>OV743431.1:17539949-20279830 GCA_928269145.1 Agriphila tristella | reverse complement strand
AATTTCACGTAAATATTTTTTTTTTTGTGTATACATATTTTGAGTCACCAAAGTTACATAATCACATAAATATAGCGTAGGTTAACTAATTCCACGATTTTTAATCACTTTTGTTTTTTTCTAGTCTTCGTAATACGTCCCGCGCCGGCTGCAGCAAGTGATGTGATAGTATCAATACAAAACATTTACTTCACTCTTGGCGTTAAAATCATGTACAGTCTAATTCTCAGGAAGCAAAATCTACATTCATAGATAACAAAAACATCACAAGTTTTGATGGACACAGTTTTTCAGTTCCACTACGTCCTTTCATGCGAAAATGTAAAAA
Organism: Agriphila tristella; assembly: GCA_928269145.1. NCBI lineage: Eukaryota > Metazoa > Arthropoda > Insecta > Lepidoptera > Crambidae > Agriphila > Agriphila tristella. The sequence continues at coordinate 20,279,502 of OV743431.1, read as the reverse complement.
CTTTCGGGTTTCCTTCTCCATTAATATTTATAAGGAATTCATTGGTGGCATTTTTGTTATTTACTTAAGCAAATTTCTCTCGTATATTTCCATTAGTTCCTCGTAACTCTGTACGAAATGTGATTCTAGACATAAAAATATAACCTATGTCCTTGAGTCATATTTTAAATGGATTTGCTCTATCCGTTGCATTAAATTGCGTCAGTTAAGATATGGATAGTTTACAAAATGATTTGAATTGATTGTTAATTTATTTAGGGCCTGTTTCATAAATTCTTGATAGCACCTATCTTCGGCTTATTCAATAAATGGAACGAAATTTCAATAAAATTATTCGTCGACAGATTTATTGGAACTTATCCTGTTACTTACCTGTGGCCCTTAGTTTAAATACATTTTTCATTATCCTCGAAAGTGGGTGACAAATCATGGAAATCTCGATAACTTAGGAACATGGTTTGAGTAGACCAGTCAATCAATGTATGTTATTATGTGCTTATTGTTCGCCTCGTCGGGGCCCACATCCGACGGGCTTTTGATAGAGTGCAGATACAAGCTATTGTTCTGTTCCTACGCATAATGCTACATCTACCCAAGTCGCATGAAGTGAAACATTATCATTGGCTTAGCAACTGAGATATTGTTTTGTATATAATAGATTTATAACTATTTTAATCCAAATATTGTATAAGAGACAGCGCACACCACGAGAGCAGCAGAGCGTTTCTAAGAACACTGATTGGTAGACTTTAAAACGTTTCCCATACAGTGCAAAATGCTGCTGCGCACTCGCAGATTTTTCACGCAATTTGAGCATTGTCAAACATCGTGTTTTTAACTATTTACATGTAGCAATAAACGTAGAAACGATAATCTTAACGAAAATTTAAAGTAAAATGCTGGCATTTAATCTATTCCTTTTATCTTCCTTTTCTAATCTAGGCTTGAACGCACCATTTAACGGTGATTGTCGATCTATTGACTGGCAAACAGTGAATTTTCCATTGTGTCTGGCCCTGGCATTTCACGTGTTACTAACCTCAATAAAAACCATCAAGTCACTAATTCGTTCACTTTTGTAATCGCCTTTCCCACTTGGTATACATACAAGGTCTAGTAGTAAAATATCTAAACTGTGTTCTTTTACATCAGAATCTCAGTGATTAAGGATTCTGGGTAAAGTGGGCCTAATCGCCGAATCGTAGGATACTCGTCTGCAATATAATTATTTTGTAGGTACCTACTTACTTTTTTTTTCATTTTCACAACGGGTCGGTGCCTGGTTTCACTTTTGGCGTCACATAACATCAGTTACAAGTACACATGAACATTGTATCCGTATAGAGTAGGTAAAAAAAGCCAACCCGTAGTGAAAGAATAGCACAAAATAATTATATTACAGTCAGGTGTCCCGTGATTCGGCGTTCATTAGAAGCAAATGGTCGTGCAAGCAAGCGAAGCAAGTGCACAGAATTTCTCCTCTTAAACATTTTCCGGAATATATGGTTAGACTTCCAAATAGCGACACCGCTTTTCCTAATCACTTATTCGATTGGTTCTCCACAGTTTACGAGAATATAACGCTCTATTATCGCATACAGATAACATTGAAGCTGGCCATTGTGTACAGTAATTAGTATTGGCGTACTGTAATAAAGGGGCAATCTGAGGATCTCTCTAGGATCCTAGTACGTGACCGGACATGTTGGCTGTTAGTTTGGCCAAGGATTGGCCATCGGTTGTTTAAATTGGGCAGCCAGCTCACTGTATTGAGAAGCGAGATAACGAGAGGGTTCTTGTGAATGATTGCGCGTATTAAGAGGGTGTCTTGTAGCCAGCATTAATCTTTAGACGTTATCGTATATCATTTTGTCTTGATCTAAATTATGTTACAATACTAACAACCGCCCGCGACTTCGTCCACGTGAATTCTATTCTCAAGATTTTTGTAGAGATGTGAGTACATTTTTGCACCCGAGGCCAAACTTTTTCATAACGTCACGATTCCGTTTTGGATGGGTCGAATTTGACGTTTTGATTTTTGCTTAAAATTTTAGACAATACCATTTTTTTTTGTAAATTAGTATTAGTATAATTTGAATCGAAGCCTAAACAAAATTTAAGTCATATTAACTTTAGTGATATTTTAACTGTCATAAAAATTTACTTACACCGAGACCCATAGTTCATGGTAACTCTGAAGGTCACTTTCCTGGGAAATATCAAAGCCTGACATGGCTTTATAGATTGTCGTAAATGAGACAACTTTATGGAAGACCTTTTGTGAAATAAAGTTTGCACCGCAAAAAGACCGACGAACATAGAATTCATCCTTTACAACCCAAAGCGTCTTGCAATTATTATACCCTCCATTGCAAGGATTAATTTAAATTCTAATCTGAATTTTTAGTAGTAAGAATTAACATAAATGAAAATTAATTAAGAAGTAAGAAAGTTAGACCAATTACAATGCAGAAATAAATGCAATTCAATTCTTCGAATACAGTTCAGAGTAAATGCATTATTTACCTTAAAAATACGGATTAATATATTTTTCACACCACATGCTCGACAATGCCGAATTATATGTCATGTAAACCTTACCGAAAGCAAGACATTATATCTCTTGGCTTTAGCCGGGTTATAATGTTCTATTATAACCCGCTGGTCAATAATGTGATTTTCACTTTCATAATTCTTATTGCTATGTCCATAAAGTCTAATTTCACTAAACAGAATGTGTCCTCAGCGGGCGCGGCCAACTCGATTTTCGAAGACCGAGGCCGTGGCCCACTAGATTCGCACTGAGACGAACTTCATTTGTTTGTCATATCGAGTTGGCCACGCCAGCTGAAAGAAGTTGCTATAGCCGTAGCTAGTGGTACTACTAGCTTTAGAAGATTCTATAAATATTTCAAAGAAAAAATAAAAAATGTCGAGTGATGAAAGTATTTTGACTCCAGAAGCTATTAAATTAGATGCCATAGGCATTGTCAATAATCTACTCCCAGAAAAGTCAAAGGAAAAATTCCTGAAAGCCTATAAAGATGGAAAACTGCAAAAGGCGCAAAGTCTGTGTCTGAATCAGTGCTTCTGGTCTATTTTGAATATTAATTATCAGCTACAAAGAAGTCAAGCAGCCTGTGGTGTATCTATTCGATGCTCAAGGCAACAATAAGCGTCAAACATGTGTTCGCGCCGATCTGCGCTCCACGCTCGGGGCGAGAGGCGAGAGGGGAAATGCCACCGCTCGCCGCCCGCGCCGCCACGCCGTCGCCGCCCGCTCCACGTCTCTTAACACATTGGCCCTCTGACCGCCGTCTGCGAACGACGGGCTTTATTTATCTCACATAACTTTTCCCTTTGCTGAATCTACCATACAAAATGTATTAACCTTTCTCAGTATCAATAAATATTGTTTCTATCGAACTTATGTTTCATTGCGAACACATGTTATCCAAATTAATACATATACCGAGTTATTGTCATTTTTAAAAAGGAAATCGGATGGACATCGAGCAAAGAAGTCAAAGATACTTACAACACAAAACGTGGAAACTTTTTTGAATGAAGCTCCCGACCACAGTTTTCTTGCCATAAAAGTGAGTACAACCTATGAACCTACTTATTGATTGAGTTTATACACTATCTATTTCTCATTTTATGTCACACAGTTCAAAAATTATTTATGTTTTAGTTTTCAATGTAAATATTTGACCGCAAATATTGTTATTAATAAATATATACTCGTTGACAACTGAAAATATACAATCATAATATAAAAATAAAAATTTTGTTTAAGGTGGCATTGATTTTTGGAGTGAATGGTGCTTGTCGTGGAAATGAACTCGTGAATATAAAAGTCAATGATATCGAAAAACATTCAGAGTTATTACTAGTAAAATTGCCGGACATAAAAACAAATAGAGAACGGTCATTTGTAATTCGTGAAAACCATACCACAATAGTCGAAAAGTACCAAGCCTTACGCCCTTCTAATATAAACACCAACAGATTTTTTGTAGGCTACAACAATGGGAAATGTACAAGGCAAGTCATTGGCAAAAATAAAATTAGTGCCATGCCAAGAGAGATTGCTAAATACCTGAAATTGGAAAATCCCGAGCTTTACACAGGCCATTGTTTTAGACGAACATCTGCGAGTCTGTTAGAAGATTCAGGAGCAGACATGGCCCAAATAAAACGACACGGTGGCTGGAAGTCCGATGCAGTGGCAGAGGGCTACATTGAAAATTCTATAAAAAATAAAGAAAGAACGAGCTATCGTATTGGTGAAAAGATAAATATGAAAACATCGTCTACAATTGATGATCCCTGGACGCCTCTGCCACCACAGTCATCTTCCTCAAAACACGTCACATTTACATCAAGCCCACTGCATCAGAGACGACCTTCTCCAACCTTTACGGAACAACTCGACCCTCAGACACAAGTGTCCGAAGCCTTGGACACAACTCAAATAAACTCTAGCTCAACCTCGATAAACTTACCAAATAAAAATATAACGTTATCTTTCCATAATTGGACTAATGTCTCCAATATCAATTTGCACTTTTAATATGCTGTAATAAACACTATCTACTAAGCCTGGTTTTTTATTGTCTCGCATAAAGTGAGAAAAGTAGAGTATACACCACCGGGATAAAACTGTATTCTTCTTGGGCGCTTGAATCCCTCACTGCACTCAGGACTCAATCTTAATACCCTCGCTTTGCTGGGGAATTAACTTATAACACCCTCGCCGCACGGGAGTTAAAGGACCCCGTACAAAATGTTCGAAAAAAGCCAATCGGTCAATTTGGCTGAATTTTTGGCTTAATATACCCTGTAACAAGTTGATCAAAACTGCAAAGTTGCAAAGTGAAATAATGACTAGTTTAGGAGATGTGGCTTTTTTAAAGATGTAAGAAAAAAATCAAAGAAACATCACATTTTCATGTTTCTAATTTAATTATTAGGTTTAAGGCTCCCTTACGCGAAATCATTTGTCTCTGTCTTTTTCTTTACGTGTAAAGAGTATGGAAAATAGCCTCACTTCTGCACTTTTTCGATGTTTTTAGTTGTTTTTTCGTCATTATCTTTAGCACAATTATCTTTCTTGAAAAAAAGTTATTGGAGCACAACTGCACAGTACGTTAAAGTGTATTTTGATGTAGAATTCAATACGTTTCCGTTATTATTTACGCCAAAGATATGGCCCGCAACAAGCGCTTTTGGTGATATTCTGTTTTTTTTTCTACAACCATCTGTTAAGGTTATACATTATGATTGTAGCAACTAGAAAACTCTTCAGCTTGTCGTATGATTTTTTTTGGTGGCTACAAGTTTACGTTTTCTTTATAAAAAAATGGCCCGCGCAAACCATGTTTTCCTATTACCGCCCCTTAACTGTACTATGTACTAGCATTTAGTCTCCTTAACTTTAAGGGAGCTATCAGTTTCATAAATTTTTTGTCGAATCTGATAACTTTTTTGAAGAGTAGCTTTACTTTAAGAATTGTTTGAGTATTTGACTGCTATTTTAATATGCATAGTTCCCATACACAGTATACAGAAAGAAGATTCTGATAATCCTATCTGACGAATATCTTGTGGTTTTTGGGGTTCGCCTATTACGAAGAAAATGTCAAGTATCCATCCCTGACAATGCTCCTAACCGTTTTTAATGAGACTTCATAGCACAGTTAAACCTAATAATTAAAAATAATTAAATTAGAAACATGAAAATGTGCTATGTTTCTTTATTTTTACATTTTTTCTTACAACATTGAAAAAGCCATATCTCCTAAACTAGTCATTATTTCACTTTGCGACTTTGCAGATTTGATCAGCTTGTTACAGGGTATATTTAGCCAAAATTTCAGCCAAATTGACCGATTGGCTTTTTTCGAACATTTTGTACGGGGTCCTTTGGAGTCCTTCGTTACGTTCAGGATTCAATGTAGCGTGACATAAAACATAAAACAGTGCTTTATTCCCTTGGTGTATAATCTACTATTTAACTAAATGGTGCGCTTCCACCTTCGGCCTTATCGTCACTTAAAACATCAGGTGTGGTGAAGGCCAAACACTAAGTACCTACTCCGTTGTGCATAAAGAAATAGAAAAAGGCTTTAAATTTATAACTTTCTATTTTTTTCCACATATTTCCAAACTAACTAAATAGTAATACTAACTAACTAGACTAAATAATTGATAGAGTAGGTAAGTACTCGTACTTATGTATAACTAGCGACCGCCCGCGGTTTCACCCGCGTGGTTCCCGTTCCCGTGGGAATATCGGGATAAAAAGTATTCTATGTTTTAATCTAGGCTATCTACTATCTGTGTGCCAAATTTCAACCAAATCCGTTCAGTAGTTTTTGCGTGATTGAGGAACAAACATCCAAACATCCAAACCCACAAACTTTCACATTTATAATATTAGTAGGATTAGTAGGATCAACATCACACAAACAAATGCGCCAATATAAAAATTTGAAGATAACGCTCTTGGAACAGTTAGGCAAGATTGCTAGCATTTTGCACCAAATAAACAAGAAGTAGGAACTAAAATTCTGTAATGGGGTATTAACACGAGTCGACTTGGCAGGCGACTTTAGTCAATTAGCACTTTTTATTGACAATCACTTGTAAAATCACCGTCACCTGATTGAAATTAGGTTTGCGATTAGATTTTACATACAAGCGATTGTCGATAAAAAGCTCTAATTGACTAAAGTCGCTTGCCAAAGTCGCTCCATGTAAATACCTACCCTATTGTGGGCTATTTACATGGGTCAATCTTAGTCACCTGTGACGGTCGCCTTTAGTCACCTAGCAAGTTGCTTCCGAAGTTGAATCGCAGGTGATGGAGTCGCTGTCGTCTATGTAGTTGATGGCGTAACCTAGGTGACAATATATGATAAATAAAATAGTTCCAGTTTTGGCCACCGGATCAGATAATTTTGTCACCTGAGGCCTTGGTCGAATTGCCATTTACACGGTGGATTTTCACCGTGCGGCGAAAGTTGTGCGGCTTTAGTCGCCCATGTAAATACACCATTAGTATTTAAATTTCACTAAGTAAATTGATGCAGAAACGGCTTTCAACCAGACATTACTAAACTAGATAAGTAATAATTAAGATAGAACAGAACTAGGTACAACTAAGTTGAGAAACTCGCCCGCAGGAATCACGACCCGGCCAAGTTATGTAAATCTTCCAAATTGCTCGAATCCCATCTATGAATATTATGTCAAGTTATTTATGATGAGTATGGCGTCTAAGATCATAGGAGAAGTTTGCCATAACCATAGCATGATCGGGGAGATCAACTTTGTAATGTATTTGAGGTATTTCACTGAAACGGTTGGTCAATCCTTTGACTGAATGCTAACTGTAGCCAAAACGTGGTGAATAGCAACATAGAAGATTTAATAAACTAAGTTAAGTACATATTTCGGTAATTTCGCGTATTAAATAATAATAAATATTAATTATTTACTTTTTACAATTATGGTTATTATAATACGTAACTATACTATGAGCTAAAGCTTACAAATAAAACCTTTGTGAGAGACAGAGTCCATACTAGGTTCCCCGAGGGGCCTGTATTACAGATCTCCAGGCTCTCATCCCATTTTAAAGAGACACTAAATTTTTAAGCATTAATTCTTCCCATGTACAGTAATTATATTATTATTATGATAAGAGTACAATTTCGATTAATGAAGATTATAAAATGGAGTAAGTATGTACCTAGATGCGTGTGTGTTTGTGTGTGTATGTGTGTGTGTGTTTTCGTGTGTGTGGTGTGTGTCTTTGTGTGTCTGTAACTGTGCACTAAGTAATTTAATTTAAATAAAAAACTCATGACAGCCCCCTACTCAAATGGCCAACATTCTTTTCGTTCGAACGTTTACTATTAAAACTTTAAAATAAGCAGTAAACTATAAAATTACAATTGCATACAATACATCGAAGTCTGTGATTTAAATAAGTTTGCGACATGTAATTCAATCATCTACTGCCCATATTTAAGCTTTAAAAGTAAGCGTCAGGTCTTAATCAGAAGGAATTGCTGCTGAAGAATCTGAAAGAAGTTGGATACTCCTTGCGGAAGACATTCGAATCTCAAACGACTTCCCAACAACAAACAGTGAAGTTTTTAGAGTTTTGTCACCGTTTTCTTTATACTTAAAGCTGAATCCAAACTCGTGCGCGCTTTGCAAAAGTTTAAACTATCTGAGCTGCGTCGGCTAAGACCGGCTTAAGTATTTATACTCAGCTGACGGATTTTACGTCTTTTTTTATACAATATCTACGGGTAGTTTGAAATATGCTTAGTTTTCTAGGTGATCTTTGTCACAATATAAAGATTTTAAAATAAACTTTACTAAAAAGTATCAACCCATAACAATCTTACAATATAACTAGGATAGATAAGGAAATCAGGCCATGAATCATCACGCTTACCTAATGCGAATTGGTGGGTCTGAAGATACTGCAAAAATGCAGCGGTGACCAATGGTCGTCCCAACAAGCAAAAACGTCATATAAGATCTGACTTGTACGACTTTAAGTCGGATAGCAGTCTTATAATAGTAATGAGATGACTGCTAGGTCCTATAGACGTCTTAAATTTTACTTTTTAGTCGTGCGACAAATATGTCATAATAAACTGGTCATAGCAACGTCGGCACGACTAAACTATACGACGTTATATTAAAGTTTTAGCTAAAACGTCTGTACGACTTGTAGTCGCATTTGAGTCAAGTTTCGACTTTTAAACGACGTTTAACAAAATGGCGGCTTTACTTGGTCTTCAAATAACCTTAAAATGACATTTTGTCTTTAAAACGTCATATAGAGATTAGTGTGCGACAAAATTAACATGGCTGACATTTTTAGAATTAAATATAATTTTATTAATACAAATTTTATGTTTCAAACGCAAAATTATGAAGGGGCATGAAAATATGAATAGTATTTACATAGGTATATTATCATAAAATTTTAATTCCCAGACGAACTAAACGGTATGAGAGACAAACACAGTTAGCAAGATATGAAAGTTAATAAATACTCACCATTTATTTCCTTGTAATTGATTAATTTTGCACTCAGATCTCAAAACATAACCACAAACACGAGTCACTGACGAACGTTAAAATAAGTCGTACAAGTGTTGTTACTTGACTCATATACAACGTTTTCGTCATTCAAAAACGTCTGTATGACCACAATATAACGAAAGAGTCGTTGTAAAGTTTTGATGCGACTACTGTACGATGAAAGTGGTAATCTTGTGACTTTTGTATGACCATTAAACAACAATGTAGGTCGTATAAATGGGGCCCTTTTCGCGTTGAGCAAACGTTATTATAACGTTAGTGTGACCTATCTTTTGCGACCAGTGGTAATAAGATAACGTTTGTACGACCATTGTACGACATAAAATTGTAAGTTGGGGTGCCTTCCAAACCACGGAACTCGGAGTAACATTCCATCACTATTGAGAAAGTTGCTTAACTACCATAATAGCAGGGCAAATAACCGGTAACCGAACCTTTTTTCTATGTAGTCAAAAACTACGGTCTCTGAGGGCTTACTCAAATGGCCATTCTACTACCAGAATATATAATAGAACAAGTAGTACAAGTATTCTACTAAAATCAATGCTAGTAGAACAGAATTACAATGTATGAGATTGACATACGCTAAAACTTAGCTCCTGTCAATCCCATTCATTGACATTCTATTCTAGTAGCGTTATTTTAGTAGAATACTTGTACTATTATACATTCTGTTCTGTGGTAGGATAGCCATTTCAGTAGGTCCTCAGAGGTCGTACTCTAAGCTGTTTACGCCTAGTGCCTCCCACCTGGGAATCGAACCCGAGACCTCTGCGTCGTACACGAGTGGACGACCAACTAGACCACAGATACGGTACTTTGATATTGCTCTAACAGTCTAACTAACAGCTATAGTAAGGCCGCAGTGTAGTTTATTTTCCATAAACTACCCAGCAGAAAATAAACTAGCCAGTTTACAAGGAAAACTTTTAAGAATCCCGAAGTTCAGCACATTTTTTCCATAACTTTAATAAAGTTTTGTTGTGTTTTAATTAATTTTATCTGCTTGCAGTTTTACCAAAAGAATAAATAACCTAGTTCCGTCTACTAAAAATTCTTCCTCTTTGTGAGTTTATTGTTTAAAACTTTGTTCGTGTAAATGCAGGACGAGCATTTTTTGCTTTGTGCTTAAACGACTGTGGATCGCACGGTATTTTGTGCACTCATAAAGCTTAATATTTGTATTCGTAAATTGACGGAAATATAATATTTTTAGAGAAATAAATAAAATATAACGAAATCTGAAAAAACAGCAACTTGAATGTATGAATGAATATTTTGTTGTGAAATATAACTCGATTGTAAATTGAACTGAATATGGAAATGCGATTTTTTACATGAAAATTTAGATGTGTTAGTGTGACGCAAAACATGAGTTTTCTTTTAATTCCTTAGGGTTAACAATTTAATTATGATTGTTCATCATTAACTATTTTTATCCATCGTAAGGCCATAAAGATGGATACGTGGACATTTTTTTCTTTGTTATATCTATGACGCGGTCTATGTGCACAAATTTATCCCGGAACCAACGGCTAGAACTTTACGTGCCTTCCGAAGTACAGAGGAGCTCGAGATAATAAAAATGTTTGGCAACCGACGACTAACCTCGATAAAGCCGAGTGAGCTTAGCCACTGCGCCATCGAGATCTTGCAATCAGCATTTCAGAGTTCGTTGATTTCAGCATTGTTCACACTGTTCACACTATTCACAATAATTGTGTTCAATATACTAATAGATAGTACCTAATTTTTTAGCCCTACATTTCATTCGTCGGCATAATATTTGGCTTCTCGAGAAATATTAAGTTCAACTAAGGTTTAACTTTGTTAAAATTTTAAGGTCAGCAAAAATTATAAGCCAAGGTGGTAAAACACAAAGTTTATACCTGCTTCAGTGAAACACGTCTAAAGGATGATTCACACTACACCGTGCCGGGTCCGAGCTGAGTCTCAACCATAGAACGATCCAATAATATTTTTGTCTCCAACTCCAAGCGTCATCCGTTGCTCGGTTAGGTCGTGAGCAAATCTATAGATACAAATTATATTGGATATTAGTTGACCGTGCTGCGTCCAAGCAAGACTCGGCGTTCGGTGTAACTTGAGTTATCCCTAAACCGTTATATAATTTTAGTCGGTCTCTCGTTTTAATGAAGTTCGGAAATTCTAAGTGAGCCCGTTTATCTTTGTTCCAGTTTGAACTAAAGTTGAGAGTTTATCAATTAATTGTGTTTCATTATCGTCTCAGCGCTTTTTAGGTTAATCTACAGATTTCTGCGTTTAAAATACCTATAATCTTTTCATATTTCTATTCTTATTTCTTCATTGTGGTGATTGCTTTATTTTTTTAAAGGTGTTTTCAAGCACTTTGTGGATAATGAACTGTCATATTTTTACGTTATTTCATTTAAAAACATATTATTTTCTTATTTAATACATTTTACACTCGCCGCAAAATGAAAACCTCACAGAGGTTGAATACAAAAACAATACATAATAAAAAATACAAACTGAAACTACGAATACAAAATTGTTGATATTGATATTAATAAATGATTCATGCAGAAAACATTGGAAATGAAAATGAAAATATTCGTTTTCCTAATTAGAGTAATGAATGCTACACATCAAAGATTAATCAAGCTGAGTGTTTAAACTAATTTCTAGCTAATATTGATTTAGTTCCCACAGGGGCCAATTTCTAATACCTACCTTGGTTCTCTAATTTTCCACTGGAAGATAATTATGAAGAAAGTGTGTGATGATAATGATTACTTAATTTTCCGAGCTTGATGGCGCAGTTGCTCAGTGCCTAGCCCAACAATTGCGGAGATTAAGCAACTTTCGCAAAGGTCGGTCATGGGATGGGTGACAAAAATGTATAAGGTATGTTGGGGTAAGGTCGGACGGTTTTTCGGTTAATTGAAGAGGTTGCAGCAAATATTTTTTCCCTTATGAAAAAATATTTGCTGCTAGGAAATCTAATCTTGAAAATCTTAAAAAGATTTTCAAATCAAATTGAGCTTCTGTAGTTAAGAATTAAATGTACTATCTACCAGCATTTTTTAAGTTTCTTTTACGTAAGCGGTTGCCAAGTTATACCTTTGTGAAGATTAGGATTGCTAATCAAAATGCTAGGTAAAGACCAGACCATAGTGGGGCAAGTTCGGACTAATACTTAAAAGCGTGTGTGGTGCTGTGCCTGCAGTGTGGCTTAAAATGAAAGGTTGTCAATATCGAAATATTATCCGGTTTTATCCGTATTATGACTATACCAAAGAATAAAAAAAACAAATAAGTTGTTTCGTTACAAAAATTAAAATACTATTTCTATACTAAAAATAGGATAATAGTATATAAATCCGATCTTCAACCATAAAGGGCAAGATCAGATCTCAGCTTACAGTCATCTTACAATTGCATTTATCAGTTTTATATAATCGCTACACGTTATAAAATTATGTCACATTCACAATATAAGCAGAAAACTAGTAAACACATCATAAAATTGCAAAAAAGCTGCCTGGGGAAAGTCCGGATCTTCGATTGAGACACGAAATTGATTCGTTTTAGTTTTTGCTCCAAAAAACACGTGTATGTCATCACAGTGACAACCGCAGACTGAGGGGAAGGGCAGAAAGAAATAGCGTTTCCTATTATCTTACCAGCAATAAAAAATATTGCCACGTTTGGGAGTTATTTTAATTATCCGATCTTTACTCGATCCGTTCTTACCGCAACATACCTTACTATAGCGAGTACCTCCATGCTTCGGAAGACACGTTAAGCCGTTGGTTCCGGCTGCATTTGAAGTCGTCAACACCCACCAATCCGCATTGGGCTCGCGTGGTGTGTTATGGAATAAGGAAGGCCTGTGCCCTAACAGAGTGGACTTTAAAATAGGCTGATGGTCAATTTTCCTGCTCTGATAGAACAGGACTTGGCGAAGTGAGAACGTTGACCAATTTTCGGAAAAAGGTGGCGTTGGATCACAACTTTCTACATTTACATAACAACAGAATTCAGTAAATAAATCATACAGTTGTTGTTATTAATAGTGCAAATATCCGTCAAACTGTTTCACAAACACTGTACATTACAATAAAGTTTTGTTTTGTTCATAGTTTTGATGAGAGGATTTGAAACTGGTGTTTTGTTGTGGAATAGTAGCGCAGGTGATTATTCATTCATTCAAATGGATTAAGTCCCTTTGTTTGCGATAAAAACAACTATCCTATATTTAATATTATAAATGCGAAAGTAAGTTTGTTTGATACGATTAGATGCGATCATCGTGGAATTTTGCATACCTACACCACAGAATAATGCGTAGGTACACAACACATGGTCTAGGGTATAAAAAAAAAACCGGCCAAGTGCGTGTCGGGTCACGCGCCGTAGGGTTCCGTAGTTACCTTATACCATACCATATTTAATACCACTATCATTTGTCGTATACAAAAATAACTTTGTTTTTCACAGTGTTGGTATGAACGACAAAGTTATATTTGTTTAACTTGGTTTTGTAAAATATGATATATCTCGAAAACTAATTACTTTATCTCGTTCAAACCAATTTTCGTTGAAAGTTTTTATTAAGATCTGGGTGAATATCTCAAGCGTAATTTTAATGCGTCCGGGCTGATAATCGTACTGTTTTTAAAAGACAGAACTTTGTTTAATTTTTTTCTTAAAAAATAACGTTAGTATCCATACCAAGCCATAAATATAATTTGAATTAAATAATTAAGTAACTTGAAAAAAAATATTTTACATCGAAATTCAAAGTCAGGTGGCTTGTCCCGAATCTGTTTTGCTGAATATTTTCGTCGGTCAAAAGAAAATTTTAGGAAATTATTCAAAGGTATTTATTTTATTTCTATTAGGATTAATTTTCCCATCCGCTGTTAGTGATATTTTCTTATTTAGTGCCTTACTTAATCCTAGAGCATGCCAAGATGGTCTGTCCGCGCGAAATCATCAATTTTGGTGTCATTAATGAAAGAGACAACCTAGCCCGCAGGAACAAACATAAACAAATATCATTCCCGTACCTCACTCCAGTCAGTCAGGCGCTCACCAGCCGTGGTGACAATAGTGCACAATCCATTTGCGTTTTCCCGACAAAATTATAAGTATTCCGTTTTTTAACACTGTGACAAAAAATCAGCAATTTTGGTGTACCTGTTTTAATTACGTTTTAGTTTTTAATTTGTTGTGACAATACAGTGTTTTAGGAATGCATGGTGTGCTTTAAAAGTGATAGAAAGTTAAGTAGAATATTACCAACAGTTTTTATTTTTACTTATTTTTTTTTTCATGATTTCAACTTTGGTGGTGCAATTTTGGTGATTTTGGTGGTATTTTAGTACCAAATTGCTTAACTTACACTAAAATATGAACTCTCTCGTCGTTGATTTGACGAGAGATCTCTTTCTCGATGTTGGACTTACTTAACTGGACTGCCTGTTCTAGTTATACGTAATAGTCAACAACTTCGAGTGTAGCATTCCCAACATGAGCTAAAGTGGGTACAACACATCCAAGTTCATCCTAAGACCTCTTTGGGAAGTGCTACGAAGATTTTAGAGCATTGTGTTCAGGTCTTGCAAGGTCTCAGCCATAAGAACTATTTCATCGTCAAAACGAAGGTGTGTTAGGTACTGACCACTAATGTTGATGCCGAGTCTTTTCCAGTCCAAAAGCTTAAAGATGACCCTCCAACGTAGATGTGAGCTGTTTCGGAGAATTAATGTTGTCTCCTTGTCTCACACCTCGCTGCAGTTGGATTGGATTTGTGCTCTGGTTCTGTACTTATACTGACATGATGGCTTCTTCGTAGAAGTAAGAGACTGCAGAACCGCCCAGGTCTCTATCGAATCAAAGACTTTCTCATCGTCCACGAACGCCAACGCCAACCAAAGTGGCAGATTATACTCCTCGGTCTTCTGTATAACTTCCCGCAGCGTATAGATGGTCTATGGTACTAATGCCTTTTCGGAACCCGGCTTGTTCGGGAGGTTGGAAGTCGTCGAACCTGCGAACGAGACGATTCATAAGGACTCTCGGAAACAGCTTATAAACATGTCTCAAAAGAGAGTTAGATCTGTAGAGCTTCAAAAGGGTCTTGTCACCCTTGTTTTTAAAGAACAGTATCGCCTCGCTTATGTTCCATGTTTTCGGCGTTCTGCCCTCGGCGGTAACGGAATTGAAAAGCTTCTGGAAGACTTTCAGTATCGTCTTACCGCCCGCTCTCAGAAGTTCTGTAGTGATTCCGTTCCGACCCGCTGCTTTGTTGTTTTTAAGCTGTTTGACAGCCATACTACAGCTCTCAAACAAGACTTCTCAATCTCGAAAAGGCTGGCGTCCGGGATATCTTCGGTATAGTGTCGGGTAAGCTTGGCACTGGGGTCTTTAGTCTTGCTTGCATTGCAATAGGTGTCTGCGTGGAATTTAACTGCGTATAAAAGCTCTCGATCTCCCTCAGGATTACAGGCTTCGATAAAAATGATAAGACCGTCGTCAGTTTTCAGCTTCGTCATCTGGTTTTGCCTAATAGACAGATCTCTCACGAACACTTTGGAGCCTTTATTCCACTCGATAGCCTCTTTAATACGCTTCGTATTAAATTGACGAAGGTTGCTCTTCAAAGACTTAGATATTTGCCTATTTAGCTGTCGATAACGATGAGCATCCGCTGAGTTCGAAAACGTCATTTCCCGTCTCTGATCCATCAGTAGAAGTGTGTGGTCGGAGAGTTTCTTTAACTTGGGATGGCGGAGAACTTAGACCCTACCGTACGGACAGTATCCATTGCCATGTTGTTTATATCATTCACATCTATGCTGTTCTCAAGGGATTCGAAGAAGTTTTGGAGCTCGAATTGAAAGCTCGGGGTTTTGAATGTGGGCCGGTAATAGTCGGAGCGTAGACTTTATCAGTCGAGAACTTTCTAGCCTTACGTTATTCAATGTGCCACGTACCAATTGGTGACCGCTCCCCTTCTTGTTGATCACAGTGATATCATCTTGCTTTTTCGGCGACATGATAAAATTTATTTCATTTTTTACTGTAACGTCTGGAACGATCCAGGTCCACTTTCGGCTTTCCGGGTTCCTGAAGAAAGTGTTCATCATAAAAAGGTTCTACCTCTCCATAAAGTTGGCCAGCGTCTGGCCTCTGGCATTCCGTTGCCCAATCCAGATGGCCCAACTCTCAACTCACTACCGCATCGTTTCCCCAACTTTGGATTAAAGTCCCCCATCACAACGGTGTAGCGGGTTTTGTAGCTATGCATGGCTTTAAAGATCTCCTTATACATAGCCTCCACTTCGTAGATAGGCTCCACCGCCACCGCTCTTGGTGCGTCGAAGTCGGAGCGTAGACCTGTACAACATTCAACGAATACCGTTCTGAGTATCAGGTACGCTACCCTGGTCGACACACTTACGATTGTGAGTACGGGTTTGCCATAATTGCCACGTTTTTGAAGTCGCTGCTGCCCGTCTCCTGATGCCTGTAGTCCCTTAGTCGCCTTTTACTACACCCACGGGACGACAGAGGGTAGTGCTATTCTAGGCCGACACATACACCACTCACTGACACTCTACTACCACTCACTGGTACTTAATATTTATATTAACAACCAAACAGACGGTTAGTTACTAATAACGCTTCCTAAATATTCGTTTAGTATGAATATTAGTACGGATTTCCAGTTTTGGTGGAGTTGATCAATTTTGGTGTAAGATTTTCAAACTTTGGTGGCGTAATGACAATTTTGGTGGGTGACCAATTTCGGTGTTTCAAATATTTCAAAAATTATTATAATTCTTTTAATGTCACTGACATTTTATGTAACTGTAAATAATACTCTTGCTTGAGCCCCCCCCCCCCCTAATCTTTTTTTTTTTTTATTTTTGTCTTAAAATCGTTAAGCGGTTAACAGAATACATCTACCTACTAAGTTTCAACTGTGTAATCCTAATACTTTCGGAATAAAATGGCTGTGACATACGGATGGACAGACAGACAGACAGACATGACGAATCTATAAGGGTTCCGTTTTTTGCCATTTTGGCTACGGAACCCTAAAAAGGAAACATATATATTTAATGCACAACAGGATAGTGCTTGGTCTTCACCTCACCTGATGTCAAGTGACGATAAGGCCGAAGGTGAAAGCGCGCTACACCCGGAATCCTCATCACTGAACTGGCTATCTTACCTCTAACTGCCGGAACACAACAATTTTTAAATTATTGTTATGGAGTCAGACTTAGGTAAGATGGTGGTAGATAGCCAGGCGGACTTCAAATAATCCCTACCACCAACCAAACCGAGTGCAAATTATCTATGCCATTGTCTGTATCTCTACTCGAACCAATTTTGAAAAATATTTGGTAATCTCATAGATTGGACCTTGAGGAAAGACATATAAGGTTTCCTCTTATACCGAAAATGAATATTGAAAGAGGTGAAATAGGAAAGAAAACTTCTTATAGAACCGGAAAAAAGTCCGCGCCGTTGAATAGGCAGGTAACCTCTATTTTGAGATGAGTTGCATTCATGGTCCGAATTTCAGAATTCTGTTACATAGTACCAGGGGGCTTTCGATTGACAGTTGGATGTGACTCATTGCTGCATTTCTTTGGTAAGTTTTTATTTGTGCCAAAAATAAGTACCTATCAATGCATCACACCTCGAAAGCGATTGGGATAGATTTTGAAATTAGTCAATAGATAGCCAGGTTATAGGGTGCTCTGATGGGAAATTAGTTTAGGGTTGTTAAATTCTGAATGATATTTATAGATTTGTCGCAATGTGTGTCAAATAATTTGACAAACATTGCCTAGAGTCTAGACAATATTATATTGAGCCTATGTAGATTGTAGATATATGTACAATGCTGAAAGCTGATAAGTTTCTTGCGCCCGTTCTTCTTGTCAGTTAAAAAAGTCTGGAACGGGCGGTAGAAAAATATAGACGATTCAAAAGCACTTAATAATTAAGTTTATTTGAATAAAGCTATTTTTGATTGTTGACTTCGACTTTGATGTTTAACTATATTGATCACAGCTGGTTCCGCATTTTGGCCGAGTGGTTCTCTTGCTCTTGTGAACGATATTTCTATGTGCAGAAAAGAGATAAAGCTAATTGAAAAACGCGGTAGCCTTAAGTGTTTCGTATTTCCATTCCTCCCACAGAAATGTGGCAACCAATGATGTTAATGACACCGTTGCCAAATTTCGTACAGTTTCCATCGACTCCTTTGTTGTACGAAACGATCTGTTTGATTTATCTTTCGATTTGTCGAAATAACATTTCATTGTCCTCTACCCTCGCTTCCGGTTCTGAGCATTATTAATATTCTGATACAAAAAGGAATAAAACCTTATATCATCTTTTGTTCCTGTGATCGTGATTATAGTAGTACACATGTCTGTTGACATTGTTGGTTGGAGAATATCGAAGACAATAGCAAAATATGGGGGCCATTAAAAATAGCCTTGTCAAAGGCAGAGGGGTAGGTATAGAATTTGATAAATGGGATCTCATTGTTTATGTAAGCGGTTGGATGCGGGGTCAATAGACCTACCCAATTTCGGATGGGTATTACGGTACTCTAGTTGATGATAACGCGTTACATGCTGAATCCGAGCATATTGCTTATAGATTGCCACTGGATAGCATTGAGGGATGTTATGGTATTAAATTGAACGGTATTGAATGGAGCTTCGCGATTGAAAATGTGTAAAAACTATTTTTGCCACATAGATTGATGGGACAATTTGTTAGTATCTGTAGTAGAGAAAATCAACGATGCTAAAATGTTTTCAAAAAAGTATATTTTCCCTTTTTACTTCAATAATACGAAAAGTATTAAGAGTCAGATAAAATTCTTGGATGTTTTTTTAATTTTATAAAATTAAAAATAACTTCAAGAGGCTAATATTAATTGTTCAACATCGTCATCTTACTTGGAAGCCTAAACTTGGAACTTCTGGATATGCGCATTCCTTTTAAAACATAGGTTTCCAGGTGGATGGAAGCCTAATGTTTTAAAAGGAATGCGTGGGAGGTTTCTTTAGTTTGGAATTCACCTTACTTACTTATTTTTTTTCGAATCTTATTTATGCATATGGCCAAACTCATTGGCAGTTTCCAGAAACCCAATCAAGCAAGTTCTGCAAAATGTCTCCCGGGCACAACATCCTCCAAAGTGAGTAGGATCAAACAATAGTTTGCATACGTCCGATGCAAATCGCTTATTTTGAATGGAGACACCGAACTTGGGTAGGCTTAAGCATTTAAATTTATGTAAGTGTACCTTAGGCCTACCGTTTATGCTTTGATATTGGGACTAAACATTTAATTATAATTGTAATTTATGGTTTTGTCTAAAGTTAAGGTAATAAGTTAAATCTACAATGATATCATATTGTTGACATTTTTAGATTTTAGGCATTCACAATGCTATTTTTATATGAAGATAATTTATATAATTGAAAAATACTAGAAAAAATCGACTCACCCGTAGCAGCTCAGACGGGATTCGAACCCTTCAAATCCCGCACCCTTTGGATTCCGGCCCAATGCACTAGCCAATTATGCTACCGAGTCGCTAGTGGGAGCGGCGAAATAATCTAGTACTTAATAATTGGTTAGTGCCGGAATCGCAAGGGTGCGGGTTCGAATCCCGTCTGAGCTGCTACGGGTGAGTCGATTATTTCTAGTATTTTTAGGGTTCCGTACCCAAAGGGTAAAAACGGGACCCTATTACTAAGCCTCCGCTGTCCGTCTGTCTGTCTGTCTGTCACCAGGCTGTATATCATGAACCGTGATAGCTAGACAGTTGAAATTTTCACAGATGATGTATTTCTGTTGCCGCTATAACAACAAATACTAAAAACAGAATAAACAACATATTTAAGGGGGGCTCCCATACAACAAACAGTTTTTTTTTGCCGTTTTTGGTTCGGAACCCTTCGTGCGCGAGTCCGACTCGCACTTGGCCGGTTTTTCAATTATATAAATTATCTTGATATCTACAATATCGTGTTTTAAATGATATGGAAAGCATGTTTGTTTCGTACCTACCGTACCGTCAAAAAGAAAAACGGATCTCTTATCGGTCTGTCCATCAAGACATCTTTTTCAGGAATGAAGGTATCAAGTTGAAAGTAATATTAAATATGCGGAACCTTATACGCATGAATCACTTGTACTTGTCCTGTTTTTTCAGTAATGGTTATGGGAAGCGATCGTCGTTGCCTTAGATTGTTGACTTGCGGTCGCATAGGGACGGCCCTATTCTGTTTTACGAGGGGTAGTGCTATATAGCATGCCACCTAACCGTGGGCGATAAAATTAGGCTGGTGGGATGCTTAGAGGTTGACTTCACTCGAATTCTTTATCATCAGAGATTGTGACAGAAATAAAAAAACTGACCTACATTGATGTCATGTCATGACCTATATTAACTCAATTATTATACCTTGTTAGGTTGGTATACATTTATTTCTAATGGTTACTATATCTCACTCAATGCGAAGGTATTTTTATTATTCTTTATAAGAAATTATTCACGCAGCGAAAATTGAGAATTCATTTAGAGCACAAATAAATTTAATAACACCTTTTCTTTATCAAAGAGATTGATTGTGTGAAATGCGCTTGTCAGTGGAGCCTCGTAGGTATAGACCGTCGGCCAAGAGGCTCATTTTCAATCTATCGCATATTGGGACATGTAATTACATTCAGGTTCCAGGCGTATATAAAACAATAGTCTTGCGTCGCTTTCAAGAAGCGTCTAGAAGGTCAGGGCAGGTAAGTAAATACATTTCACATAAAAATCGACTACATATTGGCATGTTACATTCAGAGGGTGGGGCAGGTTCCAGGCGTATATAAAATCATAGTCTTACGTCGCTTTCAAGAAGCGTCTAGACTCTAGCAGGTCAGGGCAGGTAAGTACATTTCCCATATATGCTCTTCTGATCCTTGTTCCTTATTCGATTGATATGAAAACACAAAAAATAGTTCAATTAATGATGCCACCCACGACCCTGTTCACTATTTATATAAATATGCGATCGATATTTTTTTTTGCGATGGGTGGCCATGTTGAGGGTGGCATACATATCTCCCAGAAGCTTCCTACTTCGCAACCCATGGTATTTGATAAAACCAAGCTAATGGCTATCTTGCCAATTTGGTCTTGTCCCAATATGTAATAGATTGAAATGACCCTGGTTGGCAGGTCCAGTAGTAAGTTTATGCGACGGATTAACACTAAGCTGAAAATTTATATCTTCCTCCTTTTTTGAAGTCGGTTTTAAAAAATAGCTTTTGTCTTTTGATTGTCCCACATAAGGTGGTCTCCCTCTCTGTCTCCTGTGCAATAACGAGTATAAAACCTAAATTATTGTCTATGGTATATTTCTTTTTCACTTCGCTATCTAGAATAGGATGTTATCTCGAAAGAGATGTTTAGATATTGATCGAGATCAGTAAAGGTCTCATGTAACAAATATTACGACATTCACCATTCTTCTAATTAGTTTAAAAATTGAAAAAAAAAAAAACAAAATTCAAAATAATTTATTCAGTCTAGGCTGCGGCAAGTTCTTGACTTGTGAATGTCATAGAAGCTACGCCATCAGTTCGCCAACCCTAAGCGGGAGACCTTGTAAAAAGA
This sequence comes from Agriphila tristella, assembly GCA_928269145.1. Classification (NCBI taxonomy): domain Eukaryota; kingdom Metazoa; phylum Arthropoda; class Insecta; order Lepidoptera; family Crambidae; genus Agriphila; species Agriphila tristella. Next base: position 20,257,661 of record OV743431.1, on the reverse strand, counting down.
AGGATCGGCAAGAAACTCGTCAAGGGCTGCTTTTTTCTCCCTATATATTTGTCGTCAACATTGAAAAATGACCTCCACATTTAAAGTGAGATCATTTTCCATCACAATGTACAAATACATTAATGTTCCGATCATAGCTCACACTTTTACTTAATAAATTATTTTTCTAAGTTTTGCCTTAATTAAGAAACTATTTTGATTTGATGTTGCGAGATTAAGAAGTTATGGAAGTTAGTTATTATATCAATTATGTTGACTAAACACATACACATTAAGACTCTTAAAAAGTGTTCTCTATCTGTACAACAACTCTAGTTACTACGTTAGTAAGGTGCTAGTTAGCCCAAAGTGGTCGTCAAACTGTGACATACCCGTATGCACTAGGCGATAAGCCAAAACTTTATATGTCTAATTTAACACGATCCCGCAACCAGGGCGATAGAAGTCGTGCCTTATCACAAACCAGTCACGAGAATTCCCGGAAGTAAGTTTGCACAGGCTTGCCTTGGCTAAGGCTTCAGAATGCTTTTTATACTATCTACTCGGGTAAAGTAGGTATACAGTTTTTAATTATTTTTTTAATTATTATTTTCTTAATAAATACAATTACCACCGTCTTCCTCTTCAAATTATTATTTTCGGGACGTCACGATGTAGTATTGCCGATAACTTCTGTTCTTTTTCAATCCAAATTATTAAAGCTCTATACAACGTGTTAGGTACAAAAAACCCCAGCCCTCGTCTTACAACCTCTTAAAACCTGACAGTTTTCTGAATGGCTATCAGTGCGTCTCTTTTATTTGCAATACAGCGAGAAAGAGATGTAAGGATGTAACTATAGCAATTCATAAACCTGCTGCCCACTACACCGTACCATAGGTACTATGGCCTGCTAGCAACGTGTCAGGATAAAACTATTCTTTATATTGAAAAGTATGACAAGTTCATGGCAGGTGACGGAACGGTCTAGTCTAGTGGGAATAGTGTCATTATTTTCAGTACAAAGATTTTTTTTTCCTAATACTTTCCTAGCACGGTCATGGTATGGTACGGTATAGTGGGCAGAGACCTTAAAAGTCGAATATGGTAGATAAGGCATGAAAAACAGCTTTTTCATCCCTTCTATTCGAAAAATTATGCTTTGTTCTTATATAAGTGGGACCAAAATAGCTCTTTTCTGGTAAGAACTTTTTAGTGGGAGGAAAAGAGATTTGAATTTAGAACATGTATCTTTCAAAGAATTCAAACGCCGCCGCCGGCTGGTATGTATTGACTGGCTGTATAGACGGCGCCACAGCCGTGACACACTCTGTACATGAGAGTTCGAGCGCCAGCGACCTTGAGCCAGAGCGTGGAAGCGCTAGGGTTGATACCGAATTTAGACTTGTAACAAAGGAGATAACATAGTATGTTAGGAAATATAAACTTGTGCAAGGACATTTTAATGAAAGATAGGTTTGATTTATAATAACTTTTTGTAATCTTTAAATTATATTAGGTAGGGTAGATCCTACTAATATTATAAATGTGAAAGTTTGTGGGTTTGGATGTTTAGATGTTTGGATGTTTGTTCTCAATCACGCAAAAACTACTGAACGGATTCGGTTGAAATTTGGCACACAGATACTAGATAGCCTAGATTAAAACATAGAATACTTTTTATCCCGATATTCTTACGGTAACGGAAACCACGCGGGTGAAACCGCGGGCGGCTGTTAGTACATCATAAATTGCAACTCTTAGGCTGGCCCCAGACCTACCGTTTCCGTTTCTTTGCTTTGCTGTGTTACCTTGCTTGAAAGACCGCCGGCCAACCAGGGTAATTTTCAATCTATCGCATTTTGGGACTAGACCAAATTGGCAAGATAGCCATTAGCTTGGTTTTATCAAATGTCATCGCCTGGATTGCGAAGTAGGAAGCTTTTAGGAGATATGCCACCCTGAACATGGACTCCGATCGTTAAAAATAACTCGATCGCTTATTTATACAAGATGTATAAATAAGCGATCGAGTTATTCTCTCATATTTATCTTATAAAACTGAATATGGTAGATAGGGACCATAATAAAACTGAACAACTTTTACTATGGGACCAAATCTGAAATCGCGAAAAAAAAATAACTGTTTCATACATTTTGATAATTTCGTTATTAATTTTTGTATAAAACAGCAGTTTTTTTTTAAAACGAAAACTAAAACTTCTCATCGCACCCCAGACGACGATATTTGATAACACCAAACTAATGGCTATCTTGCCAATGTGGTCAGGTCAAAATATGCGATAGATTGAAAATGAGCCTCTTGGCCGGCGGTCCATGGTAGAACAGCAAAGCAAAGAAACGGAACCGGTAGGTCTGGGGCCAGCCTTATACTATATTTTCTGTTATTTATAATAAATTTATTAATCTTTAACATGTGAATGAAAGATTTGATTTGTATTTTTATTTATTTATTGTCAATTTTACCTACTTGCGAGATTACGAGTTTAATCGTCTGAAATCCTTGTTTTCAGATCTTTTTTTATAATTAAAGTAAGGTAAAAGGAAGGGTAAGGGCATGACTAATATTTCGTATATTTTAACTTTTAAAATACGAAGATACTTTTATCAGGATATTGTTTTTGGTTGTTGCCACAACAACAAACACAACAATAATGCCCGCCGCCGGGCATGATTATCTAACAATTAAATAATGTTGCGTCGCGTCGCGTTGTCAGTCCGTGAGAAATGCGGTACAATGCGGATTGCGATGGGCCAAGCGAGCGGCGAGCGACAGTAGAACCCTTGGCCGGGTAAGTCGGCGACTAGCGGCTGCACTCCCCGCGCGCCGCGCGTTGCCCCCGCACGCCTCCAGACACGCACACATAGCCGCGAGCGATTTTACGAGCATACATGCGCAAGTGTCGTTTCTTTTCGCGTTAGAGTATATATTCTGTGACGGCGCGGCGAAACTGAAAAAAAAAAAAAACATAAGCGCGCGAATTAAATCTGTGTTCTTGTAATTAGTACATATTTACGTACTTAGTACAATAACTTTTGAAAATTGCGCTAGTGTATCAAACGTAACTATAAATTTGTAATTATTTTTACTTTTCACGTGTCTTTTTTAAATAAAGAACATTTTCATTAATTACATAAACACAGTCTCCTATTTATTTTCTCATAGAAAGGGGATGAAAAGTAGAGTATATGACTCGGGCGCAAAATATTTTTGGCAAGGGCGCCATACTTTGAATCCCTCGCTACGTTCAGGATTCTACTGAAGAATCCCTCGCCGAAAAAATATTATTTTGCTCCCTTGTAATACAATCTACTATTTCATACATTTTGATATTTTCGTCATTAATTTTTATGAAAAAGATGATTTTTTTTCTTCAGAGTTGGTCCTTTAGTAAAAGTTGTGAAGTTTGATGATCAATATCTACTATAAATATTCGGCTTTAGGGGTTTTTTGTTACAGGTAAAATTTATTGCCAAAAAATGACTATTTTTTTAAATAAACTGTCAAATAGTAATTTATATCAATCAACTCAACCTAAGCCAAACAGAAACTGACTTAGACACTAGAGTCCAATTTAACACAGCTAGTAATAGCAGTGATCTCTATTACAGACTGAGTGGTAAATTTCCTTTTATTTATTCTGTACATTGTTATGTCTTTTTCTCTCTCTTATTGCCTTTTTGGCTTAAGAAACAGTAAGTAATAAATGAACTCATGCGAATGACTCACCTTAATGACAACTCAAGGGAAAATAAATAAACACTTAATGGGCAGTCAACAGCAAACTACAGTTTTATTGAAATATGGTTGATTCTATACAATAATAAACATCAAACGTTGTAATCGCAGATCTGCAAATTTACACGGTGATTTGACACGAAGAAAAACGAAGCTATGAATCTAATCTTTTTCCCAAGGGGTTATTTTAAAAAGGTTAAACTTAAAACTACTCGCAGAGCGTTATGTGGGTAAGAATTGCCTGCCCTAGGGTATCAGAAATGTGGTAATTATCTAACATAAATCTAGCTCGTAGGGTGTACTCGAAAGCCTAAGTACGGATAGCTGGATTTTTATACTTCAGTTAGTTTCGGGGTTAAAAAGATTTGAGAGTTAACTGGTACCTATTAGAATATCTCGCAGCGAGTCTGTTTAGTAGAGAAACGCTTCGATGGCTGCTTTCTATTAATTATGCCTCGGAGCCGTGGGTGAGAATCCAAAGTCCGGTTTCTTTCAACTTTTTTCGCTTAACTGGGGTTGAATGGACGACAGAGCAGTGGTTGACTCGTGGCTGGATACGTACGCCACTCTTCACCTGGAATGGTGTGCACAAAAACCATTATTTAACAACGTCGGCCTTTATAATCATATTACTATTCTCCATCAAAACATATGCAGCTTACGCAGTAAATCTAACCTGCTAACCCTCCATATAGAAGAACTCTACGCGGATGGACGTGATACTGATGTGCTGTGCTTAACGGAACACTTCATGCTCAATGAGGATAAAATGAACATATCAATATGTAACTACAAACTAGCGGCCTCCTACTCAAGGAATACTCGAAGAGGTGGTTCCTGTATTTTTGTACGCCATGGACATGAATTTGAGACTGTCGATATTTCAAAATATTGTGTTAAATGTGTATTTGAATGTTGTGCTGTAGAACTTTTACTTCTTAATACGATTATTGTCTGTATATATAGGCCACCAAAATCTGACTATGATCTATTTCTAGAAAAATTATCACAAATGTTAGATTATTTAAACCACTGTAAAAACAAAAAAATTGTCCTGTGCGGAGATTTTAATGTTGATAGACTGAAAAAAAATCGAATGTCTATGGATTTTGAAAACTTGCTTCTTAATTATAATCTTAAGCTACAAATTAATAAACCTACAAGGCCTATCAGCAAAACATGTCTAGACAATTTCGCTACAAACATCTGGCGTTGTAAATCTGAGGTACTGGATCTGAACCTATCGGATCACACTGCACAATTACTTACATTTCCTGTCAATAAAAAATGTAGATTGAACTCTTGGCGCATAAGAAAAAGAGACATGAGTAGTGAGAATGTAAAAAGTTTCATGATGCCATAGGAAGTTTAAGCTTTTCCGATGTATATAAACTAACTGATGTTAACGAAGCTTACAATTCACTATATGAGACGATACGCATGTTCTATGACCTTTGCTTTCCTTATATATTTGTTAACGTAAAGGCTAGAAAAAGACCGAAGTGGATTTCTCGAGGAATAAAACTATGCAGTAAAAATAAAAGAAGGCTACTTTGGAACTATAGAAAATCACCTACCCTGGCAAACAAAGTATTAATTGGGGATTATTCTAGACGTCTTAAAAAAATTATAAACTTGACACAAAAAAGTCAAAATAACTTTACCATTAAAACAGCTAGTAATAAATCCAAAGCTACTTGGTCTGTTATCAATCAAAACAAGAATAATTTTCCACGTGAGACAATTAAAGAGATTTCCTCCAATGGCCAAACTATTACTAATCCCTGTGACATAGCAAATGCGATAAATAATTATTTTGTAGAGCAAATTAACTCTACATCAAAATTGACATTGAAAAATAAGAAAGTTGACATTAAAACGCAATCTAATCCGAACTCTATTTTTTTGACACCAACTAGTCCACCCGAAGTACATAAGACTATATTATCTCTAAAAAACACAAATAGTGTGGGCTACGATGACATATCTACCGCAGCAATTAAATGTTGTGCCAGACATCTAGCTTGTCCATTAGCCCATATAATAAACTTGTCTCTAAGCCAAGGAACGTTTCCTGAGGCCTTTAAATTGTCTATAATTAAACCTATACATAAAAAGGGTGATACTAAAGATATAAAAAATTATAGACCTATCGCTCTTATAGTAATCCTATCAAAAATTTTTGAAAGAATTATATATAACATAGTCTACTCATTTCTTGAAAAATTTAATATTTTTTCTTCCCAACAGTTTGGCTTTCGTCGAGGTAAATCCACAAACTTAGCTATTTTTAACTTGCTGAAATTAGTGACTGACTCTATCGACAAAAGGGAAAACATTTGCGCAATATTCATGGACATGTCAAAAGCTTTTGACTACGTTGACCATGGTATTCTCTTGCAAAAGCTCTACCATTATGGAATACGGGGTATTGCATTAAAGTTGTTTGAATCTTACCTTAGCAACAGAAAGCAACAAACTGCTATCAAAACAATCTGCAAACAAACTTTAATAGAAAAGGAACATATTTCAAAATGTAGAGATGTAGAGTATGGCGTTCCTCAAGGGACAATATTAGGACCTCTATTATTTTTAATATATATTAATGACATGCCAATATCCATTGAATATCCTATGACATTATTTGCCGATGATAGTACAATATTGATAAAATGTAAAAATAACTTGACGTATGAAAATGAAATCAAAATGACATTAGCAAATATAATTAAATGGCTTGACATGAACAATTTGAATTTAAATATTGACAAAACAAAAATAATGCATTTTCGACAGTACACTGAGGCACCGAAAGTTACAGTTCGTCAAAATGGTACTACAATAGAACCTGTCGCCGAAACAAAATTCCTAGGTCTAAACATAGACTACCAAACTAACTGGCTCAGTCATACCAATGATTTGTGTACACGTATTAATAAATTTGTTTATGCACTAAGAGCTCTATCTAGAGTAGCTAATATAGAGACAGTTTTAACTGCTTACAATGGATATGTCGCTTCTATCTTGCGTTACGGAATTATGTTTTGGGGCAATTGCACAAACAAGGAAGTGATATTTAAAAGCCAAAAAAAATGTATCAGGGCTATCAAATCCTTAAAACGAAGGGATAGTTGCAAACAACATTTTATAGATTTAAAGATACTTACAGTACCATCCCTTTACATATATGAAACTGCAATGTTTGTCAGGGGAAATCCGCATCTTTTTCCAACAATATCCACTGGCCAATTGAAAGTAAGCAAACGTCATGGAAATACATTACGAGCACCGGATAGAAATACCGCGTTGAAGGGAAATAGCTTTTTCTGTATGGCACCTAAAATTTATAATAAAATACCAAAAAAACTGAAAGAGGCTAACTTAACAACTTTTCGCAGGGAATTGTTATCTTTATTAATTAGAAAAGCTTATTATACCCTGACAGAATTTTTTAATGATAAGATATAGTGCCTTTTTTATGTTTATAACTACATTAATTTTTATTGATTACTGACTTCTAATTGTTTTCTTTTTATAATTTTAATATTGTTGACATTTTTATTGATATCAATTTTTTTTTATTTGTATAGTTTTTTGACATTTTTTTTTTATATTTTACTGACATAATTGTTCTATTTTTTTTTAATGACAATTTCTAAAACTAAAATTTGTACGCCCATTGATGGCCGAACATAGTGGTACATTATATTTTTCACACCAGCTGTTTAACTTTTTACCTATGTTTACAAATAAATGATTTGATTTGATTTGATTTGATTAAATGGACTACAACTATTCCATGACGGGGGGACCCTGCAGCGCATGGTAGAACTGAGGAAAATCTATTCTTGTATGTTTCATTCTGACAATATATATTACTGATCCCTGACTTTTTTGTTAAACTATCCCCTTCCCAGCAGACAATGAACAGAATTGAGATGTAGAAACATACCGTAGCTCTCAACTTACAAAGTCTCTTTTCACATGAAAAGAACTGAAATTGAAAGTAATAAATATATAGAGACCCCTTGCAGTAAATACTAGATAATGGATAGCAATAAATTTTGATATACCTGCGGCTCCTTGTTCACAATATATTTTATATGGTTTAGAATCCGGTCAATCAGTATTCCTCCTTCGATCGGATATCACGACACGAATTAGAACTCTTCTCGGCGGCTTTTATTAGCCAAAACCCTCTGTAAATAACGAATATGATGATAAAAATAAATTTCAAATTCTCGCACTGCCAACAGCTGAATGTCTAGGAATTCACAAATAGGTACCTTGGCGAAATTCTATTGTGCCGACGAAAATTACAATGAATAGCGGCAAGATATTATTTAAATCAGGAACAATTACGAATCCAATAACTTTAACAGCGATATAAAATTAAATTCTTTCCAACCGAAAATTTTTGTATATCATATGAATCACAGCTGATATTCGCTGCGTTCCAAGTCTCGCGCCATCACGACGCATTCCGACTTCCTACACATGATCATTCATCGATGAACGTGGACTGGACTGACATCGCGCCGCCGAAAGCGACTTCAATCGGATCGGACTTCCCGAAAACACGGTCAAACAACCTACGACATTACGGACAAAAAAAAAATACCATTTCAGTTCAAAAGCAGGCCTTAAACAGGACTGCTTAAGGCCTGCTTTCACACTAACCTTTGAGGTCTAGTATGAAAGGTAAACAATTGAATAGAAATCCTTGCAATAAGGGCTCATCGCAAAGGCCCCTGAAGTGGGCGAAGGACGACCATAAGAAATACGATCTTAATCTTTCTTTTTTTTTTTTTATAAGTCGCTGCCGCTAATTTTCAAACGGACTTTTTACGGAAATAAGGAAAAGGACATGAGGCATACTGCCAAAAAATAAATTTTATCATTAATGGAAACAAACTACCAAAAAAAACTTCCCCTTTAAGGGAAATCGACAAAACAGCAAAAAAACCACGCTACAGTAGTCCCCCGCCACGCAAGAATTCACGCAGGGAATTCTCTGGACGCCCACGTCCAAACCACACTGCTCCATCGCCAAAACAAACCTACTTTGTAAAAAGCAATTCATAACAAGCCCAAGTAAATGCTTGTCCCCCTGACATCAATTTTAAAATTAAAAGAACCAAAACTTATACTGACTCGACTGTTGTGTTATACAAATGCCAAATTAAAAAAAAAACTGAAATAAAATATATAATACTCTTTGATCTGAATCTTTAATTGACTCTACAGTTACATACTCAACTAACTAAAAAAAAAGGAAACATATTCCAGTAGAAAAATGTATGTGATCGTGTTGAGGTTGACCATATGTTATACTTTATTCTGTAATTTCTTTACTAAAGCTCTCCCCTTTTAAATAAATCAAACCCGCGTGTCAGTTTTCACATTGCATCGGCTTGTCAGTCCTATTTTATTGTCCTGAAAAAATGCTTGATGGGCACTTGCTTCTTAAGCGAGCGATGTTGGACAAGCCCATGATCTTATCGTGTGATACTTGACAAGCCATGACTAACGAGACACGCTCGACTTCCCTGTACTACTTTAAAATAATTTTAAAAATTTAGACTGTCAATCGATGGAATAGACGTATCTTAATTTGTCTATGCCAACATTACTATTCATGACTATGGTAAAATTGCCAAAAAAAATATCAACAACCCGACTACAAAATGTGTCGGCACCCTTACGATACAGATAGAATATGATAAATATGCCAATCTTTATATTTTTTTTTCTTAAATTACCTCAGTCTAATTCCCTTCAAGCCTCCAGGTAAGACTGACATAAAAGAAAAACATCAAACTAGACAAACCCCAACACAAACACCCGGATCACATACACAATAAAGCAACCAAATAGATACGCGTAGTACGTAGTAAGATAGTAGGTGGCGCTAGTGCTGTCTTGTAGTCGTTTGAATCCGCACTACAAGATAGACCGCGCAAGGCGTAAGTAAAATGGTATATCATTCAAGCACCACCTACGACCGTTTGAAATCCGCGCCGCAGGGTAGCACTGTAATGAAACCAGAGCCTAATTCATCAGGTAAAATTGAAGAAAAATCGTACTATAGTATTTATGTTATGTCAAATGGTAGTTGGCGCTATAAATGCCCAATGGTCGTTTAAATCCGTACCACAGGGTAGCACCGTGACTACGTAATACGCGGACCCGATGTTAACTGGCGCTTTTACTCCCGTAAGTCGGCTCTTACGACACGCAGAGAGTGAAGTACTGCGGTGTGAGTATTCTTGCACCGCCCACACACGGTGTTCTAAAGAAAAAGAAATAAAAATAAAAATGATAATATAATTTGTAGCGCAGCGCTTTCACGTTAAAATATAAGGCTAAAAGTACTATTTGTAAGCAACCGCACGACACTCACACCCTGGCAACACTGTTCGTACGAAACCCTAATCACTCCCCGCGTCTATGGATTTGAAGTCTTTCACGTGCCATTTGCCTATAAATTTACCCCTCTCGTCCTCTAGCTCATATACCAGGGGCGAAACTGCGAAAGCTTCCTAACTACACGGCAACGCTCGTATTTTGGTGCCAGTTTCGCAGCGAAGTATTTATTCGCGGCGCTCTGTTTATAAGTTCTTTTCCAGACGTAATCGCCAACGTCGAAAGACACATCTCGACGTTTTCGATTATAATACTTAATGTTACGACTGTGAGCCTTAATAAGTGATTCTTGGACTGTTTTATATATGTCTTTGAGGTAACCTATTTTCGAGACATAAGCATCAAATAAAATCGTAAAAAGCCCGTTCGAAAATTCGCGGCATCGACTTATAAAAAAAAAAAAATCCGTTTGAAAATTCGCGGCAGCGACTTATTAAAAAAAAAAAAAAAAGAAAGATTAAGATCGTATTTCTTATGGTCGTCCTTCGCCCACTTCAGGGGCCTTTGCGATGAGCCCTTATCGCAAGGATTTCTATTCAATTGTTTACCTTTCATACTAGACCTCAAAGGTTAGTGTGAAAGCAGGCCTTAAGCAGTCCTGTTTAAGGCCTGCTTTTGAACTGAAATGGTATTTTTTTTTTGTCCGTAATGTCGTAGGTTGTTTGACCGTGTTTTCGGGAAGTCCGATCCGATTGAAGTCGCTTTTGGCGGCGCGATGTCAGTCCAGTCCACGTTCATCGATGAGTGATCATGTGTAGGAAGTCGGAATGCGTCGTGATGGCGCGAGACTTGGAACGCAGCGAATATCAGCTGTGATTCATATGATACACAAAATTTTTCGGTTGGAAAGAATTTAATTTTATATCGCTGTTAAAGTTATTGGATTCGTAATTGTTCCTGATTTAAATAATATCTTGCAGCTATTCATTGTAATTTTCGTCGGCACAATAGAATTTCGCCAAGGTACCTATTTGTGAATTCCTAGACATTCAGCTGTTGGCAGTGTGAGAATTTGAAATTTATTTTTATCATCATATTCGTTATTTACAGAGGGTTTTGGCTAATAAAAGCCGCCGAGAAGAGTTCTAATTCGTGTCGTGATATCCGATCGAAGGAGGAATACTGATTGACCGGATTCTAAACCATATAAAATATATTGTGAACAAGGAGCCGCAGGTATATCAAAATTTATTGCTATCCATTATCTAGTATTTACTGCAAGGGGTCTCTATATATTTATTACTTTCAATTTCAGTTCTTTTCATGTGAAAAGAGACTTTGTAAGTTGAGAGCTACGGTATGTTTCTACATCTCAATTCTGTTCATTGTCTGCTGGGAAGGGGATAGTTTAACAAAAAAGTCAGGGATCAGTAATATATATTGTCAGAATGAAACATACAAGAATAGATTTTCCTCAGTTCTACCATGCGCTGCAGGGTCCCCCCGTCATGGAATAGTTGTAGTCCATTTAAGGCCGACGTTGTTAAATTATGGTTTTTGTGCACACCATTCCAGGTGAAGAGTGGCGTACGTATCCAGCCACGAGTCAACCACTGCTCTGTCGTCCATTCAACACCAGTTAAGCGGAAAAAGTTGAAAGAAACCGGACTTTGGTTTCTCACCCACGGCTCCGAGGCATAATTAATAGAAAGCAGCCATCGAAGCGTTTCTCTACTAAACAGACTCGCTGCGAGATATTCTAATAGGTACCAGTTAACTCTCAAATCTTTTTAACCCCTAAACTAACTGAAGTATAAGAATCCAGCTATCCGTACTTAGGCTTTGGAGTACACCCTACGAGCTAGATTTATGTTAGATAATTACCACATTTCTGATACCCTAGGGCAGGCAATTCTTACCCACATAACGCTCTGCGAGTAGTTTTAAGTTTAACCTTTTTAAAATAACCCCTTGGGAAAAAGATTAGATTCATAGCTTCGTTTTTCTTCGTGTCAAATCACCGTGTAAATTTGCAGATCTGCGATTACAACGTTTGATGTTTATTATTGTATAGAATCAACCATATTTCAATAAAACTGTAGTTTGCTGTTGACTGCCCATTAAGTGTTTATTTATTTTCCCTTGAGTTGTCATTAAGGTGAGTCATTCGCATGAGTTCATTTATTACTTACTGTTTCTTAAGCCAAAAAGGCAATAAGAGAGAGAAAAAGACATAACAATTGGCGCCCGAACAGGGACCCGGTGTAGCGGATGCGTCAAGCTATCATGGGATCTAGTCAACCACGACAGACTCGAGCGAGGATTGCGCAATGTCTCCCCCAAAGACACGCAGCGGGCGAAACGGAATTAATGCAGATCCGCTTCAAACTACTTTACTGTGTAGAAAGGGACTCCCCTTCACAGCAGACTAATCTACTCGAATCGAATTGAGACATTGAAACATACCGTAGCTCTCAACTTACAAAGTCTCTTTTCACATGAAAAGAACTGAAATTGAAAGTTATCAATAGATAGAGACCCCTTGCAGTAAATACTAGATAATGGATAGCAATAAATTGTGATATACCTGCGGCTCCTTGTTAGCAATATATTTCATATGGTTTAGAATCCGGTCAATCAGTATTCCTCCTTCGATCGGATATCACGACACGAATTAGAACTCTTCTCGGCGGCTTTTATTAGCCAAAACCCTCTGTAAATAACGAATATGATGAAAAAAATAATTTTCAAATTCTCACACTGCCAACAGCTGAATGTCTAGGAATTCACAAATAGGTACCTTGGCGAAATTCTATTGTGCCGACGAAAATTACAATGAATAGCTGCAAGATATTATTTAAATCAGGAACAATTACGAATCCAATAACTTTAACAGCGATATAAAATTAAATTCTTTCCAACCGAAAAATTTTGTATATCATATGAATCACAGCTGATATTCGCTGCGTTCCAAGTCTCGCGCCATCACGACGCATTCCGACTTCCTACACATGATCACTCATCGATGAACGTGGACTGGACTGACATCGCGCCGCCGAAAGCGACTTCAATCGGATCGGACTTCCCGAAAACACGGTCAAACAACCTACGACATTACGGACAAAAAAAAATACCATTTCAGTTCAAAAGCAGGCCTTAAACAGGACTGCTTAAGGCCTGCTTTCACACTAACCTTTGAGGTCTAGTATGAAAGGTAAACAATTGAATAGAAATCCTTGCGATAAGGGCTCATCGCAAAGGCCCCTGAAGTGGGCGAAGGACGACCATAAGAAATACGATCTTAATCTTTCTTTTTTTTTTTTATAAGTCGCTGCCGCGAATTTTCAAACGGACTTTTTACGGAAATAAGGAAAAGGACATGAGGCATACTGCCAAAAAATAAATTTTATCATTAATGGAAACAAACTACCAAAAAAAACTTCCCCTTTAAGGGAAATCGACAAAACAGCAAAAAAACCACGCTACAACATGTGTTGTGTTAGCCGGAAGGTTTAAGCATGATCCCGACAAAATCTGTGTTAAGCTGTTTGCCGCGTATCCGTGCGAAGAAAGTGACTCGTGTGTGGCATAAACGTGCGTAATAATTGGTAACAACACGCCACGTTTAGCTACGAATATCACTCGTACCAATACGCCATGTTTAGCTACGAATACCACTACTACAATAAGTTTTTAGGGTTCTGTACCCAAAGGGTAAAAACGGGACCCTATTACTAAGACTCCGCTAGTAGTAAGTAATTGGGCTCTCTGGATCACAGGAGATCCAGGGGGCCTACAACGAGCTCTTATAGCAATGTCTTTTAGGTCTTACATTGACTTTTCGTACCACGACGTCCTATAAAGAAGGTTGTTTCTACCTCAAATTTCTTAGCAATTTTGTTGCGACCATCTTTAACTTGTTCACTCTTTGTCAAAAAATATCTAAGGTTGCCAACTTAACGCAAGTTTAAGTAAGTAACTATCTTTTACAAGTTCTATAACGAAACTAAGTTGTCATAAGAATGTCAACTTATAGTCGATACCAAGTATAGTAAGGATAAACTCACAAATCATATTTTCTTTGTTCTGCATACAGGTAGTAATTACTCAAGTAAATAATAACATGAACTTTTAGAGTTAATGGTGTAGACAACGAGTGCCCAGAATTTGAATAGTTTACACAACCGGGATTTGACCGGCTATCCTGATACATAAGAATAAGTTTTATTTATTCTTATGCCTGATATCCGAATGGCTGGTAATTTTGAAGTCCCTTTATTTTGTTTCAAAGTTTAGCAATTATTTGACTGTAGGTAAATCGTAAATGGTAGCAAATAGGGAGCAACTTTTGGTGTCCAGCCTGACGTGAATCGATACAGACAACCAGCCATTCTAACGCTCACAGAAATCCGTCCCATTCTTAACATTAACATTCTTCACATAATCGTAAGCGTTAAAAGTCTATCTAAGTATAAATTATTTTCGATACTTATTTTGTAGGTATCTACCCATGAAAAAGTAAAATAACGCCGGATACAATATACCTACTATGTTGGTTAGCAACCAAGAATCTTATTAATATAAGATTCTTGTTAGCAACCCTAAGCATACATTTTAATACGTCAAATTTAGCGATCCTTTGGCGATCATAAAAGTGACAGGCAGGATGGAATCAAAATTATTAAGGCGTGTAGACACGAACGAACAAGAGCATGATGAACACGAACATTTACGAATATTTATTTGGTTCGCACAGTCACCATCAGAACTTGTAAAGGTAACTTGTAGTGCATGGAACTTATTGACATTTTAAACTGATCAGAAGTATTTGGTCACCTTGTCTGCTACGATATACTGATGGCGACTGTCCGTGTAAACACAAATCTCAGACTCCCAAGTCCTTTAGAGATAGAGTTAGAAGGCATTTCCTTTCCTCTTCTTCTGATTGACCATTTATTTATTTTCTCCTTTATTTTAATTGTATATATCTTTAGGTATAACTATTGTTTGTATTCATATAACACACTTGTTCTTCTTCCTTTTTATCATTGCACCCACTCCCCTATATTTATTTTTTTCTATTTATTTTACACCCAATGGTTGCCTGGAAGAGATTGCTGATTGGCAATAAGACCGCCTCTTCTATACTTTCTTCTTTGTATTTTTGTCCCCTTTTCTGTAATATTTCTACTTGTGTGCAATAAAGCGTAATTTATTATTATTATTTTTAAATAAATTATCAGAATGAACACGAACACTATAAATACAACACTTTCACACTGAACAACAAAATATTTTAGAAGATTTTTGACGCACACTGTGGAGGCCTTTCGTTTGTATAACAAAGACTTACTTGTGCTCGTGATGAGGAAGTCTTGATGATGAAAATTATTAATGCAAAATGTAATGTGTTATAATGACAAAGCAATAACAGCTTGTTTAAACCAGCCTTTTTCAAAACGATCTTTTTTCCAGCGATGTTAATATGAGCTCTACATAGATTCGTACCATGACATTTCTGTCAAACAAACTATGATAATATAACAACCTTATATTATTCCCGCAAAGTACTGGGAAAGAACGAATAATTTTACTAATAATTTGTCTATACCTTGCTTAGATATAGGAAAAAATACGCTATGTTGTGATTATTTATTCTGTGGTTTCAACAATAGACATGAACAAAGAGGTACCTACCTACTTATGTCATGCGTAGCGTAAATATGTCACTCGTCTCGTGATCAAAAAAATATTTACTTAAACACTAAACAGCTATAATCCTTCGATTGATATAATTTATAACCACGTATTAATAATTTATTGATAAATCAACCACACACGTGATATCTTAAAAGTGGACAATTTAATACTTTTGCAGTAAACAGGATAGGATTCTACTTCAAAGAGCTGAATATCGTCACAACTCACAACGTCTTTTAAGTTCATGTAAGTAAATTGGTGTATTATATTTATTGTTTTATGGTCTTAAGAGCAAGTACCTAGTGTAAATAAGTCGTTTTATACTGAAGTGCTCGTAACCGCTTGATTGAATTGTGTTAGAGTATCTAACTACCTACTTACATTATTTTTGGTTATTTGCAGGTTTGCCAGGGAATCATACGGTGATAAACCCATAAACGCCATAAGCTTCCGACTTAAAAAGGATAATTTTGTACAACAATACTGTGACAATTTTATTAGATGCTTATAGAAAAGATGTTTCATTTTGAAAAGTGAATATCATAAATAAATACCCATATCAAGTAATAAAGTAATCATTTTCTTTGCTCTTATTTATTTTGTACCATTGCGCTAGCTATAGCTAGGCTTAGCAAAGGGGCCGTGACTTTATTTTTATAAATTGGTTTTGTAAAATTTGTAGTTTGGTTTTGTGCATGTTCTACGAAAAAAAACTTGGGTACCTACCTTAATATAGCTTAGCACTATCATAGGTGGGCGTGCTGTAATTAATGTTGATTTTGTTTATTTAGTAGGGACAACTTGTCTTAGTAATATGTTCCCATTAGAAGATGATCAATAAAAAGGCAATAATAGAATACATGTACTGTTTTATTTTAAAAGGAAGTTTTGTAGATTTATAAGAGCACAAGCTCACTCACAGAAAGAGAACTCACGAAGAAAATACTAGTAGAATTTAAGATTTTTCATCACAAGCCTCCAATTGTCGCAGGTTATGAACAAGCTGGTTCTGCTACAAATGAAATCACCCGATGAACAAATAATCATCAAGTTAAAAAAAAACACATTCTGGGCGTGGTTAAATACGACGCCTTTTTCTTCACAGTAAATCTTCGTGATTTCGTACAATTTTTTTGTCATCTAAAAATAATTGTAAAAGATAACTTATTTATTAGTCATATTTTAAAGAAAGTTCACTCAATATGCCTAGAAATATGAGTAAATTATGCATATATTGTTCACTATGAACAATCTACTTTTGGAACATTTTACTTTAAATCATGTTGATTGTGTCGCACAAAAACACCTTTTTTAAGATCGCTGAAAGATCGCTAGATTTGACATAATTGACGTAAAATAAGATTGCTAGTTGTCAAAAAGGCAGCTCATGGTACGGATTTATGGTACGGATTGAGTGAACGACTTATGAAATGATGACATGAAAAAGGGAATTAATTAAATGGGTGACTGGAAATAATTAAAGGCGACTGTAAATGGGATATTCAAACACTAAACTGGACAGCAGTTTATTTTTTGGGCAACAAAATAACTAAACGGGCGACTAACTTACAAAAATACTCAAAACCGGCGACTACATATGGGTGATAAATAATTTAAGTTAGCAGAGGAAACTCTAAATGGGTGACAAAAATACTGAGTGGGCAACTATTATACCAAGTAGGTAACTATTATAAACTGATTTAAACTGCCCAACATGGTATTTTTAACACGTTTTTATTAGGCTGCTTTCTCGTTTGTTTGTTTTTTGTCATATCGGTTAGGATAGTAGTCATCTTTTTTTTTAAATAAAATAAATGCCAAATTTTTTATATTTTGTGTGCCCTAAGGTTGTCGTCCAAATAGTAATTTGGTCGCCCGTTACCCAATTTGTATTTTAAAATCACCCATTTTCAATATCTGTAGTCGCCCTCGGTCCTTCACCCACTTAGTATTTCAGTACGCTATGTTCAGTATTTTTGATACCCAAAATGGGAATTTATTGTCGCCCAAATAGACGGGATGGGGGATGGGAGAGTGAGAGTGAGAGGGAGAGGAGACATATGTGGATTCAATTCTGAACAGGATTGGGAACGGGAACGAGCACAAAGGGGAACTGCACTGCACCTAACGGGGACGGGTCCAAACGGGAACGGGAAAGGGTAAAGAAACGGGAACGGGATTTTTATATCTCTCGACCCATTTCTGTTTATTGTGATAAACTAGCTTCCGCCCGCGACTTCGTCCGCGTAGATATTAGAGAAAATAATTTGGCAACCTTCAACCAGGACCCGACCAGCCGTTTTTACGTGGTTAGGCACCCCACCAAGCCACAGAATAACTAATACCAAGCGAGTAGCTTCGTGCGAGGTCTGCCAAACGCGGCAAACGTCTTGCCTCATGAGGCAGTGCGCTTGGTGTGGACCCGCCTAATCGCGTAAAAACGGCTGGTCTGATCCTGGTTGAAGGTTCCCAAATGATTTTCTCTAATATCCACGCGGACGAAGTCGCGGGCGGAAACTAGTCCTACTAATATTATAAATGTGAAAGTTTGTGGGTTTGGATGTTTAGATGTTTGGATGTTTGTTCCTCAATCACGTAAAAAGTACTGAACGGATTTGGTTGGAATTTGGCACACAGATAGTAGATAGCTTAAATTAAAACATAGATCACTTTTTACCCCGATATTCCCACGGGAACGGGAACCATGCGGGTGAAACCGCGGGCGGCCGCTAGTTATACATAAAGTTTTATTCTAGGTAGGTACATATATTTCTTATAAAATGGTATACTATTTACAAAGCATAATTTCTTTGCTTTTTATGTGTACCTAATCATTCGTTCATTCCCAGCACAAAACAAGATTGTTATTTGATGTCGTGGTACGAATTTGAGTGATATCATTTAGAGCTTGTAACAAGCTTGCTGGATATAAGCTTACTTATAAAAAAGGTGGGAGTAGGCCCCCAGCTCGCCCAATTACCTCTATTCAATCTATTCAAATACATTTTTTTATACTATACGTCAACGAATAACTTTTATTTCATCTATTCAAATAAGTAGGTAGAGAGCCCAATTACCACTATTCAATCTATTCAAATACATTTTTTTAATACTACATCATCGAATAACTTTTATTTCATCTATTCAAGTAAGTAGGTATTATTTTATTACCTTTATTCAATCTATTCAAATAAAAAAATAAAATATACATCAACCTTCAGCACATTCATTTAATCGATTCAAAGGTGTTTTTCGAATCACCTTCAGTGGTTTTTTTTTTATAATCGCACAGTAATTTAGAATCTATTCTAATAGGTACCTACTTACTGTTTTCTATAATCTGCACGGCAATAACTTTCATTGATTTTAAGTATTCAAATGATAAACATAGTAAGTAATATATCGTTCAGATACTTCCTTTACCATGTTTGTGAATATAGGTATTTTGAATTGATAATTTTATATATTTTCAATGTTATGAAAGTTTTATGATAACACTAGCTTTCCGCAACTTCGCTCGCGTGGGTTTTAGGTTTTTTATCGAGCGGGTGGAGACGCAGTGGGATAAAAAGTAGCCTACGTCATCCCCAAGGCCCTATCTATATCTGTGCCAAGTTTTGTGGAAAACGATCCAACCAGTTGTTTAGGCGTGAAACGTAATAGACAAAGTAACTTACTTTTATATTTATAATATTAGTATGAATAGTGGATTTTAAAAATAAATTCATTACAAACGTAATGCTATGTCAAGTAACTCACTATTGTCAAAAAAAAAAATCTTACTGATAAAAATAGCTCGCATAACTTAGAGGTGTGACGGGTGTGGGTGAGTGCGGGGAGGGCTGTGCATGAGCGTTGTATTACACTCTCTAAATAAGGGTATGGAACACATTCCTTTGCTTCAATCTGTACGTTTTAAGACTTCTTAGTTTTATATTTAAACTAGTTCTGTCCCCCGATTTCGTTCGCGACATTCAGGAAATCTTCAGAGTACCTTTGAATGAGATTAAAAATATCCTTTGTTTTTACTCAGGGCTATAACATAAAAAGAAACGAAGTTATTAAAGGCGTATAATTTTTCTGTCATAACATAATTTACCTAAACTGAAACACTTTCTTTGTTAGAAGTCTTTACTTATTTGTGGAAAAATATTTAGTAAAAGAAAGTTCAATAAATTATTTAGACACGAGTACATTGACTTTATTATAAAACGTGATCTAAAGTAAACGTTTGTTTAAACATAGGTTATGTAGCCACTTTTGATTGTTAAGATGTAAAATAGTAGTTAAGAGCATAAGTTTAAACTAGGTCTAACTTAGATCGCGGTTTGAAATATGTTTTTATTTGTTGAACTTATTTCAATAAATTCGTGTGTTCACGTGCAGACTATAGGTAAGCATAGTTGAGGTCCTTTATTTCAGATGAAAAAAATCGATTATATCCAATTTAATTAATTATAGCGTGTTCCAAGCAACGTATACAATTTGCAACAATATTTCAGGACGTTATAGGTACTATTTTCATAGTTATTTTATATACTTATCTTTAGATAAAACTTTAGTTGTTTCTAACGTATACAATACAATATAGTATAACGGCTATAATACCTACTTAATCGATAAGAAAAAGGTTGTACCTAAAGCCACACAATAGCTGCTGACAAATTGTAAAGATATAATCATTTGATAAAATACCTAAAGGTCAATGGGCATTTTGTTCAGACGTTTGGCCTATGGCGTACACAAACGAAATAGGGCTAGATATGTAGATAAATGTATCTGCTACTCAGTGATATGGGTCGCATTCTAGCAGACCATGTTTCATTTTTATCATTATATCATATAATTTCAATAATAAATAAAATAAAATAAATAAATGAAGACAATAAAAACGTTTATTATGCTTGTACTACACATTTTCACAATGCTGAAAGTAAAAACTTCTGTTTTATTAACAAAAGTTTAATACCATCATACATATACTCGCACACATACTGTGAAATAACTTTTTTCTGCCGGTAGATACATAAAAATATAAAACATGTTTTGAAAGTGGGATTGAATTCTTCAATTTAAAACTGGTTTGGTTTCTGTACGTGAACTTTCATCAAGCAGGCCAAATATGCCCAATGACCTTTGTTAAGAAATTTAATTTCTTTGTTTTGCAACTTTTTAAGATTTTTACAAATATATATTTTTGTTTCTTTTCACCAGTTATTTTTTAGTTATTTTAAATCTACATCTAACTGACTTTTACAAATAAAGCAAATAATCCAATAATGGTGTAAATGGTGAGCGTTTAAACGTTGAATTTATTTAATTGTTTCGAAATTCATTCCTACAATGCCTAAACTAATTTGATACGTATAAAATTTGAATGTAAGTATAGGTATAATATATTTCGAAGGTTATGAAATTATCTTTGAAATATATTAATATTTGAATTCCGAGTAAACGGAGTCGTCGACAAAATCATGTTAAAAAAATATTTTTAATATGAAAGAG
Source organism: Agriphila tristella (assembly GCA_928269145.1). Lineage (NCBI taxonomy): Eukaryota > Metazoa > Arthropoda > Insecta > Lepidoptera > Crambidae > Agriphila > Agriphila tristella. The sequence continues at coordinate 20,236,351 of OV743431.1, read as the reverse complement.
ATCCTACTCATATTATAATATAATTAAAAAAGTTTGTATGTTTGTTAGTAGTTATTTTTGTTATAGATATTCATGTTTTTTTAGCAAATTGAATGCGAAGGAAAGCGTGGAGAAAAGTTTAATGGAAATACATTATTATTATTAACTATTGTCATTACAACAATGCTCTCGTTTCTTAATCATTTTAATCAACGAGCAAAGCCAGAACAAACATCTTGTATCACCTTTGCATCGTTTGATTTACTTTTATGGAAAATGCTGAATGCTCTGTTTAACACTAAGAAATGTTACACGGATGCATACATTGATAATTTTAAGATTGATATATAAGAGGGTCTAGGGACTACTCCTCATTGATTGCTGAGTTTCCACACTGTGCTTGCTGGTTTTGTGAAATTTCTTCTACGTGAAACACACAAAGCATCATGTAAGTAAAACTTCTATTTTAAATAACCTTTACTTTTATAATAACTTACTTTTCAAAGTTTACATTTATAAAACTTTTAGTTATTGATTTTGATATAAAAAAATATTATTTATAATTAAAAAGTGTTTCTATAATAACTTAGTTATTTTAATTGTTTAATTTTGAATGATAATTTCATTTCCTCCTACCCTTTTATTCCTTCCTACTTTAGCAGTGAAAGGCTGAATATTCATTATTTTTATTTTATTTTCAGGTCTAAACACGCTGATGAACTTTTTCCGTCTGAAGACGAAACAGTTATCGAGAAGCCTAAAGTAGAAAAACGAAAATCGAAATCCAAGTCCAGCGCTGATGACTGTTTACGAAAGAAAACAAAATCATCATCATCATCGTCGAGTGCCGGAACCAGCTCCGAAGTGACAGCGAAGACGATGATGACTTCGTCACTCAAGAAGATGGTAAAAAAGCTCCTTTATTATCTTACATAAGCCGACGTGTTGCGAACGGGTATTGCAGACAACTCTATCCAAACAAATCAGGCAAGCAGTATATTGAATTAAAAATATACAACACTAATGAAATAGAAAAGATATCTCCGATGAATCGTTGGCGACAAGCAATTATTACTATTAAAACACAAACGGATACTGACACAGAAGCTTGGCGTAATTTGAGCAAATTCATAAAAGATACTCGTGAAGAGTATAAATCATGTACTCCTACGTTCATTGGAACTATGTATTAATATAATAATTTTCTTTTAATTTTTATATTGCATTTAAAACTGTAGTTTCTTATGTTGTATTTCTGTATTTCAAACTCGTTGAGATATAAAAGACCCGATTTAAATGAAATTAATGGATGAGTGAAATTATTGAAGTGTGGATAAAACAACATAGAACATTTTTAGGAAATCATATTGGTAAATTAGACTCTGTTCCCTTGTTCAAGCGACACCTGCATTGTACGATTACACTATCATATCGGTCTCGTATATTTCAACGTGAATAGTTACTTATTATAGCTATCATATAGGTATATAAGTACTAATTATCAATATAGTTACTTATTATAGTTATAATTCTTTATACTAAATATACTTTAATTATAAATAACATTAAATATCTGTGTTTATTAAATAAATGTCTTGCATATAAAAACGACTACTTTTTTATTTCTGTTTCCAGTTGAATCGTCTGAGGAGCATAATACTGAGAAAACTAGAATTTGTTTAAATGACTCTGAACATGAATTTATAAAGAAAAAGACTGTAAAAATGTGTGAAAATTGTAATATAGAAATAGATAAGAAATTGTTTAAAAATCATTTAAAATCAAATGTTCATAAATCAAATAGTATTTTGAAAACAAAAATACCCAATATTGATATTATATCAACTGCATTCAGAAACAGAATTGTGACATATAAAGTGAACCCTACACCTAACGTTGAGTATATCCTTGCTGAAAATTTCTTAAGTGATATAAAAAATAGTGTCCTTAATTTGTTAACATTATCATTAAAAAAACATATATGTGTAAAAGTAAATTTTGAACTTTTTTGTTTTTATTATTTACCCAAGGATGATAAATTAGAGCTTAAATCTTTTAATTCATCATTTTGCAGTATTTTTCAAAATAGTAATATTGATGAGCTTTATTCAAATATAATGAGTAAATTTATAGCAAAACTTATTGAGTTTGATCACTGTGAATCAGGATGGTCTTTTCATTCAGTTAGTCATTTAGAAATTAATATCAATAAATATACCCCCATGAGGGGAGGCACTTTTTTAGAATTACCTCAGTTTATTAAGAATACTAAGAGTTGCTTGAATATTAAAAATAACGATTCATTTTGTTTATTATGGTCTGTAGTAGCTTCTTTATTTCCGTGTGCTAGAAATGTATGTAGACCGAGCTCATACCCGCATTTTAAAAAGGTTTTAAATATTCAAGGAATTAGCTTTCCTCCTTCATCTGAAGACATAAAACTGCTAGAAAAAAATAATAGTGATGTAAGTATTAACGTTTATGGAATTGATGAAAAGAAACAACTTGTAACCGGGCCTCTATATTTAACAAATGAAAGAAAGGTAAATCACGTAAATTTACTTTATCTAGAAAATAATAATGTTGGTCACTATTGTTTAATTAAAGATCTTGAAAAATTAATCAAACATCAAATTACAAATCATCATGGCAAAATACATTTATGTGAGAGATGTCTTCAAGTTTTTTCAAGTGTTAATAAATACAAAACTCACGTCTGTTCTAAAGTTGTGACTTTTTTGCCTGAAAAAAACACAAAGTTGCAGTTTAAGAATTATGAAAGACAGCAAAAAATACCATTTGTAATTTATGCCGACTTTGAGTCTATACTTTTCGATCACTCCGAAAATTCTAGTAATAATACGTTAAAGTATAAAAAACATCAACCATCATGCTTTGCCTATTATATATGTTGCTCTTTTGACCCCAGTTTAAATAAATTTAAAAAATATAGAGGTTCGGACTGTGTTCCAGTTTTTGTAAAATCATTAGTTAAAGATATAATTGCCATTGATAAAGTAGTAAAAAAAAATAATCCAATGACTTTAACTATAGAACAACAAAAGTTGTATGAAAACGCAACCACTTGTCACATATGTAAAAAACTTCTTTTTGATGATAAAGTAGCAGATCACGATCATTTTACTTCTGAATTTAGAGGGGCTGCACATTCGTATTGTAATTTGATATATAAAAAATGTTCTTTTGTACCTGTAATTCTACATAACTTAGCAAATTATGATAGTCATTTATTTATAGAAGAGTTGGTTAAATATGAGGGAGATCTGTACGTTATACCTAAAAGTAAAGAAAAATATATAACTTTTACTAAGTTTATAAAGTCTGAGGAGAATAAACATAGTATTCAGATTAAGTTTTTAGATTCTTTCCAATTTTTAAGTTCTAGCTTAGATGAGTTGACTAAAAATTTAAATGATGAAGATTTTACTAATCTTCATAGATTCTTTACCAATAATGAACATTTTAATTTATTGAGGCGCAAAGGGATATATCCTTATGACTATGTAAATGATTGGTCAAAGTATGAAGAACCTCAACTTCCGCCAAGAGAATGTTTTTACAACAGCCTAAGTATGAGTCATATAAGTGATGAGAACTATGCTCATGCATTTAAGGTATGGAATACTTTTAACATTAATACGCTAGGAGAATATACTGATTTATATTTAAAATGCGATGTGTTATTACTGTGTGATGTTTTTGAAAGTTTCCGAAACATGAGTTTAAATTATTACAATCTTGATCCTGCATATTATGTTTCTTCTCCTGGCTTAAGTTGGGATGCAATGCTGCTGTATACTGATGTAAAATTAGATTTGATAAATGATTTAGAAATGTATCAGTTTCTTGAAAAAGGTATTCGTGGTGGACTAGCTCAATGCTCTCTAAGACATGCAACGGCAAATCATAAATATATGTCAGAATATGACAGTTCTTTACCGTCTTCTTATTTAATTTACTTGGATGCAAATAATTTATATGGCTATGCAATGACTAAGAAACTACCAATATCAGATTTTAATTTTATGTCTTCAACTGAAATCAACAACTTTGATGTTTTGACTATACCAGATGACGCTGAATTTGGGTATATTTTAGAAGTTGACTTAGAATATCCGTTTTCTTTGCACGATTTTCACAGCGATCTTCCTTTTGCTCCTGAAAAGTTTATTCCACCCGGTAGTTTATCCCCAAAATTAATTGCAAATTTATATGACAAATTTAACTATGTTATACATTATATTCATTTAAAAGAATGTCTAAAAAATGGTTTGGTATTAAAAAATATTAAACGCATATTAAAATTTCGGCAAGACAATTATCTGAAAAAATACATTGATTTAAATACTCAGCTGCGTCAAGCTGCAACATCATCATTTCAAAAAGACTTTTTTAAGCTTTTGAATAACGCAATATTTGGCAAAACAATTCAAAATAGACGAAAAGAAGTTGAAGTAAGGTTAGTTACTACTTGGAATGATAACTATAATAAAACGAATAAATGTGTTGGAGCAGAAAAATTAATTGCAAAACCTAATCTAAAGAGTGTAAGTGTTTTTTCTGAGCATTTTGTAGCTATCCAATTAAAGAAAGAAAAAGTTATTTTAGATAGACCCATTTACATCGGTTTTACTGTATTGGAGTTTTCAAAAGTGCACTTATATCAATTTCATTATGAGTACATTAAACGAAAGTATGAAGATAATGCAAAGCTCTGTTACACAGACACTGACAGTCTGTTATATGTGATACAAACTAATGATGTGTATAAAGATATTAAAACAAATATTTCATTGTTTGATACATCAAATTTTCCTGTTGATAATCCTTACAATCTACCTAGAATAAATGCTAGAATACCTGGCTTGTTTAAAGACGAATTCGGTGGTGAGAATATACAGGAGTTTATAGGACTAAGAGCAAAGCTGTATTGTATTAAAAATAAGAAGAATGTTCTTAAAAAAGCTAAAGGTGTATCAAAACCCGTTACATCTCGGTTACGCGTGAGTGATTATAGTAAAGTTTTAATTTCAGGTCAAAAATTAAGAAGTAAAATGAATCTGATCAAATCTATTAGACATTCAGTTTATTCACAGCAAGTTAACAAATTAATTTTAAGCGGTAACGATGATAAGAGACAGATTTTACCTAATCAAATACAAACTGTACCATGGGGTCATTGTAATTATGTGTTTTAGTTTTATTACTTATACAAAATATATTTTTAAATAAAAATACTTATTTTAATACATTGTGTATTTATTCACATCCTTAATATAGGTATAACTATTTCATTATTTATTAGGTAAATGTAAATGAAACAAAATGAAATTTCTCGTACAATATTTTATATTTCATTTAAATGTAGGTAGGTATACTTTTAAATATGAATTGATAATTTTATGAATCATGCAATTTTTTCACAATTTTATCCACTAAGTTATCGGCTGCATACATAATCTCATCATATCTGTTTTCAGCCACGTACTGCACGGTAATTATATTCTTTGGTGTTTCACATTCAGCAGTGTCACTTTTAAGATCATAAATATTCAGTTTTATTAAATACTCGCCTTTCCTGTCTTTTTTTAAAACGTAAGATGTAGATGAAGTAGAGGCAACTGGGCTTTCTTCACATAAGTGCAGAATGCGATCTCGTTTAAGTGTCTTTAAAGACAATTTTGCTTTTTTCTTTATGGATTTTAAGGATTCTTTTGCTCCCATGAGCTGCTTTTGTTTATCATTTGATTCATCTGTTTTCGAGTTTTTTATTTCTTGTTCCAAGTTTCGATCATCAGCTAAGTAACCATCCACATCTTGAGCATAGTAAAATGGATTTGTGATTGGATCACAATTTTCAACTTCAAGGCCAATAAAATCTGTATCGAGCGACATTTCCTATAACAAACATAAATATTTAAGAAAACGAATATAGTTAGTTTTATAATACGACCAATGAAACGTATCATGTAGGTACTTACTAGATTTTTCTTCAATTTTTTCTTTATTTGGTAGTGTGTCTTGCAAAAGCTGGCACGCAAATGATGCAGTTCTGATTATATTAGTAAAAAGTTAAATCATGTCTTTCCATATTTAGAATATCCTATCCTTATTAGGCACGAAACATTTGATTACCATTGCTGACCATTGATTTTTTAGCCGACCCATTTATGTGATAGATCATGTTGCATTATTATAGATGCCTTTAACTGTAACATCATAACATACCTATATAATATGATTCAGCAGTGTGATATATAGTCATTTTACTAACATACATGAAACATTGTGGTCAAGTTAAAAATAAATATGAAATTTTTAAAACAAAAACAAAGCTTGAAACTGGAATGTGTTTGTCCTCCATCATCCAATGAACCAAAACGACATGGCAACTTATTGCCTAACAGTATACGCTGTATTGTTTGCGGTCCATCAAATTGTGGAAAGACCAACTTAGTAATTAGTTTATTATTACATAAAGATGGTCCACGTTTTTGTAACATTTATGTGTATTCGAAATCTTTATATCAACCTAAATACGTATATTTAGAAAAAGTTTTAAATTTGGTGCCAAACACATCTTTTAACAAATACAATAATAACAGTGATATTTTAAGTCCACATGATGCTTTACCTAACTCAATAATTATTTTTGATGATGTGGCTTGTGAAAACCAAAACAGCATTCGGGATTATTTTGCTATGGGTCGTCACAAAAATATTGATTGTTTTTATATAAATCAAACGTACACAAAAATACCTAAACAACTTGTAAGAGACAATTCAAACCTAATAATATTATTTAAACAAGATGACATCAATTTAAGGCATGTTTATGATGAACATGTGGGTTTAGACATGTCATGGCGTCAATTTCGTGAAATGTGCTCAACTGTTTGGAATAAACCTTTCAGTTATCTAGTTATCAATAAAGACTGTGAACGAAATAAAGGATGTTATAGGATGGCATTTGACACATTTATAGTGGTAGATTAACATACATAAGAGCTTGTTTTATCATTAATGAGTCACTTTTATTTTTGACTTTGAACTGAGTGCAATTAATTCTAAAATGGAAAAAGAACTTAAAGAACAGATTGTGAAATCAGCTGCAGCTGTAAAAAGAAAGGTTGAAATGATTAGAGATGTCAAAAATTCTAATAATATGGCCTTAGAGACAATATTTAAGCCCATAGTTGGCCCACTTAATACATTAGTAAATAAAAAACATCATAACGAAGAACCAGAATATAAAACTATTCTAAAAAAGATCAAAGATAATGAAAGTGAGACCTCGCATCCTTCTATTGAAAGTTTTAGTGAAGGTCTCAGTGAAAATGAAGAAGAACAAGTAGACTTAGATACATTTGAAAAAACTAATAAAACTCTTACTGCTTCACCTTCTGAATATCACAATGCAAGTGAAAGTCATTCAGATGACCACAATGTAAGTGAAGAGTCGTATAAATCGATCCATTCATCACCTAACCCAAAAAACCAATCACTATCATGGTCTACATCCTCTGAAATGATGAGTGTTATACCTTTTGGAATAAGAAATGAACGGGGAAAACTACTACTTGGCAAAACACGAGTTTATGATAACGGTAGAATTTTAAAAATTGGAAACTATAGTTGCAGTAAAACTCAGGGCTTAAAAGAATTGTTGTACAAAAAGAAACCTAATTTAGACATTATTACAAATGATGATTTACTAAATTATAAAGCACTATTAATAGAAACCAATGCACATAGGCGTAATTATGACCCATCAAAACCAATCAACAGCAACAAGGGATTTAAATATATGAATATTATTAGACCACTATTTAAATTTTCAAGAAAAATAACTAGCTCGGAGAGTCTTTCAGAGGGGAAAGGTATGAAACTTTTAAAAAAGTTTAAGAAAAACACTGATTATGTTTATTGGGATGATCCAAATGAGTTAGTAGAACGATTAAAATTGTTATATGCGTCAAGAGACGCTGGTAACACTGGCTTAGATAATGAAATTATTGCAATAATCGAGGAACTATATGAAACGGGCATCATAAAAAAATATAAGTAACATGCAATGTGAAAACTGCGCAGTCAGCTAACAGTAAGGAACGCATAAACACTCTGCAATGAATATAGATAAATTTGGTAATCACGTACCTAAACGTTTACGATTAAAAGAATACATTGATACCTTAAACGATACTTTAGTTAAGTCAGAAACAGGTGATTACGACTTAAAATCATCCAAATTAAAAGGTTTGGCATCTCCTGAGAATGATGGTGAAGCTGTAAATAAAGCATATATGGATGAAACTGTTCAACAATTAAGACATGAAATGAAAAAAATCTATAGCGATGTTAAAATTTACCTCAATAATCTGGAAAAAGTGACTACAGAAAATTTAAGTACTTTATTTTATTCAAAATCTGAAATAGATCGTATGATTGAGTCATACAAAGTCTAATATAATGAGTAAAAAGGACGTTGTCGATGAACTCCACAGAGCAGCGAGAAGGAATTTTCCCCGTCGATGTACAATCATAAAAGGAATAGATGATTTGTGGCAAGCTGACCTTATGGACTTTCAAAAGTATTCACATTATAACAAAGGTTATAAATACATTTTAGTAGTGATTGACGCTTTATCAAAGTTTGTATGGGTTAGTCCTTTAAAATCGAAGGAGAAAAAATGTGTTACAAATTCAATGCAAAAAATATTATGTAATTCATCTCGAAAGCCTAAAAATTTACAAACTGATTTAGGTACAGAGTTTTATAACGATAATTTTAAACAATTGATGAATAAATATCATATTAACCATTATTCTACCTACTCTATAAAAAAGGCATCTATTGTAGAACGAGTAATAAGAACATTAAAAGGTCACCTTTTTAAACTGTTTAGCCTACATGGTCAATATCAATGGCTAAAAAAAAATTTGGAAGACGTGGTATATTGCTATAATAATACTAGACATCGAATAACAAAATTTAAGCCCATCAATGTTAATAAAACAAACGAGACGGTTGTCCGATCAAACATAATTAAAACACAAAGTAACAAAAACAAAAATAAACGAATTAAGTTCAAAGTTGGAGATCATGTTCGTATTAGTAAACATAAAGGAGATTTTTACAAAGGTTATACCCCAAATTGGTCAACAGAAATTTTTAAAATCGTCAAAATCAATCACACAAATCCTTCAACTTATCACTTGGAAGATAAACATAAACAAAAGATTTTAGGATCTTTTTATGAATATGAGTTACAGAAAACAAAGTTTCCAGACATATATCTTATTGAAAAAGTTATAAAAAGAACAGGAAATAAACTTTTTGTTAAATGGTTAGGTCTTAGTGATAAAGAGAATAGCTGGGTTGACAAGAAAGCATTGGTGTCATGATATAAATTATGCATTTTTAGTTAATATAGTCAGTTTATGAACACTAATGAAGGAAGGAAGTGGTATTATCAACGATTTAATAAATAATATACCGGTTGAGTTACATCTACCTGGATATCAATTTTGTGGACCTGGAACAAAACTTAAGAAACGGTTACTGAGGGGTGATCGAGGTATAAACAAATTGGATGAAGCTTGTATGTACCACGATATAGCTTACAACAATAGTGATTTAAATATACGACATAAAGCTGATTTAGAACTTTTAAATATGGCTAAGAAAAGAATGAAATCTAAAGATGCTACGAAAGGAGAAAAGGTAGCTTCATGGGTAGTAAAAAATGCAATGAAAGCAAAGCTAAAAGCTGGTGGTGGAGTACGATCTTTTATGGCAGTTGTAAAAAAATACAATCTCAGTTGAAAAAAATTAAATCTAAAGATGATCACACTGCAATAAAATACGCATATGCAGCCGCAAAAAAACTGTTTAATGAAAAGAAAGGAATACGGTTGCCCCGATGCATTCCTATCCCAAAATGTGGTGGAATGCTACCGCTCATCCCGATCTTTGCTGGGTTGTCAGCTCTCGGTGCACTGGCTGGAGGTGCTGCAGGTATAGCAAAGGCTGTAAATGATTACAAGAGCGCTCAAAAAAATCTTCAAGAAACCGAACGACATAATAAAATGATGGAAGCTATTGCTCTCGGGAAAGGGTTGTATATCAAATCACTGAAAAAGGGGGGTAGCTTATACTTAAAGTTAAGCTCTTCAAAAAACTGAATAAACGGCTACCCAGACGACCTCTCAATAATTTAGATATATTGGAGCATTCGAGTGACATTCCTTATTTTCGTGGTGTTTTTATGAGAGACTCATTACCCTCGAAACCAAGAGAAATAGAGTGTGCTATACTAAATTTAGACAGTTCTGATAATCCTGGAACTCATTGGGTAGCCCATGTTAAACAAAACGATTATTGTGAATATTTTGACAGCTTTGGTAACTTAAAACCACCTATAGAGTTAATAAAGTATCTCAGATTCATGTCCATACACTATAATTATATACAGCATCAAACTTTCGGTACTATTAACTGTGGTCACCTTTGTTTAAAATTTTTAAGAAATTATTGGAAAAACATTTATAAATGAGAATAAAACTATAATTAGTCAGTATAGAAATGTCGTTCACTGTGTCGATAACTGGGAGGGGGGCTTCTTTGATAACAAATTACTCACCAACTTTAGAACTGCATGGCGAATATGAGTGTGGACTATTGTATTTTTCCACTTTTAATTCTATTCCTAATATAGATGAAAGAAATAATAAGTTTTATTATGGCGAAGATAAAATTATCAAAATACCTGAAAGATCATATGAATTTCAAGATATTTGTGATTATTTAGAAATTAATGTCAAGAATGCTGCATTAAAAATGACTTGCAACAACAATACACTGAAAACTAGCATTTTCTGTTCTGAAAATGTTCACTTCGACAAAAGTGATTCTATCGGTAAAATTTTGGGCTTTGGTACGGAAACAGTTAAAGCTAATATAAGTACCGAGTCATGGTATCCTGTTAGCATTTTATCAACACCCATCGTACGCATCGAATGTGATGTGGTTAGTGGATCATTCGTGAATGGAAGAAGAAGTCATATAATTCATGAATTTGTATTAAACGTTCCACCTGGTTATCGAATCATTGATATGCCTAAAAATTTAACCTATTTTCCAGTAAACCAAAGTTCAATAAATGCTATTAATATAAGGTTATTAGACAGTGAAAATAAGCAAATCAATTTACGAGGTGAAGAAGTGCAGCTATATTTACATTTCAGAAAAAAATGATAAATTTCAATAAAAACCCCTCTACCTCTTTTATTCAAGTCAGTTCTAAAAGATCAGTTCATAATAGAACACCACTTCAGTTAAAAAAGAAACTAACCAAAAGTAATAAAGAATTTCTTAAACTAGTAGGTTTGTTAAAATGAATATTTTAAATATAACTCAACCAGCATCTTACGACAACCGCATTGAAAGTTTCGAATATCATTCATACAAACCATACGTGACAAGTTTCAACAAGAATGACGAAATACGAATACCTATTAATCAGCAAGATTTATATGTGCTGCCATCACTCAGCACATTGTATATAGAGGGCAAAGCTGATGTATTTAAGAACACCGCTACTGCTAAAGAAAAAGCATCAAGTGTAGATTTTGTAAATAACCCTGCATTATTTCTATTTCAAGACATTCGGTACGAGTTAAATGGAGTTGAAATAGATAAAATTAAGAATGCAGGCATTACAACTACTATTAAGTCTTACCTATCACTGAATGAACATGAATCCAAATGTGCAAAAAATTGGGGGTGGTCGACTACTGGTACTACCAATTACAATAGTGGAGTATTTTCTGTGTCAATACCATTGAATAAAGTATTGGGTTTTGCAGAAGATTATGAAAAAATTATAATTAACTGTAAACATGAGTTAGTGTTACTGAGAAACAATACTAATCTTAATGCCTTAAAATTGAAACCAGGAGAAACTGTGGAGGATATAATGTTAAGTAAAATTGTTTGGCGAGTTCCACATATTAAAGTATCAGATCGTGAAAAAATTAACTTATTAAAACAGTTAGAAAAAGATAGGGCAATTACACTAGCATTCCGTAATTGGGATTTGTATGAATATCCATTACTTCCTAAAACATGTAAACATACTTGGTCGATTAAAACATCATCGCAAATTGAGAAACCGCGGTATGTTGTTCTTGCTTTACAAACCAACCGTAAAAATAATGCTGAAAGATCAATGGCGGAGTTTGACCACTGCAATGTACGCAATGTAAGACTCTTTTTGAATTCATCGTATTACCCTTATGAAGGACTAAACGTCAGTTTCTCGGAAGACAAGTATTCATTAATATACGAGCAGTATGCAAAATTTCAACAGTCTTACTATGGCCATCGAGCTGAGCCGTTGATGAGTTTGAAAGAATTTAGAGACGTTGCTCCTTTATTTGTGATAGACTGTTCTCGTCAGCATGAAACACTAAAGGGATCAATAGATGTACGAGTTGAAATCGAAACAGATCAAGATATACCTGATCTGACCACTGCATATTGTCTGATACTAAACGATTGCATTTTCGAATACAAGCCTCTAACCAACATTGTTAAGAAAATATCATGAATATCAATACTATAATTGTAGACTTACAGGGATTTAAAGATTTTGAAAATAAGTTTATCGTTAAAGAGCTAGCAATAGCATATAAGGAGCACACGCAAACTTTTCTCATTAAGCCGCCCTATGCTTTTAAAACTCTGTCAAACGCAGAAAAGAAACAAGTACGATGGATGGAAAGGAATCGTGGGCTCACTTGGAGTGAAGGATACATTGATTATTATGAATTCAGAAAGATAGTGGTCCCGTATATAAGTAACAAAAAAATATTGGTAAAAGGGTTGGAAAAAACTAAGTGGATTCAAGAGTTATGTCAGAATTGTGATATAATAGAATTAGGTGACAAAGGGTGCCCGAATTTCAAAAAATTATATTACGATTATAGTGAAATTAAGAACGAAGAATCAAATTGTGTTCATCATAAAGAAATTTGTGCTTTAAAGAATGTTCTATGTCTAAAAATATGGTGCAATAATAACGCAACATATAATTGTTTTTGAAGATGCAATAATTAACGATAGTAGGTAAAGATATAAAGAGGTTACTGTTATTTTTATGCCACATTGAGCTCTCATAATTATATTGTGAAGGTCATGCTCAAATGCTACCTTCCTGCAATATTGTAGTTCAACATTATCATGAATGTAATAGTAGACGTGCAAGGATTTAAGAACGAGTCCAATCAGTTTATTCCAAAAGAAATAGCAATCCTATGGAAAAGAAAATTCATTGTATTATTAATAAAACCACCATACCCATTTTATGAATTATCAAAAAAAGAACGACTAGAAGTAGCCAGGATTGAGAAAACTAGAGGAATTTATTGGAATGATGGAGTTGTGCCGTATTCTAATTATAAAGACTGTCTAAACTACTATTTAAAACAAAAATGTTGTATTTTAACTAAAGGTTATGATAAAGTGTTGTGGATAAAAGAGATGTTCGATAATAATAGTAATAATAATAAGATGTTTAATTTAGAAGATATAGATTGTCCTAGTTTTGTAACACTCTATGAAAAATATAGTTCACCCGATATTGTAAGTTGTATTCATCATGATAAAATATGTGCTCTAAAAAATGTAGTTTGTTTGGATAAATGGTGCAGGGAAAATTATGTTTTAACTTCAATAAGTTTATGAATTTAATAAAAATATAATTATTAATATAAAAATAAATGAAAATCAAATTATATGAAAGCATTTTTATTTAGCACCTACTCAAAAATATAGACAATAATTCAAAAATACACTTAATTGTAATAAGGATTTACGGATTTAAGGAGTTTTGAGGAAGCCCCACATTCGAATCCTGTATTAAAGCAATCGGTAAAAGGCTGTGGTTCTGTTCTAAGTAGACACTTCCGTTACGACGAGTGTGCCGGTCGGTCGACCGCTTAGCCTACTGTAACATACGCAAAGATAACGCCGGTGTGGCCAAACGTGGAAAATGAGTCTACATCTTGCTTTATTGGAGCTTGAACATTTATTAATGAATAAATCAAAATATTGGGTGTTTAAAGATTTCGAAACCTTTAGAAACCAATGCTTTAGTTCGGATATTTTTCTATATTATTTTGATTTGCTGGAAAACATCAACGACGCAAACTTTAAACTGAAGCCCCATGTGTTTAACGATAATATGAAGCTGTTTTTCAAGATTTGTAGTTTGGTGACGGACAATCCATGGAATACGCAACTTTTGGAGCAGTGTACGTTTGAAAATAAATATGGTGATAATTTCGAGGAAGCTATTGCTAATTTGGAAGAAGACGATGATGAAATTGTTTGTATTTATATCCAATAAATGAAGATTTAAAAAAAATTTTTTTATTTAAAAATAATTTAATTATAATGTTGCATGTGAACAAGATTAAAAAGTAATGATAATTATGGGCAACGTTCTACCTACCTAAATGACACCTTTGAAACGATTAAATGAATGCGCTAAGATTCAAATTAGCATTTGAGAAGATAATAAAATTTTAATATTGTATTGAGGATGAGCATTTTTTCTAAATTACTGTGCGATCGATTATAAAAAAAACCACTGAAGGTGATTCGAAAAAACACCTTTGAATCGATTATTTGAAAGTGCTGAAGGTTGATGTATTTTTTATTTATTTGAATAGATTGAATAAAGGTAATAAAAGAGTACCTACTTATTTGAATAGATGAAATAAAAGTTATTCGTTGACGTATAGTATAAAAAAATGTATTTGAATAGATTGAATAGAGGTAATTGGGCGAGCTGGATCTCCTGTGATCCAGAGAGCCCAATTACCTACTACTTCCGCTGTCCGTCTGTCTGTCTGTCTGTCACCCTGCTGTATCTCATGAACCGTGATAGCTAGACAGGAGAAATTTTCACAGATGATGTATTTCTATTGCTGCTATGACAACAAATACTAAGAACAGAAAAAAAAATATTTAGGGGGGGCTCCCATACAACAAACGTGATTTTTTGCTGTTTTTGTTACGGAAACCTTCGTGCGCGAGTCCGACTCGCACTTTGCCGGTTTTTTATGCACAACGGTTTTCATCTCACCTGATGTTAAGTAACGATAAGGCCGAAGGTGGAAGCGCACTACTCCGGGAATCCTCATCACTGGCTACCTTACCTCTAACTGCTGGAACACAACAATTTTTAAATTGTTGTTATGGCGTCAGACTTAGGTAAGACGGTGGTAGCTAGCCAGACAGACTTCAAATAAGCCCTACCACCAACCAACCGAGTACAAATTGTACCCATCCTGCTATACGAACCCGGGACCTCTGCGTCATATACGTGGGAAAACCACTAGACCACAGAGGCAGTTAATAAAGTGGAACTCCTTAGACGTGTATCCAATAGCCAAAATACTTAGACTCACTTAATTTCGTGTTTAACAAACAAATTAGTTCGGCCATCCACCGAGTCAAGAGAAACTTTCGAACTTACCTTCAAACTTCACCCCGAATTCGATCCTTCAAGGCTCACCTCATAGAACATCAATCAAGTTCACCAGGTTCATTTGAAAGTCTTATGTTACCGAACGAATTAGAGCGTCTATTACAAAAAAGCATTGCGATAAGCGTACGATGTTCGTCCCACTCCGTAACATTATTAACTCATGTTAAGGTTCGAAATTAAGTAAATCGATCAACGAACATCGTCTAACTATCGTGATTCTTTTTAGTAATAGGTCCCAAGTTTTGCCTTTTAGTTCTATAACCAAATGACCTTGTTTTATGTTAGTTTTAAAATACTTCAAAGGACGCAAAATTTAAGGTCATAGATGAAACATCTGCTAATATTCATAAAAATGGTGTTTGAAAACCCCAAAATGATGGCTTTAATTTATGAAATACCAGCTTCCACTTGCGACTATATCCGTGTGGACATTCGAAACTTTTGACTGGGATAAAAAGTACCTTTCATTTAATCTAGGTTTAACTACCTCAGGACCAGGACCACATCCAAATCCGTTTTTGCGTGGTTGCGTAACAAACTCACGTTAAACTTTCACATTATAATATCAGTAGGAAGAAGGATATAATTGCCATTTCAGAACAGAAAAGATCGAGTTATTTTGAAAACCACCCGATACCAGTCCAAATGGCTCATTATTTTTATTGACTTTCTTGGTAGCTAAACCAAAAGTTTGTCGTTATCGGAATCTCATTGACATGCCCATATACAGGGTTATTTGTAAAACACCAACAACCTCGCAGGAGTAGATTAGTAACATCATAAACAACAACATTAATTGTTCTACGACTTTTCCGAAAACAGACAAAAATTCACAGATTTTGCAGTCACCACAAGAATCGGAGCATTGAAAATGAATACAAAAATTTACGAAAAACCAAAATCAAATCAAATGCAAAATCCTATTATATTTTTAAAGTTACCTAGATATTACCTATTTATTTTTACGATTGTGACACTCGGCTCCGCCTCGTGTCACAAAAGCGCCCGCTGACTGCCTCGACGCAGCCAAAATATTATTAACCGATTTTCAAAATTCCAACGAATGCATTTCTCGTCTACTTCTGCATCTTTTAACACTATTACCATGACGATCGGTCAATAATCATAGAAGCTACATCACTTTTTATGTACGGAAACACCCGTTTTTCCAGAATTCCAAATCTAAAGGGACCACCTACAGGTCACAATTATTAACCGATTTTCAAAATAATTTCGCCATTCGGTAGCTAAACTAATACCCTAGGACTTTTTTTTCCATTTTTTCTTAAGTCAGTTTTTGTTCCGAAATATTTACAATTTAGTAAACAAACACCCCCCCCAAAAAACCCGGAATTTTTGGAAATTTGCAAAATTTCAAAAAAAGTTACCGTTAGATTTTCAAAATTCAAATGTTCACACGTGTTTCGATAAATTTCTCAACTTTTGGTACTATTTTCATCTCGATCGTCCCAAAATCCTCGGAGATATTGGCAAAAATACGTCTCAGGCGATTTGCATCTGATATATATCTGATATACTCGGTAAAACTCGGTGCGGCGGCGGCGGCGTTCGGCGTGGCCGTGCTCGTGGACCGCGCGCTGCCGCCGCCGCTCACGCGCTGCGACGCGCCTCCCGACCGGCTCATCGCAGAGATTGCGTACGTTCTCAACTTCGATCGATTTCAATAACCTATCCTCAGTAAGAGATCGGCTTACTAAAGATTCGTTGCTTAGATATTTCTTTTAACCCATCAACTCCCAGTAAATGAGACAATAGATTTTCTATTGTTGTCCAGATGCTGGCGACTGCACAGGCATTGGCAAGGGCGTTGCCAACCCATGGCCCAGGGGGGCAAGTTAATATTTAGGAGGATGAGAAATATGTATATGAATTGTACAGTACACAGTACAGAGTGTAGGTGCAGTCAAAAGGACCTAGTGAATTTATTCATGTTTTGAGATGCAGGATTTGCATGATAATGCAGTATAAAACATACGTAAAAAAAATCAGCTGTTCGGGACATTTGTATGGAGAGTCGAATTTTTTTGCCGGTTTTCGGAAAAGTCGTAGAACAAATGTTGTTGTTTATGATGTTAGTAATCTATTTCTGCGAGGTTGTTGGTGTTTTACAAATAACCCTGTATGTATAGATCAGTGATTCCCAGTTAGTGGTACGCGTGCTTAGAAAACCTCGTGGTAATGGCAACATCTATTGATTTTTAAACAACTTGGCTTTGACTCGCGAGGTCGAGTAGTTCACGGAGCCACTAAGTGTACTGCTTGGTAATTGATGTAGAAGTTTAGTAAGGCTCGTACTAAACTTCTTTTCGCCTCCGGGCTTAAGACGAGTATTGACTAAGTTCATTTAAAAATTAAAAACAAACGAAACATTAACCACTGCTTGTTAAACAATGAAAAGTTTCTCTTAACTTCATTGTAGCCGAGTCTCTGAGACGGAACAATATAACTTCACCTGAAGTTCTTGGTTAAGACTGTAAAACACGATCGGTGTTTATCCGCTGCAAGTTTTAATGATAAACAACTTCCAGATGAGATAGAAAAGTAATTAAAAGTGTGAAACGCTTGATCAAGAGGAGTTTGCACAAATAAATTGTGTATACCATACCATCTTTACTTTGTAAGTAAGTGCCTGTAGTTTGCTCAGTTATTGTCGTAAGCAATTTTGTTTTCAATTTAACTATACTAAACTAAAAGTTGTAACGTTCAGGTGCGTCGCTTACTCAAGCAGTTGGACCCGGCAAAATCAGCAGGACCTGACCTACTCCCGTCAATATTTCTTATAAGGTGCTCAGACACCATCGCCGTTCCTATTACAATATTATTTCAGAGATCATTAGCCGAGAACATTGTTCCTGAGATGTGGAAGAAGGCCTTTATAACACCTGTTCATAAAAAAGGTAATAAAGCCGATGTCTCCAATTACAGACCAATATCGAAGCTTTGTATAATCTCCAAGGTCTTGGAGAGAATTGTATACGATCAGGTTTACTCTGCCCTGAGACAATGTTTCTGTCCATTTCAACATGGTTTCCTTAAAAAGCTAGAAACTGTGGATCAGTTTCTAATTAGATTTTGTTAAATTCTTTTATATCTGATGCCATGGATTCAGGAGCGCAGGCAGATGTCGTATACACTGATTATAGCAAGGCTTTTGACAGAATACATCACAAAATTCTAATTTCGAAGCTCTTGCGAATTGGTGTTTGTGGTGACCTCCTAAGATGGTTCACATCATACATCGAAAATCGATCCCAGGCTTTGGTGGTCAATTATTACATATCCAGTTGGGTTATGGTTCCTAGTGGGGTACCTCAGGGTTCACTTTTAGGCCCCCTGCTCTTCATAATTGTTATCGCTGACATTGGTTCATGTTTCCATCATTCCAAGTTACTCTGCTTTGCAGATTATATGAAGATATTTGCGAAAATTAGAACACGGGATGATGCGATGGCCCTAAACGCAGACCTGGCTCGGCTCGATAGGTACTGTTTAGCTAACGACCTTGATCTTAACCCTTCTAAATGTTCTTATATTTCTTTTAGTCGCAAACGTAATCCAGTTCTCTTTGACTACGCTCTTAAGGGTGCTCTGCTGCAGCGTCAGTTAGTTGTGCGTGATCTGGGTGTAATGCACGATTCCAAATTGTTATTCGACTCCCATATTGACAGTGTTGTGACTAAAGCATCGAGGTCACTTGGGTTTCTCATGCGCTGCGCTAAAGAATTCTCCAGTATCAAAACCTTAAAAATCTTGTTTTGTTCTTTTGTTCGGAGCATCTAAGAATACGCCAGCGAAGTTTGGAATCCTAGGTATAATATCTATATAGCGCGTATAGAACAAATTCAGAAAAAGTTTATACGATTTTTATGTTACCGTACAAAAGATTCTTATTCTTCTAGTAATTATCACGACCTATGTAGGAAGCATCACTTCCTGCCATTGGAATTCATCATCATCATATCAGCCACACGACACCCACTGCTGGGTATAGGCCTCCCCTAAGGATCTCCACGACGATCGGTCCTGCGCTGCCTGCATCCACTGGCTTTCCGCGACCTTCACCAGATCGTCGGTCCACCTTGTCGGGGGCCTACCCACGGAGCGTCGTCCGGTGCGCGGTCGCCATTCCAGAACCTTTCTGCCCCAACGGCCATCGGTTCTTCTCGCTATGTGTCCCGCCCATTGCCACTTCAGCTGAGCAATCCTTCGAGCGATGTCGGTTACTTTAGTTCTCCTGCGGATCTCCTCGTTTCTGATTTTATCACGTAGGGAAACGCCGAGCATGGCTCTCTCCATTGCACGCTGAGCGACCTTGAGCCTCCTTATGAGACCCATAGTTAGCGGCCACGTTTCACTGCCGTAAGTCATCACTGGCAACACACACTGTTCATAGACTTTCGTCTTGAGACACTGAGGTAAGTCGGACGCGAAGATTTTTCGAAGCTTCCCGAATGCTGCCCACCCGAGTTGGATTCGGCGAGAGATCTCTTTCTCGAAGTTGGACCTACCTAACTGGACTGCCTGTCCTAGGTATACGTAATGGTCAACAACTTCAAGTGTAGTGTTCCCAACATGAACTGGAGAGGGTACAACATGGGCATTTGACATAATTTTCGTCTTTTCCATGTTCATCCTAAGACCCACTCTTTGGGAAGCACTACGGAGATCTTCGAGCATTGTGTTCAGGTCTTCCATGGTCTCAGCCATAAGGACTATATCATCGGCAAAACGAAGGTGTGTTAGGTACTCGCCATTAATGTTGATGCCGAGTCCTTTCCAGTCCAAGAGCTTAAAGATGTCCTCCAACGCAGCTGTGAACAGTTTCGGAGAAATAACGTCTCCCTGTCTCACACCACGCTGCAGTTGGATAGGATTTGTGTTCTGGTTCTGTACTCGGATCGTCATGGTGGCATTTTGGTATAAGTACCTCAACACCTCGATATACCTATAGTCCACTTGGCACCTTTGGAGAGACTGCAGCACCGCCCAGGTTTCAATCGAATCAAAGGCTTTCTCATAGTCCACGAACGCCAAGCAAAGTGGCTCATTATACTCCTCGGTCTTCTGTATAACCTGCCGCAGCGTATGGATGTGGTCTATGGTGCTAAAGCCTTTTCGGAACCCGGCTTGTTCGGGAGGTTGGAAGTCGTCGAACTTGCGAGCGAGACGATTCGTAAGGACTCTCGAAAACAACTTATAGACATGACTCAGAAGCGAGATGGGTCTATAGTTCTTTAAGAGGGACTTGTCACCCTTTTTAAAGAACAAGATCACCTCACTTATGTTCCATGTCTTTGGCGTTCTGCCCTGGATGATGACGGAATTAAAGAGCTTCTGGAGGACTTTGAGTATCGGCTTACCGCCCGCTCTCAGAAGTTCTGTAGTGATTCCATCGTCACCCGCTGCCTTGTTGTTTTTCAGCTGTTTGAGAGCCATACTAATCTCGTACAGGCTGACGTCCGGGATATCTTGGGTATAGTGTCAGGTAAGCTTGGCTCTGGGGTCTTTAGCCTTGCTTTCAACAGGTGTCTGCGTGGAATATAACTGCCCATAGAAGCTCTCGATCTCCCTCAGGATTTCAGGCTTTGATGAAATGATGCGTCCGTCGTCAGTTTTCAGCTTCGTCATCTGGCTTTGCCCAATAGACAGATCTCTTGCGAACACTTTGGAGCCTTTATTCCGCTCGATAGCCTCTTTAATACGATTCGTATTAAATTGGCGAAGGTCGCTCGTCAAAGACTTAGATATCTGTCTATTAAGCTGCCGATAACGATTAGCATCTACTGAACTCTGGAGCCTCATTTCACGTCTCTGATCCATGAGTAGGAGTGTGTGGTCGGAGAGTTTCTTTATCTTGGGACGGCGGGTCTTAAAGAGCTTGGACCCTACCGTACGGACAGTATCCACCACCATGTTGTTTAGATCGTCCACATCTATGCTGTTCTCAAGGGCTTCGAAGCGGTTTTGGAGTTCGAGTTGAAAGCTCTCGGGGTTTTGAATATGGGCCGGCAATGGTCGAATTGTTGATTTTATCAGTCGAGATCTTTCCAGCTTTGGGTTGATATTCAATGTGCCACGTACCAATCGGTGATCGCTCCCCGTCTTAACAGCGTTGATCACAGTGACATCATTGAATATTTGCTTTTTCGTCGACATGATAAAATCTATCTCATTTCTGACTTTACCGTCCGGACTGACCCAGGTCCACTTCCGGCTTTCCGGCTTTCTGAAGAAGGAGTTCATCATAAAGAGGTTCTCCTTCTCCATAAAGTCAGCCAGCATCTGGCATCTGTCATTCCGTTGCCCAACTCCAAATTGCCCCACTCTCAGCTCATCACCGCATCGTTTCCCCAACTTTGCATTGAAGTCCCCCATCACAACAGTATAGTGGGTTTTGTAGCTATGCATGGCTTTAGAGATCTCCTCATACATAGCCTCCACTTCGTCATCTTGGTGTGTCGAGGTCGGTGCGTAAACCTGTATAACATTCAGCGAACACCGTTTGGATATTCTGAGTATAAGGTACGCCACCCTGGTCGACACACTTCCGATGGTAATCACGTTGTTGACAAGGGACTTTTGGACGATGAACCCGACACCACCTTGGGACTGTTGGTCGCCCTCCCGGTAGTAAAGCAAGTTACCGGAGTTGAGGATTATCGAGTCCTCTCCCGCTCTTCGGACTTCAGATAACCCCATTGGAATTACGTCGTACTATTAGTGACTTAGTGTTTTTGCTAAAAATTGCATCAGGCTTTATTGACTGTCCCGAGTTGCTGTCTCAGATATCACTTAGAGTTCCCTCAAAGTCCCTCAGAAATAACTCCCTTCTGTTCTTGCCCCTTGTCAATACTAATTACAGGCAGAATGAGTTTATGTGGCGTGCTAGCGATAAATTCAATGAACTGTGTACAACTTTTGATTTTGACCTTTTCAACACAAGTACGACCAGTGCGAGGAATACGATCGGTAGGCATTTTTTAAATTTTTATTAATTCTACTATAAGATATTTTCCCATTAATAGCTATATTAGCGATGTATAAGCGACAGTAGTGCTCTTAACGTGTGTAATTTTAGTTCGTAAGTGTTAATTTAATATTTTTTAATTACTATTTGTGAGGGCCTCTAATTGGCTATTTAATACAATCTCCAAAACCTATTATTGTTTGGTGCTATAGGCCTTCCTAGAAATAAAAATAAAAAATAAAAAAAAAAAAATATGGGCCCAGACAACTATTTAAGTCGATGATGGCCCAGACGCATAATATTATATAATTTATAATGCATATTGAATTATAAAAAAATACAGAGATTAAACAGCTGCAAAATATATTACCTATGTTTACTATGACACGGTTAATTTTTATTTACAGGTAATTAATATTTATCATATTATAATTTTCTTAATTAATAATGACAACCGAAAAATTTATGTTCATAGGTAATATGAATAGGTATAAAATTCTGGATGACAACCAATATGCTTTCTGTAACCACAGAATAAATAATAGGGGACAAGTGTTGTAACGTAATTATCAAAACGTTTGTTGGTAGTTGACCTTTATATGACAAAAATATTGAAGTGGCAAAATAAAATAAAAATTTGTAAAAGAGCAGCCAACCGGCACCTAAAATTTGGTAGTGTTATGGGGAACGCATAGGTATGCATTTTTATAATCCCTACAACACCACTAGTAGTGTGGCTTAGTAGTACCGTGGAGAAGGAGGGTAGGTACTTAATGAGCACCTTTGAAAAATTAAGTTACCTAGCTTATGCTTGCGACTTCATCCGTGCGGAATTTTGTATCCCATAGGAATTTCCCATAATAATTGTTGCCAATGTCCTGGCCCATAATCAATACTTATAATAATCTACACTGGCCTGCAAAACTAAGTAGGTACTACAGAGGTCTATTTTCATACAAACGAGGTAACTTTGAAGCATTGGTTCTCCGCCCAGGATTAAACGTGGTGTGATCTGATGATGGCCATCCAGGGAGTGAATGGAGAAGATTCAGATCCCCATACACACCCAATAGATCTGGGGCCGTACCGGCTAACGCATCGATTATCGAAAAGTCTGCCGGGTTTCAAATTAAAACAGATAAATCGAGCCCCAATTGGGCCAAAATGGCAAATCCCAATTCATGATGTCACACGAACATCGATTTCTTCCAAATTACGTCAACAGAAAGTGCAAGACGAAATTCCTTACTTTGATTTTCCTGTTTTAAGTTGAAACTCGGCAGACTTTTCGATAATCGATGCGTGAGCCGGTAAGGCCCCAGATCAGCATTCTAAGAGCTGTTTGGATATGTTTAAAAAAACCACGAAAATTGCATTAAAATGTATGGAAATGCTATAACTGATAATTCTTATCCTGATACTATAGTATTAGACTAGGACTGCCCGCAACTTCATAAATTCATCAAAACCAGTTCAATGGTTTAAGCGTTACACTAGAAACAAGCTGACGGAAAGACACAGTTGCTTTCGATTTTTTTATGTTTGCATCGATTTCATTTGTAGTGTCAAAACTTTTTGACTCAAAAACAGAAAGGGCTTAAGTCAAAAAATATATAGAAACAGAAACTTTGAGAAACGGAACGTTCCATACTCATAGCCGAAACAAATTATGCAAAAAAAGCATTAATCCGAACACTCTGGTACAATCTGTCGAACATCAAACTATACAGTTTATGCACAAAGGGCACAAAGTTTTATTCTATCATCGAGTTAAATGTACTACGTACTAGAGGCGCCATTCCATGCAAAAGTCTTATTATAATTTTTTTAAGAGTTAAAACTAAAGTTCGCTGCAGCGCTAAAACAATAATTCACCGTCTTTTCAAACAATTCAAACATACAGCGCTAGATTGCTTCTAGAGTGTTGTTTTCTCGCGACCAAAAAGTCGAAAGCGCCGTGATTTGCACGGCGCTTACGCGTTTTGTCAAACCATGTTTGACGTAGTGCAACAGACACTGACAAAATGGCCGCCGCATCATATTTCGGCGACTCAATGAAAAAAATATTACTCAATTGCAATTGTTAAATAGATAATTTTGTGTGTATTTGCAGGTGAAAAGTAATGAGGGCTATGTTTGCCATTTCTCCCACTGGCGGCGCTAGTGTTTGTGGAGACCTGTCAAACGTGATTTTGGTTGTTGTCGTTATAATTTGAAGTGATTTAAAAAAAAAATGAGTGAAATATATGGTTCATGGACTGTTACGGAGTTAAAATTAGAACTAAAGAAGCGTAATGCAAAATCTACAGGCAAGTTGCTGGAGTTTCTTTAAAAACCGATCTTTTTCTAGCTCTTTCTGACCTCTGGATAGCAGATTTAGAAGTAGGTTTGGTCCACATAAACAGGCTGGGCACTGTATCTTTTCATAATATAAGCTTGGCTTTAAAGGAAAATAAATTATTAAGTTTAGGTTATTAATAAAACTTTTGACAGGTCTCCAGAGACAGTGGCGCTGCCCAAGGGGATATTTTTGGAACTACCCAGAGTAAACCCCATTCCTTGGGCTTTGTTTGTATTTTTTCAGTTGTTTAAACAGTACCTCAGCACACAAGAAGGCATATTTGAATAAAATAGAACACAGTACACACACGAGTTGTTTCGTCTAGCGCCTGCGACAGACTAATATATTTGGAGTGCGTTGGCTCTAACTCGCGTTACAAAGAGTCTAGTTGAGACGTCTGCTCTAGTACGTATTACATATTATCTCGATGTATTCTATGCCCTTTTTCACTTATTTCCTAAAATAAATCTAAAATGGACTAAGACCCTTTCTGCAGTATACGATTCATTGATGGCACAGAAGCCCGAGTACGAAAGTTCAATAAACAATACTTTTCGTGGACGCGTAAACGTGTAGTAAATTATCAAGTAACCCCAGATCCCATCCCAACTTGTTCCTTATTCATTACCCAGTAAATAAAATTATACACCACGTCATTTCATTAGGGAGCGCCGAAAACCTTTAACTTATTCGGTAAGTAAAAGGAGACATAACATAAATGCCGCTTAACTTCAAAGAAGTTAAGTAAATAATGTCAGACAGAGACCAAAATTAAATAACATTTAAGTATTTGAAGTTGACTATAAATTATAACACATTTATAGTAGTGGAACACTTAAATAAGACCCGCTCATTAAATGTATTATAGACGCATTTAGATTTGAAATGACTGGGCCGTAAATTAAACGGTGGCTTTTTTACTTTCCATCATTCGTGCCATAATTATGAAAAACTTCGAAAGCGTGTTGCAACTTTATCGAAATTACCCTGCATTTTTATTTATTTATTTTATTTTGAAAACAGACGGTAATTTACAAAACTTGGTGCATTGTACAAGAAGACCTTTGTGTGCCAATAAGGAATATGCATAAGTCACCGATTTTCATAAAATTGAGCTTGATCGCTGCGGACACTTGTAAAAACATGATGGAACAGAAAGAAAAATAAAACAAATTAATTATTTTAGTTATATCACACGATGAAATCAGGGGAAAATAACGAAATTTTAATTTCATTTTCGGATATAATGCACTTAACAGTTAGATAGAATATCGAATAAGAAATAATATTTTGTATGACACATATGTACTAAAACGCAAATTTAAGGAGATAATTGAAGATTCTTGGCTAACTCCATATTAAACGCGCCTGAAACACCCTGAAACGTGATAAGTGACGTCACATATTTGTATAGAGCGTTTTCAGCGGGAGCTGATGCGTGCTAACTTCAAGTAACTATATTACAAGAAAAAAACGCAAGAGAAAAGTTTCAATATTACAGTTGATTTTCTCACGCATTATACTATTGATTTTGATTAAAAAAAAATTTGATGCATATTCCCTATTGCAACAAATATACAACGTGTAACAGAATTAATAGCTATGGTAGAGAGAAACCATCAAACTGAACAACTTTTACTGAGGACCTACTCTGAAATCGCAAAAAAAAAACATAATTTTCATATTTTCGTGATTAATTTTTGTATGAAACAGTCGATTTCTTTTTCGGAAATTCAGAGTTGGTCCCATTACTAGTAAAAGTTTTTCAGTTTGATGATTTATCAAATTCTGTTAAAGCCATTAATTTCGTGACACGTTTTAAATAATAATAATTTATTGTAAAAAATGAATCGCATTATCGTCACTTTGTCATCACAACTGCTTAATGTCCCATGTCAGTACTGTTGACTTTCATCAGCCAAAATGAAAATTGGCACTATTTATGTAAAGTCCATTCGCTTAGACAGTGTCGCCTTTGCACGTGCCGCTTCTTGTCAAAGGAAGCCGCCGCATAAACAAAGGATACCGCGTGCGGTGTACACCCGCAAGTGAATTTGGATTTTGACAGTTTACATAGAAGTACTGTAGTGAAAGGTTGTATTTGTTACCGGTATTCCTGTCTCTGAACACAAGTGCTTGCGGGTGTACCGACACTATCTGAGCGAAACGGACTTTAAGTGATGACAAGTGCTCAATTTAAAGTGGCACTCGATAAGCGCACAGTGTATTCCGTTCCGATTGCTCCGATAGCGCTGTTTACACGTTTCCGTAAGGCAATTTTGCTAATTGCCGGACTGATAGCTTAATTAAGATCGTTAAACACAACCATTCCAGTGTTAATAAAGCCGATTGACCCCCGATCTCGTAAAAGCAATCAGGATATTATTATATTTACTAATTAATATTTCCTGTGGAATCAGCGAAAAGTACTGATAAAATTTTACGTAGGTACAATAACGTTAATGTTCCGTAGGCGTTGAGCAGAGCAGTTCCCAAAATGTAGGTATTATAAAATTCCATGTTGATATTTTTTTTCTTTATGAATTGTATAGGATTGTATAGGAATTGTGGGGGTGGATTTAGGGGTACCCACCTAAGCAAAGACTTACTTTAAAAAAATTTTTTTCTGTCAAGCGTGTTTTTAACGTGGACTTCCCCCCCTCTCCCTGCCCCCAAAAAAACTTGCAGTGATATCAAGCGTAGCGTATGAAGAGTCGCATATTAAACGCGCAAGGTAGAGCAGCTGCTGTGTTTCTGATTCACAGCTAGTTTTTCTATAATAGGGAATATGCATAAGTCACCGATTTTGATGAATTTGAGCTTGATCGCTGCGGACACTTATAAAAACATGATGGAACAGGAAAAAAAATAAAAAAAATGAATTATTTTAGTTTTATCACACGATGAAATCAGGGAAAAATAACATTATTTTTTTTTCATTTTCGGATATAATGCACTTCACAGTCAGATAGAATATCGAATAAGAAACAATATTTTGTATGACACATATGTACTTAAACGCAAAATTTAGGGAGATAATTGAAGATTATTGGCTAACTCCATATTAAACGCGCCGAAACACACCTGAAACGTGATGTGTGACGTCACCGTTTTGTATGGAGCGTTTTCGGCGGGCGTTGCTGCGCGCTAACTTCAAGTAACCATATCACGAGAAAAAAACGCAAGAGAAAAGTTTTAATATTACAGTTAATTTTCTCACGCATTATACTTTTGATTAAGATTAAAAAAAAATTGATGCATATTCCCTATTATAAAATAAATAAATAAAATGTTTTTATTAACATAAATCATACATTGATAACATATAATGAAACAACCCCAGTAAGTAATTCTAAAATACTTGTGTTGGGGCGCTTCGCTCCGTGCCCTTGCAACTTAATATAACATATTATGTTAACAAAAAACTAATTTAAAGAAATGGAAAATTATTTATAAGTAACATTTTATATTTTTGTGAAGGTAACTGTGTGTATGCATGTGTGTGTGTGTGTGTGTGTGTGTGTGTGTGTGTGAGTGTGTACGTGAATGTTTTGTGTGTATCTATGTGTCATATATAAATATTTAAGTAATCTATGTAATTCTCTTTAATAAATCTTCTGTCTCCTCATAAGTCAACGTTTTCAACCATTCCACCAGTATTTCCTTACACTCATTCAGTTTCCTATGATATATATTTAATGTTGTATTCACTTTGTTATGAATAAAAACTGACTGACTAGAGTACTGCCGTTAAGCAAGGGCCGTACGAGTTGGATTGGATTGTGCCACAGTATTTTGGCGTCGACGGTTTAATTTATTTGGATCAAATGGTAGTTTTTTGTGCATTTTTAGAGTAATATTTAAGATGTATAATTTTCTTACTGTAAGCAGATCACTAATTTCGTAAAGCTTTTCTGTAGAGAATTTCCTAGGTTTAGAGTACATTATTTTAAGAAGTGACCTTTGTGACCTTTCAAGTTCGAGAAGCTTCGTCTTAGTGGCTCCACCCCATACAGGGATGCAATAGATAATTATAGATTGCGCCAAGGCCATATAGATTCGATTTAGTAGTGTATTTGACATAACATGTCTTAGTGTCTTAAAGATCCACTTCAATTTTCTTACCCTACCTATAACTAGTTCTATATGACTGTGCCAAGACAGTCTTTGGTCAACGATAACACCTAAATATTTAAGAGACTCAACTTTTTCAATGTAATGACAATCACAGTTTATATTTTGGATGTTACCGCAGCGATGTATTTTAATTTGAAATTTCGATCTTGGCTGGGATCTCTGACTGGGGGCAAAACAAATGAAGTTAGTTTTTGATGTATTGAGAGTTAATAAATTTGCATTCAACCACTCAGCTATTCCAGCCAAACCCAATTCGGCAGCTCTTTGTACATCATCCCAACTAGGGCAAGAAAATACAACAGCGGTATTAACAAAGAATAATGTCAAATATTAACAAAGAATAATGTCAAAGAGTTCGTAGCAACGTTGCTACGAACTCTTTGACATTATTCTTTGGCTACGTAGCCACCTGTGCACATACCATGTAGCCCACTAAATAGTAACGAAAGTCATTTGTACGAATTGAGGTAGGTACGGAGCTTGACAAATGGCATTCGCTTGCTTACATGAACGCGATTCACAGTCAACTCTGTATTTCCACGAGTAAATCGATTGTTCATGGTCAGTTAGTCGAACTATCCAATTTCCCTTTGTAAGTCGACTTCACTTGTAGGATCTGTGGAGATTCACAAAATTTGAAAATGGATCTTAAAGCCAATCTCACATACTGTGAATTTATTGTATTGATCAGATTTTAGTTTTGCTAGAAAAAGTTTAATATAAAACATAAATATATAACTCATCTCATCAGCTCACTTTGTATTATCATCTTCTTCTTATTGAATGAGGAATACTAACCACCTCTGGTGTTAGAGTTTATCAAGCCGCCTGTAAGGCCTCTAACTTGGCTTAACGACTAATATCAGATGACAACAGCCGGGACCGACGTTTTAACGTACCCTCCGAAGCATGGAAGCGCTCAGTTGTAATGCCACTTAACGGTCACCCATCTGACATCTGGCCTTACTGAGCGTTGCTTAACAAACGTGATCGAGTACGATCAGTCTGTCAAATTCCGCCATGAGCACTTCAATTTGTATTATAATATTTTTGTTTTATAATTTTATGCAATGCTTTATATTATAATATTATGCAATATGCATTGTTTGTTGTACATAATAGAAATAATACTCTTACCAACTCTTATATCCGACGGTCATCTACATAAACAAGTAAATCAAATATTATTTTGTTGTTACATACAATAAAATTTACATCACATTTTATTATATAAATGTAAAACAGCATGTCAGCATATTTCTTTTTTACTTAATTAAACCAATCAACACAAAACTGCGTAACAAAATTCAGTAAGATGACAATAAACCCATTTGAACGTATCTCTACGAAACTTGAAGTCGGAGTAGTTCTGGTTGTTTTATTACTGCCAATAATAGTATCTCGTTTATCAGCAGCATAACCACAGTTTGATAGCTTTATTGCTACGACGTTAAGTAAGTTTCAGAGCAAATCAAGATTTAGGTCTTGCGACGATAGAACTTTAATATAATTTCGCTAATCCTTACTTACAATAACTTTCTGGGTGTTACTTTATCTATTGTACTATGCAAGCAAACTGCAACATCAGACTTTTATTGAAGATCGCACGAAACAAGAGGCGTGACGTCATCTTATGAAACTAACTGTTAGTTTCATAGTATGACGTCACGACTTATGAAACTAACTGTTAGTTTCATAGGATGACGTCAGGACTTATGAAACTAACTGTTAGTTTCATAGGATGACGTCACGACTTATGAAACTAACTGTTAATTTCATAGGATGACGTCACGACTTATGAAACTAACTGTTAGTTTCATAGTATGACGTCACGACTTATGAAACTAACTGTTAGTTTCATAGGATGACGTCACGACTTATGAAACTAACTGTTAGTTTCATAGGATGAGGGTCACTAACTGTTAGTTTCATAGGATGACGTCACGCCTCTATTCGTTAGGTTAATCGCATAGTAATTTTAATAATGTTTAGAACCTCGATGGCACAGTGGCTTTGTTCATTCGACCTGCGATTGCGACAGTTAAGTAACTTTTGCTGGTGTCGGTTATGGTATTGTTGACCAAAAGTGTATTATCTCGAGCTCCTCCGTAATTCGCAAGTTCCAGCTGCATATGCAATGCAGTCCTAACGATCCGCATTAAGACGACTTTTAAGTGCTTAAAGTCCTCCCTCCTTTTTCATCTACCTATATAATGCCCTAGCAGCTGCAGCAGGGGCGTCAATAAAAATTCCCACGATTAGCAAATTCACCCTAAGTAAGCATTTATAAACTTCACAAAAATGCTACCCGTGACGAGTTTACACATATTTTTGTCGATTTTCTGATGACTCTTTAACTTCAGTGACGAGTTTACAATAACCCATCTTATCGTATGACTTCGTTTGCGTCTATCCCCGTTCTTTTCTCACAAATGATGATTATCACAGTTTGAAAAGGACAAGGATGGTCCAAACATGTTATTATTTAGAGTAAGCTAACACCATCAGACCCAGTTTTTTAGGTTAAGCCCATCATTACAGGTTAATTCGGAACCAAACAAAGGGGTTTGGAACACTTCCTTATCCCTAAGGTACCGTTAAAGCTATGGTGTAATCACGTAACCGATCGTAAACCATTTACTGGGCACCGCAAACAAATTAACCTGTTTTATTGCTAATAAATACCGACGATAAACATTTGGTATATAGACTTTGGCTGGTCTCTGGGCTTTATGGAGTCCCAGTTCTGACGACGCACGATTTTGGGTTAAAATAATTGACAATCAATAAAATCAATTAATTTAAACCAGCCTGCCTAGCATGACCGATTTATATCGCGTGATATGACATTTTATCGACACTCAACTGTCAAATTCCTTTGTCTTTTTGACAGTTAAACGCGTCACGCGATATAAATCGGTCATGCTAGGCAGGCTGTTGTTGTTAAAGACAGATTAAGGTATATGTCTTTTCTTTGTAGTAGTACTTAGGCACTAAAATGTTAAGCTTAGCTAAAAAGCTGAATTACTATGTGGTATGTAACAGCTTATGTATCTCCAATTTCGATTAGTTGTTTAATATTGACAGCAGATACGATAGGTCTAGCTTTTATTTCTTTTCTTAATAATAAAATGGGTTTAGTGTTATTTTGTTTTGTAATAAGTGCAAAGTACTTTATAAACTGTGAGTTATTGTTGTACCTAGTTAAAGAAAAAATATGAAAATATCGATAATACTTTTACTCGCACCTCTCGTTTAGTTTGGGTAAACTTTGCAAACATTAAATCTGTGTAAAATTTGGCACGAAGCACATCGCTGAAGTTTCTTGCCGAGGTCAGTTTCTCAAATATTTCATGCTCAGATTCTGTATTTTATAAAGCTGAATAAAACACGTACAAACTTGTACGTGACCAAACAATTTTGAGCTTATGCGCTTTTGGATGACAAAGGAGATGACTGCGATGTTTATCAACTACATTTTTTTATGAGAGCAATTTAGCTTACCAAGCAAGCTTTAGCAACCAACTATGCTATTTTCATATATCGCTTTGATTTAAATCATGATTGAAATCACGATTTAAATCAAACGATTTTTTGAATAAAAATCATTGATTCAATCAAATTGCCTTTTTTCATACCTATTTGTATAAAAAAAATTACTTAATTTTTGAATAATTGATGGATATACAAATTTATGTTAAAATTAAATTTGTGTATGAATTACCACAAAATACAGATTTTTCTTTAAAAAAAACTGCCAAATCATCCGTCCCTATATCTTCCACCAGGCATTTTCAACTATTTTAATGATCTTTACTTGTGTTTCTTCCGAATTAAAGAAGTAAAAGAAAAGCGCGTTGTGGTTTCACGCACTATTTTAAGTGGATTTTAAAGGCTCAAGCAAAAAATCGAAAAAATCAGATTTTTCGATGATGATTTTTTCCAACCCTGTTTTACTGTGTTTTTGGTGGCTGTACAGACCAATACGAAACTGATAAAAATGCACTTTCTAATTCTAAGACTTCTAATGAAATCGTCCAATCTGTTAAACATCTCGTGTCAGCAAACTCCATCACTTCTGATTAATCACCATTGAAATTTTAAAGTTTGTACACCTACTCTTGATGATATGTGTGATACCAGCCATACTTGACCAATATTGTGCGGTCATTGAGTGAAAAAATTGTGAATAGAGTTAAAACCGTCCAAATGCCTCTGTGGTCTGGTGGTTCGCCCACCCGTGTAAGACCCTTCCCGGGTTCGATTCCCAGGAGGGGGGTCAGTTTGTACCCGGTTAGGTTGGTGGTAGGGTTTATTGCAAGTCCGCCTGGCTACCACCAAATCTGACGCCATAACAACAATTTAAATATTGTAGTGTTCCAGCAGTAAGAGGTAAGATAGCCAGTACCTTAGTGATGATGAGGATTCCAGGTGTAGTGCGCTCAACCTTCAGCCTTATCGCCACTTAACAACAGGTGAGGTTAAAGCCAATAAAAAACTGTTAGAAGTTTTAGTAAGAGTTCTGATTCTTTAGTCGCAATTTGTTCATTTAATGACCGCACAATTTTAGTTAAGTATAGCGCTGGTGTACAGGTCAAGAGTACGAAACTTAAAAAATTCAATGTTGATTGATTGGAATACTGTGATTGTTCTCTTTTCACCGCAATTTAGATTTGTGTTGTACTTATTGTTTTAATTTAAGCTAGATTATATGGAGTATTATATTATCAGTGATCCCATGATCACTGATAGATGTAGAGACCAAGAGATCATAAATACCAACATTGCCATCAATGTTGGTATTTATGATCTCTTGGTCTCTACACGACTTAGATTGTTATTATTTCTCTTCTTTCTTACAACTTGGCATTTTCTAGCGAGGCATGGAAAATTACCTTGCCAGGTCGGTGCGGTGAAGACGGCCAGTACGGCATAACTTGCACTCACTGGCTTGCCCTTTACGTTTTAACTATGTCAACCTTTGGGATAAAGTGTTCGTTAATATTTTTATACCATAGACAGAAATAAGAATATACCAGAATACTTTTGTAATAAATAATCAGAGAGGAGCTCGACGGCGCAGTGGTTAAGTGCCTGGCCCAGTGATTGCGGAGGTTAAGCAACGTTCGCAAGCGTCGGTCATGGGATGGGTGACCAAAAATTTATTATCTCGAGCTCCTCCGTGCTTCGGAAGGCACGTTAAGCCGTTGCTCCCGGCTCCATTTTCAGTTAACACCCACCAATCCGCATTGGGCCCGCGTGGTGAGTTATGGCCCGTCCTCCTTATCCACCCAATAAAGAAGGCCGGTGCCCCAGCAGTGGGGACATTAAAAATGGCTGATGGACAAATAATCAGTAGTTAAATTCTTTATGAATCGACATGTGGACTATGAAATAGTTTAGTATCCATAGTCAACGAGTAGAACTTTGATGTGTACGTCCACCCACTATGTGGAAGCAGAGAATTCCGCCAAAAAGCCAAACCGATGTTACGAGGACCTAATAGAATACTAGTGGCTCGCTTACTTATGCCGTTCTGGACGCATACTGCCTTAGTGGTCGTCAAACTACGGCCAAAATTATGATGGTTTATGTAGGTAAAATATTTATAAAGATAAAAAATTAAATATTCTGTATTGAACACCATGATAATTTTTAAATATTTATTGATTTAACACTATAGAAGAACAATTGGCGGCCTTTCAAAAAGCATTTCTTACAGGCAACCATGCATGAGTTTTATTTCTGTTAGGACTCAAAAATATTGCTAAAAATTAATTTGTCACATTCAAAGATTTAAGAAGTAACAGCAAAGTGTGTAGGGGGCTGTTATCATTTTTTTTTTCGAAGTTCTACGTAAACTCATGAGCAGAAAAATCGCACAATAGGCCTATTTTCATACAAACGAGGTAACTTTGAAGCTCTGGTTCTCCGCCCAGGATTAAACGGGCTCTGATCTGATGATGGCAAATTAAAGAATAAATGGTGGAGGCCCATAATACTAAGGAAACCTAACGGATTCGTTGAGTCGTTTAGCTCAGGGTTAAACTTAAATAAAATACAAGCTAAAATTACATCAAAAGTATGTAAAATGTAACACTAAAAACTCCATACAGGCTCTGGTGTAAACAACGCTTCTGATTCGTTGGGTTTCTTTAGCGATCTGAGCCTCCTCCATTTATTTTTCAATTTGCCATCATCAGATCAGAGCCCTCTTAATACTGGGCGGAGAACCAGAGCTTCAAAGTTACCTCGTTTGTATGAAAATGGGCCTGTTGTGCGATTTTTCTGCTCTCGAGTGTATATTAAATTTGTTTCGCTATACACGCAAAAAAACTTTCCTAAAGATCTTTCCAATGCAAATTCATAATGCTAGTTTGGGACTTATTAAAAAAATCATACATTCCAATGTCACACCCAAGTTGGGTGAACCAATACTTTAGTTAGAGCAACGCCGCCGGCTTCGTCCCGCAATGCTATATTTCCGCAATACATAATTCTCAATGCGTAGAATTATGCAAAGGCGGCGTTGCTCTATAAGTATGCATGTATTAACTCAATCTGATTAAGAATTATGTTAACGTAATTTTGTTGTGCATAATTGAGGAGTTCCACATTCAACCGGCAAAACGAATTGTTAAAAATCGAAACTGACTCAATCTGATTGAGAATTGTGTTAACGTTATTTTGTTGTTCATTGAGTAGTTCCACATTCAACCGGCGAAAGGAAGTGTAAAAAATGAAACTGCAATTTGAAAAATTTGACGTGTTTTGCAGCCAAATATCTGGCAGTGTGTCACCGTAACCCTCGAAAGTTGTCAGCGCGGTCGGCAGCCCACAATCCTAAGCAGTGCTATTAAGATAACAACGGTCTATCCCCCAGCGACGTAATTTTGTTGTTCATTGAGTAGTTCCACATTCAACCGGCGAAACGAATTGTAACAAACGAAACTGCAATTTGAAAAATATTGACGTGTTTCACAGCCAATCTGGCAGTGTGTCACCGTAACCCTCGAAAGTTGTCAGCGCGGTCGGCAGCCCACAATCCTAAGCAGTGCTATTAAGATAACAACGGTCTATCCCCCAGCGACGTAATTTTGTTGTTCATTGAGTAGTTCCACATTCAACCGGCGAAACGAATTGTAACAAACGAAACTGCAATTTGAAAAATATTGACGTGTTTCACAGCCAATCTGGCAGTGTGTCACCGTAACCCTCGAAAGTTGTCAGCGCGGTCGGCAGCCTACAATCCTAAGCAGTGCTATTAAGATAACAACGGTCTATCCTCCAGCGATACCCTTAATAATGTGCGTCTAAGTGATTGTGGTGCGTGTGTGTTACGGGTTTCTGAGACGCGATGCTATGTTTTGGGAACTCTTTTTGATGTGAAAAGGTTTGGAAATCGTATGTTGAGAAATATGAATTTATTTTTTACATAATTCCTTTTTCATTGCTAAAAGACTATATACTTATTTTTAATTAAGTACCTGCTGGATTCACGGAAAGGCTCTGTTATTCTGAGAACTTTTTATCGTAACTGGGAAAGTAACGTAAGGTATTTGTTTAGCTCAATTAATACTAAGCAGTTTTTATCGTTATTATCTACTTGCAAATGCATTCTGGGAAAGGACATCATCCATTTTGGTCCAAATGTGAAAGTGCCGGTCAAAAAGCAAAAGTGCTTTATTCTGATAGATTTTGTCCACCTAAGCATTTCTTTTTATGGCACCGATGCTGTAGCACCGCTATACTTAATTTGAAATAAGTTCAAAAGTCTGTCTTTTAATACATTTTGGCACAAAATGTAAAAAAGTCGGCCAAAAAGCAAATTCTTATAGATTTTGTCCGCCTAAGCATTTCTTATTATGGCACCGAAGCTGTAGCATCGCAGTACTTGATTTTAATTGAGTTCAAAAAGTCAGTCTTTTCATACATTTTGACACAAATGTGAAGTGGTGCTACAGCTTCGGTGCCATAATAAAAAATGCTAAGATGGACAAAATCTATTCGAATAAAGCACTTTTGCCTTTTGGCCGGCACTTTCATATTTGGACCAAAAATGTATGAATCATGGATGGAATCCTTTATGTTGTACTTTTATGAAAAGTTAGTATTTAGTTAATTTTTACTAATAAGTATAAACAAAGGCCATAAGGCTCTAGTCATAAATTAATGGTATAAAATGTAATGGTTCATGTTGTGAAACGTGCAAAATATAGATAGCTAACATTGATATGCACGACCACTACAGCTTTATTTCAGCACGTTGTTGTATTTTCTCGTCAAGCAATGATATATGTATGAGGGTTATTGCGTACAGCATTGTTTGTCAGTAGTTTTTCAACTTAACTTGTGATAAAATCGTTGACGAATTTTTGACTATGCTCTTCTTGTATTGTTTACCTTTCTGAGCTTTTGTTCTCATTGATGTTAAAATGAGGGAAATCAATTGACTTATTAAGGTTGGTTTACATAAAAGTTTACAAAAGCGTTTGAAAATTGTTCATGTTGAATCCAGCTAAAATTTAGTATTATTATTTTATTTTTATTATTTATTTAACAATTGGTGAACATGCTGCCTCACAGTTATCCCAAAAGATAATAAATATTATTTGGTATTACGAGGGCGGTTCGATAAGTCTATGACTAAGATTAAAAAATATATATATTTTCATGATTTATTTTAGTGTTTTAAATAGAAACTCCTTACGAAGATTTACGCATATTTTTTTCTTTGGCAAAACATTTTACATTTGAAAACAAAAAGCTCAAGCGACTTCTTACTTTTGTTAATGACCATGTCGACCTCTCGGCTGCACTCATAACATTAAAACTCATCGAATGCCATTCGAATTATTGCCTTACCTTTCCTCTCCTCTAGATCTAGCCCGCTGATATTTTTTCTCCTATCAAACATGTATAAATGTCTTAGCAGACAAATATTTCATCAAGCCAAAAGGTATGCCTAAAATGGGCCCGCATTTCAGTAAGGTACCACATTTTCCAGGCGACGAAAGAAAAAATTAATAGCTTGAAGAGGTAGGAACTTCGTTGGACTCAGTACGCAGAGCTACAACAAGGTTATGAGGAGAAATAAAACTTATGTGCCGATAAAAACTGTTTCTTCTTTCCGAAGCCGTGGACTTATCAAACCACCTTCATAAGTAAATTAGCTTTGATTAAGTGTTGGTATTTTCTTGTCAACATTTATATTATGCTAGTCTTCCTTCAACTAAACGCCTTATAGGCATTTTCACCTCCAATTTCACCTCCTTAGTTTCGCTGACAGGGGTAAAAGGTGTTTACCTTGCCGAAACTCGTTAGCGACCTTGTTAAATGTTTCTAACCCGCACTATTCTGGGGACTTATTTTTGAACTGTTCGGCTGGCATCGAGAGCTTTTTACTACTCATTTTCATTCGACATAGCAAAATTCGTATTTTTTTATTCACTCGTTGGTCACCCAGTTGTCAGTCATGTTTTCGGTCAGCGATTTTAGAGTGACATTAATACGAGAAAGTAATGACCTAAACCTAGTATAAACCTCACGTAAAACTTTAAATTTTCAAATGTTTTTAATATTATATTCAGATGCAATTTGCGTGAGCTCGGTGGCGCAGTGGTTTAGCGCCTGGCATAGCGATTGCGGAGGTTAAGCAACGTTCGCAAGAGTCGGTCATAGGACGAGTGACCAAAAATTTACTATCTCGAGCTCCTCCGTGCTTCCGAAGCCACGTTAAGCAGTTGGTCCCGCTGCATTTGCAGTCGTTAACACCCACCAATCCGCATTGGGCCCGCGTGGTGGGTTTATGGCCCATCCCTCCTTACCACCCATAAGGAAGGCCTGTGCCCCAGCAGTGGGGACATTAAAAATGGCTGATGGACAATGCAATTTATAGTATAATCTTAAATGCTCAAAAACTGCATTAAAACTGCATTCCAAATTAATTATACCATAAATTAATTGCATGTCAATTTAATATTAGAAGCATTTGAAAACTGCAAGATTTTCAAGTCGTCTATAGACACGAAGGTAAGTTATTAATTTTGTGTCATTATGCCGCATGCGACTTAGGTCACACAAACGATTTCAAACGAATGGTTCAAAAATGGGGCCCCTGAACAATGTTTTACAGGGACTTGACAAAACTTGTATCATCACCATTATGATTGACGATAGTGATATAATGAACTAAGTTCAGTGATATTTGCTTGTTAGGTTACGTTTGATGATTTGCAAAACATAAAGAACGAATATTGATTAAAGAAAGTATGTCCTTTTAACTCCAAGATTTCAATCCAATCGGATCAGAAACCCAGTATCTCTTTCTTAGCCGTAATCGCTTTCAATTAACAGTTCTTGTATTTTTATATGTTTATTCACCTGGAATTTTTATCACTTTGATTTATGAAATTTTTGTCCTTTGAAAGTTATCAATATCATGGACAATTATTAAAATACTGAATCAAGGTTGGTTTTTGTGGATCACGGATTAAAGTGGACATAAGAGTGCAAAAAGATCTATCAATGGATTTTTACAATGGATTTTAGTGGTTCTAGGGACTGCTTTTATCACTCAAAAACTAGAGGTCGGTGTTGGATGCGATTTTTACAGTTTAATTGCTAGAAATTTTACAGTAATACGCAATACTGTCTTCTGGTTATCCCCAATGTTCTTTTTTATCTCAAATTATATTCAAGTTGTCTTGCCTTTAATATTTATCGAGGCGTTCGCGAAGGCCTGTGTTTTCTCCAACCCAAGACTCCTTGATTTACAGCGAGCTCTTATAAAATGCGGAATAAATTCTTGAAATTTATACCAGGGAAATAGGCTCCTGTTTTTATTAATATAAGAAGCAATATTGCTTGTGTTCAGTGGAAAGTAAAGTCGCGGATGGCGATGTGATATATCGTTTCTTGAGAAACAAAGTATTCATCATGTGTCTCGTGTAGATTTTATTAGTTTGTAAATGAAACGATGAAGTATCATGATGAAATAAAGCTTATTGTTTCTTTAAATTGTTTCTTTGCTTTTCATTTAAAATGATCTTAAAATTCCAGCCCCAATAATTAAGTCAGTACCTTCAATATTTTGCAGCGAAAGTTGTGTAATGCGTCTTACGTAAAAATTACAATAAACTTACATCTTGATACATTTTACGCAATGGTACGAACGTATATAGACGACTGATATAAAGGGCACTGAAAATTATGTTCTTTTTTCCATCGTATAGGTAGCTGAACATAGGTGATGATAAGAATTCCCTCCTGATAGCAGCTAGGCTAGGTATAGGCCTTTAGGTCCTGCGCTGCCTGAATCCAGCTGCATCTTGACACAACATACAACGTCAGTCGTTTTCATTAACTTAAGGGAGTGTCCTACCAATGAAACTTACCATTTTTGCCAAAAAAACGACAAAAAATTTTGGTCCTCTCATATTATCTAGATAGATAAAACATTGTATGTGATGTTGTCAAATATTTATTTTTTATTTATTTATTATTTTATTGTATTACCTAATATGGGAAAGTAATTTTTTTTTGTCGTTTTTCGATCCATGTTTCTTTGGCAAAAATGTTTAGTTTCATTGGTAGAACAAATGATTACAAAATGATGATGTATAGTTTCGAATCCATACTAAAGCTTATGTAGATTAATGTATAAGATGTGAAATGAAATGTATTGTCAAAAATAACTTTATTACTATTAAATTCTATTATGTAAATAACGTCTTCCTCGTGGAACGTCGTCCACTTTCTTCTTTTCGAAGAACGGCGTGTCGTACGTAGCAAAATATCTCGATACAGTTCGATCTCCTTCTGAATTAGTCATTACAACTGACTCCATCTTTTCAACTAAGGCCACCGTCGATGGACTGAAAAATACATTCAAAATATACTACTTGTACTATGGTACTTCTATTTTCGAAACAATTTCTCTTTGTTTTAATTTATATTATAGAAAGGTAAAGGGGTCTTTTCACTTTTATTATTTGACATTTTCCCTAACAATAAAGTCCTCAATAACTAGTGGCTCCGAGAGCTCGCGATAAAATAAAATAAAATATCGCCATGAAGTTTTCAAAGGACACAGTAGGTACGTGAGTATTCGCAGCTAGATGGTGCTTCTAATTTTGATAATTTTTCAAAATGGGTAAATATTTTTTTATAAATTTGGGAAAATTGGCTTAAACAAACAGTTATATATGATTATCGAACCTACTCACAAAATTACACCAGAATCTGTTGAGAAATGCGACCTGTAGAGGAGATCAAACAGCCGAAAAGCTGGAATGAAATATGGTTTTTACATATCTCCGTCATTTCAACAAATTTTGAAAAACTGTCTCAACAAAAAAAATCTACCTAATTATCGAACCTGCTCATAAAATTTTACCGAGATCGGTTGAGAAACGACACCTGTAGTGTAGAGGAGAACAGACAGCGCCGGAAATACGGACTGAAATATGATTTTTTCACATTATCTCCGCCATTTGAAAAATAAATAAAAAACTGGCTCAAGAAATCTATACAATTTTCAAACCTGCTTACAAAATTTCACGAGAATCGGTTGAAAAGTGCGACCTGTAGAGGAAAACAGACAGCACTGGAAAACCGGACCGAAATATGTATTTCTAACATTTCTTCGTCATTTTGAAAAATTTCAAAAAACTGGCGTGACAAAAAAAATCTATATTATTTTTAAACCTGCTCACAAAATTTCACGAGAATCGGTTGAGAAATGTGACCCGTGGAGAACAGACAGCGCTGGAAAACCGGACTGAAATAGGTTTTTTTAACATATCTCCGCTATTTTGAAAAATTTCAAAAAACTGGTTTATCAAAAAAATTCTTCATCACTTTTAAACCTACTTACAAAATTTCACGAGAATCGGTTGAGAAATGCGACCTGTAGAGGAAAACAGACAGCACTGGAACGCCGGACTGAAATATGTTTTTTTAACATTTCTCCGTCATTTTGAAAAATTTCAAAAAACTGGCGTGACAAAAAAATTGTATATTATTTTCAAACCTGCTTACAAAATTTCACGAGAATCAGTTAAGAAATGCGACCTGTAGAGGAAAACATACAGCGCTGGAAAGCCGGACTAAAATCTGTTTTAACATAAATATCTGCCATTTTGAAAAATTTCAAAAAACTGCCTTGACAAAAAAGACATGTTATTTTCAAACCAGCT
Source organism: Agriphila tristella (assembly GCA_928269145.1). NCBI lineage: Eukaryota > Metazoa > Arthropoda > Insecta > Lepidoptera > Crambidae > Agriphila > Agriphila tristella. Next base: position 20,194,129 of record OV743431.1, on the reverse strand, counting down.
TACAAATTTTCACGAGAATCGGTTGAAAAATGCGACCTGTAGAGGAAAACAGGCAGAGCTGGAAAGCGGACTGAAATCTGTTATTTTAACATATCTCCGTCATTTTAAAAAAATTCTAAAAACTGGCTTGACAAAAAAAATTTATATAATTTTTAAACCTGCTCACAAAATTTCACAAGAATCGCTCGAGAAATGCGACCTCTAGGCTGGAACAGACAGCTGGACATACGAAAGAATTTTTGCCCAAGCTGAAGCAGAGACGCTTCGCTCGCACTTCGTGCTCGCTCGGTCAATAAACGATATACTTTGAATAACCAAAAAGTTTGTTTAGAAATATGACGCTATGAGACGTTAAACGTAAGGATTAATATTGCTAGGCAATATTTTTGGTTAAACTAGGTATAAACTTATTCTTCGTTTATTTGTATGGCAGTAAATGTACCTACAACGTGTTAATGAACTAACGCAAATGAGAAAACCGTTTCTTCGGACCATCAAACTAAACAACTTCTACTATAGGACCAATTCTGAAATCGCGAAAAAAAATCGGCTGCTTCATACATTTTTATATTTTCGTTATTAATTTTTGTATGAAACAGCTGATTGATGGTCCGAATGTTCAGTTTGATGGTCTGAAGAAACGGTTTTCTCATTTTGCGTTAATTCATTAACACGTTGAATATTATATAACTAGGAACATGTAAAAAAATGCGTACCTTATCCTTACCATATGCATATGCTCTAAAAACTTTATGGTACTATTATCTTCAGCTGCAGATGCCGATATGGTACTGAGGACCTGCGATAGACAATAGTACATTATGAGACAAGTAAGCTTAGGTTGCTCATTGCACACGAGGCTGTGGGTTGCAAACCGAGTCGCAGGCGAGAGCGTAACTCAGCCAAGTGTGCAATAAGCAAGAGCTCACGAGTGTATAACTCCATAAAACACTAGTGTTTTATATATTATTGCACGGTGTTTGTTATAGCTCGGTTTATGGCCATAAAAGCGATGTATTAGGGCTCACTTTACGAGCAAGTGTGTTGAAATAGTAGATTATACAACAAGTGAAAAAAGAAGGAATTTAGTTCGAGGTACTATGTTGGATCCCGAGAGCAGCGAAGGATTCTAGAGTTGAATCCTGAGCGTAGCGAGGGATTCAAAAGTAGAATCCTGAGCGAAACGAGGGATACAGAGGACCGAGATGAAATTTTTTTTCACGAGTTGTGTACTCTACTTTTTACCATTGGCTGCGAGAAAACATAATAGCAGTACTTACACCTATAGTACCTACCTATTTATAGTTATCAAATTTTATTATTTAGATAGGTAATCGGTAATTTAACCGTTAGAAAATAGTGAAACTATAAGTTTTCCAATGACATAAAACAACCATGCTATAAGGGAAATTACATGATCAGTCTGACATGACATCAGTCCATTTCATCAGTTTGTCTATACTTTGAATTTTTACAGACTGAATATCGTACCAGACTGATGGAATGGACTGATGCAAGACTGAACATCTAATCTCCCTCTAATATAAAGAAAAGAACCCAAAGATAAGACACTAAAAGAACCTAATTAATTTGGGAGATATTTTTTTAGAAAAGAATCCAAAGATAAGACACTAAAAAGAACCTAAAGAAAATTATCTATGGAATAGCTCCATACTTTCAGCACGTTTTTTTTTTGTACATAATTCATACGATGCGCGCTTGTTCCAAATTTAAAATATTTTTATTCACTCGGTGAATAAAACAGCGTATTATTCACTGTTATCGTTGAATTAAACGTACTTTCTCGAGTGGCAATGGTAAAAACAAATAAAACATAATTTATATGCAAATAAGCTAATATTGTCTTAAATAAGGCTTGGTCAAAGTATCGGTTAGTTTAAAAATAATTCTACTAAATGAACTAGCATGTTATTGCAAAAAAATGCACTATGCTTCAAATCATTCAAGGTTTTGAAAGTCACATCCATAACCTTCAGCGATTAATGTATAGCAAATACATCACCAGCTGTGACATTTCTGCTTATGCATGATAACAGCTGTTTTTTATCGCAATTTCAGAGTTGGTCCCATATTAAAAGTTGTTCAGTTTGATGATCCCTATTTACCATATTCGGCATTACTAACTATAATAATAATTTATTTATTAGATAACAAACATGTGCACAATATTTATGAATCTCTGCGTCTGTTGTAGTAAAACTGTATTACAGACCGCAGTGACTTCCCCAGTTATGACGTACAATCTTGCATGTAAATCTAATGAGAGAAAAGGAAAAGAAAAAGAAAAAAGAAAAAAAAAAGATAGATAAATTCTGGTTTTCTTAATATCTATATTTGGATGTGAGTGTGTTAGTGTGTGTGTGTGAGTTGTGTGAACGATTGGACTAAATTAGTATACATTGCAAACAAATTTTCGGTGTTATCATAGTCTAATAGTTTTAGTTGAATGAGTAGCTTCTTTATTTCATGGTTATTAAATTGTTTATAATCTTTTCCTGTAGTAAATTTGTTGTAAAGTAAGCTAGGCACCACTTCAGTATTGGTACATAATAATTTCAAGTGTAATTTTCATACTTCCTAGCATTTTCTTTGTTCATTTAACAACCGTGAACACTCATGTAAAAAACTTTTATGTACTAAAGTTTGAACACCATGACACATAATTAATAAACTGTGCTAACTTATTCTATTTACGACAAGCGATAAGATTTGGTTAAGTTACAACCCCTGCGGTCACCTTTTTTTTGCACTCAAAAAAGTCAGTCAAATCTTTTTTCTTCCAACTATGCTTTAATTTCATCACAATCACACTAAAAACTCAGTACAAAGCGAGTCTTTATTTCTCTAGAGCAATAAAAATGTATGAAATTTCATTAATGCACAGTTTTTTTTATCGCACCAAAAGGTGCCAATCTCAATGGATTAACTCTATTCAGCCAGCCGATATCAATACTTTTTTTTTACGTACGTATATTATTCGTTTCTATCCTACTTGTTCCAAATTTTAAAAAATGATTGCTGCCATAGCCTTCTATATCTTCCAAGCCCTGAAGTTGAGCAGAACGGCAACATCGCATGTGGTCAAGCACATAGTATAAAATTATTTAAAAAATTATTTATTATTTGTTTTTCCTATATTATCTATGTTTTAACTAGTTGTAAATTGTGATGTAAGATTATTTCAATAAAGTTTTATATTTATTATTATTATTTATTTATTAGAACATAAGGTTTGAGTCAAATTATTTGAACTTTTCGGGGGTCTTTTAGTACGATGAGAATTTTGATCTAAGCCTCCTCTAGCAATAAATCTTATATTATTGGAAAGGTCTTTAAATTTGAAACACTTTATTGTAGCACAATAAACGTCAACTATTAGTACTTTGAGAGTTATAACGCTCTGAACTTGACCAATTTTTTATCATTTATGACCTAAAACTCCGAAAATACTAACAATTAATAGAAAGTATGTTTGCAGCAAATATTTATCATATGAAAACCTTTCTAATGATATTTCATTTATTGCTAGAGGTGGGGTAAATCAACTCCCATAGACAATAAACCACTTTTATACTTTAATAACCTTTAACTCTAAAAGTATAAACAATTGATATAAAGTATATTAACAGCAAATATTTGTCTTTATAAGACCTTTCTAATGATATATCATTTATTGCTAGAGGGCGTGTTAATCAACTCCCTGCTGAAGAAATCCAACAAAAAAGATGACATCTTTGACAGCCATTTTTTCCTGGTTAACATTGATATTTTTCTTATTGTTTAATATACAAAGCATTTCAATAAAGGAACTAAATTATTTTCATATTTTAAACCTTACACGATTACTAGGAAAAAAAATATCGACCTCTTAAAATTTAAATATTCCCATACATTTAGTATGGAGACTGGCCGACGACATGACCACGAACTGACAGTAACAGACGTTGCCAAACTTATGTTCACGGCTTGCAATTATAGAAGGCTATGTTGCTGCTAATTCTGATTTAAAAATGAAAGAAATTTAAAAAAGTGATTTGGCGGGAACTTTGTTAATTTTGCGTGACAATATTTTTGGAAACGATAAAGTGTGATACTATCTGATTTTGAGTGCTTCGGCTTCGAATTAAAATGGAATCATCCAGCGACACATTAACTCCGGAAAAAATTCTAAATGAAGCCGACAATGTTATATAAAATGAAACTCTTTGATATGAGTTTCTTTTATCTACTATTCCTATAGGTAATAGTTGAAAAGCTACTATTTTAATGCTATGAAAGTTACAATAAGGACATAAATCAATATTGTTAAATATTTTAAATCATAGAAGTTATTATTTTCTCTATATGTGACAAAGTGACAAAATATCGGCAATTTCATAGACCTAATATTTAGTGGACTTAGAAGTTTTTTTCTTTATTCTGTCACAGAAAACATGTTTAATGGACTTAGCGGGCACTCGTTTTTGCTAGCATTTCCTTAAACATTGTTGCTTATAGGTTAGTACTATTATATATTCTGTGCTTATAGTCAACATAGTACATACATACATGTAGGTACCGACTTGTGCGAAATAAAATATTTATGTTACCGTTAACAAGATCGCCAATCCAACTGAAATAACGCCTTCTGACTTCATGTTGTGAAAATATTCACCGATGTAAGTGTGATTTATAACATTTTTATTTCATTTTTATGACTGTTTGAAAGAATGTGCAATCTTTATTTACTTATAGAACAAGGTATATACTATGAAATAGCCATGCTTACAGTTAGTTCCTAACTGAGTTTTATTTTATATCAAACATTATTCCAGAAAGTATAATGTAAAATATTTTTTAAAATATTTTAATAAAAACTTGTTGCATTCTGACACTTGTTAATTTTTTTTCAATTCAAATATTAAGGGCCTGTTTTACAAGTTCTGGATAAGTTCCATTAATCTTGACAGATAAGTTATAAACAATTATAAGAGCCTATTTTAGAGTCTATGATGAGGCCACTAACTGCTGGTGGATTTTAAACACGTCAACACCCGGAAAACGAGACAGAATTAGATTTTCTATTGTTGTCCGGTCGCCGGAGACCGCTCGGGCGTTGATGAATAATGTAGCTATTAAGCATCAAAGGTACCTAATTTGAAAGTTTGTATATTTAGATGTCTATTAATCAATCACGCAAAAACGACTGAACGGATTTCTATTCACTTTATTATTAAAGTTTTCCAAGTAATTTCTCGAATTTCCATGTGAAGTCGCGAGCTGAAACTAGTTTTCCATATATAAGCCTGCTCTGCACTGAGAATTCGAAACAAGGAAACATTTTCACAGAAAAATCTCAGCGAGATTTGTCGAACAAGATTTCTCAGGTGTGAGCGGTAAAGTGTGTTGACACTTCTAGGCACACCGTTGTTTATCACGTTTCACGTCGAATGTGAAATAGTTTTACGTGAAAATAACGAGGTATATTTACAATGTAAAATATACTCGATGCTTGCAAATAAAAAGTGTAATAAATATGTATAATTTTACAGTACCCTTAGAGGCTACGATGCGATGGCGCAGTACTACACAGATAAACGATAGCTTTTTATATTTACAAGCATTTATTTAATGCCCGGTTTCTGAGGTACTTATCGGTGGTTTATCGAAGGGGTTACATTATCTGGTTTAAAGTTAATTTTATTACTTTACACCAGATAATGTGAACCCCTCCAATAAAGTTAAACCTCCGAAAAAGTACCTCATAAACCAGTAGTGGCGTCAGTAGGGTGAAAAATACGGCGTTTTGTGAACCAGAGATTTCCTTTGGTAGGATTGTTTTTTGTAGTATTTGAAGTTTTGGCTTTCAGCCCAACCTCGATAGATGGCTGCTATGCCCAGTTTGATATCATATTCGTATGAATTTAGGTTGTTGAATTCATTTTTGGATTCATATTTGTACGATTCAATTGTTAAACTGTTTAAAAAAAATAAAAACAAAAATAAAATACTCGCATTAATAAAGAAAAAAAATACCATTAAATACACAAATTGGAATATTTGAAAAAGAAAAATACCTCGTAGGAGCTCTATTATCCTTTTATTTTTAAAATAATAATAAAAGAAAATATTATTTTTTTGGCTAATTAAAAAAAATACTTCGTTACCGTTTTAAGGAAGATATTATTTATATTAATTATTTAAATTTTAAATATCAATTCGAAACTTGTTTGTGATAGGCTCAAATTGTAGCAAATTTAGTTAGCTTTATAAAAGCATAGCGTAGAGATCACTAAAAACGCTTCCTAAAGGCTCCAGCACACCGGATGCGTAAGCGTATGCGTAAGCGTGCACGTAGACGTACCATGACGTTGTAATGTCTGAAACTGTTTTATTTTGCTTTTAAGTAATGAATAACGATATTAAACTAATTAAATTAGTGCAAAAAAATTGTCCATTTATTCAATCTTCGTCTGACATCGCGTACTAGAATCGCAAACATGGCTGCCACAGCGGCTGGGTACGCAAGGGATAGGTTGCGTTGCGTTGCGTGCCGCGTAGACGTTTGCATAACCCGGTGTGTCAGGGGGTTAAGCGCGTCACTACGCGCGTGTCTACGCACGCGAAACCACGCGCGTGTCTACGCAGCCGGTGTGCCCAGGCCTTTAAGGTAGTTTTTTCGAAAATACTTAAAAAAAGTGCCAAGTTTTCCAGCAGTACAGGGTTTCCAAAGGTTAAAACTTGGGTAAAACTACTCTCAAGGTACCTAACAACATTTGAAAAAAATCGTAGTTACATGCGCGCTTGTGATATTTGGCTTCTTTTGTCGATATTGACTGGTATTTTTTGTTTTTCTATTTACTGGGGGTCAATTACAAAAAGTTTCACGCGATACACGCAACTGCGTCCAAGCTTCGTTATGATTGTTTCCTATTACAAAGCACTTGCGTATGCGATACTTATAGCAAAGTGACTGCGTAAGTTTGACAGTTTTTTTCTAGCGTATCCGACATCATTCGTTCAATAGTCTTTGGGGTACGATAGCCAAATTGAAAATGTGTTTCATAGCCACAATCGAGGAACTGCGGACGACTATCCTGACCAAGTGACTGCGTACGCAATTGCGTATGTTATTTTCGTAATAGGCCCCCTGATATTTTTTTATTCTGCGTAATTACTTTTTATGTTTATTTCAAAACAGTTACATAAAGGTGTTATAATGTATATGTTACCGGCAATGTGTATTCTCCGGCATTGTATACAATTCCTGAAACGATCAGGCAATGCATGAAATGATTATTCATTTATACATTGCCTAGGCATTGTATACAATGCCTGCTGGTCCACCGGCAATGTGTAAAATAAGTTTATTTCTGTTGTCTGTTATAAAAAAATTACCTCGAAATTTAAGGCTGTTCTCTTCTTCAGGTCGCATTTCTTAACCGATTCTCGTGAAAATCTGTGAGCAGATTCGAAAATTAAATAGAATTTTTTTGTCGATTGTGTTTGTTAAGGCAGAATTCCCCCCACCTGCTTGAAAAATCCAGGGCCTGCAGTCTCGACATGTATAGCGATCGTAAAATTAACGAATTCGGTCGATATGTCGATTTAACAACTTATTTTCGATTTTTGGTAGTCTCTACAATCATAACTACCGGTAATTTTCGGTACCGTACCGATTACCACAGAAGAAAAAATCACTACGTGTCGATTACTCTCATTTTGACACTCAACCATTGACACATATTTTATATTATATTAGATTTAATATATGTTGTGGCACTGGGTTCTGTCTAGTCAGTGTTACAAGTAATAGTAATTTAATGTCCACCATTGCCCGGCCAACACAAATACAATTTATATTGCATTGTTGCAATATGGCTGCAATTGGTGTCAATAGTATGATAAATCCCAAATTTACATGAAAATGTTTTGACTTACCAAAAATATGTGGCTATAATTGACGAGCCATACTGAAAATATTGCTTCAGTGGTATTGCTAGCAAAATTGCCGGCCACAGGAAAGCCGCTAAAAATATCTCTCTAAAGAAGGAATGTTATAATTATTAACTTATGATGAATAAAGACCAAAAATAAAATACTTATATTATTTGTAATTTTTTGCTAAACACGGATAGTTTTTAAGTTACTACCTACTTACATCAATAAAAGTTAAATGGGCGTATCTCTTTTCCTTTTACTAATCAAGTATCTACCTATGTGCAGTGAAATTTAATCCTTATCCTTATCCTTATTCCTTATATTCCTTACTCTTTATTCCTTATTTTCCTTATAATATTTATATTTTTAAAAGGTTAATTAGGCGTAAATAATTATTTTATTATGTTGTTTGAGTTTTTGCCAGTTAAAAAGTGTTTTTTTGGTTTTTATAGGTATTTAAGTTAATATAATGTTTAATAAACTATAACTTCAAAGAAAGTTGATGATATTTGCTATAAAGCGTTTTTTATTTTACAACTCGTAACTTTTATATAAGAGAAATTGCAATTTGAATAAGTTTTAAACGTCGGTGTAAGACAGTTGCATTTTCGCATATTTTTTGAATTTCCCTAAATCGAAGGGACAGTAATTCAATGGCCACACAATGATAGCAATAGCGGGGAAATTCGCTTGTCGTAACGATTGATAAGGCAAATGCAAGTCTCTACTATTACGTTATCGCACAAAATCGTAAAAATTTTAGTCGATACGTTACCGAAAATTTTAAGTAATTGTGTGGTCATTGAATTGCCCTCCCTTTGATGACGGGAAATTTAAATATTATGCTTATTAAAAAGCAACTACTTTATTTAACCAAAAATAAAAAAAAAACATCTCTTATTATATTTTCTTAATTTATCATTGGATATAAAATTCCTACTTTTATTATTACATGAATAACCACTAAAAATATGTAACTCAACTTGTGGACATTACTATAATTTTACTTGTAACACTGTGTCATAGCCAACGGTTATGGCGTTGTCATGCCAACAGTCATCTGTCAATGAAATCTGTGTTTACTTACGATTGATAACTAAAATTGTCAAGTGTATGGTGTTGATTTTTTAATAAATAAATTCATTAAAGAATAAAAAATCTCTATAATAGTGGCTTCAACTCAAAGGAGTAATAATTATTCGGTTTCGGGTTCGGTCCACTAGCTAAGCTGCTGTCTGCTGTGAGGAATATGCTGTAAGTACAAATACTTTTCTTTGAGTTTTCTTTGGATCTTTCAATATTTAATTATGTTTGTTATACCTTCTTCTTAGTTTTACATAATATAGTATTGAGGTCAAAAAATGTATTTTAAAATCTGCTCAACACGCGTCACATGGGTTTGGATGCTTGTGATTTCTTTGTTGTTTTCGATCTTTCATAGTCACATGTGATTTAGTTATTTACTTTATGCTCAATGCAATGAATTTGCTGATGTCCACTACTTACTTAAGTATTTAATTAATATCTGTCTCAATACTTTAATTTTAAAATCCAATTTTTCTAATTTAATTTATATTTTTTATTTCAGAGATTTAATCCAAGAATTCAAAGGCTCCCATGAGAAACGAGGCTGCGGAGACTGAGGCATCAATGGCGTTTGGCCCCTGCATGAACTAACCAGTATATCAGTGATGACGTGGCATACAAGCGATTTTCAGCTCACTAGTAAAGCGGAAGTATTTTTTAAGAGAATAATTGCAATCAGTGTCCAGTGTAGAAACTCATAAAGTTAGATACGAGCGCTTACACTCTGCAACTGATGATCGTCCAGGCAGTAGTGTGTGATCTGTGAGGAATTCCGTCGTCCTCCAAATCAACTGGATTTCGGTTTTAGCGTCAGTTCTTCCCCATCTTCGATGCCACACCATAATTTTCTTGACTCTCGATAATAAGTGAATGCCATGCCAATTAGCTGCTGATGATGATGAACGAAGAGCGGTTTGTATCTAAAACAAACAGTAAAAAATAGAAAAACATGTAGTACTTAAAAAAATCCAAATGAAATTTTCATAAATGCGAAAGTCCGTTTGTTTGTTTGTTTATACGCCTTCACGTCTTAACTACTGAACCGATCATCATGAAATTTTACATACACGTTGGGTACAAGGAAGGACATAAGGTAGGTACTTATACTTTTTATTCCGAAAAAAGTATTGTTCCCGAGGGACAGAGAAATAACTGACCACGCAGACAAAGTCGGCGGTTGCTAATATATTTTATTAATTTTAGCTCAAACAAAACAAAGATCTTACATTTCGAATTTAAAATAATTACAGTTACCTACTCACTTGCGATTGTGTAGATAGTGAATCCCCAAGGCCGCTGTCTTTAAAGATAAGGCCATATGGCCGCAACTCTTCGACGAGCTCAGCTCTATCAGCTCGGTGAACATCTTCTTAGCCACCCTATAAAGTCTGAGGAACTCGTCATCCTTTTAAAGCCTTTTAATGGGTTTGTTTTGATTATTGCGTCTATTCCTCGCCACTCTTCGATGCCTCACCATTTTAACTCGATGCTTGAGAGCAACTAAATCCTACGCTAAATAGGCCTAGACCTTGCCATTTCTTGCTATTTTGGATTTTCTAAACACATAATAAACACCACAAAAGTAAATTATATTTTATAAGTCAGTGTCACAAAAACATTAAATGGCCGCCAAGTACCTGTAACGATGAATCGCAAAGTTTGCGGGCTGTCAAATTTCGCCGCAAACTAAACAGCTAAAATTGTTTGGGTGACAGTTGATATCAATACGCTATCGAAAATTATCGGTAGTTATGATGGTAGAGACTACCAAAAATCGAAGAATAATTGTTCGTTGTGACTTATCGATCGAATTCGTTAACTTTACATAGAAATCTACGTCGAGACTGCAAGGGAATCGTTACGGCAAGCGTTTTTTTTTCGCTATGGTTATCGATCGGTTAGTAACGATATTATCGCTAACTAATGTAGAGACTGCATGCCCAGGTAGCTCCACTTCGTAAACCCATCTTAAAAACCCAAGGGTCAATCCTACCGAAGGAAATCTTTGGTTCATGGATAGCCGTATTCTTCGTTTTTTTGCCTTCTACGAATGGGGCTACAGGGATAAGATGATCAAAACTACTTATCAAAAAAGTTCAAGAGCCAAAATATATGCTGTCATCGCACACAAGTTGGTATTTTCGTTCGTTCGTTTAGAAATTGTATATTAAAAATAAAACGCTTTTACAAAAACAAGCGTATATTATTTTTACAAATATTTGACCTGATAGTTTTTGTGAAATTAAAATGGATATTGTATTTATGTTTCGGTGTCTTTTCAGTGGTCACGGCACGGGATTACTGTACTGAAAAAACAGAACTTCAATTTGTATTATTTAAAAACCACACTTTTAAACAAGAACGGTATTTCAATTGTTAAACTACGGTATTTTTTAGGAATTTTATTTATTGAAATACTTACGCGCTATTACATATCGTACATTGATAAAGTCAGCGAACTAAAACCTATGGAAGTGTAATTGCAAACAAATATTGCTTAAAAAGTGGCACCACGGGGCCGAAAAAGTACAACCCGCTCAGCTTTAGTCGGGCCAGCCACGCACCCGGTGAATTTTAGTTTGTATTGTAGAGAAAAGAGAGAAAGAGAAAGTTTATTATAAATGACGTCCTGTTTACTCAAATGGTGTAAAAGACGCAAAGAAGGCAATAAAAATATACAGAAATAACGTAGGTATCATATTTTTTCGTTTAAGTATAGAAAATATTAGGTCTTTACCTATGAAATTGCCGTTTTGTTTGAAAAAAGTTAAAGTATTTTTTTTTCGAACTTATTTATTTCTTTTATTCAAAGTAATCACCCCTGCAATCAATGCATCTTTGCCAACGCTGTGGCAGTTTATGGATGCCCTTCTTGAAAAAATCAGCTGGACGGGAGACAACAAACTCTTCAAAGGCGTTTTGTACTGTCTCTCGGGAATTGAATTTTTTTCCCGCTAAAAAGTTGTCCAAATTTTGGAAAAAGTAATAGTCGGTAGGCGCAAGATCTGGTGAGTATGGCGGATGAGGGAGAGCTTCCAAACCCAACTCATGCAGCTTAGAGACGGTCTGTTGTGCAGTATGGGGTCGCGCGTTGTCGTGAAGTAGCAGTGGGGCACCCATCTATCAAGCTTTTTTATCTTGCCAATCTGTCGCAAATGGACCAATATTGTTTTGATGCTAACATCAAAAGCTGTTGGCAGCTCAGCTGTAGATTGCGATTCATCTGCTTCCACAATCGCCTTTAATTCATCATTGTTGACCAAAGTTTCCGGACGACCACGAGGTTCATTTTTCAAGTCAAAATTCCCAGAACGGAACCGAGCAAACCAATAACGGGTTGTACGTTCGTTTGTACAGTTCTCTCCGTAAACGTCGTTGATGTTACGTGTCGTTTGTGCCGCGTTGGTGCCACGACGGAACTCATATTCCATAGTTACACGAAATTTCGAAGTATCCATTATGAGGAAAAATGTTGAAATGTAATGAAAATACAACGCTAATCAATAAACAAAAGACTGATTTTGTAAATAGAATGTCATATTTTTAAAACAAAATTAATTTGAATTTAGAATTTATAGCCAATCAAAACTTTTTTTTGTTTGAAAAAGTCTGTACTGCAATACGGCAATTTCATAGGTAAAGACCTATTATCTATGAGTATACAAATTATGGTCGCTAATAAAAGCAACCGGTGCTCAGACGCTTTGTGCTGCATAATTAAATGCCAGTATTTTTAGCTCCATCCACTTAGTTCATGTGGTGTCATTTTTTGAGCGCAATGCTCGTTCCATAGATTTTAGTTTGCTGGATAAAGTAGGTACGCGTGGAAATCTAAAGCTAAGACCACACTAGACTAAAAGTCTCGTAGGTAACTGAAATTTTATTTAAATTAATCATTGGAAGTATTTGAAATAATAGATTTTTTATTAGGTACCTAGATATAAATGTATTAGCAGTACGTTTTAATACTGCTTATTAAGTTCAGTCAGGTTTTATTGAATGTGATGGTTTTTGTGTTTTGTCATTTGATTGTTTTATCATGTCCGTTATTAGAAAAAAGCCGTTGTAAAGACATAATATTAAATAATAATATAAGGAATAATATTTTGTTGAGAAAAATAAGTTTAGAGATAAATTCGCTTCTACCTTTGTGTAAGTAATGTTTATTTTACGGTTTACTTTCAAAATTAGAGGAAGACAAGACAAATCCTTCATAATGCAATAGCTCTAGAAAATTCTTCGCAAATCTTGGTTTAAGTAAGTATCATATTTTAGGGTTACGTACGTCAAAAGGAAAAAATGGAACCCTAATAGGATCACTTTGTTGTCCATCTGTCTGTCTGTCAAGACCCTTTATCTCGGGAACGCGTGGAGGTTCGGATTGAAATTACAATCAAATAAAATCATAATTATACTTAAGACTATAGTATCTTGAAGCTGTGAAAAAATCAAACTTCAACGTAAAAAAATGATACGGTAGAAAAGTATAAAAAATGCATATTTTGACACTCTCAAGGAAATCAAAATTAATAGGGTAAGTACTTTCCGATGACCTACGACTGTAAGGCAAGTAATATCGTCTTAGGTATACATTACCTATAATACTACATGTGCAGGGAACAATCTGACCCCTATAAATTTGTAATTAAATCAGGAAATTTCGTGAAAAGCTCCGAAAAACTGCGAGACTGCATTCCTGAACTATAATATTTATAGTATGTATCTACACTACCTACAAAGGTCATCATCCAATTAAGTCCAAATCTGAAAGTGCCGGCCAAAAAGCAAAAATGCTTTATTCTGATAGATTTTGTCCACCTAAGCATTTCTTATTATGGTACCGAAGCTGTAGCTCCGCTATACTCGATGTAATTTAAGTTAAAAAAGTCTGTTTTTTCATACATTTTGGCACAAATGTAAAAAAGATGGCCAAAAATCAAATTCTGATAGATTTTGTCTGCCTAAGCATTTATTATTATGGCACCGAACCTGTAGCATCGCTGCACTTGATTTTAATTGAGTTCAAAAAGTCTGTATTTTCATACATTTTGACACAAATGTGAAGCGGTGCTACAGCTTCGGTGTCATAATAAATAATGCTTAGATGGACAAAATCTGTCAGAATAAAGCACTTTTGTCTTTTGGCCGGCACTTTCATATTTGGACTAAAATGTATGAAACGTGGATGATATCCTTTGTACGGAACTCTCGGTTAGCGAGTCCGACTCGCACTTTTCCGGTTTTTGTGCCCGATTTTTGTATGAATATTGTGTCAGGGTAATGTCCGTTGCTCTCTGTAAAAGTGTCAATGATCCTGCGAATCGAACCGCCATCACGTTTTGTGTAAGCCAAATAATCTCCCATTTCAATGGATCAATCGTTTATTTTGCCCAAAAGTAGCTTACCTGGTTATACTGGGCAACAACAATGGCTATCTAGAATAAATGGTGACAGGCTTTGTAAGTTAGGTCTATAATGGAAAAGTAATTATGTTTCTAGTTTCAAAAGGGATTGAATTATCAGTAAATAGCGACTCGCCCTCGCTTCGCTTCGGTGTAGTGTGGAATTTGACAACATGTATTATCTATACATAATTATAACCCTTCCTCTGGAATTACTCTATCTATTTAAAAAAACCGCATCAAAATCCGCTGCGTAGTTTTAAAGATTTAAGCATACATAAGGATATAGGGACAAAAAAGCGACTTTATGTTTTATACTATTATGTATTGATAATATTGGGGGTTAAAGTGTGAAATGGCCGTTATGTATTGAGAGTTTTAAGGGATTCGCATTATCTATACTAACATTTTCTTGATTTATTTAACTTTTTAATTAAATCTTATATCCACATAAAGTATAAGCACTCGGCTAACTAATGCCACACGTGTTAAGTGAAAAAAAATAAGCATCGGCTAAGTTACAACGAATAAGTGGTCATTTCTACTAACGAAAAAAGCGGTCACTCTTAAGATACATTTTTAATGTTAAAAAAAGATTTTGTTATTGCTGATAGTGGGCCGTTATGACCATAATAGGGTATTACACCATTTTTTGAAAACTGCTTCAAATTAATCCTGAGGTCGTAATAAACCAGCGGAATTTTTATTTTAATTTTATAAAACTACTAGCTTCTGCCCGCGACTTCGTCCGCGTGGATATTGGAAGAAATCCTTGTGAGGAACCTTCAACCAGGATACGGCCAGCCATTTTTACGCGATTAGGCGAGTCCCCATCAAGCGCGCTGCCTCGCGAGGCAAGACATTTGCCGCGTGTGGCGGGCCTTGCACAAGGCTTCCAGTTCCCGTTCCCGTTCCCGTTCCCGTTCCCGTTCCCGTTCCCGTTCCCGTTCCCGTTCCCGTTCCCGTTCCCGTTCCCGTTCCCGTTCCCGTTCCCGTTCCCGTTCCCGTTCCCGTTCCCGTTCCCGTTCCCGTTCCCGTTCCCGTTCCCGTTCCCGTTCCCGTTCCCGTTCCCGTTCCCGTTCCCGTTCCCGTTCCCGTTCCCGTTCCCGTTCCCGTTCCCGTTCCCGTTCCCGTTCCCGTTCCCGTTCCCGTTCCCGTTCCCGTTCCCGTTCCCGTTCCCGTTCCCGTTCCCGTTCCCGTTCCCGTTCCCGTTCCCGCTCCCGCTCCCGCTCCCGCTCCCGTTCCCCGTTCCCATTCCGTTCCCGTCCCGTTTGCGTTCCTGTCCCGTAAACGTCCCGTAACCGTCCCGTACCCCTTCCGTTTCCGTTCCCGTTCCCATCCCGTTCCCTGTCCCGTTCCCCTCCTGTTCTCGTTCCCATTCCCGTCCCGTTATATTCCCGTTCCGTTCCCGTTTCATTCCCGTTCCGTTCACGTTTCGTTCCCGTTCCCATTCCCGTTCCGTTCCCGCTGCGTTGCCGTCCCGTAAACGTCCCCTAACCGTCCCGTACGCCTTACGTACCCGTTCTTGTTCCCGTTCCGTTCCCGTCCGGTTCTTGTTCCCGTTCCCGTTCCCATCCTGTTCTATTCCCGTTCCGTTCCCGTTCCGTTCCCGTTTCATTTCAGTTTCGTTCCTGTTTCGTTCCCGTTCCGTTCCCGTTACGTTCCTGGTTTCATTCCCGTTTCGTTTCGTTCCCGTTCCGTTCCCGTCCGATCCCGTCCCGTACTCGTTCCGTACCCCTTCCGTTCCCGTTCCCGTACCCGTCCCGTTCTAGTTCCCATTACCGTCTCGCTCCCGTTCTCGTTCTCGTTCCGTTCTGTTCCGTTCCACACCGTTCCACTCCGTTCCGTTCCGTTCCTTCCGTTCCGGTCCGGTCCGGTCCGGTCCGTTCCGTTCCGTTCCGTTCCGTTCCGTTCCGTTCCGTTCCGTTCCGTTCCGTTCCGTTCCGTTCCGTTCCGTTCCGTTCCGTTCCGTTCCGTTCCCTTCCGTTCCGTTCCGTTCCGTTCCGTTCCGTTCCGTTCCGTTCCGTTCCGTTCCGTTCCGTTCCGTTCCGTTCCGTTCCGTTCCGTTCCGTTCCGTTCCGTTCCGTTCCGTTCCGTTCCGTTCCGTTCCGTTCCGTTCCGTTCCGTTCCGTTCCGTTCCGTTGCGTTCCGTTCCGTTCCGTTCCGTTCCGTTCCGTTCCGGTCCGGTCCGGTCCGGTCTGTTCCGTTCCGTTCCGTTCCCTTCCGTTCCGTTCCGTTCCGTTCCGTTCCGTTCCCGTTCCCGTTCCCGTGCCCGTTCCGGTTCCCGTTCCCGTTCCCTGGATGTGCATGTCCAGGTCCAGGTCCATATGTGTCATGTCCACCGTGTTGGACTTCAAAATAAATGTCATTTTTGCAATCGTCATCCCAGAAAACCCCAATAACGACATCTATATCGATTTTTATGTTTACTCACCCCATTTACCCCCTAAGGGGTTGATTTTCAAAATAACAAAATATATACCTATTTGCCTATTTATTTTTAAATGTGCTCCTACGATGTTTAAAGTTGTAATGTTTATTGTATATTATTTTTCCATACAAAATTTGGACCCCATTTTCACCCCTTTAGGGGTTAAATCATGTCCACCGTGTTGGACTTTAAAATAAATATATTTTTTGCAATCGTCATCCCAGAAAACACCAATAACGGTATCTATATCGATTTTTATGTTTACTCACCCCATTTACCCCCTAAGGGGTTGATTTTCAAAATAACAAATATATATTTGCCTATTTATTTTTAGATGTGCTCCTACGAAGTTTAATATTGTAATGTCTATTTTATATTATTTTTCCATACAACATTTGGACCCCATTTTCACCCCTTTAGGGGTTAAATCATGACCACCGTGGTTGGACTTCAAAATAAATGTCATTTTTGCAATCGTCATCCCACAAAACCCCGATAACGACATCCATATCTATTTTCAGGTTTTTTAACCCTTTTCACCCCCATTTCATCCCCTTTGGAGTTGAAATCCTAACAAAAACAATATACCTTCGTTGCTTTAGATTTCTATCCATAAGCCTAAATTATAAATTTAGCGATTTTTACTTCGAAAATGAAGGATTTTCTTCAATACACAACTTCATCCCCCTTTTGACCCCTTCGGGGGTAGAATTTTGAAAAACGCTGAGACCCGTATTTATTAATTTTCAATCGTGAGCCTAAACACAAAATTTGAAGATTCTAGCTTCAAAACTGAGGGACTTTCATACAAACTTTCATCCCTTATTTCATCCCCTTAGGGATGGAATTTTCAAAAATCCTTCCTTAGTGGATGCCTACACTGTATAAAGTATCTGTGTGCAAAATTTCAAGTCTCTAGGTCCAGCGGTTTGGGCTGTGCGTTGATAGATCAGTCAGTCAGTCAGTCAGTCAGTCAGTCAGTCATTCAGTTTACGATTTTATATATTAAGATTAAATGCCCTAAAACACGATTTTAATTTTTGATTTTGAAATTTCGCGCGAAAACACTAGCCACCATTTTGTCTACGCTTCTGACGTCATTCTGTTAGTAAACAATACGAATGCGAAAAGAGCTGTCATGTTTATTTACTATTGGAGTGACGTCACAACGCAATCCAAAAAGGCGAATGGCGTTTTGAACATTTGAAGAATAGATTAAAAAATACGATTTTTAAAATTGAATTATAAAATTTATATTGCATTTTTGTGAATAAATATCGACGTTTCTCGTTTACTATTTATGAAATCTATCTTAAATATGCATTTTTATACTTTATTTTACATGGTGTAAAATAGCATATTCTAACGAAATTATAAAAAGAAAAAGAAATTATAACAAAGTGTAAGAAAAAAATTCATTCTTTAACCCGTATTATAAATAAAAAAAGGTTTGTACTGCAAAATATACGTATAATGCGATTAATCTGACAATGTGTACGAGGTGTGATAAACTTCACTTCAGTGCGATTTTTGTAGTATTGTAACTCTGTGGTGCGAACCAGTAGGTACGAACATACCATAATATAATGAAGTTGCCGAATGCCGATATTGTTAATCGCAGAGTAATAGTTGAATAAAATGTAATACAAACTGGTTATGATTCACATTGATGTTGCAAATACCATTATTAGTCCAATCAACGGGGCTTATGCAACCCGAATAATTCTCCCGTCTATGAAATTTGGCATGTGATGAAGTTAGGTAATACAGATTACAGATGTACAATAATCCAATAAATTTTGTTACGAGAAGTTATGTATTTTTAACTAAACATGAAAATCGCTTATATCTCTCTGTGAATATTTCCTCGGGCTAAAATACTTTCTGTATTCGTACTTATAAGTTAGTTAGAATAAGTATGTAAATAAATCCAATATTTTTTCGATTTTAGAGATACCCCAAATTTAAATTTCAATAGTTTTCAATATATCTTCTGTTGAAAAATTTATTTGCTGATTATTATTTTTTAATATGTTGTTATACCTTTAATATATAGTGTTAGAGTTGATTATAAATCATACACCATGTTAACAGAAGTAATATTTTATTTCACGACCAGTTCAGACGACAGATCGAGCAAAAGTGAGTACAATTTACAAAAACCAACGCTTTTATACGCTTTACCATAACTATCCTAGAATTGTCCATAGACTTGCAACTGTCAAGCATAAACGCACGTGGAGCATAGACTTAAGCCGGAAACACACCACTGTGCCGTGCCGCGTCGCTCCACGGCACGTCAATCAATCTGTCAGTCTTTGCTCCACGATCACGATTCACAGACTAGCATTAAACGTCAGAAGGATGTTTTGTCTGTGAGTGCTTACCGACAACTGCATGGACTATGGCAACACTAATACACTGTTAAGTAATATCCAGTTGACATGTGACACTCAACAAGAAAACAGCCGATAAATATTAGGATTGAAAAACAACTGATTTACAAAACCTTAATTACTAACATTCGGCCTTTCCTGACAAATTATTATTACGTCCTCGTAATATAAGACGTTTATAAATTCCATGCATTAATGATATTGAAATTATAAAAAACAAAAATAAACTCATTTAAGTTAAAGGTAAGACATTTTCTTTTCATCACAATTATTATTCACGATCGAATCTCTGTCATTGTATGTCATAGATTCGGCCGTCCTGATAAACAATTACGTCCTCGTAATTTTCATAGCATCTATGTAGAAAAACCAAAATACAATATTACAAGAACGAAGTATTGATCTTTTGTAGGGAATTAATTATTAATATATTTTTAATAATTACTAGCTGACCCGTCAGACGTTGTCCTGTCTCAGTTATGAGAGAGAGAGAGAGAGAGAAACACATTTATTAACAACACACACAAATACAGTAGAGTAAAGAGAAGAAAGTAATATACAATGAATTAACACGTTACAAAGAATATGGGAGACAGGTACATTAAACAGTGTGCAGTTAATGGGCCCCGTCTCAGTAAAAAAACTCCTGAGTCTTCTTAGGTGGTCAGAATAACTCAGAAGCACTGATATTCTGCCGGGGCCTAAACACAGTAAGTGGTCAGCAACACAACACATTATCGGAGGAAAGAAAGAAAAAAAAAAAAAAAAACACATAACGACATTAAAAGAAACTAAAACAAAATTCATAACAAGAAAATAGGAAATAACTATATAGACAATAATACACACAACCATTTTAGTATACATACATATTGTAAAGCGCTATGAAGCGTGATTCATTTGCCTAAAAAAAAAAAAAAAAAACACCTTTATTTAATAACAAAACGTTATTTGGTTCGATATTATCCCCGCGTTCCGAATCACGCCTACAGCGCCGTTGGCGCGCATCCAACCAAATTAAATAGTCACAAAATATTACACAAATAGGGTTATTGTGTACCTACTTTACTTAATGGATTATACGCTAATTGCGCTGTTGGCATGATTCGGAACGCGGCCTATCATGCATGACATTGATGTGAAACGTCAAATATAAATCCAATCATTCCAATAAAGCAAGAAATGTGAGGAAAAAGTAATAAATTGATGGTGGATGAAGAAATTTAATTATAGTGTACCTACCTATACCTGGTTTGTTAGAAATTGCTAGTGACGTGGCATGGACGTAGGAAGCATGTTACGCTACACCTCGTGGACAGGACACAAAGTGTGGTATCTGGCCAAAGTGCATTGCGAATTTAAAAACCGACAGAACTGAGAAACGTAAGACTGAGATAGTGAGGAAAAAGAAGAAAGGACACGGGAACATGATAGATATTTTACCAAGCGACGGTGGGCCGCATGTCGGTGGCTAGACCTCAAATTGAAATAGCAAACGCGTCGTGAAAAAACCGAAGGTATGAGTTACATAGTAGATTTTTGTGTCTCGATTAAATAGTTTTTGACGTGTTTTTTAAATGTTATTTTTGTTTTCAGATCACGCATTGGTGGCAAGAGGACATTCCAGCACCGAGATGCAGCGAATCGAAATGACCCGCGAAAAGCCATAGTTCGATGCTTTGGAGTAGAAAAGACGTGAGTACATGCTCTTTTTGGATATCTGCTGCGTTCCCATGCCCATACAAGCTTGTCGCGGAGATATTGAGGCTTCCCTGATCTAACAATGTCGAATAGCATGGATGCTAGATGAAGTTTTCTACGAGCCTCCATCTTGAGCAGATTTGCAGCATTGAGGAAAGGAGTGACATGAGTACGAGGCGGAATATGGAAGCAAAACCTAGCACAGGCATTTTGCACACGTTGGATGAGTTTTTTGGTCCGGGACAGAAGACATGGACCATACACAGTGTCACAATAATTTAATTTGGACAAAACTAATGACTCACACAGCCGAATCCTTAGCTCTTCGCTCAGGTAGGGTCGTATTTTGTATAGTAACTTGAGACGATAGAAGCAATTGCGAGCACATTCCGCAATGTGTGTTTCAAAATTTAGGTGGCCATCCAGGACCAGCCCCAGATTTCTGACCTTTTCGACTCGCTCAATGTTTTCTCCATTTAGAGTGACATTGAATGATGTATTTTTGTCAAAATTGTGCAGATTGTATCTTGAGCCGAATAAGATGAGCTTTGTCTTTTTGGGGTTCAAGGTCAAGCAATTTCGCTGGCACCAAGCACTCACTTGAGAAAGGTCATCATTTATTTTCGCCACAGCTGCAGTGTGATCTGAGGGTGGGAATGAAATGTACAGTTGCAGGTCATCTGCATAGAGATGATATTTGCAGTGAGTAATATTTTTTATTATGTCTGCACTGTATAAAATGTACAGAATAGGGCCTAAAATTGACCCTTGAGGCACGCCGCGCGTTACGGGTAGGGGGGAAGATTGAACTTTAGTCCCATCAGTCTTGGTTATCTCGACATACTGCTGCCTGTGTGAGAGATAGCTGTTGATCCACCTGAGCGTTTTTACATCAACTCCATAGTATGACAACTTCGACAGCAAAAGAGTTGTATTAATTGTATCAAATGCACGTGAGAGATCAAGCAAGACCATGGCGCTGATCAACCCCTGGTCTTGAGCTGTCAAAAGATTGTCTACTACATCGGCCAAAGCCGTAGCAGTACTATGCCCTCTGCGAAAGCCAGATTGTAACTGAGGAAGTATGTTGTTGTCTTCCAGGTATTTGGTGAGTTGTTCGCAGACGACTCTTTCTAAAACCTTAGAAGCACAGGAAAGCAGACTGATGGGTCGAAGGTCTTGCAGCGTGTCAGGTTGGTTGTTTTTTGGAAGGGGTTTGACAACCGCAACCTTCCAACTCTTAGGAAATGTGCATTCCCCTATTGACCTATTAATTATGTGAGTGATGGTTTGTAATGATTGGGGGAGGGTTAGTTCTAACATTTCTAAAGAAATGCCATCGTCACCCTGTGCATTTGATTTGAAACTTCTAATGATCTTCAGTACCAAATCCTCGCTGACTGGGTGCAATGAAAAAGATGCCGTGCTGTATCTGTGATGCTCTAAAAAAGTCAGTTGGGATATTGACACTCTATTGTCCCCGGGTGTATTCAAAAAGTGTGCATTCATTTGATCTGGGTTGTCCATATGAGTAGGGAGGTCCAATTCTGATTTTCTGTTTATTGATAGAGTATTTTTTAAATTTTGCCAAAGTTTTTTAGAGTTATTCAAGTTCTTATTTATGTGACTATTGAAAAAACATTTCTTTTCACTTTCAATAGCATTTATTACTTCCTGCTTCATTGTCTTGTAATTATTTTTTAAGACTGCTGTTTTTGACTTTTTGTAATTAATGTGATAGTTATCTCTAAGGCTCATCATGGATTTTACCGTGTCAGTAATCCACGGATAAGGAGGGTGCCTGAATTTCCTTTTTTTAATGGGAGCATGAAGGTCGAATAGCATCCTCACACTGAGAGTAAAGGCCTTCACTAGAGAGTCAACATCCCCCAACTCATTTAGACTGCTCCACTTAATGGAATCAAGATCTGAATTCAGTTGGTTCACAAGTATATCCTTCATTGGTCTATAAGTTAGCCAGCGCGGACTTGGTCTATCTATCTTAATTTTGAAATCTGCTGCCACCATCGCATGACCACCCAAGTCTGGAGAATATTTGACTTTAACTTTCAGTGCCTGTGCATTTGTACAGATCACGTCTATAAGGCTTTCACTATGGTCTGTAAAATGAGTGGGTTCCTCTACCAGCTGACCCAAGTTAACAGTGTGTAGGAATTGATTAAACAGCCTGGCCATACTGCTGCTTGGATCGAGGAGGTTGATATTAAAATCTCCAAGCAAAATTATGCGATCAAATTTTGCTAAGGAGACGATGGAGCAGGTGATTGCGTCTAGGAAGATGTTAACGTCCTGCCTCGGGGGCCTGTAGGCGGTTCCAATAGCTATGTCCTGGTTGTTTATGTGCACACTCAACCACATTTGTTCCACAGTAACCGCTATGGGGTGTTCGCAGGTACGAGCGTTAATGCCTCTACGTATGTAGAATCCAACGCCACCCCCACCACGACCGTCAGATCTCGGAATGTGCTGCAAGCGGTAGCCCGGCAACCTAGGTGCCTTATCGTTCTGTCCCGAACCCAGCCAAGTCTCATTTATTGCCATAAGGTCCGGAGCCGTTTCCTGCATGGCCACTATGAACTCCTCATGCTTAGTGCCTAGTGACCCAGCATTAAAAATACCAACTTTAAGGTTCTTAGAACACATCACATAAAAAAGGAAACAAAATATACAATACTAAAGCCACAAATTAGGTCATTTTTGTATAGATGTATGTAACCGCTGAGCGCTGAGTTGAATGACCTGTAGTTAAAAACACTTTTATGGTGTAAGCTCCTAATATGGAAATTATTGTGTGGGATTCTCCATATTGATTTATTTTGGTTGACTATGATTTTTAGATTCAGTTGTGAATTAATTAGAATGTATGGTTGAATAAAAATAGAATGTATGGTTATGATTTATGAATATTTAATTCGAATTTTAAACGACATTAAGTTTTTTTTTTGCAGCCCGCATTCTGTCAATTCTATTCATAAGGTTACATAAAAAAAAAGTTTATAGTCCAAATTAAATTTTGTATGGTGGTTAAGTATTCCTAAATTTACTCATTTTTCGCGCAATTTTCCTTAATTTTTTTTTCATAAGAACCTTCTCCTGATAATATCAAACACAACAAAAAAAGGAATTAGCGAAATCGGTTCAGCTGATCTCGAGATTTGTGCTTAGCAAGACATTCAGCGATTCATTTTTATATTGTAGATTAGATAGTCTTATTAAGTAAGGTGGCGTTCAACGTTTTTTTTTTTCACCAAACAAAGGTACCAAGGTGATTACAAATATGTGAAAAACTGGCTCAGACCTCTATTATTTATACTGCTGGACACACCAAAGCAGTTAACGCATAACCATATTTAACCACCGGACACACCAGGGTGGATTGAAGCTACTGGACATACCAAAGCAGCTCGTTATTTTTTTGTTGTTATACTGCTGGACACACCAAAGCAGTTAACGCATTTATAACCATATTTAACCACCGGACACACCAGGGTGGATTGAAGCTACTGGACACACCAAAGCAGCTTGTTATTTTTTTGTTGTTATACTGCTGGACACACCAAAGCAGTTAACGCATTTATAACCATATTTAACCACCGGACACACCAGGGTGGATTGAAGCTACTGGACACACCAAAGCAGCTTGTTATTTCTTTATTATTATTATTATTATTTTGTTATTTTTGTTATACTGCTGGACACATCAAAGCAGCACTCATAAGAAGCAAAATCAGCAATAATGCTTCTAATATTATAATAACTGTAAGTTTTTATTAATTAGTGTTTAGTATAATGTACAGAGCATTCATATAAATATTGTGATATTGTATTACTCTTATTTATATCAAATAGATAATTCGTGAATAAATCTTATATTCCTGTAATAAAATATTATATTCTTAATAAAAACAACAATTTATGATTATATTTTAGAATCAATCTAATTCAGCTAAGTGATTACTGAGTATCCAGATTTTCTTTTATATTGTTACAATTAAGTATCACACAGAACTATTTTTTTTTAATAATTAACTATTGTGTTTAGTTTTTTTGATAATCATTAGATTACTTATCAGTATATTCCTATGATTTATATTTTTTTTTTTATAATTGTAGAATACCATAATATTGAGTTAAGATAATATTGAGATAATTACCAGAATTATGTAAATAAACAGTATGGTTGTTTTGATTTTGATTTAAAAAAAAATGCCTTTAGAGTCTACTCACTAGTATAATCTTTTTAATTTTATTGGCAATTAAATTAAAACTAACGTGAGGTAGTTCCGGTAGTCTATTTTCTATTATAAATATTTTAGTATCTTTCTTATTTTAGGCTTGGGCTCGTTATTCAAGGAAATGAAGTGCATTTGTTGGTTACTGGGTTAATGTCAAAATCTAGATTTAAATCTATAAACTAGTCTGAAGCTTAGTTTTTGTGTAGTACTTTTTAATATGGTGTTGATATAATCTTAGTGACTCTGCAGCAAGCTGACTTTGGAATGTCAAATTATCAACTTTTTAGGAATATTATAACTATTATCGTCAAATCAGTCCAGTAAAAACTAAATATCGTAAGTATTCTTCCGTTCTTAAAGGATGCATCTTGATAATCATCTTAATTAATCTGACAATGAAGCACGTTTACAATAGAGTAAAAATGTTTGAAAAACGCCATGGAATCGAATTAAATCATATGAGCTACCAGATTGGAATAATAATTGCATAAAAATAAAGATAGATAATAAAATTATTACAGATCCCATTGACATTTGCATTTTTTTTTGTCTAATATTACAAATAGATCATCTAATGCTAACATGACAGTCATATCAAAATAATTTAAAATATGACAACAATATAAAACCATGATGGACGCAAGCTTGTATCTTTTTAGATCCGGCCGGTGAAATACGTAAAATTATAAGATCACTCAATAACACCACATCGGTCGGGTTGATAAAATATCCACAAAAAATATTTATTAAGTATTGTTCACTAACTCAATCTGACATTAGTTAACCTATCAATGACTAAAGCCATATTCTCGGAAGCCCTTAAATATCAATAATTAAATGGATGAGATGAGATGGACTATTACAGACGTTATTTATAAATTTCTAGAAAAATTTAATCTCCTGTCTAAAGATCAAAATTGCTTTTGGGAAAGCAAGTCAGCTTTCTTAGCAGCTTTTTATTAAACAAAAATGTTATCGAGAACACTTTCAACAATTTTGATAATATAATGTATATTTTTCGACATTAACAAAGCTTTTGACTTTGCTCCATTGATAAATTAAAATCGCTAAAACGGCCACAAAAATCCTTCATAATCGTTTTCAATGTATTGAAATTAATCACATCAATTAAAATAAGAAATAAGTTCCAGTAAAATATCAGTTGTTAGAAACAATGTAGGTAGTTGTTCCACAAGGAACTAAACTAACTAAGGCCACTATTATATATAAATAAAGACCTACTTCATGTGACTACTCACTCATCAGTGTAATTTATTCTCTGATGATAAAATTTGTAGTAATACCAAAAATGGCCAAAAATAAATAAATAAAATATGAACATAAAAAAAATATACGTTTTTATAATAGAGATCCTATGGACCATGTTCTGACAATACTTTATAATAATGAGCTCGTAATGGAATCGTAATAAAAAAAATAAGAACGTGTCAAGGAAAATATGCGCTAAAATAAATAGATTTGCTTATGTATTGTAAGACTAACGATTCAAATAAACCAAAAGTCCTCTTTGATGGCATATCATGACAACGTAGCTTCAAATCCTAAATACGGTTTACTTTACTATTTTGGGGTCTAATAACTTAAACAAAACTTTTATATCTAATTACAATGTTCAGAGCAATATGTAACGTTCCACCTATGACGTCGTGTAAGCAAACCTAAACCTATTAACTCTTCCTTCATTATATATCTTCGAGTGCTGCATATTCGTCAAAACCCATCCATATTTAATTGTGCATAGTGATACATTTTATATGATGAAAAGTATTAGGCATCATTAAAAAAACTATTTT
Source organism: Agriphila tristella (assembly GCA_928269145.1). NCBI lineage: Eukaryota > Metazoa > Arthropoda > Insecta > Lepidoptera > Crambidae > Agriphila > Agriphila tristella. The sequence goes on along the minus strand of OV743431.1, from coordinate 20,167,102 downwards.
TACCCAGAATGCAGACCGTCCTCTACAAAAGGAACTGTTACATAAGATGTGTTAGGATCATTAATAAAGTGCCACATCCCTTAACTGAACTTACACCTGACCTGACCATATCTAGACAAAAACTGTTTGAATGGCCTAAAACAAAATATTTACTTGTAAAATTAACCTAACAAAATCAAATGATAACGACATGATGTGTAAGTTGTTTCTCCAATTGTACATCTAATATTTGACATTAACACTAATTATTAAATTGGTATTTTTTTTCACATGCCGTATTTTGGCAAAATAGATGGACTATGAATTTAACAAGTGAATTATACACACGACAGCACCATAAGTTGATGTGCCGTTGACTGTACTCTATTTTCGATGAATCAATTTCATTTTCAATCAAATATTATACATTTTCAGGGTTCACTAGCTTTTTGGGGGTAAATAAGAATCGATTGCCGCGTCGGTAAGATAAATCAATAATACACGTGTATCAATATAACCTGCACCACGAGACCACGAACCCCTGCCTCAACCAATGGATTATGTATATATTATAAAAACACAAATATCATTACCCACACAAGATTAACCTAGCGCCGTCGCCAGCTTCTTACAATAAAAGTCTATTACCCACTCAGCACGGTACGCAGTTATGTAGGAGACACGAATAGAATAGTCTTGAAGACGTTTCTTCCACTCGTCCCACGTCAGGTCTGATGTCTTGTTGGTGTCCAAACCAGTCGGTGGTCGTGTGGTGGTAGGTGGGTGTTTTCTCATCCCAGCCGTAGATCTTCGCCAATGACTCCAATCGATGCAAACATGCGTGAACAGACAATAGCATTAGAATTTCCTATGAATCAGGCACGTGTTCAGGTTTTCCGATAAATCATAAATTACTTATATTATTTCTCAAATTATGTAACAAAGATGTATTTAAGGGTCCAAGTGATAGGAAAAATGGTTTGATATTTTTTTATAAAGAAAATGTAAAGTTGTAGCTGCAAAAAAAAAACATAAATGCGACAAGCTAAAGAGTTTATCTAGTAGCTACAAGTATTGAATTGCATATAAACCTAACAGATGATTGTATGAGAAAAAAAAACAGAATATCATGAAAAACGAATCATATTTTAGGCGTAAATGTATTGAACTCTACATCAAAATACACTTTACCGTACTGTGAATTTGCTTAAATAACTTTTTTCTTCAAGAAAGATAATTGTGATATTGATAAAAAAAGGATAAACATAATCTGTTCATATGTGAAGAAAAAGAGACAAATGTTTCCGCATAACTGAGCCTTAAATCTGTTTGTCTCACAACAGGGTTGTTACTTGCACTGGTATTAACTGGGTGAGATAAATTGATCAGTGATAGAATAAGGTGGGTGGGAGGAGGTAGACTCACTTAAATTTGCTGATTTTGCACGGCAGGCACGTTAATTTCAACAGAAGGTTGTGGTATTAAGGCGGAAACATTGATTGATAAAATTATTAATATCTGTGGACGTACCTGGCATAATACATTCCTCATTGGAGACTTGGGGCGCTGGATGTTGCTGTGGCTGTAGTCTGATAATTTGTTCCAGCACTGGGTCCAGCCGCATAATTCGGTCGGTATTATTGTCAGTCGCCTCGGAGCTCTATTCGGTTCTTCTTCATCGTCTCTCGTAGTAGGATGCCGTATGCGTCGATTGTTCAACGTGACACGTGGTAATAAAAAAAACGCGCACTTCTGAATTGTTAGAGATTATAAATCATACACCATGTTAACAGAAGTAATATTTTATTTCACGACCAGTTCAGACGACAGATCGAGCAAAAGTGAGTACAATTTACAAAAACCAACGCTTTTATACGCTTTACCATAACTATCCTAGAATTGTCCATAGACTTGCAACTGTCAAGCATAAACGCACGTGGAGCATAGACTTAAGCCGGAAACACACCACTGTGCCGTGCCGCGTCGCTCCACGGCACGTCAATCAATCTGTCAGTCTTTGCTCCACGATCACGATTCACAGACTAGCATTAAACGTCAGAAGGATGTTTTGTCTGTGAGTGCTTACCGACAACTGCATGGACTATGGCAACACTAATACACTGTTAAGTAATATCCAGTTGACATGTGACACTCAACAAGAAAACAGCCGATAAATATTAGGATTGAAAAACAACTGATTTACAAAACCTTAATTACTAACAATAGCTTTGTTCAGAAGCCAATAAATTTTCTTCTTTAATCATATTTATACATAAACGTATAAAAATGGACCGACAATTTTTTCACATTACCTCTTTAGACCAAAAAATAAAAAAAAATATGATTAAAGAAGAAAATTTATTGGTTTACTGAACAAAGCTATATATTAAAGGTATAAAAACATATTAAAAAATAATAATCATCAAATAAATTTTTCAACAGAAGATATATTGAAAAATATTAAAATTTAAATTTGGGGTATCTCTAAAATCGAAAAAATATTAGATTTATTTACATACTTATTCTAACTAATACATAAGTACGTATACAGAATGTATTTTAGCCCGAGGAAATATTCACAGAGAGATATAAGCGATTTTCATGTTTAGGTAAAAATACCTAACTTCTCGTAACAAAATTTATTGGATTATTGTTCATCTGTAATCTGTATTACCTAACTTCATCACATGCCAAATTTCATTGACGGGAGAATTATTCGGAAGTCGCCATACAACAAATATCCTCATTGATTGGACTATATTATGACTTGAAATAAGCCCTACCACCAACCAAATCGATTACAAATTGTAACTCCCTCCTGGGAATCGAACCCGGAACCCCTGCGCCTTATACCGGTAGGCGAACCACTAGACATCAGAGGTGGTTAAAACATTATTTCATTTGTGTGCATTTTTTGTTTATGGTGTTTTTTGCGTCACGGACAGTCAAAAAACGTCGCGACCGACGTCGCAAATACCAAATTAAAAGATATAAAATAATCACATAAAAAATTAATACTGAAACTTGAAAACTGTAAATGTTTAATCTCCTTTATTTTGTCACTTAAAAAAACAAAGCTGAAAACGAAAACAGTCATGCAAAAAAAGATTCGCATTTCGAAAATCGTCAACCTATTAAAAAGTCATCCTGAAATCCCAATGCATCTGTGAAAAGAAAACGGTTCATTAAAATCTACCGGCGCGAGATAATGATGATTACCAGATACGGGGCCTGTATCTGTTTCATTTAATGATATTACCATTAATAGAATACACGGACGGTCGGAGCTTTTAAAAGGCTTTTAAAGAGAACGACTTTTGAAATTCGAACATTAATCAGACAAGAAGTCTCCAATTTTAAATTTAATCTAGGTACTTATTTATCATAGAGGTAAGTTAAAAATATTGTTGACTTGCGGCCGCCCGCGGTTTCACCCACGTGGTTCCCGTTCCCGTGGGAATATCAGGATAAAAAGTATTCTATGTTTTAATCTAAACTATCTACTATCTGTGTGCTAAATTTCAACCAAATCCGTTCAGTAGTGTTCGCGTGATTGAGGAACAAACATCCAAACATCCAAACCCACAAACTTTCACATTTATAATATTAGTAGGATAAATAATAGTTATCAGAGCTTTTAAAAGGCTTTAAAGAGAACGACTTTTGAAATTCGAAAATTTCAGATATAAAATCTCTGATTAAAACTAATTTTAATAGAGGTAAGTAAAAAATATTGTTAATTATTGTGAATAAATAATAGTAAAAATGTATTTATACTTATTAAAAAAAAAAAGATGCAATGGTAAATTATGTTTAATGATTAATTATTATGATTAATTTAAGTAAAAATTTCAGCTACCTACGGGAATTCCATCTAGTGTGGGCTTAGCTTTAGATTTCCACGCGTACCTACTTATTTTATCAATGTACAAATATATAAAATAGCGTGTAGGTCATCATCATCATCATATCAGCCGCACGACACCCACTGCTGGATATAGGCCTCCCCTAAGGATCTCTACGACTATCGGTCCTGCGCTGCCTGCATCCACTGGCTTCCCGCGACCTTCACCAGATCGTCGGTCCACCTTGTCGGGGGCCTACCCACGGAGCGTCGTCCGGTGCGCGGTCGCCATTCCAGAACCTTTCCGCCCCAAAACGGCCATTGATTCTTCTCGCTATGTGTCCCGCCCGCCCATTGCCACTTCAGCTGAGCAATCCTTCGAGCGATGTCGGTTACTTTAGTTCTCCTGCGGATCTCCTCGTTTCTGATTCGATCACGTAGGGAAACGCCGAGCATGGCTCTCCCCATTGCACGCTGGGTGACCTTGAGCCTCCTTATGAGACCCATAGTTAGCGACCACGTTTCACTGCCGTAAGTCATCACTGGCAACACACACTGTTCATAGACTTTCGTCTTGAGACACTGAGGTAAGTCGGACGCGAAGATTTTTCGAAGCTTCCCGAATGCTGCCCACCCGAGTTGGATTCGACGAGAGATCTCTTTCTCGAAGTTGGACCTACCTAACTGGACTGCCTGTCCTAGGTATACGTAATGGTCAACAACTTCAGTGTTCCCAACATGAACTGGAGAGGGTACAACATGGGCATTTGACATAATTTTCGTCTTATCCATGTTCTTCCTAAGACCCACTCTTTGGGAAGCACTACGGAGATCTTCGAGCATTGTGTTCAGGTCTTCCATGGTCTCAGCCATAAGGACTATATCATCGGCAAAACGAAGGTGTGTTAGGTACTGGCCATTAATGTTGATGCCAAGTCCTTTCCAGTCCAAGAGCTTAAAGATATCCTCCAACGCAGCTGTGAACAGTTTCGGAGAAATAACGTCTCCCTGTCTCACACCACGCTGCAGTTGGATAGGATTTGTGTTCTTGTTCTGTACTCGGATCGTCATGGTGGCATACCTCAACGCCTCGATATACCTATAGTCCACTTGGCACCTTTGGAGAGACTGTAGCAGAGAGAGAGCAGCAGCGTGTAGGTATTTCAATATAAATATTTTTGGTTATTACAGTTTTTAAATAAATTAAATATTTTATTTGTTGTACTGTTCGATTCCCAGGGGGGTACAATTTGTACTCGGTTTCGTTGGTAGTAGGGCTTATTTCAAGTCCGCCTGGCTAGCTACCACCGTCTTACCTAAGTCTGATGCCATAACAACGATTTAAAAATTGTTGTGTTCCGTCAGAGGTAAGATAGCCAGTTCCTCAGTGATGAGGATTCCAGGTGTAGTGCGATTCCACCTTCGGCTTCATCGTCACTTAACATTCTGTGAGGTGAAGGCCAAGCACTATCCCGTTTTGTGCATAAAAAAATAAGCTCCTGGTTTTTCAACCCACGTCAAGAGTTCTGAAATCAATGCTAAATTATAACGAAAGTACAAGCAGCTCTATCTACAAGGTGTTTGGTAAAAGCCTTATAAAGCCGAATATGGTAGATAGGGACCATCAAACTGAACAACTTTTACTATGGGACCAACTCTGAAATCGCGAAAAAAAAATCAGCTGTTTCATACAAAAAATAATAACGAAAATATCAAAATGTATGGAACAGCTGATTTTTTTTTCGCGATTTCGGAGTTGGTCCCATAGTAAAAGTTGTTCAATTTGATGGTCCCTATCTACCATATTCGGCTTTATAAGGCTTTTACCAAACACCTTGTATAGGTTTGCTACGTTGGCCTATGCATGTTCTAAGCGGAGAAAATCGGTTCTTCATCTGCTTTTTTTTAATTCTTCGAGTAATAAGGTTATACTAGTGACCGCCCGTGACTTCGTCTGCGTGGACAGTTTTTTTGCTATCCCTCAGGAACAGCAAGTACTAATTTTCTGCATGAAAAGTACCCTGTTCTTCTCTGTCTGTTCTTCTTATTAGGGGAATAACGTGTATGCACAATTTCATGATGATCGGTTGAGTAGTTAAGACATGAAGGCGTAACAAACAGACTTTCGCATTTATAATATTGGTAAGGATGGAATGAAATATGCTCGTTTTATTTCTTTACAGAAAAAATTTACAGATCTCGTGTCTTTCACGACCTTCTGGTATATTGAAAATGAATTTAACAAAATATATTTTTTATTCTTTTCTTATAGACAATATTATTTTATTGAAAGGTAACCTAAGTACTATGTATAACTAAAACATCTGAATTTCTAAATAAATTAACCCTAATAAAAAAAAATCAAATGCAGCATGCGAGACTCTCGCGCCGACTTCATCATCACTCGAATATGCGATAACAACCCTCATGTTTACCTAGGCATCATCATCACACTCTCATTCTCAGAGATCGTTGTAAAATTTGGAATCGAAGAGTCACTAAGAAAGACGTGACTGATCGAGTAATTACAAGTCTCGAAATTGAAATAACAGCAACCCACGATATATAATATTTTGGATCTAGTAGAGGCCCGAGGCGCTTCTGTTCAACTTTCGCTCAAGATTCGTTTATCCGTTTCTCTCCACACAAAAACTCACTACGACGCCTAGCAGGTGTAGGTACTGGAGATAATAGCGTCATCTCTTTTGCTCCTACAGTTGTTGCTAACACTACTTTCTCTTTCGTTTTCACATAGTAAGCGACGTCACTTACTTGAATATGGACTTATGGAGACATTTCAGTGCATTCACACTATGGTACCGCCCCCCGCCGCCGTATCTAACGATTTTTAAATCTTTGACTAGATCTGGAATTAGCTCTCGCTTCACGCTCTATTCTCGTCATACCATCTGTTGATCTGCTAGAGCTAATCAATATCAATATCAGTATTATGGTTTTAACATATATCTAAATACTTTTTTATTTATAAAAAATGTGGAAATAAATAAAAAATGCAAAATATAAAACACTATTACAAGTTTTGAAATATACAATATTTTACAAACTTCAATCGTACTACGTATTATTATTATCCCGTGCCGCGCACGTCGCCCGCGGTATCCCAACATTTCGCTACATAAAGGATAAGCTACAGCCTAGACCGTAAGAGTCAGGGACATATCTTAATTTCAATAGGTAGCCTAACTCAATATCTCTAGGGGTTTTTTTTTCATTTTTTCGATACCGCTTTTCGTTTTTGAGAAATTGTCGATTTAGTGAAAAAAGACCCCGAAAAGTGTGTCATTTTTCTACATTTATGCGATTATCGAAAAAAGTTTTTGATTTTTTCAAAATTTTTACCATATTGTAGCCCTTGCTGAGACGCATCCACAGTACAAACTTATATATGTACTGTGACGCATCTTTTGACATTTAGTACATACACGTAGACCTAAAACTCACGGGACCAGGGCAATGTCTCACTTTGGCTGAAATTGGGTACCTTACTGAAGCGATCGAAAAACATTTTCAATGTTAAAAAATAGTTTATTTACTAAGGATCTGATTAAAAGGCGTTTCGTTTGAGAAATGTCCGATAGATAGGACCCGTCCTAGAAGATATTTAATTTCTTTTCAACGGACTGCATTCCAATTTCACGCATGTCTGTATTAGAAATACGAGGTTTTAATGCGAAACCGTTTTATCTTCAAACATGGCCACCGATGACATTTATAAAGATGCCGTTTATTTTATTTGAGACTAGCTTCCGCCCGCGACTACGTTCGCGTGGACATTTGAGAAAATCCTTAGGGGACCTTTAACCAGTTTAAAAGAATTCTATGTTTATCTAGCGAGGCTCCCGAAAGGTTTCCTAAGGATTTTCTCGAATGTCCTAGCCAACAAAATCGCGGGCGGAAGCTAGTATAGAATAATTTATCCTGGTTAAAGGTTCCATACGGATTTTCTCGAATGTCCATGCGAACGAAGTCGCGGGTGGAAGCTAGTAGAAAACAATATACATTAAGTATATTGTTGTAGTGTAGAAACCGGGTTTTGATTTTACTGCATGCCCGTGCATTTTGTTTCTGAGAAATTACAATAGACCCAAAACTCGACACTTTTTTGTTTACTTTAGCCATTGACTATTATACTGTGCCAGATGTGGATACACCGCTGGTCGTTCTAACAGTATCATTCACCCGATGATATTATTACAACGAATTCATCGTAAACTTTAAATTCGTATATCTTTTGATTCAGTGAACCGATTGCGATGAAATAAAAATCTGATTATTTTGCAAAATACACAGTATATTTGTATGTAAACATCATCACGATTGGGTTAGCCTTTTTTACGTTATTAGCGCACAAACATACACACAAACATATGGACAGATAAACAGACAAACAGACAAAAAATCCAAAAATGTTAGAAATAGGTTCTACTGGTTATTATCAAACACCCCAACCACTTTTTTTCAAAATATTTCCATTGTATAGACAAAACTTTTCTAGAGCTTTATTATATGTATAGATATAGTTTGTATAAGGCAAAGAAAATAAAAAACTAATCAGATAAAAGAACACGAGTTAGGAAATAGACGACGAATTGAGAAATAAGACGAGTGGGAAAATATTAATGAATTAAGAAGAAAGTGGGACGAGAAGCAAGGCGATATTATAAATAACATATTATACTTCAGATTCATCCGAAGATATTAGTATATTTACAAATGTAGTATCGCTTGCATGTATCACCACTTAGCACGTTATTTTAAAGCAATAGCCTAAAAAACCTAAAAAGAGAAGGTTTTTGACTTAAAATTGACAGATATTTTGACATTTCCGGTCCGAGCTCTCCTCGTCACTACTAGACGCCAACCACTTCATTCGTTTTTCGTGCTTCGCCACGGACGCACGTATACAGTCTCAAAGTGAGACTTCTTTAAAATTATATTTTTACAGTGAAAATTAAACTATACTTAAAATACTTCGTGAAAAAAGGAAAAAGTTTTCAAGACGGAAGAGGACAAGAAGAAGAAGTCGAGACGAAGGTACACTATTAAATGCCGTTCATTTGGTTAAACAGCATAATTGTCTGCTAACCTTTATGATGGCGTAACTGCCACACTGGTCTTTTACCTTATTTTGATTTTTGTTTGATGCGAACTTACCATACTGGGTATTTTCTGTCAATTTATTTATTTATCTGATGCGAACTTACCATACTGGGTACTTTCTGTCAGTTTATGTATTTGTCTGATGCGAATTTACCATACTGGGTACTTTCTGTCAGTTTATTTATTTGTTTGATGCGAATTTACCATACTGGGTACTTTCTGTCAAGGTATTGTGTCTCAAAAGACATCAACTAAATATCTATTGCACTTGAGATAGTCATACTGGACTATTTCACCGCATAGATAGGTCAGACAACGCAACTGCACTAACTACACCAACTCAAAGTGCCGCTGACGACGCGACATTGTAAAAAGCAGACTACCCTCAAAGGTTGCCACGTTGAAACCGCTGCCGAGCACCGATCGGGTGACTCCGCCGTCCGCTGGATCCACCGCCATCCACCTTCCAGGCAGGCGACCGCCGTGCTGGAGCTGCGACAGCAGCCCTGACAACAGCGTTGCTCATCAGGTATGAGTTTTGATATCATGGTATCATGATATTCTTAGTGTTGAGTTGAGTTAACACCAACGGTGTAATAGAATACCATCGGTACTAATATAGTTTAAAACTGACAGAACTAGCTATAAATGCTAAAACTTAAGAACTTAATGGAACCAAATATTGAGTTATACAGCAACTAGCTAATACCTGATACTTCAAACCTTTTATGTGAAATAGCTTAGCCGCTGAAATAGCTAGCTGCTGCCATGCTGATAGAAATTTCAATGAAAAATGGAATAACAGAATCCATACATTTTATTCATATTCATCCATAATGTTTGTTGGTCATTATATTATTATATTATATTACATAGTAAAAAAAAAAAACATTCGCCTAAACTAGGAAACCTTGTATTTCAGGCGGGTAGACCTAACATGTTGAGAAACTTGTTAATCACTAACTATTTAGTATGGTTCTACTAGCTATGCCCTTGTACAAAATTATCTCTATTACTTTTCAAATTTAATTTGTGTGAATTTGTACAAAATAATGTTTCTGATGTGAAAAAATATACAAGTTACAATTTACAAGCTACAAGTACCAGTTATGTTTTATGTATAGTATTATGTAATCTGTGGTTTAAGGCAGCTTTCCAATACAAAACTATATACACCTTTTGTGTGACAGTATTTCACATTTTTTACATTATGTGGGGCATTACGACGTTCGGTTATACTGTACACGGTCAACTATAGTGTAGCTAAGGCTGTTTGCTTAAAAGACCACCGACAGTTCAGTCGAATATGAATGATCCATTGGCCACAGGCCTGATGTGAACGATGGAAAAAACTGTAAGTAAATCGGATGCAGTACTCAATAAAACATTTTTAAAATTGATTTATATATTTATTTGCCTTAAAAACGACAAACAAAAGACGTAGGTAGGTGTGCCACATCACCACATGCTTCATTTCCGACGGCAAACAAACAGTGGGGCACGGCGAGGAGGCCCCATCAGCGAATTGTTTCGTCAGGAAGGCCGATTTACACATAGCAGACTCGCAGACGGGCGTTACGGCCCATCCAAATGGTTGCCGATGATGCATTCATCGATGTTTGCCTTCGATCATCGTACGTGGGGTAAGGACACTCATTAGGATAATGTATTCATGAGGGTGCATGCTGGTGTGGCATTTGTCTGTATTTAGCGAATACAGGCAGTGGTCGCCAACTACAGGTGCAAAGGTCCACTCAATCGCTGGCGCTGGTAATCTTCTATGTATGGAAGTACTATTTAGCCGGCTAGCAGGGCTAAAATGAAATAACAACCTAGATTATTATTTCATTTTTTTTTCTTTGGCAGACTATATGAGTGTTATCTCTTTAATGATTCACTTTTGCAACATCTCCAGAGATATATTATAGTTTACCATTAATATGACTTAAATTCGGGCAGAATGCATAACAGTTATATTATATTACATATGAATAATAGTTTTGTTACATTTTGTTGAAGGTTCAATAGAAAGTGATCTCTGTTCAAAAAAAAAAACAGGTTTTCATATCAGATTGTTAATAACTGATGAAAAGTTAACTTAGCTTTTAGAAAAAAAATTCGCACTTAAGTAAAACTATAAGCACCTAAAAATAATAATATCACAATTAAAAAACGCTTATTGTTTTAAAAAAAAAACACAGTCTAGAGATCCCATCACCTATAAGGTTTTAATTTTGATAAGGAAAGTGATAGAAATACACGAATTTAAAATCGTAACCTTTGGGCATTGTAGTGCCCACATTTTTATTACAAAACTACCGCCGCTGCCTGGCTATGATGTTTTTTAAACAACTGTTATTGGACGATATTTACTATAAGGGTCTCAAAACCTATTTTTTTTTTAATTGAAGTTCATCCTTTTTATATTCATTTTTTTTTATATATACAGCTACCGTCGCAACTTTCCATTCCATTACAAATTTAATGGCAATTATGGTCTTCACAAGACAAACGTTCACATAACTGCAAAAAACACTTATTTTATTACCTTTTTTTTATGAATTGATTAAACTGGTAGATACCGGTATGTCATCATATTATTTTACTTAGTTGAATATCATCGATACTTACACCGAATTAGAGACGTTTCTTTTGTGCCTTTAAACAATGGGGTAGACTAGGGGACACTAGTGATCATATCAGGAATCACAAATTGTAAAATAATAATTGCATATCAATTATCTAGAACAGACAGCTTATGATATTTTCATTGCCATTTTTCTCATTGCATTCAGTGCGGGGTGTTAAGTATTCTAGATGTTATTATTCTGATGCTAAACAGAAATTATTCAATTCATTAAAATATCAAAAACTAATCACCAGTTTTGTTTTGTTTTTTTTTTTCAGATCGAGAGTGAGTAAATTCGAATGCAAGTCGAATTAGGCAGTAGAAATCAAATGAAGTAGACTTTTTTCTATTTCTAGCATTTTTAGCCCAAAAACATTTTATTTTATAATTTGAGATTTTAGCGTTCACAATGCTATTTTGGTTTAGTATTGTAGAAAGACTATTATGATACTAAGCTACCTACTATTTTAATTCTGTTCCATTAGTTTCTTAAACTAGAGGTGATAACGATTGTGCCATCCTGATCGTCACAATTTTGAGCCTTAGTTTGGTACCTCTTATTTACATGTAAGGTACTTCTTTGTATGTTTTATTCTAATATAAAGTATTCACATCCTATAACTTTCAATTTCAGGGACGGAAATTAAACGCACAACTGAATTGGTTTTCACAACATTATCAAGGTGGTATGATTTTACAGGTATATTATTTATGTTATTATTGAAGCTGCTGTCTACTAATACTATCAGGAAGAACAGAGTTTGGTAACGGTTCGATTATTTAACAAATAATAATATAGACAGAATAAACACATTTTCCTTTACAGAAGTGTATATACAATTTAAATATCAGTATTAGATAATATTGCGTTCATTATTGAATAGACAAAATTGAACTAATCTCAAGTTTGGTAAATAATTTAACTACCTACGCCTTTCCGTAGACTCCATTATTCAAATACAATGGATATATTATATTACTTAAAACTTTATTTAAACATTTTTTCAAATTGGAAAACTTTAAATATTGTCCACTTTTGTTCTTTTTTTTTAACTTTTTTTATCTTAAAAAATTTACTTTGTTTACCTTGCCTATTGCAAAAAGAATGCAAACAAGACAAAAAAAAAACAAGATTGTATTAGTATACACATTTATATTAAGTATAATAAACAGTTCATAATCACTTCTTATTTAGAAAGAAATTAAATTCCTATATGTATTGTAAATAATAGATTGCTGAAATAAAACATTTAATGATAGTGGAGTAGACTCGTGTCCAACCAGTTTTAACACTCGACGTACGCCAATACCTTTATAGCCCTAACAAAAAACGATATTATAGATGTTCCAGGTAACACGGCGGGATGGTTAATTACTCCACTATAATAGCAAAATATTTAAACATAATATCATCAATAATCAAACTGAGATTTCCAAACCAACCTTGCACTTAAAATATATTATCATCGATAAATCAAACTGAGTTTTCCAAACCAACCTTGCATATTTTTTTTTGTACCAACCATCTGTAGGTACCGTTTTTAGTAGTAATCATGTCAAACGTTGAATTATGTTAAATGACTTTCTTTTCTTTTTTAAAAGACTAATACGCAAGAAATGATATTTCATTTTCTTATTATAATGCTTTAAACATCTACATTTGTAAATATACTAACATCTTCGGATGAATCTGAAGTATAATTAATGATTAAACGAACTTACCTGTAAGTGAAGTTCTATCATAATTATACGAAGGATTCATCCGAAGATATTAGTATAGAATCCCGCCCTCCCTTCTCATTATTGTAAATTACAATAACTATCTACCCACTGAAAAAAATGAGGAAATATCATAAGATTTGGTCTTTAAACTAAATGAAGTGGTTGGCGTCTAGTAGTGACGAGGAGAGCTCGGACCGGAAATGTCAAAATATCTGTCAATTTTAAGTCAAAAACCTTCTCTTTTTAGGTTTTTTAGGTTATTGCTTTAAAATAACGTGCTAAGTGGTGATACATGCAAGCGATACTACATTTGTAAATATACTAATATCTTCGGATGAATCCTTCGTATAAATATGATAGAACTTCACTTACAGGTAAGTTCGTTTAATCATTAATTATAATTAACGTTGGTCGTTTGAAATGTTTAATTTTCGTTTGAATATCTTTATTTTGATCTTAGAAATAATTTTATTAATAGTCTAAGGATCAGCTAATTGCAATTAAATACACGTTAGTAATAATTAGTGTTGACATTATGTCACTCTTTAATTAGTATGGAAATAACAATATTGAGTTTAAGTATCGTCGAGAGAAACAGTATTTATTCGACCGTATAAACAATTCAGTCATTAATTATTTTTTCATGTACTATATTTACTAACAGCTTCTTCATTAATCCATTTATTCATTCGTTCATTTATTCATTTACTAGCGGCTGCCTACGACTTCTTCTGCGTATACTTAGTATTTTTCTGTTCCTCGGGAACAGTGTTTTTTCTGGATGAAAGGTACGTTATGTACAGAAAAAGTACAGAAAATCTGTACTCCTGACAAAGTTCTTGCAAAATTTTATGATAAGTATAGGTACAAAAAAAATAATGATGCTCATTCTTAGCGACACATCTTGTAAAAGTTGTGAGAGACGACTCTTGTTTTTAAGAAAAAAATATTTTTATTTCTTATTATGATTATTTAGTTAAATTTAGTTTTTTTTTACCTACTTCCAAAAAGGAGGAGATTCTCTGTTCGGCTGTATGTATGTTTTTTTTATGTATGTCCGCCGATTACTCAAAGACGGCTGAACCGATTGAAATAATTCAAGCGTTACTATATCAGGTTTGTTCTCAAGTTGGTCCCATTTTTTGAAATTTTGAAATCGGTTCAGTATTTTTCAGGAAAACTTGAAAATACTGTCACCATTTTATGAACTTATACGGATGATCGACCGTATCTTCTTTGTTTATGTACCGATTTAGATGATTATTTTTTTGTTTGAAAGAGGATAGTTTAGTGATAATACCATTTTGATTTCATTGTTATTGGACCTTGGATTTTAAAGAAACTCAAGGGAACTCCTCAAAATCTAATCGAAAATGAATAATGATTGAAATATTGCTAGGATTTTGACAATCTTAAACAAATGAGGTATCTAACCATAGTTAGATACCTCATTTGTTTAAGATTGTCAACTACACTTAGTATCCCTTTTCCAACAAAAAAAATCATCTAATTCGGTTCATAAATAACAAAGTCGTCAAGGTAGTTGATGCAAAATCATAGTATTTTTAGGTTTACTTGGAAACTGCTCGACCGATTTGAAAAAATAAATAAATGAGACCATCTTGCAAGCAAACTCAATTGAACAAAAAAATAATCATCAAAATCGGTCCATAAATGCGGAAGATACGCGCGAACAACGATAAAAAATGAAACATAAATTCGAATTGAGAACCTCCTCCTTTTGTTGAAGTCGGTTAAAAATTGCAAATATTCGCTGAAAAAAACTCCATTCATTCTTAATACAGCACCTGATAAATTCAATATAGACTTAAAATGCGTTGATCATACCACCAAGTTGACCATAGTCAATGACGTTTTGGACTAGACTTGAACTGCGAAGGAACAACGGAACTCCTTAACAACAAACAGCACGAAAAATAGAAATTGTTTTTAGTGGTATTACCACATAAAAGTGTAAAAATATAAAAAAAATACAAAACATCATAGCTCCCATTTACATAATATACATACCCATAAAAAGGTAAAACTAGGAACCTAATACAGAAGGTACTTACACTAAAAAGAAAGAAAGAAAAAAAATTTTAAAAACAAAAAAAAAAACGACATCAAAAACCTGAAAATAAAAACACAAAATTAGCTTTAAAATTAAATACCTCTAAAAAGCTATTTAATTTTAATTTTGTGTTTTTATTTTCAGGTTTTTTGAAGTCATTTTTTTTTTGTTATTAAACATTTTTTTTGTTTTTTGCTGGGTACTACCTATCTTTTGTTTTAGCCTCATAAAATGTTGTGAAACTCTGTAATTAAGAGTTGATAATATTATAAGTTATACACCGTCATTTTGTAGTCGTTTTAAATAATTTAAGGGTGTGTTGTACCAATGAAAATAATCATTTTTGCCCAAGAAACATGGGTCGAAAAACGACAAAAAAATTTGGGTCTCCCATACTAACTAGACAGCTAAAACATTTTATTAGTATGGGAAAGTCAATTTTTTTTGTCGTTTTTCGACCCATGTTTCTTTGGCAAAAATATTTAGTTCCGTTAGTAGAACACTCCCTTAAGTTAATTAAAACGACTACAAAATGACGGTGTATAAGAAACGTTTGTAAAAAAGCTGTTGAGTTTCTAAATAAATACTTAAATAAACAACTAGCAATCGCCCGTGACTTCGTCTGCCTTGATAGTTTTTTGCTATTCCTTGGGAATACGTAACAGTGAAGGCGTAACAAACAAACGGATTTTCGCAATTATAATATAAAGTAAGGATAGGTATAGTAAGAACTCTCAGAAAATACGACCATTATCGATGCTTCGGGAAAAAGCATCGTTTTATTTTCCAATTTTCCGAGAGAAGATAAAATGGACAGCAATTTTCGTTGATTCGGCTCTTTAGGCGTTTATCAACGCATTTTAAGTCTATATTGAATTTATCAGGTGCTGTATTAAGAATGAATGGAGTTTTTTTCAGCGAATATTTGCAATTTTTAACCGACTTCAACAAAAGGAGGAGGTTCTCAATTCGAATTTATGTTTCATTTTTTATCGTTGTTCGCGCGTATCTTCCGCATTTATGGACCGATTTTGATGATTATTTTTTTGTTCAATTGAGTTTGCTTGCAAGATGGTCTCATTTATTTATTTTTTCAAATCGGTCGAGCAGTTTCCAAGTAAACCTAAAAATACTATGATTTTGCATCAACTACCTTGACGACTTTGTTATTTATGAACCGAATTAGATGATTTTTTTTGTTGGAAAAGGGATACTAAGTGTAGTCTTTTTAACCGACTTCGAAAAAAAGAGGTTCTCAGTTTGACCCGTATGTATGTATGTTTCTCCGCGATTATCTCACGTTTGAGTGAGCCAATTTTTCTACCTAAATAATATACCTAACCTACACTACCTAATACAGAAGGTACTTACACTAAAAATAAAAATTTAAAAAAAAAAAAAAAAACAACTTCAAAAAACCTGCTGGGTGGTCAATAAATGTGTTTTTATTATAACAATGATAATGCATATCTAATGATTTTAATATTTATTTCTTGCTTTTTATAGGCAGGTGTTTTGAAGTCGGTTTTTAATTTTTTAATATTTTTTTTATTCGTCCAAGTAATAATAATATTATTATTATTAAGACTTTTTTTATGTTACGCAATCACTCAATAGCTGCTGAACAGATTTGCGCACATTTTGCACATTTTGTTTCGCACACAGATTGTTTATAACCGGATTATTCATCATAATATAAAATAACATTATGAATGCGATAAATCTAAAACGTTTTCTTGGATATTTTGAATGTCCACGCAGACGAAGTCGCGGCAGGAAGCTAGTGATTAAATGTAAAGAGTGAGATAGCGCTATAGCTTTGTCTCTCTTTTAAACCTTAATTAAAAAACCACCTGAAATGAACAGATAAACTGAATGCAAGAATTCAGAATTGACCATATTTCTCGTTTCAACACCATTCATCCTAAAATCCCATATAATGACCGTATTTCATTGGATAAATGAAATAAGAGTTCATTTCTTTCATGAATATTAACTGAAAATGGCTATACTTTTGCCTATTGTTGAGTGGCTCAACATAGAAACTTTTCATTTTATGCGCATAAGACGCAGGGATCCCGGGTTCGATTCCCAGGAAATGGGGTTTTGATTTTTCGCGGAAAGAAGAGATTAACAGTAGACATTTGTCATGAGTTAGCGCTACGGTTAAATATTCAAAATAATAAAAAAAGGGTTTTCTAATACGAAACCCTTCCCGACGCAATTTTATATCGCCAACAAAGTCCCCTGCACTTTGCTGTAAGTGAATGAATTAAATTCGACTTCTGAAGGCATTAGATTTCCCTAGCGACTTCGAGGTTTTAAACGCCTAAAATTTATTCGGTTTTACCTCCGCTCGAGACGGAAACTTGAGAATATTGATCGGAGTGGTTGTGATTTTATTCATTAAAAATTCCGTTGTTTGTAAAACCATGGTGAATCAGACTTAAGTTTGATAGTTTTTATGACGTAGGCTTCCGCTAAACGGATAAATATTTCGCTAAGCAAGGATTTTGGTAACTCCCACATTGCCACGAGCAGCCAGCAGGGAAACTTTTTAAAGGAAATTTACACCATTTGCCCGTCGCGATACCGATTATCCTTAAACATTTTAAATGGAAACCTTTGATAGGATTTACTAGCTGCCCCTCGCGACTTCGTCAGTGAATATGGAAGTTTTCAAATCCTTGCTAAGCAAGTAATTTAAAATCATTTTTAGCGGGACCCTACCTCATAATAACTATCAAACTTAAGTCTGATCCACCGCGATTAAGATCAGTAGCGCAGTTAGGTTAGCCCATTGGCCTGCGATTGTTGAGATTAAGCAACTTTTGCAAGGGTATGGGATGGGTGACCAAAATTTTATAATCTCGAGCTACTCCGTGCTTTAGAAGGCACGTTAAGCCGTTGGTTCCGGCTGCATTTGCTGTCTCAACAATCCTCATTGGGCCCGCGGGTGGGTTATAGCACATCCTTCTTATCCACCCGTAAGGAAGGCCTGTGCCCCAGCACTGCAGTTAGGGTCCAATAAAATGGCTGTAATAATAAAGTAAATAATAAATGTGGCGGTGTCATGGACTTGAGAGCCCTTGTAAATTGTTAAACAGCCTAATTAATATTTAATATTTTGATTTAAAATAATTTGAAGCGCTCGTGGCGGAGCTTGACTGACTGATTGTACTCGATCACGTTTGTTAAGCAACGCTCGGTCCGCCCAGGTGTCGGATGGGTGACCGTTAAGTGATATTTCAACTGAGCACTCCCGTGCTTCAGAGGGCACGTTAATCCGTCGGTCCTGGCTGATGTCATCTGATACTTAACAGTCGTTAAGCGAAGTTAGAGGCCTTACAGGCGGCTTGATAAACTGTAACACCAGATGTGGCCACTAATCCTCATACGAGAAGAATAATATTTTTTAAGACTCAGCGATATGGCTAAGCAGTATCACCAAAATAGCTGTATACCAGGCGAACAAGCATTGCTATCTTCAATATACCAGCGTCCAATGTGCCTGGAGATACAATGAACTCGAGAGTTATAATCGAGTTGTGACCGGAATTAATTTACATAAGCAATGGAAATGTAGAATATGTCGGTGACAGCTGAGAACATAGTGCTATAGTTGAAGTTTAATGGTTGTTTCAATAAATTCATAGAGCAAAACCAACCACTTTATACAGGGTGTGAGGGTAACGCTTCCTTATGAGTCTCGCGCGAATCAGTAACCGCTGCAGCCGATCAGCTGATTTATTCAAGTCAAGATATTGAGGTTTGTTTGTTGTCCAAAATTTTTAACTAATTTATGGATTTTTATAGTTTAGACTTTAGAGTATATTCATAGGCTTACACGCGCGTAACTTATTTAAGTAAATAATGCAAATAATGTATGCGTCTACGCACTCGTTTTGCTATCTTTGTAAGTTTTCCGATACCAAGAATTTTTCCGATATTTTGAGACTGTTGATTTTTAACCTCTAATTACACTGTGGTCCGATATTCCCTTTTTATTTGAGATTTGTATTTATACTTAAGAATTAACGGTGAATAAATATATTATTAAAAAAGCACTCCAGAAACTATATTCTATCTCTACATACATAAAAGACGACCTCCGTGTTTGTTTGTCGAGTGGTTTGTACGCCGGTTTTCAAGGCGTCACCATCTCTTTGAGGTCCCGGGTTCGATCCCCGGCTGGGACAATGTAGAAAATGAACTTTTCAATATTGTCTCAGGTCTGGGTGTGTCATACCACCGTTGTTTCTGATTTCCATAACACAAGTGCTATAGCTACTTACTTTGGGATTGGAGCAATGTATGTGATGTTGTCAAATATTTATTTATTTATAAATAGTATTTTTTTATGTTTTTAATATTTATATAGTACTAAATAAAATAATATACTAGGAAAAATTCGACTCTATTCAAGAATATGATTTGATGATATGACAAAAATGTACTCGCATAATATGTACCTACGATACGATTTCGATTAAGTAGTACTCTGTAGTAGTGGACGGAGGCCTTAAGTCCCTTCGTCTGTTCATGATATTAATCATAGGCTCCCGAGCTGAGACCCGCAAACAATGACTAAGGGACCCTATTGGATGGAAAACTAGATCATATAGTTTTTCTTCATAATACTGATAACACCCTTCACAATTTTGTTAAAGTTGGTTCAAATGCCTTTTTGCTGTTATATCAGAGAATCGTTATAATCTGAAACTTGAATTAAAAATAATGAAGTCCTTTGTTCCCGGTACCGGGACAGAGCCAAAGGAGTGGATGGGACTCACCCGATTTTTTGTAGGTATCTACTCTAATTTGAAAAAAATGCGATGGTACGGTTTTAGTGTTGTGGCGTTTCCCTTAAGTTGGACACATCACGAAATACTCGGCCACATTTCATGAGAGCTCGGAATGAGGATCAGTAACAGGTTTGAATCCTATAGTTTTATTGATATAATATAAACACATATTGATAGCTTTGAAACCTAGTGAAATAATTTTTGAAATCCGTTTAGAAATGGTCGAGTTAAAGGGGTTTGAAAGAAATGCCAAGCTCAATGTAATATGTGCTTTATCACGTATGACATAAGGTTCGCGTACGTCGCGATGACGTCATAGGGACCCCCAAAAAACCAGTGTTTTAGCTCTTATATCTTCTCAGGTTTAAGAGATATCGTAAAAATTTTTTCACAGTTAATCATGTGGTGGCTTTTTAATTAGCCACTAAACAAAAATCGTTACTGATCCTGATACGGGCCACAAAAGCGGAGATCGCCTGAAGCGACGAGTGAATATTCTCTTCTCATTGCGCGCTCGACACGCTCACCGCTTACCAACTCACCACACAAGCGGTTTCAAAATTTACGGCATCACATGCCAAGCAAAGCAGCTCTAAAAATATATCTACGATGCGGCACCGCTGTTACATAGACGCTAGATCTCGGACGACGAGCTCGCCGATGTTCGGAAATCTAGAAAAATGACGTTTCCGCAGCATCGAGATATGCTTGATGCTGCGGATGTTTTTAGAGCAGAGGTGCCCATACGGTCGATCGCCAAGGATAACTAAAATTATTAGTGATAAATATTTGGTGGGTTAAACGGTGACTTGATGAATATTTTGTGGGTTAAATGGTCAAAATGTCTATCTTTTAGTCATACATTTTTGCTAGGTCGATCTCCTTAATGAAAAAGTGTGGGCACCCCTGTTTTAGAGAATTGAGGGGCAGAAACTTCAATTCGCTCGTCGCGACGCAATTCGCCCCTCTACGTGGACACGGCCGCCGCATGAAAGGTATTCCATTTTTTTCTCACCTTCATCAGATTATACAGGGTGTCCCAAAACTTTGCCACACGGAGGGAAAGTACCTTAAAAAACGTTACCTTTAACCGACTTCAAAAAGGAGGAGGTTCTTAATTCGATTTTATATTTTTTTATTGCTGTTCGCGCGTATCTTCGACATTTATGGACCAATTTTGATGATTCTTTTTTTTTGTTTGATTGAGTTTCCTTGCGAGATTGTCCCCTTTTTTTTTTCAAATCGGTACAGTAGTTTTCAAGTAATCCTGAAAATACTATGATTTTGCATCTACTACCTTGACGACTTTGTTATTTGTGAAACGAATTAAATTATTTTTTTGTGGTGGAAAAGTGACACCTTTAGTGTAGTATTTTTAACCGACTTCAAAAAAAGAAGGTTCTCAGTTTGACCTGTATATATGTATGTTTCTCCGTGATTATCTCACGTTTGGCTGAGCCGATTTTTCTACCTAAATAATATACCTACACTACCTTATACAGAAGGTACTTACCTACACTAAAAATAAAAAAAATTGTTAAAAAAAACCGACATCAAAAAACCTGCCTCTAAGCAAGAAATAATATTCAAAACATTAGATACGCATTATCACTGTTATAATAATCATACATCATCATCATTCGTTTCTTTTTAAAAACAAAATGAAGTCTTCTTTCTGTAAAATTTCCTATCTTCAATATTTAAAGTTCTTTCCCTACATGTGGCAAAGTTTTGGGACACCCTGTATATCGATTGATGTTCCATAAAGTGTTTAACTATTTAAATACGAATTCGATATAAAATTCATGCGTGAAAGATCTCGAAATTAACGCTTTCAATGGGCGAAATCCCCTCTCACCCTTTTCAGGGAAAAGCGTTACTGAGGTATCCTGATCCCTTCGGGCTTCAAGTTTTCTAGACTGATTTAATCTGTGTGATTATGTGAATACGAAGCCGCCGGTTCGGTAAAGGGTCAACACGAGGTTCTTTAGGCCTAATTTATTCCGGGATTTTCGGCGTTGGCGCTTACAATAAATTTGGCGGAGAAATTATATATTATTTAGCTATTTGCTTGTAAAAGGCCCAAGTAACAAAAGTTTCTATAACCAAGGGGTTTTATCACCAAACAGTGTGTCACGTTCTTACCTCCTTTCACCTTAAATGTATCGGAAATGGGACAAGAAGGAAAACGCGAACAAAAATTAAATAATATTATATTGAGATTAAAAAAAAAGACCGGTACAGAGCGGTCGTGGGTGAAGCCCAAAGAATTAAAAAGGGGGACTTGGCTTTTCTCTGTTAGTCGGTTAGGTACTTCCCGTGTCGGACGCCTCGGTGAAAAAACAGGTTCACAGGGGGGCGCAGCTAGGCGATGTCGGGGCGCAGATAGAAAGCAGGTAAGCGGTGTCTGGTCACAACAGGAGCGCAGCCCAAGGTGTACTTCGGACGAAGTTGCGATGACCTCAGACAATCTGTGCCTCGGACGATCTGTGCCTCGGACAATCTGTGCCTCGGACCCTGGAACGCGCCATCAAAAGGCGTTATTCCCACATCCAGATACCGTGCGATCACCAACGGCAGCAACTACTAGGATAGTACCTTTATGAGCTGTTGTGCCGTGGTGTTCGCAATCGGATACGGAGATTACAACAAAAAAAATAAATTTAAATTAACGTAAAACATTTTTTTTTTATATAAGGTGGGTAGTTTCATACGATATGATGTTACTAAGCAAATTTACATTACTGCAATGGATACAAATGGTTAAACGTTTTATAATTAACAAACACTAATAGAATAAAATAAAGAAAGGTGTCTAAATAGAAATTACACTTTTCCAGCGAACTAATTGCTACTATAATTGTTACGAAATACAAGTACCACTTACCCAATCTGGGGTTTTCAAAAACACGAATTCACTATATTGGCCGAATAGGCACGGAATATATTAAGATTTTGCACTAATTTAAGATGCTGATATATTATTTTCTTTTGTATTTAAATTAAAAGGCAAATTGCAGCTACGACTGTGTCGACCAAGGAATGAATGCGAGTGAGTGTCAGTGAGCCGAACGAACGGTCCGTAGAATGATTGAATGGAACGCTTGCGCCGCGGATCAATAACAGATCATCGGTTCTAGAGACAAAACGTAAACGCGACGGCAAACAAAATGGGCGCTAAAATGAAAATATTCCTTTGATTTGTTAAAGTATTTATATTTAATGTTATTAATGTTTCGACAGGTTAAGTTTGTGTTAAAAAAATTATAAATTGTATTGTGAAGTTGTAATAAGATAAAATAAATGGTTTTCTTTATTATTAGTTTATAAGAAATAAGTCTCATAAACTTGAATAAAATTAGCATGTACGTTTACAACGTTACATTACCCCCCGCTTCACGGAAAGGTTTTAAACCTAATTTAAAACCGTCTCTTACTTCCGGACTATCGTTAACATTGCACATATAAACTAGTTCAAACAATCATCATCTTCCATACAACCAATCAGAATCATCTCAACCATAAAAAACAAAAACAGCGACTCTATACGCTGTTAGCGCTCTCTTACATAAAAAGTTACCAACAATGACACATTGATTACTTATGCTAACGATAAGATATTTTTTTTAAGCGAGATGCAACTATCCATGCATTTTACCTAATTATTTTTATAACCTACTGTTTTAAAATCTTTAATGTGCCAAGCTCCTATGTTCTTACCAGACATGTCTTCCAGTACATAGACCAGAGGAGAACGTTTTTCAATAATACGGCACTTAATAAACTTTGGCGCTAACTTTTTAGTGAAGTATTTATCCTTGTCACTCAACATAAAGGTACGTTTATAGATCAAGTCACCGACGTTAAATTCTGAGTGTTTTCTACGCAAATTATAATGACTAGTATTTTTAACATGAGCCTGCCATAAGGATGTCTGCACTTCATCGAAAACAGCCGAAAGGCAACCCAAGTTCTCAGCGTAAATATCGCGCGGAAGGAACAAGACTTCGTCGCCCAAATCGGTATCTGTATAATGAGATCCACATCGGACCAATTCCCTACCATAGACCAAAAATGAAGGTGTAAAACCAGTGGCTTCGTTCACCGAATTATTTATGGCGAACTGCACCTTAGGAATAAAAGTGTCCCAAGTGCGATGGTCTTTTTCTACAAAAGTGGCCAAACAAGTCACTATAGTTTTGTTATAGCGCTCCACCGTATTAATTTGAGGCGTATACCTCGGAGTAAAATAGATGTTAGGGATTTTGTATTTCTCAAATAAGGTATTAGTTACGGAACTAATAAATTGAGTACCATTATCCAAGAAGATTGTTTGGGGTACACCATGAACCAAAAACACTGAGTCTTCCAAAATTTTAACAACCGATTCTGAAGTAGCACGACGTAGCGGGAAAATCATACAATACTTTGAAAAACAACAAGTGACGACGAGCATAAAACTATTTTGTTTCCGGGTAACAGGGAGCGGACCTACAAAATCGATTGAAATTATTTGATAGGGGCGCGAACAGTGCTTTGGACGTCCCATCTGACCCAATGTAGTGTGATTTTGAGCTTTATATGATAAGCAGGTGGAACAAGATCCCACAGCCTTCACTACATCATGGTACATGCCAGGCCAGTAATAGCTTAAAGATAAGCGCCTGTAAGTTTTAAAAATACCAAGATGTCCTGCTGTTGGTTCCGAATGATTTTCCATTATTACCTTCTCGCGGAACTCCTCGGGAACAACTTCTTTCCACGCAAACTCAGAAGTTAATTGACATTTGTTTTTAGATAAGCGATACAATGAATTATTTTTAATAATGAAATTAGGAAACATAATTGGCGAGTTCAAACAACCATTATAAATCTTTTTATACCACGAGTCTTCAGTGTTGAGCACAGAATTCGAAAGCGATAAGGCAGCGAGAGGCAAGGCACGAGAGAGAGCATCAGGAATTACATTGTCTACGCCTTTCCTATGCTTGATTTCGAAATTAAAAGCGGACAATCTTACACCCCAACGAGCTAATCTACCTGTAGGATTTTCCAACGACATGAACCATTTCAACGCAGCGTGATCGGTGTAAATGGTGATCGTCTGCCCGTTTTCCACATAGCAACGCCAATGTTCGAGTGCTGTCAACACGGCTAGAGCCTCCCTTTCGGTGATGCCGTAGTTCTGTTCGGGCTTACTAAGAGATCTACTCATATACGCTATGGGATGCTCCTTACCATCTATATTTTGCGTTAGCATCGCACCAATGCCATAATTGCTCGCGTCCGTGTGGACCTCAAAAGGTAATGAATAATCCGGACAAGCGAGAACAGGCGCAGATACTAAGCATTCTTTAAGGGCATTGAAGGACCTATCAGCTTCAGGCGTCCATTCGAAAGAAGGCGAACGCTTGCCATTAGATGTCAGTCTATTGAGTGGTGCTGCCACGGTACTGAAATTGGGAACGAAACGCCTGTACCACGTAGCAGTTCCAAGAAAACGCTTCAACTCCTTTTTATTTGTGGGAGTCGGAAAGTTGAGAATAGCCTCCACCTTTTCAGGGTCCGTACGCAAGCCTCTAGCATCAACCAAATATCCGAGATATTTGAGTTGGCTACGGAAAAAATTACACTTTTCAAAATTCACTGTGAGATTGGCATTCTGCAGCTTATGTAAAACGCGTAATAGAGCTGAAACATGCTCCTGAAACGAGGAACTAACAATTATAATATCATCAAGGTACGCAAAAACTCTAGACTCCATGTCAACAAAAAGGAAATCGACCAATCGCTGCTGTGTAGCCGGAGCATTGGTCAGACCAAAGGCAGTAGTCTTAAAACGGAATGTTCCTCGGCCTGGGACATAGAAAGCCGTCTTGTCTCTGTCCTCAGGAGCCAGAGGGATCTGCCAAAATGATTTCGACAAATCAATGCTGGTCAAATACTTAGCATCACGAAGATTATCGAGGATTTCTGAAATGTACGGTAAGTTGTAGGCATCCTTCTTCGTAACTGCGTTTAGCTTACGACTGTCCAAACAAAACCTGGGCTGACCATTCTTCTTGTTTACGATGAGCACGGGGGAGGACCAGGCGCTCTCGCAAGGCTCCACTACATCCAAAGACAACATTTCATCTACCTGTTCAATTAAAATTTTCTGTTTTTCGGGAGACATTCTGTAATAACGCTGCCTGATGGGTTGAGCGTCACCCGTGTCGATACGATGTGTAATAAGATGCGTTCTACCTAAGCCCTTAACTTCAGTGGATATAGTTTTAAATTGTGAAATGACATTATCGGCTAATAACTTTTGCGAGTCGGATAAGTTATCATAAGAATGAATAAAAGTTTCGCTAGAATTATCCTTTACTTCGGCTATCTGGACATCGGATAATGTGATGCTACCCAAATACTTAGGACATAAATTAAAAATTCGCCAAAAATCTACACCTAATATGATGGAGGTTTCGACCTCAGGCACAACAAAAGCTTTAATTATATGAAACTGGCCTTCAAACGAAATTGGTAAAAACATATAGCCAATACTTTGCAAAGACTGGCCACCAGCGGCAATCATATTAGTGTGATTGTCATAGTGCAATAAACATTCATCTTCTAAATTAAGATGAGAGTTATTGCCTAAAATACTAAGCGCAGCGCCAGAATCCAACAAAGCAGTAGCTTCTTTATTATTTATTTTAATATTAACATAAGGTCTAGAATCATCAGCTGGTTTAGAATTCAGAATTGTAGAAACTTTATAAGTGGCAGAAAATTTTCTTAAAAATGCAAGCCAGTTATCCCAATCTTCCTTATCAAAATTGCTACAATTCTGCTTTACTAGTTTTTTGAATTGGGTAAGTTATTCTTAGTGCACACGGGGCAATCAGGCGTCTTCACATCCTTCGTACCACATTTAAAACAAAACACATCACGACTAGCTTGACATTGCCGTATATGATGAGAGTTGCTGCGACATCTGGGGCAGTAAGGTTGATATTGGGTAGTATTAATTGAATGTAAATAATTTGACGATGATTGTCCACGATTACGGTTTGTACTATAGTTTTGATGGTTAGAATAATTTCCTTTGAAATTGTTATTATTATTAATATTAGAGTAAGTTCTATTTTGATTATGAGGATTGTTGAGAGAATTATTGTGAGGAAATGGTCTATGTTGATAATTAAAATTATTATTATTGTAACCGCTATTTTGTTTAAATGTATTCCTATTAGTTTCTCTCTTGTATGCGTAATCGGGAGCAAGAGTATCTGAAGTTACTTTAGGTGGTTCTTGAAATTTGGAAAAACGATCCTGTACTACTTAATAATTACGACATAATGAATGTAACATATCTATAGATGTCACTTCACCAGCAGACGCTAAAATGCTGGCATAACAGGGTCTGACATTGTGAAGCAGTACTTTTAGCTGTTCCTTTTCAGAGAGGGGCTCGTTCAAACGAGAAAACATTCCGCTCATTATTGAAAGATATATAGTAATGTTCTCACAATCACCTTGGGTGCGAGCACGTATTTCAGGAATAAAATTATAATCAAAGTCCCGCGATCCAAATGTTTCCTTTAGCTTTACTACTAGCTCGGGCCAGGAGTTAACTTTGCTCTTTATCGAGCGATACCAATGCAAGGCATCGTCTTGAAAAATTTCGGAGGCAAAACTAAAAATCTTTGTCAAAGGAATATTTCGAGCCTCAACAAATTCATCGACACGCTGTATGAACGTATTGACGCAAGCCTTTCCATTAAACTTCAACTTGGACAAGTCAGCCGAACTTCGATCGCACGTTACCGATATCACATTAGACACATCGGGTACAATAGATCTACTCTCACTGCTAGTGCTAGGGTTTACCGACGAAACACCACCAGGTAAAGGTCTGTTAACTGAAAGTGCAGTAAATTTTTGAAGCAGAAGCTTATGGCTCATAACGACGCTGTCGTATTCCTTTTTAATAGCGTCGGTGCAAGTTATTCTAGCTATTCTATTATGTAAATGGTTTAATAAATTTTGCGTTCTCAAGAGTACTGGAATACTAGGATCAGCAATGTCAAGATTTAATTTAATTTTTGACACCACGTCCATACAACCAGCAAGATCCTGTTTTGTTTCTAAAGGCGACTCCAAAATGTGCTCTGAAGGAAATGTTGGAGCCAATTTGACTATTTGTTTACGCAATTCATCAACATAGGTTGCAGGAGTGGCTCCTCTAATGCCCACCTCGTACTCCAGCTCCGATTTTTGCAGAGATAGGTATTTGATTGGCAACATTGTAAAAAAAAATCAAAATATAAAAAAATATTAACGCCCGATGGAGTAAGTGGTATTTATAAAACAAAATAATCTAAAATAATAAAAACACAATCTCCGCACCGTTACAAAATCAATTAAAATACGTATTTTTTTTTAACACAAGGATCAACTAAAATAAAAAACCAAAAAAATTAAATTGCAACAAAAAACAAAAAGTAAATCAATTATCCGAGCTACTGAAATGCACCTTACAAAACGTCAAGAATACTGACCAATAATAAATAAAAATAAAAATAAAATTAATGAATTAAATAAAGCGCCATTTTAGGGCTCCGCTAACAATTTTAATGAAATATTAAATTATACAAAACAAACTTGCAGGTAACGAGACATAAAGGTGTGTCGTTTAAAAACCGTTATTAATATTATTTTAAATGTAGTGCACTTCAGCAACACGAAAAAAACACAAAAAAACACGTTTCACAAAAAAAAAACAACCACAACACAAAACTAGCTACGTTTCGACTAAAAAACAGGAAAGAGCCAAGCTTAAAAACAATTCAACCACGTTAGGCGCCAATGTCACGTTCTTACCTCCTTTCACCTTAAATGTATCGGAAATGGGACAAGAAGGAAAACGCGAACAAAAATTAAATAATATTATATTGAGATTAAAAAAAAAAGACCGGTACAGAGCGGTCGTGGGTGAAGCCCAAAGAATTAAAAAGGGGGACTTGGCTTTTCTCTGTTAGTCGGTTAGGTACTTCCCGTGTCGGACGCCACGGTGAAAAAACAGGTTCACAGGGGGGCGCAGCTAGGCGATGTCGGGGCGCAGATAGAAAGCAGGTAAGCGGTGTCTGGTCACAACAGGAGCGCAGCCCAAGGTGTACTTCGGACGAAGTTGCGATGACCTCAGACAATCTGTGCCTCGGACGATCTGTGCCTCGGACAATCTGTGCCTCGGACCCTGGAACGCGCCATCAAAAGGCGTTATTCCCACATCCAGATACCGTGCGATCACCAACGGCAGCAACTACTAGGATAGTACCTTTATGAGCTGTTGTGCCGTGGTGTTCGCAATCGGATACGGAGATTACAACAAAAAAAATAAATTTAAATTAACGTAAAACATTTTTTTTTTATATAAGGTGGGTAGTTTCATACGATATGATGTTACTAAGCAAATTTACATTACTGCAATGGATACAAATGGTTAAACGTTTTATAATTAACAAACACTAATAGAATAAAATAAAGAAAGGTGTCTAAATAGAAATTACACTTTTCCAGCGAACTAATTGCTACTATAATTGTTACGAAATACAAGTACCACTTACCCAATCTGGGGTTTTCAAAAACACGAATTCACTATATTGGCCGAATAGGCACGGAATATATTAAGATTTTGCACTAATTTAAGATGCTGATATATTATTTTCTTTTGTATTTAAATTAAAAGGCAAATTGCAGCTACGACTGTGTCGACCAAGGAATGAATGCGAGTGAGTGTCAGTGAGCCGAACGAACGGTCCGTAGAATGATTGAATGGAACGCTTGCGCCGCGGATCAATAACAGATCATCGGTTCTAGAGACAAAACGTAAACGCGACGGCAAACAAAATGGGCGCTAAAATGAAAATATTCCTTTGATTTGTTAAAGTATTTATATTTAATGTTATTAATGTTTCGACAGGTTAAGTTTGTGTTAAAAAAATTATAAATTGTATTGTGAAGTTGTAATAAGATAAAATAAATGGTTTTCTTTATTATTAGTTTATAAGAAATAAGTCTCATAAACTTGAATAAAATTAGCATGTACGTTTACAACGTTACAAGTGATATAGTAGGCCTTAAATGCTAACCGTTGTGACTGCTTGTGCTATAAAGGTTTTCCACAGAGCGTTTTGGTTCTATAATATTAAAGAGCATTTAAGTTCTATGATGCAGCTCTTAGAACACTGACAGGACATACAAAAGAATCTTTATCTACACTCACAACGTAATGTTCCAAATATGAATTCAAAAAAGGTAATATAAATACGTACTTTATTTTCGTGGATAGGTAAAATTAAAAAATAAACTCATTACGATGCAGTCAGCTGCATCATAAAGTAATTTTTTTTCTCATTACGATACAGGGCAAATCCAAAAAGAAGGCAGTGCCGTAACATTAAAAAAACAACGATATTTTCCCACATTTTTTCATGATTAAAATGTACTCTATGGTAATCGATGACTTTAGTGCGATTAGTTTGTTGCAAGAATCTTATATTCAAACTTTTAGATTTTTGCATTCACAATGCTATTTTTATATTAAGATGAATAAATAATGAAAAATATTAGAAAAAATCCCGTCTAAGTTGCTACGGGTGGGCCGATTTTTTCTAATATTTTTCATTATTTATTCATCTTAATCTTATATTCATATTCTATGGTTTGTTGAAATGCACAGATCTATTTTTTTTTCTAATAGAATGCGTGCCAAGCATTTCCTATAAAGTTTTGATTTCAATTTTTACATTTCGTTATACTTACTGAATTTTGTAGGTTTTTTTTATTATTGTTTTAAAATGTGAAAAAAAATTTACTCTGCCTGATATTTAAGTTTAGATGCAGCTAAGGAATTGACTTATTACAAGGTAGGTACCTTGCTAATACAAACAAAGTCTCTCTCTCTTTTCTAACGTTGATCTTTTATTTAATAGGTTCAATCCCAAATGTATGAGTGAAGATAAAGTAGTGTATGAAACTGCACATAACTAGGTATTAAAACACTCGTGTGATACTATTAAAAACCTCGCCTACGGCTCGGTTTTTAAACACACACTCGTGTTTTAATACTCCTCTTTATGTGTCAGTTTCATAAACTACTATTATAGTGTTGCACTGTAATAGATATGAAAAAAGCGATTATAGTACTATTTAGTACTATAGACGATTTTACTGTCACTTTTATGTATCTATTTTGCACTAATATTGCGTCAAAATAACTTATACAGTACTAGTATTGTAGCAGTATCGAAAACACTGTTACAGAATCAATCTGCACTATAATAGTAGTTTATGAAACTGACACATAAAGAGGGGTATTAAAACACGAGTGTGTGTTTAAAAACCGAGCCGTAGGCGAGGTTTTTAATAGTATCACACGAGTGTTTTAATACCTAGTTATGTGCAGTTTCATACACTACTTTATCTACACTCATACATTTGGGATTGAACCTACTAAATAAAAGATCAACGTTAGAAAAGAGAGAGAGAGACTTTGTTTGTATTAGCAAGGTACCTACCTTGTAATAAGTCAATTCCTTAGCTGCATCTAAACTTAAATATCAGGCAGAGTAAATTTTTTTTCACATTTTAAAACAAGAATAAAAAAAACCTACAAAATTCAGTAAGTATAACGAAATGTAAAAATTGAAATCAAAACTTTATAGGAAATGCTTGGCACGCATTCTATTAGAAAAAAAAATAGATCTGTGCATTTCAACAAACCATAGAATATGAATATAAGATTCTTGCAACAAACTAATCGCACTAAAGTCATCGATTACCATAGAGTACATTTTAATCATGAAAAAATGTGGGAAAATATCGTTGTTTTTTTAATGTTACGGCACTGCCTTCTTTTTGGATTTGCCCTGTATCGTAATGAGAAAAAAAGTTACTTTATGATGCAGCTGACTGCATCGTAATGAGTTTATTTTTTAATTTTACCTATCCACGAAAATAAAGTACGTATTTATATTACCTTTTTTGAATTCATATTTGGAACATTACGTTGTGAGTGTAGATAATAGTAGTTTATGAAACTGACACATAAAGAGGGGTATTAAAACACGAGTGTGTGTTTAAAAACCGAGCCGTAGGCGAGGTTTTTAATAGTATCACACGAGTGTTTTAATACCTAGTTATGTGCAGTTTCATACACTACTTTATCTACACTCATACATTTGGGATTGAACCTACTAAATAAAAGATCAACGTTAGAAAAGAGAGAGAGAGACTTTGTTTGTATTAGCTAGGTACCTACCTTGTAATAAGTCGTTTCCTTGGGCAGAGTCCATTTTTTCACATTTTAAAGCAAGAATAAAAAACCTACAAATTTCAGTAAGTATAACAAAATGTAAAAATTGAAATAAAAACTTTAATTGAAATGCTTTAGAAATGGCGCGCATTCTATTAGAAAAAAAAGAGATCAGTGCAATCGCACTAAGTCATCGATTACCATAGAGTGCATTTAAATCAATGAAAATATGTGGGAAAATATCGTTGTTTTTTTTTAATGTTACGGCACTGGCTTCTTTTTGGATTTGCCCTGTATCGTAATGAGAAAAAAAGTTATTTTATGATGCAGTTGACTGCATCGTAATGAGTTTATTTTTTAATTTTACCTATCCACGAAAATAAAGTGCGTATTTATATTACCTTTTTTGAATTCATATTTGGAACATTACGTTGTGAGTGTAGATAAAAGTACCTTGCACAACCATTATGTCACGGTTTAGCTTCTTAAATGCTCCCTCAACATCGCTATGGGGCTAGTTCTGTAAAAGTCATGAAAACTCTTCTATGGTACTAAATAGTATCATAGCGACTTCTGGTGTAGTTGCTTAATAACTTAAACTTTTTGTGTTACTGCTACTGGACTAAAGCGTGAGATAAAAGCACTAAAATGAATAATTAATGGACTAATCCGTTTTCGGTGAAAACATGGCTGCTGTTTATGCCATGATAGCACATTAGTAGCAAGGCTGGAGCCAATGTGTACTATAGCAGCCATAGTCGGGACCAGTCCTTATTTTATTAATTAAAATTTAATTAAATCACGAAAATTATGAGGGCGCATTGTCAAATTTGAAATCAGCATAGTGATTTTATCGATACAATTATTTTCGCAAGTGCAAGTTACGGTGGAGTTACGCTCAATGGTCGATCAAAGGTGATGTTTTGTAGAATGTCCTTTGTATTACAAATTGTAATAGCAAATAACATTTTGTTTTCTTGGGGAACACTCACGATGACTTGAACACAGGACGAACAAAATGGCGAACAATAGTGTGATAAAAAGATCGAAATAGCACCATAAACATGTTTTGGTTTTCAAGTATAGAGCTGATTTATTACCGTGAGAGCCTTTGTGTAATGTTTATAGAATTAATCAGTGATAAAACTAGGGCCTATTTGGGGTTCTGTAAAGGTTTACAATACCATTATAGTGCTTATCATGAAACTAATTAGCACGTCCTAAAGCGTTCTCAGGACTTTTATAGTACCAAATTTTGTTACTTGGGGGATACGGGATTTTTGTTAGGTCATAAATAATGTATGTTTTGAAATGTGTGCTACTTTCCTATTCCTATGAGAAGGTCGATTTTACCAAACGGTGCTGATTTATGTTATCTTTGTGGTGTGTCTTTATTTAAGACTGTATATACGCATTTCAAAGAAATTAGCGTTTTTCCAAACAAGTTATCTAAAGAATTAAAGCATTACTATTGATGTAAACTTTAGTTTTAGGAAGCAAAATTCTTAAATTAGTGCCGTATAGAGAGAAAAACATAATAAATTATCAGGTATTTTAAAACAAAGACAATCTGTTCAAGTGGAATTCCAAATTTACTTGTCAGAGGTATTTTTCAAACACGTTTCAGCTGTAACAAATAATAATACGACTCATATTAATTTTTTCATTTATTGTTTGTATTGTCAAGGATCTATAGAGATAAAATTTTAAAAAATGATTTTAAATACAGAGAAATAAAATATTAAAAAATGCTCAAATAGGTAAACTTTGACATGTTTTTTTACTGGCATTTACAGATTTTAAAGTAATTTATTATTTTCCTTAGAAATAATGAAGTATTTGTTTATTGTATTGAGTATTTTGTATATACTTATATCTAATATATAATTTAATAGGAATTTTCAAAGTTCGCCCTCATTATGGTTCGCGCAGAGATGTTTCGATCATTTGTATGGAAAATTTAAAAATGGAACGTGATGCGCGTCTACAGCCTTAAATTTATCTTTTCATTTTTCTGTAATATTTGTAATGATAGGGGTAGGTAGTGCATATTTGAAAATGTTATTTCAATGCTTAAATGCTTATAAAGCGACTCAATAAAAACGTGATAATATAAAATACAAACTTAAACTAACTACCCAGTACTTATTCATATCAATTTATGTAATTACACATTTTACTATTATCAAAAGGATCCGAATTTTTTTCTTTATGAATGAGATGTATCTTTTTGTATAAGACACACGTTACGTTATTTTCAATTAATTCAACCCACTCTTGTAAATGAAATGATCTCATGAATTAACACAAAGTATTCTGTGGTCAATTCGATGGTTTTGCATATTTTAAGCTCCCAACAACCCATGGGAAATTATGTTTGAATACAATGGATTTATGGGCTCACCAACAACGAAATACACCGTCATTTTGTAGTCGTTTTAATTAACTTAAGGTTGTGTTGAACCAATGAAACTAAACATTTTTGCCCAAGAAACATGGGTCGAAAAACGAAAAAAAATTTTGGTCCTCCCATACTAACTAGACAGCTAAAACATTGTATTTGTATGGGAAATTCAAAAATTTTTGTCGTTTTTCGACCCATGTTTCTTTGGCAAAAATGATTATTTTCATTAGTAGAGCACTTCCTGAAGTTAATTAAAATGACTACAAAATGACGGTGTATATGTGCGTGTCACAGCTTTTACTGTCATTGATCTTTTATCTTTATAACATGTTATTAGCATTAAGACTAACTACGAAAATAATACATGATAGATATTAGCAAAATATTGCGACGAGTGTGGTACAAAAAAAATAGAACATAGTTTGCAGGATTTCAAACAGATCTTTGTTTGTACAGATTTAAAAATACTTAACGTCGTGTTCAAATGCTATTAGAGTAAATATTTTTGTCTTAACTATGAAAGTGAAGAGTAACGCCAGTGGTAATAATACCTAATACCATAATTTACTTTTCAATTGATAATTATTTGTAATATGGATTACTTTGGTTGAAATAAACGTTAATAATATTTTTTTTATTGCGCCATCGAGCTCCTCGAGAAAAATATACTGCTATACCTACCTACCTTTGATTAAAACAAAAAACTGCTACAATATTTTCTTTTCAACTGAGAATATTTTAAACCAGGCGACCAGGCTAATTTTGAACCCCACGGTTTTTTTTGTAAAATGACACTCCTTTTTGCAATAATTTAATCAGATGTTAACTTCGATCAAAGTATGTGAAACTTTCAAAAGGTAAATATTATCGTAGCCTAAAAAAGTTTCGATTTTAATTCAATGCAATGAATCAATCATGAAATATATGACCCGTAAAATAAGTCAGCAATAAACTATGAGGTCGTCTCGTACCCATATTAATCATGTTGGTTTGTACGCATCAATGGCGCCCCCTACGATTATTATTAGAACAATGCAGATATCCTCATTCCTTTTTTTACGTTTCTGTAGTAAATTCAACAAGGAACCGTTTTTTCAAGTCTTGTTGGGGCAGCTTTGAACAAAATAAGTGGGGCAGCTTTGAATTTTGTTCAAAGCTGCCTCAGTTTCAAGCACAGTACTTTATGATTACCT
The DNA here is from genome assembly GCA_928269145.1 of Agriphila tristella. Taxonomy (NCBI): domain Eukaryota; kingdom Metazoa; phylum Arthropoda; class Insecta; order Lepidoptera; family Crambidae; genus Agriphila; species Agriphila tristella. The sequence continues at coordinate 20,131,030 of OV743431.1, read as the reverse complement.
TCTTTCTCATCTTATTTTCTATGTACCTAATTACACGAATTTTACAGAAAAAGAGAGAAAAACTGAAGTTAATAAAGATGATGTAAAAAATGCGTTACACTTGTACTATTATGTATTCTGTGGCGTTACTTCAAGTTATTACTAGTAAAATGAAACTAAGGCAGACTGCTTAACCTAAAACCTAATACAGTACACTACAGAATAAAGAAGTACAAAGCAGATATCCAGCTGAAATCGGTAGATTTTACAACAAAATACTCTACGAGTACCTACTTCCCAAGTTTTCAACAAACACGAAGCCACTTTTAAAGAAATTACCTTTACATAATTTCGAAACTGTACTGTTTACATGTTTTTGAGATTTACGTGGGTACATAATTATATTATGTCTTAAAGTGAATAAGTATTATTTTTTGGTAATCTATTGTTAACAATAATTTGATAAAAATGTGTAGTTAATTTTGACACAATTTTACGTTTACTTATTTATTGGTCACAGCTTAACATACTTATTTTTGCGATTTTATGTTGCTACCATGACAAATGGAACCTTGGATGTATCCATGCAACGAGCAATGTCGTGACAGTTTATGCAGATGCACGACTACACGAGTATTGTTAGCTCAACACAAACAACAAACTATTTCAATAAATAATAATTTAATAAAATAATTTGGTTGCCATCGCCCTCAATTTCTCAGTATAAATATCTTTCTCAGTATAAATATCATACAGTTTTATTCCAGCTAGTTGTCGACAAGTAATTTGTCTGCGGCGAAAAAGTGCTGAATAAAAATGATGTAAGTTTTTGATATTACCTATTCTTATAGAATTAAAAATATATGTGGCTGGATTGATATTTGTTAAATTAGATTTTTCAAAAATAGATTTATATGGAAAAAAAACTCGGAATATTTTAATGGGATGTATTTATTAGCACTTTAAATTTGATAAAAACAGCTATAAAATTGTATATCAGCACTTTAAAATAATAATAGACCTATAATTTAATATTATCACTACAAAAATAATGGTTTGCACTTTAAAATAATAATAGATCAATAATTTAATATTATCACTACAAAAATAATGGTTTGCACTTTAAAATAATAATAGATCAATAATTTAATATTATCACTACAAAAATAATGGTTTGCACTTTAACTGTGTCCCAACCATTGATCCCAACTCCGAAACCATTTAGTTTCTGTCCAACCATGTCAGACTGACCACTGTTAAAATGAGATTGAAAGATGAAACAACTTGTGGCATAATGCATATACGCCATCAGGTCGGTTCTGGCGTTTTTGGTCACAAAAATTTTTTTTATTTAACCATTTATTTCAGGCATCAATGGCCCATACAATAAATACCTTAAAGACTAACATACATAAATAATAAAACAATCTTAAACATTACACTTTATCACGTATTGACGGCGACGTGTTGCGCAACGCAGTGTCCGGTAACCGGCCGCGGAAACGACGGAACAGGACACCCTTCGGCCAAAAATCTTCATTCAAGAAGGTCTTCAGATGTTCGGTCGGCGCCCTCACCACGAATGAGTTGAAGTTAACATTGTGGCGAGACTCCAACCGTTGGACCCTCAGAGTAAATTTGGACTTGATTCTGATGTACTCCACGAGATCGTCTGCTTTAGTGGAGTAATGCAGGCGGGACACGTACACCAGCGTCGTCGGAATAGCCGGACGCAGCAGGTGATTGTGTCCAGTCGGGGCGGTGCCACATAGGTTACGGCGGGCGGGTTTCTTCTTCTTCTCCACCCTTTTAAAGCCGTACAATAGAACCTAACCTCCTCCTGGGCTCCTCTCTCGCTTCGCCCGCTCGTTGTCGCAACTAGACGTCTGTTTACCAGTGCTAAAGTTATAAAATTAATTTGTAAGGTGCAAAGTATTAATTTTAAAGCTAAGCAATTAAATTGTATAGTGCTAAGTATTAATTTTAAAGCTTAGCATATTTATAGTGGAAACCATCATTTTTATAGTTTATTCAATAAATTTTGAAGCTAAAATTTTTAAAGTGTGTTACATTATTTTTAAAGTGCATATATATATTCCCCTATTTAAATTAGGAAAACTGAACTTCCATTTTGCTATGGATTGATTTTGTCAACTCACGATTCAAACGGATAAACGTATACTTATATTTAATTGTTTTAATTATCATGGAAAATTATCAGGATAACATTAGGAGAATCAAGAATATTAAATCTAAATAATTTATCAGTAATACCTACCACGATATTGTTTTTTCGTTTTTTCCATTTTACCAAAGACCACGTCTTAGTTATAATAGTTATGAATAAAATAAAATTAAATTTATTAATTTTGTAGCATGAAGTGAAATGACTCTGCGTGTGACTTGCTTTAAATTGCTTTGAGTCATTTTCACCAGTTATCTTTGCAAGGTTAGGTGTTAACTTGTGTATATAGTATAAGTGAGACGTAGTCAACATTAGAAAACAAATCAACTTATTTTATAATATCAAATAATATCACAAACTTAATGTAACCTTAATATTTTTTTTGTTATTTTGAGGTTTTAAGTTTCACAATTATATTAATTAGCTACACAGATATAAGGTACCCTATTATTTCAAAATGACGATTAATTGAATATTAGAATTTTGCCTTTACATGTGCTGTGATGTGAAACCTTGCTTTCTGAAAAAAACACAGCCAAGTGCATGTCGGGCCACGCGCAGTAGGGTTCCGTAGTTACCTTATACCATTCCAAATTTAATACCACTATCATTTTTCGTCTGCAAAAATAATTTTGTTTTTCACAGTGTTTGTATGAATGACAAAGTTATATTTGAGGTTTTGGGAAATGTACTATGAACTGATTACTATAGCTCGTTCAAACTAATTTTCGTTGAAAGTGTACACAGCATATATTTTATTTTTCACTCTCTTATTTTAAAAGATAGAGGGGGCGGACACACATTTTACTACTTTGGTAAGTGATCTTTCAAACGATTGATTTTGAAAAAAATAGTCTTAGAAACCGCGATGTCATTTTTAAAGACCTATCTATAAATATTTTTTTCCCTGCGTGATCGAATCAGAAACGAGGAGATCCGCAGAACTAAAGTAACCAACATCTGAGTAGGTACCTATACATAATTTATCCACCTATTCACAAATTGCAAACGCAAGACAAATCCGTCGGGGGCTGCCATTGCCATCTCTCTAAAGTAACTATAACTGCAAAATATTAGTTCATTTGGGGGCAGGTAATGGCAGCCCCAACGGATTTTTCTTGCGTTTGCAATTTGTGAATAGGTGGATAAATTATGTATACCTACTTAGTCACTTTTAGTCGAGGGATTTTCGTAAAACTTATTTTACTCTTTTTAAATTAATTTTAATTTTGCTTTTTTTATCAATCGACGGTTTGTGAATTTGCCTTATTTGCTCTCCTAATCAGCTTATTTTGTTTTCGACATTTGAAAGAAAATTAGGAACTTTTAGATTTGCCTAAAAGTTGCCTCAGTCAAAGGTAGAAATTGTAGTTCATCTTGTCAAGTCATTTACATCGTGATGATTTCCTTTCTGTGACCTTTCTAAGGCTTTCGATTGCGTTGATCACCAAACACTATTAAAGAAGCTAGAACATTATGGTGTCTCTGATAAATCAGTTACCCTTATGAAATCGTAGTTGTACAATATAACTCAGAAAGTAGTGATTAATAGAACTGAATCTACTGGAGCCCCCACCAATATGGGTGTGCCACAGGAATAAATATTGGACCCATTGCTATTTCTAATTTACATAAATGACCTTCCGAACTACGCGAATAATTTATGTGAGACAGTACTACTTGCGGATGATACTTCTTTAATTTTCAAAGTAAACAGAGGTAACAACTATTCGGACGAAGTAAATAGTGCCCTCTCTAAAGTTTCATACTGGTTTAATAGTAATAATTTAGCACTTAACACCAAAAAAACTAAATGTGTAAAATTTTCATTTCTCAATGTTGAGCAGACAAAATTAAATATTAATTTAAATAACGATGCAGTCGAGTTCATTGAGAGTACAAAAATTCTAGGTATCACACTAGATTTTCGACTGCAATGGGATCCACATATTGAAGCCTTGTCAAGTAGACTTAGTTCACTAGCATTCGCTGTTAAAAAAATAAGGCTTTTAACTGATATTGAAACGGAAAGGTTAGTATATTTTAGTTATTTTCATAGTGTAATATCTTATGGACTGCCATTGTAGGGCTCAGCTGCTAGTATTGAAAATATTTTTGTACTCCAAAAAAGCTGTTCGCGCCATATACAATCTTCGGCGAGGAGATTTTTGAGAGAATTGTTTAAAGAAATAAATATCTTAACTTTGGCAGGCCTATATATATATGAAAATTTAGTTTGTGTAAGGAAACACTATGATTCATTTGCTAAGAACAGCAATATTCACCAGTTTAATACAAGAATTAAATAAAGATAAACTTGCCGTTCCAAGATTTAGGCTTGCAAAATCTAGAGGTTCATTTATGGGGAAAGGCATAGGCCTCTATTAATTAAGTTCCACAACAAGTGATTGATCTTCCTTTGCATGAATTTAAAAAAACATGTTAAAAAAACTCATGGGTAAAGGTATAAAGTAGACGATTATCTTAAAGATCGAAATGCGTGGAAATGATATAACACATAACTTGCTACTATAATACTATAAGTACTTTGTTGAAGTAATATAATAAGTCTATGTTGTTGCCAATAATCCTGTCACCCTGTTGTAATTATCAGGTAACGATATATTCAAGTTTGTAAATATCGTTACTAATGGCTGTTACAGCTGATAAGTTTCTTGCAGCTGATAAGTTTCTTGCGCCCGTTCTTCTTGTCAGCTAAAAAAGTCTGGAACGGGTGGTAGGAAAATATAGACTATTCAAAAGTATTTAATAATTAAGTTTATTTGAATAAAGCTTATTTGACTTTGACTTTCAGAAACAACGGCCCATCGTGCCTGTCTCCGACCACGGGGGCAGTTCCTCAAACGTTCGCAGCAGCCATACAGTACTTCGCTGCTGCTCAATGTCTTCTACGAGACAAACCGATACCAGATGACTTCGTTGATGGTAACTGAATCTGTAGTAAAATCAAAGCCCGCTTACAGTTACATTATTTTGTATTCAGTCAGTTTTCTTATCTATAGCACAGAATACATAAATGTAATAAACTATTTCTTATTTTGGAAAAACTGTAAAACACAAAACTATATATATAAATGGGTAAGTATTATTTTACCGTTTTTCATAGTTTACGGTATATTTATTCTGACTTTCACGCGGACTAAATCGTGGGCAGACGCTATCCATATTCTAATATAAATGTGAAAGTAAGTCTGTCTGTCTGTCTGTTACTTTTTCACGCCTAAACCACTGAAAAGATTTTGATGAAATTTGGAACAGAGATAGTTTGACATGTGGAGACGGACAAAGGCTTTTTCTTATCATCCCCCAACAGTGTTGTATGGGTGGTGAAACTTTGGATGCGGAATTCTTATTCCACGCGGGCGAAGTCGCGGGTGGCCGCCAGTAGTTAATATTTTTACTCACTTATGCTCTGAAATCTTATCATTCCATGTGAAAAAGGAATGCGGGGCGTGAATTTCCGTGGGGGTCTGGTTCAGTGCGGAAATGAATTCCAATACTTCTTAAAAGATTAAAAAAAAAAAGGATTTTTCAATAAGGGTATCGAAGGTCTTGAAGAGCACATTCCAAAATTACATAATTTGTCAATAAAAATGAAAAAATAAAATAAAAAAAAGGATTTTGATTTTTTAATTTTTTTAAATCGAATTTCCTCGCATTTCTTGAGAAAAGCACGATACATACAGGCCTTGTACTGGAAGCTAGTTGCATTGCCTCGAATGATTAAAGTAAACTATCCTCGACAATGCAATCGCTAGCTTCCCGTTCTCGGCTGCAATGTACAGTCACGAGCAATAATATATACTACACACTTTAGAACTATGTCACATTCAATCAATATATCTCAGTGTGATAAATTTATACCTAGGTTATTCAAACCGTAATGTGACAAAGTTCTATGGTGTGTACATCTTATTGCTCGTGACTGTACTATTTGGTCCCAGTAGATTCGGACAATGCTAACTTTACAGTGGCCTAAAGAGGGTTGATTTTGAAACTATGAATATGGTATCCCTGTTGTATTCTCCCACACAGCAGTTATACCTTTTAACGAGCAATTCTTGTATACATTTATTTATATATTTATTATTATGTATTTCTGTGATCTCGGAAACGGCTCTAACGATTTCGCTGAAACTTGGTATAAAATATATAGTATTGTACTATATTTCGGGTCTGCGTACTATAAACGGTTGAAGAAATATATAGGTAGTACGCAAAAATACTATATTTTTAACATCGGACGCTAAGAAACAAATCTTTATTTTTTATTTGTGATCGTGAATTTTGACTGATTCCATAGCGTGTAGTGTATATATCGTATCTGAATTCTGATCGTAAAGATCTGTCATTTTATCAACGTCAAATTCAAAAGCTTCAAACGATTGTTTGGTCATTGGTTGGTTTGCTCTATTTTTGTTTTGAGATTTTGTTGGAAATCATCTGCAAAATATAACATTGTTCTTTCTTTGAGAAATATAAGTCAAATGTCTTAGATAAATTAGTTATAGAAAGAGGTAGCGATAACGAAAGTGCGTCAAGTTCAATTCAAGTGCACCGCTAACGCCGATTAAAAAGCGAAAGATGCAAAAAAAGACTCCAAAAATATCCAAAACTTGTTCAAAAATGCAAAATATGAAAAAATCTAGTTTTTATAAAAATAAGGAAGTAAAAAAAATTGCCTATTAAATAATTGTTTTTTAAGTGCACTTTATTTCTTATAGCTTAATTTAAAAAATACTATATTTCGCAAAAGACATGTTGGCAACCCTACATACAACATGCATGTTCCGGTCTTCTTCTTGTCACTGCTGGCGCAAGACAAAGAGTCACTTTATGAATCTTCATTGGCTCGTCGCGGCAGTCAAAAAGAGACACTGAACATTCGATACGTCTGTGCTTCGAGCAACAAAGGCTTTCTGTAGAAGCCCGTCTTACTCTAAGCGTCTGTGTCTGTGCTTCGAGCAACAAAGGCTTTCTGTAGAAGCCCGTCTTACTCTAAGCGTCTGTGTGAGTGTACCTACTCTTTACGCTTAGTTATTTCACTTTTAGATTAAATGTCAAAATAAGTAGATTTTTGAATTATTTCGGTTTATTATTCGACATAATAGCCTACATTTTCAACCACATTTTTTAGGGTTCCGTAGCCTAAATGGCAAAAAACGGAACCCTTATAGATTCGTCATGTCTGTCTGTCTGTCTGTCTGTCTGTCCGTCCGTATGTCACAGCCACTTTATTCTGAAAGTATTAGGATTACAAAGTTGAAACTTGGTAGGTAGATGTATTCTGTTAACCGCTTAATGAATTTAACACAAAAATAAAAGATTAAGGGGGGCTCCCCATACATGGAACCGAAACAGAAAAAAAAAATTGTCCCAACCAATACGTGTGCGGTATCTATAGATAGGTCTTTAAAAATGACATTGAGGTTCCTAAGACGATTTTTTTTCAAAGTCAACCGTTTGAAAGATAAACACCGCCAAAGTCGTAAAATGTGTGTCCCCCCCCCCCTCTAACTTTTGAAATAAGAAAGTGAAAAATCTAAAAAAAATATATGCTGTAGATCTTAATAAACACTTTCAACGAAAATTGGTTTGAACGAGATATAATAATTAGTTATTGAGATATAGCACATTTTGCAAAACCGCAAATATAACTTTGTCATTCATACCAACACTGTGAAAAACAAAGTTATTTTTGCAGACGAAAAATAATAGTGGTATTAAATATCGTATGGTATAAGGTAACTACGGAACCCTACTGCGCGTGGCCCGACACGCACTTGGCCGGTTTTTTCATACTAAGTCACCGTAAATATTAAACCGGTGTTCTTATTTGAAAACAAAAACAAAGTTCATTTAAATGAAAAATCTTCATGAAAAAATATAACTTTCAAAAAGGTGCCATTACAAACAATGAAATGCACAAAAAGTTCTTTTTTAAACAATCTAGAAACTAAGTATGAAAACAGTTAAAAAAATAAAAACCTTCAAAAACATGAAAACAAAAACAGCTTCAAAATTAAATACATCCAAATAGCAAGAAATAGGTAATATTCAAATCATATATTCTTTTCTAGCCCGTTTTTTGTATTCAAAGCATATGTTATAGTCAAACCCCGAAGTCCAGGCGCTCCTAGGTTTGCCTAGTCAAACCTCAGGTTTGACAAGAAGGCTTAGTCAAAGTACAAAACTAAAGCGTATTTCGGGCTTTGACTAACGAATTTATGGCCAAACCTAGGAGAGACCAACTTGGATAGTCAAACGCCGAAACTGAATACGATCAAATCGGGGTTTGACCAGTCAGACTTAAATTAGGGTCAGAATGTGTTATTTTGTATGTAAATATGTAAAAATACATTCTTTAGAGTGAAAATGTAACTAAATTCACAATCTTCCTATGAAACAAAGATTTCTATTGTCTGTTAAAAAAAAATAACCACGAAATTTAAGACGATCGCTCCGCTGCGCTTTCTTGTCAAAGTCCTAGTTTTGGACTTTGACAAGAAGGCTTGGTCAAAGTCCAAAACTAATAGCGTGTTTCGGGCTTTGACTAACGCCTTTATAGCCAAACCTAGGAGAGACTAACTTGGACAGTCAAACACCGAAACGCAATTCGATCAAATCGGGGTTCGACCAGTTAGACTTAAATTAGGTACAGAATATGTTATTTTTTTGTATTTAAAAGTATGAAAAACACATTTTTAGAGTGATAATTCAATTAAATTAATAATCTTCCTGTGAAACAAAGATTTCTGTTGTCTGTTAAAAAAAAAAATAACCACGAAATTTAAGACGATCGCTCCGCTGCGCTTCGCGATCGTCTTCAATTTCTAACCTAAACGTGACCTACAGGAGTAAGGCAGCTTTGATTAAGATTAACCTAAATATGTATGAAAAACAGCATTCATTTCCGATGTTAGATTTAGTCAAAGCTGCCTCACTCCTGTAGGTCACGTTTAGGTTAGAAATTGAAGACGATCGCGAAGCGCAGCGGAGCGATCGTCTTAAATTTCGTGGTTATTTTTTTTTTAACAGACAACAGAAATCTTTGTTTCACAGGAAGATTATTAATTTAATTGAATTATCACTCTAAAAATGTGTTTTTCATACTTTTAAATACAAAAAAATAACATATTCTGTACCTAATTTAAGTCTAACTGGTCGAACCCCGATTTGATCGAATTGCGTTTCGGTGTTTGACTGTCCAAGTTAGTCTCTCCTAGGTTTGGCTATAAAGGCGTTAGTCAAAGCCCGAAACACGCTATTAGTTTTGGACTTTGACCAAGCCTTCTTGTCAAAGTCCAAAACTAGGCAAACCTAGGAGCGGCTGGACTTCGGGGTTTGACTATAACACATATACATGATATCGACACCCAATATGACTAACATTGATTCCTTGTGACATGGTTTACAGGACAGCCATTTTAAATTTTTTGCTAGGTTTATTTTTATTTGTAGCTGGAGGCATAGGTTGTGTTATGTACGATTGTGGGTTTCATTATACGAATTTTAATTGCCCTTTCGATTGGTTTAGATGCCGTTTTGATAAATCTACTGCAAGTATAATTTTCGCAATGTTACAATGTACAGAATTAACGCATATTTACATGAAAAGCATTGTAACTACCGCTACAATGAGGTCACGAAAACATTTTAAAGTTTTTTTCTGTTATTATTATTGTAACTTATTTTACAATTATTAATTAAATTGACAAACGGGAAATCTTTGATGAATATTATTGTAAATAACAATTACAATATGTATAGTTATGTTACTTTCGGATAGAAATACATGGTAAGTAGGTAGTATGGGAGAAGTGTAATATTTTGATTCGTTATAATTAAGCCTCATATAAATTTAACCGCTTCTGTGGTCTAGTAGTTCGCTCACACCATCTCGGCGCATAATGTCCTTTTCTCAAAATGTCCTTTTAATATGCAATTTTTTTTTTAACAAATACATATTAAAGCTTTTTTAGTTAGTCACTTATCCAAATTATCATCAAAAACACAGACATGCAATGCATGTAAATATTTATTAAGTCTAAGAATGCTATAAAGTAATGAGTAATGTAGTAATAAAATTGTAGAAATATGATGGAAAGAATCAGAAATAAAAAAGTAATAATAATCATGAACCAGTCTCTTTATTTGTAGTCAAATATATTTTTTTTATCATTATTAACAAATAATAAATATTGCATATAAAAAGGACATTTTGAGAAAAGGACATTTCGAGAAGAGGACATTTTGAGAAAAGGACATAAATGACTTTTTGAGAAAAGACATTCTGAGAAAGGACATTTCGAGAAAAGGACATTATGGCAAAGGACATTTTTGAGAAAAGGACATTATGCGCCGAGACAGCTCACACGTGTAAGACCCAGGGGTCCTGGATTCCGAATTAGCACCCCTACAGCATAAGCTGCACAACACAACACAAGACCTTGTAGGTACTTGCTTTGATTGATTGGGTGTAAGCTTTCATAAGCTCGTACTAAATTATGATCCCACAACGCATCTAAAGATTTGTTTTTATTCAGGCATCTAGTCTTGACTTTGTGTAGTTTGTAGTTTTACCACCTGTAGTGTTTGTATCTATGGAATAGATATAATACTCTGTCTCACACGCACAAGATGGCAACACTGAACTGTCACTGTCAGTCCGGATGGTGATAGCGGCTGTTTACAATACTATATCTATGGCTGTTTATGTTGGATTAATGGAAAAGCCAAGTAATATACGCATATTGTGCGTATGTTATACCACCTCTGTGGTCTAGTGGTTCACTCACCCGTTTAAAGAGGGCTCCACACTCGCGCCACGAAAGCCCGCGAAGGCCGCGAACCGCGAGTGTGGAGGGTTTCGCGGCTTCGCGTATGGGCTTCGCAGCTTCGCGTTCGCGCTTTGCGGCGTTCCCCGTCCGGTGGCGGTTTTTGGTCCGCGTCAAAGGACTTGTGTGCCGAACTAAGGTTGCCGTGATTCGCGGCCGCGGTTCACGCGCGAGTCTGGAGGGCAATATTTTTCGCACCGTTTTCATGCGCGAACCGCGCCCGTGATTCGCAGCCGCGGTTCGCGCGCGAGTGTGGAGCCGGCTTAACACGCAGGGGTCTTGGGTTAGAGAGGTACAATTTGTACTTGGTTAGGTTGGTGGTAGGCCATATTTCAAATCCCTCTGACTAGCTACCACCATTTTACCTAAGTCTGACGCTATAACAACAATTTAAAAATTGTTGTGTTCAGGCAGTAAGAGGTGAGACAGCCAGTTCCTCAGTAGTGAGGATTCCGGATGTAGTACGCTTCCACCTTCGGCCTTATCGTCACTTATCATCAGGTGAGGTGAAGGCCAAGCACTATCCCCTTGTGCATGAAAAAAGGGAACATGATTTTTTTATAATTTTTACTCTGCAGTAGGACTACGAAGAATAAGGCTTCCTTGTGGATCCACTAGTAGGACAAATTAGTAGGACTACGAGGAAACAGGTTCTATCAATTTGTGGTACTTACATAGTTGGTTTTTCTTACGTTGCCGTCTCTCTAGCTAGAGTATGCATCGAGCGAGTCACATTCTGATTGCGAATGCCCAACTTCAAAGAAGTTACCAATGTGTTTGAGCCGTAAGCATATTAAAAAAATATAATTCATTTTCTATTTTGGCCACCACAGCAGTCTGAACAGAATCAAAATTCCTTCTTTTTTTACACGACTGCCCAAAGCAAAAAGAGTGTATATGCAAAAAGAATCCCGTCTGAGTTGCTACGGGTGAGTCGATTTTTTCTAATATTTTTTTTAATAATTAATCATCTTAATATAAAAAAATCTTTTTTAAAAACACGTTTTTAGAACGTACTAAATTATTACAAAAAAATCGGACTAAAAACATTAAAACGGACTAGTAAAAACAGACTAAAAAGTAAAAAATATTTTTTTCTGTAAATATTTATAACCTACAGAAATTTTAAATCTAAAAACGTGGGGCGCATTTTGTAAAATTTTTCATCCTATTGTCTTTAGCATGCGCCCCACGTTTTTAGATTTAAAATTTCTGTAGGTTATAAATATTTACAGAAAAAAATATTTCTTACTTTTTAGTCCGTTTTAATGTTTTTAGTCCGATTTTTTTGTAATAATTTAGTCCGTTTTAAAAACGTGTTTTTAAAAAAGTTTTTTTTATTCAGTAAATTTTTATTTTCTGCTTTTTAGTTAACGAGCTAAGACTAAAAATATACCATCTCCTATCGGAGCACCCGTCAAAACGATTCAAACGAGCCCAAACTCGATGGGGTTGCATGGTTTTATTACAGAGTCCCGGTGGCCTTCTTCCGGCTCCATCATGAGACCCTGGAAACTATTTCCTAACAAATTACTCGTCAATACGATTCAAACGAGCCCAAACTCGATGGGGTTGCATGGTTTCAATATTGAGTTCCTATGACATGGACTTTCAGCTTCATCATCAGACCCTGGACCTCGTCTCCCATTAGAGTACTCGTCAAGACGATGCTAACGAGCCCAAACACGATGGGGTTGTATGGTTTCATCATAGAGTTTCTATGGCCTTCCTCCGGCTCCATCATCAGATCCTCGGACACTATTTCCCAACAAAGTACTCGTCAAGACGATTCAAACGAGCCCAATCTCGATGGGGTAGCGTGGTTTTATTAAATAGTTCCTGTGTCCTTCCTCCGGTTCCATCATCAGACCCTGGAAACTATTTCCCAACAAAGAACTCGTCAAGACGATTCAAACGAGCCCAAATTTGATGGGGTTGCACGGTTTCAATATTGAGTTCCTATGGCATGGCCTTTCGGCTTCATCATCAGACCCTGAACCTCGTCTCTCATTAGAGTACTCGTCAAGACGATGCTAACGAGCCCAAACACGATGGGGTTGTATGGTTTCATCATAGAGTTCCTGTAGCTTTCTTCCGGCTTCATCATCAGATCAGCTCAATGACACCATAGTATTGCATTGCCTTCTAGTTTTGACCTACCTTCAAAGTTTCAAGTCTCTAGCTCATCGGGAAGCTAGGATAAAATCGTTCGCAAACTTTGTGGAGAAACACAAACACACAAACAAACGCGAAAGCAACGTAATAAAAACGTGTTAAAATAGCATTGTGAATGCATAAATAATCTAAAAGTTTAAGAGTGTATATGTGTTCAGGGTTCATGTATGTTTGTGGGTGAGTTTCTGTATTCCACCATAACTTCTAAATGCCTGAACTGATTTGGATAAATGGGGTATCGTTGGAATCCTTACAGCATTCCGAGTGACACTGGTTAAATTTTTAGTGAAAAAAGTCAATATGGCGAATGAAGGACGCAATTTCAAATGTGAAAAAAAATTTTTTTTTCTTCAATTTACAATATGGGCATCAAATGAAAGGCCACAATGAGCACATTTCAAAACTATATAATTTGTCACTAAAATGTGTGAAACAACAATAAATAAATTTAAAAAATATTAAAAACACGACTGCCCTGCCAAAAACGAACTAAAAAGTTAAGTAACAAGGTATCATTGCAGTCGGGGGACCTCTGTAATTGAAAATTGTTCTACAACACGGTCCCCTGACTGCAATGACACCTTGTAGACCGGGCGGCCATCGCACGGTTACCTACCCCATCGAGTTACTGGATATTACCACCTTCCACGAAAAGTAGACCTTAAATAGGTAAGAAAAATGTTGGTCTGCCGGGGCTCAACCTGGAGGAACCTTGGTGGTGCAAAGCTGTGCTACCTACTTTTGACCATAATTTTACCTCATGTGGTTACTGAACAAAACCTTTTCGTTGCTTTTAGTCTCTATTAGTAGAGTTTAAATAATTATGTCTGCCGAGCGAATTCTTGGAGGGTTCCGCAGTCCAACCATTTTTAGGGGCCGCATGGGGGTGCTATTTTACCTCATCGAGTTACTGCATGAAACCAAGTTCTCTTAGTAGCTAAAATGATCCTCTTTAAATATAAATTGGTCTGCCAGTTCGCAACCTGGCAGTTTTTGCAGTCCAACCAAATAACTACATAATATAAAACAAAATCGCTTCCCGCTGTCTGTCCCTATGTATGCTTAGATCTTTAAAACTACCCGACGGATTTTGATGCGGTTTTATTTGGTAGATAGAGTGATTCAAGTGTAAGATTTATATGTATAATATTTGCATAATATAGTAGAGAAACACTGATAATTTTAAAGGTTTCTAATGTGTTTTGTAAATAAACACTTTTTTTGCGCTTCCATTGCAAACGCTGGCTGAATCCTACGAGATAAATCAAAAAAATGTACTACAGTATTGTCAACTTTAAAAAGGTCCACAAAAAAGTCTCCAATAGTATGTGTCTATCTCTTTGGGATAACCCATAATAACCATATTTATCCTTTCTTTTTATGAGAAATAATGGCTTATTTACGAAGCGATTTTATGCCATACAACATTAATCCTTATCCAATTAAGTACCTTAAATACATTGTGCATGCATGTGATATAGATTAATATAGCCTTAGTATCAGCATTGCACCCGTACGAAGCCAGGGTGAGTCACTAGTTTAATATAGTTTGTAAGTTCTCCTAGTATCTAAAATGATGCCCTTAAAGTTCGCAACCTGGCAGTTTTTGCAGTCCAACCAAATTAATTATAATTTAAATGTTAAATTTTCAGTCTACAGACGAAATTTTACTTGCTTGCTTGTTTCTTTGTACTGATTTATGTAGGTATTTTTATTTAATAGTATACTTACTTATTGACTATGTTAAAGGGTCAAAAAAGTAACAAATAAGTCACACACAACACAACACAATGTACTAATTTCTTACAAACGATTATTGTTATTGCTTATGAACTTAAACTAAAATAAGTAGGTAGTGCATGATGGGGGACTGGACTTTGATCACTTTTGAAATTCAAATAAGAATAAGTATCGGTTTATACATAGAATAAAGTGAAAATAATATTTTTTAACCATCCGTTTCAAAGAAAAAAAAATCAGCTGATCAACTTTAAACTGATTTTGAGGCTGAATATAGGGTGATCAAAGGATCACCGTATATTTTATAACGGGATTTGAAAGTTTTTTTTATTATGCTGAACCCTTTAATATAAACAATAAAAAATAAAAACCGGCCCGCAGGATTTTGCGCTAAAGCTATTCATATTATTGGGGTTATTTTGATCAATGATACGAATTGGTTATTGAATAGAGTATTGGTAGAACTAAATCTTAATCAGTTATGACGAAGCAGTCTATTTTTTAGTCTTTAATTTTCATCATAAAAATAATGTCACCACACATTGATCATTGATCAAAGTAAACCCGTCCTCTGATCAAAGACACCTCTGATTGTTTTTAAACCTTTAAAATAGGTACATAATCAACAAAAACCCTTGTGCTTCCCATTCCTTAAAGTGTATACTTTTAGATATAACAAACAATAATAATGGAAATATGATAATAGGACATTCTATTCTAGCATGAAAAATAAACAAAGAAATGAAAACTTTGTAGGTACATTTTATACCAATGTATTAATTTTAACTAGGTTCATACAAAAAATAAAGAAACACAACTCAAAAATAAACAATTAATTCTTAAAAAGCCAAAAACTAAAAAATCAGAAATGATCAATATGTCCGCAGAAATTATCAGATTAATAAAAAAACTTAATGAGAATCAGTGTTCACTCGTTTTATAACACATGAAAAAACAACGTATTTTTTTATTAAAAATAAAAATATTTTAAGGAAACAATTTCAAAATGCAGTCTGCAAATCTGCCCTGTGACGCGCATTCCGTGTAACTTTTTGCATCATGTTTTGAGAAAAACGCGTTTAAAGGTAAAAAACTGTTTGTTCGTTCTTATTTCTGCACTATTTATAAATTTAAGTAACAAAAATAGCCAATAAATAAAGCAAAGATTCTAAAACAACGCCGTTGTGTATTTTTTTAATATCTTAATTAAATAATTGCTAACAGCGATTTGAAATTATTGCTTAATTCAAATCTTAATATATAAAATCGTAAACTGAATGACTGACTGACTGACTGATCTATCAACGCACAGCCCAAACCGCTGGACCTAGAGACTTGAAATTTTGCACACAGATACTTTATACAGTGTAGGCATCCACTAAGGGAGGATTTTTGAAAATTCCATCCCTAAGGGGATGAATAATAAGGGATGGAAGTTTGTATGAGAGTCCCTCAGTTTTGAAGCTAGAATATTCAAATTTTGTGTTTAGGCTGACGATTGAAAATTAATAAATACGGGTCTCAGCGTTTTTCAAAATTCTACCCCCGAAGGGGTCAAAAGGGGAATGAAGTTGTGTATTGAAGAAAATCCTTAATTTTCGAAGTAAAAATCGCTATATTTATAATTTAGGCTTATGAAGGGAAATCTAACGCAACGTATATTGTTTTTGTTAGGATTTCAACCCCAAGGGGGTGGAAATGGGGGTGAAAAGGGGTAAAAAACCTAAAAATAGATATGGATGTCGTTATCGGGGTTTTCTGGGATGACGATTGCAAAAATGACATTAATTTGAAGTCCAACACGGTGGACATGATTTAACCCCTAAAGGGGTAAAAATGGGGTTAAAATTCTGTATAGAAAAAGAATATAAAATCGAAATTACAACTTTAAAATTCGTAGGAGCAATAATATATATTTTGTGATTTTGAAAATCAACCCCTTAGAGGGTAAGTGGGGTGAGTAAACATAAAAATCGATATGGATGTCGTTCTTGAGGTTTAATGGGATGGTGATTGCGAAAATGAGATTTATTTTGAAGTCTAACGCTTTGGACATGACTCACATGACACTTCATGGACCTGTACCTGGACATGCACATTCAGGGAACGGGAACGGGAACGGGAACGGGAACGGGAACGGGAACGGGAACGGGAACGGGAACGGGAACGGGAACGGGAACGGGAACGGGAACGGGAACGGGAACGGGAACGGGAACGGGAACGGGAACGGGAACGGGAACGGGAACGGGAACGGGAACGGGAACGGGAACGGGAACGGGAACGGGAACGGGAACGGGAACGGGAACGGGAACGGGAACGGGAACGGGAACGGGAACGGGAACGGGAACGGGAACGGGAACGGGAACGGGAACGGGAACGGGAACGGGAACGGGAACGGGAACGGGAACGGGAACGGGAACGGGAACGGGAACGGGAACGGGAACGGGAACGGGAACGGGACGGGAAAGGGACGGGAACTAGACGGGAGCAGGACGGGAACTAGACGGGAACGGAACGGAAATGGCACGAAAATGGAAAGGGAACGGAACGGGAACGGGACGGGAACGGGAACGGGAACGGCAACGGAAAGGGAACGGAACGGGAATGGAACGGGAATGGAACGGGAACGGAACGGGAAGCCTCATACGAGGCCCGCCACACGCGGCAAAGGTCTTGCCTCGTGACGCAGCGTGCTTGATGGGGACCCGCCTAATCGCGTAAAAATGGCTGGACGGATCCTGGTTGTTTCAGGTTCCCTGAGGATTTTCTCTAATATCCACGCGGACGAAGTCGCGGGCAGAAGCTAGTTGAATATATACCAAAAAAAGTGCGATAATTTCGCAGTTTTTCGAGTGCTGCAAAGTAAGCACAGGTCTTTCGAAGCTGCAAACTTGGATTTACGCTACTGGTAGTGGTTCTAACAACATATTAAAAACCAGAACTAGCCGTTAGTTTACGATTTTAATGTTCGATATGACGGGCCTATGTAGTGCTGCCAACGTCATAAAAAATGTTCGGATATGTTCAGAAACCAAGAAATAAGTGTTTTTTAAATTGATAGTTGTTATCAATGTAACCCTCTAATGTCAAAGTACCCCCATTTTACGGTAAGTACACAATGAATAGTTTTTCGCATATAATAAACTAATTGTGTTTTATATTTCAGTTTGAAAATAAATAGGTAAACAGAAATCAACCAAATAAATAAAAAACAAAAATTTCGTCTATAGACAGAAAATTTGACTGACTCGCCCTGGCTTCGCAGGGGTGCAATGATCATACTAAGGCCATATTAATTTATATCACATGCATGCACAATGTATTTAATGTACTTAATTGGATAAGGGTTAATGTTGTATTGCTTAAAATCACTTAGTAAATAAGCCATTATTTTTAATGAAAAGAAAGGATAAAAATGGTTATTGTGGGTTATCCCTAAGAGACAGACATATACCAGTTGGGGCTTTATTGTGGACCTTTTTAAGATGGACAATACTGTAGTACATATTTTTGATCTATCTCGTAGGATTCGGCCAGCGTTTGCAATGGAAGCGCAAAAAAAGTGTTTATTTACAAAACACATTAGAAACCTTTAAAATTATCAGTGTTTCTCTACTATATTATGCAAGTATTATACATATAAATCTTACACTTGAATTACTCTATCTACCAAATAAAACCGCATCAAAATCCGTTGCGTAGTTTTAAAGATCTAAGCATACATAGGGACAGACAGCGGGAAGCGATTTTGTTTTATATTATGTAGTTATTTGGTTGGACTGCAAAAACTGCCAGGTTGCGAACTGGCAGACCAATTTATATTTAAAGAGGATCATTTTAGCTACTAGGAGAACTTGGTTTCATGCAGTAACTCGATGAGGTAAAATAGCACCCCCATGCGGCCCCTAAAAATGGTTGGACTGCGGAATCCTCCAAGAATTCGCTCGGCAGACATAATTATTTAAACTCTACTAATAGAGACTAAAAGCAACGAAAAGGTTTTGTTCAGTAACCACATGAGGTAAAATGATGGTCAAAAGTAGGTAGCACAGCTTTGCACCACCAAGGTTCCTCCAGGTTGAGCCCCGGCAGACCAACATTTTTCTTACCTATTTAAGGTCTACTTTTCGTGGAAGGTGGTAATATCCAGTAACTTGATGGGGTAGGTAACCGTGCGATGGCCGCCCGGTCTATTGTTATTTAACTTTTTAGTTCGTTTTTGGCAGGGCAGTCGTGTTTTTAATATTTTTTTAATTTATTTATTTTTTATAAAATCGAATAATCTAGCAATTTCGTTAATACCTTTTTTCCAATTTTAATCCCACAAATAACAGTGACCTAAGGCAGATCCGATGTCAAAAATAGTAAAATTGAAAACTCTCTTATGACAGGAGGTTTACAGGTCAGACAGAAGTATTACAATGTTTTTTTAGAATGTTTGGCTTCTACCTTTCAATCAAAACCTAGGATCATTCACACAGCTCTGGCGCGTCAACGGCGCGTCACCGGCCCGTCAACGTCAAAAATATAGTTACATACAAGTTGTACTACACTGTTCACACACATCAGTCATGGCGCGTCAACGGCGCGTCACCGGCCCGTCAACGTCAAACGCATATTGCTACGACATGCCGGCGACGCGCCGGTGACGTGACGGCCGGCGCGTCACCGGCACGGCGCGTCGCCGGCGAGTCACCGGCAAGGCAAACAGGGTTGCTACTTTTTTGTTTAAATAAATTATTGGTTGCTGTAATCGGTACAGAAAATTACACTGTGATATGGAAATAAAGTATAATTTATTTATTTCAACTTTGAAAAACAATAATTTTTACTACTTTTGGTAATATATTGGTAATTAATTTACACCACCAGTCTAGGATGAGTATTTTTCGAGATATTCCTGTTTAAGATTAACAGATGTCCGCTGTCAAACTTAAAACAGCAATATCAAAAAAAAATTGTTGAGATATGCGTACGTCGCGGATGACGTCATAATTTATTTACAGATCACAAGACTATGTTTTCCTAGCTTCACTTGTTTTTACGACATTCATTTGTTTACCCGAAGTTCACTCACATTGTTGTATTTTTATTAAAATTCGAAAAAAAATACCTTTACTAGAACTTAGTGGAACAGGTGAATTAAGTCTCATAAAGTTACCAAAATATTAACAGAATTAAAAAATAAAATGTTTTTTAAAGTTAAAATAAATAAATAATACTTTATTTCCATACCACAATGTACTTTTTTTCTACCTATTATAACAACCAATACTTTATTAAAACAAATAAGTAGCAACCCTGTTTGCTTTGCCGTTGACGCGCCGGCCGGCGACGCGCCGGTGACGTGACGGCCGGTGACGTGACGGCCGGCGCGTCACCGGCACGTCGCGCCGCCGGCGAGTCACTGGCAAGGCAAACAGGGTTGCTACTTTTTTGTTTTAATAAATTATTGGTTGCTATAATCGGTAAAGAAAAGTACACTGTGGTATGGAAATAAAGTAGGTATTATTTATTTATTTCAACATTTATTTTTATTACTTTTGGTAATATTTTGGTAAATTTTTTAGACTTAATTTACACCACCAGTTTTGGATGAGTATTTTGCAAGATAAATTTCTGTTTTAAGATTGACAGATGAAAGCTGTCAAACTTAAAACAGCAATATCTCAAAAAGAAATTGTTAACCTTCACTTGTTTTTCCGACATTCATTTGTTTACCCGAAATCCACACACAA
Organism: Agriphila tristella; assembly: GCA_928269145.1. Classification (NCBI taxonomy): domain Eukaryota; kingdom Metazoa; phylum Arthropoda; class Insecta; order Lepidoptera; family Crambidae; genus Agriphila; species Agriphila tristella. The sequence goes on along the minus strand of OV743431.1, from coordinate 20,110,355 downwards.
AATTCGAAGAAACAGTACCTTTACTAGAACTCGGTGGAAAGTGGTGTGAATTAAGGCTCAGTTGCACCACCCAACTTTAACGATAACAGGCTAGTTCTAGTACCGGTTAAGCATAAGTTAGCCAAAAAAAGAAGTTGTGAATTAAGGCTCAGTTGCACCACCTAACTTTAACGATAACAGGCTAGTTATAGTACCGGTTAAGCATAAGTTAGCCAAAAAAAGAGGTTGTTAGCCAGCTTGATGTCCTTTGACAAGTTTGACGTGACAAATAGGTAGCATTACCCTTTGACGATAACTTTAACTTTGACAGCGTTTTGGTACAGAATAAAGTTACCAAAATATTAACAAAGTAATAAAAAAAGATTTTTAAAGTTGAAATAAATAAATAATACTTCATTTCCATGCCACAATGTTTGTACCAATAATAAATAAGCGGCAACCCTGTTTGTCATGCCGGGGACGCGCCGGTGACGTGACGGCCGGTGACGCGCCGGTGACGTGACAGCCGGCGACGCGCCGGTGACGTGACGGCCGGCGCGTCACCGGCACGGCGCGTCGCCGGCGAGTCACCGGCAAGACAAACAGGGTTGCTACTTTTTTGTTTTAATAAATTATTGGTTGCTATAATCGTTAGAGAAAAAGTATATTGTGGTATGGAAATAAAGTATTATTTATTTATTACAACTTTGAAAATCATTTTTTTATTACTTTTGTTAATATTTCGGTAGCTTTATGAGACTTAATTCACCTGTTCCACTAAGTTCTAGCACAGCCGATATTTAGTTCATACAGTTGATCATCGAAGGAGTCTAGACAGAGCAATCGTGCGGAGTGGTGCAGTATAGAAGGGGGGTGGGAGGTCCCGAGAGGCTAATATCAACGCAATGTTAAAAATGAAAGAAATCAAGATGGCGGCCAACTTTTTACTTTGCGGGCCGATTTAGATAAAACTCGGTTTTGGTACTATTTTGACAAACAAACAGCAACGCAATGTCAAAAAAGTAAAAAATTCAAGATGGCGGCCAACTTTTTTGTTTGCAGGCCGATTTCGATGAAACTCGGTTTTTGGTCCTATTTTGACAAGAAAACAGAAACGCAATATTAAAAAAGTAAAAAAATAAAGATGGCAGCCAACTTCTCTGTTTGCGGGCCAATTTCGATGAAACTCTGTTTTTGGTACTATTTTGACAAGAAAACGGCAATGCACTGTTAAAAATGTAAATAATTCAAGATGGCGGCCAACTTTTTTGTTTGTGGGCCGATTTCAATGAAACTTGGTTTTGGGTACTATTTTGACAAGAAAACAGCAACGCAGTGTTAAAAATCTAAAAAAATCAAGATGGCGGCTAACTTTTTTGTTTGTGGGCCGATTTCGATGAAATTCGGTTTTTAGTACTATTTTGACAAGAAAACAGCAACGCAATGTTAAAAATGTAAAAAAATTTAAAATGGCGGCCAACTTTTTTGCTTGTGGGCCGATTTATATGAAATTTGGTTTTTGGTACTATTTTGACATGAGAACAGCTACGCAAAGTTAAAAATGTAAAAATTCAAGATGGTGGCCAATTTCTCTGTTTGCGGGCCGATTTAGATGAAATTCAGTTTTTAGTACTATTTTGACAAGCAAACAGCGACACAATGTTAAAAAAGTAAAAAATTCAAGATGGCGGCCAACTTTTTTGTTTGCAGGCCGATTTCGATGAAACTCGGTTTTTGGTACTATTCTGACAAGAAAACGGCAATGCACTGTTAAAAATGTAAATAATTCAAGATGGCGGCCAACTTTATTGTTTGTGGGCCGATTTCAATGAAACTTGATTTTGGGTACTATTTTGACAAGAAAACAGCAACGCAGTGTTAAAAATCTAAAAAAATCAAGATGGCGGCCAACTTTTTGTTTGTGGGCCGATTTCGATGAAATTCGGTTTTTAGTACTATTTTGACAAGAAAACAGCAACGCAGTGTTAAAAATCTAAAAAAATCAAGATGGCGGCCAACTTTTTTGTTTGTGGGCCGATTTCGATGAAATTCGGTTTTTTGGTACTATTTTGACAAGAAAACAGCAACGCAATGTTAAAAGTGTAAAAAAATTCAAGATGGCGGCCAACTTTTTTGCTTGTGGGCCGATTTTGATGAAACTTGGTTTTTGGTATTATTTTGACATGAGAACAGCTACGCTAAGTTAAAAATGTTAAAATTCAAGATAGTGGCCAACTTCTTTATTTGTGGGCCGATTTCGATGAAACTCGGTTTTTGTACTTTTTTTACAAGAAAACGGCAACGCAATGTTAAAAATGTCAAAGTTCAAGATGGCAGCCAACTTTTTTGCTTGTGGGCTGATTTCAATGAAACTCGGTTTTTGCTAGTATTTTGACAAGAGAACAGCTACGCAAAGTTAAAAATGAAATAAATTCAAGATGGTGGCCAACTCCTTTGTTGATGGGCCTATTTCGATAAAACTCGGTTTTTTGTACTATTTTGACAAGACGACAGCAACGCAATGTTAAAAATATAAAAATATCTAAGATGGCGGCAAAAGTTTTTGCTCGCGGGGCGATTTAATGAAACTCGGTTTTTGACACTATTTTGATCAGAAAACAGCAATGCAAATTTGTAACTTTGCGTTGCTGTTTTCTTGTCAAAATAGTGTCAAAAACCGTGTTTCATCGAAATCGCCCTGCAAACAAAAAAGTTGGCCGCCATCTTAGATATTTTTGTATTTTTAACATTGCGTTGCTGTTTTCTTGGCAAAATAGTACCAAAAACCGAGATTCATCGAAATCGGCCTGCAAACAAAAAATTTGGCCGCCATCTTTAATTTTTTACATTTTTAACACTGCGTTGCTGTTTTCTTGTCAAAATAGTACCAAAAACCGAGTTTCATCGAAATCGACCCACAAGCAAAAAAGTTAGCCGCCATCTTGAATTTTTTACATTTTTAAGAGTGCGTTGCTGTTTTCTTGTCAAAATAGTAGCAAAAACCGAGTTTCATCGAAATCAGCCCACAAGCAAAAAAGTTTGCCGCCATTTTGAATTTTTTAATGTTTTCAACATTGCGTTGTTATTTTCGTGTGAAAGTTATATCAAAAAGCGAGCTTCATCGAAATCGACCCATAAACAAAAAGAAAAGGAGCAAAAACTAAGTCACTTTTTTTTCTATTCTTTATTTGAAGAGCATAAAAAGAAGAAAAAGAGACAAATTTAAAAAAAATATTCTTGCCTTTTAGAAAAAAATGTCAAATTTTTTTCAAAGAATATAACTTGAATTTTGAAGTACCAATCTTATTTTTCTTATTAATTTTTGATATTCAAAAAGGCAAATCACAGAGTGCCAACCCTTACACCTTTAGTCGTTGCGTCAACTGCCTAGCTAGACGAACAGCGGTTCTAGTAAGGGTAACATTTTTCGAATTTAAATGAAAATACAACAATGTGTGTGGATTTTGGGTAAACAAATGAATGACGTAAAATTAATTGAAGGTCAACAATTTCTTTTTGAGATAGGTATTGCTGTTTTAAGTTTGACAGCTGTCATCTGTCAATCTTAAAACAGCAATATCTCGAAAAATACTCATCCTAGACTGGTGGTGTAAATTAAGTCTAATAAATTTACCAAAATATTACCAAAAGTAATAAAAGTAAATGTTTTTCAAAGTTGAGATAAATAAATAATACTCTATTTCCACACCACAGTGTATTTATCTATACCGATTATAGCAATTAATAATTTATAAAAACAAAAAAGTAGCAACCCTGTTTGCCTTGCCGTTGAGTCGCCGGTGACGCGCCGTGCCGGTGACGCGCCGGCCGTCACGTCACCGGCGCGTCGCCGGCCGTCACGTCACCGGCGCGTCGCCGGCAAGGTAAACAGGGTTGCCACTTATTTGATTCAATAAAATATTGGTTGTTATAATAGGTAGAAAAAAAAGTACATTGTGGTTTGGAAATAAAGTATTATTTATTTATTTCAACTTTAAAAAACATTTTATTTACACTTTTCTTAATATTTTGGTAAATTTTATAGACTAAATTTACACCACCACTTTAGGATGAGTATTTTTCGAGATATATTGCTGTTTTAAGATTGACAAATGACAACTTAAAACAACAATTTCGCAAAAAGAAATTGTTGACCTTCACTTGTTTTTCTGAGATTTATTTGTTTACCCGAAATCCACACACGTTGTATTTTTATTAAAATTCGAAAAATTGTACCCTTACCAAAATTTAGTGGAACAGATGAATAAGGTCTCATAAAGTTACCGAAATATTAACAAAAGTTATAAAAAATGTTTTTCAAGGCTGAAATAAATAAATTATACTTTTTCTGTACCGATTATAGTAACCAATAATTTATTAAAATAAAAAGTAGCAGCCCTGTTTGTCTTGCCGGTGCCTCGCCGGCGACGCGCCGTGCCAGTGACGTGCCGGCCGTCACGTCACCGGCGCGTCACCGGCCGTCACGTCACCGGCGCGTCGCCGGCCGTCACGTCACCGGCGCGTCCCCGGCATGGCAAACAGGGTTGCCACTTATTTATTATAATAAATTATTGGTTGTTATAATAGGTAGAATAAAGTACATTGTGGTGTAGAAATAAAGTAGGTATTTATATATTTATTTCAACTTTAAGAACCTACTGTTTAAGTATTGTTTTTGGTAACTTTGTTAGACTTAATTCACCTTTACCACTAAGTTCAAGCAAAGGTACTATTTTTCGATTTTTAATAATAATACAACAATTTCTGTAGACAATGTTTTCATGCCTTCACTTGTGTTCCGGCATTCATTTGTTTACCCGAAAATCCGACATTCGCATACGTTGTTGTATTTCTATTATAATTCGAGAAAATAATACTTACCTTTACTTGAACTTAGTGGAATAAGTAAATTAAGTCTAATAAAGTTACCAAAATATTTCCAAAAAACAATACTTAAACAGTAGGTTTTTAAAGTTGGAATAAATAAATAATTCTATATTTCCATACCACAATGTACTTTTTTCTACCTATTATAGCAACCTATACTTTATTAAAACAAAAAAGTGGCAACCCTGCTTGCCTTGCCGGTGAAGCGACGTTGACTTGACTGAAACGAGCCGGCGACGCGCCGGTGACGTGCCGGCGCCGGTGATCTGAACTGCTTGTTCACACATATTTTTGACGTTGACGGACGGGCCGGTGACGCGCCGGTGACGCGCCGGTGACGCGCCGGTGACGCGCCGGTGACGCGCCGGTGACGCGCCGGTGACGCGCCGGAGCTGTGGGAATGATCCTAATACATTAATTTGCTATATGAAATGCATAATTAGTGCTGTAATTTCTTTTTCTAACTCTAAAGCTTTCTCATGAACCTCACATTGCATTGGTCTTTCTTAGGCTTGAAGAAATCTATATAAAATTCTTTATTACTTTACTAATATATAAATGCCAAAGTCAAATTATTTGTTTGTTACGCCTTCATGACTTGATTACTCAACCAATCATAATGAAATTTCGCATATAAACATTGTCAGGGCAGGGACATAAGGTACCTTTCATCCCCAAAAAAGTACTGTTCCCAAGGTATAAAGAACTAACTGCCCACACAAACGAAGTCGCGGGCGGCCGCTAGTTCTTATAAATTATCTGCCTGTGTTTTTCTTGGGTAGCTTTGGCATCATTGGTTTATTTTCAGTCATTCATTCGATATAAAAAGAATACAGCTTAGGAAAAGTCAGAGATTTTCCATTAGAAAAAATAACATTGTAATTTTATGTTACAAAATGGTCAAAGCATAAAAATTTGAATAATAAACATTATTCACTTCTCAAGCTTACGCGCTCACTAGACATGAAATAAAATATTTTTTAACGGATACTAGCGCGGTTTTATTGAAAGTTCTTTGGTAATTAGTTGGTATTTGGTTTGATTTTTGGTTTTTCCGACGTTTCGGCACCTTTGCAGCTGCCGTGATCGCTTGAGGGTAGGCTCACGAGTGGCTTCAGTCCCCCGTGACCACGGCAGCTGCAAAGGTGCCGAAACGTCGGAAAAACCAAAAATCAAACCAAATACCAACTAATTACCTAAGAACTTTCAATAAAACCGCGCTAGTATCCGTTAAAAATTGTTTTATTTCATAATAAACATTATATGTAACTTTGAAATAACTTTATCACAAAAAGACCATTGCTACTAAAACTTTTGTGAATTGAAACTGCACCTACAATTATACTTCAATACAAACACAGTAAATTTTCAATTACAATGAAGTTATTCCGTTTTACAAAAGTAGTTTTTGCTGTCGTAGAAATACGGTTTGTACGGTGACGTACGAATTTATATTTAATTTTGTTAACTTAGCATTTCTACTAACTAAGCATTTTCATAAGCAGCCAGCAATCGATCAGTGCATTACACGCATTCGTATCAAACGGTCGTTTCAATTATCATTTAATATCATCTATCAATTATCATATTTTATCATCTTTATATCACTTCTATCAATATCATCAAATGTGGGATAGCACCCCACATTTTGGTCCTTCGAGCCGGCTCCGATCGCACAACAAACTAAGCTAGGATGGGTTCTATCAGGCAATGTGAAGACGTTTCACTGCCACGTCATCATCAATAATACCGAAGACATCTCCAAGTTCTGGGAGGTAGAAGATATCAAATAATCATCGATTCCGGCACTGACAGCAGAAGAACAATATTGTGAACATTTTTATCAAGCAACTACAAAACGTTTGGAAGATGGTAGGTACGAGGTTGCCCTACCTATGAAACCAGACTTCGAAAAACATCTTGGCACATCAAAGCCTAAAGCAATAGCGCAGTTTCTACAACAAGAGAAAATTGTTTTAAAAAACACACAATTACTAGAAAAATATAGGCAGTTTATGCAAGAGTACCGAGATCTAGGTCACATGCGTAAAGCGGAAGATACATACGATTTTACGACGCCTAGATGTTGACCACTACAGCTTTAAGGGTTGTATTTAATGCATCCTCAAAAACATCCACCGGATACAGCCTTAACGATTTGATGGAGTGTGGCCCTAATTTACAAAAGACCTCCTAACCCTTATCATTCAGTGGAGAAAGCATAAATACGTCGTGACCGCGGACATTGAAAAAATGTTCCGCCAAATACTTATCAGAAGTTCAGCCACTTCAATCTATCATCTGGAGAGATTCACCTACACAGTCGCTAGAAGAATATCATTTGACCAGTGTGACTTATGGGACCAAGGCTGCCCCGTTCTTGGCCATGAGAACACTAAGAAGAATAGCAGCAGATAACGCCGATCACTACAACCTCGCAGCATTGTCATTGACATCAGAAATGTATATGGATGACTTGATGAGTGGGAGCAATTATCAAAATCATTTAAAAGAATTAATTCATTAGTTAATTGAAGTTCTGCAGGGAGCTGGAATAAACATCAGAAAATGGTCCAGTAACGATCCCGAGCTCATAAAAGATCTACCAGCACACAAACTCAATACACCACTCGAGTTTAAAGATTCAGAATCACGTAAAACGCTTGGTCTACAGTGGAATCCGTCATCTGACACCTTTACATTTCAAAACAAATTAGAATATCATAACTACAATTCAAAGAGAAAATTATTATCAGACATATCGAAAATATACGACCCACTTGGCTGGTTGGGTCCTATCACAATAAAAGCCAAGCTATTATTTCAAAAAACATGGCTCACTGACTTATCATGGGACTACGAATTACCAAGTGACATTTGGAATGAGTGGCTCCAACTTCGAGAAGATCTGAAAAATATAAATAATTTTATCATACCACGACACTTAGGAAATACAGAAGATATCATTAATCTACATGGGTTTTGCGATGCATCGGAGAAGGCCTATGCTTGCTCAATTTACGCTGTAACAAGAAACAATAAGGGTGAATACACATCAAGATTGATAACAGTCAAAACAAACGTAGCGTCACACAAGAATAAATTATCATTACCTAGAATGGAATTATTAGGTTCTCATTTATTATCATTATTAATGAAGAAAACTGTCGACTCATTAGCTATCGAGAATATCAAAATTTACGCTTGGACGGACTCTATGGTGGTCTTGGGATGGCTCCAGGGAGATGTATCAAAATGGAAGACTTTTGTGGCTAATAGAGTCAGACAGATTTTGAATATCATACCGTCATCATTGTGGCGTCATATAAAATCAGAGGACAACGCCGCTGACTGTGTCTCTAGAGATATGACCACGACGCAATTATCATATCATTCTTTGTGGTGGCAAGGGCCAGAATGGCTCCTGAAGTTCAACTGTGAAGAAACCACCCCTATCACTTATCCAATTCCATCAATTGAAGAAAAGAAGCCCAGTGTGTCCGCAGCCTTACAATCAAATACACCTTATGGTGTCCGGCAATGAAACTCGAGATTCACACAACTAACAATGTTTACTTCAGGTGAATATGTAATACAAATACAACAAATACGGGCGTCGTAGCGCGCGGCGTCGACGCGTGCCCATACAAGCGAGCGACACGAGCTTACAAAGAACGGCCCTCGGGCGACTGTCAAAAAAAATGGCTGCCAGCCGCAACGCAGGCGGCGGTCGGCAGAGGGGCGCGGGGTATCGTACGAGCGGGGTGTGCGCTATAGACAAGACAACGTTACATACTCCCCCTTTTGACCAAGAGGGAAACTTCCCGAATGGTCAAATCCAATATGCAAAGCGGTTTATGAAAGAGACTTTCGAGGGCGGCCTCTACGGCGTTTAGGAGCAACCGGCTCCGGACATTCACCACCTCTATCGTGATATCTACGCAGATCCGACATGTGATACTTACCTACGACGTCACCGGTCTTCCGCGAGGTTAGTAGATAGGTAGTAGGACTCACCTTCTTGGAGACTACATATGGACCATCCTGTTTCGGAATGAACTTTGAAGTGACACCTTTGGCAGCATTACTCAGCACGTGAGACTTCATGAGGACGAGGTCACCTTCCTCGAAGGGATCTGGATCACGGCGACCAGAATCAGCTTGCTCCTTACGGATGTCCTGCTGATGTTCGATGTTCTCCTTAGCTTGGGAGAAAAAGTCAGCGAGCTTAAAAAGGTAAGGCGTAATCTGAGGGACAAAGTTTTCGGACTCCATTATTGTCCGTAGATCCGCCTGAACAGCCAGCGGGGAGCGGAGCTCACGACCAAACGTCAAGAAAGCCGGAGAAGAACCAGTGGAGACAGTGAGAGCACTATTGAGGGCAAATCGGACAAAAGGTAAAACCTCCGGCCATTGCTTATGATTTCCTTCAACAAGAATGGCGAGGTGAGCCTTTAGGTCGCGATTTTTCCGCTCCACTGGGTTGGCCTCTGGGTGATACAATGGCACCAAATTCTGTTTCACCCCCAAAACGAACAGAGCCTTCTGCATAACGTCGGCTACAAATTGAACCCCGTTATCAGAGATCATACGCCTTGGGAGCCCGAACCTCATGAAAACTTCACTCACCAGAGTTTTCGCGCAAACTTCGGCTGTTGCTTCGGTGAGGGCAAATAGCTCAACCCATTTACTGGCGGTATCCTCTACTATCAAGACCCACCTTTCACCTTGCGGTCCCTTTGGTAATGGCCCGAAGAGGTCGATTGCAATTACCTCAAATCGCTGAGCAGGTACCGGGGTTTGAAGCAAACCAGGTGGTTTCAGGTTGGTGGACTTGTATCGCTGACACTCAGTACAGGTCTTCAGGTACTCGGTAATATAGCGCCTCATACCGGGAAAATAGAACCGTTGAGATATACGATGAATAGTCCGCTGAATACCTCCATGAGCAGCGGTTGGAGAGTCATGACACTCGTACATGACTTTGCTCCGCAGGCTCTCCGGCACGATGAGCTGAGGCTCCTCAGAATCAGAGTCCTCAACGAACCTGTATAAAACCCCTTGGTTTATCAGGTAACCTCGCTCTGACCACCGATGTACTGACAGTTCATTGGAACTTTCGAGGTCGTTGAGAATCTTTGCTACTTCCGGATCAGCCAACTGGGCTTCACGGGTAGATGTAGCATCCCAATGTGGAACATCCACAGTAACAGGACAGATGTTACATTCCGGCGACATGTTGTCTGTGACCGGGCGGCTAAGAGTGTCGGCTAATACATTAGCCTTCCCAGGCGTGTATTCAATCTGCAAATCAAAAGACTGTAATTTCAAGGCCCAACGAGCAAGCCTACCGTTTGGTGATTTGTGAGAAAACAGCCATTTCAGGGGTTGGTGGTCACTTCTGACCCGTAACTCATGACCATCAATATATCCGCGGAACCTTTCCACCGCCCAGACAACGGCTAACGCCTCCCTCTCTGTGGTGGTATAATTCCGTTCTGCTGGGATGAGGAGACGGCTGGCATACTCGATCGGGTGTTCATCGTTGGGTGACTCCCCCTGAAGTAAAGCTGCGCCCAGAGCAAAATCACTGGCGTCCGTCCTAAGGATGAATGGCTTTGAATAGTCTGGTTGAATAAGAATGGGCGATGAAGCCAGGAGAGACTTAAGTTGTGTGAAAGCATCCGCCTGATCCTCGCCCCATTTCCAGGTCTCGGACTTCCTAGTGAGACATGTAAGTGGCTCAGCCACTTTAGAGAACTCTGGGATGAACTTTCGGAACCAGGAACAGGTTTGCAGGAAGGTACGAAGTTGCTGGAGAGAAGTAGGTTCCTTCATATCTAAAACAGCACGCACCTTATCCTCGTCTGGAGAAATACCATCCTGTGAGATCACATGACCGAGGTATTTGAGACGTTCTCTGGCGAACATGCACTTTTCGCGGTTCGCTCTGAGCTTGAACACGCGGAGACGCTCGAATACCGCACGTAAATCTGATATATGGGAATCCAGGTCCTCAGAAATGACCAGCAGGTCATCCAAATACCCCAAAATAGTCTTACCAGCCAGTACCGAACCTGACCGGAAACGGTCTATGAGTCGCTGAAACGTCGCCGGCGCATTCTTAAGGCCGAACGGCATACGTTTGAAGCGAAAGGTACCAAAAGGCGTAACAAACGCAGTTTTGTCCCGATCTGCAGTACTTACCTGCCAGTACCCACTGCGAAGATCGAGAGAACTCATCACACAACCCTTTTTGGTCGACTGTAACAGCTCATCTATGCGTGGCATCGGATAAGCATCCGTTTTGGTGACCGCATTTAATTTACGATAGTCCACACAAAATCGATACGTACCATTAGATTTCGGTACCAGGACGCATGGCGCGGCCCAGGCGGATTCACATTCCTCGATCACATCCTCCGTTAACATCTTGTCTAACTCGGCGCGCATAATTTCTTTCTTCGCGGGTGTGACACGATACGGAGGAACCGCAATAGGTGGATGGTCACCGGTATCTATGTGATGTTCGGCGAATGGGGTCGGCTCTCCAACTACATTAAAAATGTCCGAATACTCACTTAGCAGATTCTCCAATCTAGACCTCTCCGGCTCCGACAGTGCGGCGCCTTCGTCCTCGCGTAAGACGCTCACCGACGCGCACTCTAAAGGCTGGCATCGAGTTTCCCACGACAGGTCGTGGAATGTCCGGGGCTGATCTACCGTACACCAATTCCAATTACAAAAATTGATAATCATCTTTGCTTTAGTTATGAAATCGATACCTAACAAAGTATCGTTATTGACAGCATCCGGTAAAATAATAAACTCAATAGGTAGCGATAACGATGCAAGTTGGACATTGACCACCGTAAGTAGCACCTCACTATTCCTAACCGTACCATCTGCAAGTTTCACCGACATATTTTCAGAGTGAAAGTTAAAACCGATGCGTTTCAATAAGGAATAAAGTGAACAACTCGCAATACTACGACGCGCAGCGGTATCCAACAACGCGGTACCTGGGTACCCCTCTATATTCACTCGTACGATAGGCCGTCCCTGTTCATTATAATTAACAGAATTCAAGTTAGATCTTTTACAATTATTATCGAAATACACAGATGAAAAGACATTTTCTTCTTTGACATTATCTTGTTTACATTTTGGACAATTTACCCTGATATGCCCCTTTTCCCCACAATTATAACAAGATATTGTATCAGACTTTAATGAAACAGATCGTTTAGTACTTAACTTGTCACAGAAGTCTCGAACATGTCCACGTGTTTTACAGTACACGCAGAATAATTTATTCTTATCACTATTTTTCCCTGCGGCGCACTGATCACTGTCACTAGTACGCGGCGGCGTTGTCGGTGCGCGATCACTGGTCTGCGCACTGGAAGTGGCACGTTGTGGTGGCGTCGAACTCATACCCGAAGCAACCGAAGCAACACTCTGCTGTGCGACTTCGCTCGACCTGCGGCTGGACCTCGTACTCGGTGGCGGTGGCGGTGGCGGTGCGTTCTCCGACAAAGACTCCTCTATCGCGCGAACTCTTTCAATCAAACATTCGATGTCGCTTACGTTATCCCGAGGCAAGCGTTTACGGATCCTCTTGTCTAACAGGCCGTAAATCATGTCCAAACGGGCCTCTTCTGGTAGCTGATACGGGAGTTTTGCTAGCAAAGATCGAATTCTCACCACAAATATATCAGCGCGCTCCGAGCCCTGCTCGGTAGCAAAAACGTCACGATATAATTTGTACGCCGGTCGTGGTGTTCCAAACATGGAGCGTAATCGTTTTACTGCATCCGACCACGACAATATCTCATTTCGAATGCCCCGCCACCACACGGCGGCATCTCCTTGAAGTAGCATGGGAAGTCCACGAAGTGCCATGTCATCACTGACCGAGGCGCACTCTTTGTACATTTCTACTGCGTCAATAAACGCTTCAACGGCTTCCGGATGGTGCGACGAACCATCGAACCGTGCGGTACACTTGACGAGATTCCCTTGGTATGCTGATGATAACGGGGACGGTGACATGACGGGGACGGTGACATGACAAAAAATGTAGACAACATTGTGGAATTGTGTCTAGAATGTTTACATGCTTATATGTAAACATTCTAGAAATATGGTAAAAACCATCAAAATCTTTGGTACGACAGAGGATCGAACTGCGGAACTCTCGCATATAAGCCGACCAGTCTCACCACTACACTTGTACTATTATTTATTCAGGGCCACTACGCCGCCACGGGTACTAAGAGTTTTTTATTTACGAGTATTATAGAAGCAACAATGACCCAGGAGTCCCAGGACCATCTGCGGTGGTGCTAGAGGAGCTTCAACCAGCTGCACCTTGTATTTTAAATTTGAGATTTTTGCATTCACAATGCTGTTTTTTATACAATAACTAAATAATATAGGTAGTAGAAAAAAATTGAATCGCATCAGATCAATTCTCGGACGGGAATCGAACCATTATCTGACTCGGTAGCTCAGCGGTCAAAGCATTGTTCCGGATATCCAAAAGTCGCGGGTTCGATTCCCGTCCGAGAATTGATCTGGGTGCGAGTCGAACTTTTTCTACTATATTATTTAGTATTGCACCTTGTATAATTCAGTCTCCCAATCACGGATGTTCAGACGAGTTAACAAATAACTCAATGTAAGTATATGTATATGGTAGGGTGAATACGCCAAATACCAGCCCTCCAAGGGTTTTCAACTTTGAATCTCTGATGCTACTACAATGAATTCAACATTAAATTAGTATTTTTTTTTTCTTAAACCTATGTTAGTAAGCAATACCGTAACTACTTTTTAGCCCTGTCGCTATTTCAGCCCTCTGCCTTTGAATGGGACAGTTGGTCTGGAATCTGGATGCAAACACTGTTGACGCCGCAGTAGGGAAGCAAGTTTTTTGCGCATAATCGCATGGAATGGAACCCTGTGTGATTGTCAGCAAACATTTTTGATGGACTACAGCGAAATAATAATAATGCTCGCTTTCACCTCGTGGCTTTTTTCTTCATAATATATCGACCCTGTTTCTTGGTCAAATATATTGTAATCATGAGCAAATGCTAGACCTTATTTTAGCAGCTGCCTTTATTCGAAAAATAACAAAATAACTGACGATTAGATTTGGAATTGACACTGACTTATTTGTTCCTGTTGTGGTACCAGACATAGATTTTACTAAACGTAAAGATTTTTTTTTAAAACAACATTAGTAATTAATACCGATAGAAATCTTATTTCTAAGCAAAAGTAAAAAAGTTTTCTATTTTCAGCCACGTAATAATAATGTATATTTTATTGTAGCTAAGCTTATTTTTGTAAGCATGTTGATAATAATAATGACGTAAATTTTTGCACTCTAAAATTTATGTAATATCATCAAAAGTTTCTGACTTCATTTTCCTTTATTCTATGTCGAATTCAGGGACATAAATTTTCGAATTTAGGGCAAAAGCGGCCGAATTAAAGAAAATTGCGTCACTCGTCAAACTTTCATTTTTTAATATTATTATTATTTTATTGTTTTTCTTGCAATTATTATAGATTTTTTTTTTTTTTTTAATCTTTTTTTTTGGGGACTTTTAACATTAGTTATGTCAGTCCCATCATACCCTAAACTATATTATTTCTACTACAATAGCATTATATTTACACACTAATAATTATTATAGATGATAATCATAATTTTATCTAATTTCGATGAAACTCAGTCTGGGTCACTAGTTTGACAAGAAAACAGCAATGCAATGTTAAAAATATAAAAATCTTAGATGGTGGCCAACTGTGTTGTTTGTAGGCCAGTGTCGATGAAACTCGGTTTAGAGCACTATTTTGACAAGAAAACGACAACGCAATGTTAAAATTATAAAAAAATCAAAGATGGCGGCCAATTTTGCTATTTGTTGGCCTATTTCGATGAAACCCGGTTTGACTTGTAATTTTGAATGACATTAATGTTGACATATTATATTTATCACTATTATATTTTGCATGCCAGCTCCTGGTGAATGTGATGTGACCATATGAAATATTTTAAGACCCTTATGTACCGCAGTCTAGCAAATAAATTTTTGATTCGGGTTCTATTTTGACAAGAAAACAGTAACGCAATGGTAAAAAACACAAAAGGTTGAGACTCTCTCTGAAAGGCAGCAAACTTTGTTTTTAGGTTGATTTCGATGTAACTCGGTTGACAAAAGAAGAACAAATAAAAAATTGGCCTATATCTTGGATTTTTTATATTTTTAACAACATTGCATTAGTATAGTATCTATAGTATCTATATAATAAAATAGTAGCTGCATTAATTTTACCTGCTTTTGAATTAGTAGAAATGTGTAAATTTTATTTGTATGGACACTGTCTGAAATAAAATGATTTTATTTTATTTTTTATTTATTTTATTTTTATTAAAATTTTCGAATTTAGGGCAAAAGCGGCCGAATTAAAGAAAATTCCGTCACTCGTCAAACTTTCATTTATTATTATTATTTTCTTGTATTTCTTGCAACTATTATAGATGATAATTATAATTTTATCTAATTTCGATGAAACTCAGTCTGGGTCACTATTTTGACAAGAAAACAGCAACGCAATGTTAAAAATATAAAAATCCTAGTTGGCGGCCAACTTTGTTCATTGTAGGCTGATTAAGATGAAACTCGGTTTTTGGTACTATTTTGATAAGAAAACAGCAACGCAATGTTACAAATAAAAAAAACTCAAGTTGGCGGCCAACATTTTTGTTTGTGGGCCGATTTCGATAAAACTTGGTTTGGAGCACTATTTTGACAAGAAAACAAGAATAAAAAAATTAAAGATGACGGCCAACTTTGTTGATTGTGGGCCGATTTCGATAAAATTCTGTTTGGGGCACTATTTTAATAAGAAAACAGCAACGAAATGCTAAAAAAATACAAGTACAATTCATAGATTACGGCCAACTTTTTTGTTTGTCGGCTAATTTGCAACAACAGCAACGCAATGTTAAAATTATAAAAAATTAAAGATGGCGGCCAATTTTGCTGTTTGTGGGTCTATTTCGATGAAACCCGGTTTTGGGTTCTATTTTTTATTCGACGACCTCCGTGGTCGAGTGGTTCTCACGCCGGTTTTCACCATCTCTTGAGGTCCCGGGTTCGATCCCCGGCTGGATCAATGTAGAAAATGAACTTTTCAATATTGTCTTAGGTCTGGGTGTGTGTCATACCACCGTTGTTTCTGATTTCCATAGCACAAGTGCTGTAGCTACTTACTTTGGGATTGGAGCAATGTATGTGATGTTGTCAAATATTTATTATTTATTTTGACAAGAAAACAGCAACGCAATGGTAAAAAACACAAAAGGGGCAGTCAACTCTGTTTTCAGGTTGATTTCGATGTTACTCGGTTGAAAAAAGGAGAACAAATAAGAAGTTGGCCGTTATCTTGGATTTTATATTTTTTACATTGTATACCTGTTTTCTTGTCAAAATAGTGCCCCAAACTGAGTTTCATCTAAATTGGACCACAAATAATAAAGTTGGCGGCCATCTTGGATTTTTTATATTTTTAACACTGCGTTGCTTTTATCTTGTCAGAATAGTGCCCCAAACCGAGTTACATTGAAATTAGCCCACAAACAAAAAAGTTGGCCGCTATCTTGGATTTTTTATATTTTAACATTGCGTTGCTGTTATAATGTCAAAATAGTGCCACAAACCGAGTTTCATAGAAATTGGCCCGCAAACAATGAAGATGGCCGCCATCTTTGACTTTTTTTATTTCTAACATTGCGTTGCTGTTTTCTTGTCAAAATAGTGTCCAAACCGATTTAGACCCACAAACAATAAAATCACACATCTCGTGCCTTTCACGACCTTCTGTTACTTTGAAAATGAAGTTAATGACTTTTAATATATATTTTTTTTATTCCATTCTTATAGAACATTAATATTTTATTGAAAGGTAACCTAAGTACTATGTAAGTATAACAAATAAAATCTGAATTTCTACATAAAATAACCTAATAAAAAACTAATCAAAATCAAATGCAGCATGCGAGACTCTCGCGCCGACTTCATCATCACTCGAATGTGCGATAACAACCCTCATTGCAATTGCAAACTATGTTTACCTAGGCATCATCATCATACTCTCATTCAGTTTGGAATCGCAGAGTAACTAAGAAAGACATGTGACATGACTGATCAAGTCATTTCAAATCTCAAAATTGAAATAACAGCAACCCACGATATAATATTTTGAATCTACTTTTCTGTATCTACTCGTAAGTAGCTATTGTGGCCCTCGGCTTGGCCTCGGGCCTCAAACTAAAACCCTTCTTCTGTTCAACTTTCGCTCAAGATTCGATTATCCGTTTACCTACACACAAAAACTCACTACGACACGCCTAGAGATGTACGCCACGTGTACTGGAGATAATAGCGTCATCTCTTTTGCTCCTACAGTAATTGCTAACAAAAAAAACGTTCATATTTTTGGCTTCAGTGCAGTTAGTTGTAACTTTTTTAACCAGGATAGATTTTTTGGTGCATAGTAAAAATCTGCCCTAATGATAATATCGATACTTGGAAACAAGTTTCAAACCTGTACCATACATTTAAAAAAATTGGGTCACCCTGCCGTGCAAACGAATAGGTAGGTAGAAAAAAGATTGTCAAGAAATTCGATTAATTCATCCAAAACACTGTAACTTGAGTTACAGTGTTTTGGATTTATAGGCCTAAATCGATTAATTTAAGTGTCTTTTATATCCCTATTTTTTTAGTTTTATATAATATATAAGGAGATATAAGCATATACATACAAAACAATGCAATATAATTTTATTTATGTTTTGTCATGCCAAAACACCCTACCTAATTCAAATTACAGTGTATTGGCTTTACTGATTCCGCGAGACAAATAGTTATCGTGTTATGGTTAGCCAAATATGTCGGACCTATCGTGCAGTAGCATTTGCCTCGGAAGAGTAGCTCTATGATAAATGGTCGTACCAGGGTCGCGTCACGATCGCTCTAAAATGTGTGCGAGTGGACGCAGTAAAAAATGCATCCGGTAATTTAATTTTATTGAATCATGTACAACATTATGACCATCCGACCAGTGCTACTATAGCGTCAAAATTAAACAGTAAATCAATTCAAAAGGAAAATAAAAACTTCCACAACAAAGATCATCTTGGCGCTAATAGGCCATACGAACGTCGAGTTTAATAACACTAACAAGTATTACAAGTTTTATTTAATTAATTAAAGTTTATTTTTTTATCAAAAAAGAACTGTGGAAATAAATAAAAAATACAAAATATAAAATCACTATAACAATAGGCAGTATCCCGATATTTCGCTACATAAAGGATAAGCTACAGCCCAGACCGTAAGAGTGAGGGACATTTAATATTTTCAAAACGTAGTCCAACTCCATATCTCTAGGGATTTTTTTCATTTTTTCAATATAGCTTTTCGTTTTTGAGAAATTTTAGATTTAGTGAAAAAAGACCCCGAAAAAGTGTGTCATTTTTCTACATTTATGCGATTTTCGAAAAAGTTCTGGACTTTAAAAAAAATTTTTTTCACCATATTGTAGCCCTTGCCAAGACGCATCTTTTGACGCTTATCACATTCACGTAGACCCAAAACTCACTGGACCAGGGCGATGTCTCACTCTGGCTGAAATTGGGTACTTTACTGAAACTATCGAAAAAACATTTTCAATGTTAAAATTGGCCGCTATCTTGGATTTAATTTTTAACATTGCGTTGGTGTTATAATGTCAAAGTAGTGCCCCAAACCGAGTTTCATAGAAATCAGCCCGCAAACAACAAAGATGGCCGCCTTCTTTGATTTTTTATTTCTAACATTGCGTTGCTGTTTTCTTGTCAAAATAGTGCCCCAAACCGAGTTTCGTCAAAATCAGCCCACTAACAAAAAAATTTGGCCGCTATCCGCTATCTTGGAATTGTACTTGTATTTTTCGATAAAACGCTATATTATATTGTGTTTCTCTGTGCTAGGGGGCTGACCAAAGAATTTAAAAACAAAATTCAGGTCTTGGTGAGATCTTAACTTTACATATCTAACAGCTGTCAAATTCAAATTTATCAAACTTAAATTTGACAGCTGTCATCTAAAATGAAGATCTCACCAAGACCTTTAATTTTATCATAAACACCATCAGTCTAGGATGAGTACTTTTCGAGAAATTTTCCATGCAATTATTGATCGAGCTTTGTATGGAAAGTAGTTTTTTTTGTTTGTTTTCGGAAAAGTCGTAGAACAAATTAATGTTGTTGTTTATGATGTTAGTAATCTACTCCTGCAAGGTTGTTGGTGTTTTACAAATAACCCTGTGTAGTGTTTATTAATTGTACATACATCAATGTGATATTTATTAGACTATTACAGTAAATACCTTTGTAATAAAACTAGCGAATTATTATTAGTATTCGAGAACCTTTTATTATTAACTAAAACATTTTTTTGCAATTACTTTTTGGGAATCATTATTGGCACATTTACCCTACGACATCTCGCCTACAACAGCCTACAGTGCCGCGGAAGTAGCAGCCGCGCTGCGCGGGCCGCATATTCGTAAATAGGTACCCGACGCGTTAGCCACCCGAAGTTGCTTTGTAAATAGCAGACGTGTCAGACTAATGCGTCTGCTATTTACAAGACCCCGAAGTGCTTTGTAAACAGCAAACGTACCGCGTCAGTATAATAAAAGAAAATACAAAAGATGTAAATGCTTATTGTTTTTTAGAGTTTATTATAGATTTTATAAACTAACTGTCTTTTTCATAAAAACAAGCAAAGTTATAGGTTTATAAAGTGTTATTTTACTCTTTTCACAAATGATAAAGATAAAACTATATTTTAAAGGTGCAACAGCTAAAATAAAAATTATGGACTACCTATATAAATAAACCTTATATAGGTAAATATTGTATAAGCAATGTAAACATTCTAGAATATCGTAAAAACCAACAAAAACTTTTGGTCCGACAGAGGTTCGAACCGAGATCTCTCGCGCATCAGGGCGAGCAGCCTCACCGAAACGCCACAGTGACTTGACAGTTTGCGGCAAAATTGGTCATCGCTCGATACTTTGATGCTCATCTACGTAAATACGAGCGCTCGCATATTTACGAATATGCGCGCGGCCCCCCGCGCCTGCTCCGCCCGCCCGCTGCTTCGCCCCCTCAATATCTCGGTAGCCCCGAGCCAAGGAACAAGAGAACAAAGATCTAAGTATCCATGACGTACATCATTACTCAGCTATTTACGTATTAGCTACTGGATGGCTACTAGTAGTTGCTGTCCTTGTCTTCTTGTGGTGGCGGAAGAAGAGCGCCCTAAAAGGGAGCTCTGAGGAAGCTGGAGAGCAGGTGCCGCAGGCGCCGCTACCAACGGATCAAGCTAGTGTCAGTGTTATTAGTGCTAGAATTTGTGGTCCTAGCTTCAAAACTGAGGGACTTTCATACAAACTTTCAAAAATCCTTAATTAGTGGATACCTACACTGTATATGTGTGCAAAATTTCAAGTCTCTAGGTCCAGTGGTTTAGGCTGTGCGTTGATTTGTCAGTCATTTTGGGCTTTTTTTGCCCCATTTACTACCTAAAGGGTTGATTTTCGGAAAACCACGAAACACTTGTTTACTTATTTGTCTTTAGAAGTACTCCTAAGAAGTTTCAAGTCGAAATGTCTATTTAATATTTTTTTTCCATACAAACTTTGAACCCCCATTTCACACCTTTAGGGGTGGCATTTCCAAAAATCCTTTCTTAGTGGAAACCTACACTGTATAAAGTATCTTTGTACAAAATTTTAAGTCTCTAGACCCAGCGGTTTGGGCTGTGCATTGATATGTCAGTCACCCCTTCACTTTTATATTAGAGATTGTTCTTTCACGTCTGAACTACCCAACCGAACATCCGATCATCATGAAAATTTGCATACCTGCCAACGATATTACATGTAATATCGTTGATACCTGCATGTTTTTCTGTTTTTAGTATTTGTTGCTATACCGGCAACAAAAATATGTACATAATCTGTGAAATTTTCAACTGTCTTACTATCACAGTTCATGAGATACAGCCGGGTGACAGATAGACGGACAGTGGAGTCTTTGTAATAGGGTCCCGATTTTACCCTTTAGGTACGGAACCCTAAAAAGTACTAGATTTATCCAGGCGACTATCAGTTAAAAAAAATTAAGCTTTGATTAGACAGATGGTTGTGTTGTGATACATTGGTAGGTACTTCGTTTTGGCACTAATAAAAACTTTCCAAAGAAAAGTAGCAATGTATTACATCACGGTTGTCAAAGGAATTGACAACATTTCAAAATATTTAGGTACATGTTTTCATGGATATAATGAATATTTATCGTTTTTTAGGCAACACGTATTTTTTCTTTTCCATTTATTTTCATACATTACTGCGTAGAAAATGGTTTATTCTAAAAGGACGTAAGTACAAGATATAGGTAAAATATAAGCGATGCCTTTGCCTTGCCTCTTCAAACATCAAATTTAAAAATAAACTGTCTATGATGTGAATGAGGGGTTTTCAAATTGATATTAAAAAAAAGAAAAGTAACTATTTGCCTCTCTAGATGGCGTTGATGGTAAGAGGGAAGTCAAAATTGGTAGTAAAAATACTTTGAATCCCCTATTTTTTCAACGCCATCTATCGAACCTACAGCTTTTTGTCATTTTGAAAAGCCCTCATTGTGATGTCTAATAGAGATGTAGGCACGCTAGTATTGTATAAGTCCTACACTAACTACCGCACAGAAAGGACACTCTCCGCCCATCTTACATGTACATGGGAGAATGAGGGCTTATCAAAATGACAAAAAGCTGTAGGTTCGATAGATGGCGTTGATAAAAATGTATGTCTCTGTATGAGCCGCTAGGTATTTGTTCTAGTAAGCCCATACATGAGAGTTGTTGTAAGTAGTAGTTGTGTCACACTCGGAGTTGTTGTAGTTGAATGAAAACACTGATTCCCGTAAAACTTGTAATAATTATAAAATAAGTAAACAGTAGTAAGTTAGGATGCTGGTTTGTTTCGCGGTAAATCAGTATAACGAGTGCGCAAAGTTAGTAACAAACAATAACATTTATAACGCGAGTCGCGCTGATGTATGCAAAACGGTGTGCGGTGAATGAACCGTACATGCTCCCGAGGGAAAAGTAGAAAAATAGTTAAAAAATTATATAAACGAAATAATTACAAGTAAACAAATAAGCATCCCGTACAAAGCAAGGAATTGTTATTCAATCCAACTGGAATGGTTTTCTTCCTTGTGTGTTGGCTTGATGAGATATCAATGGTTCCTCAGTCGTCGTCATCTCTATCCCTTTTTCTACTCCAGTCTGGTTTGGGGATGAGTTTGTGGGTTTATATAATTTGACCCAGTTATCGGTGCATTCAACTTCGTCAATGCCACACGATAAGGAGTTTTGCTGACCAAAGAGTTTCGCCTCGCACGGAGCGTTCTTGTAATGCATATTGTACACTGGTTGCGGAGCGATACAAATATAGCTCGATGCTTGATTTTTCTTGCAAAGTCCTAGATCTTCCTTCTCCAGTGCTAAGTACGTGTTCTTCATGAGGTTAACTGCGATGAAGGATGATTTCGGCCGTATTCTTTTCAGCTCATGGTTTTCGTGAAAAGTCAATGGAATAATTCTGTAAATCGTATATTCGTCGTTGCTGATAAGCGGTAGGTTGATTTCCACCAACAGATATCTGGTTGTTAAGCGATATTTGGTATCCAGCACGTCATATATTTTTTTTATATTTTCATGGACATTTTTCACGGGCAGGGATAGTCCTCTTGGCAATCTTCCGGCAATGAAATTGAGTTTTTCAATAAGTTGAGAGACCGGAAGCAGTGAAATATCTAGATGTCCTTTGTTGAAGTCAGACATAGTTCGCACTAGCATATCTTGTATACGATACAAGTCTGATAGTATTAAGCTCGCTGTGAGTGACGCGGCGTTGACGTCATTCATCGTCACAAGTCTTTGGAGTCGAGTTTCCATTGTACTCATGTCGTCATGAATTCGTTGTAAATACACTTGCATTGTCTTGAAATGGCTAAGTGTATAATTTTCGCTGTTTTTGATGATGTTGTTTTCTGCTTCAATTATAAGTGTTTGATTTCTCAAAAGATTTAACAGATGTTTGTCGTTGTTTTGTAATTTTTCTATATCATTTTCGTATTTTTTCGTAAATTCTTCGTCTAGTGTTCCGAAGAGGGTTCTTGCAAGGTTCCCGACTCCATTGAAGTAACCTCGTTTTCGCCGGTGTAGTGGCTTCGATAACATAAGCGCATCGTTGTCCGACAGGTGACGTATTTTGTGACGTAGTTGGTTTATTATAGAGTCACATGGCTCATGAGTTATGCGCTTGCATATTTGTGCTATATGCGTTACGTATGTGTTTATGTTTCTTTCGGCTTCAAAGTATGCGGTTAGATTGTAGTAAACTAACAGAGTCCAATCGTCGTGAATTAATTGTAGGTTCCCAATCTCGTCGTAATAAATAGGTTGATCCATTTTAATTGGCGTTATTTTGTAATTTGCGTCGGATGCGCTTTTTCCACTTGCAAAGCACATAACGAGTGTGATCGCGAAGAGGGAAAAAATGTTTCGTTTAACTCGTCTCGGCCGTAATGGCGGTTTTCTTTCTTCGCTGTTGCCGGGAAGTTTTGCGTTTTGTAGCCATCCCTTGACACGCATAATTCTACTTTCGTCTAGGAAAGGTGTCCACTTCAAAAGATTGCTCTTCTTTGTTACAGTTCCGTTTCTTCTCAGTTGGTCCATTTCGTCACTGAAATAATTTTCTTGTACGTGTTTGATAATTATCTCAGAGGCCGAATCCATTTCTTGTTTAGTTAAAATACTTTTGTTTTTGTTTCGTTTACTGCGAAGATTGGCGATAAAGCGTATCACCCAGCTGATTACTCGTATTACACGGGCCAGTGAACTGTACTTGTGCAATATTTTATGTATTGTTTCTCCCTCGTCAGCTGATTTCGTCACCATGCACCGTCGATTTATTGTTTGTGTTTCGATTTCGGTACTAAATTTTTGTTTCAAAGTTTTATCAATTTCTATGGTATTTAGAGTGTTTAGCCATTGTGGGCCCCTCCACCATAATTCAAAAGTTATAAGTTGAGACGGATAGAGTCCTCTCGTTGCACAGTCCGCTGCGTTGTCTTCTGATTTTACGTACGACCATTGGGCAGCAGGAATAACATTAGTTATTTGTTGAACTCTATTCGCAACGTAACGTTCCCATTTAGTTGCGTTTCCTTGTAGCCAAGCTAGGACCACTTTTGAGTCACTCCAGCAATAGATCTCAAGTTTCTTTTCAGTGATAGTTGATTTGATTTTTTGTTTGAGTTTTGTTAGCAATAAACTTCCATTGAGTTCGAGTCTTGGCAACGAAAGCTTTTTCTTGAGCGGTGCGACCTTGGTTTTAGCCGCGATAAGTGTTATGACGTATTCGCCCGATTCATTTTTCGTCCGACTGTACACGACGCAAGCGTAGGCTTTTTCGCTTGCGTCACTGAACCCATGGATCTCTATTTTCTTTTCAGGACACGATAGCCACCTTTTCAGGAAAATTGTATTAATGTTTGGAAGGTCTTGTCGTAGTTTTTCCCATTCTTTGGATATTTCTTCGGGTAGTTTTTCATCCCATTGTATTTTAGTCATCCATAGATTTTGAAATAATATTTTCGCTTTTATTGTTATAGGCGCTAACCAGCCAAGTGGGTCGTACAATTTGCTTAAGTCGGAAAGCAGCGTACGTTTAGTTGTTTGTTTTGTTGTATTTGCTAAGTTCCAACTAAATGTAAATGTATCCATCTTGGAGTTCCAGCCGATTCCCAAGGTTTTTGTATCATGGGGTTGATCGGATTTGAAGCTAATTTCACTCTTAAAACATTTCTGCTCGTCTGGCAAATCTTCTAAAATAGATGGTTCGTTTCTTGCCCATTTTCTTAAGTTGAAACCATCCTTATTCATAAGTTCAATAAGGTCGGTTATTAGTTTTTTAGCTGAGTCGATTCGGTCTTCCCCGTGGACAAGGTCATCCATGTAAAACCTATTCTTGAGAACCTCTGATGCTGCGGGGTATAGATGTGCCTCATCCTGCGCTAGTTGTAGCAAAGTTCTCATGGCTAGATAAGGGGCTACTTTGGTACCGTATGTTACGGTGCATAGTTGCATTTGTTGTATAGGTTCCCGGGGGTGTTGTCTCCATAGAATGGTCTGAAGTCCTTGTTGACCTTGATGTATAATTATATTGCGGTACATCTTCTCTACGTCTGCCGTAAAAACGTATTTATGTACTCGCCAGTTGATCATGAGAGTGAGCATATCCTTTTGTAGGTTAGGACCCGTGTACATTAAATCGTTAAGTGAGTACTTGGTACTTGAAGGCATCGACGCGTTGAAAACAACCCTTAGTTTTGTGGTGGTTGATTCATCGCGAAGTACACCGTGATGTGGGAGATAGGATTTTACTTGTTCCTTAGTTGATGACGTCACGGGTGTCATATGACCCATAGTTAAGTACACATTCATAAAGTTCTTGTATTGTGCGCCAAAGTTCCTGTTCTTTTCCATTTTTCTTTCAAGTTGCAAAAATTGAGCTAGTGCTTGAGGTCTTGTTTGACCTAAATTGCTCTCAAAGTTCTGCTTCATAGGCATTTTTACGACATATTTGCCGTCTGGATGTCTTTCTGTAGTTTCGACGTAGTGTTTCTCACAAATAATATCTTCGCTTGTTTGTTGTTCATTATCTGTGATTTCTTCAGACTCCCAAAATTTTGCTATCTCTTGTAGTTCGTTCAGGGTAACAAAACAGTTGAAAGTCTTCACATTCCCACATAAAATCCACCCCGCTTTGGTTTGTTGAGCTATAGGGTAGTTTTTGTTGCTCTTGATTATTCCATCTAGGATTAGTTCGGAGTACATGTCCGCTCCCAACAACATGTCTATTGGAGCTGCGACATTGAACGTAGGATCTGCTAGTTTTAGGCTGTCTAGGTACTCCCAGTCCTTGATCTCGAATGATTGACTAGGTAAGTTAGTAATCAATCTTCTGATGATTAACGTTTCTACGCTGAAGGTGAAGTCTGAATGTATCGATTTACATTCCAGTTGTACCGATGCTTTACAGCTTCCAGACGAGGTCCCAACTCCTGATACGACGGCGCTTAGTTTCTGTCTTGGGATTCGCAGTAGTTGGGCAGCATTTTCCGTCAACAGGCTGACCTGTGATCCTTGGTCTAATAGCGCTCTCATGGTAATGTATTCACCTTCAACATTCTTGACCTTTAACAGCATTGTTGTTAATAAGACTTCTTTTTCTTCATTTGTTACAGAGTTCACGTGTTTTGATCCTGATTGAGTGTTGTTTGATGTTTGTTTTTCTGAGTAGTCCCGAGAGTCCTTAATATCCTTGTTGTTATCATGCAATAAAGTATGGTGAGGTTTATTGCAAACTCTGCAAGTCTTGTTTGAAGTACATTTCTTTTCTCCGTGACTGTATAAACAATTCTTGCAAAGTTTCATTTTTGCAACCAAAGCGTTTCGAGCGTCGATCGGCAGACTTTGGAATTTGTCACACTGCATTAATACATGATCAGTTTTGCATGTTGGGCAGTTTCTCGCTATTGTGTAAAACGTACGAGCCGAGTTCATTGTCTTACTAAAGTTGAATGACTTGTTATTTAGGTTGCTGTTTTTCTTGAAGTTGATGTTTGGCGTTTGATTTTGTTTTTGTTGTTGATTGCCGCGCATCCCCTCAAAGCCAATGAATTTTGATTCCAGGAACAAAATAAATTCTTCTAGCTCAGGTGGATCTCTCGGTGACTTCAATTTACTAATGTAGTCGTTGTATGTTTCCGAATCAAGTTTCTGACAAAGTAAATAAACAATCATCGGATCCCATGTGTGGGTATTAATTCCAATGTTGTTCAGGCCGTTCAGGCATTCTAAAGTGACGTCATGGAGATTATTTATGTTGAAAGCGTTTGCTTGTTGTAAAACAGGAAGATTAAGTAATGTGCTCATGTATGATGTAAACATGAGCCGTTTGTTATCGTAGCGATGTTGCAGGATATCCCAGCATGAGTCATAGTTATCAGCGCTAGTTTTCAGATGACGAATCAATCTTTCAGCCTCTCCTGTTAGTTTAGATTTTAGGTGTTGCATTTTTTGCGCTTTTGGTATCATTGGGTTTGAATGAATAGTTTCAACAAACAGATCTTTGAAAGATGTCCATTGAGAGTAGTTGCCCGAAAATTCTGGTAGTTGTACTGTAGGAGCAGATTTTTCATAGTGAGCGTTATTCCAGATTTTTTGGTTAATATCTTTTCTTAAGGTATCGTATTTCATCTCCATTTCCAGATATAAGTTTTCGTAATCTAGGTTTGGGCTTTGAAGTGCGTAATCAAGGTCCCAGTTTAGTTTATCGATACGCTCCCATTTCGACTTAAGAATGTTTAAGCTTTCTTCAAACTCCCACTTTTCGTTCATGTTGTTTAAATTAATTTTCTGGCAAACTCGCTGAAAGGCTTTGAAATTGCAATCTTGTTGGCGAAGCAATTCTTGAATGTAGGTATCAGATTCCTTCGCCGTCGTTTGCTCCAGTTTTTGTTCTTTAAAGGTACTTTTCGATGTTGATGTTTCAGAGCTTTTCGCTTTTAAGTTCAGCTTAAGTTGTAACATATGTTGTCTAGTTTCTTCGTAGATACCTTTTAGTTTGCTGTGAACGTCATCTTTGAAATATGTTATTTCAGGGTCAGCAACCTCGAGAAGCTTTTGATGGTTTTCCTGGAATTCATGCCAGTGGGCATCCATAGCTCCAAGTCTTGACACTAGGTACTCCAAAGTTTTCCTCGAAGCGCTGTCCTTTCGATAGTTCGTGCATATTTGTTTTATGTTTTCGAAAGTCGCCTCCTGGCGCGTTAAAATATCTTGGTAGTCAGTAGACAATGTTACCGATATTTTCTTGTTTTTTTTGTAGTTCAGTTAGCAGTGGGTAGCAGTATACCCTCCTCCAAATCCTTGATCCCGTAACCGTAGTAGTTGTAGTTAGTTGTGGTCACGTAGCCCAGGGATTGAAGTAAATTGTGTTGTAAAACCCAGGAATGTTATTTTCGTAGTTCAGTTAGCAGTGGGTAGCAGTATACCCTCCTCCAAATCCTTGATCCCGTAACCGTAGTAGTTGTAGTTAGTTGTGGTCACGTAGCCCAGGGATTGAAGTAAATTGTGTTGTAAAACCCAGGAATGTTATTTTCGTAGTTCAGTTAGCAGTGGGTAGCAGTATACCCTCCTCCAAATCCTTGATCCCGTAACCGTAGTAGTTGTAGTTAGTTGTGGTCACGTAGCCCAGGGATTGAAGTAGTCGCTAGTTGTATTGATGCCCTAGACCTCCCCTTGCGGTATGTGCGAGAATCCTTCTCAAATTAGCAGGTGATTGCCGCTTGTGGCAGGCCTGTTAAGCCGATTCGCTACCACACTGAGAAATCCAAAAAGCACCAATTTTTCTTCTCGAAGGACTTCAATGTCCAGTTGCGTAGTTCCGCGCTGGAGCACTATATCCTTCTCGTAGTTGTTGCTCGAAGGACCACAATGTATGAGCCGCTAGGTATTTGTTCTAGTAAGCCCATACATGAGAGTTGTTGTAAGTAGTAGTTGTGTCACACTCGGAGTTGTTGTAGTTGAATGAAAACACTGATTCCCGTAAAACTTGTAATAATTATAAAATAAGTAAACAGTAGTAAGTTAGGATGCTGGTTTGTTTCGCGGTAAATCAGTATAACGAGTGCGCAAAGTTAGTAACAAACAATAACATTTATAACGCGAGTCGCGCTGATGTATGCAAAACGGTGTGCGGTGAATGAACCGTACAGTCTCAATGTATTTTTTTTTACGAATCTTCGAAGAGTATATACAGTCGGCCAAGTCAATTTTGACTCATCTCTTTCTATCAACGCCGTCCAGTGAGGCAAATAGTTACTATTTTTATTTTTTCTCTTTGAAAAGCCTCATTATTTTGTTGATTTTTATAGAAAGAAATAGTGGAAAGATGTATTTTTCTTGTATTTAGTTATACTCATGGGTTTGCTGTAATTTCAATTTCGGAATTTAAAATTACTCGAACGAGCAATGTGTCTTATGTCTCTCTTTAGTCCGAGATACAGGTTTTTCAACCTAGTTCGGACACAGCCGACGTAATATATGTAACATTCGCCTATATCTGAAATGTTTGTACTGTACTACTTTGTTATTTATGCTGGGAAATAAATAAATATTATTATTATATTATTATTATTAGTGCCGGATAATGTTTACCCTAAATCTAGGGTAAATTACCTTGGCTGGCACCTCTGTTTTTTTTAATAGAAGGCAAAGAGACTCATCTCAGACTCCCTACATCGCGTTGATTTTAGATTTTTTTAATTAACGTAAAAAATACTGATCTAATAATTCTGAAAAAATATATTAGCTTAGAACACTAAAATCTTGAAATGGTTTTCTAATTTTAGTACTTTCTCAAAATGAAATGTTGTCAATTTGTTATCTTATGTCAATAAAATTATTCAATAAACTAATACCAATGGCAAGGAAAGATAAGTCTTGGTAAGCCAATGAAATAATTTAAATGTGCGTTGTATCGATTACTGACTATACTGACTGACAAATGTTTTTATAGCGTTAAGGAATTTATTAATTGCAAATTTTTTATATTAACAGATCATTTTTTTTATATATTATGTTTTAGGTATTTATTCAATTCGGTTACTTCTGGACATGTTTTCATTATTATTATTTTTTTATTTATGATTACTTTGCGACATTGTTAATTTACTCGTATTATTAATCAAGACCCATCTCTAATTTGCAAATCAATGTTAATTGGTTAAATATGAGAAACGAAACCAATAAATGTTAAATTGTACTGACCACATTTACAGCAATAAATTATTTACATCCATCTGCCATATCAAAGCGATTACGAAAGCAATGTAAGTTAGCGATCGAGTCCCAACGAAGTCTTCAATTAAAAAAACATAATATACCTACCGCATAATAATCATTATATTAGGAATTTAGGTAATAGTTTACCCATCTGTTTTCATAGGTATTTATTGTTTTCTGAAGGCTAGACATTCACAAAACGGCCAATATGAACGCAAAACACGTGTGTTTGTAAAGTTAATTTATAACCCGTATCTAATTTTACACGAGTCGTTAGGTAGAATTCACTACCTATTGAAATTAGTAATTAGTTTTGGCTTGCCTAAAACATATGTCGGGAAGCGACCAAATTCTCTGCGCCGGCGCCGCGGCCGGTCGACGCGCGCAGCCGCGCGCCGTAGACATTAAAAAAAAACCGGCTAAGTGCGTGTCGGACCACGCGCCATAGGGTTCCGTAGTTACCTTATACCATATGATATTTCATACCACTATTATTTTTCGTCTGCAAAAATGACTTTGTTTTTCACAGTGTTGGTATGAAAGACAAAGTTATATTTTCAGTTTTGGAAAATGTGCTATATCTCAAAAACTAATTATTATATTTCGTTCAAACCAATTTTCGTTGAAAGTGTTTATTAATAACTACAGCATATTTTTTTTTCAGATTTTTTACTATCTTATTTTAAAAGTTAGAGGGGGGGGGGGACACACATTTTACCACTTTGGCAGTGTTTATCTTTCAAACGGTTGACTTTGAAAAAAAATCGTCTTAGGAACCTCAATGCCATTTTATAAGACCTATCTATAGACACGTATTGGTTTGAAGAAAAAAAAATTTCAGTTTCAGTTTCATGTATGGGGAGCCCCCCTTAATCTTTTAATTTTTTTATTTTTATGTTAAATTCGTTAAGCGGTTAACAGAATACATCTACTTACCAAGTTTCAACTGTGTAATCCTGATACTTTCGGAATAAAGTGGCTGTGACATACGGACGGACAGACAGACAGACAGACATGACGAATCTATAAGGGTTCCGTTTTTTGCCATTTAGGCTACGGAACCCTAACAATGAACGCTCACTTTAAAATAAATATAGGATTTCGGGTTAGGTTCGGACACTAATATATAAGTTTTTTCAAAACAGTAGAGGAGCTAACGTCACTTAGGCCCTTTTGTCATTGCACTAAGATATCGTCCGAATTTTGCTCGTACGTCATCGGCCGAGCTTAGCCGATCGAAACAAACGTATGTTAAAGATCGAGATCGCATACACTACAACCGACATCGCCGACTAGGCGCTCATTCATTTGTTTTGATCGGCCGACATAGTTCGGCCGATAACGGATTTAGTGTATTTGTACCGTTAGAGTGACGTCAGCCGTCAAATTCGAATGAATGAATGAATTAATCTATTACAAGCTGTTACTAGCGGCCGCCCGCGGTTTCACCCGCGTGGTTCCCGTTCCCCTCGGAATATCGAAATAAAAAGTATCCTATGTTTTAATCCAGGCTATCTACTATCTGTGTGCCAAATTTCAACTAAATCCGTTCAGTAGTTTTTGGGTGATTGAGGAACAAACATCCAAACCCACAAACTTTCACATTTATAATATTAGTAGGATTTGTAATTTTTTAGGTTCTTTATTTTGGAAATACAACAATTGGTATACTGTGGAACACGGTCTTTTATTACTCACCGTAACAATTTTTTTTACAAGTTGTAAGTTTTTTTACAAGTTTTGATTGTTTTGATTAACAAAATTAGGTAATATAAGGGTGAATATACAGGGTCACTGGAAATATGACGTATTCCTGCTAAGGGGTTATAGAAGAGGTCAAAACAAATATTTTTTGTAATATTACTTTTTCTCAAAAAGTTCATAGTTTTTGAGTTAATTGAAATTAAGTAATTTTTCACCAAAAGTACGTTTTCAGACACAAAAAATTTAAATAAAAAATAACTACTCGTTCGATTCCGGTTTTTTTATTATTTTGGGATAAAAAACACTCTAAGTGTTGATAATGAATAAAAAAAAATACAAAAAGTACAGGTGTTTATAAAAAAATCAATCCTTAAAAACATTTTTATTTTTATTTTTTCAGATTTTTTAGAAACGGCAGCAAATATCTTTAAAAAATTCCTAGTAACTAAGCGTGCATAATATTTTAAAAACATCACCATCTATTCAGCTTTCAGATGAGGTATACAACTTAATAATAACTTAAAAAGAAAATGAGAAATTAAGACTTAAGTAAATTGCAGTCCCATTTCATGTAGCAAAAATTTCCTACTTCGACCGCTTCAGAGGTGGCCGTATTATCCTACTTATATCATAAATGTGAAAGTTTGCTTGTTTGGATGATTGTTAATCTATCACGCAAAACGGCTGAACCTATTTGGATGAAATATGGCACACAGATAGTTTAAAAGCCAGATTAAAACATAGGAGGATACTATTATCTTGGTTAAAGGTTCCCTAGGGATTTTCTCGAATGTAAATGCGGATGAAGTCGCGGGCGGAGGCTAGTTTGCCATAAACGGTCGTGCTTACTAAAAATACGAATTTATTCATTATCAACACTTAGAGTGTTTTCTATCCCAAAATAACAAAAAATCCGGAATCTAACGAGTAGTTATTTTTTATTTAAAAAATTTATGTCTGAAAACGTACTTTTGGTGAAAAATTACTTAATTTCAATTAGCTCAAAAACTATGAACTTTTTGAGAAAAAGTAATATTACAAGAAATATTTGTTTTGACCTTATCTATAAACCCTTAGCAGGAATACGTCATATTTCCAGTGACCCTGTATATTAGTCAAATAAACCAAAAGATTTGTAGCATTTAATTTAACGTGTTTTGATAAACGGATTTATGGAATAATTATTTTCATAAGGAAAGCGCTTGTTTTTAAAAAAGTACAAGACTTGTAAGTTTTGATAAACAGGGCACAGGTATAATGCGACATTTTTCTACAGCATAAAAATACCATTGAATGTATTACTATTGAACTAGGGCAGCGATAACCATTGTGTAACTATACATCTGCTATACAATCTTTATTAGTAAGTACACGAAGTACTTATAATTTCATTGACGCAAATGTTTGAGTATTGTTAGCTCAACACAAACAACTAACGATTTCAATACATTACAATTTAATAAAATAATTTGGTTACCGTCGTCGCTTATATATTCTGTGCCGTCGCCGTCATTTTGTCAGTTTATCTTAAAATTTAATTCTAGCTAGTTGTAGACAAGTAATTGTCTACAGCGAAAGGGTGCTGAATAAAAATGATGTAAGTTTTTGGTATTAACTATTCTTGATCTGACGAATTTATGTTTAGTACTAGGAGAGACCAACTAGGACAGTCAAACGCGGAAGCACAATATCAAAAATCTAATCGGGGTTTGACCAGTATATACCTAATAACAGATTCTATCAGTTTGTCGGATTTAGAATAATAAAAAAACATATTTCTTAATTGCATGTTAATTGTTTCAATATTAGAAGAATTGATACCTTGTAACACTGTTTTTTTCACCTATCCTTACGGTAGCAAGCACTTGATTTTAAAGTACTTTTTATAGCGAAATTCTCGCTATAGTCTTGTAGGTTGGACAAGGAACATTAGGTATTAGATGTAGGTAAGAGTTTAGATAGGTTTTACAAAACACACCTAGTGTTTTCATATAGCTTTTGATATGGTTTGAGTAGGATAAATGCATGAATATTTCTACCTTTGTTTGGGTCAGTTTCCAGTGGTTTGGCGAATGTCGGTGATTGTACCACGCACTTCGGCATTCGGGCATTCACTTAAATTCATTTTAAAATATCATTCACAAAGAATTTTAGCACTTTTCAATAATTAAAGCAAATAAACTTTCTTGTTTACATATCTCATAGCTGTCTTTTCAATTGACAAGTGACAACTGTCAGATGTGACGTTTAGCGTTCCGATTCCCGCTAACTGAATGTTTCGGACCAATTAATTTACACTTTGGTGATAAAATCAAATAAATAAATATCACCTAAGTACACATTCATAAAGTTCTTGTATTGTGCGCCAAAGTTCCTGTTCTTTTCCATTTTTCTTTCAAGTTGCAAAAATTGAGCTAGTGCTTGAGGTCTTGTTTGACCTAAATTGCTCTCAAAGTTCTGCTTCATAGGCATTTTTACGACATATTTGCCGTCTGGATGTCTTTCTGTAGTTTCGACGTAGTGTTTCTCACAAATAATATCTTCGCTTGTTTGTTGTTCATTATCTGTGATTTCTTCAGACTCCCAAAATTTTGCTATCTCTTGTAGTTCGTTCAGGGTAACAAAACAGTTGAAAGTCTTCACATTCCCACATAAAATCCACCCCGCTTTGGTTTGTTGAGCTATAGGGTAGTTTTTGTTGCTCTTGATTATTCCATCTAGGATTAGTTCGGAGTACATGTCCGCTCCCAACAACATGTCTATTGGAGCTGCGACATTGAACGTAGGATCTGCTAGTTTTAGGCTGTCTAGGTACTCCCAGTCCTTGATCTCGAATGATTGACTAGGTAAGTTAGTAATCAATCTTCTGATGATTAACGTTTCTACGCTGAAGGTGAAGTCTGAATGTATCGATTTACATTCCAGTTGTACCGATGCTTTACAGCTTCCAGACGAGGTCCCAACTCCTGATACGACGGCGCTTAGTTTCTGTCTTGGGATTCGCAGTAGTTGGGCAGCATTTTCCGTCAACAGGCTGACCTGTGATCCTTGGTCTAATAGCGCTCTCATGGTAATGTATTCACCTTCAACATTCTTGACCTTTAACAGCATTGTTGTTAATAAGACTTCTTTTTCTTCATTTGTTACAGAGTTCACGTGTTTTGATCCTGATTGAGTGTTGTTTGATGTTTGTTTTTCTGAGTAGTCCCGAGAGTCCTTAATATCCTTGTTGTTATCATGCAATAAAGTATGGTGAGGTTTATTGCAAACTCTGCAAGTCTTGTTTGAAGTACATTTCTTTTCTCCGTGACTGTATAAACAATTCTTGCAAAGTTTCATTTTTGCAACCAAAGCGTTTCGAGCGTCGATCGGCAGACTTTGGAATTTGTCACACTGCATTAATACATGATCAGTTTTGCATGTTGGGCAGTTTCTCGCTATTGTGTAAAACGTACGAGCCGAGTTCATTGTCTTACTAAAGTTGAATGACTTGTTATTTAGGTTGCTGTTTTTCTTGAAGTTGATGTTTGGCGTTTGATTTTGTTTTTGTTGTTGATTGCCGCGCATCCCCTCAAAGCCAATGAATTTTGATTCCAGGAACAAAATAAATTCTTCTAGCTCAGGTGGATCTCTCGGTGACTTCAATTTACTAATGTAGTCGTTGTATGTTTCCGAATCAAGTTTCTGACAAAGTAAATAAACAATCATCGGATCCCATGTGTGGGTATTAATTCCAATGTTGTTCAGGCCGTTCAGGCATTCTAAAGTGACGTCATGGAGATTATTTATGTTGAAAGCGTTTGCTTGTTGTAAAACAGGAAGATTAAGTAATGTGCTCATGTATGATGTAAACATGAGCCGTTTGTTATCGTAGCGATGTTGCAGGATATCCCAGCATGAGTCATAGTTATCAGCGCTAGTTTTCAGATGACGAATCAATCTTTCAGCCTCTCCTGTTAGTTTAGATTTTAGGTGTTGCATTTTTTGCGCTTTTGGTATCATTGGGTTTGAATGAATAGTTTCAACAAACAGATCTTTGAAAGATGTCCATTGAGAGTAGTTGCCCGAAAATTCTGGTAGTTGTACTGTAGGAGCAGATTTTTCATAGTGAGCGTTATTCCAGATTTTTTGGTTAATATCTTTTCTTAAGGTATCGTATTTCATCTCCATTTCCAGATATAAGTTTTCGTAATCTAGGTTTGGGCTTTGAAGTGCGTAATCAAGGTCCCAGTTTAGTTTATCGATACGCTCCCATTTCGACTTAAGAATGTTTAAGCTTTCTTCAAACTCCCACTTTTCGTTCATGTTGTTTAAATTAATTTTCTGGCAAACTCGCTGAAAGGCTTTGAAATTGCAATCTTGTTGGCGAAGCAATTCTTGAATGTAGGTATCAGATTCCTTCGCCGTCGTTTGCTCCAGTTTTTGTTCTTTAAAGGTACTTTTCGATGTTGATGTTTCAGAGCTTTTCGCTTTTAAGTTCAGCTTAAGTTGTAACATATGTTGTCTAGTTTCTTCGTAGATACCTTTTAGTTTGCTGTGAACGTCATCTTTGAAATATGTTATTTCAGGGTCAGCAACCTCGAGAAGCTTTTGATGGTTTTCCTGGAATTCATGCCAGTGGGCATCCATAGCTCCAAGTCTTGACACTAGGTACTCCAAAGTTTTCCTCGAAGCGCTG
This sequence comes from Agriphila tristella, assembly GCA_928269145.1. NCBI lineage: Eukaryota > Metazoa > Arthropoda > Insecta > Lepidoptera > Crambidae > Agriphila > Agriphila tristella. The sequence continues at coordinate 20,074,046 of OV743431.1, read as the reverse complement.
TCCTTTCGATAGTTCGTGCATATTTGTTTTATGTTTTCGAAAGTCGCCTCCTGGCGCGTTAAAATATCTTGGTAGTTAGTAGACAATGTTACCGATATTTTCTTGTTTTTTTTGTAGTTCAGTTAGCAGTGGGTAGCAGTATACCCTCCTCCAAATCCTTGATCCCGTAACCGTAGTAGTTGTAGTTAGTTGTGGTCACGTAGCCCAGGGATTGAAGTAAATTGTGTTGTAAAACCCAGGAATGTTATTTTCGTAGTTCAGTTAGCAGTGGGTAGCAGTATACCCTCCTCCAAATCCTTGATCCCGTAACCGTAGTAGTTGTAGTTAGTTGTGGTCACGTAGCCCAGGGATTGAAGTAAATTGTGTTGTAAAACCCAGGAATGTTATTTTCGTAGTTCAGTTAGCAGTGGGTAGCAGTATACCCTCCTCCAAATCCTTGATCCCGTAACCGTAGTAGTTGTAGTTAGTTGTGGTCACGTAGCCCAGGGATTGAAGTAGTCGCTAGTTGTATTGATGCCCTAGACCTCCCCTTGCGGTATGTGCGAGAATCCTTCTCAAATTAGCAGGTGATTGCCGCTTGTGGCAGGCCTGTTAAGCCGATTCGCTACCACACTGAGAAATCCAAAAAGCACCAATTTTTCTTCTCGAAGGACTTCAATGTCCAGTTGCGTAGTTCCGCGCTGGAGCACTATATCCTTCTCGTAGTTGTTGCTCGAAGGACCACAATGTATGAGCCGCTAGGTATTTGTTCTAGTAAGCCCATACATGAGAGTTGTTGTAAGTAGTAGTTGTGTCACACTCGGAGTTGTTGTAGTTGAATGAAAACACTGATTCCCGTAAAACTTGTAATAATTATAAAATAAGTAAACAGTAGTAAGTTAGGATGCTGGTTTGTTTCGCGGTAAATCAGTATAACGAGTGCGCAAAGTTAGTAACAAACAATAACATTTATAACGCGAGTCGCGCTGATGTATGCAAAACGGTGTGCGGTGAATGAACCGTACAGTCTCAATGTATTTTTTTTTACGAATCTTCGAAGAGTATATACAGTCGGCCAAGTCAATTTTGACTCATCTCTTTCTATCAACGCCGTCCAGTGAGGCAAATAGTTACTATTTTTATTTTTTCTCTTTGAAAAGCCTCATTATTTTGTTGATTTTTATAGAAAGAAATAGTGGAAAGATGTATTTTTCTTGTATTTAGTTATACTCATGGGTTTGCTGTAATTTCAATTTCGGAATTTAAAATTACTCGAACGAGCAATGTGTCTTATGTCTCTCTTTAGTCCGAGATACAGGTTTTTCAACCTAGTTCGGACACAGCCGACGTAATATATGTAACATTCGCCTATATCTGAAATGTTTGTACTGTACTACTTTGTTATTTATGCTGGGAAATAAATAAATATTATTATTATATTATTATTATTAGTGCCGGATAATGTTTACCCTAAATCTAGGGTAAATTACCTTGGCTGGCACCTCTGTTTTTTTTAATAGAAGGCAAAGAGACTCATCTCAGACTCCCTACATCGCGTTGATTTTAGATTTTTTTAATTAACGTAAAAAATACTGATCTAATAATTCTGAAAAAATATATTAGCTTAGAACACTAAAATCTTGAAATGGTTTTCTAATTTTAGTACTTTCTCAAAATGAAATGTTGTCAATTTGTTATCTTATGTCAATAAAATTATTCAATAAACTAATACCAATGGCAAGGAAAGATAAGTCTTGGTAAGCCAATGAAATAATTTAAATGTGCGTTGTATCGATTACTGACTATACTGACTGACAAATGTTTTTATAGCGTTAAGGAATTTATTAATTGCAAATTTTTTATATTAACAGATCATTTTTTTTATATATTATGTTTTAGGTATTTATTCAATTCGGTTACTTCTGGACATGTTTTCATTATTATTATTTTTTTATTTATGATTACTTTGCGACATTGTTAATTTACTCGTATTATTAATCAAGACCCATCTCTAATTTGCAAATCAATGTTAATTGGTTAAATATGAGAAACGAAACCAATAAATGTTAAATTGTACTGACCACATTTACAGCAATAAATTATTTACATCCATCTGCCATATCAAAGCGATTACGAAAGCAATGTAAGTTAGCGATCGAGTCCCAACGAAGTCTTCAATTAAAAAAACATAATATACCTACCGCATAATAATCATTATATTAGGAATTTAGGTAATAGTTTACCCATCTGTTTTCATAGGTATTTATTGTTTTCTGAAGGCTAGACATTCACAAAACGGCCAATATGAACGCAAAACACGTGTATTGTATCTTGTTTGTAAAGTTAATTTATAACCCGTATCTAATTTTACACGAGTCGTTAGGTAGAATTCACTACCTATTGAAATTAGTAATTAGTTTTGGCTTGCCTAAAACATATGTCGGGAAGCGACCAAATTCTCTGCGCCGGCGCCGCGGCCGGTCGACGCGCGCAGCCGCGCGCCGTAGACATTAAAAAAAAACCGGCTAAGTGCGTGTCGGACCACGCGCCATAGGGTTCCGTAGTTACCTTATACCATATGATATTTCATACCACTATTATTTTTCGTCTGCAAAAATGACTTTGTTTTTCACAGTGTTGGTATGAAAGACAAAGTTATATTTTCAGTTTTGGAAAATGTGCTATATCTCAAAAACTAATTATTATATTTCGTTCAAACCAATTTTCGTTGAAAGTGTTTATTAATAACTACAGCATATTTTTTTTTCAGATTTTTTACTATCTTATTTTAAAAGTTAGAGGGGGGGGGGGACACACATTTTACCACTTTGGCAGTGTTTATCTTTCAAACGGTTGACTTTGAAAAAAAATCGTCTTAGGAACCTCAATGCCATTTTATAAGACCTATCTATAGACACGTATTGGTTTGAAGAAAAAAAAATTTCAGTTTCAGTTTCATGTATGGGGAGCCCCCCTTAATCTTTTAATTTTTTTATTTTTATGTTAAATTCGTTAAGCGGTTAACAGAATACATCTACTTACCAAGTTTCAACTGTGTAATCCTGATACTTTCGGAATAAAGTGGCTGTGACATACGGACGGACAGACAGACAGACAGACATGACGAATCTATAAGGGTTCCGTTTTTTGCCATTTAGGCTACGGAACCCTAACAATGAACGCTCACTTTAAAATAAATATAGGATTTCGGGTTAGGTTCGGACACTAATATATAAGTTTTTTCAAAACAGTAGAGGAGCTAACGTCACTTAGGCCCTTTTGTCATTGCACTAAGATATCGTCCGAATTTTGCTCGTACGTCATCGGCCGAGCTTAGCCGATCGAAACAAACGTATGTTAAAGATCGAGATCGCATACACTACAACCGACATCGCCGACTAGGCGCTCATTCATTTGTTTTGATCGGCCGACATAGTTCGGCCGATAACGGATTTAGTGTATTTGTACCGTTAGAGTGACGTCAGCCGTCAAATTCGAATGAATGAATGAATTAATCTATTACAAGCTGTTACTAGCGGCCGCCCGCGGTTTCACCCGCGTGGTTCCCGTTCCCCTCGGAATATCGAAATAAAAAGTATCCTATGTTTTAATCCAGGCTATCTACTATCTGTGTGCCAAATTTCAACTAAATCCGTTCAGTAGTTTTTGGGTGATTGAGGAACAAACATCCAAACCCACAAACTTTCACATTTATAATATTAGTAGGATTTGTAATTTTTTAGGTTCTTTATTTTGGAAATACAACAATTGGTATACTGTGGAACACGGTCTTTTATTACTCACCGTAACAATTTTTTTTACAAGTTGTAAGTTTTTTTACAAGTTTTGATTGTTTTGATTAACAAAATTAGGTAATATAAGGGTGAATATACAGGGTCACTGGAAATATGACGTATTCCTGCTAAGGGGTTATAGAAGAGGTCAAAACAAATATTTTTTGTAATATTACTTTTTCTCAAAAAGTTCATAGTTTTTGAGTTAATTGAAATTAAGTAATTTTTCACCAAAAGTACGTTTTCAGACACAAAAAATTTAAATAAAAAATAACTACTCGTTCGATTCCGGTTTTTTTATTATTTTGGGATAAAAAACACTCTAAGTGTTGATAATGAATAAAAAAAAATACAAAAAGTACAGGTGTTTATAAAAAAATCAATCCTTAAAAACATTTTTATTTTTATTTTTTCAGATTTTTTAGAAACGGCAGCAAATATCTTTAAAAAATTCCTAGTAACTAAGCGTGCATAATATTTTAAAAACATCACCATCTATTCAGCTTTCAGATGAGGTATACAACTTAATAATAACTTAAAAAGAAAATGAGAAATTAAGACTTAAGTAAATTGCAGTCCCATTTCATGTAGCAAAAATTTCCTACTTCGACCGCTTCAGAGGTGGCCGTATTATCCTACTTATATCATAAATGTGAAAGTTTGCTTGTTTGGATGATTGTTAATCTATCACGCAAAACGGCTGAACCTATTTGGATGAAATATGGCACACAGATAGTTTAAAAGCCAGATTAAAACATAGGAGGATACTATTATCTTGGTTAAAGGTTCCCTAGGGATTTTCTCGAATGTAAATGCGGATGAAGTCGCGGGCGGAGGCTAGTTTGCCATAAACGGTCGTGCTTACTAAAAATACGAATTTATTCATTATCAACACTTAGAGTGTTTTCTATCCCAAAATAACAAAAAATCCGGAATCTAACGAGTAGTTATTTTTTATTTAAAAAATTTATGTCTGAAAACGTACTTTTGGTGAAAAATTACTTAATTTCAATTAGCTCAAAAACTATGAACTTTTTGAGAAAAAGTAATATTACAAGAAATATTTGTTTTGACCTTATCTATAAACCCTTAGCAGGAATACGTCATATTTCCAGTGACCCTGTATATTAGTCAAATAAACCAAAAGATTTGTAGCATTTAATTTAACGTGTTTTGATAAACGGATTTATGGAATAATTATTTTCATAAGGAAAGCGCTTGTTTTTAAAAAAGTACAAGACTTGTAAGTTTTGATAAACAGGGCACAGGTATAATGCGACATTTTTCTACAGCATAAAAATACCATTGAATGTATTACTATTGAACTAGGGCAGCGATAACCATTGTGTAACTATACATCTGCTATACAATCTTTATTAGTAAGTACACGAAGTACTTATAATTTCATTGACGCAAATGTTTGAGTATTGTTAGCTCAACACAAACAACTAACGATTTCAATACATTACAATTTAATAAAATAATTTGGTTACCGTCGTCGCTTATATATTCTGTGCCGTCGCCGTCATTTTGTCAGTTTATCTTAAAATTTAATTCTAGCTAGTTGTAGACAAGTAATTGTCTACAGCGAAAGGGTGCTGAATAAAAATGATGTAAGTTTTTGGTATTAACTATTCTTGATCTGACGAATTTATGTTTAGTACTAGGAGAGACCAACTAGGACAGTCAAACGCGGAAGCACAATATCAAAAATCTAATCGGGGTTTGACCAGTATATACCTAATAACAGATTCTATCAGTTTGTCGGATTTAGAATAATAAAAAAACATATTTCTTAATTGCATGTTAATTGTTTCAATATTAGAAGAATTGATACCTTGTAACACTGTTTTTTTCACCTATCCTTACGGTAGCAAGCACTTGATTTTAAAGTACTTTTTATAGCGAAATTCTCGCTATAGTCTTGTAGGTTGGACAAGGAACATTAGGTATTAGATGTAGGTAAGAGTTTAGATAGGTTTTACAAAACACACCTAGTGTTTTCATATAGCTTTTGATATGGTTTGAGTAGGATAAATGCATGAATATTTCTACCTTTGTTTGGGTCAGTTTCCAGTGGTTTGGCGAATGTCGGTGATTGTACCACGCACTTCGGCATTCGGGCATTCACTTAAATTCATTTTAAAATATCATTCACAAAGAATTTTAGCACTTTTCAATAATTAAAGCAAATAAACTTTCTTGTTTACATATCTCATAGCTGTCTTTTCAATTGACAAGTGACAACTGTCAGATGTGACGTTTAGCGTTCCGATTCCCGCTAACTGAATGTTTCGGACCAATTAATTTACACTTTGGTGATAAAATCAAATAAATAAATATCACCTATTTGTTATTTTAATTAAATAAAGTAAATGTTAATGTCTCGCATGCTAGTTAAACGTTGTAATATTAATATTCAGACAAAAGGTAAGTAAGTTCAGGGAGTGCGATTGTCTATGGTGTGTCTTTTGTCGATGGTACTCATTCGAGAGAATTCTAGCAAACTCGGTGGATTTCCGCCATATCACTTTTTCGCCTGTGTCATTCAGAGATGCAGGAAATTTTCGTCATGTGAAGTCAATCCATGTAATTGCTGTTTGGGTTTTCTTTAATTTCATAATGTGTTGAGCCTGAATTGTAGGGGTGAGTGTTCTACCAATGGATGTAATTATTTGTCCGTTTTTACCAGTGGTATCCAGATTGTAACCTCGTGTCGTATTGTTCTCAGGGCTCCAGCTCATCAATTTATATTTCATCATGTCTTTCATGAGATAAAAACCTGTGATAATTAAAGCCCAAATTTTGGTAAGTTTCTCAACCTTGTTATAATGTTAGTTGTAAGGAAAACCTCATATTCAATGTTGGACAATTTGGTGACTTTGATCTTTTATTACAGGGCTCCACAGTTTTACCTCAAAATTTCAAGATATAAATACTTCCAGGGAATACTTCCAAGGTTATGGTTTGAGCTTGTTTCGATGTAACGTCGTCCGTGCAGCGGCTTGGCTGGTATTCCATGCTTTGACGTCTCATTAAAATCAGCGCGTCGAGCACATGTTAAACCATACCATTACCATGGATTTATAAAACTAACCAAGGTATTCCGCAGCTTTCTTTTATTATCATCGCGGCAGTGATTCTGTAGTATTATGTACCCGGTGAAGTAATTAACGTTCATATCCAGTACAAAATGGTGTTTTGATGACATGTTCAGACTCAACCCGGAGCAGGTCTACAGCCAATAAATGTACCCATAGTCATGTTTCAAATTTATTTAGCTTCAGCGTAACTCTGGTCCATGAGCCAGAATGTATAAATAATTCTATTTTACTATGAATGTCTTGTGTTAAGATGATAAGTAATAGGTATCTTAGCATAAGTTTTTTTGAGTACATATGTGTTCGGTTCTTGACGGTCATCCAACTTGAGAGATATGGTGACGTTTGAAAACTTATTTCAAATGCGGAACCGGCCTCTTAATCTGTCTGACTAACGGGAAACGAATAGATATGCCCTCACCTTTACTTTTAAGGGTCTATAGTTAAAATCCCTACTTCTTTATATGGTTTTAATTTTATAATGAACCCAAGGGTATTGTTTTTGTAATTAATGTATGGTCTCACTTTAACCTGTTAAGGGTCCCTGTTAAACCATTTGCCCTTCGTGCGGTTTTAACATTATAATGGGTTCTCAAGGTATTATGTATTAATATAAAATGTGTGACTTCATTTTAACCCTTCGGATTCTTCGTTAAACCATTTATACCCAATGTGGTTTTAAATATTTTTTTTGACATATTTTCTGCGAATCGTTGTTAACTTGGTATTAGTTATACAATGTGTTAAATAAATGTTTATATCAACGTAAATATTGGTTTGATTTATTAAACTCACTTTGTTTCGATCCGTGGACAATTTATCTTTTAATTTTTAACTTTCATTGATATCAACGGCGCCCAGAATCATAATTGTTCCATGGATGACTGAGCCACGCGAATCCACACAACCCCTTTGCTCTACCGACTAACATTTTCAGTGGGGTAATTTCCATCTATACCCCGGGGTAAAATTTTTCCCATTACGGTGGCGTACCCAACGTGTGGCCCAGAAAAGTGAGATTAATAATTCAATATTTTAGTGCTGTATTTAACGTGAATTTAATTTTTTTTTTCATTATGGCTGAACTTAATTGTAACGTTAATTTCTTGCTCGGGGAAGAACTTGAACATGAATTATCCGTTCTTAAAGTCTTTTTTGATGAGCATAGTAGCGTCGACCAATTACGAAAACTTTTAAGGAATAACTTGAAATTAGCTCGTAGGGGTAGCTTAAAAATTCCTTCTACAGCTGTTTCTACTAATAATGAGGAAACAGAAGTCTCGGTTCTTCAATTCAAGGCTGGTCTGCTCGTTAATTCTTTTGATGAGGAAAGCATTCCGGAATCTACGCGTTCACGCCTCGTTGGTCGTGCGAATTATATTCTTTCTAGAATCTCCAGAATCGCCAACCCTCCTGAAGAACTTTTGGTGTTGCAGGGGAAGCTGATTAATTGTATTTCAGAAAATGATGAATCTTCGGAATCTGAAACAGAAAATAGCTCTCCCCGCGTCAACAATACTCAGACAGTCATTTACAAACCAGAGAAATCGTACAATCTATGTTCTCTCAACTTGAAATTTAATGGTGACACTTGTGTCCGTGCTTTCTTATCTAGGTTGGAGGAGCTTTGCGCTGCTAGAAAAATACCTAAGGAGTATGTTTTTACTGGGTTTCCTGATTTAATCGAAGGTCCTGCTCTTTACTGGTATCGTGCTAGTAAGTCTGGGTTCCACAACTATGACGAGTTAGTTTCAGCATTAAAATCAGATTTTGACCTTCCTGGTTTCGACGATCGGCTTATGCAAGAAATACAATCGCGCACGCAGGCTAAGCACGAATCCTTAGTTGTGTTCTTATCCGTCATATTAGGAATGATGTCTCGTTTGAGTACGGAGTTGTCCGACGCGGAAAAACTGAAGATCGTGATGCGTAATATCCGGCCTGAGTACAATCGTGAATTGATGCTGGTTGACGTCCGGTCGATTGAACATCTTAAGGAACTAGGCAAGCGAATTGAAACCTGTAAACTACGAATTGAAGGGTTTTCCGAACCATCTTTTACCAAACCAAGTGTTGCACCAGATTTTCATTATAAACCGAAGACTAAGCCTGATATTTCCGAATCTAAAAATACTGCTAACCTTAATAAGAAGCTTTCGGTCGCGTCTGTTCAGAATTCCAATTCTAAGAAGGGTTCTGTATATTGTTTTGTATGTCGAAATAACGAACATGCTACGTTTCGTTGTAATGCATCTCGTCCAATTTTATGTTTTAAATGTGGCAAACTTAATGTTAAGTCCACTGAGTGTCCGGATTGTAATCGGCCAAAAAACTAGGTAACTTAGTCTCTCTGAGTAATGTTAATACTTGCAGAGAGACCTATTTTAAACCCAATTTGGAGGACAATAGGCCGTATTTAACCGTTAAGGCATATGGCGTCCCTATCAGTGGTTTACTTGATTGTGGTGCTAGTTGTTCAATTCTCGGTGACAATGCCCACAAACTTTTCATTAAACTTGGTATTCCGTTGAGAGCTCTTAATAAACCTTGTTATATTAGAGTTGCTAACGGTTCCGATTATTATTGTCAATATTATATGGACGTTCCTATTGAATATAAAGAGGAAACTAAAATAATAAAGTTTTATGTTCAACCCAAGATTACACTTCCAGTCCATTTTGGAATTAATTTCTGGAAATCGTTTAATTTTGCTCCCGATGTTTTAGCTTGCATTCCCTCTATTAATTCTGATAGGGTTTGTGAAATTGATAGTATCTCGGAGATTGGTTTAAAACCTTTTGATTCTTTAACTGATAAACAAAGGTCCGATTTGGAAAATGTTAAATCTTTGTTTGATAATATCGACTCTGAAAGAGTTGGTCTCGGTCGTACTCATCTTGCTGAACACCATATTGATACCGGGGATGCTAAACCCGTGAAACAAAGATATTATCGTATGAGTCCGGAAAAACTTAAACTTTTAGAACAAGAACTTGATCGTATGTTAGACTTAGGGATAGTTGAACCTTCGAATTCACCTTGGAATTCTCCCACTACTCAGGTTCCTAAATCAGATGGTAAAGTTCGAGTATGTTTGGATAGTAGGATGATTAATGCTGTGTCTAAAACGGATGCCTATCCGCTTCCATATATAAATTATATTCTGGATAACCTTCGGGATGCAAAATTTTTAACCTCTCTTGACCTTAGCGCCGCGTACCACCAAATACCCTTGTCGGCCAGTTCCAAAGAAAAGACAGCTTTTACTGTCCCTGGTCGTGGTCTTTTCCATTATAATGTCATGTGCTTCGGTTTGGTGGGAGCTTCTGCTACAATGCAAAGACTAATGGATAGTTTATTTGCAGCCCAATTTGACAATAAGGTTTTCTGTTATATCGACGATATCATCATCTGTACCGATTCTTTCGAGGAACATATCTCTATTTTAAAGGCTGTTTATGAAAAACTTAAAAGTGCCAACCTTACTATCAACATGGAAAAATCTCTTTTCTGTCGATCCGAACTAAAGTATCTAGGCTACGTGGTAGATTGCTACGGCTTGAGGACGGACCCGTCCAAAGTAGATGTTATTGCTAATTTTCCCGTTCCTACTGATGCTAAGCAGGTCAAGCGTTTCCTTGGCATGGCCGGATGGTATCGACGTTTCATTAAAGATTTTTCTAAAATAGCTAAACCTTTATCGCGGCTAACTAGTAAAAAGGTTCTCTTTAAATGGACTCCTGAAGCTGAAGAATCTTTTTCCACCCTTAAAACCGCGTTAATTTCGGCACCAATTTTAAAATGCCCTGACTTTAGCTTACCGTTTTACATCCATACGGATGCTTCCTCTTATGCTATTGGTGGTGTTTTAACCCAGAAGTTTGAAGGTGTTGATCACCCCATTGCTTTTTGCAGTCGGACTCTTACCGACCAAGAGGTCAATTATACCGCAGCTGAGCGAGAATTACTTGCTGTTATTTATGCTTTGGAGCAGTATCGAGCTTATGTTGAAGGTACTAAGTGTTTTATAGTAACTGACCATGCTTCTTTACAGTGGTTTTATAAACTTAAGAATCCCACTGGACGCCTTAGTAGATGGGCGTGCCGTCTTAGTCAGTTCGTTTTTGAAATTATCCATAGAAAAGGGAAAGAGCATGTCGTTCCAGATGCGTTATCTCGTATGAAAATCGACTCTATTGAAATTGATCCTCACCAGATCACTGATCCTTGGTATATTAAACTTTTTGAGGGATGTTCACGTAATCCTAAACTTTTCCCTAATTTTTCTATCACTGAGGGAAAACTGTATCGGTTGACTAAGAATAAATATAACCTTACATCTCAACACGAGTGGAAAATTGTGGTTCCTGCTGAAAAACGTGCGGAGATCATTCAGAAGTATCACGACGAGCCAGCTTCTGGTCATTTTGGCGTAGCTAAGACTCACAAGAAAATATCTAACATGTACTATTGGCCGTCTTTATTTTGCGACGTCAAAAAGTATGTTAACGATTGTGAGATTTGTAACACTTACAAGCCGGTTAATACTGCTCGTCCGGGTTTGATGGGTGATCCCCGACAGGTTACTAAACCTTGGGAAGCGATTTCTTGCGATCTTTTGGGACCATTTCCACCTTGTTACTCGCGAAATCAATATTTATTCGTTGTCTCCGATTATTTCAGCAAATATGTCCTTCTCTTTCCTTTGCGAAGTGCTACGGCCAAGGCTGTGTGTAAATGCCTTGAAAAGGGCGTGTTTTTGGTGTATGGAGTTTGTCGTATCCTATATACAGATAACGGTCCCCAATTCACCTCTAAAGAATTTAAAGATTTGTTAAAATCTGTGGGAGTACCTCACATTTTCTATAATCCTCGTTACCACCCTCAATGTAACCAAACTGAAAGGGTTAATCGGGATATTGTTCGTGCCATTGCTTCTTATGTGCGTTTCGATCACCGCAAATGGGATCAAAACATTCAGGAAATCCAATGTGCCCTCAATACCTCCGTTCATGCAGGAACTAAATTTACTGCTTATTACCTTAATCATGGTAGGGAAATGGTACTCGATGGAGCAACTTATAACTCGGATCAACCTTTTGATGGTCAGGATGTTACTGTCCATTCTGATAATTACACTTCTGGTTTGCCCAAGTTGCAGAAAATTTTTAAGGACGTTGAATGCCATTTGCAAAAGGCTTATCGTCATAATGTTAAGTATTATAACCTGAGAAAGCGCCCTCTCGAGCTTCAAGAAGGTCAGATAATTTATAAAAGGTGTTTTCCTCTTTCTAATGCTTCCAAATATTTTTCTGCCAAATTATCTCCCAAATTTGAGAAATGTGTAGTAGATAAAAAACTGGGTAACGTGGTTTATTCTTTGAAAAGTATGGACGGGAAACCGCTTGGTTCTTTTCACATTAAAGATATTGTTGTGCGGGGTCACAGTGAAGGCGCTTGAAATCCCCTTATATGGTTTTTTTGGTTTCAAGTTTGCCATTGTGTTACCTTTTGCGCAATGTTGTTTTATTATTGTTAGCTAAGTAGGTTATAACTTTGTAAGTTTTAAGGGTATATTTTATCCGCGTTACATCCGTAGGTCTTGTCGCATTTGTGTAAACCACAAATGATACCAAGGATGGTAACATTTCTGTTTTCTTTATTATGATGGCGTGTCGTCCTGTGTGATGATTTGCTTTTGCCTTTGTGGTGTGTTTTAAGGGATGTTGGATTTCCACTCCTCACACTTTACTTTTAGAAGTCACTGTTTTGCATACTTCAACTTTACATGTAATTTACCCATGTTTGCAGTTTGGTAAATTACGTGCTGGTTTTTGTTTAACCAACCTGTGTTTAACACTGGTTATAGCTAGAACCTGGATTGGCTCTCCTTTTGTGTTATTGGGTCTATGAAACGGTTTTACCTCTTTCCATTTTCACTCTTTTGAGGTATTTGTTAGGTTTCCCTTGATATGACTCAAGCTTTCTTTGTCTAAGTTTTGAGTCTTGAGGTGGTTTATCTTTAAGTAAAGTAGGATTAAGGTCTGTTTTGTTCAGTTTAGGTTGTAGTTTTAGATTTCGTCGTTCCTCCTGACGAAAAATTTTATTCAAAATATTCATTTTGAATAAAAATTTTCTTTCCCAACGAAGACGGTACTGTAACACTGTTTTTTTCACCTATCCTTACGGTAGCAAGCACTTGATTTTAAAGTACTTTTTATAGCGAAATTCTCGCTATAGTCTTGTAGGTTGGACAAGGAACATTAGGTATTAGATGTAGGTAAGAGTTTAGATAGGTTTTACAAAACACACCTAGTGTTTTCATATAGCTTTTGATATGGTTTGAGTAGGATAAATGCATGAATATTTCTACCTTTGTTTGGGTCAGTTTCCAGTGGTTTGGCGAATGTCGGTGATTGTACCACGCACTTCGGCATTCGGGCATTCACTTAAATTCATTTTAAAATATCATTCACAAAGAATTTTAGCACTTTTCAATAATTAAAGCAAATATAATATATCGAGTGTTCCGGCTGGGTAACAATTGATAATAAATTTGTCATACGGATGTTTTCAAACAATTTTAGGCTTAATTATAAGTTTATTTTTATTTTTCATTACTGAAATTAATATCTTCGCAAAATTATAAGCATTTAAATAAATCGAAAGTGATTATTTAATTTTAACATATTTATTGGTTTCCGGTTGAATTATTTGACTGTGTAATGGTTAATTGTTAATTTTATTAAAACTATTTATTTACCATTTTATATTAATGATCACAAATATTATGACGAACTGTAGTAGTGTAAAAATGTTAAGTAACAAATTATAAGATTTTAGTGCACTGATTCAAAGTATGTAAATTGACGGAAGTGTATTTGGCTTTAGAGCAAGGTTCATTTGTTAAATTTATAGAAATATTTAAGCACACTTATGAGCGTGATTCTATTTCAATAACTCTTACTGTCCATTTCAAAATTGTGTTACGCATGCTTTCTTGGAAATTAATGTTTTACAGTTATTATAGAGATAATAAGTAGTGAAATGACTATGGACAGTGACGGTGAAAGAAGTTTCAATTCCCGCCAAGAATAAATGTATAAAAGTGAAATCGAAATAGTGTAACGGGTCAGTCTGATTTTGTGCCTCGCCGAATAATAAGATAAGTATTGAATACCTGTGTTACATCTAAGATGTTATTCTGTTCAGAACACTTTGTTCATTTGTTGGATTGAATGTGTTGTTTTATTGGCATTTTATGCAATGTTCGTTAGAATGAATAATAAAGACTATTTGTTATTTCATTGTAATACAATAAATTTAAAATAGAAGTGGTTACAAAAGTAAAGTTTAATAGTTTATTCATGATGATTAATGTTTTATGATTTGTTTATTGGCTATGCTATTATTCACTATGAATAATAAAGTCTAATGTGTTGTTTTATTTGTAACACAATTTAGAATGTTAGTGATTATAAAAGTTACGTTAAAATATAGTGATTGATAAGATTAATTATATTTTCTTGTAAAATCTTGGTAAATCAAATATTATAGTGATTAATAAGGTCTAAGATGTTGTTTCCTTAAAAATGCGAGTATTGCTTTGAGTTACTCAAATATATCCTTGTTAAACAGTGACTTAGTGCTTTTAATTATGTATGCCTGATCCCTTAATTTTAACAATTTCAGAAGTGGTGATAACCAGTAAGTCCGAAGACAAGGTGCCAACGAGTTCGAGCCGAGAATCATTGTGAGCCAGAACAGAAGCGATTGCGTCCGTGAGTTCAAGAGAGGTTTCGCAAGATTCCAGCTCCGACGATAGCAGGGTATTATTGGCACGCAAGCAAAACACAAGGCAAGTCCGTTCCGATTATTTATTATAATAGGCATACATTAATCAAATTCAGTGCATATGTAATGCGATGTTAGGGATGTAAGGTGACGTTGGGAGTAGGATGAAGTGGTTTTTCAATACATTGTGTTCCCTGAATGTTAGAAATATTGAAGTCTTAATATTTCCCTGTAGTCTAAGTTTGCTACAAGTAAAAAAATAATTTTAGTTGGAGCTTATTTAAATATGATGAAATTTTACATTTTTTTTTAATTAATTTAAAACTACCGCTTGAAACATTAGAGGCTAGCTTTGTAATATTAAAAAGAAGGTTTTTCAGTATTTGGTATTAACATAATCCGAAGAGATTCGATATTCAAATGTCGGTTTTTATACAAATACTTAATATCTTATTTGCTGAGTTTAATAATTTCAATGAACGGTTAGTTAATATGGTAGTACATTGACGCTTTGCAAAAACTGTTCAATAGCGATAATGATAACGATAATGATGTTGATGTTGATGTTGATGTTGATGTTGATGTTGATGTTGATGTTGATGTTGATGTTGATGTTGATGTTGATGTTGATGTTGATGTCGATGTTGATGTTGATGTCGATGTTGGTGTTGATGTTGGTGTTAATGTGGATGTTGATACCTACTGATATTGATATTGACGATTGCGTCCGTTTTTATAAATTATAATGATAATTAGAATTATAAGCAATTATAATGATGATATATCCTAAATTATTATTAGCGGTTTGTAAAATTCTGTAGTTGGAAAGTTGTAAAAGGATGCAAGTTTGTTTAGTAGGAATCCCCCTAAGAGACGTAGGCGTTATATTCTTACATAGTTCAAGATAAAAAGTTTCCAATATATTTGAACAAAACAATTAGTTACTATGTGTGTACTGGAATAAATAATTATTAATGTGTAGTGTAGTGTATACGTACAGACTGCCTGGGGAACACCCGGCGTTTGAGTTCATTTCATTGCGGAGCAAGTTTTAGAAAAGAATAGAATAATTTCATTTGGATAGAAACGTGGCTAACATTGTTGATAAAGGTAGATATACATTATATTAGCCAACATGTTTCGATGAACAATCAGTATGCAACATATTTATGAAATATAAAAGCTTAACAATGGCTAGTATCAATATTCAATTACATAAGTACCTATACCTTAAAAGTATGTTCGTCTTAAAACGCGGAATGGGTAGTAAATAGGCCAATAACTATAAATTGTGTAAACTTGGAATTGCACCAACCCCTACTAGGAAACTCGATAACCTTTGTTATCATATTTTATTTGGAGTGGTCCAAACAAAGTAATTTATGAGATTTAGCCACTACTGATCATCAAAGAAGTAGAAATAAATTTTATTTATTATTTGTTTTGTGGAAAACCTACTAACAAATAACAACTAGAGCTAAAAGATAGTAATTAGTGGATACAATGCTTTGAACAAATTTTTAGTAATATTTTACTTAATTTACATATATATTAATGTTGAGTTTTAAATAAGTTTTCAAAAAGGACCTACTTCGATCCTGATAGCTTTGAATATGTATTGATTACTTCATCAAGAACATTTTGACATGTATGTATCCTAGCAAATTCCAAGTATAATATGTCGAATGAAAATCAGAACTTGTTTGTGAAAATTTTTAATCAAGAAACTGGAAAAACAAATGGTATAGTCATTCTCTCTTAAAATTAGGAATAAGGTTGGGAAAATCATTCACTTGGGTTCTCTTAGAAAATGTCAGAAATTTAAATTCTTGTCTTAACATTGTTGTCTTGTTGACCTCCTTGAATCAGGTGTCGATAGGTGTTGAGGTATTTAGATTTAAAAAAAACCGAGGCTCTGGGTCAATCCTACCAATATTTTTAATCATTAATATTGATGCAATAATAGTTTTCCTGGCCCAGTGGAAAATATGTAGTGTAAAATTGGTTACTTTGTTTGTTTATTTATTTTATTTTACTTTATTAAGAAAACCAACAGCGTATTAACAAAATTACTTAACATTAGGTACATGTTAGTTAGTATAGCCAATAATAGGTTTCCCTTAAATTAACAGTAATAATTTATGTCGTTGGTAAGTAATATAATATAACAGTATTGTTACCAGAAAATTAAACCCTTAAACAAAATTTAAATCAAACAGTTATAGTACAACATATTGTATTTGCCCTTTGTCTATTTTGCAAACATTATTACAAAAAGAAAAAAGAAAAACTAAATTATTAAATTTCATGAAGTACCTTTTCAACCTCTTTTTTAAATGTGTGTTTAGTATTTGAAAAAAGATCGATGCTACGAAAATGTGCGTTATACGTACGGATAAGTCGTAAGATAACCGAATTTCGAAAATAGTTAGTGTGGCATTGTGGGACTTGTAAAAGTGAAGTATTGCGCGTACGACGTCTAGGAGTACGAAATAATATTTTAGATACAAGGAGCGGACAGTCAACTCTACTGTTTATAATATCGTGAAGCAGACCCATATCCAATACTATACGCCTCTGCTCCAAAGATAGTAGACCGTGCTCCTTGCAACTATCATGATAATTATCAATTGCTTTGCGACAGCGAAAGTTAAGGTGCTTAACAAAAATTTTTTGAATTCGCTCCAAACGGCTTATGTATGTTGCGTATTGGGGTGACCATATGGGGCTACAGTACTCTAGTATACTTCTCACATAAGCAAAATAAACGAGCTTAATTACTGAAACATTAGTGAATGGCCTACACACTCGAAGAACAAAACCCAAATTCCTATATGCCTTATTAATTGTATTTTCAACGTGATCTGAAAGTAACATTTTTTGATAGTTAGTAGTATATATATATATAGTTTGAAGCAGGAGATAAAAAGTGAGCCTAACTTTTAGGCCAATTTACCTGTACCTGTACGTAGTACATATTATAAGTATATTATAATTATATGTACCCAGTAAAATAATGGGAAAACAAAATAATTCAAAGTTTTCAATTAATTATTGGAATATTTCCCAATTATTTATATTCAATATAAGATTCAATTTATTTTTTTCCAAAGGTAACAGTGATATTGATAATGAAATTGTTCTAACGACGAAATCAGTGCTCCTTTTTTAGTTTTACATTGAAGCAATATAAATGATCAATCGAAGAAAATAAAATATGTTATTTAAATTACCTAATATACTTTTTAATATTAATTTGAATGCAGACATAGTTTGAGTTTGTTGAAAATACAAAATCTCTAATGTACCTATAAAAATGTAATGATTCACGACGACAATTGTATCCAATCTACATATTTATCTTATCAAGATGACTGTTTTGTGACATTTACAGTTTACCTAAAGCGACAAGACAGGGTTGGCCTACCTTAGTTGCTTTCATAGTGTACTGTACTATGAATAATATTCAATAAAAATATATTTTTATCTCAGCAGCTAGTATTGAGAATATAATTTTTACTTCAAAAGATATGTTTAAGACGTCTGTACGGCAAGCTGTACCACAGAATGCACAATAGTACACCTTTTGTTGCGGGATTATCTGAGAGAATTGTTTAAGGAAAAATTAATATGTTGATATGTAAAGGAGTTTAGTTTAAGGCTGTTAGTAATACGGATCAATTGATAAGGTGATACCCATTGTTTTAATACGGGAAATAGAATGAAGTTGCCGCTCCAAGATTTAGACAACAGAAACAGAAATCAATGTCGAAAGGCATTGATGAAATTTCACAACATAGTTGCGATTGCGACACGAGCACACGACAGCATAGAGCTGCCTTCATATAGATTTAAAATACATGGTAAAATTTGCTCACGAGCAAGGGTTATTACAAAATTATTTAAAAGACAGCAATGCTTGTTTTCATTTGACTTTATAGTATTATTTTTTTTATAAATATGTTGCAAGGTTGCAACTCTGTATTTTAATAAAATTGGTAATAATAATTACGAGTGGGCATATTATGTAAATAAAGCTACTGAACTTATCTTTGCAGAAGCTGAAAATTAGTTTCCTGTCAGCTAGAAAAGTTAAATTGGTGTTAGGGTGATATGAAAGTCGAAAGTTTCCAGTTATTTTGATTTTATATAAATAATAGTATTCATTGAGGGACCCAATGAGTATAAGTGTATTAGTAGTTGCTTTGAATCCTAATTAAATGCATAAGGCAAGTGATAGTGAGATTAGTGAGTCAATTTGATAGCACAGATAACTTATAGATTTGTTGGAAGGATAATGTTACTGCAATTAATAGAATTACAATAAAATAATGAATGTTACAGTAATACGAACACCTTATAATTTTGTTAAGGGCCGTCTAACCTGACGATGCAAAAAGGTTGCTTTGTTAAGGGCCGTCTAACCTGACGATGGAAAAAGGTTAATTTGCTAAGGGCCGTCTAACCTGACGATGGAAAAAGGTTAATTTGTTAAGGGCCGTCTAACCTGACGATGAAAACGGAAAGTTTTATTTTGTTAAAGGCCGTCTAATCTGACGATAAAAAAAAGGGTTCATCTTGTTAAAGATCGTCTCATCTGACGATGGAAAAAAGAACTTTATTTTGCTAAGGGCCGCCTGGTTGGCGAGTATTAAGGACCACCTTGGTGTCATGTAACGGGGACCATCTTAATAAAGTTTATCAGAAATTAAGGGTTTAAATGAATTATACCAAATTTAATGAACTTTCATGGGCAAACTATGTGTAGTAGTTCGAATTAATTAATTTCATGAATATTAAAAGTTAATGAATTGTCCGTTGTATTTATATTGATAACTTAAATAACATTCAGTAAATATTGGACGATATTTTGTTGAGATTTTTCTATTTAAAAATAAATAACATAGGCCGTCGGACCAGACGATGAAAAAAATAGGTAAATCATCACAATGGAAATTGGATCATTGATAACATGTAATACAAAATGTTTTCTTATTACAGATATCTCCTACAGAATCCACGTGGTTTGCGGGGTCGCAAATTTGTCAGGATGGACGAACTATAATATATCGAGTGTTCCGGCTGGGTAACAATTGATAATAAATTTGTCATACGGATGTTTTCAAACAATTTTAGGCTTAATTATAAGTTTATTTTTATTTTTCATTACTGAAATTAATATCTTCGCAAAATTATAAGCATTTAAATAAATCGAAAGTGATTATTTAATTTTAACATATTTATTGGTTTCCGGTTGAATTATTTGACTGTGTAATGGTTAATTGTTAATTTTATTAAAACTATTTATTTACCATTTTATATTAATGATCACAAATATTATGACGAACTGTAGTAGTGTAAAAATGTTAAGTAACAAATTATAAGATTTTAGTGCACTGATTCAAAGTATGTAAATTGACGGAAGTGTATTTGGCTTTAGAGCAAGGTTCATTTGTTAAATTTATAGAAATATTTAAGCACACTTATGAGCGTGATTCTATTTCAATAACTCTTACTGTCCATTTCAAAATTGTGTTACGCATGCTTTCTTGGAAATTAATGTTTTACAGTTATTATAGAGATAATAAGTAGTGAAATGACTATGGACAGTGACGGTGAAAGAAGTTTCAATTCCCGCCAAGAATAAATGTATAAAAGTGAAATCGAAATAGTGTAACGGGTCAGTCTGATTTTGTGCCTCGCCGAATAATAAGATAAGTATTGAATACCTGTGTTACATCTAAGATGTTATTCTGTTCAGAACACTTTGTTCATTTGTTGGATTGAATGTGTTGTTTTATTGGCATTTTATGCAATGTTCGTTAGAATGAATAATAAAGACTATTTGTTATTTCATTGTAATACAATAAATTTAAAATAGAAGTGGTTACAAAAGTAAAGTTTAATAGTTTATTCATGATGATTAATGTTTTATGATTTGTTTATTGGCTATGCTATTATTCACTATGAATAATAAAGTCTAATGTGTTGTTTTATTTGTAACACAATTTAGAATGTTAGTGATTATAAAAGTTACGTTAAAATATAGTGATTGATAAGATTAATTATATTTTCTTGTAAAATCTTGGTAAATCAAATATTATAGTGATTAATAAGGTCTAAGATGTTGTTTCCTTAAAAATGCGAGTATTGCTTTGAGTTACTCAAATATATCCTTGTTAAACAGTGACTTAGTGCTTTTAATTATGTATGCCTGATCCCTTAATTTTAACACAAATAAACTTTCTTGTTTACATATCTCATAGCTGTCTTTTCAATTGACAAGTGACAACTGTCAGATGTGACGTTTAGCGTTCCGATTCCCGCTAACTGAATGTTTCGAACCAATTAATTTACACTTTGGTGATAAAATCAAATAAATAAATATCACCTATTTGTTATTTTAATTAAATAAAGTAAATGTTAATGTCTCGCATGCTAGTTAAACGTTGTAATATTAATATTCAGACAAAAGGTAAGTAAGTTCAGGGAGTGCGATTGTCTATGGTGTGTCTTTTGTCGATGGTACTCATTCGAGAGAATTCTAGCAAACTCGGTGGATTTCCGCCATATCACTTTTTCGCCTGTGTCATTCAGAGATGCAGGAAATTTTCGTCATGTGAAGTCAATCCATGTAATTGCTGTTTGGGTTTTCTTTAATTTCATAATGTGTTGAGCCTGAATTGTAGGGGTGAGTGTTCTACCAATGGATGTAATTATTTGTCCGTTTTTACCAGTGGTATCCAGATTGTAACCTCGTGTCGTATTGTTCTCAGGGCTCCAGCTCATCAATTTATATTTCATCATGTCTTTCATGAGATAACAACCTGTGATAATTAAAGCCCAAATTTTGGTAAGTTTCTCAACCTTGTTATAATGTTAGTTGTAAGGAAAACCTCATATTCAATGTTGGACAATTTGGTGACTTTGATCTTTTATTACAGGGCTCCACAGTTTTACCTCAAAATTTCAAGATATAAATACTTCCAGGGAATACTTCCAAGGTTATGGTTTGAGCTTGTTTCGATGTAACGTCGTCCGTGCAGCGGCTTGGCTGGTATTCCATGCTTTGACGTCTCATTAAAATCAGCGCGTCGAGCACATGTTAAACCATACCATTACCATGGATTTATAAAACTAACCAAGGTATTCCGCAGCTTTCTTTTATTATCATCGCGGCAGTGATTCTGTAGTATTATGTACCCGGTGAAGTAATTAACGTTCATATCCAGTACAAAATGGTGTTTTGATGACATGTTCAGACTCAACCCGGAGCAGGTCTACAGCCAATAAATGTACCCATAGTCATGTTTCAAATTTATTTAGCTTCAGCGTAACTCTGGTCCATGAGCCAGAATGTATAAATAATTCTATTTTACTATGAATGTCTTGTGTTAAGATGATAAGTAATAGGTATCTTAGCATAAGTTTTTTGAGTACATATGTGTTCGGTTCTTGACGGTCATCCAACTTGAGAGATATGGTGACGTTTGAAAACTTATTTCAAATGCGGAACCGGCCTCTTAATCTGTCTGACTAACGGGAAACGAATAGATATGCCCTCACCTTTACTTTTAAGGGTCTATAGTTAAAATCCCTACTTCTTTATATGGTTTTAATTTTATAATGAACCCAAGGGTATTGTTTTTGTAATTAATGTATGGTCTCACTTTAACCTGTTAAGGGTCCCTGTTAAACCATTTGCCCTTCGTGCGGTTTTAACATTATAATGGGTTCTCAAGGTATTATGTATTAATATAAAATGTGTGACTTCATTTTAACCCTTCGGATTCTTCGTTAAACCATTTATACCCAATGTGGTTTTAAATATTTTTTTTGACATATTTTCTGCGAATCGTTGTTAACTTGGTATTAGTTATACAATGTGTTAAATAAATGTTTATATCAACGTAAATATTGGTTTGATTTATTAAACTCACTTTGTTTCGATCCGTGGACAATTTATCTTTTAATTTTTAACTTTCATTGATATCAACGGCGCCCAGAATCATAATTGTTCCATGGATGACTGAGCCACGCGAATCCACACAACCCCTTTGCTCTACCGACTAACATTTTCAGTGGGGTAATTTCCATCTATACCCCGGGGTAAAATTTTTCCCATTACAACCTAGATAGAGTTTTTAAAATAACCATGTCTTTACTTTTATTTCGCTTATTGTCAACAATTTTCACAAAATAAACTATTTATTTGCCAATGTGATGCATTGTGAGTTGCACAACAATTCGTTTGATCATTTACACAATTTTGAAGAGCTCCTTTCAGTTACAGTGGCATTTTATGACACCTTTTCCCCAAACTTTTGCACTAATCTCACTTAGACACATAGCGGCATTAAAAAAATTCTTCCTTTATTCTTGGATCAATCGATGTTTTGTGAATTTGTTATGATAATGAAACAGATTATGTTGTATTCGATATTTGACAGAAAAGTTAAAAACTTTTAGATTTGCCTGAAAGTTGCCTCAGTCAAAGGCACAAATTGTGGAGTCATTTACATCGTGATGATTTCCTTTCAGAAACAACAGCCCATCGTGCCTGTCTCCGACCACGGGGACGGCTCCTCAAACGTTTGCAGCAGCCATACAGTACTTCGCTGCTGCTCAATGTTTTCTACAAGACAAACCGATACCAGATGACTTCGTTGATGGTAACTGAAATCAATGCCCGCTTTTTATTATATTATTTTCTATTCAGTCAGGTTGTTTCTTATCCGTAACACATAATACATAGGGGCCATCCATAAATTACGTCACACGTTAAGAGGAGGGAGGGAGTCGATGAAGTGTGATATTGTGTGACAAGGGGTAGGGAGGGTTCCCAAATTTTGTAACATCACATTTTAAAATCATTTAAATTGAAATAAAGCAAATTTCGGAACCGCTGTTTTAATTCAATAATTATTTCTAGGTGTAAAATTGTAAAATATGTGACGTCACACTAGGGAGGGAGAGTCTCACAAATGTGACCAGCTGTGACTAGGACAGGGGAGGGGGTCAAAAATCATGAAATTCGTGTGACGTAATTTATGGAAGGCCCGTGTGACAAGGGGGTGGGAGGGTTCCCAAATTATGTGACATCACGTGTGTCGTGTTTTCTCTGTCGCTGCCGCCATACGGCCAGAATTAATCCTATTTTTTAACCGACTTCAAAAATTTGAAAAGGAGGAGGTTATCTATTCGTCGCGTATTCATTTTTTTATATGTATGTACACCGATTACTCGAAGATGTCTGAACCAATTGAAATGATTCAAACCTTATAACATCAGGTTATTTCCCGAGTTGGTTTCATTTTTTGAAATTTTGAAATCGGTTTAGTAGTTTTCAAGTAATCTTGTCGTTTTCGTTACGATTTTTATACGAATTCAGACGGATGTTCAACCATTACTTTCAGATATTCTTTTTTGTTTGAAAGAAGACATCTTAAGGATGATACCATATTCATTTTATTAAGGTACAGCCGGATTGCAAGGCCCACATTTTTACAAATCAAAATAATATATTTATTTGAGCATCCTAAAGGAAAAAAGAGTTTACACTGAAAGATACGGTTATTTCATCATTCAAATAAATGTAATTTTTAATGATATAACGTCAACAAGTATGTTTTTTGAAATTTTTTAAAAACCTTTACTTTGGGCTTTATTAAACATGCTATGTCTAATAAGGCCTTAAGCACTAATGATCTTAAAGATATATAAATATAAAAATTGTTATATTCATGAACTTCGATAAAAGCAAGCAGAAACTAAAATCATCAATATTTTATTAGAAAAAAATACTTTTCCACTATGTAACAAAACAGCCCAGGTATCGAATTTGTAAGTTTTAATTTATAAATTTCAGTATTGTAGTTAAAAATATTGTTATTCATGCTAGAATTAAGTAATTATTATCAAGGTTTTTTGCAAGGCCCAAGCAATAACTTTTTTGGGCCTTCCTAAACAAAGTGGGCCTTGCAACACAAATTAAAGATTTTTGATATTAATTGATACTCAATCACACATGCCTATGCAAATATAAAAATAATAATGATCAAATAAGCATACAAAACCAAAATCTACTTACAAATCGTAGTATAAACAAGTAAAATTTTACATTTTGTGGGAGCGAAAATTAACAGTATGAGTGGCCATGACCGAAGTCAGCGAACAACCGGGGGTCACTGGCAAGATGGCGGCCACGCGCGGTGCGTTACCGCGTTCCTGTGTTTCTATTGGTCTGTTTCATGTGTGCTGAGAAGTTGGCGGAGATCAAACGTATTTTGAACAGTTTACTGAGCTTGGGCCTTGCAAGACTGCAGGCCTTGTCCCTCGGTAGTACCTTAGTATTAGACTTTGGATTATGAAGATACACAAGGGAACTTCTCAAAATCAAATAGGAACTGTACAGTGAATGAAATATTGGTAGGTTTATGACAATCAAAAACAAGTTAAGTACCTATCTGTTGTCAAAGACGTTCTGGACAAGAGTTGAACTGCGTAGGCCCAACGGAACTCCTGTGGAAACTGAGTTACTAGAGGAGACCATTGAAAAATGTGAAACATTAAAACGTTTTATTTTATAAAATTTTATAAAATCATCGTTTACATACCTACCACAAAGAGATTAAAATAAAAAGCTTTTAAAAAAAGCAAAACCCCTTCAAAACAGCTCTATAAAAAGCAAGAAATAATGTTCAAATCGATTAATTAAAACATGTCTATTGAAGTCGGGTGGGGCTTTTAGAATATAAACAATACAATAAGAAAAAACATTACTTCCAGCTCCACCCGACTTCAATAGACGTGTTTTAATTAATCGATTTGAACATTATTTCTTGCTTTTTATAGAGCTGTTTTTTAAGGTTTTTGAAGGAAGTTTTGCTTTTTTTAAATAGCTTTTTTGTTTTCGAAATACCTCGGTTTTGGCAGTAGTTGGTTGCACTTTAATTGTGTTTGTTCTTCTACGTGCACTTTAATTTAATACAAGCTATAGTTCAATTCAACACGTCACAGCGAGCTATAGTTCAACACGTCACAGGGTGTTGACACAGTACATATATAAGTTTTTTCAAACAGTAGAGAAGCTAACGTCACTTAGGCCCTTTTGTCATTGCACTCCGTCGGATCGCTAGGGTTGGCATTTTCCAGCCGTCTCGTGAAATGCTACACGCGAACGCTATGGAAACAACTGCGACGCGATGTCACAATCCTGACCAAAGTACTGCGAACTTTGCTTAGAGCTCTTAGAGTGACGTCAGCCGTCAAATTCAAACGTTTCCATGGAGCTCTCATACTGTTTGAAAAAACTTATATATGTACTGTGGTTTTGACATCGAGGATTATTTCCGCATTAGTGCTATTTTTTTAACACGTTTTTATTAGGTTGCTTTCGCGTTTGTTTCTCCGCAAAGTTTGCGAACGATTTTATCCTAGCTTCCCGATGAGAGACTTGAAACTTTGAACATAGGTCAGAATTGGAAGGCAATGCAATATTATGGTGTCATTGAGCTGATCTGATGATGAAATCGGAAGAAGGCCACAGGAACTCTATGATGAAACCATACAGCCCCATCGAGTTTGGGCTCGTTAGCATCGTCTTGACAAGTACTCTAATGGGAGACGAGGTCCAGGGTCTGATGATGAAGCCGAAAGGTCATGCCATAGGAACTCAATATTGAAACCGTGCAACCCCATCAAATTTGGGCTCGTTTGAATCGTCTTGACGAGTTCTTTGTTGGGAAATAGTTTCCAGGGTCTAATGATGGAGCCGGAGGAAGGCCATAGAAACTCTATGATGAAACCATACAACCCCATCGAGATTGGGCTCGTTTGAATCGTCTTGACGAGTACTTTGTTGGGAAATAGTTTCCGAGGATCTGATGATGGAGCCGGAGGAAGGCTATAGAAACTCTATGATGAAACCATACAACCCCATCGTGTTTGGGCTCGTTAGCATCGTCTTGACGAGTACTCTAATGAGAGACGAGGTCCAGGGTCTGATGATGAAGCCGAAAGGTCATGCCATAGGAACTCAATATTGAAACCGTGCAACCCCATCAAATTTGGGCTCGTTTGAATCGTCTTGACGAGTTCTTTGTTGGGAAATAGTTTCCAGGGTCTGATGATGGAGCCGGAGGAAGACCATAGAAACTCTATGATGAAACCATACAACCCCATCGAGATTGGGCTCGTTTGAATCATCTTGACGAGTACTTTGTTGGGAAATAGTTTCCGAGGATCTGATGATGGAGCCGGAGGAACGCTATAGAAACTCTATGATGAAACCATACAACCCCATCGTGTTTGGGCTCGTTAGCATCGTCTTGACGAGTACTCTAATGGGAGACGAGGTCCAGGGTCTGATGATGAAGCTGAAAGTCCATGCCATAGGAACTCAATATTGAAACCATGCAACCCCATCGAGTTTGGGCTCGTTTGAATCGTTTTGACGAATACTTTGTTAGGAAATAGTTTTCAGGGTCTCATGATGGAGCCGGAAGAAGGCCACTGGGACTCTGTAATAAAACCATGCAACCCCATCGAGTTTGGGCTCGTTTGAATCGTCTTGACGAGTGCTCCGATAGGAGATGGTATATTTTTAGTCTTACAAAATTAAAATTTACTGAAAAAAAATCTTTTTTAAAAACACGTTTTTAAAACGGATCAAATTATTACAAAAAAATCGGACTAAAAACATTAAAACGGACTAGTAAAAACAGACTAAAAAGTAAAAAATAAATTTTTCTGTAAATATTTATAACTGCGATTTTTTTATTCGCACGTACGGAATTGCTACTCGTGTTGAACAGTAGGATGGGTTCAGTAGATAATTAAAAAAAACAGACTAAAAAGTAAAAAATAAATTTTTCTGTAAATATTTATAACACTATACCTACAGAAATTTTAAATCTAAAAACGTGGGGCGCATGCTAGAGACAATAACATGGATGATAAATTTTACAAAATGCGCCCCACGTTTTTAGATTTAAAATTTCTGTAGGTACAGTGTTATAAATATTTACAGAAAAATTTATTTTTTACTTTTTAGTCTGTTTTTTTTAATTATCTACTGAACCCATCCTACTGTTCAACACGAGTAGCAATTCCGTACGTGCGAATTAAAAAATCGCAGTTGAAACCATACTGCATTTTAGTGTTGACATGGAGTATGGATTCCGTAACATAACGTTGTAAAAGAAACTTGTAATACATTCTACTGTTCTACAGGGCCGCGTGCTGAGTTGAAGGATGGTTTAATAAGACACGGTGGAGCCACTCTAATAACTGCGTAAATATAGTTTTAGCCAAGTCAGGTATTGTGTATTGTTGTATAGTATCACTTTCGGATAAATCAATAACGTAGAATTAATTTTTAGTCTTAAAAATGCAATCTATCAAGCTGTTTCTAAAAAATACATAATAGCTTACATTTTCAACCATATTTTTTTACACTAAGTCACCGTAAATATTAAACCTAAGTATTAAACGTAAATATTAAATCAATTCTTATTTGAAAACAAAAAATAATGCTTACAAAGTTCATTTAATACAGATTTGAAAAAAAAAATTTCAAGTAAGTACCATTACAAACAATAAAAAGCAAAATAAAGTTTTTTTTTAAACGATAACTAGAAAGTAAGTATGAAAAATGTTAAAAAAATAAAAACCTTCAAAAACATGAAAATAAAAAGAAAAACAGCCTCAAAATTAAATACCTCTAAAAAGCAAGAGATAATATTCAAATCATTAGATACTTTTTTCTAATCTGTTTTTGTATGCAAAGCAATACATATATTTTGTTTAACTATTATTAACGTCTTGATATTTTTTTTTAAAGATAACACGATTTTTGACTTCATCATCATTGGAGGAGGATCAGCTGGGTGTGTCTTGGCTAACCGTCTTAGCGAGGTGAAGGGATGGAATGTGTTGCTGATAGAAGCTGGATCCAAAGCTCCCATCGAAACCAATGTAAGATTTTTCTATTATCTAAATTCTTATTTATTTCATGGCACAAATTTAAAACTGAGATTGATTCGAAAAGAACAATGGCAAGTACCCATAATATGATATTATCTGTGATAAAATTGGTTCAAGCAATCGTCACAACAAGAGACAAAATTAGAACTAAGTAACAAATAAATCGTCTTCGTCGCTACGTTGATATTTGTACTTACTTGAATTACATTGTTACGAGGTAGCTTATAATATCAAGTAGAACCCTTGGTTAATAACATGATTTTGACAGACAAAACGAGGTAACATTAATTTTTTAATTTATATGTAAACTCTGAAGCTCAGTTACTGCAAACTGACATAGGGTCAGCCTCTTCATTAGGTACCTCTTAACCCGCTGTGGGTAGGATAGGAACCAACAACCATTGAAAATGTCTTGACATTGAAAATATCTTTTCGTTCGCTCCAGTACCTATAGGCTCCGATTTCACGAAAAAGTGCGATCCCCTTATAATTATCTCAGAGGGTTGTGAAGATATGATATTCAAGAAAAGACTCAAAAGACGTCTATTCGCACGTGTGCTGCAAGGTGCAAAAAGAATTATTCGAGAAAATAAAAAAACAAAAAAAAATATGGCTGAAATAGTGGAAATCTCTTTTTTTCCGATTTTTTATTTTGGCGCTCGATATTTTGGAAACGAACAATGATATCAAAATTTAGAGAAAAACTCCTTTTGAACAATTTAGGCAGCTACAATTTGAGCCTAAAACAAAGACGATCGGGTTAAGGGTTTGCCCTGTAGCTTAACCTTTAACATTGAAAATGTTTTTTCGATCGCTTCAGTATAGCCCCCATTTTCGCTCAGAGTGCGACATCGCCTTAGTGTCGTAAGTTTAAAGGCTACCTACATCAATGGTTTTAGCCTCAAAAGACGCGTATCAACGAGGGCTACAATATGTAGCGTGTTGGCGTAATTTTGGGAAGCGCGCTCCTTAGATGCGCATCGCGTCGCTGAGGAGGTTTGACGTAGTCAAAACAAATCTTAGAAAATATTTTAGTTAGGTTATAGTAGTAGTAGCCTTTCAATAAAATCTTAATGTTTGTAACAAAGAAATATTTTTACTTATATGAATTTAATACACACAAATCACAGAAAAGAAAATTTAAAATTGTCCATGGCTTTGCTGTGATTTCAAAGTATTGTAAGTACTAATTCAAACAAAGGAATATTTTTTTTTATAAAATTCAATAAATTCATTTTCAATGTACCAGAAGTTCGTGAAAGTCACGAGATCTGTGAATTTTTCCTACAACTTCATATTAGAATTGTATATTATATTCATAAAAATGAACTTCTCCTCTATTTATCAGTTCAAACTCTACATACTATAATTTTCTTTCAGATACCTGCGCTAGAAAGTGATACTTATTTGACGAAATACGATTGGCAATATTACACTAAAAATGATCCTGATGTCGGGCAAGCCCTTAAAGATGACTTGGTGTATTGGCCACGAGGCAAAATGCTTGGAGGTTCTAGTAGAATCAATGCTATGATTTACATACGAGGAAATCCTAATGACTTCAAGAATTGGTACGACGAGGGCAACGAAGAGTGGCATCCCGAAATCGTCGAAAAGTATTTCAAAAAAGCGGAATCTCTTCAGGATCAAGACTTGCTACGAGACCCATCCATCCGTAATTTTTATGGCCGCAATGGCCCTCTTTCAATAAATACGTTCAATAGTTCATCTTCAATTAGAACAAAAAAATTACTGGATGCATATGACGAGATTGGAATTAAAAATGTAAAAGATTTGAATGAAGCTAAACTCATGGGATCGGGTATTTTAAGAGCGTCAGCTGCCAATGGCCGCAGAAGTAGTACTGATCGGACTTATTTGAATCCGGTTCGAAACAGAGAAAATCTTTATGTCATAACGGAAAGTCCAGTAATAAAAATATTGATAAACAAATCTACAAAGGTTGCTGAAGGTGTCGTAGTTGAAAGAAATGATGCAAAAGAAGTTTTCTTTGCAGACAGAGAAGTAATCGTAAGTGCTGGAGCCATAAATACACCACAACTTCTCATGCTATCGGGTATCGGACCAAAATCACATTTGGAGGATGTAAATATTCCATGTCTTGTTGATTCTCCAGCAGTTGGACAATATCTTCAAGATCATCTCAAAGTTCCTATCATAATAAAAGTTAATGAAACAAACCAAGTAAGTGATGCACAAAAAAGTTTTGAGACAATAAAGTATATTTATAACCAATCCGGCTTTCTGGCAGAAAATTGTGAGGTGTGCTGTGACGCCTTAGCTTTTCACTCACAATCAAAATGTGCTAATTATCCAGATTTTCAATATTACTTTTATAGCTATGAAAAAAACTCACCACGGATTCAAGATTATATTCAAGTTCAATTTAATTTAAAACCTAGTGCCTTACTGCCACTAGCAGAACAAAATAAAAATAATACGTTGTTTATATATTTTCTTTCGTTATTGCATCCTTATTCTATGGGCAACATCACCTTAAAAACTTCGAATCCTAAAGATTATCCTTCTATATATTCTAATTATTTCCATGATAAAAGAGATTTAAAAGCGTGTGTTAATGGGATGAAAACTATTACAAAATTAGTGAATACGAAATATTTTAAGTCAATCGGTGGTCATCTGGGAAGATTAAACTGGCCAGCCTGTGATGACTTTGATATAGGCAGCGATGATTATTTGGAATGTGTAGCTTTAAGTGCTCCTACTACGTCATACCATCCAGTCGGGACGGCTCGAATGGGCTCTGATATAAAAACATCAGTTGTAAGTAGCACACTGAAAGTTCACGGTGTGGAAAATTTGAGGGTAGTTGATGCAAGTGTGATGCCATCAATCACAAGTGGAAATACTAATGCGCCTACTATAATGATTGCAGAAAGAGCAGCAGATTTGATTAAAAACGATTATTTTTGTGATTAATGTCACAGAATACCTAATAGTATACAATTTCATAGAATATAGTTTCATGTGACAAATAAATGTTTTATGGATTCAATCGTGTTCATTATTTTACTCCTGTAATTGTTTCTGTTGAGAAACTAATAAAAAAGAAAACACAATATAATATTATTTTTCTAAATGATGTTTGAAATAATATCTGTGATAATATGGTAGACTAGCTTTTGCCCGCAACTTCGTCCGCGTGGACATTCGGAAAATCGCTATGGAACCTTTGACCGAGATAAAAGGTATCCATGTTTTACCACAGGCGATAACTATGTGTGTGCTATTCCAAATCCGTTCAGCCAGTTTTACATAAAAAATTGAACCCCCGCTTTAGTCCTTCAAGTGTTGAATAATTGCCAGTTTCGCAATAAACATCCTATAAAACCTCAATATCGACATCCAAATCGATTTATTTATCACTACATAGTATAAAACAAAGTCGCTTTCTCTGTCCCTATATCCGTATCTATGCTCAAATCTTTAAAACTACGCAACGGATTTTGATACGGTTTTTTCAATAGATAGAGTGATTCAAGAGGAAGGTTTATATGTATAATACATCGCTCATTCGCAATAAGGACGTCACAACGAGAAAATCGTAATTTTTGGGAAATTAAGTTTTTAGGTTAGTGATTTAAATTTAAAAAAATCTATTCGTTGCCAGACTGTATTACTGCATTTATTTAATACCTTGTCTTTTCACCTAACCCAAACAGTTTTTTGTGTGATTAAAATTTAGGTGGTTTTGTTATAATTTGTGTTTATGTGTGACCAGGTAGAAGTTGTGTCATTTTTCTAGATAAAAACTTAATATATATATTTTTTTTGGATTATCCATATAGTGTCATTATTGATAATAAAATTCGTGTCATGTCTCTCATAAAAACGCCTAAAACGCATTGTGGTAACATAGAAATACCACAAAGCGAAATTTCTAAGCAGACAACGATTGTAATCGTAAGTGCTGGAGCCATCAATACACCACAACTTCTCATGCTATCGGGTATCGGAACAAAATCACAATTGGAGGATGTAAATATTCCATGTCTTGTTGATTCTCCAGCAGTTGGACAATATCTTCAAGATCACCTCAAAGTTCCTATCACAATAAATGTTTTATGAAACAAACCAAGTAAATGATGCACAAGCGAGTTTTAAGATAATAAAGTATATTTACAATCCAACGGGCTTTTTAGCAGAAAACGTTTTTAGTGACGTCGTAGCTTTTTACTCACAGTCACAGTTGATATTTGCAAACTATCCGGATTTAGAAGTATACTTATTTACCCTGGAAAAAACTACCCACGAATCCAAGAAGTTATTGGAAAACAAATTAATTTAAGAAATGTGGCTTACTGCCAGTAGTAGAGCAAAATAAAAATGATACCTACGTTGTTCATATATTTTCTTTCGTTATTGCATCCCTATTCTATGGGCAACATCACCTTAAAAACTTTAAATCCTAAAGATTATCCTTCTATATATTCTAATTATTTCCATGATAAAAGAGATTTAAAAGCGTGTGTTAATGGGATGAAAACTATAACAAAATTAGTCAATACGAAATATTTTAAGTCAATTGGTGGTCATCTGGGAAGATTAAACTGGCCAGCCTGTGATGACCTTGATATAGGCAGCGATGATTATTTGGAATGTGTAGCTTGAAGTGCTCCTACGTCATACCATCCAGTCGGGACAGCTCGAATGGGCTCTGATGTAAAAACATCAGTTGTGAGTAGTACACTGAAAGTTCACGGTGTGGAAAATTTGAGGTTAGTTGATGCAAGTTTGATGCCATCAATCACAAGTGGAAATACTAATGCGCCCACTATCATGATTGCAGAAAGACCAGCAAGATTTGACTAAAAATGATAATATGTATGTACAGCTAACAATTTATAATTTTGACAAATACATGTTTCGTGGATTTAATCGTGTTCATTATTTTGGTTACGTATCACAAGGTCTAAATTTGAAAGGCCTGTCATAACAAACGGACGAAAGGCCTAATTTGAAAAACACCTAATGGACAAAATACCTATGTTCATAATATATAATAGTTAAAACACATAATGGACGTTTGGCCTAAGTCGATTTACCTAAGAACAATACAAGAACAAATCTATAAACAAAATATCTAATTTCAAAACACCTAACGGTCGTTTGTTCTAAGTTCATTATAACTAACAACCCATTTTATGAAGAAGTATTTCGCTCAATGCTCAATGTCTATCACTTTTAGGATTAAGGCGATTCCCTGACCGAAAGTGGCGCCTTATTATTTAATAAGTTTTTATTAGAAAAGAAAAAAAAAAAAAAAAAAACATAGTAAGAGAGTATGAATAAAAAAAGTCTGTTTGTCTATTTGTATGTTTGTCTATTTCTACATGTACGCTTATCTCCGGAAATACTGAACGAATTCGAATGAAACTTATTTTTTGTTAGTTAACTGTTAAACCTAAGCATAGTTTAGGGTATAATAACAGCGTAATATAATAACATAGCCGGGAGTATCTCCACGTGGTGAAGGCGATAACAGTTTGGGCCTAATTTTTTATATCGACTTGCTTAAACTGGCTAAAACTACTATTTTAAATATAAAAAAAATTGACTTTTAACATATATACTCATCAACTTTGCACAGTACATACCTTCAGGAAACCAAAGCTTCAAAGTTACCTCGTTTGTATGAAAATAACACCTGTATCCCTAGACAAAGTTGATATATAACACTGCTATAAGTATTTTCTTATGTAACAACATTAGTTCTTATTTATATTAATACACCGGAGTCATAAAATCGACGCGCACGGAATCGCGGGCATCAGCTAGTAATAAGTAAAAATTTAGATTAGAACCTTTAACCTATGTTATCTATGAATCAATTGAAGTGCTGTTCCATCGTTAGGTTATTTAAACTTAGGCATTTTATTTTATTTTTTATTTTATTTAATCACTTTATTGTACTACAATAAATTAATGTACAAAAGGCGGACTTAATGCTAAAAGCATTCTCTCCCAGTCAACCCTTAGGGAACAGGTAGGCACGAATGCGGTACATTTAATAGTATATAATAAAATACATACAGTATGATGAATACAATATATACCTACATATAATATATATATATATATATATATATACCTATTACAACAAATCAGAATAATTATATAATAAAAAGTAAAGTAAAATTGATGATGATGATTTTCACATTATGCTCATTATAAGTATTCTAAAAGAAAAGCGTGAACCTTCTTTTTAAAGGATAACTTGCTGGGTGATCTATTTTAAACTTAGGTCTAACAATGTATAGGTTTTACGACGATTAGGCGTTTTAAAAATTAGGCCTTTTGTCCATTAGGCATTATAAAACGTAGACATTTTAAACTTAGGTCTTACAACGATTAGGTTTTACGAGGATTAGGAGTTTTAAAATTAGGCCTTTCGTCCATAGGTGTTATGACCGTAGGCCTTTCAAATTTAGATATCCTTGTGATACGTTTTGCATTGGGCCCGCGCTGTGGTTATGGCCCATCCTACTAATCAGTCCGTAAGTAAAGCATGTATCCCAATAAAAATGGCTAATGCGACACCTTTCAATACCTTAATGTTATCACTATTAAACTATCCTCTTTGATTTTGAAGAGTTCTCATGTGTAACTTCGAAGTCCAAGGTTCAATGCCAATGAAATTAACATGAAACCACCCTTTCCAACAAAACAAGAATCATCTAAATCGGTTCATAAACAAAGAAGTTATGTCTGTAGATCCATAAAAACTCGAGCAGTATTTACCAGTATTTTCAGGATTACTCGAAAACTACTGAAACGATTTCAAATTTTAGAAATATGGGACCAATTTGGGAACAAACCTGATGAAGTAACTTTAAGTCATTTCAATCGGTCCAGCCGTTTTCGAGTAGTCGATGGATATACACAAATAAAACAAATATACAGACGAACATAGAACCTCCTCCTTTTCTGAAGTCGGTTAAAAATAAGTAGCCAGTTGTGCAAATCAAAGAAAATTTCAACTTATAACTATTTCTTTAGTTTAGTTCAGTAAGATAGTAAGAAACCGCTTTCAAATAATTATCTTACGGCACATAGACATTATACATTGTCACCTCCAGGATGCGCAAATGCATCCCCCCTTCTATATAAAAATAAAAATGGGTATACAAAAAGACATAGGGTACCTTTTCTTCTAGAAAAAATACTGTTCCCGAGGAATGGAATGATAAATGTCTATCTACGCAGATAAAGTTGAAGGTGGCTACGACTATTGTTTGTTCAACACAGACAAAAAACAATTTCAATGCGTAATTAATTTAATAAAATAATTAATCACCGTCGCCGTCGTCATCTTGTCAGTACATCATATACTTTTGTTCCAGCTAGTTGTGGGCAACTAAAAGTGAGCTGGAAAAGAGTGCTAAACTAAAATGGTGTAAGTATTTGATGTTGCCTACTTTTTATCCATTATATATATTATTGATTTATTAAATTCATAGTTATATAAATAAAAAGATAAGTGGCTGGATCGATTTTGTTATTTCATGTTTGAAAATAGATTTTTACTTATTGAATGAAAAATTATTAATATTTTTAAATTAGAAAATCTGAACTTCCATTTCGCTATGCATTTATTTATAAACTCACGATTCAAACGATGAATAAACGTATTTTTTTGTTTCAATAGTCTTGGAAAAAAGAGATTAGGATTAAATCAGGAGAATCTAGAATATTGAGCATATTAAAACTATAGTTCATCACCATCAGTTACTACGATTTTTTTATTATTATTTGTTTCATTTTACAAAGGATCATGTTTTAATTATATTCGGTAGTTATAATTATTTTTTCTTATATTTATTAAGAGATAATTTCAAAATGACGATTAAGTATTACAATGTTTCCTTTACTTGTGCTGTGAAACCTTGCTTTCTGAAAAAAATACATGATTCTTTTTCAATAGGATATAACTTAAATATTATAAGTATAATTTAAAAAGTAACTATACAAGGTGCATTTGTAACCACTCTCCAAATTTTAAGGGTGCGTGTTCAGTCCATAAAACGAAACAACTTTCTCCATGAAACATGTGTCGAAATACGCCAAAAAATTTTGGTCATCCCATACTAAACTGATCATTTGATCTCTTTGATTTGTATGAAAAGTCATTTTTTTACATATTTGACCCTGTTTCTTAGAGAAAATTGTTCAGTTTCATGGACTGAAAATTTGGAGAGTGGTTACAAATGCACCTTGTATATAACTATATCAGTTGTCTAGCACCTATATGACAAGCTTCGTTTAGTTTGGGGCTAGATGTAGCTGTGTGAAATTGTCGGTGTTTATTTATTATTATTATTTTAAACTAAGGATTAGTCTAATGTCCTGTACCCAAATCGCGAGACCGGCGCGTGAGCCATTGGACGCGACGCGTTTGCCTCGCGATCGCGAGCCCACGAGACATTTCCGTACGACTTGCCGCTCAATGTGAGCAGTTGTCCAGCTATATTATCGTCAAAACCCAGTTTCGACGTTTCTAGGTTTGGCTAGTCAAACCTCAGATCTGACGAATTTATATTTAATCCTAGGAGAGACCGACTAGGAAAGTCAAACGCCAAAGCAAACGATCAAATTGGGGTTTGACCAGTAGGACCTAAATTATGTAACAACAGAATCTGTCAGTCTGTCTGTCAGAATCTGTTAGATATAGATAAAAAAAACGTATTTCTTAATTTAATGTTTATTGTTTCAATATTGTTGATAATTTTAATAATTTTTCAAAATATATTTTTTACTTTTATTTTGTTTTATGACAAGGTGATGCGTTTTAAGCATTTACACAACAATTCGTTTTATCTTTTACATTAACACAATTTTAAAGATCTTTTTTGATTACAGTGGCATTTTAAGAAACCTTTCTCCCCAAACTTATAATGATCTCACTAAGAGACATAGAAGACGAGAAATTTCTCCTTGCATATTGACGTTTTGTTTTAGTTGTTAAGAGCCGGACTTCGCTTAGCATATTTTTTATTACTTACCTCTATCTATGGCATAAGCGAAATCCGAAACAGATTTACATTCACAGGGGTTTGATCAATGAGGCGCTAGGCGTCCGTCAAACCCAATTAATCTTAACTTAGTTCAAATCGTGGTGATTCGCTTTCAGAGACAGCAGCCCGTCGTGCCTGTCTCCAACCACGGGGACGGCTCCTCAAACGTTCGCAGCAGCCATTCAGTACTTCGCTGCTGCGCAATGTCTTCTACGAGACAAACCGATACTAGATGACTTCGTTGATGGTAACTGAATCTATAGTAAAATCAAAGCCCGCTTTCTATTATATTATTTAATATTGTTTGGTCCCCAATACCAAGGTAAAAGCTATTTTCTTATTCAGCAAATTCATCATAATATTTTGTTGAACTATTGTATATTATCTGATGACGTGTTGTTTTTTTAAGATAACACGATTTTTGACTTTATCATCATTGGAGGAGGATCAGCTGGGTGTGTCTTGGCTAACCGTCTCAGTGAGATGAAGGATTGGAATGTGTTGTTGATAGAAGCTGGACCCCAACCACCCATCGAAAGCGATGTAAGATTTTTAATATTATTTAAACTCCTACATATTCCACTGCACAAATTATATTTAGAGAGCTATTGAAAATTACTGCAAGAGTTATCTTGAGATAAAAAAATTTTTCATCAAACCCATACGTGCGGGGTGTCTGTAGATAGTATAGTCTCTTTAAAAATGATTATTGAGGTTTCTAAAACTATCTTTCTCAAAGTCGACCGCTTGGAAGATATGCACTTCCAAAATGGTAAAATGTGTGTCCTCCCTCTTTAACATTTTAAAGAAATAAAACGATAAATCTGAAAAAAAATATGCTGTAAATCTTAAAAATCACTTTCAACGAAAATTAGTTTGAACGAGATTTATCGTAGTAAGCAGTTTTAGAGATATAGCCTATTTTACAAAACCGCAAATATAACTTTGTCATTTAAACAAACACTATGAAAAACAAAGTTATTTTTGAAAATATAAAATGTTAGTGATATTAACTATGGTATGATTTTTTTAGTGTCATTTTCATTTAAGTATTAATCTTTTTTATTTTTATTTTTGTGTAAAAATCGTAGAGCAGTTTACAGAATACATGTACTTACCAAGTTTCAACGGTGTAATCCTGTTTTGTAACACGTTTTAGCTCCAAACAGCTTGATTGGACTCCACCCTTTGAGCGACTGCTCACTGCCTATGTTCCATGACAACAGTGTCATGGAACATAGGCAGTCAGCAGACCACGGTGGTCTGACTGTTATTTTCATAAATGATGTAAAATAATTAAGCAGTATACGAATTTTCAGCCTTGAGATAGCTCTTGTACCGACCTCAAAATTCATACAACTTACGTGGCGTGCTGACTCGGCATGTTCCATGACACTGCGGTCTGACTGCCGTCTTATTTTTTTTGTGCTATTCTCTACTGCCAAATTTGAACCTTGTGATAACTCTTGTAGAGCATGTCCAAATGCTACATGTTGGAAAGCGTGCTGACGCCACGTGTTCCACTTCCTGGCGCTGGGAGTAGGTGCTGACTCATGTACATCCTAAACACTCTATAATATTGAAAGACCTTGAGATAACTCTTGCAGTAATTTTCAATAGCTCTCTAACTATTACAACAAACTAGATTTATTCAATTTTAACGAAATTAAAACTAACCCACAAGAAACTAAGAATCAGTTTCACCAGCTTACTTTAACAATAACAAACTTGTTAAAGTACCGGTTAAGCACAAGTTAGCCAAAAAAGAGGTTGCGATTGCGAGCCAGCATGACGTCCTTTGACAAGTTTGAAGTGATAAATAGCATTATCATTTGACGATAACTTTAACTTTGACAGCGATTTGGTGCAACTCACCCTAAAGGTCATTGGGCATATTTGACGTCCTTGATAAAAGTTCACGTACAGACACTAAACCAGTTTTAAATTGAAGAATTCAATCCCACTTTTCAAAATATGTATTATTTTTGTATGTACCAACCAGCAGAAAAAAATATTTAACATTATGTGTGTGAGTATACATATATTTAATTTTATTAAACTTTTGGAAATAAAACAAAAGTTTTTACTTTCAGCATTGTTAAAATGTGTGGTATAAGCATAATAAACGTTTGTTTTGTCTTAATTTATTTGTTTTATTTTATTTATTATTGAAGTGCTATATGATGATAAAAAATGAAAAATGTCCTACAAGAATGTGACCCATACCATTGCGTAGCAGATATATTTATCTACATACCTAGCACTATTTAGTTTGTGTACGCCGTAGGTCAAATGTACGAACAAAATGCCTAATGATCTTTGTTTGGATTACTCACGGTTCATCGCCGAGAACTGTCCAGGGTGCGCCGGACGTTTCAGATAAAAAATTGGGAAGGCACCTTCCTAGCAGTTAGCACCTCAGGGTGTTTGAAAATATCCCTATAGTCCTGAATATGGTAGATAGGATCCCAACTTCTAAACATGCATCCCCGGAAATTTATAACAAAACCTAAAAACCGCCTTATGGAGCG
The DNA here is from genome assembly GCA_928269145.1 of Agriphila tristella. Taxonomy (NCBI): domain Eukaryota; kingdom Metazoa; phylum Arthropoda; class Insecta; order Lepidoptera; family Crambidae; genus Agriphila; species Agriphila tristella. Next base: position 20,033,805 of record OV743431.1, on the reverse strand, counting down.
TTTTTATTTTTCAGAGAAAAAATGGAAAGTAACAACAAGAAACTAACAAGAATTTTTAGTCAAGCCAGTGGTGGATTTCGGGTTTTATAACGATTTCCCGGGGTTGCATGCATGGTACCCTCTCTACAAAAGTCTCACCCTGTAAAGTTGATATTGTATTTTAAATACCTTTATTATATTACAGATACCTGCATTTGAATTTGATGTTTATTTAACAAAATATGATTGGCAGTACTACTCAAAAAATGATCCGAACATCGGGCAAGCCTTAAAGAATGACTCCGTGTATTGGCCTCGAGGCAAAATGCTTGGAGGTTCTAGTAGACTCAATGCTATGTTTTACATACGAGGAAATCCTAATGACTTTAAGAATTGGTACGACGAGGGCAACAAAGAGTGGCATCCCAAAATCGTCGAAAAGTACTTCAAAAAAGCGGAATCTTTTCAGGATCAAAACTTGCTACGTGACCCATCCATTCGTAACTTCTATGGCCGCAATGGCCCTCTTTCAATTAACACGTTCAATAGTTCATCTTCAGTTAGAACAAAAAATGTACTGGGTGCATATGACGAAATTGGAATTAAAAACGTCAAAGATGTGAATGAAGCTAAAGTCATGGGATCAGGTGTTTTTAGAGTGACAGCAGCAGATGGCCGCAGAAGTAGTACTGATAGGACTTATTTAAATCCAATTCGATACAGAGAAAATCTTTATGTGATAACGGAAAGCTTTGTAACAAAAATATTGATAAACAAATCTACGAAGGTTGCGGAAGGTGTCGAAGTGGAAAGAAATGGTGGTAAAGAAGTCTTCTTTGCAAACTTAGAGGTAATTGTAAGTGCTGGAGCCATCAATACACCACAACTTCTCATGCTATCGGGTATCGGACGAAAATCACATTTAAAGAATGTAAATATTCCATGTCTTGTTGATTCTCCAGCAGTTGGACAGTATCTTCAAGATCACCTTAAAGTTCCTATCATAATAAATGTTAATGAAACAAACCAATTAAGCGATGCACAATCGAGTTTTGAGATAATAAAGTATATTTATAATCGAACGGGCTTTTTAGCCGAAAATTTTTATAGTGACTCCGTAGCTTTTCACTCACAGTCGGAACATGCAAAATATCCTGATTTTCAAACATATTTATTTGCAGTAGAAAAAAACCAACCAAGGTTTCAAGAAATAATTGAAAACACACTCAATTTAAAAACTAGTGCCTTAATGCCAATAGTAGAGCAAAATAAAAATAATACGCTATTCCTATATTTCCTTACGTTATTGCATCCCTATTCTATGGGTAACATCACCCTGAAAACTTCAAATCCTAAAGATTATCCATCTATATTTTCAAATTATTTCCATGATAAAAGAGATTTAAAAGCGTGTGTTAACGGAATGAAAACTATAGCAGAATTAGTCAATACGAAATATTTTAAGTCGATTGGTGGATACCTGGGAAGATTCAACTGGCCACCCTGTGATGACTTTGATATAGACAGCGATGATTATTTGGAATGTGTAGCTTTAAGTGTTGCTACTACGATATACCATCCAGTCGGGACAGCTCGAATGGGCTCTGATATAAAAACATCAGTTGTGAGTAGCTCACTGAAAGTTCACGGTGTGGAAAATTTAAGAGTAGTTGATGCAAGTGTGATGCCATCGATCACAAGTGGAAATACTAATGCGCCCACTATCATGATTGCAGAAAGAGCAGCAGATTTGATTAAAAATGATAATTATTGTAACAAATAAATGTTTAATGAAAATAATATTATTATTATTAAATCGTTTTCATTATTTTTTTTATTTTTTTATTTATTTATTAATTTAATTCAGGCGACTAGGCCCTTATATATATATGCCTTTTTTTTCTGAAAACACCATCACGCAGGAGCGGTGAAAGATGAAATAGCTATATAATTATTGATTTTTTTTATTTTAAGCATGATATTTTTATATTAAGAGAATTAATATAATTGAAAAAATACTTGAAAAATTCGACTCACCCGTAGCAGCTCAGACAGGATTCGAACCCGCATATTTTAAAACTGACTAAATTATTACAAAAAAATCGGACTAAAAACATTAAAACGGACTAAAAAGTAAAAAATAAATTCTTCTGTAAATATTAATAACCCTACAGAAATTTTTAACCTAAAAACGTGGGGCGCATGCTAAAGACAATATGGACGATACATTTTACAAAATGCGCCCCACGTTTTTAGGTTTAAAATTTTTGTAGGTAGGGTTATAAATATTTACAGAAGAATTTATTTTTTACTTTTTAGTCCGTTTTAAAAACGTGTTTTTAAAAAAGATTTTTTTTTTTCAGTAATTTTTTTACTTTTAATTTGAAACTGAACAAAAATTAAACCTGGTCATAAGTGTGATAAAAAATACGTAAGTACTAAACAAGAAATAAATTTGGTTTTGCAACGAGAATAAATACCTACCTTACTTCTATTTACACAAGTTGTAAGTATAATTCTGACGTAAGTGTGAATTTCATACTTACGTCAGAATTATATTGACTAATGTTTTAAATCTTTTGGATAGTGGCAAAGCTGCGCACTTGAATAAATATTTCAATTTACAGCGAAAAATGTTGTAAACTACATTGGGGCAACTCAGAGAGCTTGGTTGGATACATAAGGACGTTGGAATAAATTAATCAGAACGAAACAAAAATTTTGGAGCTACAACCATGAGTAGGTATGGATCAAACCGAATGCGTATGCGTTGCACAGCATAATATGGTCTGTAGTTAGTCTGTGGTTGCGTATTGTGTGTGACGGCAAACTCATTGTTTGCCGTTGCAATGTATGAAATGCTATGCAGGGTAAGGTATATGTTACATTTATGCGACGTTTTCACTAAACTTGAGTTAGGCTTGTCCTAGTTCAGATACACCTAAGCTTAAGAGCAGCTTAACTTAACATTTTGTTTAGGCTACTCTTAGCGAAAAAATTGCATGCACTAACCTTAAGCCATTCCTAACTCCACTTAGGAGATTCCTAAATTTACGAGCCCTAATATAAAGCACCCAATGCGTAAGGCGATACCTACTTAAGTAGTATTTTTGTGTTACAGCATGGAGGTTTCCTTAGCCTGTCCAACTTCGGTTGACAAACAACAAGATAAAAAGTTCGAAAAAACAAAGTCTTTGTCAAACATTTGTCAAAGACGTTGACACATTTAAACAGATTTATGCCAATTTGCACTAAACTTGGGTTAGGCTTGTCCTAATTAAGATACACCTAAGCTTTAGAGCAGCCTTACTAAAAATTTGGTTTGCACTAACAGTTCTGTCTCAGATGTGACAAAACTTGGGAATTACCTAGTAAAGTGAATGATGAACGAATGACGAACGGTTAAAATGATAGATTGTTCATGGTCTACCTATATTATTTTAAAAGAGAAAATCAAGTGACAGAAAATGACATAAAAATACTTTTTTATTTTATTATTTGTCAACCGAAGTTGGACAAGCTTAGGAAACCTCCATGCTGTAACACAAATAATACTACTTAGGTATCGCCTTACGCGTTAGGCGCTTGAGTAAAGTATATGGATTTGAAAAGCGCTCATTAAGCCCTTTCATTTGGTACCCAACACGGCATCTTTAAAAAAGTTTTTCTTTGTTCATGTCTTTAACTCCTCTAGAGGACGCCACATTCAATTTAATGTGACGTCATATAACCTATGTACATTGGACGATTAAAACGCTTCTAACGATACCTCATTTGTCAAATTATAATAAGTAGTTAAGAAGTTATGAGGGAACAGATGAATTTACCTACATACACATACAGGTCAAAATCATATACCCTCCGTTTTAGCTTCGCCGTAGTTGGGTAAAAAGAACTCATGATAGTTAAGTTATCGGTTAGTAGGTATATGGTTATCAATAAGTGTAAAAAATATCAAGTAAAATAAGAGAATGATAAAAATATTCGAGTTCAAAATTCAATAAAAAGGATAACCGTAGTCGCATACCACCACCATTCCTATAAGCTAAAAAATTAATAAATTAAAAAAATATTAAAAACATTACTGCCCTGCCAAAAACGATCTAAAAAGTTAACAAAAAGTGTCATTGCAGTCGGGGGACCTCTTTGATCAAAAATTATTCCATAATAAGATCCCCCGACTGCAATGACACTTCGTTTTTGGAATGGCAGTCGTGTTTTTAATATTTTTATACACAGAATATATAATAGTACTCCTATAGTCCTGAATATGGTAAATTGGATCCCAACTACTATGCATGCATCCCCGGAAATGTATAACAAAACCTAAAAACCGGCTTATGGAGCGTTTTTATTTTTTAGGGAAAAAATTAAAAGTACCAACAAGAAACTAACAAGAATTTTTAGTCAAGCCAGTGGTGGATTGCGGGTTTTATAACGATTTCCCGGGTTTGCATGCATGGTACCCTATCTACAAAAGTCTCATCCTGTAAAGTTGATATTGTATTTTACATACCTTTATTATACTACAGATACCTACCAGCATTTAAGAGGGTGGGCTCGAGGGGGGCTCAGGGGGGCACGAGGTGTTCGGGGGGGGCTCGAGGCGGGCTCGAGGGGGGCTCGGGGGGCTCGAGGGGGGTTCGAAGGGGGTTCGAAGGGGGCTCGAGTGGGGCTCGAGTGGGGCTCGAGGGGGACTCGAGGGGGCTCGAGGGGGGCTCGGTTGGGGGGGCTCGAGGGGGGCATGAGAGGGTGTCGGGGGGGCATGAGGGGGGTCGGGGGGGCATGAGGTGGGGTCGGGGGGGGGCTCGTGGGGGAGGGGCTCGAGGGTCCTCGAGGGGGGCTCGAGTGGGGCTCGAGGGGGCTCGGGGGGGCTCGGGGGGGCACGAGGTGTTCAGGGGGGGCTCGAGGCGGGCTCGAGGGGGACTCGGGGGGGCTCGAGGGAGGTTCGAAGGGGGCTCGAGTGGGGCTCGAGGGGGACTCGAGGGGGCTCGAGGGGGGCTCGGGTGGGGGGGCTCGAGGGCGGCTTATTGAGTTTGGAACCGAACCTGCTTTACTCCTGTAGGTCCCGGGTTAGGTTAGAAATTTAAGGCGAGCGCGTAGCGCAGCGGAGCGTGAGCCTTAAATTTCGGGGTTATTTTTTTATAACAGATAACAGAAATAAACTTATTTTACATATTGCCGGTGGACCACCAGGCATTGTATACAATGCCTAGGCAAGAATATCATTTCATACATTGCCTGATCGTTTCAGGCATTGTATACAATGCCGGAGAATACACATTGCCGGTAACATATACATTATGTATGAGATCCTAATAAATGCAGCGAAATTTTGTTTTAGAGAAATGTGTGGCAAAATCTTAGTTACCTTTGAAAAATGTGATTACTTTGATTGTTTCTTTTTTATCACATCACAATTACTTAGAGCACAAGACACCATGGCTCCATGATACCTTTGTTTGAAATTCTAATAAGGATTAACAAATATTTTAAACAAACTGTGATTGCTCATTTGCAATGCGGGACGCTAAGCTGTAAAAAAGTTGACACACTTGATTCTTTGTCTCTTTTTTTCACAGACCGTGTCCGTATAATGTTAACTTCTCTTTTCCAGGCTTTGTTAGTCTACTTGAGTGTGAGCGCAGCGAAAATGTTTCTATGTCTATGAGTTTTACAATATCTTCAAGATCATGTCAAAGTTCCTATCATAATAAACGTTAATGAAACAAACAAAAAAGTGATGCACAAACGAGTTTAAAAAAAATAATAGTAGATTATACAACAAGTGAATAAAAAGGGAATTTAGTTCGAGGGACTAAGTTGGATCCCGAGAGTAGCGAAGGATTCTAGAATTGAATCCCGAGCGTAGCGAGGGATTCAAAAGTAGAATCCTGAGCGAAGCGAGGGATACAAAGGACCGAGATGAAATTTTTTTTCACGAGTTGTGTACTCTACTTTTTACCATTGACTGCGAGAAAACAAATAGGTACCTCTAGCAGTACTTTATAATTAGTATTTATAGTTGACCATCAGCCATTTTTAATGTCCCCGCTGCTGGGGCACAGGCCTTCCTTATGAGTGGGAGGATGGGCCATAAACCACCACGCGGCCCCAATGCGGATTGATGGGTGTTAACGATTGCAAATGCAGCCGGGACTAACGGCTTAACGTGCCTTCCGAGGCACTGAGGAGCTCGAGATAATACAGTTTTGGTCACCCATCCCATGACCGACCCATGCGTGATATTAGAAGTTTTCAAATGACATAAAACAACCACGCTAAGAGAGAGATTACAGTCATGATCAGACATCAGTCTGGTATCAATCCATTTTATCAGTCTGTATAGACTTCGAATTTTTGCAGACTAAATATCGTACCAGACTGATAGAATGAAGACTGAACATTCAATCTCCGTCTAATACATAGAAAAGCACCCAAAGATAAGACACTAAAAAGAACCTAATTAAATTGACACAAAAAAGAACCTAATTAAATTTGGCGGGATATTTTATTTCGTTTAATTTTATTGTGTAACTATGGAATAGCTCCATAGCGGCCAGTAGGTATTGGAACTTTTTTGTACGAATTCATGATGCACGCTTGTTCCAAATTCAAATTATTTTTATTCACTCGGTGAATAAAATCGCTTATTATTCACTCTTATCGTTGAATTAAACGCACTTTTTAGAGTGGCGATGGTAAAAAGTATATTTAAAACCAAACCGGCTTTTGGATGAAAATTGTGAGGTGTGCTGTGATGCCATGGCTTTTTAGGGTTCCGTACCCAAAGGGTAAAAACGGGACCCTATTACTAAGCCTCCGCTGTCCGTCTGTCTGTCTGTCTGTCACTAGGCTGTATCTCATGAACCGTGATAGCTAGACAGTTAAAATTTTCACAGATGATGTATTTCTGTTGCCGCTATAACAATAAATACTAAAAATATAATAAAGTAAATATTTAAGAGGGGCTCCCATACAACAAACGTAATATTTTTGCCGTTTTTTGCTTTATATTAATAACGACAACAGGTAGACAGTTGAAATTTTCACAGAGGATGTATCTCTATTGCCGCTATAACAACAATTACTAAAAACTGAATAAAATTAATATTTAAGGGGGGCTCCCATACAACAAACGTGTTTTTTTCCGTTTTTTGGTACGGAACCCTTCGTGCGTGAGTCCGACTCGCACTTGGCCGGTTTTTACTCACAATCTTAAGTTAACTTATCCGGATTTTCAAACTTACTTTTATATCTATGAAAAAAACATACCACGGATTCAAGATTATATTCAAATTCAATTTAATTTAAAACCTAGCGCCTTACTGCCACTCTAAGCTGCCACTAGTAGAACAAAATAAAAAGAAAATGTTGTTCATATATTTTCTCTCGTTATTGCACCCTTATTCTATGGGTAACATCACCCTGAAAACTTTAAATCCCAAACATTGTCCTTCTATATATTCAAATTATTTCCATGATAAGAGAGATTTAAATGCGTGTGGGATAAAAACTTTAACAAAATTAGTCAATATGAAATATTTATACGGAAGATTAAGCTTGCCATCCTGTGATGACCTCGATATAGGCAGCGATTGTAACAGTTCAAAATTGAACATGTTATCTTTGTCTCAAATATTTAATAAAAATAAAAATAAGAGGGGTTACTGACCTATGAACCGGCACTGGGAAAGATATTTTGTTGCTCCTTAATAATCCCATCGCCTCCAATGTATTACCTTTTTCTATCGCCTTGGAGTCTCCATTTCTTTCAATTAACTTCTATTTTAGTGATAATTTGTAAATCTGCGAGATACAAAGAAGTCCAGGGTTGGAAAAAATAGTTGTAAGCAATAAAAAAATAAAGTTATGTGATTGAATCAATAAATAAACTCGTTGAATAACTTACCATGAAGGGATGTTTATTCTCATTTTAATAAAAAAGGGGTTGTTTATGCAATTTGGGATGTCTTTCAATGCATATTGTCTGGCATTACGATATTTACTGCGATTACAACAGTATTCTTGTAGCACAAACTCTTTGATCACAGATAATTGTAGGCTATGACTGCGATTTGCAAATACAACATTCACGAATTATCATATTTCTATATAAAAAACGGATACTTTTGCGGGATTTCTTTAACCTGAAAATATGTTTCTACAATAATAAACAATTCGTTGACATTTACATAGACAAATGCATTTGACATTTGGTGGCCGTTTTTGGAACTAAAGTGATAATCCATAGAGAAAAATCACTCTATATTTTAAAGAGAAAAAAAAAGAGAACGAAATAATCCTTGGTAAATTATATCATTAAAAATCTATAAGGTAAAAGGAAGTCGAATGATTATAAAATATTAAAATAAACAAATAATAATTTCGTTATTCTAAATGTGTAAAATAATGTTTAGGTTTGGTGACGTGACATGCTTTGTAAACACATATCGCGTTTCGTTTTCAGCAAAAATCAAAAAACACTATTTGTAAATTAAGCTTGGGATTATGAATAAAGTAAAATCATTTAATATTAAAAGTAAAGGAAGAATACGAATGATTATATTTGTAATAAATAAACATTAAATAGAAACGATAACTAGTAAAAAGTTGTAAAGGAACTAGACATAAAAAAACAATATACCGTAGAATGGATCGTGGCTTTCCTTTTGTTCATAAAGAAAAGACGAAGGGAAAATGTTTGCGGTAGCCAATCGAGAGCTCGGATTATGTGTGGGCGTGGATTTTCCTAAGATTGAGCCACATGGCGCCAGATTTTAAAGTAGCCAATCATAATTCGCAATTGTGACGTGTAAAATTAAATGTTACCAGTTAGATTCTATAAAGTACCCTTAGTAATATAATATGGGAAAAAACCGGCCAAGTGCGAGTCGGACTCGAGAGCAAGGTTCCGTGCCAGGGGAACGGCAAAAGAGGTCGCGTATGTATGTATGAGTCGGGGGTGTTAAGGCCTGGATTCATCTTAAGGCTAGTATATTCGAAATTGTGAGATTTGGTGTATTTTCGATTCATCAATAAGCGATCAAATGTTCCTTGTTTTGAATAGATGAAAATATATGCTTAGATTTTATAAACGACGTTGATTATCTTACAGTAAGAAATATGATATCCATATATTCAGTATAGTAAACCTGCAAATACAATAAAAACTTTAATTGATTTTATATTTTCTGAATAATACTTGGAGATTACAAATCATTTACCCACAATAATAGGTATATGAATAGATTAAATGTTATGTGGAAGGATATTCAACGGTTACCTTTCAGTAAAAGTGACTCTTTCAGTAAAATAACGATAGAAACGGCGAATAGATGAAGAAATAAAAATGATGCCATTACTTTGCACAAGAAAGAAAAGTTAGAGACAGAGAGGGTTTGAAATATTTTAAAATACCATAGTATGTAGATAAACTCGTTCAGTTGACTGAAGAGACAAATTGTAAGATGAGGCGACAAAATAGGGCATATACAACAGTAGGTTACGTATGTGAGTAATATTCGTTGTTAGCGATATTATACCCCAAGTTGGTTGGTTAAGCATAATATCATTGGGTTCTTGTTATCAAATCTTTGCTTTTATTAAATAAAGCTATGCGTCGATTGGAAATAATTAAAGCGGTCAGATAACATATTTATTGATTATAAGATTTTTCTTGGGAGGTTAGAATAGCGATAGACCAAAAGATGTATTCAAACGTACAGGGAAGGTTAAATCGATTGTGTCATTAGGAAATTAGAACAATATTTGCGTATGTGAGGAGTTTTGTAAATTCTAGAATAAGCAAAACTAATTATATTTATAATTATAACTATCGTCAGTATCGAAGTAATTACGGGTTCCTATTATTATATTCACGTGATAGGTAGATTAGTTCAGGGAGAAATTACCCCATTATTGGGTAAATTAGAAAAATTAGTGACAGGGCACTCTAAAAAATTAAGAACCAATAAGATTAAGCGTCATCAAGATTTTCGCAGAGGTAACTTTTCCGCATGTATATAAGGCCGGGCGCGGGGGAACCGGCCCTCTTTCCTTGACTGCCACCGAAGAAGACGCAAGCACACTTCCCTCTGTAAGATGGCTGCTGAACAAGTTTTACTTTAACTCAAGACCGAAATAGTCAGCAAATAAGTGAAAGAAACGAAAGTCTATGTGTATAGGTCTTGCACGGGCAAGTTTCTAACCTTTGGGGAAATGTTTCAGATAAGCTTTAAATGGTAAAATTAAAGCCTGACTGAAATATATAGTTTGGTTGCAAAGTTTACATCAAATTAACGTAGCTGTATCAAGTAAATTCAAGAATTATTGAAAATAGATTTTCTAAAACTAATTTCATTTGAAATGGAATGTGGGAAGGGAGTTTTTTATCTTGAATAATTAAAAATAGGATTGTGTCGTGCTGGGGCGATTCGCTATGGACTTTCGGGGGGGTACTAGGTAAATTGAAGTTTATGATTGTGGCGTCATAAACGGGCGGCCAATTCGTTGGTCTGCCTAGTTAGTCACATAATGTAAGCCTGCGTGACTTAATATGGAAAAAGGCTTCATCAAGTGCTGCCGTTAGAACGTAGTTCTGTTTTCCGTTTAAGCCCCTAGAGCAGGTTTTCATTATTCCTTTGGTTAGGGCCTAATGGTGGTCCTACCTCCCCACCATTAGCACGGCCAAGCTGTTAGCGAAATTAGGGAGTATGCTTGCTCACACTGTACAGAAATGGGGCGACGTGTGGCGCTGGTAAGAACCACAAAATTTGGCATAGGAAATTCTCATGTAGTCTGAATTAGGCAGGTAAAATCATAGGTCAATTGTAGGGTTAATCGCGCGAAAATTAGGTAGAGTATCACAAAAACTGGGGGGGGCTTGTGATACTGGTGTTTTGAATCGTCGTCAATAGAGCGGAATAGGCACATAAATTGCTAGGCAGGCATGTGGAACGAGCGAAAATCTAGTTAGGTAGGTCGTCACAATGTAAAATTAGCATTCTAGACTCGAAATTGTTGTAGGATAAGTTAGGCATAATTCAACAAAATGGCCGAATTATTATTTATCAATAGGAAAATTGCAAGGTGCATTACAAAATGGCCGCTATTGGTTCACTAAGTGATGCATTTCATCCAAGCTAATTATGATAAACAACATGGCGGATCATGACAAAAGTAAATTAAAATTTATGATAATTTTTAGGTTGTGTCATAGGCAGGTAAATGCGAGCAAGTTGGAGGGTTAAATGGGAACGTATTAGTGAATTTGTTATCTTAAATTCTCAGTAATTCCGGAGAATAGGTACAGAGTTGTGGCATCTAAGGGTGTTGTGAAGTGGCATTGTAAATAAATTTCAGTGAATGAAAAATATCTACCTACCATTGTGCTAAAGCTAGCTGGACGCACAATCTAATTAACTAATAGATTATCAAATCATAATAGAAGTAATATCTTTGAATTGGGCTGACTTTACTAATTTTGACCATGTTTCAATCTGTTGACTATAAATAAAATAAAATATTTTGGTAATAAATGTGGATGAATGCTAAATAAAAGTCTGGGTGTAATGTTGACCCGTGATATTATTTGAGCCATGTCAATTCCAACTCATTAATATCACAAGACACAATTTTTGAGTAAGCTCCCACAAATTAACAAAATAATGCTCGGTATGTAGCACTAAACAATACTTTGACCAACATTTATATACTATGAAAGTATCAAATAAATTGGTGAATATGTTAAGTTCACGATTACTGGAATCAAAGTATTCTCTGAGTTAAATATTCTAAATCAAATTTAACAGTCGACTCAATTTAAGGGAAATCAATATCAAGTTTATCACACAATAATCATAAGAAGATTTATTCAATGCCATTTTGACAATGCAATCCAAAGCTATTGTTCAAAAGTAGGAAAGGTTTGACGCAAATATTTATTTATTATATGTCCCTAAATTTAATAAACTTTCCTTCTGAAATCCCTAGATTTTCCAGTATTTATTCCCTTTTCTTTTTAAGTTCATAAATTGTAAGATTGAATTTATGTTGATATAAGATAAATCAGAATTTTAGAGAAAAAAAAGAAAAAATATTGATCTGGCCATCACATTTGAGAAAAGAATATCTCAATTGTGAAAAACTGGGAAATCGCTTGGAGCATTTTGCTTGTCCTCTTCTTGTTGGAATATACAGACAAACTTAGACTATCGACCATATACTTTACTTAAATTAAAGAATGATTGTAATTGGCTGGAAACTGGGGGGAAGCTGTCCCAGTTCGGATGACGAGGTTTACCATATTGAGCGGAGGAGGGGCTCTTTATCTAGCCAGGAAAGCCACATTGTATATTTTTAAGTAACACTAAAGATAGCAAATAAATTCTAAATCAGTGACGAAGACGTTTTTCCATACCTTGATTTCAGGCGACTATAGCTCCTTAACTTGCTTCAAATTACCTCTCTTATCTTGATAAACTAAGTCGACATTGGATGATTTACATTACTTAGAATAACGTTGTATATGACAAATAAACTAATATTTGGTAGCGGAGTAGAATTACCCAAACTTAACTTTCTTTATAGCTCGAGTTACCTCCTTTTACCCTATTGTCTATTATGGCTCGATATACCCTCTTCTACCCTACTAATTTATAACAATACTCCAATTAACTCATAAATTCACTTTGACCAATTTCTATCAACATTGTTCGTACTTACTTCATTCAGCGGAATGTAGGAGGAAACGCTTATCTTTTTCCTATAGTATCTCCATTTCTAATCACTAGAGGACTATTAAAATTGCCATGGTATAGTAACAAATATTAAGGATTAGTATGAGATTAAAGTAAGCTTATTTAGGAAAATTACAAACTTAAATTCTATTTCCCTGGTTATATCAAAAGAGTGATAATATCCATTTGGTAGTAATTTTATTAAGTAATAGCTGTAATAACAGGAATAATTGAGACCTAGTAATAAAAGCGAATACTTTTGTTGTAAGATGAGGAATCAATATCATTAACTAGGAAACCGTCTGATTACATTCTTCCTTGGGTATAAACATATTAAACTGAAAATAGGCAACGACCAACTATGCAATCCAATAGCGATGAGCGAAGCTTGTTTTGTTTAAGCACATACTTAATGTTACAAAACATACTTACTAAACTCATCTTGTAGTCAAAGCGTTGGTTCCATATCCTTTGTTCAGAGCTAGGACATCTATACATCAAATTAGACGAATAGAAATAAAGAAATAAATCATAAAAGCAAAACATTCAGATTTTCATAATATAATTTCAGTATTGGTTCCGACATTAACATAGAAAACTAGGTGAGAGGCAACCCTAAGATACTTTTCCAAGATATTTAAATAACATTATTCCTTTTAAAGTTAGAAAATTAACAAATTCTAGAGATTTTCTAAAAGCCGCAGTCGGGCCGGCTATGATTATTAAAATTTGTCAAGTAAATCCAAAGATATGAATTGAAACATTGTTGACATAGATAATAGATTCTTTATAACTGATAGTATAGTAGTAAAATAGGTAAATTCTCAAATTTTCATTAACACAGCAGGCGGTCACTAGTAATTCATTGTTGAAGTTATAACTAATTAGAAATAAATTTATCAATAAAGTTGATATAGCATAACCATGACATCATAAGGTAGAAATCTAATGGATTAGGGTCCTCCGTAATAAAATAGATCGGTATTTTATTTGATAAACATAGTTATTTCTAAGCATTAAACAAAGTAACAGATTAGTATGAAGTTGGGTCAATTTGGAATGAGCAATTAATATCTTAATTTCTATTCTGTAGGAAAATCAGGCAAAGTAATTTCTTTCTTTTAGTAATAGGTTCTTAGTTCCTTATCTATCGAAGCATAAATAATTAAAGTTAGTCATGTAAAGTTAATATTTATATCCACCCAGCAATATTCGAGAACTTAGGGTAATTACGGATTACAACTTGGGAAATATCACTAGACATTACGCGCCCATTTCACACTTTACAAAAGCATTAATATTAGATTATTCTATCATGCAATAAAATAGGGTTAGGGAAAATAAACTAGGCAAAACATAGATAAAACATTTAATGGAATCACAAGTAGGGATGGTTAGTTCGGAAGCCGTTTAGCGGCTAATCAACATGAATGGGATTTGTAGTTAGGTATGCGTTAGGTTAACTTTGCTAGGGTTAGAATATCACCAATCCATGTAGTAAAACAGTAAGAACTAGAATCCAAAAAAAAATACCATCACCAGGTATAATAAGCGTTAGGTAAGTTAGGTCTCATTAGGCATTAGGTATCATCACACCATCATATTAGCATCATCACACATCTTCATAGTATGAGTTCGGGGGGGACCATTACACGATGATTATTTGGAATGTGTAGCTTTAAGACATCTTACTACATCATACCATCCAGTCGGGACAGCTCGAATGGGCTCTGATATAAAAACATCAGTTGTGAGTAGCACACTGATAGTTCACGGTGTGGAAAATTTGAGGGTAGTTGATGCAAGTATGATGCCATCAATCACAAGTGGAAATACTAATGCGCCCACTATCATGATTTCAGAAAGAGCAGCAGATATGATTAAAAATGATTATTTGTTCAAGTAACAATTTATAATTTTGGCAAATAAATGTTTCGTGGATTTAATCGTGTTCATTATTTTATACCTTCCTGTAATTTTTCTGTTGAGAAAACTAATAAAAATTAAAACACATTCAATATTGTGATATTTACTTGCATGATGTTTGTAATAATCTGTGATAATATGGTAGATAACATTATCTATTATTGTACATACAATGCATAGAACCCGAAAAATAAATATTAACCCTGAAAACAAAACCATATAAACCCCACTTTACAAATTCCAGACTGAAATAGTGTATATATTGCTTTTATCCATTATCAACAGACTATAATAAAAAAACACAATACTCCGTCTGCGTCTAGAATTTTATACATTCAGCCATGTGGTGGTTTTCAGGGTTTATTATAATTTTCCGGGATATTTTAGATAAGAGGGGTAATAATACTAAATGTCCTGTTATTTGAACGATAGCAGGTTCTGGATAGCACATGTAATATCGTTTATAATTCTTTTAAATTATCTATCATGAAGTTACTGAAACTTACCCGGGTCCGATCTGTGAAACTGGACTTAAGTACCTATGATAAAAAAAATCGAATTAAGAAACGGTCTTAATGAATTTGTTTAACATTTCGACTGCCGCTACGAATAGTATCGAAACTGCAAATCACGTACATTACAGTAGAGCAGTTTAAAGTTTTTTTGGCACAAAATTTTACACAAAGTCGTAATTTTAAATCGTGTTGTAAAAGTTTCTTTACTGAATGATAGCTTATTTTTTTCTCTTTTTTATGACTCATAACTATTTTAATGTTTAATATATTTTTTCCGAGATATTTCACATTCGATAGTATTCAATGTTTTTAAAATCTGGAATTTGTTCGAATGTGGTTAATCCGATAGTGTTCGATGCTTTTAAAATCTGAAATTTTATCGAAAGTGGCAGATTCGTTACAGGAACATATACGGTCACTATCGAATCTACCACTTTCAATAGTTTTACTCGTTAACCATTACTTGAAGTTATTATAATGCAAAAAAACAAATAGCAACTAAATAATAACGAACTAACCTAAACTAAACCAAGGCGCCTTCCCTTTTTCACATCCCAGAGAACACTGACGAATCAGGCAGTTTCGATCTGAAACTGTGTACGCCAGTTTCGAATTTACCTCATTCGATAATGTTCGTCGCTCACAGTGTGAAGTTTCGATATTGTTCGATTCAAAATAATATTTTTTTCGAATAAAAAAATATTTTCCTAATAGTATCATATTTGCTTTATCCATTGATGCAATAAAATAAAAATCGAGATTTTGCAGATTTGATACTGTTTGTTGCGGCAGTCGATTTTCTGTTTAAGCAAAAATGTATTCCTCACTCGTTTATAATTCTATTAAATTATCTATCATGAAGTTACTGAAACTTACCCGGGTCCGACCTGTGAAAATGGACTTAAGTACCTATGATAAAAAAATCGAATTTAGAAACGGTCTTAATGAATTTGTTTAACATTTTCTGTTTAAGCAAAAATGTATTCCTCACTCTTATATCCACTAGTGATGACAATAATATCTAGTGTATAAAACACGTTATTGCTAGGCCAATGAAACCCATATGCATCAAAATAATCCTTTTCATTACTATCCTTAACCTTTACGAGTATACTATGCGCGCCAAATAAGAATAGTACAGTCAAACGGCCATTTTGATCTTTGTTCCTTTTCTTTCACATTCATACAGCCTGAAGTGGAAGCGTAACGCAAACAAAAATGGCCGCTTTGCCAGTACTATTCTTATTTGGCTCGCATAGTACACAACGTGTTACAATAAAACCCCTTAAGCTGAATGATAGGGGCCATCAAACTGAAACTATACCAACCAACTCTGAAATCGCGAAAAAAACAGCGGTTTCATACAAAAATTCACAGATTTTACAGTCCCCGCAAGAATCATGTAAATGAACACAAAAATTTACGAAAATCCAAAATCAAATCAAATGCAAAGTCCTATTATATTTTTAAAGTTACCTAGGTATAATTTATTTTTACGATTGTGACACTCGGCTCCGCCTCGTGTCACAAAAGCGCCCGCTGACTGCCTCGACGCGGCCGAAATAATATTAACCAATTTTCAAAATTCCAACGAATGCACTTCTCGTCCGCTTCTGCATCTTTTAACACTATTACCATGACGATCGGTCAATAATCATAGAAGCTACATCACTTTTTATGTATGGAAACAGCCGTTTTTCTACAATTCCAAATCTAAAGGGACCACCTACAGGTCACAATTATGAACCGATTTTCAAAATTATATCGCCATTTGATAGTTAAACTAATACACTAGGACTTTTTTTTCATTTTTTCTTAAGTCGGTTTTTTTCCAAAATACTAACAATTTAGTAAACAAACATCCCCCAAAAAACCCGGAATTTTTGGAATTTCGCAAAATTACAAAAAAAGTTAACAGTAGATTTTCAAAATTCGAACGTTCACATGTGTCTCGATAAATTCCTCAACTTTTGGTCTATTTTTATTTCGATCCTCTCAAAATCCTCGGAGATATGGCCAAAAAATACGTCTCAGGCGATTTGCATCTGATAACCATTTTCAATGGTAAAAATTGGTAACGAAAATATCAAAATTCATGAAACAGCTATTTTTTTCGCGATTTTTATAGTTGGTTCCATAGTAAAAGTTGTTCAGTTTGATGGTCCTTATGGGTGAATATCTCAAGCGTAATTTTAATGCGTCCGGGCTGAGAATCGTACTGTTTTTAAAAGACAGAAATTTGTTTAATTTATTTCTTAAAAATTAACGTTAGTATCCATACCAAGCCATAAATATAATTGGAATAAAATGTATAAGTAGCTTGAAAAAAAATATTTTACATCGAAATTCAAAGTCAGGTGGCTTGTCCGGAATCTGTTTTGCTGGATATATCCGTCGGTCTAAAGAAAATTTTAGGAAATTAGTCAAAGTAATTTATTTTATTTGGATTAGGATTGATTTTACCATCCGCTGTTAGTGATATTTTCATTTTTAGTGCCTTACCTAATCCTAGAGCATGCCAAAATGGTCTGTCCGCGCGACATTACCAATTTTGGTGTCATTAATGAAAGAGACAACCTAGCCCGCAGGAACAAACAAAAACAAATATCATTCCCGTACCTCACTCCAGTGAGTCAGGCGCTCACCAGCCGTGGTGACAATAGTGCACAATCCATATGCGTTTTTTCGACAAAAATATAAGTATTCCGTTTTTTAACACTGAGACAAAAAATCTGCAATTTTGGTGTTCCTGTTTTAATTACGTTTTAGTAATTAATTTGTTGTGACAATACAGTGATTTTGTAACGCATGGTGTGCTTTAAAAGTGATAGAAAGTTAAGTAGAATATTCCCAACAGTTTTTATTTTACGTATTTTTTTTACATGATTTCAACTTTGGTGGTGCAATTTTGGTGATTTTGGTGGTATTTTGATACCAAATTGCTTAACTTACACTAAAATATGAACTCTATGACGAGAGATCTCTTTCTCGATGTTGGACTTACTTAACTGAACTGCCTGTCCTAGTTATACGTAATAGTCAACAGCTTCGAGTGTAGTATTCCCATAATGAGCTAAAGTGGGTACAACACATCCAAGTTCATCCTAAGACCTCTTTGGGAAGCGCTACGAAGATTTTAGAGCATTGTGTTCAGGTCTTCCAAGGTCGCAGCCATAAGAACTATATCATCGTCAAAACGAAGGTGTGTTAGGTACTGACCACTAAAGTTGATGCCAAGTCCTTTCCAGTCCAAAAGCTTAAAGATGACCCTCCAACGTAGATGTGAACAGTTTCGGAGAAATAATGTTGTCTCCTTGTCTCACACCTCGCTGCAGTTGGATGGGATTTGTGCTCTGGTTCTGTACTCATACTGACATGATGGCTTCTTCGTAGAAGTAAGAGACTGCAGAACCGCCCAGGTCTCTATCGAATCAAAGACTTTCTCATAGTCCACGAACGCCAACGCCAAGCAAAGTGGCAGATTATACTCCTCGGTCTACTGTATAACTTCCAGCAGCGTATGGATGATGGTCTACGGTACTAATGCCTTTTCGGAACCCGGCTTGTTTGGGAGGTTGGAAGTCGTCGAACCTGCGAACGAGACGATTTATAAGGACTCTCGGAAACAACTTATAAACATGTCTCAAAAGAGAGATGGGTCTGTAGTGCTTCAAAGGGGTCTTGTCACCCTAGTTTTTAAAGAACAGTATCGCCTCGCTTATGTTCCATGTCTTCGGCGTTCTGCCCTCGGCGGTAACGAAATTGAAAAGCTTCTGGAAGACTTTCAGTATCGGCTTACCGCCTGCTCTCAGAAGTTCTGTAGTGATTCCGTTCCGTCATCACCCGCTGCTTTGTTGTTTTTAAGCTGTTTGACAGCCATACTACAGCTCTCAAACAAGACTTCTCAATCTCATAAAGGCTGCCGTCTGGGATATCTTCGGTATAGTGTCGGGTAAGCTTGGCACTGGGGTCTTTAGTCTTGCTTGCAACAGGTATCTGCGTGGAATGTAACTGCGTATAAAAGCTCTCGATCTCCCACAGGATTACAGGCTTCGATGAAAATGATGAGACTGTCGCCAGTTTTCAGCTTCGTCATCTGGTTTTGCCTAATAGACAGATCTCTTACGAACACTTTGGAGCCTTTATTCCACTCGATAGCCTCTTTAATACGCTTCGTATTAAATTGACGAAGGTCGCTCGTCAAGGACTTAGATATTTGCCTATTTAGCTGTCGATAACGATGAGCATCCGCTGAGTTTGAAAGCGTCATTTACCGTCTCTGATCCATGAGTAGAAGTGTGTGGTCGGAGAGTTTCTTTAACTTGGAACGGCGGAGAACTTAGACCCTACCGTACGGACAGTATCCATTGCCATTTTGTTTAATATCATTCATATCTATGCTGTTCTCAAGGGATTCGAAGCAGTTTTGGAGCTCGAATTGAAAGCTGGGGGTTTTAAATGTAGGCCGGTAATAGTCGGCGCGTAGACTTTATCTGTCGAGAACATTCTAGCCTTACGGTGACCGCTCCCCGTCTTGCTGATCACAGTGATATCATTTTGCTTTTTCGGCGACATGATAAAATTTATCTCATTTTTTACTGTAACGTCTGGAATGATCCAGGTACACTTTCGGCTTTCCGGGTTCCTGAAGAAGGTGTTCATCATAAAAAGGTTCTACCTCTCCATAAAGTTGGCCAGCGTCTGGCCTCTAGCATTCCGTTGCCCAATCCAGATGGCCCAACTCTCAACTCACTACCGCATCGTTTCCCCAGCTTTGGATTAAAGTCCCCCATCATAACGGTGTAGCGGGTTTTGTAGCTATGCATGGCTTTAGAGATCTCCTTATATATAGCCTCCACTTCGTAAATAGGCTCCACCTCCACCATTCTTGGTGCGTCGAAATCGGAGCGTAGACCTGTACAACATTCAACGAATACCGTTCTGAGTATCAGGTACGCTACCCTGGTCGACACTCTTACGATGGTGACCACATTGTTAACAAGGGAGTTGAGGACGATGAACCAGGCACCACCTAGGGTCTGTTAGAAGCCCTCCTGTTAGTATAGCAGGTTACCGAAATTGAGAGTTATCGAGTCCTCTCCCTCTCTTCGGACTTCAGATAACCCCATGATGTCTCAATGAAATTTGCTAATAACTTCTTCCAACTTGGTTAACTGTGCGTCAGTTGTCAGTGCGAATGACTTGGTTAACTTCGCATCAGTTCTCAGTGTGCAGGTGTTATAATTTGCCATTGCTATAAGAGCTTGTGGGGATTCTTATCATCTCATCATCGTAGGGGGTTTGCCGTTATTGCCACGTTTTTAGAAGACGCTGCTGCCCGTCTCCTGATGCCTGTAGTCTCTTAGTCGCCTTTTACTTTCTTTTTTTCTTATCGAATGAGGATTAGAGGCCACCTCTGGTGTTAGAGTTTATCAAGCCGCCTGTAAGGCCTCTAACTTGGCTTAACGACTGTTATCAGATGACAACAGCCGGGACCGACGGTTTAACGTGCCCTCCGAAGCACGGAAGCGCTCAGTTGTAATGCCACTTTACGGTCACTCATCCGACACCTGACCCGACCGAGCGTTGCTTAACAAACGTGATCGAGTACGATCAGTCTGTCAAGTTCCGCCATGAGCGCTTCTACTTTTACTACACCCACGGGACGACAGAGGGTAATGCTATTCTAGGCCAACACATACACCACTCACTGACACTCTACTACCATTCACTGGTACTTAATATTTACATTAACAACCAAACAGACGGTTAGTTACTACTAACGCTTCCTAAATATTCGTTTAGTATGAATATTAGTACGGATTTCCAATTTTGGTGGAGTTGATCAATTTTGGTGTCAGATTTTCAAATTTTGGTGGCGTAATGAAAATTTTGGTGGGTGACCAATTTCGGTGTTTCAAATATTTCAAAAATTATTATAATTCTTTTAATGTCACTGACATTTTATGTAACTGTAAATAATACTCTTGCTTATAATTAAACAAATTTGGACGAAAAGCTTAAAACAAAAATTATCACCAAAATTAGACAAAAAATCACGGTTGTTGAGATTCGCCCTTATCTACCATATTCGGCTTTAGGAGTTTTTTTGGAAAACGTTGTATTAGAAATTCAGTTCTCTAATGCGGATCTTACTTTAACTATACCATCTGCAGACTTACGACAGACATACCTACACCTCTTAGGTACGCCAAACGCATATACCTCCTCCGTTCCGTCGTGGGTAAAGATAAGTAACCAGTTGTGCAAATCAAAGAAAATTTCAACTCATAACTATTTCTCTGGTTTAGTCCAGTAAGATAGTAAGAAACCGCTTTCAAATAATTCTCTTACGGCACATAGACATTATACATTGTCACCTCCAGGATGCGCAAATGCATCCCCCCTTCTATATAAAAATAAAAATAAAAATGGGTTTACAAAAAGACATAGGGTTACCTTTCTTCTCGAAAAAATACTGTTTCCGAAGAATGGAATCATAAATGTCTACGCAGATAATGTTGAAGGTGGCTACGATTATTGTTTGTTCAATACAAACAAAAAACAATTTCAATGCATAATTAATTTAATAAAATAATTAATTACCATCGCCGTCATCATCTTGTCAGTACATCATATACTTTTATTCCAACTAGTTGTGGGCAACTAAAAGTCTGCTGCCAAAGAGTGCTAAACAAAAATGGTGTAAGTATTTGATGTTGCCTACTTTTATTCCATTGTATCTATTATTGATTTATTAAATTCATAGTTATATATACTTACTTATAAATAAAAAGATAAGTGGCTGGTTCGATTTTGTTATTTCATGTTTGAAAATAGATACTTATGGAATGAAAAATTATTAATGTTTTTAAATTAGAAAATCTGAACCTCCATTTCGCTATGCATTTATTTATAAACTCACGATTCAAACGATGAATAATAGTAGACTATTATACAAGGCGCTAAAATGACCCATTGCATACGAGGTAGTATTATTCCCGAGCTTTAGCGAGGGAATAAATAGAAACCGAGTTACAATGGGTTTTTAGCGTCGTGTGTTACACTCTACTTTTCACTACGATTGCGAGAAAATAAAATACAATATTAAATAGTTTATTTTATTAAAATCTAAATGTACAATTTGTAAAATTATGGATGTGGTAAGCCAGTTCTATCCTCCTGCGTGCACCGCTTATCCTACAAATTAAGGCAACCTGTAAAACAATAATTAAGGGTATTAAAACTTAATTTTGGTTAGATTAAGTTTAGTTGATGAAAATAATGGTAAAATGTTTAGAAATGTAAGTAGGTAACTACCTACCTTTGTTGCCAAGTGGTGCCTATTATTTACGAAATTCTAGATATCTTCCCTCGTTATAACTTTGGATTTCTTGTAGTGGTGCATAATTTCTTGAGAAAAGCCCTCTTTATATTGACATTATATTGTCTTGTCTGTATAGGTAGTTGTTTCTAACATTGAATATCTTCAAAAGGTTGAACTTTGATATTTTTGGAAAGTTCATCAAAATTCGTAGGAAAAATTCCTCATTCCGTCATCGTCCGTGCAAACACCCACCTGAGAAGTCTTCAGTCTTCAGGACCCTGGGCCCTGTTTCATAAAGCTTGACAAGTCGACAATTTGTCAGAAATCATGACATATGTGGGATTGTCACGACAATTGACGTTTCATAAAACTTGACATATTTATAATTGTATACAAGAATTCAGTGGTAAATTGTCACTTTTTCCGTTTGTTTCATAAAACCATAGTCATGACAAGTCTTGTATAAAACACCTGTCGGAACAGGTAAATCATTGTCGGTGTCATTTAAAAAAATGTCAGTGACAGGTAAATGATTGTTAGCGATTGGTAAATAACTGTGTTTATTTTTTAATGAATACCCTCTAATATACTACCTACCAACAAAACATGCACTGATATACAATCAGACACAAACATGGCGGAGGCAAACAAGATACTAATATTAAGTTGTGGAAGAACTTGATACATTAGAAAATGGCCTTCAATTATTATTTTCCCATTGGCTTGGTAACGACGAGCATCTTAGTATTCTTGAGTCGTGAACTCGTGAACCGAAACTGGCAAGTGGCCACCGTGCGCTAGCATAAAAGAATTCCAGATTTAGATCACATATAACCTTTAAATTTATAAAGTGGTTTCCGTATCGATCAACAAAAGCAGCTTCAATTTTTATTACTATATTTTTATTTTACAACTAATAAAAAAAAATCTACCGCCACTTTACTTATACATAATTTATCGTTGAAAGTAATGTCGGTTACTAATACTACTGCTAAACCAAATACTACTAAACCAAAGAAAAGTTTTTTTTTCTCTTATTATTCTCTCCTCCGCCTATTTTCTTCCAAATAATTATCATCACTGTCACTACTATTATCACTGCTAGAATTTAGCATTTTTACTTAAGTTGTATTGATTTCCTTCATCTAATCCTGACACAGCCCAAGGGTGCCTGTCAAAAATGTGCGACAATTCGACAAGTTTGTAATTGCGTATTGACAATTGTGTTTCATAAACGACACTTGTCAGAAAATGCTCGACAATTTGTCGAATTTTCATTGTCACCTGTAAATTTTTATGAAATGCTAAATTGTCGAATTGTCGCGACAATTTGACATATATGTCGGCTTTTCCGATGACAAATATGTCAGACCAAATGTTTTATGAAACGTACAATTGTCGAATTGTCGACTTGTCGCCTGTCACCTGTCGCTGACAATTGTAATCTTTATGAAACAGGCCACTGGTACCTTTTCCTGTCGGGCGGTAAAAAAAAACGCGTGTGTTCGATTCCTTATAGTATAAATAAGTCTATGATTCTACTGAAGAGATCGTTGCTTTAAAAATAAAAATGTGTGATTATTCTATCTATGAATGAAAACTTTTTCGTTTTAATAGGCTCATTGATAATAGACAAACGTTAAAAAAGAAATAACTTTATCCCCTAGGGCTAAATATGCTATTTTATCCTAGCTTTTGTACGTTACAATGACGGACTTTTTGAGCAAGAGGAGTGAAAACGTATTAGAGATTAGGATAAAATCAGGAGAATCGAGAATATAGAGAATATTAAAACTAGTTCATCAGTTACCACGATTTTTTCATTATTTTTCATTTTACAAAGGACCATGTTTTAATTATATTCGTTAGTTATATTTATTTTTTCTTATATTTATTAAGCGATAATTTCAAAATTACGATTAAGTAACCAGTTGTGCCAATTTATCATAATAAAAATATTTATATACCTTCTCTAAAATCGCGAAAAAAAAATCCGCTATTACATACAAAAATTAATAACGAAAATATCAAAATTTAACTTAATTTAAAAACTTAATTTTGGGATGTTGTTAGGATAGATGAGAGGTGTGTCAATAGTGTAAAACCAAATTTGCAACCCTGAAAGACCTGTGCTAACTTGGTGGTGCTCGAAAAACCTCAAAATTTTCAGACTTTTTTCAGTATTTGGCTTACAACTTCTAAAAAATGTATTTTACGGCAAACTCATCCATGACACTTTTAAAGAAGATAAAATTACCTACAATTTGAACGTAACCTCAGATCTGTATCTCATATATATCTTGAGGTACAACACTTCCAAAATGGGCCATTTTTTCCAAAAAGTAAAAAAAATGTAGTAAGGTAGTTATTCGAACAAAAGACCTTCTAAAATACTCATTATACTTCAGATTCATCCAAAGATATTAGTATATTAACAAATGTAGTATCGCTTGCATGTATCACCACTTAGCACGTTATTTTAAAGCAATAACCTAAAAAACCTAAAAAGAGAAGGTTTTTGACTTAAAATTGACAGATATTTTGACATTTCCGGTCCGAGCTCTCCTCGTCACTACTAGACGCCAACCACTTCATTCGTTTTTCGTGCTTCGCCACGGACGCACGTATACAGTTTCAAAGTGAGACTTCTTTAAAAATTATATTTTCACAGTGAAAATTAAACTATACTTAAAATGCTTCGTGAAAAAAGGAAAAAGTTTTCAAGACCGAAGAGGACAAGAAGAAGAAGTCAAGACGAAGGTACACTATTAAATGCCGTTCATTTGGTTAAACAGCATAATTGTCTGCTTACCTTTATGATGGCGTAACTGCCACACTGATCTTTTACCTTATTTTAATTTTTGTTTGATGCGAACTTACCATACTGGGTATTTTCTGTCAATTTATTTATTTATCTGATGCGAACTTACCATACTGGGTACTTTCTGTCAGTTTATGTATTTGTCTGATGCGAATTTACCATACTGGGTACTTTCTGTCAGTTTATTTATTTGTTTGATGCGAATTTACCATACTGGGTACTTTCTGTCAAGGTGTTGTGTCTCAAAAGACATCAACTAAATATCTATTGCACTCGAGATAGTCATACTGGACTATTTCACCGCATAGATAGGTCAGACAACGCAACTGCACTAACTACACCAACTCAAAGTGCCGCTGACGACGCGACATTGTAAAAAGCAGACTACCCTCAAAGGTTGCCACGTTGA
Source organism: Agriphila tristella (assembly GCA_928269145.1). Classification (NCBI taxonomy): domain Eukaryota; kingdom Metazoa; phylum Arthropoda; class Insecta; order Lepidoptera; family Crambidae; genus Agriphila; species Agriphila tristella. Next base: position 20,008,088 of record OV743431.1, on the reverse strand, counting down.
AACCACTGCCTAGCACCGATCGGGTGACTCCGCCGTCCGCTGGATCCACCACCATCCACCTTACAGGCAGGCGACCGCCGTGCTGGAGCTGCAACAGCAGCCCTGACAACAGCGTTGCTCATCAGGTATGAGTTTTGATATCATGTTATCATGATATTCTTAGTGTTGAGTTGAGTTAACACCAACGGTGTAATAGAATACCATCGGTACTAAGATAGTTTAAAACTGACAGAACTAGCTATAAATGCTAAAACTTAAGAACTTGAGGAACCAAATATTCAGTTATACAGCAACTAGCTAATACCTGATACTTCAAACCTTTTATGTGAAATAGCTTAGCCGCTGAAATAGCTAGCTGCTGGCATGCTAATAGAAATTTCAATGAAAAATGGAATAACAGAATCCATACATTTTATTCATATTCATCCATAATGTTTGTTGGTCATTATATTATTATATTATATTACATAGTAAAAAAAAAACATTTGCCTATACTAGGAAACCTTGTATTTCAGGCGGGTAGACCTAACATGTTGAGAAACTTGTTAATCACTAACTATTTAGTATGGTTCTACTAGCTATGCCCTTGTACAAAATTATCTCTATTACTTTTCTAATTTAATTTGTGTGAATTTGTACAAAATAATGTTTCTGATGTGAAAAAATATACAAGTTACAATATACAAGCTACAAGTACCAGTTATGTTTAATGTATAGTATTATGTAATCTGTGGTTTAAGGCAGCTTTCCAATACAAAACTATATACATCTTTTGTGTGACAGTATTTCACATTTTTTACATTATGTGGGGCATTACGACGTTCTGTTATACTGTACACAGTCAACTATAGTGAAGCTAAGGCTGTTTGCTTAAAAGACCACCGACAGTTCAGTCGAATATGAATGATCCATTGGCCACAGGCCTGATGTGAACGATCGAAAAAACTGTAAGTAAATCGGGCACAGTACTCAATAAAACATTTTCAAAATTTATTTATATATTTATTTGCCTTAAAAACGACAAACAAAAGACGTAGGTAGGTTTGCCACATCACCACATACTTCATTTCCGACGGCAAACAAACAGTGGGGCACGGCGAGGAGGCCCCATCAGCGATTTGTTTCGTCAGGAAGGCCGATTTACACATAGCAGACTCGCAGACGAGCGTTACGGCCCATCCAAATGGTTGCCGTCGATCATCGTACGTGGGGTAAGGACACTCATTAGGATAATGTATTCATGAGGGTGCATGCTGGTGTGGCATTTGTCTGTATTCAGCGAATACAGGCAGTGGTCGCCAACTACAGGTGCAAAGGTCCACTCAATCGCTGGCGCCGGTAATCTTCTATGTATGGAAGTACCATTTAGCCGGCTAGCAGGGCACCTAGATTATTATTTCATTTTTTTTTTTCTTTGGCAGACTATATGAGTGTTATCTCTTTAATGATTCACTTTTGTAACATCTCCAGAGATATATTATAGTTTACCATTAATATGACTTAAATTCGGGCAGAATGCATAACAGTTATATTATATTACATAATGAATAATAGTTTTGTTACATTTTGTTGAAGGTTCAATAGAAAGTGATCTCTGTTCAAAAAAAACAGGTTTTCATATCAGATTTAGTTAATAACTGTTTAAAAGTTAACTTAGCTTTTAGAAAAAATTTCATACTTAAGTAAAACTATAAGCACCTAATAGTAGATTATACACCAAGGGGATAAAGCAGTGTTTTATGTCACGGGCGCTACATTGAATCATGAACGTAACGAAGGACTCCAAATTTAACTCCCGAGCGCAGCGAGGGTGTTACAAGGTAATTCCCGAGCAAAGCGAGGGAATTAAGATTGAGTCCTGAGTGCAGTGAGGGATTCAAGCGCCCAAGAAAAAAACAGTTTTATCCCGGTGGTGTATACTCTACTTTTCTCACTTTATGCGAGACAATAAAAAACCAGGCTTATTAGATAGTGTTTATTACAGCATATTAAAAGTGCAAATTGATATTGGAGACATTAGTCCAATTATGGAAAGATAATATAGATACACCACAGGCTGCTTGACTTCTTTGTAGCTGATAAATATTCAAAATAGACTAGAAGCACTGATTCAGATACAGACTTTGCGTCTTTTGCAGTTTTCCATGTGTCAAAATCTTTATAGGCTTTCAGGTATTTTTCCTTTGACTTTTCTGGGAGTAGATTATTGACAATGCCTATGGCATCTAATTTAATAGCTTCTGGAGACAAAATACTTTCATCACTTGAAATTTTTTATTTTTTCTTTGAAATATTTATAGAATCTTCTAAAGCTAGTAGTACTACTAGCTACGGCTATAGCAACTTCTTTCAGCTGGCGTGGCCTACTCGATTTGACAAACAAATGTCTCATGCGAATCTAGTGGGCCACGGCCTCGGTCTTCGAAAATCGAGTTGGCCGCGCCCGCTGAGGACACATTCTGTTTAGTGAAATTAGACTTTATGTACATAGCAATAAGAATTATGAAAGTGAAAATCACATTATTGACCAGCGGGTTATAATATAACATTATAACCCGGCTAAAGCCAAGAGATATAATGTCTTGCTTTCGGTAAGGTTTACATGACATATAATTCGGCATTGTCGAGCATGTGGTGTGAAAAAATAATAATATCACAATTAAAAAACGCTTATTGTTTTTTAAAAAACACAGTCTAGAGATCCCATGACCTTAAGGTTTTAATTTTGATAAGGAAAGTGATAGAAATACACGAATTTAAAATCGTAACTTTTGGGCATTGTAGTGCCCACATTTTTATTACAAAACTACCGCCGCTGCCTGGCTATGATGTTTTTTAAACAGCATGATTTCCCTGTTATTGGACGATATTTACTATAAGGGTCTCAAAACATATATATATTTTTTTTATTGAAGTTCATCCTTTTTATATTAATTTTTTTTTATATATACAGCTACCGTCGCAACTTTCTATTCTATTACAAATGTAATGGCAATTATGGTCTTCACAAGACAAACGTTCACAAAACTGCAAAAAACACTTATTTTATTACCTTTTTTTTATGAATTGATTAAACTGGTAGATACCGGTATGTCATCATATTATTTTACTTAGTTGAATATCATCGATACTTACACCAAATTAGAGACGTTTCTTTTGTGCCTTTAAACAATGGGGTAGACTAGGGGACACTAGTGATCATATCAGGAATCACAAATTGTAAAATAATAATTGCATATCAATTATCTAGAACAGGCAGCTTATGATATTTTCATAGCCATTTTTCTAATTGCATTCAGTGCGGGGTGTTAAGTATTCTAGATGTTATTATTCTGATGCTAAACAGAAATTATTCAATTCATTAAAATATCAAAAACTAATCACCAGTTTTGTTTTGTATTTTTTTTTTCAGATCGAGAGTGAGTAAATTCGAATGCAAGTCGAATTAGGCAGTAGAAATCAAATGAAGTAGACTTTTTTCTATTTCTAGCCTTTTTAGCTCAAAAACATTTTATTTTATAATTTGAGATTTTAGCATTCACAATGCTATTTTGGTTTAGTATTGTAGAAAGACTATTATGACACTAAGCTACCTACTATTTTATTTCTGTTCCACCAGTTTCTTAAACTAGAGGTGATAACAATTGTGCCATCCTGATCGTCACAATTTTGAGCTTTAGTTTGGTACCTCTTATTCACATGTAAGGTACTTCTTCGTATCTTTTATTCTAATATAAAGTATTCACATCCTATAACTTTCAATTTCAGGGACGGAAATTAAACGCACAAATAAATTGGTTTTCACAACATTATCAAGGTGGTATGATTTTACAGGTATAATATTTATGTTATTATTGAAGCTGCTGTCTACTAATACTGAAGAACAGAGTTTGGTAACGGTTCGATTATTTAACAAATAATAATATAGACAGAATAAACACATTTTCCTTTACAGAAGTGTATATACAATTTAAATATCAGTATTAGATAATATTGCGTTCATTATTGAATAGACAAAATTGAACTAATCTCAAGTTTGGTAAATAATTTAACTACCTACGCCTTTGCGTAGACTCCATTATTCAAATACAATGGATATATTAGATTACTTAAAACTTTATTTAAATATTTTTTCAAATTGGAAAACTTTAAATATTTTCCACTTTTGTTCTTTTTTTTTCAACTTTTTTATCTTAAAAATTTAACTTTGATTACCTTGCCTAATGCACATAGAATGCAAACAAGACAAAAAAAATCAAGATTGTATTAGTATACACATTTATATTAAGTATAATAAACAGTTCATAATCACTTCTTATTTAGAAAGAAATTAAATTCCTATATGTATTGTTAATAATAAATTGCTGAAATAAAACATTTAATGATAGTGGAGTAGACTTGTGTCCAACCAGTTTTAACACTCGACGTACGCCAATACCTTTATAGCCCTAACAAAAAACGATATCATAGATGTTCCAGGTAACACGGCGGGATGGTTAATTACTCCACTATAATAGCAAAATATTACAACATCATATCATCAATAATCAAACTGAGATTTCCAAACCAACCTTTCTCTTAAAATATATTATCATCGATAAATCAAACTGAGTTTTCCAAACCAACCTTGCATATTTTTTTTTGTACCAACCATCTGTAGGTACCGTTTTTAGTAGTAATCATGTCAAACGTTCAGAATTATGTTAAATGACTTTCTTTTCTTTTTTAAAAGACTAATACGCAAGAAATGATATTTCCATTTTCTTATTATAATGCTTTAAACATCTACATTTGTTAATATACTAATATCTTCGGATGAATCTGAAGTATAATTAATGATTAAACGAACTTACCTGTAAGTGAAGTTCTATCATAATTATACGAAGGATTCATCCGAAGATATTAGTATAGAATCCCACCCTCCCTTCTCATTATTGTAAATTACAATAACTATCTACCCACTGAAGAAAATGAGGAAATATCACAAGATTTGGACTTTAAACTAAATGAAGTGGTTGGCGTCTAGTAGTGACGAGGAGAGCTCGGACCGGAAATGTCAAAATATCTGTCAATTTTAAGTCAAAAACCTTCTCTTTTTAGGTTTTTTAGGTTATTGCTTTAAAATAACGTGCTAAGTGGTGATACATGCAAGCGATACTACATTTGTTAATATACTAATATCTTCGGATGAATCCTTCGTATAATTATGATAGAACTTCACTTACAGGTAAGTTCGTTTAATCATTAATTCTACGAGGAAAGTCTTAAGAAATAAAGTTGAAGAGCAGCTATTTAGCTTTAATTAAAGATTAAGAAAAACACCTTTGGTACAATTTATAGTTCTCTTGTTATCAGGTAAAAGAAATATTAAGAAATCGGATTTTTCAAAAAATGAACCCTGACGATTTGTACCGCTGTTTTAACCGATAAAAAAGACATCAATCAGCTGAAAATAGTTTAATATGCAAAATAAAATTGATTAGAATTAATTTTAATGTGTAAATCACTACATATTACAAAACGAAGTTCCTCGCCGCGTCTGTTTTTCTGTTCACGATAAACTCAAAAACTACTGCACGGATTTTCATGCGGTTTTTACTTAAAGATAGAGTGATTTATGAAGAAGGTTTAAGCATATAATTCGTTAAGGTTTTGTGTAAATTAGTTGAAATACAACATAAGCCGAGCGATTACCCTCTTATAATAAACAGACTTTTGGAGCGAATTCAGGCGACGACTGGAAGGTATTGTTTTCTTTTTGGGGGTTGTGGAGCTTTGGGGTTGCATTTGGTTAAAAAAGAAGGGAGCTGAACCGAAACAAGAGCGAATTGCTAGTTTCCTAATAATGAAGTCACAGTGGCGAAAAGATGGAGAGACCTCGAAATTTTCAGACTCTTTTTAGTATTTAGCTTACAACTTTTAAAAAATGCAGTCAATGGCAAAGTCATCTATTACACTTTTAAAGAACATAAAATTATCAATAATTTGAGTGCAATTTTAGCTCTGTATGTTATATATATCTTGAGATACAACACTTCAAAATGGAACATTAAAAAAAAAATACCTTTGCAGTAAGCTAGTTTTCGAACACGATACCGTCTAATATACTTATTGTACGACGAAAGATATGATAAATTAGTTGTAGATCAATTATTCAGCTTTAATTTAAGACTAAAAAACGCTTTAGAATAAATAATTCGCTTGCTAGCAGGTAAAAAAACTAAATTAAATCTGACGAATAAAGGATAAGAAAGACCATATTAATCAGCGGAAAATAGTTTATTATGCAAAATGAAATTGAATACAATTAATATTAATGAGTAATTTCTTAATAATTAAGTCACAGTGCCGAAGTAGTGGAGGGACCTCAGCTTACACCTGCGACAGAAACACGCAACACGTCAATCACCTAGGTACTAGAGGGTACCTAAATATGTAATGTTTGTTATACTTACTGGCACTTAGCGAGACAGTAGTATTCTTTTGGAAGGCCCAGGTTCATTATTTATGGTTCTTCTTAGGGCTTGCACCTTCTTTCACATACCTCTGATACGTATATGTAAAACAGATGAAAGATCATTGGTGCGGTACTCTTGTAATGTAAGGCATGCCGGGCGCGGCCTGCCTTTCATAAAATTACTATATAACTACCTATTCTCAAAATTATTATGTACTATAAGTACTTACCTATTATCAAAATTCGAAACTCGAATTTTCGGCTCTATTAACGCTTTACATTGCTGTTATGACAGTAGCAAAGCAATGAACACATAAACATACTTAAGATGATTCACCATAACATAAATAAAAGCATAGTGAGTTTTACTCAAAAAGTAGGTATTAAATTGACTGCAGTAGGTGGCTTTATCGCTAAAAGCGAATTTTTTCATGCCACCATCAACATTCATTCATACATTTACATTCAAAGCTCGATTTCTTGAAAAATATAATTTTCTAATTTTGTTTTTAAACTGATAACAAGAGAATTATTAGTCTTAAAGCGTTTTTCTTGATCTTAAATCAAAGCTAAATAATTGCTCTTTAACTTTATTTCCTAAAAATTTCCTCGTAGAATGAGTATTTTAGACAGTATTTTCTTCGAAAGACTAGCTTACTACAATTCTTTTTACTGTTTGGAAAAAATGACCCATTTTTGAAGTGTTGTACCTCAAGATATAAATGACATACAGATCTGTGATTACGCTCAAATTGTAGGTAATTTTAGTTTTTTAAAAGTGTTATAGATGAATTTGCCGTAGAATGTATTTTTTAGAAGATGTAAGCCAAAAACTGAAAAAGTCTGAAAATTTTGAGGTTTTTCGAGCACCACCAAGTTAGCACAGGTCTTTCAGAGTTGCAAATTTGGTTTTACACTATTGGTATCTATCCTAACAACATCCCAAAAATTCAGAACCTTGCAATTGTTTGCAACCTATCGCGATTTCTGTGCTTACGATGACTGGGTATTTGCCTGGCGACCCAACGAGACATTTCCGTACGACTTGCCGCTCAATGTGAGCATTTGTCCAGCTATATTATCGTCAAATCCCGAAGTTTTGACGTTTCTAGGTTTGGCTAGTCAAACCTCAGATCTGACTAACTTACATTTAATCCTAGTAGACCGACTAGGACAGTCAAACGCCGAGGCATACGATCAAATTGGGGTTTGACCATAGGACCTAAATTATGTAACAACAGAATCTGTCAGTCAGTCTGTCAGAATCTGTTAGATATAGATAAAAAAACACATTTCTTAATTTAATGTTTTTCAATATAGTCAATAATTTTTATTTATTTTATTTATTTATATATTTTGTACACACACAATTTTTAACATAAAAGAAGTAGACAGAAGAGTAGTACAAGGACACCGCTTATTTCATATTGAAATTTCTTCCAGCGGGCCCGGGATAGGAAAGAACATTGAAAAAGGCAGACGTGTGTAGCTCAAGATGAAAATAATACCTATATTATATATACCTACATATTTAGAAATAATTATACAATACATATATACACACATACTTACTTAAATAAAACATAAATATATACATAATAATACTATATACATACGAATACGTGTAATCAAAATAAAAGATAAAAATTGTAAAAGAGAAAAATAATAAAATAAGGCAAAATTAGGGACAAGTGGACAGATAGTACTCTTTTAATCGTTTTTTGAAAAGAGATATGGTGCGACAATCTCTGATCTGTGCTGGCAGCGAATTCCAGAGACGGACGGCATGCACGGAGAAGGAATAGGAAGCAAAGTTGGAGTTATGGGTGGGGAATTTTAGAACGGACTTGAGATGGGATCTACATTCAGAATTGGGCGGGTGGCAGAAGGAAAAACGATCACGAAGGTAAGATGGATAGGAAGGATTGTAAAGAACATTGAAGAGGAGACAGAGGATTCTAACATTCCTGCGCTGGCGTATAGGGAGCCACTTAAGTTCCTTACGAAAGTTGGAAACGTGGTCGTACTTGCGTAGACCGAAAATAAAGCGGATGGCAAGATTTTGAAGGCGCTCAAGTTTGTTAAGTAATAGCTCGGTAGCATCTAAGTAGCAAACATCAGCATAGTCGAGAAGAGGTAGAATGAGTGACTGGGCAATAGAGATTTTGGTGGGCAGTGGTAGAAAACTTTGGAGACATTTAAGGGAATGACAGGAGAAGTATATCTTGCGACTAACATCAGCGACATGTTTTGTCCAGTCAAGGTAAGAGTCAAATATAACGCCTAAGTTCTTGACTGTGTCACTATACGGAATAATGATCCCGTCTAGCAACACCGGTGACAACTGTAGATAGTGGGCTAGGTTCCGCATATAATATCTACCACCAATGATGATGGCTTGCGATTTATTAGGGTCAACCAGGAGACCATACTGCTTAGCCCAGGTGGAAATACGGCTTAGGTCGTCATTAATTTCGGCAATGGCTGAGTCCAGGTCGTCAATTTTAAAATGGCGGTAAAGCTGCAAGTCGTCTGCATAGAGATGAAATTTAGAGGAGATGACTTTAGTGACAGAGTTGATGAAGATGGAGAAAAGGAGCGGTGAGAGAACACCTCCTTGAGGTACGCCAGCAGCAAGTACGCACCCGTCGGATGTTGAATCCTCAAGGCGGACACACTGCGTGCGCCCCCGAAGATAGGAATCAAACCAAGGAATAGCAGTAGCAGAGACATTTATAGAGCGAAGTGTGGCAAGAAGGATATCGAAATCGACAGAGTTGAAGGCACTGCTAAAATGAAGCAATACCAAAACTGTAAGTTCTTTATTTTCCATGGCCCAGCGGCAGTCGTCGGTGACATTCAACAAAGCGGTTACAGTGCTGTGGCCAGGACGAAAACCAGATTGGTAGCAATTCAATAAGCGATTAGACAAGAGAAAAGAAGAAAGTTGTTTATGAACGATGTGCTCGAGAACTTTAGATAGGAATGGTAAGATGGAGATAGGACGGAAATGGCAAGGTAAAGATGGATTGGGGACTTTTGGTAAAGGTATAATATGAGCAGCTTTCCAGATCTTAGGAAAACAATTTGAACTAAGAGAAAGGTTAACAATGAAAGTGATTATAGGGAGAAGGATAGGCAGAATAGGAATGAACATTCTCGAGCACAAATTATCCTCACCAACGGATTCAGAAGAAATGGCCAAGATGGCGCTTTTGACGTCGATATCAGAAACTGTAGAAAAGTTGAATAAGGGGCAGTAGGGTCTAGCACCAGAGGAAAGCTGCTCCAATGTAGCATCCTTCACTCTAGGTTCAAGACTTACTGGGGGAGCGGATAGATGCCTGTTTAAGGCATTTAGGTCAGTGCCGGTAGGTACAGAATTGGAGGGTTTGCCCACACCAACTGAGCGTAGAAATCTCCAAGCATCCGCCGGTTTACGATTAGAGAGGGAATCATGGAAAAAACGTCTCTTAGCGTCCCTACACATACGACTGCAGCGATTCCGAAGCGTTTTGTAACGAGCTAAATTGCCATCAGTTGGAAACTTTTTATACTTCCGTTTCGCTTTATCTCTAAGTGACATGAGCTCTTTAATTTCAGCATTAAGCCAAGGAGCAGGATTACGTTTGATCTTGACCCGTCTTAACGGGGCATGCCTGTCAAACAAATCGAGTAAAAGAGAGTTGAATCTGGCAACAGTGACATCTATAGATGTAGCCTTGAATACACCTGACCAATGCATGTCGCTGGCATCCTGTCGCAGGGTCTCCAAGTCAATACCCTTGTAATTACGGCGCAAAATGAAGGGGGGCTTACGTTTGGGAGGGCGAAGTTGATAGGAAAGGAAAATCATATCATGATAAGAGAAGCTAGCAGAAATTTGACAATGAGAAACCACTTTATCAGGAGAAGATACTACCATGAGGTCAAGTAGGGAGGGCGTGCAGTTCGGAAAATGGTGAGTGGGTGATAAGGGGAGAATATGTAAATTAAAAGAAGAAAGGAGAGTTTGGAGTTTAACAGAACGTGAGTTTGATTTGAGTAAACATGTATTAAAGTCACCCATTATAATGACGTGGTCGTAAGAAGGTCTTAAGTCCTCAAGGAGTTTCTCGAATGATTCGAAGTAGTCAATAGACAGGTTAGGAGAATAGAAAACTCCAAGGGGTAACTTAGTCCGTCGAATAGATATTTTGAGAAAAAGGTGCTCAGCTGACTCACTATATGGAGATGGGGAAGATCTCACAACTTGGAACGGTATGTCAGCACGAAGGTAGATGGCTACACCACCTCCGCCCTTACCAGTTCTGTCGTTGCGTATAAGGTTATACCCAGGAAGAGCAAATTGTGTAGAAGGTAGGGAAGGCTTAAGAAATGATTCGGATACTAAAAATGCATCGACTACTGAGTTGCTAATAGACGCGAGAAGATCAGAATGATGAGCAGGAATGCTTTGCACGTTGACGTGCGCTAGGTTGAAGTTATTTGGATAGTTATAGTCAATAATACAGATAGTTTAAAAAAAATTTTTGCTTTTATTTTGTTTTATGAAAAGGTGATGCGTTTTAGAATTTACACATTAATTCGTTTTATCTTTTACATTAACACAATTTTGAAGATCTTATTTGATTACAGTAGCATTTTAAGAAACCTTTCTCCCCAAACTTATAATGATCTCACTAAGAGAAAAGAAAGAAATTTCTCCTTGCATATCGACGTTTTGTGACTTTGTCTTAGTTGCTAACACCCGGACTTCCCTTGGCATATTTTTTATTACTTACTTACCTCTATGGCATAAGCAAAATCTGAAACAGATTTATATTCCCAGAGGTTTGATCAAGGAAGGAGGCGCTCCATCAAACCCAATTAATCTTAACTTAGTTTAAATCTTGATTCTTTCAGAGACAACGGCCCATCGTGCCTGTCTCCAACCACGGGGACGGCTCCTCAAACGTTTGCAGCAGCCATACAGTACTTCGCTGCTGCGCAATGTCTTCTACGAGACAAACCGATACTAGATGACTTCGTTGATGGTAACTGAATCTATAGTAAAATCAAAGCCCGCTTTCTATTATATTATTTAATATTGTTTGGTCCCCAATCCCAAGGTAAAAGCTATTTTCTTATTCAGCAAATTCATCATAATATTTTGTTGAACTATTGTCTATTATCTGATGACGTGTTGTTTTTTTTAAGATAACACAATTTTTGACTTTATCATCATTGGAGGAGGATCAGCTGGGTGTGTCTTGGCTAACCGTCTCAGTGAGGTGAAGGGTTGGAATGTGTTGTTGATAGAAGCTGGACCCCAACCGCCCATCGAAAGCGAAGTAAGATTTTTAATATTTTTTAAACTCCTACATACCTATTCCATTGCACAAATTAGAACAAACTGGATTTTTTTCATTTAACGAAATTAAAACTAACCCACGAAAAGCTAAGGCTCAGTTGCACAAGCTTACTTTCAATAACCGGTTAAGCACAAGTTAGCCAAAAAAAGAGGTTGCCAGCCAGCATGATGTCCTTTGAAAAGTGTGACGTGACAAATAGCATTATCAATTATCATGACGACAACTTTGACAGCGTTTTGGTGCAACTCATTCACTCAAAAGGTCATTGGGCATATTTAACCTGCTTGATGAAAGTTCGCGTACAGACATCAAACCAGTTTTAAATTGAAGAATTTAATCCCACTTTTCAAAATATGTATTATTTTTTATGGATAAAATATAATTAATTTTATGGAATAAAATTATTTAACATTATGTGTGTGAGTATATATTTAATATTATTAAACTTTTTGTAAATAAAACAAAAGTTTTTTACTTTCAGCATTGTGAAAATGTGTGGTACAAGGATAATAAACATTTGTATTGTCTTTATTTATTTATTTTATTTTATTTAATATTGAAATGCTATATGATGATAAAAAATTAAGCATGTCCTGCAAGAATGTGACCCATACCATTGCGTAGCAGATACATTTTATCTACATACCTAGCCCTGTTTAGTTTGTGTACGCCGTAGGTCAAATGTACGAACAAAATGCCCAATGACCTTTGTTTGGATTACTCACGATTGAGCATAGCTAGCCTCTACATCGCCGAGAACTGTCCTGTCCAGGGTGCGCCTGACGTTTCAGATAAAAAAATTCACAGATTTCGCAGTTCCCGCAAGAATCGGAGCATTGAAATTGAATACAAAAATTTACGAAAAAACTAAATCAAATCAAAAGCAAAATCCTATAATTTTTCTAAGGTATACTGGGTACCTTTTTATTTTTACGATCGATTGTGACACTCGGCTGCGCCTCGTGTCACAAAAGTGCCCCTGACTGCTTCGACGCGGCTGAAAAAATCAACTAATGCACTTCTGGTCTGCTTTCGCATCTTCCAATACCTTTACCATAACGATCGGTCAATAATCATAGAAACTACATCACTTTTTATGTACCGAAATACCCGTTTTTCTACAATTCCAAATCTAAAGGGACCACCTACAGGTCACAATTATAAACCGATTTTCAAAAAAAAATCGCTATTTTGTAGCTAAACTAATACCCTAGAACCCTTTTTTTCATTTTTTCTTAAGTCGGTTTTTTTCTCGAAATATTTACAATTTAGTAAACAAACACCCCCCAAAAAACCCGAATTTTTCGAAATTTCAAAAAAGTTACCAGCCGATTTTCAAAATTCAAACGTTCACACGTGTCTCAATAAATTCCTCAACTTTTGGTACTATTCCCATCTCGATCCTCTTGAAATCCTCGGAACTATGACCAAAAATACGTCTCAGGTGATTTGCATTTGATAACCATTTCCAATGGTAAAATTGGGAAGGCACTTTCCTAGCAGTTAGCAACTCAGCCTGCCTAGCACGACCGATTTATATCGCGTGATATAGCATTTTATCGACACTCAACTGTCAAACTCTTTTCCCTTTTTGACAGTTAAACGTAATAAAACGCTATATCACGCGATATAAATCGGTCATGCTAGGCAGGCAGGGTGTTTGATAATATCCCTATAGTCCTGAATGTGGTAGATAGGATCCCAACTACTATGCATGCATCCCCGGAAATTTATAACAAAACCTAAAAACCGCCTTATGGAGCGTTTTTATTTTTCAGGGACAAAATGGAAAGTAACAACAAGGAACTCACAAGAATTTATAGTCAAGCCAGTGGTAGATTTCAGGCTTTATAACGATTTCCCGGGGTTGCATCTACCATTATTAGAGATTTTATGTGTATTATCAAACACCCTGTAAAGTTGGTATTGTATTTTACATAACTTTATTATATTACAGATACCTGCATTTGAAACTGATGTTTATTTAACAAAATATGATTGGCAGTATTACACAAAAAATGATCCGAACATCGGGCAAGCCCTAAAGAATGACTCCGTGTATTGGCCTCGAGGTAAAATGCTTGGAGGTTCTAGTAGACTCAATGCTATGTTTTACATACGAGGAAATCCTAATGACTTTAAGAATTGGTACGACGAGGGCAACAAAGAGTGGCATCCCAAAATCGTCGAAAAGTATTTCAAAAAAGCGGAATCTTTTAAGATCAAAACTTGCTACGTGACCCATCCATTCGTAATTTCTATGGCCGCAATGGCCCTCTTGCAATAAATAGGTTCAATAGTTCATCTTCAGTTAGAACAAAAAATGTGCTGGGTGCATATGACGAAATTGGAATTAAAAACGTCAAAGATTTGAATGTAGCTAAAGTCATGGGATCAGGCATTTTAAGAGCGACAGCTGCCGACGGCCGCAGAAGTAGTACTGATCGGACTTATTTAAATCCGGTTCGAAATAGAGAAAATCTTTATGTGATAATGGAAAGTTTTGTAACAAAAATATTGATAAACAAATCTACGAAGGTTGCGGAAGGTGTCGAAGTAGAAAGAAATGGTAGTAAAGAAGTCTTCTATGCAGACTTAGAGGTAATCGTAAGTGCTGGAGCCATCAATACACCACAACTTCTAATGCTATCGGGTATCGGACCAAAATCACAATTAGAGGATGTAAATATACCATGTCTTGTTGATTCTCCAGCAGTTGGACAATATCTTCAAGATCACCTCAAAGTTCCTATCATAATAAATGTTAATGAAACAAACCAAGTAAGTGATGCACAAGCGAGTTTTGACATAATAAAGTATATTTATAATCGAACGGGCTTTTTAGCAGAAAATGTTTTTAATGACGTCATAGCTTTTTACTCACAGTCGAAATTTGCAATCTATCCGGATTTTGAAGTATACTTATTTACCCTGGAAAAAAACTTTCCACGGATCCAAGAAATTATTGAAAAACAAATTAATTTAAAAACTAGTGCCTTACTGCCCGTAATTGAGCAAAATAAAAATAATACGCTGTTCATATATTTTCTTACGTTATTGCATCCCTATTCTATGGGTAACATCACCCTGAAAACTTCAAATCCTAAAGATTATCCCTCTATATATTCAAATTATTTCCATGATAAGAGAGATTTAGAAGCGTGTGTTAATGGAATGAAAACATTAACAAAACTAGTTAATACGAAATATTTTAAGTCGATTGGTGGATACCTGGGGAGATTCAACTGGCCACCATGCGATGATCTTGAAATAGGCAGCGATGATTATTTGGAATGTGTAGCTTTAAGTGTTCCTACTACGATATACCATCCAGTCGGGACAGCTCGAATGGGCTCTGATATAAAAACATCAGTTGTAAGTAGCACACTGAAAGTTCACGATGTGGAAAATTTGAGGGTAGTTGATGCAAGTGTGATGCCATCAATCACAAGTGGAAATACTAATGCGCCTACTATCATGATTGCAGAAAGAGCAGCAGATTTTATTAAAAATGAGTATTTTTGTAATTAATGAAACAGAATACCTTATAGTACACAATGTCATAGAATATAGTTTCATGTGACAAATAAATGTTTTATAGATTCAATCGTGTTCATTATTTTATACCGACCTGTAATTATTTTTGCGGATTCAAGCGGAAATACTAATGCACCCACTTTCATGATTGCAAAAAGAGCCGCAGATATGATTAAAATGATAATTTGTGATTGTGATTATTGTGACAAAGAAATGTTTGGTGGAAATCTTGTCCATTTTTTTCTGAAAACATTATCACAGATTTCGTCCCGCATGAGGTAATCTTGTTTAATTTTACTTTTAATTTATTTAAAAAGAAAAAATGTCTTAAGTATAATAAATTTAGGTACCTTTCAAAAAATAATTCATTTTGCAATTTATTGTATTCTGTTAAACAAATACCTACCTTACTTTTATTTGCAAAGTTGTAGGTATGAATTACATTCAATTACTTACGTCAGAATTATATTGATAAATGTTTTAAATCTTTGGATAGTGTCAAAGCTGCGCACTTGAATAAATATTTCAATTTACAGAGAAAAATTTTGTAAACTATAATTGTGCAACTCAGACCAATAGTTGTTTTAAACTAAGGATATCTTGGTTGGATACATAAGGACCATGACTATGGATCAAACCGAATGCGTGCGAAATGTGTGCATTGCAGTTGCAGCTTATGGTCTGTGCATACTTGTAGAATACTGTACAGACAGCGTCAAATTGATGTGAACGTCTAGAGTAGTCCAAATGATCTGAAAATAAAAAAAAACAATTTGATCAACGCAGTTAGGATCATCATATTGTTGTAAGCACACAAGGTGTTCACAATATCTTGTGTGTGGTTTTATAACTGTAGATTTCTAAATCCAGAGAAATCAATATTTTTCTTTAGGGTCATCTTAAACAAAAAGTCTGTCACTCCAACGGGAAAGGGGATAGACCCCAACATGTATTTTTGTCGATATAATTTGGTGTATTTCATTTCACACCTTTAAATTATCGCTAGTACAAGACCAAAGATATTATATAATGTCTTTGGTCATCTATATATATAAAAGAGTAAATCACTGACTCACTCACTCACTCATCACGAAATCTCAGAAACTACAAGTGCTAGGAGTCTCAAATTTTGCATGGGGGTTCCTTTTAGGATGTAGGTGCTTACTAAGACGGGATTTTGCGAAATTCAACCCCTAAGGGGGTAAAACAGGGTGGCAAAGTTTGTATGGGAGAAAGCGATTCCTTGGCCCGATTGACTTGAAATTTGGCATAGACATTTTTTCACAAAATTAATTGAATACGTGTTTCGTATTTTCTTGAAATGTATCCCCTAACAGGGTTGAAAAGTGGTAGAAAGCTATTTTTAGGGTTATTGACTTCGATATCGGAATCAAAACTTCTTAGTGCATTTGTACGATTAAGAAAAATAAATGTCAGTTGTCAGCATTGACGTCCAAAAGTGTAAGTATCAAAAGTGCCAAAGAAATTAAAGGTTTTGTGGATTACTACCAAATTACTACCTAATTTATACATAAAATTTATTATAAATCGAATGTGTAGTTTTTGTGTCTAGCCTACAAAATCGGGGGGTGTTCAATATTTGGCTGCAAAAGCAACAAATAAAGCAAAGAAGCGGGTGTTACATTTCATGCGTAAGGACCATAGACTTATTATATTACTGTAAGGACACTGTTTTCTATATTTTGATCGCGTATTTCTTTCTCAAATCTCACAGGAACCAAGTTTCTGAGCTAAATCATTAGTTATATCATGATAAACCTGATAAACAGGAAAATCTAAAAATTATTTCTAAAAATAACCTCGGAAACATTTGACATGCAAACCGGTAAAATTGCGTATTAATCTACGTAATAGAAGCCAGCTTAGCATTGACGTCCACTAAAATCAGTAGGTTTATAAATCGATTTCCGAATGCCTACCCATATAAATTTTTTTCCCCAAAAATTACCCCATATTTCAGGGAATTTCAAGCGATTTGATTTTTCCAGATTTCCGACGGAAGATAAAATTCGTGAGAAATGGATAGAAGCAACTGAAAAAAGAAATGGCAATGCACACACGAATTGATTTTTAATGAACATTTTAAGCTTTTCATTGTGAATAAACAGTAAGTAAGAGGACATTGATGTCACCAGTAGGTTTTTTTTATTTATTTTTAAATTATTCATCCTTAAATATAATAAAACAGTAAAAAAAGTGAGTCTGTACATTACATATATTTAAAAAAAAAATATCTGGGGCGATGGAGACATAGTAATAGAGTAAGAATTTGAAAAAAAGTGTGTCTGTGTGTCTGTTTGAACACGCTAATCTTCAGAAATACTGAACTGAAATGAAAGAAACTTTTTTTGTTTTATAGCTGTCAAACCTGGGCATAGTTTAGGGTATAATTGGAAAAATTATACCCTAAAAATTGGAAAATGGAACACCTGATGCAGAACCATAATGGTCCAACTAAACCATAAGGAGTATAAAAATGACGCCTTTACAAAAGCTGTTCAGCCTGATGAAATTTTTTTGTTGAAGTGTAAAAATCGAAGATCTGTAACATCTGATGCAGAACCATAATGGTCCAGCTAAACTATACAGAATATAAAAATGATATCTTTGCAAAAGTTGTTCAGCCTGATGAGCTTTTTTGTTGAGGTATAAAAATCATAACACTGCTACAAGTATTTTCTTATGTAACTACATTAGTTCATTTATATGCATACGCCGAAGTCATAAAGCCCACGCGTACGAAGTTTTGTGCATTTGATTGATTAATTAAGAAAAATAAATATCATTTGTCATCTCAACGTAGTATTACATTCTCTTTGGTCATTTCTTCTGAGAGTAGGTAGAATACGTATCAATACCTATGGTGTTATGTTGGTAGTGCTGACATTTCTTCCGTCTTTGCGTTGTAATAAGTTGCAAAATTAAGTTGATTTTCGGAAAACCAACATTACGGCATAGGTACTATGAAAATGAATCGCACTATGTTCCTTGATTGTCACCACACGAGCTGACGTTTCGTTTCTATTTTTCTGAAATATTTTTCAAGGATTTTCTTGCTGTTTTCACCAGATGATAGAGTGATTCTTGCGGAAGATTTAAATGTATAATAAATAAGTTGAGGTTTTATGTAAATTAAAAAAAATATTCAAGTGTTTCTTACACCACCGATGACGGCGGGACGGGACTCGAACGGGAAGGAAACAGACTCTTGGAGCGAATGGGTGACGATGACGACTGAAAGGTATCTGTTTTCTTTTCGGGTGTTGTTGGAAGGTCGCATTTGGCAAAAAAGGAAAGAACCGAAGCGAAGCGAGGGCGGGCCGCTAGTACATTATATAATGTAACAATAATGATAGTGAAGTGACATGCGGCAGATCAGACGGAATAAAAAACAATAAAAACAGGCCTTCACATCACACACTACATACGTATGTCACCGTTAAAGTGCGGAAATCAGTTAGAGTGCACGTTAACTAGTTAATCTGCAGATTCACTGGTCGAATCAATTAAAGTGCGTTTTTTTTTAATGTTGTACTTTAACTAGGTAATCTGCGGATTCCCTAGCTAATCTGCAGATTAACGACCAAGGATAAGTTAAATTACGGAAACAAGTTCTTTTATTGAAAAAATGTGTAATTATAATAGGTCTTTACCTATGAAATTGCCGATTTGTATGGAGAATTTTCAAGAAGTTGCATTTTTCATACTAGCATTTTCTTTGTTCATTTAACAACCGTTAACACTCTTGTAACAAAACTTTTATGTACTAATGTTTGAACACTATGCTAACCTATTCCATTTACGATAAGCGAAAAAAATAAGTTTTGGCTAAGTTACAACCCCTCCGGTCAGCCTTTTTTGGCTCACAAAAAAAAGAGTAACTTTCAAGATCTTTTTTTAATGCTATGAAAGCTAAAAAAAGGACTTTATTTTTACTGATAGTTGACTATCATGGTCATAATTCGACATACGTAAATCAAGATATGGTTAAATATTTTAAAACATAGAAGTTATTATTTTCTCTGTATGTGACAAAATATCGGCAAGTTCATAGGTAAAGACCTAATATTAAGATGATTAATAAATGAAAAATATTAGAAAAAATTGACTCACCCGTAGCAACTCAGACGGGATACGGGTGCTACGGGTGAGTCGATTTTTTCTAATATTTTTCATTTATTAATCATCTTAATATAAAAGAAAAGCATTGTGAATGCAAAAATCTAAAAAGTTTAAAATGTGTAATTACATAAAAGGGAGTGTAGACATAAAAGCGGGGGGAAGGGGCGGTACGCAGCCCCCCCTCCCTCCCGCAAGACGGGCTCGGTGGCAAAGACCCCCCCCCACACCATGGAAAAAGTCTTATAGAGTTTATTAGGTTGTTAGTATTGCCACCAAAAACGCGAGCCGAGCGAGCGTGCCGCAGGAGCGGCTGTCGAAGCGCCAGAAACGAAGTTTTTGTAAAATAAACTTTCAATATAGGTCTGTTACTTAAATTTCCTGAAGCCTTGGCTATTTCACTCACCGTATTCCGCATTTTAACGGTGTAGCATCCGTTAATGTGCAGATTTACTAGTTAATCTGCAGATTAACGGATCCCGTACTTTAACGGTAACACGCACACTAATTAAGTCATGGGCGGAACGTCTCTGTACGCAGTAATGTGTATCTATCGCTCAAGGAAATTGATAAAAGTAAGTGTTTTAATTAGAAACTAAACGTTACCATCATTATTATCTTAAAATTTATTCTAACTGGTTGTGTGTAATTAAAACAACGAAGCGAAAGGGAGTTCAATAAAAATGATGTAAGTTGTTTTTTAATTGTACCTCTAACTTTAAGGTACCTATAACTGAGGTACCTAGGGAAAGTACATTATTTCCAGAGCAGCATGCTTTAATTTAAGGCTGGTGCACTGAAAATTAAGGAAATGCATAGTTTTAGGTTTTTAAATTATCTACCACAACTTATTAAGTAAAATCATTCTAATTTTTACCCAGCAGTAGTTGTTGTAGTGTAGCGGATATTATGTTATTTGTAAGGTACTTCTGGTACTTACCTACATTATTAATTCAATTCATTTTATTTACTCGAGTAACAAAACTTATAATAGTAAAGTTATCATTATCAATTATTAGGTACCTATTTGGTTTTAAATAAGTATTTAATTCATCAAGGGGGCACCCTGAGCGAAAGTGGCGCCGCAGTGAATTTTAATTAATATTCTAATTATTATTTTAATACAAAATTTTGATATTTTTTTAAGTGGAATTTTTAGGGCCCACAGTCTAGTATTTTTAGATGGTATCGTTACATTCCCTCGTAGTCACTGCTCGAAGTAGATAGCAAAAGTGCTAAAAGTGGCCGTTTTTGACACATTTGCTATCTACTTCTGCCACTGACTACGAGGGCATGTAGTGATACCTTCTAAAAATACTAGACCATGGGCCCTAAAAACTCCATGTAAAGCATTATTAAAATATTTTTCTATTAAATAACTTATTAAATAAAACCTCTGAGAGCGCCACTTTCGGTCGTACAACTGCCTTAAGTATAAAAAAACCGGCCAAGTGCGAGTCGGACTCGCGCACGAAGGGTTCCGTACCAAAAAACGACAAAAAAATCGCGTTTGTTGTATGGGAGCCCCCCTTAAATATTGATTTTATTCTATTTTTAGTATTTGTGTTATAGCGGCAACAGAAATACATCATCTGTAAAAATTTCAACTGTCTAATTGTTGTTGTTGTTAATATAGAGCAAAAAACGGCAAAAAAATCACGTTTGTTGTATGGGAGGCCCCTTAAATATTTATTTTATTCTATTTTTAGTATTTGTTGTTATAGCGGCAATAGAAATACATCACCTGTGAAAATTTCAACTGTCTAGCTATCACAGTTCATGAGATACAGCCTGGTGACAGACAGACAGACAGACAGACAGACAGACCGACAGTCAGACAGACAGACAGACGGACAGCGGAGTCTTAAGGTGTGTCCCCACTTAGGCCGAGCTCCGCGCTCCGCGAACCTCGGAGCGCGCTCCGAATTTGCGATCCGACACGGAGCGCGGAGCGCGGAGCGCGGTTCGCGGAGCGCGGAGCGCGGAGCGCAGGGGTCTATTACGAAAAGTTTAATGCGCAGGGGTCTATTACGAGAAGTTTAAAACGAAGCACGGACGCCGCTGCGTCCGTGCTTCGTTTTGATTGTTTCCTATTACAAATCACTTTCAAGTATATGGGCTACGATAGCCAAATTCAAAATGTTTGTTGTAATTTTCAATTTATTTTGGACCTTGTCTTGACAATGAAGGCTTACATTTTACGTTACTATGGAGTATGGTTGTCTTTTTGTTTATGGGCCGATTTGACCGTTTTCAGTAAAACTCGGTTTTTGGTGTTATTTTGACAAAAAAATAGCAACGCAATGTTAAAAATATAAAAAATCCAGGATAACGGGCAACTTTTTTGCTTGGTAGCCAATTTCTATGAAACTCTGTTTTTGTTACTGCTTTAACAAGAAAACAGCAACGCAATATTAAAAATACAAAAATCCAAGATGGCGGCCAACTTTTCTGTTTGTGGGCCGATTTCGATGAAACTCGATTTTTGGTACTATTTTGACAAGAAAACAGCAACGCAATGTTAAAAATAGCAAAAATTCCAAGATAGCGGCCAACTTTGTTGTTTGTGGGCCGATTTCGATGAAACTCGATTTTTGGGTACTATTTCGAAAATAAAACAGCAACGTAATAATAAAAATTGAAAAAAATCCAAGATGGCAGCCAACTTTTTTGTTTTTGGGCCGATTTCGATGAAACTTGGTTTTGGGTACTATTTCGAAAATAAAACAGCAACGCAATAAAAAAAATTGAAAAAATCCAAGATGGCGGCCAACTTTTTTGTTTTTGGGCCGATTTCGATGAAACTCGGTTTTGGGTACTATTTCAAAAATAAAACAGCAACGCAATAATAAAAATTGTAAAAAATCCAGGATGGCGGCCAACTTTTTTGTTTTTGGGCCGATTTCGATGAAACTCGATTTTGGGTACTATTTCGACAATAAAAGAGCAACGCAATAATAAAAATATAAAAAATCCAAGATTGCGGCCAGCTTTTTTGTTTGTGGTCCGATTTAAATAATACTCGGTTTTTGTTACTATTTTGATAAGAAAATAGCAACGCAATAATAATAAAAAATCCAAGATGGCGGCCAACTTTTTGTTTGTGGTCCGATTTAAATAAAACTCGGTTTTTGTTTCTATTTTGACAAGAAAACAGCAACGCAATAATAAAAATATTAAAAATTCCAGGATGCGGCCAAATTCTTTAATTGTTTTACTTTTTTTTACAACCGAGTTACATCAAAATCAAACCAAAATCAAAGTCAAGTAAGTTCGCAGTCATCTTGACCTTTTGTCATTGTTTACATTGCGTTATTCTTGTCCTTTATGGGAGAAATTAAGTTTGGGTATTATTTAATCGGGTTAAAGTACAGTCAGAGTTAAATTGATTTGAGCGTCTAGAGTAGCCAAAATGATCTGAAAACAAAAATTAACAGATCTCGTGCCTCTCACGACCTTCTGGTACATTGAAAATTAATTTAATGAATTTAACAAAATATTTATTTTTATTCCATTCTTATAGATTTTAATATTTTATTGAAAGGTGACTTATTTTATTGTATTTTTCTGAAAATTTAAAAACCTTTTCTGAAATAACCTAATAAAAAATAATCAAAATTAAATTCAGCATGCGAGACTCTCGCGCCGACTTCATCATCACTCGAATGTGCTACAACAACCCTCATTTTATTGCAATTGTAAACTATGTTTCCCTTTTTTTTATTTATTTATCCTTACATACAGGGTCATTTTTGGACCCCTTTTAAAATTTTGTCAGGTCATTCTATAACAGCGGTACAATCAATTTATGAAGTAAAACAAAAACATTTTTTTGACATTTTTACCCCAAACTTTTCCCTACACAAATTGAAATTGTTGTCACCGTTTGCGCGTCGCACGGTCGACCCGCGCGAGCCCCCCTCCCGCCACTCGCCTTCCCCCGCTCGCGTCCCGTTCGTGACGGTGAGCGTGCGCGCCTAGATTTTTAGGATATAAAAAGTGGCTGAAAACTGAGAATTTAAAAAGAAATAAATTAGAATTATCTCACCTAATTTCTTTTTATTACTTCCTTGAACTTATATTTGATTTTGTAAAGGGGTCGCAAAATTACCCTGTATAATAAAACAGTAAAAAAAGTGTGTCTGCTGTACATTACATATATTTCAAAAAAAAATATGTGGGACGATGGAGACATAGTAATAGAGTAAGAATTTAGAAAAAAAGTGTGTCTGTTTGTCTGTTTGAACACGCTAATCTCAGGAAATACTGAACGGATTCGAATGAATCTTTTTTTGTAATATAGCTGTTAAGCCTGGGTATAGTTTAGAGTATAATGATTTTGGAAATTGGAACACCTGATGCAGTACCATAATGGTCCAGCTAAACTATACAAAATACAAAAATGACACCTTAACAAAAGTTGTTCAGCCTGATGAGCATTTTTTGTTGAGATATAAAAATCTAAGATCTGGAACACCTGATGCAGAACCATAATGGTACAGCTAAACTATACAAAATATAAAAATGACACCTTAGCAAAAGTTGTTCAGCCTGATGAGCATTTTATGTTGAGGTAAAAAAATCGAAGATCTGGAATACCTGGATGACCTTATATGAATACGCCGGAGTAATAATGTCCACGCGTACGAAGTTGCAGGCATCAGCTAGTCAAAAATAAAACATTACATTAGTGTTACACGCACCAAAAATCACGTACATTTGTCCGGTGCGGATTGATTTGATGCTAGTACGTATGACAACATTAGGTAGGTAAGTACTATTATACTATTACTTAGGTAGGTAAGTACAAAGAGAATGTAAAAAAACTAGCGTTTTACGTAAAGATATTTTAGAACTGACAAAAAACATCGAGTTACTCACTTACTAGTCTTACTACAAGCGCAGATTACATAATACTATAGAAACAGGTAAAGACTATAACATTTATCTATAACAAGTGAGTCGTATAGAATCAAAGGCGGCAATGTAGGGTATTTGTCAAAAATGACTTATTGATACAGCAGCATTGCAAATTTTAAACGTCATCGACTGTTAATATTGTTAATATTAAGGTTTTAACATTTTTCATTATTTTTTATCTTTAAATCAAATGGACAATGCAACTTATTGGCCCAATTTTTTTAAAGGTATGGTACAGGAATGAAACTTGTTTCCAAGTAAGTATAAATTTTATTATTAGGGTTGACTTTTACTATGGCACCAAAAAATCTTAGGTGCCACTAACGCCAGAAAAAAATCGTTCATATTTTTTTTGGCTTCAGTGCAGTTGTAACTTTTTTTCACCAGGATAGATATTTTGGTGCCTTAGTAAAAGTCAGCCCTAATGATACTATCGATATTTCGAAACAAGTTTCATTCCTGTACCATACTTTTCAAGATCTGTCTATTGGGCAAAGCCAGATGACGAAGCTAAAAACTGACGACGGACGCATCATCTCAGCGAAGCCTGAAATCCTGAGGGAGATCGATAGTTTCTATGGGCAGTTATATTCCACGCAGACACCTGTTGAAAGCAAGGCTAAAGACCCCAGAGCCAAGCTTACCCGACACTATACCCAAGATACTTCGGACGTCAGCATGCACGAGATTAGTATGGCTCTCAAACAGCTGAAAAACAAAAAGGCGGCGGGTGACGACGGAATCACTACAGAACTTCTGAGAGCGGGTGGTAAGCCGATACTTTAAGTCCTCCAGAAGCTTTTAAATTTTCATCAAAATTAGCCCAAAAACAAAAAAGTTGGCCGCCATCTTGGATATTTAATATTTTTATCATTGCGTTGCTGTTTTATTGTCGAAATAGTTCCAAAAAACAAGTTTCATCGAAACCGGCCCAAAAACAAAAAGTTGGCCGCCATCTTGGATATTTTTCAATTTTTATTATTGCGTTGCTGTTTTTTTTTGTCGAAATAGTACTAAAAACCGAGTTTCATCGAAATTAGCCCAAAAACAAAAAAGTTGGCCACCATCTTGGATATTTTATATTTTTATTATTGCGTTGCTGTTTTCTTGTCAAAATAGTACTAAAAACCGAGTTCTATCAAAATCGGCTCAAAAACAAAAAAGTTGGCCGCCATCTTGGATTTTTTCAATTTTTATTATTGCGTTGCTGTTTTATTTTCGAAATAGTACCCAAAGCCGAGTTTCATCGAAATCGGCCCAAAAACAAAAAAGTTGGCCGCCATCTTGGATTTTTTTCAATTTTTATTATTGCGTTGCTGTTTTTTTTGTCGAAATAGTACTTAAAACCGAGTTTCATCGAAATTAGCCCAAAAACAAAAAAGTTGGCCGCCATCTTGGATATTTTATATTTTTATTATTGCGTTGCTGTTTTATTTTCGAAATAGTACCCAAAACCGAGTTTCATCGAAATCGGCTCAAAAACAAAAAGTTGGCCGCCATCTTGGATTTTTTTTATTTTTATTATTGCGTTGCTGTTTTATTGTCGAAATAGTTCCAAAAAACAATTTTCATCGAAACCGGCCCAAAAACAAAAAAGTGGCCGCCATCTTGGATATTTTATATTTTTATTATTGCGTTGCTGTTTTCTTGTCGAAATAGTACTAAAAACCGAGTTCTATCAAAATCGGCCCAAAAACAAAAAAGTTGGCCGCCATCTTGGATTTTTTCAATTTTTATTATTACGTTGCTGTTTTATTGTCGAAATAGTTCCAAAAAACAATTTTCATCGAAACTGGCCCAAAAACAAAAAAGTTGGCCGCCATCTTGGATATTTTATATTTTTATTATTGCGTTGCTGTTTTCTTGTCGAAATAGTACTAAAAACAGAGTTTCATTGAAATCGGCCCAAAAACAAAAAAGTTGGCCGCCATCTTGAATTTTTTTTTAATTTTTATTATTGCGTTGCTGTTTTATTTTCGAAATAGTATCCAAAACCGAGTTTCATCGAAATCGGCCCAAAAACAAAAAAGTTGGCCGGCATCTTGGAATTTTTATATTTTTGAATATATCGTTGCTGTTTCCTTGTCAAAATAAAAAGAAAAACTGAGTTTCATTGAAATCGGCCCACAAATAAAAAAGTTGGCCGCCATCTTGGATTTTTGTATTTTTAACATTGCGTTGCTGTTTTCTTGTTAAAGCAGTAACAAAAACCGAGTTTCATAGAAATTGGCTACCAAGCAAAAAAGTTGCCCGCTATCCTGGATTTTTTATATTTTTAACATTGCGTTGCTATTTTTTTGTCAAAATAACACCAAAAACCGAGTTTCACCGAAAACGGTCAAATCAGCCCATAAACAAAAAGACAACCATACTCCATAGTAACGTAAAATGTAAGTACTTTTTTAGAAACGACTACTGGCAACACTAGAAATCGTGGAATTTGCATTCCGGAATTCAGATATCAAGAAAATACTGTGATCCATGATTCCACTAGCCTACACACCTTAGAGAAGAGAAGTAAGTAGTTTGGTTGACACAAATTTTTATCAACGCCATCTATCGAGCCAACAGTTTTTTTTTTCATTACGAAAAGCCTATTGTCAAGACAAGGTCCAAAATAAATTGAAAATTTTTGACACTTTGTATAACCTGATGTGCTGCTGACTGTACATAGGCATGATTGTTAATTCAAAGTTTTACCCCTTCTTTTCCACTCATTATTAATTACACAATAATAATACTGTGGAGACAAAAGTACTTAATAATTAAGTTTATATGAATAAAGCTTATTTGATTACGGGAACGGAGCGCGGAGCGTGGAGCGCGGAGCGCGGAGCAGACGGAGTTCGCGCGTCCACATATGCTCCGAGGTTCGCGGAGCGCGGAGCGCGGAGCGCGGCCTAAGTGGGGACACACCCTTAGTAATAGGGTCCCGTTTTTACCCTTTGGGTACGGAACCCTAAAAATACCTAGTAAAATAAAAGAATGATAAAATTAAAAATACACTAATTAGGTTCTAATACCGAAAAATGCATTTTCATTTTTATTAAAAAAATTAAAAAGTCATGTTCTACTCATGAATTGAAAATAATACCTCTCCCTCTCATTGTTTTGTCCACAAAACGCTCGTGATGCGTTTACACAGTTACGTTTTACTTTTATCGATAGTGACTATAGTAAGCAATTTTGTATGCAACTTAGTACAGCTCATCTGGTGGTAACTACACTAAGCCAAAAGTTCTTTTACAAATGTTAACTGCAGTAAACACAACTAGTCAATCTTTGGGGTATTTACATAGGCGACTAAAGCCGCACGGCGAAAATCGACCGTGTAAAAGGCAATTTGGCCTAGGCCGCAGGTGACTGAACAAAATTATCTGATCAGGTGGCCAAAACTTGAACTACTTTATTACATACTTTTACCTAGGTTACGCCATCAACTACATAGACGACAGCGACACCACCACCTGCGATTTAATTTTGGAAGTACAAGTAAAGTCAACCGTCACAGCTGACTAAAATCGACCCATGCTTAGAGTAAGACGCGCTTCTGTACCAGACAAAGCCGCGGAAGCCGCGATGCTCGAAGGACCCATGTAAATAGCCCAATGCTAAAACTCTATCAATTTTAATTATCCTTTCAGAGACAACAGCACTTTGTGCTTGTCTCCGACTACGGGGACAGCTCCTCAAACGTTCGCAGCAGCCATACAGTACTTCGCTGCTGCTCAATGTCTTCTACGAGACAATACGATTCCAGATGACGTGGTGAAAGGTATCGTAGAAATGATTTGAAAAAAAATTATATGAGTAGCATATGTTATGAGGTATCCAGATTTCCAGATCACGTAGGTACCTACTTCAGAATTTCCCAAGTACGAGATGTGGGATCCTCGTCTCTTTCCAACGTTAGGCCACTAAATAAGATACGCTACTCTAAGGTTTTGTCAGCATTGCATTGTTTATTGAATTAATGAGGTCCAATCGATAACTCTTTTATTGAACACTAGCTTCCGCCTGCGACTTTGTCCGCGTGGATAGGACCCGCCTATTCGCGTAAAAACGGCTGGTCGGATCCTGGTTAAAGGTTCCCTAGGAATTTTCTCTAATATTATATACCTTTTTCTCAAGGTTCAAAGATTTTTTAAATTACAGATAATATGTCTTTCGACTTTATCATAGTCGGCGGAGGTTCAGCTGGATGTGTCCTGGCGAGGCGACTCACTGAGGTGAAGAAATGGAAAGTATTGTTAATAGAAGCCGGATCCAAACCACCCATCGAAAGTAATGTAAGACATGGCTCAAATGAACATGTGCATTTTGACGCATAAAAACAACACAGTTTGTTTAATTTCAGATACCTGGCATGGCAGAGAGTGTATATTTTACTAAATATGATTGGAAATATTATACTGAAAACAAAGACACGATTGCTCAAGCTCTTACAAATGGTTCGGCGTATTGGCCCCGTGGGAAGATGTTGGGTGGTTCAAGTAACATTAATGCAATGATTTACATTCGAGGAAATCCTTACGACTATCAGAAATGGTACGACGATGGTAACAAAGAGTGGCATCCTAAAATCGTTGAAAAATATTTCAAAAAAGCGGAATCTCTTCAAGATAAGAACTCACTATGTGATCCGTCTATTCGTAATTTCTATGGTCACGATGGCCCTCTTGCAATCAACATATTTAACAGTTCTACTTCAGCTATAACTCAAAATATTCTGAACGCTTACAATGAAATTGGAATAAAATCTGTGAAAGATTTAAATGTAGCAAAAGTCATGGGATCAGGTATACTAAAAGCAACAGCTGCTAACGGACGAAGAAGTAGTACTGATCATTCTTATTTAAATCCAGTTCCACGATCCACGAATAAGAGACAACCTTTATGTGATTACGGAAAGTCTAGTAACAAAAATATCATTCAACGACGCTACAAAAAATGTGGAAGGAGTTGTAGTAGAAAGCAATGGTGCTAAATTAGTTTTCTATGCAAACTTAGAAGTAATTCTCAGTGCTGGAGCAATCAATACACCGCAACTCCTTATGTTATCGGGTATCGGGGAAAAATCACATTTAAAGGATGTAAACATTCCATGTCTCGTCGATTCACCAGCAGTTGGACAATATCTTCAAGATCACCTCAAAGTTCCTATCACAGTATACGGTAGTGAATCAAATGAATTTACTGAAATGCAAAATAGTTTCGATGTTATTAAGTATATCTATAATCAAACCGGTTACTTAGCACATAATGGAATATTAAATGATGCTTTAGCTTTCTATTCACAATCTAAAACGGCGAAATATCCCGATTTTCAAATTCACTTAATCACTTTCGAAAAAAACAGTCAAAAGGTTCAATCATATTTTCAAGACGCCATTAATTTTAAGCCTAATGTCACACAGTCAATAGTAGAACAGAATAAAAAATACATGCTTTTCCTATTTTTGCTTAATTTATTGCACCCTAATTCTATCGGAAGTATCAAATTAAAAACGTCAAATCCTAAAGACTATCCCTCCATACATTCAAATTATTTCTATGATAACAGAGATTTAAAAGCTACTGTCGCAGGAATTAAAAGTTTGGCAAAAATTGTGAATACGAAGTATTTTAAGTCGATTGGAGGTCATGTAGGAAGAATCAGATGGCCTTCCTGTGATGGTTTTGATTTAGGCAGCGATGATTATTGGGAATGTGTAGCAAAAAGTACACCTACTACGATTTACCATCCGGTTGGGACTGCTCGAATGGGTTCCAATATAAAAATATCCGTTGTAAGTAGCTCATTGAAAGTCCACGGTGTAAAAGGATTGAGAGTAGTTGATGCAAGTGTTATGCCATCAATCACAAGTGGTAATACTAATGGCCCCACCATTATGATAGCGGAAAGGGCAGCAGACATAATTAAAAAAGGCTATGGTGAAAAATAAAAGTTCAAATAAAATATTTGGCTTCTTATTTTAATAATTGCTCCTACCTATACCTTCTCATTTCAATAAAAAGTTAATAGTTCAGTAGAATTAAACCAAAAAAGACTTCAAATCGGATTTAATTCCTACAAAAGGTTTTATTTTTTAAATTGTACCAAAGTCGAGGGAGAAGCGCTTATCCCAGAAAAAAGTAATCAAAATTTGCACAAAATTATCATGAAATTATTAGACGTGTCGATATTCTACCAAAGTGGTGGACTGATACTGAGAAACACCATTCAATGTTCATACAAATGAGGTAACTTTGAAGCCTTGGTTCTCCGTCAGGGATTGATGGAGCTGTGATCTGATGATGGCCATCCAGAAAGTGAATGGAGGAGATCCAGGTCGCTATACACTCCCAACTGATCTGATCAGTATTCTAAGAACCGTTTGGATAAATATTTGAAAATATCGCGACAATAGCATTTAAATGTATACAAATTCTGAAACTGAGAACTCTGATCCTTACAGCTCTTAGAATGCTGATCAGATTAGCTGGGTGTGTATAGTGATTTGGATCTCCTTCATTCACTCCTTTTATAGCCTCATCAGATCACAATTCAATCAATCCCTGGCTGAGAACCAAGGCTTCAAAGTTACCTCGTTTGTATGAAAATCGACTGGTGTTTTTAATTCCGTCCACCACTGTAGTTGTATATAATATTTTAATAAATGTTGCATTTTAGTAAATAAAAATACTTTTTCAGATGTTTTAACTACATCAGAGTGGTTTTAAACACGTGACATATAGTAATTTTTGTTATTTTTCATACGGATTCTTTTTAGGGTTCCGTACCCAAAGGGTAAAAACGGGACCCTATTACTAAGACTCCGATGTCCGTCTGTCTGTCTGTCTGTCTTTCACCAGGCTGTATCTCATGAACCGTGATAGCTAGACAGATGAAATTTTCAAAGATGATGTATTTCTGTTGCCGCTATAACAACAAATACTAAAAACAGAATGAAATAAATATTTAAGGGTTGCTCCCATTCAACAAACGTGATTTTTTTGCCGTTTTTGTACGGAACCCTTTGTGCGCGAGTCCGACTCGCACTTGGCCGGTTTTTTAAGTTAAATCACCTGTATCTCAAAAGTATGCACAAATACTAAATATTTATTCGGTGTCAGATGAAAATTGTTCACAATAAGCTCCTCTAGCCTCCACAATATATCATTGGTGCAACAATTTAAATCGTTTCGAGAAAAAACCCATAATGTATTTTTTCCATACAAAAAAATCTGTGAATTTTCGGGAAAGTGTTCAAACAAAGTGTTGTTAGGCGGGTTATAAACTATCCTCAAAAATTTTACATGCGCTTCCGTACATTTTAACTCTTATGTCCCATATAGTCCGTGAGCCCGCGACAGTATTGCCTACGTCATATGACATCACGATGAAATGCATGGCACACGGTCGAAAAAGCTGTGCTGAGCGAGGAATAGAAGATTTGCGATAGCAAATAAAATTGGCCGGAAGCTTAAGAAAATCTTCCACTTCCGGTCAAAATTTTAAGATTATATTTACGTCATTTGACATCAGTAAGAGACCCCTGTCATCATTTAGTTTTCAATCGAAGAAAGAGTAAACATAAGTCTGTCAGTTCTGAAATGGCCGGAATACCTTAAACTTAAAATTTTTGTTTTTTAGTCATTTCAGAACTGACAGACTTATGTTTACTCTCTCTACGATTGAAAACTAAATGATGACACGGGTCTCTTACTGATGTCACATGACGTAAATATAATCTTAAAATTTTGACCGGAAGTGGAAGATTTTCTTAAGCTTCCGGCCAATTTTATTTTGCTATCGCAAATCTTCTGATCCTCGCTCAGCACAGCTTTTTCGACCGTGTGCCATGCATTTCATCGTGATGTCATATGACGTAGGCAATACTGTCGCGGGCTCACGGACTAATACTTTTCAATTTCGAACTAGCGTGCGCCGGATTGCCGCCGTGACTAGGCCCTGTCCTAATTGACATCGGCCGTGCGATCATGCGTTGCGATCTCATCGTGCGATGAAACTGAATAATAGACTATTTGGTCGCATCGCATGATCGCGCGACCGTCAATTAGGACATTCAATAGATATCACTAGGTTTGATCGCACGGTCGCACTACCAGTTTCATCGAATGGACGCACCATCGCACGACCGATGGCCAATTAGGACAGGGCCTAAGGCCAAACGGTCGCGCGATCATGCGATGCGTCTATAGTTCAGTTTCACCGCACGATGAAATCGCAACGCATGACCGCACGACCGATGCCAATTAGGACAGGGCCTGACGGCCAAATACTCAAACGAATGGGGAGGCGAAGGCAAAGTGAATTACAGATGGCGCTTGGTCTTTGGAACAATTGTCAGTTTGAGCTTATATTGTCTTGACTGTGTATTACGTGATTTTACTTTCTTAGATTGTATTTTTTTCGATTTTGCGGACAAACAATGTATTCTATGCTAACTTTAGCTCAGATAAAAGAAGAATTACGGAAAAGAAAAGCCAAAACAACAGGCAAGAAAGTTAATAGCAACTTACAAAAAATTGCTAACAAGCATTACATTTCTTTAAATTTCGTGTAAGATTTACAAGTAATCTTTTTATTTCAGATAAGAAGCATATGATTTAAATTTTAACAAAGCAACTGAGTGTGAATTTCCGTGTTTATAGTTGCCTCACGATACCTTCTGTGCAATAGTAATTTCAGGTTTCTGTACTGGAATTTCTGTACCATCCAAAATTACACGAACCGTTTTATCATATTTATTTTATTATTCTAAGTTTCTTGAATGACTCTGGCATATAAAATTCTATTAATTCTCTGTTTGGCCCCAATATTGGGCTTATTCCATATTTGATATACCTATCAAATTCATCCAAGTTATAAATATGCTAGAAACTGCTGAGGTTGAAATATTAAAGTACAAAGCTGTTATAATTCAAATGTTGTTTTATTTTGGCGAAGCTTCATCAAATTCATGAAACATTCCTTTTGATTTATAATGTTTCTCAGGCTCAGCAAAGGAGAAAATCGAGGGAAAAGCATCTTTTTTTTGATATTTTTTTGCCCACTATTTTTTTTGTTACTGGGAAATCGATGAACTCCAATATTTTACAAGTTACATGCATAGCAATGCGGCATTTTCTCAGTATAAAATTAAAAAGTGCAATACTCCAAGAGATTCCCATATGTTTTGACACTTTCTTTGAGGCGGCCGGGTACCAAAGACCAGACGCCACCTATCGGGATAAAATTGCGCTTTTCCTCCCCATTTTAAAGTTAAGGCCACCTTAAATTAAAAAAATTCACAGATTTTACAGTTCCCGCAAGAATCGGAGCATTGAAAATGAACACAATAATTTACGAAAAACCAAAATCAAATCAAATGCAAAGTCCTATTATATTTTTAAAGTTAAAATTAGGTAGTACCTATTTATTTTTACGATTGTGACACTCGGCTCCGCCTCGTGTCACAAAAGCGCCCTTTGACTGCCTCGACGCGGCCGAAATAATATTAACCAATTTTCAAAATTCCAAAGAATGCACTTCTCATCCGCGTCTGCATCTTTTAACACTATTACCATGACGATCGGTCAATAACCATAGAAGCTACATCACTTTTTATGTACGAAAACAGCCGTTTTTCTACAATTCCAAATCTAAAGGGACCACCTACAGGTCATAATTATAAACCGATTTTCAAAATTATTTCGCCATTTGATAGCTAAACTAATACCCTAGGACCCATTTTTTCATTTTTTCTTAAGTCGGTTTTTTTTCCGTAATATTTACAATTTAGTGAACAAACATCCCTCAAAAAACCCGGAATTTTTGGAATTTCGCCAAATTCCAAAAAAAGTTACAAACAGATTTTCAAAATTCAAACGTTCACACGTGTCTCAATAAATTCCTCAACTTTTGGTACTATTTTTATTTCGATTCTCCCAAAATCCTCGGAGATATGGTCAAAAATACGTCTCAGGCGATTTGCATCTGATAACCATTTTCAATGGTAAAAAGTTGTCAGATTTCACAGCAACTCTATGAAACTAACAGCTTCCTTAAATTTAAGGAGACCTTTAACTTAGGATTTTAATTAGGAAGACTTTGAGTATTCGGCCGTTAAACGCTTATATGTGTGAAAGCGCTTTAACTAAGAAAAGGGCTCATATCAAAATATATAATACACATTGTTATGTGACCAATGAAACAAATATGCCAAATGAATATTCGACTAAACTTTTGATTAATATACTTAACTAGCCGGTGCCCGTGACTTCGTCTGCGTGATGGGATTGGACTGGACTGAACATTCCAAACAATTCTTTCAAAACCATAGTGATAAGTATTGTACTAAATTTTTAAACTGGTTATACTCTGTAAAGGTTTATTCAAATTACCAAATACACGGCTAGCGCGTCGTGAATAGCCGAGTTTTTACACTAAAAGTTTAGATTGTACTGTACTAATGACTAATTCCTACTTTCTGTATTATTTTTGAGGATAATAGAAATAATAAGTCTCAGTTTTATTACAAATATCAAAAATGTATTAAAATGCTTCCCGCCCCTCCACGGCGCCGTGTAAGGGCAGTGAATGACTTTCATACTAATTTTTGCAATAAAAAATGATATTTTGAATTATTAATAATAATAACAACAAATTGTCGAGTATACAAACAAAAAAAACTGCACTCGCTAATAAAAATCCAACAACAGATTATAAAACGTGTTAACATCAGGAGAGTCGTCGTTATGCTGCAGTATTAAAATGTTTATCTACTCTCATATCGTAAAATTTGAATTATGAATTTCAAATCGAATTTATATTGACATGGTACGTAAGTACTTGTTGTATGGTATGTGCCACATGAGTGTGTTTTTAATAGTATCACACGAGTGTTTTAATACCTAGTTATGTGCAGTTTCATACACTACTTAATCTACTCTCATACAATTTGTGATTGAATCGATTGAACCTCCACCACTTCTACAAAATAAAATATCAATGATAAAAAGAGTAAGTTTGTAGTTTATCGGTAGGTCGGCACTACTTACCTGGGTTAAGTAAGACGTTTTTCCGTCGCCGCATCTAAAATATCGGGTGGAGTCAAATTTTCACTCACTACTATGAAATTTTTAAGCAAAAGTAAAAATTAAAATCTAAAAAGGCGCGTAATCAATTAGAAAAATAAATAATGAGATGAGTGTATTCCAGAAGACTGTCATCGATCACCATAGAGTACATTTTAATCATGGAAAGTATGTGGCACAGACCATACAACAAGTACTTACGTACCATGTCAATATAAATTCGATTTGAAATTCATAATTCGAATTTTACGATATGAGAGTAGATAAACATTTTAATACTGCAGCATAACGACGACTCTCCTGATGTTAACACGTTTTATAATCTGTTGTTGGATTTTTATTATCGAGTGCAGTTTTTTTTTGTTTGTATACTCGACAATTTGTTGTTATTAGGGTTTAATAATTCAAATTTCGCGATATGACTAGATCGCTATTGGACTATATCGCACATTGCCCATTTCGCGATACGCCTATGTCTATTGGTCTAATCTTACTAGTGTTATTTTTAAAATAACAATATTCGATATTATTAATTTATCAGATTCATTAAAATATTGTTATTGTTAATTACTTCTTAAAATAATTAAAAATGAATAAATTCGCTCTACTTATTTTCGCAACATGGCGGTAGTGTCATGCCGCGTGACAGTCGCGCACCAAGAATCTTATATTCATATTCTATCGCGCACATTCAATAGGTGCATTCCAGCAGAGCAATTGCTCACCGATCACCACGGAATAAAGTTTAACATTTGGCAAAAAAGGAAGGAACCAAAGCAAGGGCGCGTCGCTAGTACTAGTAGTACTAATAGTTAAACTGGTTATGCTCTGAAAAGGTTTATTCATAATATTTGCCATAAAGTCATCGTTAAAATATTAAATTAATCCCTGAATTATTATTTCTTTCTATTTTTCAATTTGAATGTAGTACTTATAAGTTTTATTTTGTAGTTATCAAATGTAAAAAAAATTTGAGTATCATATTTTATAAGAAATCAGTGGTTTACCCAAGAATTTTCTAGTCATTAATTCTAATATTATGTCATATGAATATAAAATTCTTGGAACTGAATTTGGTTACGTTATTCGCCATAAAGTTACCTCATCTTCAACGAAAAAGTTTATACAAATGTAGTGGCTCCGTAAGCTGTAGACCTCGTGTTGAAAAGTTGCTCAAATTGCACGTTGTTTAAAAACAAATAGGTAAAGAGGGCTCCACACTCTCGCCGCGAAAGCCCGTGAAGGCCGCGAACCGCGAGTGTGGAGGGTTTCGCGGCTTCGCGTATAAAAAATATTTCGAAAATCTACACGTTAGTTTAGAATTTAATTTTTCAAACAAAAAAATAATGCCCTTATTTTTATAAAATAAGCTCACCCTGTACATGTACACTCACACTATACCCATAGCATTCATTTTACACAATTACACAACTATCGTTGTGTGCGTCTCCATCGGCCATTTTTAATGTCCCCACTGCTGGGGCACAGGCCTTCCTTGTGGGTGGATAAGGAGGACGGGCCATAACCCACCACGCGGGCCCAATGCGTATTGGTGGGTGTTAACGACTGCAAATGCAGCTGGGACACAGATTCCGAAGCACGGAGGAGCTCGAGATAATAAATTTTTGGCTACCCATCCCATGACCGACCCTTGCGAACGTTGGTTAACTTCCGCAATCGCTGGGCCAGGCGCTAAACCACAGCGCCACCGAGCTCCTCGTTGTGTGCGTAAATGAACTTAAAGACACTCACCTACAGGCGCGTTTTCATCGGTCGATGCGATAAAATCGGAAGCGTTATTGCGTCCTGCTGCCCCCTGCACAGCACGTCGTAAGCGTAAGTAGGCTGCACGAACACCGCGATACGATATGATGACACTGAACTGACACACTGAACGACACTGAATAACACTGAACTTTCAAAATGCCATTGTATTGTATCTGACAGTTAATGCACAATCTGTCAGTCAATGCACACAATAAAACACACTTGGATTCCATGAACCTCAGTCTCACGAAACGGCCTACGGCATCTGCTAGGCTGTAGTTGGCGTCATGATTATTATTAAGAAGGGGGGACGCCAGTGAAGCCGGACGGGTGATCAGTCACCTTGATCGGAACCATTTCCTCAAATCACCATTATTATAGCGATAGTTCGGCATTTTGTGGCTTACGGCCGTACGCACGCACGCACGACAATGCATCCGAAAAGAATTTCCGCAACTGACGGACAAGGGACAATCGAAGCGCGGCGCGTGCACTGCACTGCACACTACGACATACTAGAGATGCGACATGACATGATGTACACAATTGATTGATTGATTCAACGACGATTAAATTAATTTATTTTATTTTTATCTTAAAGGGAGGCAAACTAACATGCAATTAGAGTCACCTAATACTAAGTATTCAGAATCATTGTCGTCATTTATTATCCACTAACGATTTCATTTTCTATTTTTTTATAAAATCAGCTAAATAACAAGTTATGGTAAAATAAAAATTATAACAGCCAAAATCAACATGTTTGACAAACGTTTAACATTGTTGAAACATCGCTACGATCGCAATTAGTAGTAGGATTGAAGATCAGCACCGCCCGCAGTTTACATTTTGAATATTTTGTGTTTTGCATCGAAATGTCATCCTAAAAATGTGAAAGTTTCCCTTGAACTCAGAAAAGAAAATAAGAGTAGGTAATCATTTTCTATTGCATATTACTAAGAGGTAATTTAATCAATCCTATCATTAATTACTGTACATCAAGTAGGTATTGCCTTTACAACCAATCATAAGCTGCTAACCTTAAAAAAGTACACTTGATTTTATTAATATGAATCAATCGAGAATCTTTAAATCAATCAATAATTACAGCACTCGGATTCAGTGCGGGCGGCCGGTGCAGTGCACTGATGACCGCACGCGCCATCTTTCGGCGGCAATCGGCGGAATCTTGTGTCTGCGTATTTGAAGGGTTATTCCCTGTTAACACTTTTGTTTTGATAAACGAAGTGTGCAATAAATGAAGTCATAATATGATTATGATCTTGTTCATGTCATGTTTTACATAAAAGTACACTCATTAAATCCACAGCTGGGCTTAAACTTAATAAGTCCTAGTTATTTACCTTCCTTTTTGTTTTAGTTATTAAAAAAAGGTTGAGTTAGACATCTATTAAAAAGTTAGTTCACTGTTGAACATGAGGTCAAGTATTGAGTAGGTGATTTAAGATACCTAACCTACTCATTTACGGAAGCGCTTTTCGTACCCACTGTCGAGCAAAGTCCAAATTTAATAAGTCCACTGTTGATCTTAAGCCTACTAAGCTATGTTGCTTAAAAAGCTAGTCTTATTCTAAACAAAGGCACTTTTTCTAATAAGTAGGGCCATAGCTAGACATAGTCTTAGTTTTTGATGGGCATAGTTTTTGATAAACAAAAACCAAGGTAAACTCAAAGTTTATTGATACCAATTTAATACTTTTTAACATATCTACGTACAACATAACATTTTAGAGTCCCCGCAAACTACAGACTAAACTGTCGGCCGATAGTTGGAATCAGTATGAAGAAGACTACAACGATTTGGTGTCCGCCGATTCTTCATACAAAACCAACTATCGGGCCAACTATCGGCCGATAGAAAGTCTGTAGTCTGCGGGCACGCGTCAATAAGGAGTAACCCGCGCTTCGACGTTTGTGTGTGTGTAGACAACAGGCGCGTGGCGGTGCGGTGCATTGAAAGCGTCCGCGGTCGATAGCCCAGCGCATGTGTGCACTAGGCTAGTGTGTGTAAATCGTTGAATGTAGTTGTTGCTCAGCTGTTAAGGGTGATGTTTTTTGGGATTCGGTAACCAAGTTGTTTACCTTAATATCTCGTAAACTAACCTGCAAATTGTACCCCATTTTTTGCTGACCTATGTATTATAACTTGTATGTTCAGCCCTGAAAATATTTGACACTAATTACAGTGCACGTTATATTAATAACAACAACAGGTAGATAGTTGAAATTGCAATGTGCGGCGTCGGAAGACGTAATAAACACAAGAAAAGTTGATTCTTAACTCTTTATTTATTTAGATAAAAACAGGGTTTTTATAGTAATTCCAAATAGGTCGACACGTAATGGTTTACAATCACATTTAGCTTGTTTAGGAAAGTATCCGATTACATGTTACATGTTTACTTTAACTAAGAAAATAGAATATTAATTTATAATAAAAACAATGTTGGCATTACACGTCATCGATAACGTGTCCCACTCTACAAAATTTTCACAGATGATGTATTTCTGTTGCCGCTATAACAACAATTACTAAAAAATCGGCCAAGTGCGAGTCGGACTCACGCACTTAGGGTTCCGTACCAAAAAACGGCAAAAAATCACGTTTGTTGTATGAGAGCCCCCCTTAAATATTTATTTTATTCTGTTTTTAGTATTTGTTGTTATAGCGGCAAGAGAAATACATCATCTGTGAAAATTTCATCTGTCTAGCTATCACGGTTCACGAGATACAGCCTGGTGACAGACAGACAGACAGACGGACAGACAGACAGACAGACAGACGGACAGCGGAGTCTTAGTAATAGGGTCCCGTTTTTACCCTTTGGGTACGGAACCCTAAAAATCGAATAAAATAAATATTTAAAGGGGCTCCCATACAACAAACATGTTTTTTTTGCCGTTTTTTGGTACGGAACCCTTCGTGCGCGAGTCCGACTCGCACTTAGCCGGTTTTTTTTACATATTTCCGCCATTTTGAAAAATTTCGAGAAAATGGCTCGAAAAAAAAGATCTTTATAATTCTCAAACCTGATAGGCGATTGCGTAAAGTCAATCGTATTCATTTGACAGTTCAAATTGTATCATAATATTGTCATTCTATACAAATTGTATCCGATGGAATACGATATGAACTGTCAAATGAATACGATTAGGTACCTTACGCAATTGCACCTCAGATCACAAAATTTCACGAGAATCGATTGTCAAGAGAACAGACAGCCATACGAGAGAATTTTTGCCCAAGCTGAAGTAGAAACGCTTCACTCGCGCTTCGCACTCTCTCTTGATCCATTGAAATCATAGAAATAGAATGTCAAAGATCAACAATGTCAATAAACGGGTGATCCGAAAACGAATGCATACATTTTATATGATACGTAAAATATGACTTAGATTCATAAAATATAGTCATATTTTATGAATCTAAGTCATATTTTACGTTATATATTATGGCAAAGGAAATTAACAGGAAATTAATAAACTATGTTCCATACTCTAATAAGTAAGATATAATATTGAAATCTGCATAATTACTAATAGGTACCTACGCATGCTGATATTAAAAAACGTCTTTTGAAGTCAGGTGGGGCCAAAGGATATTCTCCGTTTTTAACCGACTTCAACAAAAGGAGGAAGTTCTCAATTCGATTGTATGTTTTTATCGTTGTTTGCGCGCATGTTCGACATTTATGGACCGATTTTGATGATTATTTTTTTGTTTGATTGAGTTTGCTTGCGAGATGGTCCCATTTAATTTTTTTTCAAATCGGTTGAGTAGTTTTTATATATAAACTTTTACTGTGGTTTCACTTTCTCATTTTTTTATTTTAAAGCTCTACCCGACTTCATAAGACATTTTTTTAGGGTTCCGTAGCCTAATGGCAAAAAAACGCAACCCTTATAGATTCGTCATGTCTGTCTCGTCCGTATGTTACAGTCAAAAATGACATTGAGGTTTTTAAAAGTATTTTTACTCAAAGTCAATCTAAAAAAATATAAGTTGTATCAACGAAAATAGTTTGAATGAGATATATTTAGTATTAAGATGATTAATAATTGAAAAATATTAGAAAAAATCGACTCACCCGTAGCAACTCAGACGGGATGAATCGATTTTTTCTGATATTTTTCAATTATTAATCATCTTAATATAAAAATAGCATTGTGAATGCATAAAAAAAATCTAAAAGTTTAAAAATATATTTAGTAGTTTTACTAAATATATCTCTTCAAATATAACTTTTTCGTTTATACAAACACTATGAAAAACAAAGTTATTTTTGCAGATGACAATGATAGTGGTATTTAATAGGGTATGGTATCGCGAGATAAACCGGTCGATCGCGAGAGGTCTTAAGGTTGTAACCGTCCGGATAAGGACCAAAGGAACTAGATGATCACGGCCTATGAAAGAGACTA
The DNA here is from genome assembly GCA_928269145.1 of Agriphila tristella. Classification (NCBI taxonomy): domain Eukaryota; kingdom Metazoa; phylum Arthropoda; class Insecta; order Lepidoptera; family Crambidae; genus Agriphila; species Agriphila tristella. The sequence goes on along the minus strand of OV743431.1, from coordinate 19,966,388 downwards.
AAACCTAAGTGGAAACCTAATAACCTACAGGACAGGAGGACAATCAAAATCCGCTTACTACTCACCGTTGATTACAACTAAACTATTGGAACCTAATTTTACTGGATTAAATAACCTCCAAAATGCAATTAACTAAGTTTACTTTGTTCAACCTTAACTAACCTACAAAGAACCTTACTAACAAGCTTTGTGTGATCTGAGAGGACCTGTGAATGTCTAATGGAGGAACCCTGGTTGTGATAATTAGTGAACCCAAATTCTTTTAAAAGTGTGATTAGTATTGATTTTCATTTTCCAATAGAAGTATTCGCTTTTATTACTAGATTTTAATTATTCCTGCTATTACATTTATTTCTAAATGAAAATACCACTAAAAGTAAGTTATTGCTCTATTGATACAACCAGAGAAATAGAAATTAAGTCTGTGTTTTTCCTAAGTGAGCCTACTTTAATTTCATATTAATTCTTAATATTTGTCATACTGCCAAGGGAAACCCCATCGTTCTTTAGTGTCAATAAATGGGAATACTATAAATAGAGAGGAAAGCGTTCCCAACTACGTTCCGTTGATGAAGTAAATATGAGTGAAATAAACCTACGTTGATAGGAAATGATCAAAGTGAATTTATGAGTTAAATGGAGTATTGTTATAAGGTAAAAGAGGGTATGTTCAACCATAATAGACTGTAAGGTAAAAATAGGTAAGTCGGGTTATAGAGAAAAGTTAAATTTGGATAATTCTCTTCCGCTGCCAAGTGTCAATTTATAGGTCATGTATGACGTTATTCTAAATAATGTAAATTATCTATTGTCAACTTAATTCATTAAGATAAGAGAGATTATTTCAGGTAAGTTAAGGAGTTTTAGTCGCCTGAGATCAAAGTATAATAAAATCTTCAGCGCTATTAAATAAGAATTCTTTTACTTTCTTGAGTTATTGTACAAGTAGTGAGTATGCAATTGTGTTTTTGCCAGCTAAGGTACAAGCACCGCCCCGCTTTATACAATGGATCTCGACACCGGAATTGGGCAATCCTCTTCTGGCCAGCCATATTTTTTTCATGATAAATTTACTTAGTAATTTTATTATATTAAAATATTTGGTCTTTGTCAGTCTGTTTCTACAAAAGAGGACGGAGCAAAATGCTCCCAAGCGAACTATCAGTTTTCACAATGAAGAATTCTCCTTCAATTGTGATGGCTGAATTACAATTTTTTTTTTTGCTTTAATAAATAATTCTAGTATGATTGTTTAACATTATAACAGATGGACACAACATTACTATCCATTTACTTGGGACACTGATAGTTCTCATATTCTGAAGGAAAGACAATTCTAAACAAGGTAATAAAGCTCTATGAAGGATTTTTCACACTTTAATCTCGGCTAGATTATAAATATACAACCATAAACCGAATTGACTTCAGTTCATTTCATTTAAAGTTAAAGGCGATATTTCAATTAAATGTTGAGTAGACTATGCAATATTTGATATCAATAAAATTCTATTTCTTTCATCCTCAAATTGAGTTGGTTGAAACTAGTTGTAATATTTGAACTCAGATAATATGTTGAACTTATTATTTGTGAATTTAATGTATTCACTAAATAATATAATATTTTCATAGTAGGTAGATACTTTTCAAAGTATTATCTCACTGTTAGTCATAACCTTCATTCTGTTAATTTGAAAGGTTTACTCAAACTATGATCTAGTGTTCCATAAACTGTGATTCAACATTAGTCTAATGGTAACACGGGATTATTCCATACACCCAGATCTTGTTTTAGTATTCCTCCCACAATCACCAAAACGGATTATCTCAACTGTAAACGACCAATTGAAAACAGGTTCAATTTTACCAATCCAAATCAAGGATGAATAATCATTCTTTATTTATGATTCAACTTTCACTATTAAATCATTATCCAATATTAACAGAAGAATTTGTCTAGCTCTAATTAATAGTAAATCAAACTGTAGGTACTACTGAAGCTTGCAAAGTCTACTCAATTGAGCACATTATAATAATTATTCACAACACTGAGTCATAGCATTAATAGATCTTTGTTAAGGCGCCTACTATGGAAGATTGATACTTTTCCGTCGGATCGGTCAACTTGTGGGTACTTACTGGAGCTTGCAAAGTCTACTCAATTGAGCACATCGTAGTAATTATTCACAACACTGGGTCAAAGCATTAATAGATCTTTGTTAAGGCGCCTACCATGGAAGATTGATACTTTTCCTTCGGATCGGTCAACTTGTGGGTACTTACTGGAGCTTGCAAAGCCTACTCAATTAAGCACATCGTATTAATTATTCACAACACTGAGTCATAGCCTTAATAGATCTCTGTTAAGGCGCCTACTATGGAAGATTGATATTTTCGGATCGGTCAACTTGTGGGTACTTACTGAAGCTTGCGAAGTCTACTCAATTGCTCACTTCGTAGTAATTATTCACAACACTGAGTCATAGCCCTAATAGATCTCTGTTAAGGCGCCTACTATGGAAGATTGATACTTTCCCTTCGGATTCTACCCAGTAGTTTCACATAACCTTTCGTTCACTATATTTAACACTTCTGCGCTTCGTAGATTCCGTTCCTAAATCATCCTACCTCATCACTTCCTAGTTAAGTTCCTATGTACCACTGAATGACCTGTGGCAGCCATCTTGTTGATACCATTCTCAACACCACTTGCCTACGTTTCGCGCGACCGCCATTTTGTCGTACACCAACCTATTTGCGGCCTACCTAAATCTGATACACTACGAAGTGACCTACCTCTCCTTCGCCTATATAAGAGTTCCTAGCTTATCTAACGTTACTGCTGTTACCTTGCTGACAGCTCGACCTTCTTGAGAACGTCCAATCTTTTACCAGCATCCAAATTTCCCTCCCGTCTTGAGATGCAACCTAACCTACTGTTCCTACGCACCTTACAATGAATTTATAAACCTAATGAGTTTACCTGCCTACCAGCGACTAAATTTAGATTTCCTATGCAATATTTGTGATGCTTACCTCATCACCGAAGCCCCGAATCTCTAAAGCGTGAGCAAGCATGACTCGCCTAACTCTCTCCTAGCAGCTTGTACGTGGCCAAATTTGATTGGGAGGGAACAAATAGGCACCTACAGCGGAATAAGTATACCGAATCCTCGGGACACCAACGCTAGCACGGAATTAGATTCTCAACTCCTTTCGGACCGTCGGATTGCTAGAGATGGGACACATTCGGTACACTTATGTGACTAGCTAGGCAATCTAGAAATTTTGATGCCCGTCTGATACGCCACATACCAGACTAGTTTACCTAACCCCTTGAGGATTGACAGAACGCCCCTTAGAGACACAAAACTAATGATATTTATTCAAAATCAAACCCCCTTTATCGTTCCCCAACTGCTTATATAAATTTCAAACAAATTTGATTCGGAAAATTCTTAGATTTATTGGGAAATTTACTTTACTTCATGAAAATTCGCAAACAAAATCTACCTACTTTAATTTCAAGCTTACTTATACCATATAAGCCCTAATTAAAGCGTATATGCAAAAGACTCGCACCCGGTTGCGGACCTATACGTCAAAACCTCAAATAAACACTTTCTTCCTGACTTCTTGCTGTTTTCTTGCGTTATAAAAATACTACTTGTTCGAAGCTATCTTACAAAGAGGGTATTGACGGCTTCTACCGAGGTTCCACTTGATGCTACGTTGACGACGAGGAAAGTAAAGAGAGCGATTTCCCTCGAGCCACGTCTTTTATAACCCCCCAAAATCATTCACTCACTCCAGGAACCTCACCCCACACGACCTAAGCATCTTTTTTTTTACCTACCTTCATTTCCCTACTTTACATAAATTATTCCTAAAATTTTCCCTTCTCCTTCAAAAATGGGGAGAATTCAGTTTTGTCTTACTCAACTTGTAAATATAATATTTAAATTGCTAATCTTACAAAATGAACCCCTATACTAATCAATAATTTCAACGTACAATTCAACTAACTAATAACCTCCTATCTTCAAGATTCTCTATACTCAAGCGCACAATGCCACTCAATTTGTAACCAAATTAAAATTAATCTATTACCTAAATATTTCTCTATACTGACATTTCATCTACATTTGATTTAAGCAATTCATACAATTGTATGAAATAACGTTTCAATCATAAATAAATCAACAAGTTTTCCCCCTTACATCATTTCTAACAAAATTAACAACTTTGAATAATATTCAGCGTATTTATCCAGAATCATATGAAATTATTGTACTATAATCATAGAACTCTGATCAATACGAATCTTATATTCACAACTAATTGAACCTCCCATATGCTATAATTAGAATCCAACTTTTCAATCTTTTTATCTCGCCTTCCCCAAAATATCATAACCTCTAGAATCAATTTGCTAAAATACGAATTACAACATTTTCCATTAAGTATTCGGTCCAATTAAACCTAAAATTTCCGATCAATTTAACATCACAATGTTGGTACTTTAAAAACCCTAACTGGCAACACTCATCCGACTACTTTTACATTTTCTAAATGCCTACCCTCATTTGAGTTATAAACCTGCAGCATAAAATCCCGCTTTCGAAGAAACTTCATATCAATCTTTCTTCGTACAACACCCAACGACAAGACAAACTTTATTAGGCTCCATCCACATTTTCCCATGAAATACTTTCTTATTACACCTTCAATAACTATTGTTTATGTTTTTTAATAATATTTCTAGATTTATCCTTACAATATTTCTATTAATTAATTATCTCCCTTTTATTTCACAATTCGAGTTTTCAATTTACCACTAAACTGTCAACTAAACTCCGCCCAGAATAAAACATTGTTCCATTTCTTTTCTTTCTCTCTGTATTATCTCTGAACATCAAACCATATTATAAAATCAAATTAAACTTCCATTTTAATTTAAAATCTCCAATTTAACTGTGTCATGAAGCAAAGGCATGGTATAACAAAATACCCTTATTTAAGCAAATACCGCCTACGATTAACGAAATGTACTAGATCCGCTACAAAATTCTCCAAGCCAACTATACTTGCATTTATCCCCCAAATCTAACTAATGTCTAATATTTCCTAAAACAAAATTTAAATTTACAACTATGATTTGGCAAAGAATATGGGACTTGCCTTGCGACCCTCAGTTACCATTTGGCAATCGATTTCTCATCGATCGATCCACTAGAACGACCTACTATATTTAATTTCGTTCTTTAGCTAAAACACATCACGTGGTGTGACACTACTGACAACTTACAAAAATAATTAACACCGAATTCAATCCTTTTTTAAGTAATCTTCTAAAATAAACTATTATAATGATATTCGAGAGGCTCTAATAAAATTTGATAAATAAACAATAATAAATATAAATAAATTTTAAGCCTATTAGCGTCGTTACCTAGACAGAGACTAATATTTGAATTTTAGCGCCGTGAAAGATTAAAAGAACTTCCGACATTATTGCTAACTCAAAACCTGAACTACTCTTTATTATAATAACTTGTTCGATAGTTAAATAATATTATGCTCAATATGAAACAAAATTCGAAAAATATTTGAGACAAAATAACATGTTCAGTTTTGAACCGTTACAGCTCGACCCCAAAATCCTGCACAGGTGACAAGACTACGTATTGGATCCGGAGTAGGATTTTCCTTCTCAATTCTCAAATATTTATTCCGCCTCTACTCTTAATCCTCAATTTTTACTCATACATCCCTTTTGTATAAAAAAAACCTTCCCCTTAATAACCCTAACCTTTATTATTTCTCCAAGATCAAAGAATTGTTGGGTGAACCCTAATGTAAATGAGATTTAGATTGTAGAGTGTATTTAAACCAAGACAATATTGAAAAGTTATCAAGCGAGTTTTAAGTTTTATGTTACTTTTGCCAATTACGTCTTATGCATATTCAACACCAGAGTCGTACAAAATCACGGTAAGGTGTGGGTTGTGAATCCACAGCTCCTAGTAAGCCTACATGGACAAATAAGTCTTTTTCTAACCTTATGAAAAAGTCCGCGTATGACGCTACATATTTGTGCATTGTACCCTTCCACAATCAAGTATTACTCCTTTCTTGCCAACAGGGCCTACTCCGTCGGTTCGAAGTGAGCCTATACAATGACCCTATATTTCCAAAAGCTTACTTAAGACTCTAGAACAACCCTCATATCGCCTTGGAGAGTGTGCAGTTGTCGAGTTCAATTCATAGCTCTTAGCTTCTTGTGTAGTACGAATTTCGGACAGTTGTTCACACCAGGACAATCACAAACATCAACAGTGTTCGTTTTTCTCATTTTTTTTCTCTATCCTAACACCAAAAGTCCTACTGTACAAAATTCAAGTTGTCAACTCTAGAACGCCAGTCCGGCCGCAAGCACAAACGAAGCGCTAAAGCAGTGTGATGGTCTTATCTCTTGAATCAATAATAAAGCTTGCATTCAGGTTTCACATATGTTATAATCCAAAGCCCTCCATATAGAATCTAAATTTAGCATCTACTCTTAATTCACACTAACTCTCATTCTAATCAACCTTTAAAATTAATATTCCAATCATACTCATAACCTATATTAGATTCTCATTCTATTCATCTGTTCTTATTACGCTGCATTCACTGTCTTCATTCACTAGCCTACATTCACGCCACCTAAGATTATATCATAACTACACCCTGAATGCAAATATAAATAACTAAATTGTATAGAGATTAATTATACCGTGTTAGACTCAATACGCTGACTGTCACCCGATGAAATTATATGTAGAATTTGCAAAAATGTATTATCTCAAACACTTTACGAAAGAGAAAAGAGAAAAAAAAAATCTTATATCACGCACTTAATACACTACGCTTTACACTCCTCCCACATTAAACAAAGTGTTTTTTTTTTTTTTTTGTCGCGATCAGCTCTATCAAAACGCATTTCAAACTTCCGTTAACGTAAAACTTTAAACTACCCCTTTATATATGAACTTATTTCATGTAACTGACTCATTATCAATTTTAATTATGGTGTATTTAACTGTATATGCCTTTTCCTCTTCATAACCCTGCCTAAACACAGTCGGACCTCCTGCCAACTACCTAGATCTATATCATCTTAACGACTGCCTAGACCTATATTTAATCAAAAAAAATTCCCCCCCGGAAAAGAAAATGTGTGTTGGTGGCTTTTCTATTTATAACCTATACCTAAAGTCTTAACCTATTCTAATCTTAAACTATACCAAAAGTCTTCCTAACTACCTGTTATACCACTACCTAAAACTAGCAAAACTCCGAAACACATGTTAAATCGCTACCTGTATCTAGTTAAGCTACAAGACCTTCAACAAACCGCACACGACATCCGACATAGTCTCAACCCAAAAAACTTATTTTTGAGATATAGTGTTTCAAAGATTTAGAAAATCTTAGTTACTGACTGTGAAGTATTGATGGTCCGATTGTAATAACGTTAAAACAACATTCTTCTATTTTGTATACTTTAAAAATAAAGTCTTAAGATTAATATATAAAAATATTCAAGCTACTTTCTAAAACCACCTAGACTTCTAGAGCGCAAAGAGTATTGACTAAAAGGTACTAAATTTAAAATAAACAAGCAAAACAGTAATCATCATCATCATATCTGCCGCACGACACCCGCTGCTGAGTATAGGCCAAAACCAGTAAAACAGTAATAACTCAAAATAACAATTGATTTTATATTAAATTTGACAGGCAAAACGGTATCACGTTACAACTAAAACGCTCACATTTATAAATAACTAGAGGCTGCCCGTGACTTCGTCTGCGTGGACAGTTTTTTTTTTGCTATCCCTCGTGAACTGTACGTTTTTTTTCTGGATGAAAGCTACCCTATGTCCTTTTCTGTACCCCTAACAACGCCTATGCAAAATTTTATGATGATCGGTTCAGTAGTTAAGACGTGAAGGCGTAACAAACAAACAAACACATAAACTAACAAACGGACTTTCGCATTTATAATATTAGTAAGGATTTTCTAATTTGGTGTGTTAACTCGAGATGTAACACTAACTTATGTTTTAATAGCCTCGGTACCAAACAACATCATCTCAAAATGCAATCCAAACGACTTAAGGCTACGACATTTTACTAAATTGTACAGAAAAACTGCTAATTCCGAATATATATAACTCAAAATTCAATTCCTTCCAGTCAACACCATGCCGAATATCATGTGCGAAATATTTAAACTAACAATACCGACCTAAATACCCGCATATCAATTCTACTTATAGTCTCCACACCAAAAATTGCACTTACATAAATGTTAGTATCAACCAAACAATACTCCATTCCTAACCTTAACATCTCCACTACCTGACTAGGAATGAACTGAACTAAAACCTCTGGCTAACTATACCCTAACCCTACCTTTACTTCTCAAATGATTCATAACACTTGAGTGCGCGACTAACTCGAGTCCGAACTATAGCTGGTTTACCCTAATGAAACTAGTCCGAACTATAGCTGGTTTACCCTAATGAAACTTAATTTCTACAATAACTATTGAAACTCCTCTTTTTTTTTAAAGGTTAGATCTTTTAACTACCTTTACTTCATCCAATCATATGATTCATAACGAGTACTCGAGTCCGAACTCTGCCCGGTTTACCCTAAAGAAACTTAATTTCTACGAAAGCTCTTGCAACTCTCCTTGTTTTTCTTGTTGTAAGGTCAGATCTTCAAATAATTAAAATATAGTACCCGTACTAATTTGGTTTTATAATATCCACCGCTTAGGATTCCACAAAACCACGCTCCCTAATATTCGACTTATGTAAATGTTGAAACTAATCATTTCGAATTAAATATCTAATTCTCAGAAAAACGTCAATCACATTCTTTGCTACCATTACTATTCTACATGATTTAAATATTTTAAACTCTCCTTTTATCATTAAATCCCAACACCTTATACCTCCCTAGCCAACTTTCTCAGCATTGTTTCCACAACTAAAACGTCTTAGTAACTAGTTCTACAACGACCCCCAGTTAGATAATTTTCGAAAGTCACGACGATTAGTTTCAAAATTAATTCACCTCGGATAAATATTTCAAAATGATAATCTATAAATGACTAACTCAAATCTTAAACGATCACGATCCCTTCAATAGTACAGTCTCAAAGGTAGGCTACTAAATAATCCCCACGTTAGAATAAATCTAACCACCACATACTAAGTTTTCTAGTTTCAATTTAAAAGTTTATTAAAATATTTCACGACCCCATAATTTTATACTGCTAATATCCCTCTAACTTCACTATTACTATTCAGAAGTTAGCGATAATACCCAAACTCTAAAACTATTTATTACATTATACGCTAATAAAATTTTTTTGTGTAACTTTGTAAGTTGAATCTAGGATTATCTTACAACACTCACTAACCCTAAATTTCTCCACGACTTCAGTATTACTAAACGTTACTGCCGTTCCTATTATCTAACGCATCAATCGTATAATATTAAGTTAACCACAAATGTGATAAAGGCAACGATTTCATCTCTCAAACTGCCAATGACAAAACGTCAATCCTTCTTAATTGCTTAGAGTTAATCGGTTATCGTATACCTATAAAGTAATTATGGACAGAACCTTCTGCATGTCTACTTCCATAGTTACTTTTCCACTGGCATATGCCACCATTACCCTTACGTCCCTTTTATCGTACAGTTATTAATAAAGTAACAGTCACTAACCCTAATCTCTTATCAAGCTTGCCATTATCAATTTCCCATCACACAATCAAATTGTAAACACGCAATTGAACCTTTCTCTTTGCAATGGTATTTACATGTTATTCTAGTTAACTAAAATGACTGAAACTGAAATTTTACTCACCGAATAAAAAGCTAATAACCATTGACCTCAACTCGAGAACACAATTATGTACCTCTTCATTTGTTCAATGTAAAAATTCCAATGAACTTTGTCACTCAAACAGAACTACAACCTGAATCGCTAATATGAAATTATTCAACAATAGCAAAGTATTTTTGTTAAAAAAAAACCCACCGATTAACGAAACAACACAAACAAAGGATTACTCGTTTTCTCATCGTTCCCCTTTAACACCCTTCTTATCATTTTCACTGTTAATTAACGCTGAAATCTTACAAAATATAATTTAACCTTATTGGCATAAACAAAAACTCATTATATATGTCATTTAAATCAAGGAGTAGGAATCTGTCAAAGGCTGCACTCCGAATCACAGCAAAATCGATGACAGCATACTAAAATGCGTTCCGAGTCGGTGATTTTGTATGGGTTTGACAGATAACGTGAGCGCTGACATCGATTTTATCGCGATCCGGAATATACCCAAGTTGACGTTTCGTTCGGAAATCGATAACATGTAATTTCTTTGGCCGCGTTCCTGACCTTATTCACATTCAGCCATTTACGTAACAACACATTATTACTAAAAGTTACACAGACAATGTTACGCACACGTGCGTATACATTTACTAAAATTACTATAAATCCCGTGTCCTATCAACCACACTTTTGAACAATTAATTCGATTTTACGAATGATAAAAAATAAATAAAAGTGTGCACACGTGTGACCATACATTCTTTTTCTTTAAGAATCATAGCTTTGACACAACAAAGCACCTATGATTTCGCTATAGCCGTAAATTCAATTGACAGTCCACCTATCACCGTCATCCTACTTCGCAATCATCAAATTAACAAGACTAGAATTTTATAATCGAACATATCCTATGAACTGCTTTATTTCCTAGGTATAGACAAAAGAAGAACAAAAGTTTTATTTTTATTTATTTTTTATAACGTGTCTTTAAAAATAACGTTGTAGTTTTTTACTTCACTTTCCCTCAAGGTCAATAGTTTGGAAGTATTGATCCCCAAAGTGGTTTATGCTATTATTTTGTCAATCATCTTTGACACCTCATGTGACAATATTGATGCGTATTGACATATGATTGATAAGAAACCGCCAAGCTCTCGTTGTCCTTAGTTATACATTTAAAATCGTATATGTGGTAACCTATAAAAATGTCTTTTTTTTCTAACTTAATCGTATCAGTGAATAAAATCCGAGTCAAAATTCAATTTTTAAATCGGTCTCGGTCCATGGCCGGAAAGTGGATTCGGTCGGACCTTGATGCGGACCTTTGAACAGAGTAAAATAAATTTGACTTGAATAGATAAACCGGAACTGGGAAAATAATTATATCGATTATCGATAGTGTATATCAATAAAAACTATCGCGATACGATTTGCTTAACTACGCAATTTACCTTAAACGAGACTATACTGTATGAACAAGTAATGATTTAGCTGCATAATTGTATCATTGTAACCAAACGTAGTGTGTAAGATGACTATAGAACCAAATGCAATACAGTTAACCTAAGTGTCGATAGTTTACGTAAATATCGATAAGGTATCAGAGGCGTCGATAGTTTTGGCAGCACTATAATGACAATAAAAACATCAAATGTATCGAAAATATTTTACAAAATTTGTCCTAAAACAGTGGTTATTTGTGTATTTGTTTTCAGAGATATTTAACTAAGATCTTACAAATGATCCGCAAAACGAAAGTTTCAAGGACCTGCCAAAGTGACAAATTAAACGCCATAACTCGTACCAGAATGATAACTTAGCAACCATTGGAAAAGAAAATCAGTGTTTTAACGTATCAAACCTTTATACCCACTTCACCGCAACAAAATGTGACTGTCACAATCTCACTTGTTAACAGTCACTCACTCCCAAACCACACAAAACCTGAAGATTCGCAATAATAATATGAAATCCTGGTCTCACGACACCTATGATGTAACCGTCCGGCTAAGGACCAAAGGAACTAGATGATCACGGCCTATGAAAGAGACTAAAACCTAAGTGGAAACCTAATAACCTACAGGACAGGAGGACAATCAAAATCCGCTTACTACTCACCGTTGATTACAACTAAACTATTGGAACCTAATTTTACTGGATTAAATAACCTCCAAAATGCAATTAACTAAGTTTACTTTGTTCAACCTTAACTAACCTACAAAGAACCTTACTAACAAGCTTTGTGTGATCTGAGAGGACCTGTGAATGTCTAATGGAGGAACCCTGGTTGTGATAATTAGTGAACCCAAATTCTTTTAAAAGTGTGATTAGTATTGATTTTCATTTTCCAATAGAAGTATTCGCTTTTATTACTAGATTTTAATTATTCCTGCTATTACATTTATTTCTAAATGAAAATACCACTAAAAGTAAGTTATTGCTCTATTGATACAACCAGAGAAATAGAAATTAAGTCTGTGTTTTTCCTAAGTGAGCCTACTTTAATTTCATATTAATTCTTAATATTTGTCATACTGCCAAGGGAAACCCCATCGTTCTTTAGTGTCAATAAATGGGAATACTATAAATAGAGAGGAAAGCGTTCCCAACTACGTTCCGTTGATGAAGTAAATATGAGTGAAATAAACCTACGTTGATAGGAAATGATCAAAGTGAATTTATGAGTTAAATGGAGTATTGTTATAAGGTAAAAGAGGGTATGTTCAACCATAATAGACTGTAAGGTAAAAATAGGTAAGTCGGGTTATAGAGAAAAGTTAAATTTGGATAATTCTCTTCCGCTGCCAAGTGTCAATTTATAGGTCATGTATGACGTTATTCTAAATAATGTAAATTATCTATTGTCAACTTAATTCATTAAGATAAGAGAGATTATTTCAGGTAAGTTAAGGAGTTTTAGTCGCCTGAGATCAAAGTATAATAAAATCTTCAGCGCTATTAAATAAGAATTCTTTTACTTTCTTGAGTTATTGTACAAGTAGTGAGTATGCAATTGTGTTTTTGCCAGCTAAGGTACAAGCACCGCCCCGCTTTATACAATGGATCTCGACACCGGAATTGGGCAATCCTCTTCTGGCCAGCCATATTTTTTTCATGATAAATTTACTTAGTAATTTTATTATATTAAAATATTTGGTCTTTGTCAGTCTGTTTCTACAAAAGAGGACGGAGCAAAATGCTCCCAAGCGAACTATCAGTTTTCACAATGAAGAATTCTCCTTCAATTGTGATGGCTGAATTACAATTTTTTTTTTTGCTTTAATAAATAATTCTAGTATGATTGTTTAACATTATAACAGATGGACACAACATTACTATCCATTTACTTGGGACACTGATAGTTCTCATATTCTGAAGGAAAGACAATTCTAAACAAGGTAATAAAGCTCTATGAAGGATTTTTCACACTTTAATCTCGGCTAGATTATAAATATACAACCATAAACCGAATTGACTTCAGTTCATTTCATTTAAAGTTAAAGGCGATATTTCAATTAAATGTTGAGTAGACTATGCAATATTTGATATCAATAAAATTCTATTTCTTTCATCCTCAAATTGAGTTGGTTGAAACTAGTTGTAATATTTGAACTCAGATAATATGTTGAACTTATTATTTGTGAATTTAATGTATTCACTAAATAATATAATATTTTCATAGTAGGTAGATACTTTTCAAAGTATTATCTCACTGTTAGTCATAACCTTCATTCTGTTAATTTGAAAGGTTTACTCAAACTATGATCTAGTGTTCCATAAACTGTGATTCAACATTAGTCTAATGGTAACACGGGATTATTCCATACACCCAGATCTTGTTTTAGTATTCCTCCCACAATCACCAAAACGGATTATCTCAACTGTAAACGACCAATTGAAAACAGGTTCAATTTTACCAATCCAAATCAAGGATGAATAATCATTCTTTATTTATGATTCAACTTTCACTATTAAATCATTATCCAATATTAACAGAAGAATTTGTCTAGCTCTAATTAATAGTAAATCAAACTGTAGGTACTACTGAAGCTTGCAAAGTCTACTCAATTGAGCACATTATAATAATTATTCACAACACTGAGTCATAGCATTAATAGATCTTTGTTAAGGCGCCTACTATGGAAGATTGATACTTTTCCGTCGGATCGGTCAACTTGTGGGTACTTACTGGAGCTTGCAAAGTCTACTCAATTGAGCACATCGTAGTAATTATTCACAACACTGGGTCAAAGCATTAATAGATCTTTGTTAAGGCGCCTACCATGGAAGATTGATACTTTTCCTTCGGATCGGTCAACTTGTGGGTACTTACTGGAGCTTGCAAAGCCTACTCAATTAAGCACATCGTATTAATTATTCACAACACTGAGTCATAGCCTTAATAGATCTCTGTTAAGGCGCCTACTATGGAAGATTGATATTTTCGGATCGGTCAACTTGTGGGTACTTACTGAAGCTTGCGAAGTCTACTCAATTGCTCACTTCGTAGTAATTATTCACAACACTGAGTCATAGCCCTAATAGATCTCTGTTAAGGCGCCTACTATGGAAGATTGATACTTTCCCTTCGGATTCTACCCAGTAGTTTCACATAACCTTTCGTTCACTATATTTAACACTTCTGCGCTTCGTAGATTCCGTTCCTAAATCATCCTACCTCATCACTTCCTAGTTAAGTTCCTATGTACCACTGAATGACCTGTGGCAGCCATCTTGTTGATACCATTCTCAACACCACTTGCCTACGTTTCGCGCGACCGCCATTTTGTCGTACACCAACCTATTTGCGGCCTACCTAAATCTGATACACTACGAAGTGACCTACCTCTCCTTCGCCTATATAAGAGTTCCTAGCTTATCTAACGTTACTGCTGTTACCTTGCTGACAGCTCGACCTTCTTGAGAACGTCCAATCTTTTACCAGCATCCAAATTTCCCTCCCGTCTTGAGATGCAACCTAACCTACTGTTCCTACGCACCTTACAATGAATTTATAAACCTAATGAGTTTACCTGCCTACCAGCGACTAAATTTAGATTTCCTATGCAATATTTGTGATGCTTACCTCATCACCGAAGCCCCGAATCTCTAAAGCGTGAGCAAGCATGACTCGCCTAACTCTCTCCTAGCAGCTTGTACGTGGCCAAATTTGATTGGGAGGGAACAAATAGGCACCTACAGCGGAATAAGTATACCGAATCCTCGGGACACCAACGCTAGCACGGAATTAGATTCTCAACTCCTTTCGGACCGTCGGATTGCTAGAGATGGGACACATTCGGTACACTTATGTGACTAGCTAGGCAATCTAGAAATTTTGATGCCCGTCTGATACGCCACATACCAGACTATTTTACCTAACCCCTTGAGGATTGACAGAACGCCCCTTAGAGACACAAAACTAATGATATTTATTCAAAATCAAACCCCCTTTATCGTTCCCCAACTGCTTATATAAATTTCAAACAAATTTGATTCGGAAAATTCTTAGATTTATTGGGAAATTTACTTTACTTCATGAAAATTCGCAAACAAAATCTACCTACTTTAATTTCAAGCTTACTTATACCATATAAGCCCTAATTAAAGCGTATATGCAAAAGACTCGCACCCGGTTGCGGACCTATACGTCAAAACCTCAAATAAACACTTTCTTCCTGACTTCTTGCTGTTTTCTTGCGTTATAAAAATACTACTTGTTCGAAGCTATCTTACAAAGAGGGTATTGACGGCTTCTACCGAGGTTCCACTTGATGCTACGTTGACGACGAGGAAAGTAAAGAGAGCGATTTCCCTCGAGCCACGTCTTTTATAACCCCCCAAAATCATTCACTCACTCCAGGAAACTCACCCCACACGACCTAAGCATCTTTTTTTTTACCTACCTTCATTTCCCTACTTTACATAAATTATTCCTAAAATTTTCCCTTCTCCTTCAAAAATGGGGAGAATTCAGTTTTGTCTTACTCAACTTGTAAATATAATATTTAAATTGCTAATCTTACAAAATGAACCCCTATACTAATCAATAATTTCAACGTACAATTCAACTAACTAATAACCTCCTATCTTCAAGATTCTCTATACTCAAGCGCACAATGCCACTCAATTTGTAACCAAATTAAAATTAATCTATTACCTAAATATTTCTCTATACTGACATTTCATCTACATTTGATTTAAGCAATTCATACAATTGTATGAAATAACGTTTCAATCATAAATAAATCAACAAGTTTTCCCCCTTACATCATTTCTAACAAAATTAACAACTTTGAATAATATTCAGCGTATTTATCCAGAATCATATGAAATTATTGTACTATAATCATAGAACTCTGATCAATACGAATCTTATATTCACAACTAATTGAACCTCCCATATGCTATAATTAGAATCCAACTTTTCAATCTTTTTATCTCGCCTTCCCCAAAATATCATAACCTCTAGAATCAATTTGCTAAAATACGAATTACAACATTTTCCATTAAGTATTCGGTCCAATTAAACCTAAAATTTCCGATCAATTTAACATCACAATGTTGGTACTTTAAAAACCCTAACTGGCAACACTCATCCGACTACTTTTACATTTTCTAAATGCCTACCCTCATTTGAGTTATAAACCTGCAGCATAAAATCCCGCTTTCGAAGAAACTTCATATCAATCTTTCTTCGTACAACACCCAACGACAAGACAAACTTTATTAGGCTCCATCCACATTTTCCCATGAAATACTTTCTTATTACACCTTCAATAACTATTGTTTATGTTTTTTAATAATATTTCTAGATTTATCCTTACAATATTTCTATTAATTAATTATCTCCCTTTTATTTCACAATTCGAGTTTTCAATTTACCACTAAACTGTCAACTAAACTCCGCCCAGAATAAAACATTGTTCCATTTCTTTTCTTTCTCTCTGTATTATCTCTGAACATCAAACCATATTATAAAATCAAATTAAACTTCCATTTTAATTTAAAATCTCCAATTTAACTGTGTCATGAAGCAAAGGCATGGTATAACAAAATACCCTTATTTAAGCAAATACCGCCTACGATTAACGAAATGTACTAGATCCGCTACAAAATTCTCCAAGCCAACTATACTTGCATTTATCCCCCAAATCTAACTAATGTCTAATATTTCCTAAAACAAAATTTAAATTTACAACTATGATTTGGCAAAGAATATGGGACTTGCCTTGCGACCCTCAGTTACCATTTGGCAATCGATTTCTCATCGATCGATCCACTAGAACGACCTACTATATTTAATTTCGTTCTTTAGCTAAAACACATCACGTGGTGTGACACTACTGACAACTTACAAAAATAATTAACACCGAATTCAATCCTTTTTTAAGTAATCTTCTAAAATAAACTATTATAATGATATTCGAGAGGCTCTAATAAAATTTGATAAATAAACAATAATAAATATAAATAAATTTTAAGCCTATTAGCGTCGTTACCTAGACAGAGACTAATATTTGAATTTTAGCGCCGTGAAAGATTAAAAGAACTTCCGACATTATTGCTAACTCAAAACCTGAACTACTCTTTATTATAATAACTTGTTCGATAGTTAAATAATATTATGCTCAATATGAAACAAAATTCGAAAAATATTTGAGACAAAATAACATGTTCAGTTTTGAACCGTTACAAGGTCGATCGCCAAGGATAACACATTTGACAGTTTATGCACTCAATGTAGTTTTAATTATGCAATTTCTTTTTTTGGTAAATATTTGGTGGGTTAAACGGTCAAAATGTCGATCTCTTAATCATAATTTTTTGCTAGGTCGATCTCCTTAAGAAAAAGTATGGGCACCCCTAGTATACTCGTATGGTAACTACGAAACCCTACTGCGCGTGGCCCGATACGCACTTGACTGGTTTTTTTTAATATCAGTATGCGTCGGTACCTATTAGTAATTATGCAGATTTTAATATTATTTCTTACTTTTTAGAGCTTTTTTATTTTTATTGCTGTTTTGTTTAGTTTTTTTTAAAGCTTTTTTATTGTTAACTGTTTTGTATTATCACAAACCTATCATTACTTATGTCAATCACTATACATATCCTATTTGAGTTCCCTTCGAAGTCCAAGGTTTATGCCTCTTTCCAACAAAAAAAGAATTATCTAAATCTGTTCATAAACAAAGAAGTTATTCGGCCACATCATCGAGGTAGTTCATACCGAAATCATCGTATTTTCAGGATTACTTGAAAACTGCCGAATCGATTTTCAAATTTTAAAAAATGGAACCAACTTGGGGACAAACCTGATCTAATAACGTTTAAATCATTTCGATCGGCTTAGCCCTTGCTTAGCCGTATCCGAGTAATCGGTAAACATACACAAAAAAAACAAATACAGTCGAACAGAGAACCTCCTCCTTTTTTGAAGTCAGTTAAAAAGTCGACTCACCCATAGCAGTCCCGTCTGAGCTGCTACGGGTGAGTCGATTATTTCTAGTATTTTTTCTTAAATAATTATCTAAAATTATATTGATTTAATGGAAAACCAAAATAACGAACAGTTACTAAATTATGATAAAGTATAATAATAATGTGTTTCAAAACTCATATTGGGTAAGTAAATGAAAGGTTGTATTTAATTCAAAATTGGCTTTTATTTTTTAAATAACATTCATATAATAAAGATAGTTGAATAATTAGGCAGGAAATACTCGTGTAGTTGCGGCTACAAACATTCATTTAAAATTTAACTAAAAGCATTTTATAATTTCGGTGAATTTAGTTGATGCCGTAATCATTCTTAATGAGATCAGCACCTCTCTCTGCGATCATTATTACTGGTCCATTGGTATTTCCACTTACATGAGAAGGCATTACACTTGCGTCAATCACCCTACAGTTTTTAACAGAATGCATTTTTAAGTCACTGCTTACAACTGACGTCTTTATATCAGATCCCATTCTTGCTGTTCCTACTGGATGGTATATAGTAGTTACTACGTTAAGAGCTATGCATTTCCAATATTTATCACTACCTAATTCAAAATCGTTACAAGCAGGCCAGTCTAGACGACCCAAATAAGCATCTATATCTTTAAAATATTTCGTTTTGACAATGCTTGCTTGTTTCTGTATGCCTTTTACTATCACGTCTAAGTCTTTAGTATCTTTAAAATAGTTAGCAAATATGCGTGGATAATCTTTTGGATCAGAAGATCTTAAAGTGATATTACCATACGAAGAAGGATGCAGTAAGGAGACTAGAAAAACGTAAAGTGCGTTATCTTTGTTTTGTTCAATGACAGACTGTACTAGACTCGGCTTGAATTTAAAATTAGATGTGAAGCCTCGTCCTGCTGTTGTGGAATTCATCCAGTGTATAATTAAATTACTTTCAAATTCCGGGTATAGATCAGTGATTGGATTCCGTGAATAAAATGCCTGAATATCGGCAATACTACTTTGGGCTAAATAACCTGTTTTGTCATAAACATACTTGATAGCATCAAACTGTTGTTGTGCTTGATTCAAAGGACCTGGCTTTTTACCATAAATTGTGACGGGAACTTTCAGATGGTCTTGAAGATACTGTCCAACGGCAGGAGAATCTACTATACATGAAACATTCTTTGATTCCAAATGTTCTTTCGGTCCAACTCCTGATAACATTATAATTTGTGGTGTATTGATAGCTCCAGCACTCAAGATGACCTCTAAGTTTGCATAGAACGTCATTTTGTTACCATTCCTCTCAACTTCGACACCTTGAGCGACTTTTGTGGATTCGTCTATAATTACTTTATTGACCAATGTGTCTGTGAGAACATCTAAATTTTCTCTACTGCGTACTGGATTCAAGTACGCATGGTCGGTGCTAAATCGTACTCCATTAGCAGCAGTTGCTCTGTAAATACCTGATCCCATAACCTTTGCGAAGTTTAAATCTTTCTCATTTTTAATTCCTATTTCTTGCCATGACTTAAGTACGTCTGTCAATATATCTCTGTAAGTGCTATTAAATGTGTTAATAGCTAATGGTCCATCGTGGCCATAGAAGTTGCCAATAAACAGATCTTTTAAAAGGCTCTGGTCTTGTAGTGATTCTGCTTTTTTGAAATACTTTGTGACCGTGTCTGGGTGCCAGTCTTTATTGCCATCAGTATACCATCTCTTGTAATCGTAATAATTTCCTCTGATATAAATCATAGCATTTATATTACTGCAACCTCCCAACATTTTTCCCCGTGGCCAATACACTTTACCATTTACGATACCTTGAGCTGTGACTCCATCGTCTTCAGCATAGTACTGCCAATCATATCTTGACCCAAAAATACCTTTGTCTAATCCTGGAATCTGCAGAAAAAAATTGATATTATGTTATTGTACAGATTGTACTTATACAGCACCAACTATTTACACATTTATTTTAATACTCTATTTTATCACAATACATTTTAATACAAATAAAATATTGGCAATAGAATAAATCTTCACATTTAAAAGATACCTACCTATCCCTATTAATATTATTTTGAATGGATTCCCCTT
Source organism: Agriphila tristella (assembly GCA_928269145.1). Classification (NCBI taxonomy): domain Eukaryota; kingdom Metazoa; phylum Arthropoda; class Insecta; order Lepidoptera; family Crambidae; genus Agriphila; species Agriphila tristella. The sequence continues at coordinate 19,945,912 of OV743431.1, read as the reverse complement.
ATAATTACAGAGCTAGTGACAAAATACTGCAAGAAGTATCTCAAGGCCCATCATTCAATATGATATAGTGTTTAGGGTGTACACCTACTCGCAAGGCCAGTAAATGAAACACCTGGCGTCAGAACGCTTTCTAGTATAGTTGTGTTGACAAGAGTTATCTCAAAGTTCAAATTTAGCAGTATACTAGAGAATAGTACAAAAAAATGAGATGGTAGTCAGACCGCATTATCATGGAACATGCGCAGTCAGGACGCCACGTAAGTTGTCACAATTTCGATGTCAGAAGGCTGAAAATTCGTATACTGCTTAATTATTATGCATAATTTATGAAAAAAAGTCAGACCACAGATTCATGGAACATAGGCAGACAGCAGTCGCTCAAAGTGCTTGAAAGCGTGCTGATGTCAGATGTTCCACTTCCTGGCCTTGCAAGTGGGTGCTGACTCATGTACACCCTAAAAACTATATCATATAGAATGATGGGCCTTGACAACAATTACATGCTATCGCCATAGGAATAATTAACAACTGAAGATTTTCTTAACCTGTGCTATCGCAGCATGCCAGATTCCTCTGTTTTATACGTACTTTTCCAGTTTGACAAGAAAATAATCCTTTACCTCTTAGGATGATTTTCCTATCATGTGTCCTATCGCTCCGTATACGTTTGATATGACTGGCAGTCTGTATAGAATGCGAGGAATCCGCATGCGTTGGAAAATACGCATGGCGGGAAAGCTCCTCACTCATAATAAGATTAATAAAATAATGATTACCAACCGTGCTTTCAACAGGAGGATAAGAACCGACTTCTACAAGAAGCACTTTCCACTTTTTAACTTCACTTAAACGCGTTGCCAAGACACATCCAGCTGAGCCTCCACCGACAATTATAAAATCATATTTGGCTCCATCTAGAAAACAAAAAACCCTTAAATGAATGACATACTCCTTTTTTTGAATGCACACTAGATAAAATCGTCTTGCCACCAGATGCTTCTCGGGTGAGACTTTTTCTCACGACTTTATTGATATTTGTTGTATAGTCTGTGCTTTTTCTAATACTTAAATACAGAGTTACTTCTTTTTCAGCGCTAATGCTAAAACAACTTCCAGAGCGGACCTTCTGTCTGCGGCGGCGCTATGCCAGCCAGCTTTTAGGACAAAATTGCTTGAACTTACGGGTCGGTCCCACTATTCCCATGACCCATTGCAATGTTAAATACTAAGACCACTATTTTCTCAAAACAGTTCCACTATAACATTTGAGAATCACCACACCATTATTAACGGTGATTCTTGGAAATAGTGGGACCGATCCGCGCTAACGACGTAGTAACCGACTACACGCGCGCGACCAACCGACGATAACCGTACAAATCATTTTGTAGAGCCCCAATAGGGAATATGCATAAGTCACCGATTTTGATAAATTTGAGCTTGATCGCTTCAGACACGTATAAAAACATGACGGAACAGGAAAATTAAAAAATATATAATTATAAGAATATCGAATAAGAAATATTTTTTGTATGACACATTATGTACTTAAACTCAAAATTTAGGGAGATAATTGAAAATAATTGAAAATTCTTGGGTAACTCCATAGTAAACGCGCGCATGAAACGTGACATGTGACGTCATATATAATAACCGTTTTGTAAGGATCATGTAAGGAGCGTTTTCGGCGGTTGCTGCTGCGTGCTAACTTCAAGAAACTATATCACGAGAAAAAACGAAAGAATAAAGTTTTAATTTTACAGTTGATTTTCTCACGCATTATACTTTTGATTTTGATAATGTGGGTTGGAAATGTATTTATTTATTGGTACACATTTTCAAAGTAAAAATCCTATTAATATTATAAATGAACAATTTTGTGGGTTTGGATGTTTGGATTTTCGTTCCTCAATCACGCAAAAACGGCTGAACAGATTTGGAGATGCATAATTATTCCCTATTAACCATCGCAATTATTATACCTACCTAATACAGTATTGTCTGGTGGAGTATTGTCATGCAGGAGACATTGGGCAGCTGCGAAGTACTGAATAGCTGAAGCAAAGATCTGTGGAGCAGTCCCTGTAGTAGGAGCCAGGCAAACGCTGCCATTTACGTCCCTGGGAAATAAAATAAATTTTCCTATAGGTAACTGCATGTAGGTAAAGGTAAATTGATCTGTTTTTTCTGCGCTTCGCTTCGCACAATATCTAATATCAAAAGGGAATTGATATTTTTAGCCGTATAAAACAATAATTTGGTGCCCTTTTGAAATACTTTAATGATTAATATAGTCTTTTTTATTTGTATTGTAATTGTACCTAACAGTACAGTTGCAGTCCATATAAAAAAGACATTGATTTCCAATAAATAGTCAACAATTTAAAATTAAATACATATTTTAATCATTTAAATAACAAGTTACTTACGTCATTTCCTTCGCTCTGTTTATGACATATGAATAGGATATTCGCAAGTCTTTTTATACTTAATGTACCATATCAAGACTGTACCTATTAACGATTTTAAAGTAACAGCGGGTTTTTAATATCAGCCATTTCTTAAAGTGACTAAGGTCGCATTTAATATACCTACTTAGTGATTTATCTAAAAAAAAACTTTTTTAGGTCTCTATTCATCTTGCCGTTCAGTTATATATTAAAAATAAAATTTACAGTCTGTCGGTGTGTGTGTATGTCTGTCAATAAAATGTCAAGCATCAAGTTTAAATTAAAACTTTACAAGAAAACGTTTAATAATGTTCCTTATGCTATGCTAATGTCAGTTTCTATGGGTGATTAGTAATCTAATGTTTTACATAAACTTAGTTTTTATACTGTTGCAATGTAGGTAAATATATATAACGAGAGAATGACTCGTGATAGCATGTGTAGACATAAAAGTATTTTATTAATTAACTACTTTAGGTATATAATATACTATCACCAGTTGACTGAAAATAATAGAGGGTGCGCTATATGTGCGTATCACGTGTATAAATTTTTTTTCGTTGAACGTGTCGTCTGATTGTTGACTCACCGTTACCAGGACGATAACCCCGCCCACCGCGACATATTTGCACTGAAAAATGTTGAGATTATTTTGTACCAAAAAAATACACGTGATTTAGAGGGGTGGGGGGGGGGGGGTTAACGTAAAACCTCACCATGTATCACCAAGGGGAAGGGGGGGTTATAAATTGGCAAAAAAAACATCACGTGATTAATGGACGCCCCCTTGCATGATAAGATTATAAAAAAACTACTTTAATACTTTAGGTCAATATCTTCCTTCACATTATATTTTTGACAATCTCTTACTTAATAAAAAAATATAACAATCAACTCTCTCGGAATTTATATTAGAATCATTTAGAATACTTCAACACTGTTTAACTTTGCTGTCAAATTTACAACGATGAGTCAATCGGTACCTACTAACTATGCTTAATTAAATATTAACCATCAGTATTTGGAAATAGACGTTGATTTTCACGGTTTAAAAGCACCAGAACAGGTAGTAGGTATTACTGTACAACTAGCAATATTTGAAAACAGATGTTGATTTAATAGAAAATATTATATAGGTAATGATTCACAATAGCCGAAATATTATGGTTTGATCTATACTAACTCTAAATTGATTGACTGATTCATTGTTGGGATAGGCGTGGAGCCCTAACGGCTGAAGGTAGAGACACCATTTTTTGGGTGGTTGATACCTTTCATGATGTAGATGAGCACTAAGAAAGGGTTTTAGAAAATTCCCGTTATAGAGGGTGCTATAGGTTGTTCAAGTTTGTATGAGAATTTGTATAGGGTTGAAGGTAGAGACACCATTTTTGGAGAGTAGACACCTTTCATAGTGTGGGTGAGCACTAAAAATGGTTTTGAAAAATTCTCGTTGTACAAGGTGCTACAGGGTGTTTCAGTTTGTATGGGAATTTGTAAAGGGCTGAAAATAGAGACACCATTTTGGAGGGTAATCTACCCTCTTATATAATGTATGTGAGCACTAAGAAAGGGTTTTGGAAAGTTCCCGTTATACAAGGTGCTACAATGTGTTCCAGTTTGAATAGGAATATGTATAGGGATGGATAGATAGGTACACTATTTGGAGGGTAGATTCCTTTTATAATGTATGTGAGCACTAAGAAAGAGTTTTGGAAAATTCCCGTTATCAGGGTGCTATAGGTTGTTCAAGTTTGTATGAGAATTTGTATAGGGTTGAAGGTAGAGACACCATTTTTGGAGGGTAAATACCTTTCATGGTGTGGGTGAGCACTAAGAAAGGGTTTTGGAAAATTCCCGTTATACAGGGTGCTACAGGGTGTTTCAGTTTGTTTGTAAAGGGCTGAAGGTAAAAACACAATTTTTGGAGGGTAGATTCCTTTTATAATGTATGTGAGCACTAAGAAAGGGTTTTGGAAAATTTCCGTTATACAGGTTGTTCGAGTTTGTATGGGGATTTGTATAGGTCTGAACCATTTTTTCTGGTAGAGATACTATTTTTGGAGGGTATAGATACCTTTCATAGTGTAGGTGAGCACTAAGAAAGGGTTTTAGGAAATTATCGTTATACAGGCTGCTACAGAGTGTTTCAGTTTGTACATAATTTTTTTTGTGTAAATTTAAATGTGTGAAATGAGGTCTACTGGTAAATACCTAGGAATGTTGGTAATCCGTGACTTTCAAAATAAATGCACAACTATTTTAATCACGCGAACGAAGATGCGGGCAAAAGCTAGTCGTATATAGACGGATGAATGGATGGATGCATGCATAGATGCATGGACGAATGTATGTTTGGCTGGAAGAATGGATGCATGGATGGATGGATAGATGAATGGATGAATGAATTAATGCACGGATGCATGGACGGATGGATAGATGAATGAAAGGATGAATGAATGGCTGCGTGGTTCTAAAGAAGAAAAAAAGAGTAAGTATATATAGATTTCTTTCATCCATTCACTCATACATAGATCCATCAGAAAAGATGGAAAGACGGATTTATATCTGTCTTTCCATTCTTCTTTCCTAGCTTCCTTCCTCCCTCCCTTTTTTTCTTCCTTCCGTCTTTCATTCCTTCCTTTTTCCCTCCCTCCTTAAAGATAATATTTTGTTTAGTCAACAATGATTTGTCTCAAGTGATGACCGACCCTTGCAAAAGTTGCTTAACCTCCGCACTCACAGGGCACAAGCCGTTCCGAACCGAGCTTCTCAAAAATATACTTTTTGTAATTTTACTGAATAAAGTGTTTTCACTTTATTCAGTAAAAATTGTAACGTAACATAAAATTCATTCATGGTTCAACAAATTTTCTGTAAGTAAGTATGTTTAATATGTTAGCACAAGTGTGATATATCCCTTTTATGTATTTTTATTATTTCTTTGTTCTCTTTAATGACTTTTGTGAAAATATAATATTAAAAGTGTAAGAACATTAAACTGTACTGAATTACAGTATTTTTTTAATGGTAATTAACTACAAGTTTACAGTGTTTATGCATGATACCTATAACTGAATGATTTTATCAAATGATTGTAATAAGAGATGCAGCGACGGAAATGTTTCATAATCAAGGTAATAAGGTAATACCAGCAAAGTCTCTCTTTCTTTTTTAACTTTGATCTTTTGTTTAGTACTTCAGTTTAATCCCAAATTGTATGCGAGTAGATAAAATAGTGTATGAAACTGCACACAACTAGGTATATGCATCAGTTTCATAAACTACTATTATCGTTTCCCTTAACAGGTACATAACGTACCCTCCTGGGAATCGAACCCTATAGGTTATATAGGATTAGCTTATTCGACGACGATTCAAACGAGCCCAAACTCGATGGGGTTGCATGGTTTAATTACAGAGTCCCAGTGGCCTTCTTCCGGCTCCATCATCAGACCCTGGAAACTATTTCTCAACAAAGTACTCGTCAAGACGATTCAAATTAGCCCAAACTCGATGGGGTTGCATGGTTTTATTATAGAGTTCCTATGGCTTACCTCTGGCTCCATCATCAGATCCTCGGACACTATTTCCCATTAAAGTACTCGTCAAGATGATTCAAACGAGCCTAAACTCGATGTGGTTGCATGGTTTTATTACCGAGTTTCAGTGGCCTTCTTCCGGCCCCATCATCAGACCCTGGACACTATTTCCAAAAAAATACCCGTCAAGATGATTCAAAGGAGCCCAATCTTGATGGGGTATCGTGGTTTTATTAAAGAGTTCCTGTGTCTTTCTTCCGGCTCCATCATCAGACCCTGGAAACTATTTCCCAACAAAGTACTCGTCAAGACAATTCAAACGAGCCCGAACTCGATGGGGTTGCACTGTTTTAATATTGATTTATTATGGCATGGCCTTCCAGCTTTATCATCAGACCCTGGACCTCGTCTCCCATTAGAGTACTCATCAAGTCGCTTCTAACTAGCCCAAACATGATGGGGTTGTACGGTTTCATCATAGAGTTCCGTGGCCTTCTTCCGGATCCATCATCAGATCAGCTCAATGACACCATAATATTGCATTGTTTTCAAGTTCTGACCTATGTTTAAAGTTTCAAGTCTCTAGCTTATCGGGAAGCTAGTATAAAATCGTTCGCAAACTTTGCGGACAAACAAACAAACAGGAAAATAACCTAATAAAAACGTGTTAAAATAGCCTTTCACCGAGTTTATAAAACCATATACTTTTACTAGAGATTTGAATTTTTTTAAATGTTAAAATCGCTGTCCTGTGAAATTTGATTTTCAGTTAAGTTCCTACTTAATTATATTTAGGACGTGTCAGTAGGTTTGTCCTCTATTCGATCTTAAATCATTCATCGTGTTGTAATGAAACCGTTTCAGCAGAACGTTAAAATGAAACGCTGGTGAAATGTTCTGCGTAAGCCCAAAAATAATAGGAATTAAAATTATTGTTTGTATGTAGTTTTCTATGTCTACGTGGCGTTGCACGTAGTACGTATCCCGAAGACAGCTAGTAAGTTAAAACTAGTGGCTCCGTGAGCTGTAGACTTTGCGATAAAATAAAATAAAATATCGCCATTAAGTTTTCAAAGCACACAGTAGTTACGTGAGTATTCGCAGCTAGATGGTGCTTCTAATTTTGATCATTTTTCAAAATGGGTGAATATTTTTTTATAAATTTGGAAAAGTTATATTTAATTATCGAAACTATTCACAAAATTTCACCAGAATCGGTTGAGAAATGCGACCTAGAGAGGAGAACAAACAGCCGGAAACTGGACTGAGATATGGTTTTTTACATATCTCTGTCGTTTTAATAAATTTCGAAAAACTGTCTCGACAAAAAAATCTGTAAATTTATCAAACCTAATCACGCAATTTCACTAGGATTGGTTGTGAAATGCGACCTGTAGAGGAGAACAGATAGCGCCAGAAAACCGGAGTGAAATATGTTTTTTTAACATTTCTCCGTCATTTTGAAAAATTTAAAAAAACTGGCGTGACATAAGAAATTTATATTATTTTCAAACCTGCTCACAAGAATTCACGAGAATCAGTTGAGAAATGCGACCTGTAGAGGAGAACAGACAGCGCTGAAAAAACCGGGCTAAAAAAGGTTTTTTTAACATATCTCCGCTATTTTGAAAAAAAACAAAAAACTGTTTTGAAAAAAAAATCTACATCTTTTTTTAAACCTGTTTAAAAAATTTCAGGAGAATCGGTTGAGAAATGCGACCTGAAGAGAAAAACAAGCAGAGCTGGAGGGCGGACTGAAATCTGTTTTTTTTACATATCTACGCCATTTTGAAAAATTTCAAAAAACTGGCTCGACAAAAAATTCTATATAATTTTCAAATCTGATCACAAAATTTTACAAGAATCGGTAGAGAAATGCGACCTGTAGGCTGGAACAGACAGCCGGACATACGAAAGAATTTCTGCTCAAGCTGAAACAGAGACGCTTCGCTCGCACTTCGTGCTCGCTCGGTCAAAAAAACATCGCACCGACTGACTGAATGTTATGTTCGCCATTAATATCCAGATTTATACTTTCATTGACAATAAAAAAATGCGAACCAAAAAAATTGTTATCATGATTTTATTGTAACGTACACTTGTTACATTTTTAAACAGCAGGACATCTTTAAGGTAGCAACTTCTTTACAATACATCACAAGAAGATGATAAATCTTTTCTGCAGCTGTTAATTATTTCTTAACATTGCTGAGAAAATAACTTCTAAAGAGACGGTGCGGTGGAAAATGTATTGCGGCAGTTAATATTTCATAGCTGACTACTTTTACGTCTAGCAAAATAAGTCTGAAGAATGATTCAGAAAATTACCGACCTTAATTAACTTTAGGCTGACTTGTCGATTTCTTGTGACTTAAAGCGTAAAAGGGGATATTTAGAAGCAATATATGATGTTCTTTCTCAAGGATTGCGTTAGAGAAAAAAAAACAAAATGGTTTTAATTACGTAATACGATAAAATAAGATATTAAGAAGTGCCCAAAAAGATATAAATGTTACTGAAACCTCGCAATCCTAAGATTTTCCAGTAAAACCTAAGATTTACCGACTTTTAATGGTAAAAGTCCAAACTTTCGAACTATTGCCACCATAGACATAGAAAAATTTTCGCTGCGCTCAAGAAGACCAACAAAGCGTGGAAAAGAGAAGTTAACATTATACGGACACGGTCTGTGAAAAAAAGAAAGAAAGAATCAAGTGACGATGTGCAAATTTTTTTTACAGTAAGAGCCCCTAGCGTCCCGCCTTGCAAATTAGCAATCACAGTTTGTTTAAAATATTTGTTAATCCTTATTATAATTTCAAATAAAGGTATCGTGGAGTCTTGTGCTCTAAGTAATTGTGATGTGATAAAAAGAAACAATCCAAGTAATCACACTTTTCAAAGGTAAATAACATTAAACTTTTAGATTTTTGCATTCACAATGCTATTTTTATATTAAGATGAATAAATAATGAAAAATATTAGAAAAAATCGGCTCACCCGTAGCAACTTAGACGGGATTCGAACCCGCACCCTTAGGATTCCGGCCCAATGCACTACCAATTATGCTACCAAGCCGCTGATGGATGTGGCGAAATTTTCTAATACTTTTTACGTTTCCGCTGAAGATCAGCGCCATCTCACCAATGTGAAGAGAACTACTTCGACATTCGGTTGTAGCACCCTTGCGGGTGCCAGACAATCAATTAAGGTGAAACAGTACAATTTTAAACTTTTAGTGCATTGGGCCGGAATCCTAAGGGTGCGGGTTCGAATCCCGTCTAAGTTGCTACGGGTGAGCCGATTTTTTCTAATATTTTTCATTATTTATTCATCTTAACATAAAAATAGCATTGTGAATGCAAAAATCTAAAAGTTTATAATTGTACTGTTTCACCTTAATTGATTGTCTGGCACCCGCAAGGGTGCTACAACCGAATGTCGAAGTAGTTCTCTTCACATTGATGAGATGGCGCTGATCTTCAGCGGAAACGTAAAAAGTATTAGAAAATTTCGCCACATCCATCAGCGGCTTGGTAGCATAATTGGTAGTGCATTGGGCCGGAATCCTAAGGGTGCGGGTTCGAATCCCGTCTAAGTTGCTACGGGTGAGCCGATTTTTTCTAATATTTTTCATTATTTATTCATCTTAGGTAAAAAACATTTTGCCACACAATTCTCTAAAATAAAAATTTTGCTACATTTATTCGTTTATCAACGAAAAAACAGTATGGAACATAGTTTATTAATTTCCTTTGCCATAATATAGTCATATTTTATGTAAGTAAGTCATGTTTTACGTATCTCATAAAAGTTATACTTGAATTTTTTGGATCACCTGTTTATTGACATTATTGTTCTTTGCCATTCTATTTCTATGATTGCCACCATTCACTCGGGTCTTAGCTTTTACCTCAAAGACAAGGATTATTTTAAAAGAGTTATATAGTTTGAATTTAGAACTAATATATACCTATATACCATCTAATTTACACTAGTTAAAGATTGACTGATGGGTTTTTATATTGTAATGAATAATTAATAAACTCATATTATGATGATAAATTCTTAAAACTAATGATGATGAAAAATGTATCAGAATGATGATTACAATATTAAAAGTTTTTAATGATAATTATGTGATTGAAATAAATGATTTAACTTTATCCTAATTTTACCATTAAATCAATTACTTAATTACCTGTTTTATTTTAAAAAAGTCCAACATTTACCAACCGTCATTGTTAAAACCTAGCATATGCCAAACTCTAATCGTAAAAGTATGAAAAAAAAACTTTATTAAATAAAATCCTTACAATTACCAACTCTTGTTGGTAAATCCTAAGATTTACTAGTAAAACCTAAGATTTAACAATATACGGGCCTTTACAGTAACATATATACCTATTATAAATTCGCTATTTATTTTGCAGGGTTGTTTGTTTGTCCTCCTTATAAATTCGTAATTCACAAGGTAATCCGATTTTGCTCGCCAAATACTGACAAATTGAAGGGAAGTAAAACAATTTTCCAAAAAAACATAAAAATCCTGGCAAACGAAACATGTTCATTAATATTTAGGATTTTTGTTAATGCGTTGGAATATTTAACATTTAAGAAAATTTCTCCATAATTTCATTACAATCGGATGAATGGTTTAGGAACAAACAGACTTACAATAACTTTACAATAAAAATTTAAGCCCTTTCCGAGATAAATAACTTCAGAAATGTAAAAACCTTGGATGTAAAAAATAAAACAGAGCCCTTCAGATATTTGTTTGAAAGATAATGTTGTTTGTTTAATAACCTTCAGTTTGTTGTGTTTTATATTTGTACCTGACCTACTTTACATATTTATCCTAAGATATTTTGTCTTGTATTTAGATTAATACTTATCATTGTTGTTAGAGGATTTGAGCATATATTTGTTAACAAAAATTGCGTTAACCATGGTTCAAATAATTAACTTCCTACCGTCTTATTCAGAGATGTTTCACAAAACTGGGGTGCAAGACTGTTCTAACAAAACCTGGTTTAATGCTTGTAAACCAATCACAATGCACCTTTTAGTCCTCAAACGGTGGGACTAAACGTTAAACTGTCACTCTGAATACGATTTGCGCTAAAATGGCGTTAGTCCGTAGTCTAAAGCCATGTTTCATGTTAACTTTTGCCCTAGTTTAACGAACGCACTCTGAATAAGACAGCTAGAGATTATCAGTCAGTCCAATATAATTATAAGAAACATGTTTGTTAATTTTTGGAACATTACTACTTATATCAATAATTTAGTTATGAATGGTGTTGTGTCCGTAAATAAACATCAAAAATGCTTATACGTCAGACCATAAACCGACCAAGTACTCAAATAAATAAGTGTTAAGGGAACAATATAATATTAAACCGTGTTCAGAGGGTTGTAACAAAGTTGGTTTTGTGTCAAACACTGTTTTCCATTAATTTTTCCTGTTGCGGAAATCGCTGTTAGCTAGCGTCCGGTACGTTAATGCTATTTTTAATGAGTTTCCGGACGTTGAAATCACTTCGTTAGATATTTAACACTGCTGTTTGAACTATAAGAGCTATATTTATATAGCATAATATTAAAAAAAATGCGTTACGAAGAAGATAGGCTATTGTATGTGTCAGCTCAGCTGCTTCACGAGCCAAGCGACCTTACCTCAAAAGTAGCTATGAGATCATCATTACATACGTAGCATTATTAAGGTAAGTCTTCGTACATTTGACTTATTATTTATTAATATGTAGTAAAATTAGCGATCGCGATTATTTAAATATAAGAATAAAAAATGCGTCCTTCTCAGAAAGCGTCAAGTTCCCGATAGTATAATAAACTAATTAACATTTAATAAACTAACTAATGTTAGTATATAAATGCACATTTACAATTTTGAAAATACGGCAATTTTTAACATGATAGAATATGAGAGCCTCTGTGTGTGAGAAAAAAAATTCATACTTTAACCCCTATTATTTGGGAAACTAATGTAGGGCAATAGCCCGTTCCCCTTTGGAACGGTATTCCAGACTATGGGGAACAGTTGTGTATCAGGATGAATTTATCACACAAATGACAGTGCTATTGTTGTTTATTATAACAAGAAAAAAGTGACGATAAATCACTACGTATCTGCAGTTGGAACCTCAATCTTAAACTGACACAGTGTTGCTAAAAACGGCGAACGTTTATTCTAAATAGTGTTTTTAAAAAATAGTTTTGTAAAAAAAACTTTATGGAAAGATCTATGAAGAATAATAAATCAAATAAAGTAGGTTAAAGATGCCTAATTACGGTTAAAAAAACTCACTTTTATTTTATCTCATATGTTAGTTAGTACTGATCGCTCAATTTGAGTAGCTCCGGATAACCGGATGGTTAAAAAACCTTAGCTATACTGAAGACAGACAATTTAGTTAAAGCCTTGGATAGGTAGGTATTTTGTCTATTTACTTACCATTAAGTTAGGAACACATGCATAAAAATACTATTTCCAAAAAACTGCATTAATTATAAATCCAATGCCAATGTCATTACCAAAAATGAAAATAATATTCACGTAATTGATCGAAATCAAAGTTAACGTTTAAGCTAAAAATAAATACAACATAATATACAGCGTTTCCGTAACGAAATATCACAAAATTAAATTACGTAAAAGGCTTCTTCCTGCGTTCGCTAAAAACGCTCAGCCGGAAAATGCGAAAGGCGGCAAAAGGATAAGGTTTCTAGCAAGCTGTAGAAAAAATATTCAGCACTTTCATTTTGTCGAACGAATTGTACGTTTGCAAAATGTGTTTGTTAGAACCGCAATGAGATGAGAACTCGTTGATATAAAATGTGAGTGAAATCGAAGCGCACAGATTTTGTTAGACATTGCTGCGCTAAAACGTAGTCATAGTAGTTAAGTCAGAACTGATAGTGAAAACTCAATCTGTGGACCAAGTCATGTCTACGCAATGAGAGTCACTCTTAAAAGTGATCTAATAAAACACTACAAACTTGTTTGAATTCAAAGATTCACGTTAATAATCCAATCTCTAATGATATTATTAATGCGTGGGTTTGTATGTTTGTTAATGGATCACGCAAAAACAGCTTAGCGGACTTAGATGAAACTTGGTAGGTATGTACCTACCAAGTATGTACCATCTAGGTATGTACCTAGATAGTGCAAAGTCAGGAGTGACATTAAAGGCACAAAAATAAGTAAGCTAAAAAAGGGATAAAAACCCCAGTTATTTGTTCCCATAAGAACGATGATTCAATTATAATCATCGCATGGACTAAGTTGTAAGTGGAAGCAAGTTTAAATTAATCGGATGATTTCTTAGCTTCTAGGTTTACCATTAAGTCCTGTGCTCGACCAAATCTGGCCTTGTATTTCGTACTTCGGTCGGACCGTTCGTGTTCCAAAAACGGCCCGCAAAAACCCCACTGGGGGCTCCATTCCGCGGGGACATTTACAAATGGCGTCTATTTTTCACACGCATCTGATTAAAGTTTGCTCCAAGATTTGCAATAAGATGAGGCGTACCTCAACAAGATATGGCCGCAATGTCCTGGCGAAAATGGCATTTGTTTTTCTGATAATAAAAAAGGTTTTCGTACGCAGTGCTCGGAGGGATGAGCGATATCGGAGATAAACATTTTTTCTAAAACGTTTGACTGATGTTTCGAACTGTTTTTTAGATCTATAGGCTTATTGTAATTTTGGTGCAAATTTTTATAGTAAAAAATGTATTTTAGCATTATTTATTCTATTACAATTATGCTCAAACCTGTTAGCTACGTTAACCGATTACGTATGCCTTTAACAATTCTAAGCAGAGTTATTTAAATTTTCTTAGAAACAGAAACTTCTAGATTTATGGACAGTTATTTCGGACTCTCTTACTTATTATAAAAATCTAAAGAATAATTTATTAACATGAAACGGAAAAATATGGGAGAGAAAAGTGTGATTTCCAAAATTACGCTGTCACTTTCCTGCGATATATTTCTAAGCAAGTATTTTGAGATCTTTATTACTAATATTACTTTACGTAGATTTAATGTAAAGAAATAAAATGTTGAACGTATTTTCCGCTAAAGCCAGCCGTGGTTTAAAAGATAAAATATATTAAATTTGATATAATGGCTGAAAGCGTTGTTGGAGGCAATATGATATTAAATAAGGAGACAATCCAGCTAAATAATTAAGTACCTATTCTTGTCGTTATTCACACTGAGTGTGACGAAATACTGTTAAGATGTTAAGAAATTTTAATATGCCGTTTTTGTATACAAATGATAAACGGTAGTATATTTTGTCCTAAATTAATCACAAATTGATTTAAGATGTGGCTTACCACATCTTAATTCAAGCTTACTCCACATGAGCTCCATGTTGACTACGGAACCCTTAAAAGGGAAATCACTACTACACTGGCCTGCAAAAGTAAGTATCACACAGGCCTATATTCATACAAACGAGGTAACTTTGAAGCTTTGGTTCTCCGCCCAGGATTGAACAGGGTGTGATTTGATGATGGCCATTCAAAGAGTAAATAGAGGAGGCCCAGATCGCTAAAGAAACCTAATGGATTAAGAAAGTCGTTTAGCTCAGGGCTGAACTTAAAAAAATAACAGGCTAAATTACATCAAAAGTATGGAAAATGTAATACTAAAAAGTCCGTATGGTCTCTGGTGTAAACGACTCTTCTAATCAATTGGTTTTCTTTAGTGATCTGGGCCTCCTCCATTTACTCTTTGAATGGCCATCATCAAATCACACCCAGTTTAATCCTGAGCGGAGAACCAAAGCTTCATAGTTACCTCGTTTGTATGAATATAGGCCTGTGTGATACTTACTTTTGCAGGCCAGTGTATAACAGTTATCATAAAATAAAATAAAACCTTTATATCAGTTTTAGAAATACACTCAGCAATGTCCTTGTAGAAAATTCTATGAAAAGATTTTCATGTCTGATTTCACTTAACTTATTCTTTGATGGAACAGTTGACGGCTATTCCAATCGTCCATTTTTAACGAACGTAAATATTAAAAACAGTAAAAATGTCTGTCATTCCCGCTTTAAAATGGACGACAGCTAGGAAAAAATGCAAACGCGTCCTGACATTGGCGGATTATTAAAATTGTTCTGGCATATTGTCTGCGCCATATTGGAAAAGTTCGTTCGAAAGTTCTAAATGCTCGATGACAGCAAATATTTACAATAACAGATTTTTGTTTGAGACAATATAAGGGTTAAAAAACAAAAAAAAAGTTTAAGGAAATAACGCCGTCAACATAAAATTTACTTTGAATTTACGCAACGTCATCGCATTCAATCAAAAAGTAAGAAAAGTTTTCATCTTTGGCTGAAATTGATTTCTCAAGAGACGAGAGTACAGTAGGTACATACGTTTGAATCTCGCTATCGCTAGTGACATATTTTTTTGTGTCGGAGAAACGTATTTTATCCGTACTTACCATATTTTCAGAAAAATTCAATTCAACATGGTGAATATTTTCTCTTTATTTAATAAAATTTTCGCAAACAATAAAAAAAAACACAGGAAATTTAAACAAATCGCAGGGCCCATTCATTCAATCAGTTATGCCTTCAAAACATGATGTTCAATTCCCAAATACGAAAGTCATTGAATCATTCCCACGGTTCCGTATGAATAAAAAAAATCATTTACATACCCCTCGTATTGGGCGGATCTCTTTTTCATGAGCCCATTTGGCAGTGGTGCGTATGTACCTCGTAAAATGCCAATGGCTGTTTTATACAAACAAGCTCGGTATTACAACGAAATTTGAGCAGTAGGTGCATTTAGTAAGAGTTATAATTGGTTGGCGGTAGTCACTATCATTATGTTTAAACCAAAGGTGACAATGATCGTCGAGCTGAGTTGTTTAATGTTAATTGTTTGCGCAGACGAAAGTGCTCTGTGTAAGCAAGATAGATAAAAATATTACAGTCAGCAATAATTGTGAAGCTATGCTTGTTAAAAACATTGCACATGATATTGAGCATGAGATAGATAAAAACCAATTTTTTTGAAGTCGGTTTTTTGTTTTATTTAAACAATTTTTATTTTTTTATTTTTAGTGTAGGTTCCTTGTATGTATATTATTTAGATAGTCAAATCGGCTCAGCCAAACGTGAGATAATTGCGAAGAAACATACATACATACATACGGGTCAAACTGAGAACCTTCTTTTTTTAAGTCGCTTAAAAAACTACACAGATATCCCTCTTCCAACAAAAAGATAATTATCTCATAAACAAAGAAGTAATACGACCATTATCATCGAAATCATACTATTTTCGTGCTTTTTTCAAGATTACTTGAAAAATACTGTACCGATTTCCAAATAAAAAAAAATCTAACCAACTTGGGAGTTTACCTAATGTAATAACGTTTGGATCATTTCAATCGGTCAAGCCGTTTTCGAGTAATCGGTGGACATACACAAAAAAAAAACAAATATACAGACGAACAGAAAACCTCCTCCTTTTGGAAGTCGGTTAAAAATAGTACGGAGCAAGTCAGCAAAGTTTGTGAAGCAATGCTTGGTAAAAACATTGGCACAAGATATTTTGCTGCTATTTGATTCTCTATTATACAAATAATGTAGGAGAGACATTATAACTTTGTGATTTATGATTATTTCTGTTACTTAAAACTTAAAAGACGAGATTCTAATTCACACTAAGCCTTGCTTTTAAATGAAGTCTGGCAGAACGCTGAATAAGTAGGTAAAAAAAAGTTTATTTACTGTCCTATTTCTCTTATGCTGTTGTGGTCATAAGATTGTGTGAAAGTGTTTTTATTGCAAGGATATAAAACTAGAAAACGAGCATGAGCAAAGGAAAGATAAGCATCACACTGTTTCATTACACAATGAATGAAAATTAAGTCCAAAAATTGAGTGCGTGAGATCTAAATTAAGTATATAATAAAGCAAAATCCCTGTGGGTGAAATAAACCGTTCCATTATTTGTAACTTTATGTCTTTGTAGTATTGTTTTCGCATTATTACGACAAATTGAAATATATCTGTCGTATTTACACCGTGTACGTTAAAAAATGAACCGAAAAATGCGTCAATGATTTGTGAACTACTGATGTTTTATGGGAGAGAAATCAAAATTTTACTGATTTTACAGTTTTAATACAAGACCTGATAAAATAAATTTTACTTAGTTATTTGAAACCTCTTAAAATTAAACGACCGAAAAATGTAGAGCCAATAGCATATCCGATAAGACTGTATATTCGGATCACGTTCCGTTTTTTAAATTTCAATACAAATGATCGAAACAACTCTGCGCGAGCCGTTATGAAGGCGAACTTTGAAAGTAATAATAGATATTTATATGGACATATAAAAAACGAAATACTTTAGACAAAAACTTCTTTATTCCTATAAAAATGGCTTTAGAGTCTTGGAATAAGTACCAGTTAAAAAAATCTTAAAGTTTACCGATTTGAGCATTACTTATTATTTTTTATGTTTTTAATAAAAAAATTGTAATTTTTCCTATACACTGCTTGGCAATACATTTAATAAGTGAAAAAAAAATCATTATGCGTATTCTTATTTGTCACAGCTGAAACTTTCGTGAACAATGCGTCTGATGAGCAAATTTGAAATTCCACTTGAACAGATTGTCTTTGTTTTAAAAATTCAATTCAATTCTTTATTGTGAAATAAACAAGGGTCAATACATAGCAGATCTTTAGGCTATTATTTATACAGTTCCACTTCCACCAAGTTTTACCTTTGCAGGTGTATTCACATATTTAACTATTGTTGCCGATGACGACAACCTCAACACTGTACCATAGGATGAAACGCCAAGCAGCAGGAGCGGGAGCAGAGCAGAATGAAAACACCTTTCTTGATATATGCCCATATATTGTGGTTATGGTTACAACTTGAGATGGGCGTGCGAGCTTACAAATTTTCCTACGTTCACACGTCCTAAGGTAACATTTTGTATGATAGCAAATATCCACTAGTACAAAAACTTATATTTTCTACCTATCTGGGGTAGTTTACAAAATTCAAATTATGACTACCCTACGTTATTACAAATTGTTAGCAGTGGTGGGGAGTGCGCCTACCCCCACTCCTCGCCTGCAATCAACTTAGCAGAGGTGGTGGGGGTAGCGAAGCCCCCACTCCTTTTTCTTTGCGAGACTACCTACTTCATTTTATTATTTGTCTACCTTTTACATTTTATGTTAGAAGATCTAGGTATTTAGGCATCTCATTATTTTAATCAGAGACCTATACAAGAGGCCTTTATTTATAATCTTACCTCTTAGTACCACATCAAAACCTTTAGGGCTTATGGGACAAAGGTTGGCGTATGACCTAGACATCTTTTAGGTCGAAACTACCACCTCCTAGACCCATATTACCTAGCCCATTACCTCAAAACCTTTACCAGTACCTTTGTAAGTAAAACACAAGCGTTAATATCATTTAATTCCTAGGATACCTAAATACCTAAACAATACCTATTTGAGCTAAAACTTAAATATCTCACAAAGTATAAAACTTACAGCTACGCTAAATATCTCATTTTACAGAACATTTTGAAAGCAACAATTTAAAACCAAATAGAACGTTACACATTAATAAACTTCAAAGTAATTAAAAACACAAACTAATTGACTTAATCAGTTATAACAAGCTACTACAGTACTTACATGAGAAAATCACAAACACAGATTTTATCACTAGGAACGCACTTAGTGTCCACAAATAGTCTTTTTGCTATACACATTTTAATCACTTTTTCCACTGATTTCACTTGATTGAAGCTGTCCGTAACAGTCTCCCCCCGGTGCAGCACTCGCGGCACCTTCCTCTTCAGTAGGGAGGACAGCCAATCTCGCTGTCGGGCGACGAAAAACTCCTCCTCTTGTCCTGACATCAGCGTTGCGAACCTCGCCGTCTGGTCCAGGATACACCGCCGTCACGACGCCTCGCGGCCACACATTGCGAGGCAGGCTGGAGTCAACGATGATGACGACGTCACCGGGCTTAAGTGAGCGGCCCGTGACGTCACGCGCGCCCCCGCGCGGAATGAGCTCTGGCAGGTACTCGCGCACCCAGCGGCGCCAGTACTCGTCGGCCAGCGCCTGCGCAGCACGCCACAGCTTGCGCGAAGCTGGCTCGCACGGCCCAGTGAGTGGCAGACCGCGCGAACCCCCCAGAAGAAAGTGATTTGGGGTGAGCGCCTCTGGATCTTCTTCGCTGACTGGTACATGGGTTAGCGGGCGAGCGTTTATGGTGTGCTCTACCTCCGCCAACAGCGTTGCTAGTACCTCTTCTCGCGGTGACTTCTCGTTCAGTGTGACTCGTAGCGCGCCTTTGACTGAGCGCACGAGTCTCTCCCACGCGCCTCCCTGATGTGGCGCGCCCGGAGCGATGTAGCGCCACTCCATACGCTCTGTTAGTGCGTAATCACGTAGCGCCGGTTCCCATTCTTCTATCGCACGACGCAACTCTACGTCGGCGCCTCTGAAGTTTGTTGCATTGTCTGAGTACATAACGCGCGGCCACCCGCGGCGCGCGCCCATTCTTCTTAGAGCCATGATTGCCGAGTCTGTCGATAGCGAACCCACCAACTCTATATGTATTGCTCTCGTCGTGAGGCACGTAAATAGTGCGCCCCACCGTTTTTCGTGCCGCCGTCCCACCGTCACAGTTAGAGGTCCAAAATAGTCAGCCCCACAGTATGTGAAGGCCCTTGTGAATGGCTGTAATCTTGCCTTAGGTAAATCTCCGTGCACTGGAACCACAGGACGTGCCTTTCTTACGCGACAAAACACGCATTTGCTAGCGACTGTACGTATCGTCGGTCTCAGTCGCAGTATCCAGTATTTGGCTCTGACGTCATTCACAACGCGCTCATTGTGTGCGTGGTGGGCGCGACGGTGCTCACGATATAGTAGCAACCGCGCATACGGGTGCCTGCCGTCCAGTACTACGGGGTGAGTAGCGGGGGCAGACACACCCGCTGCCCCTATTCGTCCCCTGGCACGCAGCACACCTTGTTCGTCCAAATACGGATCTAGCTTTCGCAGCCGGCTTCCCGCTCTGAGGTTTCGCTTTGCGGTGATGCGTTCTATCTCTTCAGCGAAACATTGGCGCTGCGAAGCTCGTTGCAATCTCATCTCAGCCTCTTCTAAAAGCTCTACATTCATCGTAGCGGCACGGTCACGACATTTGCGTACGAATAGTAATACTCTCGCCATCGCTCTCACCAAGCGTTCATATGAGGAAAAACGCTCGGCTCGGGGCACACTATCGTTTGCTTCTCCCATTGTCGTGAGCACTATCTCTACCGTGTCTTCTTCAGTTACGACATCACATGTTGGCCATAAAGCCTCATCTTCATATAAAAATTCGGGTCCTTTAAACCATCTGTCATTACACGTCTTCATCTCTACATTAGGGCGCGTTGCGTCGTCCGCCACATTCAGCGCTGTCGGAACCCATCTCCATTGGCTAGCGTCCGTAGTCTCGGCTATCTCTCCTAAGCGGTGCGCTACGTATGGTGAGTAACGCACGCTATCATTCCGTATCCAATGCCACACGGTACGCGAATCCGTCCAATATACAGTTTTCTCGGGTTCCCAGCCTTGCTGTCTCTTGATAGAGCTTGCCAGACGCGTCGCTATCAGAGCCGCTTGTAATTCGAGTCTTGGTACGCTATGATGTTTCATTGGCGCTACCCGTGCTTTAGCGGCCGCTAATGTCACCTCTATTTCACCATCTTCATTCTTGACGCGCCAGTAAGCCGCGGTCGCGTAAGCCACTTCACTTGCATCACAAAATACATGTAGTTCTCGGCTCGGCTCTCCCCCCGTTCGAGCGTAGAGGCGCGGTAATCTTAGTGTTCGTAGCTTTTCTATGTCTCTAAGCCATTGGATTATCTCTTCGGCCTCCGGCCCTGGTAGAGCCTCGTCCCACTCTATATTTAGTTTCCAAATATTTTGTAATACAATCTTCGCTCGAATGGTGTAGTAGCTTAGTAAGCCCAACGGATCGAAAACCGACATCACCGCGCTTAGCGCTTCTCTCTTTGTCGGCGGCCTCGCTAACGTCTTTACTTCAGCCGGTACCCTCGCGAGCGTCGTGTTGAACCCCAGTGTGTCGGTCACCGCATCCCATAGTAGCCCCAGCGTGCGACCACAATCGTCTAGGTTGGACCCCAGTTGCTTGGGCGATGACGTAGCACGGCTCTCCAATGGCAGCTCAGCTAAGACTCTAGCTTCGTTTGAGTTGAAGCCTGTCAGCTTGAATCCTGCTCGCCTGTGCACTTCAATCACTTGTTTCATCGTAGCAATCGCCCGTTCCTTATCATCGAAACTGTCCACCCAGTCGTCCATATAATGATTGCTCGTTATCGCTTGACATGCTAGCGGGTACTCGTCGGCGCTCTCTCTCGCGTTCCAGTCGCGCACACTATGTGCTAAGAATGGCGAACTCTTTGCACCAAATATCATCGACGTCATTTTATATTTTCGTGGCGGTCCATCTCTATCGCCGCCTCTCCATAGAAACATCTGTGCCGGTTGGTCTATAGGCGCAATCTTCACTTGTAAAAACATCTCTTGAATGTCGGCTGTTATTGCTATCCTTTTCTCACGGAACCGCAAAAGCAACCCATTTAAATCTTGTAATAAATCGGGCCCCTCTAAAAGCTCATCATTGAGGCAAACATCATTGGCTTTTGCTGCCGCGTCGAAAACCAATCTTATCTTCCCCGGCTTGTTCACGTTGGTAACTGCGAAGTGAGGCAGGTACCATGCTCGTGGATCGTCTGTCTCTTTCCCACTGCACTGCTCCGCGTAGCCTTTCGTGAATAAATTTTCTATCTGTGTCGTATAAGCTTTTTCAAAGTCGCTTGACCGGTCCATCTTGCGTTCTATAGACTTCAAGCGCTTTACAGCGTTATAATAGCTGGGTGGTAGCGTGACGTCATCTCTCTTCCACGGTAGTCGTACTTCGCACTGGCCGCCGACTCGTTTAATACTCTCATTGAACGCTTTAACCGCTCTCACTTCCATTGGGTTTTCGCGTTCCCTCCTAGCGATACCGAGTGCGTCTATTTCAAAATAACGTTTCACCATGTCGTGCAATTCAACCTCGGGTGCGATGAGCTCCGTCTTGTATACGTTCGACGCGCCCTCTAGCGCCGTGATTCGAGGCGCCGTTCCATGTATGACCCACCCTAGTTTCGTTAATGACGCTACCGGTTGTCTCTTATTGCCCATTAACAACTTTCTTGACACAATCAAATGCCAATTATCGGCCCCGATCAGTAAACGTGGTTTCACTCTGTCATAACACACGTCACTAGCCGTTAATCTTCTTAAGTGTGTGTACTGTAAGCAATCTTCACTAACTGTCTGATGATTGAGCGTCAAACTTGTCATCGTTTTAGCGCGAACATGATGGGTGCTTTCATCTCTTGCTACTAACACCAGGCTTACGTCTTCACTGTTCGCTACGCTCCCTTGCGCGTTTATACTACATATGCGCAAGTCGCTTACAGGCCCTTTCGCACCTATTTCGTCCGCCAGGTCTTGATCAAGGATCGTCACTGTGGATCCCTCGTCCAGCAACGCGTATGTCTGTACAGCGCCGCTGGGTCCTTTAACTGTCACTGGACACACCTTTAACATGACATTCGCCGCGACGTTGGCCCTATTAATCGTGGCGATCGTCTCAGTCTGCGACTCTCGCACCAACGTCTCTTCATTACTAGCGGCACGGTCCTTATGCAACGTAGCGTGGTGACGCGCATTACAGTTGTTCACCCCGCATAGTTTGTGTGTACAGCGGAACCTCCGGTGCTTATTGTTCACACACCGAAAGCACACTCCATTATTTCTTGCCCACTGCCATCTCTCATCTACCGTCATGGCTTCGTACTTGTTGCAGTGAGGTACTTCATGATCGTTTCCACATAGTAAACACGGTGCAGACGGCGTCTCTTTCCGGCCCAAAGTGTATATTCTTGCCACATTTTTCTTCTTATCGGTGCGTTTCTCGCTACGGTTTTTTACAGCGACGTTTTCTTTTTGCTGTGACGTAGTCGGTACGTAGGCAAAACGCAGCGCGCAGTCGGCCTCTTTCATAAGAAATCGAGATAAAACAATGATTTCAGGTTCACTCGATTCATTCTTCTCAGCGTAGGCGACCCAGTTTGATAACAAATGCGGGCTGAGCTTCTTGACTACCTCTCGAACCAATAGCGGATTTCGTAAGTACCCTCGGTCATCAACCGCTTGAATAACGCAAACTATATTTTGCAATTTCACAGCGAGGGTATTCAACTCTGTGGCACTCGTACCAGAACGCGGTAAACTTTTCATATCTTCGAGTGCTCTATCTATAAGCACTTCAGGGCGGCCGTAGCATTGCTCTAGTGTGGTCATAATACGATCGGGGTCGGTCGCACTCCATAATAGCGCCGACACACTTTCTCTCGCCTCCCCTTTCAAGCTCACGCGTAATCTTGCTAGATTTTCCTCTGCAGTGAACTTGTATAATCGTGTGGAATCACGCACTGCGGCCTTGAATAACAACCATTCATTCGGTGAGCCACAAAACACGGGCAGCTCTTGCGCGTACCGCGGCATCGGTCGTCTAGTTAGAACCCTGTCCAATGTTTCAGCGAGGTTTTCCACCCCGTAGCCCTTTTGCGTATCGACTACGGGCCTCGCGTCAGTCTCCATTGGATTTACACAAAACGTTCGGTTTCTATCTGTTTCAATGGCGCGCGCCTCATTGCGCTTCATATTCCTGTCTCTGTCTTGCACGATAACGGGAGCGATCTCTCTGTCTCTGTCTTGCGAAACGACGGGAACGATATCTCTGTCTTTCTCTAAATTTTCGTCTACCCGACACCGAGGATCGGCTGTGGTATCCAACCATTCTTTCAGCCTCTCTGGGATGCTCTCGGTGGGTAAGTCTGCACGGGTCTCCTCTTCCATAATAGTATCCATTTCAACTTGTAACCTTTGTTGAATTAATTCACGTTCTAATTCCATTTCTCGTCTCTTAATCTCGGCCAACTGTTCCGCAGCCCGAAGTTGCGCCTGCCGGACGCGCGCAGCGATACTCGATGAACACACTGACGGCGGGTTACGTCTCAAAGCCTCAGTGCCGGTGGCGGCGGCGGCGGCGGCGTTGCCATCGTCAACTTCCTTGGTGGACGGCGGCGGCGGTAACGGTCTCTCTGTACCACTTTCTGTGGCCTCTTCTTGCATCGTGACTGTAGTCAATAACGGTGGTGGTGGCGGTGGCTGTGGCGCGATCGTCGAAGGTGACGCCGGTGGCTCTTCATGTGTGATTGCCCCCCTCTTCTTCCCTCCAGCTTGGCTTCTTGTGATTGGCATCTTCTTCTTTCTTGAAGCCTACCCCTTTTCCCCTTTGAAGCCTACTCCTAACAATCTCGCCCGGGCACACTACCGTGGGGAGCCCAGGTGAGGATGGAGGTCGTAGCAGGAGTGGAAGGGAGGAACTACCCGGCAGTGGGGATATGCCGCTCCGAGGTGCTCTGTCACCGGGGGGAACGCCCGGCAACTTCGTGCGTGCCTACAGTCCGGCCCTCAGATTGACAAACCCGTACCGGCGTAGCCGGACAATTTCAGCTGCCTTGAAAAAGGCGGCTGGCAGCCGTGTCCGTTAGGCTGCACCGCCTTGAACGGCGTTACTCACACTAACCACACTTGGCACCGTTAGGGTGTGGCAGTGTGAGCCGCGGTCCACCCGCGTACTGGTGACTAGTTACTGTGATTCTTCTTTTCTTCAGTCTTCAGTGATCGTTGGACGTATAATTATGTTTACTCTGATGCTTCGCTTCTTTCTTCTCGCTTGACACGCAGATTCTTCTTATCCGAGCTCTGGAGAACCACGCAGCACTCGGATTCTTCTTATCCGCGCGCAGAAGGACCAACAGCACTGTTGCCGATGACGACAACCTCAACACTGTACCATAGGATGAAACGCCAAGCAGCAGGAGCGGGAGCAGAGCAGAATGAAAACACCTTTCTTGATATATGCCCATATATTGTGGTTATGGTTACAACTTGAGATGGGCGTGCGAGCTTACAAATTTTCCTACGTTCACACGTCCTAAGGTAACATTTTGTATGATAGCAAATATCCACTAGTACAAAAACTTATATTTTCTACCTATCTGGGGTAGTTTACAAAATTCAAATTATGACTACCCTACGTTATTACAAATTGTTAGCAGTGGTGGGGAGTGCGCCTACCCCCACTCCTCGCCTGCAATCAACTTAGCAGAGGTGGTGGGGGTAGCGAAGCCCCCACTCCTTTTTCTTTGCGAGACTACCTACTTCATTTTATTATTTGTCTACCTTTCGGGATCTGTTGAGGCGGCGTGGGTCACGCGGGTCGCGGGGGTGCGGGGTGGCGCATAAGCGTTTCTCCCCTTCCGCGAGCGAGGTGCGCTTCCTTTTTTGGTTTGCTGCTGGCGGGTGGCAGTGAGAGCGGCATGTCGTTCATCGCCGTGAGGGCCTGGAGGGCCTCAACAGATCCCGCAGCAGCGGCGATACCCCTGCCACCCCGGACGCGATCACCGGTCCAGAGGCGACATCGACCCCGCCGCCCCAGCCGCAGCCCTTGCAGAACCCGGCCGCGCTCCCACAGCGCGAACAACGCCCACGCCGGGTGATACAGGAAAACTCGGGTAAGACAACCCCGCCCTCGCAGGCATCAACGTCTTTCGCACAGGCTGCGGCTGCGAAACCGCCGACCGCCGGCCCCGCTGCCCCCACCACTGGTAAAAATTCCCAAAGTACCCACCCGGGGAAAATCACGAATACCCACCAGACGACCGATGCCCCCCCCACCGCACCGAAGGAGAAGAGATACCCTCCGCTAATTGTGGAATTGCTGCCAAACTGGCCGAAACATATCAAGGCCATCCGCGACTTACTCGGCCACCCACCCAGCGCACGACCATACGGACAGGGAGTACGCTTCTCGCCCGCAGACGGCAACGAATACCGGCTCGTCCAGTCCTATCTTTCAGACTTGGAAAGCAAAGAGGGCTTGAGCTGGTATTCGTACGCCCTCCCCGAAGAGAAAAGCATGAAAATAGCAATAAGAGGCCTCCCCTTTAATACGGAGATAGACGATATAAAGGCGGCACTAGGCGAGCTAGGCTTCACAGCGGAGCACGTCAAACAAATTCGTGCGCGCGCCGGTCGCCCCGGCTGCATTTTCTTCGCGTCTATTCAAAAACCCGCTGACGCCACTGACTCTGCCAAAATATTCGAAATTAATGAGCTTCTGTGCCTACCGGGCGTGCTTATTGAAGCCTGGCGGGGCAGGAAAGGCCCGGCCCAGTGCCATCGTTGCCAGGGCTTCCGCCATTCGTCAAAGGGATGCCACCGGGCGCTCGCCTGCGTGCGTTGCGGGGACCCGCACGCTGCCGCAGACTGCCCGAGGCCCCGCGCAGAACCTGCTACCTGCGCAAACTGCCGCGGTCCGCACCCGGCCAACCACGTGAGCTGCCCGGCCTTCAAACGCGAGCACAGGAATAGGAGAGCCGGACCGTTGGCGAAGACCGACCAGCCGACCAGAGCCGGCCCTACAACCCGGGCATCCGTTCCTGAAAATCAGGTAACTGACTCCGCCCCCGCCTCACTAATGGCCCCGGCGAACCCGCCCACGCGCCGCGACGCACCGCCCGCATCGTTCCGCCGAAAGAAGAAGCGAAGCGCCCGTCCTGCTCGCCCGCCACCCGGCGGACACACAGGCGCGACCTCAGCGCCACCTACCGCCGCACCCGCGGCCCCACACCCCGCACCCCCCGCCCTAATTCCGGCGGGGATCGAACAGATGCTCGCGGGGATGGCGAAAGCTCTCACTGAGCAACTCCAGGCTTGCTGCATGTCAATTATGGCTCAGAATTCCGCCCACTGAAAATAGCTCACTGGAACGCGCAGACGCTCACGGGGAAACGTCGAATGCTCATAAACTTTCTCCGTGAGCACGACGTAGACGTGGCCCTTGTGAGCGAGACGCGCCTCCAGCCGAATGTCACGTTCCATATTCCGAATTACTCAGCCTACCGCAAGGACGAAACCTCGCCCACTACTGGGCTTCCATACCGAGGGCTGCTCGTGCTCGTTCACCGCCGTATCCTTCACCAACCGGCCCCGCCCAGCCCGGCCGCTACCATCTATGTACTGGGCATCGACATCCGCCTGGGCGACACAGACGTCCGACTCTACGCGGCTTACAAACCGCCGAACGCGCCACTTGACACAACGGAGCTGAGAAATTTACTACACCCGCTGCCTACCGTAGTGGCGGGCGACCTCAACTCCAAGCACCCGCATTGGAACTCTACGAAGGAGAACCAAACAGGTCGGTCGCTCTTTCTAGACTCCACGCAGCACAACTACATTGTAGAGGCCCCCGATGAACCAACACGCTACGACGCAGACGGCAACGGCGAAGTACTTGACGTCATAGTTCATCGCGACATCCCCACCACAATAACGCAACAAGTACTTCCCGACCTACCATCCGACCACCGCCCGGTACTGTGCACTTTCGGCGACTTACCTGCACGAATCGCCCCCCCCGCGCCGCGCATGCGAGTGAACTGGGAGACATTCGCGAACGAGTTAGAGAGCTCTACCGCCACGCGCCCAATAAGCAACCCAGCAGATGTCGAAGCAGCGACGACCGAACTGACGTCGGCGATAAGGTTAGCGCTAAATAAAGCATCTACGCACACCCGCCCAAGCGACAAGCGAAACCCCGCTCTACCGCGCTGGGTGGCCGAACTCATAGCGGAAAAGCGCAACACCCGTCGCCTATGGCAACAGACCCGCTGCCCCACCACAAAGGCCCGCCTTAACAGCCTTATCGATAAGGTAAAGCGGGCATTAGACGACAACGCGGCCTCCACATGGGAAAAGCACATAGACGCGATAGCCATAGACGGCGACATGCCATCAGTCCACCGCCTGTGTAAACGGCTTAGCCAGGCACCTCCCACGCAGCGCCCACTCAAAGACCAAAACGGAGTGCTCAAATACAAAGCTCACGACCGAGCAGAACTTTTAGCGGAGCACCTGGTAGAGCAGTTTACGCCGAACCCTATTATCGACTCTAACCACAACTCCGAGGTAGAGGCTTACGTGGCTAGCTACCTGGCCATAAAGCCCGCCCCCGCAATCGACCCCATTGTATTGTCACCGAAATCCGTAGCGAAAGCACTAACCCGGGTAAAGCCCCGCAAAGCCCCGCAAAGCCCCAGGGCTGGATGCGATTCCAAACGCCGCCCTACGCCGCCTACCAACCAAAACAATCGCAGCCATCACTCGTCTGTTCAACGGAATTCTGCGCACCGGCCACTACCCCGCCGCATGGAAGGAAGGAAAGGTAGTTATGATCCCCAAACCGGGGAAAAATCCTGCCAAGCCCGAGAGCCACCGGCCCATTACCTTACTCTCATGCCTGTCCAAGGTATTTGAGCGGCTCATACTACCTTTCCTTACCCAACATTTTACACCAAGAGCGGAGCAGTACGGATTCAGACCCGAGCACTCCACCACGCTGCAGCTCACACGAGTCTTACACGATTTTGCCACTTGTATGAACAAACGCGAATATTGCGCAGCCATCCTCCTAGACATGGAAAAGGCGTTCGACCGGGTGTGGCATGAGGGTTTACTATATAAGCTCTTACAGTCGAGCGCCCCACTCCGGCTTGTCCAAGTCATCGCCGCATTCCTACGAAACCGCACCGTCCAAGTGGCAGTCGAAGGCCATCTATCCGCCCCGCGCCCCGTCAAGGCCGGCGTCCCGCAAGGAAGCTGTTTGTCGCCTGTGCTCTACCAAGCATACACAGATGACATCCCAGTGATGGGCCAAGCAAAGCTAGCGCTCTACGCAGACGACACAGCATACTATGCAGCCTCTATAAGAGCCAACCACGCAGCCTTAAAGCTACAACCCACTTTAGATGCTCTCCCAGAATGGTTAAATAAGTGGAGAATGAAGCTCAATATAAACAAAACGCAAGCCTTCATAGTCGGCCGTCAACACCTAATTCCGCCTCCGCTTACCATATCGGGCCAACCCCTACCTTGGCTAACATCAGCCAAATACCTGGGCGTCACAATCGATAGCAGGCTCACGATGCGCAAGCACATAACAAATGTCGTAGCAAGCACATCAGTCGCACGCGCGAAGCTGCGCCCCGTGTTCGAAAGCCGCCTTCCTATGAAAACAAAGATAAACATATACAAATCATACATCCGGCCCATCTTGACGTACGCAGCCCCAGCGTGGTACGCGCTCGTCGCGGAGAGCTCCAAACCCCGCCTTCGCACCCAGCAAAACCGAACTCTACGTACCATCGCCAAAGCACCTCGCTACGTAAGAAACTCTACAATAGAGCGCGACCTAAAAGTCGAAAAACTTGACTCTTTTATAACCCGTTTGTCCGCAGGGATGTTTGCGCGTAGCGACATGTCGTCGCACGCGCACCTCGCAAACTTAGCCCCGGCCTATGACCGACCACAGCGCGGCAGACCCCTGCCAAGGGAGCTGCTACCACCCACGCAGCCCGCGGCCGCCGCCATGGCCACCGCCCCAACCTCGGACGCAACGGAGGGCTCCCGTTCGCAACACCCGCGAGCGGTCGCAGCCCCCCCACCACCGGACTGACATCGGCCCCCTCCGCCACCGCGGAGGGGCCCCCCACCACACTGAAGATTCACACCTACCCACTTAAAATTTTAATACCCAAAAACCATAATTCTCCCCTCCCACGCTAAAGTCCGCCGTCGCTCGCTGGTCGCCTCTGCTGGGCCTCCCCTCGGGGTCTCACCCGGTAGGGCAGACCGCGCGACGGTGCGTGAAGAAGTGTAGGAGGGGTGACACCAACGACCAGGCCGTTTGTCAACGGCTTGCGAACCCGGCTACCATGGCCATAGGCTCCGGCCTGATGCCATCTCCCCGCGCGCCTGCGGCGCGCGTGAAGACGACACCGCTCCTGTCTACCTTTTACATTTTATGTTAGAAGATCTAGGTATTTAGGCACCTCATTATTTTAATCAGAGACCTATACAAGAGGCCTTTATTTATAATCTTACCTCTTAGTACCACATCAAAACCTTTAGGGCTTATGGGACAAAGGTTGGCGTATGACCTAGACATCTTTTAGGTCGAAACTACCACCTCCTAGACCCATATTACCTAGCCCATTACCTCAAAACCTTTACCAGTACCTTTGTAAGTAAAACACAAGCGTTAATATCATTTAATTCCTAGGATACCTAAATACCTAAACAATACCTATTTGAGCTAAAACTTAAATATCTCACAAAGTATAAAACTTACAGCTACGCTAAATATCTCATTTTACAGAACATTTTGAAAGCAACAATTTAAAACCAAATAGAACGTTACACATTAATAAACTTCAAAGTAATTAAAAACACAAACTAATTGACTTAATCAGTTATAACAAGCTACTACAGTACTTACATGAGAAAATCACAAACACAGATTTTATCACTAGGAACGCACTTAGTGTCCACAAATAGTCTTTTTGCTATACACATTTTAATCACTTTTTCCACTGATTTCACTTGATTGAAGCTGTCCGTAACAACTATTATCATATTACATGCAAGATTTTGTACGTTTCTTACCTAATGATTTTTCTCATAATTCATAAATTCTCCCAAAGTATAAAAACAATTATTAATTAACCATTGTTTTAAATGCTTTTTATGAGTACTAATATTAATGTTTTCTGATTTTAGATCATCAGGTAATTTATTAAATATATCAACACACATCATGTAGCTATTTCTAGAAACCAACGATAAGTTAGCTGATGGTTTATACAATTTATTAATATATTGAGTGCGAACACTACCATTTTTCACATTTCTATATAACTTAAAATCTGAAAATATATTATGTTTTACTCTCTATACGGCACTAATTTAAGGTCTTAATAAAAAAAAGTGTGTGTTAAACCATATTATGAATGAAAGACAGAAAAAAACATTTATTTTAAAAACACACAAAGAATACCATATTAGATACAAACAGCTTTACAAAAAAAAATTCTAATATCTAAGTACTAAAATTAAATAACATTAAATCATTATAATAATATAATATTATAAATATAAAATAATTAGCAATACACTTTGTTTCTATTAGTGGAGACTTATAAAATAAATGACTCTTTATTGCTACTTTTTATAATTATTCGATAGACTTCCTAAAATTAATAAATAAAATCAAATAAAAGAAATAATTTTATTGCTCATCGCCGCTTGATGCCAAAAAATAAAATAGTCCTTGATTTAATTTTAATAGTTTTGCATACCTTACCAGTTCATTCCTACTTATTTCTTAAAGACGTCTTCTCATTCCTTGAGAATACGCGCAACCATTTTGTCTTTGTTTCAATTCGCACATTAGGCCTACCATTCACGGGACGACTTAATGACCAACCATTACAGACATTCACCCGAGCAAGTGTAGGCGTGAATGGCGAAACGACTTACACGCCGTAACACACAATGTTAAAACGCCATTCTATTTATTATGAAACTGTTGAGTTATATTATTTTGTTTTTCTTCCACAGGCGAGAATACTGTGAAGCTGAACTCAAATAGAATATTATAAATTAGAAAGTAATATTAAGGACAGTTTGCACCATGAAAGCTTATAAGTCTACCTCTTGTCGCGGAAGTGAAGAACGAAGGAAGTTAACTAAAGGGATGTAAATTCGTATGCCTATACGAGTTAAAATTCAGTTATTGTAACTATGTAAGCGAGGAGCTCGGTGGCGCAGTGATTTAGTGCCTGGCCCAACGATTGCGGAGGTTAAGCAACGTTCGCAAGGGTCAGTCACGGGATGGGTGACCAAAAATTTATTATCTCGAACTCCTCCGTGCTTCGGAAGGCACGTTAAGCCGTTGGTCCTGGCTGCACTTGCAGTCGTTAATCCGCATTGGGCCCGCGTGGTGGGTTAATGGCCCGTCCTCCTTATCCACCCATAAGGAAGGCCTGTGCCCCAGCAGTGGGGACATTAAAAATGGCTGATGGACAACTATTTAAGTATATCGAGATCGAGAGTAACAAGAAGATGAAACGTAAAAAATTCAAAAAAGTTACATGTGAAAAAAACGAGCACTGTAACATAAACAGCAGGACTTACATAAAAAGAACCGCGATAATCGGACGCACTTCGTCGTTTTTACTTGATATTGAATCTTATCCGTGAGTTAATAGTGAAACTGAATCACGTTTGTACAGAAAGCATGCATTTTGGGTATACTCGCATAATTCCCACCTTGACATAGTTAGACTGCAGCATGTCCGAGCCGAGCACAGATACCTGGGGAAATAATTTCGCTTTTCGGTATGCTAATTTAATACAGTCACGGCAAATAGTATCTCCAGCCAAGTCGTATTATCATAGAATACACGTATTGTATTTGAAGACTAAAGAAATTCTTTAACTTTCTTTATTAGACCATTGAATTTTTCATGATATTCCATCGAATTAAGTAGTTTTCAATGGAATGAAATTGATCAATTTGATGTGGGTAACAAGTACAACCCTAGAAGCAAATTGACTTTAGTTTTCGATGATCAATTCAATTAATGAACAAAAGCAAAACACCATTTCGGTCTAGGGTTGCCACTATGCAGTTGATCATAAAAAGAAAAAGAATGGTTTTCAGAGTTAATCATAATTTTCCGGGGTTGTGTGCATATTCGGCTTTTCCCTTTATTCTGTTACGCGTTTTTAAAACAAGGGCTTATAAGTTATTTAATTAATAATTCGCATTTTAAAAACCTACTCTTGCTATTACCAACTCATCATTTTAACAAAGCCCTATAATACTTAACATAACATCCACAACTCCCAAAACAGACCCTTATAATATTCATCATAGAAATATTTTTCCCTTGCGAATCCTAGAGCCGCGGTCACTGACCGTCGGACCGCGAAACATCGTGCAAAATAAGATTTCTTTATTATCTAGACGTTTGTCCTCAAATGGTTGGCATGATACATGTAAGCATATCTTTATTTTTATTGTCTCTGTTGTTCTTTTTTGTCCAGCACAACTCAGGTTAACCTAATGACATGTTTAGATTAAGCAGAATAATGACCAGAAATTAAACAGAATGGAACCAGGGGCCGTACCGGCTAACGCATCGATTATCGAAAAGTCTGCCGGGTTTCAAATTAAAACAGATAAATCGAGCCCCAGTTCATGATGTCACACGAACATCGATATCTTCGAAATTACGTCAACAGAAAGTACAAGACGAAATTCCTTACTTTGATTTTTCTGTTTAAAGTTGAAACTCGGCAGACTTTTCGATAATGGATGCGTTAGCCGGTACGGCCCCAGGTAGGGCTTATTTCAAGTCCACCAGGTTAACTACCACCATCTTTAAGTCTGACGCCATAACAATAATTTAAAAATTGTTGTGTTCCGGCCATAGGCTTAAAAAAAATTTGCTGTTCTATGGTTCCGGCCATAGACTTAGAAAAATGTTCGCTGGCATTCTATTTCTATGGTTCCGACAGTTAGAAGTAAGATTGCCAGTTCCTCAGTGATGAGGACTTCGGGTGTAGTGCGCTTCCCACCTTTGGCCTTATCGTCACTTAACATCAGGTGAGGTGAAGGAAAAGCACTAACCTGTTGTGCGTAAAAAAATACTGAACGGCGGCGGGTGTAAACACTGGCTAGTGCCAGCGAATTTTGTACATCACTACTCACTACACCCATAAATAAGCTTAGTAGCTTATTTATGGGTGTAGTGAGTAGTGATGTACAAAATTCGAGTCGTCGAGTTCTACTTTTGAAGACTCGACTCGGATTGGCAGGACTCGGTGAGCTCAGTAGGCTCGTAAGCCCGAGCCTAGCCGAAAAACGAGCTCTCTGAGCCACGCCTCGAGGCTTCAAAAGAGTTTCAAGCCTTCAAAAGAGCTCGAACCTATTAAAAGAGCTTGAGCCTTCAACAAAGCTCGAGTCTTAAAATGAACGCGAGCCTCATAAAAAGCTTAGAGTTCATGTTTATGACTTTAATATTTCCGAAAATAATAATATTTACAATATTATTAATTACGGAGATATTAAAGCCGAGCCTATCGAGCTCACAGAGTCCTGAAAATCTGACTCTAGTCGTCAAAATTAGAACTCAAAAAGATGAATGTCTTATGTTATAAAGAGCACCGTAGATGCTTAATCTATTGTGCTTTAGCTCTACTTATCCTCATTTATCAGCAGCCCATCACAACTAGTGCGCCGAAGAAGACTCGAGTCGTGAAAAAGCCTCGAGATCGACTGAGCTCTCCAAAAAGGCTCGAGTCGTGAAAATGGTTCGAAGTCGGCCGAGCTCTGAAAAAGGCTCGAGCGCTAAAAAAGACTCCCGAGTTGTCGAGCTTCGTACAAACGAGGCGAGCCCTGTAAAACGACTCCGAGCTCTGGACAAAAGGACTCGGAGGACTCGAGTCTTGTACATCACTAATAGTGAGCACTATATGCGATCGCATGCGGCTTCGCCCTCTCATTATTGGCCGAGCGAGCATAAAGCGCGAGCGAAGCGTCTCCGTTTCAGCTTGGGCAAAAATGCTTTCGTATGTCCGGCTGTCCCGCTGACCGGCTATCCGTCTATTCTCCTCTACAGATCGCATTTCTCAACCGATTCTCGTGAAATTTTGTGAGCAGGTCGTATATTTTTTATCGTTTCAGTTTTTAGACTTTTTTCAAAATGGCGGAGATAATGGGGAAAATTATATTTCAGCCATTTAAAAATGGCCATAAATGTCAGCAATGCGAGGTTTATAGGTCATAGCCACTTTTAATAACTTTATAAACATTAACACAGTTGGCAATCCCAATCAACAAACCTACGAGTAGAGAAAATAAAAATTGTGTAATATTTAAGAAATTACAGAATGCATTTTTCTTTAATAACCACAAACGTGTATAGAGTACTTGTTTAAATAAATGTAACTTGAAATGAGATTATAACGTATTCATGATTCTTTTTATATTAATTTTCAATCGTTAAATTTACACAAAAGTGACTGTAAAGTGTAAACATTGTTAAATGGTCCATAACGAGTGTCATTAAAACCAACAGATTGAAAACGCCTGTACAACAGATTTTAATCAGCATTCAACACAGCAATTTATATGATTTTACTGCTTTAACCTTTCGTTTATAATAGATTTCAATCAAGAAATGACTACTTACTCATTAAATATTTTTTTTATCTCCTTCTATTAGTTTTAAAATGGGCTTTTTGAAACAAATGTGACAACTTTCGTTATAACCCCTGAATGAAAAGTACTGAAGAAAATAATTATTTAATAAATATTAAACACCATATTCATGTTATTCGTTTTATGATAATTTAACGACACAAATTCAGCATTTGTAGTCAAAACAATGAGACCGAACTGTTCTCACAAACTAAACCCAGAGAGCAGTTTATAAGCGAGCCTGAAGGGCCCAGTTATTTCCCTTTGTTTCTATAACAATAAGTGAGGTTTCATTGACTCACATTATAAAACATTTCAATGGGTATCACGCGCAGTGTTGACCCTCCTTCAAAGACCAATTGTTTTAGATAAATTTAAACGCGATTAGAGGCTCTATTGAAACTATTCCATTAAGTATTTGAACAATAGTTTAGATGTTAAACTGTATAATGCAATTAAATTGACAATAGAAGAGTGATCTAATGCAACTTTACTCGAGAATGTATGGCAAAGAGAAAAATGTACAGATGAATAAATAATGAAAAATATTAGAAAAAATCGGCTCACCCGTAATTTTAATTTTTTCTAAAATTTTTTCTAATTTTTTCTAATATTTTTCATTATTTATTCATCTTAATATAAAAATAGCATTGTGAATGCAAAAATCTAAAAGTTTAAAAATGTACAGAATAAAATTATGTCGTTTTATATCGCAAGCGCTCTGGAAGTTGCCGCAGTTCACTGTCGATTGTTAATTTAACCGCATTATAATTTATATTTATTCTTTTTTTAATTAAGTTAAAAACTAACCGCCTTATTCATAAAAACAAGCAAAGTTATAGGAGGCTTATAAAGTGTTTTGTTTCTTTTACTCTTTTGAAAAAAATGATAAAGATAAAAAAAATAACAGTGCAATAGCTAAAATTGAATTAGGCGTTTAAGAATATAAGGCCGTAAGAGTACTTATGTTAAATTTCTAAAATAAATTCTGTGAAAAAAACGTTTTCATATTCGCTAAACTCAATTTCCACATGATGTCTGCGCATTTTGTGCAGATTATTATTATTATATCAAGATAAGATAAAAGATAATTTGTCGAACCCCCCTTTGTTGAAAAATAGGAAAACAAGCGTTTCATCTAATAAAAACATTATTCTCATCTGAATGTTATTTTAGCATTCCCTGTCCGAGTATGGGGGAAATCTCTCGAGAGCACCTCGAAGCTTCTGAGAGCTTATCAAAGCTAAAAGATTAATGTCGTTTTGCGAGAACGTATTAAATATCTTAAATAAAAAGGTTGTTTTAAAGTTTGATCGTAGATAATTGTCGCTGAAGCGTAACATTTTTTTTTGTGTTATTATACTGTCGCCGGTCGCCTAGCACATCATCGCGTTTGCATGCAAAACATCTGCGAAATCAATTCGCTTCGGCAAAGTTTCGCAGATGTTTCGGATACGAATGCGTCATTATGAATATAAGATTCTTGGCGTCGGTGCGAAGGTGATACTAAGGTAAGTAAAAATATTTTTTTAATCCGCATATACTTTACCTATTTACAAGTTTGTTTTTTTAAATAACAGGTTGTCTTTTATTTGAACTCACAACGCCTGTATTTCAAGAAGTGGGCTCCAGCTGAGTTGAGTTCGAGTTGAGTTCGGGTTGAGGTCGGGTCGTGCGTTATCATCTGAACGCAGCCTTACAGTAAAAACAACAAAGTTCTTTCAATATGTCTGATTTCAATTAGTTATAAAATTAAATGAATTGGTGACGCTACGAGGACGGCTGTAGGCCCCTTAAACAACATTTCCAGAAACTTTGTGATTTTTTTTACATCTCTCAACCATCAACATATTAACCTTCGCTAAAAGTCGTTTTATGGAAGCTAAGAAGCTAGTAGTCACTTTAGGCTCTAGGCAAATCCTACTAATATTATAAATGTGAAAGTTTGTGGGTTTGGATGTTTAGATGTTTGGATGTTTGTTCCTTAATCACGCAAAAACTACTAAACGGATCTGCTTGAAATTTGGCACACAGATAGTTGATAGCCTAAATTAAAACATTTAATACTTTTTATCTCGGTATTCCCACGGGAACGGGAACCACGCAGGTGAAACCGCGGGCGGCCGCTAGTATCAAATATAGGCAAATTGTGTTCGAGACAGTTCAAGACCGACCCACTCAAAAATGAAATAAGGAAAAGCATAATTTTACAGGTACGAGGATGGATTGATAAATCCATGACTTCGGAAAGAAGAAACACTTTTTCGGCATATTTTGTTTATTTTATTTCTATACATAATCTTTTTGTGACATTACGTACTCAGTACAACGAAGTTCCTACCTCTTCAACCCATTATTTTTTCAACGCCTGGAAAATGTGGTACGTAACTGAAATGGGGGCTCAATTCAGGCATTACCTTTTGGCTTGATGAAAATCTTTTTCCGTCAAGAAATTCATGTTTGGTATAGGAGAAAAAATATCAGCGGCTAAATCTAAAGAAGAGCAAGGATAATGCAATAATACGTATCGTATTCGATGAGTTTTGATGATACGAGTGCAGCCGAGAGGGTCGACAGGGTCGTTAACAAAAGTTAAAAGTAGCTTGTGCTTTTTATTTCCAAAAGTAATAATCTTTTGCCTTTAAAAAAATGCAGCGTAAAACTTCGTAAGTAGTTTTTCTTATAGGAAACAAAAAAAACTTAGTCACTATTCAAATTACTTAGTCATACAAACCGCCCTCGTAATAATGAGTCTGGAACAATCGTCAGTTGCTCTTATATTGATTACCAGCGACCCGCCCTCGCTTCGCTTCGGTGAAGTGTGGAATTTGACACCATGTATTTTACATATAAACCTTCCTCTTGAATCACTCTATCTATTTAAAAAAACCGCATCAAAATCTGTTGCGTAGTTTTAAAGATCCAAGCATAGGTACATAGGGACAGATAGCGGGAAGCGACTTTGTTTTATACTATGTAGTGATGCTGCGTGACACGACAAAAGACAAGTGCCAAACCTACACAGGAAAAACAGGGAAAGTAACTTTTAATTTCCACGTGAGGCAAAGCGCTGCAGGCGAAATCAACCCGTCTAGATTCTCCATAAGTCTTAAAATTCTTTGCTTACTAAAATCAATCAGAATCTCTCAAGGTAAAACAAAACTTCCTTGTAACATTTTACTTCGCATACTCTGATTATGTCGACATCAGAAAATACAATCCATTACCAATCGATCTCTGAATTGCACTTTACGAGCAGCGTCTACATTATTAATAAAAGAAAAGGTATTGCCTTTAGCAGACGAATCAAAGGCGAAAGACATTGTATACATATGAGGCAATAAAGCCTCTGTTGACTGATGTACTGAATCAGCCTAAATCAGATCGCTTACCCCGAAATCAGAAGGAAAACGAGAACAACCCTTATCTATCGTACATTGCTGTGAATGTCAAGGGTTAGTATTTTGCAGGGCTTTGTTAATATGCATTGTACGTCATGCACATCAATGTTTCCTCTGCTGACTTTCAAGACAGGCCATCGTAAAGAAATATTCAGTCGGTATTTTTGCTTTGTCACAAATCATACCTACGTAGCTATTGTGTATAAAACATGTTACATTATCTTATTCTCTGTACATCTTGTAGCAAATAAATTTTATATGAAAATAGCTTTATATACATTATACTTACACCATATTTTCTGTGATATTTTTCTAAAAGAGAATAATTTAAAAGTCAAATATCAAACTCTTGAGAATATCAAACTGAATTCGAATCTGCACTTAAGGTAAATTTTTACCGGAAAATAATGGAATCACACAAAATAATGGGAAAATTATGAAAACGCGAAAATATACTTACTAATATAATAACTAACCAAAAAAATTTATTGTAATAAACAATAATTCTATTTAATTATTAAAATTGATATTAAAGCCTAAGAAAACAATTATAAATTATTTGTACGAGTAGGTACCTATACAAGGTGTTTGGTAAAAGCCTTATAAAGCCGAATATGGTAGATAGGGACCATCAAATTGAACAACTTTTACTATGGGACCAACTCCGAAATCGCGAAAAAAAAATCAGCTGTTCCATACATTTTGATATTTTCGTTATAATTTTTTGTATGAAACAACTGTTTTTTTTTTCGCGTTTTCCGTGTTGGTCCCATAGTAAAAGTTGTTCCGTTTTATGGTCCCTATCTACCACATTCGGCTTTATAAGGCTTTTACCAAACACCTTGTATAAAATGCTATTATATGTATATACCTAATGTAACTTTTATTTGTCACAGTCATTTAAAATTTTGCATGGGTTCGATAACAATGTTTTGAACAAAATAACATACAAACTTTCCCGTCAAAACATATAGTCTATATCTACTAATATTATAAAAAGGAAAGATTCGATTGACTCACAAACTATTGATCCCATTATAAAAATCATCTATCAAATCATCTATAAAACAAACATTATCAGCGAGTAACATAGGCAATCCTTATCCTTATCCTTACATATAATAAAACAGTAGAAAAAGTGTGTCTGTACATTACATATATTTAAATAAATATATATCTGGCGCGATGGAGACATAGTAATAGAGTGAGAATTTGAAAAAAAAAAGTGTGTCTGTTTGTTTGTCTGTTTGAACACGCTAATCTCCGGAAATACTGAACGGATGCGAATGAAACTTTTTTTGTTTTATAGCTGCTAAGCCTGGGCATAACTTAGGGTATAATTGATTTTGGAAAATGGAACACCTGATGCAGAACCATAATGGTCCAACTTAACTATAAGGAATATAAAAATGACACCCTTGCAAAAGTTGTTCAGCCTGATGAGCATTTTTTGTTGTGGTATAAAAATCGAAGATCTGGAACACCTGATGCAGAACCATAATGGTCCAGCTAAACTATACAAAATATAAAAATGACATCTTTGCAAAAGTTGTTCAGCCTGATGAGCATTTTTTGTTAAGGTATAAAAATCGAAGATCTGGAACACCTGATGCAGAACCGTAATGATCCAGCTAAACTATACAATATATAAAAATGACACCCTTGCAAAAGTTGTTCAGCCTGATGAGCATTTTTTGTTGAGGTACAAAATTCGAAGAAGTGGAATACCTGATGCAGAACCAAGTTTAATTTATGTGCAAAAAATCGGTTAAAGATGTTTAGCATAATATAATAACATAAGCTGGGAGTACCTCCACGTGGTGAAGACAGTAACAGTTTGGGCCTAATTTTAGGCATCGACTTGCCTAAATACGGGTCAGACGCTTAAAGCCGCTGGTGTCGATCTAAGGACTGGTTGTGTTTCGTATGGCAAACTTTATCTGGCTTTTCCAGGGTTAGTAACGCTTCAGGTCTTTTCATATTGGCTCCCGAAAGAAAGACTTCGAACAAAGTTTATAAATATTGTTTTTAAACTATGTTTACAATATTAAATATAAAATAAAATATTTTTTTAACTTTTAACACTACTACAAGTATTTTCTTATGGAGTAAGAAAGAATGTAGTTAACATTATTTCATATTTAAATGCTAGCTGGAGTCATAAAGTCCACGCGTACGAAGTCACGGGCATCAGCTAGTCCTTACATATAATAAAACAGTAGAAAAAGTGTGTCTGTACATTACATATATTTAAAAAAATCTGGGGCGATAGAGACATAGTAATAGAGTAAGAATTTGAAAAAAAAAGTGTGTTTGTCTGTTTGTTTGTCTGTTTGAACACGCTAATCTCCGGAAATACTGAACGGATTCGAATGAAACTTTTTTGGCTATATAGCTATTAAGCCTGGGCATAACTTAGGGTATAATTGATTTTGGAAAATGGAACACCTGATGCAGAACCATAATGGTCCAGCTGAACTTTACAAAATATAAAAATGACATCTTTGCAAAAGTTGCTCAGCCCAATGAGCATTTTTGTTGAGGTATGAAAATCGAAGATCTGGAACACCCGATGCAGAACTATAATAATCCAGCTAAACAATACTAAATATTAAATGACACCTTAGCAAAAGTTGTTCAGCCTGATGAGCATTTTTTGTTGAGGCACAGAATAAGTAATAGTACAAAATGTTGAGGTACAAAAATCGAAGATCTGGAACACCTGATGCAGAACCATAATGGTCCAGCTAAACTATACAAAATATAAAAATGACATCTTTGCAAAAGTTGTTCAGCCTGATGAGCATTTTTGTTGAGGTATAACAATCGAAGATCTGGAACCCCCGATTCAGAAACATAATGATCCAGCTAAACTATACAAAATATAAAAATGATATCTTTGCAAAAGTTGTTCAGCCTGAGGAGCATTTTTTGTTGAGGTATAAAAATCAAAGATCTGGAACACTTGAGGCAGAACCATAACTCTGCTACAAGTATTTTCTTATGCAACTACATTAGTTCATTTATATGCGTACGCCGAAGTCATACAGTCCACGCGTACGAAGTCGCGGGCATCAGCTAGTATTTAATAATGGCATGTAATGTCTATGTGTTTGCACGAGCTTGCAGGAGATTTCGCAATCTGTTCCTAGAGCTTCTACTTTTTTGTGCCTCTATTATTAATACTATGCAATCTGTTTTACAAGCTGCTCTAGAATACTTGCACTAGTTTTTTATGACACAAACCCAGTACGTGTTGCCTTTAAAAAGTTTATTTTTGTTACGGAGCAGCAAAAATGCATTTGCATTTTTTGGTGCTATTGCGGTCTCTGAAACCGGCACCAGGGGGCCGATTCTCACGCGATAGACAAAATGTCGAAATAGAGATATGTCGAAATAAAATGGCGGATCCGCCATTTTGTCTATTCAAACCAGTTTTTGGTATTCTCGAAATGTCACCATAGAGATATGTCGATGGCTAGCCCTCGACATGCAACGTGTGGTCGATAGCGGTAGAGATTGAATATCTCGAACATTAAGTTAGTTGAAGTGTCGAATTGTCTCTTTCTTATGAGATGGGTGGCCATTTGGGACTACAATAATGAATGTTAAGCTACTTTTGAAGAGGCCGAGTACGAGATGGGTGACCGATTGGAACAGCAATAACGAACATTAAGCTACTTTTGAAGAGGCCGGTTACTACATGGGTGATCATTTGAGACTGCGATGACAAATGTTAAGCAATTTTAAGAAATGGCCGGGTGTGGGATGGGTGACCGTTTGTGACTGCGATACGACGAAAGTAAAAAATCTTTAAATAAGGCCGGGTGTGACATGGGTGACCATCTGGTAACCACTTTGAAAATGGTCACCCATCTTAGATGGGTGACCGTTTCGAACAGCAATAACGAATGTTAAGCTACTTTTGAAAAGGCCGGTTGCCAGTTACTAGATGGGTGACCATTTGGGACTGTGATGAGTGACGAATGTTAAGCAATTTTAGGAAACGGTCGGGTGTGGGATGGGTGACCGTTTGTGACTGCGATGCGACGAAAGTAAAAAAGCTTTAAATACGGCCGGGTGTGAGGTGTGAGATGGGTGATCATCTGGTAATCACTTTGAAAATGGTCACCCATCTCAGATGGGTGACCATTTGGAACAGCAATAACGAATGTTAAGCTACTTTTGAAGAGGCCGAGTACGAGATGGGTGACCGTTTTGAACAGCAATAACGAATATTAAGCTACTTTTGAAGAGGCCGGTTACTAGATGGGTGACCATTTGGGACTGCGATGACAACTGTTCAGCAATTTAAGAAATAGCCGGGTGTGGGATGGGTGACCGTTTGTGACTGTGCGTTAATGCGATGAAAGTAAAAAGCTTTAATAAGGCCGGGTGTGAGATGGGTGACCATCTGGTAACCACTTTGTAAATGGTCACCCATCTCAGATGGGTGACCGTTTGGAACAGCAATAACGAAGCTACTTTTGAAGAGGCCGGTTGCCAGTTACTAGATGGGTGACCATTTGGGATTGTGATAACAAATGTTAAG
The DNA here is from genome assembly GCA_928269145.1 of Agriphila tristella. Taxonomy (NCBI): domain Eukaryota; kingdom Metazoa; phylum Arthropoda; class Insecta; order Lepidoptera; family Crambidae; genus Agriphila; species Agriphila tristella. The sequence goes on along the minus strand of OV743431.1, from coordinate 19,902,604 downwards.
CAATTTTAGGAAATGGCCGGGTGTGGGATGGGTGACCGTTTATGACGCGATGCGACGAAAGTAAAAAAAAATAACACTGGGTGTGAGATGGGTGACCATCTGGTTACCACTTTGAAAAAAGGTCGGGTTTGGGATGGGTGACCGACGATGCCAGAAGTAATCAATGTTAAACAACGTTTACAAAGACTGGTTATGAGATGGGTGACCGATTGAGACTTCGATAACGAATGTTAAACAACTTTGTAAAAAGGTAAGATTCGGGATGGGTGACCGACTAAGCCAACAGTAATCAATGTTAAACAGCGTTGCGTTTCTTGCAGGCAGACATAGCCATCGGGCGCGTGCCACAGTGATATAGCATATTTCGAAATATCTCGAAAAAGTCAAGAAATTTAAGAGATTCCAAAGACTTTCGACTTGTAATGTCGAACATTGCTGAGAATAAGTTTTTTGGCTGCAATAGAGATTTTAGTGACATTTTCAATAGAGATTTGTGATTAGAGATAATCTCAAATTCGAGAAATGTCGCAGTGCGCGAGAATAGGCCCCCAGTGCATTGGACACGAATTATTATTATGAAAATCCATTCGAAGTTTGAATTTTAACTATTCACAAACAAGCTTCTGGATCATTTAAAAAAACATTACTTCGGGGGCTAACCATGCATTTCATAAACCATTCCTTTTCAAACTCTTGGTTTAATAAAAAGAATGATTTATATAAAGAAACTACTTTCTTACATTTCATACAAACAAAATTCCATGGATGGTTCGATTGCAATGTAGTAACATACATTAACAATATGCCATTATAGTACAGGTCGAAAACTTTATTTTATTTTAGTACTGCATTTGTGTTGTATATTTATGTAATTATTTTTTACTAATCTGCGATTGGCCATACATATATCTATATTACACAACGTGTTTCTGTAAATTGTGCGGTGAGCGTCGCGAGAGATTTTGCTTGGCCATCAGGCGGTGAGCATGTCATGCGATTTCAGTTGCACTGCTGTTAATATTGCATTCGTTATTGACTCAACAGATTTCTAGCGAGCACTGTATAGTAAAATATTTTTTTAATACACGTTTTTAAAACGGACTAAATTATTACAAAAAAATCGGACTAAAAATATTAAAACGGACTAGTAAAAACAAACTAAAAAGTAAAAAATAAATTCTTCTGTGAATATTTGTAACCCTAGTAACCTATACTTACAGAAATTTTAAACCTAAAAATTTTAAACCAAAAAACGTGGGGCGCATACCATAGACAATATGGATGATACATTTTACAAAACGCCTTCCAGCTTCATCATCTGACCCTGGACCTTATCTCCCATTAGAGTACTCGTCAAGACGATTCTGACAAGCCTAATCACAATGGGGTTGTATGGTTTCATCATTAAGTTCCTGTGGCCTTCTTCCAGTTCCATCATCAGATCAGCTCAATGACACCATAATATTGCATTGCCTTCCAGTTCTGACCTATGTTCAAAGTTTCAAGTCTCTAGCTCAGGGTTCTCCAAACTACGTACTTAGTTCAGCGGCATTCGCTGTTAAGAAAATAAGGCTTTTAACTGATATTGAAACGGCAAGGTTAGTATACTTTAGTTATTTTCATAGCGTAATGTCTTATGGACTGCTATTGTGGGGCTCAGCTGCCAGTATTGAAAATATTTTTGTACTCCAAAAAAGAGCTGTTCGCGCCATATACAATCTACGGCGGAGAGATACCTTGAGACAATTGTTCAAAGAAATAAATATTTTAACTTTGGCAGGCCAATATATTTATGATAATTTAGTTTATGTAAGGAAACACTATGATTCATTTGCTAAGAACAGCAATATTCACCAGTTCAATACAAGAAATAAAGATAAACTTGCCGTTCCAAGATTTAGGCTTGCAAAAACTAGAGGTTCATTTATGGGGAAAGGCATAGCCTTTATTAATAAAGTTCCACAACAAGTGATTGATCTTCCTTTGCATGAATTTAAAAACCATGTTAAAAAACGCTCATGGGTAAAGGTTATTATAAAGTAGATGATTATCTTAAAGATCTAAATGCGTGGAAATGATGTAACACATAACTTGCTAATAAGTACTTTGTGGAAGTAATATAATAAGTCTATGTTGTTGCCAATAATCATGTCACCCTGTTGTAATTTTCTGGTAACGATATATTCAAGTTTGTAAATATCGTTACTTATGGCTGTTACAGCTGATAAGTTTCTTGCGCCCGTTCTTCTTGTCAGCTAAAAAAGTCTGGAACGGGTGGTAGGAAAATATAGACGATTCAAAAGTACTTAATAATTAAGTTTATTTGAATAAAGCTTATTTGACTTTGACTTTGACTTTGACTTTGACTACGGCCCGCGGGCCGGACCGCGGGCCGGGATTACTTGATATCTGGCCCGCCATAAACTGTTTTAAATACATTGTAACATTTAAAATTTAGGTAAGTAAATAAGTGATGGGTAGTAAATTAAGACTCTTTGGTCATGTTAAATAATATGTTTTATTTATTTTTACTAACTTTATTTATTGCACTATAAAAAGTTATATTAACAAAATAACAAAACAGGCGGTTTTGTTATTTTGTTGTAAACATTCTTTCCCTAAGTTGGCTGGAGTATAGGTAGGGTTGCCAGATGGGCAGGATTTGCCTGGATTCTCCCGGAATACAAGATTAGTGGATGAAACTGACTAAAAATCGCGCTGCGCGGCCGTTTTATTTTTCTATGTCTATAACTACTATTTATATACTATGTTTTATTTTACTATGTCTATGCTGTCTAGGCAAGAGTACAAGTTTAGTGGAAGAAACTAACTAAAAATCGCGCTGCGCGGCCGTTTTTCTACAAAAGTCAAGCAATAATATAAGATTAGTGGATGAAACTGACAAAAAATCGTTTTTACAATAGACAGGCAAGATCACAACTTACAAGATCAGTGGATAAAACTAAATAAAAATAGCGCTGCGCGGCCGTTTTCTTACTGTATACAGGCGTTTAAATTACATATTTATTTCTCCCCACAACAACCGCGAAATCCTGACATTTTAAAATTTTCTCCGGATATTTTGGACTTCCGAACTGGCAACCCTAGTAAGTAGAGGTCCTTTTTTTTTGGCCCTCGCGACTTCGTAGAAGAGTCAGTCCGGCCCTTAGACCAAAAAGTTTGGAGACCCATGCTCTAGCTCATCGGGAAGCTAGTTTAAAATCGTTCGCAAACTTTGCGGACAAACAAACAAACAACCAAACGAGAAAGCAACCTTATAAAAACGTGTTAAAAAGCGTCCCACTCGCGCAAACTTTTTGTAAAGGTCATTAGGTTACAAAATAATCAATTGATATTTTCCACCTGTTGGTATCAGAACCATACATTACTATGTATTTTTATGTTTGTTCTGTTCTCTTTTGATATGTAAAGTACAGTTTTCGTAAATACAGTTCGAAGGTTTTTCAAAATTAAAATATTTAAGAGACAGGTTGATTTGTTTTTGTGTACAAACCCAGGATTATAATAAAGTACAAGGTGGACTATGCAAATTCCCGAGCTTTAATCCGGTATAAGGAAAACACCCTAAAAATGTTCCCTTGTTTACTGATTAATTTTCCATTATGTTTGGGATAAAATTTCAATCCCATGTTTCACAAAATCCAACATTTTCAAATTAATTAGGACGGTAACAATAAATAAAATGAGTGGTGTAGTGTTCAACATGCCGGTCACATATTCACAAAAAAAAATTAAATAAAGTGCTTTTCTCTGTTACGAGCAACTAAATGCTACGTTTTAGCACAATTTTAATTTGGACAATGAAAAATGGAATTATGTATGTCAGTACATTTTGCGTTAGTGCCCACAAAATACTACGTACAGAAAAAATATGACACTAAAGCACGACCCGGGCACTCCATACAAGCGTAAGCGTCGCGTTTCAACTCCTATTACACAGACGCTACACAGTGACTTTTTGCACACGCGCAACTGTGTGCGTGCTATTGAATGAGCCTACGGACTAGCCTACGGATGGGCGCCGGTGGGGTGAGGTGATTGATTGTGGGGCGGGGCGGAGAATTTCCTTTCTGTACGGTAGTACTTATATCTATTCTGTGACTAAAGTGTTATTTCATAACCAAATCGATAACAAATCTCCCCATATACCTATCACAAAATACTATTACATACTCTCCATAAGAAGAGTTGTTTTGGAACTTTAGTAATAAACTAAAGTTCCAAAACAACGTTACCCAACCCCCTAAATAATCACAAAGCTTGATTGGAACGCGCTTTCAAAAACTTGCCAAAAATAACAAAGTCCTTTATTTAACGTAGGTAACTTGAAATTTTAAGTGGCACCGACTTTGGTCGTTGCTCTTTCGTCGCCCGGCTTACGTTACGTGAACGATTAATAATTAAAAATCACCTCGACATTTTAGGGTTGCTGCTGTAATTGGATGCATTTTTTAACATACGTCTAGCTGTCATGAATGCTCAAGGGGAGAAAAAGGCATACGAAAGTGAAATTGATTTTGGTTTTGGGCGATGTCTAAAAAATGTATAATTATTTTGGTGGGATTAAGAAGATGATTAGAATAGTAATATTAATACCTTTTAAGTACTAACTCCAATTCGGTGTTCTTGGCACTCCAACTTTTTAATGTTATTCTAAGCAATATTAAAATCCAATTTGAACATTGTAACTCTTATTTTCACTTGAAATCAATAATAACAATCTGATGTATAAAAAATAATTTTATTTTAAAGTCTTTAGCTTTTCTAATATAATTGCCCAACCCGACGTTTTACGAAGTATTAGAAACACTTTAGCGCACAGCTGTAATAAGTGAAAGTACTTCAATTCCTGCTTGTCCCATGTCTCTTGTCTGTATTAGGGTCATTTTCATTTACGAAAATTAAAGTGTGCATGGTGAAAATGGGGGTATTTTTAACAAAAACATATCATAATCTTTTTTGTAACAATTCATTTAGATCATATCTACATCGACAAGCAAAAAAAGAAACAAAAGAATATATATGTAAAAAATAAAAAATAAAAAAGTGTTCAAAAGTCACGTCCATGTTGTGTCGCAAACCCATTTTTCTCGTTTTGAGGCGTTATTCTGGTTATGGCGTGTTATTATTTGTGCCTTTTATTTAACGCCCACGTTTTATAGTCCTTAATCATACTGAAAAGTTAAATTTCAATCAAATATTCCACTTCAGTAATGATTTGTCGATTGGAATATTTTGTCGTAATGATTTTGGGTCACAACCATGGACCTCTACATTATCGTAAATTCTAGTGGTATTTTTTAATATTTCATTTTGGCAACACTGCACCGAGGATGACATGCGGTCGCCATTTGCAATCGTCTATTTCCCGTTTGTCAATTGTTTATGGTTTCGGTGAGAGAATTTTTTGATTTTATTAATTGGCATTTTGTCGAGCATAACGCGTCACAAACGTGATAACCATTCCAAACGCTAAGCCACCGATTTTTTGTGGCATATTTCTTTATGTATTAGAGAAAGCAGCTATAATACCGTGACTAAATTATTATTTGAAAATCTGTTATTTAAGGTTATGTTAAAGTGAACACGTTGCAAAAATGTCACGTCCGTGGGTGTCACAACCGTGGGATATTGTACCATGGTCGTGACGTTCTTCTGTTATTATTTTGCCGCAATGCAAAAAAATGGGTTTTTGGTTCTTTTTCAGTGACAAAAAATCTTTTTAAGTGGCAATTGTAGTCTAAAAAACCACTTGGAAATCTTAATTGTCACAGCCATGGACCAATGTCACATCCATGGCCGGATAATTTTATCTCTGAATCTATCAAAGGCCACCAAGCGGGATATATTCTGTCACACCGCCAGGATAGATAATTGATGTTTTTGACAAGTATTCATACAGCAGCACCACCACAGACCGTACTTCCAGCCCTCCATTGTCACCACCGTGGACCAATGTCACATCCGTGTTCTTTTATTTTTGTTTTAAACTCGTTTTTCTCAATATCTACAAGTCATTAAGCTTTACCACACACTTGGGAGAACATGTCATAAGGGTCTTTTCGAAATACACGCAAAGAATTTCTAATAAAAAAATATGTGTCGTATTTCACCAAAAATGAAAATGACCCATTAACAAACCACCTTAGCAAGTGTGAGAGAGGTCAGAAATATTGAATAGGCTTCAAAACTAGCGTAGTTGCATTGTATATTCGTTTAATAATAAACAATAATCTCTATTGGCACCCCTGACAGCTCTTTGTAAAGTTCGTTAGGGTCACCGTATACATAGAAAGCTTTATGAAATCATAAAACATTGTGCGCGCATATGCTTGCCTTTTAGTGTTACGAGCTTTGAAAGGTTGTTACGGACGAAGCACCTCAATTTGTAGAGGAGGTGTATTTTAGACATAGTTATTTATGGGGGGGAGACAGTTTTGAGTTGGGAGACGGTAAGTCTGTGACACTGCGAAGTAATACATTCTTGAAATTTGTTTTCCATTATATATTTTTTACCTAAAGCAATTTGACTCAAACCCTTCTCTTCTAATAAATTTGTTTTTTTTACAGTTTGCATTATGTAGAAATATTTTTTTATACCTACACACAGGTTCATTGACCGAAGCCTGTTATTAATTTTACTATGGAGACGTAATGCTTAAATGGCCACCTTGAGCAGTTTTACTACCTATCTATTTATTTATATTTAATAGAATTAGTCATGCTCTCTTTAATCATTTCTGCGGTGGTGTCGTGTGGGGCGGGTCGTTACGTTCCCTCAAATATGGTTGAGCGAAGCGATGGCCGGTCCATGCGTCATGCTCGTGAACGGGTGCTGCCAGTGGGAATGGGTCTGCTTCTGAGTACTTATCTTAACGCATATTGAATTGTAAGAATTGCATTTTTTTAAAATATTTTTTATGTCTTGTAACATGTGTTTTTTGGTAAATTTTGCCTACTTAGGTGCACTTTCGAGTAGCAGACAGAGTGATTTCTCAACTAGTTGAAATTTATTTACTCTCATTACCTATCCGATATGTAGTAGGTATTTAATTTCAACCTACCTACCCATTGTGTGCAAACTTTTGTTAATTATTGTGATGGAAAATGACCTCACTTTAAATGTGGAGCTCATTTTTCAATGTTGACGACTCTGTATGAAATATACAGGGAGAAAAAAGCAGGTCTCCCGCTTAGGGTTTGCGAACCGATGGCGTAGCTTCTATGACATTCACAAGTGCTTGTAACAGCCTAGACTGAATAAATTATTTTTGAATTTTGAATTTTTTGAATTATGGTACTTCAACGGCTTTAATGTCTGTAGTTTAAGATAGAATTCTAGTATTGTTATTTATTCGGTGATTGAATATCCTATTAATCCCCGCAAATTGATAATGTATCTGGCGGCCTTTTTTTAACCTCGAAAACGAAAAATAATTGTTAAATTTGTATACCTAACTAAACCCTGTTAAAATTACTTACTATTGTTATTAAACTACCTATTAATTTTACTGTCACATTCATTCATTTCATTTATTCATTTGCCAATAAACATGTTACATTAATGGTTAGTAGTATCTTAAAAACCTTAATTAAGTTTATCTAGATACTAACTAACACATAATGGCACTGTAGGTCTATTACTTAGAATAACATATTTCATATAATATACTGCTATATCTCATGTACGACTGTTTGTTGCCACAAATAAATGAAAAAATATATATATATTTTTTTGTTGCGGATGACATCAACGTAGATGTTAATGTGACAAGATTCCATCGTATTACCAATTTGCGGGGATAGTAGTGCTCGTTTTCCTATTACCCATGTGTACAAAAATTCAACCTACTCACTTTGTACAAAATCAGTGTTCAACTCCATTCGTGCGGGATGTGGGGTTGCAGCCCATCTCGTATTCCCCTTGATGTAAAAGCACTGAGTAACAAATTGTGCACACGCAGCATTCACTCGGGAATACAATTTTTTAAGCCACTTTTTATCCGGCATTACTTTTTTTTTATAACGGGTACTGCGTCAATGGTAAAGCTAGACGTTTTTGAAAAATGGATGACCGACTAACCGTAGTCACTAATCAAAATAACTTAACTGACTGACTTTATAATTGGTTAAAAAAACACGGGCCAATCTCACTCTAATGAAGCCAAAATCTCTATCCTCAACAAATGCAATCTATTTAGATTATACAACCTGTTACAAAAATATCCTTAATGCCGAATATGGTAGATAGGAAACCATCAAACTGAACAACTCATAGACATAGAAAAATTTTCGCCTACCAATAGGACTAAAACTCTGAAATCGCGAAAAAAATCTGCTGTCTCATACAAAAAAAATATTTAAAGTTTATTCATTTTTAAGTATATCTAAAATATTCACTTCTCAAGCTTACGCGCTCACTAGACATGAAATAAAAGACTTTTAACGGATACTAGCGCGGTTTTATTGAAAGTACTTTGGTAATTAGTTTGTATTTGGTTTGATTTTTGATTTTCCCGACGTTTCGGCACCTTTGCAGCTGCCGTGGTCACGGGGGACTGAAGCTACTCGTGAGCCTACCCTCAAGCGATGAATTTTTTGAGACGTTCAGAAATTAATATTTTACAAAAAAAATTTATCTTTTTAATTGGTTTAAGTTGATTTTGTGATTTAATTAATGCTAAAGAGAGAGAATCTACTGAAACTACCACCATTTCACAAAATTGGGAGGCCTCTCCAAGAAAGAAATGGCGAAATAAAACTTGGAGAGGAAAGCCGACCTCCGTCTTTTGTATTTATTAATTTATTTGCAAAAGGAACTAACTGTATCATTAGATCTCGCAGTGTGTGTATGGGGCTTTAGCTTGTGAATGATGGGGTCCCAAGCTGGTGGAATTTTCCAACCATCATCTCTATTGAAATTAGGATATTTATTTATTTCGATAGCCTCGCGGAGCATTCTAGGAATAAATCTACGTTCCTTAGCAAGGATTTGGGGTTTGTCAAATCTAATGTAATGGTTGGGCCCCTCAAAGGCGTGATCACACACTGCAGACTTGTTATCGCGCCTATGTTTCATGTCAGCTACATGCTCTTTAACGCGGGTCCCTATACTTCTCTTTGTTTGCCCGATGTAGGAGAGCCCACAGTCACAATCTAGTTTGTAGACGCCTGCGGCTTGAAGGGGGATGTTACACTTGACAGGTCGTAAGAATTGGTTGATCTTCTTCGGCGGCTTGAAGTAAGTTTTGATTGACGCTCGCTTCAGAATGTTTCCAATCTTGTCAGTGACACCCTTCAAATAAGGTAGGATTTGAAGGGTGTCACTGACAAGATTGGAAACATTCTGAAGCGAGCGTCAATCAAAACTTACTTCAAGCCGCCGAAGAAGATCAACCAATTCTTACGACCTGTCAAGTGTAACATCCCCCTTCAAGCCGCAGGCGTCTACAAACTAGATTGTGACTGTGGGCTCTCCTACATCGGGCAAACAAAGAGAAGTATAGGGACCCGCGTTAAAGAGCATGTAGCTGACATGAAACATAGGCGCGATAACAAGTCTGCAGTGTGTGATCACGCCTTTGAGGGGCCCAACCATTACATTAGATTTGACAAACCCCAAATCCTTGCTAAGGAACGTAGATTTATTCCTAGAATGCTCCGCGAGGCTATCGAAATAAATAAATATCCTAATTTCAATAGAGATGATGGTTGGAAAATTCCACCAGCTTGGGACCCCATCATTCACAAGCTAAAGCCCCATACACACACTGCGAGATCTAATGATACAGTTAGTTCCTTTTGCAAATAAATTAATAAATACAAAAGACGGAGGTCGGCTTTCCTCTCCAAGTTTTATTTCGCCATTTCTTTCTTGGAGAGGCCTCCCAATTTTGTGAAATGGTGGTAGTTTCAGTAGATTCTCTCTCTTTAGCATTAATTAAATCACAAAATCAACTTAAACCAATTAAAAAGATAAATTTTTTTTGTAAAATATTAATTTCTGAACGTCTCAAAAAATTCATCGCTTGAGGGTAGGCTCACGAGTAGCTTCAGTCCCCCGTGACCACGGCAGCTGCAAAGGTGCCGAAACGTCGGGAAAATCAAAAATCAAACCAAATACAAACTAATTACCAAAGTACTTTCAATAAAACCGCGCTAGTATCCGTTAAAAGTCTTTTATTTCATGTCTAGTGAGCGCGTAAGCTTGAGAAGTGAATATGTCAACCAGTACGGACTGGATGTTGCAAACAAATTCCGTCGGTTGGAAGATCTTATGACGAAGCGCGCAAGAAGAATAACATCATTAAACTTCTTGAAGAGATGTCGTGATCAAGATCTCATCCCGCACTGTGTCAGGATTTCTCCAAAACATGACATACGAGGGAGCGCCAAGATCCTACAACAGGCTAGCAAAAAGTTACTCGTGAGCCTTATCCGTGAACATCGTTCCGATTTGGCAGCATTCAATCAACAAATAGATCGCTTGTCCAATGACTTGAAGATACAACTTGCCACGGAGGACTTTAACCATTACATTCTGGTGCTAAATAAACGCGAAACAGCCGTATACAACGAATGTAAGCATAGACAAATTTCTAAATATGAGAAGTTGCACAAACGTCATCATGCATTTCCGTACGATACGAACCATAGAGTAGAAGATGACACCCGTCAATGTCAAACCCGTGCAGTTGTCAATTTATCAAAACAAATATTGGATGAGCCTACTTTAAAAGTATTAAATAAGGGTCTGAATTTCGCGGTAACACCTCGCAGAATACCGTTTGAGGATATTATCTGCAGCGTAGAGGATTGTCTAGTTAAAAATCAGATCAAAAAAGAGGACAGTGAAGCTATACGTCAAGATATTTCATCTGTTTTACGTCGTAGTAAACTGCCCAAGCAAAATCTTCCATATGATGAAAACGTCGCGTTGAAGAACTTACGCACTAGACCTGAATTAACTATCCTTCGAGCTGATAAAGGTAACGCAACGGTAGTTATGGATACGTCGGATTATAACGCAAAAATACAAGAACTTTTGAGTGATGAGAAAACCTACAAACATGTTAAATGTGATCAAACCACCAAGATCCTTAATAATACGAAAGAACTCATCAAAAAACATTCAGAACAGTTAGATCTTGACGTCGATTATCTTATTCCATCCTGCCCTATACCGCCGAAACTGTATGGGTTACCGAAAATACACAAAGACAATGCTCCGCTACGTCCCATTGTAAGCCAAATTGACTCACCAACCTACAAATTGGCTAAACACGTAGCGAAAACACTCACACCACTGAGAGGTAATACATCAACGTTTGTAAAAGATTCCTACCAGTTTGTCAGTGAGATACAACATCTACATCTCGCTGATGATGAAACTATGGTTAGTTTTGATGTTCAGTCCTTATTCACATGCTTACCAGTACAGGACTGCATTGATATCATCAGGAAAAAGCTAGTTGATAACAACATGCCAATTGAATATGCAGAACTACTAGAATTATGCCTAACATCTGGCTATCTGTTATGGAACGAGGAGTTCTACGTGCAAGTGGATGGAGTAGCAATGGGCTCTCCTGTATCCCCCATTGTTGCTGACATTTTCATGGAGGATTTTGAGGAGAAAGCACTAGCCACAGCACCAGTGACTCCCCGGTTCTACAAACGGTACGTAGATGACACTTTCACAATACTACCTAGAGACAGTGTCCCTGCTTTTCTTAACCATCTTAACTCCATAAACCCCAACATACAATTTACTATGGAGTTAGAGGCAGATAATAAACTAGCTTTCCTAGACATTCTCATTATCAGGAATCCGAACCAAACCTTGAGCCATACAGTGTATCGTAAAGCAACCCATACAGACAGATACCTCAATGGTGACTCTCACCATCATCCTATACAGTTAGCTACCGTAGGAAAATCTTTGTTTCAGAGAGCCCGCGGCATCTGTGACAAACAACACCTGACGGCTGAGCTTCAGCACGTCAAACAAGTACTGCGTAAAAACAAGTTGCAAGTACCACGCCTTCGTCACAGAAAACGCGACAAACCAGCCACAGTAGAACGTCAACCTGCCATCCTACCTTATTTGAAGGGTGTCACTGACAAGATTGGAAACATTCTGAAGCGAGCGTCAATCAAAACTTACTTCAAGCCGCCGAAGAAGATCAACCAATTCTTACGACCTGTCAAGTGTAACATCCCCCTTCAAGCCGCAGGCGTCTACAAACTAGATTGTGACTGTGGGCTCTCCTACATCGGGCAAACAAAGAGAAGTATAGGGACCCGCGTTAAAGAGCATGTAGCTGACATGAAACATAGGCGCGATAACAAGTCTGCAGTGTGTGATCACGCCTTTGAGGGGCCCAACCATTACATTAGATTTGACAAACCCCAAATCCTTGCTAAGGAACGTAGATTTATTCCTAGAATGCTCCGCGAGGCTATCGAAATAAATAAATATCCTAATTTCAATAGAGATGATGGTTGGAAAATTCCACCAGCTTGGGACCCCATCATTCACAAGCTAAAGCCCCATACACACACTGCGAGATCTAATGATACAGTTAGTTCCTTTTGCAAATAAATTAATAAATACAAAAGACGGAGGTCGGCTTTCCTCTCCAAGTTTTATTTCGCCATTTCTTTCTTGGAGAGGCCTCCCAATTTTGTGAAATGGTGGTAGTTTCAGTAGATTCTCTCTCTTTAGCATTAATTAAATCACAAAATCAACTTAAACCAATTAAAAAGATAAATTTTTTTTGTAAAATATTAATTTCTGAACGTCTCAAAAAATTCATCGCTTGAGGGTAGGCTCACGAGTAGCTTCAGTCCCCCGTGACCACGGCAGCTGCAAAGGTGCCGAAACGTCGGGAAAATCAAAAATCAAACCAAATACAAACTAATTACCAAAGTACTTTCAATAAAACCGCGCTAGTATCCGTTAAAAGTCTTTTATTTCATATATCTAAAATATACATAATAGCTAGACGAATTGATGTTATGGACGAATTGATACTATGGTCCATTTGATGAACTAGACGAAATTATACTAGTTGTAATAATACTATGGACGAAATGATACTGTAGACGTAATGATACTATGGACCTTATGCACTGGAAGGAAATTAATATTTAACGAAAATATTAAAATGTATGAAACAGCTGCTTTTTTTCCCGATTTCAGAGTTGGTCCAATGTTAAAAGTTGTTAAGTTTCATGAAACCTATTTACAATATTCGGCATTAGGGGTATTTTTTGTAATACTCGTACGTTGTATATAAAAGTCATTAGGTATCATAATCGAAACAAGTATTTTTCACCACAGATTAAAGTTTAAAGTTTAGTAAAGTTAAGAGACTTAAATTGTAAATGAAAAGGAGACTCGGACGGCCAATACAAAAGTTCAAACTAACTCTCCGTAGTGTGCACCAGTTCAAACCAAATCTAGTTTATAGTTTAGCATGTGACGTTTAACCGACGATAGTTCCAGTAACGACATTAAATTTCGTTGAAATGTTGACGACAATGCGACTATAAATTAAATGTCGTATAGCTCTCCCAGCCTGCATAAAAATAATATCCAATCGCTTAGTCACAGTATATTATATGAATATTTTTCAGTTACTGTTTTCAGTACAATTAATCTTCATGCGAATTAGTTTGATTTTATTTTCCTACGAATTATTTAATAGTTTCAAAATACTCATATGAACTAGTGTGACTAATGTTTTCATTTATTGTCGCATTATCATCTCCACCCTCCACCTTGTACATATGTCGCAGGCGTATTGTATATTTAGCCGTATTACATAGCAACTAGCTGTTTTAGAAAACGGCGCCGTATTGTAATACGGCGAGTCAACGATACGCCAGATTGACAATGTGATACGTTGTTCGATACGGCGGAGCACGTTTAGCCGTTTTGTATCAAAGTTCTATAGTAGAGTGACACACTAACAAAATGAAACAGTGCTAAATTGAAAATAATTTAATTTTAATAATTATGAAAAAAGGTAGGTTTAAGTAACTTCTAAAGCAGCTAGTACTTAAGTAGAAGGAAAAATGTGTTCTTTTTATTAGTTTTAAAGAAGAAAGAAAGAATGTATAAGTACTACTTCTATCAAATAAGTAGGTACGGTACAAAAACAGTTTGGTTCTTCTTTGTAAATTGTAATATTAGTTAGACTTACTAGAACATTTAGCAATTTTTTTTGGTTTAAATAATTTTAAAAGTTTAGTTTTTTTGTGTATGTAATGTATCAAAATATTGTTCTTTGGGCACTGCCCAAAAAGTAGGGTCTTCTGAAATATGTTTCTTTAATCTTCACTGGCTTCACTCATTACGTTATATTTTTAACACCAATAATATTGCGTAGTATTCCGCACAACACCAGAATCCATTGCCACCTTAGCATTTTTAATCTCGTTCTTTAAACCAACTTTTTCACACTTTCGCATTGAGCTGCGTAGAAACTATTAAACTGTACATTAAAATTGTCCTTAAAACAGTTTATCTGTACACATTTTGCACGTTTTCTTCATTTAATTCACCCATATTCTAACTTATTTTCGATGCAATATCCGCACTTGACGCCATTTTTAACCGACTTCAAAAAAAGGAGGAGGTTCTCAAGTCGACGGTATTTTTTTTTATTTTTATTTTTTTTTATGTATGTTTTAACATAGCTTCGTCAGTTGTTACCCGATTTGTACAATTCTTTTTTTAACTCAAAGAACATAGTTCGTGTGTGGTCCCATAATTTTTTTACAGAGATCTGGCAAGTAGTTTTTTCATAATCCTGAAAAATATCAATTATTTAGCTCGCCATCGCACGAGTTTTTATGGAATTTCGGACATAACTTCTTTGTTTATGAACCGATTTAGATGATTATTTTTTTATTTGAAAGGGTATACTTCAAGAGTGGTCACAATTTAATTTCATTGTTATTGGACTCCGAACTTCGAAGATACATAAAGGAACTCTTCAAAATCAAATAGTATAAGTAAAGTGATTTAGGTTTTGGTAAGTTTATGGCAATCCAAAACAAACCAAATCATGGTTTGCGATGCAACGTTCTGGACTAGACTTGGACTACGATGACACAAGGAACTCCTCAAAAACAAACAGCGTAAATTTGGAAATTGAGTTCTGGGCATTTTACCATTGAAAATATTATAATTGAGTTCTGGGCATTTGAAAATATTATAATATAAAGCAAAAAAATATTTACACGCTGCGCTTACATACCTACCACTAAAAAGTTGAAAATAAAAAAGCTTTTTAAAAAAAAAGAAAAACCGCCTTCAAAAAACTGAAAACAAAAACAGCTTAAAAATTAAATACCTCTAAAAAGCAAGAAATAATATTCGAATCATTCGTTACACAAATCAATATTAATAAAACTCGTCTAATGAAGTCGGGTGGGGCTTTAAGAAAAAAATGAAGTTGTCCTCCAGCCCCACCCGACTTCAATAGACGTGTTTTATTAATATTGATTTGTGTAACGAATGATTCGAATATAATTTCTTGCTTTTTAGAGGTTTTTGATTTTTAAGCTGTTTTTGTTTTCAGTTTTTTGAAGTCGGTTTTTTTATTGTTATGGTAGGCAGCGCCGCGAGTGTTGATAATTAGTACTAAAAACTGACGGAAAAGCGGCTTATGAACCGCCCAATTACATTACGGCTAGCCGTATTGAAAATCGCAAAGCGCTCTATTCAATGCGGCGTACTTTTGATCAGCCGTTTCGAATACGGCGTATCTTTAATCCGCCCAATTACAATATGGCGCCGTTTTCCAAAACAGCTAGTCGCTATGTAATACGGCGAAATATACAATACCTACGCCTGCAACACATATAATAGGTAAAACTATAAAACTTAATGCTGAGTACAAATTTGAGGGGCGTAAACCACAATGTACGAATAACGTCTTCATACATTACGCTTAGATAAAAACTAAGTATCATTTGAAATATAGTGTTCAAAAATCTTTCAGAGCAGTAACGTCCGATAAGATCCACCCGGGATGCATTGCATTTGACTTGCATGCATTTTTATCAGGTTGTCCCCGTCGCAAAACGGATAGGACAAAATAAACTTTGTTTATACACGTACGCTTTTCGCTCGCGTGGACTACAGGTTATATCGTGCGGGCGGAGACCCGTGACCAGCAGTGGGATACAAAGTAGTCCAAGGTCCCATCTACACGGTTATTTTTAAAGTATATCTAAAAATGAAAAGGGGTGTTCAGACCACTTAAATGAACAACTTTTACTATGGGGCCAACCACGAAATCGCGAAAAAAAATCAGCTGTTCCATAGAAAAGTACAACATCGACTCGACTATAATGTATGGAACAGCTGATTTTTTTTCGCGATTTCTTAGTTGGCCCCATAGTGAAAGTTGTTCATTAACGTGGTCTGAACACCCCTTTTAATTTTTAGATATACTTTAAAAATAGCCGTGTATATCCGTACCAGACGTCAAAATTGGTCCACCGGTCTAGGTATGAAAACGTAACAGGCAGAGTTACTTTCGCATTTCGCATTTATATTAACTAGCTGCCGCCCGCGACTTCGTCTGCGTGGAAAGTTTTTTGCTATCCCTCGGGAACAATTTTCGGGATGAAATGTACTCTATATCTTTTAAACTTACAAAAAAACGACATTTGATTATGCTGTGTCTCTGCGTGTTTTTGCGTACTCATACATCATTATTGCTTTCCTTGTAAGTCCATTTAAGATACGATGAGCATTTTTGTACGACTTTACATTTTTCACATGTCCATTATGCACAACCTATCTACCGAATGTTAAATTATTATATTTTGGTGAGCACGGAAGATCAGTGTTAGGGCACACTCTTGGGTGCCTTAACTTATGCTGAGTGTGAGCCTTTTTTGTGTTCCATTTAGACTAAGCTAAAAATAATTAAGAAGATGTAATTTGGTCACAAAATAAATTATTTCTTTCTTTCTTCTTTCTTTCTATATCCTTCTCTGTACCCCTGACAATGTGTATTTAAAATTTCATGATGATTGGTTCAATAGTTATGAAGTGAAGGCGTAACAAACAAAAAAATTGCATTTAAGTTTAATATTAGTAAACTACTATTAATAGTATGGATTTAATGGAGCTGATAATTTTTATTTTATCATCATAAATATGCCCGACCGACGCGAAGGTTAGTTTTACAAAACTATGTAATATGGTATACCTCAAAGTCAGGAGACAATTACCTATAGTATGGGAGGATCACTCACATGATTAAACTCGAGAAGGGTCTTTGTGTTTATAACAAAAGATATAAAGTAGGCAGGAGGACACTTGGAACAAATCGCGGTGTTTCGTGCACGCACATTATCTACATTACGTACAGTGCAGACAATCTCATGGTCAATATTGTAACAGTTTCTAGGTAGCGTAGCAAGTGAAAACTAAAGAGGGACAGAGTGGCGCTGCAGTGTGCTGTCTAGAATGTTTGTTTATAGGCTAAATATCCTTAAAGGTATCCTAAAGGGACCTGGAAGAGCCACCGTTTTTGAAGTCGGTAAAAAAGATACTATTTCAATAAACGCAAACGAGTGGATGCAGGCAGCGCAGGACCGATCGTCGTGGAGATCCTTAGGGGAGGCCTATACCCAGCAGTGGGTGTCGTGCGGCTGATATGATGAAACGAGTGAAATTTAAAGACCCTTTGTTCGATTTCTTCAGGCAAAAATGTTTATAATATTTTATCAGTTTTAACAATATTCAAAATTAATTATTATTGGAAGAAGATTATACCGTCGTTTCGAAGACGTGGCATTTAATTAAATTAAATATGACGTTTGTAGAGATAAAATTAAATACAAAGAGAAACCGTAAAGACGTCCGTCTTATAGCTATCTGCAGACATCTGTACATGGCAAAAGCATTTATAATTAAGACGATATGTCAAGGGGAGCGAACAGGAAACACACGTGTTCTAAGATAATGTAAGAAACTCCTATATGAGAAAAGTACATTAATAATTTACCTATATAAGGGCTAGGGGGATATGGTTGATGTATTTTGTATTTGAACTGAACATAATATACCTATATCTATTCGGTATTGAATCGTACAAATGGTATCTTGAATTAATATTAAAGGTATCGAAATGGGTGAAAATTTTAAATCATTGTTCTTAAATGTTGTACAAACTGTGCACATTCAACACTTTACGTTATTAAAATGCTATTAAGGCTCCGTTATGCGGAAACGTTTTACCCTGTCTTTTTCTTTACGTGTAAAGAGTATGGAAAATAACCTCACTTCTGCACTTATTCGATGTATTTCGTTGTTCTTTCATCATTATCTTTAGCACAAATACACAGTACGTTAAAGTGTATTTTGAATACGTTTCCTCTATTATTAAGGCTCCCTTACGCGAAATCATTTGTCTCTGTCTTTTTCTTTACGTGTAAAGAGTATGGAAAATAACCTCACTTCTGCACTTTTTCAATGTTTTTCGTTGTTTTTTCATCATTATCTTAAGCACAATTATTTTTCTTGAAAAAAAGTTATTGGAGCAACTGCACAGTACGTTAAAGTGTATTTTGATGTAGAATTCAATATGTTTCCGTTATTATTTGGGTAAATTCGCGGGCGTTTTGAACGCCGTCATTACCATTCACATATTTTCATAATTTTAGAGTAAGAAAATTCTGTCCCCGTGTACTGTAACGAGAATTGGTCCTAGATGAGTAGCATTTAGCAGTAAACGTTTTATTATTTTCGCAACCTATCATGACAATTTTATGACGATGGTAATGACGGCGTTCAAAACGCCCGCGAATTCACCCATTTACGCCAAAGATATGGCCCGCGACAAGCGCTTTTGGTGATATTCTGATTTTTTTCTACAACCATCTGTTAGGGTTATACACAATTTTATGATTGTAGCAACTAGATAAACTCTTTAGCTTGTCGTATGATTTTTTGGTGGCGACAAGTTTACGTTTTCTTTATAAAAAAAATGGCCCGCGCAAACCATGTTTTCCTATTACCGCCCCTTAAGCCAAAAATATGACCACGACAAGCGCTTTTGATGATATTCTGTTTTTTTTTACAATCATCTGTCAGGTTTATACGTAAATTAATACTTATAGTACTGTGCTTGTAGCTACTAGATAATCTCTTTAGCTTGTCGTATGTTTTTTTTTTGTTGCTACAACTTTACATTTTCTATATAAAATATGGCCCGCACAAACCATGTTTTCTTAATATGGACCCTTAAAACTGAAAAGATAACAGAATGTATCAGTGACTAGTGGCCACTGTGCAAAAAAAGAACGAAATATAAGAAAAGAAAATATCTACCGAAAAAAAAACGCTTATGTTGAAGTCCTAACAATTCTTGAAATTAAGTAGGTACTATTCTCAATTTACAAAACTTTGACTGTTTTAATCAGCTCCATTTGTCATTGAAATAAAATCTCACGAAAGTTATTTTGTTAAAAGGCAACAAATAATTATTATCGTATCCTATTAAATTTGCTCAAAGAAGCCCTTTAATTTAAAATAGCTAAAGGTAAAAGTGATGAAAGGAATTCTTGTTATTTACTTTTGGTACAATCAGCGCCAAAACGATTTGAGCATTAAAACTGAACGAAACCGATTACAAAATGGAAATCCCTCCTGGGAATTGAACCCGGAACCCTTCAATTAAGATAATCAAAGTCAAAATACAGTGAGCAGCACATGATGTTATTCAAAACTGTCAAGAATCTGTTATTTATTTTTAATCTTAATAGCTTGGCATTTAAGTATAAAATTGTTTGAATATCATTCCCCTGTCGTGGAAGCCCAGTGGGCCGTTGACCGTACATACACGGTTAATTTTTAAATATATCTAAAAATGAAATGAATTAATCTCTTCCCTATTCTAATCAAGTATGTACAGTCAAAAGTTTCAATATTTAATAATTGGTCAAGATATTGAGGTTTATTTATGTCCCAAAAATTTTACACACGCTTAATCAAAAGATACTATCTTGTTTATCTACTTACCTAAATATTGAAAAGAATGAATCTACGCACGCGTCTTGTTATTTTTGTGAGTTTGCCGATTAGCAAGATTTTTTCCGATATCTTCAAACTATTAATTTTTTACTTTTAACTGCACGTTCATATTCAGAAACATGGTCTGATATCTCCATTTCATTTTTAGATATAACTACTTAAAAATTAATGGTGTATACTTTTTTTTATATCCCGACTTTTATTTTATACTTACTTTATTTACTTTATTATTCACAACCTTAAATATGTCTCTATATACGTATGACTAACGGACTTATTCATAAAATATCCTTAAAGTAGAATTTGCGTCAAATAACCTTATGCAAAAACATATTTTAAGAAAATGTTCGCATTAGGTATATACTTCCCACGCACTTAATTTTCACTGAAGATTTCCATGTAAAGAACTCTCAAGATTCTTTCGTTCAAATCGAATAAACATCTTATTGTGACGCACCTTACTTATTTTTGTTTTTACAAAAGGTTTCATAATGTTTCACGTAAGCTCTTTACAGAAAATGGATGAGAATAAGTCAAGGTTTTGGCATGAAAAAAAATATTATAGATGTTTTTGCGTGAGATTGGCTACAGCTTTTTATAACAGGTTTTCTTAATGTTTGTTTAGTTTAAAACAACTTCAAAATTCGATTTAAATATTTTTTTTCTTTTCATTCATAGCAGAAGATAAACAAAAACCTTTTTAGTTTGGGGCCCTATTTTTTAATCCTTCGGCTAACACTAAGTTCTAGGTTTGGCTACGGGTCAGTTTGTAAAGAGCGCTTGACGCCAGTGGAAGTGTTTAAAAAATATAGCTGACCCCAGTACTAATTTATTCTGTGCAATGATTGTACACACGCTTTTGTAGGTATTGTCCGTATTGTCTGTGTTTTAACTTAAAACGAAATTAATTTTATCCTTGTTGTCTTGATAAAAAAAAGTTTGTAGAGTTAATTTTTTGAAATATTTGTTCTTGATTTACAATTTATTACCAACTGTTGTAATGGATTTAAAGCGTGAGAACCCTTGGTGTCACGGCAACCAATAATGAACGGATAGAGAAGAAAATTAATAAAATATATAGGTCTATTTCCTGTAATTATCTCTGTAAATAAATACAAACAAACAAATCGATGCTCCCGTTCACTGGTTACGCCAGTCTCGACGGCATCAAAGGTCCTAATTAATATATGGGGTGTTTTGAATTTATCAAGGTGTATTTTCGGGTCTATTTAAAAACAAAATGTATTTATTTATTGCGTACCCAAGAAATTCGGACGGATTTATAAAAATCTTAAAGTTCTGGAAGCGACTGACAACGTCTCTAAAGTCTTGTTTACATTAATGGCAATTTATGATGAAGCCGTGTAAACTTCATTTATTTACTAATGATCTGATAAATTCGTTTTTGCGGCTATTCTTTTTCTTTATATTTCTCATAGATAAAATTACTCTATCGGGTAATTTTACGCGTGTTTTTTTTTCGATAGATGTTCGTGTTAAGGGTACTAAATTGCAACAAACAGAATGATTCAATCAAAAGCTTTTCTTAACAGTACCTCTATACAACATGTAACAGACCAGACTATGGTAGATAGGGACCATCAAACTGAACATCTTTTACTACGGGACCAACTCTGAAATCTCGAAAAAAATATCAGCTGTTTGTAAATTAATAACGAAAATATGATAATGTATGAAACAGCTGATTTCTTTTGCGATTTCTGAGTTGGTCCCATAGTAAATGTTGTTCAGTTTGTTGGTCCTTATCTACCATAATATTCTGGTTTGGTAGTTAATTCTGTTACACGTTGTTAAAAAGGCGGCTTGTACCGAATGCATATTCAGACCCCAAAATATTCGAACCAATCTATACAGCACTTTACATTCCTCTTTGCGTATTATACAGTGACTCTGGAAACGTCATTTTAACATCTCAAATGGCGTTATTAAATTCTTCAGCAACTGACGGAGAAAAATAAAAGCTTCTTATTCGTCCTAATTTGAGACATTGCTGACGGAAAATGAAATGGCCATTTGCACGTCAGGGTTTGCTTATTCATGGGGAAATGTTATGCCGCTTTTAAATAACAGCGCAAAAGAAGTTAGTCCCATTTATTTATTAGCTAAGAGACATGAATAAATATCAAAGCATTTGTAATTATATTAAGGACGACTGGCGCATTTATTGTTCAACTAGCGGCCGCCCGCAGTCTCACCCGCGTGGTTCCCGTTCCCGTGGGAATATCGGGGTAAAAAGTATCCTATGTTTTAATCTAGGTTATCTACTATCTGTGTGCCAAATTTCAACCAAATCCGTTCAGTAGTTTTTGCGTGATTGAGGAACAAACATCCAAACATCCAAACATCTAAACATCCAAACATCCAAACCCACAAACTTTCACATTTATAATATTAGTAGGATAGGATTAGTAGGATAGTAGGAAGGATAGGATGGGAGCCATTGCATGGTCGAATCAGAAATTAGAAGAACTAACGCCCGATTGCACTAAACTTAAGGATCGCCTTGAGTCTTTTCCTAACTACAACACGACCAAATTAAAACGGTGTCATAAACTTAGCCGTCATGTAGCTGTCATTCGCCTAGTTATCTTGGTCGAGTTGTAAATAAGAAAAGACTTAGGCGATTCTTAAGCTTAGTGCTTTTGCAGTAACCGACGACGATCGACTAATGTACTATATAATATTAATAGGTACGTTCTCTGTGTTAATAAATGTTAATGTGTTTGCTCTCAATGCAGGCAGTTTGTAATCTAACAATGATGTAATACTAGCTTTTGCCCGCGACTTCGTCCGCGTGGACATTCGGAAAATCGCTATGGACTTTGATCATTTGTTTATAGAAGTACTCCTATGAAATTCAAGTCGTAATATCTATTTATATTTTTTCCAATACAAAGTTTGATCTCCATTTGGCCCCTATAGGGGTTGAATAATGTGTACCACTTAAAAATAAATGTCATTTTCGCAATCAAAATCGCATAAAATTTCGATAGCGACACCTATATCGATGTTGGGCTTTTTTTTACCCCATTTACCCCCTCAACCCTTTGGTTGAGTTTCGGAAAACCATGAAACACGTGTTTGCTTATTTGTTTTTAGAAGTAACTCCTACGAAGTTTCAAGTTGAAATTACTATTATTAATTATAAATTAAATATTTTTTTTCCTTCGAAGCTCTTATTAAATTAGCCTCATCTGTCAGATATAAACGGACAAAGAGCGGGTTGGAACTTACCAGAATCAGTTGTAGTTTTATTTGCTGAGGATGCTGTCACAGAATAAATATAGCTAAAACCACAACAGTAACGCAACTACATGCAAATGCAAACGTCTCGTTCGAATCAGCGCACTGCCACAGACACACCACTCATGATCTTGAGCTCTAAACAAGGTTTGCAGTGCAGCCCAGCAGCCAGCCAGTCACGAGAGCTGCGTCGTGTTCGTCAGGACCAGGAGATTATTATACTTATTATGAGTTCAAGATGACGTGACGGGCGTGCAGTAGACAAGCAGCCATGGTAATGAGTACGTATCGCTACTTCGGTGCCATCATCCCTTTCGGAAGGTTTGATCCGTTTCCCGAAATATCCGATCCAAAATCATCGTTTCCTAAAATAATAATTTCCTAAAACACCCTTTTCTAAAACATCTGATTCCTAAAACATCCCACCTACTAAGCGAGCAGCCTCCTGCGAGGCTCGCCACACGCAGCAAACGTGTGCCTCGCGAGGCAGCGCGCTTGGTGGGGACCCGCCTAATCGCGTAAAACACGGCTGGTCGGATCCTGGTTGAAGGTTCCCTAAGGATTTTCTCCAATATCCACGCGGACGAAGTCACGAGCAGAAGCTAGTAAATCATAAAATTAACACAAAAATTGTTGTGTTGTAAAATTATCTATTAGGTTAACTTAAATTTAATATCTACCCCCCGTTTAAAAGCAGTTTGTGCGGGTATACAGTTAGAAGGTTAAATCCTGCATCGCAAACGCGGTTTTCCGAACACGATCAGGTTTTCAGTTTTCAACGTTTATCAACAGTGTATTCGACTAAACGTTATTTGGCTCA
This sequence comes from Agriphila tristella, assembly GCA_928269145.1. Classification (NCBI taxonomy): domain Eukaryota; kingdom Metazoa; phylum Arthropoda; class Insecta; order Lepidoptera; family Crambidae; genus Agriphila; species Agriphila tristella. The sequence goes on along the minus strand of OV743431.1, from coordinate 19,878,434 downwards.
GTCTGGCTTTGGTCAGTCTAACTCAATCCTACGTCTATGATGGCTAATTGTCAGTTAGACTCAGAATTCCGAGCTCACTTTTAATTCCTTTAGATTTCTGCAGGATGTACTAAGACTATAGGTACAAACCCGTTGCAGCATTTTGAAATGCAAATAATGTGGAAATAGCCAGCTTTTTGAGTAACGCGTCATTACTCATAAACATATTATCATTGACAATATGCTCGTAGGTATGCAGCGAAAACAGAGCACATATTTGCAACTATCATCATTCATAATGCTCGTAATGAAAAAACAATCACAGTTCTGTGATCATCAGTGTATTTTATTTCTGTAAAGGACGAACAAGACAATAGTTAAGAAAAATGCTTGCATTTGATAATGTTCATAACAAAAATGATTATTTTTTTCTATTAAAAAAACAAAGATTTCGGTTGCGCTCGTAACAAACGCTTTAATTAAAATTAAGTGTTATTGCTTCTATGTTGTATGTAACAGGTTGCTTATACTTAATCAGTTTAATGCACTTAAAACAACGACGCGCTTCCACTATATTGTGGCAGGTTAAACAAACTCTAAGCGGTAGTTCATCAGCGGCGGTAAACTCTATTATACTCAAACCACTGGTTAGTGTAACATTAAAACACGAACAACACACATTATATCGCCGTTATACAACGAAAACCAATTAAATCATAAAAAGTGCAAACGGAGATATCGCGATTACAAAGTTTATGGGGTTGAAAATACCCTTTGTAGTATTATATTGTTAGTATTACTTCATAGCATTAGTACATTGGTAAATGTTCAATTTAAACTTATCTTTTGAGATTTAAAAAGGTTATTGCTTTATAAAGAAATTTACAATAATTGTCACAAGGTCACCTATTTAATTGGTTTTCCCTGAGAAATGATAAATGTCTATAAATTCAAAAGTATTAGGAATACAGCAAATTTCGAGAAATTACTTCTTAATTTTAGTTAATTTAGACTAACCATGATAAAAATATACCTATGCAGCTGTCCCTTGTGAAGTTACAAGTGAAAATGTATCAAGATAATTGGTTTTCCCTGCAGAAAATTTAGGAACGTAAAAGTTAAGCAAGTAATTTATTAGCGTTTTAGTACATTCATTTGTTATCAAATTTATAGCTCGAAATAATTAATTAATTACAAATTGGCTTGATTAGTTCAAATAACAATGAAAGCACGCTTCAAATGCCAGCAACAGGTAACAAGAAATTAATGTAAATAAAAGAAAAACTGACTTACGAGTGACGGACCGACCGACTGACTGACATACTAAAGCAAAGCCAGTATTATTGAGCTAGACGTCTAAAATTGAATACAAAATGTACCTTTGAAACCTTTGATAATCCTGCTTGGAAAGAACTTCCCGAAATTCCCGCGGGAAAATATTTTTTGGGAAAAAATATTAATCTAGGCTATCTACTATCTGTGTTCCAAATTCCAACCAAAACTGTTCAGTAGTTTTTGCGTGATTGAAGAACAATCATCTAAACATCCAAACCCACAAACTTTCACATTTATATAGTGGGATAATATTAGTAGGATGACTAAGCATTTTCATATTCTAGTTAGGCAAAACTGAGAATGTGACATTAAAATGATTTAATTAAAATTTTAAATAATTAGGACAGTATAAACAAAACACCTAATAAAAAAACCGGACAAGTGCGATTCAGACTCGCCCACCGTGGGTTCCGTACAATAAATAATTATAATTTGTTCAGGAATCGAGTCTCGTAGTTTTTCCGAGATTTTGCCGATTTTGCCGATTTGACTACAAATATATAGATTTCAGATTTATACATGTAGCTACTTGTAGAATAAGACGATATTACTTTCCAAATTTCATAGTTCTAGGTCAACGGAAAGTATAGATTTCCTTGAAAGCGTCTGAATATGTGTTTTTGTGGCAAAAACGGCCGTATCCTTTTTTGTTTTTTTCACAGCTTCTAAGAACTGTAGATTTGAGTAGGTATACCTCCACACGTTCCCAAGATAAGGGATACAGACAGATGGACGGACAACCGTCCATCTGTCTGTCAGTCAAGATCATTATTACCGTTAGTCATTATCCGAAGATATTAAGGAATCGTTTTTCGCTGTAGATTAGGATGCATTCGTGAATAAATTATCGTCTGAGAAAAGTCAGAGAAAACCAATTATCTGGATATACAATATTTTCTTAGATGATTAGATTGTATTAGTTTATATGGAATTCGTCAGGTAAAATAAATTAAACTGTTTTAATAGCTTTTATTTGATCATTTTAATCTAGTATGGAGATTTAAATCTTTGAAAATGGTTGTTACTGAGGGAAAAATAGAATAATTCCTGAGCTGTCTCTGAAAAAAACCAAATTTTATCAGTTAACTGACAATCATTGGAGACAAATATGTCAGAAGTCAAGTTTATTCTGTTTAATATTTTGTATTTGAAAACAAAGCTTGGCAATGCTTGAAATAATTGGTTATCTAATTAACAGAAGCGAAACTATAGGAGTTAGCGATTAATGGGTTTTCGCAGACGAAAGAGCACAAAATTGTAAGTACTTTGGCATTCATAAGTCATTTTCGTAAAAAAATCGATTTAATTGGTTTTCGTTGTATAGCGGCGATATATACTAGTGCAAAGATTTTCTTGCAAAAGATGGAAAATTCAACGTCACCCAGCGTGCAATGGAGAGAGCCGTGCTCGGCGTTTCCCTGCGTGATCGAATCAGAAATGAGGAGATCCGTAGGAGAACTAAAGTAACAGCCATCGCTCGAAGGATTGTTTAGCTGAAGTGGCAGTGGGCTGGACACATAGCGAGAAGAACCGATGGCCGTTGGGGCGGAAAGGTTCTTGAATGGCGACCGCCCACCAGACAATGCTCCGTGGGTAGACCTCTGACAAGGTGGACCGACGATCTGGTGAAAGTCACAGGAAGCCGCTGGATGCGGGCAGCGCAGGATCTGGATGGGGGAGGCTTTTTCAGGCATTCCCCATTATTTAGTCCTAAATCAAGTTTGGTTACTAGATAAAACATAAAAAAACGAATACATAAGTAACCAAAGAGTAAGAAATAAATCTACTAAGCACGATTACTTCAAACAGGTCTTTGGCTAAAAAATTCGAGATTCAAATTATGAAATATTTCATTAGTTTACTCACTGATGAAAGTAGAATTTCACTACTTTCTATATTATTAAGCTCTCTAAATTCTTAACGAAGTTTTCAGACAACTGCCCAAGAAAGGCGCCGACATCGCATTTATAATATGATATTTTAAAAATAGATAGTTACACAGTGATACTTACCCCGCGTTCCGAATCACGCTCACAGCGCTGTTAGCGCGTATCCGACCAAATTAAATAGTCACAAAATATTACACAAATAGGGTTATTGTGTACCTACTTTATTTAATGGATTATACGCTAACAGTGCTGTTGGCGTGATTCGGAACGCGGCCTCAGGTACATACATTGCAAACATTTATATTTACGAAATCGTTCCCAAAACGTGACTTTTCAAAGTAACATAACCCTATAATGATCGTTGCTTTTAAACCGAGCATTATTTTACAGAAAATATCAGACAAAAATATATCGATACCATTTATGGTATGTAGTAATAGAAGTAGGTAACTTGGCATGGTAGAAAGCGTCAGGAACAAAAGGTAAATTTGACACCCAATATAAAAATACAGAAGTCAAACGAAAAAATTAAAACAACAAATGAATCAAAGGGCCAAATTTTGTCCTCTTTCAATAGTCAACACCAAAGAACTTTTAATTATAAATTCTTTCAAAGGTAACTTCGGTATCAATATTTTACTTTATCCTTTTGCGTATCACAAACTCTACAGAATCCTTAAAAAGCCGAAGTACTTTTAATTAATTAAAAACGAAATATCAGATTGTAATAAATTTGGAATCCATTAGTACGAGCTATTACTAATTAACAACGCTTATTAACTGTGATGGAAAGATACTTGTCTGTCTTAGAATTACTCTCAAAATAAATTGTCTTGACATCTATCTGAAGAGGCCGGCTAAACATTTCGAAAGAATGGCCATTTGGAAAGGCTTAAAGGTTTTGCCACCTCATTTTATTGTGACAAGGGGCCGTCACGATAAAATACAAGGTATTTTCTCAACTGTTAGAACTATTTCTTATTTTATAAAAGTAAGTAAATATTTGTTTCGTAGAAAAATGAAACGAATTTATGAAATATATTTTCTTTAAAGGCTTTATGCGGCTGATATGATGAAAGACTTTATAATATATGTAGCCTTCAATCTATAATAAGACTAATAATTACTAATAATAGTCTAATCTGTAATAGTGCTTATTTCAAATTAGAACAATCGTCACTAATAGGTGTTACTGTTAAGCATTTGCAAGCGTTTCTTAATTGCTCACAAAATCTGTGGTGTTTTTTATTCACTCTCGAAATTATTAGAATGTGTTTAGTCCATAAAACGAAACAACTTTCTCCATGAAACATGTGTCGAAATACGCCAAAAAAATTTGGTCATCCCTTACTAAACTGATCTTACTGAACACGTGATCTTTTTGATTTGTATAGAAAGTATTTTTTTTTTACCATGTATCTTAGAAATTTGATCAGTTTCATGGACTGAACATATCCTTAAAATTTGGAGAGTGCACAAAAAAACACCTTGTATAACAAATAATAGTCACCTATCCTGATACCGTCCGAGAGCGCGGCGCTCCGATATCAGATTACAATACTACTTTAAAAATCCTTTCACCTACGTTATGGATGCGATGGTTTTTTTTATTTTGCATTACTCCCCGCTTTTTGGCATAGGCAAGACTTTTTTGCCAATATTCTTTTTTTACTTCTTTTCTTTTGCTTTATGAGCAATTTTCGTTTCTTTTTCTTTTTTTTCACTAATATTTACCGTGAGCGTTGAAAGTTGAATGCATAGTGCATAGTACTCGTTTAACTAATTTGATATTACTTATTCATCATGATTTGTGCTAAGTGTAACGAAACCGCGAATGATGCTGTTGAGTGTAAGGCTTGCAATGGTTTTTACCATTTCGTTTGTGCTGGTCTGGCGGAAACCAGTTACAGAAAAATGGGTGCTGAGAAAAAAGCCGCTTGGCGTTGCACAAATTGCCGAAACTCCACGGATACAAGCAGTTTACAGCTGTTACAAGAAATTAGAGCGATTCGCACAGATATTCAAGATCTGAAATCTATTAAAACTGAGTTTGCTGTTCTCAAGACCGATATTCATAACCTGACTATTGGAATGCAAAACTTTAACTCTAAATGGACCGAACTGGAACAGCGATTTAGTGATTTGGAAGATCGCCTTACTATTGTTGAAAGTAAATTAACTATTGCGTCATCGTTGCAGTCGGAGCTCGAGGCTGCTAATTTGAAGATTTCTACCCTTGAAACGGAAAGTAATGATCGTGCTCAATACTTTAGAATGAATAATATTGAAATATCGGGAGTGCCTATAGCTAAAGGTGAAAATCTTAATAGTATCCTCCAGTCCATATGCGTCAAGGCAGGCGTTAAGCTCGATAAAGAAGACGTAGACACGATTCATAGAGTGCGTCGTTATAAGACTGGTGGTACATCAAGTTCGGATGAACGAGCGCCGGCTATCGTGGTCAAGCTCACTCGGCGAGCGGTCAAAGATCAGGTGCTGGCTGCGGTGCGCGCGCGCCGTGGTCTCACCACCGCCGACATCGGGCTGGCTGGCGCCGCTGCCCCTATTTATGTGGGTGACCATCTGACACCATCCAACAAACTGCTGTTGAAACGTGCTCGACAAACTAAGACTGAACGTGGTTATTCATTTTTGTGGATCAGAGACTGTAAAATTTTCATGAGAAAAAATGAAACCTCTAAGGTTATCCGTATAGTAAATGAAAGTGATATAAAGAATATTAAATACAAATACAAATACAAATAATTGAAAAGAAATAATGAAAATACAATTTGCATACCATAAAATAAACTTATCAAGTTATCAACAAAATAATGTGGAACAGGGGGGTAATAAGAGAATTTTTACAATAATATCGGTCGCTGCCGCAAACTTGTTACTACACCACGCCACGGGCACACACAACAGCCACCAACAGCAGCCAGCGCGGTGTACATAGAAAAGTGAGCGCTAAACAACGTGTTATACGGGTCATAATAGTGTGCGGCAGTGACTGAGAGGATACACGAAGCACTAAAACTATGAACTTAGAATTATGTTACAGTTTGGTAAGTATGATGTTGATGATATAACTATTAATGAGTAGGTAGTATACAGTGTACTGATACCTAAACTAGGCCGAGCCTGTATTATAAGTACCAGTTCCTTCCTAATGACTTAATTAATGTGGATGATGCAGTTTGCTTAAGTAATTTTACCTAAGTGTTTTATTTTTAATATTATTCTTTTATGACAATCGAATATACATAGGTAGGTAAGTTAAATTTTGTAATGTTAAATAGTACTTTTACATATATATATATATTTTCATTATTACGCCAAAAATGCGTAATTATATGTGTGCTAAGAATCTTAATTTATTAATATTATTACTACTTATAATTACTAACTTTAATTGTATAATATTATTATTGTCCACTCTTTTACAAATTAACAATTGTAATAAATGACTTGCAAGTAAATATTACTTTGTGAGTCACGAAAATTTTGTTAATTTTTTATGTGTTTCAATTATATTTTTTGGTTTAATGTCTGGCTTGTCTGACGCACGGTTTGTTAGCTTTCTTTTTCCAGCGATCGCAGCATTTTTTACAATGCTAAATTCACTGTCGGGGTATAAGTATAAATATGATGTAAACAACCACATATTCCTCTATTTTTGTTACACTTTGATAACATCTAAAAACCTGTTATTGTGTCGTATTAAATGTCTATTTTCTATATGTTACTTTGTTCGTCAAACGCATCTACATATCCATGTTATTTACCTTAGCTGGTCATTCGAACAAAATTATCAATATTATATGCATTTAAGGTATTTTATGGTGTCTCATTATTACGCGCGTACTGCGTTATGCCTATGTTTGTCTTTCATTATAATCAGATTGAAAGTGCAGAATATTTACAAACCCCAAATTTCTTTTTACTGTATTTTTATATTTAAAACCAGAAATCTGAATAGTTTACCATTTCATAAGTTTATTTTATTATTTAAATTAAAAAATAGCAAGCCTATATCAATTTCTTGTGCCTATTACAAAGTGTTTTTTATCGTGAGTCTAATAATATTTTTTGTTCTATCTTACTTGACGGTTATTATCTTACTTTTAATTAACAGTTTTGTAATTTCATACGTAAAATGCTCACATCTAACGGTTAATTTTATTTTGTCGCATTGCATTAATAATTATTTTATTTTATTTTGTTTACATAAATGTCTCCTACAAACATAACTGGTTATTACCAGAATGTACGAGGGCTCAGAACTAAGTCTCATAAATTTTTATCTGGGGTTTCGTCGTCCGATTATGATTTTCTATGTGTTACCGAAAGTTGGTTGACAAATGACTTTTTTGATCGCGAGTATTTTGACAGAAGGTATAAAGTATATCGCTGTGACCGTTGCATGCAGTCGAGCGGCCTTGAGCGAGGTGGCGGAACTATTGTGGCGGTACGCGACACTTTTGTGTCGCTACGTAGAAACTGGCCGACCCCTCCACCCGCCGCCGCAGAATGTGTATGGGTTTCTATACAGTTAGAACTAGATAAATATTTAAATATTGCGTGTATATATATTCCGCGGGTGGCCGGTTACTGTGATACCTTAGGTTCATTCTTTGATAGCTGCAGTCGCATTATGAATGAAAGACCAAATGATATATTTTTGATATGTGGCGATTTCAACATTCCTGAAGCGAATTGGAGTGAATCCGACCTCGCGTATATGAACCTACAACAATGTGGTAACCTCAATGTACAACTGTTGGGCGATTTTTTGGCTTTTTGTGACTTAAAGCAATATAGTGACGTTCGAAACCTTAATAAGCGATTACTAGACTTAATTTTATGCAATGATAATACTTGTCGGGTCATCGGTTGTGATCAACCACTTGTAACCGAAGATTCACATCACAAGTCACTTATATTAACTTTAAATTTAGATAACGTTGCATTTTTAGGTCAGAACCCCTTGCATATTTATAACTTTTCAGCTGCAAATTATGACAGTATTAATGAAGAATTATCAGAAGTAGATTGGCATGCGATGTTTTCCGAGTTACCACTTGATTCATGTATTAATATGTTTTATGATATTTTAAATAGCTCAGTGTCTCGTCACGTTCCCATTCGTATTATTAAATCGGCTAAGTCCTATCCCATCTGGCACACTAAAGCACTTAGGTGTATTTTGCGTGATAAGTGTAAATATCATCAATTATGGAAAAAGTACAATAATCCTTTAGATTATTCAAGTTTCAGGGTACTTAGAAAGAGAGCTGCCAAAGTTGAAAGAAGATGTTACAACGATTATATTGCTTTTTGTGAGCTGAAGATTAAATCAGATCCCAACTTCTTTTGGTCGTATGTAAAGTCAATAAGGTCAAAAGATCTGATGCCTCATACAATGCATTACGCAGGACGCACTGTGTCGGGTGGTCAGGATATATGTGAATTGTTTAGTGAACATTTTCAATCAGTCTTTGAGCCGGGTGGTTTGAATTCGTCAATACTTGGCGAATTGGAACCATCTGGAACGACTTGCGTTAATATCAGTACAATTGAAATTACCCTACCTCTTGTGCAAAAGTATTTAGAATCTATTAACACAAATAAAGGTGCAGGGCCTGACGGCATTCATCCGCTACTGATAAGCAAATGTTCCCATACATTAGCGCTACCCATTATGTTATTATTTAAAAAGTCACTTACTGAAGGCTGCGTTCCAGACATTTGGAAGCAAGCTTGGATCACCCCTATTCCTAAAGGTGATGCCGGCCCTGATATAGCAAAATATCGCGGAATCTCAAAATTGTGTCAATTTGCAAAGATACTGGAAAAACTAGTGACTGATCAAATTTCACATGCAGTTCATAACATAATTAATCCGAATCAACATGGTTTTTTCCAGGGCCGCAGTGTTGATACTAGTCTATTGTTATTTTCAGAATTAATTTTTAATGCTATGAATGATAATTATCAGGTCGACGCAATTTACACTGATTTTGCTAAATGTTTTGACAAAATTTGTCATAACACTCTATTGCTTAAACTTTCGCGACTTGGTATTCACGGGGATCTCTTGCGATGGATTAAGTCGTACATAGAAAGAAGAACCCAGGCAGTTGTACTGAGAGGTTTCACATCACAATATAGAGAAATTAGTTCAGGAGTTCCTCAAGGGTCACACCTTGGACCATTATTGTTTAATTTATATGTAAATGACATTAGTACTACTTGTAAATCAGATACGTTACTATATGCTGATGATACAAAAAATTTTAGAATAATCCGGAACCCTCATGATTCTCAACTTCTGCAAAATGACCTAAAAGCATTCGAAACTTATTGTCAAGATTATAAACTACGCCTTAATTTAGAAAAATGCCATGTTATCAGTTTCAGCAGAAAGCGCAGCCCTATTAGTTATGAATACAGTTTATTTGGCAAAGTTTTATCAAGAGTAAATGAAATCAGGGACTTGGGGGTAACCATGGATTCTCAATTAACTTTTGTTCCACACATAGATAACATCATAAAAAAATCTTATAAGCAGCTTGGTTTTATTCTGCGTGTTGGTAAGCCTTTCAAATCTTCATTAACATACAAAATTCTATATAACAGTTTTGTTCGAAGTCACCTTGAGTTTGCTTGTTCGGTCTGGCATCCCTTTTATAGAGTACATATCAATAGAATTGAGCGCATTCAAAAAAAGTTTGTTAAATGTCTTGATTATAGGCTTGGTTATCACTATTCGGACTACGAAACCTCACTTAAACGTTATAATGTTATGCCTTTAGAATCTCGCCATAACTATTTCGATTGTATATTATTATTCAAAATACTGCGTAATATTATTGCCGTCCCTGCCCTTTTACATTATATTTCATTTAGAGTACCTCGTGGGTGTGAGCGTAAATGTGTAAAGAAACCATTATTTAGTATACCATACAGTAGAACCGTTTATGTCAAAAATAGTTTTATCAGACGAGCATGTACTTACGTTAATGACGAACTTACTACCTTGGACATGTTTTTATATAAATCTTTAGCCTCATTTAAAACAGCTGTAAGACAGCATCTACTATCAAAAATATAGATGCATCATTCTTGTAATGTAATACCTTTCTTGATAAGTAATTTTATACTAAGTAATTTCTGTATGTAGTACGAAATTATAAAACTAGGAAACTATAAGGTCTCTATGTATTAATATTGTTAATAATATTTAAGTATAAGACTGTTTGTTTCTGTATTAAATAAAAAAAAATAAAAAAAATAAAAATATTTCCGATTTAAATGAATACGATGTTTAAGGTAAGTATCTCTATTAATTCTAATACCTATACTTAGATAGACGTTGAAGGAAGAAAACCGGCTTATGGTGGCAGAACGGAAGATATTCCGAAAGATTCTAGAACCAACTAAAGGAGAAGATGGAAACTGGAGGCCGAAGCTCAACCGCGAGATAGAAGAACTAGTGCCCGAGCCAAACATGATTGGACAGATAAAATCCTCCCGATTTCGCTGGCTAGGACATGTAGAGAGAATGGAAGACGATTGAGCAACCAAAACAGCGTATCTAGGGCCTAACCGAATGGACGCCGTCAGGCGGGGCGTCCGAGATATCGCTGGAGAGATGAAGTCACCAAGGATCTAAAAGCCTAAAAGTAATGGTACAAAACAGGGCGAAATGGCGTAGTTACTCTTGTGGGAATGATGTATGGTAGGTATGGAAGGGTTAGCCACTAGTAGGAAGGCCAAAGTGGAAGATTTTCCTCCGGGCTGGGTGGTATTAGCCCGGGGACCGCGGTCCAACCGATGATGGTTAGAAGATGTATATATAGTTTGGTGGCTAAGAAAACTTCGATAGCGAGGTGTAGGTTTCTCCATATACGCTCCATACTACGAGGTGCTATTCCTTACTGATCTTTTTGTGTTTATTCGACACTAGCGCCATCTAGTCACATGGTGATGAATCTCGTTGCAACCATGTGTAGGTATGTGCGGCGGTACGATAGATGCCGCTACATCACTCCCCCCCTGAGACCGGAGGTCGATAGTCCAAGGGTAGTCCAAGCTCAGCTGTCAGTGCGTCAGAGCTATGGCAAGTGCCAGAGTAGAGTGCTGCAGGAGATGCCCCAGTCTGCGGTGAGTCGAGACAGTCTACGGTGAGTCGAGACGTTGTGGGGTGAAGGAAGGCGCGTCCGCTAGTGCTGCAGGTAGATCCGTGTCCACGGTGAGTCGGGACCTGTCCACGGTGAGTCGGGACAGTGGAAGGTGACGGTAGGTCCGAGCTGCTGGTGAGGTGCGCAGAGCTGCCACGCCGGAGTATGGGCCCAGTGATGCTCCAGTCGTGGGCTGCGAAGACCAGGTTGGGATAATGCCGTCGAGAGTTGCCGAAGGTCCAGGAAGCGTCGACAATGATGCTGCGATGGAACCTTGAAGGCTGCTGGCTGCTGTGCTTCTGCTTGCGGTGTGACTGCTGCGGATGCTGGATAAGGTATGAGGAGTGAAGGCAGCGCTGCGTTGCTGAAGGTGCTTGATGAGCTCCGTCGGGGGTCACCAGTGTAGGAGTGATGTATGGTAGGTATGGAAGGTATGGAGAGAGGTAGCCACTAGTAGGAAGGCCAAAGTGGAAGATCTTCCTCCGGGCTGGGTGGTATTTGCCCGGGGACCGCGGTCCAACCGATGATGGTTAGAAGTTGTGTATATAGTTTGGTGGCTAAGAAAACTTCGATAGCGAGGTGTAGGTTTCTCCATATGCGCTCCATACTACGAGGTGCTATTCCTTACTGATCTTTTTGTGTTTATTCGACACTAGCGCCATCTAGTCACATGGTGATGAATCTCGTTGCAACCATGTGTAGGTATGTGCGGCGGTACGATAGATGCCGCTACACTCTGATGTCGGAGGCCAAGATCCACTTCGGGTCGCTGAGCCAGCGAAGTAAGTAAGTTTTTAAGAACTGGTTCCAACCGTGTCTGCAGTCGCACACTCGCACTTAAGTAGCTTATTCAATATCAAAAAGGGATTTCACTTAATTAAAGAAAGCTATTCGAAAATTGGCAGCCATATTCTTACCCAACAAGTTGGAATGCCGTTACAACTAAAATTTTAAGTATCTAAGCTCGTCAATAATAAAACACTATCTCCATTTTAATGAAGTTTCAGAAATTCAAAGTCAGCACGTTTATCTTTGGTCCAGTTCCGACGAAAGTTGAGAGTTTATCAATTAATTGTGTTTTATTATCGTCGCGGCAGTTTTAGGGTTGATCTCGAGATTTTTGTGCTCAAAAGAAAAGTTTATTTATATGAATTCTATAAGAACATTTTCGCGATATTTATCTACTTTAGAAAACTTGTGAAAAATCTATTTTGCTAATTCATTGTGAAAGATAATAAGTTGGTAATCCCACGTTAATGAGAAAGTCTGGGACTTAAGTTGCTGTATTGTTTACTATGTTGAAGAACTCTCTGATTAGTTTTCGTAAGTATAACAAAAACCTTACTAATACTATTTGGATGGATTCTCATACAAAATATGTTCGTAGTAAATTGTGTTTTTATTGAAACAATCACATTCAAAGAGCTTATTCTAGTACAATTTGGTTTTGAAATTACATTGTAGTAGTTAAAAGTACATTACAGCCGAGAACGGGAAGTTAGCACTTTCATTGTCGAGGATGGTTCGACAAATCCTACTAATATTATAAATGTGAAAGTTTGTGGGTTTGGATGTTTGTTCCTCAATCACGCAATAACTACTGAACGGATTTGGTTGAAATTTGGCACACAGATAGAAAATAGCCTGGATTAAAACATTGAATACTTTTTATCCCGATATTCCCACGGGAACGGGAACCACGCGGGTGAAACCGCGGGCAGCCGCTAGTAGGTAACTATTTTCTACTGATTGACATAAAAACAAAGATCTTACTTAAATACCTACCTATCAATATGTACCTACTTTAGTTTAAGCTAATTATATTAGTTAGGTAGGTATCTATCTTCTATCTAGATTATACTAATTCAATTTTATAATTCATCCTGTTTTTAGTAAATGGTTTAATTGGAAATATTATCATGTCAATGCATAAGCCTTCCGTGCAAAAATTAAAAAAATCTCCATACCTGTAATATTAGTATGACCTCGTAATAATATTACCAGATTAACTTGAAATCAAAATCTATCTTCATAATCTCGTAAGACTAGATACCGAGCTTACCAAGGCTCATCGACGGAATAAAAACTTCAATGCCTTTTTTCCAGAAGGATATTATAAAAATCAGAAGAAGTTTTAATGATACTTTTAACGATCGGGAGAACTGGGGTCAAATGGTTACAGTAAAATTAAAAGACGCCATTTTAAACGGATCTATCTCCCCGATTGATCGCTTCGGAGCTCAGAAACCATTTCTTCTTGATGCCGTAAAAAGTTTGGCTTACAGTTTGATGTTAGCGGGCGACAAACGATACGATTTTAGTTTTTATGACTTGGAGTCAAAGTGAAGTATTGTGAAATCAGGTTAATGTTTTAGGGAATTCTTTATGATGAAGAAGATGGTCAAAATATTCAAATTAACTCCATTAGGAAATTCTGACATCATCTCTTCATTTTAGGAAGACTCAGCAGTGGGTGATGTGCCGCTAAAATGATGATTTATCTTATTCTTTATAAACAAATTAATTAAACCTATATTGTTCATATTTATATGTGGATAACGGTGTTGATTACGCATTCCCACTGGCTTTATTATTATGTAACTTTATTCAACTTCAATGGGCTGTTTGTTATTACTTGAAAAAAAAATACTTACTCATAGGATAGAGATAGATTGACTGCGTAGAAAATAATATTCTACGCAGATGAAGTCGTAGGCAGCCCCTAGTATAATAATATAAGCATTTCTATTAACTAAATTAATAAAACAAAACAATTAACCTTACTTTTGTATAGTGGTGTCACAAAAGGGACTTACGTCCCGCCATACTCACTACGGTAACTTTACTATCAAGTCGAGATCCCATAAATTTTATTGTCCTCGTATGACACAACGAAATAATCCATTTCTTTACGCGATACTAAAACCTGTAATGCGTTCGGACAAACGTTCTACCTGGATATGAGCATAATTTTATTCATTACACTAATAAAATATCGTAGCGATGCGCAATAAAATGTTTACTGACACTAAGTTGTCCATTTCTAAGATTGGAGCTTTATGAACGCAATGACTCCTTTATTCTTCTTCTTATTTTGAGACAAATGGTAGATTTTATTAGCTCTACAAATTACATAATAATTATGTTTTATTGAATTCAGTTTTTCATCATCAATGCCATAATTCAATACTTTATGACTTATTTTTAGTAGAAAGTTTATTCTAATCACATAATTTTACTGTACCCGTTTTATTATATTTTGGGCTTATAATAATAACACCTAGAAGCCGTGTCCTCGTATGCAAAGTGAGGCAACTAATACTAAGCCAAAATGGCTTAGTTTTCAGATTTATATCCTTCATACGTTACTTAAGCGTAACTAAAATCCAATAATATAGTAACTAATTTCCTAAATGTAGGAAAATGTAAACTGTTTTGTACTTCATCATCATCATCATATCAGCCGCACGACACCCACTGCTGGGTATAGGCATCCTCCAAGGATTTCCACGACGATAGGTCCTGCGCTTCCCACATCCAGTGGCTTCCGGCAACCTTCACCAGATCGTCGGTCCACCTTGTCGGTATGATTAGGTAATGATGGAGAACAAAAATCTGAAAACGGAGCCATTTTGGCTGTTTTAGTTGCCGCCTCACTTTTGACAGTGCGATTTGTAGAGAACTATCGTTCTAGGTGTTGTTATTCTAAAATTTTAGGTAAATTTAAGTCTTAGCAGCTTGTCTTAAAAACATACACTACTTGACGGACATTATCTATCTCTTTTATACCATAATGAATAAATGTTATAGCCATCATAATTTAATGTCCATAAATCCTCAGAGTACTCAGGAGTCATATCATGTAGATGGTGTGAAACACAGGGCTAAAAGGCTTACTGATTGAGCAAGGAAGTTCGTTATGGATGCGGGTCATGCCCAGTGGCCGATCGTTTGTGTACAAATCCCTTCCTTTTTAGTTTTTATCAATCCTCTTTTCTGCGTATCATTTTGTCTGTTGTGCAAACTTGAGATGTTTCTTTCTTGTGGTAGGCCGATTAAATGAAATAGTTTTTTATTCAGTTTTGCAAACTTGAGATGTTTCTTGTGGTATTTTGGTTAAATTAAATAGTTTATTCAGTTTTCTGGAAAAGAGGATTAAAACTGTGTTCCGTTTTCATACTTCGTTGCGACGCCGCGACGTTATAGAGGGAGATTACATGATCAGTCTGGCATCAGTCCATTCCATCAGTCTGTATAGACAATTGGACATTGATTTTTTTCATGACTGATGGAAAGCACTGGTGCCAGACTAAGAATGTAATCTCCCACACATGTTTAATAAAATGCTGTCAGCCATAAATAATAGGTATTACACAATGCAAAAGCATGTATTTTAGATACAATAAACATCATTTTGTACTACTTAAAATAACGAACGGTAAGATATCAATGATAATATTTAAAAATTAAAATTCAATCAATTCAAAAGTCAAACATTTTAGTAAGTACTTAATCACAAACCAAAATCAACTTCACTTTATTTGAGCTAAGCTTAATTAATTAATACTTCAGACAATTTTCACGTATAACTAGACTTTCTAAGTTAATGTATCTATTTAGGTTTCCGAGCTTCGGGTACCAGGGTAACATAAATCTCGTAGAGGTATTCCGAAATCAATCACGTATAATAAATAATAAAATAATAAAATAAATCTTTATTTGTTCTCTCACACAGATCTATAAATACAGCACTGAGACTTAAAGTAAGTTGTACAAAATTATAATTTAACAAACAATCTATGTGAGAGAATGGTTTCTATGCTAGGAAGAAACCTGTATGACAGATAACCAGCCTCTCCAACTGTGGACCAACGCGTGCATTAAGTACCATGAAGTACCTCTTACTGAGCAAAATTAACACAAACAGTGAGAGAGAGAATGTGTGTGTGTGTTTGTGTGTGTGTGTGTGTGTGTGTGTGTGTGTTTTTGTTTTTATGTATGTTTGGACAATTACGAGAAATAAATAATTATGATGGGACAATAAGTAGATTTTCTGTGTCATCATAACTTAAACTTTTTAAAAAGGTAGTAGTAACCCTTTTACATTTGTATTTAGTCAGCGGGTAAACAGTAACCTTAGCATTTAATTTATTATACAAATATTTTCCAAGGAAGCCAAAAAATCTTCGAGAAAATGATTTAGACCAGGAATCACTATAATGGCAAACTTTATGTTTCAATCGCTTAGCAGAGTTTAGCGATGGGTCAAATTTAGTCAGGGAATGTTGTTTTAGAATAGTGTTTAAAACAAAAAGCTGCCTTGTAACACCTTTTTTATATACCTATGGGGTAACCAACATTTGATTTTAAAGTACTTGTTATAGCGTCATTCTCGTTATAGTCTTTTAGGTTGGACAAGGAACATGAGGTATTATGTGTAGGCTTAGATTAATAAGACCCAGATACCTAGTCCGCGTCCGTATGGTGAGGCAACTCAAACTGAGCCAGAATGGCTAAGTATGACTATTCGGCCCGCCATTTCTCAAGTGATATTCGTGTCGAACACAACTCCCGAAAATTTCAATAAAAATGATGGTTTGCGCAATGAACGGATGTCACAATCAGGTCACATTACATCGAAAAAACACTAGAAAGATTGTAGATAACATTTCACGTCTAATTAACGTGTTTTCACTTACATTTTTACGTAAATCATTCATCAAAAATAACTATTTTTGTCACTTCATATTTTATGAAAATGTTGCCAGTACGGGGAAAAAATATCCCCCGCATTTACTTAGTTGATCAATTAAAAGTTAAACACATCTCAATTACATAATTAAGATTCCACGCAATTCGACAACTACTTATCTACTAAAAGGGTTGCTAGCATTGAAAAAACGCAATGTTCTCATTTGAAAAAAATTATATGATAAAAAATATAAGATGGTGGCCAACTTTTTTGTTTGTGGGCCGATTTCGATGAAACTCGGTTCGGGGTACTATTTTGACAAGAAAACAGCAACGCAATGTTAAAAATATAAAAATCCAAGATGGCGGCCAACTTTTTTGTTTGTGGGCCGATTTCGATGAAACTCGGTTCGGAGTAGTATTTTAACAAGGAAACAGCAACGCAATGTTAAAAATATAAAAATCTAACATGGCAGCCAACTTTGTTGTTTGAGGGCCGATTTCAATGAAACTTGGTTCGGGGTACTATTTTGACATAAAAACAGCAACGCAATGTTAAAAATATAAAAAAATCCAAGATGGCGGCCAACTTTTTTGTTTGAGGGCCGATTTCGATGAAACTGGGTTCGGGGTACTATTTTGACAACAAAATAGCAAGGTAATGTTAAAAATATAAAAAATCCAAGATGGCGGCCAACTTTGTTGTTTGTGGGCCGATTTCGATGAAACTCGGTTCGGGGTACTATTTTGACAAGAAAACAGCAACGCAATGTTAAAAATATAAAAAATCTAAGATGGCGTCCAACTTTTTTGTTTGTGGGCCGATTTCGATGAAACTCGGTTCGGAGTACTCTTTTGATAAGAAAATAGCAACGCAATGTTAAAAATATAAAAAATCCAAGATGGCAGCCAACTTTTTTGGTTGTGGGCCGATTTCGATGAAACTCGGTTCGGAGTACTATTTTAACAAGAAAAGAGCAACGCAATGCTAAACATATAAAAAATCCAAGATGGCGGCCAACTTTTTTGTTTGTGGGCCGCTTTCGCTGAAACTCGGTTCGAGATACTATTTTGATAAGAAAACAGCAACCTAATGTTAAAAATATAAAAAAATCCAAGATAACATCGTACTATTTGTTTGTGGGCCGATTTTGATTAAACTTGGTTCAGGGTACTATTTTGATAAGAAAACAGCAATATCAATATAAATAAAAATGTTAAAAGTCGGCCAAGTAGGAGTCGGACTCGCGCATGAAGGGTTTTGTATTAAACACAGCAAAAAATACTGTTTGCTGTATGGGAGCAGCCCTTAAACATATATTTTATTCTTTTTTTAGTATTTGTTCTTGTAGCAGCAACAGAAATACATTATCTGTAAAAAATTCAACTGTCTAGCTATCACGGATCATGAGATACAGCCTTGTGACAGACAGACAGACGGACAGCGGAGTCTTACTAATAGGGTTCCGTTTTTACCCTTTGGGTACGGAACCCTAAAAATGACAAAGGGTTGGTAGCGGTGAACTATGTTTTTGGGTTTATTTCGATGTAACTCGGTTGAAAAAAAAGAAAAACAAATAAGAAAGTTAGCCACCAGGTTCTGTACCCAAAGGGTAAAAACGGAACCCTATTACTAAGACTCCGCTGTCCATCTGTCTATCTGTCTGTCATCAGGATCAGTATCTCATGAACCGTGATAGAAAGACAGGAGAAATTTTCACAGATGTTGTATTTCTGTTGCCGCTATAACAACAAATACTAAAAACAGAAAAAAATATTAAAGAGGGTTCTCATACAACAAACGTGATTGAAGGCTCCCATACCACAAAAGTGACTATTTAGACCGAGTTTCATCAAAATCAGCTCACAAACAAAATAGTTGGCCGCCATATTGGATGTTTTATATTTTTAACATTGCGTTGCTGTTATCTTATTAAAATAGAACCTCGAACCGAGTTTCATCAAAATCGGCCCACAAACAAAAAAGTTGACCACCATCTTGGATTTTTATTTTTTAACATTGCATAGCTGTTTTTTGTTAAAACATTGCCCCAAATCGAGTTTCATAGAAATCGGCCTAAAACAAAAAAGTTGGCCGCCATCTTGGATTTTTTATATTTTTAACATTGAGTTGCTGTTATCTTGCTAAAATAGTACCTCGAACCGAGTTCCATCGAAATCGGCCCACAAACAAAAAATTTAGCCGCCATCTTGAATTTTGTATATATTTAACATTGCGTTGCTGTTTTTTTGTGAAAATAGTGCCCTGAACCGAGTTTCATCGAAATCGGCCCACAAACAAAAAAGTTGGCCGCCATCTTGGATTTTTCATATATTTAACATTGCGTTGCTGTTTTTTTGTGAAAATAGTGCCCTGAACCGAGTTTCATCGAAATCGACCCACAAACAAAAAAGTTGGCCGCCATCTTGATTTTTTTTATATATTTAACATTGCGTTGCTGTTTTTTTGCGAAAATAGTACCCCGAACCGAGTTTCATCAAAATCAGCCCACAAACAAAAAAGTTGGCCGCTATCTTGGATGTTTTACATTTTTAACATAGCGTTGCTGTTATCTTGTTAAAATAATACCCCGAACCGAGTTTCATCGAAATCGGCTCTCAAACAAAAAAAATGTCCGCCATTTTGGATTTTTATATTTTTAACATTGCGTTGCTGTTTTCTTGTCAAAATAATGCCCCAAATCGAGTTTCATCAAAATCGGTTCATAAACAAAAAAGTTCGCACCATCTTTAATTTTGTCATTTTTAGCATTGCACAGTCTACATCTTATTTAAAAAATATATAATATATAAAATTTCGGTTTAAACCCTAGCCCGTCTCTAGTTATGACAAGCAAACTCTAGTTACATGTAAATGGTGAAATCTACACAATCGCAACTCTAAGTACGACGATGGTTTCAATTTCCCTACTTTTAAGGGAAAATTTCATGTACTGGTATCATTAGTTTTTTGCTGTGTGCGTTTCGTCGAGCGTAAACACAAGCACCTCACGCACACATAAATTTCATTTTTGCCTCACTTTTGACAGACCGCCTTTTAGGATACTATCATTCTTGGCTTTATTATTCTAAGTGTGTAGGTAAGAGTTTAGATAGGTTTTACAAAACACACCTAGTGTTTTCACATAGCTTTTGATGTGTTTAGTGTTAGTTTATTGCATGTAAACTTCTACCTTTGTTTGGGTCAATTTCCAGTAGTTTAACGAATGTCGGTGATTGTACCACACACTTCGGCATTCACTTTAAAACCTCATTCATAAAGAGTTTTAGCACTTTTCAATAATTAAAGCAAATAAACTTTCTTGTTTACATATCTCACAGCTGTCTTTTCAATTGACAAGTGACAACTGTCAGATGTGACGTTTGGCGTTCCGATTCCAGCTAATTGAACGTTTCGGACCAATTAATTTACACTTTGGTGATAAAATCAAATAAATCCTATTTGTTATTTTAATTAAATAAAGTAAATACCCATGTCTCGCATGCTAGTTAAGCGTTTTAATATTAATATTCAGACAAAAGGTAAATATGTTCATAGAATGTATTTTGTGTGGGGGGTAGTTTGTTGTCTATGGCATTCTAGACTCTTCGAGTCGTTTCAACAATGACCGACGTACTTCGACGGACGGAAGTCTTTGTCTCATTCGTGGTATTTCGCCTGTGTCGTGTAGATGCAGGAAATTTTCGTCATGTGAAGTGAAACCCAATCTATTTTTTTTGGTGGGTTTCTATTAATTTAATGATGCGTTGAGCATCCCTTTAAGTGGTGAGTGTTATAATAATACGAATCTAATTATTTGTCCGTTTTTACCAGTGGTATCCAGATTGTAACCTCGTGTCGTATTGTTCTCAGGGCTCCAGCTCATCAATTTATATTTCATCATGTCTTTCATGAGATAACCTGTGATAATTAAAGCCCAAATTTGGTAAGTTTCTCAACCTTGTTATAATGTTAGTTGTAAGGAAAACCTCATATTCAATGTTGGACAATTTGGTGACTTTGATTTTTTATTACAGGGCTCCACAGTTTTACCTCAAAATTTCAAGATATAAGTACTCCACAGTTTTACCTCAAAATTTCAAGATATAAATACTCCCAGGTTTAGTCCAGGGAATACTTCCGAAGTCATGGTTTAAGCTTGTTTCGATGTAACGTCGTCGGTGCAGCGGCTTGGCTGGTATTCCATGCTATGACGTCTCATTAAAATCAGCGCGACGAGCACAGGTTAAACCGTACCATTGCCATGGATTTATAAAACTAACCAAGGTATTCCTCAGCTTTCTTTTATTATCATCGCGGCAGTGTTTCTGTAGTATGTACCCGGTGAAGTAATTAACGTTTATATCCAGTACAAAATGGTGTTTTGATGACATGTTCAGACTCAACCCGGAGCAGGTCTACAGCCAATAAATGTACCTATAATCATGTTTCAAATTTATTTAGCTTCAGCGTAACTGGCCCATGAGCCAGAATGTATTCTATTTTACTATGAATGTCTTGTGTTAAGATGATAAGTAATAGGTATCTTAGCATAAGTTTTGTGAGTACATATGTGTTCGGTTCTTAACGGTCGGCCGGCTTGAGAGATTGGTGACGTTTGAAAACTTATTTCAAATGCGGAACCGGCCTCTTAATCCGTCCGACTAACTGGAAATGAACAGATATGCCCTCACCTTTACTTTTAAGGGTTTATAGTTTAAATCCCTACTTCTTTATATGGTTTTAATTTTATAATGAACCCAAGGGTATTGTTTTTGTAATAAATGTATGGTCTCACTTTAACCTGTTAAGGGTCCCTGTTAAACCATTTGCCCTTCGTGCGGTTTTAACATTATAATGGGTTCTCAAGGTATTATGTATTAATATAAAATGTGTGACTTCATTTTAACCCTTCGGATTCTTCGTTAAACCATTTATACCCCATGTGGTTTTAAATATTTTTATGACTTATTTTCTGCGAATCGTTGTTAACTTGGTATTGATTATACAACGTGTTAAATAAATGTTTATATCAATGTAAATATTGGTTTGATTTATTAAAATCACTTTGTTTCGATCCGTGGACAATTTATCTTTTAATTTTTAACTTTCATTGATATTAACGGCGCCCAAAATCATAATTGTTCCATGGATGACTGAGCCACGCGAATCCACATAACCCCTTTGCTCTACCGACTAACATTTTCAGTGGGGTAATTTCCATCTATACCCCGGGGTAAAATTTTTCCCATTACAGCCTAACGGTCAAAACATCAGACAAACAATAAAGTTCATTTGATGGAAAACGAAAGGGTAAGAAGTTGCTAACTTTGAGGACAGCTCTTTGGGCTCTTTCGAGTTTCAAAAGTTTAGTTTTAGTCGTACCACCCCACACTGTAATGCAATAACTTATAATGGATTGGCATAAGGCTAGATACACCATTCTAATGACACTCTTGTCGGCAACATGACGCAAGTTCTTAAAAATAAATAATAATTTACGGGTCCTGGATGACAGGAGGTCAAGATGGTTGTCAAAGCTTAGATTATTGTCAATTACGATGCCTAGGTACTTAATGTTGAAAGCCCGAGTAATTTTATTACAGAAACAAGGTTGGACTGTACAGGAATGTGCTACTATAGAATAGTGATCGTGAACAGATATCTGGGTATTATTGATGAAAATGGTATGTATTTTGTTTTTTCAACATTAAGTGTCAGGGCATTATCAGCAAGCCAGGAGTAGACCTTATTAAAGCCAGTTTGTGCAAAGTCGTAAGCCTCTTGCCAGGTGTCGCCGTGAAAAATTAGTGCGGTATCATCGGCGTAGGCTACAATCTTGCCATTTGTCAACTGGAGATTACACAAGTCATTAATGAATGCAAGAAAAAGCGTGGGACCCAGTACACTACCTTGCGGTACCCCGTAGGTTATGGGTGTATCAGTACTTGTGTGTTCACCAACCTTCACTCTTTGTAGTCTATTTGTTAAATAGTCCTGAAATAATAGTAACTGTTTATCACGGATACCCATTCTTTCAAGTTTTTCCAACAAGAGTGGTGCAGAGACTGTGTCGAAAGCTTTGGTTAAATCCAAAAATATTGCGACTACTTTTTTTTTGTTATCAAGATTAGAAACAAAATGATCAGTAAACCATATTATGTATTCTGTGGTATAACTAGACTTTCTAAGTTAATGTATGTATTTAGGTTTCCGAGCTTCGGGTACCAGGGTAACATAAATCTCGTAGAGGTATTCCGAAATCACGGCACCCAAAACGGTTGAAGGGACACTGGCTAAAGATTAGATAATTCAACAAGGGGATCATATTACGAGTTTAATTTAAGGTTTCTTGAATATTTGTTGTACAGAGCAATAGCTCTTTAATAATTTAATAAAATTAAAGTTATATTCGTTATAAACTATGATTTTCTCACGTTTCCATATATAGTTATATATTTTTTCTTCACTTCCTGCGCTGTGCTGTTGTTCGTTTGTGTAATTCACCTCCCGAAATTTGTACCTTCCTCTTTATAAAGTATACATTGTACATATATTTTATTACAAAATATAGGTTAAAGCAAATTAATTAAAAGACCAGCTTCCGTCAAAAAGATTAAAGCATTCAAAAGTTAAGATATTTTTATAAGTTCTTTAATTACTTTTTAATTAATTATGAAACAAAAGATTGTTTATTCCAGTTTTGATATCTTTCACGTGCCTCTCCCAGGCGAAGGAATTTCAGCCATATTTTCCTGTGTTTAATTGAAAAATGAAGGAGATTGATTGATTAAAACGCTATGAGTAAGCAGAAAGTACGGGTCGAAAGTTTTTATAGAATCGGATATCGAAAATCTGAGGGTCTCATTGGAGAAAACGTTTTTTTTTCTTGTCCGCTTTTTTATTTCAATCATCTGAATGACAAAGGATTCTCGAACGGTTTTCGTAGTGAAAATAATATTGGAATCTAACGATAACAGTTGCTCGATAAAATAAAGTTTTCTGTTAAGTTCGAATAATATTTTTTTCGTAGTGTAGAATATTTACTGGAAGATTTAACTGAACGAGGAAGCTATTAAGCGTTAACAAAAACATAATTTAACTATGATTTAGTAAATTATACAGGGTGTTTGGTAAAAGCCTTATAAAGCCGAAAGTGGTAAAAGGGATCTTCAAACTGAACAACTAACAACTATGGGACCAACTCTGAAATCGCGAAAAAAAATCAGCTGTTTCATACATTTTGATATTTTCGTTATTAATTTTTGTATGAAACAGCAGTTTTTTTTTGCGATTTCATAGTTGGTTCCATAATTAAAGTTGTTCAGTTTGATGGTCCCTATCTAATCTACCATATTCGGCTTTATAAGGCTTTTACCAAACACCCTGTTTAGGTATGAAGACAGCTGGTTGAGATGTTTTGAAAGAAGAAGACACGCTACGCCAAAAGGCAGTTCACTGAAGACAAAAAGCAGTAAGTTTTCAATAAAACTTGGTTCCTATATAAGTTGTTTTGTTTTCAGAATGCCATTATTTTTACGACCTTTTCTTAAATATTGTCTATGTAAAATGAATTAATATCTATCTCATATAAATAAATCCAACTATCAACCTTTGATCCATACAATTATCTTAAAATTTAACCCCAAAAAGCTTATCGGAACGGACGCTCTCCAAAATTAGGAGCGCACAATGGTTCGAAAGTTTAGGGCATTAAATGAAACCGCAGCCGATTAGCGACGAAATGGAATTCTCTGGATTACAAACGTTAACAGGTAGATTTCTGTCCCTTATTCCAGTGACAAATATTGAAAATAGTTGGGTAATTTGAGGTAAGTAAAACGCTTGTTTTTTTACATTCTCTTTGGTTTCTTGCACCAATTCTTCTTGTCAGCAAGATTTTCCGAATGTGTGGTAGGTAGGTAAAAAAATACTTATTATGTAAGAATAAAAATATGTATATTTCTAAAAGACTGGAATATTATACGGTAAAGATGACAACAACCACTTTCTTTCTATACTTTATTTTTTCTGTATTTCACAGTCATAAGAGCATTGCTCTAAGTAAACATCAAACAGAAATCAACAAAAAGTTTGTTAACATAGAAGATATTTAGTTTAAAACAACATAAACGCACTTTAACCCATCAACAGACGGAAATAGAGATTTTCTATTGTTGTCCGGACGTCGGCGGCCGCACGAGCATTGATGAATTAATAGTAGATTGTTATACGAGGGTCCAAAGGAAGCAATTCCCATACGAGATATTTAGACGCCCGAGCATAGCGACGGCTATAGTTTGAGGATGGAATTGATGACTTTTACCCGAGTTAAACACTCTACTTTTCATTTCGAATATAAGAAAAGTAAAAAAGTCTTGGTTTTTCTAAAATGTTTATTAATAAAAACATGTACTTAGTAACTACATTGGTAGACCTTATAATTATTTTACTAACTTACCTATATACCTTACCTATTTAAATTTAAATGAAAATTATAGAACAATTTGTGAAATTTAAAGTTAAATTGTTGCTCGGAATATTTACAGTTTGATATATTATGATGACAGATTTGGCTTTGTTGGATGCCTGTAAAAGTTGTAGATATTCTTTGGTCTTCGATTAGACGGTAAGTCCGTGGCAGATACTCTCCTGAATTAGTTGTTTGAGGCGAATTAGAGCGTAGTTTTATTGTTTCTTTTATTTTGTTTAAACTTTTTGTTTTAGTATAAACTCATTTTTAGTAAAAACAAACAAAACTATACGGCACACACAGCTCAAAGTCACAGAGTTAGGTACATAGAAAAAAATTACTCTTAACAGAGGTTAGGTATCCCTCCAATATTTTATGGTTTTTCTTATTTTAAGAGGGCTCCACACTCGCGCCGCGAATGCCCGCGAAGGCCGCGAACCGCGAGTGTGGAGGGTTTCGCGGCTTCGCGTATGGGCTTCGCGTTCGCGCTTCGCGGCGTTCCCCGTCCGGTGGCGGTTTTTTGGTCCGCGTTAAAAGAGGGCTCCACACTCGCGCCGCGAACCGTGGCCGCGAATCACGGGTGCGGTTCGCGCATGAAAACGGTGCGAAAAATATAGCCCTCCAGACTCGCGCGTGAACCGCGGCCGCGAATCACGGCAACATTAGTTCGGCACACAATTCCTTTGACGCGGACCAAAAAACCGGCACCGGACGGGGAACGCCGCGAAGCGCGAACGCGAAGCCGCGAAACCCTCCACACTCGCGGTTCGCGGCCTTCGCGGGCTTTCGCGGCGCGAGTGTGGAGCCCTCTAAAGGACTTGTGTGCCGAACTAAGGTTGCCGTGATTCGCGGCCGCGTTTCACGCGCGAGTCTGGAGAGCTATATTTTTCGCAACGTTTTCATGCGCGAACCGCGCCCGTGATTCGCGGCCGCGGTTCGCGGCGCGAGTGTGGAGCCCTCTTTAAATTTGGAACACGCCGCGTCCGCCGGCCGCTCCACCCAATGTTTTTAATTTTGCACTGGCTATTTATACCATGTTTTGTTGTTGTTCGTGAATGCGCCCTAATACAAGGCTGCAACTTTTTTTAATTATTGTAAACTTTTTCATTGCCGATGAGGTAACTCTATGGTTGACTATGTAACCAAATTAAGTTTTATTTTTAAATTACTTTTACACCCTAGGGTGGAACGAAGAGTTTTTGACCCGCTGCTCAGTTCAAATATACATCACTTTCCGAATATGAGAAATGAAAAAGAATTTTCATTTTTTTGCTACAATATACAGACAGGCATTATTAATGAAAATATACGTCACCTTAGCGAGCATATTGCCATCAGATAAATACATTTCAAGTATATAGAAAAAATAATAATGGTTAGATTTTATCTGCGCAATACTAACATAGATACAGACTAAAAAAATACGAAAAAGTCGACATCGCATTTTTACAGTATTTTTATGGCAAACACTATGTCTGACCTTGATTGTGTCACCTCTAGCACTTAGAGTTATAAATAATAATCTTTGATGTAAATAGGCCAAATCACAGGCAAAATTAGGGCAAATCTGAAATAATAAGGCCTACGTAGGTAAATACTTTAAGGGTATAAGATCACTCTATCCGTTTTTAATTTCGACATGGATGTCGACAAAAATGGATATCTGTGTGTCAAATTAGCATCTTAGTTCCCAAACGGAATAAATAATTTAGGTACTGTATCTTTTTTAATAAAAGGTGAATAGATCAAAACAAAAGTGTTCTTTCTTAGCTTTCAGAAAAAAACGAGTTTTCAGTTGGCGAATATTTTTTTTACGAATTTTCGACTTAATTTAAATTTACATCTAGGTATCTAAAGAAAAATTAACCTGTGCCTTAATTCCACAAAATTAACTTTAAATACAAGCCTTGGCAGGTGATTACTTATTATTACTTATACATATACGTATATAATCATTTACCATGAATCGAATAACAAAATTAGTTATTATGATAAAAGTAGGTACTTAGTTTTATCATTTTCGAGCCTCGCGTCTGTCACTAATATTTTTGCGGCTTGTGGTTTCTAAATTTTAAACATGACAAATTAATTTTGTATTATAGTCTAAAAAATGCACTTGAAAATACATGCAACAAGCACTAAAACGGTAAAAAACAAAACAGAAATTCTTTTATCAAAAAAGTTTCGGGAAGTTCTCTCGTCTAAGTGAATTGTTTGAGTAATTTAAGAAAGGCCACAATTTTCGCAAAATTACGACTACAAAATAGCGAATAATTTCTGAAATGGTGAGAATAAAGCCACACGTTCAAGCGGGTGAAGTCGTTGACAAATGTCTTTTTACTCTGAGGGCCTATTATAAAAAAGGGCATTTTCCGTTGTCCCCTACCTTTGTTCACCATTGGGATCCCCCGTAGAAAGAGAGAAAAAAAGTTTTTGTACATTTCTGCCCGATATCCCCCATTGGTGGACAACGGGAATAGACCGACTATACTTTATTTCCCTAGGGTTACCAGGTGGCTGGGACAAGGCCGGGACCCACTGGGATTGTCCCGGAATGAAAGCATATGTCACGGGTCCCGGAATAGAGAAAATGACCCGGAATTTTCGAATACTAACATTTTCCCACAAAGTTTAGATTAACCATTAAGAGGTGCTTATTTTTTTGTAAATTTAGTTTTTATGTTTACACACCTGCACCTAAATCAACTTCAACCGCCCTAGAATGACCACCGAAACAAGATAATTATGTTAAACTTTTTAGATTTTTGCATTCACAATGCTATTTTTATATTAAGATGATTAATAAATGAAAAATATTAGAAAAAATCGACTCACCCGTAGCAACTCAGACGGGACTTAATTAGAAAAAATCGACTCACCCGTAGCAACTCAGACGGGACTTAGTTTTAAGTCCCGTCTGAGTTGCTACGGGTGAGTCGATTTTTTCTAATATTTTTCATTTATTAATCATCTTAAGATAATTATGTATTTAGGTATTTATGTATAACTTTTTGATATATTTATAGATAGACAAAGAGTGGGGGCAAACGGGAATGGCTCCGAAAAAAGAATCGTGAAATTCAGACGATGTTCGTTGATCGATTCACTTGATTTTGAACACTCATCATGAGTTATTAAAGTCACGGAGTGGGACGATCATCGTTCGATTATCGCGTTTCTTTTTTTGTAATAGGCCCTCTGCACCAAACTTTCACCATTACTCTTTTCTTCATAAAACCGTTTGTATTACAATAGGATAATGTCTCTTTTGCTGTGTAAAATTGTGTAAATCTTTGCTTTTCGTGTTTACTACCTGTCTTGAGAGGCGATAAATTCCGCGGTAGATTTGAACAACGCACTCATTTTGATAATGGCTGCCGTTGAAATTTATTAAAGGTCTTGTAGATTTATGGTTGAGGTTGGGTGTTAATGTTCCAATCCATATCTTATAGCATCAGTCTTAAATTACGATATTAGCCTAAAAGATTTAATCTACTCAGAAGTAATGTCGCGGCAATTACCTAGTTATTGCGTCAACATACTGCAATATTTTATTTACGTACGTATAGGTTGGCATTGACCCATACAACATGCTAATGAATGAACCTAAATTGGGAAAACTATTTCTTCGGACCATCAAACTGAACAACATTTACTAACTCTAATCTATGGTATCGATATTATAAATAAAAATTATGTTGATACTCAACTGTTTAACAGTTGAGTGTCGCCGGTTACTCTAACTGCGAAGCAATTATTAACATACAGTAGAATTTTTTTTCTTTGTTCTGTGCAGTAGCCCGCCACTACCTTGCAGTCGACTGCAAGAAATAATTTTAAACACAAGTAGACCTCACAAGTCATAATTTTGGCCACACCACGTGTAATACATACTATGCCAATAAATGAATACAAACAAGACAAACGTTATCATATAATTTTATGTTACCATATGGTAACGCCGTTCTTCCACCAAAACGTCGTGGACGTTCCGGACGTCAATTAACGGGACGGGAACGGAAACCCGCGGGCTGATTATCTAATTAAAAACCACCTAGCGACTGGTTGCAGTTCACAGATGATCTTGATGCATTGCTGCTTCTTTTTGGGTTAAAAAAATCATACCAAGAAAAGTGGCAATGTATGTCAAATGCAACCGGTCGCTAAATAGTTTCTTTTTAGATAATCAGGGTGCGGAACTTTTATTAGGTTTGAGATTAAGACGACGAATCGTGTTTCGAATCGTGTGTAATCGAATTTTGGCGGCAGCAGGGATCTCGATTTTCCACAGCAATTACAAAACATAGGCCGTGTTATTACAAAAAAAAATTAAACACTGTTTAACTAAACACCTGTTTAAACATTTAAACAGGTGTTTAGTTAAACAGTTTGAAAATCTTTTGTAATAACACGGATTACATTCACATGACGGGTTTTCAGTGGACAGGCTGTCATAGTAAATGTAGATCTATATGTCCATTTCATATCGGCGGCGGCGGCGGGCGCCGTCATCTCGTTCTCGTCCCAGCTCTGAATCGGCGTTGGTGGACAAACGACGTAAAATGTCCATTATGTTACTTCGCATCCTTACACATGTCCTATTACAGTTTTTATATCGCTCCAGCTCAGCGGGTGTCTGAATTGTGATGTCGATAACAAACATATTATTTTTCGAATAAAGATGCCATTCTGAAGAATAATTTGGTTCACATTTATTTGACTAGCAGCCATCCGCGACTTTTGTCTGCGTGAATAATTATTCTTCTGTTCCTCGGGAAGAGTAGGTAAATTTTTTTGGATAAAAGGTTATGTTACCCTATACGGTTAAGTTGTTGAGACCTGAGGGCATAGTAAAATTCTATGCTGAGGGGCTACTCAAATGGTCACTTTTCTATTCGTTCGCTAACTTAAAAATTCAAAATAAGCCATAAACTCCAAAATTACGTGTCGTAGGCTTGTCAATTTCATACAATACAACAATGTCTGTGATTTACATAAATTTGCGACGTGTGAGTTGATCGTTTAATTGCTTATTTTTAAGCTTTAAGTTATCGAACGAATAAAAAGTGGCCATTTGAGTAGACCCTCTGAAAGCGTAACTCACAAACAAACTTACTTTCGCATTATATAGGTAATATATTAAGTTAGGATTAGAATAAAAATCATCTGTATTTTTTAGGTTCATTATTTCTAACTTCTAGTTAATAAATACTTAATTGAAAATGAAAACTATTTAACTTTTATTAGAATATTCAGATAGGTCTAGGTAATCCAAAAGATAAAAATTGTTTAAAAACAAAAAAACCGACTTCAAAAAACCTGAAAATAAAAACAAAAACAGCTTCAAAATTAAATACCTCTAAAAAGCAAGAAATAATTTTCTAATCACTAGATACCTACGCATATCACTGTAATAAAACACGTCTATTGAAGTCGGGTGGGGCTGGAGGACAACTTCTTTTTTTTATTCTAAGAGCCCCACCCGACTTCAATAGACGTGTTTTATTACAGTGATATGCGTAGGTATCTAGTGATTAGAAAATTATTTCTTGCTTTTTAGAGGTATTGAATTTTGAAGCTGTTTTTGTTTTTATTTTCAGGTTTTTTGAAGTCGGTTTTTTTGTTTTTAATATTTTTTTTATTTTATTCTTTTTAGTGTAATCACTATACAGTTCCTATTTGATTTTGAGGAGTTCCCTTGCGTATCTTTGATATCCAAGGTCCAATAACAATGAAATCAAAATGGTATCATCTCTAAAGTATCCTCTTTCAAACAAAAAAAGAGTCATCTAAATCAGTACATAAACAAAGAAGATATGGTCGATAAACCGTATAAGTTCACAAAATGGTAACGAAAACGACAGTATTTTCAGGTTTTCCTGAAAAGTACTGTACAGATTTCAAAATTTTAAAAAATGGGACCAATTTGAGAACAAACCTGATCTAATAACGTTTGAATCATTTCAATCGGTTCAGCCGTCTTCGAGTAATCGGTGTACATACAAAAAACAAAAAAAAACGGGTCGAATTGAGTACCTCCCTCCTTTTGAAGTCGGTAAAAAACAACATTTTTCTAAGTTCCTAATGGTGATATTATACCTACTGCTTTGAGTATTAGTTAAAATCACACGTCACATTGACGAATTCTACTTAATATTGGGATTTGGGGTCAGTCAGAGTAATATATAGGTATGATGTTGTATTGTATTTATTATTTTTTTAAAGACAGAGTATTTTTTTATCTATGGTGAGGACACTAAACTATTTCAGTCATATGAGACCAAAGGAAAGTGCTAAATCCATTATTTTACCACGAAATTCCACTTTCACCTTTCACCACAAATTAAAACTAAACTAAAATTTTAAATACCGATAAGAGAGGGTTATAAATTTTACTTGCACCTTTTAAGAATAACTGCGATCCAGCAGAAAAATGACGCTTCAATTTCCTTCTGTCGGCCACAATGGTTAAAAGTATGTATACGTTTAAAAAGAGTTTCAGCGTAGTGGGGTGGATAACCTTAAGCTGGCTCTAGTCTGATGATCGAAGCTAGTCTGTCATAATAAAAATAATAGCGCACTCATATTTAGGTAAGTATATTATAGGCATGCGTGGCCCGAAAAAAGGTGAATTGATGTAAAACCATTGGCTACCAAATTGGGGATATTTATATTAACTCGCCCGGAGCCGACGTGAGTGAGAAAAAAACAATTTATTTTCTTTTTCACACCAGCATTGTACCACACAGATATGCTAAAACACCGTTTGAAATGACCGCCATATTTTGACGGGTCTATATTGTACGGGGTGTTCAAAAGGCACTTTTTACGATTCCTGAAATCACTGAAAATCAGCGCTTTCCGAGGTGAATTGGTCGCATTTTTTCCGTGCTTTAAAAACATGTCATCTGTAGAAATATTTCACATATTGATTTACCTACCTACATAAGTTTGACGTTTACGACAACTGCTTAGCGCAGTGGTACAGCTTCTTGAACCAAAGTTACTGGGTTCATACCCTAGTAGGGGCATAGTTTGTGTCATGACATGATGTGTCATAATCTATAGTCGGTTCCGATCGAGTTCCAATTGACCGCCGCTTGAAATCCAGTGTCATCTACACAAAGCCGACACTATAGTTCTGACGGGTTAGGCTAATTAAAAAAGAAATCCTCAAAGCAGGATACTACATGCAACGTTTGTTACAAACAAATCCACTTATTAATCTCAGGCATAATTAAAATCCCTTATTCATAAATTAACTAGTGGTTCTCTGAGCTGTATATACCTAGGTATGTACGTATGTGACATTTTTGAACATTTATCAAATTTTCGATTTTTTCTCGATTTGTCAAAAAATCTAACTAATTATCGAACCTGCTCACAAAATTTCACGAGAATCTGTTGAGAAATGCGACCAGCCCCCCTATTACAACCTCTCAAAACTTGCCAGTTTTCTGAATGCCTATCAATGCGTCTGTTTTATTTGCTATACAGTGAGAAAGAGATGTAACTATAGCAATTCATAAACCTGGAAAGTTTTAAAGAGGTTGTAATACGGGGGCTGGTCGCATTTCTCAACCGATTTCTCGTGAAATTTTGTGAGCAGGTACCTTCCCTGCAGAGGAGAACAGACGGACAGTCGGATAGACATACGAATGCATTTTTGCCCAATAGAGACTGGCGGAAAAATCTCAAATTGCTTCTGCTTTCAACAGTTAACGGCAGTGAAACTTTTTGACACCGGAACTTTTTAGACTAATTCGACCCCGCTGAACACGATTCTGCCCGGTGTCAACCCCTCCCCTGATTCCTTCCCCCCCTTTTCCCCCAAAATGTGTCCCGATCTCCTGGCTGGCTGGCCTCCTGGCTATTTTATTATTTTTTGTCATGAACAGTTTTCCTTTAACTGTAATAATTTTTGAAAAAAATTGCAAAAACCGCAAAACAGGTCACGTTTTGGGAGGAATGGGGGGAAGGAAGTGGCGGAGGGGTTGACACCGGGCAGAATCGTGTGCAGCAGGGTCAAATTAGTCTAAAAAAACCCGGTGGCAAAAAGTTTCATTCAATGCCGTTAACCGAGGTTTTTTCAAAAATTTCCACCAGTCTACAAGTTGAAACGGAAATGCTCGTGCGTCGAACTCGCCCGGTCAATTAGTCACAAGAATACATTTTCTGTGCAGTAAATATTTGCTCAGCACTCACTCGCCGTTTGGAAGGATGAATGGCATTGTTTGTATTTAAATTAGATTTCGCAGTGTTTCGAGTGAAACAAATTAATGATTTACCCTGTCACCGCTCGCGGATGCTTCTCAATTCCACTTCAACAGACCGAAACGTATTTTGTTCTGTGACATCGAAATAAATTAGGCTGTGTTCAAAATAGTTTGTATTTCATGTTTTGAAAGGACTGCTTCAGTCGGGGGGGGGGGGGGGGGGGGGGGGAATTTAAAGCGAAATACTTTACTAATGAATTTAAAGCTATACAGCAGGGATGCACAGACTTACTGAGACCATGGGCCACTTGGGCAAATGATGAACTAATGGCGGGCCACCAGTACAAACTAAAAACATAAAACAATCCAAAAAAAAATTGTTTTCAAGTGTACGAGAGAATATTATTGCTGGCGGGCCACTGGCATATTGCCGACGGGCCACATCTGGCCCGCGGGCCGCAGTCTGTGCATCCCTGCTATACAGGATCTGATGGTTAATATTGTCACAATAATACCAAGATATCCATTATTTTGATAAAGATGAAATAAATAAGCATAATATTATCTAGTAGGTGTTCTGTTCATCTCATGCCGGTTGTACCAAGTACATTTTTCATTCTTTAGCTTTTCGAAGGTATAATCTCACGAGTATGGTATTATACAGACGTTTATTTTCTCCCAAACAATATTCGAAGTTTAAAATTACTTTCGCAGATCAAATGGAAATGAAATTACTTTTTCCAAAATTACAAACTATGCAAAGTTTTTGAAAGTCTATAAAGTTTTGAACAATTTTAGTCCGAGGATACTTATGTCGACGAAATTTAATAGAACTAATGCACGGAGAGCGTACTTAAACAATCGGTGACGTAAATGAACTCTTGAAAGTAAGAAAACTAACGGAACATATATTAGCTCCTTTTATATGTGAAGGCTACTTTTATATTATGTAAAGTAAGCAATATCAGCCGCTCGACGTGTGTGTCTGTTTTGATAAAGTTAATAAATCGAAGCAACCTACAATGTCAAAAGAACCAACAAAAATTTTAAAATGATACACGAGCGTAAAGTGAAATAGCAAAAACAAATGCAGTCCTTCATGCGACTAAATAGTTTACTAATATGACTTTCATAACAATATTTAATAAAGATTTTCACAGTAACAATGTTATTTGTTATTTCTCGGAAAAAATCGCCGGAACATAAACTTTTTCCCGATTTGCAGGGGCTTTAGGATTTAAAAATAGGTCGAGATGAATTTAAACAACTCTGGCGGGCTTATGCTTTTTAAGAATATGCGGCAGTTGCGTCTGATCGCATTGGAACTTTTTTAAAAGCCCTGCTGTAGTTTGGATTATCATATTGCGAGAAAAGCTTTCAAATGTTTGAATCTGATACTCGGTCTACACTTTGCTCAAAATGACAATTGCATTTTTGAAAAGTCTAAACAGAGAAGATCCTTCAATTATCAACAATTTTATTATTAGTTTGATGATAAGAAAACAAAATACTTAAATTAAATCTTATAATTTCCTTAGATAAGTAGTTCAGTGAATTTAGCATTTTTCAATTTCACTAATGTTTTCTCATATTTTAGGATAACATTTTGAGTCACAACCTCAAAATTTCCAAATCCAAATAAAAAGATATGTAAGATAACACTATTGTGTTGCAATCATTAAATAAACAAAAAACTACGTTAACTTTCCTTGTTTACTAAACACACTGCAATAACAAAAAGACAAATCATCCCAATTTGTTAACAGATAGTAAATAAACATTCCCTCACAGGGTTTTTTCCATTTAATCGAGGGTCATCAGGGGTAATAATTTCATCCCCATTCATAAGTCGGTTAAAATCCGACCATTGTACACTTTATATCTTTACTCGTTCCTGTTTTGGTCCTATAGAACGATGGTATTATCGCGGAGTTAGGTATTATATTACACAAATGGTTTGGCTGACAATAGCTTTGTTTGGGTTGTGTCAACACGGCGAATCGCGAAAAGGCCACTCATTTGCTTGCAAGTCTTCCTTTAAAATCTCTACGATATTTTAAGTAAGTACCTACCAAAATCGATCTGTATCTACCGTATGTACTATGCTTATAAAACCTTGATAATGGATGTAAAAAGAGCGAGCGGTAATATAGCATTAAAATACAATAAATAACAATTGAATTTTCAGATTTTAGGCATTTACAATGCTATTTTAAAATTAAGATAATTAATATTTTAGAAAAAATCTACTTACCCGTAGCATCTCAGACGGGACTCGAACCCACATCTTTAGGATCTCGGCCCAAATGCCCAATGGAGCGGCGAAATTTTCTAGTACTTTTTACGTTTTTCGCTGCAAGCCAACGATATTTCATTACCTTCGACATTGAAAAATCAATAAAAAAAAAACAAATATACAGACGAACATAGAACCTCCTCCTTTTTGGAAGTCGGTTAAAAAGAGTGAAGTAGCGAACAACAGATATTGTTATTACTATTTATTAACTAGCTTCCGCCCGCGACTTCGTCCGCGTGGATATTACAGAAAATCCTTAGGGAACCTTCAACCAGGATCCAACCAGCCGTTTTTATGCGATTAGGCGGGTCCCCACCAAGCGCGCAGCCTCGCGAGGCAAGACGTTTGCCGCGTGTGGCGGGCCTCGCACGAGGCTGCTCGCAAAAATTTGAAGATCCTAGCTTTAAAACTGAGGGACTTTCATACAAATTTTCATCCCTTATTTCATCCCCTTAGGGATGGAATTTTCAAAAATCGTTCCTTAGTGGATGCCTACACTGTATAAGGTATCTGTGTGCAAAATTTCAAGCCTCTAGGTTCAGCGCTTTGGGCTGTGCATTGATATCTCAGTCAGTCAGTCAGTCAGGACTTTGAATTTTATATATATAGATTAAGTATATCGAAATCTTAATTATATTTGTATTGCTTATTATGATCAATGCGAGATCTTCAGTGTTTTGTGTACGTGTAAAGGTGTTTTCACATTTGGACTTATCGTCAAACATAAGGTTAAAATAAAACCCATCTTCGTGATTGATGAAAAAAGTTTGTATCTAATGCTATGGAAATTGTTAAGTTTGCTGGGTAATATTACGTTTGAGGCGTTATGAATCAATTTCTCAAATCCCGCTCCTGTATGACATCGCAAATACTGTTCACACCCGTAGACTATGGTTAAGTTTAAACCTCGTTTATGCCAACGTGAAAATGTCTTTCTGTATTTCACAGCAGGAAGGGCGGGGGAAATAAATTCAAACCTGAACAATCTAAACTGTTGCGTCATCTGTGGTGATTAATTATCTGTGTGATGCTAATTTTCAATAACAAAGCCGAGCTAATAAAGGACGCCCCTCGTTACGCCACGCCTCAGTTTTACTCGGGAAGTCGACCGAGAAGGATCCTTTTTAGGCTAATCATTAGGAGTGCGTGTCTGCGTGTCAAACGACACTTATTGAGTGATTTTTTTAAGTTTCATTGCTATTAATATTAATGCTTAATGATGACTGTCCATCAGCTATTTTTAATTATAATGTCCCTACTGCTGGGGCACAGGCCTTCTTTATGGGTGGATAAGGAGGAGCCATAACCCACCACGCGGGCCCAATGCGGATTGGTGGGTGTTAACGACTGCTAATGCAGCCGGGACCAACGGCTTAACTTGCCTTCCAAAGCACGAAGGAGCTCGAGATAGTACATTTTTGGTCACCCATCCCATGACCGACCTCGGCAATCGCTGGGCCGTGCGGTTAACCACTGCGCCACCGAGCTAATGATGACTGTCCAGTTGCAATAAAGGCGCTTTCCCACTGTGGCGCACAATCACGCTACACACATTCACTTACCCTCGTTCTTATATTTGAAAAAAAGCTTTTTAAAAAAAGTAAAACCTCCTTCAAAAACCTTAAAAAACAGCTCTATAAAAAGCAAGAAATAATGTTCAAATCGATTAATTAAAACACGTCTGTTGAAGTCGGGTGGAGCAGGAAGTATTTTTTTTACTTATTGTGATGTTTATATTCTAAAAGCCCCACCCGACTTCAATAGACGTGTTTTAATTAATCGATTTGAACATTATTTCTTGCTTTTTATAGAGGTGTTTTTTAAGGTTTTTGAAGGAGGTTTTACTTTTTTTAAAAAGCTTTTTATTTTAAACTTTTTTGTGGTAGGTATGTAAGCGATGATTTTATAAAATAAAACGTTAAGTAGGTATAATGTTTCACATTTTTCAATGGTAAACCCCGAGTAACTCAATGTCCACAGGTGTTCCGTTGGGTCTTCGCAGTTCAAAACTAGTCCAGAATGTCCTTGACAATAATAAACCTACCAATATTTCAATCACTGTACAGTTCCTATTTGATTTTGAGGAGTTCCCTCGTGTATCTTCAAAATCCAAAGTCCAATACCAATGAAAATAATATGGAATCATTCTTAAGGTGTCTTCTTTCAAACAAAAAAAGAATTGTCTAAATCAGTTCATAAACAAAAAAGTAATGGTTGAAAGTCGGTCTCAATTCATATAAAATGGTAACGAAAACGACAGTATTTTCAAGATTACTTGAAAACTACTGAACCGATTTCAAAATTTCAAAAAATGGGACCAACTTGGGAACAAACCTCATGTTATAACGTTTGAATCGTTTCAATCGGTTCAGCCGTCTTCGAGTAATCGGTGTACATACATAAATAAAAAAAAAAATATTCGCGACGAATAGATAACCTCCTCCTTTTCAAAGTTTTTGAAGTCGGTTAAAAACGATTCGTTTTGCTTATGTATGGTAGAATTTTGACATATTTACTATGGACTTTATGTCAAAATACTAACTATCCGTAAGCAAAACGGATCTTTCTCGAATATGGAACCGGCTCTTAGCTAATGCTAAGTCAACGTGCGTAGCGTGATCGTTAGGGTGGGTCAAAAAACTTTTTTTTCAATTTCTGTATTCTAATAGCAACAAAAGGGTGCTATATGGACTAAAAATGACACGTGTAAAATATTATTACTTTTGCATATGATTAACTGCCCCCGGATTTACTTCAAAGTTTCGGAAAATATGGTTTTAGGAGGTAACTTCGAGAGCCTGTAGTTATTATTGAACTGAGAATTTTAAATATTTAATTAATAGCTAATTAAGTGGTAGGTTGTTATTTGCTCGTTGTTAAAATGGAACGCAATCGAAACTCGACGAAATGTCCCTTTTTTGGTGAAACTTGTGATCTGAAAGTAAATATATTACCTTCTTATGAAGATATAATGAAGTTTTATGAGTGGACGAGTGGCGTTTAAAATTTGAACAAGATACAAAAAAGGAGCCATCATTTCAAGAAATTGGAAGTGTAGTATCTTACAGAATTAAAGAAATCTCAGAAAAAGCATCAATGCCGGCCGTTCCAAATACCATTTTGATACAAATGCTGAAGTCGTATCATTTAAAATGCAAAAAATACTAAATCCTACCCTCAAATCCTAGACAAACGTCTCGAAGAGTTCCGGCTTGATAGCAAAGCTCTTTTCGATATTTCCTCATGCAAGTGTAAAGATTTGGCAACACTATTTCTCCGCCACTACAAGTCCAGCTAGGAAATTGCTGAAAAGGAAGCTCCAAAAAGCAAGAATATTTGCACAAATATCAAGCAGTAGACATCTTCAGTTCCACTTGATACGCTTTCTACTTCTTCCTATTTTGGTGAGCGATAGCGAGCTCGTGCTACATGCAACAACTGATATACCTAGCTTCGCGGATTTGATTCGCTCATCCTGCTTGCAAGGATGGAGCACGACACCTGTGGCAGCTGATTTCTGCATTTAGGTACCTGTCAGCCGAACTTAAAACCAAGGTCGGTCCTGTGATCCAGAGAAATGGTTATTTCACCCACCCTGAAAATGTATTATTGACAACGCTGACTGATGACTGATCCCATTCATGAGTTAGCTGAACTCGCACCATCACACAGACCTAATTCCGCCTAGGTATTTGAAATTCTATGCAGATAAACTTAGATGTATCTTACTACATAGATCTGATTGATTGGCAGCATAATATCACCGAACCACCAATTTTAAGGCATTAAGTGTCGAAAACTTACAGTTTTTTGTTGACCAAAAAGGTGAGGGTGTGTTGCCTCTGCTACGTCTTCCCTGTCATACCCAAGCAGTAGAAAAGGCAGTCAAGACTTTGACAGAAGCCTCCTTCAAGTACATTGTGTAGCAAATTTGCAAGAAAAGGCGACATACAAGCCCAGATAGAGTTTCGCAAAGATATGCTAAAATTCGACAGTAAGAAGGATTTTGTGTTAAATTAAAAATAATAAATTAAATATAATAAGATAAGCTGCGGTATTTAATTTTTAATATTTAACTATTATGTTCTATAAACTAAGGTTTAATTACAAAATATAATATTTAAAACCAAATTTAATACTCCTTGAGGGGATTTACTAAAAACCGTTAATTTATCTTTTTTTGAAATTTCAAGGTCAATCCGGAGGCTGAAGATGATATCTGATCGTAACAATTTTTTGCACGTCTAAGAATAACGTATAATAGCACCTTTTTATCACTATTACGTTTGTATATACGACAATTTTTTTTTCTCCATACATTCGTGACCCACCCTAGTGATCGTGCCAAAGTGATCCTTGTATAAAAATGTACATAATGTGATAACGTCCACTGCAGCCACGAACAATTTTCGCATAAGGTTTGTGTATAAGCTTACGCAAAAAGAGAGGCTTTTACTACAAGCACGATGATGTATTTT
This sequence comes from Agriphila tristella, assembly GCA_928269145.1. NCBI lineage: Eukaryota > Metazoa > Arthropoda > Insecta > Lepidoptera > Crambidae > Agriphila > Agriphila tristella. Next base: position 19,837,890 of record OV743431.1, on the reverse strand, counting down.
TACATCCTTACTTCCTTATCCTTTCTAATATTATAAATGCGAAAGGTCGTTTTTTAAGGCCCTCCGCTGCCTTGAGCGGGACACGCGCGCGGGGCGACATAGATTAGAGCTTACTCATGCACTGCGCAAGCATCTGTCCGTCAAAAACCAGCAATCTATATTCCCGCGCCGTGTACCCGCGGCTTACGCCTTCACGTCTATAACTTACAGAACCGATCATCATTAAATTTTGCATACACGTTGTCAGTGGTACAGAAAAGGACATAGGGTACCTTACGTCCAGAAAAAAAGTACAGTTCCCGAGGGATAGCAAAAAAATTTCCACGCAGACGAAGTCGCGGGCGGCTGCTATTTAGTAATAAGTCAATAACATGATTAATGTAATGAATGATACAAGAAACAAACCAAATATTTAAAAAAACTTAATTTCAATAATTATTATTACCTACATTACATTTATCAAATCGAGTATGTTTCAGTCTCCATATTTAATTACTCTAAACTGTTTTCAATTAGTGTTACCACTTGATTACCACAAACTATTTTTTTTTAGTCGAATGCCTACTTGATACCAAGTTTTACTGCAACTTCTGAATTATTTTATATATTAAAATTATTAATATAATTGAAAAAATACTAGAAAAAATCGACTCACCCGTAGCAGGCTTAAAATACTAGAAAAAATTGACTCACTCGTAGCAGGCTCAGACGGGATCATACGCTACGGATGAGTCGATGTTTTCTAGTATTTTTTCAATTATATTAATAATCTTAACATAAAATAATAGCATTGTGAATGCCTAAAATCTAAAAAGTTCAAAATTTGATATACCTGCCTTTATAATTTTATTCCGTGTTTCATTCATATCCTTTTGCATTTTCCGAGACTACATTTGCTTTAAAACTGCTCTTCAAAGAAAGATCAAGTCTGCAAGACTTAATGAATACGTTGCTGGTTCTATTGCATCTTATTGCATACTCAGATCAGAATATGAACGATAGCAAACAGAAAATTTTGTTGATAAAAGAAAACCATGTTTTAATTGTTTTTCGGCGATAATTTAGCTAAAATCTACAATGGTGGACATTTATTTATTTTGGGTTTATTAGCGAAAATATTTTTATGGTTATTCCTCTTTTAAAATTTTAAAATATCGGTGGTTATAATACAACTCCGACTTTTTTTATATTTGTCCTTCTTACGTTGTTTTGTTCAAGTAAAAATTATGAGAAAATTAGCTTAGGTCTTTGCACCATCTATTATTTTATATACCTAAGTATTGGTTTAAAAATGTAAGTAGACTCATTAAATAAAATTAAATAAATCCAAAAAAGGTTTTATAAGAGTTTTTTCATTTCCATTATTATAATGGAATATGATTTCCCGATCATCACTAGACCGCTATCAACTATTTAGTGGGGTAGAATATTAAATTTAAGTGCCTTTACACCTTACGACTTTTAGTTTATACACAGCGACGCAACCGCGTTGCTTCTGTTTTTGCGTTTGCATCGCTATTAAATAAATAAAGTAAAAGAAGAGAAGATGTTTAATTTTTCACCCTATCCAAAATTTTATACCAAGATTTCCTTTTTAACACAAACACACAGGTGTCTATCACCATTTCGCTCAGAATTTCACTGCTGTGATATTATATACCTTCTTACAAATAAAATGTGTCCTCACGGTGAAGCCTGTAGAAATATTAAAGGAATGAAATGGAGGTGCTTTTGCGGTAAGTGACAATCCAATTTCTCAGCACTCCTCTAAAAGTTAGTGGATCTTGAAATATTCCTAGCAGATGAAGTTCGTAATCTTCTGGGGAACGAGAGTTAAAAATAAATGATTTGTTACCTTTAACGTCACAAGGTGTCCGCTTCAAAATTCCTAAAGAGTAATTGGATGTGTTATGAATGCTAACATAAAATAGTAGATTATACAACAAGTGAAAAAAAAAGGAATTTAGTTCGAGGTACTATGTCGGATGAGCGAAACGAGGGATACAAAGGACCGAGATGAAATAATTTTTCACGAGTTGTGTACTCTACTTTTTACCATTGGCTGCGAGAAAACATAATAGCAGTACTTACACCTATAGTACCTATTTATAGTTATCAAATTTTATTATTTAGATAGGTAATCGGTAATTTAACTGTTAGAAAATAGTGAAACTATAAGTTTTCCAATGACATAAAACAACCATGCTATGAGAGAAACTCAATGATCAGTCTGACATCAGTCCATTTCATCAGTTTGTATAGACTTTGAATTTTTACAGACTGAAGATCGTACCAGACTAATGGAATGGACTGATGCAAGACTGAACATCTAATCTCCCTCTAATATAAAGAAAAGAACCCAAAGATAAGACACTAAACAGAACCTAATTAATTTGGGGAGATATTTTTTTAGAAAAGAACCCAAAGATAAGACACTGAAAAGAACCTAAATAAAATTGGCGGGATATTTTTTTTTTTTATTTAATTGTTTAACTATGGCTTTATCTATGGAATAGCTCCATACTTTCAGCACGTTTTTTTTTGTACATAATTCATACGATGCGCGCATGTTCCAAATTCAAAATATTTTTATTCACTCGGTGAATAAAACAGCGTATTATTCACTGTTATCGTTGAATTAAATACACTTTTTCGAGTGGCAATGGTAAAAAGCAAATTATTCAATGGAAAATACGACATTATAGCTTTATCCAAATATACGAGTATATAATTTTATTTAAGACAATAATTATGAAATTGATACCAATCAATAAATAAATAGCTATTTTCTCTGGCCATCTGTATTATTTAGATTAACATTTATTTGAAATTCTTACTTTTAAATTTAATTTAGCTGTCATCGCTAAAACAAATAGCAATTTCAAATTAATTAAAAGTATTTCATGAAATATTATTAATTAAGTAGTCAGTTATGAAATAATACCGCTAAGTCGTGTGTTCTTATATTACTGATATTGTTTAAGTTTTTACTTTCTATGGATAGTATATAAAAAACTGGATTTTTAACTTTAATTATTTATTTCTAGTAGAAATAGTAACCTCTTTTATATACTCAATCGTTTGTTTGAAATAAGTTTTAGGAAGAGCGGACACTCCTAACACAAGGGTTTTTACAATACTTGAAGGGGGTGTTTCAATAAATATTGTGTTACATTGATTGGGAAACTCTAATAAACATTTTTTTTTATATTTTCTATACATAACACTGCTTTTTAAGAAGAAATCTTTCCAGCATAACCAAAGAAAGATCATAGCTTTTTTTAACGTAATACTTACGTGCAAATTAATATGATAAGGCACGTCGACGTTTTCGCGCAGTTCATCAGAACTCAAAAAGGGATTTTATTTCTAAAATTTAAACCATAAAATCTTATGAATTCGTCACATTTTTAGAAAGTGAAAGTGAAAGTGAGTGAAAGTGAAGTGAAGTGAAAGTGAAATATATTTTATTTAAATAAGCTCACATAATAAGCATTTTTAAATCGTCAATTCTTTTACCCTACCACCCATTATGACGTCTTTTAACTGACAAGAAAAATGGGCGCAAAAAACTTGTCAGCTTTATCAATCAGATGGAACGATATTTACAAATATGTATATCGTTTCCAGACTTTATATTAACAAAGATTAACAAATAAATAACATTATTGAATTAGCTCATTTCTTAATGAGTTTCAAATTTCTTAATCAATTTACAGATTTTAAGCTCAATTCAAAGTTTGAACTTGTTATTCAGTCTAGGCTGTTACAATAAATAAAAATAAAAGAAAAACATACAATTCAATATGCATTAAGATAGGTAGTCAGAAGCAGACCCATTCCCACTGGCAGCACCAGTTCACGAACATGACGCATGAACCAGCCATCTCTTCGCTCAACCATATTTGAGGGAACGTAACGACCCGCCTCATACGACACCACCGCAGAAATGATTAAAGAGAGCATGACATACTAAGACTACCTATGTTAAGGCATCGAATTGAAAATTTATATCCAAAAGCTTTTCATAGGTCTTTCACTAAACTACTGACTATAGAAAGTAAAAATATTGCAATTAAATAAATCAAAACAAGGTAAGCTATTAAGAATTATATTTTTTGAGTAAGAAGTGCCATACATACAGACAATATAAAACAGATCTTTTATATACGAGTTATACGACGCCCTTAATACAAGCAGACAGAAGCAGACCCATTCCCACTGGCAGCACCCGTTCACGAGCATGACGCATGAACCAGCCATCGCTTCGCTCAACCATATTTGAGGGAACGTAACGACCCGCCTCACACGACACCACCGCAGAAATGTTTGAAGTGAGCATGACATACTAAAGCTACCCATATTAAGTCAAGAAGCCAGAAGTACGTTTTTAAGTAGGTAGGATACTTCTCACAATTTTATACTTAGAAAAGAAAATCACGATTCGAGTTTAATTAAAGGACTTTTATCTAGACCTATGAAAGAACCCCGAACTTTTTCTAATCAATACTGAGGTATTAGAGTAATAATTAACAATACAAAAGCTATGCCCATGCATTTTTATCCTTCAAATAATCGTCAACAGTGTAATAACCTTTACTCATTAAATTGGATTTAACAGTTTAACAGTTGGATTTAACATTTTTAAATTTTTCCAAGGGCAGTTCTGTGACTTGTTCTGGTATCTTATTATAAAAGGTAATACATCTACACAAAAAAGAGCTTCCGGTTTTATGCAGTCTGCGCCTTGGAACAGCAAGTTTGTTCTTGTTTCTTGTATTGAGTTTATGAACATTACTATTTTTTACAAAGCTATCTAAATTTTTCTTTACATACATTATATTTTCATAGATGTATTGGGAAGCTACCGTTAATATTTTAATTTCTTTAAATAGGTCACGAAGAGTATCTCTAGACCGTAAGTTGTATATAGCGCGCACTGCCCTTTTTTGTAAGATGAATATGTTATTAATATTAGCAGCTGAGCCCCACAACAACAAACCGTAGGTCATAATACTATGAAAATAACTGAAGTAAACCAATCTTGCTGTTTCAATGTCGGTCAGAAGCCTTATTTTCTTAACTGCAAAGGCAGCAGAGCTAAGTCTGCTTGACAGGATATCGATATGAGGGTCCCATTGCAACCGCGAGTCTATAGTAATACCTAAAAATTTTGTTGAGTCAACAAATTCGACTGCTTCGCCATTTACATGTATAGTCATATGAACCTGCCTCACATTAGGAAGTGAAAATTTTACACATTTAGTTTTACTAGAGTTAAGCTTCAGATTATTAATAGTAAACCAATGCATCACTTTGGAAAGAGTGCTGTTTACATCGTCACTGCAGTTACATCCTCTATCAACTTTAAAAATTAAAGAAGTATCATCAGCAAACAGTACTATTTCACATAAGTTTTTGGTATAGTAAGGAAGGTCATTAATATAAATAAGAAAAAGCAATGGACCCAATATCGATCCCTGCGGCACGCCCATGGTAATGGGTGCTTCATAGGATTCTGTTTTATTTACAACAACTTTTTGGGTTCTCGCCGACAGATACGATTGCATAAGGCTTACTGCATTTTTTGATACACCATAATGTTCCAATTTATCTAATAAAGTACTGTGACTGACACAATCAAATGCTTTAGAGAGATCACAAAATATACCAATTGCATCTTGTTTACTCTCCCATGCTTCAAAGACGTGTTTGAGAAGTGCAATTCCAGCATCAGTTGTGCATCTACCACGAGTAAAACCAAATTGTTTCTCGTGAAGTAGTTTGTTGATAAGAAAATGTGCTAATAATTGATCATAAATGATCTTTTCAAAAATTTTGCTTAGTGCTGGCAAAATGGAAATGGGTCTAAAGTTAGCGGGATCGCTTTTGTCCCCAGATTTAAAAAGAGGGATGATTTTACTATATTTCATTAAGTCTGGAAATATCCCTTCATCAACACACTTATTGAAAATAAAAGCAAGATGGGGAGCAATGGTAGTTATTATAGACTTAATTATGTGAGTTGAAATGCCCCAGAGATCTTCAGTCTTTTTTATATTTATTGAATTAAATGTTTTAAGAATGGTATCACTATTGATATGTCTAAATTTAAATATATTATTGCACTTATCAACACATGATTCCAAGAGGGAGACAGCAATTTTTGGAGATGAATTTAAATTACTGGTAGTTGCAATAGGTATTTTAGAAAAGAAATCTTGAAAAATTGTTGCCACTCCTTCATCTGACTCAATAATTTTATTGTCTGATACATTAGTATGTAGTATTCACGGTCATTATTTTTAGTTTTCCCAGTCTCTTTATTTATAATATTCCAAGTGGCACTTATTTTATTATCTGACTGATGAATTATTGTAGATATACATTTTGCTTTTGCTAAAGTACATACTTTATTAAACATTTTTGAATAGTTTCTTACATATTCATGAAATTCGGGATCATTTGAAATTGTTTTTTGACCATATAATTCAAACAACTTATTTCTGCTAACATATATGCCTGGTGTTGCCCAATCACTAAATTTCTTTTTAAAGTCTTTGGATTTAATAGATCTTTGCTTAAATGTTTTATCAAATTCTACTTTAATTAAATTAAATAAATCATTATAATGAGTATTGGGATTATCATTACTAGGTAAGCAAAGAGTTTTGGCAGTGACATTATTATGAAAATTTTCCAATTTATTTTTAGTTAGAGGTCTGCAAATTATATTACACTGATGAGGAACATGATGGTGCTCAAGGGAAGCTATTTGTCCGCTATGGTCAGAACGAATACAATTTATTATTTCTTTATCAAGTACATTACAGTTGCTAAAAATATTGTCTAGGCAAGTTTTAGATGTAGCAGTGATTCTTGTAGGTTCACAAAAGGTGTTTGCTAAATTGAAGGACTTAAACAAATTCAGAAACCTACTTGCAATTGAGGACGGCTTTAAGATGTCTACGTTAAAATCACCGCACACCACAATTTTTTTATTCTTTTTGATGACTAATTTTAGAGCGTCCTCCATAGCGGACTCAAATTGAGGGTAGTTACCAGTTGGTGGGCGATACACACAAATCATTATCAACTGATCTAATTCCACACATGACAGTTCAACGTGTTGTTCAATAGAGAGGGATATCACATCTTTTCGTTCCTTAAAATTCATATTGTTTTGCAAAATTATCAAAGATCCCCCTCTAGTGGTGGATTTCCTACTGAATGAACTTGCAATTTTATAACATTGAAATCCTGTAATTAATTCATATTCCTTAAGCCATTGCTCAGTGACACATAAAATATTAACATTTTTTTCAGTTAAAAAAAGTTCTAATTCTAATTCTTTGCCAGAAAAGCCCTGAATGTTTTGGTGAACTATAGTTAAATATTTAGGTTTTTCCTTAGTCATTACACGGCTAGAGACTTCCTCTATTGTCTTATTATGTAATTTAAATTACTAATAAAAGAATTACTTGGGACAAATGCCAAAGTGTTATTTTTAATGTCAACAATTTTTTGCTCAATAGGAGCAGGAGTAAAAATTGTATATTACTTGGAACGGATTCCAAGGTCACATTCAAAATGTCAAAACTATTCTGCTCAATAGAAGCAGAAGTGATAGCCAAGTTCTTGGCTAAATGTTTAAAATAAAATGATAGCGCTAAAGCTACTTGTCTTTTAAAATAATTTGTAAGATAATATTTATCTTTTGTCAATTTAAAATTAAATATTAATTTATTTATGTCTGTTATGTGACATCTCTGACTATTATAATAAGTCATATTGCTTAGTGTTAAATTCAAATTATATCTGATATTATTTTCTTCCTGTGGCAAGCTAGCACTGTAAGGTAGTGTAAACAATACAAATTTATTTATATTTAAACTACATAACTTATTGTAGTATGAAATGAGATCCTTCTTATTTACATTACCTCTTTGACCAACTAATATAATTAAATTGGTATTTTCATTTAAGTTTAGAGTTATTACTTTTCTCATAATGTCATGTAGGGACGCACCCGGTATACAATAATTTAAAACTTTTTCTCCCAATTGATTATTGAATAAGTAGCCTAAATCTTTTCCAATTTCATCACACAACATAATGTTTGAACATTTGTTAGTGGTAAAGGAAGTATTTTCACTTGTGCTTGCTAAAATATTTACATGTTCTGAGATTAAGGGCTCATACACTGTTTGGTCTTGTAAATGGTCCCGAGCATCTAGGCCTGACGCTAAGGAGCTATCATTATGGGTTGAATGGTTTTCTGACAGAGAGGGGGTGGATAAACATTTAAGTGCCAGTATATATTCCCCTATCTCTTTTTTGGAACGGTCATAATTTTGGGTCATCCTGGATAATGACTCCTGTAATGAGTGAATTTTAGTATTTAACATAGCAATGTTATTTTCATATGTCAGTCTATTCTCATTGATTATAATTTGACATGTATCCAGCTTTTCAATTAGTTGTCTACGCTCTCTAATGTGACTAATATTTTTGAAAAAGTGTTTCTGCTTATTTAGTAACTTTTTTGTTTTTGAAATATACTTGTTAATTTTTACATATTTCTTTAGCTTGTTTCTACTACAACCAACCATTGCCTGACTCATAGTGCAATTAATTGAGTCTTCAGAAGTTAAATCAATTGTGATTGTTGGCTTATGGTTAAGTGAGGGAGAAACAAGTTTTGGGTCACAGCCGACTAACTCATCGTAAAGACTCAAGTTCTGAGTGACTACCGCTTGGTTTTGTTCTGACTCTAACTTATAAATACGGTTATTAGCGTCATGTAGCTGCTTTTCCAGTCCAGAGATGAGTCTGAGGGCCTTCTCATACTCATCTCTGCACTGGTCGAACCCATCGATTAAAGTTTGTAACCTATTACGTTCCTCAAACATATTCTGTTGTGACAAATGTAACTCAGACATTTCCTTTTTGAGTTGTGTATTGCTTTGAAGCACATCTAACAATTCCTTTTCATTCTCATCTCTTTCCAAATGCAGTTGCTTAACCAACTCCTTGGTGGCCTTTAGTTCCTGTAGGGTTTGATGGAGTTTAGCCTCCTCCTGGCGAGATGCGGCCTTACGGGTCAACATTGTGAAAATAAAAAGGTGTTTGTTAAACCTAAGTAATTCCAAGGGGATGTTTAATCAACTATAGTGAGGTTATCCAAATGATAACACTACACTATCGGCTTTAAATGTAGGCTTATAGTTATAAACTGAACAGATTAGACCAAAAGCACATACAAAAATTACTACTTTGAAAGAGATAACAATGATTTACATATAAAAATGCAATGTTAGAAGAAGATCCGTCATTCTTATTTAATTTACACAATATTCTTTTGTTCCACTACCCACAAATAAAACATTCCCTCACCTCACAAACAATCCCACCGCTTACGAAAGCGGAGTACAGCTTGAAATGGTTACTATTCAATTTCGCTACAGATCCCTGAAACGTAATGCAGACTTCTAAATATTACGAAGTTATGTGAACACATTCTGAGTAGAAATTTAAAAACATTCCTATATTTGGATGTATAAGATTAAAGATCTCATTGTTCCGACAATGAAAGCGAAAAAAACATTTACATTGAATACCATTACAACAATTTTGCTATGTACATTATTGTAACATTATTTCTAATTAGATGACCATAATATACAAAAAGTGATGCTACGGTTATCATAACCTCCATAAATATTCCGCTCATTAGCGAATGTCTAACAGGTAAACACAATATAATATATTATTATTGGAATAATATTAATATTAATGTCAGGTCACTATAATAATTAATATCTTTAAGTGTACATATGTACCTACAAATATATACTGTTTTCATATGTTTACGATAACAATCATAATAATTGCCTGCATTATTCGCAATCAGTGCGTAGCATCGCTACGTAACTTTTGTAGTGCGCGGTGTGCGTTCTTTTTAACCGACTTCAAAAAAAGGAGGAGGTTCTCAAGTCGACGGTATTTTTTTTTTTTTATGTATGTTTTAACATAGCTTCGTCAGTTGTTATCCGATTTGTACAATTCTTTTTTTATCTCAAAGAACATAGTTCGTGTGTAGTCCCATAAAATTTTTTCAGAGATTTGGCCAGTAGTTTTCTCATAATCCTGAAAAATATCAATTATTTAGCTCGCCATCGTACGAGTTTTTATGGAATTTCGGACATAACATCTTTGTTTATGAACCGATTTAGATGATTCTTTTTTTATTTGAAAGGGTATACTTCAAGAGTGGTCACAATTTAATTTCATCGTTATTGGACTTCGAACTTCGAAGATACACAAGGGAACTCCTCAAAGTCAAATAGTATATGTAAAGTGATTTAGGTTTTGGTAAGTTTATGGCAATCCAAAACAAACCAAATCATGGTTTGCGATGCCACGTTCTGGACTAGATTTGGACTACGAAAACACAACGGAACTCCTCAAAAACAAACAGCGTGAATTTGGAAATTGAGTTCTGGGCATTTTACCATTGAAAATGTTATAATATAAAGTTAAAAAATATTGACACGCTGCGCTTACATACCTACCACTAAAAAGTTGAAAATAAAAAAGCTTTTTTAAAAAAAAGAAAAACCGCCTTCAAAAAACCTAAAAACAAAAACAGCTTAAAAATTAAATACCTCTAAAAAGCAAGAAATAATATTCGAATCATTCGTTACACATATCAATATTAATAAAACACGTCTAATGAAGTCGGGTGGGGCTTTAAGAAAAAAATGAAGTTGTCCTCCAGCCCCACCTGACTTCAATAGAATAGAATAGAATAGAATAGAAAATGTTTTATTATCAATCTCTCAACAATACAGTAAAATAAAAAATAAATAAAACTAGACACTTACGTACTTAATTGTTTAAACTCTAAAATTAAAGACAAGACAGAGATCAACAAAAGGCCCCTGCCTCAGCGTATAATAGGGAATATGCATCAATTTTTTTTTAAATCTTAATCAAAAGTATAATGCGTGAGAAAATTAACTGTAATATTAAAACTTTTCTCTTGCGTTTTTTTCTCGTGATATTTACTTGAAGTTAGCGCGCAGCAGCACCCGCCGAAAACGCTCCATACAAAATGGTGACGTCACACATCACGTTTCAGGAGTGTTTCGGCGCGTTTAATATGAAGTTACCCAATAATCTTCAATTATCTCCCTAAATTTTGCGTTTAAGTACATATGTGTCATACAAAATATTGTTTATCTACACTCACAACGTAATGTTCCAAATATGAATTCAAAAAAGGTAATATAAATACGTACTTTATTTTCGTGGATAGGTAAAATTAAAAAATAAACTCATTACGATGCAGTCAACTGCATCATAATAGTAGTTTATGAAACTGACACATAAAGAGGGGTATTAAAACACGAGTGTGTGTTTAAAAACCGAGCCGTAGGCGAGGTTTTTAATAGTATCACACGAGTGTTTTAATACCTAGTTATGTGCAGTTTCATACACTACTTTATCTACACTCATACATTTGGGATTATTACAAGGTAGGTAGGTACCTCGCTAATACAAACAAAGTCTCTCTCTCTTTTCTAACGTTGATCTTTTATTTAGTAGGTTCAATCCCAAATGTATGAGTGTAGATAAAGTAGTGTATGAAACTGCACATAACTAGGTATTAAAACACTCGTGTTTTAATACCCCTCTTTATGTGTCAGTTTCATAAACTACTATTCTTATTCGATATTCTATCTGACTGTAAAGTGCATTATATCGGAAAATGAAAAAAAAAATTGTTAAACTTTTAGATTTTTGCATTCACAATGCTATTTTTATATTAAGATGAATAAATAATGAAAAATATTAGAAAAAATCGGCTCACCCGTAGCAACTTAGACGGGATCCCGTCTAAGTTGCTACGGGTGAGCCGATTTTTTCTAATATTTTTCATTATTTATTCATCTTAAAAAAATTGTTATTTTCCCTGATTTCGTCGTGTGATAAAACTAAAATAAAACACTTTTTTAATTTTTTTTTCCTGTTCCATCATGTTTTTATAAGTGTCCGCAGCGATCAAGCTCAAATTCATCAAAATCGGTGACTTATGCATATTCCCTATTGCTGTAGAGCGTTGTGATAGCGCCACAGCACGCTGCTATTCTGACAGGGCCTGGACTGTCACGGAGAAGGAAAGAAATGAAATATCAAAAATAAAACACAAATAAATAAAAATTCTATCTAAAAATAACAAAACATAGCTTGTAAGTTAAAAATCTTATGAAAGTGAATACAAAGACCTCACTCAGCAAATAAATACCCCAAAGAGTGAATAGTAAAGTTGATCCGGATACCGGTTTGCAGCCACTACATGAGTTTATTACAGAGTTTAGCTGGAAGCTAGATACTCCCCGCCACCATGCATGTTGTGATAAATTAGCTGGTAAGTAGAAATTGAGAACGTTGGTAATCAAGTAAATACTGTTTATAGCGTTTTTTAAAAGTGTTTATTGTTTTTAGGTCACGCAGAGGTGGCGGGATATCGTTCCAACATCGTGTGGCGGCAAACCTAAAAGAACCCCGAAAGGCTACAGTACGATGTAGAGGGGTTGTGAACACATGAGTGCAAGCCCGCCTCGGAGGCCTGTCAGACCTCTGTGCCCATATTAGTTTTTTGTAGAGGTACAGTGGTTTACCTATATCTAGAATGCCGAACATCAAAGTAGCCAGATGAAGTTTCCTACGGGCTTCCATCTTCAATAAGTTTGCGGTTATCAGAAATGGTGTAACGTGTGACCTAGGTGGAATGCGGAAACAAAAGCGAGCACAAGCATTCTGTACTCTTTGTATTAAGTTAGATGTTCTGGAAAGTAAACGTGGTCCATAGACTACATCACAGTAGTTGAGTTTCAACAGAATAAGTGACTCACATAACTGGATTCTAACTTTTTCAGACAGGTATGGTCTAATTTTATATAAAAGCTTCAAGCGGTAAAAACAACTGCGAACACATTCTACGATATGTTTCTCAAAATTTAGTTGTCTGTCAAAAGCTAATCCTAGATTTCTAGCCACCTCCACGTGTTCTATGACTTCACCGTCAATAGTGATTTTAATGGGTGTGTTGGTTTTATTAATTTTAAGAAGTGTCTGTTTATAGTTAGGTGGCGACGAAGCATTTTGAGATTTTTCGTCGGACTCTCTTCTATATACCTAAAACTGGTGTGTATGTGTTCCTTGTGCTCTACGAAACACGAAACTGACGGTTTTAAGAGGAGGAAGTGGGGACACGCATAGCTGTGACGTCACAAAGATGGCGGCCGACCGTAATAAGTTTTTCTTTATTTCTCGAGTTCTATTGCATCAATTTCGTTGTTTGATATGTCATTTGAAAGCTTATATAACTGTCTATGATTGCTTTTTTGAAACCTACTAACTTAGTCTTGTTGTTTTTGAAATATTAACAAAAGTATGATTTTTTTTTCATAATTTTTTTCTTAGTTACAGGTATAAGCTAAATTAAAAAAATCATTTGTGTACCTTAGTTTGTAATTTTATAATAGAAATAAAGTCTGTTTTAATATTTTCTCAGAAAAATATAAACATCATTGTAGTGCAATAATAAACAAACAAGTTGTTACCAATTCTGTAAGGAAAGTACTCATCTAGTTTTTTCAATTTCTTCTTTATTTCATCAAGTTTTTCTACATTTATCGAGTTCTACTGCATCAATTTCAATGTTTGATATGTCATTTGAAAGGTTATATAATGTTCTATGATTATTCTATTGAATCCTACTAATTAAGTATTGTTGTTTTTAAAATATTAACAAAAATATGTTTTTTTTTCATACACTCTTTCTTATTTACCGGTATAGCTAAATAAAGAGAATTATAAGTGTATCTTAGTTTGTATGTTTATATATAACAAAAATAATGTCAATTTTATTACCTTTCCAGAAATATAAAGGTGATTGTAGTGCAATAATAAACAAACAAGTTGTGACCAATTCTGTAAAGAAAGAACGAATCTGATTTTTACCGCTGTTTTCACTATTGATTTGAAAATGATAAGTATTTAAGAGAAAAAGCTGTGCTTTTTACAAATTCAAGTATAAATCTAATATGTGTTTACGTTTTTATTATAATAACAGATGTAATATAATTTCATACTAGCGGCCGCCCGCGGTTTCACCCGCGTGGTTCCCGTTCCCGTGGGAATATCGGGATAAAAAGTATTCTATGTTTTAATCTAGGCTATCTAATATCTGTGTGCCAAATTTCAACCAAATCCGTTCAGTAGTTTTTGCGTGATTGAGGAACAAACATCCAAACATCTAAACATCCAAACCCACAAACTTTCACATTTATAATATTAGTAGGATATTCATATTATAATATCACACATCCAGTAAATTAGAAGTAATATAAGCTAAGCTATTATAGAAACAATGTACAAAACAAAGTATTATTGTAATCTTAATAATAGTGCAAATAAAAACTATTCCCAATGTGTAATAAAAATTACTTATTTTTACGTAAATCACATTGTACAAAATAGAAAATAACAATGAAATAATGAATGAGATAATGTTGACATAATTGAATTATCGAGTTTAGTGAACAGAGCATAGCAAGCAACATATACTACTCATCAACATCCATAATATTATATAATGTTATTTTCTAATATGGCATCCTCCTTTCAAATACGTTTTTGCTTTGAGCGTGCACAGTCGCATTTCATTGTCAGGCAGTCTGTCTTACACTGGCACGTTATGAGCTTGATATCTTGGTAATTTCAGTTTGTCTAGGTTTGTAACATTTGAGAAAACCGGTGGTAATTTAATGACCACCTTCTAGAGCTTATTTGGAAAACCAGACTTATTTGGAAAACTGCGAATATCCCGATCTAAACCCTACTCTTACCAGAAAACTGTGGCTGGAGGTTATATAACAATTCCCTAATTCCCATTACAAGCTTGAAACCTCCATCCAATATGTCTGCAAGATATCGAGCTCATATCGTGCCAGTGTAAGACAGACTGCCGGACGACGAAATGCGACTGTGCACGCTCAAAGCAAAAACGAATGATAAGATTGGAAAATAATTAATTATGTTTTAATCAGCATAACTTTCTTCATGTTGATGAGTAGTACTTACATTATGTTGCTTGCTATGCTCTGTTCACATTATCTCATTCATCATTTCCCTACTTAATAAGTGATTTTCACTACACATTGGGAATAGTTTTTATTTGCACTGTTATTATAGGTAATTACAATAAATAATACTTTGGTTTTGTACATTGTTTTTATAATAGCTTAGCAAGTACATCTAAATTGCTTGATGTGTGATATTATAATACATATAAAAGTAAACGTATATTATATAAATACTGTAATTTGTAAAAAGCACAGCTTCTTTTTCACAGCTCTTAAATACTTATCATTTCAAAATCAATAGTGAAAACGGCGGTAAAATCAGATGAGTACTTTCTTTACAGAATTGGTTACAACTTGTTTGTTTATTATTGCACTACAACTATGTTTATTTTTCTGAGAAGGCAATAAAACAGACTTTATTTTTTGTTTAAAACATACAAAATTAGGTACACTTATGTTTCTCTTTATTTAGTTATACCGGTACATAAGAAAAAGTGTATGAAAAAGAATCACATTTTTGTTAATATTTTAAAAACAACAAAACCTAATTAGCAGTTTTCAAAAAAACAATCATAGGCAATTACATATACTTTCAAATGGCATATCAAACAATAAAATTGATGCACTAGAACTCTAGAAATGAAGAATAACTTGATGAAATAAAGAAGAACTTTAAAAAATCAGATGAGTACTTTCTTTACAGAATCGGTCACAACTTGTTTGTTTATTATCGCACTTCAATCATGTGTATATTTCTGAGAAATTAGTAAAACGGACTTTATTTTTTGTTATGAACTTACAAACTTAGGCACATATTTTATGTTTCTCTTTATTTATAGTTATACCGGAAAATAAGAAAAAGTGTATAAAAAAACATATTTTTGTTAATATTTCAAAAACGACAAACTTAAATTAGTAGCTGTCAATAAAGCAATCATAGACAATTATATAACCTTTCAAATGACATATCAAACATTGAAATTGATGAAGTATAACTCGAGAAATGAAGAAAAATTTCATTAAATGAAAAGAAAATGAAAAAAAAAATTATGAGTACTCTCCTTACAGAATTGGTCACAACTTGTTTGTTTACTATTGCATTACAATGATGTTTATATTTTTGAGAAGATATGAAAACGCACTTTATTTTTTATTATAAAATTACAAACTTAGGTACACAAATCTTTTTCTATATTTAGTTTAAACCTGAAAATAATAAAAAGTTTATGAAATAAAATCATATTTTTGTTAATATTTCAAGAACAACAAAACTAAATTAGTAGGTTTCAAAAGAGCAATCATAGACAATTATATAACCTTTCAAATGACATATTAAACAACGAAATTGATGCCATAAAACTCGAGAAATGAAGAAAAACTTGTTACGGTCGGCGCCATCTTTGTGACGTCATAGCAATGCGTGTCCCCACTTCCTCCTCTTAAAACCGTCAGTTTCGTGTTTTGTAGAGCACAAGGAACACATACATACTAGTTTTAGGTATATAGAAGAGAGTCCGACGAAAATCGTGAAGGAGACGACTTATTAAATATTTGCCTCCTGACTATTAGTGCCAATCAGCATGTACTTTGATTTAGACGGGTTTAGGGCAAGGCAGTTTGATCGACTCCAGGCAGAGATGCACTCTAGATCCTCATTTAATTTGGCCTCTGCGCTCACCTGATCTGACGGAGTAAATGACAAATATAACTGCAGGTCATCGGCATAAATGTGGTACTGGCAGTGATTTATACATTTAATTATGTCAGCGCTGTAAAGTGCATAGAGGATAGGGCCCAAAATAGAGCCCTGGGGCACGCCGCGTATCACAGGAAGGGGTGCTGACACATGCTTATCACCGCATCTCTTAAGCTCCACATACTGCTGTCGTTGGCTCAGGTAGCTATTAAACCATCTAACAGCTCGGGCATCGATTCCATAATATGCAAGTTTTGACAATAAAAGCGTTGTGTTGATGGAATCAAATGCCCGTGAAAAGTCCAATAATACTAAGGCACTGGCTTGTCCAAGGTCCTGAGCTGCAAGGAGGTTGTCGACTACGTCTGCCAGAGCAGTTGCAGTGCTGAACCCTCTGCGAAACCCGGACTGAACCTGAGGAAGTATGCCTTGTTCCTCAAGGTACTGCGTGAGCTGATCACAGACTACCCTTTCTAGGATCTTGGAGACACATGGTAAGATACTGATAGGTCTAAGTTCTTTTACAGAGGCTGGGTTACTTACTTTAGGGAGAGGCTTTACCACAGCCGTTTTCCAGATCTTGGGAAACTTGCCTTCTTTTATGGATTTGTTTACCAGGGATGTAATAGTGGCCAAGGATTGTGGCAATGTTAATAGTATCATGTCCAAAGTGACGCCATCATCCCCTTGTGCATTCGACTTAAGGCCAGTGATTATTTTCATAATCCTGTCCTCGCTGACTTCTTGCAATGAGAAGGTGCCCGTACCATATCGGTGGTGTTCAAAGTGAGTCAGCTCAGATATGGAGACACTATTCACACTGGGTATATCAAGAAAGTGTGCATTTATAAGATCAGGGTTGTCGAAGCATACTGGTAGTTCGTTCATGTTTTTATTTTTTGGTAAGATAGCACTTTTTAAGTTAGACCACAGTTTCTTAGAATTTTTTATATTATTATTAATTTGTATAGAAAAGAAACATTTTTTTTCGTTTTCAATGGCAGTTATTACAAGTTGTTTCATAAATTTATAACTATTTTTATGAGCTTCAGAACCACCTTTTTTTGATTTGGCGTGATATTCGTCCCTGATACCTTTCATTTCTTTGACTGTATCTGTAATCCAGGGTTGGGGTGGATACTTAAACTTCTTCCTCTTAACTGGGGCGTGAAGATCGAATAGCATCCTGACGCAGTCAGTGAGGGCTTCAGCTAAAGCATCAACACTCTCCAAGCCACTGATGTGCTCCCAATTTACAGCATCTAAATCCTTATTAAACTGGTTGTGGTCTATATTTTTGAGAGCTCTGTAAGTAACCCAGTGAGGAGTAGGCTGATCCTTCTTGATCCTAAACTCTGCTGTCAGCATGGCATGCCGTCCCAGGTCAGGAGAATGTTTAACCTTGACCCATGAGACCTTAATGTCAGTGCAGATCACATCAATGAGACTGCTTCCATGATCAGTGAAATGAGTTGGTTCCTCAACTAACTGGGTCAGGTTCATAGTCTGGGTGAATTGAAAGAGTAGTTTTGACTTACTGCTGGTGGGATCCATAAGGTCTATGTTAAAATCTCCCAGCAGGATGAGCCCATCATATTTAGGTAAAGATACTATGGAGCTGGTAACTGCATCAAAGAAGGTGTTAATATTCAGCCACGGAGGTCTGTAAGCCGTCCCAACCAAAAACACCCTGCCGCACGTACGTATGCTCATCCACATTTGGTCTACGGTCAGCGTTGGGGGGTGAGAAAGTAAGCGAGCGTTTATACCATTCCGTATGTAAAAACCAACCCCCCCACCACGCCCTCCTTTCACCTGTTCAGGCCGTGGAGAATGACGTAACCGGTAACCAGGCAGATTAGGAGCCAGATCGTCCTGCCCTGCCCTCAACCACGTTTCATTTATTGCCAAAATATCAGGGGATAGCTCCTCCACAGCCATTATAAACTCATCCTGCTTAGTGCAAAGTGAGCCCGCATTAAAGAAACCAACTTTAAGGTTTTTTAGGCTAGGCATTGGGGCATTCCTATGGACGAACTAATAATAATTATGATGCACTGTGTATTTGAGATGTAATTAAAATGGTATATAATTAATAATTGTAAATATGATATAGATATGATTGATGTTTGCAGTAAATATGGTGCATGTATAATGTAATGATAATTGTACGTAATTTTCCTAAAATAAATTGATATGACAATGTTTAATATAAATAAGACTATATCTGTGTAATATAAAAGACAGTGAATATTACAATATAATGCAAATATATCCAGTATACTAGTAATTATCATTATGGTGTCATTATTTTGTGGCACAGTAAATAAGTTACAAATGAAAGCTGAGGTCATCACATAGTTAATATGGGTGAAAAATAAATTTACCACTGCTTAAGAAAGTAAACTCAATAATCGCAATAACACAAGACATAAATGGCATAGAAGATGGTAATTATACACTAATAGAACAAAAATTTCGTTTGAACATAGACATATAAAGTATAAACTTTGATAAGCTAATCTAAAATTACGTTTACAGCAGGAGGTAGCTAGTTTTTTGCCGCCGGGGGTCCAAAGGCTCTGGTGAGGTCCCCCTCTGACCGAAACTGGAAAACGGGCTTTGCGTCTCCCGCTCGAGCGAAGACACGACCCCGTCGCGTCCAGGTGTATCGCCACTGAAGCCTGCGACACTCCTCTCGTACTCGGTGGAAGAGCTGACGGTTTGGGCGAGTAAGACGCTCATTAATGAAAACGCGCGGGGCGCCCTCGGCACGCATACCGGCGCGGCGCACGCGCGCGGCGCGCAGCAGCTCGTCGCGTAGGTGGCGGCGCGCCAGGCGCACCACGACGCGGCGCGGGCGGCCCCCCGTCTCGGCCGGCGGCGCGCCCACGCGCTCCGCAAACACCACGTCGCGCTCCTCTAGCTTGACGCCCAACCGCCCGGCGAGTACAGCCACGGCGTGAAATGCATTTTCACCTTTCTCCTCTGGGAGGTGGCCGATCTCGAGGTCCGCGAGCAATGCTTCTTGATCGCGATCGTTCAACTCCAGTTTTAACTCAGCTATGGTAGACTCGAGCTCGATGATCTTACCTCCGCCGACGTCGGGTTCACGTCGCTCCAGTGCTTCGAGCCTGAGCTCGACCCCGTCCAGGCATGTCGTGACCGCTACTAACGCCTCTCGCATTTGCACCATTTCATTGCGCAGTTTCTTCATCTCCACCATGAACTCGACAAAGTCTCGGTGAAACTGCTTTAAGCTCACGGCATCCAGCTCACTGTCATGCTGCATTGCCTTAGAAGAGTGACCACTACCGTCAGACTCGCATGTCGGGGCCTCGGATTCAGCTTCATCACACATCCCTTTTACAGGGGTTTGGCTGTTGTCCCCCTTACGAACATTTTTCTTACAAATAGAGCATAGCCAATCTTTATTTATTTGAGCCTTGTCCGCAATTGCAAGGCAAGCTCTGTGATATTTTGTAGAACAAGCGCTACAGCAAGCGGCACCTGTCGGTGATAAGAATTTACCGCATGCTCCACAGTTTACCATGTTGGTTGGTTCTTTCAGATGTCGAGTAATAAAGATGGTGCTGCAATGCTTTTCACAGACGTGGATTTCAACTACTTAGTTTTGGTTACTGCCGCAAGATGTCATTTAGCAGCTCCGTTCGGTGTGATGTTGCTACTTCCCACGAGATGGCGTGACACGGAAAAAAATAAAGAGGGCAGATGATTTTTGAAAATTCGCAGTTTACCCTTGCCAATGTATAAAATCTTGAAATAAGTTGATGTGTTTTAGTGAATATCTTCTATTATCCAGCGATTTCGGTGAAAATCACACTTGCACAGCTTCACTAGCACGGGATCACTTGAATGATAACAGTACGGTACATTATCGCAGAGTATTTGAATTTATATGATACGAAAGAACTAAACAGTGTAAGTACAATTTGACGTCCGATGACAGCTTCCGGGGCCTACAACGAGCTCTTATAGCAATGTCTTTTAGGTCTTACATTGACTTTTCGTACCACGACGTCCTATAAAGAAGGTTGTTTCTACCTCAAATTTCTTAGCAATTTTGTTGCGATCATCTTTAACTTGTTCACTCTTTGTCAAAAAATATCTAAGGTTGCCAACTTAACGCAAATTTAACTAAGTTACTGGGTATCTTTTACAAGTTCTATAACATATTTTTCTGGAAGAAACTAAGTTGTCATAAGAATGTCAACTCATAGTCGATACCAAGTAAGTATAGTAAAGATAAACTCACAAATCATATTTTCTTTGTTCTGCATACAGGTAGTACTTAATTACTCAAGTAAATAATAACATGAACTTTTAGAGTTAATGGTGTAGACAACGAGTGCCCAGAATTTGAATAGTTTACACAACCGGGATTTGACCGGCTATCCTGATACATAAGAATAAGTTTTATTTATTCTTATGCCTGATATCCGAATGGCTGGTCATTTTGAAGTCCCTTTATTTTGTTTCAAAGTTTAGCAATTATTTGACTGTAGGTAAATCGTAAATGGTAGCAAATATAGGGAGCAACTTTTGGTCTCCAGCCTGATGTGAATCGATACAGACAACCAGCCATTCTAACGCTCACAGAAATCCGTCCCATTCTTATACCTAACATTAACATTCTTCCCATAATCGTAAGCGTTAATACGTCTAAGTAAGTCTATCTAAGTATAAAGTATTTTCGATACTTATTTTGTAACTACCCATGAAAAAGAAAAATAACATAGTAGATTCTTGTTAGCAACCCTAAGCATACATTTTAATACGTCAAATCTAGCGATCCTTTGGCGATCATAAAAGTGACAGGCAGGATGGAATCAAAATTATTAAGGCGTGTAGACACGAACGAACAAGAGCATGATGAACACGAACATTCACGAATATTTATTTGGTTCGCACAGTCACCATCAGAACTTGTAAAGGTAACTTGTAGTGCATGGAACTTATTGACATTTTAAACTGATCAGAAGTATTTGGTCACCTTGTCTGCTATGATATACTGATGGCAACTGTCCGTGTAAACATAAATCTCAGACTCCCAAGTCCTTTAGAGATAGAGTTAGAAGGCATTTCCTTTCCTCTTCTTCTGATTGACCATTTATTTATTTTCTCCTTTATTTTAATTGTATTTATCTTTAGGTATAACTATTGTTTGTATTCATACAACACACTTGTTCTTTCCTTTTTTATCATTGCACCCTCTCCCCTATATTTCATTTTTTCCATTTATTTTACACCTAATGGTTGCCTGGAAGAGATTGCTGATTGGCAATAAGACCGCCTCTTCTATACTTTTTTCTTTGTATTTTTGTCCCCTTTTCTGTAATATTTCTACTTGTGTGCAATAAAGCGTAATTTATTATTATTTTTAAATAAATTATCAGAGTGAACACGAACACTATAAATACAACACTTTCACACTGAACAACAAAATATTTTAGAAGATTTTTGACGCACACTGTGGAGGCCGTTTGTTTGTATAACAAAGACTTACCTGTGCTCGTGATGAGGAAGTCTTGATGATGAAAATTATTAATGCAAAATGTAATGTGTTATAATGACAAAGCAATAACAGCTTGTTTAAACCAGCCTTTTTCAAAACGATCTTTTTTCCAGCGATGTTGATATGAGCTCTACATAGATTCGTACCATGACATTTCTGTCAAACAAACTGTGATAATATAATAACCTTATATTATTCCCGCAAAGTACTGGGAAAGAACGAATAATTTTACTAATAATTTGTCTATACCATGCTTAGATATAGGAAAAAATACGCTATGTTGTGATTATTTATTCTGTGGTTTCAACAATAGACATGAACAAAGAGGTACCTACCTACTTATGTCATGCCATGCGTAAATATGTCACTCGTCTCGTGATCAAAAAAATATTTACTTAAACACTAAACAGCTATAATCCTTCGATTGATATAATTTATAACCACGTATTAATAATTTATTGATAAATCAACCACACACGTGATATCTTAAAAGTGGACAATTTAATACTTTTGCAGTAAACAGGATAGGATTCTACTCCAAAGAGCTCAATATCGTCACAACGTCTTTTAAGTTCATGTAAGTAAATTCGAGTATTATATTTATTGTTTTATGGTCTTAAAAGCAAGTACCTAGTGTAAATAAGTCGTTTTATACTGAAGTGCTCGTAACCGCTTGATTGAATTATGTTAGAGTATCTAACTACCTACTTATATTATTTTTGGTTATTTGCAGGTTTGCCAGGGAATCATACAGTGATAAACCCATAAACGCCATAAGCTTCCGACTTAAAAAGGATAATTTTGTACAACAATACTGTGACAATTTTATTAGATACTTATAGAAAAGATGTTTCATTTTGAAAAGTGAATATCATAAATAAATACCCATATCAAGTAATAAAGTAATCATTTTCTTTGCTCTTATTTATTTTGTACCATTGCGCTAGCTATAGCTAGGCTTAGCAAAAGGGCCGTGACTTTATTTCTATAAATTGGTTTTGTAAAATTTGTAGTTTGGTTTTGTGCATGTTCTACGACAAAAAAATCTAGGGTACCTACCTAAACATAGCTTAGCACTATCATAGGTAGGCGTGCTGTAATTAATGTTGATTTTGTTTATTTAGTAGGGACAACTTGTCTTAGTAATATGTTCCCATTAGAAGATGATTAATAAAAAGGCAATAATACAATACATGTACTGTTTTATTTTAAAAGGAAGTTGTGTAGATTTATAAGAGCACAAGCTCACTCACAGAAAGAAAACTCACGAACAAAATATTAGTAGAATTTGAGATTTTTCATCACAAGCCTCCAATTGTCGCACAGGTTATGAACAAGCTGGTTCTGCTACAAATGAAATCACCCGATGAACAAATAATCATCAAGTTAAAAAAAATCACATTCTGGGCGTAGTTAAATACGACGCCTTTTTCTTCACAGTAAATCTTCGTGATTTCGTACCATTCTTTTGTCATCTAAAAATAATTGTAAAATATAACTTATTTATAAGTCTTATTTTAAAGAAAGTTCACTCAATATGAAATATGAGTAAATTATGCATATTGTTCACTATGGACAATCTACTTTTGGAACATTTTACTTTAAATCATGTTGATTGTGTCGCACAAAAACACCCTTTTTAAGATCGCTGAAAGATCGCTAGATTTGACATAATTGACGTAAAACAAGATTGCTAGTTGTCAAAAAGGCAGCTCGTGGTACGGATTTATGGTACGGATTGAGTGAACGAGAAATGAATGATGACATGAAAAAGGGAATTAATTAAATGGGTAACTGGAAATAATTAAGAGCGACTGTAAATGGGATACTTAAATACTAAACTGAACAGCAGTTTATTTTTTGGGCGACAAAATAACTAAACGGGCGACTAACTTACAAAAATACTCAAAACCGGCGGCTACATATGGGTGATAAATAATTTAAGTTAGCAGAGAAAACTCTAAATGGGTGACAAAAATACTGAGTGGGCAACTATTATACCAAGTAGGTAACTATTATAACTGATTTAAGCTGCCCAAGATGGTATTTTTAACACGTTTTTATTAGGCTGCTTTCTCGTTTGTTTGTTTTTTGTCATATCGGTTAGGATAGTAGTCATCTTTTTTAAATAAAATAAATGCCAATTTTTTTTATATTTTGTGTGCCCTAAGGTTGTCGTCCAAATAGTAATTTGGTCACCCGTTACCCAATTTGTATTTTAAAGTCACCCATTTTCAATATTTGTAGTCGCCCTCGGTCCTTCACCCACTTAGTATTTCAGTACGCTATGTTCAGTATTTTTGATACCCAAAATGAGAATTTATTGTCGCCCAAATAGACGGGAAGGGGGATGGGAGAGGGAGATTGAGAGTGAGAGGGAGAGGAGACATATGTGGATTCAATTCTGAACAGGATTGGGAACGGGAACGAGCACAAAGGGGAACTGCACTGCACCTAACGGGGACGGGTCCAAACGGGAACGGGATATTTATATCTCTCGACCCATTTCTGTTTATTGTAATAAACTAGCTTCCGCCCGCGACTTCGTCCGCGTAGATATTAGAGAAAATCATTTGGGAACCTTCAGCCAGGACCCGACCAGCCATTTTAACGTGGTTAGGCACCCCACCAAGCCACAGAATAACTAATACCAAGCGAGTAGCTTCGTGCGAGGTCTGCCAAACGCGGCAAACGTCTTGCCTCATGAGGCAGTGCGCTTGGTGTGGACCCGCCTAATCACGTAAAAACGGCTGGTCTGATCCTGGTTGAAGGTTCCCAAATGATTTTCTCTAATATCCACGCGGACGAAGTCGCGGGCGGAAACTAGTTATACATAAAGTTTTATTCTAGGCTATATTTCTTATAAAATGGTATACTATTTACCACATTTACTATTTACAAAGCATAATTTCTTATGTGTAGCAATATATGTGTAATCATTCGTTCATTCCCAGCACAAAACAAGATTGTTATTTGATGTCGTGGTACGAATTTGAGTGATATCATTTAGAGCTTGTAACAAGCTTGCTGGATATAAGCTTACTTATAAAAAAGGTGGGAGTAGGCCCCGTGTTTTATTAATATTGATATGTGTAACGAATGATTCGAATATTATTTCTTGCTTTTTAGAGGTATTTAATTTTTAAGCTGTTTTTGTTTTCAGGTTTTTTGAAGGCGGTTTTTCTTTTTTTTAAAAAAGCTTTTTACAGGTACTGATTTTCGTTCGACATTCGACTCAATCTCAATACATTTGAGTCAAACCCTAGCGGCTACGGTCACAAAACGGAGAGACTAAGTTAAGCTTAGTACCACAAAATAGAGAGACTAACAGAAGCAGTGCCGTAAATAGGGGTGTGCCACCGGTGCCCAGGCACAGGGCGTAGACTCTGGGGGGCGCAAGAATGGCCAGACCAGGACTACTAAATAATAGTCCTGGTCTGGCCATTCTTGCGACCCGGTACCCCGGCGCGCGGCGGCGGAGCAACCCGAACAAATGTTAGGTTGCTCCTGATAAGCTCCCACTGCGCCCCATAATCTTTAACTCAAGAATTTTACAATTTAGAAAAAAAAATACATATGCTTATTATAAACTGTTCAAAAATTGCGCTGCGCGGCCGTTTTTTCCTATAGACAGGCAAGATCACAAGGTTACCTGGATGAAACTAGCTAAAAATTGCGCTACGCTGCCGTTTTATTTACTATAAACAAGCAAGATTACAAGATTAGTGGATGAAACTGACTAAAAATCGCGCTGCGCGGCCATTTTCTTTACTACTACCAAGCAAGACTACAAGATTAGTGCGTGAAACTGTGTAAAAATCGCGGCCGTTTTTTTGCTATAAACAAGCAAGATTACAAGATTAGTGGTTGAAACCGACTAAAAATCGCGCTGCGTGGCCGTGTTTTTGCTATAGACAGGCAAGATTGCAAATTTACCTGGATGAAACTAACTAAAAATTGCACTGCGCGGCCGTTTTCTTTACTTTATACAAGCAAATTAAAAAATTTGTGGATGAAACTGACTAAAAATTGCGCTGCGCGGCCGTTTTCTTTACTATAAACAAGCAAGATTACAAGATAAGTGGATGAAACTGACTAAAAATCGCGCTGCGCGGCCTTTTTTTGCTATAAACTGGCAAGATTACAAGGTTACCTGCATAAATCTAACTAAAAATCGCGCTGCGCGGCCGTTTTCTTTACTATAAACAAGCAATATTACAAAATTAGTGGACGAAACTGACTAAAAATCGCGCTGCGCGTCCATTTTTTTGCTATAGACAGACAAGATTACAAGGTTACCTGGATGAAACTAACTAAAAATTGCGCTGCGCGGCCGTTTTCTTTACTGAACAAGATTACAAGATTAGTGGATGAAAGTGACTAAAAATCGCACTGCGCGGCCGTTTCCTTTACTATTAACAAGCAAGACTACAAGATTAGTGAATAAAATTGTCTAAAAATCACGGCCGTTTTTTTGCTATAGACAGGCAAGATTACAAGGTTACCTGGATGAAACTAACTAAAAATCGCGCTGCGCGGCCGTTTTCTTTACCATTAACAAGCAAGACTACAAGATTAGTGCGTGAAACTGTCTCAAAATCCCGGCCGTTTTTTTGCTATAAACAGGCAAGATTAAAAGATTAGTGGATGAAACTGACTAAAAATTGCGCTGTGCGGCCGTGTTTTTGCTATAGACAGGCAAGATTGCAAATTTACCTGGATGAAACTAACTAAAAATTGCACTGCGCGGCCGTTTTCTTTACTTTAAACAAGCAAGATTAAAAAATTAGTGGATGAAACTGACTAAAAATTGCGCTGCGCGGCCGTTTTCTTTACTATAAACAAGCAAGATTACAAGATAAGTGGATGAAACTGACTAAAAATCGCGCTGCGCGGTCTTTTTCTTTACTATAAACAAGCAATATTACAAAATTAGTGGACGAAACTGACTAAAAATCGCGCTGCGCGTCCATTTTTTTGCTATAGACAGACAAGATTACAAGGTTACCTGGATGAAACTAACTAAAAATTGCGCTGCGCGGCCGTTTTCTTTACTAAGCAAGATTACAAGATTAGTGGATGAAACTGACTAAAAATCGCACTGCGCGGCCGTTTCCTTTACTATTAACAAGCAAGACTACAAGATTAGTGAATATGTATGATTACACTCTTGAGATGTAATAGTTAGTCACTTGGAGTGCAGGATGAAAAGATCGCTATAGATTGAAGTTGAGATGTATTTACGTAAAGGTTACAAAGTTAGTTAAAATAGACGATTCTTTTCTCTGATGTATGAAACCGATCTAGTTGGCGTTATAAATTGCACTGAGCTAAAATATGTATTTATTATAATAATTAAATATGATACTTTAGGTTACTGCGGGTCGATGACGCGCCCGCCGTGACGTTTGCTGTGTTAGCAAAAGTAAAATAAATATGTACATGTAAACCGTACATCTTGGCAACCCAAGAAAACAAAGAAAGTTAACAAAAACAAAAGAGAAAAGAAAAGCCTGCACAAAGCAAAAAATGTCACTAATCGAAATTGAATGCAACGTTGCTTGTTCCGGCGGCGTTGAGGGTCCGGGGCGGCTTCGGCGGCGCTGTTACCAGGTCGTCGCGTTGTCTGTCGTCCCTTCGATAAAAGGTCGTTGGATAGCGGTCGACCTTCTCTTATTTTTCTTCAAACAGTGAGGGCAGTATTTCCTCACAACCAACACAAGAAAAACAGCGACAGCTGACGCCAATAATACGTAACTGATGACGTATTGATGTACGTCATGACTTGATATGGTTGGCAGTTTAGTTTCATGTTCCTTCAGTTTTGTAATGTCCTCTTCGATCTGTTCTGTTTCACGAGCTGTAGAGCGGAATATAAGTGGCGTGTTGTGATGAGTTAAGTTTACTATCTTGTTTACTGATGTATCCAATGTTGTAGGTGCGACGTTGTAGTTCATCTTCATTCGACTGCTGTAGTGATTGTGCGAATAGATCGATAAGTCCTTAGATTGTAGTACACATCCTTGTGGTAGCGTCACTATTCCAGATGACGTCATAGTGTATGAAATGACGTCACTATTGCATATGGTACGTAATGAACACGTATCACAACATATGGCGAGCCACTTGTTAGGTGAATGCAACTCGATCCATGCGTCCTTGCATGACGCGCGCTCGACGTCATAGGGCTGAATGTTTTGATGTGACAGCAGTTTCGCCTCGCACGGCGCACTATCACTATGCATATCAAAAACAGGTCTGTTTGTTTTGCATATGAATTTTTCAGTTTTTTGTTGTTGACAGTGGGCAAGGTCATTTTCATTCAGTGAAATATAAATGTTTTTCTCCAAATTCACTGCAATGTACTTTGAAGTTGTTTGTACATATGCCGCCGCCATCTTCTCTATTCTCACAGGTAACGGTATGGCTTGATACAAGTTGAAGTCTTCGTTAGTTATCAGCGGTATATGCATTTCAAAGAGAAAATAATTTTCAGTGACTCGTGATTTCACGTAAATCAAAGCATAGAGGTCCTTGATATCTTCTTTGTAGTTTTGCACCGGCAACGATAAATCCTTCGGGATGCTTCCAGATATTTCTGTTAGTTGTTGTATAAGATGTGCTGGAGATATCAGGTGCACGTCAATATGACCTCGATACACGTTGGTGAGTGAGTCGAAAAGCATGTTCTGGAACGTTCTTAGGCTGTTGATGAGAAGATACGCTGTCAGCGACGCGGAGTTGAAGTAAGTAGTGGCAGAAAGTATTTCCATTTCCGATTCCACGTTCGCAAAGTTCACGTTGGTTTGGTTGATGAAGCGCTCTATCATCTGAAACTGTCGTTGGATGTTGTCTTCACTTTTTCTCAACACCTTGTTTTCCAATTCAACTATGCTTGTTTGGTTTTTTATAAGCTCTAATAAATAGTCTTCGTTAGTTTGGATCGCTTGAATATCATTTTCGTACTTGTCGGCGAACCGTTGGTCTAGTATTCCAAACAAGCTATTCGCTACGTAGCCCACTCCATCAAGTAATCCTCGTTTCTTTCTACTCCTCAAATGTCTGTGGGGATTCATGAGAATAGAGTTGTAGTGTTCAAGAATTTCCATCTCATGGCTTAGTTGATCTGTCATCGTCATACAGTGTTCTAAGTTAGCACTGGTGCACAAGTTCTTCACAGTATTGAAATAGTTTTCAACACGACGAGTTCCTTCCCAATAAGTTGTTATGTTGTAATACATAATTAGCGTCCATTCGTCGTGCATCATTTGCATTTTGCCGACTGCGTCATAGTAGATAGGGCGTTCACGTTCCAAGCTTGTAATTCGAGCGCCTGACGACACGCCGTCAATGGAGCCATATGATCCCGATAAAAATGTAAACATTGTTAGCAGCGTTATTAATAGATTTGATGTTTTGTTCCTTCCCCTTTTCTTCGTAATTTTTGAGTTCTGGTTTTGATCTTGATAAGTTGCAGCATCTTGTTTGGGAGTTTCATTTTCACTGCTCAAGGGGAGGGGTGACAGTTTAGTTACAGGGCGCTTGATAATTCCCGTTTGAGTTTTGATGATAGTAACTCGAACGTATCCGTCAGAACCAGGATTAGTTTCCAGGACGCGCCCCAACGCCCATTTTGCTGGGGGTAAGTTGTTGTCCTTCACCTTGCTGACTTTGATGTTGTTTGTGGACTTGTTCCACTTGCTATGAGTTTGAAGTTGTGGAAGGTGACGATTGACATTCTGTCTGAATCGATGGCAGCGCACACATTTCCGTAGTTGAGTTTTGACAGCCCTGTTGCCGCTGACGATCCAATATCGCTGCCTTATATGAGTCAAAGTTAGTCGCGCTCCGCCGTGCAATGTTGTTAAATGCGAATTTTTTATTAAAAGTTGCGTAAGTCGGCTAGTATGTGGGATGATGGGGTTCTTCATTTCCACAGGCAAGTTCAAGTTCTGGAGGCGACCACCGACACGTATGATCTTGTCGTCGTCTAAGTAAGGGCTCAGCTTCATAATAACACTTTTCTTAGATAATGTTTCTTTGTTTTGAAGTTGTTTATATTCCTCCATGTAATAATTCTGCTGTATGTGTTTTATAATAACTTTATTTGCTGCAGTTCTTTCGCTAGTCAATAGGTATGGAGTTTCCGATTTCCGTTTAGCGCGCATGTTTGTTATACAGCGAAGTATCCATGCTGTTATTCGTAATATTCGTGTCATTGAACTAAAGTTAGTCAACAGCTTAGTTATGAAATGTTCCTTTTCGTAGTTTTGTACAGTTTCTTTCTGGCAAAGTTGATTATTTCCAATGTTCGTGTAAAATGTATTGCAGCTCAAAATTTCTTCTGATTCGACTTCCTTCAAAAATTCAGGTCCTTGGAACCATAAGTCGAAGTTTGCTAGTTTGCTTGGTAGCATGCCACGTGACGCGCAGTCTGCAGGGTTTTGCTCTGATTTGACGTAATGCCATTGTGACGTAGGTATGAAAGTTTCGCCAATCCATCGCTTTAAAGTTATTTGTATGATGTGCGGCAGTTCTAATTTTAGTTTCGTCCACTCTCTCTCAATATCTTGGGGAACCTTCTCATTCCAGTCGATGTTATTTGTCCAAAGTTTTTGAAACAATAGTTTTGCAGTGATCGTCACAGGAGAGAGCCAGCCCAATGGATCATAGAATTTAGCTATTTCCGAAAGTAGTAGTCGTTTCGTTAGTTGCTTGGAATTTTCTTTTACAGACCAGTTAAGATGGAAAGAATCGGTGTCGGTATTCCAGCTCAGCCCCAAAGTTTTAGAAGGCTCTTCAGTTTTGAAGTTATAGTTATTTGTTGTTGAAATCTGCTCCTTAGGTAAGTTTTCAAGTAACGCTGGATAGTTGCTGGACCACTTCCTCAGATTCATCCCCCCGCCCTTCAATAAAGCGATTAGGGACTCTTGTATCTTCTTAGCTTCTTCAAGTGAGTTATTCCCGCTGACAAGGTCATCAACAAAAACATCAGTTTCCAGTACTTTTGCAGCAGTGGGGTGCTTGTTGCCATCGTCAATGGCAAGCTGTTTAAGGGTGGGTAGTGCCAGCCAAGGAGCGGTACAAAGCTTGAATTCTTGAAAAGCTTCGGTTAGCGAGTTTCGCCAAATGATTTTCTTTAGGTTTTGCTGTTCTTCATGGATCCATCTACAGCTGTACATAGGTAAGTAGCAATCGTTAAGTGAAATATGAGCCGCCGGCGCCATGTGACGCATATCTTCATACTCTTTCATAAAAGCTCTGTACATAGTTGATAGTTGTTGTTTTCTTGCAAGTCGTTTTTCCAATTGAATAAATTGAGCAATAGCTATTGATCTTGATGATCCCAGTTTTTCTTCATAATTAGGTAGGAGAGGCATCTTCACTATGTATTTTCCTTCAGGATCCCGTTGTACAGTTTGTGTCTAAAGTTGCTCACATTGGTCATCTTTGGAAATGTCTTCAGAGTTCTGGATTTCTTCGCTTTCCCAATATTTAGTCAGTTCTTCTAAGTTAATCAAAGTTACATGGCAGTTAAAAGTTTTCATTTTCCCACACAGAATCCATCCCAAATGAGTTTGTTGTGCAACCGGAGATTGGCAGCTTCCCTTCAGAACTCCGTCGAGGATAATTTCAGAATAAACATCGGCTCCCAGTAACAAGTCGATAGGGCGAGAAATTTTGAAATCAGGATCGGCCAGTTTCAGGTTTTCTATGTGCGGCCAGTTAGATGTTTCAAAAGTATTATTAGGTAAGTTGTTTGTTAGTTTTTTCATTACAAGCGCCTGCATTTCGAAGCTGTAGTCAGAGTGAATCGATTTACAGGTCAAGTTTAGTTGTCCCCGGCAATCACCAGAGACGGAGCCCACCCCTGAAATAGTTGCAGCCATCTTCCTTCGGGGCAGTCGCAGCAGCTGGGCAGCGTTTTCAGTCATTAAATTTACCTGCGAGCCTTGGTCCAGAAGAGCTCGAAGTGTGACGTAAGTTCCGTCCATAGTTTTTATTTTCAGTTGAGTTGTAGTCAGTAAAATCTCAGTATTCTCAGAAGATAAATGATTAGAAGCTTGTTGTTTAGATGTTGATAGTTGTTGCCCAATGTTATTTTTCCCATTTGATGAAGATTTCCAGTTAGAGTTGTGCAGCAGCGTATGGTGTTTCATATTACATTCCTTACAAGTTTTAGTCAAATTACATTCCACATTGTTATGACTAAAAAGGCAGTTTTTGCAAACTTTCAATTTCGCAACTGTGTAGTTCCGCTGCGCCGTGTCCATGTCGATGAACTTGTCACATTGCATTAAAACGTGATTTCCGTTGCAATTAGGGCAATTTCCATAAGCAGTATAATAAGTTTTCTTTAAATCATAAGTAGATTTTTTCATAGGTTGTCTGTTCATAGGTTTCCAAAATGATGTTTTTTCTGAAGTAGTATTTCCTTTCACAGATTTAGTCGATTTTGCAGTTTCATATGCCATAAACTTGCACTCCAGAAAATATAAAAAATCTTGTAAATTTTGAAGTTCTCTATGATCTCGTATTTCGTTCATGTAATCGTTCAAGGTTGTCGAATCCAGCTTCGGTAACATTAAGTGGACGATCATTGGATCCCATGTTGAAGTATCCAATCCGATGTTAGCTATGCCGTTCATGCATTCCTTAATGACGTCATGCATTTTCTTCAGGTTATTGGCGTCCGGATGCTGGATGACGGAGAGGTTAATCATTGCGTTGAAAAAAGATGAAAATTGCACACGTCGATTATCGTAACGTTGCACTAAAATTTCCCAGCAGGAGTTGTAGTTTTCAGCAGATACAGGCAGATGCTGCACCAGGCTTTCGGCCTCACCCTTCAGTTTAGTTTTCAGATGTTTCATTTTCTGCGCTTTGTTTATTGCTGGGTTGTTATGGATGGTTTCAAGAAACAAATCCTTGAAAGAAATCCACTTGCTGTAGTTCCCGGAAAAGTCTGGAAGTTCCATTTTTGGCACTGACTGCTGATAGTGGGCACTGGACCAAATCATGGAGTGAAGTTGTTTCCGCAGTTCGTCATACTTATCTTCAATATCCGAGAACATTTCGTAATACTGATTGTTGGACCCCTTTAGTTGAAAGTCGATTTCCCAATGAAGTTTATCGATCGGCTCCCATTTAGTTTTTAAAATATTTAAGTTATCTTCCAGCTCCCATTTTGCGGAGTCGCTCGTGACGTTAATTTTGGACATAGCGCGGTAGATAGCATTAAAATTGCATTCTTGTTTGTTTAGTAGAAGTTGAATTTTCGTAGTTTTATCATCTTCCTGCTCTTGAGAAGCGTTTCCCAAATTTTCACTCAAGTCAAACTTCACATTGCGTTTTTGTTCTACCAGTTGTTCTAGTTTATTCCGTATGTCCGTCTTAGTTGCTAAATACATCTCTTTAGTTTTGCCGAATATGTCATCAGCGAAATAGTTGATAGTTTTATCTTCAAGTTCATTTACCAAGAGAGCGTGTCGCGCCTCAAAATCCTTCCATTGCTCAGTTAGCGACGTTAAACGAAGGTTGAGATACTTTTCAGTTTTCCGAGATGAAGAATCCTTGCGATAGTTGGCACACAAGGTCTTGATGTTTTCAAAACAGGTTGATTGAAGTTCCAGATTAGTCATGTTGTTGTTGAATTAATGAGTTGTTGTTGTTGAAGTAAGTTGTTGTTGTTGAAATAAGTTGTTAAAAGCTCTGACTGCTATTCACAAGGTGTGCGCGCCTGTACCCTAAATACGATATGTGCGTTTTCGTCTCAATTCAACCGGTGAGACCCGCTGGTGGGAGGCCGGCCGAACCGATTCGCTATCGCAAAAAAGGCACAAGATCACACACTACGAAGATGCTGTTTGCAGCCGTAGGTGACAGATGACAGTGTCCACAGGTTGGTGTCCGTGCGCGCAGGAATAGGTAATCCACAAGTAGGTATCACGCACTCGCGAACTCTGGTCCCGCTTACACGAATTCTCGAAGGACCAAAAAGAATCATCCTATTTCGCTCCTCTCTACTCTTGCTAAGATCTTGGAGAGACTAGTGCATGATGCTATCTACCCTCATCTGCACAATGTTATTATACCTCAACAACATGGATTCGTTAAAAAGCGTTCGACATTAACTAACCTCCTTGTTTACACCAACTTTCTCTTTTCTAGCATGGACCAACGTATACAAGTTGATACAATATACACTGATTTCTGTAAGGCCTTTGACAAGGTTGATCATGAATTACTTTTGCAGAAGATAGCTTTCAATGGTATACGAGGAGACCTATTACGATGGTTTCATTCTTATATTTTGAACAGGACTCAAAAGGTGGTAATCAATGGTCACATGTCGAATACTATCGTGGCGACGTCAGGTGTGGCTCAAGGTTCTATTTTAGGACCTTTATTATTTGTCTTGTTTATCAATGATATTGATAAATGCTTCCTTCATAGCAACATCTTGCTATACGCAGACGATCTAAAAATCTACAAACAAATTCGGACTATAAATGACTGTCTCCGACTTCAGGAAGACCTAGATCGTTTGAGCGAGTATTGCACTCGAAATAAGCTATACTTAAGTATTAACAAGTGCAAATTCATTACCACCACAAAAAAAAAGAATGTAATTAATTTCAACTATTCATTAAATAATATAAACTTAGAAAAAGTTGAACTCATTCGCGACCTTGGTATACTTCTGGACTCTGAACTACATTTGAATAGTCACATTAGTCACATAATATCCAAAGCATACCAAATGTACGGCTTCATTATGCGGACTTGCCAACAATTCAAAAAACCTAGCACTTACCTTTACCTGTATAGAGCTTTAGTAAGATCTCAACTTGAATATGCTACAGTGATTTGGAATCCTTTTTATAATAAATACATTCATAACTTGGAATCAGTTCAGAGAAAATTTTTAAAGCGCATAAGTTATAAATGTTGGCGTTCCAAATTGTCCTATGACATTTTACTGCAAAGATTTTCTTTACCAACGTTGCAGATGCGTAGGAAGCTTTTTGATGCTGTTTGTGTCTTTAAGATTCTTCACAACAAATACGATTGCATTGATTTAACTAACCAAATCAGGTACAAAATTCCCAGCCGTTCACACCGCATTCGTGAAAAATATCCATTGAAATTTTTTGACACAAATTGTAGTAACACAAACGCAGGCCTGCGTGCACCTCTGAACAGAAGCATGGCCAGTTTTAACGATCATATCTGTGCCCATGACGTTGACGTTTTTTCACTCTCGTTGAGCTCATTTAAAACCAAAGTCCACGAATTGCTGTCACAATGATCTTCCTAATTGTCTTCGTCCCTTTTTGTTTAGTATATTATATCTATTATTAAGTATTGCACACAATGCCTCTCTCATAATGGTTATTTATTTTCTTTTCATTATTTTGTAGTAATCTGTGGATAATGTGGTTGGTTGCACAATTAGCAATAATTTATATTGTAAGTCTGTTTTGTATTATACATTGTACAACTGTTTGTTATCCCTAATAAAATAAAATAAAAATAAAAATAAGAATGTATGATTACACTCTTGAGATGTAATAGTTAGTTACTTGGAGTGCAGGATGAAAAGATCGCTATAGATTGAAGTTGAGATGTATTTACGTAAAGGTTACAAAGTTAGTTAAAATAGACGATTCTTTTCTCTGATGTATGAAACCGATCTAGTTGGCGTTATAAATTGCACTGAGCTAAAATATGTATTTATTATAATAATTAAATATGATACTTTAGGTTACTGCGGGTCGATGACGCGCCCGCCGTGACGTTTGCTGTGTTAGCAAAAGTAAAATAAATATGTACATGTAAACCGTACCTACAGAATAAAACTGTCTAAAAATCACGGCCGTTTTTTTGCTATAGACAGGCAAGATTACAAGGTTACCTGGATGAAACTAACTAAAAATCGCGCTGCGCGGCCGTTTTCTTTACCATTAACAAGCAAGACTACAAGATTAGTGCGTGAAACTGTCTCAAAATCGCGGCCGTTTTTTTGCTATAAACAGGCAAGATTAAAAGATTAGTGGATGAAACTGACTAAAAATTGCGCTGTGCGGCCGTGTTTTTGCTATAGACAGGCAAGATTGCAAATTTACCTGGATGAAACTAACTAAAAATTGCACTGCGCGGCCGTTTTCTTTACTTTAAACAAGCAAGATTAAAAAATTAGTGGATGAAACTGACTAAAAATTGCGCTGCGCGGCCGTTTTCTTTACTATTAACAAGCAAGACTACAAGATTAGTGAATAAAACTGTCTAAAAATCACGGCCGTTTTTTTGCTATAGACAGGCAAGATTACAAGGTTACCTGGATGAAACTAACTAAAAATCGCGCTGCGCGGCCGTTTTCTTTACCATTAACAAGCAAGACTACAAGATTAGTGCGTGAAACTGTCTCAAAATCGCGGCCGTTTTTTTGCTATAAACAGGCAAGATTAAAAGATTAGTGGATGAAACTGACTAAAAATTGCGCTGCGCAGCCCTTCTCTTTTTTCCTATGATCAGGCAAGAATACAAATTTACTGGATGAAACTGACTGAAAATCGCGCTGCGCGGCCGTTTTCTATATTGAGCATTTATTTTAGCCTGCTACGGTTTACAAAAGTACTAAACCTGGTCCTCCATAAAATTGTGTTGGATACCCTGCTCTAGGGTACTATAATATAAAAAGGGCGCAGTTATAGAAGCTCGCACAGGGCGCAGAGAAGGCTATTTAGTCCGGTCGTGGGACATTAAATTTCATAAAGAAGTTTTGATAATACTAAAAGTTTTAGTTTTTGCTGAGTGTATAGATTATGTGCATTGTGAGCTATTGTTGAAAAGTTAGAAGTTTTATGCCGGTGCTTTAGGTATAGTTTAGGTATTTCGTAATATTTCGTTTAACGTAATATATATAGAATTAAAGTTTGAAATGTTGATTGTTTCATAATAAGAACTATGTTATCTTCATGTTGTAAAATATTTAGAAAGTTATTATGTGTGGAAGTGCGTAAATCAAAAAATCACTCTTTTGTGTTCGAATAAAATTTTAAAATTTCTGAAATCTTATTTTAAGACTTTCAGTGGTTAGATATACCAGTTCAACAAAGTTTAGAAAGTTAAGTGGTGTGCTTCTTTGATATTTTCATTTTTCCTTTATAACATACGGAATAATGAATTAAAAATTGATAAGATCGCTCTTACAATACCTTTTCAATGCACTTATATACTACACAAAAAATTAGAAAAATACATACAGTGGCTTTTGTTTAATCACGGATAAAATATGTAGTATTGTCGCTACAGGCCGCCCGCGCCGGTCCGGTGCCGCTGGCGGCGCGCGGCGGCGCGGCGCGGGCGGCGGCCGGCCGCCAGTCCAGCCAGACCCCCTAGCCAAAGTAACATTTGCAATTTTCGCTATCGCTTCGATTCGAAAAATGTATGGATTTGACGTTTTAAAATTCGATAGTTAACGAAACCTTATGTCCCATACATGTCTCGAAAGCGAAGCGATAACGAAGATTTGCCAATGTTACTTTGGCAAGCCCTCAGGAGCCCTATTTTTTAATCGCTCGACTGGTGTCGAGCGCTCGTTTCTACTGATTTTCGTTCGACATCCCATACATTTGAGTCAAATGTCGAACGAAAATCAATAGAAAAGAGCACTCGGCGCCAGTCGAGTGATTAAAAAAAAATAGGGCACCAGGCCCACTCGCGCCATAAATAAGAATAAATTATTATTAAGGTGGCGACTAATCTGTAACATTCCGTCGTAACGTAACGTTACGTTATGATGAAATGTTACAGGTCAGTCGCCACCTTTATGCTCGCGCGCGAAGTGTATGAAGGTACCTACACTACCTACAGCTACCTACTTACTTACAAGTTGTACGCTCGGCTACTTACAAGACGTGTCGACTCCTATCTGACCTATCTCTTATCCCGAAATGATATTATTATGATTCCACTAGTGGCCGCCCGCGACTTCGTCTGCGTGGAGTTTTTTTGCTATCCCTCGGGAACCATACTTTTTTCGGGATAAAACCCTATCTCCTTTTCTATACCCCTAGCAACGTGTATGTAAAATTTCATGATGATCGGTTCAGTATTCATGCGTAACAAACAAACAAACAGACTTTGGCATTTATAATATTAGTACCTATGGATAGTGCGACTCTAATCTACCTTACTCTCTAACTAATGTACCTACCTACCTAATTTATACAATTGCCACAAAATAGAAGGCCCTAAAAGACGACAGTAATTTTATAAAATTAGCCACAGATGTAGGCAGCTAGATAGATAAATAAGACAAGTTAGTTGGTTTAAATACTTTGATCAATACCGTAAACCGCTGCATCTTTGCACAAAATTTAAGGTTTTTTTTAAATATCTCTTTAAGTATTTATTATCTGTGTCCATTTTTACATTAAGGCGCGAATTGGAGATGTATGCCATATATCTTAAGGTTCATAACGCCGAAACGGCTGTTAGATTGATCTCCACAAACCGTCAAAGTCGTAGGCAAAGTTGTGATAAAATATCCCAACTTTGCCTAGAAGATTATAAGCAAAAATACGAGCCGCATTTAAAAACTGGTCTTAATTATAGAGCCATACAAATTGCGTTACCATCGAGATGTGCATGGATTACCACATATAAGCATCAATATTTTTTTCTGGCAAGCAGGCGAAGTTGGGCACAAGCAGGCAAACTTTGAGCAGTATCAGTAAATATTTCCATAGTAAATTTGTAGTATACTACGGGTTGCCAACTTGCCACAAATAGAAAAACACAAAATTTAAAAGACTTACTATAATTTCAATAAAAATGGGTAAATCCGGACGTAAACCAACTAAATTCACAGGACTAAACTAATTTCATTTGATTTGTTTTAATTTCTTTATTTTGAATTTATTATTTTCTTTTGAATTTATTTTTTTATAACTATTAAACCTTTAAACATTTATAATTACTTTTGTAAGATTGTTTTCTATTTTTATAGCTGTATATCTTTTTATTTAATAACTAAACAAAGTAAACATAGACTGCCCTCCAAACCGCTTTACTGTCGTTGAGTAAGTAGTGACAACCCTAGGGCTAGGCAAACTTGAGTCACTAATGCCCGAGAAGCCTTTTACAACATTGCCTACCGTGGTTCTACCCGTTAATGATTGACATTAACAAGAAAAACCCTTATAAATAGGAGAAACAGCAAATAGCTTACCCCGTAAATACTAAGAGGGTAAATACTAACCCCGTAAATACTAACTTTTTCCAAGGAAAAACTAAAAGTTTAACACTCACCTAAAAAACGTGCACTCGGTCACAGAATACATAATAGTACAAGTACAGATGCCGCATTCTGCAACATCATTTAATTAAATAGCGACTCTTGCTACGACTCAATAAGGCGCAATTCAGATCGCACACCGCTACAGCGCCTACAGTTATATTCACCTAGAAGTTTTCTCTCTTTCTATCGCGTAGCGCTCATCTCTTCTGACGCCGTTAGGGTTGTCTCCTTTTTATCTGTTTGTCTGTTTATCTGTATGTTTGTGCGCTAATAACTTAAAAAGTGCTAACTCAATCGTAATGATGTTTACATAGAAATATACTATGTATTTTGCGAAGTAATTTAGTTTTTGTCTCATCGCAATCGGTTTACTCAATCAAAAGATATACGACTTTTAAGTTTTTAAGAAGAGTTTACGATGAATTCGTTGTAACAATATCTTTTGGGAACTATACTGTTAGAACGACGACTACCTGGACCTGGTGTTCCCACATCTGGCACGGTAAAATGGTCAATGGCTTAAAAGTAAACAATAAAGTGTCGAGTTTTGGGGTCCGTCTTTTGTAATTTCTCAGAAAAAAAAATGTACTTGAATGCAGTTGAATGCACTTGAAAAAAATCTAAGCCCGCTTTCTACGTATTATATTATTTTATACTACTAGCTTCCGCCCGCGACTTCGTTCGCGTGGACATTCGAGAAAATCCTTAGGGAACCTTTAACCTGGATAAAAAGTTTAATATCCTACCTTGCTAGGTAGCCCGCTTGGTGTGAACGTGCCTTGCGCGCAGCAGGCCTCTGGCTGGTAAGCGCGTACTATAGCGACCGAGTACGATGTCGGGCCGCATCCTCACGCGCAAGTGGCAAACGCCCTGCCTGCAAGCGAGGTACGTCCACACCAAGCGTACTGCCTCGCGAGGCAGGACGTTAGAACATAGAATACTTCGTATCCTGGTTAAAGGTACCCTTAGGATTTTTTCGAATGTCCACGCGGACGAAGTCGCGGGTGGAAGCTAGTATTATCTAATTATTTTCTTTTCTCTGGAGTTACTATATTCTCTAGTGTTACCCTGGTGTCCCCTAATTTTTGATTACTTTTATCTTTGATCAAGAATTAAATACCCTAGATGTCCGGTCAGAGTCTCAAAAATGGCACCTCAAATAGCGTCCCACTACAAACTGGGTGCTTATTTTGCACAAAGTAAGTGATAAAAGATGTATTTTTGTAAAAAATAAGCTTATTTTGTGCAAAATAAGTGATATAAAATGTGAGTTTGTACAAAATAAGAGGTGATCATGTACAAAATAAGCGCCAAGTTTGTAAGTGGGACGCTATTGAGGTGCCATGTTTGCATACTGTTTTAGTTCGTAAGCGTTATCTAGGATATACTTGATCGAAGGTTTTTATGTATAAATAATTTATACAATTCAATTATACTTGTAAACAATACAGTGAACGTAATATGTATTAAGAAAAGAAAGGTACTGCCTGACATCCCAAGTAGCATTCGGGGTTCTATATAAGATGTCTAGTCGTTCACATGTACTCAACAAGCTGTGTAAGTCAGCTGTATAAAAGCTGTATAGCTTGCTATAATGCTATAGAACCATTTTGGGCACAAATTAGACAGCCTTAAGTTCACTATGCCTCTACATTAGCAGTATAATAGCATTATAATAGCAGTTTAAGTAGTAACATCGGACTTAAGGCTGACTTACGGCACTATATGGGACGCAGTGTGAACTAATACAACATACATGAGTGTAATAAAGAGTAACAAGTGGCTATACACAGCCTTCACAGTTATAAAATCCGACAAAAGTACTCCAGTGCTACCTAAAATTCACGTGTGTCCTAAATTATTTCTATTTATTCCACAAATTTAATATGGTTTTATTGTGTCGTAATAATTAATGGCAGAACAACTCTTATTTGGATAAAAATTAATATAACACGGAAGTACCTGTTTTGAATACTTAATATGTGTTAATGCCATGGGAATGCAACTTTATCGTGAAATGTGTACATATTTACAGCTAAAATATTCACGCGCCTCTGTAAAAACGCGATATTCATTTTAAAATACATAAAACTGGCTGAGAGGAAATCTCCAATTTTCAGTTTTCGATATTCTAATGGCATTATAATTATACTACGGTAATTAATTATAACATGAAACCAAAACTCAATCGCTCTATCTGCTTATTTTGCGATAATCTGCATGATAATTTTGGAGATTTTTGGTAAATATTTTAGGTTATGTAGAACAAAATGGTGGAAATGAAATTCGGCTATGTGAACTGTTATAACTCCAATTTAATGCGGGTGAGCGTATATAGGTTCACATGTGTTCTGTTAGAATGCTGTTATCTATATGAAGTCCCACATTTGTACCACTACAGAGCCAATGTCTATAAATTTATTCTGATGTGAACTTATGTACAGTTTTAAGATGTAATTCAGGTCAATTGTGTATCATCGTTTAATCTTTCAATATTACTGAAATTTTAGAGATCCGCAATAATAAATTTGTCCGTTAATTGGCCTAGCCCAGGTACTAAGTCAAGTATGAATACCTAAAGTACAAATTTTGTAACAAACTAACAAAAAAACACTTTTTGTTTTCGTGTGAGACACACAATTTGGTGTCAAAAAAAAGTGTAATAGAATATTCACATTCACATTCATGTTCAGCTTACAGCAAATAAGAGTAGTATTTGTGGACAAATAAACTGCTATTGATGTTAATGGACAACACATATAGTCCTTTTAACAGCCTACAGTCCACATGCGAACCATTTAAACACTTCTGTACAGATAGTAAAAAAAGGTTATTTTAATGATCACAAACAAGTCCTACTACAGCTACTAGCTGTATAACAGTCTAAAATAAGTAAACATAACAGCCTTTAACTTTATAAATGACCACGTGTGTTCTTTTAAAATGCTAGCTCTAGGCCGTTAAACAGCGGTTGCCAATTTCTACCCTCTTATAATGCTCTTAGTCAGACGGCTGACTAAATAATAGTTGTTAGAGTATTATAAGACCAACAATCGTATAAAAGTATAACTCTACACTCCTATAAGTCCCTTAGACAGGTATAGGTGTAATAATTGGAATAATGCAGCTTATACATCACGAGTGAACAGTAGTAATGCTTCAAGTACACCTGGGAACTAAATGTGTACTCTTAAATGGAGTAAAATGCTAGGTACTTGGGATAGACGTAAGTTTCAAGTGGCTGTTTAATATCAAATTATTTTAAAGTTTAACATACATTTATGTCAAAGTAACGCAGTGGAGTTAAAATCATGTAAATCTTAGAAACTATTACTATAAACATAGATACATTATTTTGATAGGATACTTTCTTGTTGTATTAAATATTAAATGTAAGTACCGTAAACTGCTGCAAGATTGCCCCTAAGCTTCAATTTTGCCTAATCTCGTAAAACTAACATTACTTCATAACCGCCATCTATTTTTTACTTTTGATAATGAGAGAAATACCTTTGTTTTATTGGCAACCCATTTCATTATTATTCAAAGTGGCAACACCGTTACTTTTTTGTCTGTCAGCTGTCAACGGTCGCAAACTTTTAGTTTTTCCTTGGAAAAATCGAGAATTTCAGCTGCTCGAGAACTGCTCAAAGTTTGCCTGCTTGTGCCCAACTTCGCCTGCTTGCCAGAAAAAATATTGATGCTTATATGTGGTAATCCATGCACATCTCGATGGTAACGCAATTTGTATGGCTCTATAATTAAGACCAGTTTTTAAATGCGGCTCGTATTTTTGCTTATAATCTTCTAGGCAAAGTTGGGATATTTTATCACAACTTTGCCTACGACTTTGACGGTTTCTGGAGATCAATCTAACAGCCGTTTCGGCGTTATGAACCTTAAGATATATGACATACATCTCCAATTCGCGCGCTAATGTAAAAATGGACACAGATAATAAATACTTGAAGAGATATTAAAAAAACCTTAAATTTCGTGCAAAGTTGCAGCAGTTTACGGTATCTGATTTTCTTAGAAGTATCATTTTCATTCACAAAAAAAACACAAAATAGGTAACAGAGGGGAAATTTTTAAGACGATCTTTTGTTATTCTCAAAATCTCAAAAAGTTTGAGTTTGACGTTTAGCAAACTCAAACATCGTGGCCATTCGTGGCCACCTTTAAAATCTAAAAATTAGATAAATGATATAAATTCTTGTAAATTCAATTAAATTTATTTTTGTTTTTATTTTCTGTTTCAAAATGCTCTGAAAGGAGTGCCTTAAAAGTTGATTCGCCAAACTACCTTAGAAAAACAATTATGATCAGCTTATTTAGTAGGTAGGTAGCTTTATTTTATTTTATAAGTATTCTGTGTAATTTCATCGATTACGCGACAAAAAGAGTGGCGCTTTGTAGGTGCTTGTAATATCAGGCACGCAGCGCTGTGAAATTTGAAATTGTACTTTATTGCCATGCGACGAGAGTAGCTTATTGTTTGTGGCCCCGCGCCCGCCCGCGCGCCGCGTGGCAGTCAGCGGCACCAGCATGCACCCGCTCGCGCGTCCCGTATAAT
This sequence comes from Agriphila tristella, assembly GCA_928269145.1. Classification (NCBI taxonomy): domain Eukaryota; kingdom Metazoa; phylum Arthropoda; class Insecta; order Lepidoptera; family Crambidae; genus Agriphila; species Agriphila tristella. Next base: position 19,793,619 of record OV743431.1, on the reverse strand, counting down.
TCGTATTTTAGCGCAATAATTTATCCGTAATTTAAACAAAACCCACATTATGTATGTTTCTAATTTTTTGTGTAGTATATAAGTGCATTGAAAAGGTATTGTAAGAGCGATCTTATCAATTTTTAATTCATTATTCCGTATGTTATAAAGGAAAAATGAAAATATCAAAGAAGCACAATACTTAACTTTCTAAACTTTGTTGAACTGGTATATCTAACCACTGAAAGTCTTAAAATAGGATTTCGGAAATTTTAAAATTTTATTCGAACACAAAAGAGTGACTTTCTGATTTACGCACTTCCACACATAATAACTTTCTAAATATTTTACAACATGAAGATAACATAGTTCTTATTATGAAACAATCAACATTTCAAACTTTAATTCTTTATATATTACGTTAAACAAAATATTACGAAATACCTAAACTATACCTAAAGCACAGGCATAAAACTTCTAACTTTTCAACAATAGCTCACAATGCACATAATCTATACACTCAGCAAAAACGAAAACTTTTAGTATTATCGAAGGTGACTTTTCTCTGGCTACGCGACTAATTTACGGCACTGAACAGAAGTTAAGCTTAGTACTACGGGTGTTCGAGCATCGCATACACACAAACACACAGCTCTCACCGCTGCGTCACGTACTCGAAATTGTTTGAGATTGTTTTGAGATTACGGTTTAACAGTGTCGGTGAGAGATGCCTATATGTGCATTGTTCGAGTGCGCAAGGCTAAGCTTAACTACTGTACTCTCTCTATATTGTGTTAGTATTACGGGTGCTCCAGCATCGCACAAGTCAGCTCTCACCGCTGCGTCATTCACGTACTTGTACTCGTTTGATATTCCGGTTATACAGAGCGTTGGTGAGATGTGTCTATGTGTGCGCTGCTCGAGCGCGCGAGTACTACTGTACTCTCTCTATATTGTGCTACGACCCAACGCGCGATGTTCATATTTGACCGGTCCATTTATGGAGCACTACTTATTGTGATAAAACCAAACAATATAACTATTATTCATTACTTAAAATTTTCTCACTCTATATCTATGATATTTCATTCCACGTCGCTAGATACATTCTGTATAAACAAAATAACTTTTTCCTCCACTGGTTCTCTAACATCAAATTCCCGACCAACGTCTAACCAACCCTAAACCGTTCCCTAAAATAAAAGATTTTTATGTTCCATTTGTGTTTAGTTCAAGTTAATTCCGATTGGAATATTTATGAAACCGCAACAATGAATCACTGATGGGAAGACGTGAGCCACTCCTGAGGCAAGCTATTCCAAAGGTTAAGTGTATGCAAATTATCTCCTTTATCCAGTGTTTCGGTTGCCTTTTGATTACGGAGACGAGCACCGAAATATGCCTTTTGTTAAAGAAATAACGCTTCCTTAATGTAAAAAATGCAAGTTATTTTTTCAAAACTCACGTACCGTACCATTTTCTTGGTGAATTTATTTTCCAAACTGTCTTTAGGAGCTTTCTAGCATGAAAAGCAGCTCCAGTTTAAACGCAAGATGGTAAGTTTTTCACTATCGGGGAACGTCTACACTTAAAGGATCTTTGGTTTGTCTCATCGAGTTTTATTAGAACGTGTCCAACAAAATGACTCTTTTATATTCATAAGCCACGATTACATAATTGAAATTTCGTGATAATAAGTTTACTCGAAAAAAATTTAGCTACTCTAAGCTATTTTGTTAACCAGCTTTAGATAGACTCCAAGTCCTTTTCTAATCACATTTTTTCAGGTACCAACTTTCTTAACCCACATATAAATTACTGGTGATTCCAAGGGTTTTATTACATGATCGTCCGACTGAAGCTTAGTGCGATCAGTTCAATCAACGGCTATGTTTCCCAAGTGAGTGTTTGGGAAACCACCTGCTCCCGCCCTCAATTATTTTAGACCTACGATCCTTTGTAAAGTACTGGAAAAGCTGAGCTTACGTAAACGCAGAATAACTATTCTGGAAAAAAATACGCATTAAGAATAGAACTCATTATCTGAAAGATACTTGCCTCGAAAAGTTTACTGCCTCACATTAGGAATTCTACTTCAATAACAGTTCTCAGAACACCTAACGAAGGTGCCGTTTTGAGCAAATCAAGTTAAACTTGTACATAAACTGTGGAAATTTCCAGACAAGTGTCGAAGAAATGTTTAGAGGTCCCGGGAATCGCTCAAGTGTAATGATGATACATGATCTCAAATTGGATTTCGATTAAGTCGAATCGAAGTTTGCTCTTCACAAAATCTCATAGGTACGTTAACACCTAAACACGATTGATCAATAAATAAATTAGTAATGTAGGTATTTGAATATATTCATGCGCAAATATCTTAATTACTACAGTCGGAGCTTTGTAAGTTATGAAAGATAAATAATGGGTGGTTTCCATAGCTTTATCTCTTTCTGCTGCTCAAAAAACATCGTTTGCCAAAACGAGTATACCTTTCGGCTACGTTACGACCTGGAGCCGTACCGGCTTCCGAACTTCGAAAAATCTGTCGAGCTTCAAATTAAAACAATAATCCATTGGTGATTCTTGATGTCACAGGAACATCGATATCTTCCAAATAACTTCGGCAAATAGTACAATATAAAATTCCTGCCTTCGATTTATCTGTTTTAAGTTGAAACTCGGCAGACACGCCGAAGTTCGAAAAGTTACCCCTGCTGGTCGATGCTGATGAGCGCGGAAGTAGCCGAGGGGTTTTCTCTCTCACTGTATTAAAAGAAAAGAGATAGAGCCAGAAAGTGCCAAGCAGCTTTCTTATTGTCTAATTTCAAAATCTATCGAATCGCTTTCAAAGATGTAACACATTGAAGCTTCTTTTTGGCACAACTAAAAACTTACCAAAGAAATGCAGCAATGTGTCACATCCATCTGTCGAACGAAAGCGATTGCGATAGATTTTAAAATTAGAAAATTAGCCTCGGTTAATGTAGCTTATTAACCCTAAATAAGCTGACTCAAAAAGTTGCGCTTTTAAAAGTAGAAAAATTACAGATTGAATGCTAGAGGCATTTGTATACTTATCGTACAATAAATTGCCTCTCGCATTCTGAAATTTTACACAATCGATGTAAGTAGTCACACTAATTCAAAGATGTGCTTTTCGAGTTGTTGGCCCTTTTTGTATATCATTTTCGTAGCACGTAAACTAAATCCTCGGTGAGATTCATATAATTAAGCCCGGAAGCCTCAACGCCAAGGTTCGTGAACATTATAATAATAATCATGAAACACTTGTGCGTTGTGACAAATTACGTAAATCCCCATTTCAGAAGTAATAATACATACTTTAGCTTCATTTTACCTGCTTGTTTGAGAAATTAATTTAATATCACTTGTTTCAGGAATTCTAGTTATATTCGCCCTATTACGTAAAAGACATTGGTAGGTGTGTAGCCTCTTTGGGATGACAATGTGGCATTTTTGAAATAGCAATTGTACAGGAGGCTATTTCCAAATAATAAAGAACAACGTTTTTATCGAGATGTCACGTTATAATCGCAAAAAAGCGACACTTCTTTGCGATGAAAGCGTGAGATCTAGTTGAAAACGTTTTTTTTTTTGGAAGTAGGCCCCTGAAAGGTTGCGGTTTCAAAAATGTCACATTGTCATCGCAAAGAGGCGTGTGTGTTAGGCGAATGCTATCCAAGCTCTAGCGAAACAAAACTATAATTAAAAAAAAATACCGTGAAGTTCATATCACAGTACCAATTAAAAACCAAACAATCGACAAACAACAAAAAGTGTTCAAATTATATTTTTTGTTCCTTGTACGTTAGTATATTGGCTACCTCTGTACCGCTACTTTCCGCGGATGGACTGAAAAAATCCAGGGTTTCTAAACTCATTACAAATTCCCAAAGGACGACGCTCGTCCGTGGCCCGGGCACCCGCTGGCGGCCCTACGCTTGAGAACAACTGCGTGCCTCGTACCACAAAACTAAGTACAGTGACCTTCTATCAAGTATACCCTGGATGTACGGCTAACCGTACATCTATAAAATAAGCTCCTAGTTTGAAAGTGGGACGTTATTTCGAGGTGCCTTTTTGAGACTTTAGTTAGAGTCTCAATTTTATTGGTAATTACCAAATATTGACCTTCTTTGTTTCTTACTATTACGCCTGTAGCACACCTCCGCCGCCGGCGGAACACTGCAGTAGGGTCTGCCATAAGTACGACAAGCGAAACAAATGCGAACAGCCCTAATGCAAAGATTTTTCACGCGCGATTCTATCCGATCGGCCGTTGACACAGCGAAAGCAATGACGCGAAACCGCCACCTCGTAGGTGTGATCCTCATATATTGTCGTCGATAAAAACAACTCAGCGGAACTATGGTGAAACAACCGCGATACCGATGCCACTGGTACGGTTTAGCGGCGGTGGTGTGTTACAGGCGTTAAAGTTAAAGGAAGAATAGTAATTTGTACAGTCAGCAGCGTCAAATTGGTATGAGCGTCTAGAGTAGTAAAAATGATCTGAAAAACGAAAACCAATTTGATCTTGTGAACAATGTAATAATGCATTATGCACAGATAACTTTGACAGCTTTGTTTGCTAAGATAACTTTGAACACTCTGACTGCTTATATTATTATGAAACAATGAGTGCTAAGATATTTAGAACACTTTGTGTGCTTACAACAATATTATGATTCTAACTGCGTAGGTCAAATTGATTTTTTGACTACTCTAGACGCTTATATCAATTTGACGCTGACTGTTGAAATTTTGAAATTCGGATCCCCACATATGGGTATATGTGGGGATCCGAATTTCAAAATTTCAAATCGCTTTTTGTTTCGTCACTCGGTTTGCGTGCTGTTTTAGGACGTGATGCGTTATCAAGGATATTCTTGATCAAAGGCAGTGACACCTTTATTCCATTAATTTTACTTCTACAAAAATTTGGCAGTGAACTTTGTCCAATACCGTAAACGCCTCCAGTACAACCCACCCGTGCTGATACCACGGTATAAGCAAAGGATCTGTCCCTCGTAAAATACTGCTCGAACGTTTTATGAGGTTACCTACATAAATAATAACGAGACTCTAAAATGTTTACTGCCGTCTGCGAGATTTCCCTCATTAAATAGACTAGGGAATTTAGAAAAAGTTAATCTTGATAAAAAAAATACAGTCCATTTAACGTGATGATAACAATGATAACAACAGATCACGTAAGGTGTCATACTGGTCAAAGTGCTACAAAGATATCCGACGCCATTTAAATGAAATTTCATTCACCATCAAAAAGTTGTTCAGAACTTTTACTACGGGACCAAATCTGTAATCGCGAAAAAAACGGCAATTTCATACAAAAATTAATAATGAAAATGTATGAAACAGCTGTTTATTTTTTCACGGTTTCAGATTTGGTCCCATAGTAAAAGTTGTTTCAGTTTGATGGTCCCAATCTACCATATTCTGGTTTAGCCATTGCATAATATAAATAGGGTTGCCATAACTATCAGTAGCCTTAGCACGAACAGCTATCGAGAAAAATAACGCGCGTAAAACTACTCGAATCCTACAATTTCGTATGGAAATTTGTACAGCGCCACTACGTCCGTAAACGGAACTAAGATTTGGAAGCACGAAACATTTTGACTTACGGTATCGAGCAGCCTTCGAATCGAGATCGAATAGTAAAGTTACAACTTGTATGGAAATCGGTAGCACGAACCCACTTTTGACATACGGTATCGAGACACTCGCAAGCTGGCTATCGACAACTTACTCACTGACATTTTTTCAGTGAGAGACTTTCCGAGCGACTTTGTATTATTTATTATTAAATTTTAAAAGCATGTATGTAGTAACAAAAATTTAATTTGAGAACTATGACATGTCTACTGAATTATCCACAGGCAATATTACTTAAATTGTTGTCATTAGACATAGAAATTTGTAAAATAAAAATCTCGTCATTTTACGCTATCCACGGTGTCCCCCACACCCACCATACCTTTATTTTAGCAATATTTTAGAACTTGCCTACAAAACTCAAATAAAACTATAGAATACGGTGTTATACGTATAATATTTGTTTTCAGACAACACATCACACAGTTTGGATACAGTTAATTAATTATGTTTCATTAAGTAGATATTAAAAAAATAAGATCATAAAACTATGACGAAAACTAACTAGGTATAACAATGCAAACTTAACAAAGTCTCTAATTTGTCGAATCTTCAAACACTATAGGCACTAATTCCGATGAAATTCACATATTTTCATAGCACGTCCAAAGGTTTTATTGTTTATGTGTAATGTGTAAACAATTTATTATTCATTGACGATATTCCATTGTTATTCTTCAAGTTCATAAAACATCTTCAATTAGAACAATTTGATGAAACTATGAAACATTGTAGTTTACTCCTCGGTCATCATAATATCATTTCCTCGCAATTGTATTAGGTATTTATTAGCCGACACAGATAAATCATTTTAGACAAAAACAAAATAAAGAAATGGCATCACGGCTTTTTATTATTTTAGGTTATATTTTTCATTAAATCACAGGATGAGAAAGAAAGAGAGAAAGAATAGCGACACTCTTCTTTTTCAAACCAATCACGGGCAAGGTGCAATGACCGTTCAAAAGCATGGGCAAAATCATGCACATTTTAAAAACTATTATAATATTTGCAAATTAATTTAAGTTATTAAATGAAATTAATATTGTTAACAGTTTTATTATTAATAATAAGAATAATAAATGTAAAATTATGATGATAAACAACTTGATTGAATTTTAATTTACATATTTATGATTTACATAGATATATAACATGGTTTTTGAACGCACCTTGCTTCAATTGGATTGATAATTGGATTGTGTCAGGTTAGCTTTATTTATCGCTACTATCGAGTTGACGTTAGCCAGCTCTGTAAAATTCGTGCTGCCGATTTTGCTAGCTTTCGAATCGAGTACGTTTTCGAGTAGTATTTTCTTACGCGCGTAAGATTTCTCGATGGCTGTTCGTGCTAAGGGTACAGTACCCTTAGCACGAACAGCTATCGAGAAAAATAACGCGCGTAAAATTACTCGAATCTCACAATTTTGTATGGAAATTAGTACAGCGCCACTACGTCCGTAAACGGAACTAAGATTTGGAAGCACGAAACATTTTGACTTACGGTATCGAGCAGCCTTCGAATCGAGTTCGAATAGTAAAGTTACAACTTGTATGGAAATCGGTAGCACGAACCCACTTTTGACATACGGTATCGAGACACTCGCAAGCTGGCTATCGACAACTTACTCACTGTCATTTTTTCAGTGAGAGACTTTCCGAGCGACTTTGTATTATTTATTATTAAATTTTAAAAGCATGTATGTAGTAACAAAAATTTAATTTGAGAACTATGACAGGTCCACTGAATTATCCACAGGCAATATTATACTTAAATTGTTCTCATTAGACATAGAAATTTGTAGAATAAAAATCTCGTCATTTTACGCTATCCACGGTGTCCCCCACACCCATCATACCTTTATTTTAGCAATATTTTAGAACTTACCTACAAAACTCAAATAAAACTATAGAATACGGTGTTATACGTATAATATTTGTTTTCAGACAACACATCACACAGTTTGGATACAGTTAATTAATTATGTTTCATTAAGTAGATATTAAAAAAATAAGACCATAAAACTATGACGAAAACTAACTAGGTATAACAATGCAAACTTAACAAAGTCTCTAATTTGTCGAATCTTCAAACACTATAGGCACTAATTCCGATGAAATTCACATATTTTCATAGCACGTCCAAAGGTTTTATTGTTTATGTGTAAACAATTTATTATTCATTGACGATATTCCATTGTTATTCTTCAAGTTCATAAAAAATCTTGTATTAGAACAATTTGATGAAACTATGAAACATTGTAGTTTACTCATAGGTCATAATATCATTTCCTCGCAATTGTATTACGTATTTATTAGCCGACACAGATAAATCATTTTAGACAAAAACAAAATAAAGAAATGGCTTCACGGCTTTTTATTATTTTAGGTTATATTTTTCATTAAATCACACATAGCCTTCTATATCTTCCAAGCCCTGAAGTTGAGCAGAACGGCAACATCGCATGTGGTCAAGCACATAGTATAAAATTATTTTAAAAATTATTCATTATTTGTTTTTCCTATATTATCTATGTTTAAACTAGTTGTAAATTGTGATGTAAGATTATTTCTATAAAGTTTTATATTTATTATTATTATTTATTTATTAGAACATGAGGTTCGAGTCAAATTATTTGAACTTTTCGGGGGTCCTTTAGTACGATGAGCATTTTGATCTAAGCCTCCTCTAGCAATAAATCTTACTTCATTGGAAAGGTATTTAAATTTGAAACACTTTATTGTAGCACTATAAACGTCAACTATTAGTACTTTGAGAGTTATAACGCTCTAAACTTGACCAATTTTTTTAACATTAATGACCTAAAACTCCGAAAATACTAACAATTAATAGAAAGTATGTTTGCACCAAATAATTGTCATATAAAAACCTTTCTTACGATATATCATTCATTTCAATAGGTGTGGTAGATCAACTCCCAAAGACAATAATCCACTTTTATACTTTAATAACCTTTAACTCCAAAAGTATTAACAATTGATATAAAGTATATTAACAGCAAATATTTGTCTTTAAAAAACCTTTCTAATGATGTATCATTTATTGCTAGAGGGCGTGTTAATCAACTCCCTGCTGAAGAAAATCAACAAAAAAGATGACATCTTTGACAGCCATTTTTTCCTGGTTAACATTGATATTTTTCTTATTGTTTAATATACAAAGCATTTCAATAACAGAACTAAATTATTTTCATATTTTAAACCTCACACGATTACTATGAAAAAAAATATGGACCTCTTAAAATTGAAATATTCCCATACATTTAGTATGGAGACTGCTGGACGACATGACCACGAACTGACAGTAACAGACGTTGCCAAACTTATGTTCACGGCTTGGAAATGAAGAAGGCTATGAATCACAGGATGAGAAAGAAAGAGAGAAAGAATAGCGACACTCTTCTTTTTCAAACCAATCACGGGCAAGGTGCAATGACCGTTCAAAAGCATGGGCAAAATCATGCACATTTTAAAAATTATTATAATATTTGCACATTAATTTAAGTTATTAAATGAAATTAATATTGTTAACAGTTTTATTATTAATAATAAGAATAATAAATGTAAAATTATGATGATAAACAACTTGATTGAATTTTAATTTACATATTTATGATTTACATAGATATATAACATGGTTTTTGAACGCACCTTGCTTCAATTGGATTGATAATTGGATTGTGTCAGGTTAGCTTTATTTATCGCTACTATCGAGTTGACGTTAGCCAGCTCTGTAAAATTCGTGCTGCCGATTTTGCTAGCTTTCGAATCGAGTACGTTTTCGAGTAGTATTTTCTTACGCGCGTAAGATTTCTCGATGGCTGTTCGTGCTAAGGGTACAGGGACCAATAGGGGACATCTAAAAAAAGGTTTATTAACGTCTTTATTCGAAGTAATATGCTATATAGAATATTATAGAAATACTCGCGGCCTCGCGCCCAGTTCGGGCCCGCATTTTGTCAAAATTATCGAATTACGGGATGTGTAAGCAATACCAGACGCGATGGTGAAATACGCCGACAGTCCCGTATATACGGGACATATATAGCAACCATAAATATAACAGATAGACGGAAACCTTTTACTTTTATTATAACAGTGATTTCATTTAAGAAAATATCAATTCAGGTGATGACGTACCACTGACAATTATTCTGGTGAAATTTTCAAAACGCACTCGTTGAGTGATGTGTGCATAAGATAAGTAAAAGCTTAGCTGAAGATAAAAGGTATCTAATAAACTCAGTGGGTTCGAGGAAGTTTAAGTGTTGCCCAGTGCTGAACTAACCAGACACAGTAAACTGTTATGGGGCCCATGGGATCATCAATGAAAAGTCCCAATACTACCACGTGTCGGTACAAAGTATATCGGATTTATTTAGTATATTATTTCTTGCTTTTTAGAGCCCTTTATTTTTGAAGCTTTTTTGTTAGATTTTTTTAAATTTTTTAAGGATTAGATTAGATTAGATAATACTTTATTTTAACACCAAGAGAGAAACATAAATAGGGAGGTTTTGTTTAAAACACATTTTTTATGTGTAAAAAATAAAGAGTCGTTACCTACATAATAATATGAAAACACTTCACAGTTTTCAGTTATTATGTGTTTTTTAGTAAAGACACATGTATCTCCTAATTATGTGAAGTGTTTTTAATTACAAATCATACAGGGTTATTTATAAAACACCAAGAACTTCGCAGGAGTAGATTATTAACATCATAAACAACAACATACAAATAAAAATCTATTTTCCATACAAATTTCCGAACAGCTGATCGAGTTTTGTATGAAAAGTCGTAGAATAAATGTTGTTGTTTTTTATGTTAGTAATCTATCATGCAAGGTTGTTGGTGTTCACGCGTGTCTGTAAATTGTGAAAAGTGCTTTAAGTAATGTGTTCAAAACTTCACTTCTTTCCAGGCTCCCATCGCTATGGACCTAAGTCCGGCCCAGACGGGGGCCGTATAATATTCTCGCCGCGTGAACATGAACTTTATTGTATCGAGGCGGATTTTCACGGAACAATTCGGTACCCCTTTTGCTGTGTCTTGTAAATCTTTGATAGCATTTACAAAGGGGAATATTTTTATTGCAAACACCAACATGTTTTTTTATGTGAATAGGAAATCAATGCAAGTCGTGTTCATTTTTTCTTCGTAGTTGGATGGAAGTCAGGAGACATATGAAAGGTACTTTACAGAAAATTGACAAGTCAAGAAGAATTTTTAATAGGATAAGATAAGACACGCGATTCACTCGGAATCGTTAGCCACAGAAATGAGGACAGACCAGCGAACTAAAATCTGTGGAAGTGTAATTGCAAACAAATATTGCTTAAACAATGGCACCACGAGGCCGAAAAAGTACAACCCACTCAGCTTTAGTCGGACAAGACACGCAACCGGTGACTGACGTTAGTGTTCTTCTCAATAAATTGTAATTTGTATTGTAGAGAAAAGATAGGAAGAGAGAGTTTATTAGATATGACGTCCTTTATAGTCAAACGGTGTAAAAGATGCAAAGAAGTCAGTAAAAAGATGCAGAAAAAACGTATCTTATTTATTCGTTTAAGTACAGAAAATATCTATGAGTTTACAAATTATGGTCACTAATGAGCAACCAACGTTCAGACGCTTTGTGCTGCATAATTAAATGCCAGCATTTTAGCTCTATCCACTTAGTTGGTGCCATTTTTTGAGTGAGTTGTACTTTTCGTGTGGTGCCATTTTTGAGCAGAATGCTTATTCCATAGATATTAGTTCGCTGGGACAGACGGGTATGGCGAAACTATGAGGGTTCCTTATTGACGTAAAATTACCACACCACCAAACAAACCAAGTGTATAAATTTCTTCTCATGGGAATTTGACTAAACTGTTGATGGGTTTAAGTTTTTTTTTTGTTCAAATTAGGGGTGGTTGGGCCCCAGCCTGTCGCTTCTGTAACTCACTTACTTCACTGCGCGGAAATTTCAAATCACAAATGAGACAATGATAGACTGTTCTTTTTTAATTACATTATACCTAGTTGGTTACTAAGTTCTGTAACTATGGAAAACATGAATAATACTAAATTTACAAATAATGCTACAATGAATTATATACCAAATGAAAGCACAAATATTTAAGATTATCATGTATTAAAATTATTCGAAATGACCGCCTCTGGCATGAATACACGCCTTTAGACGACGAGGCCAGTCATCGATGGCAGCACGAACTACCACCATATCCAATTCTGCGACTGCCTTGAGAATAGCGCGCTTAAGAGAGTCGAGATTCATGTGGGGCTTAGCACATGCTTTCTCCTCAATAAGTTGCCATATGGCATAATCCAGAGGATTTAAGTCTGAGCTGGAGGATGGCCATTCTTCCTGCGCGATAAAATCAATTTTGTTAGCCCGAAACCATGCTTGTGTAGATTTTGCTTTGTGCGCAGGGGCAGAGTCCTGCTGGAAGACCCATGGCTGGTTTTGAAATAAAGTGTGGCTTAAGGGTTTGACAACAGGTTCCAGAACGGTATCTTGATAGACTCTAGCGCCAGTTTTCACACCTTTTTCACAGAAATGAACCTTACTTAGCCCTGAATAGGACACCCCCAGCCAAATCATCACTGATGAGGGGTGGTGACCTCGTTGGACCCTCGGAGCAATCATGCTGGCTTCTTTACTATTCTTAGCGTATACTCTATCATTTTGACGGTTAAAATTTTCTTCGACTGTGAAGATTTTTTCATCAGTAAACAAGATTTTTCGATGGCCGTTTTGTGCGTACCGCTTTAGTAGAGCGCGACTTCGTGCTAACCTCATAGCCTTCAATCGTGCGTTTAGCAGATGGCCCTTTCGTCTACGGTAAGCGTGAAGCCCAAGGTCATCATTGATAATTTTTTTAAGGGAACTTCTCTTCACAGTCATCTGTATTGCCAATAACTTTGCTTCCGGACGGGATTTCTCGTGATTCTCGCCTTCACTGCCTTGATCACAGCTGGTGTCCGAACGGTGCGTGGTCTTCCTGATCTTTTTCGGTCATCGACGGTCAAGGTATTACTGTACCTATGGATAGTGCGATAAATAAATTGCTTGTTGATTTTCAACTTTTGTAGCAACTTGAAAATCATATTCGGTGGCTGCCCACATTTGTGCAGAGCAATTACAGCGACACGATTCTCCTTCAACCCCCATTCCATGGTGAAATAAACAAAATATGATATACGTGTGGTATGGAATTATAGCTTATAAAACTGTCAATAATATGTCATTTTTATTTTTTCTTTTCATTTGTTTTAATGGTCAGTAGTCGATAAAGAAACTCAGTAACAGAACTTTTGACCAACCTGTGTAATACAAAAAGATTTTAGATAGCTACGGTAGCTTCCTAAAACCTTTTGCAATCGCTAAAGTAGCTTATATTCAGCTAACTAATTCACGCGAAGTGAAGTTGGGTTCGAAGTGAGATGCGAGTTTGGTTACAGAATCGACAGGCTGTTATCAGACTTTTAGGCCACAAAAGCTCTGATATAATAAAATTAAATTGGTGGAAAAAGCCTTTTTAATTCAAAGAACACGAATATTTCCTGCATTTCTCCCGCTTCCAAGAAACGCAACGGGACGGGACAAGGGTCCTTGCTTTTAATAGAATAGAAGTAGTGTCGTAGGTATTCTCCGACATTACATTTGTAATACTACCACAGATACGAAGCTTCGGTTCTTTGGCAGGGGAAGTCAGTGGGCCACGAAACGAGTGGGGTTTTTTTTATCTTACAATTCATATTTTTTTCAAATACGGTTAAGTACTTAAGGCAGGAGAAAGCGCACTTCAACCGGAAACCTCAATCACTGACTGAGGAATTGGCTACTTATTAAACTGCTGGAACATTAAACTATGTTTGTTATGGTGCCAGATAAGATAAGACGGCGTCAGCTAGTTAACATAAGCCCTCTAGTTAACAATTATATGAAGTTACTTACATTAATGGTGGTGATTAATATAAGTAACTGCATATAATTATGTATTGTAAACACATTGTAAACGTTGTAATATAATTCATGCTCAATCTCAGTATAACATATTAAAAGTAACTGTTTATGAAACTATACCGACACTAAACTAAATAAATGTCACGAAACACGAAAAAACCAAATCAAAGTTGATAGGTAATAACTCCAGTTATTTTATATTAAAGCCTCATAAAAGATGTTTTCTAGACTTTTTCTTTTTCTAAAAGAAAACAATGTAACTTAAATTTCAATATACCATCTCCAAAGATACGACACAATATAAACCGTGCAAACACTGTGTTAGTCTGAAGTCAGGTTTAAGTAAATATAGTGGGAACCTTTGATGCCCTTTGGAGATTTAACAGAAGACACATGAGGACAATGACCTCAAAAGTGTCACTGACTTGTAACAAAAATGTTTTAGCCCTTATAGTACTATTTTATGAAAATAAAGACAATTTAGGAACAATAATCTCATATTCCATTATAAATAAAATTCATACATCCCAATGAAAACTCCAAAAAAAAACCTTAAGGCGATTAGTGCTCTCACAATGGCGCCCTCATTATATTAAATTTATTGCTCGCTAAGTACATAATGCATCAAAACTTCACAGCTTAGGTTCTATAGTTTATTTACAAATGATAACCTTTTTAAAATATAGTTCGTTATGGTTGTAGTAGGCAAAACAAAAGAGCAAAAAGTGGCCACTTTTGGCACGTTTGCCACTTTTGACACATTTGCCTACTACTACTACAAATAACTATATTTTATAGAGTTTGTTGTTTGTAAATAAACTATAGAAATAAGAACCTTAGCTTCAATAGATACGTGTGAATTTTCGATACAATATGTACTTAAGAGCGCTTATTCTGCACACTAGCGCCGCCATTGGAAAAAAAAATACTCTAATAAAGACGAAATTGTGAATTATCTCTCTGTAGTGCAGTCCGAACAAACTTTTTGGTGCTTTTTATCACTTAAACAATATTTTTGGGCCTGTAGTTTAGTTTAATGGACTTTTATTGCTAAAAGTGGCCACTTTTCGCAATAAAAGTCCATTTTACTAAACGACAGGCTAGAAAATGTTGATTAAGTGATAAATAGTACCACAAAGCTTGTTCGGAGTGCACTACACAGAGATAGTTCACAATTTAAGCACTATGATTTTTTTCCAATGGCGGCGCTAGTGTGCGGACTGCGCCCTCTTAACGAGCAAAAAATTTAATATGATGAGGGCGCCACTGTGAGGGTACTAATCGCCTTAAGAAGTGAATAACCTCGTGTCAAGTGGCCATAACCTGCAGTATTGTCCCGAAGAGATCCACTCAAATAATCTGGACATAAATTTTGATTCTTCTGAACCCCACATGAATTCGGATGAACCATTATTCAGGATAGCCGCATACAACCCTATGAATATAAATGAGATTAAAAAAGTTTTTATGTAAGGACACATAACTTAGATACCCGATTCTCATATGAGCTTAATAGAAGTTATGGTTTTTAAGGCTTTGTTTATTGAGTCATCTCATAAACTGAATTAACTAAGAAGCTTTTATAGCTACGCAGTGAAATTACTAAACGACTCTTTTTTATAACATTGTTCATAGTGTTATTATGATTCAGAATAAAATGCTTTTTGATTAAAGTCAATTCGTTGTTCTTTCAATAAAATAAAATATTTTTTTAAAACCCTCTTGTTTCTGAGCATAATATGTACTGGTATTGTAAAATCAACAAAAATAGTAGCTGCCTAACGCCTAGTGTTTTTTTTTCTAACTACCTAGTCAACACTTAACTAAAATTCGTAATATTTTCATTAAGGCATAAACCCTGCTTTTTATGTGATACAGTTGGTATTCACTTAAAGCAAACCTATAAAAATTATAATTAGCTATTTGAATCATTAAACAGTTAAGTCGCAGTCTATGAAGCAGCTCAAAATAAAAATGCCTTTAGTGGCCCAACAATTCAGGTTGCAGTCTGGCAAATTCAATTACTGCCTGAGAGCAAGAAGAGCGTTAATTTCTGTTCTCCATTGGGTATTACTCTTCCAAGAGATTCGACATTCCATTTTATGTTCTGACATCAGTTAATGGATGTCTCTCAATAAAAAAAAATCGTTTGCAAGGAAAGTCTCGGAACTAAGTTGTTTTACAAAGTGCTAATTTACCGCCAATTTCATACAGTAATTAAATAAAAACCATGATATATAATACTCTCGTCACAGACACTAGCTTCTACATTTTTTTTTTTAATAAATTTTAAATAAATATTTGACAACATCACATACATTGCTCCAATCCCAAAGTAAGTAGCTATAGCACTTGTGTTATGGAAATCAGAAACAACGGTGGTATGACACACACCCAGACCTGAGACAATATTGAAAAGTTCATTTTCTACATTGACCCAACCGGGGATCGAACCCGGGACCTCAAGAGATGGTGACGCCTTGAAAACTGGCGTGCGAACTACTCGACCACGGAGGTCGTCAAGTCAAGAGTCGTTCTACATGATGTCCTTTCAATTATAAATCCCTCAGGTTGAGTTTGAAATCCGGAAACATTTAATAGTTACGCCAAGGACGGGAACCTAGCATGTTTTTCGATTTTTTTTATAAATTTTAGTGACAAATTATATAATTTTAATATGTGCTCATCAAGGCCTTTCATTTGATTTCCATTTATGAAATTAAAAAAAAAAACTTAAATTTTAGTGACAAATTATATGTATAATTTTGGAATGTGCTCATCAAAGCCGTTCATTTGATGACCGATATGTAAAAAAATTTAAAAAAATTTTTTGAAGGAAATAAGAAGAAAAAGATAAAATAAAAAAGAGAATAAGATAAAGTGAAAAAAAAAACAAAGAAATGTATTTAAAGTCACCAAACCACCACGTTTTGGAACCTCCAGCAACTCTTTTCAAATATCACATGAGTGAGAAAAAACCTATAAAATAATCAAAGAGGCATATTCAGCCGAAATCTACGGTTTTCGTTTGATTAATAGAACGTTGATTCCTAGCCAAAATGTTACCACATCGTAAGTTACTTCCAGCTAACCAACATTGTGTTATGTTCGAATCACTCGTTTCTATTTAAGTGTCAATCTTAAAAGAAGTTTTTAGAAAGCTTATTACGAATTTTTCTACAAATAAATATATGAAAGCCGTTTATAATAACAAACGATAAGTAAAAAAACTTCCATAATTAAATAATTTTGAAAAAGATTTAATTCGAGGACTTGATACAATCCACTTGTAAAAATAAAGTTTAAAATGAAAACTGAAAAATGTATCGACTCAATGACTGATGAATGCATTCATTTATAGTAAATCATTTCGAATGAGTTGCGTATTGAACACTTTTTTGGGCTTCCGCCAAACTGTATTGAATATTGATTAATTAAAAATTGGTAGCTACGATATGAACCGCCTAGTTAAATAAAATTAATAATTAATTTACAGAAATAAAATTATTATTGCATTGCCTCAATATCATTCGGAGATATTAATTTCAGTATATTTAATTGTACAGCTTAATTTGTTTATGAAAAATCATGAATTAAAGCATTACATGTTCAGATTTTTTGATGTTTCTTTCACTCCAATTTATTGAACCAATAACATGCAATATAGACTAAGCTCCCATTGCATGAAACCTTACCTCACAAGGTGGAAGAGCAGAAATGTGTTGCAGTAATAGATATTACTTAGGAACACTGGATTTTAGTGGGTTGCCTTCGCATATCCTGGAAGAACATATATTTTTTTTCGTTTTCGTACCGCTATTTTGATCGAAAATTACATCATGAGGTGGAAGATCGAAATGTTTACCCATCGAAAGAGAAACATTTGGAGGTCAAAACCCGCATGGGTTGCCAGCCCCTACCCTGGCAGGTTTCAAGGTCAGCCAAGTTTTATGAGGCCCAAAAATGGGGTCACTTACCTCATCAGGTGGAAAGATAAAATTGATGCAGATCGATAGCCCTCGACGTGCCATTCATGAATATATAGGGTTGCCTGCCTTCAGCCTGGCAGTTTTTCTGGTCAGCCACCTCAAACAATCTATATCAATATCTTGGAAAAACGAAAAAGTCATGTAAAGATGCTATGATCAAGGGCAAACCCTGATATTAAATTAAAGTCTACGCACTGGCAGCCTTGCGCCTATTATGGAGTTGAAATAATAGGGTAAGTGCACCAGTTCCGGACATTTTTCATTGGTATCTTCAAATATTGAAAAAAGTAATGTAGCTGTTTAACGTCATCAGGTGGCTCGATGAAACTGATGCAGATCGATAGCCGTAGACGTGCCGTTCATGAATGTATAGGGATGCCTGCCTTCCGCTTGGCAGTTTTTCTGGTCAGCCACCTCCAACAATCTATATCAATATCTTGGAAAAACGAAAAATTCTCGTAAAGACGCTTTGATTCGGGGTATATTTAATACAAACCATGGTATTCAATTAAAATCTATGCTTTGGTAGTCTTGCGCCTATTATAGTGTTGAAATAATAAGGTAAATGCACCAGTTATGGTCATTTTTCATTGGTATCTTCAAAATATTGAAAAAAGTAATGTAGCTGTTTAACCTCATCAGGTGGCTCGATGAAACTGATGCATATCGATAGCCCCAGACGTGCCATTCATTAATATATAGGGTTGCCTACCTTGAGCCTGGCAGTTTTTCTGGTCAGCCACCTCAAACAATCTATATCAATATCTTGGAAAAACGAATAATTCTTGTAAAGACGCTTTGATTCGGGGTATATTTAGTACAAACCGTGATATTCAATTAAAATCTACGCGCTGGTAGTATTGCGCCTATACGGTGTTGAAATAATAGAGTAAAGGGACCAGTAAGTGGTCATTGTTATCTTCAAATACGGAAAAATGTATCTGTTTTAGCGTTCTCATACCAGAGTGCAAAAAATAAATAAATGGTGTCATGCAGCTGACATATATTATTGTCATTTTTCAAAAATCTATTGTTAGTGTCGTTTGGGGTGATGTAAGGATTCTAATTTAACGATACCTCTCACAGCCAAATTTGTTCAGGTGTTTTGATGTTATAGTGAAATAAGAAACTCACATACTTAATACATCAAACCCGAACACAATACACTTTTTTGGATAGTTGTGTAATAAAAATGACTTACTAACTCTGTTAAATAATCCTAAATATCACCAAATAAAAGTATTTACTTCAAATCGTCAAATTTAGTATTTTTTTACGACATTAATATTCCAAAATTTAATATATTAAATTTTTTACATTTTTCTAGCAAAGTGTCAATTAAAAGCTATGCAATAATCAACCAGTTGTAAGAAAGAGAAGATTTTGTGAACTCCCTGGTTTTGAATAAAAAAAAGTATGTACCTGATTTTGTATTTCCTTTTTATGTACATTTTTTACAATTGTAATATCAAAATAAGTTATACTGACCATTTGCCTTTAATTCTTAAATGTGACTTCAACATTGTTAAACCAAAGCTAATGACACGCGACCTCCATGTTAACTCAGTAGTATGGGGCGAAAGAGATGATGCTCAAATATCAAAGTACCATGAGCTTTGCCATAGCATGTTACGCGACATTGATTTTCCCTCTGAGTTCATAGACTGTAGTCGTGGGTCATGCGGTTTGGAGGATCATAAAGTAGTGCTTAATGCATTTTATAATAGGATTGTAAGTGCCCTGTGTGACGCCGCTACTAAAACAAAAAAACGGCCTTGTAATAAGTCGAACAAAAATAGGCATCTTTGTGGCTGGAATAAACATGTTCATGAAGCTCACAGGGTTGCCAGGCTTAATTTTAATGTATGGCTTCTTTATAATCGACCTTTATCAGGGAAAGTTTATGATGATATGTATGCATCTAGAAAAAAATTTAAGAGTCGATTAAATTGGTGTCAACGTAACCAAGACCAACTCAAAATGGACGTTCTCACTAGACATCGGACGGCGAAAAATTTTAAAAGTTTCTGGAATGCTACGCGAAATTGTACGCGAAGATACCAATGAAAAATGACCATAACTGGTGCATTTACCTTATTATTTCAACACTATAATAGGCGCAAGACTGCCAGAGCGTAGATTTTAATTGAATACCACGGTTTGAATATTGAATACACCATTGAATACTGGAGGACAACTTCATTTTTTTCTTAAAGCCCCACCCGACTTCAGTAGACGTGTTTTATTAATATTGATATGTGTAACGAATGATTCGAATATTATTTCTTGCTTTTTAGAGGTATTTAATTTTTAAGCTGTTTTTGTTTTCAGTTTTTTGAAGGCGGTTTTTCTTTTTTTTAAAAAGCTTTTTTATTTTCAACTTTTTAGTGGTAGGTATGTAAGCGCAGCGTGTAAATATTTTTTTACTTTATATTAACGGGTGGCGCAAAAGTAAAGACCCTATTTGGTTCAGCTATAAAAAATTTTCTAAATTAGAAAACTAGATTTAGGTTTTTTTAAATGTATATTTGTGCCATTAAATTTCGTACCATTAGGATTTAAAGATGATGTCTTTTAAATGGTGACCTCCAGAGTTGATACACGTTTGAGCCCTATTTATGACATTTTGCATAACTTGCCGTAACACTTCCTGCGATATGTTCGTTATTTCTTGACGAATGTTTTCTTTTAGAGCTGCGAGAGTCTGTGGCTTGTTCACATACACCCGAGATTTCAAAAAACCCCAAAGAAAGAAGTCTGGACTGGTCAGATCGGGTGATCTTGCAGGCCAAGGCAAATCGCCAAAACGAGAGATAACTCGGCCTGGAAAAGCGTCCCTCACTAAATCCATATTTATTCCACGTTCTTGGGGAGTAAAACGGTCCATGTTTATTTTCAGTGTATTTTATATTTGTTCACTACACAATTTTCAACAACAGAATGACAGAAAATCTATATATATAAAATTCAAAGTCCTGACTGAGTGAGATATCAACGCACAGCCCAAACCGCTGAACCTAGAGACTTGAAATTTTGCACACAGATACTTTATACAGTGTAGGCATCCACTAAGGAAGGATTTTTGAAAATTCCATCCCTAAGGGGATGAAATAAGGGATGAAAGTTTGTATGAAAGTCCCTCAGTTTTGAAGCTAGGATCTTCAAATTTTGTGTTTAGGCTGATGATTGAAAATAAATAAATACGTGTCTCAGCGTTTTTCAAAATTCTACCCCCAAAGGGGTGAAAAGGGGGATGAAGTTGTGTTTAGAAGATAATCCTTCATTTTTGAAGTAGAAATCGCTAGATTTGTAATTTAGGCTTATGGATGGAAATCTAACGCAACGCATATTGTATTGGTATAATTTCAACCCCCATGGTGATGAAATGGGGGTGCAATGGGGTAAATAAACCTAAAAATCGATATGGATGTCGTTATTGGGGTTTTCTGGGATGAAGATTGCGAAAATGACATTTATTTTGAAGTCCAACACGGTCGACATGATTTAACTCCTAAAGGGGTGAAAATTGGATTTAAATTTGGTATTGAAAACAATATAAAATAGACATTACAACTTAAAACTTCGTAGGAGCATGTCTTAAAATAAATAGGCAAACATATATTTTGTGGTTTTGAAAATCAACCCCTTAGGGGGTAAATGGGCTAAGTAAACGTAGAAATCGATATGGATGTCGTTCTTGAGGTTTTATGGGATGGTGATTGCGAAAATGACATTAATTTTGAAGTCCAATTTAACCGCTAAAGGGGTGAAAATGGGGTACAAATTATATATGGAAAAATAATATAAAATAGACATTACATAGTTTACAGCTTAAAAATTCGTAGGAGCATGTCTAAAAATAAATAGGCAAACACATATTTTCTTATTTTGAAAATCATCCGTTAGGGGGTTAATGGGGTAAGTAAACATGAAAGCCGATGTGGATGTCGTTCTTGAGGTTTTATGGGATGAGGAATGCGAAAATGACATTTGTTTTGAAGTCCAACACGGTGGACATGATTCAGCCCAAGGGGACGGGGACGGACACGGGAACAGGAACGGGAACGGGGGCGGGGACGGAAACGGGAAAGAGTAAAGAAACGGGAACGTGATACTCTTAATATCTCTGGACCTAATTCTGATTATTGTAATAAACTAGCTTCCGCCCGCGACTTCGTCCGCGTGGATATTAGAGAAAATCCTTAGGGAACCTTCAACCAGGATCCGACCAACCGTTTTATACGCGATTACGCGGGTCCCCACCAAGCGCGCAGCCTCGTGCGAGGCCTGTCACACGTCGCAAATGTTTTGCCTCGCGAGGCAGCGCGCTTGGTGGGGACCCGCGTAATCGCGTATAAAACGGTTGGTCGGATCCTGGTTGAAGGTTCCCTAAGGATTTTCTCTAATATCCACGCGGACGAAGTCGCGGGCGGAAGCTAGTGTCATATAAAAAAAATAAAAGTATTTTCTTTAGTGCCAGTACTTTTGCGCCACCCGTTATAATATTTTCAATGGTAAAATGCCCAGAACTCAATTTCCAAATTTACGCTGTTTGTTTTTGAGGAGTTCCGTTGTGTCATCGTAGTCCATATCTAGTCCAGAACGTTGCATCGCAAAGCATGATTTGGTTTGTTTTGGATTGCCATAAACTTACCAAAACCTAAATCACTTTACTTATACTATTTGATTTTGAAGAGTTCCTTTATGTATCTTCGAAGTTCGAAGTCCAATAACAATGAAATTAAATTGTGACCACTCTTAAAGTAAACCCTTTCAAATAAAAAAAGAATCATCTAAATCGGTTCATAAACAAAGAAGTTATGTCCGAAATTCCATAAAAACTCGTGCGATGTCGAGCTAAATAATTGATATTTTTCAGGATTATGAAAAAACTACTGGCCAGATCTCTGTAAAAAAATTATGGGACCACACACGAACTATGTTCTTTGAGTTAAAAAAAGAATTATACAAATCGGGTAACAACTGACGAAGCTATGTTAAAACATACATAAAAAAAAAAAAAATAAAAAAAAAAAAACCGTCGACTTGAGAACCTCCTCCTTTTTTTGAAGTCGGTTAAAAATGACCATAACTGGTGCATTTACCTTATTATTTCAACACTATAATAGGCGCAAGACTGCCAGAGCGTAGATTTTAATTGAATACCACGGTTTGTATAAAATTTACTCCGAATCAAAGCGTCTTTACAAGAATTTTTCGTTTTTCCGAGATATTGATATAGATTGTTTGAGGTGGCTGACCAGGAAAACTGCCAGGCTGAAGGCAGGCAACCCTATATATTCATGAACGGCACGACTAGGGCTATCGACCTGCATCAATTTTATCTCTCCACCTGATGAGGTAAGTGACCCCATTTTTGGGCCTCATAAAACTTGGCTGACCTTGAAACCTGCCAGGGTAGGGGCTGGCAACCCATGCGGGTTTTGATCTCCGAATGTTTCTCTTTCGATGGGTAAACATTTCGATCTTCCACCTCATGATGTAATTTTCGGTCAAAATTGCGGTACGAAAACGAAAAAAAAAATATGTTGTTCCAGGATATGCGATGGCAACCCACTAAAATCCAGTGTTCCTAAGTAATATCTATTACTGCAACACATTTCTGCTCTTCCACCTTGTGAGGTAAGGTTTCATGCAATGGGAGCTTAGTCTAATATTAAAGTTTTAAAATGTTACCTCATTTTTGACGTCTTAGGCATTATAACCTGTAACTTTTAATATTTATTTTTCTGTAAAATGATCATATTGTGAAACTCTGAAGTGTATTTTTTTGCACAAGTTATTGTGAAAAAGCGGTTAACTTTTGAAATAAATAAATAAATACATATATTTTGCTGTAAATACTATTAAATAGCCGAGTCAGGCTGGGCTCTAATAGAGGTAAATAATTTCATGTCGACAGCTGGCGAAATAAGATTTTATCTTAGGCTAAACGCAAAGAGAGATAGACGTAATAACAATGATAAATGACACCTTTTTGCTTACCGTACATACATTATCTTTGTAATGCAGATCATTTTTCAATTGAAGTCTTTGCATAGAAATTACGCTGTTCTGCAAATGCGGCAGAACGAAAACTTAACGATTATTGTACCTATATTTCTATTGTAATATACCGAATATACAATGAGAAGGACCATTTTGGAATATATTCCATGGATACCGAGACACGCTTAAGCTTTTTGCGTCATACCAAAGTATGGTTGCTGCCTGTGGAAATGGCTTTTGTAATTTTATTTATTTTTGTTTGTACTATATGATACAGTATAAATACAGTTTAATTGATATGTTATAGGCAAACGCCGAAGCTCCGGCGCTCCTAGGTTTGACTAATCAAACCTCAGGTTTGACAAGAATCCATAGTCAAAGCCCATAACGAACTAACGAATTTATGGCCAAACCTAGGAGAGACCAACTTGGATAGTCAAACGCTGAAACTCAATACGATCAAATCGGGGTTATTAGCAAAACAAAAACAGTATCTACCTACGATTATGCGATTGCATAAGTACATGTTTTACAGTAAGTATAGTTATATCCCTAGATATCTCTAAATAGATCTGGATAGCAGGGGCACAACAGACACGATACTTTTAGTATCGGCGATTGACGATTCAGCTGCACTTCGGAAGTTAGAAACAGCGACCAAACACTCGCCTCCATTTCACAACACGTAAAATCACCGATCACAGCAAGCGAGTTGCTCAACACAGTGACTGTGACAATGATCGCCATTGACTGATGCAGTCGCAAAAACACGCGTTTTTGATACTGCATCTGAACGCAGAGTTGCCAAAACGCGATGTAGCATCCCTGCAGTCGCAAAACCGCTATTCGCCGATACTAAAAGTAGCATGTCTGCTATGGTCCTAAACTCCTAACCCACCGCAAAATCATTTCCTCTTTCCCGCGACAATTGTTCGGCACTTAACTATACCACCTCGTCTCCATTGAATACATTTGAGCAAATCTTATTGCAGAATGCTGAGGACAGGACGGCTAAATAGATACGAACGTGTGCGTGGAATGGCCCGCTCTGTGCACGATTTGCACAATGTTGAGATGTATTCGGTAGGGGATTTTGTTACGGTAAAAAAAGGGTTAAAATGTTCTTCGCTTTTGGCACTTAAATAGATTTTCAATTTTGCTCAAGTACACCATTAATTAATAGGTATGAATATATAAATAAAACCTGTGTGGAGCGCTCATGGCGGAACTTGACAGACTGATCGTACTTGATCACGTTCAAGCAACGCTCGGTCCGGTCAGATGTCGGATGGGTGACCACTAAAGTGGTATTACAACTGAGCACTTCCGTGCTTCGAAGGGCACGTTAAACCGTCAGTCCCGGCTGTTGTCATCTTATTACAGTCGTTAAGCCAAGTCAGAGGCCTTACGGGCGGCTTGATATACTCTAACATGGCCACTAATCCTCATTCGATAAGAAGAAGATTAAAACCTGTATTGTATTTATAAAACTTAGATATTATGTATTTTGTGCATGTATTATAATTTCATCTGGAGTTGAAACTGGAGTCTAATTACTAGGAAAGTACTAGGGTTAAACTCCGGATTTATCTTATAAAGGTTATTATTTTATTTTTTATCAAAAACTGAAAAAGGAGATATCCAATCAACCAACATGATGAATAAACTCAAATAAATTCGGCAATTCATCGGTTCCATGGACCAAATGAATCCAGCTAATCTAATTAACACATGGCTCTTGCAAAATATTTCACGTTTAATAAAAACCGTATGTCGTTTTAAAATTTGTTAACTTCATTTTTTATATAAATCACTTCCATGCTGATCCTGAGCAGTAAAGCTAGGGTTTCCTATGATGACGGTGCCGTCATATTACGGCCATAATTTAGCGGCGTAGAACGTTGTCTATGTAAAAAATACGGCGCGGTTTCTGACGTTACGGTGTCGACATTTATTCATGTTTGGTAGGAGAAAAAATATCAGTGGGTTGAATCTAGAGAGTAGGAAGGATCCGCATCTTCATTCAATGAGTTTTGATGTCATGAGTGCCACCGAGAGGGTCGACAGGGTCATTAAGAAAAGTTAGAAGTCGCTTGTCGTGTCGCCAATTCACTATATAGTTTACATAGACAACATTCAACGCCGCCGACCGTAATATGACGACATCGCTGTCCTAGGAAACCCTAGCTAAGCCTCCACAATCTGTCGTTATCAGACTTTCCATACTGTCAACAGTCGACTAACTTGCAATATGTAAAAACACGTATCACGCACATTATTATTCAGATCGAGCTCTGGAACTTTTTCCTTTCACCGTGTATACAGGCTTCCACCAAATTACTTTACCGACCCGCCCGTCTCGGGTTCCCCTTTTTTTGCCTATCGGAAAAGTTTTGAGTCATTAGGCCGATCTTAAGACACACTTGGTACCATTGTGGCCAAAAGAAGGAAATTGAAGCGTCATTTTCCTGCCGGATCGCTGTTATTCTAAATGGTTCAAGTTAAATTTATAACCCTCTCTTATCGGTATGTTAAAATTTTGGCGAGCGCAAAATGAATTTGTGGTGAAAGGTTGAGATACAGCGGAATTTCTCGGTAAACGGAGCGGCCATCAGAAAAAAAATCCTTTAAAACTTTCGCGTTGCATTTAAATGAAAATCACAGGTAGGTATTAAACGTATTTAATACCTGTTATTTTATTCTAAGAATAAAAATACCATATGACTGAAATAGTTCAGTGTCCATACCATATTTCAAAAAATAATCTTTGGATCTTTTAAATAATAATAAATACATACAACATCATACCTATACATTACTCTGATCCCAATGTAAGTAGTTAAGCACTTGAGCTACGGAAATAGAAAACAACGGCGGTAACACAAACTACCATTGAAAAAAAACAAAAAATATCGGTAGAAAAGTTTTTCACAGGTTTGACCACTGACCAAATAGAGTTCGTCAATGTGACATGTGGTAAGCTCTATAGAGCTTACCGAAATAGTGTAAATTGACAATAGAGCTTACCGAAATAGTGTAAATTGACAAAAAAACTAAGAGAAATTATTCTTTGTTTGTCTTATAGGCTTGTATAAACAAAACAATACCTACAAATTTTACATAGAAAATAAAAACATTGCCTACAGTTGACCGTTCTCTGGTCTATTTTATTACGAAATTCCATTTATGAAAACATCAAATATTTCGTTAGCTATGCAGGTAAACAATAACAAATCGCCAACAATTCGTTATTAACAGCACAATACCAACTTTCCAGCCAGGGTGCTCGACAGTAAGAATTTTAATAAAAACTTTTGTCGCACAAAAACATTGACGCATTTTTGTTTGAAGGGCAAATGAGACCTTTATTTTTAAAATCATAATTTATTTTTAAGTGCTTTACGACATTGGGCTATCGGTTTATTGATTCTACACAAAAAAGAGCTGTTCAAAGAAGTGAGGCGAGGTTTACAGAACTACATAATAATTTAAATTTAAATATTAAAAAAGGAAGAGATCAGTTTTCTTAATATGTATCTTTTATTTAAAACTCTTCAATAGGTGCCTACACTGCCTACTTTCGATTGTTTCTATAGTTTTTTGAAAAGTTATACTGGTATGTTAGGCTCAAAGACCGAAATCGGTCTTAGACTGCGCGAATTTCGCTTTGTGGTTTTCTATGATTACCACAACGCGTTCTGGGCGTTTTTATAAAAGCCATGACACGAAATTCACATTGTGGCAATTGTCTAATTTAAAAATCTATCGCAATCGCTTTCATTTGACAGATGGATGTGACACATTGCTGCATTTCTTTGGTAAGTTTTTATTTATGCCAAAAAGAAGCATCAATGTGTTACATCCTGAAAGCGATTGCGATAGATCTTGAAATTAGACAATAGAAAGGCAGAATGCGTTATGAGCGTTTTTTTTTCACAGAGACCGATTTCGGTCTTTGAGCCTAACATATTATATCAAATTAAACTTATGGGCGGCGCTAGTTAGTTCCGTACCTTCGTATTGCGCGGCATCAGGTACTGTAAAATTAATATCATCTTTTGACATCAATAAAAAGTTACAATTACAAAACTTTTTTTTGTAAAAAGTTTACACCACAACAACAGTTAAGTTTTTTTATTCGGTTTCTTTACTAAGCTCATAATAGAAACCTGTTATTAGCTCCTATTTAGTATTTATATCCTTGACACTGTTTGGTTTCATGTAATCAATAAATGAGTTGAAGATCCTTGTCAAAAACCTTTGTTAAAAGTGTATACAGGGTTATTTGTAAGACACCAACAACCTCGCAGGAGTTGATTACTAACATCATTAACAACAAAATTTGTTCAACAACTTTTTCGAAAACAGACGAAAAAAATCGACTTTTCATACAAAACTGGATCAGCAGTTCGGACATTTGTATGGAAAGTCGATTTTTTGTCTGTTTTCGGAAAAGTCGTAGAACAAGTTGTTGTTTATGATATTAGTCTACTCCTGCGAGGTTGTTGGACTTGGTGTTTACAAAAACCCTGTATAAGTAGACCTTGTCAAAACGTAAGAAGTATTTCAGTGATACAGAAAAACGTAGTCTACCGCTAATTTACTAGTTTACTTTTAAAACAAATTTATTATATTTATTATTCCTCATACCTAACTCTATGTAACATTGAGTTGAAAATACAATAGCACATTTTAGTTACACTTTAAGGCTGACAAGGCTGTCTCATAAATCCACTGCATGCTACGGCACTGCTCAGGTGCTGCGAGAAAATTCGTACTTCACAAAATGTTACATTCATACTCGCCATGTATAGGAAAAACGTTTTTGTTGTCGAGGTTTTGACTTCATTTTATCTTAAGGCAGTATATACGCATTTCAAAAAAATAAGCGTTTTTACAATGAAGTTATCTAAAGATTGAAACCACAACTTTAGTTTTAGGAAGCAAAAACGAAGACAATAATAAGTATGTTCAAGTGGAATTTCAAATTTGCTTGTCAGAGGAATTTTTCACAAACATTTCAGCTGTAACGAATAAGAATACGACACATATGTTTTTTTCACTTATTGTTTGTATTGTCAAGGAGTGCCCTATAGAGAGATTTTTTTTTTTTTAATCACAGAGAAATAAAATATAAAAAATTGCTCAAATCGGTACACTTTCATATGTTTTTTTACTGGTATTTACAGATTCTAAAGTCATTTTTTATTTTTCTTAGGAGTAATGAGGTATTTGTCTATTGTATTGCGTCTTTTGTATATACTTATATTTAAATAATAATTTAATAGGAATTTTCTAAGTTCGTCCTCATTACGGCTCGCGCAGAGTTACGTAACTATCTATAAGAGCCACTCACATTCAACAGACCATGAGAATTGGGTAGAACATATTATATTACAAAGCGGATTACACAAGTCTCGTTAATTACTTACGAACCCGTTAAATTGCTTTATAGTCCGTTGACTCTTCAAGTATCCAACTTGAGAGTCAGCGACCCTAGTATAATAATTAACAGTTGCAATCCAACATTCATCACGGTCTATCAAGCTGAGGCTATCCTTTGGGACTTTAATTATGTTGTTATTATCCTCTTAACACAAAATATGAATTAGACAGAAGATCGACTAGAAAAGAAAACGTGGTTTTTCGTGCACGCACACAGTACGCTATCTTGGGACAAACCCGAAATGTGAAATTACAATAATTTGCATCCTTTTAACGACAAAAGACAAAATATATTAGGGTACAAACTTTTATGGGGTAAGGGCTGTAGTTCGATCTTTTTCTTTGGAAAAAAATACAGTTTCATTGGTGGAACACTCTCATAAAATTAATTTTAAGGGCATTTTGCATCTGCAAATGATTTTGGTTCAACCATATTGTCTTACGCGCACCCTTAGTGGCAACCATCAATTTCTTAAATTATATGATCACTTGAACTTGTGTACTAAGTTAGTATGCTGTCGACCCTTCTCTTAGCTGACTAACTTTAGCTTGTAAATAAAAAAAAGGAAAGTGGCGCTCAGCTTGCGACCTGAGGGTTCCGTGTTAATATAATTTAATTTAACAAGAATAAGTCATGTGAGTTTTTTCGAGTCATCAATATTCATACTTTTATCAATAAAGTAAATAAAGTTGAGAAGCGAACCAAAAAATAATTATATTTCCCTAGATTTTAAAATGACCATAAAGGGAATCTTTGTGTATTTTACACGTATTTTTTTTTTCTTTTTAATGATCTGCAGGTATGTAAAAGAGGAGAGAGGAGCTCGGTGGCACAGTGGTTTAGCACCTGGCCCAGCGATTGCGGAGGTTAAGCAACGTTCGCAAGGGTCGGTCATGGGATGGGTGACCAAAAGTTTATTATCTCGAGCTCCTCCGTGCTTTGGAAGGCACGTTAAGCCGTTGGTTCCGGCTGCATTTGCAATTGTTAACACCCACCAATCCGCATTGGGCCCGCGTGGTGGGTTATGGCCCGTCCTCCTTATCCACCCATAAGGAAGACTTGTGCCCCAACAGTGGGGACATAAAAAATGGCTGATGGACAGGCATGTAAAAGAGGCTCAATTTTGTATACGCAAAATATATAGACAGATCGATGTCTAGGCAAAAGTCAAGGATTTATATTTCTGTAATCCATTTTCATGAATCCATTTGAATAGGTTTCGGTCAGATAGATATCTTTACAGATACGTCCATTTTGATTTTGCCTTGTAAGTAATAAGGTCAAGAAAAAAACATTGTACTTATAAATGGTATAACTTTTTCACTATTAAATATAACGGAACTCTAAAAACTTAGAAGAACAAACTAAAGTAATAGTAGACAAGTTGCACGCACATAAGTTACAATGTGTGTTCATATAAAAACTTGTAGGCCGTTACAGCGCTCTGTATGGCAGTTTTATTTGTTTCACTCGCACAACTTGAACCGCAAACCCGCTAACTGAATATAAAAAATGATTGAGCCGTACAAAGTTTGCGTTAACTGTTCCTGTAGGAGACTTTCAAATGTTTGCGTCCATTTATTAATATATTGGTGAATACGTACTCTTACTACGAAGAGAGGTCTACGAGACTACGGCGACTACGAGGCTACGAAGCTACACAGACTACGACACTACGCCGACTACGAGGCTACGCTGACTACGAAGTTACGAGGCTACGCCAACTACGAGGCTTCGAAGGTACGCTGACTACGAGACTAAGAGACTACGCCGACTACGTGGCTACGAGGTTACGCTGACTACGAGGCTACGAGACTACGTCCACTACGACGCTACGAGGCTACGCCGACTACGAAGTTACGAGGCAACGATGCTACGCCGACTACGAGGCTATGCTGACTACGAGGCTACGCCAACTACGAGGCTAAAATATTTTTTATTAGTAATGCCGCCTGTGGTTTCACCCGCTAGGTTCCCGTTCCCGTGGGAATATAGGCATAAAAAGTATTCTATGTTTATATCTAGCTAGGCTATCTACTATCTGTGTGCCAAATTTGAACCAAATCCGTTAAGTGGTTTTTGAGTGATTGAGAAACAAACATCCAAAACCACAAACTTTCATATTTATAATATTAGTAGGAATTATTTATGATTATGGTAACTGGGTGTATGACCTGCAAATCTAAACCCATAGTAAGTTGCATACATTCGATAGGGAGGAGATCGAGTAGTCACTCCTACTACAATGAACTAGACTATTAGTTTTTCCCAGAACTTTTAACTGCCTCTTTAAAAAGGAGAGCAAAGTTAATAGCGAAAAAAAAATTGTACAATGTCCACTAACTGCATTTCTGTGAAATACCTAAAAGAAAAACGTTTTTAATGTAACTTTATTGTGGTCACTTTTGATTGTTTTATAGTATTTATATTAGATTTATTAGATTTCGTTTCGTGTATTACAGTAATTACTTTAATTAGAGTAATAACTATTTTAATAAAAAAACTTTGATTTTATTTGTATCTCTTTTATTTAATCCGACCGGAACTCAAAATCTATAGGTATTTTTTATCAAAGCAAAATTCAGTTTTGAGGAAATTTATAAAACCGTCACTTCTCGCAGCGAAGCGGACTGCCAACTAGACTACCTTAATATTCGTGTCCCTGCCAAGTTTTCTACCAATTTATTATTATATGGCCTGACGTTTATTTCATCCAAAACTTCATTAAAGCCAGAATTTATTCTTCACTTAATGTTCTAGAAAAAGGGTACAATAATTTAAGCACAAAAGGAGGTAGGATAAACACGTAGGCATTTATTCGAAGGTAAAAAGATACAAATATTATTTATCGGGGGGATCGTGGCGTTTGACCCGGCGATCTAGGCCCTTGATAGGGCCCCCTAAATCACATTAGATGCCAGTTTTATTTGTTCCTCCGCCATTTTTGAGGTCGCAATTGAATACAAAGTCGAGCACTTGAAGGAGGCAATTTATGTTCTTTGTTTTAGGTAATACGGGCCTCTTTCAGGCTAAGGTAATTGATCTTTTAGAAACAGTCTGAAAGCTGTTTAGTTTTTAGTCACCATTTTCTGCCGTACACTGTTACATGTTTATTCGTTTGATTATTTGATGATATTTTGCATACACGTTGTAATAGAACAGAAAAGTACCTTTCATCGAGAAAAAGTACTGTTCCCGAGGGATAGAACAATAGCTGTCAACGCAGTCGAAGTCACGAACGGCAGCTAGATTCTATCTAATACATTGTGTCTATGAGGTGAGCGAGTCGTATTCGCTCGTCCCTGCTCCTTTCTTCGCGTGGCGGTCATTATGCCCTAAATTACTAAAAAAAACACAAAACAGCGCCACCTATCAGCAGCGATTAAACCAGCAAGCGTAATGGGTCTGGCTGAAATATTAGCGGGGTCTGCTACAACGGTCTGGCTCATTTAGGGAGTAGGTCGGCAGATTAGCCCACAGTTGATGACCGCTAATTAAGATAACACAAGAGTTATTAAAGTGATACCATGTCAAAAATACAGAAATACTACGTTTATGTCCAACACAAATGAAGCACAAACCAAAAAAATATGACAATGATTATATAGACCACATCACTGTTGAATTAAGATTTTAGGATAAGTACTTATAGAAATAAATTCGTATTTGGTAGGGTAAAAGTAGGCTGGTATTACTTAATAGCACATATATTTTACACTCACACGAAGTGACAAAAATAACAAATTGTATAACTAAACAATGGCATAGTAAAATATAAAAATAAAAGTTTTAGTGCAGTTACTTATTTTTTAGGGTTCCGTACCCAAAGGGTAAAAACGGGACCCTATTACTAAGACTCCGCTGTCCGTCTGTCTGTCTGTCACCAGGCTGTATCTCATGAACCGTGATAGCTAGACAGTTGAAATTTTCACAGATGATGTATTTCTATTGCCGCTATAACAACAAATACTAAAAGTAGAATAAAATAAATATTTAAGAGGGGCTCTCATACAACAAACGTGATTTTTTGCTGTTTTTTGCTCGATATTAATAACGACAACAGGTAGACAGTTGAAATTTTCGCAGATGATGTATATCTGTTGCTGCTATAACAAAAAATACTAAAAACAGAATAAAGTTAATATTTAAGGGGTGCTCCCATACAACAAACGTGTTTTTTTGCCGTTTGTGGTACGGAACCCTTCGTGCGCGAGAACGACTCGCATTTGGCCGGTTTTTTTATGAGGTAATAAGAGATATAATAACATAGGTAAGTAATACCAGCAAAACGTTACAAATACATTCACGGTTTCTTTCGTTTATACATTAATTTTTTTTCCCTGAGGGATCGAAATCCTCTACCGTAGGTTTTGTAGAGTCGCTAACCGGCAGGTCAACGACGGGTATAGATAAATAATGCGTACAGAGAAGCTGAAAGAAAAAAAGAATTTATTGAAGAACTTTTTTACATTATTATAATGCGTTGTCTGGTGTGGGTTTGAGACCGGCGTTGCTCTAAGGTTTGAGATAATTTCGTTTGGGAATAAATACTTTAGCATACCAAGAAAAAACAATTATGTTCTCCAAAATTAGTAAATGCTCACCAAATCACAAATCCTAAACCGCCCAAGAAGATTTGGTGAGCATTTACTATAATTCAGGGTTAGGTTAGGTTAGTATAGTAATCATTTAAACATAGCCAAACTTAAGTTTGGATTGATTGGTTTATGATTTCCCGACACTTCGGCACCTTTCCAAGGGTTTACGGCATGATAGTCATCCTATGATATTATATGCGTTGTTTGAATATATGGTCATCAATGCATTTAAGTATGTTACAGTTAAGTCATGTTGCCATTGCCATGTTTTGTGTGGTATGCGGTATGGCACGACAGTTTGTAAAACTATATTAACGATATCTATACCTACTGCTAATGTTTTTGCATTTTCTATTTTATTTTTATTTATTGACTAATAATCTTTGTCGTTTATTGTTATTATTTTAAATGTCTGTGTTTGAAAGTGTAAAATTTGTCAATATGCGGCTCAAAAATAAAAATAAAGTTAGAGGCCTTTGTTCCCCACTGGCACTGCTCAACTAGACTTTTCAACTGGTCAACTGCTCAACTAGTTATAGCGATGTTTGAAAAATGGCCCATGTCACCTACGCCGACGGTCTAGCTTACACAAGAGATTAGCCTGCTTGGTTAATGACCACCATATTAAGATAAGCTCACAATTAATTAAGACAAAGCTGTGAACTAAAAACAGTAGATTATCACCTGATTTTCGTCAACCATTAGGCACATAATAGCAGACCTTGGCTCTTTTAATACAATTTCATGCATGACTTGCGATTTTAGGCAAATAAAAAGGTTCATGAAATAAAAAATACACTATAGTCTACAAACATTACCCGAGTGATTTTTAAACAAATTAGGTATTTTTTAGATGAAAAATAAAAAAAAATATGCGCTGAATTTTTCGCTTATAAATTAGGCATGTGGCGGCTTACGTTCCACAAATTAAAAAAAATATTGACTATGAATTTACGACAGATCAAAAAAACCGGCCAAGTGTAAGTCGAACTCGGGCACGAAGGGCTCCGTAAAAAATCCGTTTAAGTATTGTATGGGAGCCCCCCTTAAATATTTTTTTTATTTTAATTTATTTATTTATTTATCAAGTGAATATACAACTAAATATTCTATGAATATTTCAAGCATCTACCTGTTTTCGTTATTAATATCAAGCAAAACATGGCAAAAAAAATCTCGTTTGTTGAATGAAGCCCCCCTTAAATATTTATTTTATTCTGTTTTTAGTATTTATTGTTAAAGCGCCAACAGAAATACTTTCAACTGTCTAGCTCTCCCGGTTCATGAGATACAACCTGGTGTCAGAGCGACAGCTAGACAGACAGACAGACAGCGGATTCTTGGTAATAGAATCAAGTTTTAACCTTATACGGAACCTTGAAAAAACACTGTTTTGTTTATTTTTCTCCTCCGTGCATACTTTTATTTATGAAATTAACTGAAATTATGATATGACTGAAACTATACTACCTACTCCAAATCACTCAATGAATACTAGTGGTTCTGTGAGATTGCTGTGAGACGCGTGACTAGCGGCCGCCCGCGGTTTCACCCGCGTGGTTCCCGTTCCCGTGGGAATATCGGGATAAAAATTATTCTATGTTTTAATCTAGGCTATCTACTATCTGTGTGCGAAATTTCGATCAAATCCGTTAGGTAGTTTTTGCGTGATTGAGGAACAAACATCCAAACATCCAAACCCACAAACTTTCACATTTATAATATTATAGTAGGATACTGAAACTATACTACCTACTCCAAATCACTCAATGAATACTAGTGGTTCTGTGAGATTGCTGTGAGACGCGTGACTATAAAATTAAGTAAATGTACTCAGTTTAAAGTACGTCTCCGCTGTTTTCGTTTATAGTAAACTAGCTTCCGCCCGCGACTTCGTCTGCGTGGATAGTATTTTGACTATCCCTCGGGAACAGTTCCTTTTTTCGGGATAAAAGGTACCCTATGTCCTTTTCTGTACCCTTGACAACGTGTGTGTAAAATTTCATGATGATCGGTTCAGTAGTTAAGACGTGAAGGCGTAACAAACAAACAAACAAACAAACAAACAAACAAACAAACGGACTTTCGCATTTATAATATTAGTAAGGATTTATGCAAACATTAGTGCGTTTAAAATACCGAAAGCTGTTGCAACGTTTGCAGAAGACATCGTCCAACAAAGAATACGCACCGACAGGTGCCTAAATTAACGCCTAGATACATCTGGTTATTCTAGGATACACGGTGACCGCAATGGAATGTGGGTCGCTAGGATAGGAGTCTTGATCTCAGGTCTTCGATTGTAAGCCTTGTGCCTGCGAGACATGCTAGGCTTTCGCCTGCATGTGCATAAGCGGACTAAAACTAAATTACTATTTAAATACTTGTAAAACCGAAAAATTATTAATACGAAATTTGACTTTCACGTAGTGGGTTCAACATCAACATGCATGTTAATCGGACTGCGCTGTCAAAGCAATTTAAACTTTATTAGTGGCGAAGCAAGAAATCCTTCGCCGCTACAAAACAACAGATAAAACGACAAAATAATACGATTTTACAAAGTGTGTTAACTGAGCTAACTTTAATAAAGATTATTTTAATCATGAATAATCAAATTACACTTGCCGTTTCAGTGTCGGTTGCAATTTGCAGCAGCAACATATCATAATGATATCGTCAAAGGATGGAAGCCTCATATCAGCATTCAACACAGGCAGTATGCAGTTCACTTAACAGCATAGTCACAGTATAAAGTAAATAACAGTATTCTGGCTCCATACATACATAAAGTAGATGATTATCTTAAAGATCTAAATGCGTGGAAATGATGTAACACATAACTTGCTAATAAGTACTTTGTTGAAGTAATATAATAAGTCTATGTTGTTGCCAATAATCCTGTCACCCTGTTGTAATTTTCTGGTAACGATATATTCAAGTTTGTAAATATCGTTACTTATGGCTGTTACAGCTGATAAGTTTCTTGCGCCCGTTCTTCTTGTCAGCTAAAAAAGTCTGGAACGGGTGGTAGGAAAATATAGACGATTCAAAAGTACTTAATAATTAAGTTTATTTGAATAAAGCTTATTTGACTTGACTTTGACTTGATACAAACCGGCTGAAACTGCACCGATATGACGCGCTAAGGAACTTCGGTATACCTACTTCGGTATATAACAGTCGCGGATGGGGAAAGTCAGAGACGATACTTATTGACGTTTTATGGCACGAAGTTATCACTGTTTTGATCAATGTAATATCTTAAATAATATTTTCACTCCTCTTGCTCAAAAAGTCCGTCATTGTAAGGTACAAGAGTCAGGATAAAATAGCATAAATAAATACCCCTAGGGGATAAAGTTTTTTCTCTTTTAATGTTTGTCTATTACCAATGAACCTACTAAAACGAAAAAGTCTATAATCATAATTACGAATAAAAACTCGCTCGATTTTTGAAAATGGAACTAAAAGCAGCGATCTCTTCGGTGAAATCATAGACTTATTTATACTCTGTGACTTTTAGTTTAAAATGCGTGCATTGTGTTTCTTAGCTGCTACAGTAGAAATTAAAAAGGCACTGGCGCGAAATCTTTAGAATTTTGAGGGCTTTTCAAAATGACAAAAAGCTGTAGGCACGATAGATGGCGTTGAAAAAAATAGGGGATTCAAAGTATTTTTTACTACCAAATTTGACTTCCCTCTTACCATCAACACCATCTAGTGAGGCAAATAGTTACTTTTCATTTTTTTAAATGTCAATTTGAAAATCCCTCATTCCAAACTGATTGAATGGGGAGGAAAAGCGCAATTTTATCCCGATAGATGGCGTCTGGTCTTTGGTACCCGGCCGCCTCAAAGAAAGTGTCAAAACATATGGGAATCTCTTGGAGTATTGCACTTTTTAATTTTATACTGAGAAAATGCCGCATTGTTATGCATGTAACTTGTAAAATATTGGAGTTCATCGATTTCCCAGTAACAAAAAATTGTGGGCAAAAAATATAAAAAAAAAATATGCTTTTCCCTCGATTTTCTCCTTTGCTGAGCCTAAGAAACATTATAATGTTTCATGAATCAAAAGGAATGTTTCATGAATTTGATGAAGCTTCGCCAAAATAAAACAACATTTGAATTATAACAGCTTTGTTCTTTAATATTTCAATCTCAGCAGTTTCTAACATATTTATAACTTGGATGAATTTGATAGGTATATCAAATATGGAATAAGCCCAATATTGGGGCCAAACAGAGAATTAATAGAATTTTATATGCCAGAGTCATTCAAGAAACTTAATAATAAA
This sequence comes from Agriphila tristella, assembly GCA_928269145.1. Taxonomy (NCBI): domain Eukaryota; kingdom Metazoa; phylum Arthropoda; class Insecta; order Lepidoptera; family Crambidae; genus Agriphila; species Agriphila tristella. The sequence continues at coordinate 19,755,592 of OV743431.1, read as the reverse complement.
ATAAATATGATAAAATGTTTCGTGTAATTTTGGATGGTACAGAAATTCCAGTACAGAAACCTGAAATTACTATTGCACAGGAAGCATCATCGGGCAACTATAAACACGGAAATTCACACTCAGTTGCTTTGTTAAAATTTAAATCATATGCTTCTAATCTGAAATAAAAAGATTACTAGTAAATCTTACACGAAATTTAAAGTAATTTAATGCTTGTTAGCAATTTTTTGTAAGTTGCTATAAACTTTCTTGCCTGTTGTTTTGGCTTTTCTTTTCCGTAATTCTTCTTTTATCTGAGTTAAAGTTAGCATAGAATACATTGTTTGTCCGCAAAACCGAAAAAATACAATCTAAGAAAGTAAAATCACGTAATACACAGTCAAGACAATATAAGCTCAAACTGACAATTGTTCCAAAGACTAAGCGCCATCTGTAATTCACTTTGCCTTCGCCTCTCCATTGTGTGACTGTAAGTAAGTAATAGAGGATCGAAATAATTTTAATCTTTTGCCGTCAAGCACAAATCATTTATTTAAATACTGTATGAAAAGTTTATGAAGTGGAGGATAGAAAAACGAGTGGATTCGTTTACGGAAGTATAAACTATAGGTATTTAATATTGGATTTTATTTTTTCGCAATCGTAGTGAAAAGTAGAGTGTAACACACGACGCTAAAACCCATTGTAACTCGGTTTCTATTTATTCCTTCGCTCCTCGTATGCAATGGGTCATTTTAGCGTCTTGTATAACAATCTAATATTACACTAAAATGAAAAAAGACTCATCGCCAGCTAGTGATTAACAAAAAGCATTGTGAATGCAAAAATAGCTTAAATTTATAAAATACTGTTTTACCTATTCTATGGCATAGCTGTTTGTCGATTCTACAGCACAAAAGTGAGCTAGAAGCTTCAAAGCTAATGATTTTGGCTACTGTGGGGTGACGGGTCGGGTTATCACTCGTCTCAGACTGTCTCTCATACTGGACTGGACATAACATAAAGATTGGCGAGATAACATAAAGTCTTGGATCCAAGTATAAAGTCGACAATGGAATATTTGGCAAAGGAAGCCAATCATTTGAGTCTGAATTCGTTTTTATTTTCACATGGGTGTACCAACGAACAATTTACATACCATCGAATTATATAGCTTTGTTAATTGAAAAAGTTGAGGGATTGTTTTTAGAATACAAAACAAAAAAGTCGATGATTACAGTGTTAAGCAACTACTTAGGGTCAGTAATAATAGCACAGTCTTAGGTGCTTTATTTATAATATTGTGGTAATGGGATGGTTGACCAATCACATTGGTTGATTTGGATGTCTGGCACACATTCCTTATTCATTCCATAAGCAAGACCTGTGGTCCAGCAGTGTAGACTAAAAAAAGGGTATAGTATTTAATTGGGTAACAATAAATTCCCATTTTGGGTATCAAAAATACTGAATATAGCGTACTGAAATACTAAGTAGGCGACGGACCGAGGGCGACTACAGATATTAAAAATGGGTGACTTTGAAATACAAATTGGGTAACTAGTTATTCAGAACGAGCGACCAAATTATTTTTGGGCGACAACCTTAGGGCACACAAAACATTAAAAAATTGCATATATTTTATTTAAAAAAGATGACTATTATCCTAATCGAGATGACAAAAAACAAACAAACAAACAAACGAGAAAGCAGCCTAATAAAAACGTGTTAAAAATACCATGTTGGGCAGCTTAAATCAGTTATATAGTTACCTACTTGGTATAATAGTTACCCACTCAGTATTTTTGTCACCCATTTAGAGTTTTCACTTCTAACTTAAAATATTTATCACCCATATGTAGTCGCCCGGTTTGAGTATTTTTGTAACCCACTGTTAGTCGCCCGTTTAGTATTTTGTCGGCCAAAAAATTAACTGCTGCCCAGTTTAGTATTTAAGTATCCCATTAACAGTCGCCTTTAATTATTTCCAGCCACGCAATTAATTAACTCCCCTAAAAAACAGCTCTGAACAAGACTGAAATAAAAATTAATACGAAACAAATTAGTTTTCATTTTGTAGTGTTGTTACTGAAATTAATAAAGCTCCTACCATGTAAATAACAATTTCATTTATTTACATAGAGACCTAATAAAGATATACGAGTATTTATTAAGCGGTCTATTCCCCACAACCTACTTAACTGGAGTCGCAATTTTATCAGCACTCATTTAACAAGCCATTAACATCTTCATTAAATTCGTAATAAGTTAAACACCTTTCCTCTTTGTTCCATTTTCTTCGTCGGATTTTTCCGCCGTGACACAATTCCTTTCAGCTTTTATCCTGTAAACCTGGTTGTTAGCTTTAGAAATTGAAATAGCGGAAAATTTAATAGATACTTTTTGTGACTGACACTTTTTTGAAGCGTTTGTAATATTAATTATATCATAAATAACAGGTAGGTGGGTAGATTTGTGTTATCATAGTGAATAGTTAATATTGCCTTGAACTTTTTGTGATTGTGGTACCAAAAACTAATTTTTCTGACACGATATCGAAGAAGTATGAGTTTTTTGAAGTCGCAATATCCAGACAAGTCCAAACATAGTATGTACCTAGAAGCCGTGTCCTTGCATGCAAAGTAAGGCAACTAATACTGAGCCAAAATGGCTCAGTATTCAGATTTATATCCTTAACACGTTACCTAATCCTAACTAAAATCCAGTAATATAATAACTAATCTCATAAAGGTAGGAAAATTGAAACTATTTTGTACTTATTAAGTATGGTTATGTAATAATGGACAATAAAAATCTGAAAACGGCGCCATTTTGGCTGTTTTAGTTGCCTCACTTTTGACAGCGCGCTTTGTAGAGAATTATCGTTCTAGATGTAATTATTCTAAGTATGTTGGTTAGTAAAAGAAAGCCTACCTTATAATAAGTAGGTAGGCTTTTTTATCAAATAAGGCATAAATATTGAAAATCCCTATACTTACCTCCTTTTTTCTTATGATATTTGAGGCTTATAGTCAGTTGAACTTATTTTAGAGTTATTAAATACACATAAATTAATATATCCCTTAAGCATATTGTACGTTGCCAAGAGATTCCATTTCATAAAGATAGAATGAGAAATTCTTGGCCGATATTATTTACACTTGGATGTCCTCACCGCCATTATTTTAAGTCTTAATACAAAAGGGTTACAACCTAATGTTCTTGTAAAGGCAGACCCGGCCATATTAAAGGGCCCACCTATTTAATTACAGAGATAGGACTACATATCTCTATGCTATCTACAGAATACATAAGTGTTATTATGTCTTCTAATAGGATAACCGTCGTTAAAGGCTTAATTATAGAAATTATTGGGATCCTTTCGAAGAGCTACGGCTTTTCTAGTGGACGGTGAAAAGCGGAATAGCCGTTTTATGGATACTTAAATATTATTCGGGGCTGCATATTGATAATAATGTGTGTGAAAATTAACATTTTATTCATTTCCTGCTATTAATTAATAGTAGTTAGTTTTTTGCATAAAATTAACTTTTCTTCCAACTATGTTTTAATTTCATCACAATCACACTAAAAACTCAGTACAAAGCGAGTCTTTAATGCTCTAGAGCAATAAAAATGTATGAAATTGCAATATTGCACAGTTTTTTTAATCGCACCAAAAGGTGCCAATCTCAATGGATTAGCTCTATTCAGCCAGCCGATATCAATACTTTTTTTACGTACGTATTATTCGTTTCTATCCTACTTGTTCCAAATTTAAAAAATGATTGCTGCTAACTCTGCTTTAAAAATGAAAGAAATTTAAAAAAAGTGATTTGGCGGGAAGTTTGTTAATTTTGCTTGACAATATTTTTGGAAACGATAAAGTGTGATACTATCTGATTTTGAGTGCTTCGACTTTGAATCATCTAGCGACACATTAACTCCGGAAAACATTCTAAATGAAACTTCTTTTAATTTCAATAATGAAACTTCTATTTTAACTGTTTGATATGAGTTTCTTTTATCTACTATTCCTATAGGTAATAGTTGAAAGAAAAGCAGATTATGCACCTCGCCTTAAGTAATTTATATTGCCATAAATTACTTTGTGCTCGATGCAATAATCTACTATTATTTCATTTAATTGTGTAAATTATTACCTGGATTAATAACATTTACTAAAATTATTTTATTGCTGAACCACGTTATGTTTAAAACAGCGTCATCAATTGGCTTGTAATAGCCAGTCCAATGCAATAGTTTAACTTTAAGGACGATAGAGCGCTGACTTTCCTGACTGTACTCTGAACACACACACCAAACACACATTTCTTCTAAATTACTTATAGAGCTCTAACAACTGCATTTCGATTACAACTAAACTACCTACCTACCTAAATTACTAATAAAAACTATGTAATTGGAACTTAACTAAGTTTCAAAATTTGGTCATATCAATTTCTATGTAAGCAATAACTGTTCGAATTATCTCAGTTAATGAATATCAGGTATGCAAAGAATTTTGCTCAAAAGAGGTAATATAATATCACTTATTAAATATAAAAATTTTGTAGTTTAATTCCGCATACATATCACTATATATGTATACAAGGTGTTTGGTAAAAGCCTTATAAAACCGAATATGGTAGATAGGGACCATCAAACTGAACAACTTTTACTATGGGACCAACACTGAATTCGCGAAAAAAAAATCAGCTGTTTCATACAAAAATTAATAACGAAAATATCAAAATGTATGAAACAGCTGATTTTTTTTTCGCGATTTTAGAGTTGGTCCCATAGTAAAAGTTGTTCAGTTTGATGGTCCCTATCTACCATATTCGGCTTTATAAGGCTTTTACCAAACACCTTGTATTATCCCATTATAGGGGGAACATTATACCCACTAAATTTAATAGGATACCTTTATAAAACCGAATGGAGCAATAACTATACAGTATGACCGTTAAGCTGGAATATATGTTATATATACATAGAGTTCTTGTAGTTTGAAAACTTAATTCTCAAAAAAAAATTAATACCTAGGAAAATTTAATCTGTAAAACAAACGAAGTGCGAAAACAGCATTCAGAAATAAATAAGTATATTTTAGGCGGCGTGTAAACGGTTTTAATTTTTTTTTAACCTTTAGTGGTTTTATCATTAAACAGAAACACTTCCAAAAAAGGTTTTGCTTTGATTCTTATCATTATCATTTCAATGACCCTACGGCCAATGAACCAACAGCTATACAGGCGCGGTCGCAGCCTGAAATTTTGGGGGGGGTCACTAATAATAATACAATTGCTTTTTGTTAATTTTTTATGCATTTTCTATGTGACATGTACGATTTTGAGGGGGGGTCATGTCCCCTGTGACACCCCCCCCCCCCCCTCGGACCGCGCCTGTAGAATAATGTAGAAGTAGACAAACATTTTTGATTAAATTCATAAAATAATGAATGATAAATATTATGATATTTTTTATATATCTAAAAGCCTTTATCCTCTGATTATGAAGAGAAAACAATTTGTTTGTCAACTAAGATGAAATTATATTGATATTTATGCGCTATTTAGTAAGTATTTCCACGCAACAAAGCGAGCGTCTTAAGTAAATAGGTACATACTTAAATAGTTTTTATTAGTTTTCCATATCTTCTCGTGGAACATCTTAGTAGAATCGTTTTATTATATTGAGTTGCAACTCAAAGGAGACAAGCGCACCGTTATTGGAACTACACTCTTAAGATCTCCTTCAGCTTTCAAGCAAAGTGAACTATTTCTCCGTGTTATTACTAAACTTGGGTTTCCGAAGTGCTTTAGAAAGTATAAGGTTTCTATACTTAATTTGTTTTATCTTTGTTGTTGTATTAAAAATTTATTTTTCAAATTCAATTTACTTACCAACAATTTTACTGTCATTTTATTAGTTCTCTTCCTTATTATTTATGTGATCTTATAACAAACAACGTTAGTTCATCGCAACAGGACTTCCGTCCTGCCCCCCTACTCAAATGGCCAACATTCTATTCGTTTGAACGCTACGCTTACTATTTAAACTTTTAAATAAGCAGTAAACTATAAAATTACGTGCCGTAAGCTTGACAATTCCGTACAATACATCGAAATCTGAGATTTACATAAGTTAGCGACATGTGATTTAATCATCTATTTCTCAAATTTAAGCTTTAAAAGTAAGCGTAGCGTTCAAACGAATAGAAATTTGGCCATTTGAGTAGGGGGGGCAGAACTCTTTGTTCCCAAAAAGCTTATATTTATTTAAGTTTTTTGTTTAAGATTTTCACAAAATCAAGCCGCTTAACCACACTGAACGATAATGGAAGTGACAGCTATTGAATAAAGCTACAAAGTATATTTTATTTCTAAAACCTTTTTTGTCCAACCAAAAATTCCTTTGAAGTCTGAAATCCCTCGATTAATTTGTAAGAAGAGCGGATTTCGTTCTCGTAATCTCGAGATAGGAATAGGAATACAAAATATAAAACCCACCCAATACCTACACTTTTTCATTAAATATTTCTGTGTTAAGTATAAAGATGGTATGAAGTTCTAATTAAAATTAAAGTTTGGAATTAACAAACGTACCTATAACACGCAATTTTAAAGTTTATTCCTTAATTTTAAATTTCAAGTTAGCGGACGAATATAAAGTTGGCCATTAAAATAACTGCTTAGTCCATGGAATGGTATAAATAAAGGGCCCAAGTACCTACCTAGTCCTGAATTAAATTTTTTGAATTTTTAACTCTATAGCAGATATTTAAATGATTCAAATGTACCTTCATTAATAAAACCAGTGGAGTTTTAAATTTTCTCCCGTTAAAAATTGCGGAGTGCTAAATGTACCGTGCCGTTGACAATTTAGTAGTCCACAGTACGACGACAAATTGGGGAGTGAAAAATGGCATACCGCCTCTGGGGGTCTACTCTTAATAACTTTAACGATGTTTCAAATAATACGTTGTGGCGTTTCCATTATGAAGCATCGCTGATCGCATCGCAGCCAAGAAGCTTATACCTCCCTCCAATGGAGATTGCACGGCCATATGTCATAGTGAAGATTGAAAAAAGCTCCTTTAGTGACGTGACGGCTTATTGCTACCTCTTTCAATACGTGTTCGTTGTTCGTCGTTCGTTCGTTCGTGAGAAACGAAAACGTATTGTAAAACGAAAAGAAAGAGATAGCAATTAGCCGTGACGTCACTAAAGAGTCTTTTTCAATCTTCAGTATGATACTAGGCGTGCAATCTCCATTGTGGGTTTAAGCTTCTTGATCGCAGCGATAGTAAGACGCGACGCGACTGTTTAATCACGACGTTTAGATGTTTTCTTTTTAAATTTATTTTGAAAAAAAAAACATAATTATAATCATGGGCGTAGTGAGGAGGGGGGGGGGGGGATTTGGGGATCAACCACGAAAATAAAGAAGTAAAATCTTCTTTTTTGTCAAGTGTTTTTTTACATGGATTTTTTACATCCCCAAAAAACTGGCCTCGACCCCCTCCGAAAACTTACCGGCGCCTATGCATACAATAGTACCTACTACCTACTTAACCGTAATTGAAAAAGTCAGTCTTGAAATAATTACTTAGGTACATCATTAAAATGAGATGAGTGGTTTAATAAATAAAAAAGGACTTCTAATCGAGTATCGAATAGGTAGCATAAGTGTATTTAAAGCTAAGAACGAGGTAGATACTACTACTGTATCTCGTCCTTAGCTAGAAACTAGAAATACAAGAATCTCGATAAAAAATACGGGCTACTTGCAGTAAAGAGTTGACCCCTTGGTCGCCAACAAGGCTCTTTATTAATAACTTGGCAAAATTTTACACGAACTGACGCGGTTTTAGGTTTAATAACATCCTTGTAATAGAATATTCTAGGAAACCTACTATGACTAAGTATATAAATTTTTGAACAGCAATTAAGTTGACCTCCTTCCCTCCTTTCATATCGACATAAGTTAAGTTTTTTTTTATATCTAGGTCTAGATACAGATAATTACTTAACTGTTTTAGTTCTGAATTGTAGTTCACCTTCACAATTTTAAGTACTTAATTAATTCGGGAATTTCTACAAATGTAATAACACTTAGCACATTAAGAAACTTTATTTTAATTTTAATTTCTCTTTGTATAGAAAGCACCTTTTAACGTTAATTTTCAATTTTTGATTTTTAGTAAGTATTTACCATTTTCTTTTTTTTTCCAGTGTTAAAGGCAATTTTTAGAGTTTCGTAGCCTAATGGCAAAAAACGGAACCCTTATAGATTTGTCACGTCTGTCTGTCCGTCTGTCTGTCCATATTATACATTACACAGTTGAAATTTGGTAGGTAGATGTAATCTGTGAACCGCTTTATGATTTGTACACAAATATATAAAATAAAAGATTAAGGGGGGGCTCCCTATTACATCCTCTTGACCGTTTGAATCCGGGAGATAGAAAATTTCAAAACGTGTAAATTTTTATCACGTTTTATAATTTTTTGAATTTATATTTTTCATTTGTTCGTACAGATTAGAAAATTTTATGGTTTAGAACTTACAAATCGAAAAAAACTCTCTACATTCCATTCGTAAATTGACGAATGTCAGGACTTCTGCCTTGACATGTATTTCATTTAAACGTTTTTTTTTAGAAGTTTTTAGTACCTAACGTAAAAATGCGCTCGCAAGGAACTCACAAATAGAAAGAACTCTACATTCCATCCGAATATTGAGGAATTTGAAATTCCGGGATAATTCCGGGAGACGGGAGATTTCTATTTTCAAGCCACTATTCCGGGAGACTCCCGGAAATCCAGGAGAGGTGGCAACCCTACTCCCCTCCCCATACATGGAACTGAAACCCAAGAATTTTTTTTTCAGCAGACCTATATGTGCGGGGTGTCTATAGATAGGTCTTTAAAATGACATTGAGGTTTCTGAAACTATTTTTTCTCAATGTCAGCGGTTTGAAAGATATACACTTACAAAGTAGTAAAATATGTGTTGTAGATCCTAAAAAATACTTTCAACGAAAATTAGTTTGAACGAGATATTTAAAGTAGTTTTTGAGATATAATACATTTTCTAAAACCGCAAATATAACTTTTTCATTTATACAAACACTATGAAAAACCAAGTTATTTCTGCAGATAAAAAACGGTAGTGGTATTAAATAAGGTATGATATAATACGGTAACTACGGAACCCTACGGCGCATGGCCCGACATGCACTTGGTCGGTCTTTCAATTACCTACTTACCTACCTTTTTACAACAAACAAACAAATATCGCAGCTATTTAGCACAGTACATATAAAACTTATATTATGTACTGTGTATTTAGTTTGAATCAAAATTAGCGCAAATAGGCCTCTGGTAGTACCTACTTACCTAATAGGGACCAAGGCAACTATACGGTATAGTCTGGGATCAATTTGGTAAATATCCTAAGATTACAAAGGTTTTGCTCCAATAGCTGGATGTTGCATTTTACATTGCAGCAATCGGTGGTATTCAGCTCATTGTATTTCGTGTCTTGGCTGAATATCACACAGATGAGTAATGTTAACATAAGGTTATTTTTATAAATCGGGTTGTTTATCCTTCATCTCACTCTAAAGCTAGGGTTTCCTAGGATGACGGTGCCGTCATATTACGGCCGTTATTTAGTGGCGTAGAACGTTGTCTATGTAAACAATACGGCGCGGTTTCTGACGTTACGGTGTCGCCGTATTGTTAACATAGACAACATTCAAAGCCGCCATATTACGGCCGTAATATGACGACACCGCTATCCGAGGAAACCCTAGCTTAACTGAAGAGGCCGGTGGAAGCGCACTGCATCCGAAATCCTCAACTACTGACGAACCAGATCTTATACCACTGCACTCCCGGAACAATAATTATCCAGGCGGGGTTGAAATAACCATTAACCGCCAACCAAACCAAGTACAATTCCTGGGAATCGAATCTGGGACCTATATTACACGGACGGATATTACAATGGGCGAACCACTACACCACAGAAGCACAGAATATAAAAGGTTATTTTTGGTTCATACAAAACCTCTCGTGGGATTGATCAGACCATCAAACTGAACAACTTTCATTATGGGACCAACCTCGAAATCGCGAAAAAAAATCGGCTGTTCCATACAAAACTACAATCCTACTCCATCGAAATGTATGAAACAGCTGATAATTTTTTCGCGATTTCAAGGTTGGTCCCATAATGAAAGTTGTTCGTTTTGATGGTCTGATCAACCCCACGGAAGGTTTCGTATTAACTAAAAATAACTTTGTATAATATGACAGAAGCGATTTATTTCGCTTTATTTGATGTTAAAATGTAATTGTAAAATGTTGTGAATTGTTAAAATGTAATTGGTAAAATGTAATAACTGACAACTGGGAGCCTAGCATTTATTTAGATGGCTGAGAGCTGGAACTCTGGGAGCCATAAGTAATAGAAATGAAAACACAGTAATAAACAAAATAGGGGAAGTATTTTTTGATCTGCCATTAATCTTAATGGTTCTCAAAAAATCAGCAGTTTAATTATTTGGCCAGCAAACAAATATTTGGTTCAGCAAACCTTAATCTGCAAACAACCTTAAAATCGTCCGCAATTTAATCATAAACTTACCTAGTGAGATAAGATACAGGTAGACCAGAATCTCATGAAACGGAAGTAAAATTATTTTTACTAAAAACACGTGGTTGTTTATTATTGTTATATTTTTGTTTTTATTATTTATTTATGTAACTTTACTAAAAAAAAAACCACGGGGGTTTGTCCGGAATTCTAGATTTTAACTTATACTTTAATTGAATATATTTCTTACTCACATTATTCCACATCTACGGTACCAGCAAAATACTTATTATAAAATTGGTCACTACACTAGAAAACAATTTACCTGCGGCAATCGTCCACAACTACTCGCCGCTGGTGCACCAAAAACAGGTTTAATTCCCCACATCTACAGATTGTTTTTTAATTTAGTTTTAATATTACTTTCCGTAATGCTTTGTACAAAAGATGAATCCAACTTAAGGCATCTCTGGTATAAAATGCAATTTATTAAGAAGTTTCCTAAACATTACACAATAACCAATATTTTCAACTACATTTTTTTACTTGAAGTCACCGCAAACGAAAAATACGTTAACAAAGCTTATAGAATGAAGAATATGCTTTTATAAAGCTAACCAAATTTGCTACAATTTGAGCCTATCACAAACAAGCTATGATTTGATTTTTAAAACTAGTGGCTCCGTGAGCTGTAGACCTCGCGAAAAAATAAAATAAAATGTCGCCATGAAGTTTTCAAAGCACACAGTAGGTACGTGAGTGTTGCAGCTAGATGGTGCTTCTAATTTTGATCATTTTTCAAATGGGTGAGTATTTTTTTTATAAATTTGGAAAAATTGGCTTGACTGAACAGTTATTTATAATTATCGAATCTACTCACAACATTTCACCAGAATCTGTTGAGAAATGCGACTTGTAGAGGAGATCAAACAGCCGGAAAGCTGGAATGAAATATGTTTTTTTACATATCTCCGTCATTTTAACAAATTTCGGAAAACTGTTTCGACAAAAAAAATCTATATATTTATCAAACTTGCTGACAAAATTTCACCGAGATCGGTTGAGAAATGCGACCTGTAGAGGAGAACAGACAGCGCCGGAAATTCGGACTGAAATTTGAATTTTTTACATTATCTCCGCCATTTAAAAAGAAAATGAAAAACTGGCTTCACAAAAGAAATCTATACAATTTTCAAACCTGCTTACAAAATTTTACGAGAATCGGTTGAGAAATGCGACCTGCAGAGGAAAACAGACAGCACTGGAAAGCCGGACTGAAATATGTATTTTTAACATTTCTCCGTCATTTTGAAAATTTTCAAAAAACTGGCGTGTCAAAAAAATTCTATATTATTTTCAAACCTGCTCACAAAATTTCATGAGAATCGGTTGAGAAATGCGACCTGTAGAGGAGAACATCCAGCGTCAGAAAGCCGGACTGAAATACATTTTTCTTACATATCTCCGCCATTACGAAAAATTAAAAAAATCTGGCTCGACAAAAAAATTCCATATAATTTTCGAACCTGCTCACAAATTTTCACGAGAATCGGTTGAGAAATGCGACCTGTAGAAGAGAACATACAGACATACGAAAGAATTTTTGCCCAAGCTGAAGCAGAGACGCTTCGCTCGCACTTCGTGCTCGCTCGGTCAATTATAATGTTTAATAAAAAAATAACTTCCTTACGAAGTTGTTTAACGAAGTTATTTTTTAACGGTAACCAAACGAGAATATTTTCTTTTATTATTATTTTAAAAATAAAAGGATAATAGAGCTCTTTTGAGGTATTTTTCTTTTCCAAATATTCCAGTTTGTGTATTTAATGGGATTTTTTTTCTTTAATCAAGCGCGTATTTATTTTTGTTTTTATTTATTTTTTATATTTTTACTATTGAATCGTACAAATATGAATCCAAAAATGAATTCGACACCCTAAATTCATACGAATATGATATCGAACTGGGCATAGCAGCTTAACTATACATCTATCAAGATTGGGCTGAAAGCCAAAACTTCAAAAAATTTACTACAAAAATCGTGGTGGCTCCACTTCTTATATATCCATCCTAGGGTCCTAAGGACCAATCCTACCAAAGGAAATCTCTGGTTCACAAAACGCCGTATTTTTCACCCTAGTAAACGACCCACTATATCTCGGAGTCTTTTGGCAAGAAAAAAGATGATCATTTCGACATGTTTCGAAGGCACCGTCGCAGCTCCACTCTAGTCCGTCGGAGTTACGAAGAGCTGATAATAGGGAATATGCATCAAATTTTTTTTTTATCAAAATCAATAGTATAATGCGTGAGAAAATCAACTGTAATATTGAAACTTGTCTCTTGCGTTTTTTTCTCGTAATATAGTTACTTGAAGTTAGCACGCATCGGCTCCCGCCGAAAACGCTCTATACAAAACGGTGACGTCACACATCACGTTTCGGTGTGTTTCGGGCGCGTTTAATATGGAGTTAGCCAATAATCTTCAATTATCTCCCTAAATTTTGCGTTTAAGTAGATATGTGTCGTACAAAATATTATTTCTTTTTCGATATTCTATCTGACTGTAAAGTGCATTATATCCAAAAACGAAAAAAAAACATCGTCATTTTACCCTGATTTCATCGTGTGATAAAACGAAAATAATCATTTTTTTTATTTTTCTTTCTGTTCCATCATGTTTTTACAAGTGTCCGCAGCGATCAAGCTCAATTTTAGGAAAATCGGTGACTTATGCATAGGTATTCCCTATTGCTTATTAGTAATTTTCGCACAGCCTGCTGTCGCATGTACACACATTGCATCTGCTAAATACTAGCCTAGGCGATTTTTGGGTGATATTTTTGCTCCAACTAGCGCACTTTTTCAAAACGATTTTCACTAAATATGTGGGTAGCGCTGTCGGCGCGCGAACGCAACTGTTACAAAAGTAGTTAAGTGTTGTTTATACAATAACACTAATGACAAAGAAAGTAATTTTATGACTTTCTTGACAGATTGTATGCAACAACCACGTGTTTTAGTAAAAATAATTTTACTTTTGTTTCATGAGATTCTGGTCTACCTATACGTCTTGTCTACCTCTACCTACCTATATAGTAGAGACCGGATTATATGCAAATGCATATTGCATATGCATTTGCATATTTAACCCCTTTTCAGTGGTAGTTGCATATTTTGGCAAAAAATTTGGAAATCATGCATATTTAGGGCAAGAGCCCCGGTTTTGGCCACTACCCCGGTTTTGGCCACTTGCAACTTTAGCGGCCAATAAATAAGGCATAGAAAACGGATTTGCTTCATAGTATATGGTAAAAAATCCTTTGTCTATGATCCGTTCTGACAAGTCATAGTTGTGACGTCTTATGCTTCAAGACAATTTTTTGTGAGCTTAGTAAGGTTTATCGAAAAAAAATTGGTATTTTCTTAAGGAAAACCTTAAGAGACACGGTTAGAGTAATCATTAAATAACTACGATATTTTTTTACTTTTTGTTTTGGATTTGATTGAAGCTTACTAACAGAATGTCTAGCAACTTGGTTTTGAGGTTATTTTGTTACTTGTCAAATTCTTAGTGTTGGAAAAAGGGGGTGGCCACAACTAATACACTAATTTGTACTTTGCTTGGGTTTTGGCCATGCTTGTGGCCAGAACTGACACCCATACAACATCAGTTTTTGCCACTTTGTTTTTATTTTGCATTTGTTGCCTGACTATATACTAACTGGTTTGACATTACAAGTTTTTATTTCTTTTGCACTTAGGTTGGGTAAAAAAGCTTCAAAAATAATAAAAAAGCTAAATAATAAAAATTTATATTGCCAAGAGGAAGCTTTTTCTATGTGCCTGAAATGACAAAATATTGGGAATTTGTTAACTATTGATTGCCTACCTAACTAAATACCAACTTCTTTATAATTATTTGTTTTATTTTCTTTAAAAAAAATGGAAACTTCGCTTACAAATTTAATGGCCACAACTGGTGCAATGGTATGGCCAGAACTGGGGGAAAAGTGGCCAGAACTGGTGAAATCATACCTTTTATATTTAAAACCATATAAAAAAATATATACTTAATCGAATCAAACATCGTATAAAAACTTTAAAAGATAAATGTATGCCCTTCACTTTGGTTATTTCAAACCGTCTCATTACACATTCTTGAAATAGTAGCAAATTTTTGAATATAGAAATTCTCTTAAAGTGGCCAAAACCAGGGCTCTTGCCCTACGTTTGATCTCGTTCATCGTTGTATTACTTACATGTCCAAACAATTGCACTCAAATATTAAACTCTGCCCAGTCACCTCAGTGCATGCCGCAGTAGTCATAAAACCGTCCTTTCCGCTTACAAAAACATATAGACACAATTTGTCTTCAGGACATTTGGAACAGTAAGTTGTATACATATTTATAAAGGTAAATTTCAATCAAGATAGTTAATATTAGAAAAAATACTAGAAAATATCGACTCACCCATGAGAAAAATAGCATTGTGAATGCCTAATATATAATTTAGTAAATTTCAACGTCAAATAAATTTTATAATTGATATTTTCGCAAATACGGCTGTTGTCGTTGAGTAATAATACCTTATAAGAATTAAAAAACCTTAAAACACATCTTTTTTATCATTTAATTTTACATATTTTGGCCCTTTTTATGGATTTTCATGCATATTTTAACTATTTTTCTTGCATATTTGCATGCATATTTTGGGCTTTTTACTTTGCATATAATCCGGTCTCTATTCATCAGTTTCGCTCACGGTGTATCATACACCCGTTGCTTCCAACTCCAACACAAAGCAGGTGTCTTCCCAACTCGCACATATAAATAAAAGATCGGATTACACGAAGCCACGGCCCGCTTTCTTAAAACACCCGCCATTCGAAAGGATATAAAATCGATGCTTTCGCTCATTCTCATTTAAAAAGGAATTCATGAATTAGAAATAAATAGTCGCACCGATGGCTGTTCGTTTGCTATTCGATTGGCTTTACGTTTCGTTTTCCAATTTGGTGAGTAAATATTTTGGCTTTACGTAACGTAACGTGGATCGAAATAAAAAGCAAATATAATATGTGTTAAACAAATATTATAGAAGGTAATACTACCCATATGCCCTCTTTTATTACATTCGCACACTTATGAACGTGTTTTAATCTTAGTTGTAAAAAAAATCATTATTTTTATTCATTAACATATTTTATTAATTACATACATAATGTATACATAATTAATTACATAATGTATACTAGGTAAAAGGCAATTAAAATACATAAAATATGTAAGAATTTAGGTATTCCTCAGAAAATAATTTAAAGGAGAATGGCAAACTGGGAACCATTTTCCATATTCATAAATACTGAGCGTGCCCAATTCGGACCTTATGAGATTTAGAGGTCATAATTTGGTGGTTACTTTTCAATTTAAAGTGTTCGTAAAGAAGGAGGCAACATTTAGAAAAACAACGTCATCCGCAACTAAAAATGACAAAAACAGTAAAATTCTAATAGGTAATATAATATATTAATTATTGAATTCTTATTTTCAATAAGAAAGGTCTAGGTATATGAAAGAAATACAATTGTTTTTCGTTTTTGTGGTTAAAATCATGGCAGCCAGGCGCATTACCAATTGACGCGAATTAGTATCTACCTATCGTTATCATACTATGTTTCAGGTCAATGATAGATAGGTAGTAGGTAATTGTCTATTACGGTCTAATGACTAAATATTTGTAGATTTCATGACCAGCCTCACCTAAAGCTTTTAAATAAAAATCATTCTGTGTAGGTTATGTACCTAATGTATCCAAAGTAATTGCCTACTAGGTGCTGTTTTGAGGTTAGGTTTTAAAATCAACTTTTTATCCCCAGCTTTTAAGTGTATCTTACGATTACATAATTTATTAGGCTTTAATAGAGGATTAAAGTCATGCTATTTACTTCTTGGCACGCTAAGCCTTTATGTGGTTCTGAAAATATATGGGCACCTGCCATTCTCCTTTGGTTAAAAATTACAAATAGTAGATTCTCCTCTTCTTCGGATGCAAATCTTATCCAGAGTAGGTACCTACAGGAGAGCGTTTTGTTTCAACAGTTTATAAAAAAATCATAAGCTCAGTTAATTCTGAGATTAAATATGTATTTATGTACTTTTCATCTGAAGAAAGCAAGTAGATAGTGTATCTTCTTCAGTGTTGAAGAGACAAGCTCCCGAAAGTGGATTCGGATTTTGAGTTACAAAATATCATACACAAACGGTTCTGACGATCGAAAATATGAACTACTTACGTAGGCTAATAAAGTTGTGAAAAATATTTCTTAATAGTACCTAGGTACTCAAATATTAGTAACTAGGAGTAAAAAGTGGTTCTAGATTAGCAAAAATTGATTTATTATTATAATAGTTCGTAGTATAGTGGCTCCGTGGGTAGGCCCTCGGTGGACTGACAATCTGGTGGTCACGCGGGAAGCCGCTGGATGCGGGCAGCGTAGGACCCGATTGTCGTGGAGTCCTTGGGTATGCCTAAGGGTCGTGGGTGTGATGTGTCTGATAAGTTGATGATAATGATTTAATACTTAGTACTATTATGTACCTATTTATTCTGTGTAGGTAATACCGTGTATCGACATCGCGAGCGCGTGGCTCCTTGCGAGCGGTAAGTCGTGACGTGATAAAGATCACGTTGGCTCGCGAGGCAAACGTGTTTCCCTCCACATCGCAGATCTGCCTCGCGAGCCAGACTCGCATGTGGATTAGGGTTGCCAGATGGTCGGGATTGTCGTAGTGAGTTTTTGTGTGTAGAGAAATAGCCCCAGTCGTAGGAAGCAAAAAACGAAGAATACGGCTATCCATGAACCAAAGATTACCTTCGGTAGGATTGATCCTTGGGTTCCTAAAATGGGTTTACGAAGTGGAGCCACCTGGATTTTTCAAGCAGGTGGGGGGGAGGGGGGAATTCTGCCTTAACGAAGTCCGAGGTTAATAACTGCCTAAGTTTAGATACTAAGCCAAGTTTGGTATCATTTTCGGATAAATCAATGACGTAGAATTCATTTCTGGTATAAAAATAGCAATTTATTCAGAAGTTTTCTAAACATTACACAATAACCAATATTTTCAACTACATTTTTTTTACTTTAAGTCATCGTAAATATTAAACTGATGTTCTTATTTGCAAACAAAAAATACTTTAACAAAGCTTATAGAATGAAGACTTGAAAAAATATAACTTACAATTTTTTTATTAACAATTAATAGCGAAAAAAATTTCACTGTCGCGTGCCGTCAATTTCTTTTACACCTATGGAAATATTAATATTTTTTATCATAACAATATGGGTATCAAATGAAAGGTAATAAATAGCCAATTCTAAATATATACACATTATAATACTTTTATGAAACAGTTTTGAAATAAACTTAAAAAGTATAACGCAGAATTAAAAAATATCAGTAAATTATTAGAAAAACCAAAAATACCAGTCAATACCGACAAAAAAGGCAAATATCACAAGCGCGCATGTAAGTACGATATTTTTCAGATATTGTTAGGTACCTTGAGAGTAGTTTTACTCAAGTTTTAACCCTTGGAAACCCTGTATTGCTGGAAAAACTTGGCACTTGTTTCAGTATTTTCGAAAAAACTACCTTAAGAAAGCGTTTTTCAGGTATCTCTACTCTATACTTTTATAAAGCTAACTAAATTTGCTACAATTTGAGCCTATCACAAGCAAGTTTCGAATTGATAGGTATTTAAAATTTTAATATTTAATAAAAATAATAACTTCCTTACAACGGTAACGAAGTTATTTTTTTTAATTAGCCAAAACAATAATGTTTTCTTTTATTATTATTTTAAAAATAAAAGGATAATATAGGGCTCCTACGAGGTATTTTTCTTTTTTCAATATTCCAATTTGTGTATTTAATGGCAATTTTTTTCTTTAATCAAGCGAGTATTTTATTTTTGTTTTTATTTTTTTTAAATAGTTTAACAATTGAATCGTACAAATATGAATCCAAAAATAAATTCGACACCCTAAATTCATACGAATATGATATCAAACTGGGCGTAACAGCTTAACTAATACATCTATCGAGATTGGGCTGAAAGCCAAAACTTCAAAAAAAATACTACAAAAATCGTGGTGGCTCCACTTCTTATATCCATCCTAGGGTCCTAAGGACCAATCCTACCAAAGGAAATCTCTGGTTCACAAAACGCCGTATTTTTCACCCTACTGACGCCACTAAAACGGATAAACGAATCTTGAGCGAAAGTTGATCAGAAGAGAGGTTTTAGTTTGAGGCCCGAGGCGAAGCCGAGGGCCTCTACTAGATCCAAAATATTGTATATCGTGGGTTGCTGTTATTTCAATTTCGAGATTTGAAATTACTCGATCAGTCACGTCTTTCTTAGTGACTCTGCGATTCCAAATTTTACAACGATCTCTGAGAATGTGAGTGTGATGATGATGCCTAGGTAAACATGAGGGTTGTTATCGCACATTCGAGTGATGATGAAGTCGGCGCGAGAGTCTCGCATGCTGCATTTGATTTTGATTTATTTTTTATTAGGGTTAATTTATTTAGAAATTCAAGAAAATCAAGACAGTCAAGATTACAAGATTAGTGGATGAAACTCACTATAAATCGCGCTGCGCGCCCATTTTCTTATTAAAGAGAGCCAATAGTACAAAATTAGTGGATGAAACTAACTAAAAACCGCGCTGCGCGGCCTTTTTTCATAAACAGGTAGGTATTTAAGTTACATTTTTACTGTAAATATGTTTATTTCTCCTGACAACAATTGCAAAATCCCGACTTTTTCAAATTTTCTCCAGATATTTTGGACTTTCGATCTGGCAACCCTTATGTGGACAGGCGCGGTCGCAGCCTGGAATTTTGGGGGGGGTCACTAATAATAATAATTACTTTTTTGTTAATTTTTTGAAGCTTTTTCTATGTGACATGTACGATTTTGGGGGGGGTCATGTCCCCTGTGACCCCCCCCCCCCCCCCCCTCGGACCGCGCCTGTATGTGGATACACGGCATTATATTTGTTTGGCTCATTCATCTACAAAAGGAGTGTCGTATGTGTCGAAGTATCTCTTGACGGTCCGGTCTCCGTCCACGTGGTCCAATATGGCCGTGTTTAGTTGCTGCACCAACTCCGTCGTAGAGGGGCTGAAGTCCACCTCATGAGTGAACCCGAAGTATGACGACCGTTCATCTTCCAAAAGATCGGCCATCTACAAATGTTACCATATAGATAAGTTATACAACGTGTTACAAAAAACCCCTAAAAACGAAGATGGTAACGGTAAGATAAGGCCTATAAGGGACCATTATAAACTTTTACTATGGGACCAACTCATCTCAAAAATCAGCTGTTTCATACATATTTATATTTTCGTTATTAATTTTTGTATGAAACAGCTGTATTTTTTCTCGATTACAGAGTTGGCCCCATAGTAAAAGTTGGTCACGTTGATGGTCCCTATTTACCATATTTGGCTTTAGGGGTTTTACACGTTGTATATGGCCCGTTTCACAAATTCTGCGTAAATTTTTAATTTTACCGAAAGTTAGTGCTAAAGCCTCGATAACATACGCCGATTTTAGGATCCAATTTCGGGTTGCCACCCGTACTTGACAATAAAATATTGTAGAATAAGTTTGATTTTAAAATCGAATCTACACTATAACGGAAAAGATTGGAGATGAGAATTGAAAATAAAAAATCATAAAAAATTTTGACCTTTCCGTCATTTGTGCAAATTCACTGTTAAAATTTAACTTTTTTATACGAGTGGCAACTCTAAATTGGGTCCTTAAATCGGCGTATGTAATCGAGGCTTAACTTAGACTGTGAAAGAGGGACCACAAAATATAATACTTAGGTACAGAAAGAGCCACGTCCACGCACACATATCGGTATTTTACAGACATTCTCGTGTCAAACCAGGCTAATGTATCAGTCCACATCTAATATGTCTATTAAAAGCGAAGGTCATAATCGTTTTTACAAATAAATAAATAAAAAATAGCACTAATATGGCAAGTGTTTCTTCACTAGCCCTAGTGCCCTCCCTGAGAAAAAACCGCGTTTCGGGACGGGAGGCACACACTGCTCTTCCCAGAACCTGTCCGAAAGAAACACTATATGGCACTGATGAACTCTAAGGATGAACCCAAACATATTGCAATACCCAGCCTACATACTGCATATAAGTACGATAATTAATGTGCATGCCATACCGAAAGTGGCGCACCCAGAAGAGTTTAATAAGCTGTTAATATAAAAGTACCTACTTTAATAAAACTTTATGTGGAATTTTTAGGGCCCATAGTCTAGTAATTTTAGAAGTAAATAGTAATTTTTATCTTCTTCTAGCAATGACTACGAGGGGATGTAATGTGATGTGATACTTTGTAAATATAAATATATTATATGGTGGAGAGGTCAATGCGATAATTAATTAAATTTCGTATATCTAGTAACGCTCCCAGTCTGCCTGTAAAATATCAATGAAAAATATCCAGTAGTTTAGTCACAAGAGATTTTTTTTCGTTTTTAACATTTTCTACATGCTGTATCTATGACTAAGCTATTGCCGACAAGTTAAAAACCCCTACATCAGTATAAATTAACACAATGTTGCCAAATTGTACCTTATCCTCAAGCCGTAAGAGTCATTTTTAATTGCGTGTCATCTAAAAATGTGCGAAAGAGACAAATTCTACTTCTAACAAACAATAAAGTTGACAACGTTTCGAAATATTTTACCTGTGTAAAAATGAGTATTTATTATTATCAAATTACTATAATTAATTTATGGACAATGTCGCTGCTTTAGCTCTACGGACATACCGAGAGATATTATGGTAACACTTGTGTTTGTCCGCTGTCCAAAGGATACAAGAAATATTCAATTTGTGACTAGGTATTCAGTGGACAGAATAATTTTAAATCAGTGATTTAGGATTCAAATTTAGGATAGCCGTATTCAAATCAAAATAAAAAGTCACAGTAAAAAGCAAAAAAATAATAATTTATTGCCATGGTTTTGGAAAATATCAAATCTCAGCAATGAAAATTGCCGTATGGACAGCGTTGTTACATGATGCAGTAGCTCGAGTCGCTGCCGTAGATATCAAGAAAAACACTGTTTTAATTCAGCATTAAATGGCGCCAAAAGTTCATTTCGCGGCTTGTCACCTGTCAATACTATTCTGTGATCTAACACCGCGCTGTTGCCGCTCTTACCATTCGCACCTCCGATAAAATAGGGTTACAACTGGAAAAACCTTGATTTTCAGGAGAGCGAAAACAAACACACGGATTTGTTATGTAGTTTTTATTCCTTTAATATTGTATAAATATACTACAAAGTGTATATATTTAAAAAGATTGCAAAATATACATTCGAATGGCATATACTGTTTTTCAATTTTCCTGAAAAATTGCATGAAAATTTCCAATTGTAACGGTATTTTAGATAGGTATTTGAACTTTTATAAATAAAAATACAATGTGAAAGATGTAACAATGTTAATTTAAATTGAAAACAGGCAGTTACTTGCGCTTATCTTAGCTAAATATTTTTTGTATTGATGTAGACTCCAAAATAAAATCAACTTTAAAAAAAACTTCAATTAGATCAAACCTAAAAACATAATTATCTCTAAAGTCAGAGTATTTTTTACTAATCAGTTCAAGTTTAGATAATCTCAAATTAAGAGACATTTAAATAATATTATGTTTTAATCTTTTCCTAATTATAATAATGTTGAATCATTAAGTAGGAACCATAATTATCACTATAAAAAATAAAAAAAACAGATCTTAGATTTCAGTAATCTAAATTTCAGTAATCACGTAATCAGGGTGTCAGATAGTTAATTTTCAATCACAATTTGGTTGTTATAAGACGCATAAAATCGTGGTACATGATTAATATCTACCAAACTCAGTAAATCATCTTTTTTTAAGGAGAAAAGTAACACAGTATGCTTAGGTACTCTGGGGAATTACAATTAACCGTACCTAAAACACCGATACAATACAAAATGTATCACTGTAATATAATACCCTTTCAACAATTTTTATCTATCATTTTACAATAAACTGTAACAAGACGACTTGTGACCGTTTATTAGAAAATATACTTAACAAAATAAAATTTACCTATCAAGAACACAGTAATATTTTAGTTAGTAACACTAACCGAAATCACAATGATGTAACAATGCTTTAATGGTGTAGCGTTACAACGCCACCTAGAAGCGAGTTTTAGAGTTACAGATGTAACTATTTTCGAGAAGATAAATAATAACATTTGAAAATTTTCTGTGTAATTAACACAAAATTCGACTTTTTCGAGTTGTAACCCTATTTTATCGGAGGTGCGAATGTAAGTAACCAATATTTACAAAGGGTGTTTAATTTTGTACTTGTTTTTGTGGTATTTAGTTTGTTCGAAAAAAAAAATTTTTTTTCATTTCGCTCCTAGGAATTAATTGATAGTTTCAAAATACTTCTATGAACTAGTGTCTACAGTGTTATCATTTATTGTCGCATTGTCATATCCACGTTGTATATATATCTTAAAAATTCCACGTAGTTTTATTTAAATTGTGTATAAATAAATAATATTCACAGCGGCGCCACTTTCAGTCAAGGTACCGCCTTCATGTCGCTCTCTTTAAAACAAGTCTTAAAACTTACCACTGAAAACATTTTAATACTAAAAATTAACAACAATATTCTTAATGCGATATAAACCATTTTTTATAAAAAGAACCGTATTATCTATTCATTTGAACTAATTCGAAATACTTTGATTTTGTAATCTAAATATTCTCCATTCTTTTTGGAGTCTAAGAAGCGTGAAAAGAGCTATAAAACCGTCGAGTATTTGTGAAACTGTGCAGTCATAAAACACAGCTATTTTCATGGCAATAACTTTATTTTATAGTTGAGTTATATTACAACTTTGTACATGTTTGTGAATGTATTATTTATTGAACATGGTTGTTACCTACTAGTGGAAAATCACGATTTTATTGTACATTTATTTATCTTATATATTTCACTTGTAACCGCCACCGCCGCGCCGCCACCACCTGCGCGCACGCCGATTCCTTATATTAAATACGAGGGTGGATTGATAAGTCCATGACTTTGTAATGAAGAAAAGAAACGCTTTTTTCGGAATACCTATTTTGTTTTATTTCTCTACATAATCTTATTGTACCTCTGCGTAGTCAGTCCAACGAACCCTTTAACCCATTATTTTTTTCTTTCATCGCCTGAAAACTGGTAACCGAAATGAAGGCCCATTTCAGACACCACCTTTTGGCTTGATGAAAATCTTTAAAAATCTTATGGTAGGAGAAAAAATCTCAGTGGGTTGAATCTAGAGAATAAGAGGGATTCGCATCTACATTCGATGAGTTTTGATGTCATGAGTGCCGCCGAGAGGGTCGACAGGGTCAGTTTTTTGTTTCCAATCCAACAGTAATAATCTTTTGCCGAATTTGAAAAAAATGTTGTGTAAAGATTCCTTAAGGAGTTTCTTTTTAAGATACATAAATAAATTATAGTAAAAAAAGTTTCTTCTTTTCAAAGTATGCTTATCAATCCACCCTCGTAAAGGTATTATAGTCAACATCACAAACATTGCTCCGATTCCAAAGTAGCTAAAGCACTTGTGTTATGTGGAAATCAGAGACAACAGTGGCACTACAAACACCCAGACCTGAGTCAATAAGTATAGAAAAGTTAGTTTCCTAAATTATCTTGAAAAAAGAAATATAATTATGTAGCTTACTTCCGCAAACGATATATATGCAAGATGCACCGCCCGCCCGCCCGCAAAATATGCACATGCACACCACACAGTGCACAATACCTGCATTTAGCAAGACAGCATATTCGGTGTTGGTTTAAGCACGATCTAACTCCTGAGGATGCTCCGGGTTGGGGCGAAACACGTGTAGAGTAGCCTAATTAGTGAAGGTACAAGGTGTGTTGCTGTCTTGCTAAATGCAGGTATTATGGACTGAAATTTTGTGATGTGCATGTGCATAATTTTTCGGGCGGGCATGGGCTGTTTTAGTTTTTAATGCTGCCATGGATATAATGTATCTGAAGAACCATCTTGAAATATGGAAAATAAATACAAACAAAGTAACTTTCGATAACTTACAATTTATTTACAAAATTAAATACATTAAG
This sequence comes from Agriphila tristella, assembly GCA_928269145.1. NCBI lineage: Eukaryota > Metazoa > Arthropoda > Insecta > Lepidoptera > Crambidae > Agriphila > Agriphila tristella. Next base: position 19,730,748 of record OV743431.1, on the reverse strand, counting down.
TGGAATATTATCATCAGTATTGACGGAGCTATAATGTTTGTCTGGAAATTAATGAAATATTTAATAAAAAAAATATGGACGTCAATATAATTCAAAAAGTACGAACACAAATAATTTCTCGTTTAAAGCAAAATAGTAAATCAAGTTTGGACATCATCTCAAAAATGTACAAATACCTGTGTAAATAAAAATACAAAAAATATCCCTTGCCTACGCCTTAACAGTTAACAAAGTGTTGGCGTACTGGAATTCTGGGCTGTTCTCATATTCTGACATATCTAAGGCAACTTCACAGCTCTCTCGGACTACTGGTCTAGGGTCATGGAGGTATCTGAAATGTCAAACATCTTGTGTTATGATAGAAGAACCTTTAAAAGTTTTTAGATTCGTTAGTTAGATATGTACCATACATTTCTATTATTAATTCACTGGAGTAATCTGACGTTTACAGTTGTAACCATGAACACTACCGACTTTGTGTGAGTGAACTGAATCACAATTCACAATGATCGAAACCGCAGCACTAGTACAATAAATAAGGCAACATTATTTTACAATGTGACTTTAGAATCCGTCAGTTTACTCCAGTGAATGAATAATTAGACTATAGGCAACAGCGTCGCTTAACCAGTCCTAAGGTTAAAATCTAACTGGTTAATGGCCGAATACTCAAACGCTACTTAACTTTGAGCGGCTCTCAAACAGCATGCTGTCTTTGTCATATGTTTGACATTTAATGCGACGGGACGACGTTTGAGAGCCCCTCAAAGTTAATTAGCGTTTGAGTATTCGGCCATAAGTGACGCTGTTGCTCATAGTACAGTAAAGTTTGTTAAATAAATAAAATAACCTCAGTAAGTATATTATTTTTTTACCTTTGCAATACTTCTATGCATTCATCAGTCGCTATAGAGCCCAAGGCCTCGGCAGCTTCATGTCGCACCATCTCATGTTCTTTTGTGTCCTCCAAAGTCATCTTCAAGAAGGGTATGCTCCTCTCATCCTGCATCTGACCGAAGACAAATGCAACTTCATGACGGAAGAGGGCACTGCTTGCTTTGAAACCTGATAAAGAAAGAATTCACGACTTTAAAGAGATAATATTTAGAAGAAAATATAGCACAAATTAAAAGTATTTAGTTAATTCATTAATATTATTATGGAAATAAACCAAATCTTTTTTGTCTATCAAATCATGTTTCAGTTGTGTGCAGAACTAAATTTAATATTTCCGTAGTTTTGTAGGTAATATTCATTGGCCTTGATTTTTGTTTTTTTTTTAGATTTTTTGTAGGTATTTATCTTAAATTATCATCTGCGCCTGTCGTATACCCCCTAAAAATAATTAGCACCAGAGAAGAAGAGAGCTATAAGAAGAACACGTGAACAAGTTGCCGACCTCATGCGGCCGGGTCGCCGTTGACGGAATGGCTAATGCCTCGATTACATACGCCGATTTAGCTTCCTAGCTAGGAACCAATTTCGGGTTGCCACCCGTATTATATAATAAAATATTGTTCAATAACATCGATTTTAAAATTGAATTAACACTTTAACGGAAAAGAAAACATTGTTTAAGATTGTAGATGAGAATAGAAAATAAAAATTATAAAAAATGTTGACTTTTCTGTTATTTGTGCAAATTTACTGTTAAAATTGATTTGCAAATGATACATCTTTTGAAAGTTAAAATTACCTCCACCCAAGACATTTATACTTTCTGTAGTTGCCATATTCCTTAGGCTGAACATAGCTCTATATCTGTCATACAGAGGTTTAGTTTCATCCATCATCGTCTCTTTTAATGTATTTATATCATTCTCACTGCTGGGTGGTGCGGGATCCACAGACAAATATGGGCTTTTAGACAACTTTTCACTGGCACCATCTTTAGCTACCCAATTTAGTCTTTCAAGAGCTATCTGGCATGTCTCTGCCACTTCGATGGCGGGATCATTTTTGTACCTTTCCAACAATTCCCTGAGATCAGGATCACCAATTGCACCTAGAGCTTCACCTGAAAAGTGTGAGGAAAATAGATTATTTAATGCATATGATTTAAAATAATCTTTATTTGAATAATACCTACTAGAAAAATTTAAGTGTAGTTGTTTAAGAGTAAGACCTAGCTAGCTCACCGCACCAACATACTGTAAATTATAATATGTTGATACGATCCGGGCCGCTTTCGCGGGCCGGATATTAGGTGTTGTTGGTGGTGTTGACAAACACGTAGTTTTTGCTCGCAGACGATCAAACTGCTTGACAAACCCTTACGTGTTTGACAAACACGTTTGAACGTTTACGGAAGCCTTAAAGGTATAACAAGATATGTCAAGTGAGTCATTATGATAGTATAGTATTGACAACACAGCAATGTTATCAATGCTATGTGAAAAATCGACGATAAAACTAACCTGCTTCATGGCGAACTATAGGGTCCTGTTGTTTATCTTCTAATACGGCTCGTAGAATTGGAATAGCTCTTTTATCCTGCATTTGACCTAAACAGTAAGCTAGCTCATGTTTTAAAAGCACTGATTCGTCACTAAAGCACTTGCTGATACATTGAATTGCTGTTTCGCCGCCCAAGTTTCTCAATGTGAACAAAGCTCTAAAGCGTTCCTTCATAGGTCTTGTTGTGTCGTTTAAAACATTACCTATATTTAAAATGTTTTGAGTATTTATGTTAGCCATCGCTCGTGTATAATATTTTAATCTAAAACACAGACGTAATAGAGAACAAGTTATCTAAAACGTGAAGCAAAACACATTTTCTTCTTGAAGAACTGTCACTGTCAATGTCAAAATTAACAAATGTGACAGTACAGACATAACAACTCGTTCGGATACACTAATGTGTCCTTTACAATCCGTTATGCAGGACAGGACACCGGACAGCCCATCAAGTGAGCCTTTGCAGGATGTTTACAGGACTGTAAATGGTGTGGAACTGCGGACCGGGCGGGCGCGTCGCACAGTGGGACGGATTTCGGATTTGCGGACATTGGACTTTTTTGTTAGATATCATTATTTTTTTTATGCGAATCGATAGCCCTAATTAATGCAATCAAATGTTATTTTTGCAATTTTTGTAAATATTATCTACTACGAGAAAAAATATTGTATTAAAAATATTGTTTGGGTGGGACGATATCTAACATGTTCCATAAGTCCCAAGTCTTGGCAGATCTCAGCTTGATATTTTGTAGGATTAATCTATGGGTGTTTAAATATAGCGCCAAATACATAGCATTGCCCCGCACGCTGATTATCTAATTAGAAACCACCTAGCGACCGGTCTTTAGCGATGGGCCGAGTCGCAATTTTTTCGACTCGGGTCACCCGAGTTGAAATTAATGCTGACCCGGGCTTCAACTCGGGTCAGCGATGGGCCGCCGAGCGCCGACAAGTCGCAATTTTTTCAACTTGAGTCATCCGAGTTGAAATCTATGCTGACTCGGGCATCAACTCGTTTTGTTTGTATATGATGAACTATTGAACCAGACCAACTCGGTTGCCAATGTTGCTATTGCAAGTTGCGAAGTAAAAGATTTAATTTAAAGAGATCAGCACGCGTAGTATGAGCAAACGGGACTCTTGTCTACGAAGACTTGTCGTCTCGACCTTCTAGAATTCTAGATTGCTGAGCACAGTTTAACAGACAGGTGGGACTCGCTCTCAGAATTTTACAACCTTTTTATGTCTTTTAATACAAATATGAGTTTTAAAATATAATATTTTTATTTCAACATCAATAAACTGATGATCAATGAAATGATTTAGTTTAAACATGATACTTATTTTTTAATAAGTTCTAAGATAAAGAGACTCTCAAAAAAGCTTTCACTTCCGTAGACAAAGCTCTCTCGAGCTCGAGAAGAATAATGTTGCCAATAGTAAATATTTATAATTATTGCCATCATTTCTCGTAAAGAGCGTTCCTTTCTATACGTTTCACGACGCAAAACTCTTAAAACCGAGTTAAATATAGCTGTATGGATATAGTTCGTTTGCCTTCCTTTTATTGAGAGATTTTTGAAAAGATGGCACAGACCAACGCACTTGTTAATTTAGTAATAAATATTGAAATCAATGTATGAAAATAATTTTATTTACGTTTTTAAGTAAATAAATTAAAATTAAATAAAATAAAAGTAAAAAAAAACTAAATTTGGGAAAACAGTGTAATATTAGAAGACAATATTATTGAATAGGTAGGTACCTTTTTCTACAATAAATTATTTGTTGTATTATTTTAATTTTAAAAAAATATGAAAAAATTTAATACTTATTCGTTATTTACTACTAGTAATTTTTTTTTTATTATATAAATAAAAAAGAATTACTTAAATACAATTTTTCTTTTTTTTTCTTTCCGGACAGCTGTTTTTGTCGTTTGTGCTATAACTTCTCTTCTTACCTTAATAAAATATAAACACGGACAACTTAGATTTATTTTTATTGCAAAATTAAAAATTCAGAAAAAAAATAGGTCGACAAATCTTTCTCGACTACTCGAAGGGTAGTAGACAAGTTTCTCCGACTCAACTGTCAAATTAATGTCAGTTGAAGAGAAAAGCTCGTGTTTGTCGACTTTTGACATTAGGCCACGACAAAGAACAATACGAGTCTACGGTTGTAAAATGCGAGCATGAGTATCTCGATCTCAATCTCAACCCGACAAAAGTGACATTTTGGTGTAGACAAGCCATTGTTCTGTGAGTCGAATCTTATCTCGATGTTGGTCATGCTACGCGTGCAGGATTTGAATTATAAAACAAATATTTACTAGAAATCAACTGTTTATTTTAATGAAAATTTTAAATATCTCCAAGGCCCAAGACTGTAATAACATAATTAGCATAATTTGACTAAACGTTATTATTACTTATTTATAATATTATTTATTAATTATTAATCAGTCATCTAATTATTTGATATTAAAAATTAACAAAAAAATTGAGATACAACAGAGTACGTAATAGAGAGCTGGCGGTGACCGCGGGCGGGGGGAGCGGTAGTCCGCAAAGCGAGAGCAAGCGGTAATACAGTGCCACACAACGAACCGAGTTGGTTGGCCCGCCGGGTTGATTTTGTGCTAACCCGGGTTGACTCGGTTGGTAAGTCACACGTGTCACGCGCGTCAACCGAGTCGACCCGGGCAAAAAAAGTCAACCCGAGTTGACGGGCTGGAGAAGTAACTCGAGTTACCCAAGTTATTTGACCCGAGTCGCCCATCACTACCGGTCTCATTTGACAGATGAATGTGATACATTGCTACTTGATTTTGGGGTAAAAAAAAGCATACCAAATAAAAATAGCAATGTATGACAAATGAAACCGGTCGCTAAATAGTTTCTATTTAGATAATCAGGCCACCGGTGCCCCGCACCCTGATTATCTAAAAAGAAACTATTTAGCGACCGGTTGCGTTTGACATACATTGCCACTTTTCTTTGGCATGTTTTTTTTTAACCCAAAAAGAAGTAGCAATGGATCACGATCAACTGTGAACTGCAACCAGTCGCTAGGTGGTTTTTAATTAGATAATCAGCCCGCCGTTTTCCAGATATGTGAAGCTATACTTAAGGTAATCTTAAGGTACTTTTTCTAATTTTTCTTAGGGATTATTTTTTAAGTACTAAACTCCAAATAGTTATAAAATCCGGAACAACATGAATATTATTAATTGTATGTAAAGAAAAATATAATTTTCTTTAATTTAAATGTTCCCGCGCAATCAAACGTCATCGCGGTCGACCCTATGACAAATGAATAGGTATGGTAATCTATGGAAAAGATATAACCTAAAAAGGCTCTCGTCATCGTTGCGTGAAAACAATTTAAACCATTGCTAATGGGGAATGTCCGAAAAAAATCAAATTGGCTGAATATTATTCTATAGGTAGGAATAAGGGTCATGCTCGTGAACGGGTGCTGCCAGTGGGAATGGGTCTGCTTCTGTCTGCTTGTATTAAGGGCGTCGTATAACTCGTATATAAAAGATCTGTTTTATATTGTCTGTATGTATGGCACTTCTTACTCAAAAAATATAATTCTTAATAGCTTACCTTGTTTTGATTTATTTAATTGCAATATTTTTACTTTCTATAGTCAGTAGTTTAGTGAAAGACCTATGAAAAGCTTTTGGATATAAATTTTCAATTCGATGCCTTAACATAGGTAGTCTTAGTATGTCATGCTATCTTTAATCATTTCTGCGGTGGTGTCGTATGAGGCGGGTCGTTACGTTCCCTCAAATATGGTTGAGCGAAGAGATGGCTGGTTCATGCGTCATGTTCGGGAACTGGTGCTGCCAGTGGGAATGGGTCTGCTTCTGACTACCTATCTTAATGCATATTGAATTGTATGTTTTTCTTTTATTTTTATTTATTGTAACAGCCTAGACTGAATAACAAGTTCAAACTTTGAATTTAGCTTAAAATCTGTAAATTGATTAAGAAATTTGAAACTCATTAAGAAATGAGCTAATTCAATAATGTTATTTATTTGTTAATCTTTGTTAATATAAAGTCTGGAAACGATATACATATTTGTAAATATCGTTCCATCTGATTGATAAAGCTGACAAGTTTTTTGCGCCCATTTTTCTTGTCAGTTAAAAGACGTCATAATGGGTGGTAGGGTAAAAGAATTGACGATTTAAAAATGCTTATTATGTGAGCTTATTTAAATAAAATATATTTCACTTTCACTTTCACTTTCAAGGTCCCTTAGTAATAGAATAAATTTTCATAATTTTCGGTTTCGTGAAAAAAATTCAAAAAATCAAAGTCTCTTCGACTTCACAAATGTATGAAAGTAACAGCAGAATGGAGATTGTACCTTTGCCAACACCTGCCACAACCACAACATGGTATTAAAAAAAAAGTTTCAAGACAAAATGTCAAAACTTTTTTTTTTAATACGTGTTGTGTTGTGTTTGTGCCAGTTAGCGGCAAAGGTATAATCTCCATTCTGCTGTTACTTTCATACATTTGTGAAGTCGAAGAGACTTTGATTTTTAAAAACTATTTTACCCAACCGAAAATTCTGAAACTTTTTTCTATTACTAAGGGACCTTATTCCTACCTATAGAAAAATATTCAGCCAATTTGATTTTTTTCGGACATTCCCCATTAATTACGAAGAAGGATATTTAAGTTGTGATTTAGGAACTGACATTGTGATTGATAACATTAAATGTCGTTTCTTTTCTTACAGGTAAGATTTGTTACCAAACACTTATTTCATGAGAATCATTGTACTTGTATAATAAAATAAAAAAACTTTTCTTACAGAGAAACTCAATTGTGTTTAATTGACTGTGTCGTCTAAATCACAGAAACTTTGGAAAATATCTTATAAAACGACATTTATTGTCAGAAAATGGAAAAATTGAAATTCACGTTTCAAATGAAACCAGCAATAGACGGAAAGTCAAACTTTATCGCCATAACCTCAATTGCCACACAAGATGACAAAGTTTTCCTTATTCCTGAAGAGCATCAAGCAGTACCACTTCATAAACATATCCAAACATCGAAAACCTTCGTTACAGTAAAAAATACATTAAAAAAAAGATATCAAACCAGAAATGTTTGGATAAAAACAACAAATGATATATTACAAACATATGTTGATGAGGATGGCAATATGATTTTTCAGGACCAATTTCTAGAGGAAACTACTCAAGAACAGTTGGCTATGGCTAATATAAAGAATTCAGAAGATCCTATAGTAAAAATTTTGGAAAAATTAGTTGAAGGCCAACAAAACAAAGAAAAACAAAGTATAAAAAAGTTAGCTGATAGGTTTGTAATTGAAAAATTTGATGGGAAAAATTCAAGTGCATATCAGTGGATGGAAGTATTTGAAAAAGAATGTGCAAGGTTTGATATAGTAAAAGAGGAAGAAAAAATTGAAATCTTTAGATTATTTCTAGAAAAATCATGCACTGATTGGTATTCTTCTATGATGATCAAGCTGAGTTTACATTCCGAGTGGTCAGAATGGAAATCAAGTTTTTTGCAAACCTATGCCAATAAAGGTTGGACTACTAGCAAGTATGCTTTATCTTTCAAGTATCAATCAGGATCTTTATTGGAATATGCAGTGAAAAAAGAAAAACTTTTACTAGAAGTCAGAAAAACAATTGATGAAGGAACCCTAATCGATATAATTGCTGCCGGCTTACCAGATTTTATAACAGATAGAATTAACAAAGAAGAAATTGTACACACAAAGAACTTATTTAATGATCTTGGCAGATTAGAACATTTGGTTACAAGAAAAAAATATATAAAAAAAAAAGAAGATACTAAGCCGATTAAAGAAAAGTGTAGTATTTGTGAAAAATTAAAGAAAGGTGTACGCTATCATTCAGAAGATTCCTGTTGGTTTAAAACAAATATAAATACTGAAAAGGATAAAAAGCAAATAAAACTCATCAACAATTCAGAATTGGAATGTGAATTGCAGTGTGAAGACCAAAAAAACTAATAGTGCCGCCATTGATCAAAGTGAAATTAGTACTCAATAAAAATGTTGAAGTATTTAGGATCTATGACTCAGGTTCTAATGTCTCATTGATAAATTCAAAGTTGTTAAAGATAAAAAATAAGGAAGCCGGTCTTTCCAATAATACTAATTTAAAAACGATTAATGGCGTTAAAAAGGCCAATGGAATAATCACACTTGATGTAGCTATTTTTGATGTGGAAAAGAAAATTAATGTTTTTGTAATAGACAAGGAAACTTTCGATTACGATTTTTTAGTGGGACTAGATTGTATAAAGGAGTTTTACCTAGTTCAAAACGAAAACCTAGAAATTAATCAGAAAATACCTATACAAAGAAGTGAAATAGTTTCTACGGAAACAAATAAAACAGATATAGATTCTAAGGAAATAAAATCTGATAATTTAGTAAACTTCAATGAAGACTTAAATGAAAAAAACTTCAAAATTTGTATAAATCATCTAGACTATCAAAAACAGGCAGTGATTGATGAATTAATATTGAAAAATAAATCTGTGTTTGCAAAGGACAAATATGACATTGGAAAAGTAACGGACTATGAAGCACACATTGATCTACTAATTGAAAAATATTGTAGCAAAAGACCATATCGTTGCACTATGGAAGACAAAAAGGAGATTGAAAACCAGATTGCAAAATTATTGGAAAAAAATATAATAGAAGAATCATATAGCCCATTTGCAGCACCAGTCACATTAGCATATAAAAGAGATGAAAATAAAAGATCAAGATTATGCATAGATTTTCGAGACCTAAATAAAATAGTTGTACCTCAATCACAGCCATTCCCTCTTATTGAGGACCTAATAGTAAAAACAAGAGATTGCAAGTTTTTCTCGACACTTGACCTAAATTCAGCATTTTGGTCTATACCTTTGCGTATCACTGATAGACCGAAAACTGCATTTGTGACACAAGAGGGACATTATCAATGGACCACTTTGCCATTTGGCCTAAAGACCTCCCCAGCTATATTCCAGAGAATAATGTGTAATATAATACGGAAGCACAAGCTCGGAGACTTCACAGTATGTTTCATTGATGACATTTTGTTATTTTCAAAATCTTTCTCGGATCATGTCAAACATCTGAAACAACTATTTCAAGCAATTAAAAGCGAAGGTCTAAAATTAAAGTTCTCTAAATGCACGTTTGCAGCAGACGCAGTTAAATACTTGGGTCATGTAATACAGAATAATTCAGTCAGACCGCTGAAAGACAACTTAATATCAATTAAAAATTTCCCTACTCCAAAAACACAAAAAAATGTGAGACAATTCTTGGGAAAAATAAACTTTTATCATAAGTATGTGCCAAATATAGCAATAAAATTGGAACCATTGCATAACCTTTTGAGAAAAGGACAAACTTTTTACTGGACCAAAGCATGCCAAGAGTCGTTTGATGAAATGAAACAAATATTATGTTCTCAACCAATATTAACAATCTTTGATCCAAACCTACCTATTCACATATATACAGATGCTAGCATACTAGGAGTAGGAGCAGTCCTAAAACAGCCACAAGAAGGCAATGAAGAAAAACCAGTAGCATACTTTTCAAAAAAATTGAATGAAGTGCAAAAAAGGAAGAAAGCTATATATCTGGAATGCCTGGCAATTAAAGAATGTGTTAAGTATTGGCAACATCTGTTAATAGGAAGGAAATTTATTGTTTTTTCAGATCACAAGCCATTGGAGAATATGAACATAAGGTCTAGAACAGATGAAGAGTTAGGCGATCTAACCTACTACTTATTTTATTTATTCAAAAAAATACTTACCGGCTTACAGAATATTCCAAAACGCCAGTAAGCTTAATCTAACAATAATATAAATGAATTAATTAAAGTTTACCACAATTACAAATACACTAACAATATAATAATAATAAAAACAAATGTCAAAAAATAAACATGCAATAAAAAATATAATTCTAAATAATGTCCAAAGAAAATGGAATAGCAATAAGATTTAAAAAAAATACTATAAAACAAAGGGTCTACTACTAATCCAAATTAAGATTTATAATGTCAACAACTTTTATTATTATTATTGTTTATTGTTTAAGACATATTACATACAGATTCTATTATACATTTACTCACTGGCAAAACCACTAGGGTTTGTGTGCCCATGAGAGTTCGCAAGTTTTAAGCATTGTATAAATCAAAACATGAAAATAGAAAAGAAAGCATGCATAACTAACATTATAAGGTGCACGCACGAACATTAGTCATTATGTATATAGTATTGCTTTATTTAAAATTAAATATTTGTTTTTTCTCTATATATTTTTTGATTTGGAATAGACCAATGTTGGTGGAAGTGTCCAATGTTGGTGCAAGCACCCTGTTTTCATTATTACATTTGACTTAGAGTATGTAGGTAGTTTCGTTTGTGTTTATAAGATATTTTTTTAAATGTTTTTTAAAGTTTGGATTATTTAAGTAAATATTAAGTACATCGTTTGGTAGGCTATTCAAAATTTTAGGTAGTATATATTTATAGTTTCTTGCACCATACAGGTTCTTATATCTACACATTTTAAATTTATTACATTGTTTTCTCAATCTTTCATCTCGAATATAAATTTCTAAGTACTTCACATTACTGTGTTCTTCTTTTAAAATAGCTAATTTTACTTTATTTTGTACGGTCAGCAGATTGCAATACTTGAAAAGTTCGGAATAATCTTGACTATATTTATTTTTAACATGTTTCGGTACAATGGCTTTTAATAGTCTTATTTGTAGATTATATATTTGTTCCAAATAGCTTTTAAAAGTACTACCATAGCAACAGAGGCCATAATCAATAACTAAAATTAGGTAATTCTAAATTGGTAAACATACACAAGATTTAAATAAATGTCAACTTTACAATATTTACAATAGCTATGTCAATGAAAATGTTACGTCAGTCGCATAATTTATTATATTATTATGTCAGTCAATATGCACGTCATTCAAATAACAGCACGTCTCCTATACAGCGCAGTGCGCGTGTGGTGGGCGCATTCTTGGCGCGCTTAGTGCGCGTCGTCGGCGGGGCCAGCAGTCGCGGCCTGCGGCGCGGCGCGATTAGACCATCCGCATCCCGAGGAATATTTCTGGGAACCATCAGCCGTATTTGTTCCAATATTTCCGGACTATCTACTTTGTGGTGTATGATAGACAGATAGTGTTTCAACAGCAGCATTAGTCTTCTGAGTTTCAGGGTCTCCATATCCACCATACCCGAAACAAACATTGACGGATAAAGATACGGGTAATAACCATGACGTTGTTTGTAGAGCCAGCGTGCAAACTTGCGTTGAATTTTTTCCACTAAAAGAGCATATTTATCCTCATATGGATCCCAAATCACAGCGCCATATTCTAATTTGCTCCGAACGTATGCAGTGTATAAAACTACTGCAACCTTCGGGTTGTCAAACTGGGCCGCGGTTCTTATAACAAAGCCCAACATTTTACTAGCCTGTTTGCAGATTATTGTCATATGCGTATGAAAGTCAAATTCTGTATCTATTTCTAAACCTAAATCTCTAATATTACTCACTCTTTCCAATGGCGCGTCAGATATATAGTAAGTTGCATGTAGCGGCAGTCACTTGCGACTACATGTGATAACTTTACATTTGTCACTGTTGAGGGGAAGATGGTTATCTTGGCTCCAGTCCCAAACAGAGTCTATATCCTTCTGTAACATATTAGTGTCACCAACATCCGCAATACTCAAACTCAGCTTGAGATCATCAGCAAAGAGAAGACACTTTGCTTCTTCCACACGCTTCGGAAGGTCATTGACAAAAATCAGGAACAATGTGGGCCCTAACGTACTCCCTTGACTCACTCCTGACCTTGTGTAGTATACTTCAGACTCATACCCATTCAGTCTTACATATTGACACCGATTGTTGAGGTAACAAGCCATTAATTTTAGTAGACATGGTGTAAAGCCTATTGTTGCCAATTTTTGCAACAAGATGTCATTATCGACAAGATCAAAGGCTTTTCTAAAATCAAAATAGGCCACATCCACCTGATGACCCCTATCCATCTCAGCAGCAACGTAATCTACATGTGAAACAAGATTTGTTGTGGTGGAGCGAGCCTTGCGGAAACCATGTTGGCTGTCGTGTATTAAATTACCTATTTGACTGCTAATTTGGTTGTTCAAGATGATTTCAAAAATTTTGGCAAAAACTGATAACACTGCAATCGGTCTGAAAGAAGGTACATCTGTGGCACCCACGCTCTTTGAAACTGGAGTAACGCGTGATAATTTCCATCTCTCAGGATAAGTACCTTTGCTGAGAGAGAGATTGAAAATGTGTAGTAGTGGTACACTAAAAATACCCACACAGTCTCGTGCCAAAAAAACTGGGATACGATCAGGACCCTCCGAAGAACGTGGCTTAAGACGCTTCACAGCCTGCTTTAGGTCATCTTCATCGACCAATGAGACCGATATAAACGTGGAATCTGATAGAGAGTGAGCAGCGCGAGCAGCATCAACGTGGTCTAATCGGGGAACCTCCGTACGAAACACAGAGCTGAAATATTTGGCAAAAGAGTTCGCTGCTTCCTGGCCCTGTACATCAACTCCATCATAGGAGTAGGTATCTACACATTGCCGCTGTTTTTTCTTATCTTTTATGTAATTCCAGAATTGCACTGGATCATCAATAATCTTGTTTTGAATATGGTTTACGTGTCGCCGATACTCGATATCAATAAGGTTTTTTACATGCTCTCGATAGTATTTAAAAAGCTCTTGATTGAACTCCTTGCCCTCTTGTTTATATCGTTTTAGATGAAAATATTTCTGCTGAATGTTTTTTATTATCTCCGCCGTAAACCATGTCGGATACGTGTACCGACTGTCGTTAGCCGAATGTTTTTTAATCGGGACAAACTTTTTTATACAGTCATATAACTTACTGTAAAATAGTTCAACAGCATCCCAATATGATTTCCAAATTAAATATTCTCCAGGAAGATACAACATCGAAGCTGATTGTTTAAGCAGGAACCCAGTCCTTGAACCAAATGAAAACCTAGAGGAACAATTAAAAGTGGTTAACACAATAACACTGGAAGATATCTTAAGGGATCAAGAAAAAAATGAATATATACAGTGCAGAAAAGACAAGTTAGTAAGAAAAAACAATGTTTACTACAAGAAAGTAAAGAAAAATGAAAAAGTAATTATATCAGAGAAATTCAGCATAGAGTTCATGAAAAGGGTACATACAGATCTAAGTCACATAGGAATTAAACAGATGCAAAGAATGATTAGCTCGGTGTATACAGCAGAGAACATGACGAAAAACATAAAAAGAATCTGCGAGAGCTGTATAGTATGTTTAAAGAATAAATCAAGAGGACAAAATAAATATGGATTGATGTCCCACTTGGGCCCCGCCACAAAACCTTTTCAGATATGCTCTATTGATACCATTGGCGGCTTTGGAGGTTCCAGATCAACGAAGAGATACTTACACCTGCTATCAGATCATTTTACTAGGTACGCATATATTTTGACTTCAAGTACTCAAAATGCAAATGATTTCATCAAATTGATAAAAAACTGTGCAGAAACTGATGACATTGACTTGATACTCTCAGACCAGTACCCAGGTATCAATTCCAAGGAATTCAAGAGATTTTTGGATGAAAAGAATATTCCGATAATTTTTACAGCAGTGAACTCTCCTTTCTCAAATGGCTTAAACGAGAGACTAAACCAAACATTGGTAAATAAAATAAGATGCATGATAAATGAACATGACACAAACATAGCATGGACAACTATAGCACACAACTGTGTAAAAAAATACAATGAAACGGAACACACTGTTACTGGATATGCTCCAAAGTACCTACTTTATGGCACAGATGTTACAATCTTACCGAAGGAGCTGAAACAAAAGAAGACTGAATATGATTTAATCCAGGCTAGGAAGACAGCTCTGGAAAATACAATCAGATCACATAATTACAACAAGACAATTTACGATAAAAATCGAAGACATATAGACTTCAAAGTTGGTGATACCGTTTTTGTGGAACATGGAAACAAACTGAATAGGAAGAAGCTCGATGAATTAAAACTCGGACCCTACAAAATTATAGAAAAAATCTCAAGCTCAATTTACAAGATAAACACTGACCATAAGAAATCAGAGTCAAACTTTTTCCACATCTCGAAGCTAACACCAGCTCCTGCCTGCGCTTGAAGAGTATGTATGAGCAAACGAATTGTTTTATCATCTCCGGGAGGGGAGATGTAAAGAAAAATATAATTTTCTTTAATTTAAATGTTCCCGCGCAATCAAACGTCGTCGCGGTCGACCAGTGTTGTTCTTGATACGGCAATTGCCGTATTCTACGGTAATCCAGATCGAATTTGACTCGAAATACGGCACCATTCAACAACGCTGTCCATACAAATACGGCAATTTTTATTGCTAAAATTCGAGAACGGAACGGGAACGGAACGGGAACGGAACGGGATCGGACGGGAACGGAACGAAACGGGAATGAAACAGGAACGAAACTGGAATGAAACGGGAACGGAACGGGAATAGAACAGGATGGGAACGGAAACGGGAATGGGAACAAGAACCGGACGGGAACGGAACGGGAACAAGAATGGGAACGTAAGGCGTACGGGACGGTTAGGGGACGTTTACGGGACGGGAACGCAGTGGGAACGGAACGGGAATGGGAACGGGAACGAAACGTGAACGGAACGTGAACGGAACGGGAACGGAACGGGAACGGAACGGAAACGGAACGGGAACGGAACGGGAACGGAACGGGAACGGAACGGGAACGGAACGGGAACGGAACGGGAACGGGAACGGAACGGGAACGGAACGGAAATATAACGGGACGGGAACGGGAACGAGAACAGGATGGGAACGGGACAGGAACGGGATGGGAACGGGAACGGAAACGGAAGGGGTACGGGACGGTTACGGGACGGGAACGCAAACGGGACGGGAACGGAACGGGAACGGGGAACGGGAGCGGGAGCGGGAACGGGAACTGGAAGCCTTGTGCGAGGCCCGCCACACGCGGCAAATGTATTCCCTCGCGAGGCAGCGCGCTTGATGGGGACTCGCCTAATTGCGTAAAAATGGCTCGCCGGATCCTGGTTGAAGGTTCTTTAAAAGGATTTTGTCTAATATCCACGCGGACGAAGTCGCGGGCAGAAGCTAGTAGTTTCTATTTAGATAATCAGGCCACCGGACTGCCCCGTTTTCCAGATATGTGATGTGAAGCTGAACTTAAGGTAAACTTAAGGTACTTTTTCTAATTTTTCTTAGGGATTATTTTAAGTACTAAACTCCAAATAGTTATAAAATCCGGAACAACATGTATATTATGAATTGTATATTAACTTAATTACCTAATTATAAACTAGACTATTAGACAAGATGACGTCATCTAACAAATGTAAAAGGTGAATACAATATATCAAAATAGAATCTTTATTATGTTTTTCATTAAAAAAATGGTTTTCTATTGTTCCAGCTTATTGACTTATTCTGTGTCGCTAATATCACTTACATTACTTTACTTGTATCTATAAATTCAGGTGCAAAAATATATTGAGTAGGTAGTAAGCATCAAAAGATTCCGAGCTTCAGGAGAGAGAGTTATCCTCTTGAGTTTGGCCATTCTTGGTCGTAATATTGTAAGCTTTGAGTCGGACGACAAAAGAAGATTATGCAATATGTCCTCATTTGACGCATTGACCTGTTTACTTTTCTGGAATGGTGTTCTCTATATTTTATAAACACCTTGTTTCTCGCTTCTGAAGCTTCTTCAGACAGTTTTTCTATGGTAATCAACCCAAAGAGATCAATTATGTCTCCTGCATGTATAAGTATTTTATGGACGCTAGCAGGCATATTAGACCACGGGTATAATTTTACAACTTTTCAAACAAGACGGCTCTTTTTCGACAAAACTGAGAAAACTTAGAAACATCTACACGTTCTCCACTAGTTATACATGACATGCGTATTGCGAGCGTCCGCCACTAGCGCAGATACCAATACGATGCTAGAAATACACTATTGTGTTGTGTTGTGTCGCGACACAGAACGGTAGTGGGGGTTGTGTCGCAATCGCAGTCGAGCTGTTCGCGACACAACAGATGCCGACACAACACAACACAAATGTGTATTTCTAGTCATACTAAATGTATGAAACCCATACGTTTCTGTCGTGACACGACACAACTCAACATCCTTACTAATATTATAAATGCGAAAGTCCGTTTGTTTGTTTGTTTGTTTGTTTGTTTGTTACGCCTTCACGTCTTAACTACTGAACCGATCATCATGAAATTTTACACACACGTTGTCAAGGGTACAGAAAAGGACATAGGGTACCTTTTATCCCGAAAAAAGGAACTGTTCCCGAGGGATAGTCAAAATACTAATCCACGCAGACGAAGTCGCGGGCGGAAGCTAGTAATAGTATATTTCTGCCTTGAGTTGTGTGACGTTTTACGGGAAATGTTACCTTATGGCTTGGCCATAAGGTACATTTTCCGTGGAACGTCGTCGGCTGTAAAATATCGTGCGTTGAAGAAATCGCTAGTGTACTGCACGATTCCTTAGAAAAATCGCGCGATAAAACGTCGAAATCGAAAAACGCTCGTGTGCAGAGCCCTTATGAAATGAAATGAGGTGCATTTTAATCTGTGCAGATGTTCTCTTCCTGTCTCTAAACTCTAACTAATCAAATTAGTCTGTGTTTGAAAGTGTCTTGTGGCATGTGATGTAGATTTTAGTGTTAAATTTTAGGATTTATCACTAATTATTAGGGATTCAGGATGTCAGAACATATACTACCGGCTGAAGAGCCGATACGATTTATAGCCCCCATAATACAAGATAATCCAACGGGATGGGGCCCTGCAGAAATGCCGGAGCAATTTCGGGACATGCCCTACCAACCCTTTAGTAAAGGCGATCGCTTGGGTAAAATCAGCGATTGGACTATGGTTCAGGATAAGAAGTATCAAAGTAAGTGGTTCAATTCTTGTAAACTCCATGAAATAACTATGTTTATCATTCACAGACCTTTAAACTTTGAGGTTATGGTGACGTTTCGTTAAGTAAGACCTCCCGAGTCCTTTCCCGAGGTTGTTCACTTTCGACATGGACTTTCATGATATTAAAATGTTATAGATAAATATGCTTCTCAATTTGGCGCTGGGTCGTCGTATGCGTACTTCCACGAAGAGGACGAGAGTTCGTTCCATTTGGTGGACACGACTCGAGTGCAAAAGCCGCCGTACCAGCGTGGCCGCGCTCGCGGTCAGCGCGGCAGGGGTGCCAGGGGAGCTAGGACTCCTGGTGGCATGACCACTCTGAACAAGGTAACTGTAATTTTAAAGGTGCTTACATGTCTTTCGCCTGGTACCCCTGTCGCGCTCACGGTTAGCATGGCAGGGGTGCCAGGGGAGCTAGGACTCCTGGGGTTGGCATGACTTCTCTCAACAAGGTATGTAACTGTAATTTTAAAGATGCTTACTTGTCTATCCTGTGTTTGGTCCTTGGACTACATAACTAAAGGAGTCCTCTAAAATATGTCTCATTATTTATTTTGCACACTCTTAATGGGGTTGGCAACGCAAAGCTAATCGCAGATGGCGCCAGCGGCGGTTTAACCGCTATCAATACTTTGATTGGTTAAAATATGCCACAAATGACATTTGATATTTGAAACAACCAATCAAATGTTTTGGTACAACCGCTTGTGGCGCCATTAGTTCCTCAGTTTCCATCCCCATTTGTAGAAATAATTTAATAGTTTTTCTACTGAATTAAAGTCTATAGTGTTACACATTACACTATGAAATAACTGCAGCATGATGCACTGAACCATAATACCTTGAAAAGAATTAAAATAAATATAGGAGTACAAATTATCACAAATCCTTGATTAGTTTTACTCGCTGGAAGAAGTAAAAATCATGGTTGCGTAACATCAGAGTTTAACTAGTGTCGAACAACTGTTTCGCTTGGTGCAGGACAAAAGAAGTTCTCTAAGCTAACAGCTAACCTCCAGCAGTAGAGGCACTTGAAGAACAAGAAGTTTTACTTTCAATGTTGAAACTATTAAAGACAGTCTGTGTCTGTGGAGAAAACAATGTGTTGTTTTATTTCTATAAAATAAACATATCTACTTCTGTGTTATAGCACTGCTATTGTTTTACAGCAACGAGATCGTAAACTTGGTAAGCGATGGGGCCAAAGGGGTGCTCCAATGAAAATCAGGGATGCATCAGTCACTGTACGACCCACATGGGTCACGATTGAAGATATGGACTTCCCTCGTCTTGCTAAGCTGTCTTTGCCTGGCATCAAAGAAGGTATACAATTATACCCAAGTTTTATTGCTAAGATTTATCTTTATAAGCACCTGATATAAGTATTGTAGCTAAATCTTTCGTTCGCAGGTGAAGATATTGTGTGCTGTGGTACTCTTGAGTACTATGATAAAGCCTATGATCGTGTGAATGTGAAACATGAAAAGAATCTTCAACGCATTGATCGTATTTTCCATACGGTAAGAGCTATTCTATTTAAAATTTTCTATGGAACAGCTGATTTTTTTTTCGCGATTTCAATGTTGGTACCATAGTAAAAGTTGTTTGTATGCTTGAGTACATTGACCCCTTAAAATGATGTGCACTATTTAAGTATAGTTCATTGTGGTGTAACCTACGGAGCGTCGCCTTTTCGGTGTGTTAGACAAGGCGTGTTCTCTATACTTGCAAACAATATTAAAATCTGCAAACCCAAACTAGGAGACCGAGCTTGGAGCAATGTGTGAGTGAATCCACTAATTGGTTTGTTCAGTTCTTCTAAATGTACTATAGGCAACAGCGTTGCTTAACCAGTTAGCAACAAGATTCGTGTGCGTGCATATCACCCCTGCACGAACTAAACGTATGTTGTGACAGCACGGCGTGCAAGCGTTTTTAACTTAGCACTTTTTAAGTGACACTGTTGTCTATGGTACCTATATGCTTTAAAAGTGCCTACAGATTTTAATTTATGATTTTTTTTCAGGTGACTACCACTGACGACCCTGTAGTCCGTCGTCTGAGTAAGACTACGGGCACGGTGTATGCCACTGACACAATTTTGGCCACCATCATGTGCTGCACTCGCTCAAACTATTCATGGGATATTGTTATTGAAAAGATTGGTAAGTGTGATGTTTAACTAATGAGCACTTAATTGGCAATGAAGACAAACTCAGGCTCGTATTATAGAATCAAACTTAATCAAATCTCTGCTTGAGTACAGTTACTGATATGTAACTCAGTTGCTAACAATTCTCGATTGAAATCGACTGAAACCGCAGTTACATTGCTGCTCTAAGTAAGATAGTTGTCACATTGATTCTTAATAAAGCAGCAATGTAACTGCAATTACTGTCAGATTTGACTAAAAATATGTCTATAATTTATGTATATAATTTAAAAATTTAATGCTTCATTTTTAAATTATATAAGAAGATTATATTGTGTGATACTCATCTCAATATTTCACCACAGGTGACAAGTTGTTCTTGGACAAGCGGGACAACACGGAGTTCGACTTGCTGACGGTGAACGAGACCTCGGTGGAGCCGCCAGCCGACGATGGCAACTCCATCAACTCTCCACGCAACTTGGCTCTTGAAGCTACCTTCATTAATCACAACTTCAGCCAGCAGGTATGTAAATGTATCAATATTATACAGGATTATTTGTAAAACACCAACAATCTTGCAAGAGTAGATTACCAATATCATAAATAACAACATTTGTTCCTCGACTTTTTTTTTTTTTTTTTTTTTTTTTCTGATCTTTTACTATTTGCGATCGGTCGCCAGACCATAAACGAATTTGTTGAATGGAAGAAGGACGAGTGTAGTGAAGCGGCCATCACCGCTCCTCCTAATTAATTACGTGGTCTCTTTTTAGCCTTTTCACCACCATTGTCGGGTCTATCAGCTCTGTGATGAGATGGTTTGGGTGATTGTGGAGGCGGTCTTTGTGTCGTTTCTGATATAGCTGGATCTCCGTGGCTACAGTTGGCATTTTAAGGTACTCGTGGATTTCGTCATTCCTCGTGAACCAAGGAGCATTTACTATTGCCCTCAGTATGCTATACTGTACTCGCTGAAGGCAGAGAGTATTTGACTTGCTGGCCACGCCCCATAATTGGATGCCGTACGTCCAAATCGGTTTCAATACTGAGTTGTATATCAGTAGTTTATTGTCTACGGACAGCACCGAGTTTCTTCCCATCAGCCAGTATAAGTTACGAAATTTTATGTTGATTTCATCTCTTTTTGCTTTGATATGATTCTTCCATGTGAGGCGTCGGTCAAGGTGGAATCCGAGGTATTTGACATTGTCAGTATGTGGTAAGGTGTCGCTACCAAGTCTGACCGGGGTGCAATTTCCTTTCCTCAAAGCGAAAGTGACATGGTGTGATTTAGTAGCACTTGCACGAATACGCCATTTACAGAGCCACTTGTGAGTTTCGTCAAGCTGTTTCTGTAGGTTATGACTGGCCATTTCAGGAACCGCGTCGGTTGATAGGAAAGCAGTATCGTCGGCGTAAGTTGCAACAGTGATGTTATCCATTACAGGAAGGTCGTGCGTAAAAATGGTGTACAGCACCGGTCCAAGAACTGAACCTTGAGGGACTCCGGCCTCTATGTTATAAAGGTTCGATCTAGCTTCACCTTGCTTAACTTGAAAATACCGATTCGTCAGATACGACTTGATGAGCAGGAACATTGAGTGTGGTAGATTAACTTTTACTTTGGCCAGTAATCCTTTGTGCCAAACTCGATCGAAGGCTTGCTGTACATCAATGAAAGCTGCTGAGCAATATTGCTTTCTTTCCAAGCTCTGACGTATCGTGTGATATACTCGGTGAACTTGTTCAATCGTCGAGTGCGCCTTTCGAAAACCAAATTGATGGGCCGGAGTAAGACAACATTCATTCATGGCGGGTAGAAGCCTGGTGAGGAATATTCTTTCCCATAGTTTTGAGAGTATGGGAGTCAAGCTTATAGGTCGGTATGACGAGGTTTCGTGTTCGGGTTTTCCTGGTTTGTGAATCATTACCACCTGAGATACTTTCCAGAGGGTTGGAAAATGAGATGTCCTGAGGACGGCATTAAACAGACATGCTAAAAACGTAATAACCTTCTTGGGTAGATGTTTGAGTACCGAAGGAGTGATTAGATCAAATCCAGGAGCTTTTTTAGGGTCAAGTTTTTTTATTTCCCTTACAATTTCCTTTGGCGAGACTGGTTTGATCGGCAGACACATCTGAAGGTCCCTATTGAGGATTTCATCTAGATCTGACTCATCAGATATTTGATCGTTCGGTTTGAATACTCTAGATAAGTGCTCAGCAAACACTTCGGATTTTTCTAAGTCTGTTCTAGCCCACGCCGCAGTTGGAGATCTTATAGGTGGATATGGTTGTTGAGGCCTCTCTAACATTTTTGTGGCTTTCCAGAGAGAATACTCGCCACATCCTGTAGGTGACAGCCTGCGGATGTTTTCCGTAACGGAATCATTCACAGAGCTCCTTAAGGTCTCTTTTAATATCTTTGCAGCCTTGTTGTATGTGGATTTATCTGAAGGCAAGCGGGATAAATGCCAATTTCTTCTTAGGCGTCGTTTCTCCAGGATCATTTGCTTTATGTCTGATGGATATGCAGGAAATTTGGCATTTTCAGTTTGCTGTGGGGTATTGATCCAGGCTGCTACTTGGATTAGATTGGTTACATATTTACATGCCTCGTCCACCTCATCAGTGTTCTTCAGAGACATTTTAAGATTAATTTTTTCATCGAGGTAGATCTTAAAACCTTCCCAATCTGTTTTAAAGTTAGTCAATGACTCTGTTTTTTCTCGAGTGATTACACTGGTGCTTACTGATAGAATCGCCGGAGTGTGATCTGATGATCCATCTAGGCAGGATTCTGCAATTGTATAGAGATTGGATATGCCTTGGGTCACGAAAAAGTCCAAAAGATCAGGCAATTTATTCGGATCACTCGGCCAATAGGTTGGTTCGCCTGTCGATAACGTCTTTAAGTGAGTGTTATCTGCACAACGTTTTAGTTCGCGCCCTCTGGTCGTCACTAGACGGGAGCCCCAGAAGTGATGCTTTGCATTCCAGTCGCCACCGGCTATGAATCTGGGACCTAAGGTTTGGAAGAATGCCGCAAACATATCTGCAGTTATTTTGTGCTTGGGAGGGCAGTAAACGGAGGAAAGCGTGATGGTGCCGCGACGTGTTTCAAGTTGGACTGATGTTGCCTGCAGGTGCATCGAAGAGAAGGGCTCCAAGGGCGTGTGTTTGAGGTTCTCCTTAATAACTAATGCTGTCCCAGCATGAGCTCCACCATCAGGATGAGGAGTGAAATAAGTGTTAAAGCCCTTGACCCGAAAAGAGCTTCTTATTGTGGCATGTGCCTCAGATATTAAGACTATGTCAAGTCTATTGGTGGTAATAAGTATCTCTAGTTCGTGAATATTAGGAGACAAACCATTTATGTTCCACGTTGCAATTCGTAGTAGGAGCTCTTTTATGAGGAGAGCTTGCTAATTATTGTTGAGAGTAAACCCATCAGGGTGCTGATTTGTTGAAGGAGTAGGTCAATTTTCTCAGTCTGTGATATTAAGAGTTGCTCGAAGGACTTGCATTGACCATTGCTAAGGCTGTCTTGTTGTGCTTGGTTGTCAGGTAATGGCTTTACAACTCTGCCTGCTGTTACGTCAGAGTACGAGTACTCACTTCTTTTTTGCGTGGAAGACCAAGGCAATGAAGAATGGTGGGTATCGGGGTTCTTTTTTGTGAGATCTATGACAGGTACGTTCCTGTTGGCTTTAAGCGAATTTCTTGTAGGGTTCGTCTTTCGTGATAGAATCTCTTTGTACACCTGGCAGCCTTTGTAGTTTGCAGGATGATCACTAGAGCAGAGAGCACATTTGGCAGGCACATTTCTGTCCTTTTTGGTACAATCGGATGTTTTATGGCCCTCTCCGCACTTAACACACCTATAAGGTCTCATACAATTGTTTTTGCTGTGACCGTATTGCTGGCAACGTTGGCACTGGACAATTGTTTTTGATTTGTGTGGATTTTCTATTTTCACTTGTTGGTGGTATATGTATTTGATTTCTTTGACCAATTTGTTGTTAACGCTGGGTTCCAAGTTAACAAAGAATGTTGATGTTGGTTTCTTATCCGGTCCATACCGACAGTTAATAATTTCGCCTCGAACTTTGTTGTCGCACTTCTCGATTTCTTGAATGATAGCATCATGAGGAGTTGTGTGGTGGAGGTTCTTTATAACTATTCGGTAACTTTTTGTATCCTTCTGTGTGAAGGTATGCCCGATCAAACCTTTCTGTCGTATCAAATCAATCACCAGTTTGTAATTTTCTGCAGTATTTACAGAAACACGCATCAGATTTTTATTAATAATTTTGAACTTAAAGTCACTAGGGTGTACAACCGTTTGTATTAATTTTGTTAGTTCATTTAGATCGTCAATTCCATATAGTACAATCGGAGGAGGTTTAGTAGGTTGCTTGGACTCATTTTCGTGTTCAGCAGAGTCTAATGGAAGGTTGGCAAATCGATTCTTTGTCTGTGTGGCAATTGGTGATGTCGAGTAGTCCCTTATTTTGCGTTTCTTCGGTGCTGGAACGCGCTGCCATGGAGGAGGTTGTTGTTCTAAATAGACTGGTTGGGAGTTGGATGTCTCGGTGAGATCAAATACGTTTTTCTCTGTACTCATTGGATCTAAGTTTGATTTATGAGTTTGCACATCACTTAACGAGTTTGATCGCTGTCTGTTGAAGAGGCCTGGATGAAATGCCTGCTGAGTTAACGTTTTTTTGGGGTTAGGGGTTTTATTTGAGGTGTTCATAACCCTCGGTTGGTGGATTTTTTTATTAATTGGTGTGGTTGTTTTTCCTCCAGTAGCATTCTCTTTACTAGAAGCCTGGACAGCCACTTCTGGTAAAGTGCATTTTTCAGGAGTTTTTGAAATATTTGTATATTGTTATAAAAGTTGAGATTTTATGAGAAAAAAAAAATGTGGGTAGTTCGAGTGTCAATTGCACTGGTTATAAGTTTTGCACTATTTTCACTTCAAAACCATCGAATTTTGTGGAGATAACACTGTCACATAATTTTGGAATGTTTTTCTTCACTTTGGAACGGTTTTTACACTACACAATCACTGATTTTACACAATATTCAATTAAACTTCAAGAGCACTTTTGCATCTCATGACATTTGACAGGACATTTGACTCGACTTTTTTTAAAACACAAAAAAGTTTGACTTATCATACAAATGCCCGAGAAATGAACAGCTGATCCAGTTTTGTATCAAAAATCTTTTTTTTTGTTTTTTTTTCGGAATAGTTGTAGAACAAAAGTAGTTGTTTATGTTAGTAATCTACTCCTGCCAGGTTATTGGTGTTTTACAAATAACCCTGTATAGTATTATTAACGTAATTAAATTTGTGCAAGACTATTTATGGGACCGATTATCATAGAATACATTGGTACAGTCAGCAGCACGTCAGGTTATATGGCAAAAAAATATTTTCGCATTTAAGCTGGCACCCTGAGCGAAAGTGGCGCCGCGGTGAATTTAATATTATAATTCTAATACACAATTTTAATAATGTTTTATGTGGAAAGGGAAATTTTTAGGGCCCACAGTCTAGTATTTTTAGATGGTATATTCCATCGTAGTCACTACTCAAAACTGCTAAAACTGGCAGTTTTGACACATTTGCTATCTACTTACTTCTACAAATGACTCGAGTGCATGTAGTGATACCTTCTAAAAATACTAGACCATGGGCCCTAAAAACCTCTGAGGGCGCCACTTTCGGTCAAAATTGATTGAAACAGATTACTCTGGTCTCTGTTGTGGTAGCCCAGCGTGCCGTTAAATTGTCATATTCTTCATTAGGTATTGATTTGTCATTTTTAATAGCCTTAAATTGTCATATTCTTCATTAGGTATTGAAGTCGGGAGAGAAAGAACCCAAGTACAAGTTCCCTGAGCCGAACCCGTTTGTATCCGAGGAAGAGGACGGTGAGGTGGCTTCAGTCGGGTACCGCTACCGCAAGTGGAACCTGAACAATGGTGTCGTAAGTACTTTAAATTATAATAGCAGCTACTTATAGTTGAGTTCTCAGTTCTATTTCGAAATTAGCGCAAAAAAATCTTGAAATAGATTTAATGGCTATCCTTCTAAAATAATTTGAACCAAAATAATCATTACAAATGTAAAGACATTCTAAAATAGGATTAATGCAAAGATCTTTAACCTTGTCCAATGTCCATGCTTCTTTATTTTATGTTTTGATGGTTCCTTAAAAATTTGTGGTACTATTGCCGTCCACTCTTTAAGAAGTTAGCTTTTTTGACATTTGCTTGCCTCTATACAACATTACTTTTTTTATTAACATAAAACCTAAAAACCATTTTTAGAGTTGACAACTTTTTCTATGCAAACAACCTTGAAGTTCTGAAACTTTCTTGACTTTTAACAAAACATAACGTTATATTGGTTATGGAAGCTAAGTGCTAACAGGGCTGTCACTCCGCGCGTGAGTATGAAGCGTTTGGCGTCCTTACCTCGACCATAAGAATAAACAATACTACTAGAACGGACACTTCTTTGTGCGAGTCTCAAATGCCGCCATTTATATAACTACTTCCCCCTTCACGTCGCTACGCCCCGCTGTCGTCCAAGCGTGTTTGCCAGGGTTGCTTACTGTTAAAAATTGCTTACGTTTAAAGATCATATCGCTAAAATATGAGTTTTTCTTTAGTTTAAAATCATTATTTTATTCTAGTTAGTAGATACAAAAATGAAATAATCACTTTTTCTGGGTAAGTAAGTACTTATCTACTCCTGAGTTTGTATAAATAAAGTAAATACCTAAACATTGAGTATGGAAATTAAATTAAATTTTGAACAAAAATGTACTTCTAAAACATTTGTTATGTTTCAACACCTAACGAAATCCAAACCCAAGCCCAATTATGAATATAGGTAGATATTTTCCTCATTCCTTTTATTTTATATTTTGGCACAGAACTTGTGTGACGATGTTTTTTTCACAAATGTAAAAACTAAAGAAACTTAATTGTGGCATTGTTTTCGAATTGTTTGCACAACCACAGCACAATAACTTGGCGCCATTGTAATACAATTTAATTCTAAGATTTACGCACAGAGAAGATATTACGGAACGCAAAAACAGGCAAACGCGCGTGCGGCGACGCCGGCCGTGACAGCCCGACTGAGTATTCTGTTTAACAGACGCGGTAATATCGTGACCTTGAGCCCGTTCGGAGCGGGAGTGTCCGTTCTAGTAAGTTTTATTTATTCTTATGCCTCGACGAGGACCAATTTCATACGTCAGAAAAGATAGGAGCTACGCTATAGAAAAAGGAGCAACTACTAGATGAATATAATGTTGGGAAGGGAGCGCGGTGCGACCTGAATTGCACTTTATTGTGTTGGAACAAGAGTCGCTATTTATTTAAATGATTTTGCGGAGTGCAACTTCTGTACGCTAGTAGTATTATATCTATTCTGATTATCTGTACTGTGGTGTTAGTATTTTATTTTTGGTCTCAGGTGCTAGTGGCCCGTTGTGAGCACGACGCAGTGATGCAAGGTCCCCAAGGCGAGACCCAGTTCCTGTCGATCAAGGCGCTCAACGAGTGGGACTCGAAGCTGGCCAACGGCGTGGAGTGGCGCCAGAAACTGGACACTCAGCGAGGCGCCGTTCTCGCCAACGAGCTCAGGAACAACTCCTGCAAGCTCGCCAAGTGGACTGTGCAGGTATGTTGCTAGGGGACTGTGCAGGTATCTTGTTGTATGGCACTCAACGAGTGGGACTCTAAACTGGCAACGGCGTTAAGTGTCGCTAAAAACTACACACTCAGCGTGGTGCTGTGCTTGCCAACGAGCTAAGGAAAAATTTGCAAGCTCTCCAAAAGGACTGGCCATGTATGTTGCTAGAAGACTGTTCAGGTATCTTGCTATATAGGTGATCTCTATAGATATGAAAATAAAGGCTCTTTTCCTGTAACACAGGCGCTCTTAGCGGGCTCCGACCAGATCAAGTTCGGGTACGTGTCGCGCGCGCAGGTGCGCGACAACTCGCGGCACGTGATCCTGGGCACGCAGCAGTTCAAGCCGCACGAGTTCGCCGCGCAGATCAACCTGTCCATGGACAACGCCTGGGGCATCCTGCGCTGCATCATCGATATCTGCATGAAGCAGAAGGATGGTGAGCGATCCAATTCTGTTCATTGTTATTTTTGTATCACTCTATTAATTGTTTATTGAAAAGTCAGTAAAGTCTTAGCCCAGTAACATGTCGATCTAGCCGGTAAACATCTCGAAATCGGGTGGGGATTGTGCAGAACGCGTATTTTGGGTATGCGTAGCGGTGAGCGATTATTCCCAGGAGTCCCCTCTAACACTGTCCCCCTCCCCCGGGGTGATAACTGGGATTTTTTTCCCCAGTTGTCACGGGGGTGACAATTTTTTCCCAAATGTTCCCTTCAAATTTGTGCCAGAGGGGACAACTGGCACTTTTTTTCCTAATTGTCGCCCCTGACACCAGAGGGGGTGACAATTGCTACGAAAATGGTCCAGTTGTCCCCTCCAAGCAGTATGGCGTATATTATCTTCTTTCTTTAAAAAAAACTTTTGATTTTGATTTATTTAAAAAAACTTTTAGGTAGGCAAGAAATTATAACGTAAAAAGTTCAGTGCTTAAAAATACTTTTACAGAAGTCCAATTAGACCCAGACCTAGCTTGACATCCAAAATAGTATGTAAAAGTAACATATTAGCTCCAAATAACTCCTTGTAAGTTATGTTGCCCTGGTACTTTTGACTGAATATAACATTATTTCGTAATTAAATATAAAATAAATATAGGATTTCGGGTTAGGTTCGGAATAATCGTTCTTTATTTACTTATCGATACCTACTATAGGACACTACGATATTCTAAAAAGCCCTAGTCCAGTAGGACCACGACTACATAGTGGTATACCGTGATACTACCACTAGGACCACAAGTACATAGTGGTATACCGTGGTCCTACCAGTAGGTCAAATCAGTAGGTCCGTCACGGGTGACAATTGCTACAAAAAAGTTCCAGTGGTCCCCTCTGGCACGAATTTGAAGGGAACATCTGGGAAATTTTTGTCCCATTCGTCACGACTGGGATAAAAAAATCCCAGGTGACAGTGTTAGAGGGGACTCCTGGGATAATCGGCCTAATAATGCATGCACAATGGTGTATAATTTATTTAATGTGATTGTGTATTTATTTATTTAGTATTTATCTCTCGTTACAGGCAAATATTTGATCATGAAAGATCCTAATAAGCCCCTTATTCGTCTGTACGATATTCCGGACAACACGTTCGAATCCGACGCGTCGGAGGAAAGCGGGGACGAGCCCGCAGACACGCCATTCGCACCACTCTACTCCTACGGGAACTCCAAGAGGATTTAGTTACTTGTGGTATACCCCAGCCTGTATAACAGACTATTATAAACCTCGTACAGTGTAAAGAATCATATACGCATAAGTTTTCCGTCAATAATTGACCGAGTTATCGATGTATTTCATATTTTTATTCAGCGGAATACAGTTTTTATTGTCTCATTATGGTTTTATTATTTTAAATTTCATGAAAAAATAACACTTTAAAGTTATAATTAAGAACATTTACTAGCCATTAATTTACTCTTTTTCACACTTAATCATCAGCACCAACATTAGTAAAATACAATCAAAAAATATTTATTATTTCGCTCAATATAAAATAACAATAATTATCTTTGACAGACATCGATGTCACTCCTTAAAAACTATGTTCAGATATATACTACTTTGTTTACAATCTTTGGTCTATCTATTGGACCCACCGATATTTAGCACTAGGGACACAAGGATTTGAAAATCCCATTGCACCCACTGATGGAACCCTTTAGTTGAACCTACAGTCCGAAGGGATAATTATTTATGTAAATTCATGCAAGTTATAGCAAAGATAAAAAGTGCTTATAAACATTTCTCATATGTCCCACTTCAAAAAAAGGTTGTTTTAAACATTTTCAATATGTGACTATACTGACACAGATGATAGGTATTGCTTAAACGGACTTTCTCCAGGAAACATTAGGTCGTTTCAGTCCATGTTACACCTGGCCCCTGTTTATCAAAACTTACAAGCTACAAGTAAAATTTACATGAAAATGTTTACAAGTTCATGTAAATTATGTCTTTTTCCAATTAATTTATGCAAGACACTTGTAAAAATTGTCAGACAGAACGGAGAGTCACCGGACTCCGTCAGAAATACTCAGGATTTTCCATTGAGTTTTTTACAAGTTGTAAGATTTTTTTACAATTTTTGATTAACGAAATTACTAATATAAGGGTTAAAACATATGAGTTAACTAGCGGCCGCCCGCGACTTCGTCTGCGTGAAAAGGTTTTTTGCTATCCCTCGGGAACAATACTTTTTTAGTGATAAAAGGTACCCTATGTCCTTCTCTGTATCCCTGACAACGTGTATGCACAATTTCATGATGATCGGTTCAGTAATTAAGACGTGAAGGCGTAACAAACAAACGGACTTTCGCATTTATAATATTAGTAAGGATAGGGATAATCGGATTTGTGGAAAATTATGTTGATAGTGAAAATTGTTATTTTTAAAAAATACAAGACTTGTAAGTTTTGATAAACGGGGCACTATTATAAAAAAAAATAACTTAAAATTAAACTAATCACAATATGAACAAAAGTTAATTATCTTTCTTTTCGAGGAGTTCTGTTCATTTAATTAAGGCATAAGGTAATTAAGCTTAGAATTGTCAACACGACGTGTTTACTCGTCGTCTGCGTTACAATCGCGTAGAGATTGTCCTTCCATCGCATCAACCTTGAGGTTATCTTGTACTTCCTCAAGCGTTTTGTCTCCCGTTTCGGGCACGAAGAAATAAATGAACAACACTCCCAAGTAACCTATAGCCGCGAACGACCAAAATACTGTGTGGTGACCAAAAAAATTCCTAAAACTTATATAAAATTTGGTCACTAAGAAGCTCAGTACGCATGCGAGTTGTGTAGCTATACTCGAGGCTACCGATTTGACGTTTACTGGAAACAATTCTGCCTGTAGTACGTAAGGCAAGTTTCCTACGCCTAGCGCGTATAGAATGTTAAAACCCATTAATCCTAATAAAGGTAACATAGAAATTGATTCAAGTACGCCCTCTGATACGTTTACTATGTCTTTGAGGTAGAAATAAATGCCCACTATTGTCATTGCAATAGATACTCCGACGCAGGACACTAGCAATAATATCCTTCTTCGATACCATCGAGTAAGAAACGCCGCTCCTATGCCTGCAAATATAATTTAAACATTAATTTATCTTCTCTTATCAATGACGTAATAAATAAATACTGCGTTGCTTTTAGCGTCAAAGCAAGGCAAAATAAAAATAGTGGCTGTGTGAGCTGTGGACCTCGCGTTTGTGACATTTTTCGAAATGGCTTAAATTTGCTCTATTTCGAACGACAAAAAAGTCCTAGGTATGTAGTTATCAAACATGCTCACAAAATTTCACAAGACGTTGAGAATTGCGACAACAGACGGACAGCCGGACAGACATACGAAAGCATTTTTGCCAAGCCGAAAAGGAGAGCGCTCGCTCAGGCAATAGGGAATATGCATCAATTTTTTTTTATCAAAATCAAAAGTACCTATATATAAGCTTGAGAAAATCAAGTAATAGTAAAACTTTTTTCTTGCGTTTTTTTCTCGTGATATAGTTACTTGAAGTTAGCACGCAGCAGCAACCGCCGAAAACGCTCCATACAAAACAGACATGATATAATGACGTCACATGTCACGTTTCAGGCGCGCGTTTGCGCGAGTTAGCCAAGAATTTTCAATTATCTCCCTAATATGTGTCATACAAAAAAATATTTCTTATTCGATATTCTATCTGACTGTTAAGTTCATTATAT
This sequence comes from Agriphila tristella, assembly GCA_928269145.1. Taxonomy (NCBI): domain Eukaryota; kingdom Metazoa; phylum Arthropoda; class Insecta; order Lepidoptera; family Crambidae; genus Agriphila; species Agriphila tristella. Next base: position 19,699,029 of record OV743431.1, on the reverse strand, counting down.
TCGGAAGTGAAAAAAAAATCGTTATTTTTACCTGATTTCATCGTGTGATAAAAGTAAAATAATACATTATTATTTTTTATTTTCCTGTTCCATCATGTTTTTATACGTGTCCGAATCGATCAAGCTCAAATTTATCAAAATCGGTGACATGCATATTCCCTATTATCAAAATAACAGACTGTAAATGGAACATTGTGATATAAAATACAGCATATACAACGTATTCCAAATAACCCCTAATAATACCGAATATGGTAATTATTCTTGGGGAATATATAATTGCACTTTAAAAATAATGTATCACACTTTAAAATGTTTAGCTTCAAAATTTATTGAATGCACTTTAAAAATAATGGTTTCCACTATAAATATGCTAAGCTTTAAAATTAATACTTTGCACTATACAATTTAATTGTTTAGCTTTAAAATTAATACTTTGCACCATACAAATTAATTTTATAACATTAGTACTGGAAACAGACGACTAGGTGCGACGACGAGCGGGCGCATCGAGAGGGGAGCTGAGGAGGAGGTTAGGTTCCATTGCGACCAACAACGCTAGAACCGACTTGGTGAGACTTGCCATCTCATTAGTCTGACATGGTTTGACAGAAATTAAATGATTTCGGAGTTGGGTCACAGTTATTGTGCAAACCATTATTTTTGTAGTGATAATATTAATTTATAGATCTATTATTATTTTAAAGTGCAAACCATTATTTCTGTAGTGATAAGATTAAATTATAGGTCTATCATTATTTTAAAGTGCTGATGTACAATTTTATAGCTGTTTTCATCAAATTTAGAGTGCTATTAAATACATCCCATTATTCTTCTATTTTCGCTATAAAGATCAAGCAATAAAGGTCAAATATGTCCCATGACCTTTTTGTATGAAACAGCAGATTTTTATTTCCCGATTTCAGAGTTGGTCCCGTAGTAAAAGTTGTTCAGTTTGATGGTCCCTATCCTATCTACAATATTCGGCATTAGGGGTTATTTTGTAACAGGTTGTATACCTACATCCATGAACGAAATATAATTTTATGCAATCTTGTTTAACAAGTCATTAAGATTAGATAACATTATTCGTATAGTATCGAAACGAGCGCGATAGATGACTGGCAATAAACAAATCCTTGACTTCAATGCTTACAACAAATAAAGCTTATAAAAATTGTATACAAACCTGCTCCTAATTGTACAAAACCATAGATGATGCTTGCACGTGGGCCTGATATTGAGCTACTTTGCCTAAATATTTCTTCTAAATATGACTGGATAACTAGAATACCCGTCATGTACTGCAGTAATTTTAATCCTGTAAATAATAAAAAAAATAAGTCAAAATAGAATAGGGCTAAACACCAAAGTTTTATATACTGCTCAAAAGAAAATAGGGGCCACCATAATTATGATTTTTCATGCCAAAGATGGTGATTTAGGAAGTAGATGGTCACGCGACGGGTGACCATTTGCAGTCGTTAACACCAGCCAATCCGCATTGGACCCGCGTGGTGGGTTATATGGTTCTGGTCCTTCTTTTTACCCGACTGCAAAGAAAGGGTTATGTTTTTCGCGCGTATCTTGTATGTAAGTATGTTTGTTTGTTTGTATGTACATTTTTATGTAATATTCTTTATTACCTCATATCTTTCAAACGGCTGAATGGATTTCTGTTATTGAGATATCGTTAGATTTGTCTCGTCAGCCCAAGTGTTCTTAAGAAGGTGGCGTTATAAAAAAACCAACATGGCGGCTGTACAGTGCTATTATACGTAGTGGAAAAAAAAATTTTTTTTTAGAATCCTGCAATATGGGTGTCAAATTAAAGGACTTATTATAAGGATTCCAAAAAGATATATCATGACCGTAATATATAATAACTAAAAAGATATAAATTAAAAAAAAAAACTCGCCTGCATAAAAAGACAAGTCAACTGAAAAGATGGAAACAAGATTAAATATTAAAGGCAGCATAATAACATGCAGTCGGAGGCTATAATTAAAATCACTTTCTTAACGCATGCCTCCGACTGCATGTTATTATTAATATTTAATCTTGTTTCCATCTTTTCAGTTGACTTGTCTTTTTTTTTATCAATTTATAAGTTGTATGTAAAAATATAAATATATAGGTATCCTGCATCATGGACGAATTTCGTCCATGCCAACGTTAGGCTCACCTCCAACGATGTACAATGATTTTCTATATTTCATATTCGTGAACAATTCCTTAGCTGTCGTTTTGTTTTCCATACTTTCCTTTACATGGACGCTCATTATTCCTAACTGCTCATCAACCCACTGAAATGTGAAATTGAATTTTTGATATGAAATTAAAATTACTATTCACATCTTATGAGATGAGAATAGTAATTTTAGGTACAACGTGTTACAAAAAACCCCTAAAGTGGTAGATAGGGACCATTAAAGAACAGCTTTTACTATGGGACCAACTCTGAAATCGCGAAATACAAAAATTAATAACGAAAATATGTAGAAATAGAATAGAAATAGAAATAATCTTTATTCATAAAACGCACATGTATGACACAGCTGATTTTTTATCGCGATTTCAGGGTTGGTTCCATAGTAAAAGTTGTTCAGTTTGATGGCCCCTATCCACCGTATTGTCATTTCATCATTAATCATCAACAGTAGCATCATTTAAAAAAAATAGTTTTTACGTACTCTATACCTTCTCGTCCTTGCTTCCTTTTATAAACATGAATTCTTTTCTTGCTGCCTGTACACGGCCATCCTTCAAATGAAAGTACGGCGATTCCGGTATCCATAAGCATAACAACGTATAAACAATCGGTATCGTAACTATTATAGAGTTGAGTGCAGTGTAGGACACGAAGGGCCCTATGCCGTATATGAGGAGCCCTCCCATATTGTTCATCACTTGGACTGTCATACCCAAGGCGCCTCTAATCTCTTTATCCGCTATTTCGGTTATGTAGATCATTGTTACCTGAAATGCGAATTTATCAAATCACGCTATTGAACTTTAGCTTGTAGTGTTAGGAAAGAAAGGTAGTGGACCCCCACAGTAAATCCTCAGTAGACGAAACTTTACAGTATGATAAAGTATCATAAATGAAACATATTTTTAAATTATCCAAATCGATCTTTTTGTTGTTTTTGGATAATTGTACATAGGTTTTGGTTCATACTATATTACATCCCTGCAAAGTTTCATCGACTGAGGATTTAATGTTGGGGTCTCCATACAAAAGTCCATACAAAAGATAGCTTCACTTCCTACACTATTGCTAGAATGTGTCTAGTTGCTAGCGTCGTAGCTAAGGGCTGGCAAGGAGTGCAGCTGCTGGGGGCGCAAACGCAAACCTCAGGGGGCGAACTTTGCTGACTCATAGCTAGAACATAGTCTATAAGTCTTGGGGCGCAAAATTTTAATCTTGCCAGGGGCGCTCATGATACTAGATATAAGTCTTGGAGCGCAGAATTTAAATCTTGCCAGGGGCTCTCATGATACTAGAAATAAGTCTTGGGAGCAAAATTTTAATCTTGCCAGGGGCGTTCATCCTAGCTCCGACGCTGGTTGCAATTACTAGGTATTTCTTGTCTGTCAAAAAAATATATGAAGCCAATCAATAGTTTAAACTTAACGTTTTAATAAAGTTTAATACTTACTACTGCTACAGATCCTGTAGTTATTCCTATCATGAATCTGGCACCGCACATCAGCAGTGGCGTTTTTGTGAACAATATTACGCTCTGCAAGTAGTGGTAAATAAATAAAAAATTAATAAAGGTAAATAAATAATAATAGTTATTTATGCAACTGTACTATAATGAGGGATATTCAAACACGCGTGTGGGTTTATCACACGAGGTGAAGCAGAGTGTGATAATAATTATTTGAGAAAAAAACAATATTTTAATACATATGGATTAAAAACACCCATGATATTTATCTACACACATGATATGTATCCTACTAATATTATAAATATGAAAGTTTGGATGTTTGTTCCTCAATCACGTAAAAAACTGGCCAAGTGCGTGTCGGGCCACGCGCCATAGGGTTCCGTAGTTACCTTATACCATACGATATTTAATACCACTATAATTTTTTGTCTGCAAAAATAACTTTGTTTTTCACAGTGTTGGTATGAATGACAAAGTTATGTTTGCGGTTTTGGAAAATGTGCTATATCTCAAAAACTATTTATTATACCTTGTTCAAACCAATTTTCGTTGAAAGTATTTATTAAGATCTACAGCATATATTTTTTTTAGATTTTTGACTCTCTTATTTCAAAAGTTAGAGGGGGGGGACACACATTTTACCACTTTGACAGTGTTTATCTTTCAAACGGTTGACTTTGAGAAAAAATCGTCTTAAGAACCTCAATGCCATTTTGGAAGACCTATCTATAGACACCCCACACGTATTGGTTTAAGGAAAATTTTTTTTTCAGATTCAGTTCCATGTATGGGGAGCCCCCCTTAATCTTTTATTTTTTTTATTTTTGTGTTAAAATTGTTAAGCGGTTAACAGAATACATCTACCTACCAAGTTTCAACGGTATAATCCTAATACTTTCGGAATAAAGTGGCTGTGACATACGGACGGACAGACAGACAGACAGACATGACGAATTTATAAGGGTTCCGTTTTTTGCCATTTTGGCTACGGAACCCTAAAAACTACTCAACGGATTTGGTTGAAATTTGGCACACAGATAGTAGATAGCCTAGTTTAAAACTTTTATCCCGATATTCACACGGGAACGGGAACCACGCGGGTGAAACCAGGGGCGGCCGCTAGTCCTCTATAAAGGGTTTTGACTTTGACTATGACTTGCCTTCCCCTCCTCGTCATTATATCTTCTGAAAGTGTGTTGTAATATTGTACTGAATTTCATAATTTAACTAGTAGGACGTGTGTAGCAAATATTTAGTTAGGTGATAGGTACTTAATAAATTCGCAGTAGGTATTAATGAAAATGTTTGGTCCACTTAATGATGATCACTATAAGAAATACCTATGTACTTTTTTAAATTATTTTATCTACACTCACAACGTAATGTTCCAAATATGAATTCAAAAAAGGTAATATAAATACGCACTTTATTTTCGTGGATAGGTAAAATTAAAAAATAAACTCATTACGATGCAGTCAACTGCATCATAAAATAACTTTTTTTCTCATTACGATACAGGGCAAATCCAAAAAGAAGCCAGTGCCGTAACATTAAAAAAAAACAACGATATTTTCCCACATATTTTCATTGATTTAAATGCACTCTATGGTAATCGATGACTTAGTGCGATTGCACTGATCTCTTTTTTTTTCTAATAGAATGCGCGCCATTTCTAAAGCATTTCAATTAAAGTTTTTATTTCAATTTTTACATTTTGTTATACTTACTGAAATTTGTAGGTTTTTTATTCTTGCTTTAAAATGTGAAAAAATGGACTCTGCCCAAGGAAACGACTTATTACAAGGTAGGTACCTAGCTAATACAAACAAAGTCTCTCTCTCTCTTTTCTAACGTTGATCTTTTATTTAGTAGGTTCAATCCCAAATGTATGAGTGTAGATAAAGTAGTGTATGAAACTGCACATAACTAGGTATTAAAACACTCGTGTGATACTATTAAAAACACACACTCGTGTTTTAATACCCCTCTTTATGTGTCAGTTTCATAAACTACTATTATCTACACCCATGCTTTAAATCCTCTGTAAAGGGTTCTGAAAAAGTTAGCTTACTGCCAACATTCTAATTACCAGTGTCATAGTAACCACAATATCCGCCCGACGACGAGTTACATTATGAAATTCAGTAACAACATTATAACACTTATTCGGGTGATAAAATGACGGAGGGGGAGGAAAGCAAGTCAAAGTCAAGGTCAAAGTCAACACCCTTCATAGAGGATACATAATTATCATGGGTGTTTTAATCCATATGTATTAAAATATTGTTTGTTTCCCAAATAAAAAAAAATGGGTATAAGAAGATAAAGTTTTGTATGCAACTGAACATACATAATCAGGTATTAAAACACTCATGTGATATAATATAATAACTATAATAGCATCAGGGCAACGTACCGCACCTAATAGGCCGGGCGCGGCGGACAGCAGGAAGGTGCGCTTGCGGCCGACGCGCTCGCTCGACACCTGCCCCACCCAGCACCCCAGCAGCGCCCCCGCAGACAGCAACGACACCACCCATGACGTCTGCTCCTGTTCACAGGGACCATACCAGAGCTCAGGGTCGGGCCTCAGGGCAAACTGGAACATGTCCCGCCTCCTGCCCCCTGATTTTGTAACTTTGTTGCAATCAACTCTGACACAGACAGAAATTGCAGCCTAACATTGCTACCTACTTTAGTAAGAACTGTGAACAACGTGACAAGAATTTTACTTAAAGCAGCAATGTAACTGCGGTTTTAATCAAGAAATTGTACCAAAAGAGTTAGACGTAATTGAACCGCACTTACATAAGATAGTTTTCACATTGGATTTTACTAAAGCAGCAATGTAACTGTGATTTCTGTCAAAGTTGATTGCAATAAAGTTACAAAATCGAGAGGCGGGGGGCGGCCCCTCGGCTCCTGGAGCTGGATAATTCCCGGTACTTTCTTCCCAGACCCAGACAGATGCTGCAAGAGCTTTTAACCCTGTGATCACGGACGAGCTTTACCGATCACCCGCGATCGCGATCACCGAAAGACCAGAGTAGTAGGTATGAACTCCATACAAAATAATCTTGGGAGTAACAATAACAAGGCATGGTAAAGTTTGGCCGCATGATGATGGATAAGGAGGATGGGCCATAACCCACCACGCGGGCCCAATGCGGATTGGTGGGTGTTAACGTCTGCAAATGCACCAGAGACCAACGGCTTAACGTGCCTTCCGAAGCACAGAAGCTCGAGATAATACATTTTTGGTCACCCATCCCATGACCGACCCTTGCGAAACTTTCTTAACCGCCGCAATCGCTGGACCAGGCGCTAAACCACTGCGCCATCGAGCTGCTCCAATCAATAAATTGGCGAACCCCAATTCATGACGTCACACGAACATCTATAATATCTTCTAAATAACTTCGGCAAATAGTAGGTACATACAAATGTACAATATGAATTTCCTTGCTTCGATATATCTGTTTAAAGTTGAAGCCCGGCAGACCCGCCGAAGTTCGAAAAGTTAACCGGTAGGGCGCGCAGAATATCATCAAGCGCTTTTGACGTTATTTTGATTTTTTTTTACAATCATCTGTGAAGTTTATACCCAATTTAATACTTGTTGTAGCTCTACTAGATAATGTCTTTAGCTTGTCGTAAGTTTTTTTTGTGGCACATCTTTACGTTTTCTATAAAAAAATATGGCCCGCGCAAACCATGTTTTCCTATCATGGACTTAAGTTAAATAGTTATTATCTCTGGTCTGTGGTGCGGGGCGCGCCATTTCTAATCCAATACAAAAAAGTTTTGATTTCAATTTTTACTTTTTGAAGTTCTGAATTCCCTTGGGTTTTTATTTTATTTTTGCTTAATAATGCTTAATGGCATATTTGTTAATGGCAGATGAAGAAAATTTTACTCCGCCCGATATTTTAGCTGCAACGACGAAAATGACCCAAAGTCAAGGTAATATTGTAAACCAGCAGTCCAGCAGTCTCTTTAAAAAAAACTTGATCTTTTATTTAGTAGGTCGTATGAAACTGCACATAAGTAATTAGGTATTTTATTTATTATGCATCAGTTTCATAAACTATATATTATACTTACTGCAAACAATGACATTAAAATATAAGATGTTGTGATTTTATTACCTACCTTAAAAACTTTATTTAATACCCTACCACAGAAAACTGTGACCCTACTATACAATCAACACCTACAATTGTTAATTTAATCGCATTGTAAAAATTCTAATACTTATTCCTAACTAAAGTTAATATCATTTCATACTTACATCTGTTATTTGCAAATTCGCCTCTCCCTCCTTGAACTTTGGAATAGCTGGAGACGGCCACGATAAAGTCGCACCAGTAAACATAAATGTGAAAGCCGCTAAAGGAAAAAAAAATATTAATTTTAAGTAAGAATGCACATAGGTAACACACTGAAATTTGAATTTCCCGCTAAATTACTTACCACAAAGACCTGCCAAATATTGCACTTTCCTATTAGACATTTTTACTAAATTTTAAATTGGAACACAAACTAAAAATATTTTATTATATTACGTAGTTACTTTTACTGTAATATACTGACGTTAGGATCTACGTATGGATAAATGGTGCGTTTGATACGGTCACACCTTCACCTTGTTCTTTATCAGTAGAAGTTAGGTAGTTATATTTCACAGACTAATTTGATTCAAGTTTCCTTCAGAGGAAAGTCAGACTCACGTCGCCGCGTCGTCTTTTTAGTCGCATTTCAAAACAACAAAAAATACAAATGCGTTCAAGAAAAAAACTTTATTTATTATACGAATTTTTTACTTTTTACTTTAGTGGGTACACCTACATAAAGTTTTATAATATCGCCTACAAATCCTACAATGTCAACCCATTATCATTATTTATCACGAAACAACTTCATCTGTTGTTGTAATAGCAGTGTGGTTAATATAGTGATAGTGAATTTATAGATTATACTCATATTAATCATTTGGCCAGTAGTGTTAAAAGTAGAATTAGGTAATAACAGGTCATTATACAAAACACACTGAGAAAAAATATCAGTTTAATAAAATCAACACATTTAAGAAGATTCAAAGTCTTGTGGCATCTTTTCTATAATTTTCCTCATTTGTATTGCAACCATAGGATTGTCTGTACAGATATCCATTACACTATAGGGAGGTAAGATGCTTGAATTTCCAAAAACTATTTTATCTCCATCTTCTGTAACTGGTAGTAAATTCCATTTCAGCCATTTAAATATTTTTTCTTTTCTCTCAGTGTGTGAACTGGGTTCTAACATTGGTTTCCTCAATGGAACCTTAGTGTCATCTGGTGGTTCTGTTTCTGATACATCTAAAATAGCATGTCCTGGTATTAAGACTATCTGATAATTGTCATCTTGCGGGACTGATAATAGAATACTGAAACCAACCAAAATCATATAAATCTGTAATTAAACATTTGTTTTTTATTTCAAAAATTTAAATTCTTAATAACTAAGTAAGACCATATCTTATAGTACCTATACTGCCCGGTACGTAACTTGGCAAGATAAAAACGAGACAAAAGATGCACAGTAGCTATAAACACTAAACTCAGCACCTATAATAATAGTAGGTAGGTATTGTATGACAAAAACAATATATTATCTTAAAAGCTTTGTTGTAAATATTAAATTTGTATACTGTATTTATTTATACCATTTAACCAGAGCTTCAGCCCCCTAGCATGACCGATGTATATCGAGTGATATAGCATTTTATCGACACTCATCTGTCAAACTCCTTTGTCTTTTTGACAGTTAAATGTGATAAAACGCTATATCACACGATATATATTGTGTTATGCTGGTCATGCTAGGGGGGCTGAGGTGCTTTTGTAATACTACTAAAATTATTATACCTACTTTCTACTAATGTTTTAAATGTGTAAGTTTGTGTATTGTATCACCACAACCACTACCACTTGGGAGCGTAGCCTACTTTTGATAGGCCACGGTAATATATCTATGCTGTAGTGCTTGTCAATCAAGCATTGCTCCTAGACGACCAAAATGTGATTGACAAGCAGTTTTTATCGTTAAGGTAGTGCATGTAGCTTCATACAAACTGCACTCTTCAACTCTACTTTGTCAAAGCAGACTTTTGAGTGTTTCAACAGATATCTGTAAACTTTGATCAAAGCTACTTTGTCCAAGTTACTTTGTCAAACCAGACATTCATCAGGTCAACGCGGCTTTACCGGTAATAACCCGAATTGAAACGCAGGATACTTTTAATCCTGGTCAAAGGTTCCCTAGGGTCTACGCAGACGAAGTCGCGGGCAGCCGCTAGTTCTATTATTAACACTATTATTACGTATCTCTAGAACGGTTTGTAATGATTTTTATTACCTGAATGATACGGGATCAATGGAATGCACAAACCCTGTAAAAGAGTTTTTGATAAGACGAACAATAACATGTTTATCGACAAACTGTATCAGAACTTCGGGATCATCCTTAATTTTACTGTAATTTCCTTCAAGAAAAGCATTATTTATCTCCATGACGCATCTAGATTCAACCACAAGTCACAAGCAGTGTTGCCACTACCTCCCCGTCCAATCCCACACACATGACTCCTTGATTACACACAATTACACACATGGGCGTATCTAGATGTCTTCTCGGGGGGGGGGGGGGGGGGGGGGGGGGGGGGGGTTTACGTTTGCAATTTATTAATAAGTGGATAAATTATGTATAGTCACTTTTAGTGTTACTGAAGCGCCCTCTAGCGGCTCTACACCTACACACCAACAGAAAACCGCATCTAAATCGGTCAAATTGCTCTGAAGATAAATGGGAAAATGATAACTGCAGCGCCCCCTAGCGGCTAAACACCATAACACCTATCTGAGAACCATAGCCGATAACCTACAAACCCATTACAGAAAACCTCATCGAAATCAGTTGAGTACCTAGTTTTAGAGAACTTTTCAAGTGTGACTTATCTATCTGCTACAGTACAGCGCCCCCTGGTGGTCTACTACCATGAAACATGTCTAAGAACCTGCTCTGAAATGAACCCTTTTGAATGCAAAAAAAACGCATCGAAATCGGCTCTGTAGTTTCCGAGTAAAATGGTAACAGACAAACATACAAACAACCTCTAACCCCAAACGCATATACCGCCTCCGTTCCGTTCCGTCGTGGGTAAAAAGTGACAAACAAAAGGTGCGTTTTACTCACATATATCAAAAACTAGGACATTAATGTTAATTTTTTTTGCATTTTTATAAAACACAGGAATATTATCTACAAAACGACATCAAAATCATTGCTATGATTGGCATATTTCGAGAATTATTTTTGTTTGAATAGGACCATTACGTAAACAATATATTTTTTATCCGTTTTTTAATTTAGTTGATAATTTTATTAAAAAAAAATACATTGAACCATAAAAGCAGGTATTTATGATTTTTTAATTTTGTAAATTTTCGCAAATTAACATTTAAAGCTTGTAAGGGTCATATTCAAACAACTCTCGAAATTATGCAACTCAGAACAATAATTTTGATGTCGTTTTGTAGGGTATATTGCTGTGTATTATAAAAATGCAAAAAATTGCGCATCAATGTCTTAGTTTTTGAGATCTGTGAGAAAAACTAAAAAAAACACACTAATTTTGGATAAAAAATTATTTTAGTAATTTTTTATGACCTATTAAAGTAAAAAGTTTACATACTTACTTAATTTTTTTACCTAATAAGTGTTATTATTAGCTTTCGAAAAGTATTTTTTTATAACTGTAGGACATTTAAATCCGGAGAAATTGATATTTTTCGGCAGGGCCATCTAAAATAAAAAGTTAAATTTAAAATGCCGGTCATTCCAACAGGAGAGGGGATAGACCCCAACATGTGGGGAGTTTTGTCGATAAAATTGATATTATCTGCCTTTGAAAGCACTGACACCGCTATCAAAACATATTGTATGTTTTGTAAATTACGACCAAGTCTGTAATAGTACACAATTACACACATATTTCTATTACACACGGGTTACACACGAGAGGCCTTGATTACACACAAAATGTGTAATTACACACAAAACGGCAACGCTGGTCACAAGTTATATTTATTTTGATTAACAAAAACATTTTTATATTTTCGACAGTTGTCACAGATCACTAAAATAGATAAATAGTAAATACTGGGTTGCGTTCAGAGCCTTAGTGCGCGGTTGTTTGGTTTTTTTTTTCTCACTATAAGGTTAGGAACGACCAAGAACTTTAAATGTAAATGTCAATACAAAGTCTTCATTTTCCATTTGGAATACGAATAATTTAAACTTTTCTTTATACTAAATCAAATAAAATCCGTTGTTTGAGGATCTACCATGATTATTTTAAAAATTAGACACAAAAACATCAAAATACAAAATAATGTCAAATGACATTGACATTTTTTCTATAGACAAACGTCAGAGCGTTTTACAACCATCAAGGTCCAAACAAATTATCGGACGCGGCTTACTGCCGCGGCAGAGTGCCTAGTATGAGTTGTGTTTCTCACCTCACTTTGCGAATAGTATCGAGTGAAAGAGAGGAAATCATGCGAGTGAGTGAACGAGTGAAAGAGAGGAAACGATAGTTAACTATTCGAAAAGTGAAGTGAGAACAAAAAACCAACTCGTACTAGACCCTCTGATCTGAGGGCCTAGTACGAGTTGTGTTTCTCACCTCACTTTGCGAATAGTATCGAGTGAAAGAGAGGATATCATGCGAGTGAGTGAACGAGTGAAAGAGAGAAGTCGATAGTTTACTATTCGAAAAGTGAAGCGAGAACAATAGTCCAATCAATGAGGATATTTGTTGTATGGCGACTTCCGAATAATTCTCCCGTCTATGAAATTTGGCATGTGATGAAGTTAGGTAATACAGATTACAGATGAACAATAATCCAATAAACTTTGTTACGAGAAGTTAGGTATTTTTACCTAAACATGAAAATCGCTTATATCTCTCTGTGAATATTTCCTCGGGCTAAAATACTTTCTGTATACGTACTTATGTATTAGTTAGAATAAGTATGTAAAGAAATCCAATACTTTTTTGATTTCAGAGATACCCCAAATTTTAATTTTAATATTTTTCAGTATATCTTCTGTTGAAAAAATTATTTGCTGATTATTATTTTTTAATATGTTTTTACATCTTTAATATATAGCTTTGTTCAGTAAGCCAATAAATTTTCTTCTTTAATCATATTTTTTGATTTTTTGGTCTAAAGAGGTAATGTGAAAAAAATAGTCGGTCCATTTTTATACGTTTATGTATAAATATGATTAAAAAAGAAAATTTGTTAGCTTACTGACAAAGCTATATATTAAAGGTATAAAAACATATTAAAAAATAATAATCAGCAAATAATTTTTTCAACAGAAGATATATTGAAAAATATTAAAATTAAAAATTTGGGTATCTCTGAAATCGAAAAAGTATTGGATTTCTTTACATACTTATTCTAACTAATACATAAGTACGTATACAGAAAGTATTTTAGCCCGAGGAAATATTCACAGAGAGGTATAAGCGATTTTCATGTTTAGGTAAAAATACCTAACTTCTCGTAACAAAATTTATTGGATTATTGTTCATCTGTAATCTGTATTACCTAACTTCATCACATGCCAAATTTCATAGACGGGAGAATTATTCGGGTTGCATAAGCCCCGTTGATTGGACTACAAAAAATCAACTCGTACTAGGCCCTCTGAGGTGTGCAAACTATCGGCGGGCTGATTATCTAATTAAAAACCACCTAGCGACTGGTTGCAGTTCACAGATGATCGTGATCCATTGCTACTTCTTTTTGGGTTAAAAAAAATCATACCAAAGAAAAGTGGCAATGTATGTCAAATGAAACCGGTCGCTAAATAGTTACTTTTTAGATAATCAAGGTCCAAACAAATTATCGGACGCGGCTTACTGCCGCGGCTGATCTGAGGTGTGCAAACTATCGGATGTAGTAGGTCGCGGACGTAACCATAGACTAATATGACGTCATCGGACGTCCGATAGCTATCTGGCACGCAGGATGTTATGAGAGTGTGCACACTTATCAGCCGCGGCAGTAAGCCGCGTCCATAAGCCGCGTCCGATAATTTGTTTGGACCTTCAAATTTGATGGTTGTTTGGTTGCAACGCTCTGACGTTTGGAACGGGATGGTTGTGTCAACCGAACGTCACGCTCTAATGTTTGGAACGCCGTTTTAGAGCGTTTGGTTGTGGATAGGTTGCACTCGGAGCGTAGGTTCTGAACGCAACCCTGTCTACGACAGTTGTCATGCCAGCACAGACTAAAGGCGGATCCATAGCTCGTGTTTTCTCAACCTACATAATCAACAAAAACATCTACACAAAAAAACATTGTTTCGCGAAAAATTTTTGTGTAGAGTACAGTAGCCCGTAGTACATTTAAATTACGAAAAAGGTTACCGTTCGCCGTTGTGATATAGTTATTTTTTACGAAATTATAAATAGTTTAACCCAGGTTTTACAGATCGCAACCCACCGTAACCTATTTGTATATCTCCAATGGTTTAGCTATTGTCGTGTTCTACGGCTTTGTTTGATTGCCACTGATAATAGTAAGACTATGGAAAGTGACCATACACAGATTTAAGACCAGATGAAAATGTATGTTTGTAGTAAACGATGTTTTTCTTTCCCGCCCCGTTACCGTCCCGTCCGGGGTTTTTCCCGTTACGTATACAGCGAACTTTATATGGCTCGCATAGAATTTTCCATGGTTAAAATGTACTCTATGGCGACCGATGACTCAACGATTAGTCCCCTGGAATGCACCTGTTAGCTGTGGTTGGGGGGGTTACCCGAAACTATTACTAAGTATGTATTTGCACATTTTTGAGGTTTTTCTTGAAGATTAAAAACACTTTATTTATAACGACTTGTTTAATTCCAGAAATATTTATTATATTTTACATTTTAATTACGAGCGACCGAGCAAACACTTTTCAGAGAACCCAAGAGCAGGAAGGTAACCACAGACTAAAAAACATAAGGGTTGCTATACACAGCATAATAAGGCACGTTCAGATGTGCAGACATTGTTTCTCAACACTCTCCCTCAATGTGCGCACATCTGGTTCATAAATTTCACATTTAAACAAATTAAGCATATTACACAGTTTTACAAATCTTTCTCCTGATAATGGCTTTGTTAACAAATCTGCTTGTTGGTCTGTTGTAGATATATATTTCACAGTAATCAATCCTTCCTCTACCTTTTGTTTAATAAAATTAAATTTAACATCAACATGCTTCAAACGTTTCTGATCTGGATTTTTAACAACTTTCATAGTGCTCTGATTATCTTCAAAAATTACAGTATTATTTATTTTAATGTTAAAATCTAACAAAAGTTTCATAAGCCAGCAGGCTTCGACAGATGCTTCACATAAAGCAATTAATTCTGCTTCGGTAGTGCTTAGAGCAACAGTACTCTGCTTCTTTGACTTCCACGTTACTACATTACCGAACAATTTAAATAAATATCCACTTGTTGATTTTCTGTCATTATCTCGGGCAAAATCTGCATCTGCAAAACCTACTAGGCTGTCATTTTTACACTTAGAATATTTTAAATTATAATTAATAGTTTGCTTAACATATCTAAGTACACGCTTTAAAGCTTGCCATAATTTCAAAGTTGGTTGAGATTGAAATCTGCTCAAATATGACACAGCTGTTGCTAAATCAGGTCTAGTGCTCACCATAGCATACATCAAAGAGCCAATAAGTGACCTACACTGATGTTCTAAAGTCATGTCAATTTCACTCGAGTCATAGTCCAGTTTAAAGTTAATGTCCATAGGCGAAGTTGTCCCCTTACAATTGTCCATGTTGTAAGATTCAATGACCTTTTGCAAATATTTTGATTGATTAAGGTAAATACCATCCTGTTTTTTCTGAATACTAATACCGAGATACATAAGATTATTGTCACCTAAGTCTTTCATATTAAATTGAGTTTTTAGAAAACATTTCACACTCTCTATTTCTTTCTTATCAGATCCTACTATCAATAGGTCATCAACATATAAAATCAAGTATAGATTACCTTTATTGTAAAGACAATAATCATTTTGAGAACGTGTAAAACCATATTGAGTTATAACTTCTGTAAATTTTTCATACCAATATTTTGGACTTTTCTTTAACCCATATAATGATTTTTGTAATTTTAAAACTTGGCCTTCTGGAACTGTCAGTCCTTGTGGAGGCTTCAGGTATACCGCCTCATCAATCCGTCCATATAAAAAGGCACCTTTCACATCCATCTGGTGTATTTCATAGTCATTCTGGGCTGCAACTGATAGAAGAACTCTTAAGGTTTGTAACTTCAATACAGGTGAGTAAATATCTTCCAATTTATCCTTCTGTTGGTAACCTTTTACCACCAATCTTGCTTTACATATTTCTTGGTTTCCTATATCCTTCTTTGTAAAAACCCATCTACTATCCAGTAATTTCTCATTCTTTGGAGCAGTCACAAATTTCCATGTTTCATTTTCTTTTAAAACCTTTAACTCTTCATTTATAGCTTTATTCCATTCCTTTTCATCTTTTCTTCCTTTAATGTCATCAAAATTCATTGGAACGTCCTGGAAACTTGACAGTAATGCGTATAACGCTGTATCACTCTGGTCTAAGTAAATTTCATAATCTTTTTGCCATACCGGTCTTTTTGTTTGTCTTTTTCCTCTCCCTCTTTCTAAACTTTCTGTCTTCTCTGTCACTTGTTCTACCTCTTGTGTCTCATCAGCTTCCTCATCTTCCTCATTCTCATTATTCTTTATCTGATCTTCTTTGTCGCTTTCTTTTTCATTCTCTTCTGTTCTGTCTAGTTTATATCTTGTAGAGTTGTCACTTTCCAGTTTTGTCTCGTCAAATATCACGTTTCGTGCAGATATTACTTTCTTTGTTTCAATATCATACAATTTATATCCAGAGAGGAAATATCCTAGAAAAATCATTTTCTTTCCTGAACTATCTAGTTTTTGCCTTACCTCTTTTGGAACATGGTTATATGCAGTGCACCCAAACACTCGCATATTTGAAACATTAGGTTTTCTACCTTCCCATAACTCAGATGGTGTTTGACTTTTTCCTTCAGTCGGACTCCTATTAGTCACATATGCTGAAAATAAAACTGCATGTCCCCAAAATTCTTTACCAAGCTGAGAATCTAGTAGTACTGTTTTAGCCTTTTCTATCAAGGTGCGGTTCATGCGTTCCGCTACTCCGTTCATTTCTGGGTTATATGGAACCGTATAGTGCATTTGTATTCCCTTATTATAGCAAAAATCCTGAAATTCCCTCGAAACATACTCCCCGCCATTATCTGATCTTAATTTCAATATATTTGTATTAAAATGGTTCGTTACATAATAATAGTACTCTTTGAATTTGCTAAAAACTTCACTTTTATTAGACAAGAGATACACCCAAACAAAATGAGTATAGTCGTCGATAAATGTCACAAAATATCTGTGTCCCTCTTGCGTCACTGGGGTTATAGGTCCGCAGACGTCGGTGTGAATTAATTCTAGTGGTTTAGTCGCTCTACGTCCATGTCTGTTAAATGGTTGTCTTGTCATTTTTCCTAATAGGCACGGCTCACATAAGGAGTTAGTATTTTTACATTTAGTTAAATCATCAATACCATCAACCATATTATTTTGAGAAAGTAATGTCAAATTTTTTAAACCGAGGTGACCGAATTGTCGTGGCGATTACCGTGCATAAATGTGAATTGGGGGAAACTGAATCGGGTCGGTACCACGACATCATGATGAGAATATTGCGTAACGTTTATGGCTCGTACCTTAATCTGGAGAGACGTAATTCCGCGTGGACACGTAGCCCTTTCCGTCACACGCCCGATTGACGCCAGGCTCCAACGTACGCGGATCTCAACTGCTTCGCTTACACCATCTGTAGAAATAGGTTTTGGTTGATTCTAACTGGAATCACTTAAGTGCCTTAGTATTACATAGACACGCGGATGTTCAGTCAATAGCACGACACGACGAGTGATCAGTTCGCCGTGCCTTACCATCACCGAATCTGTTTGAGCTAAGATTATATATAACAACACAATCATACGCTAAATCCGTCTGACTCTCCGTGATTACGAACGAAACGAGGGTGTCTACTATGGACCCCTGGGCGGAGTGCGGGTCAGCGACTTGAAGTGACCCGCCAGGGGGCTATCAGGGGGGCTAGCAGGACAGCGTCTTGTAGTGTCCCGCGAGGGGGACGTCAGGACTCCTACGTCCTGTCGTCCCCCCCCGAGGGGAAGCCAATTCCCTCGAACAGTACAGTGACCCGCCAGAGGGCTATCAGGGGGGCTAGCAGGACAGCGTCTTATAGTGTCCCGCGAGGGGGACGTCAGGACTCCTACGTCCTGTCGTCCCCCCCGAGGGGAAGCCAATTCCCTCGAACAGTACAGTGACCCGCCAGAGGGCTATCAGGAGGGCTAGCAGGACAGCGTCTTATAGTGTCCCGCGAGGGGGACGTCAGGACTCCTACGTCCTGTCGTCCCCCCCGAGGGGAAGCCAATTCCCTCGTACACTCTACGTAGAGCTTTGAGTGCCCAACATCTTATATCATATGGCCAACGATCGTATTCTTATCACATAGCATGCTAAGTAGAAGCGGCGCCGCTATACAAACCAGGCCATGGCGTCGGTCGGCAGCCCAAGCGTCGAAGCCCGCATTCTCCGTGACCCTCACCATCATTATATGGTTGTACAAATAGCTGGGTATACTTAGCTCAACTAGTCTCGCGACAATTACATATTAAGGAATCAAACCAAGGCACTTAGCTCTCATATTGTTGCACCAGCTTGACGCCGCCCTCAACGTGAAAACACCGCGTTGTCCATTGTTGACTGCCGACGCCATATAAAATGGCGGCGATCACTTTACTACAAATCCAGGCTATGTTACAACAACCATAGACCACAGACTATAATGAGCATACCATAGTGTCTACTTAGGGCGGTTCCACACTATATGTATAGGCTCGCGATCGTCGCGACACTCCCGCCGGAAAATTTAAAGTGAGTTCGTTATCAAATTGCGTGTCTAGAGTGTCCACTCTTATTAATCCAAAGACTCAGACCACTGTAATAGTTTGGATTTGTTTTGCTCTGATTGACCTTCACCAGATGCACCGTCTCATGTGAACATATCTTTAGATTATTTCTTCACTGTTAGGATTGTTCCGAAAGTACTCTACTCATCTGATCACTAGTTCTAAAATTTTATTTGTAAACAACAGCTGTACTTCAACTGATTTTGTTTCCTTTTCAACATACAGATTTTTCAAAGGTATCTCTTCTTTAAGTTTGAACTACACTAACTGATCTATGAGAATCTCTCAACAAAGATATGAATACCCTTTGTCTGCAATTCTGTATCT
Organism: Agriphila tristella; assembly: GCA_928269145.1. Classification (NCBI taxonomy): domain Eukaryota; kingdom Metazoa; phylum Arthropoda; class Insecta; order Lepidoptera; family Crambidae; genus Agriphila; species Agriphila tristella. The sequence goes on along the minus strand of OV743431.1, from coordinate 19,679,845 downwards.
CTCTAATCCACACTATTTGACCTTCTTTCAGATTTCAATCACAATATTACATATGGCGGTTTGTGGGTTATTATGCCTTTCTCACAGGTTAAGCAATACTAATTGTAAATTAATATACTATATCTATTTTTGTAAATATCTCACTTTGGATCCTTTAGATATGTGGCACGATCTCTCTATGGTTTTAAACCAAATTTGTTTTCGTTGCAGTATATGTTAACAACCTTTCTTCATTTGACATTTCTAATGTAAGACATAATAATCTTTCGAATAATAATTTCAGAATAAAGCTCAACTCTTTATTCACTATTGTTGAAGTTCGTGAATCTATCACCGCTTCCATCTCATAGGCAACTGTTACAATTTTATATGATTATCAATTTTACTTTAGGAACTATAAAGTAGTGAAAACTGGCGCTAACTATTTTATTAGCAAGTAAGTTAACAATAAGCAACTGCATACTAAATAAGAGCAACACTATGTATCTATGCTTTGTTTAATTGAGTGCTTTTATCAGATAACTCTGTCTTTATCGAAGGTTAGCTATCAAAGCAATCCAAACTGGGATTCTAATACAAAATTGAGTTTGATCTCTATTGAAATTCCAGATTATCTAGCTGTACTTTGAGCCTCTCATATTTCTTTTTAATTTTTTTTTTTTACTCCACTCCAGTATTATAGCAATTATTTTATCCATTCATCGAAACTACCAAACTATGGCGCAAACTTGAATGTAAACCATTTACTTTAGACCTTCTCTTCAATAGACTCTGTCAGAGCCTCCCCCCTAAAAAGGTATTGTCAGACATTATATCTTAGTTAACTTTGCAAGAGAAAGTTCAGTTCGACAAACTGTTTAACTAGAGGCTTCAATAAAATTATTCATTAGTGCAAAAACAATTAAATCTTATGACAGTGGTTACCAATATTATTCTTTTTCTCTCTCGATGTACCCTTCCAAGAAAGATCTCAAACTTGCATACTCTCAATTTATTTGCAAGAATGATAATAAAATCAATTGTATGAAGGTAGATGGAAATGCCGTACGTACCCCTGGGGTACGCTTACAATCAATTGGAAAACATTGCTTAATGGAATTAACCCGAATATATAAAATTCGTGTAAATAGTGTAACCTATAACTTGCTACTATAAGTACTTTGTTGCCAATAATCATATTGCACTTTATTTGGTAATAATATATTTATGTTTGCAAATATCATTAGTATTTCCGATAAAGCTTACAAGCCTCTTGTGTCCGCTCTACGTAGCGTTGCCAACCCTACTATACAATACAGTATCCTACTATACTGAGGGTCAACCTACATTTTTATTTATTTATTTCTTTTCATCATTTACTATTTTACACAAAGCTTATTTTGACAAGTATTATTTTACAAAAATATGAAATACCTATTTAATATGATTACAATTTTAAATATGGAAACACTGAAACACATCACTATAGTTGGTTTTTAATATTTCACAAAGCTATACGTTTTTAATTAATCACCCAAAATTATGTTTACTGGACCTTTCTGAGTTTGCCACTAGACACCTGATTTGATGTAAAAGTTGGCAACCCTAGCTCTACCTGACAGTTATCTGATCGAAGTTGTCAGTTAAAAGTCTGGAATGGGTGGTATAAACAATTTAACAGTTCCCAATTATTAAGATTATTGTAATGAAGATTTCTTATCAATATTTAAGTGAAATTGTTAGGAACATCAATTTTCTTTTGTCTAAATCATTTACAAACTACGAATTTGTATTGTATAGATTCAAAAGTTTATTAAAATATTTGGTCAGAGAATTGAGTTCGGTTACTTCTACTACTAAGTAACATACACCTCAGTTTCAATTTAATTTGATAGGTGCCTATTCTATTAAATCACATTAACTTCCAAATCTAATTGAACTTTTCAGATTTCTTACTGTGTTTACCTTATCTTTATGTAATCCTTTGTTGCTACAAGTCTGGCATAATTATATGGAAAAACATTCATTTACTAAACGTTTGCTCCTAAAGCAATAAAGTGTTTATTTTCTTATTTTAGTATGTCTTTCCTATATATGGTGCTGACGAGTCACACCCTTCACTTATATGGTTTCCTTGACAGAAAACTTACATTCTCCTTGTTTTCTGTTTCATAATAATTTTCCATATTTCCTCATTAATCGAATGTTCAACTTGTCATTAGATGTTCATGACGTATCGTCCATCCCGTTTGGCACTACGTATTGAGTGTTAAACATTTTAATCTAGTATTTAATGCTGCCACCATTTCTCCGCATGTGGTGAAATCAGAAATGTCATCAGGTCTGGATCAGATTCAAGAATGCAACGATTTAGAAATCAACAACAATCAGTCTCAGCAAAGATGTCAGTTTATACTTAGTAGTCTCGACTAACGATTTCACATTATCCTCTTTATTGTTACATGAACCTCTAGCGCTATCGGATAGGACTTTCGCTTTATTGACAACTTACTAGTACATTTTCTATATGGAACGATGATCTAACTAAATGTATCATTACATTACACTGTTTGTCATATTATATATGGAACATAAGATAGACATGTCCATTTGTGTACGTTACTATAGTTGGAGAAAATGAAATAAAAGTACCATAATCATTAGGTAGTCACCAGATCTTCTCATACTATGATAAACCTTTATGTATCTGAACCCACCAGTAAAGGATTAAAGTTTGCATCTACTCAATAGTATTTCTTTTAGAACAATCATGTCTAAATTTTTACCTAATTTTCTATTGTCGATATGCTCAAATAGAATAAGTTGCAAGTACCTATGTATAACTTATTATTGTCACAAGTACACTTATTTCAAGATAAATTAAAACTATCGCTTTCTAGTGAATCAATCGTTTGGTATAACATTACCGGTTATAAGTGGTCAATAATTACAGAAACAGTACGTTAACTTGAACGGGCTTGTGCATTGATTTGCTCGAATTACTTAAATTGTTATGTTTAAGTTGTACTGAGAATTAATCAAACTCTCACTCAGTCTTGTTACCAAGTACTTATCCATTTAATCAGCTTTGCTTTGCAACCAAGAACTGTCTTCGTCCTTTTAGTCAGTATAACGTTCTCATGTAACTATGTTACATCTTTATGAGATCAAAATTATAGATCTAAGCCTGGAATTAATCCAAGTTTACTCCTTCAATACTAAAACGATTGAGTTTATAAAGTTTTCACCTTCCATATAACACTGATAGATAGGTTACCTATTCGTTCACTTATACATGATTTTTTACGTTTACTAATTATTGAAACATTATCATGTCATCATGTTTAACGTAGTTACTGATCCATTCATTTATTAATTACTAATTTAGTTAGTTTAAAACAACAAACTATAGGAGACGTAGAAGAGTTTGTTTACTAGTTTACTTATGTGAACTAACGTTTTGAGACAACAATCGTGCAAAATACAAGTAAATATCTAAATCAGAAAACTCACTCGTTGGTAATTATCACCTTTCACGGAAGTTTTAATTCACCTTTCACATAAAATAAATTCTCAACTTGACCAAAAACTTTCTATAAAAAATGTCAACAAGAGATAATTAGGGCTGTGTAGCGTAGTCGTTAGTGACGACCAGTATTATAATCGATTCGAATAACTCGATTCATAGATGAACTAACTTATGTTTCCATGAGTTTGACAACGTGTCGCATTATATTTGACTACTTATTATGACCATTGAACATTGGTATTTGTTGAATTTCAATTTGATTATTTAAAAACATTAAATAATAAAATCAATATGTTCTGGTTTATACTAATGAGCGGTTTTCTGACAGCAGAGAATTTTAGTATAATTTTATGTCGACAGATGGCGTTACTTAAACTAAGTCGATTTTTAAATATTTTTTCCCACTAATGGTCATATTGGTCATAGAAAAGTTTTCGTAACACGCCATTGGACAATCAACGCACAAAGCAAGAAACCACATACTCAGCAAACGTATAGTAAAAAAGTAATTACATTTCATAATTTTCATAAAAAGCTACCTACTAAGTACAACGACACCTAGTTCTATTTTATGAACTACCCTTTTTTCTTAAACTGTCCTTTGAAAACCGATCGTTGACAATATTTATTACGAATCCTCTCTATTTCTGCGTTGCTGACTTTATCTCAGATAGTGATTTATAAGTAATAATACAATTGCAATTTAATGAGCTCCATTACCTGTACGCATACACTACAACCGATTTACATTTTGACAGGTCAGAAATAGATGTTCTCTTTTTTAATTGAATCAGACCACGACTCAAACTAACTGGTCGATTCAAGTCAGAATTCCCATTCGATCGCAAACAATTACGAAAACTGTATGAAAACAATGCTTTTATAATTTTATATTATATAAATTGAACTCGTCTCGTCAATAGCTTCATACTTTTCAAATATTTACTTATTCCTATTAAATAAGTCTGTCTAGAAATTAGTGATGGATGTCTTAGTGATGGATCATAATATTTCGTCTTTGAAACAATGTTTCGCTGCAATAGATACCCTAAAACTATAGGTTAAATCATGGCTAAATCTCATTGCCATCATAAACGCTTCGGTCACATTTGCAATCGCAACACATTGCCATTTCCCTGGCAAGTTTTATTCATGTTCACATTCACATGAAACAATGCATCACACACGTCCGTCAAATCACAGTTCTTATCAACTGCTCTGTTCTAAGCCGATAGACCTACAGGTATGTATTGGTCTGAGGTAGAACCTTTATCACAGAGATACGTTATTGTCACCAAACGTTTCTATCTGAGACCCCTAACCATACCTTATTACAATGCCATAACGTTTAATAAGTTTACAAATAGAAAACAATTTCACATAACAGCTGATCTATACCTTCGGACATTCGAACGATCTGTAAAATCGATTTGTTTTAACTAGTTGTCTCAGTTCCTTTATCAGAAATACTTTACGATATTCTCGTATGAGTTCAAGAATAAATAGTTTGAAAATCGTTATCAGAAATCAGTAATCAGTATCGATTTATAATGCAAACAATTCGCCATCAATCATTATTATTAAGAATCGATAACCGAGTCGATTCACATCGACTGCTATTCATTAGTCAAATCGGCTCAATGAATCGATTCGTCGACTCGATTCATTGACTCAACTCTGTGGTGGTGGTACACCTGATTAACACTGTTTTTGTATGCCATAATCGACTTGCGTCAACTTCACTCTAATGAATTTCCGTTCGACACCGAACAAGTGTTACCATACCAAACAATGAGGTTTGCTCATATTTACCTAAATTCTCGATTGAAATCGTATTCTTACGATATGATTGATACATTTAATTTTCTCGTAGAAAATGTCATGGCTAACTAATTTTATATTATAAAATAGATAAATATTCATATTTGGCACATAAATCAAGTTTTGTTTATTTCTGCGGTATGTAGGAAATATTGATCTAATCCAAGTATTTTTTGACACAAATACACTACTAAAGGTGAAGACTTGGTCTTGTGACTCAATTAAATTTAAATTTCCAGAACAGAGATATCGATTTAAATGCATGGCTTTGTCCATATGATACTCATTACGGTTCTGCCGTTTCTATTTGAAATCAAAAAAACAAAACGTTGAGATTTTGACTTTAGTCTGTCCTAAGCTGTCATTTGGTTAACTGTTAATTATCAAATGAATAAGTTGTGTCTGATCATTACAAATTACGACTCATAGATAAAAATAAAGAGTGCAAGTAAGTATAACTCGATGACAAATCGATACTAATAATATTTTATGCATACGTATCGTGTCATCATTTTTTTTGAAAAATCATAACCATTTCTTACACAATGTTAATAAATTGACAACAGACCGATCTAGTTCAACTTCACTCAAGAATGTACAGTGAGCAGCACATAAGATTATACAATTGTCAAATCTGTAATTTATTTGGGACCTTAGTGGCTTTGCCTTTAGGTATAAAATTGATTGAATATCATTACGCTGTCGCAGAAGCCCAGCGTGCCGTTGACCGTACCGAGGCAAAATTTCCGCACAGTATAAGCACAGCATGTCACACAGTCTCCCGTTTTTTTTAGTAAAGGTTTTTAAGTCGAATACTTTTTGCACAACGGTGTCGTAAAAAGGCCGAAACTCGGTCTCCCTTCCGACTAAGTTTAAAATTTTCAGATAAAATATCATTATGAAATATGCAAACGAAATGGAATTTTATTTTTAGTCCAAGCTGTCAATTGACAGACAAATACAACAAATTATTAAGTAAATAAATGCAGGTAATACAGGTAGAACAGATTTAAGGTGAATTAAAGAGTAAAATTTCCATAAAACCTTTATTTGTTCAAATATGGTACAATACAGTATTGTGAATACGTTAATTCTTTTTCTTAGGCGGAGGAGGAAAAATTCATACTTCATTTCTTGTGATTTATTTTTTATTGATAACAAGTAAATTAAATAATATATTTTCGAAAAATATCATAAGTAAGATATCTTTATTCTGTATCGGATGACCATCGATGAACTTTCCATTCTTCTTGACAGGTGATTGGAAACTCCCAATGTGGTAGTGAAGCTCCGCCGTCTGGCAACACTATATTCTGCCAACTTGCAAATCTCACTGTGAACGTAGTTTCCTCGCGTTTCCGGTTCACTAACACAATTTAAATCATATTCACATCCTTTTAATAAAATTCGCTTTAGGCGCACCCATAATCACTTAAATCGTAAATCAATTCTTAACGAAAAAATTACGTCTCTCATTTATGTTACATGAAATAACACGTAAACGATACTTTACTTTGAAAAACAACGTAAAGGATTTAAATGAAGTTTCGCTACTGAATAACCAGATGTCAACACGAGCCACAATGTAATAGGTACAACTCGCAATACTCTCATCTTTGTAAATCTTATTTTTGGGTTCCATAAAAACCACCAAATTCGGCGGCCACGGAATAATCCCAGCACCTCCACCATTTGTCGTGGCGATTACCGTGCATAAATGTGAATTGGGGGAAACTGAATCGGGTCGGTACCACGACATCATGATGAGAATATTGCGTAACGTTTATGGCTCGTACCTTAATCTGGAGAGACGTAATTCCGCGTGGACACGTAGCCCTTTCCGTCACACGCCCGATTGACGCCAGGCTCCAACGTACGCGGATCTCAACTGCTTCGCTTACACCATCTGTAGAAATAGGTTTTGGTTGATTCTAACTGGAATCATTTAAGTGCCTTAGTATTACATAGACACGCGGATGTTCAGTCAATAGCACGACACGACGAGTGATCAGTTCGCCGTGCCTTACCATCACCGAATCTGTTTGAGCTAAGATTATATATAACAACACAATCATACGCTAAATCCGTCTGACTCTCCGTGATTACGAACGAAACGAGGGTGTCTACTATGGACCCCTGGGCGGAGTGCGGGTCAGCGACTTGAAGTGACCCGCCAGGGGGCTATCAGGGGGGCTAGCAGGACAGCGTCTTGTAGTGTCCCGCGAGGGGGACGTCAGGACTCCTACGTCCTGTCGTCCCCCCCCGAGGGGAAGCCAATTCCCTCGAACAGTACAGTGACCCGCCAGAGGGCTATCAGGGGGGCTAGCAGGACAGCGTCTTATAGTGTCCCGCGAGGGGGACGTCAGGACTCCTACGTCCTGTCGTCCCCCCCGAGGGGAAGCCAATTCCCTCGAACAGTACAGTGACCCGCCAGAGGGCTATCAGGAGGGCTAGCAGGACAGCGTCTTATAGTGTCCCGCGAGGGGGACGTCAGGACTCCTACGTCCTGTCGTCCCCCCCGAGGGGAAGCCAATTCCCTCGTACACTCTACGTAGAGCTTTGAGTGCCCAACATCTTATATCATATGGCCAACGATCGTATTCTTATCACATAGCATGCTAAGTAGAAGCGGCGCCGCTATACAAACCAGGCCATGGCGTCGGTCGGCAGCCCAAGCGTCGAAGCCCGCATTCTCCGTGACCCTCACCATCATTATATGGTTGTACAAATAGCTGGGTATACTTAGCTCAACTAGTCTCGCGACAATTACATATTAAGGAATCAAACCAAGGCACTTAGCTCTCATATTGTTGCACCAGCTTGACGCCGCCCTCAACGTGAAAACACCGCGTTGTCCATTGTTGACTGCCGACGCCATATAAAATGGCGGCGATCACTTTACTACAAATCCAGGCTATGTTACAACAACCATAGACCACAGACTATAATGAGCATACCATAGTGTCTACTTAGGGCGGTTCCACACTATATGTATAGGCTCGCGATCGTCGCGACACGAATCTTCTGTGCCACAGCTGTCTCACATTATTATCATGACTATCACTTAAGTTACATTCATCGTTAATTATTTGCATATGAATTGTATACAAAGACCCTTCACTATTTCCTATAGATGTTAAGTAATCATATTTATAAATTCTGACTTTTCCTTTCAAAAATTCAACTCTATAGCCCAATTGCTCAATTTTTGATACTGACAACAAGTTTTTTCTTAATTCTGGCACATAATACACATTTTTAATAACAATATCTATTGGTCTCTTACCCACATAACATCTGGCGCTGATATTTCCTACACCTACAGCCATCAAGCTCACACCATTTTTTGCAGCTGAAATAATTTTTGGTTGCTGAAGTTCAATATACTCTGCAAATACACTTTTGTCATTTGTTAAGTGATCGGACGATCCAGAGTCTACACACCATATCATGTCATAACACTTATTATGTTTCACTTGTTCACTAATTGTTCCAGCAAAAAATGCTTGATCATTTTTCGACGATGCAGCATAAGACTGTGCAGAATAGTTCCGTCCCGGTCCATACTGACCTCTCCAAGTGCTCCGTCCTTGACCTCTATTCGAGTATCCTCGACCTCTTGAAAAAACTCTCTGTGCTGTTAGATTACCTCGTCCAGATCCTTGTCTATGTCCTCTCGGGGCTGCTGGGTTACCAAAACGCCCTGAACCTGATTCACCAACCAGATTACCTCGTCCATATCCTCTTGCTGGTCCTTGATTTCTTTCAATTTGTCTCTCTCTGCATTCATATTGCTTATGTCCTTCTTTTCCACACGAGTAACATAAGAAACTGGTTCTGTGATATTCCGTTGAACTTGTACTATTTTTCATTCTTTTTTCTTCTTCTCCTAGCAGTCTATCTTTCACTATATCTAGAGTCACATTAGGGAGGCACTCGATTGTTGTTACTATGACTTCATAACTTTCTGGCATTGACAGTAATATTATATTAATTTTTTCTTCGTCTGACAGCGCACTGCCTGCGTCCTTTAATTGACCAAACATCTTCGAAAGTGTTACAAAATGCTCCGCCAGTGGTGTTCCCTCCTTGTACTTGACGGTGTTTAGCTGCCGTCTCAGGAATAATTTACTACGAGTTCCTTTTTTCATAAATTGTTGTTCCAGTTTATGCATCATGTTGTAAGCAGTGTTTTCTTCCTGTATATAGTCAATATGGCTGTCCGCGACGCCACTTATAATGATGCTTTGCGCTCGGGCTTCCAATTTTTTATTTTCAGGGCAGCTAGCAAAAGCCGCATTTTCAATTGCTTTCAAACATTCATTTTCCCGCAGGATGCTACTAATTCTGAATTTCCATATGGCGAAGTCCTCACCCGCAAACTGTTTGATTTTTATATGAAAATTTGTTTCCGCCATATTTGTCAGGAATGCCGGCCGGCGCACGCGGTCGCGATCACAAACTTGAAGCCGTCAATAACTACGATCACTGCTACCACTTTTGAGGTTTTTCTTGAAGATTAAAAACACTTTATTTATAACGACTTGTTTAATTCCAGAAATATTTATTATATTTTACATTTTAATTACGAGCGACCGAGCAAACACTTTTCAGAGAACCCAAGAGCAGCAGCTCTATCGGCTAAAAAATCCAAGCCCAATTGGTTTGAGTTTTGACATTTGATGACAGGTTACTTGAACTTGCGGTATCGCGTAATTACCTTAGGGCCTAGTACGAGTTGTGTTTCTCACCTCACTTTGCGAATAGTATCGAGTGAAAGAGAGGAAATCATGCGAGTGAGTGAACGAGTGAAAGAGAGAAAACGATAGTTAACTATTCGCAAAGTGAAGTGAGAGCAAAAAACCAACTCGTACTAGGCCCTCTTAACTTAATATTTTTGACGAAGCTAAAGAGTGAATCTTTAGCTTCATTTTCCTATACGATTTGACAGTTATCGGTATCGCGTAAAAATTAAAAAAGAAAAGTCAACCGTGATAGCCCGATTGTAATGTCAAATGAAGCCAAGAGTAAATTAGTCACTGGCTTCGATTATTTTATCAAGATTTGAGCTTAATATTCATTATTATTGATTGTATTAGAGTAATTACTCGATTATTTTTTAATAACGAGCAATCTGCCGTGCTGTGGCAGAAGAGAGAAGCCTTAAACAGATTTTAAAGTGAATATCTTCGTACTCCAATTCTTCCTTGTTTCTACCAAGAAGTTGAAGGTCTACAGCCGTGTACGCCCGGAGATTAATTACATAAGGTACTTTATACGTTAATTGATGTGCTAAATACTTAGAACTCACCTCAACACGACTAATTTTTTTTGTTATTTTTCAGATTTTGGCTGCATTGCATTAAATCTAAGTGGTGGTTACCAAACCAACAAAACGTGTAGTGCAAGGATCCTTGACCTTTCGCAGACTACAATGTCTGAGTGTGTCAGATATGTATTAAGAAAAAAAATGTTTTCAAGATCACAAGCAACACAAAGGTATGCTAACAACATTAATTACCTATTTGATATGATACACTTCAATTATGTTAAAATATGAAAGAAAAACTGCCTCAAACCTAACTCTCCAACCGCAACCAAAGAAGGAAAGATATTGATGGCACACAACTAGAGAAATCTAAAGCGCTGCCATTCTTTGAATTTTGTTTTGTTGTTGTTAGTTTACGCAGACCAACATTTTACTTTAAATTACCTTAAATCTAATTTGTAAATAATAATTATTACATTAATTATTTTTAGGAATGAAGCAGATCTACATATTCTTCACATTTTGATGTGACATTTAGTGGTGTGAGTCATGAAACCTGTGCCTGTGTGGAATGTGTCCAGCTGGAAGGGGAGACAGTGGCTTCATGAAGAAGGCTGCCACTTTTGGTTCTCAGGTAGACTATAAAATATGTTTTTCCTTACCTATATTATATACTTATACCTCATGGATGGAATTTTGTGACCATAACTTAGTAGGTAATATTTTTATTACCTATGATAGAATTTTGTAATCATTTATTTTATGTTTATTTAGTGAAATAGTTACACATAATACTAAAAATAATGGTGATTTGTTTACAAAAATTTCGTTATTATCATTGCCACAGCATCTTCGTAGATGATTGATTTGTCATACGCTATCCTTCTACATTTTAAGTCAAATATAAGGTACATAATATTTATATGTTACAGCCGGTTGATCTCTGCAAATCCATGTGCAGAAAAATTTGAGGAGAGGTCTTTCAACGGAGAAGAGATAAAGGATGCTGTGAATGACCATTGTGATGCCCAAGACAATACAAATTTTCTAATGGAAATACCTCATTAATGATAAATGTATTAAAGTTGCAAGGGACTCATCCATCTGTGTTTTCTTTCAAACTTAGGTAGGTAGATTACTTTCCTTCCAGCCACTCCTTGTATAGGTATTGTGAATGTCAGAACTACGGGATCAAGTCATAATTTTGCATAATTTAAATTCTTCATGTATGTACAACAATCAATAAGAACCTTAATTTTAGTATTATTATATTCTGTACCTTTATTTACTAGTAAGGACCGAAACAGTGTGACGAGGACCAACCCATTCCGCCGGACAGTCAGTCGCTAGGCACTCACAGCACTAATCTATGGGCTATAGACGTCAATGGCGCCCTCAACTTAATTTAATTTATTTCTCGTTAAGTAATTACATAATGTATCGAAAATTCACGTGTGTAGAGATTGAAGCTAAATAGTAGCCAATAACAGTACCTAAGTGGCCATTTTTTGCTCTTTTGCCTACTAAAACTATAATGACATACATTTTACAGAGGTTATTGTTTGTAAATAAACTATAGCACCTTAGCTTCAATCAGTAGATGTGAATATTTAATACATTTTGTACTTAGTGAGCAATAATTAAGATGAGGGCGTCACTTGACGTCTTTGATTGTAGGTACAAAACCGGAGTATTTGCTGCAGCTCCGAGTTAGATTGCTAGCATATCAATAAGGCAGTCAGGAATTACGTACTGTGTTAGGAGGAGATATAGGAAAGGTTGAATGAAAGCCTTAAGTATTGGAATAAAGAGAATTTTTATATCAATTGTTTTTACTTTTTTCAGTTCCCACCTATATAAAGGTATTCACATAAGTAGGTAGTTATAATTAAACAACATTTTCAAAAACATAATAAATTTAATAACTTAAGTATTATTCCTTTTTAAAGCTACTATAATTATTAGGTACAGTGTACTATTATTATAAAAGTCTTTACTACTATAGTTTAATATTTTAACAATATTTAACACAATACTGTTATAAGTATTATAAAAAAAATAACTTGGGTGATATGTATTCTATTTTGAAACCTCTATAGTTATTAGGTACATAGCACAGCCTTCACTAAAGCTTATGAAATATATTTCAATTCCAATTTAAAAACTATCAATTAAAAATCATTAACTCTCCGTTTTGCCTTCGCCGTAGTCGGGTAAAAATAGGGCGCAGTCTGCACTCTAGCGCCGCCATTGAAACGAGAATCATAGTGCTTAAATAAAGACGAAATTGTAAATTATATCTCTGTAGTGCACACTCCGAACAAGCTTTGCGGTACTTTTTATCACTTAAACAATATTTTCTAGCCTGTCGTTTAGTTTGATTTTTTTGCTAAAAGTAGCCACTTTGTCGTGGATTCACAATTTCGTCGTTATTTAAGCACTTCTCGTTTCAGTAGCGGCGCTAGTGTGCAGACTGCGCCCTTATTAAATTGACAATAGAGAGTAATCCGCTGCAGCTTCACTCGAGAATGAAGCAAAAGAGAAAATTTTAGGAATTAAAATGTCGTTTTGTACCGCGAGTGCTCTGAAATCAGTCACTTCAGTAGTACATTGTCAATTTAATAATAAACATAAAATAGTTAACTTTTTAACACATTGGCTGCCAAGCAAGTATACTCGTAGTAATATACAGACTACGAGTGTACTCGTAGGTTGACAGACGTGCCGGACTACAGCTGGGCCACAAAAAAAAAAGTTGGAAATCTTACTTTTTGACTATGCCATGATGAAGTCGATAATTTGTCGGAATTTGTCGCCAAAAACCAGATTTTGTCGGTCTTCCGTTTACGAGATACGTGTGGCCCAGCCGAAGAGACGTCTCTACAGCTGGGCCACACAGATCTCGAAAACGGAAGGTCGTAGCGAAAATCTGATTACTCGGATGTGTAGCCGGTATTTTGTCGGAATTTGTCGCCAAAAACCAGAGTTTGTCGGTCTGCCGTTTACGAGGTACGTGTGGCCCAGCCGAAGAGACGTCTCTACAGCTGGGCCACACAGATCTCGAAAACGGAAGGTCGTAGCGAAAATCTGATTACTTGTATGTGTAGCCGGTATTTTGTCGGATTTTGTCACCAAGAACCAGATTTTGTCGGTCTTCCGTTTAGGAGATACGTGTGGCTCAGCTGTAGAGACGTCTCTACAGCTGGGCCACACAGATCTCGAAAACGGAAGGTCGTAGCGAAAATCTGATTACTCGTATGTGTAGCCGGTATTTTGTCGGAATTTGTCGCCAAAAACCAGAGTTTGTCGGTCTTCCGTTTAGGAGATACGTGTGGCCCAGCTGTAGAGACGTCTCTTCGGCTGGGCCACACAGATCTCGAAAACGGAAGGTCGTAGCGAAAATCTGATTACTCGTGGGTGTAGCCGGTATTTTGTCGGAGTTTGTCACCAAGAACCAGATTTTGTCGGTCTTGCGTTTAGGAGATACGTGAGGATACGCTGTGGAGACCTTTCTACCTGGATCTTGAGAAAGGAAGGTCGTAGCGAAAATCTGATAACTCGAGTGTGTAGCCGTTAGTTTGTCGGAGTTTGTCACCAAGAATCAGAGTTTGTCGATCTTGCGTTTAGAAGATATGTGAGGATATGCTGTAGAGACCTTTCTACCTGGATCTCGAGAACGAAAGGTCGTAGCGAAAATCTGATTACTCGTATGTGTAGCCGGTAGTTTTCCCGAGTTTGTCCTTAAGTTACAGACTTGGTCGACTCCCCTTTCCAGAGAAATAAGGGTTTTGTTTTTTTATGATTATAGTCTTAGAGCCTTATCCAAAATGCGTAAGCAGTATAGTTGATTTGTATTATTTTATGTACATAGTTAATATTAAATCCAAAATTTATATGATTAAAAGAATTTAGTGAGGAAATATGAAAGATTTCAAATAATTTTTCGAATAGTAATTGATGTATTCAACGTTTATTGTATCGACAACGTTTGGTATCTGGTCTCCTACTCTATATACGTGGTGTATCGTACAGTCGCGTACATCTGTCCTAAAAATGTAAGTAGTAATTTAATGAGTACGACATGCTAAGTGAGTTTCATGAGGTTTTGTTTGGTTATTTATCGATGTACCTTTAGGAAAATGGTCAATAAAATAAAACAAGTGAAAACAACGTAAAGTATGGTATGATTGATGTGCAATTTATTTATCTTAATATATAAAAGAAGATACTGATTGGTGACTGACATATCAACGCACAGCCCAAACCGCTTGGTCTAGAGACACCAAATTTGGCACGTAGGTTCCTTATGAGGTCTAGGGGTGCACTAAGAAAGTATTTTTCAAAACTCACCCTCCAAGGGGGTGAAACGGGGGTCCAAAGTTTGTATGAAAGTCCCTCAGTTTCAAAGCTAGGATCTTCAAATTTTGTGTTTAGGCTAACGATTGAATATTAATGTACACGTATCTCAGCGTTTTTGAAAATTCTACTCCCGAAGGGGTGAAAAGGGGGATAAATTTGTGTAAAGAAAATCCTTCATTTACGAAGTAAAAATAGCTAAATTTATTATTTTAAGCTTATGGATAGAAAACTAACGCAACTTATATCGTTATTGTTAGTATTTTGACCGCTATGGGGGTGAAATGGGGTAAAAAACCCAAAAATCGATATGGATGTCGTTATTACGATTTTCTAGGATGACGATTACGAAAATAACATTTATTTTGAAGTCCAATACGGTGGACATGATTTAACCCCTTAAGGGGTGAAAATGGGGTTCAAATTTTGTATGGAAAAAGAATATAAAATCGAAATTACAATTTAAAACTTCGCTGGAGATCTCGGCCAGTCTCGGCCAAAAATTATGTCTCGGTCTCGGCTCGGCTAAAATGGCCGAGAATCTCGGCCTATTAGTACCTACTTACGTAGGCCTGAGATTACACTCGTGCGCTTTTGTCTTGCACTTTCTTCTTCGCTGAGGCATGCGTAATTGGAACTAACGCTGTTACGCATGCCACAGGGCATACGCTGACGCATCCTTCACTGTGATTAATCAAATCAAATCAAAATTGTTGATTTCAGTCTTTTGGTATTTTTTTGATGACTTGTGTAGGTAGGTACCTAGTTTAGTTTTACCATTTAAGAATGTGAATGTTATATTAATATAGTGGTGTGGTTGGCGTACGAGCTCAAAATCAATGGAAAACCTCAAACCCATCTACAGCATAGCCGTTTGGCACAAGTATACTTGAAGTCAAAACAATATTTTGGACCCGCAGTTCTTAAAAATTCTTCCCTTAGGAGAGGAGTTATGGGTAATCTTTTTGTATAGGGAAAAAAATTTTTTGTTCTAAATCCTATCATGTATTGCTAAGCCGGTTCTTAAAATATATTAAATTAATACATTTCAGCCACTGTCTTGTTTTAAATTAAATCAAAACACATTTTCAAAATATACCAAGTTTAGGCTCCTGCAGATCCGATGTGGTTAATTTATTTTTTGTAAAATACACCTTAAAATATATTTAATATCCTAATGTCAAACCACAAGAAAGCAATTTTGTAATAATATAATAATACGTTTAGTTCGTGCAAGGGCGATACACGCGCACGCGAATTTTGTTGCAAACTGATTAAGCGACGCTGTTGCCCATAGTACATCGATTTGCTTTTTTTTTTGCCATTTTATAGTAACTTAAAAAAAAACAAAAATCTCGGTCTCGGTCTCGGCCGAGACTATTTTTTAATCGCGGTCTCGATTCTCGGTGAAAAGTGTGTTCGGTCGGTCCCTAGTTGCTGGTAACGTTTTATAAGCAACACTCGGTCCGGTCAGGTGTCGGATGGGTGACCGTTAAAGCTAATTCAGGGCGGCCGCATATTGTAAGAAATAAAACATCATGCAGCTTAGATAGCGGCTTGGATTTAGAAAACTTGAGCACGAAATTATATATAGTGAGTTTACTACCTTATTATAAAACATGCAGAGATTCTAATGCACATATTCATTTTCCGCGGAAACACTTATTTTTCGAAAAAAATAAAGATCTAAGTCTAATTTTTAAACCAGTGTCGTCATTCTTGACGTTTAATGGCGGCGCACTAGGTTGGTAGCACTGCTAAATTGTTGCGATGGTGAATCAAAGACCGCAGGTCACGTGATAGGTGCGAGGAGCGTAGCGACGAGCATGTTAGGTGTACATGAACCCAGCGCGCGAGCCGAGCGAGCGAAGCGAGCGTGCCGCGGCAGCGGCCGGCGAAGCGCCAGAAACGACTTTTTTTACGTGCGAAATTTTGTACGTACGTCCCTTCCCCTTTACCCACCTCTTTTTAGCCTCCTCTGCTTAATTTCTAAATTTTTTGTTTTGAGGTTATGTTTACACAAAAAATTATTTCTTGAAAACTACGCATCACGGACGGATGGGGATTGGAAGAGGGAGTTGTTTCCCTTCCCTCCCCCTCTCTCCCTCCTTTAATTGCCGAAAAACAACAGCAATTTGGCTGTTATCATAACTTTTTTGTGTATTCATTTATATCAATATCTCTGCAAATAGTGCAAGTTTTACACAACAATAAAACTTGTATTATTGAGCAGAGACGATGCACAGCATCTGTGGGAGAGTGCGCCGACTTCCGGTCTAGCTACATCCTGCCAAAGTAGTCATCTGACTTACCCTTTAAGCAGTGTTCCTGTCAAAAAATCGTAAAACAGACTTACTTCCGGTTGGCGCCATTTTTACTTTCACCTATGGAGTCGTTGTAACGAAGTGTCCTCATAGAAGTCTCTCACCAGGAGACCTTAATGGGATGCTGTGCATCGTCTCTGCTCAATAATACAAGTTTTATTGTTGTGTAAAACTTGCACTATTATCGGCATGTGACGATGCACAGCATCTGTGAGAGACGTGTTTATTAACTCCTGGTGACTCCAAACGACGCTATGTGATGCTGTTGAAGGCATGATTAACTTGAGATAACTGAAAACACATTTCAATTCATTGAAATATTGATATAATATGTGTCACTCTGTATCAGAGTTATTAACAGAACTCACTTTTAAAAGCTAGCTTTGATTACTAAATTATTAATATTATTGCTAATCAATTCGAGCAGCAATCTTTTCGTCTCTATGAAGGCTATTAGTTGGAAAAACAATTTATTGTACTAATTTAGGGGGGCAACGGCCGAGCCCAAGGAACCTGCAGCTACGGTTAAACTGCATCTTTCACATGGTTTAATTTAGTTGTAGATTACTTACAGTTCATGAAGTGGCTCGGGGCACATGCTTCTAACACTGATAATATAGCCTTATTGCGTTCACCTCATCGCCTACGCCTATGCGTCTCTGAAACCTTAGTTTTATAACTCACCTCAAACGAATACAGGAAAGATATATTACTATGTTTTAATTTTTAACCTGTCTGTTAAACACTGTGTCCGTCTTTTACCCAAGAGCTGGACTCAGGACGATGTGGTCGCCGACATCGCTGTAGTGGCTCGTAGATACACTTAGAAAGGTGAGGTTGTGTACGCGCCCGATGATAGAAGCAGCAGGCACTAACCTTGCGTGAAGCTTCAAATAATGTGATGTAAGCAGATGTCGGATTATGTTGTATCGAAGCGAACAAACCACCCAAAACCAAGACAGGTGGCTCTTGGATTCTCTGCTCGCTGTTTTTGAAGAGGTATTTGCTACTTTTAAAATGTGTTTTATTAGAAAAAAAAATACATAAACATTATTACATAAACGTTATTTCTAATAATAATGCTCTGGATTTATGTAATAAAATCATCCGATAAGCTAAATTCTCTTCAAAAGGCAGGTATGCTAAAAATCTAGCTAGATGGGCCTTTAGCTTCAAGATATTTATGGCCTAAATTATTATCTCTACAAAATTCAACCTCTTTTTGTGTCACACCATCCCGCCACCAGTTTTCTGAACGTAGAGCTCGAACTTGAGGTGGTGGAAGTGTAGTGCTCTGGTCTAAGAACTGATTCTAAGTTCGGAATCTTATATTTTACATAGTATTCAACAAAATGTAAATTCGTTATTTGCATTAAGCTAAGTTTGTAAGATTGTGTTGTGGGTTTTGTGATAATAAATAAAAATATAAAGAGCTCGTAGATGGAAGTATAGAAGCAAAACGGTACTACTACCAGATATACACTCTTGGCATGGGTCCAAGGTGGTTGCCAGGTGGTGGGACAAGCAGGGTAATCAGGCTCTGTGATCAAAATACCTATACTAGTCAGAACTACAATGACTTCAGCAGGACGTGGGTCTTGTTTAAGGCACCGCATAATCCTAACAATCTTGTGGTAGACAGTTCTCCAAGTCTCATACGGCTGCGACAATTTGATCTGGAGGAACTCCGAAAACGTGGTGCTCACCACTGGTCGTAACAGGTGCCGTCCGGTCGCTTGGCTGCCCCGAGACAGCCTGTATGTTACCTCTTTATACTTATCTGCCAGGTATTCTGCTGTCATTAAGATGTTCCAACGGTCAAGGTGAAGTAGACGCCGTCACGTCATCTAAAGATAGGGCCTGATATGGTTTACCGCTGTAAATTTGTCCTCTTTGCGGTTGCAATGCTCATCTGAGTCCCCGACTCCAACCGTGGTCTGCTGCATCTGTTACAAGGAACTAGAGTAGGGTGTAAACTTGTCACTACCTGATGGTACTCTTACGTAGTTATTTTCAAGTCGCGTTGTACTGGTCCTGATATGTTGTAGTGGCTGTTAGGAGATTCTCTTCGTAACACGCGACTATTACGTTTGTTGAAAGTGCAGTCACTGGGAATGCAAGATTCAGAGTACCTTTGACCAATTTATTTCCTCCGTAGCGACAACATACCAATGCGACGCGCGACCAGCACATCATCAACGCACAAACACGTGAGCAGTGGCAGCTGTGTGGTGCAGTTGTACTCCTGACAACGGTAGGTAAGGTCGTGCTGCGCGAGCAGCGCGTGCAGGTGACGCGTGGGCAACTTGGTGACCAATGCGTGATGAGTACTTATCACTCTTCACCAGCAAGATAAGCAGTGCGTTCTCTCATTCTCTCTTATGCAGTTTTATAAATTTTAGTTTCTGGCTGGGTTCGGTTCAGTTACATTTTTTGATGCTGATGGTCTAATCTAGACTATTGTATCTATTCTCTACTATCTATCCAGTATATATCTACTAATATAACACTGTTTGACCAGCGAGAAGTACAAGTAGACTGTAATTCGCATACCTTTGTGTTGAGTTCTGAAGGTGCTGAGTTACCCTGTTGGCCAAAGCGGTGAAATATTTCGGCGCGCACAATAGGCCAAACGGTAGACAGGCCATTTGGAGGACTCGGTGGTCGTAGACCAGCAGAATTAACCTCCCTTGGGCCTCACAGGTCAAGCTTCGTCATCCAGTCGCCTATTTTGAAAAAGCTGAGGAATCTGTATCTGAAAGGTCAGTTTAAATGGTCAACGATCCATGTCACTCCTCTCCGTCAGGAACCTGGTTAAGTGAGATTAAGTCGATTCCGAATTGTCACCGATCCACTTTCTCCAAGATACCTCACTCCATAAGTTTATGTATCAGCCGAGACATAGCGGTCGCCCGCTATGTCTCGGCGTTTCGAAGGCGTTTCGAAGCTATAAAAAGTACTTGCTGTCTGATGGACGAGCGCAAGCTTGGGGTAAATGGCAGGCGCATTCTCGTTTGACGAGAAGGGCCTACGGAGCACCGAAGCTAACCTGCCACTGCCTCCGATACGCTCAGAGGCAGCCCCATTAGTCTTATGTTAGTGTGATTGATAGTCACCTTACCTTATCGAATGGTCATTCGTCATTCCATTCGTATTCAGAATGTAAGCACACAGTGGAAACTAATCTCAACGGTTTCAAAAAGCATCTGATAAGGCAACGCCACTGTGTGTGACTGGAAACCTGTCCAAAACAAAGGTTTTGACTCGACCAATTCCATGCAATAATATAATGGGCAGCACTACTGTTCGTTCCGGAGACCTGTCACACTTCATTAGTTCTCATCGAATAAGTACTTACACCACGGAGGTAGCTTGCGCAGATCCTCGTGAAGGTTTTTGTTAAGCCGCTTGCTCAGGATACGCTCCTGTCCCAGCAGCTTTCGATATATTTATAATGCCCTTATTTCCGCACACTATTTACATAACCTTGTCGTTAGTTTCTAAAACCTGGAGGTAGGTGTAACTAACATAGGTCTGTACATACATCCATGTAATAAAAAAAATATTGTCAACAATATTCACTTCGAAATAGAATAAAAATGAGCTACGTGGGACATTACCAGAGGTCATACATAACATAATCACAGGTTGATCAAATCGAAATCAATCGCTGTTAAAAGTCAATCTCTTATCAAGTTAACAAAGAAATTGAAAGTCTAAACTGAAAATAATAAACTTAAGACTCAAATATTTTTTAAGCATACCAGCTATATATTGGCAGGCAAGCAGATAATAACAAAATAATTTAAAGACTGAACTGAAAAGACGAATAAGCTTAGACTCAACTTAGTTAATCATACCAGCAATATTCTTATTAGTAGAGATATTGACAGGCTTATTACCGGAAAAAGGCAACCGGTTTTAATCGTACAAGTTGAATAGTTCACCTCCAGGTCTACGAAACCAGGTTGTGCCTTTTAAGAGCCAAAATCGTATCGAATATTTTTCCGATATTACTAAATTTTTCTAAAACCCTAGGCTCTTTATATGCTCCGAGTGAGCAGACGGGATCTTACATTTTTTTTTTTTAATGTTATTATTTTATTATAAAATCAGGATTCAAGTCACTGGTGTCAGAAACGACCACATAGCGATCCAATTGACGGTCAAAAGCTGTAAATCAGTTGGGCCAAGGCACCGGTACAGGTACCACGTTGGTAGCATTGAGGTGTGCGTACCATTGGCGTCTGATGCAGGCACTGCATGCAAAATGGCCGCATTCTAGACAAAATTTTCATCAAAACCGACTAAGACGGTAATACAGCTTTTGTAGCAATGAGCAAATGTAACACTTTTATTTTAGTCACAAGTTCATTAAGTAGTATTAGATCATAGTTCGACTCACCAAGTCTCCTGTGTTTTACCTTGCGTCCGAAAATCGTCAGCGGACGGCTCCGGGCTACAGCTATACAAACGGCGTCGAAGTTTTAAGGCACGTCTGCTATGGCTAGGAAGACGGGACTCTTCGTCGACCTCACGCTCTGCGCGTTTCGAGAGGTCAAAGCACGCGTTTGTTTCACTGACACTGTTAATTACTATTACTAAAGCATAAGCTTAGCATAAAAAAACTTTTCACTTTGAAATCATGAAAAAATTTCGTAGTATTTCAAAATAGATGTTGCTTCGACGAGAAGTAACGACGCTATGAGGACACTTCGTTACAACGACTCCATAGGTGAAAGTAAAAATGGCGCCAACCGGAAGTAAGTCTGTTTTACGATTTTTTGACAGGAACACTGCTTAAAGGGTAAGTCAGATGACTACTTTGGCAGGATGTAGCTAGACCGGAAGTCGGCGCACTCTCCCACAGATGCTGTGCATCGTCACATGCCGATAATATGTACTTCCGCGGAATGGGAGTACCACCAGGGGGGAGGTTACCTCCCCCCCTCCTCCCCCCTTCCCTCAAAACCACCAAATTCGTGCTCAAGTATTCTAAATTTTTACCTATATAGCATGCATGCATGCATTCATTAAAGTAGTATAATTATTTCAAACACAGTTGTACGCGAATGTACATTCGCGAAGGTACATTCAAATCACATTTATCTCGTAAACGTAAGGCGATCAAGCTCTGGTATTTGGCGACAAACTCGCTCGAACTACCGACTACACATAGGAGTTATCAGATTTTCGCTACGACCTTTCGTTCTCGAGATCCAGGTAGAAAGGTCTCTACAGCATATCCTCAAATATCTTCTAAACGCAAGATCGACAAACTCTGATTCTTGGTGACAAACTCCGACAAACTAACGGCTACACACTCGAGTTATCAGATTTTCGCTACGACCTTCCTTTCTCAAGATCCAGGTAGAAAGGTCTCCACAGCGTATCCTCACGTATCTCCTAAACGCAAGACCGACAAAATCTGGTTCTTGGTGACAAACTCCGACAAAATACCGGCTACACCCACGAGTAATCAGATTTTCGCTACGACCTTCCGTTTTCGAGATCTGTGTGGCCCAGCCGAAGAGACGTCTCTACAGCTGGGCCACACGTATCTCCTAAACGGAAGACCGACAAACTCTGGTTTTTGGCGACAAATTCCGACAAAATACCGGCTACACATACGAGTAATCAGATTTTCGCTACGACCTTCCGTTTTCGAGATCTGTGTGGCCCAGCTGTAGAGACGTCTCTTCGGCTGGGCCACACGTATCTCGTAAACGGAAGACCGACAAACTCTGGTTTTTGGCGACAAATTCCGACAAAATACCGGCTACACATACGAGTAATCAGATTTTCGCTACGACCTTCCGTTTTCGAGATCTGTGTGGCCCAGCTGTAGAGACGTCTCTTCGGCTGGGCCACACGTATCTCGTAAACGGAAGACCGACAAACTCTGGTTTTTGGCGACAAATTCCGACAAAATACCGGCTACACATACGACTAATCAGATTTTCGATACGACCTTCCGTTTTCGAGATCTGTGTGGCCCAGCTGTAGAGACGTCTCTTCGGCTGGGCCACACGTATCTCGTAAACGGAAGACCGACAAAATCTGGTTTTTGGCGACAAATTCCGACAAATTATCGACTTCATCATGGCATAGTCAAAAAGTAAGATTTCCAACTTTTTTTTTTGTGGCCCAGCTGTAGTCCGGCACGTGGTTGACAGTCAATGTGTTAAATTACTACCTATAATAAATTATGCATATAGCTCAGTCTTTACTTCAGTCTGCTCATTCTGTAGTAGCCACACTTTTCTCATTGGTAGATTTTTTCTGCCGAGTCTGTACCGCAGCAGCCATCAATATCTCTTCTATGGCGGAAACCTTCTTTTAGAACAGTTCAGGTAGGAGGCCGCTGGAGATGATGAATCTAAAAGCAGATTATAGTCAGTCATTGAGTAAAATAAATAGGTACTGCTTTTACAGACACTGCTAGTAAAATAGAAATATTCTTCATTTGTTTGATAATTTATTGTGCACTAGTAATGTCATTAGTACCTACCTATTTATATCTTTAGGGTTGTGTTAAAAGTTACAAGCTTTCGAAAAATATGTGAACCCAATGTGTTTGACGGAAAGGCGGATTAAAAGCTTTACCTTGAGAGCGGTGGGTTGGCGCCTGCGTTGGGGCGGGCGTCGTGGAATGTAAGGAAGAAGGGCCCGCTCGCGGGCAATTGGGACATTGCCTTCGGACATTGCTTACAATTTTGTGCGCAGGCAAGGCATTCTGAAACATATGCAATGAAAGCACTGTTTACATACTAAGTCAATAGACATTTGCGACAACTAATACAGTAGGTAACGTACAATTTTGATCAGTGTCAGTATCCCTTGTTATGTTGTGAGTGTTACACGAGTAACAATCGCAATATAACGAGGGATACGAACTAAATTTGTAAAACAAGATACATTTCCAAAATGTTTATCAATATAACGTACGATCCCGTTATTGAATCATTTCCCCATGATTGCCTTGGAAAATAACAAAAAGTAACTAAAGGTCATTGAATTTAAAGAAATCAATGATGAATACTTACAATTGCACCTATTTTTCAATTTCATAAAATTTTCTTGTAAGTAAACACATATAACCTCAAACATAAACAACAATGGGTACATTCCAGCAAGCTAATCGCTGAGTGATCGATGGCCAATAAATAGAGTAGAATTTTAACCATGGTAAGTTAAAAAAAAACCTTACTAATATTATAAATGCGAAAGTCCGTTGGTTTGTTACGCCTTCACGTCTTAACTACTGAACCGATCATCACGAAATTTTACTATACCCGCAAATCGGTAATTTGATGGAACCTTGTCACATTAACATATACGTTAACGTCATCCGCAAATAAAAATGGCATATAACAATAAAATTATAGGTAAGTTAATATTAACAGTTGAATTATTATTTTCAATTAAATAGGGTCTAGGTTTATAAAAAAAATACAATTGTTTTTCGTTTTTGAAGTTAAAATACGGCCGCCAGGTTCATTACCAATTTGTGGGGATAGTACATACACGTTGTCAGTGGTACAGAAAAACACCTAGGATACCTTTATCCTGAAAAAACGTATTGTTCCCGAGGGATAGCAAAAAACTCTCCAAGCAGACGAAGTCGCGGGCGGCTGCTAGTAACACACTATAAACATAATTATTTCTTTCCCTAATTAAAATGAATACTGTCTCGGCTATCCGATGACTTAGTGGTTTGTCTGCTGGAATGTACTCAATATCGCCAATTCGCCACAGAACAATATCAAATGTTTAGTTCGTATTTTGTCTTGCAATATTGTTTCTGATAACTCTACGTTTACGAGACTATGAGGTAAAATTATGATCAATAAACATAGTTTTGATTGATTTATGATTAAAATAACGCAATCTGAAGCCAAAATTGAACTTAAAAGTTAAAATTGAGAAAAAAAAATTATGCACAAAACGCACTCATAACATCATTCACTCTTCAATATAGTCAGGGTATACAATCTTAGTACTAACAAAGCAGTATGAGAAAAGAAACGAAACTTTAGTTCCAAAACACGTATATAGATGGCAGGTTTTGCCACAGTTTCTTAAGTAGTCCGCAAGATGGCGCTATGATGGTGGGTCAGTATTTCTAGGGTGACCAGTTAAGATTAAATTTTTACATTAGCCCATTTATTATACGAATCGGTACCTTCGAATTTTGCTAAAACAATGGTTTAGTAATCCACTTTGTTCTTGTGGACATAACTTTTGCATTACAGTAGTCTAATCCTGACTTTCTTTTTTTAAATCATTTCTGATTTGATGAAAAATAAAATTATTTTACAAAATGATGATGTTCCCTAGAAAATTATTTGGTATTTATTATTGTACTAGCTTGCAACACTACAAGCAAATGGCCGCCGGTTCTGTTTACAGTGCTGTGTCGTTATTTTGTTTGTTTTACTTAGTTAATTATCGGTTATTAAGTGTTTCTCCACCTAAGTCCGTTGAGTCGAACTCTCGTTCCTCCGGCCGTGTCGAGTTTTGCGCTTGTGACTATTTTTAAGCTAAGAATTGAGACAGGACTCTTACTTGGACCTTGTGAAGACGGTGTTTGTTTTTATAATGTCTAACAAAGTGTGTTGCGTACCGGGATGTTCAAACAGAGCAGGTACTTATACCTATATTATTCACTCTTTTTTAGGCACACTTGACCAAAGCCATTTAAATGTCGCATCTTCCATAACAATCATTACCAACTCATACTAACCGACCGTACCAATTTCAGGTTCGAAGGACGTTTTGTTTTGCATAAGTTCCCGAATCCAGCTAAGAACAAGGATCGTTTTAATACTTGGGTCTATTCTGTTGGTGGTGAAATTTTGGGTCTCAGCAATGACCATATCTTCAAATACCGCCGTGTATGCCATCAGCATTTCGAAGAAAAGTACTGGTGCCGTAATAATTTGCTCAGCAATATAGCTGTACCAACGAAGAACATGCCAGGTCAGTTTTATAATGCAAACATATTTGTGTACTTGTAAATTTTCCAAGGCTGCTGACAAAAATTTCTAGTCAAATTATTTTGTCATTAAGTCGACCAAGTTGTATGTTCCATTGAATCCCTAAAAACTTAACTCGTCTCATTCTTTCACTCATCATTAATAGGAAAATATTTGTATGACGAGCGAGCATGAGCTTTTGTGACTAATGGCCGGTATACATTTTGATTAGTGTTTAGTGCGAGTGGCTCGTTTAGTGTTTAGTGTTTAGCAAAAAACACGTTCGGACAGTCTCTGATTAGTGTTAAGTAATTGTTTTTTGCTAAACACTAAACGAGCTACTCGCACTAAACATTAATCAAAATGTATACCGGCCATTAGTCATGGATTTTTGTTCATATTAAGTTTATCATCAGTTGTTCAGTCGCCATATATAAGTTAAGTTTTGTGTGGTCCTTGGAGATAAATGTTTGGTGTGAAAGTAATTATTGTTTATTTATAATCTATGAAGAATTTAGTGCAGAATAGATCATATCACAGTATGTAATTTATTGGAATAACGGTCAGTTTATGAATTAAATAAAATTGAGTACGGTCAAATATTGCTAAGTTGCTTGAGTAATATTTAACCTGTCAACACATGGAAAATGAGAAAAGAATTTCTTTTGTTGTCCGGACATCGGAGGCCGCGTGTGTGGGCATTGATGAATGTAATGCTTTACTTTATTTTTTGAATTCAGTAACGAATTGATAACTCTGTTCCTTCCATTTCAAATTCAAAGTGGCTTTATTCGAATAAACTTAATAATTAAGCACTTTTGAATTGTCTATATTCTTTTCCTACCACATAAACATTATAAGACCGCCATTGCCCACCGTAGATTAAAGTTTTAATTTGTAATTGTATGTTTTGTAATGTGTATGTACAATAAAGTGTTTATATAACTATCTATCGAATATTATAGTAAATTCGTTTTTCAAATGTGATATTATTGTTTCAGGATTGACATTGCCAAAATCAACTTTTAGTGAAAGTTTTAGACCCTTGCGATCAATTCAAAATGTGTTGGAAGCATCAACCTCAAAAGGTACTTAACTTTTTATTTTAATTTAATAGATATTTTCCTTAATTTTATAAAATAATAAATGATCAGGGGACCTATTTTTGGATCGCTCGATTGGCGTCGAGCGCTCTTTTCTCTCGATTTTCGTTCGACATCCCATACATTTGAGTTGATTTTTCGAACGAAAATCAGTAGAAACGAGCGCCAGTCGATCGATTCAAAAATAGGGGCCCTGCTCATTATTTTATTTCATTAGATAAGTATCTTATTTCACTATGATAATAATAAATATATACCTACATTTGACTGTTGAATATTGAAGTTTTGAATAGTTTCCAATTTTTTTAACATAATTATGTGTAAAAAAATGTTAACCTTAAAATAATATTATTTCAGGTCCTAAAGCTTCACAAGATAAGGTTCAACCAACTATTTATGATGCTCAAATGAAGGAAAATGTTGGTAAGTTAAGAATAAATTTTTACTCTTAACAAAAATGCCTTGAAGTAATAATTTAATATCAACATCATCTGTTCGACTTTGAAATATCGTGAAGTTGACAATGACATAATGTAATTTATGAAGTTATATTTTTTTTTATTAATAAGTTTACTACAGTATGCTTTTTGAAGTACTTTTAACTTACTTACTTTCCTTTTCAGAACCAGTTCCTGAGACTACTTCCTTAAATATTGCTGCAATTCAATCAACTGGAATTACCAAAGACGTGGAAATTGTTCATATTCCTGGTAAGTCATCATTTTCGATTTGGCTTTTTGAAAGAGTGAAGTTTACAATAACATAATGTAATTTCTGATGTGATACCGGTGATACTTTTATTAATAAGTTTTTACTGCAGTATTTCTTTTGAAGTAATTTTTTATGTAATTTTCCTTTTCAGAACCAGTTCCTGCGACTAATTCTTTGAATGTTGCTGCAATTCAACCTGCTGGAATTATTATTTCTAAAGATATAGAATCAGATCAAATTCCTGGTAAGTCATATAATATTATACAATTTTTGTCACTTAGGGCGACCGCATATTGTAAGAAATTTCTGTCAGAAAAATTCTGACGGTTGGCGGAAGGTACTCGGTGCATACATTTTGTATTAAAACCAGACCAGAGACCAAGCTCAGCTTGCGTTATTTTTACATCACATCCACCACTAGCGCCACCAATCAAGAAAAAATCATTACAGTGAAATAACTATGTTTAACAAAATTCTAAAAACATTTAAAAACTAGTATTAGGTGTGATCTATTTTTGTATGCATTAATTCCTAGTTTGAAGGTATGTGTGTAGTAGTAGTTACAATCTGGATTAACGCCTTTAGCGGCCGCTTTAGGTGTTAATCCAGATTTTAACTACACGAACACATTTAAACCAGGAAAATATGCATACAAAAATCCTTACTAATATTATAAATGCGAAAGTCCGTTTGTTTGTTTGTTACGCCTTCACGTCTTAACTACTGAATCGATCATCATGAAATTTTGCATACACGTTGTCAGGGGTACAGAGAAGTACATAAGGTACCTTTCATCCCGAAAAAGTGCTGTTCCCAAGGAATAGCAAAAAACTTTCCACGCAGACGAAGTCGCGGGCGGCCGCTAGTATTATAAATGCGAAAGTCCGTTTGTTTGTTTGTTACGCCTTCACGTCTTAACTACTGAATCGATCATCATGAAATTTTGCATACACGTTGTCAGGGGTACAGAGAAGTACATAAGGTACCTTTCATCCCGAAAAAGTGCTGTTCCCAAGGAATAGCAAAAAACTTTCCACGCAGACGAAGTCGCGGGCGGCCGCTAGTATTATAAATGCGAAAGTCCGTTTGTTTGTTTGTTTGTTACGCCTTCACGTCTTAACTACTGAACCGATCGTCATGAAATTTTGCATACACATTGTCAGGGGTACAGAGAAGGACATAGGGTACCTTTCATCCCGAAAAAAAGTATTGTTCCCGAGGGATAGCAAAA
This sequence comes from Agriphila tristella, assembly GCA_928269145.1. NCBI lineage: Eukaryota > Metazoa > Arthropoda > Insecta > Lepidoptera > Crambidae > Agriphila > Agriphila tristella. The sequence goes on along the minus strand of OV743431.1, from coordinate 19,650,544 downwards.
AACTTTTCAAGCAGATGAAGTCGCGGGCGGCCGCTAGTAGTTTATAACTAAAACTAGTTTTATATTTTTCAGAACTTTACTAAACATAGTTGACAACAACATTTTGTAATGATTTTTTCTTGATCGGTGGCGCTAGTGGAGGCTCGGTGCGTCCTTAAGGCTGCATGACTGGTCACACAAACCAATTTAAAAACGATTTTACTAAGAAATTTTGAGAAAAGCCTTATAATGTACTGGAACTGCAAGCTATTTACATTGCCTCGTTAACTTCCCATTCTCGGCTGTAATGTCCTATCGTTAATGATAAATGCCTACAATGTCTATTGTTTATTAAATATGCTGTAGATTGTTTTTCATTTATGTTATTTTTAAATTGCAGAGAGCAGTATAACTGGTGTAACCAAAGTTGTGCATAGAAGAAAACGATGCACTCCTGTATCTCAAGTTGAGCAGCATTTGCGTAGGAAGCTCATACGAGTTGGAGTCAGGTTGAGCAAATGCCGCAGCAAAGTCAAGAAACAGGCACTCAAGATCAAAGCCATGCAAAATATTGTTTCACATCCAGAACTATCAAAAGCTCTTGACAATTTGCCCAGCACGGCAAAAACATTAACATTGTTGCAATTTCGAGAGCATAAAAAAGGCCTTAAAGGACGACGTTTTTCACTGAAAGAAAAACTAATGGCTTTGTCTATTTTTAAACAAAGCCCCAAAGGGTATAGATTTTTCCGAAAGATATTTATCTTGCCTTCACCGCAGACACTGGTCAAATTAATAAATATGGCAGATATCAAGCCAGGTATCAATGAAGCAACACTACAGCAGATCAAGAAGGCGGCTGAAAAAATGAAAATAGAGGATCGACTGTGCATGGTATTATTTGATGAAATGTCACTCAAATGTAGTTTAAGTTACAATGAGAGGAAAGATTATGTTACTGGGTTTGTTACCAATGGTAAAGAAACGCGCCCTGAGCAGATCATGCTCAAGTCTTTATGCTGAGAGGCTTGATAAAAAATTACAAGCAGCCAATTGCTTACACATTTTCGCAAGCTGCCACAAAGGGGCCTGAATTGGCAGCTCAATTGAAAGCCGTTATTGGCAAATTGCAAGAAGCTGGTCTGATTGTGGTTGCCACTGTATGTGATCAAGGGACTAACAATGTACAATGCATAAAGCTTTTAATGCAAGAAACACAAGCTACACTTTTAAGAAAAGGAGAAGAACAAAAAGGAAATTATTTTCTTATAAACGAGCATGAGATAATACCTTTGTATGATCCACCCCACTTAATGAAATGTATCAGAAATAATTTAATCACAAAAGATTTGCAATATATTAAAGACAAGAGTAAGAAAAAAGCAAAATGGTCACATGTACTTGGTTTGCACAATGAAAACCCAGGTTATCGAGGAATAAGACTTGTGCCGAAATTAACAGACTATCATTGCTTCCCAGCAAAAATCCCTAAAATGAAAGTTAAATACGCTACACAAGTTTTCAGCCAAACTGTAGCAACAAACATGGGCTACCTTGCAGGTAAGCATATGATTACTGTTCAATATTTGTATTTATTGTATAATTGCTCATAAAAAGAGACTGCGATGGAAGGTACTTACTGATAGCGTTTGACTCTCTACTCGGTGTTGTTTTATTATTGGAAGTATTAATTTTCTATTTCATGAGAAATACAATGCTCTCTACTTTTTTACTTACTCGAAGTAGGTTGTTTATACATAAATAGTTCCCAGATAGTACCATCCATCAGAGAAATACACCGTTATTTTTAAAGTATACCTAAAAATGAAAAGGGGTGTTCAGACCACGTTAATGAACAACTTTTACTATGGCGCCAACCACGACGCTAAAAAAATCAGCTGTTCCATAGAAAAGTACATCATCGACTCGACTATGATGTATGTAACAGCTGTTTTTTTTTCACGATTTCGTGGTTGGCCCCATGGTAAAACACCCCTTTTCATTTTTAGATATACTTTAAAAATAACGGTGTACTTATAGAAGTTTGCCAAAATGTTCAAAATCCACACTGTCAAAATTATGAGAACATAATTATTTTTTGATTAGTTACCACAGTATTATTCCATCTTTATCATTAAGGCGCTTTCCTGACCGAAAGTGGCGCCGCGGTGAATTTTATTTAATATTATAATTCTAATACACAATTTTAATAAAACTTCTCGTGGAATTTTAGGGCCCATAATCTAGTAATTTTAGACGGTATCATTACATTCCCTCGTAGTCACTGCTAGAATTACATAGCAAAACTGCTAAAAGTAGCCGTTTTTGACACATTTGCTTTCTACTTCTACGAATGACTGCGAGGGAATGTAGTGATACCATCTAAAAATACTAGATCATTTAGCCCTAAAAATTCCACTTAAAATCTTTTTCTGTTAACAACTTATTAAATAAAAACCTCTAAGGGCGCCACTTTCGGCCAGGAAATCGCCTTAAGGCGCCGTACTACCCACTACTAGCGCCGCCAATACATTTATTTTTATTACTCGTAAACTAAGTCAAAATTTAAAAAAGTTAAGATCATGCCCTGCTAAATTGTCTCTAATATTTTTCGAATAACTCTGCAACAGTTTTAATTCTTTCTGTAAGTTTTAAAATCCATTTTAGCTCAAAGTGGCCACTTTTGACTTGAATGGATTTTAAAACCTACATAAAGAATGAAAACTGTTGAAGAGTTTTTCAAATAATATTATAGACCATTTAGGAGGGCATGATATTAGCTTTTTTTAATATTTATCTGGCTTAAAGGTATTAAAAATAAATGTATTGGCGGCGCTAGCAGTAGGTACTACGGCGCTTTAAGCATTTAATGCTATTCACTATTTGACATAAAGCTTGTAAGAAAGAAAATAAAAATAATAAGTCCTTCTTCGAGTCATGGATTTCAAAGCTTAACCACGCTTAACTGTAACTGTTTCTAACAATCATGTTTTATTTATTACAGATAAAGGAATTCTATCACCGGAATGCAAGGAAACGGCCGACATATTGTTATTTTTCGACCGACTCTTCGACTCCGTCAATGGGAGCTTCGGGAAAAGAAAAAAACATGGAAAGCCACTCCTAGGACCAGCAACTCCTACATCAGTACACCATGAAGTATGGAAAGACTCAAAAATAATGTTAAAGAAAATGAAATTCATTAATTCTCAATCTTTAAAGGACGAAAATGTTCCTACTATTAATAACTGGGTATGGACAATAGAGAGCATAGAGTTATTGATAAAAAAACTGAATATCAAATATGGGATAAATTCTATTTGGTTGCGGCATCTGAATCAGGACCCAATCGAAAACTTTTTTGGGTCCATTAGAAGCCATGGGTGTCGCAATGTGAACCCATCTCCCGAAAAATTTGAGTCTGCGTACGCTACATTATTGGTGAATAGCCTCTCTAGTGTCCATGCTCCAGGCGCAAATTGTGAAACTGACAATTGTTATGCGCTTAGTAACATAATCATCGTGGACAGGGACTGCAAAGAGAAACCTTTATGTGAGTTAAACAATATACCAGATGTAACAATCACACCCCTTGAAGACAAAAATGACCCACGAAAAATGGGTGCTTTACAGTATGTGAGCGGATATTTTGTAAAAAATGCTAAGAAAAAAGTCTTCAAGGGGTGTAGTCAATGCAAAAAAGATATGTTGAGTACAAAAGAATTAGAATATATAAAATATAGAGAATATTGTAATAAAAAATGGCTTTGCAGTCCAAGTCACGCTCTCTTGTGCTGTATATCAAGTCTGCAAGATATCAATTATACAATTTTAAAAGAAAATATTGAAAAAAAAAATCTAAGTGAGTTAATTAAAACGATAGTATTAATATATGTAGAATTTGATTTTATCAAATGTGAAAAACATAAAGAATTGTTAATAAATTATTTAATAATGATATCTTGCAGATTTTTCATATTTAATTATTGCAAAGATCTAAATAAAATATTAAACAATAAAAGAGAGTGTGACGATGACACCGATGTTTTTAAAGCAAAAGCAAAAAAATATTATCAAAAATGTTTTAAAAGAAAAAATAAATAATGTATATATTTATTTAATTTACATCGTGTTTTATTTCTATCCAGTAACTACCTTGGTAGATTTTTTAAGGGACCGATTTTTCATACCTTTGTTAAGGCTTAATCAGAGAATAGATTTGATGTTTTGAAACTCAGATTTATTCCCTGATTAATTCTTAACAAAGGCATGAAAAATCGTCAAGGAAAAATAAACTAGTTTCCCAGCTAGCTCGAGCATCACATGGTGATATTAGTTCCAAAACTCGCGTAGAGATGGCGGTACTGGGTAGTTTCCTATTTTACCGCCTGAGTTAAGTCTCTATTCCCTATATAAAAAAGTACTCTGTGAATATAGTTGTCTGTATTTGAAGTCAATTGGGCTTCAAGTTCAACATGAATTTTACGCGATACCAAAAATTGAAGGCAAGACTGGTTACATTGGCTTGACTGAAGTCAGGTTACCTTAAGTTAAGAGTAAATAGCCGATAGACCCGCAGGAAGGTAACCACAGACTAAAAAACATAAGGGTTGCTATACACAGCATAATAAGGCACGTTCAGATGTGCAGACATTGTTTCTCAACACACATTGAGTTCGACCTACGGGTCTATCGGCTATTTACTCTTAACTTAAGGTAACCTGACTTCAGTCAAGCCAATGTAACCAGTCTTGCCTTCAATTTTTGGTATCGCGTAAAATTCATGTTGAACTTGAAGCCCAATTGACTTCAAATACAGACAACTATATAATGATGTTATGAGTGCGTTTTGTGCATATTTTTTTTTCTCAATTTTAACTTTTAAGTTCAATTTTGGCTTCAGATTGCGTTATTTTAATCATAAATCAATCAAAACTATGTTTATTGATCATAATTTTACCTCATAGTCTCGTAAACGTAGAGTTATCAGAAACAATATTGCAAGACAAAATACGAACTAAACATTGGATATTGTTCTGTGGCGAATTGGCGATATTGAGTACATTCCAGCAGACAAACCACTAAGTCATCGGATAGCCGAGACAGTATTCATTTTAATTAGGGAAAGAAATAATTATGTTTATAGTGTGTTACTAGCAGCCGCCCGCGACTTCGTCTGCTTGGAGAGTTTTTTGCTATCCCTCGGGAACAATACGTTTTTTCAGGATAAAGGTATCCTAGGTGTTTTTCTGTACCACTGACAACGTGTATGTACTATCCCCACAAATTGGTAATGAACCTGGCGGCCGTATTTTAACTTCAAAAACGAAAAACAATTGTATTTTTTTTATAAACCTAGACCCTATTTTATTGAAAATAATAATTCAACTGTTAATATTAACTTACCTATAATTTTATTGTTATATGCCATTTTTATTTGCGGATGACGTTAACGTATATGTAAATGTGACAAGGTTCCATCAAATTACCGATTTGCGGGTATAGTAAAATTTCGTGATGATCGGTTCAGTAGTTAAGACATGAAGGCGTAACAAACCAACGGACTTTCGCATTTATAATATTAGTAAGGATTTATTTTAACTTACCATGGTTAAAATACTGAATACTCTATTTATTGGCCATCGATCACTCAGCGATTAGCTTGCTAGAATGTACCCATTGTTGTTTATGTTTGAGGTTATATGTTTACTTACAAGAAAATTTTATGAAATTGAAAAATAGATGCAATTGTAAGTATTCATCATTGATTTCTTTAAATTCAATGACCTTTAGTTACTTTTTGTTATTTTCCAAGGCAATCATGGGGAAATGATTCAATAACGGGATCATACGTTATATTGATAAACATTTTGGAAATGTATCTTGTTTTACAAATTTTAGTTCGTATCCCTCGTTATATTGCGATTATTACTCGTGTAACACTCACAACATAACAAGGGATACTGACACTGATCAAAATTGTACGTTACCTACTGTATTAGTTGTCGCAAATGTCTATTGACTTAGTATGTAAACAGTGCTTTCATTGCATATGTTTCAGAATGCCTTGCCTGCGCACAAAATTGTAAGCAATGTCCGAAGGCAATGTCCCAACGCCCGCCCCAACGCAGGCGCCAACCCACCGCTCTCAAGGTAAAGCTTTTAATCCGCCTTTCCGTCAAACACATTGGGTTCACATATTTTTCGAAAGCTTGTAACTTTTAACACAACCCTAAAGATATAAATAGGTAGGTACTAATGACATTACTAGTGCACAATAAATTATCAAACAAATGAAGAATATTTCTATTTTACTAGCAGTGTGTAAAACCAGTACCTATTTATTTTACTCAATGACTGACTATAATCTGCTTTTAGATTCATCATCTCCAGCGGCCTCCTACCTGAACTGTTCTAAAAGAAGGCTTCCGCCATAGAAGAGAGATTGATGGCTGCTGCGGTACAGACTCGGCAGAAAAAATCTACCAATGAGAAAAGTGTGGCTACTACAGAATGAGCAGACTGAAGTAAAGACTGAGCTATATGCATAATTTATTATGCATATAGGTAGTAATATATAGGTAGTAATTTAACACATTGACTGTCAACCTACGAGTACACTCGTAGTCTGTATATTACTACGAGTATACTCGCTTGGCAGCCAATGTGTTAAAAAGTTAACTGTTTTATGTTTATTATTAAATTGACAATGTACTACTGAAGTGACTGATTTCAGAGCACTCGCGGTACAAAACGACATTTTAATTCCTAAAATTTTCTCTTTTGCTTCATTCTCGAGTGAAGCTGCAGCGGATTACTCTCTATTGTCAATTTAATAAGGGCGCAGTCTGCACACTAGCGCCGCTACTGAAACGAGAAGTGCTTAAATAAAGACGAAATTGTGAATCCACGACAAAGTGGCTACTTTTACCAAAAAAAACAAACTAAACGACAGGCTAGAAAATATTGTTTAAGTGATAAAAAGTACCACAAAGCTTGTTCGGAGTGTGCACTACAGAGATATAATTTACAATTTCGTCTTTATTTAAGCACTATGATTCTCGTTTCAATGGCGGCGCTAGAGTGCAGACTGCGCCCTATTTTTACCCGACTACGGCGAAGGCAAAACGGAGAGTTAATGATTTTTAATTGATAGTTTTTAAATTGGAATTGAAATATATTTCATAAGCTTTAGTGAAGGCTGTGCTATGTACCTAATGACTATAGAGGTTTCAAAATAGAATACATATCACCCAAGTTATTTTTTTTATAATACTTATAACAGTATTGTGTTAAATATTGTTAAAATATTAAACTATAGTAGTAAAGACTTTATGTTTAATAATAGTACACTGTACCTAATAATTATAGTAGTTTTAAAATAGTAGATTATACAACAAGTGAAAAAAGAAGGAATTTAGTTCGAGGTACTATGTTGGATCCCGAGAGCAGCGAAGGATTCTAGAGTTGAATCCCGAGCGTAGCGAGGGATTCAAAAGTAGAATCCTGAGCGAAACGAGGGATACAAAGGACCGAGATGAATTTTTTTTTCACGTGTTGTGTACTCTACTTTTTACCATTGACTGCGAGAAAACATAATAGCAGTACTTACACCTATAGTACTTATTTATAGTTATCAAATTTTATTATTTAGATAGGTAATCGGTAATTTAACCGTTAGAAAATAGTGAAACTATAAGTTTTCCAATAACATAAAACAACCATGCTATGAGGGAAATTACATGATCAGTCTGACATCAGTCCATTTCATCAGTTTGTATAGACTTTGAATTTTTACAGACTGAAGATCGTACCAAACTGATGGAATGGACTGATGCAAGACTGAACATCTAATCTCCCTCTAATATAAAGAAAAGAACCCAAAGATAAGACACTAAAAAGAACCTAATTAATTTGGCGAGATATTTTTTTAGAAAAGAACCCAAAGATAAGACACTTAAAAGAACCTAAATAAAATTGGCGGGATATTTTTTTTTATTTAATTGTATAACTATGGCTTTATCTATGGAATAGCTCCATACTTTCAGCACGTTTTTTTTTTTTTTTGTACATAATTCATACGATGAGCGCTTGTTCCAAATTCAAATAATTTTTATTCACTCGGTGAATAAAATCGCTTATTATTCACTCTTTTCGTTGAATTAAACGCACTTTTTAGAGTGGCGATGGTAAAAAGGAATAATACTTAAGTTATTAAATTTATTATGTTTTTGAAAATGTTGTTTAATTATAACTACCTACTTATGTGAATACCTTTATATAGGTGGGAACTGTAAAAAGTAAAAACAATTATTGATATAAAAATTCTCTTTATTCCAATACTTAAGGCTTTCATTCAACCTTTCCTATATCTCCTCCTAACACAGTACGTAATTCCTGACTGCCTTATTAATAAAGAATAAGTTTACAACCCGGCTAAACAGCAATATTGCTTGTTGGCAATTTACCTCAGTATTAATAGGGCCGTGAAGGTTTATCATCTAGCAATATACGCTTTTAACTATAACTTGTGCGTATGCTAGCAATCGAACCCGGAGCTGCAGCAAATACTCCGGTTTTGTACCTACAATCAAAGACGTCAAGTGACGCCCTCATCTTAATTATTGCTCACTAAGTACAAAATGTATTAAATATTCACATCTACTGATTGAAGCTAAGGTGCTATAGTTTATTTACAAACAATAACCTCTGTAAAATGTATGTCATTATAGTTTTAGTAGGCAAAAGAGCAAAAAATGGCCACTTAGGCACTGTTTTTGGCTACTATTTAGCTTCAATCTCTACACACGTGAATTTTCGATACATTATGTAATTACTTAGCGAGAAATAAATTAAATTAAGTTGAGGGCGCCATTGACGTCTATAGGAGCCTTAGAGCTAAAACGCACTAGCGGCAGGTTATAGTATGTACAGTCCGCCGCAACGACACAAATGCCGACCCATAGGTGAGTGCCTAGCGACTGACTGTCCGGCGGAATGGGTTGGTCCTCGTCACACTGTTTCGGTCCTTACTAGTAAATAAAGGTACAGAATATAATAATACTAAAATTAAGGTTCTTATTGATTGTTGTACATACACGAAGAATTTAAATTATGCAAAATTATGACTTGATCCCGTAGTTCTGACATTCACAATACCTATACGAGGAGTGGCTGGAAGGAAAGTAATCTACCTACCTAAGTTTGAAAGAAAACACAGATGGATGAGTCCCTTGCAACTTAAATACATTTATCATTAATGACGTATTTCCATTAGAAAATTTGTATTGTCTTGGGCATCACAATGGTCATTCACAGCATCCTTTATTTCTTCTCCGTTGAAAGACCTCTCCTCAATTTTCTGCACATGGATTTGCAGAGATCAACCGGCTGTAACATACAAATACATATAAATATTATGTACCTTATATTTGACTTAAAATGTAGAAGGATAGCGTATGACAAATCAATCATCTACGAAGATGCTGTGGCAATGATAATGACGAAATTTTTGTAAACAAATCACCATAATTTTTAGTATTATGTGTAACTATTTCACTAAATAAACATAAAATAAATGATAACAAAAATTCTATCATAATAAAAATATTACCTACTAAGTTATGGTCACAAAATTCCATCCATGAGGTATAAGTATTTAATATAGGTAAGGAAAAAAATATTTTATAGTCTACCTGAGAACCAAAAGTGGCAGCCTTCTTCATGAAGCCACTGTCTCCCCTTCCAGCTGGACACATTCCACACAGGCACAGGTTTCATGACTCACACCACTAAATGTCACATCAAAATGTGAAGAATATGTAGATCTTCTTCATTCCTAAAAATAATTAATGTAATAATTATTATTTACAAATTAAATTTAAGGTAATTTAAAGTAAAATGTTGGTCTGCGTAAACTAACAACAACAAAACAAAATTCAAAGAATGACAGCGCTTTAGATTTCTCTAGTTGTGTGCCATCAATATCTTTCCTTCTTTGGTTGCGGTTGGAGAGTTAGGTTTGAGGCAGTTTTTCTTTCATATTTTAACATAATTGAACTGTATCATATCAAATAGGTAATTAATGTGGTTAGCATACCTTTGTGTTGCTTGTGATCTTGAAAACATTTTTTTTCTTAATACATATCTGACACACTCAGACATTGTAGTCTGCGAAAGGTCAAGGATCCTTGCACTACACGTTTTGTTGGTTTGGTAACCACCACTTAGATTTAATGCAATGCAGCCAAAATCTGAAAAATAACAAAAAAAAATTAGTCGTGTTGAGGTGAGTTCTAAGTATTTACCACATCAATTAACGTATAAAGTACCTTATGTAATTAATCTCCGGGCGTACACGGCTGTAGACCTTCAACTTCTTGGTAGAAACAAGGAAGAATTGGAGTACGAAGATATTCACTTTAAAATCTGTTTAAGGCTTCTCTCTTCTGCCACAGCACGGCAGATTGCTCGTTATTAAAAAATAATCGAGTTATTACTCTAATACAATCAATAATAATGAATATTAAGCTCAAATCTTGATAAAATAATCGAAGCCAGTGACTAATTTACTCTTGGCTTCATTTGACATTACAATCGGGCTATCACGGTTGACTTTTCTTTTTTAATTTTTACGCGATACCGATAACTGTCAAATCGTATAGGAAAATGAAGCTAAAGATTCACTCTTTAGCTTCGTCAAAAATATTAAGTTAAGGTAATTACGCGATACCTACCGCAAGTTCAAGTAACCTGTCATCAAATGTCAAAACTCAAACCAATTGGGCTTGGATTTTTTAGCCGATAGCAGTGTTGCCAGACCGTGGGCAATTTCCCACGCCATGGGCAATTTTAGGATTTTTTTGAAAAAAGGGCAAAAAGAGCGGAAAGGTCTTGGAACCGGTAAAATATGGGCAATTTTGGAAATCACGGAACTCACTAACCAGAAATCACATAAAAACACCTGGCACAAAGTACAAAATCACAGTTTAGGTTGGGTATCCATAGACGTTTCATCCTATAGAACCATCTAGGAACGAGCCCAGCACCTGCGTTTAAGATTTCGCAGATAAAAATAGTTTAAAGCTAGGGTTTCCTAGGATGACGGTGCCGTCATATTACGGCCGTAATATAGCGGCGTTGAATATTGTCTATGAAAACAATATGGCGACACCGTAACGTCAGAAACCGCGCCGTATTGTTTACATAGACAACGTTCTACGCCGCTAAATGACGGCAGTAATATGACGGCACCGTCATCCTAGGAAACCCTAGCTTAACCGATGTAGATCGACTGGGCTACATTTTTTGCCAAAATATTTTGATCGACCACAGTTGCCCAGACGTTTAATTGACTAAAGGGAGCGGAACGGGAACTTTCGAAAAATTAAGATTGTTCTAGGTACAAACAGGGGTGTATTTACCCTAGGGTCCAAGGGGGCCATGACCCAGGGCGCCAGGCTGCGAGGCGTCGTGAGCTTCGGGACGCCTTTTGAAATTATTCGTGAGAAGGGTTACAATTTTTTTACAACAATTTAAATTACAACGATTTTTTTCAATTTTTTTTTTACATAGTAGATGAAACTAACTGTAAATGGCGCTGCGTGGCCGTTTTTTTAACGTTTTTACAATAGAGAAGCAAGACTACGAGATAAGTGGATGAAACTGACAAAAAATCGCGCTGCAAGGACGTTTTTTTATAATAGACAGCCAAGATTACAAGATTAGTAGTATTTTTATTCGTGAGTAGGGTTCCTGTTTTTTACAATAAATAGCGTCAGCCACCCCTAGGGCTTAGCTTTAGGGCGCATTTCATAATTAGTTATACCAATCATTTATTGACGAACTGCAGTGCATAATGTTCATTTTCCGTTCATGATGTTACGTGATTAGTAGATAAAACTGACTAAAAATTTAGTTGCGCGGCCGTTTTTTTTTGTTACTTATAGTCAGGCAAAATCACAAGATTAGTGGATGGAACTGACAAAAAATCGCACTGCGCGGCCGTTTTTTATAATAGACAGCCAAGATTACAAGATTAGTAGTATTTTTATTCGTGAGTAGGGTTCCTGTTTTTTACAATAAATAGCGTCAGCCGCCCCTAGGGCTTAGCTTTAGGGCGCATTTCATAATTAGTTATACCAATCATTTATTGACGAACTGCAGTGCAGAATGATTCAATATTTATTACTAAATTAACAAGTGCGTTGGTCTGTGTCATCTTTTCAAAAATCTCTCAATAAAAGGAAGGCAAACGAACTATATCCATACTATATTTAGGCTATATTTAACTCGGTTTTAAGAGTTTTGCGTCGTGAAACGTATAGAAAAGAACGCTCTTTACGAGAAATTATGGCAATATTTATAGATATTTGCCATCGGCATGCTATTGGCAACATTATTCTTCTCGAGCTCGAGAGAGCTTTGTCTACGGAAGTGAAAGCTTTTTTGAGTGTCTCTTTATCTTAGAACTTATTAAAAAATAAGTATCATGTTTAAACTAAATCATTTCGAATCATTTTAGATAATTTCGACGTTCATTGATGTTGAAATAAAAATATTACATTTTAAAATTCATATTTGTATTAAAAGACATAAAAAGGTTGTAAAATTCTGAGAGCGAGTCCCACCTGTGTGCTCAGCAATCTAGAAGGTCGAGACGACAAGTCTTCGTAGACAAGAGTCCCGTTTGCTCATGCTACGCGTGCAGGGCGCCGGATCTTAAAATACGTCCCTGGGTACAAAGCGTGTCATTATACGATAGTTTCCCCTACATGTCGTTGCTTTAACGATTATGGGCGATTTTGTGTCGGAAAGGGCAGTTTTAACAACCTGTGTGGGCAAATGTGTTGTTCGGGTCTGGCAACACTGGCCGATAGAGCTGCTAATCTCAATGGGTGGTAAGGTTTATTTCAAATTATTTTGCATCACGTTGGATACCCCCTCGCGCCCCACCCGCGCGTGATTATATTCTCTTTGACCCGCGCCTGACGCACGGCACGACACGTCGACACGACCGCAGTCAGCAGTTGGATTGGATATTGCTTAGAGTAAGCCTTTTGTTGCTCGAAGGGATATTGGATAGCATTATCTTCCAAGTTGAATCATTTGGTTTGAGTCGTGGTCGAGTGCCCTTTGTGCATTGTGTGTGCATTTTATTTTAGTTAAAAAAAGTATTAATTCCTTAGATTTGGTGCTTCAATTTTGCTTGTAAGTATGTTTTTATTAACTGCATCAATAATTATAGGAAGTAGGCTTAGTTGAATGAATAGGTAATAATATGTATTATATTCTATAGTATAGTAATATAATTAAATACCTCCTTGCAATGCAATGGGTAATAATTATGCTATCACAAAAAAAATAGAGAGAGACAGATGCTATCATAAAGGGTTTATTTAACAAAGAAAACATCACGTTACGCGTTACGATTGGGTTCATGGGCGTACCTAGGTTCTTTCTCCGGCATATATATAAAAAAGGGGTCCCGTCGAGATGTATAGACATTAATTCAGAAACTACGTAAAGTATAAATTATGTTATAACAGTGCTGTAACTTGTGAACCGGCTCAATATATATATACACAAAAGTCTCCTGGTCTCATTAACATATGCCTTTAGGTTATGGGCCACACGCTAGAGGTTGTGGCCCTATAGAGACCGGGAGTGAAAATAATAAGAGAAAAAGTGAGTTTTGCATTTGAGATGATTATTTTGAAATAACATATAACTGACAGAGTTGGATAGAGGCCTTAGCAACGAAGTTTGTTGACAAAATAGTGTTGCTAAGGGCAATGAAATGAAAGTGTCAATAGATAAATAATGATTACAAATAAAATAAAATGAGGGATGATTTAAATTATGAAATGATTAAGCTGGTGAAAATCTTATGAAGGTGAATTTTATCTGAATTTTAAAGTTGAATTTGAAATTACACTTTTGGCCGTGGAAAGTAGTATGATGAAGAAAATATGGTGAAAATAAATGGACTAAAGATGAACAAACAAGAGAAGAGGAAACAAGTTAAAATTCAACAGATAGGAATGAAGGGTGTCGAGAAGATGGAGAAATAGAAGGAAATAGAAGTTTTGGAGAAACAAGAGATAGTAAAACAAATGACAGTCAAACGAAGGTAGAACAAGTGACGGTGAAACAAATGAAAGTGAAGAAAGTTATGGAAAATTTTATTTTTTTGTGAAGAACTGTTTTTTTTGGAATAAGTTTATTTTGAAGAAGTCTTTTGCCGAGTATTTTATGATGGAGGAGGTCGAGCAGGAGGCAAAGAATAGTCGAGCAGGAGTTATATGATGATGAAGTTGAGAAGAAGAAGGTTTTATAATGTAATGAAGAAGGAAGAAGTTTTTTAGGATGATGAATCGAGTGGGAGAAAAGTAGTTTTTTAATGATGATGTGTCGAGTGGGAGAAAAATGTAGAAGTTTTATAATGATGATGAGTCGAGTGGGAGAAATGTAGAAGAAGTTTTATAATGATGATGAGTCGAGTGGGAGAAAAGTAGAAGAAGTTTTATAATGAAGATGATGTTGAGTGGGAGTAAAGTTTTATACAGAAGACGTCGGGAAGGAGAGGTTTAATAGAAGATGTCGAGAAGGAGATTTTATATAGAAGAGGTAGAGAAGGAGTAATTTTAGAATATTGAAGAAGTTGAGTAGGAGCGAGATAGTTTTGAGAAGAATTATTTTATGAGAAGAAGATAGAGATAGAGATGAAGAAGTTTATTAGAAGATAGAATATAGAATTAAGGAGGTGCTTGTGTTCGTTAAGGGGGTGCGTTAAATAATGATTCATTTAAGGGGGTGTGGGATTAGAAAGTAAATGAATCATCATTTAAAATGAAATGTTTTTGATATCCAAGTGTATTTTGATATTTCTTGTGGTTAAGTCTGATGTTTAGTTAGTTAGGTCTTTGGTTTGGATTATTGTATGTGTCGTCTGAGTTAGGTTAAAGTTAGGTTCCTGGGTTGGGTTAAAGGTTAATGTAACTTGGTAGGACTTAAGAAGTCTATAAATTTGGCAGGTGATTCGAAATTTATCATGATGTTGTACTGGTAGGTAGAAAACTGTTTTAGTCAGTATGGTTAGCATGTGCAGCAGATTGAGGGGGTGTGTTGAGGGAGGTTTCTAACCTATATGCTCTGCTCTGTGGTACATTCGGAATTCAAGTGAGTTTGATTATGTCAATCTGCCTGCACATCTGTAGTTTGACGTATTCATTGTAAAGCCGTGGTATCGAAAGGTTGTCATAGAGTTATATTAGGAAAGCTATCTGTTGAAGTGTGAAATTATGTTATAAAGTGTAAGAGTGATCAATAAACATGTGTACAAAAGTCTCCTGGTCTCATTGCCACAACCCTTCAGGAAATCAAATTCTTCAATAATCAGATTTGTCAAATAAATAAACATGCTCAAATTAAAATACTTAGGTACTTTTTTTAAATGAGTTTTATTTCCCATACATTCTCGATCAGGGTTGCCGCATCAGAAGTTCATAATCTATACATATAACACTCTAAATTGATTGATTGTTGGGATAGGCGTGGAGCCCTAACGGCTGAAGGTAGAGACACTATTTTTGGAGGGTAGATACCTTTCATGATGTAGATGAGCACTAAGAAAGGGTTATGGAAAATTCTCGTTATACAGGGTGCTACAGCGTGTTCCAGTTTGTATGGAGATTTGTATAGGGCTGAAGGTAGAGACACCATTTTTGGAGGGTAGATACCTTTCATGGTGTCGATGAGCACTAAGAAAGGGTTTTGGAAAATCCCTATATACAGGGGTGCTACAGAGTGTTCCAGTTTGTGCATATTTTTTTAAGGGAAAATTTAAATGTGTGGAATTAGGTCTACTGATGAATTCCTAGGTCTATTGGTAATCCGTGACTTTCAAAATAAATGCACTTCTATGTTAATCACCCGAACGAAGTTGCGGGCAAAAGCTAGTATCTATATAAAATTTGAAAATGTCGGGATTTTGGGGTTGTTGTCAGGATAAAATAAAAAAATAACTCTTATGCTTGTATACAGAAAGGAAACGGCCGCGCAGCGCGTTTTAGGCACCCATTACACGGTAGGTTTTGCAGTTGCTGTCAGTTTAACCACAGTCACGGGCTGTGTGTGACTGACGATTAACCTACCGTGTAATGTAGTGACTGATGGTTGCATGATGTGATTTGTTCTTTTCATCAGTCAAACGTAATTCATGACTGATGGAAATTGACTAACGCTTGCATGACCATAATGTAATGGCTGCCTTATAATCAGTTTTATATGCTTAAATCTTGTACTCTTTCCTGTGTATAATAAAAAAGGCCGTGCAGCGCGATTTTTGGTCAGTTTAGTTTTAGAATGGGCGCACCGCACGATTTTTATTAAAAGTTGTTATTGTATTGCAATAGACATTCTAGGTATAATCCGCGCGCGATGAGAATGGTAAGGGACCTTGTCAAAGTGAATTGAAATTGTATGAAAAATAAATTTGTACAGCGCCGCGCTGCCGCGTCGGCGGTACCGTGCGCGTCTCAGTTCCAAAAGATAATATACCATTCTCATCGTGCGCGGATTATACCTAGGTAGTATTTGTAAATTATTTGATATCACATTTCAGTTCGGAGCATTACAAGCACGATGGCAACAGCGAAACCTAATAAAAAGTGAGTACCTACACCTAGCATCCAAATGTACACGATACCTAGGTAGTAAAGTAAGTACACGACACGCCGCGCCAACGTGACTTATTATAAACTAGCTTCCGCCCTCGACTTCGTCCGCGTGGATGGATACCTATTCGAGAAAATCCTAAGTCTAGTCCCAAGACTCCCAAGTCTATGTCCTACCTAATGGCCCATTTACATGCTGGCCGAGCCATGACGAGCCATGGCGAGCCTCCACCTTGCGCCCAGCGTGTAAACAGGTGAACGGCTTGGCTCGCGTAGGCTCGCCTAGGCTCGCGTAGGTTGGCCGCCGATCCGCGCCCGTGTCGGTTTTTGAACACAGATCAAAGGAGCTGGCGGCAAGCGCTTGCGACGTATTTACATGTTGGCCGTTCTTCAGTGTCGCTCAAGAGCTCGCGCCGTATGGGTGTATTTATGTTGCGCTGTGTATGACCGCGTATCAACAATACGAAATAATACTTCGTAGCTACATAATTTATTCATTATGAAAACATATTTTGAATGTGATACCTTGTTACCTGTTGCGGTTTATATGGATTTTTATCATCCACCATCTTCTACGATGAACTTTTCGCTCCCTTTGTTTTTTTTAATAAAAATAAACGTATTAAAATAGGCATTTACACTATTACTAAGACTCTATTACTAAGACACTATTACTAAGACTCCGCTGTCCGTCTGTCTGTCTGTCACCGGCTGTATCTCATGAACCGTGATAGCTAGACAGTTGAAATATTCACAGATGACATACCTAACCTATTTCTGTTGCCGCTATAACAGCAAATACTAAAAACAGAATAAAATAAATATTTGAAGGGGGCTCCCATACAACAAACGTAATTTATTTTGCCGTTTTTTGCTCGATATTAGTAACGACAACAGGTGGACAGTTGAAATTTTCACATATATTATGATGTATTTCTGTTGCAGCTTTAACAACAATAAATATGTAATATAGATATTTAAGGGGGGCTCCCATAGAACAAACGTGTTTTTTTTCCGTTTCTGGTACGGAACCCTTCGTGCGCGAGTCCGACTCGCACTTGGCCGGTTTGCTGAGGCTGGCCGAAGCTGGGAGCTGGCGGTCGCTCGCCGAGCCACGGCCAGCGTGTAAATGGCATCCAAGCGATCGCCGAGGCTCGCCGAGGCTGGCCGTAGCTCGGAGCTGGCGGTCGCTCGCCGAGCCACGGCCAGCATGTAAATCCGGCATAACTAAGGGAACCTTTAAGCAGGATAAATAGTAGGTATTCAATGTTTTAATTGCATCATCCCTTTCCCCTTTAATAAAGGCGAATATAAAAGTTTAAAAGCGTGGAGTGAGACCCCCTGCCATTAAATAACAATTATTTAGTGATTTTTACACAACTTCATCCCTTTGGGGGTGGAATTATCAAAAACGCTGAGACACATAAAATCATATATAATTTTTAAATCGTCAGCCTAAACACATGAAGATCCTAGCTTTGGAACCGAGTGGACCTTTATACAAACTTTCATCCCCTATTTTAAGCCTTTTTATCGCGATTAAAGGTAGCCTATGTCCTTTCTTAAGCTCTACTCTATGTCTGTATCAAATTTCATTAAAATCGGTTCAGTAGTTTAGGCGCGAAAGCGTAACAGACAGACAGACAGAAGAGTTACTGTCGCATTTATAGTATTATATATTATAAGTATTATCATATTAGTATGGATAAGTAAGTTTTTTCAGTTAGGGTTTTGTCTCCTCACCAACCAAGATAGGTGTGTTGCGACTAGGGCTTGCAAATCGAATATTCGAATATTCGAATTATTCGAATATTCGCCTTATTTTGGTATTCGAATACTAAGGTCGGTGAAATTCGAATATTCGAATATTTTCTACTTTGTTAGATTTAGGCAAAAGACATTAATTAAAAACCCGAATAGCATTTGTGAGCATAGAATGAAGCGATCGTTAACCTTCACTTTCTCGTTTATTTATTTGTTTAGCTATGTTGTTTGTTTGTCCACAAATTGCAAACGATTTTAATCTAGTTCCCGATGAGCAAAAGACTTTAAACTTAAAACATAGGTCAGAACAGGAAGACAATAAAGTATTATAGTGTCATTGAGCTGACCTGATGATGGAACTGGAAGAAGGCCACAGGAAATCTGTAATAAAACCATTCAAACCCATCGAGCTTAGGCTCGTTTGATTTGTCTTGACACGTACTCTGTTGTGAAGTAGTGTCCAGGGTCTGATGAAGCCGAAAGAAGGCCACAAGAACTCTGTGATAAAACCATGCAACCCCATCTGGTTTGGGCTTGTTTGATTCGTCTTGGCTAGTACTCTAAAAGGAGATGGGTAACGATTTCCAGGGTCTGGTGATGGAGCTGGAAGAAGGCCACAGGAACTCTGTAATAAAACCATGTGACCTGACCCTATGTTTGTGCTCGTTTGATTTGTCTTGATGAGTACTCTGTCGGGAAATAGTGGCCAGGGGATAATGGAGCCGGGAGAAGACCACAGGAACTCTGTAATATTTTACTTTATTGCTGACACTAAGCAAATAACACAAACATTTTAAACATTGGCACTAATAATTAACAAAATACATTTTATTTCTTCTTGGCGTTAGTGAGCATCGTGTCTTGCATTGCAACACATAGGCCTCTTCTAGCTGTTTCCATTCTGTTCTATCTATTGCTTTTCGCGTCCAAAGTGTTCCTCCAGTTTTCATAATATCATCTGCCCATCTTTTGGTTTGTCTTCCTCTTTTCCTTTTCCGTCTCTCTGTTATAATTTTGTTCCATTTTTTCTTGTTTTTTCTTGCCATATGACCCGCCCATTGCCATTTTAACTGTCTTATTTTCCTTATTATATCTTCGGCTTTCGTTTTTGTTCTCATTTCCTCTGATTTTGGCCGGTCTTTCAGCGTTACACTTATTAGGCTTCTTTCCATGTTCCTCCGGCATGTTCTGAGATTCAAATAGTGTTTTTGAGTCAGTACCCATGTTTCACACTCTGTAATAAAACCATACAAATCCATTGAGTTAGGGCTCGTTTGATTCATCTTGACGAGTATTCTGTTGGGAAATAGTGTCCAGGGTCTGATGATGGAGCCGGAAGAAAACCACAGGAATTCTGTATTAAATTCCACCCTCTCACAGGCTAAGCGGTACTTCTCAGTTCTCACCCAACCAACTGCTTCTGTTATAAAACGCGCAGATTCGTCCAATCATGGAGTACTGTTGTCACCTGTGAGATGGTTCTGCTAAGTATCAGCTTAAACTTCCTGAATCAATTGAAAGCACATTGAAAGCCAGGAGGCTCATCGGCAACTCAAAATTGGCCGCGGCGGAACTTCAGAGCCTTAGTCACCGTCGCAATGTTAAAGAGTGTGCAAGGGAACTGCACAAGCTTGTTCCTCTAGCCCCTTTCCACCATCGGGGTACAAGATGCAGGTTAGCATATCACCCTTCCTTACATAGTAGATGCTACTAGAGTCCGTACCAAGCGCTTTGCCAATACATTTGACTGCTGAAGACTGGATTGCGCTGCTACTCATAACTCATATGTTCCCCGATAGTTACAACCTTTGTCTCTTCAAGGTAACAGTGAATAGACATTTCTTGGGCAAGTGTGCTACACCTTAGACCACATCCTATTTACCAAGCAAGATGGTAGTCAAATGCCTGCCCAGTTTCCGATAAAAAAACCATACAAATTCATCGAGTTTTGGGTCGTTTGATTCGTCTTGACAAGTACTCTGTTGAAAATAGTATCAAACCCTGGTGTGATGGTGAAGTCGGAAAACACCAGAGAAAAAAGCACAGATTAGACTAAAAAGCAAAAAATAAATATTTATTGACAAAAAACAAAAAAAACGCGTTTTAAAAACGAACTAAAAAGTATATAAATCGGACTCAAGTCAAAACATACTTATAAAAACGGACTAATAAGTATAAAATAATTACCCACGTAAAGATTTATGGCCCTATAAAGAAGTTCTAAACTGTGGGGCGAATGCAAAAGTCAATTGATGATAAATCTTACAAAATGCGCCCTATTAAACTAAGCATTTAACGCTGGTTTAACTTCAAAAATAAACAATATTTAATAATTACGACCACCTGTTTTACTTTACAGAAATATTCGAATAATATTCGAATATATTCGAATACCTCCTTAATTTTTTTTCGAATATTCGAATATTGATTTCGTCGAATATTTGCAAGCCCTAGTTGCGACGCAGCCCGGCCACAGTCAATTTCATAATAATATATAATTAGTCTTACCAATTTTATGTTCTTTTATTATAATTGCAGTGCTCGTGACTAGATTAAATTGTACCACAAATATCTATATCTTGTGAAAAAAGCACTTGTTTTTGGCCGGGTTGTACCATATAGGTACGCTGTAGCCCGGCCAGCGGCCACGTATGTTTTCTATGGTAGGATGCTCAGAATATTCCTAAATATAAACCAAACAAATGTACCTGTCTGATACATACAGGGTGGATTTTTTTAATGCCACCTGGAGGAAAACTACTCTTAATAATGGAGATAGCAAATTTTACTCACAGGAAACATTCCTTTATTTTTGAAAAGAAACAAAACTGCATTCGCAGATTTTTTTAAATAAGCTTCCCATCTTTATGATTGACCCTATCGATTGAAATCATAAAAGTACTTATTTTCCCGAATTTTAGACAGACAGACTTTCTATTCCTGAATCCTGGGTGAGGGAAGCGAGTGTGAACGCAGTTTTGTTTCTTTTCAAAATTAAAGGAATGTTTCCTTTGAGTAAAATTTGCTATATTGTTTAGAGTACTTTCCCTCAGCAGGCCTATTTTGTAACTCGACTGACAGCTTAAAATGATCATCACTGATCTAAGTTTTAAGTACTTGCTGGGTTTTTGTAGAGAGACAACTTAGATCAGTGATGATCATTTCAAGCTGTCAGTTGAGTTACATAAGGCATTAAAACAAAAACAAAAGGCATTAAAACAAAAACAAAAGGCATTAGGCCTGCTGGTGGCATTAAAACATTCTACCCTGCATATTATTAAATCGACTGTGACCGAGCTACGTCACACACAACACACCCAAAGTAGCGGGAGACAGTTAACTAGTTAGGAAAACACATGCTTACTTACCTAAATTTGCTGTAACTTGCAACACAGTATTTTAGAATTACTTAATGGTGTTGTTAATAATATATAAATATTATTAATGTATGATTTATGTTAATAAAAACATTTGATTATTTATTATTATTATTAGTTTTACAATCCATAAAACTGTGATGCAAGTTACAGTCTGTTAAGAAACCCATGAAATTAATGCAGGAGTCACTTTCTTTGTCTTTAGTGTTATTGTATGTAGGCAACAACCACTTTTGTAGTTTTGTTTGTTATATGCAACAATGTTGCTAGTAAAAATAATTTTTAGTACCGTTTCAGGAGTTTCTTGACGCCTACTTATAAGTATAGTGTATACTTTTTGTGAGAGCCTAATTAAATAAGACAATTCTGATATTATTATGTATAATAGAGTACAATTAGTATTTATTACCTTATTAAAAGGTATATATTTTTTAATTGGTTTCATTTTTCACATTAGGGCTGCAATGGCTGCTGTGGCACTGCCAGAATGTCCCGTGTGCCTGGAGACGATGACAGCGCCAATATATCAATGTAGTTCAGGCCACAGCCTGTGCAATTCCTGCACTAACTCCTTGTGTCCGCCGCTCTGCCCCATTTGCCGTCAGCCCATGACTCAGATGAGGAACTGGCAGCTCGAAGAAATCGTCATGAAGGTAAACAAACATCATTTTCAGCAGTTTGCATGCACCCCTTAAATGCAGTTTTAGGGTGGTGCGCCGCAGTAGGTAATGTTAGGTAGGTAAAAAAAAATCCATAAATTGTTTAACCGCTACGAGTCCGTACCGTACTCGTGCATACTTCTGTCCATACAAAAGGTTAAGCACATAGTAGGTACATACCCACTAATCTTTTAAGATTTAGATCCGGAAAAATCTGGACTTATGGTTACTCTACGTCTACGCCGTACGTTGTATGCCTGCCTATATGATGTTACGTTTATTTTTACAGGCAAAAGTGCCCTGTCCCCACAAATCTGCAGGTTGTGTTTACACCATGATGTCCGTGGATGTCGAAGACCATATCAAAGAGTGCATATTCCGGGACATGGCCTGCCCATTGGGTGCCGTTTTCGGGAAATGCTCCTGGAGTGGTAAGTTTTCAAACAAATCCTTATCAAACTTTAAAACTGAAATACCATCATAATTGAAATCTTTGATAACCAAGCCTTTCCGATTATTCATTATACAAACATTTAATTTTGTGATTTAGACAGAAGCAATTGTCATTATTATGAATAAATACTTTTTTTATAACAAATTGGCTTGCTCATATTTTTTATTATTATTTTAAGGACAATTGAAGGAAATGATGGATCACTTCAAAGAACGCCATCCAACCCATTGTAACGTTAATAGCGACACTGATGTGGAACTTAATAACATCGACGTCAATGTTGACGAACGGTTTGTGTACTTAGTCACTCAAGGAAAGATTCACTTCATAATAACTATGAAAATTGATACGCTGCAAAAGATGGCATACTGGACTATTCAACTCATTGGTGGGAGAAACACAGCACAACTACATATATACGAGATACACGTAAACAGCAAACAGGATATAAGAAGGAAGGTCGTATTTATTGAACATTGCTTTAATGATGCTATTAAAGCGGACGAAGTTTTTCGCCAAGGCAAGTGTGCTGTATTACCAGTTGATTCCTTGAAGAATTTCATAAAGGATAGAAAACTATCATTCAGATTCTTTATCAAAAGACTCCCACCAGTCGGTAAGGATGCCAAAGCTAAAGGAGATGCAAATAATGAAAACAACCCAGGTAAAAGTGGACCGAACCAGAAACATTCTGGGCCGTCTAATGCTCCTGGGCCGAATAATGGACCTAATGTACAGGGGCCCAAAGGTCCAGGACAGAAAGGACCTGGATCTAAAGGACCATGGCCTAAGGGACCAGGACACAAGGGAGCGGCCAATAAGCAGAACAAAGTTCACGCTTAAAATCATTTCAAATTTTACATTACTTAGTTACTCTTCAAAGCTTGTGTTGTGTATTAAAATAAGTACCTAGGTAATAAATAACTCGACGCAATCCTTGCACATCTTATGGGTGACTTCACAAATTATTTTAAAGTTAAGAGTAACGATCGAAATAAACAAATTAACGTCATTTGTGCTATCTAGATCACTGGATCTAATTACTTAAGTACAATGCATAGTTAAATATTGTTTTAGAAAGTTGATTTTTCCAGCGTTAACTTAATGCACAATATAATTATCGACTTCTTATTTGAAAAGTCGTAATACATTTAAAATCATCGTCTGTTGCCGCAAAGGATCGCGTCGAGATATTATTATGTGGTTTTACCTAAATTAATGTATAAGTCTAAAAAAGTTCGTTTGTTGATCGTTGAATATGACTGTAGGTAGTATTTTTTTAATCTGCTCCATTTTTTATGGGATTAGCTCCTTCGTTTCATTCAGCTATGCTATGCTCATCACTGAATTGGCTCAACACAGACAGAGATCGTCGCTTCTCGAATTAGAAACTCAATATTTTATTTAAATGAGTCAATTCTGCAGAATGAACTGAATTATTTCTTACAGACATAGTGGAACAAGACAGAAAAAAGGATTCTAAATACAGTCAGACAACAATCACTGAATGTATCTTATCTTTGTGGCTGAATTATCTGAGACTGATTCATAGTTATCTAGGTACTTACTTGTCATCGGTGAAAAATATCTAATAACAGTGAAGAGTTGTATTAGTTAGGTTAGGTACTGCGCTTCATCGTTATATTGCATAATGTTGGATTAGAGGTTTAAATTTTCTGATTATGTTGCATCAAGTCTTTTGACAATAGACCGAACGCATAGTGAAAACATTTCTTTCGGTACCTACCTTGGTGGAATCTACCGGGTTTATTCATATGTCGCATAGAATAGAGACCTACGTGGTCGAGTTTACGAGCTACCATATTGCAAATAGAAAAAGACCAGATATTAAAAACATTGGTTTGTGCATCTATTCACGTTTTATCATGACAGCGAGCGGCCTTAAAGTCCAGACATTGTTCGGATGTATGGTAACTCTCAAGTGCGGCGCTGTGTTCACACTACAGGTAAAAAACAGCTCCCATTTCTATAGCACACGACAAGCAAAACTAGTACCTAAATCTTTGAATCTTAAAAGTAGGTACTTATGTATCGATAGAATATCAATATGTTCGTTCGTCCTACAGTCGAAGACTTGTAAAAACAATTATTATTTGAGTTATGTTAAGGTCACGCACGATAATTAATCTTTACCGTGTTGGTGTATCCTAGGATTGCGAGAAGACAGAGGAACATACCTAATGTTCTTTTATCTATGATGAGCTCTAAGGATGAAAATATAATAAGATTATCTGAGCTCTGAATTTACGTATCTATCATTAATTGTTTGTGCATACAGAAAACGAAAATTGAAGCCCTAATCATGAACATCGATATAAGCGATGCAAGACGCAGTTCACAGATTATAAAGTTAATCGCAATTGTATATGGTAGTACACGGTGGCATAATAATACATGTTGACCTAGAGACCCTTGAGATTGTCTTTAAGCCGTACGAGATAAAAGCTGCTTTCGCATTTCATCTATTTATAATGGCGTGCTGTCGTGTCGTGTGTACATCAAGTTTTTATTTTTTTATGTTACCTATTTTAATCGGCATATGTAGCTTAGCTTAAGTAAATATTTAGTACCCTATTTAAGATGTATTAAGTTGAGTAGCAGTATAGATAGTGTCTATCGTACGGGTTAATATAGGTAGCCGTTCTTCACATAGCATAACAGCTGCGGTGCTACCACGTAACTTTATGGATAGGTACCTAAACTTATAAAGCTCACTGTTCAAAGACCCTCTATTTTATGGCTTTTGTTTGAGTGTGATTTAAATTAAGTGCATGGGGCACTTAACAGCACCTATAGTACGTTTGAAATTCAGGCGTTTCGGACGGATCGGTACGTGTGTTACGTCGTGCGTGGCCCGGCCATGGTGCCAAAGAAGGCTGAAGTTATTAGTAGACGGGTACGTACTGGTACCCAAAAGTAAAAAACATGTACCGCGGTATTTCACGAGTTATAGGATATTTTTTGTGGCCGGGCTACAACGTATGCGGCCTAACCCGGCCACTCTTCTATCAACAAAAATAGCTAACTTTATGACATTATTTATATAGGGAGTGACTGCACGAGTTGTATTTGTATACCTAACACAGAAAAAACGTCTTCTTTATAAAAAAAAATTGCTGCAGTTGATACAGATTTTTTTTAAACTTTATGTGACTAAACACCTAGCGTTCGTATCAGAGCAATTAACGCTAACGTAACTTTACGTCGTTTACGAGTTTATGTATGTACCTGTATATTTAGGCCGGGCCAGGCCACATACGTTGTAGCCCGGCCACAAGAAATGTGTGAAATAAAATGTGAAATACCGCGGTACACTTTTTTTTCTTTTGGGTACAAACGCATTCGGTGTACTGACATAACTACAGCCTTTTTTGGCACCGTGCGTGCCCGGGCCACAACGTGACACACGGTACGTACGTATGTACCATGGGGTGTCAGGGCAACAGCGTCGCTTTACCACTAAGGCCCTCCGCTGCCTTGATCGGGATCACGGCGCGGGCGTCCACTCCGGGTGCTGTTTCCTGTATTTTCATAGAGCAGCGCTGCGTGTGGCGGATTGCCCGCCGCACGTGGCGCGGGCGGCGAGCACGCTAGCGGGTCCCGCGCGACGGGTCACGCCAGCGGGGCTGTTTCATGTATATTCATAGAGCAGCGCTGCGTGTCCGAGCCCGCGACGGGCTATTTGTCTGCGACGGAGCACGGCGCGGGTCCCCGCGACGGGCTGTTTGTCCGCGACGGAGTATTGCGCGGGCCCCCGCGACGGGCTCCCGCACCGTGTACCCGCGCCGGGATCCCGCTCGAGGCAGCGGAGGGCCTAATAGCTTGCACGCTGCGCCATCACAATTACAGCGGCGACGATACGCGCGCACACGAATTTGGTTGCCAACTGGTTTAGCGACGCTGTTGCCCATACATTGCGGGCGGAACGTGAGACGATGAGTACCTATCTTCTCTTCTATCTGTGGAGGTCACATGCGCAGTAACTTATGCAGGTAAAGTCGGTTCGCTTAGATAATGTCGCCCTTTTATCGCGGCGCGGCGCCTTTGCACGTGCCGCTTCTTGTCAAAGGATGCCGCCGCATAAACAAAGGATACCGCGTGCGGCGTACACCCGCAAGTGAATATGGATTTTGGCAGTTCACATAAAAGTGCCGTAGTGAAAGGTGGTTTGTTACCGGTATTCCTGTCTCTGAACACAAGTGCTTGCGGGTGTACCGACCCTATCTAAGCGAACGGACTATACCTATATCGATGCCTACCTACCTATATTAAATACTATCCCCGTCAATTGGTAATGCGCTGGAACCTTGTCAAATTAACATACACATCATCGTCATCCGCAACTAAACATGACAAAAAACAGTAAAATTCTAATAGGTAATACCTATATATTAATTATTGAATTCTAATTTTCAATAAGAAAGGGTCTAGGTATATGAGAAAATTACTATTGTTTTTCGTTTTTGAGGTTAAAATCATGGCCGCCAGGCGCATTACCAATTGACGCGGATAGTAAAATACATAATAAAAAAAATAAAATTTAATTAATTAAATAAATAAAAATACATATTATTAAAAATATCTATTTTATTTAGCCTAAATAAGAATCCAACCAAGTGCTTAAGTTTATAAAAACTTTGCTTTTTGGTCATTTTCCGGCGAAATGAGTGAGCATAGGTGAGCCTTATTTGGGCAAAAAAAAATAGGTACAACGTGACCAGTAGTGCGCCTCGGTAGTGTCTGGGGAAGAAGGGGTTACAAAAATACCCCTATTGCCGAATATGGGGACCATAAAAATGAACGGACCAACTCTGAAATCGCGAAAAAAATCAGCGGTGTTATACAAAAAAATTAATAAGGGGAATATTTAAATATTATTCTAAGATTAAAATGTATGAAACGGCTATTTTTTTAACGATTTTAGAGTTGGTCCCATACCTACTAAAAGTTGTTCAGTTTGAAGGCCGAAACAAATTATGGGACGCGGCTTACTGCCGCGGCTGATCTGAGGTGTGCAAATTATCGGATACGTCCGCGACCTACTACGGTTTGCACACCTCAGATCAGCCGCGGCAGTAAGCCGCGTCCGATAATTTGTTTGGACCTTCATCATCGAAATGTATTACTACGTTTCAATGAGTTTGATGGTCCCTTTCTACCATATTCGGCATTTATTATTTTGTAACACGTTGTTTACAGATGAATGATTTTTGTGTTGTAATTTTTTTCAAACAATAAATTGTTATTAATAAAAAATGAGTTTTCTTAACCTCGTTCAATTTATAAGTAGCGAGTAGGTGTCTGAATAATCCGACACAAAGAGAATATTAAATTATTGGTAAACCAAAAAAAATAAGAGAGAAAGATGCAAGTGGGTACAATGCAAATCATTTAACAATGTACAACAGAAGAAGTGACAGAGCACTTGTGGTGCGGTGTGGTACAAGATGTATTTCAATAGATTTTGTTGATCGACAAAGTTAAACTAGTTTGAACATTCTCCTATACTCCAAGATATATGTTATGATATATCATTGTCTATACTCCATTCTATGGCCTAACTCAATTGCTTTGGTTTATGACATCAGTGCACTGTCCGCCCTTGTCATCGTGTTATGACAAGGACAGACAGAGCATTGCTATCGCTTTGAGATAGTAGGGGTCTAGCTGCTGAAGAGGGGAATTTGCAGTGGATCCGCACACCACCGCACCACAAGTGCTCTAAAGTTGGTCATGGTCACTACTGTTGTACATAGTCAATTTAATTGCATCGTACAGTAATTTAGTCAATAAAACAAGAAAAATAGGATTTTTCAATTTTTATTGTCTTAAAGCTAGTTAGTTCATTTCTTAGCTTTAGCTTCCCGTGTGGCTTTCCTCTCTGCTGCCTTTGCCAGCTGTTTCGCAGGTTTAAGGTTGCCCTTCTTGCAAAATCGCTGGTTTCTCAGGAATTTGGGGTCCATCTGAAATAAACAATTTCAATGTTAGGTACAATAGCCTAAACAGGGATAACATAAACATAAAAGAAAGTGGATAACAAATAATCTGACAAAACAAAAACATAAGAAATAATTATACCCATGAATATTGCCAAAGAATGTAACTTTGTAGCGATGCACGACTTCAAATAATACTAATAGTAATCATTCGACTAAGTCAACTGGTGCATAGATTATTTAACTGGAGTCAACAAGGTAAATGCAGTCAATATGTTCATTCGGTATGATTCGGTTCGACTCGGGCTTGGTTGTGATCGCTATACATTTTGACATTAGTAATAATTAGTAGTTGTTATTCGAACATGGAGATAAGTATACTACTAATTAGCCATTCAAATAACCACATTAGTAGTTACGAATTAATCGAAAAGTAAAATCATTCTGAGTCACGCATCGCTATTACTTTGTACCTAGTTAAGCCGCATTGACATGATCAACGTATACTTGGACAAAGTAGTTTAGATGACTACTTGGACGCTAATTGGATCATGTAAACGAGCAATCACAGCACACTTCGATCAAAATTTTAATCAAAGAAAACTTGGACCATGCTCTACTTTCATCCCCAAGCCTGCTTGGACCAAGTAGTTTTGATGACTACTTGGATCATGTAAACGAGCAATCCAAGTGCACTCTGACGTCTAAAGTGAGTTACTTTGTCTAAGTTACTTGGTCCAAGTATACTTTGATCATATCAACAAGGCTTTATGAACATCTTTCATCTCTTGACCAAAGCTGACTCTCCAACCAAGATATCTACTTACATCTGTCTGTCTGTTGCTATTAGTTATTTTGAAAAGTTAGCATACAATTAAAGACTACTAAATACTTACACCAAGAGTGGATTCATGTCTGAACTTCTTAGGTTTTGTAATACCATTCCTGTGCGCCTTGCGGTCTGAAACGCAGAGACCACTTTATAGTACTACACTTAATTATTACAATGTAAGTAATTTACAAACTATAAATATTTTACTAACTTTGGTTATGATTTGTGTGATTCTTTGACTTCGCCATTTCGTCAAAATTTCTGATCTGTGGAAATAATTACTTATAAGACTATAATGCCACTTTAGCAAATTAAGATTTAATAAAATAATAAAGCATTAATCGTAGAAGATTCTGTAGATATTCATTGATTTCTTGTTTAGTAAACACAGACACGAACCTATTTCACAGAGAAAACTTTGACAAGAGAGAGAACAATTTTTTTTTTTTTTAATATCTTCTTCCCGTCAGTTGGGAAAGGCAAAGGCAGAGCCATACAGCCATTGTCTTATTTAAAATAATTTCAACTACAAGAATTCCAGCCTCTAGATTTCATTTTTCTGTAATTGAGTTTTGTAAGGCCAAAGCCACTTCTTTAATTATTATTTTCTCCGTGTCCAGGTAATGTAAGGCCAAAGCCACTTCTTCAATTTTCTTTTTCTGTGTCCGGGTTATATAAGGCCGTAGCCACTTCCTATTCCATTTTCCTTGTCATCTTCAGTGTGATATAAATCTTCAAAGTCTTATCCATGTTTATAGTTCCAAATCCGATGATACAACAAAGTTGTATAAATCCTTATAAGTTTCAGGATTTGTGAGAATGTCTTGAATGTCGCGCGGGATGCTATAAGATGTCTTATATATTTCTAATAATCTGTCCACCAGGACTAATCTCTGAATGTTGTAAGCAGGGCAATCAAAAAATATATGATTAAGAGTCTGATCCACACCTAAATTGCATTCAGTGCATGTTGGAGATGTGATAATACGCATTCTATGTAAATGTGAGTTAAATCGACAGTGTCCAAATCTCAGGCGTGTTAGGATAGTATAAAACTTTCTGCTATGGTATTCTGCTGATTTTGTGAACCAAGGACGACAGCCAAGAACATTATTAATCTTCGCATACCAAGTTCCTTTTACTGTTAGAGTTTCTTGCCAATGAGTGGACCAGTCTTGTTTTGACAAAAGTTTAAGTCTTGGTAGTAAATCAGAGTACGGTATAGCAACATTTTTAATGTCAATGTTGACATTTGCGGCGTCATTTGTAATGGCTCTAGCTAACTTATCGGCACTTTCGTTTCCAGATACTCCAATATGCGACGGAACCCACATAAAAACTATATCAATATTATTACTTTTGAGCTTGAAGTAGGTTGTTTTAATATCTTGTAGAATATAGTTACATCCGGTATCAAATCTGGTATTTTGCAAAGCTTTGAGACAGCTCATGCTGTCTGTTAGGACTAACCATTGAGTGCATTCTTGGGTGTTCTCCTCAATAAACTGTAGCGCAGCAAGAATAGCAAGACACTCCGCGGAAAATATGCTCATTTGGCCCGGGAGTTTAATTCCATGACCCGTTTTCAAATAAGGTATGTAAACAGCCATCGAAACATTATCATTATTTTTGGAACCATCTGTATAGATATGTCTATGCTGAGGGAAATTATCAGTAATTTCATATACTTCTTCTTTATTCTTTAAATCAGGGTGAATGTGGATATTCAGGTCACAAAAATGTGTATCATAAGATCCTGTGTAACATATCCAATTATTCTCAGTTTTATGAATGTTATACTGCTGATTGAACTCTACGATATCCGAGAAGTCATGAAACAGATAGGGGATTCGGGGTACATTCAAAGGAGAATATGTTGTATAGAGAAATTCAATTTTTCTGAGTAGGTGATGAGTAGACAGTGAAAGTAGTTTTAACAAAAACTTTGATTTTAAAAATTTGAATCTGAATTGAAGTGGAGGTATATTGCATTCCACCTGCAAAGAGTTAATGGGAGTAGTCTTCATAGCACCAGTAATGCATCTCAGATTATGATTCTGCAGGATATCTAATTTTTTTACTAATTTGGGATCAGACCCAAAACAAAAAAAGCCATATTCAAAATGACTCCTCACAATTGATTTATACAACATTAATAGAATTTTAGGATCAATTTTTGATAAACTTTTAATGACATTGAATGCCTTATAGGCTTTACCCAGCAAATATTCTATATATTTATTCCAAGAAAGGTTATTAGCAAATATGACACCCAAGAACTTGACTTCACTTTCCAATGGCAGACTAATATTATTATATACAATATCAACATCAAAATCACATTCACCAAACACAACAACTTTAGACTTTTCTGGACTTACATCTAAGTTTAGGTAACTGAAATAATTATTTAATTTTTTAAGAGCAGAATTAACTATAGAGGATACTTGTCGAATATCAGATCCAGAGAAGTAAATAACTAGGTCATCAGCAAATTGCAAATTTTTTACTTGTGGACCTAATATGTAGTTCAATTTATGTACATATAGTATATATATCAATGGGGATAATATGCCCCCTTGACACACACCCCTGTATGAATATCTTGGTCCAATTAACTGATTATTTGATTTCACATAAACCTCACGACCATGCAAAAATTCAAAAATCCAATTAACCAATTTTTCAGGAATACCAAGAGAAAGAAGTTCACCAGCTAAAATATGGTGATTCACATTATTAAAAGCACCAACGACATCGAAGAAGACACCAATAAGAACATTATCTTGTTTGAGAGAATCAAAAATATCAAGTTGAAGATGTGCTATACTCTCTCTAGAGGATCTACCCCTACGAAAACCAAACTGATTTGAAGGTAAAAGATGATTACTTTCAATGAAGAATTCAAGCCTTTGTTTAAGAAGTTGTTCAAACACTTTTCCCATGCATGATGTTAAAGCTATTGGCCGATATGAATTTGCTTTGGTTTTATCTTTGTTCGGTTTTAGAATAGGAACCAGACAATCCTTTTTCCAATCCAGAGGTATGGCAGAGGTAGACCACAACAAATTATAAACTTTCAAAATGATATTTTTGGCATTATCTGTAGTATGTTTTAACATTTTATAAGGAATACCATCGAGGCCATGTGCTGTATCTCGTCGTGAAAAAATTGCATTTTTAAATTCTTGAAAATTAAATGGTGCTAATAAATAATTACTATTACGTACAGGATTAATACTATTTACATATTGTAAAGGGGCCTCAACAGTATCTGGTGTATATTTTTTAAGAAATTCTGGAATCCAATCTGTATAAACATTTTTAAAAGAAACAGGTTGACCATTAAACCTCTTAGCAATCCTCCAGATTTTAGATATGGGTGTAGATCTATTTAGTGACTGACATAATGAAAGCCAACTTAAGTTTCTTTCTTTTTTAAAACAATTTTTTTAACAGCTTGTAGCCTTTTAAACTTAAGAAAACTTTCTTCTGTAAGACTGTTTTTAAACTCAATATATGCCTTTTTACAATCTTCTACTGCTTTTGCACAATTTTTATTCCACCATGGTAGTGGTATACGTTTTTTGCGGATTCTGGACTGAAATTTCCTAACCGATTGATTTGATTGGTCAACAGAGAAAGACCTATTGCTGATAATAGCTGACTGCTGCAATGCAAGATCTAATAACGCAACCAAATTAGAATAACATTTTAATGGATTAGTTTGATCAATGTAAAAATTTTGTAATAAGTAATCAACGTTTTTGCTATATTTTTGCCAGTCTACTAAACGAAAATTGTAAGAAGTAGGAGGTGTAAGATAATCAGATGAATCATTATTATTATTACTAATAGTGATGTTTATAATTACAGGTAAATGATAGCTGCCCATAGGGTCGTCATGGACCGACCACTCACATTGCAATGCCAGAGAAGGTGATACCATAGTAAGATCCAAAGCATTCCTTTGCCATCTACTAGAACCAACAGTTGTCAACTGACCATCATTCAAAAGAACCAAGTTATTGTCGTCGATGCTTTCAAGAATATCACGACCACGTGTATCAATATTACTACAACCCCATGCTGTGTGCCGTGCGTTAAAATCGCCGGCAATCAACAAAGGGCCCGGTAAATTAGAAATTAAATTATTAAGTTTTATTTTAGAAAATGAAACATCACAATTACCAGGACTATACAAGGACATAAGCGAAATTTCTTTGTTGCCATACTGCAATCGCACAGCTATATTTTGAATTGAATCATCAAAAGAAGTGTCTATTTTAGCAAATTGTAAACTATTATGAACTAAAATGGCTACACCATTATGTCTTGTACCAGAATCTAATCTAATTATATTATAACCTTTCATATTAAAACGAATGTGAGGCTTTAGCCATGTTTCACATACTAAAGCTACATGAATCTGATACTCTTGCAAAAAATTTAATAATAAATATTTATGTGCAGGTAAACTCTGAGCATTCCATTGAACTATTCTTAAAATATCCATAAAAAAAATTAAATAATTTATTTCTTATTTTTTTTAATTGTTTCTAAGAGAGTATCTTTAATACTCTGAGTGGAAATAATTGTATCATTAGTTTTATTCATTGTTATCAATTTAACAACAGACTCAACAACCATATTCAGTATTTGATCAGAATTCAGGAGTGAAGCTAGCATTTCAATGGGATTTTGTTTCAGAGGAGGGAATGACTTCTCGTTTAATACAGCAGAATATGTTTTGCTTTGAGCTTTTTCTCTATTTAATTGTATTTTCTCTTTCTTAACAGGACATTGTGATGAGATGGCAACATGATTTCCCTTGCAGTGACAACAGATGGCTTCTTCAGGTGATTTCAAGCAGAATTTAAAATTATGAGACTCACCACATATGGAGCAGCGTTCGGAGTTCTTGCAATATTTGGCAATATGCCCATACCTCAAGCATTTGAGGCACTGCTTCACTGGAGGAATGTAAGGACGCAGCTCGAAGCGCCAGCTGTTGAGATCGACGCTTTCAGGAAGCACCGGGCACGAAAAAGTAATTGAAACTGTTTTTGTGGGTTCTAATTTGATTAGCCCATTATCCATCTTTGACCTTCTCATGAATCGCCTAATACTCACAATATTTTTGGTTGTAGTCAGTGCGGAGTAAATCATTTCATTTGATAAATCTATTGGTACATGTGTAATTACTCCTGTTACCTCGCTGGCCGCCGCAGGGATGCTGGCAGCCAAACTGTAAGCGTCCAAAAATTTTTTATTTTGTAGTGCCGCATTAGCCAGGCCTGGCCGCTCAAAAATTACTCCAATCTTGTGTTTGTTAATTCTTTGCAATTGTTTGACGCCCTTGTTGTATTTCTTTAAACAATTAGCCAATGACATCATGTCACGGTTGCCTATAGGTTGGTCACTTTTCGTACTCTCTATGAATACAACATATTCAAAATTGCCGCCTTGTTCTGGATAAAACCGAACATAATTTGGGATTCTAAAATCTTTGTACTTATCCTCTTCCATTTTTTCTTCCAGGGACTTCGTGGAGCAGGTATCACTGAAGTCGGACTCTCCACCTTCGCCTCCACTCCCGTCTTCAAGTTTTTTCTTTCGTTTTCGCCCACTCTTCTTCCCCATATTTACAGTTTTATTTTATTTACAACAATGAAATATTGATTATTTACACCTTTTTTATACAAATTATATACAAATTGCAACAATTAAATATTTTTTAGTTTTATTTGTTTGAAAAGACCGTCACTCCCGTCAAACGTTCCCGCGCTTTTTTTCGAGAGAGAGAACAAACAAGGAGTTGATTGACAGCAAATTGACAGTTGACAGAAAACCATAACCAAAGACAACCACAGACCAGAGTTCAGTGTTGCCAACTATAGTGCGAGGCATGTTGAATTTTTTTCGACGGAGTGGGGATAAGTTCGCGCATGTGCTCTTGTGAGCGACCAATAGCGCGCGCCCCTCTCCCGCCGCCCGCGCCCCTCACCGCTACGCATACCCAAAATACGCATTCCGCGCAATCCCCACCCGATTTCAAGATACGTGCCACTGACTATAGATATTTAGAATTGCGCTAAGCAAGTTTGTATTTTCCGACAAAAATCCGTCAAAATGATATATTTGGTTATTTTCACAAAAAGTGTTCATTGAGTTTTGGGCTGTCCCGTTTTTTTTTTTTTTTTTTTTTTTTTTAATTTGCAACTTCTCCCTAGATATGGAGGTCCAGCAATTTTCCTTCTTTTACACTCATCTTTTTTTTTTATCTTTCTTTTTCTTTTTTTATAATAGGTATCTTAATTCTAATACATTTCTTTCTGACATATATACTGTTCTTAATTTCTAATTGATTTATTCCAACATTGCATGTCTCAATATTATTTATTATATATATTTTTATTTACAATGTTTTCTATTCTGTCTTATGTCTTGTTTCTTTCATTTACTATTTTTATAATTTTCTTTGCAAATTCTATTAATTTATCTCTTTCTTTGCTGTCTCTCATTATGTCCTTTAGGGTGTCTTTGCTGAGTGGTGTGTCTAGTGTCTGTGTTAATGTGTACCTATCAATGCAGTGCAGAGGGCAGTCCAGCATAATGTGGAAGATGTCCTCGCTCGCTGTCGAGTCGCAAACGCATGATGGGTTGTCCTTGCATTTAAACCTGTACAAGTACGCCGCGAACCCACCATGTCCCGTCAGCATCTGCGAGGTCGGCCGGTCCACCTTCATCTTCCGCACTATGCTGTACGCCTCCACCCCATTCGGAAGGAAGAATTTTGTAGTGCTCGCCGTGCTTTCTGAAGTGTACCTACGGTCCCACTCCACCTTTGTAGCTGCGCGCAAATGTCGCTTCACAAAGGAGATGGGACAACATTCGTAATGCGGCCTACACTTCAGCTTGAGAGCCGCCTCCTTGGCTAATTGGTCCGCTCTTTCGTTCCCGTTCACACCGACGTGGGCCCTTATCCAGTAGAGTGAGACGAGTTGGTGGTTGTCTCTAAGTGTCTGGAGGTTGCCCTGAATCGCCCTAGTGATCGGGTGCGATGAGTCTGGATCCTGGAGCGTTTGGAGAGCAGATCTCGAGTCGCTAAGCACGGCGGCTTTTCCGAATTTTTTGCCAATGAGAATTTCGGTCGCTTGGAGAATAGCATACAACTCGGCCTGGAAGAAGACTGTACAGTATGGTTCCAGCTTAAACTTCCGGGTAATCGTCTCAATCGGCCCTTCCCAACAGGTCAGGGCGGCTCCAACTTTCCCCTCCAGTTTGCTACCATCTGTATAGATTCTTACCAGGTCTTCTGCCAGCTTGCCATCCTCGTCCGCGTTTTCCAATAATTTAAATTTTACGTCTACCGTTTTGCTGGGGTGATCTGCCATCAGGAAGGATTCGCGCTCCTCCACTTTTCTGCCAGATATGGGCTGTCCCGTTTGCAATGAGGGGTTTTCAAATTGACATTTAAAAAAAAGAAAAGTAACTATTTGCCTCACTAGATGGTGTTGATGGTAAGAGGGAAGTCAAAATTGGCAGAAAAAATACTTTGAATCCCCTATTTTTTTCAACGCCATCTATCGAGCCTACAGCTTTTTGTCATTTTGAAAAGCCCTCATTTATTCAATGTTTTTTTATTCTACTGTTACCGAAGTAATTAAACATTTCTAATCTGTGGTCATTGATTTCTTTCTATAGAATATTGCTCTACAACCACTGACGTCCATTATACAAGTACGCTGGACAGGCGAACGTCACCAATCGTTTGTTCCGATTTGAAAATCGCCATATTGGCGCTGAGAGCAGTAGATTCTATACTATGGCAGTAGTCCGCAGTAGTGAGTGTACTTGGAATTAATAAGTTCCAAGTACACTCACTTCTGCTATAGTAGAATCTAGTGCTCTCAGCGCCAATATGGCGTTTTTCAAATCGGCACAAAAAATTGCTGTCATTTCGTGAAAATAGCCTGTCCAGCGTACTTGTATAATGCTCAGACCAAATAAAAAAGGGAAGACGGAGTCTTCCAAGCAAAGCACTGAAGCCAGTTTTTTCATGCATTAGTGTGTGAGCCGGTGTTGCCATAGTAACTCATATTACCCCAAGTTAATAAAAATAACGCGTTATGAAATAATAACGTTATTTATCACATATTAAAAACAAAACAAAAAACTGCCTGCCTACCTAGCATGACCGATTTATATCGCGTGATATAGCGTTTTATCCCGTTTAACTGTCAAAAAGACAAAGGAGTTTGACAGTTGAGTGTCGATAAAATGCTTTAACACGCGATATAAATCGGTCATGCAAGGCAGACTGGATTCAAGAGGTCATAATACGGCCCCAAGGGGGGTATTACAAGCTCTTAAAACTATTCAGTTTTCTGAATAGCTATCAATGCGTCTCTTTTTTCTTACTGATAAAAGAGACGCAGACGATGATAGCCATTCAGCCATTCTGACTCGAGGTATGTGGATGAGGCGACGGCTACACGCTTAGTACAGCTCGCGCAACATAACTTGACCCAATTTTTAGTACCACGTGACCTGCGCACTACAATTTTTGTACTGAAAATTGCTACTGCGCAAGCTTCTTTGTCTATGGTTTGGTTCAAGTTTTGTTGCGCGAGCTGTACTGTGATCCATCAGTATTTAATCAGGGGCCTATTTCATAAAGTATTAGTAAATTTACTACAATAATTTACCACAGTTATTATTGGGGTAGAATTATGTTTCTTATTAATTATAAAACATAATTCTACCCTAATAAACTATTACTATGGTAAATTACTATAATTTTTAATTATTTTATGAAATAGACCCAGGGGTCTATTTTTATTAGTATTATTTATCAGGATAAATAATACTGTTGGATCACAGTATTCACCACGCGTGTAGCCGTCGCCTAATGATAGAAAGATAAAGTGAGCTTCTCAAAGCCCTGCATGCAGGGCTGTGAGTAGCCCGCTTTAAAAGTAGTGGCGGAAGTAGGAAGGAAATAGGAAACATGTAAAAAATATAAAACTACTGAATACTAAAGTTTCGTGTATTTAAGGCGAGATGTTTGTTATGACATGTTAGGCTTTTTGTGTTAGCATTCCGGCCGGACTTAGAAAATGTCAGGCTTTTTTGGATTATTCACATTATCGAAAGCAAACCTTATAAATTAGCTTTAAAATATTTATTTTTCTTTTTTGTACCTTACAATCAACTAGAACATTTTCAGTAAAAGAATCAACTAATTTCCGAGGAAAATGGTAACAGACATAGACAAACAAACAAGCAACCTCTAAAGCGACGGCTACACGCGTGGTAAATACTGTGACCCATCAGTGGATTTGACGCAGATCGTCATTTTCGGAAAGGAGGTCGCTAATCGCTCATACATTTCAGCCCATTTTATGTACCTGAGGTACATGTAGGGAATGCAATCCGGATAATCCGTAATCCGAAAAATCCGGATGGATATCCGGACATTTTTACTAGACTTGCAAATCCGGATTTGAAAATCAAATTCGGATTTTTCGAATAATAAGAAATTGTTACAAAAAAAAAATTGACAAGCAAGTTTCTCGGAAGTATTCCACTTACGAGTAGAGCAATCGAGCGAATAGCAAGTAAATATTAATAGCTGTGCTTTAAGTTGAATACTTTAGTTGTTATTCGCCCAATTGCTATTCACTCAGTTGCTTTAAGTGGAACACTTCGTTTCTCGCACTAGCTAGACGGTAGATGCTATTTACACGACTGCCCAAAAGGAGTGTATATGTGTTTAGGGTTCATATATGTTTGTGGTTATGTGAGTTTTTTCTAAACGACGCCATTCACGCGTCTTGCTAGTGCCGTGTCTCAGGTCTGTCACATTAAGTCCCAAAAAGTTCGTTCGGTTGAACCAGCTCTCCTTGTGTTTCTGCCGATACTACTTCCCTTTTATCGTCAATTTCTGAGTGTACTTGCAGCGTCTCTAGCTCGACCAATGGGTCTACCGCGCAAGTGTCATTGGCATCGCTATCTGCTTCATTTGACAGATAAGTATGACACATTGCTACTTTTATATTTCGTATCACTTTCATTAGTGAGTGTGCTTCTTGTCGACTGGCAAAATGACCATCATCTTCTATGCGAACTTCTTGGTTGTTTCCACTGGCGCGCCTAGGGTCTCTTCTTCCAGTTGGCGTGGTGGTGTATAGTCTTCCGGATAGTGCGCGGGTGACACTCCTCCTAACATCCTAAGGAACAAGTGGCTAATACGGCGCGCCTCTCAATCTCTCAGGGCTTTATCACATTCATCATATCAGCCACACGACACCCACTGCTGGGTATAGGCCTCCCCTAAGGATCTCCACGACGATCGGTCCTGCGCTGCCTGCATCCACTGGCTTTCCGCGACCTCCACCAGATCGTCGGTCCACCTTGTCGGGGGCCTACCCACGGAGCGTCGTCCGGTGCGCGGTCGCCATTCCAGAACCTTTCTGCCCCAACGGCCATCGGTTCTTCTCGCTATGTGTTCCGCCCATTGCCACTTCAGCTGAGCAATCCTTCGAGCGATGTCGGTTACTTTAGTTCTCCTGCGGATCTCCTCGTTTCTGATTTGATCACGTAGAGAAACGCCGAGCATGGCTCTCTTCATTGCACGCTGAGTGACCTTGAGCCTCCTTATGAGACCCATAGTTAGCGGCCACGTTTCACTGCCGTAAGTCATCACTGGCAACACACACTGGTCATAGACTTTCGTCTTGAGACACTGAGGTAAGTCGGACGCGAAGATTTTTCGAAGCTTCCCGAATGCTGCCCACCCGAGTTGGATTCGACGAGAGATCTCTTTCTCGAAGTTGGACCTACCTAACTGGACTGCCTGTCCTAGGTATACGTAATGGTCAACAACTTCAAGTGTAGTGTTCCCAACATGAACTGGAGAGGGTACAACATGGGCATTTGACATAATTTTCGTCTTATCCATGTTCATCCTAAGACCCACTCTTTGGGAAGCACTACGGAGATCTTCGAGCATTGTGTTCAGGTCTTCCATGGTCTCAGCCATAAGGACTATATCATCGGCAAAAATTTATCACATTAAGACCCAAAAAATAATTTGTATTTTTCAAATTCACATAAACTAAACAACATATCGATGGCTTAGAGCACACATGTTCTAATTACAAAAATTGCGATTTTTACTTTTTGAGTGCAAACTGTATTAATTGACTTGCTCTACCGTTTGCACTTACCCACGTGTCGATATTCCATCTCTTTCTATCAAAAACCCAGTGTCACTGTTGTATCAAGTAAGCTTCGGTTATGTCCAAAAGTATTAAAATCCTTTATTTTTACTAATCTGCTACGCAAACTCCATAAGTGATTTAAAGATTCCCTCCCACGGTATTAGTTAGGCACAAAAATATTAAGTACTTTTACGACATGTAATCTAACATATTACATACAATCCAAATGTTGTAAGTGCAGTTAATACTAAAACAAAATTAATGCTTGCAACTATTTTTAAGTGCACACATATCACAATGTAAGATAAAACCGGCCAAGTGCGAGTAGGACTCGCGCACGAAGGGTTCCGTCTTCGTTATTCTGTGGTTCCGTACCAAAAAACGGCAAAAAAAAACAAGTTTGTTGTATGGGAACCCTCCTTTAATATTTATTTCTGTTTTTAGTATTTGTTGTTATAGTGGCAACAGAAATACATCATCTGTGAAAATTTCAACTGTCTAGCTATCACGGTTCATGCGATACAGCCTGGTGACAGACAGACAGATGGACAGCGGAGTCTTAGTAATAGGGTCCCGTTTTTACCCTTTGGGTACGGAACCCTAAAAAGATCTTCTTACTCTTTTAAAGGATGGTGTAATTAAAAAATGTAATGAGCAATACTATAGAGACTTACCATCCAGTGCTGAAAATATCAATACCACTGACACTGAAACATCTGATGAAGCAGAGGAAAGTCAGGATGAGTTTAATATTGAAGAAATTTAAATGTTTTCAAATTATAATCACCCAAAGATTGTTAAAAACTTTAGCTTAAGATCGAACTAGGAAGAATATAAATTAGCGGCATTTGTTAACTAAACAAACCGTTTACGTTACTTGTTAGTTTATAATCTAATAAAAATAAAGCTTTGAAATATAAATGGTTTGTTTAGTTCACAATTTTCCGAGTACTTCTAATCTCACGAGTCATATTTATTATAGGATTTAGACTTAGGCTTAAGTAGTGTGAAGTTTTTAAAATCTAACGGTATGTAAAACTAAAGTCTGATTATTAATAACCTACCGTGTTGTAAGACTAATGACTGATTTAAATAAACTTGAATATAAATATTTTCTCTCATTTTGTTAGTGTCTGATTTTATGAGTACCTACTATTCTTAATAATTATTAAAATGTTGTAGAAAAAAACATAAATAAATTATTTACTATGCAATGTTTAATAAACATAAAAATTAATCTAACCTGTACAAAATATCTTGAAACGGTTTAATAATTTTAATAATAAAAATTGATAAATAATTTATTAAGAATAAAATAAAATAAATATTATTTAATAAAAAATATAATTATAATTTAAGTAATACTTAAATATTATCTAATATTTTTGTTTTGATAAGTACCTGTTACTCTACTAGAATACTAACCCCGCCCCACTTAGTACATTCGTGAATTCAAATTACTAAATTTTAGGGTTCAAATGTACTAAGTGAGGGGGGTTAGCTGGGTTTTCAGCTGATTTTGTTATCAATTTGATGTAATTTCGTCATGAAATTTATTTATTTGTACAACCAAAGAATAAGTCTTACGAATAAACGTAATTTGAATTCCATGTCATAGACAGTTTTCTGTTTTATGATGCTTCAACTTTAAAATGATCTCCTGAAAAATCAACATTTTGTAATTAGAACATGTGTGCTCTAAGAGCCAATTTCACCATTGATTTTAAACGCGCTTTGT
Organism: Agriphila tristella; assembly: GCA_928269145.1. Classification (NCBI taxonomy): domain Eukaryota; kingdom Metazoa; phylum Arthropoda; class Insecta; order Lepidoptera; family Crambidae; genus Agriphila; species Agriphila tristella. Next base: position 19,607,880 of record OV743431.1, on the reverse strand, counting down.
CAAAAAACAAGTTTAAGGCTGTCACTGTCATAACAAAAAAGTAAAATTTGTTACAAAAATTTACAATTATGTTATAAACAATGCCTTGTTAAATCTTGATTCAATTTTTTTAATGACCTGGTGAAATTGATTTTTGGAATAAACGGGGAATGGGGTATCAAACTCGACACTTAAACTACATTACGTAAAACGTGATCTTGATCGCGTTTAAAATCAATGGTGAATTTGGCTCTAAGCCATCGATATTATGTTATCTCGTTTAATCATATTAATATATTATTCTTCATTTGTATGATTTATAAAGAGTATGATTTTTATTTTTATTTGCGCTTTTTCGACGTCTTATCGCGAGATTTTTCTAAGAGCCATAACATACTGGGACGCCATGGCGACATCGCCGGTGATGTGGCCATGGCTACCTCTGGCAACCTAGCGTAGCCAAATGAAGTTTCCAAATAAGTAGCCACTGTCCTTAGTGCATAGAAGAGATCGCTATATTATTGTTATCTGCGTCATAAAATGAAAAAGAAAAAACCTAAAAAGTTATGGGTCCATCCTTTTATATCAGATCGATCGATCGATCGATTTTTTTAAACTATGTGTACCGGTTAGGTACGATCTTTTATGATAGTTGATATGAATGAAAGTCTCTGATAGAAAGTAAAATGATAAAATATATTGATAAAATTGAACTAATGCTATAAATGATATGTGGTAATGAGTACGCGCGCGATGAGTAAGGCAATCGGTGACGAACTAACTGTTGAACATTAAAATGACCTAAATTAACGAATGTGGCGAAAAATGCTTACAAGACAAAACTGTACGTGCTGGCTCGTACATGTTCCCGGGCCTGAAATGGGAGGCGGGAGAAGCGATGAATGATAACGAATGACGTGCGACAAGGTGATAACAATAATTGATTTAAACTATTAACAAGGTGATCAGCATTTTTTTTTTCTTATCGTACAACTTAAATCGAAAATTGTCTATTAAAGTTCGGGGATGTAGCCCTATCTTTTTGCTTTGACAGTTTAGCACTTGCTACGTTGGCTTTCACACATTTCATTTTGATATTCTCACTACACTGATTAATTGCCCTTACACTACTCTCACTCACTGCACTAGCACAACACTGTACTGTAGAAAGGCTGGCATCGCCAACCGGGATAGCCGCCTCAGCTTGAGGCAGCGGCGGCGGCGGCGGCGACGGCGGCGCGCGCGCCCGCCTCCGGGACAGGCGGCGCCACGCTACCACCACGGCCACGGACGCTCCGGCGCCTATCAGCAGATAGATAGCGACGTAGTGATGCACGTCGTGATAGGAGACGCGATCCGCTAATCCAATATCGTCTTCATTGGCTTTCATGCTTTTTAGTTTTTGATCGATATCCTCTATATATTTTTGATGATCGATGATAGATGTCGATGATGTTTCTATGCGGGAGATAGGCACAGAGACGTTAAAAATATGATTCACTGGCGGAATATCAATCTGAAGGACGTCTGCAGTTTCATTCATAATGTTTGATAGCTTGCTTCGAGTGTAAATCGTGAATGTATTTGATTTAATTATACACCCATTACTTAACGTAATTATTCCTACTTTGTTTAGCTTATCAGTTGTAACCTGATCTTCACAAATGATCCGCACATTGCATTGATTGCAGCAGAAATAAAAATAAGTGTTTATTTTATGGAGTTCTATCCATTTATCTTGACACAACGCAGTCTCTGTTTTGCATTGCTCTGATGTTCCATTTCTAACACATAAGTTTTCGTTAGATTTCATCTCGTATACTGCTTGCTTAAGGGGGCATATAAGTATGTCATTACTATATGCACTACACGCCTCTATGTCTGTATGCGTTACAGTTACGTAAGTGTCTTTGTGTATATTTACGGCAATGTAATCTGATATTGGCGTTATGGTTATTATATTATTCTGTACCTGTTGTGGGATGGGGATTAATTTATAAATATCGTAATTGTCTCGACTCACCAAGGGAATATTTACTTCGAATATGATATATGTTCTTAGGGCTCTAGCTTTGACCGTAAGTATATGATATATATTTGTTAAATCAGACTGTAGGTTATTCAATGGTAGTGTTAGGTCCTTTGATAATAAACTTGATATTGTACTTAGTTCAGTAAGCAGCTGCTCCGGTGTAAGTAGATGAAAATTGAATTTTCCATGGTAAGTATCAGATATCGAATCAATTAAAGTTTCTTGAATTTTTTGTAAGTTATATATGATTTTGTTGGCAATAACTGATGACGTAATAAAATCGTCGGAGCTCTCTAAGTTTTGGATTTCATCTTGTTGCAAATTCAGTGATTTTTCTAAATTATTTAAATGAGAGTTAAAACTTTTGTGTTGCTTATCAATCGTTTCTTCTAATCTCTTGATTAAGTTGAACTCAGCTTCCACAACTGAAGTCTGGTTTTTCCATAAGTTTACTAAATGTTTTTGATTGCTTCTGATGATATCTATGTCATTTTCATACTGTTGTGCGAAATTATCGTCTAGTATTCCAAACAGCTGATGTGCAATATTCCCGATGCCGTTGATAAGGCCGCGTCGGCGTCGCGTGCGCTCGCGCCCTGGGAGCTGCTGACCGAGCAAAATATTGTTGTAATGCTCGAGTTCGGTGAACCCGTGGTGTAATTGGAGCAACATAATATTGCACTGTGATATCTTTTTACTTTTTGTATTGAAACATATGTTTTCAAGGTGATCTATATATTTACCCAGTAATTCAGTGCCTTGCCAATAGGGATCCATATTATAATATATTACAAGTTTCCAATGATTTCTTTGGATGCGTATGTTATTGATTTTATCGAAATAAAGACCTTGAGTAGTATTAAGGCTCGATGTTTTATATTCGCACACAACAGCTGAACCAAATGATAAAAATAATGTGAGCATGATAACGAAATAATTCAGTAGGTTGACTTTTCTTTGTTTTGTAGGTTGCGTTCGAACTGTAGCGGCGGCGGCAGTGATATTACTTTCCACTTTAGGATTTTCCTTGCGCTTTGGCAAAGTTTCGTGATCGTATGAGACAGGTAATCGTGATATTTTGGTTATTGGTCTTTTGATGGTGCCGTTCTTCGTTTTTATTGTGACAACGCGCACATATCCGTCACTTCCTGGGTGTAAGGTAAGTATCCGCCCTAAAGCCCATTTTCCAGGGGGAAGATTGATATCTTGAATGATAACAATGTCGTCAACTTTTAAATTTTCTTGAGGTTGGCGCCATTTGCATCTGGATGATAGCTGACATAGGTACTCAGTTCTCCACCTTCTCCATATATCATTGAATATTTTTTGGGCTAATTGCCATCGTGTTCTCAAATCTCTCTCAGTCTCGATGATAGTAAGTGTCGGTCCGCTTGATAAAAAATGTGAAGGTGTCAGAAAATCAATATTATCGGGGTCTTCAGTCAGAGAACATAACGGTCGGGAGTTTAAGCAGGCTTCTAACTGGGTTAAGATAGTTGAGTACTCTTCATATGTCAGATTTTGTTCATTGATAACTCTTTTGATATGATATTTCAAACTTTTAACGGCTGCTTCCCATAGACCCCCAGCTGTGGGCCAAGATGGGGCGTTAAAGTGCCAGTTTATTTCCATATCTGTGATAGTAGTAAAAAAGTCATTATCCAAAGTTTCCTGCAAATTGATATATTCGTTGTTGAGAATTCTACTAGCACCGACAAAGTTGGTTCCATTGTCGCTGTAGATATTTCGGGGAGCGCCTCTTCTCGCCGCCATTCTTCGCAGGGCTGCCAAAAACGCTGACGAAGTTAAATCGGAAACCAATTCAAGATGCACGGCTTTGGTAGCCATGCATACAAAGACGGCGATGTACCCTTAGTTGTCTTGATACCTCGGCCTTTGTTTGCCTTAATATTCACGAATCCACTGTAGTCAACTCCACAGTTAAAATAGGGTCTGGTCGGGGTTATGCGAGCTGCTGGTAAATCACCCATCAACTGACTATGTTTTATGGGTTCATGTTTTCGGCACGTGACGCATTCTCGTAGGCGTTTTTTGATTGCTCGATTTCCACCTATAAGCCAATACTTCTGCCTTATAAATGATGCTGTCAAACTAGGGCCTCCATGTAAACAAAGTTTATGATATTGATCGATTATAAGTTCTGATAAGCGTGAGTTTTTATGAATGATTATAGGGTGTTTTAAGTCATAGCTTATGTTTGCTTTTCTCAAACGCCCTCCAACCCTGAGAAGGCCATTTTCATCTAAAAATGGATTCAATTGACAAATTTGGCTTTTCGGATGAATTGATTTTCCTTCTTTCAAACAATTAATTTCTTCTGAAAAATTAAATAGTTGAAATTGCTTTATGATCATATTCCTTGCTGCTTCTAATTCTGGTAGTGATAAATAATTTTTCTTCCTTTCCTTAGAAGTAAATCTCAACATCCATGATAATATTCTGGTCAGTTTGTTCATCGTACTATATTTTAATGATAATTGATAAATGATACTGTCGCTCTTATTTTCCTCTGTTATTACGTTTACTTGTCTTACGTTTCTTACTTCCTGTTCGGTCTCAAATACTAATGATTTTTCTTCTATTCCGTTGTAATTTTGTAGCCAGGCCGGTCCTTTCCACCACAGAGTATGATCTTTTAACTGCGACGCTGTTAGTCCGCGACTAGCGCAATCCGCCGGGTTCTCCTCGGATTTGACGTAACGCCAAGTTTCGCGTGGCATAACCTTGACTATTTCCTTAGTACGGTTAGCAACAAAGGTCTTCCATCGTGTAGGATCTCCGTTGAGCCACCCTAAAACTATCATCGAGTCGCACCAGCCAAACTGTTTGATATCATAACATTTAAAGCATTCCATTACTTTCGCCATTAATTTTGATAAAAGGAAAGCCCCACTGAGTTCCAATTTTGCTAGTGAGAGCTTTGCACTAGTAGGTACCAGTCTCGATTTTCCTACTAAGAGAGTAATTAAATAATTTTCACCTCTTTTTATTTTACAGTATATTACACAGGCGTACGCTTTGTTCGATGAATCACAAAAGCCGTGTAATTCGATAGTGTCATTGTCTTGTAATCCTATCCAGCGTTGTATTTTAAATAAATTGATATTGATAATGTCATTCTTGATTTTATCCCAATCTCTTTGAATTTGTTTAGGTAATTGCTCATCCCAATTGATATTTGATAACCACACATCTTGGAAAAGTATTTTTAATTTGGTGGAAAGCGGCGATAACCAGCCGAGCGGGTCAAATAGCTTAGATATATTAGATAATAATGATCGTTTTGTTTCATGCTCGTTTGAAATGTCTATTTTTGATTCAAAAAGAAAAACATCTTTTTGCGGGTCCCATTTCAACCCTAGAGTTTTGCTTTGTTCAGCTCCCTTGAAGTTAAAATTATCTTGATTTGATGATTCATGATAAGAATCTGATATCTCGGGTACGTTTGATCTCCATTTTCTCAGGTTGAAACCGCCTAATTTTAGCAGTTTGATTAGGTCTTCCTGTAATTGTTTTGCTGATTCAATACTATGGGCCCCGTGGACGAGGTCATCCATATAAAATGATTGTTCTAAAACTGTCGGTGCTTGACTATTTTTGAATTTAGATTTTTCATCCGAAGCCAGTTGTTTTAAGGTCATCATAGCGAGGTATGGGGCCGCCTTTGTCCCATAGGTCACACTGGTTAATTGAAAAGTTTTGATAGGTTCGTTTGTTGAGTTTCGCCAAATTATTTTTTGATAACGTTGATCTTCTTCGTTTATCCAGATTTGTCGAAACATCTTCTCTATATCTGCAGTAAATCCGTATTGATACTGCCTCCATTTGATAATCAAAGACTGGAGGTCTTGTTGGAGGTTGGGTCCAGCCTCCATGACGTCATTCAAACTGTACCCGGATGATGTTTTTGCAGAACCATTAAAAACCACTCTAAATTTGGTACTGGTCGACTCCGATTTTTCTACACTGTGATGAGTCAGGAAACAATCAGGCTTAAGCGTGCCAGTAGAGGGTTTCATATGACCCAAAGTTTCATATTCATTTATGAATGACTTATAATCTTGCTGCATTTTTTCGTTACGAATAAATTTGCGTTCTAGTGATCTAAACTGAGCGATGGCTTTATTTTTTGAATCACCTAAATTTTGAGCAAAGTCAGGTTTTAGGGGTAGTCTTACTTCGTATCGGCCGTCATCTCGCCGAACAGTAGTATTTTTGTAAAACATCAAGCATTTCTGATTCTCTTTTGATAAGGGAGGGTCATCTGTAATATCCTCTATTTCCCAGAATTTTTTGATTTCGTCTAATTCAGTTATTATAACGTTGCACTGAATAGTCTTCACATTACCACTGAGAATCCATCCTAAGCGCGTATTTTGCGCTAGTGGTGATTCATTGTTTATTTTGCATATTCCATCTAATAAAATAAGTGAATAAATATCTGCTCCTAGTAACAGGTCCACGGGGCGGCTGGTGTTAAATTCGGGATCTGCTAGGGTGATGTTGTTTAAATAAGACCATGTTGGCTTTTTAAATGATTGACTGGGAAGATTTTTGATTAAATTATTCATGATCAGTACGTCAGTTTCAAAATTGAAATCAGTGTTATTTGATGAACACTTGATATGCATCAGCCCCTTGCAATTGTTTTCATTGGCGCCTATTCCAGAGATAACTCCGTGACATTTGCGACGAGGCAACCCTAACATCTGCGCCGCGTTTTCGGTCATGAGGGACGCCTGTGAACCCTGGTCTAATAATACCCTTAAATCAATGTATGACCCATTAGACGACTGTACTTTAATAATTGCTGTTGCTAAAAGTATCTCGGGGATTTCATGTTGTAATGACACGTGAGAATTGCTGCGAACCGTTTGTTCTGGTTCTGGTGGTGGAGCACGCGTAGGGGTTCTAGGGACCGAACCTGATGGCTTGTCCTGCGTAAATGCCTCATGGAGAAGAGTGTTGTGAGCCTGATTGCAATCACGACATCTTTTATCTGATATACATGGCTTACCATAATGGCAATATAGGCAATTTTGGCAGATGTTATATTTGGTAATAGTTTTACGTTTTGAAAATGCATTCATTTCTAGAAATTGCTTGCAGTGAAAAACTCCATGATCATCGCTTTTACAAATGGGGCATTTATAATATTTTGTCATGTAGACATTTCTGTTGTTGTTTGCGAAATACTCCGGCCCTGCGGCGGAAATGATTGCTTAACGTTGAAATAATTATTACCATTTATTGGTTTATTGAACTTTAAATTTGATGATGATGGATTTGAATAATTAGGGTTCCGCATGATAGTTTTGTTCGAATGCTCTGGTTTTCTCTTAGAACTCTCCATAGTGGTAAATTTGTTCTCTAAAAATGTGAGAAAATCTGATATATTTGGTACTTCTCGCGGCTGTTTCAGTGAAGCTATGTATTCACTGTGAGTTTCGGCATCTAATTTCTGACACAAGATATAAATGAGAAGAGGGTCCCATGAGTCGACCGTTATGCCTAAATTTTTTATTGCATTTAAAGTCTCACGCGTTGTATCATGTATTCGCTTCAAATGATTTATTGATGGTTGTTGCATAACAGGAATACTGAATAAAATATCAAAGTGCGAATTAAGGATTAACTTCTTATTATCGTACCTATGGGTCAGTATATCCCAGCAAATGGCATAATTTTCTGATGATATTGATAAATGTTGAATAAGGCGTTCAGCTTCGCCTTTTACCTTTGATTTCAGGAACTGCATTCTTTGTGCGCTTGACAGGGTCGGATTATTGTGAATTGTCTCGACAAAGAGGTCCTTAAAGGACGTCCACAGATGATAATTGCCGCTAAACGAAGGTAACTCTATATGAGGCGTTGACTGCTCACGATGAGATACGGACCACAACTTTTTATTGATAGATTTGATGACTTCATTGTACTTTCTCTCAAACCTGAAATACACTGCCTCATAGTCTGGATCCCTGCCGCCTAACTCGCTGTCCAACTCCCAATGTAGTGAGTCTATTGCAGACCAACGAGCTTGAACTACACGCAACAAATGGTCGAACTCCCATTTCTCCGTTATATTTTCTAAATTAATGTTACAAATAGTATGCTCAAACGCCTTGAAATGGCTACTTTGTTTTCTTAACATCTCGTCTGTTTTGCTATTCATACCTTGTGAGCGAGAAGCAGCGCCAGGCTCTGCCGCTTGCTGAGTAGTCGCTGGCAGGTTCATGGGCGTAGCTGGCTTGATAAGAGGAGTAGAAGGTCTGCTGCTGGTGTCTTCCCTCGGCTGATAATTTTGAATAGTAGCTCTTATGCTAGAGAACCTATCCCTTATTACTTCAAATCGGTTCGAAGTAAAGTATTGGTGAGATTTATCCCCAAACCCACACAGCTTGATATGATTAGATTGATAATCGCTCCAATAAGTATCTAAAGTCTCGAGTCTTTGCCTAATATAGGTACTTGTTTTTCTATCAGAACCGTCTTTTTTAAAATTGGTGTAAACTTGTTCTATAGCTGATGCAAGCTGTTCCTGAGTCTGAAGAAAATCTTCCATGCTGGACATCTTGATATTGATGATAAAATAAAATGATACGCCTTACTTGATTAGCTGATACTGCTCCGACCGTGGTCTCTGGTTACTCACGATCCAAATCCAAATAGGTGTGATATGATAATGCTTCCGATAACTTCAGCGTCAGTTCACCTCACGAATTAACACAGAATCACGTATTTTGACTGTCCACGTGTAAACCGAGTCACTCGCGAGGTCCTTTCTCGAAGGACCAAAAAGGATGTACCGGTTAGGTACGATCTTTTATGATAGTTGATATGAATGAAAGTCTCTGATAGAAAGTAAAATGATAAAATATATTGATAAAATTGAACTAATGCTATAAATGATATGTGGTAATGAGTACGCGCGCGATGAGTAAGACAATCGGTGACGAACTAACTGTTGAACATTAAAATGACCTAAATTAACGAATGTGGCGAAAAATGCTTACAAGACAAAACTGTACGTGCTGGCTCGTACACTATGTATATGCAGATTATGAAAATATCCTTAATAAAAATTGTTCAAATATGTGAGAATATCAATAACATCTTTTGATGAATTATTAAACTTATGTAGAAATAAATTGATCGATCAGAATATTCTTTTGATGTAGTACTTATCCCAAAAACATGGACGGTTTTGAATCTCTGCAATAAATCGTTCTGTATCAAAACTCATTGTTTTCGTACAATTCACAGCGGGCGTCCGTTCTGGCGGCGACCAGTTGGCCACTGAGTGAGGGAGGCATAACTTACTTGTATACAAAATACTGGCGACTTAGCTATGCGTCGCAGGTAGCCAGAGTATCCAGTCTCCGCGTAGGGGCCGGTCGATAGTGGCTACGCTTCCAAATTGGCGAAGTTGCCAGACGCCAGCCAAGTGTGTTATCTGCCATACATTTCAATACGATTTGTTTGGATACGTAGCCGGCGGCGTCGCCATGGCGTCCCAATGTGTTATGGCTCTAACGCTTCGGAATAGAACAACTGTGTGTTTGCACGAGCGATTTTTTTTTACCGTGCGATATTTTTGTCCCGTTCCACAGTCAGTCACATTGTGTTCTATTCGAAGCTTCAGAAATATCGCGCAATAAAACGTCGCAAAAGCGCTCATGCAAACGATCGCTTACGTCACCTACTCGCAAATCGCACGCGAATCATACACTATTTTAATTACATTTGAACAATAATAGCTAACATTATAATATTGTAGTATATTATGACAAAAAATATTGGATTTGATTAATATTGTCCTTTTCATTGAATCCATTTACATAAATATAAGAGTCATCACATTACTGAACTTAAAAGTACAGAAATGACTAATATTTATAAAAAAGAAAATATTTTTATAAAAAATCCGTAATATCCGGATAATCCGGATTTGACGAAATATCCGTTCTTAAAATCCGGATTTCGAAATATATACGGATTTGCATTCACTAGGTACATGTATACTAAAATGTAGGGAAAAATTCGAGGATTCCGAAAATAATGTTATTTTTGTACAATCTTTACTAAAAACTTAGAAATAAATCATTAAAAATGTAAACTACCTACTACTACTACTACTACCACAAGGAGGTATCCTTGTAACACAATTTAATTATGGCAATACTGAATATTCACTTTCAGTTTAATAACGCAAATGTACATTTATATTGGTTATACATTTTAAAAAATCATTACACGTAGGAAATCGGAATTAATTAACACAAAGGCAAACAAAATCTAACCTCTCAAATCAACTCTTTGAACAGTGTTTTTGCGTGCAAGTGCAAGTAACAAAACGTCAAAAGAACTGGGAAAGGGAAACTAAACGTCATTAGAAAAACGTCATTCCACTTCGGCCGCGTTCCGAATCACGCCAACAGTGCTCACATCGTGTGACGTCATTGTACACCGGTCCAAATCATTAGCGCGCTGTCAGCACGTGCACGATACTATTGATTCGGACCGCTCGTGATAGCGCTCACACCGCTAAAATTGGATTGTTTTTAACAACGTAACCTCCAAAAGGGGTTATCTCGATAAAATAAATATAAATTCTATTGGGATAAGTAAATACAAAGGCAGTAATGAATATGAATCAAGTTCCTTCACTCTGACCAGTTATTTACTTACCAATTTATAAACCATCAAAGATTCAAAATACTTATAACCACTGCTAGCTCTCACAACATCAATTTATTATAAGTGTTTCGTTCGTAGCTTCGCAAAACACCTCCAGATCAATAAATTCAGCCATCTTTTCTAAAAATCACAAATAATAACCACAAATTTTAACAAGAATGAACTTTGACAAGGAAGTTTGACAGCTACACCGACAACGCTCACAGTGCTTTGGTAGAATACGCTGAGCGTCGTCAGCACATGCGATGACGTCATCTGTGACGTCACTTCAGCTTACGTGAGCGTTGTTAGCATGAATCGGTCCGGGCGTTAGCGCGCTCATAGTGCTATAAGCGGTCCGGGCGTTAGCGCGCTCATAGTGCTATAAGCGTGATTCGGAACGCGGCCTTCATAAAATCAACTTCAACTGACAATGACACCTGTCAACTTGACAGTTTTTTCGAGTATCAAAGAGCTGAATGTTATGATATAATCTGTGTAATAGGTTCTTATATCGAGTGCATTTTTCATTTTTTTCTCGTCTCCAAATAACCAGAAAAGAAATATTATTAGTATATTACTCAGAGTATTACAGGGTATTTTTTTCCGCAGAGTGTACCTCGGTATATCATTTGGGCCATTTTTGGTGACATCCTTTGGTCACTTTCGCAGAATGTCATTTTCGCAAGGTCACTTTCGCAGAATGTCAAATTGACCAAATTTTTCGCGATGACCATTTGCGAAAATGACGATCTGCGTCAAAACCATTTAATCATGGGTCTATTTCATAAAATATTGAAAAAGTACAGTAATTTACCATTGTAGTAGTTTATTGGGGTAGAATTATGTTTTATCATTATTAAGAAACAATTCTACCCCAATAACAACAATGATAAATTGTTGTAGTTTTACTAATATTTTATGAAATAGGCCCCTGATTAAATACTGATGGATCACAGTATTTACTACGCGTGTAGCCGTCGCCTAAACCCAAACGCATAATATGCGTATATTAATAGGTACCGCCTCCGTTACGTTCCGTCCTGGGTAAAAACAGTCCAGAAACAGAAATAATTAACGCGTTATTTTTAACAAGAAACAAATAACGTTACGTTACGTTCCACGTTACCCAATAAAAGGTTCAAACTATAACGTTTGGCATGGCAACACTGTGTTGAGGTTTTGTGTTTCAAGTAATACCTTAATGTTTATTTTGAATTAGTGAAAATATTAGTTTCCAATTTTATTTACGTGTGAAATGTGATTCCATCCTGCTTTTTATGTGTTGAAAATTGGTTTTTACATCCTTTCACTACACAATTCGGCATTTTCTTTGATGAAATTTTTAATTTATCAGTACGTCACTGTACGTCCGCTTCGCACGCTGGCTGTTAAGAAATAGCGTAGTTTCGTTACATGTGTGTGCGTGTAACTGTGTATGTACACGCCATAGTATATATTCTGTGCCATAGCGTAGTTTTATCGGCGTCACTGTCTTCCCTTTTTTATTTGGTCTGAGGTATAATGGACGTCAGTGTCTACAACGCATAGTTTATAAATTTCATTTTTCCTTCCGAGGTTTGGAATAACATTCGTAGGTTTCGATCTGCCTTTAAAGAACGAGTCCCAAAATGTATTGATGAGGGTGTAGCCGAAAAATTTCTGGACAAATTAGCTCCGCCATTTGTTCCTCAAGAACTGATACTATCATCACCTCAGTTAACCTGTCGCAGTAGTATAGAGGACTTAAATAATCTTAACTTGCCATTCACTTTGACTGAGTTGAAAGGTGTGCTGTCCTATGTTAAAGATTCAGCTCCTGGTATCGATGGTATTCCATACTCTTTTCTAACTCATTTAAATGACAATAGTCTAATTTACTTGTTAAATCTTATTAATTCTGTTGTGATGTCTGGCGAAGTCCCACCTTCATGGAAAATCCAGGAAATTATTCCTATTTTGAAATTCAACAAGCCCTCATTAGATCCTAATTCATATAGACCTATAGCTCTCTCGTCAGTCCTATCTAAGCTGGCAGAACACCTAGCCAAGATCAGGCTGGAGTGGTATGTAGAAAGTCAGGGGCTGCTGGCTCCGAGCCAATATGGGTTTAGAAAAGGAAAGAGCACAATGGACAGCTTAGGCATTATCACTACTGATATAAGATTAGCCTTTTCAAATAACGAATTTTTACTTGTAGCTTTCTTAGACATTTCTGCAGCATATGACAATGTTGATTTACAACTTCTCAAAGATAAATTAGATAAGCTTCAGGTCCCACACCTATTGAGTAATTTTATCATTAACCTCCTTTCAGAAAGGCAAATACAAATTAATTTTAGTGATACTCATGACCTTGAATTTTCCATCGCTGAAAACGTGAATGTGTTACAATATGCGGATGATTTAGCTATCTATGTATCTGGCCGATCTATATTTAAATTAACATATTTGTTAAACAACGCTCTGAAGCTTTTAAAAACTTGGTTGGATAAAAACGCATTAAGTCTCTCTGTAAGTAAAAGCTGTGCAGTTTTATTTACTATAATGCGCAGTCCACCTACATTTTCAATTTTTTATGACGGTCAATTAATGCCCTCAGAAAATGAATTTAAATTTTTAGGTTTAATATTAGATTCGAAATTAACAGGTTTACCACACTGCTATTATGCTTCGGCACGATGTGAACGATTACTTAATATTTTGCGATGTCTTTCTGGTGTTTGGTGGGGCGCCCACCCTTTTAACCTTAGGCTTCTTTATAACGCTATCATCAGAAGCATCCTGGATTACGGGACTTACTTTTTAGAGCCGTGTAGCTTAGTTGCCATAAGTAAATTGGATGATATCCAATCTAAATCACTACGACTCATAGGTGGAGCTATGAAATCTAGCCCACTAAATGCTCTTCAGGTCGAATGTGCAGAACCCCCACTAAAGTTAAGAAGGCAAATGTTGTGCGACAAATTCCTCTTCCGCGCTTTTCAATTTTCGAACCATCCTCTATACAACAAATTACAAGAATTATCAGAAAAAATTGAGACCTCTTCTTTCTGGACCAATAAGCCTCCCCCATGTCTAGTCGTGAGTTTTCGTAAATTTATCTCCCTGCAAGCCCCTACTCACCGATCACAATACCTTCCTTTGTTCTCTGCAAACTACCCAGCTCTGGTTCTTGAACCTAATGTCCTCTTTAGTTTAAACTGTTTAAAAAATGACCAAAACCCTGATGCGACCCTAAGACATCTTATGGATAGTGACTGGCCGGACTGGCATTATTTATATTGCGATGCATCTAAACACTCTGATTCTGGTTCAGTTGGAATTGGTGTCTTCCATCAGCAATATAACATCCATCAAAAAATTAAACTTCCACCTGAGACATCAGTTTTCACTGCAGAATGCTTTGGAATCCTAAAGTCACTAGAATATGTCCTAATAGCAAAACTTAAAAAAACAATTATATTTTCGGATTCCAAGAGCGCTCTTCAATCTCTTCAAAAATTTCCATTTAAATCCTGCTTAGCTTCTGTTTATATTATAGAGTGTAGACAGCTGTTATTAACTTGTAAAGAAAATAGATATGACATTCTGTTTGCGTGGATACCTGGCCATCATAACATAAAAGGAAATGAAATTGCCGACAAGCTTGCCAAGGACGCAATAAATTCTGGTGATATCTTCCCTTATAAAAATATAGTGCCGGATCTCATTTCTCTTCCCAAAGAGAATTTATATGTCTGTTGGGAAGATAAATGGAATACTACAAGCCTTACTAAAGGAAAAGCTTATAAAAGAATTCAACAAACAGTTCCTCTTAAGCCATGGTTCTCTAAAATACAGTTAAGTAAATTTGCTACATCCAGTCTTATCAGAATGCGTTTAGGTCATGTTTGTACTGCATCCCATCTTTCTAGAATAGGAATCCGCAACAGCAGTGTATGTGCTTGTGGTGCTGGTGACGAGGACCTAAATCACATTTTCTTTCAATGTTCGCTTCATGATTGCTCCTCTTTTTTAAATTCCCTTGTGTCCCTCCGTGTTCCTCTCCCTACATCAATCCCAACACTGTTGAGCTGCATAAATCCAGACTTGTATAGTTTAATTTCAAAATTTTTAACTGAAAATAATATTAAATTATAACCTTCATTTATATTACCTACTTAATTACCTTTATGTAAATATTATACTATTCATTATTTTTAATCTATTTATTTCACTAATTATCCTGCCCCTGATCCTATTATTTTTCCAAGATCTTTCCTAAATTTCGATCATTTCCTTTATTATTAAAATTCCTTGGTTTCCCTACCTTTACTACCTACTTGATATTGGCTAATGCACAAACCGTGCGAGCCAAAAAAAAAAAAAAAAAAAAAAATATATAAATTTCATATTTTTCAAATGCTAGAAAGACGATCTAGATCTACCTATGCTAGAAAGTACAAAATTTTACACTGTCCCAGTACGTATCCTGAATATTCAAAGTCAATTTGAGTATTACCGTCAACTCCTATAACTTCGCCAGATTTTATCACTTTTTTCTTCTTTTTTAAAAATTTCCGCCAAATCCTTGTCTATATTTGAATTGAAATGGTTGCATGTTATCTAATTAATGGCGGTCTTCCTGTCTATGGCTACAATAATATATAATAGGTGCAGTGAGTAAAGAAATTGACGGTTGAAAGTTGACAGGCGGAGTTGAGTAAACGTTTCCTAATTTCGCCTACCCACGCTAATAGGTACTTATTGAGATTAGTAGCATTAAAATAAAAGGGCTTAGTTATCACATGCAGTCGCATAGAAATATGGACCATATTTCAATATCGCTAAAATATTTATTTATTTATTGCAAGTAGGCGAAGTTTGAGTTTTTGGGGACACGATTCGAAAATTAGACCCAAACTTCACCTACTTGACAATAAATAAGTAAATATTTTAGTGATATTGAAATATGGTTCATATTCCTATGCGACTGCATATGGTAGCTAAGCCTTTTTATTTTAATGCTACCAATCCCATTAAGTATCCATATTTTGCGTGGGTAGGCGAAATTAGGCAACACTACTCAACTTCGCCTGTCAACTTTCAAGGCCCGAACAAATTATCGGACGCGGCTTACTGCCGCGGCTGATCTGAGGTGTGCAAACTCTCGGATGTAGTAGGTCGCGGACGTAACCATAGACTAATATGACGTCATCGGACGTCCGATAGCTATCTGGCACGCAGGATGTTATGAGAGCGTGCACACTTATCAGCCGCGGCAGTAAGCCGCGTCCATAAGCCGCGTCCGATAATTTGTTTGGACCTTCAACCGTCAATTTCTATCAATTTTCTCACTGTACTATAGTTATTGTAACCATAGACAGGAAGATCGTCATTGCTTGGATAACATGCAACCGTTTCAATTCAAATATAGACAAGGATTTGGCAAAAAAAAATAAAAAAAGAAGAAAAAACGGATAGAATCAGGCGAAGTTATAGGAGTTGACGGTAGTCATTTTTTTAATGAAACTATACCTATTTTTCCGAAAAATATGGCTTTTAAGGATTCGTTTTAATGCTATTGAAATGTTTTTGAGTAAATATTTCATTTTAAAAATAATTTACAACACGGGGACGCATTTCAGTACAAGTGGAAAATCCACTTCCGAAACCACGATTTTAACCAACTTATTGTAAGAACCAACTACGCAAAACTATTTTTTTTGAGTTGGCAACGGTAGTTTTACCTTTTAAAATGGTCTCCTTATTGAATTCGTTAATTTTGACTTAAAAAACAACTTGAAAAGAGCCGTGATATGATAACGGTTCAATTTCGTTCTTCCAGAAACCGAAACCAATACCAAGCTAAGTTTCTATGTATATTTCTTGCAAATAATATCAATATTTCTTTGACTTGCAGTGAATACAATTCGATAGGTACGATTCTTGTTGCTGAGTTGAGTCTGTAAAAAGATATTAAATTAAATATAAAGTGCGGAAGACTCCCATTACTTTCCGAAACAAAATATGCTCCGCCCCCTGATTTTTGTAACTTTGTTGCAATCAACTCTGACAGCAATGAGCAACTCTGACAGAAATCGTAATTACGTTGCTGCTTTAGTAAGAACCAATGTAACAACTATCTTCTTTAAAGCAGCAATGTGACTGCGGTTTCAATCGATTTCAATCAAGACCCCCTAGCCAAAGTAACATTTGCAAATTTTCGCTATCGCTTCGCTTCGAAACATGTATGGATTTGACGTTTCAAAATTCGATAGTTAACGAAACCTTATGTCAATTCCATACATGTTTCGAAAGCGAAGCGATAACGAAGATTTGCCAATGTTACTTTGGCTAGGCCCTATGAATTGTTAGCAACAGAGTAACGAAATCAGCCCCACGGAACACCAAAGTTCCGAAACTAAAGGTCCGTATTATAGGACGAGACTCAAGTACTGCTTGAGTACAGTTAGAAAGGGATGGTGCTATTCATCGCATATAGCGCCATCCCTATCTAACTGTACTCAAGCAGAGATTTGAGTTTGAGTTTGATTCTGTAATACGAGCCTGAATCCTTAGAAAAGCTATTATACGAGTTCTTTCCGTTACGGTGGCAGTCCATTCCATAACTGTCCCATGTTAAAATATTTTTAATTATTATTTTTAAAGAGCGCTCCACATTCGCGGCGTGAACACCCGTGAAAGGCGTGAAGCGCGAATGTGGATGGTTTTCGCGCCCGTTCACGGGCTTCGCGCCTGTTCACGCCTTGTTCCCCGTTCGGTGTCGGTATTTGCGCCCGCTTCAAAGGGTTCGCGGTGCGCGAACCTCCCGTGAACGCAAGCGCATCCACACTCGCGCGTGAAAACAGTACCGTGCCTTGAGGTTTTTATTTATTTGCGGAGTACGGTGCGTCAAAATGACCGTCATTTGGACGAACGAGCAAGAACTTGTGATGATTGAGTGTTATCATGCCGAAACCATTTTATGGGATGCTAAAAAACAAAGATAGCAGTGCATAACTAGGCGTCCATTCTCGACGAGCGCGCGAACTAAACTGTGAACGATAGCGAGTGTGGAGGGTCATGCTTTTCACGCCGACTTCGCGGCAAAATTACGTCGTGAATTCACGCCGTGAATCACGCAGGAATCTGGAGCCTGCTCAACAATACTGTCACTTGAACTCAGTTTTTTTCAGTCAGTGGCAAAATATGAATATGATTCTTGGTCAGTGGCAATATAAGATTCTTGGTCAGTGGCAATCTCCCACCCTTTTCTATGGACGTTTTGCGTTTTGTCTGATGAGTAAATAATTTGTAGTGGTCTGTGGTTTTGAGTGACCGTTGAATGAATTTGTTTCAGACTAAAATCACTTTCAGTGTTGATTACGTGTGTTGATCACGATAACAAGCGTACCGATTCAGATAATCGCGCTTATGACAGTTGGGACTATCAATGATTCGGAACGCTCTTGAGCGCGCTCACCGATGATGTCTTGACTAGAGGTGGTTAATATAGCATCTAGCGCCATATTATAGCGCGCTATATTTACATAGCGCGCTATGTAAGTAGAAGTTATGGCGCTATGAATATCGCGCGTGGCAACAAGTAGCATCGTTGGCCGGACGGGGGCGCGGGCATTCATCGCGTGCGCGCTATTGCTACCGGACACGTTATGCGCGTTTCTTTCGCAGCACGCTAGGTACGAGTATAATATCGCGCGCGACCTTATATTTTGTTAGTTCGATTAGGACTTTTGTAACACAACTAAGTCAATTATTTAGTATTATTTAAAAGCTATTTAGCTAAGCAAAGTTAGTGAACGAGAGATATGGTAAAAAAAACCTAATTTCAAACGTCAATTAGGGCGAAAATCGCTTCCACCTGTTTTTTTAACTAGAAAACATTGTCTAGTGATCACAAGTTAGAAAAATGAATGCAAGCGATTTTCGACCTTATTGACATTTATCAAAATCGCTGTTTTTAATGAAAGATCAAAGTTAGTAAACGAGAATACGGCAAAAAAAAAAACAACCAAAGTTCAAATGTCAATAAGGTCAAAAATAGCTTGCACCTGTTTTTCTTAACTACAGATCACTAGACTAAGTTTTCCTACCTAAACTTTTTTTCGATATTAATTTGTTTTTCCGAAATCGTATAATTCAATTATAGACAGTTCTAAGCCCGAAAAGTATGAAATAAAATTCATTAGTTCAAAAGTTCGGAATTTGGACCTTTTTGCTTTATACAGGGTCATTTTTGGGGACCCCTTTTCAAATTTTGTCAGGTCATTCTATAACAGCAGTACAATCAATTTATGAAGTAAAAAAATTTTATTTTTTTATTTTTACCCCAAACTTTTTCCTACACAAATTGAAATTGTTGTCACTGTTTGCGCATCGTACGGTTGACCCGCGCGAGCCCCCCTCCCGCCACCCGCCTTCCCCCGCTCACGCCCCGTGCGCGAGAGTGAGCGCGCGCGCCTAGATTTT
Source organism: Agriphila tristella (assembly GCA_928269145.1). NCBI lineage: Eukaryota > Metazoa > Arthropoda > Insecta > Lepidoptera > Crambidae > Agriphila > Agriphila tristella. Next base: position 19,588,697 of record OV743431.1, on the reverse strand, counting down.
TAGGATATAAACAGTGGCTGAAAACTGTGAATTTAAAAAGAAATATTTCAAAATTATCTCACCAACTTTTTTTTATTACTTCCTTGAACATATATTTGATTTTGTAAAGAGGTCGCAAAATTACCCTGTATATGTTCATATATCTTCGACTATTACTTCCATGGTATGCGGAAAGAATTTTCAACAAATTTTGAACTTTTATTTACTATCCGCGTCAATTGGTAATGCGCCTGGCGGCCATGATTTTAACCTCAAAAACGAAAAACTTTAGTAATTTTCTCATATATCTAGACCCTTTCTTATTGAAAATAAGAATTCAATAATTAATTTATTAATTAATTTATTACTCATTAGAATTTTACTGTTTTTTGTCATTTTTAGTTGCGGATGACGATGATGTGTATGTTAATTTGACAAGGTTCCAGCGCATTGCCAATTGACGGGGATAGTAAATGCACCTGAGGGCTGAGATAAACAAAACAAATTGACAGAACGCTCACAGTGATTATGCCTCGGAGCATGGGCGGCGACGCGGCGTAATCGCAAGATGGCGGATGTTATGACGCAATCAATGACGTCACACGGGCTGTCGTTATCGCGCTCACGGTGATTCGGTACGCAAATCAGCGCGATGAAATCGCTGTTGGCGTGACTCGGAATGCACTACATGTGGGCCGCGTTCCGAATCACGCTTACAGCACTATGAGCGCGCTAACGCCCGGACCGATTCATGCTAACAACGCTCTTCTACCAAAGCACTGTGAAGGTCCGAACAAATTATCGGACGCGGCTTACTGCCGCGGCTGATCTGAGGTGTGCAAACTATCCGTACCTTGATTACGTAAAGCTGTTGCTAACAATTCTCGATTGAAATCGATTGAAAGCGCGGTTGCATTGCGGCCTTAGTTAAGATAGTTGTCACATTGGTTCTTACTAAAGCAGCAATGTAACTGCGATTTCTGTCAGAGTTGATTGCAACAAAGTTACGTAATTACCCCCCGGATGTAGTAGGTCGCGGACGTAACCATAGACTAATATGACGTCATCGGACGTCCGATAGCTATCTGGCACGCAGGATGTTATGAGAGTGTGCACACTTATCAGCCGCGGCAGTAAGCCGCGTCCATAAGCCGCGTCCGATAATTTGTTTGGACCTTGAGCGTTGTCGGTGTAGCTGTCAAACTTCCTTGTCAAAGTTCATTCTTGTTAAAATTTGTGGTTATTATTTGTGATTTTTAGAAAAGATGGCTGAATAATTGATCTGCAGGTGTTTTGCGAAGCTACGAACGAAATACTTATAATAAATTGATGTTGAGAGAGCTAGCAGTGGTAATAAGTATTTTGAATCTTTGATGGTTTATAAATTGGTAAGTAAATAACTGGTGAGAGTGAAGGAACTTGATTGATATTATTCATTTGTATTTACTTATCCCATAGAATTAATATTTACTTTATCGAGATTACCTCTTTTGGAGGTTACGTTGTTAAAAACAATCCAACGTTAGCGGTGTGAGTGCTCTCACGAGCGGTCCGAATGAATAGTATCGTGAGCGTGCTGACAGCGTGCTAATGATTTGGTCAGCGGGCTGATTATCTAATTATAAACCACCTAGCGACTGGTTGCAGTTCACAGATGATCGTGATCCATTGCTACTTCTTTTTGGGTTAAAAAAAAACATACCAAAGAAAAGTGGCAATGTATGTCAAATGCAACTGGTCGCTAAATAGTTTCTTTTTAGATAATCAGGGTGCCGGTGTACAATGACGTCACACGCTGTGAACACTGTTGGCGTGAATCGGAACGCGGCCGTGGACTTTTGATTTGACATTGACAGACAGAAGACAGACATTGGAGCAATTCGTGGATGTTTCGTTTCGTGGAATAAATTTAAGAAAATTATTTGTAAATTAAAAGTGATAACTTTTCTGTTGTTGATCATGGTTGTATTGGAAGGAGAAGCTGGAGGAGACGCGAAACTAATGTCTGTCGAAGAGAGTGAAGAAGAAGTTAAATCTTCATCAGTACTGAGTTTAGAAAGTATCCTTTTCAGTTCTTATTTAGCATAATTTAAGCATGGAAAACATATAAGACTATATAGTATTATTTTTAAATATTGGTGGAACAAAACACGAGTCGCTCAAAGCTGGAAAATAAGTTTTACCTCTGACCGATATAATGTAATTAATTATGGAAAAAATCAACTCGTCACCAGCTAGTTTCATAGGCAGGACTTTAACCCACAACCCTATGATTCCAGTCTAATGCTCTAGCCAGTTGCGCTACTAAGTATTGTACTTTTTCGTTGCAAGCAAGACACCAGTGTTATTTCATCAATGCTTACAAGTCATCTCTCCAGATGTTTGTCAACTTTCCAGATGTTGACAATTGATAAAGATGAAATAGCTATTTGTTATTAAATTGTTTTAGTTTAATCAGACGTTAATCCATTTAACCATACCATTATCAATAAAATTGTGGATAACAACATGACATATATCAATAAAATGCTTATCACTTTGTTCAGTTTTTCGATTGACTAAGGATGCTCAGCAACAGCATGGTTTGCGTCATGGCGACTATCAACGCTATAGAGGCTATTGCTCTCGAAGGATCAGGCGTTTACGGAAAGTGCTCAAAATACCACAGGTAACAGAAAATATCTTACTCCTAATAAGCAGGGACGTATTTCGAATTTCTGCACCTTGGGCGAATACGATTGGGCCGCCCCTACTCAGGCTTGCCATCTTTTCTATCTGCTAAGCATAAGCCGGCATATCCGGACACCAAAGGGGAGGGGTATGAGTAATATTGTATGAAAAGGGGAAAGTAAAGGTACGATTTTTAGTCAGTTTCATCCACAAATCTTGTACTCTTGCCTGTCTATTGTGCAACAAACAGCCGTGCAGAGCAATTTATAGTCAGTTTTATCCATAAATCTTGTACTATTGCCTGTCTATTGTGTAACAAACGGCCGCGCAACGTGATTTTTTGTCAATTTCATCCACTATGGTAATCTGTCGATTTATACACAATTTTTTTTCGCATGCGGGCCGTCATGAGCGGGGCGGTCATGAGGGGAGGCCATCCAGCGCGCGGTAGTTAATTCTACGCGGACAAAGTCACGGGCGGAAGGCTATTTTGAATTAATATTTCTCGAGAGCATTGGGCTGCCCTCCGGGACGGGCCGCCCCGGGCGATCGCCCGAATGACCCTATGCAGAATAAGTCGCTGCTAATAAGGGTTTACCTAAGTATAAAATTGGCATGGTCAACTATCAGCAATTAAAAGATTCATTATTTTAGTAAGTAAGTGTAAGTAAATATGTATAAAAAAAGATTAATAAATAAGGAGAAGTGTAAATAAATAAAATAATTTATTCATCTTAAAATAAAATAATATAAAAAATAAGAATAAATGAATGAATAAGGAAGAGTACTACTTTTCTATAGATTTTTTATTGAATTGTTATTTTAAGTGTTAATTAATACGTACTTTGCCCCAGAGGCGTCTTTACCTATTGTGCAGGGTGTGCAGCGCACACGGGCGCAGGGTCTTAGGGGGCGCCGCGCCGACCGAGCGGCGCTGGCGCTTGCGACGCGAAACGTGGTCACTCGCGGCGCGGCGCCCCGGGGCGCTCTCAAAGACCCTGCCTCACTGCACCCGGGCCCGGCGTGGTCACTCGCGGCGCGGCGCCCCGGGGCGCTCTCAAAGTCCCTGCCTGTGCCCGGGCCCAGCGTTGTTACTCGCGGCGCGGCGCCACGGGGCGCTCTCAAAGACCCTGCCTGCGCCTGGGTTCGTGTTATGGCCGAAGCCGGTGTTATGGTCGAACCGTCTCTGTTACCCTAGCACTAAGGCCACTGTCCAAATGCTGTCGCCATTTTCGCGGACATCAAACAAAGCGTTAGGTACATCTCTGCACTGCCGGATTTAAGCATAGGCTACATAGGCTGCAGCCTAGGGGCCCGCATCACATGTTTTTTTTTTGCATTTTTGGATAACGTGGATGAAACCACAGATTACAAAACTAGTGGATGAAACTGGCTAAAAATCGCGCTGCGCGGCCGTTTTTTCACTTTAGACAGGCAAGATTACAAGATTATTGGATGAAACTTGACTATAAATCGCGCTGCGCGGCCGTTTTTTCCTAAAGATAGGCATGATTATAAGATTAGTGGTTTAAACGGACTAAAAATTGCGCTGCGCGGCCATTTTTTTTATCGAAAAACAGGCAATATTACAAGATTAGTGGCTGAAACAGTGAAACACACTAAAAATCGCGCTGCGCGGCGATTTTTTATCGAAGGACAGGCACGATTACAAGATTAGTGGCTGAAACACACTAAAAATCGCGCTGCGCGGCCATTTTTTATCGAAAGACAGGCACGATTACAAGATTAGTGGCAGAAGAACACTAAAAATCGCGCTGCGCAGATTTTTTTTTTCAATCGATAGGCAAGATTACAAGATTAGTGGATGTAACTGACTATAAATTGCGCTGCGCGGCCGTTTTTTTCCTAAAGGAAGTCATGATTACAAGATTAGTGGCTTAAACTGACTAAAAATCGCGCTGCGCGGCCATTTTTTTACAATCGATAGGCAAGATTAGAAGTTTTATTGATGAAACTGACTAATTGCGCTGCGCGGCCACTTTTTACAATAAACTGGAAAAACTATAAGATCAGTGGGTAAACTGGCTAAAAATCCAGCTGCGCGGCATTTTTTTCAACTATAGACAGGCATTTCTCTGAAAAATCGCGTTGACACCGCTCTACAACTGCATTTTACTACTAGATGAGCACCACAGAATGAGCCTAGGGGTCCATAGTTCTTAAATCCAGCCCTGCATCTCTGTATGATTTTTACACTGTGACGTGACACTACACAATGACTTTTGTTTCAATTTCAACGTGAAATCAGCCTTAAAACCGATAATTAAAGATTGATTATAATGATTGGGGCAGTGTCGAATCAAAGGCGCGTGCCGGCCGAATCCGACACCTGTTTTGATGAAACGCCAACAATCATTGCGAACTCGGCTGTATTAGAATACTATAAAGTATAAAAAAATATTTTTACTCGTGTACCCATCGCTTCCCGATATCATTTAAAATTGCACTATTTGAATAGAATTGTAAGTATTCCATTTTGACCGCACGCCTACTAGAGGGCGCCAGGGTATTTTTGCACACAGGCGCTACATGGGCTAGAGACGGCTCTGCTTTGCCCTGTAAATAAAAACTGGATAACTATCTTTATAGGGTGACAGGCGCCATTATCGTCGCCGTGACGTGACCATCACGCATCTGACGGCGGCAAACGCCGAAAGCCGGTTGTTATGCGTGCCCTTGTTGCAAGCTGAACGTGCGTGGGCGCACGCCATGCAGTTGCGCCAGGAGGCCAACACGGAGCCCCGCAAGAAGTTCCATCTCGCGTCTCGCCTGAGGAAGGCATGTGCTCATGCACAAACCTTACTGCAGCTCTGTGAGGTAATTTGCATAAATGAAAAGAGAGTTGTACTCTGCTAACTATTTTATTTTGAATAACATTATTTTGTATCCAGAACCTTCATCAGTCATTCTCCTTGTCAGCTAAAAAGTCTGAAAAAAGGTTCTAAAGTGATTATTATGTGAGCTTAATTGAATAAAGTATATTTAAGTTTTCTTGAAGAATGCTTGCTCAATCGCTCACAATAATGGGGGAATGAGGTAAATCCAGACTTTCATTTCCACAAATAATTTGCAAACTTGAAGGTTTGGGTCAGACAAAATGTGTATTGTGAATAGTTATACTTTCCTTCTGTTTTATCGCATACCATGACTGCACCGTGATTTGTGTTTACAAAGATGGAAAACATGGATAGGCATCGATACACTTTGATACTTACTGAGCATGCGCCGATCAGTATTTTAACCCTCGTACGCGTCGCAGTGTGTGCCGTCGTTTAAGGGAGATTCCATCAGTCTGGTACAAATTTTATATCATCAGCAGACAATGGAATCTGCTGGACTGGTCATTCCAGGTCCCCCTTTAAGTGAGTGAGTAAGTTCAAATATTTTTATTGATAAAGAATTCGTTGTTATTTTAAGATAATAAACACAAAGTCAATACATAGTAACCCTCCCCCACTGTCACAATACAATTCATTAAGAGGGCCCCCCATTCATGTATTTAAATACGGACCTGAAATGACCGGCAGATTCCGACCTCTGATCATCAGTCTGAATAAAATTCAAAGTCTTACAGACTAATGGAATGGACCGATGCCAGAGTGATAATGTAACCTCGGTGATTGTGCAGCAGCGCGGCGTGTGCGACGCGCGCACGCAGCTGGAGGCGGGCGCGTACGCGGCGTGGCTGGGCGGCGCGCTGCTCGTGGAGCTGCAGCAGTGGCGCCCCGCCGCCGAGAGCCTGCAGCGCGCGCAGCTCGTGCTCGAGAACCTATGCGCGGCGGTGCCAGAGGACGAACGCCCTGTATACAAGCAAAAGGTGACAAAACACTTAGGCTAAGTTAATATAAAAGTGCGGTGTCGCGCGTCGTCGTGCGATAGGAGCATTCACAATTTCACATGATAGCGTATACATGCGCAACAGTCTGGCATCAGGATTGACGTAGAGGCAAGTTGTTTCACAAACCGCGCGACTCAACTAACGGGTCGATGCAGGTTTGTAGATCTTGAACCGCGCGCGCGCTGCAAAATCTTGCCCACGGTAATGTAAAAGTTATAATTTTTCATTACTACGTTTAGTATAATCTTGTATACCACGCAGTTAGTAGTCAATGCGGTCATATGGACTTAAGAATTAATGCCATCTCTATGTAGATAGACCTCGAGGTCTGTATGCAGTCTGTAAAGCCTTGTCCACACTTGTATCATTTTGGCGTATCAGATCACCGTATCTTTGACATACATCGTCGCTTTGATACAGTATTACTCCAACGTACCACCAACCAAACTAGCGATGTATGCTAAAGATACGGTGATCTGATACGCGCAAATGCTTCAATTGTGGACAAGGCCTAACACTTGCGAATAATAAATAGGTCGTCGAGATATTTGTATTACTTATAATTAAAAATCATGTTAAAGAAATGAAATTAACAATATTGAATGAAATGTACTTACAAAAGTTAATTGTTGTTTTCATCCCAGGGGCAAATGGTAGTATTTTTACAAACATTATTGCCACACAATTTCGGGCGCCATAATTTTGGATACTTATAAGGTTGTTTTAAAAAATCTCGCGGCGCTCTGATTTTATTTAGATACTATATTTTGTATTTTAATATGTATCGCATTACCAACTTTTTAAGTTGATAAAGATGACTAATTATTCCTAGTCGGAAGAATTGAAGCCGAGCCTCCGGTACTGCGCGTACAACATCGGCGACGAGTCGGCGGCCGGCGACTTGGTGGCCATGCGCGGCCAAGGGCTCATTGAAAACCTCGACTCGCTCATGGCTCAAGCTAAGTAAGTACTTAGGTTCCTTTTAGCTGCGTTGACATGATCAAAGTATACTTGGACCAAGTAGTCTGGATGACTACTTAGATCATGTAAACGAGCAATCAAAGCATACTTAATTCAAAATTTTTTTTCATCCTAGTCTGCATGGACCAAGTAGTTTTGACGACTACTTGGACGCTACTTGGATCATTAAACGAACAATCCAAGTGCACTTGGACGTCGCCATATACAAAAAGCTACTTTGTCCAAGTATACTTGGATCTTGTCAACAAGTATCCAAGTATACTTTGATCAAAGCTATTTTGTCCAAATTACTTGGTCCAAGTATTCTTTGATCATGTCAACGCGGCTTTACTTCCTTATACCATTTTTTTTAATAGTATGATGATTACACTTCATCATAAATAAATAAATTACAGAATATATTTATTACAGTTGCCGTATATTTTTCGCACGAATTCACCTTTCAATAGAGAATGTACCTGGGCCTGCTAAATCACTTGAAAATTTATGACCTTGTAGCTAAATGTCTAGCAATACTTTCATTTCAATCAAGCGAGTAGTTTCGAAGTTATGAAAAGAAAGAAAGTTTAGAAAATGCTAAGCGCACTGAAATATGTGCTTTATTACGAAACGTAAGGTTCACCTGTATGTATGTCCAATAATGTCATTCGACAACACAAAATAAGTGTTCTAGACCAGCGGTTTCCGAATTCTTTTGGCTACGGAACCCTTTTTGTTTTACTATTTTTTGGCGGAACCGTAGCTCAAGTAAAAAACTAACTTAACTTACTGTAACATTGTACTGAGGCTTTTTGGCTTGGTGTTCACATCTTGTAAGATAGTTTGACTTTGAAAGGTCTTTTAAGATATACAATATTTATTTAGTTACAACAAAAAGATAAGTAATGGGTGGCGCAAAAGTACTGGCACTAAAGAAAATACTTTTATTTTTTTTATATGACATTTTCTGTCATTCTGTTGTTGAAAATTGTGTAGTGAACAAATATAAAATACACTGAAAATAAACATGGACCGTTTTACTCCCCAAGAACGTAGAATAAATATGGATTTAGTGAGGGACGCTTTTCCAGGCCGAGTTATCTCTCGTTTTGGCGATTTGCCTTGGCCTGCAAGATCACCCGATCTGACCAGTCCAGACTTCTTTCTTTGGGGTTTTTTGAAATCTCTGGTGTATGTGAACAAGCCACAGACTCTCGCAGCTCTAAAAGAAAACATTCGTCAAGAAATAACGAACATATCGCAGGAAGTGTTACGGCAAGTTATGCAAAATGTCATAAATAGGGCTCAAATGTGTATCAACTCTGGAGGTCACCATTTAAAAGACATCATCTTTAAATCCTAATGGTACGAAATTTAATGGCACAAATATACATTTAAAAAAACCTAAATCTAGTTTTCTAATTTAGAAAAAATGTTATAGCTGAACCAAATAGGGTCTTTACTTTTGCGCCACCCGTTATATATCCTGAATTTATAAATTCTTGAATTTTCGCGGAACCCCTGAGAGCTTCTTACGGAACCCTAGGGTTCCGCGGAACCCCATTAGGAAACCGCTGTTCTAGACCATATAACTTTTCTGTTTTAAGAAATACCGCAAAAATTTCTTCACAGTTGGTCCCGTAAGCTATTGGATAAACAAAAATCGCTGTAATTCTTCATTGGTTACTTTCAGAGAGTCGCGTTCAGGCGTGATGCACGAAGTGGAATGGCGCGGGCGCCGCGTCACCGTGCGCCCCGAGAAAGTGCGCCTGTTCCTCATCGCGCTGCAGGACCTGGACAAGTCCGTCGCCAACGCACACACCGTCGAAGCCAAGATCGACATCCTCGAGAACATCCTCATGGACTGCAAGGACGCCATATCTGCCATCAAGGACGAGATCAAAAACGACCCCAAGTTCAAGAACGCCACCGGTCAGGAGGCCCAGTTGTCCGGAATCAACTACTTGCTGTCCTACTTGATGTACCTTCGCCTCGTGCGCACCATCGAGAGGAACAACCTGCTGGTGCAGCAAGCCGAACAGGCTCGCAAGAACAACACCCAGATAGACGGCAAGAAAGTGCGGCCCCACGACCTGACCAGACTTTATGAGATAATCCTCCAAAACTTCACCGAGCTCCAACAGCTGCCCGGTTTCGAGACCGATGAGGGTTACCAACGAGAGATAGAGACGCAAATGAAGGCGTACCGCGCTTTTAGATGCTTCTACATAGCGCAAGTGTTGACAGGACTCAGACGCTTCAGGGAGGCCTTGGCTATGCTCGAAAGGAGCAACAACTACACTAACGAGTCCCTCAACAGTAAACTGAATGACCAGCAACTGTCCGACAAGTTACAAGTGTTGAAGAAAGACATCGAAAGTTGCAAGTTTGAGGTTCACGCGGACTCGGTGCTTGAAGATGACGAGGAACAAGACGAGGAGAACAAGTACACCTCAAGTGGCAAGCCGTTTAAAGACAAGAAACCCCTCGTCGACCGCCTGGACGAGTATAGAGAGGATACTCAGGCCCTCACTAAAAACCCCAACATATTTAAGATGCCACCAGCGATGGAAGCGATTCCGTGTAAGCCATTGTTCTTCGATTTGGCGTGCAATTTTGTGGAATTCCCGAACTTGGACGACAAAACCGGTGCCGCTGATAGCAAGAAACAAGGCGCCGGTCTCACTGGGTTGGTCAAAGGCTTCTTGGGTTGGGGTAAAGCCGACAAATAAATGGGATCACTTCTACATAGCGTTATGTAAACTTCATTTTATATAACTAATTTGTATATTTTGTCTATATTGTTTTGCACACCATGTGCAAATACATATTATAAAAAAAAAACAAGTTTAATTTATATTTGCCTAAATATCCTGTTAAAAATTTCAAAGGTTAAATAAATAAACGCATATTATATGTACACCAATTTCTTTATGATTAAAACCAATAACATGTATTTAACAAAGAAAAAAAAATACACAAACAGTAGTATTGTTTGTTCTGGTTTCAAGTACAAAAATATCATAAATTTTATAAATTTTCAAACGCTAATATAATATTGCGTAATTTTTACGCTTAAAAATCACTTTTGACTTATAAATTGCGACACGTTTTAGCTCTTATCAACGTCGCAGTCATTAATTAGTATTGATAATAAAATCAAATCAGGCAAGTTCAATTCAAAATTAAGTTTCTATAATAGTTGGTCATTGTTAATAATGTTTGTATGATAATAGTCGCACCGTGACTTATCTTAATTATTATCATAGATCAAAATAATGTTTAGAATACGTCTTTAACAAAAACTGCTACTGTACATGCAATATTCTGTCATGGTTAATGGCGATTACTAAGTACTAACCAATTTCTATTTAATATTCTTACCATGTGTTTGACGTACAAAAAGCAATTATATAGGATGGGCCATTTCCTTGTGGCCAAACTAAAATGCCAAACTGATTTGGCCACGAGGAAACTTAATTCCTTGTAGCCAAACCGTAGTAGTAGTTTAATTTATCATCCGCCTGTATGGAGGAAAAACTCTGTAGACAATATACGTACCACCGAGTTTGGGCATATATTACTTAAAAGTACATACCTAAAAAATCCCTAACGCGTTGTTCGACAGATTCACGTTACGGTTTATTAATAAAATATATAAAAGTTAACCTTCTCTAGATTTATGTGATCCTGGTACTTTTTCTTCATCATCTGCGGGGGTATCTCTTAGAAATTAGTATCCCCACCATACTATTATATAATTCTGTGTCCCTATTAGAAAAAAATAAACATGTACAGTGTGTGTTATTTTTAAACTATGACTACAGTTTGGCTACAAGGAATTAAGTTTCCTCGTGGCCAAATTAGTTTGGCATTTTAGTTTGGCCACAAGGGAACGGCGGGAAAAATGTTATAAAAAATAAAGAAGTAAAAAGTTACAAGTTCGCAAAAAATATAAATTAATTATTAACTGCAATTAAAGATTTATGTTAAATTGCTCTCTAATTATTAATCACTATAATAACAATTACAAATATATAACAGGCTTTTGTAACTGTAAAATCAAATTCAGGTGTGTATGTTACAATGGAGATTGAGCAGCATACACTACAGTAAATATAAGTCACAGAAATGGCAGAACTTTAAGACCTCGTATTACACTATTCATATTTTGTATACAGATCGCGCCAAGCTCGCTCTGAACACGAGGCGATCCGTAATTTATCGCAATTTTGCACGGAAAATACACTCTACGCATGCGCGAAGCAACTTCAGAGGGAGCTAGAAGTTTGGCGCGATCTGTACTAGAGTACACTGTATACCGCAACTGAATGGACACAGCTGTTATAATTTTAATTAGTTTACCGATCGATTATCTAACATACGACATCCTACAAAGTCTTTATAAGCTTAGAAACCACTGAAATAAATTATGTCTCACAATTATTGTTCCATTTGAAATGCACTGATGTACGAAGTGGCAGTATTGTTTTAGATATTTCAGCTAACGAGGCGCAAGAGGGGGCCAGTGCGCTGTCTCGTGCGTTATTCTGTCAGAAGCCGCCAACAACTGCCCACAAGTGGAACACACCTCTAACTGCAAGTCTCTCCCGACCACCAGCTCTTGCTGCTTGGCTATATCCGGCAACAAAGCCACCATTTCAGGGAACAAAGTGTCGAACTGACTGCCAACGGCGTTACGACAGTGTTGGTAGAACTCTTCGGCGCTGATGATGCTATCGCGGAAAGCGCGCGACGCCACTTTAAAGTCTTCCACCGCAGCGGCACCCCCCAACGCCACCGCAAACTTCTTAACCAAGTCTCTATTCCTCTGCTCAAAGTCCGGGGGAGGGATGTACGTGTGCACGGGAGCCGAGAACGTCTGCCCAGAAGAGTTGGTGAAAGTCATCCCGTCACACGCCGGTCGGGGCTTGAATCCCGGCGGAATGCTTCCGTTCGGCATCTTCTTGCTTGAAACTGGAACAGAACAAGTGTTCTCACTTTTCGAATTCAGCGGCGGGTAATCTTTTGCCGCCATTTTAAAGTCGCCGTTCCCACCGTTTCTATTCTTTTCGTTGTTGACGCCGGATGATGATTCGGCAGTTTTAATCTTTTTGCTTTCAAGCATTTGATTGTTGATGACGCTGGCGCCGTACGAGAGTTCCTTCGCTATTTTCTTGTCGATCACGCCGTTCACGTAGGGTATGTCCTCCGCGATGTTTTCCTTCTTGGCGTTGTTCTTCTTTTTCTCCTTTTTACTAGGCTTCGTGTTTTCGATCTGGACCGGCATCGGAGTCGGTTGTGGTTGGGGGGTTTTCTTGGGTTTCGCTTTCATGTTGGCGGGCAGAGTGGGGAAATCTGCGACGGCATTGATAGATAGTTGTTTTGGCTTCGGGGGTGGTTCCTGTTTGGGGGGCTTGGCCTTTTCCTTGGACTTGGAAATAGTGATCCACTGTGGTGGTGCACCGCCGGCGCCGGCGGGCGCGGACGAGGACGAGAGCGCGGGGAACGCTTCGACGTTCATTGGAACCTTTTTAGGTTGCGAATGAGAATGGTTGTTTTGAGACCGACTCAGCGCACTCATTTCTTGGCTGTTGATCGAAGCGACCTGAAGAAAATAACATGATTACAAAATTAATTAATTCACATACAGTCAGCGTCAAATTGATCGTTTAGAGTAGTCAAAGTAATCTGAAAAACATTAAAGCAATTTGATATGCAGTCCGAACACTGCATTATCACATTTTGCACAGATAACTTTGAGAACTTTGTTTGCTAAGATAATTTTAAATATGAAACAATGAGTCTTACGGAGCCACTAGTAAGATATTTTGAACACCTTGTGTGCCTACAACAATATTATGATGATTCGGACTGCGTATATCAAATTGCTTTTATGTTTTTTAGATTTTTGACTACTCTAGACGCTCATATCAATTCGACAAATAACCCTCTTGCAGTCAAGTAAAAATTTACTTCGGAAAACCCAAATTGTGTAGTGAATTGTCTTCTGTCAAAGAAAATGGGTAAGATGATTAGGACGAAAGTCATCCAATGATGAAATTATTTCACACACGGCTGAAAATGTATGCATCTTACGGTTGTAGGGTGACTGGTCACCATAAAATTATGGCGAGCTCAACATACTTCTAGATAATAAAGAAGGAACAAATGGAGATCACATGGCTCACTTGTCCTTACTGGTTTTCTATCTAGCTCGCACGCCCTTGCTAGAATTTACCAGTAGATAGTTAGCCAAGCACAGCCGCAAAGCTCGAAGTCGATTACTCAGTTTTGTAGCAAAAGCCACAGAATATATAATAGTACTAACGTACAGAAGTCGGTCCCCGCGAGGACCATTAAATAATAAGCTACTCTCGCTGCACGGCAATAAAGTGCAATTTCAAACTGCACAACGCTGCGTGGATAAAATTATATGCACCTACGAAGAAGAAAGAGAGGCGTCTCTTTCTGTCGCATAGCTCTGTTTCAACCGACACATTTCGGGGTTGCTACTCGCTAGTTACTGATATCATAGAAAACATTCGTTATGCCCATGAATATATAGGTAGGTATGTACAATCAGGCCCATCTTACCCACTGGGCACTCTGGGCACTTGCCCAGGGCCCCGCGATTGATAGGGGCCCCTTGTTTCTTGCCAGATCGCTTAATGATAACGGATGCTTATTATATTACGAAAAAAAAATCTAAGAGTAGATACCTCTTCAAACCACATAGATTTTCAATCACTAACCCTTAAATTCTAAAAAAGTTACTTTGGTGGATCATACAATAATTATGTTCTTATTAAAATCGCGTTGCGCGGCCGTTTTCTTTACTTTAGACAGGCATAATTACGAGATTATTTGATAAAACTGACTAAAAGTCGCGCTGCGCGGCCATTTTTTTTACTATAGACAGGTAAAATAACGAGATTATTGGATGACACTGACTAAAAATCGTGCTGCGCGGCCGTTTTTTTACTATAGGCAGGCGAAATATCAAGATTATTTGATGAAACTAACTAAAAATCGCGCTGCGCGGCCGTTTTTTTTACTATAGATAGGCAAAATAACGAGATTATTGAATGAAAACTACTAAAAATCGCACTGCGCGGCCGTTTTTTTCACTAAAGTCAGGTAATATTACAAGATTAGTGAATGAAACTGACTAATAATCGCGCTTTGCGGCCGATTTTTGCTCTACCTAGACAAGCATTTTTCTAAAAAAATCTGGCATTCTGTGCCTCATATACAGGTATCCTCTCTTACTTTGATGGTAACTCAAGTCAAGGTCATAGGGGCCCCATTATCCTAATGTGCCCAAGGCCTCAAATAGGTTAAAGACGGCCTTGTGTACAATGAAATAACTAATAGTTACCTACTTATAAAATAAAATAAATCTACCTAATAGCTGAGCGTATTTAAAGAGCATAAATGAATAAATAATAAGTATTTCTAAGTAGTTAGAGAAGCTCGATGGCGCAGTGGTATAGCACCTGGCCCAACGATTGCGGAGGTTAAGCAACTTTCGCAAGGGTCGGTCATGGGATGGGTGACAAAAAATTAATTATCTCGAGCTCCTCCGTGCTTCGAAAGGCACGTTAAGCCGTTGGTTCCGGCCCCATTTGTAGTTGTTAACACCCGCTAATCCGCATTGGGACCGCGTGGTGGTTTAAGGCCTATCCTCCTTATCCACCCATAAGGAAGGCCTGTGCCCTGCAGTGGGGACATTAAATAATGGTTAAGTTGTTAAAATAAGTAAAGTAAGTAAGTACCTATCTGGTTACTTGTGAAAATAATATTATTTAAGAGTGATGTAGTACTATTATTTATTCTGTGGTGATATCACAGAATATAGTAATTGATAATGTTAGGTGATGTATAAAGTTCGGGATGATTTACGTAAAAAGTAGTACTTAAGTACCTAAAGAACATTTTATTCATTATTATTAGGATATATACTTCTAATGCTTAAAGAATAGGGAGTGACGCGAATGAGACACGTCTGGCGAAAGGCGTAATTACAATATAGGTACCTACTTAAAATAACAATATCGGTATTTACCGATATACTTGTATGGCATTGTTCGTTCGTGTCGTTCACGCGCTGCGCTCTCGTCGCTTGCTCACGGCGCGCGTTTCGGTCGGCGCGGTGATATCCCTCGACAATGGCCCTCTTGGAGGGGGCCGCGAGCAGTATGCTAATATAAAAGTTTAAGCGCGGAGTGATACCCCCCTGCTAAAGCCTCGATTACATTAGCCAATCTAGTGTCCAATTTAGGAACCAATATAGGGCTACCACCCGTACTTGACAATAAAATAAGTTACACTAAGTTCAATTCTAACTGGAAATTTAAGGTGCGGGCACATTTGTCTGACGCCAAGTGTTAACACGCCGTATTTATATGGACGTGTTATAAGTGTGCTCCTAGTGCATACATTTACTATGAAAACAGATGTCATATCAGTTAACCTTGATATGACATCTGTTTTCATAGTAAATGTATTAGTCCAATCAATGAGGATATTTGTTGTATGGCGACTTCCGAATAATTCTCCCGTCTATGAGATTTGGCATGTGATGAAGTTAGGTAATGCAGATTACAGATGAACAATAATCCAATAAATTTTGTTACGAGAAGTTAGGTATTTTTACCTAAACATGAAAATCGCTTATATCTCTCTGTGAATATTTCCTCGGACTAAAATACTTTCTGTATACGTACTTATGTATTAGTTAGAATAAGTATATAAAGAAATCCAACATTTTTTCGATTTCAGAGATACCCCAAATTTAAATTTTAATATTTTTCAATATATCTTCTGTTGAAAAATTTATTTGCTGATTATTATTTTTTAATATGTTTTTATACCTTTAATATATAGCTTTGTTCAGTAAGCCAATAAATTTTCTTCTTTAATATTTTTTTTTTTATTTTTTGGTCTAAAGAGAAATGTGAAAAAATAGTCGGTCCATTTTTATACGCTTATGTATAAATATGATAGACGATATTTCATAGACGGGAGAATTATTCGGGTTGCATAAGCCCCGTTGATTGGACTATAATATGCACTAGGAGCACACTTATAACACGTCCATATAAATACGGCGTGTTAACACTTGGCGTCAGACAAATGCGCCCGCAGTGCGGGCCCCGCACCTTACACTAATAACGAAAAGGTAAAAAAAAAATTGTGATTAGAGATGAGAATCGAAAATAAAAAATCAGTTATTAGTGTAAAATTAAAATCGAACTAATTAAACAATATTTTATTGTCAAGAACGGATAGTAACCCTAATTGGATTCCTATATAAATTGGTCACTAGATTGGCTAAATGTAATTAATCAAGCCTTGTTTCCGTCACCTTGGATGGTTGCACTGTGCCGGCGCCTATGCTCGGGTGGTCGTCCCTCGCGATGCCCAGCGAGGGGAACTCGTCGTCATCGAGCTCGAGCTGGCGCCGGGCCGCGTGCGCGGGCGGCGGCGGCACCGAGATGCGGTGGCCGCCCGTCTGCGTCAGACGGAAGTTGCTGGCGCTCGCCGGCTGGCTGTGCAGCTGGATCGACACGCTGGGCTTCGCTAAAGACAAACCCAGCTCACAATATACAACGCGAACAACTCTGAAATCGCGAAAAAAAATCAGCTGTTTCATAAAAAAAAAATACGTAAATATAAAAATGTATGAAGCAGCTGATTTTTTTTCGCGATTTCAGAGTTGGTCCCATAATAAAAGTTGTTCAGTTTGATGGTCCGAAGAAACGGTTTTCTCATTTTGCGTTAATTCATTAAGGGCCCTATCACATTTTTTCGTCGAAATTTCGATTTTGACGGATTTTAGCGATACAACCTGGAGAAACCTTTGGGTCTTCTAAATACATTTATATGTTTCCGCGACAAAAAGTAATATGATGATTCACTGGAAAGTTAAAGGGTTAGAAAGGAAAATGAAAGTTGGTGAACGATTTCTTAGAGTCAACTTTGAACATACACAGAAAGACAAACAAGTACAAACAACAAATAAAAGTATGAAATTTGTTTTTTTTACGAAGTAAAGATTATTATGATATAATTTTTACGTAATAATAATAATGTATCTAGGAGAAATCCACAGTTAATTCTGAGCTTTTTTAGTAGTTTTATGTTTTTGATTGGGATTTTTTTTCACATATTCCATACATAATTTTAAAATTTCGAGGCCGCTATGAACTATTCGACTATATAAGAGATAACATTTTTTATTTTATTTTAATTGTTTAGCACAGTTGTTCAATCCATGAGCTCAAAAAAGTGCCTTCGCGCATTTTATGAAAATCTTTCTCTGCAATTTCGGGTTTCATTATAAAGTTAAGCAAATTTTCAAAAAGCGAGGCCGCTATGAACTATTCCAATAGCTATTCTGCACCATTCAATAAGTCAAAAGTGTCAATGTATTTTTGTTTCCGAGATCGATAACGCCAAAATTGGCCATTTTACGCAAAAATCACAGTCGAAATGTAATATGCCTCTTAACACGTTTGTAGAGAGTACAGTACCTAGTTAAGCTTAGTACTACGCGCGCTCGAGCAACGCACACATAGATACGTCTCACCGACTCAGTACAACCAGAATCTCAAACGATGTACAGCCAGAAAACGCGTTCGAGTGCGTGACGCAGTGTCGGTCGGTGAGAGCTGCCTTTGAGTGTGTGCGTGGCGCAATGTCGTCGGTCGGTGAAAGCGTGTGTGCGTTGCTTGAGCGCGCGTAATACTAAGCTTAACTTCTGTAGACTCTCTATCCCAGTTGTCACCCCGGGTTAGAAGGGACTCCTAGGAATAATGGTCTATTTTCTGTGCCCAGTTATAGTCCATTCCACAAGACCAACTCTTTAAGACAACCGATTCGTGTGAGCCTATTGATTAAAGCGTGTAACCTTCAATAGCCTAGACACAGAATACATAATAGTACAAGTACAGAAGACCCACTCCGCGAAGTCATTTAAATAAGTAGCGACTCTATCCCATACACAATAAAGTGCAATTCAGGTCGCACACCGCTCCCTTACCTACAGTTATATTCACCTAGAAGTTGCCTCTCTTTCTATCGCGAAGCTCTTATCTCTTTTAACACTTTAGGGTTTCTTCTTATAAATAATAATTAAATAATAGGTAGGTACTTAATTTATTACAAGTTATGTGTTTGTGAAATAAACTGTGTAGGTACTTAAATACGTTTCAAAAAAACCTAGGCTAGATACAGTCAACGCCACGCAAACTATACATGCTAACTTTGAGGCAATTTGCTTTTTTACGAAATCAAATTTGTCCTTAATAATTTACTTTATTTTGAAAGTAGGTAAGTAAGTACCTACCTACTCGTAATCTATAAATTATTATTTCAATAAATAGTTGGGTGAAGATTATTTAGCAAATAAGACAAGTACGCAGTACTACGTAACGGATACTAAATACTAACTAGGTAGTAGACAAGCACTATTATTACGTTTCGATGTCATTTGGAACTTTTGGAAAAACGTGAGGTTCGGATTCTTTTTATTATTAGTATTAAGGCAGCCCATTGCGATGTAATATGCCTTCATTTTGGTTATATATCACAAACGTGAGAACGAACGACCGACGCGGCAATATGCGAACGCGACGAGTGACGTGACTATCGAAATCGAACTGCTAACGTGCGACCCAGCCGGCACGCGGCAGCCTCTGAAATTAGTCCGTCCGGACGGACCCGCTGGCTACTTGTAGCTTCGTACCTAAACCGCGGAGTGCGCCTAGCCTGGCCTAGATAGCCTAGCTCTAGCCGCGTGCATTGACCAATGAGCTGCGAGTATTTTGTTCCCTAGGAGTTCGATTCGTGGAACGGAGTATATAATGCTATAACTTGTGCCACTGAAGAAACGAATCTATCTAATATCTATAAATAACTAGCTTCCGTCCGCGACTTCGTATACGTGAACATTCGGAAATTCATAATTTAGCAATTTTTAGAATCACGAGTTTATACAATGGAAAAAAGAACTCGATAACTTGTTCAAATTGAAACGAACAATACACTCTACTTTTTGGACAGTTGTGTAAAAAGTATTGAACATAAAAAATTGTAAAAAATATTGGTATAAAATAATAAGTACCTAATATGGAATATCAAAAAGACTGTTATCAATTATATTATCATATCATTATTGGCCATCGAAGTAGGATAAAAGTTATAGATAACAACTGAAATGTATTATATTGTTGAAGAAAAAAACCCCCGTATTAAAATTAGTTGTTGCATATACAATACAACTTAAAAAAACCCACATTTGGGTACCTAGCTGATGATAGGACAGTTAACTAATGAAATTATAATAAAACTGATACATTCGAGGGGTGAAATTATGGAAAAGGTAAGCCACTCTACAAAAATGATGAGAAATGTTATGTTCTGCATAACATGATCAGTGGGGTGGGATTTCTAAAAGGTAAGCCGATGGGAATCTGCAGGTATGGACCCTTCGCCACTGACTATTGTACACAGGTTGGTCAAAAGTTCTGTTACTGAGTTTCTTTATCGATTACTGGCCATTAAAACAAATGAAAAGAAAAAATAAAAATGACATATTATTGACAGTTTTATAAGCTATAATTCCATACCACACGTATATCATATTTTGTTTATTTCACCATGGAATGGGGGTTGAAGGAGAATCGTGTCGCTGTAATTGCTCTGCACAAATGTGGGCAGCCACCGAATATGATTTTCAAGTTGCTACAAAAGTTGAAAATCAACAAGCAATTTATTTATCGCACTATCCATAGGTACAGTAATACCTTGACCGTCGATGACCGAAAAAGATCAGGAAGACCACGCACCGTTCGGATACCAGCTGTGATCAAGGCAGTGAAGGCGAGAATCAGGAGAAATCCCGTCCGGAAGCAAAAGTTATTGGCAATACAGATGACTGTGAAGAGAAGTTCCCTTAAAAAAATTATCAATGATGACCTTGGGCTTCACGCTTACCGTAGACGAAAGGGCCATCTGCTAAACGCACGATTGAAGGCTATGAGGTTAGCACGAAGTCGCGCTCTACTAAAGCAGTACGCACAAAACGGCCATCGAAAAATCTTGTTTACTGATGAAAAAATCTTCACAGTCGAAGAAAATTTTAACCGTCAAAATGATAGAGTATACGCTAAGAATAGTAAAGAAGCCAGCATGATTGCTCCGAGGGTCCAACGAGGTCACCACCCCTCATCAGTGATGATTTGGCTGGGGGTGTCCTATTCAGGGCTAAGTAAGGTTCATTTCTGTGAAAAAGGTGTGAAAACTGGCGCTAGAGTCTATCAAGATACCGTTCTGGAACCTGTTGTCAAACCCTTAAGCCACACTTTATTTCAAAACCAGCCATGGGTCTTCCAGCAGGACTCTGCCCCTGCGCACAAAGCAAAATCTACACAAGCATGGTTTCGGGCTAACAAAATTGATTTTATCGCGCAGGAAGAATGGCCATCCTCCAGCCCAGACTTAAATCCTCTGGATTATGCCATATGGCAACTTATTGAGGAGAAAGCATGTGCTAAGCCCCACATGAATCTCGACTCTCTTAAGCGCGCTATTCTCAAGGCAGTCGCAGAATTGGATATGGTGGTAGTTCGTGCTGCCATCGATGACTGGCCTCGTCGTCTAAAGGCGTGTATTCATGCCAGAGGCGGTCATTTCGAATAATTTTAATACATGATAATCTTAAATATTTGTGCTTTCATTTGGTATATAATTCATTGTAGCATTATTTGTAAATTTAGTATTATTCATGTTTTCCATAGTTACAGAACTTAGTAACCAACTAGGTATATTTAGTATGAAAAACTATAAAAATATTATGCAATTATCGTAAATAAAATGAGTACGCGTGACATACAATGCTAATTGCGAACTTAATTATGTAAAATGAATTTCTAATTTAAAGTAATTGGGTCATTAAAGAAATGATGCGTCCGCAAAAATTTTAAA
The DNA here is from genome assembly GCA_928269145.1 of Agriphila tristella. Lineage (NCBI taxonomy): Eukaryota > Metazoa > Arthropoda > Insecta > Lepidoptera > Crambidae > Agriphila > Agriphila tristella. Next base: position 19,567,237 of record OV743431.1, on the reverse strand, counting down.
GACATATGACAACAGCTGACAAAAGTTGTTTACTGATTAGGACAAGTAAGGATAATCATACTTCTACCACAGAATACATAATAGTACAAGTACAGAAGATCCACTCCGCAAAGTCATTTAAATAAATAACGACTCTATTCCATACCAAATAAAGTGCAATTCAGGTAGCGCGCCGCTCTCTTGCCTACAGTTATATTCACCTAGAAGTTGCCTCTCTTTCTATCGCGTAGCTCTTATCTCTTCTAACGACTTCAGGGTTTCTTCTTTTAAGTAATAATTAAATAACTGGTAGTTAATTTATTACAAGTTATGTGTTTGTGAAATAATGTGTAGTTAAATACGTTTAAAAAAAACATAGGCTAGGTACAGTCAACGCCACATCAGACTATACATACTGGCTTTAAAGCAATTGGCTTAATTACGAAATGAAATTGTAATTATAATTAATTTTATTTCGAAAGTAGGTAGGTAAGTAAGTAACTACCTACCTAATCTATAAATTATTATTTCAATAAATAGTTGGGCGAAGATTGTTTAGCAAATAAGACAAGTAAATACCTAAGAATAAACGGATACTAGTTACTAACTAGGTACTACCTAGTAGACAAGCACTACTTACGTTTTGATGTCGTTTGGAACTTGGAAGAGTGAAAAACGTGAGGTTCGGATCCTTTTTATTCGTATTAAGGCATACTATCGAAATCGAACTGCTAATGTGCGACCCAGCTGGCACGCGGTAGCCCTCTGAAATTAGTCCGTCCGGACGGACCCGCTACCTACTTGTAGCTTTGTACCTAAAGCGCGGAGTGCGCCTAGCCTGCTTCTACACAAAGAATCATCAAAATCGGATTAATAATTCAGCCCCCCTAACATGACCATCGTAACCTATCGTGTTCCGGTGGTTATGTCAACACAGCCTGCCTAGCATGACCGATTTATATCGCGTGATATAGCATTTTGTCGACACTCAACTGTCAAATTCCTTTGTCTTTTTGACAGTTAAACGTGATAAAACGCTATATCACGCGATATATATCGGTCATGCTAGGCAGGCTGGCGCCATAACAACAATTTAAAAATGGTTGTGTTCCGGCAGTTAAGAGGTAAGATAGCGAGTATTCCGGGAGTAGTGCGCTTCCACCTTCGGCCTTATCGTCACTTAACATTAGGTGAGGTGAAGGCCAAGCACTCTCTCGTTGTGTATATAAAAAAAACCGTTTTATCGACACTCACTGTCAAAATTCATTGTCTTTTGACAGTTAAACGTGATAAATCGCTTTATCATATCGCGTTTCGGCGGTCATGCTAGGGGGGCAGGCGTGAAAAGGTTACGGAGAGATGAGTCGCTTCATCATCTCTGAAATCGTGAAAAAAAATTGGCTTGTTTCATACAAAAATTAATGACGAAAATATGAGAATGTATGAAACAGCAGATTTTTCGCGATTTTAGAGTTGGTCCCATGGTAAAAGTTGTTCAGTTTGATGGCCCCCATCTACCATATTCAGGGGGCTAATTGTCTAATTTCAAAATCTAACGCAATCGCTTTAATTTGACAGATGGATATGACACATTGCTGCATTTCTTTTGTAAGTTTTTATTTGTGCCAAAAAGAAGCATCAATGTGTTACATCCTGAAAGCGATTGCGATAGATTTTGAAATTAGAAAAAATATAGACTGGTTCAACTTTTAATTCTGTTACAAGTTTTTTTTTTATTCTCCTTTTTTTAAGGGGTTTTATCCTTTCGGATATGCCAACCCCATCGTACCCACTGTTACAAGTTGTATCGCGTGACTTACAGTTCCGCATGAGCGTGGCGGCGACCGTCTGCGGCGCCGGGCCGCGCGCCGGCGGCCGGGCCGGCGCCGCGCCTGGCCCGGATCCGTCCAGCGCGGGGAAGTTCTTGTCCGTACGCGCCAAGCCCGCCGAACCTATTTATTATATTAGTAAACATTATATTTTTAATTTCTACACAACAGCGGCCCTATTTTTGAATCGCTCGGCTGGCGTCGAGCGCTCGTTTCTACTGATTTTCGTTCGACAGCTCATACATTTGAGTTGATTTGTCGAACGAAAATCAGTAGAAACGAGCGCTCGACGCCAGCCGAGCGATTCAAAAATAGAGTCCCAGCACATCATATTAAACATTTTGAACTTTGAGTGAGTTAAAATCGTTCTGACAGCGACTTTCGTGTAAATTATACATCAGCTCAGTCGAAAAAAAAGAGGTTTGATTTTGCAAAGTGACAACGGCAATTTCGGAGATCGTACCTTTGTAGGCGCGGGAGGGCGCGGCGAGCACGAGGTTGGGCCCGGCGGGGGCGGCGGAGAGGCGCGGGACTGCGGCGTGTGACGTCACGCGGCGGCCACGTACCTTTGTAGGCGCGGGAGGGCGCGGCGAGCACGAGGTTGGGCCCGGCGGGGGCGGCGGAGAGGCGCGGGACTGCGGCGTGTGACGTCACGCGGCGGCCACGTACCTTTGTAGGCGCGGGAGGGCGCGGCGAGCACGAGGTTGGGCCCGGCGGGGGCGGCGGAGAGGCGCGGGACTGCGGCGTGTGACGTCACGCGGCGGCCACGTACCTTTGTAGGCGCGGGAGGGCGCGGCGAGCACGAGGTTGGGCCCGGCGGGGGCGGCGGAGAGGCGCGGGACTGCGGCGTGTGACGTCACGCGGCGGCCACGTACCTTTGTAGGCGCGGGAGGGCGCGGCGAGCACGAGGTTGGGCCCGGCGGGGGCGGCGGAGAGGCGCGGGACTGCGGCGTGTGACGTCACGCGGCGGCCACGTACCTTTGTAGGCGCGGGAGGGCGCGGCGAGCACGAGGTTGGGCCCGGCGGGGGCGGCGGAGAGGCGCGGGACTGCGGCGTGTGACGTCACGCGGCGGCCACGTACCTTTGTAGGCGCGGGAGGGCGCGGCGAGCACGAGGTTGGGCCCGGCGGGGGCGGCGGAGAGGCGCGGGAACTGCGCGTCGCTGCGCGTGTCGATGTTGGGCGCGGGCGCGGCCGGCGGCGGGCTCGGGGCTTCGACGCGCTCTCGCTCGCGGTCGCGGTCTCTATCATACAAAATATACAGCTTGAAACAAACGTCTTCAAAATAATATTATTATTTACTAGCGGCCGTCCGCGACTTCGTCTGCGTGGCAAGTTTTTTCTCTATCCCTCGGTAACAACACTTTTTTCGGAATGAAAGGTACCCTATGTCCTTCTCTCAGCCCCTGACAACGTGTATGTAAACTTTCATGATGATCGGTTCAGTATTTATTTATTATTAGGTCTGCCAACATTTTTACACTTTAGCATACAATACAATTCCTTAAAATAATAAAATTAAAAGTACAGTGAAAAACAGTTACAGGTAAACACAGCGTGACTTTTTTTAAATAAGTGATTAACTAGCAACTAACTCATAAAATTTTGACACAATGCGTTAGAAAAAAAAATTTACTACTACTAAGCTACAATTTTTTGTTATTACCTATAGTTTAATTAAAATTAAATTATTTATTAATATTAGTTAAGCTCAACAAAGTCTTCTTAAAACTAATCAGTGATAGAGAAAATATGTCAATGGAGTTGCGAATAGTGTTGTGTTCGTCACATAGTCTATTAATAACACTCTGACAGCCCAAGTTAGTTTTAGAACACCTCAAGTTAAATGGTCTAAAATTTGCAATTCTAGAGTTCTGTCGAGGTATTTTGAATCTTATCTCACTTAGTAACTGGGGACAATTAATGTTACCCCTCAAGATCTTATACAACAACACCTGATCGGCCACCCACCTACGATCTTCCAGGGAACTGAATCCAAAGTATTCGAGTCTATCTTTGTAAGAGAGTAATTCGTATTTTTTTTTTTGATGTACCGTGAGGAAGAATAAAAGTTTTCTTTGAATTTTTTCAAGCCAAGCTATAAAGCATTAATATTTTGGGTTCCAAACAGAAGAACAGTATTCCAAAGAACTGCACACTAATGCAAAGTAGGCAAACTTGAGAACATGATGATTTTTAAAGTTTTTACAACAACGCCAAATAAATCCGAGTAATTTGAGAGATTTTGATATGATGTAATCGAAGTGTAGACGTGCCGGACTACAGCTGGGCCACAAAAAAAAAGTTGGAAATCTGACTTTTTGACTATGCCATGATGAAGTCGATAATTTGTCGGAATTTGTCGCCAAAAACCAGAATTTGTCGGTCTTGCGTTTAGGAGATACCTGGATCTCGAGAACTAAAGGTCGTAAGCGTATCCTCACATATCTCCTAAACGCAAGATCGACAAAATCTGATTCTTGGTGACAAATTCCGACAAACTAACGGCTACACACTCGAGTTATCAGATTTTCGCTATGACCTTCCTTTCTCAAGATCCAGGTAGAAAAGTCTCCACAGCGTATCCTCACATATCTCCTAAACGTAAGATCGACAAAATCTGGTTCTTGGTGACAAAATCCGACAAACTACCGGCTACACATACAAGTAATCAGATTTTCGCTACGACCTTCCGTTTTCGAGATCTGTGTGGCCCAGCTGTAGAGACGTCTCTACAGCTGAGCCACACGTATCTCCTAAACGCAAGATCGACAAACTCTGATTTTTGGCGACAAAATCCGACAAATTACCGGCTACACATACGAGTAATCAGATTTTCGCTACGACCTTCCGTTTTCGAGATCTGTGTGGCCCAGCTGTAGAGACGTCTCTACAGCTGAGCCACACGTATCTCCTAAACGCAAGACCGACAAATTCTGGTTTTTGGCGACAAATTCCGACAAACTAACGGCTACATACTCGAGTTATCAGATTTTCGCTATGACCTTCTTTTCTCAAGATCCAGGTAGAAAAGTCTCCACAGCGTATCCTCACATATCTCCTAAACGTAAGATCGACAAAATCTGGTTCTTGGTGACAAAATCCGACAAACTACCGGCTACACATACAAGTAATCAGATTTTCGCTACGACCTTCCGTTTTCGAGATCTGTGTGGCCCAGCTGTAGAGACGTCTCTACAGCTGAACCACACGTATCGCCTAAACGCAAGATCGACAAACTCTGATTTTTGGCGACAAATTACCGGCTACACATACGAGTAATCAGATTTTCGCTACGACCTTCCGTTTTCGAGATCTGCATCGCGAGTTCGAGTTTCGCATTTATAATATTAGTAGGATTACTGGTAACAAGTGGTTTTGCGTAGAAAAGTAGTCAGTTGAGTGTTGCTTTACATTATCACTAATGACAAAAAAAAATGTCCTGTCCATTAGTATCTACTATTTTTTGCATGACAATAGATTAAATATTGATAGAAGACAATTTGTTTGCAAATGATGATAATTCTGGCTGTAACATTATTGTTATCTAAAGTGGTCTGTAATGTTTCATGTCATTAAGTGTTGTGATAAACCAACCTAGGTGTTCTCTGATGTTCTCTGCCATTTGGATGCGGTGTAATATTGAACTGCAGCTCCAGCGTGCGTGCTTGACGCGCTGCGCCTCGGTTCATGCCTCGTCCGTGGACTGTCGCCTTATGGGCTAACAATTAAAAATACATACAAATCATTACTTATTATCAGAGTTATATGTAAATATTTAAAGACTATAATATGCTTAATTGTTAAAGCAATCTATAAAACACATTTAAGGAAAAACGTATGCATGGCCTCCTACGCTGGTACAACAACATACGTGGGTGCAATGTAAGTTAGCGCGAAGTATGGAAAGTGTACAGATACGGTGCGGATTACAAGTAAAAAACGAAATTAAAAAATACCTTTAAGATCAATCTCGCTTCTGAATACAGCAGTGAGATGTTGTCCTGCACATTCACCTTCCTCACAGAGGTAGTGATCAGTACGAAAGTGTTGTGCAAGCGCTGCATGAGTTGCATAGTACAAGTTGCGACCATCCGCGTCGCATAGATGGCAGTAAAGATGCTCTTTCCTGAGATGCCGGTACAATTCATCTGCATCCATAAAACGTTCTTCACAGAACTCACACAAAGGATGACCCCTGAAACACCAAATTTAATGCTGTCAACTTTGAAACCTTCAAAGTTTGATACCTTCAAAGTTATTGAAAGACCTTTTTCAGCTCAGCTCTTACTTACCTATGGGATGTATCATCCAAATCACCTTTTCGTCTATGATGAGCTAATTCTTGACGGGTATAACATCTTCTCTCACTAGTAAATATCTGAAAGAAAACAATTTCTTCACATCTGCATTTTCCAATTACAATTTAAATATCAAATGCTTAAATAAAATCACTTATTGTACACACCCTCAAATGTTTAACACAGAGATCACAGAAATATCTCTCATGTACTTTCCTCACGTGTTCACTCAGCATGCTGAAAGTCCGGAATGGTGGTAAATTATCACAAAGTTTACAGCGGTTTTCTAGGAGCAGGTCGTAGGCATTCTTTATCTCTTGAGTGCAATACCCTATTTTAAATTGCCTCTCGAACAACCGATCAGTAAACACCTTGTTACGAAGTTCTTTGTATGGTTGGATGGTGTCCGTAAACACAACCTGTAAATAAATTATATTTCAGTTGTTTATTTACTGATGTAGTACTTTATACTCCACCGAACTTATGGAAAGAATGTTTACAAACAAACCGCCAAGAATGTTTACAAGCAAACCATGGGCATACTTAACTTAACCTATGTTCTTTTTATTGCACTGTTCATAAAAAATATGAATATCATTGATAGCTTACCAATGTTGCCCAAGTTTTATATACGGTGTTAACTCACTTATTTGCGGAATAATTACGAAAAATGCACAAAGTTTTGTTTATAAACATTCTTTCCATAAGATGGCTGGAGTATAATACATTCGTTTTGGGATGTAGAAGAAGTACCTATGTCTTGAATAGTTTTCACAAATAGAAATAGGTACTTGAATTATGGCCGAATACTCAAACGCTAATTAACTTTGAGGGGCTCTCAAACGTCGTCCTGTCGCATTAAATGTCAAAGATATGACAAAGACAGCATGCTGTTTGAGAGCCACTCGAAGTTAAGTAGTGTTTGAGTATTCGGACATAAGTCTTTAAAAAAAATAACTTAAATGCAAGCAATAACAAGAATGATTTAATAAACTGTAACTTAGAATCAATAATTTAAGGTTGTTTTTAAAGGGATTTGTCTCACCATAAACAAGTCAATGGCATAAAAGTTGTTCATGCTAGTCAAGCAGTATATTTAATTATTGTGAAAAACTAACATTTTAATAACAAACCAAATAATTCCTATTTATATGGGCATGCAATTGAGGACTTTCTTGTCATTAAAATTATGTAATTTTTGAAATATAAGAGTAGGGTGATAAGAATTTAATGGTTAAATAATGATATTTAGGATAAACCAACTACACTGTTTACATACTGATTGTGAAATAAGTAAATAAAAATTAACGGAATAACTTTTACGGTTGATTATTATTACTGTCATTAAATACCTATATTTATAAGATACTGGGACTTTTAAATTAAATGTGTAGAGAAACTGACCATACTCGGAAGTATAAGATTGGTGTGACTTAACTACTATATTTGTTTTTAAAACAATGAATAAAGGCTATCAACAATTTTCCTTACCCTATTTAGATCATGACGACATATGGGACACTCGTTCTGAAGGCAAAGCACCCTCATTCTGGTAGAACACTCAAAACATACGGGATGATCACATTCTCCAATAGAGTAATACAAGACGTTCTTGAAACACACTACGCAAGTAGAATAATCATTTGCCTGAGAATCAGCCATGACTTCCGAATTGGTCGACTGGATGGTTCTGTAAGAATATTTAAAAACATCTAGAGCTTAACATTTACGATAAAACACTGTTTAGATTGAAATTAATTAAATATTACAATACCTACGTACGTAAGAGAAAAGGAAGTACGAAAATTTTTCGGCAATAAGAAAAATGACAATGACAGTGACAGCTGATTGTAGTTTTGGAATCATAGACAATTAGTCTATGATCATAGACGCACTGCCCAGTGTACGCTAGAACATACTATTGTGTTGTGTTGTGTCGTGTCGCGATCTGTCGCGTATCGGTTTCATACATTAAAGTATGACTAGAAACACACTATTGTGTTGTGTTGTGTCGGCATCTGTTGTGGCGCGGATCGCTCGGGTGCGATTGCAACAGAACCCCTACCTACCACCGATCTGTTGCGACACAACACAACACAATAGTATGTTTCTAGCATTGTATTGGTATCTGTCGCTGGCGGCGGACGCTCGCAATATGCGCATTGTAATTTTGATTTGACTCAAAGATGAAGATTTAATAGAACTTCTGCGTCAACTTAAAGTGTTGTATTTGTATGATACCAAATGCAAAAAATATAAACATCAGTTTATCAGGGGCCTTACTATGAGCTCTTATAGCAGGACTTATACTGAATGGCATTACTTTTTCGTACCATGACCTCGATTTAGCAGGCCTGCGGAGGGCCTGCTTTAATACACGCTCTTAAACCGTTCACCATTTTTTATGTATGGACGAAGCATACCACGACGCTCCGTTTGACAGTTTGGGAGCTGTTTTGTAGCGTCTGTAATGTCAGATAAAGCAAATCATAAAAAGTTCCTACGTGATCAGCTTTTTCAAAATTGTTTAGTGTATTTAGATAAGTTTGGTGTGAGAATTTTAAGATTTGTGAATTTCTTTTAATGTTTATTATTTAACAGTGAATTATTGTAACTTGATAAAGGCAACGCGACGACTTCCTTGTTGTTGAATGTCACTAAAATAAAAAGAAATGATGAGAGATGAGACCCCATAAATAAGTACCTACTATCCCCTTCAATTGGTAATGTGCCTGGCGGATTTTAACCTCAAAAACGAAAAACAATTGCATTTTTTTTAAAACCTTTCTTATTGAAAATAAGAATTCAATAATTAATACACTATCACAGACAGAGATATACTATCCCCGCCAATTGGTAATGCGCAAGAACCTTGTCACATTAACATCCACATCGACGTGATCCGCAACCTTGTACTATTATGTATTCTGTGTCGCAACTAAAAATGCCATGAAATAAGAAAATTCTTAATAGGTAATCTAATATAATTATTATTTATTGAATTATTATTTTCAGTAAGATAGGGTCTAGGTATATCAAAAATTTACAAATTGTTTTTCGTAACGTTTTTGAGGTTAAAAAGATGGCCGCCAGGCGCATTACCAATTGGCGGGGATAATAAGCGAGAAATTGGGTGCATTCTGCCAGACAAATATCTGAGTCATGGAACGCCATAAAGTACATTTTAACCATGAAAAGTAAATGAATATTCTAAACAAATTACTTTCCATGGTTATCAAATTTATGGCGATCGATGACTCAAAGATTTGTCTTACAGAATGCACCCATCGATTTGTATAGGCTAGCTCGTTTTCGCATCGTCTACAAAGCATTAGTCTGTGACAAAGCATACCAGAGACAAACTAACCGTTCACCTTGAGTCAAAACAATCTTTAAGCCGTTCACCTAAAAGACGGTCATGGTACCGATTTAAGCAATTTTGTTTAGGGCCTGCTTCTGAACTGAACGGCTTAAGGATGGTTTCTTATTTGCTGATGGTAAGCCCCCAGAGCTGCTGCTTGGGAATAGTTTGTAGGTTTCTTTTTATCGTTTTTTTATAAGTAAACAGATAGATATACAACGTGGTACAAAATAACCACTAATGCCGAATATGGTAGATAGGTGGGCATTTTCGTAAAAAGATGTCCCGGTTACAAAGTGGATGTCATTTTATTTGATGTAATAAAATTATATTATATAAGTGTAGAAATATTCCTTATATTCCAAACTACCGATTGAACATAAATGTTTCTTAGTAAAAACATAAAAACCTGTGAAAAACGGATTCAAAGATGGTGCAACACAAATTTTATTTCCATTTTGTAACCAAACTAACCATACTGTTTTCTAATTTACACGAAAACTATAGTGTTGAGATATTACCTTTTTACTGCATTAAATTAGGTACTCATAGCTTAATAAATTAGAAAAAAACAGAAGCTCTAAAATAGACCCGCTATTTTATATTTTATATGTAAAATAAGACCCACTTTTTACTTAGTGGTCCATAATGGACTCTTATTTTCTTCGTCACGTGCTCAGAACGTCGAATATAACTAAAAAAATTATAATTTAATACGAAAATAAACATCTATTTTTATCTTAGCATAACAAAACAAAACAACATATTATTCTTTTTAACAAAGGACATCAGGCACATGAGACCCAAAAGTGTATAAACATAATTCTGTTATCTATAAACACTTTATGTTACTAGAATCATAAAACAGCAGCAACATTATTTTTTAACTCCTTCATTTAGCTTTAATTAATTATTGAAAAAAACAAAAGCATATCAATGAAACGGACATCTTTGTCAGCGATTTCACAAGTCTTCCCTGAGTATATTTGTTCTGTGGCACATGTGATTGCGCATTAAAAAAAAAGAATGTCTGCCGGCTGTCAGTCAACTGTCAAAAGTGTTTTGTTACGTGCGACAGATGCACAGACCGTTTGATCAGGGGGCTTACCATCAGCAAATAAGAAAACGTTCAGTTCAATAGCAGGCCTTAAACAAAACTGCTTAAGGCCTGCTTTCATACTAATCGTTGAGGTCGTAGTACGAAAAAGTAAGGCGGTTCAATATAAGTCCTGCTATAAGAGCTCATAGTAAGGCCCCTGGTTCTGACTCGTACATTGTGGTGCTAATCTGTATCACTAATGTTACGTGCACACTACCGTGATATGGCAATAATTATGGCCATAATTTTCCTTATTCCTATACACGTAAGGTTCATCAAAAGTCATAATTGCCGGCATATCACGGTAGTGTGACCCTAGAATAACGCAGCTAACGAAACGTGTTGTCGTGGTGGTGTTGCTATTTAGTGTCGGGGTTACCAAAAAAAAAACTTTTAAACATAAATAACTCTTATTTAAAACATAAATCTTCGTAAAAATCTGAATATTTTCTATGAATTACTAATTACATGCCTACATTTTGGAAAATACAGAAATGTTATACATTCTTTGGTTTTTTTTCTATGGGACTCTGCCTGATGTCATTTTTAATTTTAAAGTATTATAAAAATGGAAAAGTATTACAAAATCGAGTAAATGGGTTACAAAATGGAAATGTAAAGTCTCAGTCACAATTCATATAATTATTCGAAATATTTGGTACAAATATAGTCAATTGGATATTACACAAAGTGTTACAAAAATACCCCTAATGCCGAATATGGTAGATAGGTACCATCAAACTGAACAACTTTTATTATGGGACCAATTCTGAAATCGCGAAAAAAGAACCAGCTGTTTCATACAAAAATTAATAACGAAAATAACAAAATGTATAAAACAGATGGTTTTTTTCACGATTTCAGATTTGGTTTAATAGTAAAATCATTTGCCTTTTACACCAACTTTATTATATTAAAAGTACCTGGTATTTATTTTTGAAAAAATACATGTGAATTAGACTTTATGTTTCCACTTTGTAACTGTGAGGTTCCATCCCATACGTAACCAAACAAAGTGGAAGTAACGCTTCTCCATTTCCGCAGCTAAAAACTGTAAAATCTCGTAAAGTATGCACTAAATTGTTATAAATGTATTATGATGCATTGTAATATAATCAAACTTACCTCTCAAAATATGTCTAAACAGCAAAACCTTGATATTTCACTTATTATACGGGTTACAAAGTAGGAAGTAATTTTTGAACCACTCTCATCGACAAGTTTTTACCTTCACTGACAGAGTATGATTCTTGCCAGTCTCAGAAAAAAATGGTCTCCGGAATTGATAAGGTGTTGTTAGACCGTAAAAATCAAAATTCATTGGTAGTTTCCATACAATTTCTTTGCAAAAAGGCGGTTACAAAGTCGAATTCGATGTCAGGACCATATTTTGACACGAGTAATTAAATTAGATTTAAAAAAAATTGTATGTCTATTCCAATGATTTACACTCTATTTTCTTAAATTCAATAATATAATGCATCACGTAAAATACTTCGCGTCTGCATAAAACTAATAATAAATGAACAACAATGTTCTAAACTTCAACTAGTCAGTATGGGACATGCCAAAAATGACCATAATTTTTTATTAAAAAATATTTTTAAATTATAATACATGATTCCTTCTATTTTTTAATGTTTAGAAGTAAAAAGGAATGTAAAATCTTCGATCTCATTAAATATTTGAGCTAGTTGACCAGATAGATTTTTACTAATTGGCATGGAAAGTCGTGAGACACCTTAAAAAGCGAAGGGACGTCTTTTGGCGAAAATGCCCAGGTACTAACAAACTAAACAATTTTTAATATGGGACCAACTCTGAAATTGCGAAAAAAAAATCTGCTGTTTCATACATTTAGATATTTTTGTTATTATTTTTTGTACGAAACAGCAGATTTTTTTCGTTGTAAGTATTGTTATTGTACTGAATTTCATAAGATTTTTTTTATTTAAAATCTCCGATAGCAGTGAATGTAAAAAAGAATGACTCCGCCGGATATTTCAGATTCAGCGACGGAAATACAAGCAGTCTCTCTCTTTTTCTAAGTAGGTTGGTACCTACACCTACCTACTACTGATTTAGTTTACGTAATTATTTTTTATTTCTTAATGTTAGGTAGGTACACTGTTTTATTTTAATTTTTTTGAAGAAGTGTCATCATATTAAATAAAAACTTAAGGTCCTCTTCTAAATTACTCTCAGAACCTGATGAAAGCATTATGAACGTGCAAGCGCTGCAAAGCTTCGATTAATACTGTGGAGGAAAAACGACAGAACGCGCTCTGTCGCGTCACAATAGTGTGCACACCACCGCCGCGACACAACGCGACACGACACAACACAACACACAAGTATATTTCCGTCTTTAGGCGACGCCTACACACACAATAAATACTGAAATCCATCAGTATTTAATCAGGGGCATATTTCACAAAAGATTAGTAAATTAACTACAATAATTTAACATTGTTGTAATGGGGAGGCGAAGGCAAAGTGAATTACAGATGGCGCTTCAGTCTTTGGACCCATTGTCAGTTTGAGCTTATATTGTCTTGACTGTGTATTACGTGATTTTACTTTCTTAGATTATATTTTTTTCGGTTTTGCGGACAAACAATGTATTCTATGCTAACTTTAGCTCATATAAAATAAGAATTACGGAAAAGAAAAGCCAAAACAACAGGCAAGAAAGTTTATAGCAACTTACAAAAAATTGCTAACAAGCATTACATTTCTTTAAATTTCGTGTAAGATTTAGTAGTAATCTTTTTATTTCAGATAAGAAGCATATGATTTAAATTTTAACAAAGCTACTGAGTGTGAATTTCCGTGTTTATCGTTGCCTCATGATGCCTTCTGTGCAATAGTAATTTCAGGTTTCTGTACTGGAATTTCTGTACCATCCAAAATTACACGAACCGTTTTATCATATTTATTTTATTATTCTAAGTTTCTTGAATGACTGGCATATAAAATTCTATTAATTCTCTGTTTGGCCTCAATATTGGGTTTATTCCATATTTGATATACCTATCAAATTCATCCAAGTTATAAATATGTTAGAAACTGCTGAGGTTGAAATATTAAAGAACAAAGCTGTTATAATTCAAATGTTGTTTTATTTTGGCGAAGCTTCAGCAAATTCGTGAAACATAGAAGATTGAGTGAAAAGTATCTTTTTTTTTATATTTTTTTGCCCAATATTTTTTTGTTACTGGAAAATCGATGAACTCCAATATTTTACAAGTTACATGCATAACAATGCGGCATTTTCTGAGTATAAAATTAAAAAGTGCAATACTCCAAGAGATTCCCATATGTTTTGACACTTTCTTTGAGGCAGCCGGGTACCAAAGACCAGACGCCACCTATCGGGATAAAATTGCGCTTTTCCTCCCCATTGGGGTAGAATTAGGTTTCTTATTAATTCTAAATTTCTAAAACGTAATTCTACCCCAATAACAACAATGGTAAATTATTGTAGTTAATTTACTAACCTTTTGTGAAATATGCCCATGATTAAATACTGATGGATTTCAGTATTTACTGTGTGTGTAGGCGTCGCCTTACTAACAACGTTGGTTGAATGCTCTAAGGCGACGGCTACACGTCGTGGTAAATACCGTGATCCAACGCCATAGTGTAAATTTTAACCATGGAAAGTAAAATATTGAATATTCCATACAAATTACTTTTCATGGTTAAAATTTATTCTATGGCGATGGATCATTTATTTTTATTTTTAACTTCACTAGTTAAAAAACGATGAAGATCTCATTGATGGAGACATTGCTGTTTTAAGTTTGCTCATCCTAGATTGATGGTGTCTTTGAAGAAATGAAAGGTCTTGGTGAGATCTTCATTTTAGGTGACAGCTGTCGAATTTAAGTTTGTCACCTAAAATTAATATCTCACTAGGATCTTTCATTTAATCAAAGACTTTTTTTATTCTTTTTTTATCCAGTTTATTAATTATAAATCCTGTGATTTCTTGGTCGTTTTATTTGATGACTAGTGGTCGCCCGCGGTCTCACGCGCGTGGTTCCCGTTTCCGTCGGAATATCGGGATACAAAGTATTCTATGTTTTAATCCAGGCTATCTACTATCTGTGTGCCAAATTTCAATCAAATCAGTTCAGTAGTTTTTGCGTGATTGAGGAACAAACATCCAAACATCTAATCATCCAAACCCACAAACTTTCACATTTATAATATTAGTAGGATTAGTAGGATATCGATGTTTTTGTATTATCACTACACCCCTTTTCGAACTGATAAAGTGATCAAAAAATTTGGCGTCCGTCCATTTGATTTAAATCAAACGATTGAAGGTGGAAACAAATTATCGGACGCGGCTTATGGATGCGGCTTACTGCCGCGGCTGATAGGTATCTGGGACTATGAAAATACACTGACCCCCGATTGCACTAAACTTAAGGATCGCTTAAGTCTTTTCCTAACTACAACACGACCAAATGAAAACGGTGTCATAAACTTAGCCGTCATGTAGCTGTCATTCGCCTAGTTATCTTGGTCAAGTTGTAGATAAGAAAAGACTAAAGCCTCAATTACATACGCCGATTTAGCTTCCTTACTGGGGATCCAATTTCAGATTGGAAACGATGCCCCGAATTGGATCCTAGTTGGGGAATTTAAGGGTTGCCTCCCTAGCCAAGGCTATATATGTAAGGCAAATGAAACTTTGATCATGCAGCCAAGTCTTCAGTCATATTTTTTTCTTTAGTTTGCATTTCTGCGGGTGTATTATTACGGGCACGTAATTTGGCAAGACAAAAGATGCGCAGCAGCTACAAACACTAAACTCAGTGCATCTTTTGTCTCATCTTTGTTTTACCAAGTTATTTATGCCGGTACCTATATCACATTATAAGTAACCCCTAGATGATCAAGCATGGCTTGTCAATAATTTACATTGCATTACCACCACCACTACCATTTGAGTGCGTACCTACCAAAAATTCAAGATGGGGGCCAACTTTTTTGTTTTTGGCCTGATTTCGATGAAACTCGGTTTTGGTACTATTTTGGCAAGAAAATAACAACTCAATTTTTCAAATAATAAAAATCCAAGATGGCGACCATCTTTTTTGTTTGTGGGCGGCACCCTGATTATCTAAAAAGAAACTATTTAGCGACCGGTCGCATTTGACATCCATTGCTACTTTTCTTTGGTATGTTTTTGTTTACCCCAAAGAAAAGTAGCAATGTATTACGTTCATCTGTGAACTGCGACCGGTCGCTAGGCGGTTTCTAATTAGATAATCAGCCCGCCGATTTCGATGAAACTCAGTTTTCGCTACTATGTTGACAAGAAAATGACAACACAATTTTTCAAATATAAAAATCCAAGATGGCGGCCAACTTTTTTGTTTATGGGCCGATTTCAAAGAAACTCGGTTTTGTTACTACTTTGACGAAAAAATAACAACGAAATGTTGAAAATAATAATAAAATCAATATACCAGCCAACTCTTTTATTTATGGGCCGATTTCTCAATTTTTCGATTTCGATGATAATGATTATTGTTACTATTTAAGTAGTTAGTACCAAAACCCAAGTTTTATTAAAATCGGAGCACGAACAAAAAAATAGGCCACCATCTTGGATTTTTAATATTTTTAACATTGCCTTGTTATTTTCTTGTCAAAATAGTACCAACAACCGAGTTTAATCGAAGTCGGCCCAATAGCAAAAACGTTGGCCGTCATCTTGAATTTTTGAATATTTTTAACATTGCATTGTTATTTTCTTGTCAAAATAGGATCAAAAACCGAGTTTTATCAAAATCGGCCCAAAAACAAAAAAGTTGACCACCATCTTGGATTTTTAGTATTTAAAAAATTGTGTTGTTATTTTCTTGTTAAAATAGTACCAAAAACCGAGTTTCATCGAAATCGGCCCACAAAAAGAATGTTGGCCGCCATCTTGGATTTCTTAATATTTTCAATATTGCGTTGTTATTTTCTTGTCAAAATAGGAATAAAAACCGAGTTTAATCGAAATCGGCCCAAAAACAAAAAAGTTGACCGCCATCTTGGATTTTTAGTATTTAAAAAATTGTGTTGTTATTTTCTTGTTAAAATAGTACCAAAAACAGAGTTTCATCGAAATCGGCCCACAAAAAAAATGTTGGCCGCCATCTTGGATTTCTTAATATTTTCAATATTGCGTTGTTATTTTCTTGACAAAATAGGACCAAAAACCGAGTTTTATCGAAATTGGCCCAAAAACAAAAAAGTTGACCGCCATCTTAGATTTTTAGTAACATTTCGTTGTTTTTTTTGTCAAAATAGTAACAAAACCGTGTTTCATTGAAATCGGCCCACAAACAATAAAGTTGACCGCCATCTTTTTTATTACGGAGTTCTAGTGGCCTTTTTCCGTCCGGCTTCATCATCAAACCATTTCCTATCAGAGTACTCATCAAAACCTACCTTTACATTTCCGTTAATAGTGAAAACTCATTGTTTAATCTATGTACAATAATGTTATTGTCAAGTACTGGTGACAACCCTAATCAGTGAAATCATGTCCTAATTGGGGCATAGTGTGATCGCTACATCCAATTTGGGTTCCTAGATTGGATCCCCAGTAAGGAAGCTAAATCGGCGTATGTAATCGAGGCTTTACTGGGGATCCAATCTAGGTCCAACGTTTTTGCTATTGGGCCGATTTCGATTAAACTCGGTTGTTGGTACTATTTTGACAAGAAAATAACAAGGCAATGTTAAAAATATTAAAAATCCAAGATGGTGGCCTATTTTTTTGTTCGTGGTCCGATTTTAATAAAACTTGGGTTTTGGTACTAACTACCTAAAAAGTATCAATAATCATCATCATCGAAATCGAAAAATTGAGAAATCGGCCCATAAATAAAAGAGTTGGCTGGTATGTTGATTTTATTATTATTTTCAACATTTCGTTGTTATTTTTTCGTTAAAGTAGTAACAAAACCGAGTTTCTTTGAAATCGGCCCATAAACAAGAAAGTAGGCCGCCATCTTGGATTTTTATATTTGAAAAATTGTGTTGTCATTTTCTTGTCAACATAGTAGCGAAAACTGAGTTTCATCGAAATCGGCCCACAAACAAAAAAGATGGTCGCCATCTTGGATTTTTAGTATTTGAAAAATTTTGTAGTTAATTTCTTGCCAAAATAGTACCAAAAACCGAGTTTCATCGAAATCAGGCCAAAAACAAAAAGTTGGCCCCCATCTTGAATTTTTGGTACGCACTCAAATGGTAGTGGTGGTGGTAATGCAATGTAAATTATTGACAAGCCATGCTTGATCATCTAGGGGTTACTTATAATGTGATATAGGTACCGGCATAAATAACTTGGTAAAACAAAGATGAGACAAAAGATGCACCGAGTTTAGTGTTTGTAGCTGCTGCGCATCTTTTGTCTCATCTGTCTTGCCAAATTACGTGCCCGTAATAATACACCCGCAGAAATGCAAACTAAAGAACAAATGTGACTGAAGACTTGGCTGCATGATCAAAGTTTCATTTGCCTTACCTATATAGCCTTGACTAGGGAGGCAACCCTTAAATTCCCCAACTAGGATCCAATTCGGGGCATCGTTTCCAATCTGAAATTGGATCCCCAGTAAGGAAGCTAAATCGGCGTATGTAATTGAGGCTTAAGGAAGCTAAATCGGCGTATGTAATCGAGGCATTCTTAAGTTTAGTGCTTTTGCACCTGAGGTGTGCAAACTATCGGACGTAAGTCGCAGACGTAACCATAGACTAATATGACGTCATCGGACGTCCGATAGCTATCTGGCACGCAGGATGTTAATAGAGTGTGCACACTTATCAGCCGCTGCAGTAAGCCGCGTCCATCAGTCGCGTCCGATAATTTGTTTCCACCTTCACGGTATGCACACACACGGTCAAACTTTTGGATGTGGGCCGTGGTTTTACGGAATCCGTGATAAAAAATTTGGATGACAGATTCGACACACATCGTGTGTCCTCTCTTATAGCAGGACTTATATTGAACTGCATTACTTTTTAACACGTTTTTATTAGGTTGCTTTCTCGTTTGTGTGTTTGTGGGTTTTGTTTGTGGGTTTGTTTCTCCACAAAGTTTGCGAACGATTTTATACTAGCTTCCCGATGAGCTAGAGACTTGAAACTTTGAACATAGTCAATGAGCTGATCTGATGATGGAGTCAGAAGAAGGCCACAGGAACTCTATGATGAAACCATACAACCCCATTGTGTTTGGTCTCGTTAGAATCGTCTTGTCGAGTACTCTAATGGGAGACGAGGTCCAGGGTCTGATGATGAAGCTGAAAGGCCATGCCATAGGAACTCAATATTGAAACCGTGCTACCCCGTCAAATTTGGGCTCGTTTGAATCGTCTTGACGAGTTCTTTGTTAGGAAATAGTTTCCAGGGTCTGATGATGGAGACGGAAGAAGGACACAGGAACTCTTTAATAAAACCATGCAACTCCATCGAGTTTGGGCTCGTTTGAATCGTCTTAGCGAGTGCTCCGATAGGAGATGGTATATTTTTTTAGTCTTAGCTAGTTAAATAAAAAGCAGAAAATAATAATTTACTGAAAAAAACCTTTTAAAAACACGTTTTTAAAACGGACTAAATTATTACAAAAAAAATGATTTTCATACTATGACCTCAAAGGTTAGTATTAATTCAGGCCTTAAGCAGTCCGGTTTAAGGCCTGCTTTTGAACTGAACGGTTTTTTGTTTGCTGATGGTAGGTAAGCCCCCTGATATCGCACTTTTTACAGTTTTGTAACCGAATTTCAACTGTTTCACACCAAAAAAGCCACGACAACGCAGCAACAAAAAGCAGTCGAGCAGTGTTTACAATGTAATAGACTGCTGCAACTTTACTCGAGAATGTGTAAGAAGAAAAAGGGCGAAAAACCAAGAAGTTTATGGGCGTCCGTTGCGTTAAGCGGGATCCCGGTGCGGGGCGACATAGATTAGAGCTTACTCATGCACTGCAAGCATCTGTCATCCGCTAGAAAACCAGCAATCTGTATTCCCGCGCCATGTACTCGCAGCGGGATCTCGCTAAAGGCCCTCCGCTGCGTTGAGCGGGATCCCGGCGCGGGTGCACAGTGCGGGAGCCCGTCGTGGGGGCCCGCACCGTGCTCCGTCGCGGACAAACAGCCCGTCGCGGGGACCCGCGCCGTGCTCCGTTGCGGGCAAATATGAGGCGGGCACTCCGCCACACGCAGCGCTGCTCTATGAATATACAAGAAACAGCCCCGCTCGCGAGACTCATCGCGCGGGACCCGCGAGCGTGCTCTCCTGCCCCGTGAGGCGGGCTCGCCGCGCGCGCCTCGTGCGGCGGGCAATCCGCCACACGCAGCGCTGCTCTATGAATAGAATATACAGAAAACAGCAATATACAGAACCCGGAGCGGACGGCCGCACCGGGATCCCGCTCAAGGCAGCGGAGGGCCTAAGGCCGTATACAGAAAGAAAGCCGACGCTTATTCCGCTATACTAAAATGGCGTCGATAAGCGCCGTTAATAATAATATGATATAAAACGCTTTGATAAGGTCCATTTTAGTATAGTAGCTACCAACTTTCTTTCTGTATACGGCCTAACGCAGTAGACGCCCTAAATTCATAATGTACCCCCTAGCTAGACGTCCGAAATCTTTTGAGGTAAGTATAGCCTATGAGCGGCTCTCTGACAGCAGATAATTTTAGTAAAATTTTATGTCGATAGATGACGCTACTTCAACTAGGTAGATTTTTGAAAATTATTGTCACTAAAGGTGCGGGCATATTTGTCTGACGCCATGCGTTAACATGCCGTCAGATGACATCGGTTTTCATATTAAATTTATGCACTAGGATCACACTTATCTTATGACAAATCAATATAAATACGGCGTGTTAACATGTGGCGTCAGAGAAATTTGCCCGCAACTTAAGGGTCAAAAAAAAGGTCTTCGGACCGCGTCAAAGGACAACCAATGCTCAACACAACAAACCACATACTCAACAATCGTACAATAAAAAAAAATTACGTTTCTTCCTACTATCCGCGTCAATTGGTAATGCACCTGGCGGCCATGATTTTATATAGTTGCGGATGACGTTGATGTGTATGTTAATTTGACAAGGTTCCAGCGCATTACCAATTGACGGGATAGTACCTTTTTCTTAAAAACCTACCTTTTTTTTCTGAAACTGCCTTTTGTAAACCGCTCATTAGCAATTAATCGTCTAATTTGGCCACACTGGATCACTGAGGCCTTACTATGAGCTCTTATAGCAGGACTTACAGCTTGGCCATAAAGAGATGAAATTAAATTAAATAAAATGGAACTAAAATTTTTCAGTACAAAATATAGTCAGTGTTGCCAAATTATTCGTGATTTTGACGTGTTTACATACAAAGTGGCGCCCTCAATTTTTGTCAACTCTTTATGGTCAAACTGTATATTGAACTGCCTTACTTTTTCATACTATGGACCTCAAAGATTAGTTCCAAAGCAGGCCTTAAGCAGTCCTGTTTAAGGCCTGGGAGCTTACCATCAGCAAATAAAAAACCATTCAGTTCAAAAGCAGGCCTTAAACAGGACTGCTTAAGGCCTGCCCTCATACTAACCTTTGAGGTCATAGTATGAAAAAGTTAGGCAGTTCAATATAAATTCTGCTATAAGAGCTCATAGTAAGGCCCCTGCTTTTGAACTGAATGGTTTCTTATTTGCTGATGGTAAGCCCCCTGGATGCACTTCGGCGACGGCTACACGCACGGTAAATATTGTGATCCATCGCCAATGAGTACATTTTAACCATGAAAAGTAAAATATTAAACATTCTATACAATTACTTTCCATGGTTATTTAATATATTGCGATGGATCACAGTATTTACCGTGCGTGTAGCCGTCGCCTTCGGGAGAATCGGACGTTAAAATAAACGCTCATGTGAACACCATTGAAACAAGGCGGTAAACAAAAAATCGCTCATTAAAAAAATCGCTCGTGCGAACAAGCTTTAGAACATGCTGATGATAGGACTTGACTGTATAGATATAGATTTCTTTTCCTTTTCTATATTGGGAAATTAATTATAAAGCCTCGATTACATATCCCGCGGGCTGATTATCTAATTAGAAACCGCCTAGCGACCGGTCACAGTTCACAGATGAACGAAATATATTGCTACTTTTCTTTGGGGTAAAAAAAAACATAACAAAGAAAAGTAGCAATGTATGTTAAATGCGACCGGTCGCTAAATAGTTTCTTTTTAGATAATCAGGGTGCCGAAAGCAAACCAATTTAGAGTTGCCACCCGTATAAATAAGTTAAATTTTAGGTCAAATTTTTTTATGTTTTTTTATTTTCAATTCTCATCTCCAATCTTACCCCGCACCCTGATTATCTAAAAAGAAACTATTAAGCGACCGGTTGCATTTGACATACATTGCTACTTTTCTTTGGTATGTTTTGTTTTACCCCAAAGAAAAGTAGCAATGTATTACGTTCATCTGTGAATTGCAACCGGTCGCTAGGCGGTTTCTAATTAGATAATCAGCCCGCCGGTCACTCACATGCGCGCAAGGGTTCGTACATTGTACGAATATTTTCAATTTTGTATGGAAGATCATTCGCGAATGTCTTCGAATGTCCGTCCTTGTGGGTTCGCATATTTGCGCGAATGTGAGTGACCGGGGTTAAACAATGTTTACTTTTCCGTAATAGTGTAAATTCAATTTTAAAATCGAACTTATTCTACAATATTTTATTGTCAAGCACGGGTGGCAACCCGAAATTGGTTCCTAAAATCGACGTATGTAATCGAGGCTTTAAAAAACCGTTTAAAAACAAACAACAATCTGTCAAACAAATGTCAGTGTCAGTCACACAATTTACTCTATGGTCAGTCATGACATGACATGAGTAGTCGAGCAAGTCAACGGTTTTGTGATTTGAAATAATTATTTTTGAATCAGAAGTCGTGTTTTTCTTCTCTCTTGCTTTGCCTGAAATTAAATTCTAATAATTCTTTTGTAAGTTTTATGTAGTACTTTGCGTGCTTGAGTACCATAGAAAACATTTACAAGACTAAAACCTGACTGGATTAAATGTTCTTCCTACCATGTATTTTGAGGTAATAATGCAATATATCTCCTAAAACTGTAATAATTCCTATAATGATAGGAATTACTTTTCACTTCTTCTATAATTTATAGATAGAAAATACTCCGGAGCACATAAAAAGAAGTCGACGACTTGAAAATGTCCAAAAAAAGTCTCCGAAAGAAGAGCGTCCTCGGCTTATTTTGGCACCATTTTCAAGACCCCCTCAAGTAGTTTTCGAAAATGTTCTTGTTGGGACTATTTGTGAAAAAACGTTGGAAGTGTTCAATCCATCCAAACAAGTACAACAGGTGAGATGAAATCATTAATTGGTAGATCAGTAAGTTGGAAATACTATTCATCAAATTTAAAAAGTAACTGTTACTATAATCATCCTCTTGCTACCTGATCAAACTTTTTTGATCAGATTGGACAAATTGGTTTCGATACCATTGAAAGATTAAAATGAACTGTAAAAGGTAAGTATTTATTTTTTCTACTATGCACTTAGATAATCAATGTTAATATTATTAACAAAATACAGTCAAAATCAATGTGTCGGCACAATGAGATACCACAAATGGCTAATCAATTTTAAACTTAAATGTGATGATTATTAGGGTTCAAAACAAATTGGAGATTTTAACTGTTTTGTAGAACTTGACTTGTGTGATGCTGACCGTACAAACAAACATATAAATCCATAGATATTAAAAGAAATAAATAATTGTAATTCTTGTATGAAATTTGCGACAATATTTTAAACTTTCACAAAACAATATGTTTTGGTGCTGATTAGGTACAGATAAGAAACAAACAGGCTGAAGGGATATGAGAAATGGGCTTTGATTATAATGCATGCACATGTATTTTGTTTCTGAGAAGTTACAAAGGCCCTAAACCCACTTTTTTGTTTGCTTTTGCTATCTTAATGGCCATTGACCATTATAGTGATACTGTGCCAGATGTGTATAATGTTACCTATTCAAATTGTTAACAATTGCAACTACATCAGCTAGAATTCTCCGAAGATGATAGTTAAATAGGTAGGGTCATTTAATGAGATATGTCATGATGAGCAATGTCATAAAATGCTGAGTTTTTTATAAGGTGATCATATAGCATTCAACGGGAACCTATGATTTTGGTAAATATGACCGGTATGTTGTCATAACAATATGGTTGTAAACTGTTTTGTCTGTAATAGCATTGTAGGTGCAAAAATCTTAAATTAAATAAAAATAATCATAAGTTAACCCATCTGCGCCGGCCGTATACCCGCCTAAAAATATTAGCACCAGAGAAGATAAGAGAACAATAGAACCCGCCTAAAAATATTAGCACCAGAGAAGATAAGAGAACAATAGAAGAAAACGTAAACAAAGTGCTGGCCTCATGCGGCCGGCTCGGCGTTGACGGAATGGCTTAAATTATTTTAGCTGGCCTCATGCGGCCGGGTCGGCGTCAAGGAATTAGATAGAGAAATTAAGTTTTTTTTTAAATAATAATATTCATTTAAAAATTGTGTGAGACTGAGCTTAATCTTAATTAAATAATCATTGTTTTACAGATAACTCTGGGCCGCAGTCTGCCTGCTGGTCTTGTCATTCATTTGCCCGAAGATTGGTTAGTATTGGAGCCAGAAACATGCTATTGTTTGACATTGTCATGGACACCCATGCAACCCACTGCTTTGCGGGACACAATACGATTCACCAATGAAAACCGTGGCCGATATGATGTCATTGTAGTACTCAAAACAGGGATGGTATGTACTTTATAAATCATTAGCAATAACATCAATGATAACTAGAGATGGGCTGAATCTGGATTGTACCGAATTCATTTGGTTCACAAATGTACTGAATTCGAACTTCGGCTGAATTCTGGTAATTTTGACTGAGCTTTTGCCAGCAGCAAGATATGTCGAGACTTTTTTACGCACGCTTACAGTACGAGGCATATATCTTGAAATATTTTTGACGGAGTGGCGATAAGTTCGCGCATGTGCTCTTGTGAACGTCCAATAGCGCCCCTCACCGCTACGCATGCCCAAAATACGCGTTCCGCGCAATCCCCACCCGATTTCAAGATATTTGCCTCGTACTGTACCTCCGCCGCCACCGCCGTCGTTCGTTGCCTCATTCATTACACAAATCAAATTTGTAAACTAATGGTAGATTCAGTAGCTAAGTTTTGCCTAATAATTCTTTCATATTTGAGATTTTCACTTAATTTTCCCAGTTACTTAAGACTGTAAATCAATACTAATTGACACAACGTTATAACGCTGAAAATCATATTAGAAAATGTTTACAAAGTGAATTGCTATGTGCGTCTTCCATAGCACCCGAACCCCCAGATTCAACCCCCTTTCACAAGAAGAAGAATTTGATGAGATACTCAATAATGTTACTTCACAAGTATAGTACCGGATTTCGGCCACATGTACCGTAATTCGGCCACATAAACCGTAATTCGGCCACATAAACCGAAATTCTGCCAAATGACGAAGTTCGGAATAGACCGCCGAATTTCGGTTAAACCGAGAATGAAAACGAACTTCGGCCGATGGACCTATTAAAATTTGGGTTCATGCAGGTCTCGTTATGGGAAAGTTGAAAGTTCAATAAGCGACTTGAGTTCAATAGGCGTTGGCTAAATATACCAGGGTTGTTAATTATAAAAATAATTATTTTATTTGATAATTATCATGATTAATTATTGATTGTCCCATAATTGTCCTTCATCATCATCAGCTTATCATCGTCCACTGCTGAACATAGGCCTTAATTGCCATAATTGTCCTTGCTGGGTCATAATTTACTTCACTTATTTTTTATTAAATATTTTGAGTGAATGAGGGATAGATTGTTGAGTAAAAAACAATTAATAGGTACACAATAGATTTATTTATTGTCTTCTCACACCCACTGTATTTGTCCGGGTTATATCTATAGTTTCACCTGGCTCGGTCACGGCCACTCACGGCCACGTAGAGTGATTTTCGCATTGACAAGCAAGAGTAATTTTTAACCGTATGTTAGTACTTGCGAGTTCGGATGTGAAAGAGTAAACTCGTGCGTTTTGTTATTCCTATTGATTTTATAACTATCAAAGATATTTATCATTGTTAATTTATTAGCACTAACAACCCTGAAAATACCGATAATTTTTAGATATTTTTAAACCTTTTAAAATTTCCATTATGATATTTTGAACATCAAAATCTTATTACAATATTCAGATACCTACCAATTCAAAGCTTTTCTTTGTGTATGAAATCCTTTTAAAAATGTTCTTAATTTGTTCTAAATATGGTTATTAATATGTACATCATTACTTGTTACAGAATGCAAAAGGGAGAGGTAATCAACCAAAAGGTTTTAAAATATCTCCAGGAAAAATTAAAAAGAAATCATCTAAAAAATCACCAGTTTCCATATATTATAAAAAGAAAGCCGAGGTTATTTATAAAACAACTCAAGTTCAAAAGACCATACAATCATGTCAAACAACAAAACATGTTCTGCAACCATCAAACAAAGAAAACAATATAACAGTAAATGACTATTCCCTAAATTCTCAACTTGATAAATGTCCATTTGACTCACCAAGCAGTGTTAATTTTAACTTTGATACTACTGAAATCTTTTCAAACATGAGGCAACTAAAATCTGAGAATTATCTGCAACAAACTTATGATAAATCTTATCCTAACATTACTCAAACCCTAAATGTATTAAAACCATCTAATAAGCAAACTTGTGATGTATCTGCATCGGATTTGTTTGATAATCTCACATTCACACCACTGAAAACTAATCCATCAAAAACAGATAAATTAGACAAAGGACCAAAAATCATACTTAGTATGAGTTTAGAATTAGATAATGACTTTGATGATAGTTTGAATATGGAAAATGCAAACAAAGAAAATGAAACCCATTCTATTATTAGTATCACGTCTTCACAGCCTCCTAACAAGTGGTTGACTATAAATCACCAAGCTCAACTTGACAGACAATATACAGAAATGCAAAGCAAAAAAATTCCAAATACTTCATCACCCAAGGAACTGAACAGTCCCAATTTCTCAATTAATACAGAATTCTCACGGATCAGTGATCTTTCCTTTCTTCCTCAAAGATACTCCACCGAAAGAAAAGTCCTACCAAGAGTCAACAATGATACACATGACATTCTAGAAGATGCTAACATCAAGCTAAGCTCAGATACTTACACTAAAGAGTCTCCCAATACTCCATTACATTTTCAAATGAATACTGTGGAATCTCATCCACCATACTATTTTACGAGAGAACATCCTAAGATGTGTAGACAGGCACTGTTCAAAGAAAATTATCAACAGAGAGAATATCGTGAATGGAATCAAATCCACGAGCCTCACGAGTTGCACGATTGGCAAAATGATAATATTAACAACGATGCAAAATCACCATCGCGGCCGAATTCACCGACACCCCTCCAGTCGATACCAGAGGAAAGTACTCAGTATTCTGATACACAAGCATTTGATAAAACTAACAAAACTTCTACTTTTAATATAAATCGGACTTTCGATAGAGAATATCCTGAAAGACCGTCGATGTCTACGACTAATAGAGAATCGTGGTCAAAAAAATCGGTGCGTGCAGAACCTGAACTATGGAAAATTCCGACATCATTTGCAAAAAAGTCGATCAAATCTAAAAATAGTCTTAAAGGCAAAGAATCATTAGGTAGAAAAGTATCAAATAATACATTTGAAATAAATAAAAGTATCAACCAAAATGTTTCGAATACAAGTCAAATAGGCAATGTATACTCTCAATCATTTACTGTAGATCCTTTTCTTTCTACCACTTATTTTTACGACGAAGAAGCAGTTTTCAAGTTTGAAAAAGAATTCAAGAGGTGGCTCAATTGCATACTAACTCCACCAGCCGATCTCGATAGTAATATCGAACAAAAAATTGATGTCGGCAAAGCTTGGCTCGAAAACCGAAATAAGGAAGTTCCTTTGGCACCTACTAAAGAGCAAGTGTGTAGTGTGTATCACAATAGTCACCGATTAGAAAGTCTCAGACGAGCAGCGAGGGCTTTATTAAAAAGCCCTGAAATAGCACACGTTTTTCAAAAACTAGTTGCTCAAATAGAAAAGAAACTGATAGCAATTCGTACAGACAGGAATCTTCACTTAGATGTCGGCCTTCAAAAAATCATCATGGAATTATTATTGTCGTACAATCCACTTTGGCTACGAATCGGATTAGAAGCTATTTACGGTATAACTTTACCCTTAAAATCTAACAGTGACGTAGAAGGACTTACAACTTTCATCATTCAAAGTATGTTTAAAAATCCATTTTTGAAAAATAAACATTCCAAATCCAATGCTCCAAATATGTTATTACCAGCGTACATGGAAGCTATTAAGAAATTCACATTGAAAAAGTTTTTTATGCTTGTTTATTTTCTGGACCAGGCTAAGCAGAGAAAGCTTATACCTCATGACCCCTGCTTGTTCTGCAGGAATGCTGTTTGTAAGGAAAGCAGGGAAGTTATAATTCGATTCACACGTGAACTCATTGCTGGTATCGGTGATATCACAAAACACTTACGTCCACTCGGTTACGTCGTTAGCCACAAACAATCATATTTAGATGAATATAAATATGCGGTAAATAATATAGCCATTGATCTTAGAGATGGTGTGAGATTATCTAAAGTTATGGAGATAATTTTGATGAAAAATGGCTTATTACATCAACTACGAACTCCTGCAATTTCACGACTACAAAAGATACACAACGTTCAAGTAGCGTTAAATGCACTGAAGGAAGCGAACTTTGTGATTGTTGGTGATATTACTGCCCAGGACATAGCAGATGGCCATAGAGAGAAAACTTTGTCATTATTATGGCAACTGATACATGTTTTCCGCGCGCCGTTATTTGAAAAAGCAGCTAGCGTTATTCAAATATGGTGGAAGAAGAAATATGAAGTTATCATCGAGAACCGGAAAGAAGAAGAGAGATTACGAGAAAGATTGCACAATTCCGCGTCTGTTATACAACGTTGGTGGCGGCGAATACAACACGACCGTTTGGTAGAATGGCAAATGCAACAAGTCACAAGAGCAACGATCGTAATACAGAAATATATCCGGAAATGGTTATACAGAAGAGAATACCTTAAAATGAAGAAGGGCGCCTTAAAGATCGAAGAGTGGTACAAGTCGATGAAAATGATAAGAGAAGCAAAGGAATACCTCAACTATTTGAAAATAGAGAAAGAAAAATTAAGAGTACAATCGGCAACTATCCTTCAGAGCTATGTACGCCGGTGGCTGTGTGTCAAGAAATACGGACAAACATTGAGAAAAATTGTGTTCATACAGTCTCTAGTGCGGAAGTTCTTGGAAAGAAAAAAATATCTCCTATTAAAAAAAGTTACAATTTTGATTCAGCTAAAATACAGAAGTAAGCTTTTAATGAAAATAGAAATGAAATCTTTTGCAGAGAAAAAGAGAAGTGCTATTATAATCCAAAAATATTACAGAATGTTTATACAGCAGAGATACTATAAAAAACTGAAACAATATGTAATTATTTCACAGACGCGATATCGAGCTGTTATCAAAATGAGAGAAGATAGAATGAATTATCTAAGACTGAAAAATGGTGTTATTAAAGCACAGACTTTATATCGACGTAGGAAAGCACTTATGGAGTTTAAAAGACAAAGGGAATTGATAATCCAATTACAAAGAAGGATTAGAGCCCATCAGCTCATGAAAAAAGATAGGGAAAGATACTTCAAACTGAAACATGCCACTGTTACTATTCAAACACATTTGAGATCGTATTTAGTAATGAAAAATATAAGAAAATCTTATTTAACGAAACAAAACGCTGCTATCATTATTCAAAACTATTTTCGTTCTTACGTTTGCGCGAAGTATTTAAGACAGTCTTACATTAAGCTTCGGGACGCCGTGTTAATTATACAAAGAAAATACAGGGACTTAATTCTCATGCGAAGACAAAGGTTTGAGTTTTTGAAGCAAAAGAGTTCTGCCTTGACCATCCAAAGGCATTACAGGTCTCGTGTTTTAACGAAGCAGTCCAGACAACTATATCAAAAATTACGTTGCGCTGCAATTGTTATCCAACGCAGATTTAGAGCTCTTATACATATGCGGAAGGAGAGGTCGTATTTCTTAAAGTTAAAGTCTGCTTGCATAAAAATTCAAACCATTTATCGAGCCCGTATAGCTGGTAGGCTAGAAAGAAAACGATACTCGGACACAAAAAAAGCTGTCGTGAAAATTCAAAGATGGTACAGAAATTCTTGTAAAACTAAAACAATTTTGCACCAATATCAGAAATCCAAACAAGCATGCACGATGATCCAAAGAATTTACAGGTCTTACGTTATTGGACGTAAACAGCGACAAGAATATTTACGAATCAGAACATCAGTTGTACGTATACAAACTTATTACCGATATTATGTCGAGATGAAAATCGTTCGACAGCAATATATTCAACTGAAGGCTGCTACAGTTACTATACAAAGGTTCTTTAGATCGTACGTCGAAACGAAGAAACAGAGATCATATTATTTAAAAGTTAAAACTTCTATATGTCTTATTGAAAATTATTACAAAGCTTACAAAGAAATGCAAAAAATCAGAAACCAATATTGTCAGCTGCGCAAATCTACTTTATTTGTACAAATCCAGTACCGAAACAAATGTTTGATGAGGCGCGACAGGCAACAGTTTCTTGAATACAAGAAAGCTGTTATTTATTTACAGCAAAAATTCAGAGCTTTGCTGGCAATGAGAAAGCAAAAAGCTTCCTATATGAAATTACAACTATCAGCATTAATTATTCAGAGAGCCTATAGGGCACGAATTTTGATGAAACGAGAGAGAAAGCAGTATATTGCTACTTTGAAAGCGTGCATGGTTATACAAACTTATTATCGTGCTTACAGAAAAGGGAAAACTCAAAGACAGAAATACTTACTCATAAAACAGTCGTGTATTACATTACAACAGAGATATAGAGCGTTGTTAGCTAGGAGGAATGAAAGAATGTGTTATTTGAACTTACGAAAAGCCGCACATACCCTACAACAACGATACAGGGCCCGTTGTTCAATGTTAAGGGAAAGGGCAAGATATTTAATAATTTTAAAGGCATGTGTTACTATACAAAATAATTACAGATCTTACCGTTTGCGTAAGAAACAAATGTTCGAGTATATGCAAATGAAAAATGCCGCGATATTTATTCAAAGATATTACAGACGTGTAAAGGAAACAAGATCTATCCGTAACAGATATTTATGTTTGCAAACTTCTGCACTCTATATGCAACGTAGATTTAGAGCAAATAAACTCTATAAAGAAGCGCGTAAAGCCCGGGCCGCTACCAAGATTCAAATATGGTACAAATCCATCAAGTTACGAAATGAATGTCGACGCCAATTTCTTGAGATGAAAACGAGTGCTATCAAAATTCAGTCCGTTTTCCGTATGTACAGTTTACATAAGAAACTGATTGCTTTAAAGCATTCTACCGTAACTATACAAAGATTTTATCGGTTATATAAATTAACATTATTGACACGACAAAATTATCTTCACACAAGAAGCTGTATCGTCAGAGTGCAAGCCATTGTGCGATGTCACATATCAAGAGAAAGGTTTTTGAGACTGCGAAAAGCCGCCTTGACGATACAAGCAGCATATAGATATAAGAAAAGAAGTAAACTCTTTAAGGCCAGAAGAGAAGCAGCGGCTATTTGCATCCAAAAGAATATTCGTCGATTCCTTGTTCAATCTCGGTATGAATACTACCGTACGAGAATCGTATTTATACAGAAATTGTGGAAAGGGAAGCTTGTGACAAGACTGATGCGATGTGAATTCATGCAGAAGAGGAATATGATAATAAGACTGCAGGCGATTGTGAGAGGGTATTTAATAAGAAAGCAAGTAATATTAAAGAAGGAGAACCTTTTAAAAATTAAGAAGGAAAATCGACAATATTGGGCGGCTTCCAAAATCCAGGTTTGTTTTCTATATCCTACTTTATTTAATTTTATGTAATTAGATGAATAGGTGGAC
Organism: Agriphila tristella; assembly: GCA_928269145.1. NCBI lineage: Eukaryota > Metazoa > Arthropoda > Insecta > Lepidoptera > Crambidae > Agriphila > Agriphila tristella. The sequence goes on along the minus strand of OV743431.1, from coordinate 19,535,416 downwards.
TATGACTTTTTACATACGTATTTGCTTTTTAGGCTTTGTTCCGTGGTCATAAAGCTCGGATGAACGTAAAGGGAGATATGCGGGTGACAATACTCCGCCAACGGTGGCGTGATGGAGCGTTGAAATCTACTCAAGAATCATTAAAGGAACGCAACGAGGAAGCTATGGAAGTGCTCAGGAATATGGCCGACATTGAAACGGTGATCAGGGCATTTAGATCTTTAGGTAAGGTCAATGGAATTAACAGATCTTGATTTTATATCTTGACATCTAAAACTTGTTAATGTGTTTATTATATTTTTTAATTGTTGCAGAGTTATTGACCGAAGTTTTCCCAATGATGTATCATAACAATGCTCCGGCCATTGCACGTCGTGTGTACATTTACATGTCAGTCACTAATAGATCGATCTCGAGCATTGAAGTTCTTAAGTCCGCGGCGTCTGTGCTCGTCAATTTGACTAGATACAAGGTTACGGGGCCTAAAATATATGCGGTAAGAAATTTTTACTACTTATTTAAAAAAAAAACTCATCATTAAGTAAGGTGCAAAATAGGCGCAATAGAAGTCGAGTTGCGGATACCACCCGTATTGTTAAGAAGATGAAAGCCTAATCGTAAATACATGGGTAATTCTTTGGACCACTATCCAAAAGAGAATAAACTTGCCTTTTTTGTCTCTGGTAACTCTAAGTTATTAGTTTAAACATTGGACTTTTTGTTTTAGAGAGATCTAATTCCTCCTATACTGAAATTTATGTTGAGATTCAGCAATAGCGAGACGCATCTGTTCTGCATTTTATCTACGTACATATGGATGTTTTCTAAGTACGACTATGTAAGAAAGGTATGTATTGATTCATTTTACAATTATTAGGTATCGATGATTCGGAATTCCGAATCAAAATTCCGTCTGTATGTGGTGGGCCTTACAAAGAGTGTACTGGTTGACAAGAAAGTATAGAAATTAGAGATGGGCCGAATGTGGCTTTAACCGAATACGAACTTCGGCCGAACATTCGGTTCACAAATGTGCCGAATTCATCTGATTTATTTCGGCCGAATGCCGATGTTCGGCTTAGACCGCCGAATTTTCGTTAAACCGAAGGTAAAACAAACTTTGGCCCATCCCTAATAGAAATTAATTAGGGGCGCCACTTTCTTTGTCGTTAGTGTTATTACCTACCTTCATATAACAGTCTTCACTGGATCCTCATCCAAATCTCTGAAATATTTTAGATTGGCAAATTTTTGAGTTTATACCAATCGCCATGCTCAGGGGCCGTACCGGCTAATGCTCCGAACTTCGGCAAGTCTACCGGGCTTCAAATTAAAACAGATAAATCGAGCTCAATCAGGTCAAAATGGCGAACCCCAATTCATGATGTCACACGAAGATCGATATCTTCCAAATAACTTCGGCTAATATGTAGTACGGAGCATGTAGCTGTAGTATGTAGCAAGGAGCTCGGTGGCGCAGTGGTTTAGCGCCTGGCCCAGCGATTGCGGAAGTTAAGCAACGTTCGCAAGGGTCGGTCATGGGATGGGTGACCAAAAGTTTATTATCTCGAGCTCCTCCGTGCTTCGGAAGGCACGTTAAGCCGTTGGTCCCGGCTGCATTTGCAGTCGTTAACACCCACCAATCCGCATTGGGCCCGCGTGGTGGGTTATGGCCCATCCTCCTTACCACCCATACGGAAGGCCTGTGCCCCAGCAGTGGGGACATCAAAAAATGGCTGATGGACAATATGTAGTACAATACGAAATTCCTTAGTAAGATTTATCTGTTTTAAGCTGAAGCCCAGCATACCCGCCGAAATTAGAAAAGTTTATTTTCTAATTACCTATAATTCTAGAGTCTAGATACAAACAGAAAAGTGCATTTATTTTAGTATTTTATCTTTTTTGTCGTGTCTCTTGCTCTATTTGTCCTATTTATTTGGGGCCCCTGCCTGCCTAGCATGACCGAATATATCGCGTGATATAGCATTTTATCGACACTCAACTGTCAAATTCCTTTGTCTTTTTGACAGTTAAACGCGATAAAACGCTATATCACGCGATATAAATCGGTCATGCTAGGCAGGCTGGTTGTATAAGTTGCATTTTTATTTCTATATTTATAAAATTTTTTTAATCACCTTTAATGTTTTTCCCTAGGATTTGACCGAATTCCTGCAAATGCCTGAAAATCATAAAATGTTGACGACTATAAAAGGAAACGTGAACAGAATGAAAAGGATGGCATCCAATGCGATGAGGAGCAAATACTACACGCCGCAAACTTCGAAGTTTGTATCACACACCGATCGCAACCGATCACAGTGCTCGTTCAACCACAGTGACATTATTTTGCCCGCTTTAGAGCCAGACTATGGAATTGTTAGGGCCGATAAACCCCGATACTTTGAAGATGCCCAGCAAGCAATAAAGTGTCTATTTGATACCTATAAATTGTAATTACCCCAAATAATTGAAATAAGGGTAGGGGGATGATGAAATTGTAATTCTAAATTAGTACACATAACGGCACCTCAGACTATACATGTTGACCTTGAGACCGCCTTTATGCTCTACGACCTCTACGTAATAAAAGCTGTTTTCGCAGTTTAACTGTATATCTGACGTGCTGTCGTGTGTACATAAACACTGCCTTTTAACACTAGTTTTACAGGGAATCTTTAAATATTTTTAGTTTATACTTTTGTAACTATTATGTTATTATGTGTTTAAGTTACTAATATTGATTGTGTAAACATTGATTATGTAATATAATCATGGTAAATGAGATATTATTAATTGTAACTAAGCATATTATTGATCTAGGACCTAGGTTTCCTTTATAAATAAAGTTGCTTACTAATTTATAATCTTTTGATTTTGTTGCACGCATCGTTTCCAACAACGCTTCATCTGTTAATACAGTATGAGACATATATCTTGAAATCGGGTGGGGATTGCGCGGAACGCGTATTTTGGAGTCCGTTACGCCAGCAGGAAAGATGCTCCTAGAGTAGGGATGGGTTTACTCCCGGAAATTTTCCAAAGTTCTGGAATTTTTCCAATCGACTGGGAAAAAACCCGGGAATATTCCCGATGGCCGGGAAAATACTCATTTTACAATATTTGATTTAATTAATTGATAAACGACCACATATTTCTATTGTATGTATGATCTTTAAGATTTATGTCGATTTTTAATTAATGTGAAATGACTTTTTATAAAGGAAAACCACATTACGTTGATTTTTACTTTAGAAGTTAATTTTAATAGTTTTTTTTTGTTCATCTTTGATCTGCAATCGGCTCTTCAGCCATAATCAGATGGGTTCCAAGGTAGTCAAATTGTGAGTGCCGTCCCATTAGTTGGCACTGTATAGATTTATAGAATTAACTTCTGTGGTCTAGGTCCAAGATTTGCCATCTTTTTAGGCGTTTTATGTTTTGATTTTCATTGAGGAGTTCTTTGGCCAATTCATTCGTATGTGAGCTAAGTTTATATTTGTAGTTTTTGCTGCCTTTGCTGACTTCTTCCTTAACAGTTGATATCTCCAGATATTGGTGTATTTCAGTGTTTTTAACAAACCAATGTTTGCTGGATACTGTTCTCAACGCGACATTCTGAAATCGCTGGAGGATTTCTAAATTGGAGTTGCTCGCTGAGCCCCAAAGCTCTATACCATATGTCCATATGGGTTTTATTATAGTTTTGTAGACCAGGAGTTTGTTGCTTAGGGACAAAGGTGATTGGCGACCTAGCAGCCATTGCAGCGATTGGAACTGAAGTTGTGCTTCTTTCTTTTTTGCTTTGATGTGGTTTGCCCAAGTCAATCTTCTATCTAAGTGTAGCCCTAGATATTTTACACTGTTATGGCTCGGTAGTACGCCATTTCCCATATGAACTGGTGGGCAGTCACCTTTTCGCAGTGTGAATGTGACTTGTGTTGATTTGCTTGCGCTAGCTTTTATTCTCCACTTCTGCAGCCAGGCATCTATCTTATCAAGTTGTTCTTGTAGTTTGAGTGAAGCTACGTTTGGGTTAGTATCGCTAGCCAGACAAGCTGTGTCATCTGCGTATGTTGCAGTTACAACATCGTCTGTTGTGGGTAGGTCTGCTGTGTATATTGAGTATAGCACCGGGCCAAGAACTGATCCCTGTGGTACTGAAGCATTGTTGTTATATAGCTTTGAGTATTCTTCTCCGTATTTAACTTGAAATCGTCTTTGGTTTAGATAGGATTTCAGTATCATAAAGAAGGGGTTTGGTAGGAGGATCTTTAGTTTGTATAACAGTCCCTTGTGCCAGACTTTGTCGAAAGCTTGTTGTATGTCTAAAAATACAGCTGAGCAGTACTCTTTTTTCTCTAGCGATTGTCTGATTTTGTGAACCACTCTATGTACTTGTTCCACTGTTGAATGTCCTTCCTGAAAGCCAAATTGATGATCTGGTATGATTTTGTTTTCTTCGAGTACTGAATGCCTACTCTGAGCTCTTATCCTATACGAACCGGGATCATTTGGCGGTTTTCCAGGTTTTGCAATCATGCAAATTTGTGATATTTTCCAAAGTTTCGGATAGTACTGTATTCTAAGGATTGCACGTAATGAACTACAGGTAGTTCAACTACCTGTAGATCAACTACCTTACGTTCGTAAATGTTAATCTTTTCTGTCTTCTTCTTAGTCGTCCTATCGATGCAGTGGTCGTGGTCGGTCATGGATTGTCTGAAAGGTTTGTTGCCGCTCTTGAGATACTCCTCCATCTCTGTGTATTCATGGCACTGCGTGTACATTCAGTAAGGGATCACTTTGTAGATGACTTGATTAAGTCTGTCACCGCCACATCTCAAAGACGTCAATCTTTTTACGATATTTTTGGTGGATCGTCCATGTTTTAGCTCCATATAGGAAGACGGGAAATATTAAGCATCTCATCAAGGGAACTTTGGTGTATTATTAATGCGGTGATCTTTCCATATCTTCGTCAGTTTTTTCATGGCTGATCGTGTAATGGCACACCATCTTTTGATCTCTTTATAACAACTTCCGGTATTTGTGATTGTGGATCCCAGGTAGATGTAACTCTGAACAACTTCACAATTAGTTATTTCACGTTAAGTCAGGTCGATTGTTATTCTTACGATACGTGGTTCATAGTGAGTTCAAAATCAACTCTGGTTGTTTCCAGAAGTGCAAGAAACCGTTCTATGTCTGCTTGTGATATCGGAAGAAAAGAAATCAGCGCCACCGTTTTTAGTAAATATAAATATTAAAAAAACTTGCACTAAGCGTTTTGTTTCTATCATCCGTACCGCTAGAGAGTGGAACTCCTTGCCTGAATCTGTGTGACCCGATAGGTACTAGGTATCTGGGGGCCTTCAAGACGCGAGTGAATAGGTATCTTAAGGGAAGCGCGTTACATCGTAGATCGCATCATCTATTACCATCAGGCGTAATAGTCTATCTATCTGTTTTTGATTAAACTCGACAGCTATTGTTATTGTTGGTTGATATTTTTTATTTCTTTAAACGTTCATTGACAGAAGATACAATTATAATTACTTAAATAAATGTGGCTGTTATGATGATGATGATATAAATGCTAATTATCAGATACAAGTACAAGTGTTTGAATTTATTGAGTTGTTTTTGATTGCTAATTTGAAAAATATGTTTGTATCATACATATTATAGTATAATATCACTAAAAACACGTTCCAAAGAAAAATGTTGGTATCATATGTAAGTGAATTCATAGCAAAGAGTAATTTCCCGCGTTTTTGGAATTTTACCATATTTTCCCGTATTTTTCCGTATTTTCCCATATTTTTCTTTCCCCATATTTTTCTTTTCTTTCCCTGCCCATCCCTATCCTAGAGGAAAGCGAGTTTGATGAATAATTTGTGCGCAATTCAGTGTAAATGTGCGCCAAATAAAAAATTTGTGGGCCTTATACTTTTGGAATAAAACGGGAAAAACGGATTCTGCTGGGGTAACGGTGCTCCAGCAGGAAGAATCTAAACTAATGATCGGAGAGAAATAAAAGATATATGTGCGGGTAGCTTGATACTAGCAGGAAATGTGCGCCAAATATAAAATTTGTGGGCCTTATAGTTTTGGAGATATTTGATTTCCTGCTGGCATAACGTTTTGCCAGATCCCAGATCTCGGAAACTACTAAATGTGCGATCTTACAGTAAACACATATAAGTAGCTCCTAATTTGTGCTATTTGTGCGGTAGAAAACATTTCAAAAATATTCACAGAGTTTGAAGTAATCAGACATTTTCTGAAAACAGAAAAAAAATTCTAGCGCCTAAACTACCACCTAAATAGAGAAACCAAAAACGGTGTTCTATTCTTCTTATTATTTCTCATTACCATAAAAATTTTGAAAACCGCACATTTACGCGTTTTTGAATAATGCCCACATGAAGGTTAGACTGACCATGTCATGACTTTGACGGTCAGCAGGATAAAAATATCAGAGACTATTTAGATCCTGGCCCAAAGAATAATCTGTGCGGTTACTGAAGTACATGCTCTGAAAATTTCAGCTTCAAATTCTTCGTATTAAAGGAAATATCAATTAAAATCCAAAACAACTGTCAGTATTCCGATTAACCGACCAAATTCGATAGACCACCAAAAAGCGACGCGTTCATACATATTGATGACCTTCTTTATTGTGTCGTATTATGCAGAAAAATTGTTTGTACAGTCGCGTTCATAACTTCTTATTGGCAAATGTGGGTAAATAGTGTTTTAACTTTTAAATAGTTAGTTTGAGCCTGTATTCATACCAATACCACAGCCGAGAGAGTATTTTTCTTACAGTCGGACTTCAATCGCCCTTTGTGCTGGCGCAAAAGCCGCCGTTCGTCTAGACAGTTTGACGCAACGACTAAAAGTGTAAGGGACTAAAATTTTATTTGTAAATCATTACTTATTTAGGGCTAACTAACTATAAAATAAATATTAAATTAGTACTCAATTAGGAAATAATAATGAAAAAATAAGTTCCAAGATGGCGGCCATCTTTTTTGTTTGTGGGCATATTTCGATGAAACTCGGTTTTTGATACTATTTTGACAAGATAATATCAATGCAATGTAAAAAAATAATAAATCCAAGATGGCGGCCATCTTCTTTGTTTGTGGACCGATTTCGACGAAACTCGGTTTCTGGTACTTTTTTGACAAGAAAATACTAGGTAAAGCAATGTTAAAAAAAATAAAAATCCAAGATGGCGACCATCTTTTTTGTTTGTGAGCCGATTTCGACGAAACTCGGTTTCTGGTACTATTTTGACAAGAAAACAGCAACGCAGTGTTAAAAATGTAAAAAATTCAAGATGGCGGGCAAATTTTTGGTTTTCGGGCCGATTTCGATGAAACTCGGTTTCTGATACTATTTTGACAAGAAAATAACAATGCAATGTTAAAAAAATTAAAAATCCAAGATGGCGGCCATCTTCTTTTTTTTTGGCTGATTTCGATGAAACTCGGTTTTTAGTAGTATTTTGACAAGAAAACAGCAACGCAATGTTAAATCCAAGATGGCAGCCATCTTTTTTGTTTGTGGGCCGATTTCGACGAAACTCGGTTTCTAGTACTATTTTGACAAAAAAATAACATAGCGATGTTAAAAAAATAAAAAATCCAAGATGGCGGCCAGTTTTTAAGTTTGCGGGCCGATTTCGATGAAACTCGGTTTTTGGTAGTATTTTGACGAGAAAACAGCAACGCAATGTTAAAAAAAAATCCAAGATGGCGGCTATCTTCTTTGTTTGTGGGCCGATTTCGATGAAACTCGATTTTTGGTACTATTTTGACAAGAAAATAACAAAGCAATGATAAAAAAATAAAAAATTCAAGATGGCAGCCATCTTTTTTGTTTGTGGGCCGATTTCGACGAAACTCGGTTTCTAGTACTATTTTGACAAGAAAATAACAATGCAATGTTAAAAAAATTTAAAATCCAAGATGGCGGCCATCTTTTTTTTTGTGGGCTGATTTCGATGAAACTCGGTTTTTAGTAGTATTTTGACAAGAAAACAGCAACGCAATGTTAAAAAAAATAAAAAATCCAAGATGGTAGCCATCTTTTTTGTTTGTGGGCCGATTTCGACGAAACTCGGTTTCTAGTACTATTTTGACAAAAAAATAACATAGCGATGTTAAAAAATAAAAAATCCAAGATGGCGGCCAGTTTTTAAGTTTGCGGGCCGATTTCGATGAAACTCGGTTTTTGGTAGTATTTTGAGGAGAAAACAGCAACGCAATGTTAAAAAAACAAAAAATCCAAGATGGCGGCTATCTTCTTTGTTTGTGGGCCGATTTCGATGAAACTTGATTTTTGGTACTATTTTGACAAGAAAATAACAAAGCAATGATAAAAAAATATAAAAAATTCAAGATGGCAGCCATCTTTTTTGTTTGTGGGCCGATTTCGACGAAACTCGGTTTCTAGTACTATTTTGACAAGAAAATAACAATGCAATGTTAATAAAATTAAAAATCCAAAATGGCGGCCATCTTTTTTTTTTGTGGGCTGATTTCGATGAAACTCGGTTTTTAGTAGTATTTTGACAAGAAAACAGCAACGCAAAGTTAAAAAAAATAAAAAATCCAAGATGGTAGCCATCTTTTTTGTTTGTGGGCCGATTTCGACGAAACTCGGTTTCTAGTACTATTTTGACAAAAAAATAACATAGCGATGTTAAAAAAATAAAAAATCCAAGATGGCGGCCAGTTTTTAAGTTTGCGGGCCGATTTCGATGAAACTCGGTTTTTGGTAGTATTTTGACGAGAAAACAGCAACGCAATGTTAAAAAAAATTAAAATCAAAGATGGCTGCCATCTTTTTTGTTTGTGGGCCGATTCCTATGAAATTTTGGTTTTTGGTACTATTTTGACAGGAAAATAACAATGCAATGTTAAAAATTATAAAAAATCAAAGATGGCGGCTTTTTTTTGTATTAATTAAATTTTTTCAGATTTTTTGGAAACAATAGCAAATATCTTTAAAAACATCCCAGTAACTAAGCGCAAATAATATTTTAAAAACATCACCATTTATTCTGCTTTCAGTTGAGGTATAAAACTTAATAATAACTTAAATAAAAAATGAGAAATTAAGTCTTAGCTAAATAGCAGTCCCATTTTATGTAGCAAAAAAATCCTATTTCGAGCGCTTCGGAGGTGGCGGTATTATTCTACTTAATCATAAATATGAAAGTTTGCCTGTTTGAATGATTGTTAATCAATCACGCAAAACGGCTGAACGGATTTGGATGAAATGATAGTTTATAAGCCGGATTACAACATAGGAGGATACTATTATCTTGGTTTAAGGTTTCCTAGGGATTTTCTTGAATGTAAATGTGGATTAAGTCGTGGGCTGAAGCTAGTTTGCCATAAATGGTCGTGCTTACTAAAAATACTTTCGTCTGAGTGAGTTTGAGACAGGATTGTTTTCCGCCGATGAGTTAAAATTTTATACAGACGGCATCACAAATAACCATGCATATCAGCCATTTTTAATGCCCCGCTGGCTGCTGGGGAAGAGGCCTTCCTTTTGGCTTGTGGATGGATAAAGCGGAAGGGCCATAATGATAATAAATGAATAATGAAAATAGTATCAGAAACCGAGTTTCATCGAAATCGGCCCACAAACAAAAAGTTGGCCGCCATCTTGAATTTTTTACTTTCTAACATTGCGTTGCTGTTCTCTTGTCAAAATACTACCAAAAACCGAGTTTCATCGAAATCAGCCCGCAAACTAAAAAGTTGGCCGCCATCTTGAATTTTTAAAATTTGCAACATTGCGTTGCTGTTTTCTTGTCAAAATACTACCAAAAACCAAATTTTCATCGAAATCGGCCCGCAAACAAAAAAGTTGGCCGCCATCTTGAATTTTTGCATTTTTAACATTGCGCTGTTGTTTTCTTGTCAAAATAGTATCAGAAACCGAGTTTCATCGAAATCGGCCCACAAACAAAAAAGTTGGCCGCCATCTTGAATTTTTTACATTTTTAACATTGCGTTTCTGTTTTCTTGACAAAACAGTAGCAAAAACCGAGTTTCATTGAAATCGGCCCGCAAACAAAAAAGGTGGCGGCCATCTTGAATTTTTTACATTTTTAACATTGCGTTGCTGTTTTCTTGTCAAAACAGTAGCGAAAACCGAGTTTCATCGAAATCGACCCACAAACAAAGAAGATGGCCACCATCTTGAATTTATTACTTTTTTAACATTGCGTTGCTATTTTCTTGTCGAAATAGTACCAAAAACAGAGTTTCATCGAAATCGGCCCACAAAAAAAAGTTGGCCGCCATCTTAAATTTTTTACTTTTTTTACAAAACATCCTTTATTTTTCTACTAAAATAATGTTAAAATTCATTTAATTCAAGTAAAAATGTAATGAAACAGAAATAACTTCATTCGTTATTTAAATAAAAGCACTCACTCGAATCACTTTTTTACTTAAATGTACGTAGACGTGACGTGTACAAACCTGTTCAACAACAAAGTTAAGGAGGTCATCAATATGTATGAACGCGTCGCTTTTTGGTGGTCTATCGAATTTGGTCGGTTAATCGGAATACTGACAGTTGTTTTGGATTTTAATTGATATTTCCTTTAATACGAAGAATTTGAAGCTGAAATTTTCAGAGCATGTACTTCAGTAACCGCACAGATTATTCTTTGGGCCAGGATCTAAATAGTCTCTGATATTTTTTTCCTGCTGACCGTCAAAGTCATGACATGGTCAGTCTAACCTTCATGTGGGTATTATTCAAAAACGCGTAAATGTGCGGTTTTCAAAATTTTTATGGTAATGAGAAATAATAAGAAGAATAGAACACCGTTTTTGGTTTCTCTATTTAGGTGGTAGTTTAGGCGCTAGAATTTTTTTTCTGTTTTCAGAAAATGTCTGATTACTTCAAAATCTGTGAATATTTTTGAAATGTTTTCTACCGCACAAATAGCACAAATTAGGAGCTACTTATATGTGTTTACTGTAAGATCGCACATTTAGTAGTTTCCGAGATCTGGGATCTGGCAAAACGTTACGCCAGCAGGAAATCAAATATCTCCAAAACTATAAGGCCCACAAATTTTATATTTGGCGCACATTTCCTGCTAGTATCAAGCTACCCGCACATATATCTTTTATTTCTCTCCGATCATTAGTTTAGATTCTTCCTGCTGGAGCACCGTTACCCCAGCAGAATCCGTTTTTCCCGTTTTATTCCAAAAGTATAAGGCCCACAATTTTTTTATTTGGCGCACATTTACACTGAATTGCGCACAAATTATTCATCAAACTCGCTTCCCTCTAGGAGCATCTTTCCTGCTGGCGTAACGGACTCCGTATTTTGGGCGTGCGTAGAGGTGAGGGGCGCAGGCGGCGGGAGAGGGGCGCGCGCTATTGGTCGCTCAGAAGAGCACGCGCGAGAACTTATCCCCACTCCGTCGAAATTTTTTCAAGATATATGTCTCGTACTGTAGGATCGGATAATAGTAGTTATCACGTGATATCGTCTTTATTAAATTTTAATTTTAATGACATCAAATTAACATCAAACAAAATAGTTCCGCCTTGCGAGCCCGCCAGGGCGCCGCGCCGCAGCAGTGTGGCCGCAGCGTAGCGTAGGCGGTTTAATAACTAGAATAGGTAGCTACAATCCTCGGGATTCATCAGGGGATCCACGTCACGTGGATATTTTGCATCCACGTGGATCCACTGGGGATTCTAGTGGACGGAGAGAAACCAAGCGTCTGGAAGTGAAGCTACTTTTGGTATATACCATAATGAGTCTTATACCACAGAATACATAATAGTATTATACACGTACATTATGTAAAGCGCAAGTTAGATTAAACACCACGAAATGACGTGACGAAGTAACGAGTAGGTACAGTCCATTCGTTTAGATAGTGTCGCCCTTTTATCGCGCCGCCTTTGTACGTGCCGCTTCTTGTCAAAGGATGCCGCCGTATAAACAAAGGATACCGCGTGCGGCGTACACCCGCAAGTGAATTTGGATTTTGGCAGTTTGCATCGAAGCGCTGGTGGCGGCGCTGTAGTGAAAGGTTGTATTTGTTGACTCTGCTACATATGCACTGTAAATGATTTTTCCTTGGGAGGATATGACTCAAGATGAAACTTTAAGTGAACCAACAAAAAAGACGGGTGTTTTGTAAAACATGTAAATAAATTATTATGACCAATGGTGTTCAAATATCGATATTTTGGTAATTCGATTCGGAAAGTGATAATGTTGTATCTATTATCATAAATACAGATGATAATGACTCCGACACTTCGAGTAATGAAGAATAGTGGTCTAATTTTACTTTACGTATACCTACATACTCAATTAATTTCATTAAAATTTTCTTTGCACCGCGCTTGTGTGTATTATTTGTAAGCCTATTTTATTACAATAAACACAAGGGACACAAGTGCTTGCGGGTGTACCGACACTATCTAACCGAATGGACTTTACCAGTAAACTGGGTGGGTGATAAGCAACTGCGGGGTTAGAAAAGCGACAGCCGCGGCGCCCGCCACTCGTGTACAAGGTGGCAAGTCCCGCCCCGTGCCACTCGTGTACAAGGCACAAGAACACAAGGCGGCGCGGCACTTTTCGGGTGCGGGCGGGCACATTTGTCTGAGACACCACGTGTTAACACGTCGTCAGATGACATCGGTTTTCATCATAGAGTAACGTATATACAGCGTGAAATTTTAATCATTTGGTTCCCGCCGTGGTGTGGTTCCACTCATGATTACAAGCAACTTTTACTATGAGGCCAACACTCCTGCTCGCAAAAACAAATCAGCTGTTCCATACAAAAGTGCAGTAACGTGGTGGCACCAATTATGGACACTTTAAGGGCCGATTCAAACATGTAAGCCTATAACTTATTTATTAATTGAGTCTCGGTGTTGCGAATTTAGAATGTTGTAGTCAGATAATAAACACTTATTATTACCTGTTAACAACTAAAAAAAGTTTAATGAATTTTGAGAGAAATAATAATAAAAACGATCAACTGAAAAGACATCGAAATTCCAATAATGAACAGTCATAATCCAGTAATGGACACCCAGTGATGGACATCCAACATCTATTATTGGACATCCCAATTATGGACGTCCCAATGATGGACATCCCAATGATGGACACTTATTTGAGTTTCCGGTTAGTCTCATTCAAATGCGAAAAAACTCCTTATTACAAGCTTTGCCCTTTAACACAAGATTTTAAGCAAAGGTAGATTTATGGAAATAAAAATCCTGTAACGTTTTTTGTCACGTATGTATTAAAAACAGAAAATCTCTAAAAATTATTTCTTAGTTTTAATCATTGGCATATTTCTTAGTCTTAGTACCTATACTATAAAACAGCGACTACAAAATCACAAAGAAGAGATAAACAGAAAATCTCTAAAAAATCAACAAATTCTTAAACTCAAAACCCCGAAAGCTTTCAACTCGAACTCCAAAACCGCTTCGTAGCCCTTGAGAACAGCATAGATGTGGACGATCTATACAACATGGTGGTGGATACTGTCCAAGTTCCTTAAGACCCGCCGTCCCAAGCTAAAGGAACTCTCCGACCACACACTCCTACTCATGGATCAGAGACGTGAAATGAGGCTCCAGAGCTCAGCGGATGCTCATCGTTATCAGCAGCTCAATAGACAGATACAGTGCGAGGCACGTATCTTGAAATCGGGTGGGGATTGCGCGAAACGCGTATTTTGGGTATGCGTAGCGGTGAGGGGCGCGGGCGGCGGGAGAGGGGCGCGCACTATTGGTCGTTCACAAGAGCACATGCGCGAACTTTTCCCCACTCTGTCGAAAAAAATTCAAGATACGTGCCTCGCACTGTATCTAAGTCTTTGACGAGCGATCTTCGCCAATTTAATACGAATCGTATTCAAGAGGCTATCGAGCGGAATAAAGGCTCTAAAGTGTTCCCGAGAGATCTGCCTATTGGGCAAAGCCAGATGACGAAGCTGAAAAAGACAACGGTCGCATCATCTCATCAAAGCCTGAAAGCCTGAGGGAGATCGAGTGTTTCTATTGGCAGTTATATTCCACGCAGACACCCCAGAACCAAGCTTACCCGACACTATACCCAAGATATCCCGGACGTCAGCCTGTATGAGATTAGTATGGCTCTCAAACAGCTGAAAAACAACAAGGCGGCGGGTGACGATGAAATCACTACGGAACTTCTGTGAGCGGGCGGTAGGTAAGCCGATACTCAAAGTCCTCCAGAAGCTCTTCAATTTCGTCATCGTGAAGGGCAGAACGCCGAAGGCATGGAACATAAGTGATGTGATTTTGTTCTTTAAAAAGGGTGACGAGTCCCTCTTAAAGAACTACAGACCCATCTCACTTCTGAGCCATGTCTATAAGTTGTTTTCGAGAGTCCTTACGAATCGTCTCGCTTGCAAGTTCGACGAGTTCCAACCTCCCGAACAAGCCGGGTTTCGAAAAATCTTTAGCACCATAGTCCACATACATACACTGCGGCAGTTTATACAGAAGACCGAGGAGTATAATCTGCCACTATGCTTGGCGTTCGTGGACTAGAAAGCCTTTGATTCGATTGAAACCTGGGCGGTGCTGCAGTCTCTCCAAAGGTGCCAAGTGGACTATAGGTATATCGAGGTGTTGAGGTACCTCAAGGATCATGTCGATCCGAGTACAGAACCAGAGCACAAATCCTATCCAACTGCAGCGTGGTGTGAGACAGGGAGACGTTATTTCTCCGAAACTGCTCACAGTGTGTTCACAGCTGCGTCGGAGGACATCTTTAAGCTCTTGGACTGGAAAGGACTCGGCATCCACATTAATGGCCAGTACCTAACACACCTTCGTTTTGTCGATGATATAGTCCTTATGGCTGAGACCATGGAAGACCTGAACACAATGCTCAAAAATCTCCGTAGTGCTTCCCAAAGAGTGGGTCTCAGGATGAACATGGATAAGACGAAAATTATGGCAAATGCCCATGTTGTACGTTCTCCATTTCATTTTGGGAACACTACACTTGAAGTTGTTGACCATTACGTATACCTAGGACAGGCATTCCAGTTAGGTAAGTCCAACTTTGAGAAGCTTCGAAAAATCTTCGCGTCCGACTTACCTCAGTGTCTCAAGACGAAAGTCTATGAACAGTGTGTGTTGCCAGTGATAACTTACGGCAGTGAAACGTGGTCGCTAACTATGGCTCTCATAAGGAGGCTCAAGGTCACCCAGCGTGCAATGGAGAGAGCCATGCTCGGCGTTTCTCTGCGTGATCGAATCAGAAACGAGGAGAACTAAAGTAACCGACATCGCTCGAAGGATTGCTCAGCTGAAGTGGCAATGAGCAGGACACCAACGATCTGGTGAAGGTCGCGGGAAGCCAGTGGATGCGGGCAGCGCAGGACCGATCGTCGTGGAGATCCTTAGGGCAGGCCAATACCCAGCAGTGGGTGTCGTGCGGCTGATATGATGATGATGATGATGACTCTGGCTGGGCACACCGAAGCTCTTCGCTGCAAACTTTTTTGATACGCCTTGAGATAGCACTGTAGCAACAGCTTGTGCCATCTGCTCCGGTGTATATTTTTTCTTAGGTGGCATCTAAATAAATAAAAAGATCCAGTTATGAACACCTCATTAATGGACAGTGTCCATGACTGGATTTTGGAACTTAAGCCGATCCAATAATGGACACCCTCTCTCAATCTCGGAAATAATATTTTGTCACGTTAATTCCTTTGTAATCAAGTGTTAAACTTCATAACTTTGGGCTATGCTCAATACAAATTTATATTATTATTGGAAACAAAATTCTATTGACACAAATATTCACTCACCTTTTTAACAATTTGGTTAAGAAAATCACACAAAATGAAAAAAAACAGGACACACAACTTTGTTCACTTCGCCATGTTCAAACAAAATGGCCGAAACATATGACATTTGGGGATATGACAGATAGATGTATAATGTCTATGGTTTGAGTGTTGCCAACCGTAAAATACTATGTGTGTTCTTATTTTTTGTGAAAAGAGGCAAAAGTGTCCTACACTAGTACCTTGTCCAACACTGGTGCCATCACGTTACCTACTCGACCTTAATGTATGAAACAGCAGATTTTTTTTTGCGAGCAGGAGTATTGGCCCCATAGTAAAAGTTGCTTGTTATCATGAGTGGAACCACCCCACGGCGGGAACCAAATGATTAAAATTTCAGCGTGTATAGGGTTTCATAGTAAATGTATGCACTAGAAGCACACTTATTTATAACACGTCCATATAAATACGGCGTTTTAACACGTGGCGTCGGACAGATGTGCCGAAACATTTAGACCGTTTTCACATTATCCGATACGATATCGGCTCAGACCAAATAAAAAAGGGAAGACGGAGTCTTCTGAACGAAGCAGTGAGGCCGATAAAACTACGCTATGGCGTGTACATACACAGTTACACGCACACACATGTAACGAAACTACGCTATTTCTTAACAGCCAGCGTGCGAAGCGGACGTACAGTGACGTACTGATAAATTGAAAATTTCATCAAAGAAAATGCCGAATTGTGTAGTGAAAGGATGTAAAAACGCATTTTCAACACATAAAAAGCAGGATGGAATCACATTTCACACGTAAATAAAATTGGAAACTAATATTTTCACTAATTCAAAATAAACATTAAGGTATTACTTGAAACACAAAACCTCAACACAAGTGTTGCCATGCCAAACGTTATAGTTTGAACCTTTTATTGGGTAACATGGAACGTAACGTAACGTTATTTGTTTCTTGTTAAAATAACGCGTTAATATTTTCTGTTTCTGGACTGTTTTTACCCACGACGGACGGAACGGAATGGAGGCGGTATAATATACGCATATTATGCGTTTGGGTTTAGGCGACGGCTACACGCGTAGTAAATACTGTGATCCATCAGTATTTAATCAGGGGCCTATTTCACAAAATATTAGTAAAACTACAACAATTTATCATTGTTGTTATTGGGGTAGAATTGTTTCTTAATAATGATAAAACATAATTCTATCCCAATAAACTACTACAATGGTAAATTACTGTACTTTTTCAATATTTTATGAAATAGACCCATGATTAAATGGTTTTGACGCAGATCGTTATTTTCGCAAATGGTCATCGCGAAAAATTTAGTCACTTTCGCAAAATGTTTCGCAATTGGTCACTTTCGCAGAATGCTATTTTCACATCTGGTGACTTTCGCAAAAGGTCACTTTCGCATAACGTCACTTTCGCAGAATGTCATTCACAATAAATAATAAATTATTTATTCTCAAACTCACAATTTTGAAAAAAAAATGATAAAAATTGTGAATGATATTCTGCGAAAGTGACGTTTTGCGAAAGTGACCTTTTGCAAAAAAGATCAGATGCTAAAGTGACATTCCGCGAAAGTGACCAATTGCGAAAATGACATTCTGCGAAAGTGACAAAATTTGCGAAAATGACGATCTGCGTCAAATCCACTGATGGGTCACAGTATTTACCACGCGTGTAGCCGTCGCTTTAGAGGTTACTTGTTTCTTTGTCTATGTCTGACTTCTATTTTTTGTTTCTTTGTCCATTTTCCTCGGAAATTAGTTGATTGTTTTACTGAAAATGTTCTAGTTGATTGTAAGGTACAAAAAAGAGAAATAAATATTTTAAAGCTAATTTATAAGGTTTGTTTTCTGTAATGTGAATAATCCAAAAAAGCCTGACATTTTCCAAGTCCGGCCGGAATGCTAACACAAAAAGCCTAACATGTCATAACAAACATCTCGCCTTAAATACACGAAATTCATTCAGTAGTTATATATTTTTTACATTTTTCCTATTTCCTTCCTACTTCCGCCACTACTTTTAAAGTGGGCTACTCACAGCCCTGCATGCAGGGCTTTGAGAAGCTCACTTTATCTTTCTATCATTAGGCGACGGCTACACGCGTGGTAAATACTGTGATCCAACAGTATTATTTATCCTGATAAATAATACTAATAAAAATAGACCCCTGGGTCTATTTCATAAAATAATGAAAAAGTATAGTAATTTACCATAGTAATAGTTTATTGGGGTAGAATTATGTTTTATAATTAATAAGAAACATAATTCTATATACACTTTTAAACTTTCGCGTAGGTAGCATTTTATTAGATTAGGAACACAGGTTTTAAACGAGATTTTAACTAAAACATAGGTGTGAACCGAAACCGAGTTGCATCGGCCGTGGCCACGGCCGATGCAACTCGGTTGAAACGTCGGGAAAAGGTAGGTGCTCAACACCTATGATTTAGTTAAAATCGCGTTTAAAACCTGTGTTCCTAATCTAATAGAACATAATTCTACCCCAATAATAACTGTGGTAAATTATTGTAGTAAATTTACTAATACTTTATGAAATAGGCCCCTGATTAAATACTGATGGATCACAGGTACTAGGCGTGTAGCCGTCGCCTCACCCACACACCTTGAGTCAGAATGGCTGAATGGCTATCATCGTCTGCGTCTCTTTTATCAGTAAGAAAAAAGAGACGCATTGATAGCTATTCAGGAAACTAAATAGTTTTAAGAGCTTGTAATACCCCCCTATGGGCCGTAGTATGACCTTTTGAGTCCAGTCTGCCTTGCATGACCAATTTATATCGCGTGTTAAAGCATTTTATCGACACTCAACTGTCAAACTCCTTTGTCTTTTTGACAGTTAAACGGGATAAAACGCTATATCACGCGATATAAATCGGTCATGCTAGGTAGGCAGGCAGTTTTTTGTTTTGTTTTTAATATATTGTGATAAATAACGTTATTATTTCTTAACGCGTTATTTTTATTAAATTGGGATAATATGAGTTACTATGGCAACACCGGCTCACACACTCAAGGTCCAAACAAATTATCGGACGCGGCTTACTGCCGCGGCTGATCTGAGGTGTGCAAACTATCGGATGTAGTAGGTCGCGGACGAAACCATAGACTAATATGACGTCATCGGACGTCCGATAGCTATCTGGCACGCAGGATGTTATGAGAGCGTGCACACTTATCAGCCGCGGCAGTAAGCCGCGTCCATAAGCCGCGTCCGATAATTTGTTCGGACCTTAAGGCATGAAAAAACTGGCTTCAGTGCATTGCTTGGAAGACTCCGTCTTCCCTTTTTTATTTGGTCTGAGGATATCGGTATCGGACAACGATACGATAAAGGAAGTAAAATGTATGAAATATGTGTCTCCGATATCGGGCCGGACAATGTGAAAGACATACATATTTCATACATTTTACTTACCTCCGATGGCCTATAATATAAATATATATCTCTCCTAAATAGATATCTCCTAAACGCAAGATCGAAAAAATCTGATTCTTGGTGACAAATTCTGACAAACTAACGGCTACACACTCGAGTTATCAGATTTTCGCTATGACCTTCCTTTCTCAAGATCCAGGTAGAAAAGTCTCCTCAGCGTATCCTCACATATCTCCTAAACGCAAGATCGACAAAATCTGGTTCTTGGCGACAAAATCCGACAAACTACCGGCTACACATACGAGTAATCAGATTTTCGCTACGACCTTCCGTTTTCGAGATCTGTGTGGCCCAGCTGTAGAGACGTCTCTACAGCTGAGCCACACGTATCTCCTAAACGCAAGACCGACAAACTCTGGTTTTTGGCGATAAAATCCGACAAATTAACGGCTACACATACGAGTAATCAGATTTTAGCTACGACCTTCCGTTTTCGAGATCTGTGTGGCCCAGCTGTAGAGACGTCTCTACAGCTGAGCCACACGTATCTCCTAAACGCAAGACCGACAAATTCTGGTTTTTGGCGACAAATTATCGACTTCATCATGGCATAGTCAAAAAGTCAGATTTCCAACTTTTTTTTTTGTGGCCCAGCTGTAGTGCGGCACGTGGCCGATACCGATTGATAATGTGATAGGCATAGAGTACATTATTATGTGATAGGGTGTGCTCACATTTGTCTGAAGCCACGTGTTAACATGCCAGTTACCTACCACAGAGTATTGCGGCTTGACTTGGCAAAATGATATGAGAATTATTATGACAGTGACAGACATACTGTTTTCTTTGTTCTGTGGCAGGCAGGAATTCTTTTGTTGTTGTCTTGTGGAATGAAAATAAATTGTTTGGTTGGTTGGTTTGCTTGCAGACATTGTCTGATATATAAAGATTAAATAAATGATGTATCATCAGCATCATAAAAGCTACATACTGCCAAACGCATCGTATCATCATGGATGAGTTCGTCAATTATATATTGCTGTTATTAGTAATTTTACCAGTTATTTTGTTCATCAACTTGTGGGCTGGAATTGGCTGGGAGTTGTTTGTGAACAACTAATGAAGAATTTACATTTACGTCTTGAAGTCTTCTAAATGGAAAACCTCGAAAACGATCTGGAAGTTACCGAAAACTCAAGAATTGAGGTTATATATAGGTATATGTAAATAAAACTACATTAGTAACTCAATATAGATATTTTATTTCCAAAAAAACAGTGATCTATACTTTATGGCAATACAATATAAAGTTATAAATATCATATCACATTAGAAAATCCTTCACCTAGCCTCTTCTCCAGAACATAATCATTAATATATTTAAAAACTGGAAAGTGTGAAGATCATCAGATTCAAAATTAATTTATAAAGTAAGATCTAGTAAGGCTCATAAAAGGTTTTAAGTTGCCAACTTGGCCTAGAGTTATAAGTTTTGTGCCAACCTGAATGTTGGTGACCGACCCCGCACATTCTGCTTTAACATGGGTGACTAAACTCAAAGTGATTTGCACCACATGCAACACATTTATAAAGCAGATATTTATAATTATTACCTAAGTTGTAAGAAACATTCTGAAGTTGCCAAAAAGTTGATTATAAAAACGCCCTCTCACTGCATATAAATACTTATTTCTGATTATCGTAAATTAATATTTTTATTAACTGATATTATCACATTCAATGTTTATGCAAAAATAAACATTCTTAATTGACTATAATAAGACAGTATTTTACATTATTTATCCAAATACAGTCAGCGTCATATATATAGTGGCAGTTAAGATAATCAAATATATTGAAGCATCCAAAGTACCCAATAGTATACATTCAAACAAAGTCATCAAATTATTGAGACCTCCCATCCTGCGCAAATTTATCGAAACGTGAACAACGTCGGAAATTTGAGTTCATTCAAATCGCCAAAAACAATGTATCGAGTAAACCACCGATTGTAACCAAGCAGCCAAACTACTCAAAAATATGGAGCACTCTAGGAAAATGATCTCTAACACGAGTGTAATAAAGTTCAACTATTGTTTTAATCGAGAAACTCCTAAGTTTTTGATTCAATGGGGAGGCGAAGGCAAAGTGAATTACAGATGGCGCTTCATTCTTTGGAACAATTGTCAGTTTGAGCTTATATTGTCTTGACTGTGTATTACGTGATTTTACTTTCTTAGATTGTATTTTTTTCGGTTTTGCGGACAAACAATGTATTATATGCTAACTTTAGCTCATATAAAAGAAGAATTACGGAAAAGAAAAGCCAAAACAACAGGCAAGAAAGTTTATAGCAACTTACAAAAAATTGCTAACAAGCATTACATTTCTTTAAATTTCGTGTAAGATTTACAAGTAATCTTTTTATTTCAGATTAGAAGCATATGATTTAAATTTTAACAAAGCAACTGAGTGTGAATTTCCGTGTTTATAGTTGCCTGATGATGCCTTCTGTGCAATAGTAATTTCAGGTTTCTGTACTGGAATTTCTGTACCATCCAAAATTACACGAACCGTTTTATCATATTTATTTTATTATTCTAAGTTTCTTGAATGACTCTGGCATATAAAATTCTATTAATTCTCTGTTTGGCCCCAATATTGGGCTTATTCCATATTTGATATACCTATAAAATTCATCCAAGTTATAAATATGCTAGAAACTGCTGAGGTTGAAATATTAAAGAACAAAGCTGTTATAATTCAAATGTTGTTTTATTTTGGCGAAGCTTCATCAAATTCATGAAACATTCCTTTTGATTTATAATGTTTCTCAGGCTCAGCAAAGGAGAAAATCGAGGGAAAAGCATCTTCTTTTTGATATTTTTTTGCCCAATATTTTTTTTGTTACTGGGAAATCGATGAACTCCAATAATTTACAAGTTACATGCATAACAATGCGGAATTTTCTCAGTATAAAATTAAAAAGTGCAATACTCCAAGAGATTCCCATATGTTTTGACACTTTCTTTGAGGCGGCCCAGTACCAAGACCAGACGCCACCTATCGGGATAAAATTGCGCTTTTCCTCCCCATTGATTGATATTTGTAAAAAGTTTTCGAACACTAATTTCTTTGCATGGACTCAGTGCGTATATTTAACAACTAGCGGCCGCCCGCGACTTCGTCTGCGTGGAAAGTGTTTTTGCTATCCCTCGGGAACAATACTTTTTTCGGGATGAAAGGTATCATGTCCTTCTATGTACCACTGACAACGTGTATGTAAAATTTCATGATGATCGGTTCAGTAGTTAAGACGTAACGGCGTAACAAACAAACGGACTTTCGAATTTATAATATTACTAGCTGCCGCCCGCGACTTCGTCTGCGTGGACAGTTATTTATCTATCCCTCGGAAACAGTATCTTTTTTCGGGATGAAAGGTACCCTATGTCCTTTTCTGTACCCTTGACAACGTGTATGCAAAATTTCATGATGATCGGTTGAGTAGTTAAGACGTGAAGGCGTAACAAACAAAGAAATAAACAAACAAACAAACGGACTTTCGCATTTATAATATTAGTAAGGAAGTAAGGAAAATAATAAGTAGGTAAGTATAAGAGAAGTTAGCTTTCTTATGAAAGTACTTAAGTTAGGAATTAGCTGAAGCGCTTTGTGTGTTATGAAAATTAGAGACAACGGTGGTAACACGAACACCCAGACCTGAGTAAATATAGAAAAGTTTGTTAGGTATTCTAAAATTCTTAATTGCCCCAACCGGAAATTGAATCTGGGACCTTCGAGATGGCGACACCATGAAAAACCAAACTACGAACCAACCTACAATAATACCAACTTACATATAAATTCGTATATAATAGCAATCAGGATTGCCCAGGAGGAGCGCCACCATAGAATAGGAATACAAAAATAACTACCCAAACAAATTTATTTACCCTGTGACCGTAGTTGTAGTTTAGTCTAAATATTTGTACCAAAAATTAAGCAAACCTCTTTTTGAGTTTTATTCCTTTAACTAGTGAGTAGTGACGTTAGCGACGTTAGGTATCTATTTCAATGTCAAGTTTGACTTGTATAATTTTATTAGTATTTATTACTGTAAAAATTATCAACAAGCTATTAACAACATGAATTCAAATTTTCGTTGAACTGATGAAGTGAAGTCAAACATAAACTAATTCATTTAAAGCAAGGTGTGTCTGTAACTGACATCGCGGGTGAACTGGGCATATATTATGTAAGTTGATTCAGATCAGACTTTACTTCAATAGCTTATATTATTATTGTTTTTGTGATTCTTTCTATAATATTGCCATTTTTTTAGAGAAATACAATTGGTTGTTGGATAGAGCGATGGACTGTGGAAGGAAATCTCTGCAATCACGGGACTTTTCGTCGCGCCCTCGTCGGACCACAATCGAACGAGATAGAGAAATTGTGCAGCGAGCTCACAGCAGTCGATTTATCAATTCGGCAAATTTAGCTACTGAATTTGGGCTATCACAATCAAAAACGACATTTTCAAGAGCAAGGGTTACATCATAGGATTCCCGCTAAGAAGCCTACTCTAACAGCACGGCATTAAGCACAGGCGGTTGCAATTCGCACGTAATTATCTCAACGTTAAAGGAGCTTTAGTTAATAAAATTAGTGTTCAAAAGTTGGTTTTTTATTCCCTAACAGTAGGCACAAATATAGTGCAATGCATACTATTCTGGAATTTAAATTGGAAGCAATCAATTTCCACAATAAAATTTGAATCTTTGATTTCCCAAATTACGGGTCACGTAGGTATGGGCGAAATCGTAGGCAAAAAATAGCTACCCTAGGCCTCACGACAGGGTAAACAAAAATATGCGAGCTTCACATTTTTTATTGGGATTAAATACTTATGACCACCGAAAATACTTTGATACCCTAAAAGCTGTCATACCAAAAAAGTACACTAAACACCAAACAGTAAAATATTTTACTATATTTGGTGATAATCAGTTAAACATAAGCCTTTTTTATTTCCATTTTCATATTGTCTTTAAAATTACGATTTAATTTTAACGGTATATAGATAGTTGAACTTTATTACACTCGTGTTAGAGATCATTTTCCTAGAGTGCTCCATATTTTTGAGTAGTTTGGCTGCTTGGTTACAATCGGCGGTTTACTTGATACATTGTTTTTGGCGATTTGAATGAACTCAAATATCCGACGTTGTTCACGTTTCGATAAATTTGCGCAGGATGGGAGGTCTCAATAATTTGATGACTTTGTTTGAATGTATACTATTGGGTACTTTGGATGCTTCAATATATTTGATTATCTTAACTGCCACTATATATATGACGCTGACTGTACCTATACAATTACAAATATTATTTAAGTCAAAATAGTAAATAAAAGTAATTACAATAAAATAATAACATTGTGATTATCTTATAATATTCTATTCATATGTATAATCATTTTTCTATTTATAGTTTACACTTAAACTCCTGGAGGTGTAAGTACTTGTTATTTTAATATACATACCTACTTTTATAATTCTCGCACACAATTGAGTTTCATATTTAAAATATATGGTATTTTAATATTTACATAAATAATACTCTATATTTTCTTTGGCAGAGCTTATTTTCTATGAACCAAATATTGAAAAGTACACTATTAAACGTGCTATGCTATGCAATAGCTGATTGTTGCCACTTTAAATTTCATTTATACGAGTAAACCCTATAGACCCTATACTTTAGAACGGTTTTGACACAGATCATCATTTTCGCAAATGGTCATCGCAAAAAATTTGGTCACTTTTGCAGAATGTCATTTTCGCAACTGGTCACTTTCACAAAACGTCACTTTTGCAGAATGTTATTCACAATTTTTTCTCACACTCACAATTTTGAGACAAAAAAAAAAATTTGAATGACATTCTGTGAAAGTGACCTTTTGCAAATGAAACGAAAAGACCGAAAATGAATGAAGAAAAAAGGCGATGACCATTTGCGAAAATGACAATCTGCGTCAAAACCTTTAGAACAAAGATCCCCAAAGTGGTCGATATCGAACCACTCAAGGTCGACATCGTTTTCCTAGGGGTCAACATTAAAATAATTAATTACACATGATATTTGTAAGGATTTTTTTAGGAAACTGGCCCCATGGTCTGAGGTATCAGTTCATTTTGGAAAAGGGGTTGCTCGCCAAAAATAGTTTAGAAATCCATGTTATAGAATGATGTTTCTCGTTCTCGAAAAAGGGTATATTTTTGCTTTATGAAAGTATTCGAGATGTTTGTTTTTTTAGTTGACCCGACGAATTATTAGTGTTTCACAAATCATACGAATAAAGACTAGTATGTACCTACTTACATAGCCTACTCAGACTCATTTCAGAATCATGGAGAATGGCAAGAAGATTAAATTTCACTAGAGAGCAGCAGTTCTTCCATCCCCATATGGCCACGGTGTCTCCACACGCGATACCTGGCTATATCCTTGCGGGTCACCATGCCGACCACCTATGAAATAATCAAATAACTTTATATTTCACCATAGCTGAGTGGAAACATTATCTAATTATAAGATGAAAGACGTAATATATGGATGGATACATAGTTACATGGGTTTATAGGAGGGACCCCTTATCAAACAAATCAACTTCCAACTTAAAACATGCCCCAAGCACAGCTAAAGGTACATACGACAGCACATCAAGTTAAACAGTTGGACTGCGAAAACAGCTTTTATTACAAAGAACATAAAAGAGAGTTATTTCTCGGTCGCAGGTTAATAGTGCAAGTTTTTTGAGCAAACCTCATTGACATCGTTGACGATAGGTAGATGTCGCAGCCCCAGGGCGCGGAACAAGCGGAACAGCCCCCCTAGACAAAGTAACATTTGCAAATTTTTGCTATCGCTTCGCTTCGAAACATGTATGGATTTGACGTTTTAAAATTCGATTGTTAACGAAACCTTATGTCAATCCCATACTGTTTCGAAAGCGAAGCGATGACGAAGATTAGCGAATGTTACTTTGGCTAGGCCCTAAGGTGTACGGCCGCAGGTCGATAGTGCAAGTCCTTTGAACATTCCTCATTGACATCGTTGACGATAGGTAGATGTCGCAGCCCCAGGGCATGGAACAAACGGAACAGCCCTCCTAGCCAAAGTAACATTTGCAAATTTTCGCTATCGCCTCGCTTCGAAACATGTATGGATTTGACGTTTTAAAATTCGATAGTTAACGAAACCTTACGTCAATCCGAAGATTTGCACATGTTACTTTGGCTAGGGGGTCAACTGTACGGCCGCAGGTCGATAGTGCAAGTCCTTTGAGCATACCTCATTGACATCGTTGACGATAGGTAGATGTCGCAGCCCCAGGGCGCGGAACAGGCGGAACAGGCGCGGCAGCGACGCGCGGTGCGGCAGCGTGTACGGCGACGGGTTCATGTACGGCCGCAGGTCGATAGTGCAAGTCTTCTCCCAGTCTGATATCTCCAGCTACGAAAAAGGGGAATATTTTGTGCCCACATAACATCGGTGACCGAGATCTTGAAAATAAGATGAGTCTGTTAAGAGTGGATTTCTGATCGAAGTTGAAAATAGAGCATGGGTTGGGCTGGCAAATCCGGATGTCGGCCATTAAGCTGGGTTGACATGATAAGCTCGGAGTCACGACGACCGAGTCCACTCATACGAGGCAGCTTCATACGTAGCACTTAGGCACTGCGCACACGCGCACGGATTTCATTTTTACACAGTACGAGTAGCGTCCAAGTAGTAATCCGAGATCACTCGGTCTGAGCTGGCTTTTACCAAGTCAATCCAGCTTTAGACTCTAGATTTGACTTAGTGTTGAAAGGATTACTACTTTTGAGAGATTTTTATTAAAAGTTTCACTGGAAAAATAGAAATTTAATTCAATTTAGATACCTAGTTGACTAAAGCCATGAAAACTAGAGATAAAACGGATAGCAGTTTAGCCGGATACCGGATATTCGGCCAACCAAGTAGCCGGATATCCGGCGGAACTTAGCCGTTTGGTGCATAGGATACATAAAAGATTTTTTTCTGAAGCTAGACTTATTTATGAAGAGAAGCGAAACCACTTGCTACCTCTCAATGCAGAGAAATTAGTATTTATTTATTCACCATAATTTTGCCCTTAGTGCAGTATGAGTACTAATTAATTAATTTTCTATTACATTCATTTACTGTTGTGGGATTAAAATTTTAACACTAAATCTAATTATATTTCTTAAGTGATACTAAGACTAACTAAATAAAGCAAATAATTACTTAAATAAAAAATATATTTCTTTCATCCGGGTTTTTTTTATTGGGCCGGATACGTATCCGGCCCAATAAAAAAAACCGGTAGTAGTTATCCGGTATTCGGCCGGATAGTATTATGGCCGCCGGATACCGGATAGTTACCGGATATCCGTTTCATTTCTAATGAAAACATAAAAGCTGTACGACACAAAAAAAACAATTACGGCTATTTATACTATATTCTGTGGTTACGGTAACAAACAATCATGTGGGTAGGTATCGTAATCGTACCAGGACCAGCGTTGCTTTCACTTAATAGTCGTTAAGCACTCGGCACTCCTAAGGTTAAAATCGCTTGCTCGCTGCGCCGTCATAAAATACGTTTAGTTTGTGCAGAGGCGAAATGCGCGCACACGAATTTTGTTGCTAACTGGTTAAGCGACGCTGTTGCCCATAATAGGTACCTATCATTGGCCCATGACTGACATGACAAGCAACAAAAGTGTCTAGCTAGATCCGTGAACAAGTATGTCTCTGCCTACCCTACTTAATATAAAGCCTTATTTTATATTATTTGTCGCGTACTTCTCAGAAAAATGTCTTGACTTTTATTTACCTTATCTATAGACGGATAGCGCGGGTATTCTCTCCTGAACATGTCCATGTTGACGTTGAAGTTGGACCAGGCGGTGTTGGCGTTTTCATTGTACAACTTGTTCTGCAGTAGAACTATCAGCTGACTGCGCAGTATTAGACCGCGAAGTCGCTTGTATGTTGTTATTTCAGCCTGTCAAAACAACATATTTTTACAGCATTGTCTATGGGGAACATATTTCGATCCATAGTCTCTGCCTACCCCCATGGGAAATAGGCGTGAGTGTATGTATGTATGAACATATTTTGGATTTAATTGCGTAAAAGTTGCAGAGCAATAGGTAGTCTTTATTCTTATAACGAAGTTCCGTCCGAAGTTTGAACACCGGATGCATCACTTCGGACGCGTGGATATCGTACGAGAGTAGCGGCGACTAAATAATAATTGCTTTCGTCATTTGCTAAAGGTGGATCCACCACCGGGAATCCGTTGTAGGAGACCATTTTGAGCAGCTCCACTATATGGCCCACATTTTCGATCGTGCGTAGTGTGAACACCGGATGCAACATCACTTCGGACGTGGATATCGTACGAGAGACCGGCAACTACCACCCGCGCAGATAAAGAATGGCGTCGTTCATATTCAGTTCTCGCTCGCAAACTACACGCCACAACTCGCTCTATAAGTCACACTCGCTGTGGTAAGCGCTTTGAGCCGCAATTTTCAATCTCATTCTTTATCTGCACGGGTTGTACATAATGATTGCTTACGTCATCTGCTAAAGGTGAGTCTATCACCGGGAATCCGTTGCAGGAGACCATCTTGAGCAGCTCCACTATATGGCCTACGTTTTCGATCGTGCCCAGTGTGAACACCGGGTGCGACATCACTTCGGACGCATGGATATCGTACGAGTAGCGGCGACTAAATAATAATTGCTTACGTCATCTGCTAAGGGCGGATCCACCACCGGGAATCCGTTGTAGGTGACCATCTTAAGCAGCTCCACTATATGGCCCACGTTTTCGATCGTGCGCAGTGTGAACACCGGGTGCGACATCACTTCGGACGCGTAGATGTTGTGTGTTAGCGGCGGCGGCTCCCACGGGAGAATGGGGACCGCAGCTAGTTGGATGTGGATGTCGTATATACCCTGTTTGAAAATTTATTCATTCTAATGAAACAAGAGGATACAGGTATAAAGCAAAAAAATTGCATTGGTTAATAGCATTGACGTAAAGTTTCGTTTCCAGTTGCCAGAAATTTCTGCACGAAATTTACCACTCTGTCTGACAGAAGCCTGCATGTGTTTATTTATAGCAAGTGCAATCATGACAGTTTGCAAGCTACTGCCAGACACTTCTTGCAGATGTGAAAGTGAAAGTGAAATATATTTTATTTAAATAAGCTCACATAATAAGCATTTTTAAATCGTCAATTCTTTTACCCTGCCACCCATTATGACGTCTTTTAACTGACAAGAAAAATGGGCGCAAAAAACTTGTCAGCTTTATCAATCAGATGGAACGATATTTACAAATATGTATATCGTTTCCAGACTTTATATTAACAAAGATTAACAAATAAATAACATTATTGAATTAGCTCATTTCTTAATGAGTTTCAAATTTCTTAATCAATTTACAGATTTTAAGCTAAATTCAAAGTTTGAACTTGTTATTCAGTCTAGGCTGCTACAATAAATAAAAATAAAAGAAAAACATACAATTCAATATGCATTAAGATAGGTAGTCAGAAGCAGACCCATTCCCACTGGCAGCACCAGTTCCCGAACATGACGCATGAACCAGCCATCTCTTCGCTCAACCATATTTGAGCCTCATACGACACCACCGCAGAAATGATTAAAGAGAGCATGACATACTAAGACTACCTATGTTAAGGCATCGAATTGAAAATTTATATCCAAAAGCTTTTCATAGGTCTTTCACTAAACTACTGACTATAGAAAGTAAAAATATTGCAATTAAATAAATCAAAACAAGGTAAGCTATTAAGAATTATATTTTTTGAGTAAGAAGTGCCATACATACAGACAATATAAAACAGATCTTTTATATACGAGTTATACGACGCCCTTAATACAAGCAGACAGAAGCAGACCCATTCCCACTGGCAGCACCCGTTCACGAGCATGACGCATGAACCAGCCATCGCTTCGCTCAACCATATTTGAGGGAACGTAACGACCCGCCTCACACGACACCACCGCAGAAATGTTTGAAGTGAGCATGACATACTAAAGCTACCCATATCAAGTCGTCGAGTCAAGAAGCCAGAAGTACGTTTTTAAGTAGGTAGGATACTTCTCACAATTTTATACTTAGAAAAGAAAATCACGATTCGAGTTTAATTAAAGGACTTTTATCTAGACCTATGAAAGAACCCCGGACTTTTTCTAATCAATACTGAGGTATTAGAGTAATAATTAACAATACAAATGCTATGCCCATGCCTTTTTATCCTTCAAATAATCGTCAACAGTGTAATAACCTTTACTCATTAAATTGGATTTAACAGTATTTTTAAATTTTTCCAAGGGCAGTTCTGTGACTTGTTCTGGTATCTTATTATAAAAGGTAATACATCTACACAAAAAAGAGCTTCCGGTTTTATGCAGTCTGCGCCTTGGAACAGCAAGTTTGTTCTTGTTTCTTGTATTGAGTTTATGAACATTACTATTTTTTACAAAGCTATCTAAATTTTTCTTTACATACATTATATTTTCATAGATGTATTGGGAAGCTACCGTTAATATTTTAATTTCTTTAAATAGGTCACGAAGAGTATCTCTAGACCGTAAGTTGTATATAGCGCGCACTGCCCTTTTTTGTAAGATGAATATGTTATTAATATTAGCAGCTGAGCCCCACAACAACAAACCGTAGGTCATAATACTATGAAAATAACTGAAGTAAACCAATCTTGCTGTTTCAATGTCGGTCAGAAGCCTTATTTTCTTAACTGCAAAGGCAGCAGAGCTAAGTCTGCTTGACAGGATATCGATATGAGGGTCCCATTGCAACCGCGAGTCTATAGTAATACCTAAAAATTTTGTTGAGTCAACAAATTCGACTGCTTCACCATTTACATGTATAGTCATATGAACCTGCCTCACATTAGGAAGTGAAAATTTTACACATTTAGTTTTACTAGAGTTAAGCTTCAGATTATTAATAGTAAACCAATGCATCACCTTGGAAAGAGTGCTGTTTACATCGTCACTGCAGTTACATCCTCTATCAACTTTAAAAATTAAAGAAGTATCATCAGCAAACA
Organism: Agriphila tristella; assembly: GCA_928269145.1. Lineage (NCBI taxonomy): Eukaryota > Metazoa > Arthropoda > Insecta > Lepidoptera > Crambidae > Agriphila > Agriphila tristella. The sequence goes on along the minus strand of OV743431.1, from coordinate 19,503,917 downwards.
GTACTATTTCACATAAGTTTTTAGTATAGTAAGGAAGGTCATTAATATAAATAAGAAAAAGCAATGGACCCAATATCGATCCCTGCGGCACGCCCATGGTAATGGGTGCTTCATAGGATTCTGTTTTATTTACAACAACTTTTTGGGTTCTCGCCGACAGATACGATTGCATAAGGCTTATTGCATTTTTTGATACACCATAATGTTCCAATTTATCTAATAAAGTACTGTGACTGACACAATCAAATGCTTTAGAGAGATCACAAAATATACCAATTGCATCTTGTTTACTCTCCCATGCTTCAAAGACGTGTTTGAGAAGTGCAATTCCAGCATCAGTTGTGCATCTACCACGAGTAAAACCAAATTGTTTCTCGTGAAGTAGTTTGTTGATAAGAAAATGTGCTAATAATTGATCATAAATGATCTTTTCAAAAATTTTGCTTAGTGCTGGCAAAATGGAAATGGGTCTAAAGTTAGCGGGATCGCTTTTGTCCCCAGATTTAAAAAGAGGGATGATTTTACTATATTTCATTAAGTCTGGAAATATCCCTTCATCAACACACTTATTGAAAATAAAAGCAAGATGGGGAGCAATGGTCGTTATTATAGACTTAATTATGTGAGTTGAAATGCCCCAGAGATCTTCAGTCTTTTTTATATTTATTGAATTAAATGTTTTAAGAATGGTATCACTATTGATATGTCTAAATTTAAATACATTATTGCACTTATCAACACATGATTCCAAGAGGGAGACAGCAATTTTTGGAGATGAATTTAAATTACTGGTAGTTGCAATAGGTATTTTAGAAAAGAAATCTTGAAAAATTGTTGCCACTCCTTCATCTGACTCAATAATTTTATTGTCTGATACTAATGAGTATTCACGGTCATTATTTTTAGTTTTCCCAGTCTCTTTATTTATAATATTCCAAGTGGCTCTTATTTTATTATCTGACTGATGAATTATTGTAGATATACATTTTGCTTTTGCTAAAGTACATACTTTATTAAACATTTTTGAATAGTTTCTTACATATTCATGAAATTCGGGATCATTTGAAATTGTTTTCTGACCATATAATTCAAACAACTTATTTCTGCTAACATATATGCCTGGTGTTGCCCAATCACTAAATTTCTTTTTAAAGTCTTTGGATTTAATAGATCTTTGCTTAAATGTTTTATCAAATTCTACTTTAATTAAATTAAATAAATCATCATAATGAGTATTGGGATTATCATTACTAGGTAAGCAAAGAGTTTTGGCAGTGACATTATTATGAAAATTTTCCAATTTATTTTTAGTTAGAGGTCTGCAAATTATATTACACTGATGAGGAACATGATGGTGCTCAAGGGAAGCTATTTGTCCGCTATGGTCAGAACGAATACAATTTATTATTTCTTTATCAAGTACATTACAGTTGCTAAAAATATTGTCTAGGCAAGTTTTAGATGTAGCAGTGATTCTTGTAGGTTCACAAAAGGTGTTTGCTAAATTGAAGGACTTAAACAAATTCAGAAACCTACTTGCAATTGAGGACGGCTTTAAGATGTCTACGTTAAAATCACCGCACACCACAATTTTTTTATTCTTTTTGATGACTAATTTTAGAGCGTCCTCCATAGCGGACTCAAATTGAGGGTAGTTACCAGTTGGTGGGCGATACACACAAATCATTATCAACTGATCTAATTCCACACATGACAGTTCAACGTGTTGTTCAATAGAGAGGGATATCACATCTTTTCGTTCCTTAAAATTCATATTGTTTTGCAAAATTATCAAAGATCCCCCTCTAGTGGTGGATTTCCTACTGAATGAACTAGCAATTTTATAACATTGAAATCCTGTAATTAATTCATATTCCTTAAGCCAGTGCTCAGTGACACATAAAATATTAACATTTTTTTCAGTTAAAAAAAGTTCTAACTCTAATTCTTTGCCAGAAAAGCCCTGAATGTTTTGGTGAACTATAGTTAAATATTTAGGCTTTTCCTTAGTCATTACACGGCTAGAGACTTCCTCTATTGTCTTATTATGTAATTTAAATTACTAATAAAAGAATTACTTGGGACAAATGCCAAAGTGTTACTATTTTTAATGTCAACAATTTTTTGCTCAATAGGAGCAGGAGTAAAAATTGTATTATTATTACTTGGAACGGATTCCAAGGTCACATTCAAAATGTCAAAACTATTCTGCTCAATAGAAGCAGAAGTGATAGCCAAGTTCTTGGCTAAATGTTTAAAATAAAATGATAGCGCTAAAGCTACTTGTCTTTTAAAATAATTTGTAAGATAATATTTATCTTTTGTCAATTTAAAATTAAATATTAATTTATTTATGTCTATTATGTGACATCTCTGACTATTATAATAAGTCAAATTGCTTAGTGTTAAATTCAAATTATATCTGATATTATTTTCTTCCTGTGGCAAGCTAGCACTGTAAGGTAGTGTAAACAATACAAATTTATTTATATTTAAACTGCATAACTTATTGTAGTATGAAATGAGATCCTTCTTGTTTACATTACCTCTTTGACCAACTAATATAATTAAATTGGTATTTTCATTTAAGTTTAAAGTTATTACTTTTCTCATAATGTCATGTAGGGTCGCACCCGGTATACAATAATTTAAAACTTTTTCTCCCAATTGATTATTGAATAAGTAGCCTAAATCTTTTCCAATTTCATCACACAACATAATGTTTGAACATTTGTTAGTGGCAAAGGAATTATTTTCACTTGTGCTTGCTAAAATATTTACATGTTCTGAGATTAAGGGCTCATACACTGTTTGGTCTTGTAAATGGTCCCGAGCATCTAGGCCTGACGCTAAGGAGCTATCATTATGGGTTGAGTGGTTTTCTGACAGAGAGGGGGTGGATAAACATTTAAGTGCCAGTATATATTCCCCTATCTCTTTTTTGGAACGGTCATAATTTTGGGTCATCCTGGATAATGACTCCTGTAATGAGTGAATTTTAGTATTTAACATAGCAATGTTATTTTCATATGTCAGTCTATTCTCATTGATTATAATTTGACATGTATCCAGCTTTTCAATTAGTTGTCTACGCTCTCTAATGTGACTAATATTTTTGAAAAAGTGTTTCTGCTTATTTAGTAACTTTTTTGTTTTTGAAATATACTTGTTAATTTTTACATATTTCTTTAGCTTGTTTCTACTACAACCAACCATTGCCTGACTCATAGTGCAATTAATTGAGTCTTCAGAAGTTAAATCAATTGTGATTGTTGGCTTATGGTTAAGTGAGGGAGAAACAAGTTTTGGGTCACAGCCAACTAACTCATCGTAAAGACTCAAGTTCTGAGTGACTACCGCTTGGTTTTGTTCTGACTCTAACTTATAAATACGGTTATTAGCGTCATGTAGCTGCTTTTCCAGTCCAGAGATGAGTCTGAGGGCCTTCTCATACTCATCTCTGCACTGGTCGAACCCATCGATTAAAGTTTGTAACCTATTACGTTCCTCAAACATATTCTGTTGTGACAAATGTAACTCAGACATTTCCTTTTTGAGTTGTGTATTGCTTTGAAGCACATCTAACAATTCCTTTTCATTTTCATCTCTTGAAAATTGTATTGATGTATTTTGCAGGTAAAAATGTTGCCTCTCTAATTTTCTTAATCTCTATGAGCTTTCTCCATAGGAATAAATTTATTCTTATGCTTTCTCTACGAGTTATCCAATAAATAATTGTGGCGACATTAAAAATAACAAATATAGATCTCAATTTACTTGCCTCATTGAAGAAGTCCCCGGTCCACTTGGCCACGACTAGCGTGATGATGATGGGGAGCCCGTTAGAGATCTGGCCCGTGGTCTCGATGATGATGACCGTCAGCGAGATGGTCATGCGCACCACGCCGCCCAGCTGCGCCGCGGCGCCTATCAGCGCGTACTTCGCGGGGTTGATCGTCTGTAACACGCTCTACTTTAGCGGAGTAATTTGGTCACAAATAGCGTGATGATGAGGAGCGCGTTAGAGATCTGGCCCGTGGTCTCTAAGATGATAACTAGAGATGAAACGGATATCCGGTAACTATCCGGTATCCGGCCTATCCGGCGGCCTGATTACTATCCGGCCGAATACCGGATAACTACTATTCGGCCGGATAGGCATCCGGCCGAATTAAAAAAAACTGGATAAAAAAAGATATTTTTAAGTAATTATATTTTTAAGACAAGGAATGAAACAATTGCTAACTTCGCTCAACAACGAAAAGGCCCGAATCGAACCGAGTCCACCCGATCGAGCGCGACATCCTCTGGCTCGGATATTGTAATGTTGGCAGGTAAGCTATCCGTTCAAGAACCCTTTACAGAAGATTTAAAACCTGGGTGTAGATAAAATATATAACAGAATAACAGAGCACACTGTAGTAAATAATGCTAAGACGGGTTGAAATAAGACGGTATAATCATAAGAATAATATTTTTTTATTCTTATGGTATGATGCAGTTTGGGCGTACGTAATGTAAAAATTCAAGATACGAAACGCGTCAGATAAAATAATCTATGCATATCAGCATAGCATATTCACATATGGCGTACCTACTTCTACTTATTTTGGGCTTTATTCATTAATGTGCCATGCGATTTTGACCTGCTGTGAATAAAGTTCAATGACTGGTGCTGAATACTTACACACGAAGGTATCATGTTTTGCATAGCAATAGCCAGCAGTCGGCCCCAGGCGGCTCCCGTCAGCAAGTTGGGTATGAACAACCCACTGGAGACAGCCAGGCCGAACGTCCACGTGGACAGTATGAAGTAGCAGGCGACGAACACGAATAGCGACCACGGCTTGTAGGAGCCGATCGGGTCGTGCAAGAACGACCGGACCGACGCTTCGGGCGTTTGGAACCAGATCGCCGCCATCGCGTTGTATTCGCCATCGGCGCAGTACAGCTATAAATATGAAATGGTGTAAGAAGTCACGTAAGGAGAACATGAGACAATCGCAGATCACCCCCCAATGGATACCGCATACAAGGCAACAGACGCGCACAACACATGCTTTAGATAGCATTAACGGACACGCTTGGAATCACGACTTCAGTCTCGACCAAGTTTATTAACCGTAGACACGTCCAAGTTCATTACATTTTCGAAATTGTTTTGTAATCAAAATACACCGTCATTTTGTAGTCGTTTTAATTAACTTAAGGGAGTGTTCTACTAGTGAAACTAAACATTTTTGCCCAAGAAACATGGGTCGAAAAATGACAAAAAATGTTGGTCCTCCCATACTAACTAGTCAGCTAAAACATTGTATTAGTATGGGAAAGTCAAAATTTTTTGTCGTGGGTTCATGGGTACAACACACGGGCGTAGCCAGAATTCTGTATCGGGGGGGGGGGTTTTAAGAAAATAAAACTACAACAATGTAAATGAAATGACATTTATATTATTATTAAATGAACTCATGGGCATTAGAGGACCGCTCGGAGAAATAAATATTTAAAATTAAAAATGTAACTTAAATGCTTACTTAAAGTAAAAAAAACGGCCGGGCAGCGCGATTTTTAGTCAGTTTCATCCACTAATCTTGTAAGTTATGATCTTGCCTGTCTATTGAAAAAAAACGGCCGCGCAGCGCGATTTTTATTCAGTTTCATCCACTAATCTTGTAAGTTGTGATCTTGCCTGTCTGTAAAAAAAACGGCCGCGCAGCGCGATTTTTAGTTAGTTTCATCCACTAATCTTGTAAGTTGTAATCTTGTCTAACTATTGAGAAAAAAAACGGCCGCGCAGCGTGATTTTTAGTCAGTTTTATCCACTAATCTTGTAAGTTGTGATCTTGCCTGTCTATTGAAAAAAAAACGACCATGCAGCGCGATTTTTAGTTAGTTTCACCCGTTTCATCCATTAATCTTGTACTCTTGCCTGTCTATAGTAGAATAAAACGGTCGCGATTTTTAGTTAAATTCATCCGCTAATCTTGTGATCTGTAGTTTCTTACGCGAAAATTAATGTTTTCTAGAGAACTTTCGGAACAGCAGTTCTTCCGGGAGATTTTTAGATTTTTCGGGAGTCGGGAGACCACTTGGAATTCCGGGAGAATCCAGGCAAATCCCGACCATCTGGCAACCGTAGGTAGCAGTGGAAACGGGTATGATCGCCAAAATTTGGAGCGATGTATAAATATTTGGATATACTTAAGTAAAATGACAGGAATAAAACGCATGCAAACTACGATAGGTATTTTCACATCTACCTTTTTTCCCGACTTTATTTTTATTTTAATGTTATAGATCAATAAATAGATGATGCCTATTGTATATTTCGGGGGGGGGTTTGAACCCCCAAAACCCCTCCCCTGGCTACGCCCGTGGTACAACACACCCTTAAGTTAATTAAAACGACTACAAAATGACGGTGTACTATATTTAAATGGCTTATACTGTACAGTAAGCACAGTGAAATGGTGTGGAAAGTGGAAAAAATCAAATTATCAAAAAGATGGGATAACATTTCACCGGTAAAAAAACCGGCACAGTAATTTATGCTAGCGTGTTGTACGCGTCTATTGCCTTGTATACGGTATCTATCGAGAGTGATTTGTGGTAACTTGTATATCAATGACAGCAATTATTGGAATTCAAAGCCCAAGCAAACAAAAAAATCGTTCGCAAACTTTGTGGAGAAAAACAAATAAACGAGAAAGCCACCTAATAAAAACGTGTTAGAATGATTGAATTTAGAAATAACAGTAAATCTTTGCACCATTTCAAAATATAAACACAGTCCAGTTATACACGTGTCTAATAATTGAAGTGCATCGAATGAAGTTATGTACTGGGTAATAGCGTTGCTTAACCAGTAATATAATAATACCAGTAATAAAATTCGTGTGCGCGAGTATCGCCCCTGCACGAACTAAACGTACTTATATTGTGACGGCGCGGCGTGCAAGCGATTTTAACCTTAGGAGTGGTTAAGCGACGCTGTTGCCCATGGTACCTATAAGGCTATAAGTATACCCACATATAGGTACAGTTCTTATGACAATACCTGAAGAGGCACTTTAGTGGGGTCCTCTCCTAGAGGCCTGCAGTCGTTGAGCAGGAACATCATGAGAAAGCCACAGGTGGCGCTCGCGGCGGCGACTAAACATGCCTCTATCACACGCAGCCACGGCGCTGTTATATACCTGCCAACAAAATTCAGCTGAACTAGGAAAACAAAAATAATAGTTCCACTTTACTGAAGCCGCCAATCTTATGTTAAAAGCCAGACATCGGAATGTGTCGGTCATTCCTGCCCCCCTAGCCAAAGTAACAATGGCAAATTTTCGAAACCTTTTGTCAATTCTATAGGTACATGTTTCGAAAGCGAAGTGAAAACGAAGATTTGCCAATGTTACTTTGGCTAGGCTTTCGTCCATGGCTAGGCTGTCAGGTCCGCATTTAAGGCTATGTTTACATTACGCCAAGTAGACGACCGAGTCGAGTAGCGAGTAGAAGTACATTGCCTGGCATGTTCGTCGATTTTAAAAGAACGTCAAACACACCACGTAATGTACTTCTACTGGAATGTTTGCTGGGCCGAGCTGCTGGCGTAATGTAAACATATCTTAAGTGATATGATGTGGTCCCTCTTTTTAAAAGACTTCAAAAAAGAAGGAGGTTCTGTATTTGGTGCGTATTTTTGATGAAACTACTTTGACTTCACTCTATTTACTTTCTTTTCGGCGTGATAGTTCAGAAATATACAAATTATTATTTAAAAAGAAAACAATGCCGACTTGGAATGACTGGCAGATTCCGACTTCTGTTTATAATCTGTGATGGGAATAGGCAGTTGTTTTAGGTGCTACGATATGTATGACTTAGTATGGATATGTTTGATTTCCTGGGATTTAGGACCTTTACTTATTTGTCGGGGTAGCAGCGATAGACGACATCGCCTCGTCATAGTAACTCACATCGGTAACCATGGCAATCACGCCTGTTTATTATGGAAAGGCGACACTGACATGAAAATTTGACAGCAAAGTTTTTGTGCCTATTTGAGACGCCTCTAGCGTCTGTCTAAGGAACTATCTGACGTAACTACAATGAAAATGGTTGCCATGATGACACCAGACTTTAGTACCATGTCCCTCACGCTACGTCCTACAGCGCCAAAATAGCGGAAATCAAATCGGCACAAGAACAGTTTGACAGCAGCCAGTCTAGAAGTCAATGCAATGCGATGTCGTACCGCTGCTGCGCCGACAAATGAGAAAGGGCTCTCAGGCCTCTCAGCTCATCACCGCATCGTTTCCCCAACTTTGCATTGAAGTCCCCCATCACAACAGTGTAGTGGGTTTTGTAGCTATGCATGGCTTTAGAGATCTCCTCATACATAGCCTCCACTTCGTCATCTTGGTGTGTCGAGGTCGGTGCGTAAACCTGTATAACATTCAGCGAACACCGTTTGGATATTCTGAGTATAAGGTACGCCACCCTGGTCGACACACTTCCGATGGTAATCACGTTGTTGACAAGGGACTTGTGGACGATGAACCCGACACCACCTTGGGACTGTTGGTCGCCCTCCCGGTAGTAAAGCAAGTTACCGGAGTTGAGGGTTATCGAGTCCTCTCCCGCTCTTCGGACTTCAGATAACCCGATAATGTCCCAGTGTACCTTGCTGATAACTTCTTCCAACTCGGTTAACTTCGCGTCGGTCCTTAGTGTGCGCGTGTTATAGGTTGCCAGGTGCAGTTGTCGTCGTTTTTGGTAGCCGAGCCGCACCCGGGGATTCTTAGCACCCCCTGCCCCGCCGTTACCGTAGCCGCTACCGTAGCTAGGAATAGCGGGGCTGCCGGGGACACGGGGGCCAATTTTTTGATCCATTGTGCATGAGGGGTGGGGGGGGGGGGGGGGTTGCCATAATCGCCACGCTTGGCAGGCGGGTTGGCGATCGCAGTAGGCCTAGGTTTCTTTTTTTGGAGACGCTGCTGCCCGTCTCTTGAAGGCTATGCTCCCTTAGTCGCCTTTTACGACACCCACGGGATGATAGGGGGTAGTGCTATTCTAGGCCGGCACATACACGACACAAATGGTCGGATAGAATATCGAATAAGAAATCATATTTTGTATGACACATATGTACTTAAACGCAATATTTAAGGAGATATTTAAAAATTCTTGGCTAACTCCATAATAATGCGCCTGAAACGTGACTATTATGTCACATCCACATGACAAAAAATCTTGCTAATGACTATAGCGCCAAAGATATTAAAACAGTAATTACACAAAAATAAATAAATAGAGGAAAATAACCACATACCTAATACGAAATACAGCGAGTCTATAATTGATGTAATTCCACAGGGCGCCTAGTAAACCACCAATGGCACCGAACAGTATAAATACAGGTAGCTCATAAAACTGGAATGGAAACGGTTCCATCTTTCCCAAGTTTAGTAGACCTAAAACACGAACAAGAAACTAGTTAATTAAAATTCATCTTATGCATCGAGGAAAGCTGGTGTCCTGCAGTGGCGATATTAAAATGACTCGTGTCGTGGTGATGATGATGATGATAAGTAGATTCAAGGAGCTGAATTTGACAGCATTTTTGAATAATTTAGGGGTTCTCAACATATTGTAGGAAGCCATCCATTCTCTTTCATCAAATCTAACTTGGGCAAAGAAATTGGATGAGTGGCATACCTAATATGGTGGCGAAAATAATTTTATAAGTTATCTTATGCGTTTTTATATAATGAAATCATCAATTTCGGACATTATGTGCCACTGCATGACTGCATTGTTTACACGAACAACTCTTTACCGCCTGGCCACTCGAAGCGGTGACCTGCGCGCCGCGACCCGCGAATTCGTATTTTTGGAGTGATGCCATCATAAAAACTGGTGGTGTAATTGTGAATTAACCGCTGTGCGGCGGTGAGTATGTCGAGCGCGCAATAAAGACACAATTCTTAAAAAACATACATAGGTACCATGGGCAACAGCGTCGCTTAACCACTCCTAAGGTTAAAATCGCTTGCACGCCGCGCCGTCACACACAACATTCGTTTAGTTCGTGCAGGGGCGAAACGCACGCACAGTACGAATTACGAATCTTGTTGCTAACTGGATAAGCGACGCTGTTGCCCATATTAAATACATAAGGCGAGAGTCAAATAAAAAGAAAACTAGAACCTAGAAGCACAATTATTATGTTTCATATACAAATGAATGTCACCAATATACCTATCAAAAAAAGTTTTGATATATCATTGAATGTCACAAATAGTTATTAATTAGGTAGATTAAATTACCAGGATAGCTCAATTCTCCAGGATGTCCGTGATAGGCGGAAAGGGCAACGTTTAATGTAAATGTAGACACTACGGTGCCAAAAAACGTTCGCCATGTCAACGCCTGATTCCAGAAACTTGTACCTTCTTCTAGTGAAAATAATACGCCACCTAAACAACAAATAAGTAAACTTATGAGACTTAAACAATTGAAAACATAATCAGTCTGGCGATTGATGAATGATCGATTAGCATCTAGCGTTCAGCAGAATATGTATGAAGCGCTCATGGCGGAGCTTGTCAAACTGGTCCTAGGTACTAGATCACGTTTGTTAAGCACCGCTCGGCCAGGTGTCGGATGGGTGACCGTGAAGTGGCATTACAACTGAGCGCTTCCGTGCTTCGGAGGGCACGTTAAACCGTCGGTCCCGGCCGGCTGTTGTCATCTTATAACAGTCGTTAAGCCAAGTCAGAGGCGTTAAGGTGCGTCCAGATATGTTCTTTTGCCCGTACCGTACCTCCGTTCCGATCAGCGTCGCGATCGAAGAACGCTAGTCTGGACGCATGTTCGGAACGGTACGGAGGTACGCCGTTCCGTTCGCCGAACAGGTACGCCCCGATCCACCTAGAATCTCTCGCTCTTTTGCCCGTACCCGTATCTCTCGCTCTTGACTAGTCTGGACGCATGTTCGGAACGGTGCGGAGTACGCCGTCTCGATCGCCGACAGGTACGCTCCGATCCATCGCGAGTCGGTTTTTTCGCCCCGTTCAAAGGAAAAACGGAACGGAGGAACGGTACGGCGCTAGTCTGGACGTGATCGCGGCGACGCCGACGTTCGGAGGTTGTAGTACAGTAGCCCGTAGTACATTTAAATTACGAAAAAGGTTAGGTACCGTTTGCCGTTGTGATATAGTTATTTATTATGAAATTATAGATACTTTAACCCAAGTTTTACAGATCGCAACTCGCCGTAACCTATATTTGTATATCTCCAAAAATGAGATTTTTTATTTATCGAGGTTAATCACGTGGTTTAGCTATTGTCGTGTTCTGCAGCGCTATGTTTGATTGCCACTGATAATAGTTAGACTGTGAAAAGTAGCCATACACAAATTTAAGACCAGATGAAATGGATGGACTTTATCTGGTCTTAAATCTGTGTATGGCTACTTTTCATAGTCTTAATATTATCAGTGGCAATCAAACATAGCGCTGTAGAACACGACAATAGCTAAACCATGTGATTAACCTCGAAAAATAAAAAAAAATTCATTTTTGGAGATATACAAATATAGGTTACGGCGGGTTGCGATCTGTTAAAGTATCTATAATTTTATAATAAATAACTATATCACAACGGCAAACGGTAACCTTATTCGTAATTTAAATTTACTACGGGCTGCTGTACTATTGGATCGGAACGTTGATACGGAACGGAGGTACGGTACGGCGCTAGTCTGGACGTGATCGCGGCGACGTTCGGCGGTTTGATCGGAACGGTGGTACGGAACGGAGGTACGGAACGGGCAAAAGTAGCGTCCAGACTTATTTGATCGGAACGCTGGTACGGAACGGAGGTACGGTACGATCAAAAGAACATATCTGGACGCACCTTTACAGGCGGCTTGATAAACTCTAAAGTGCCCCCGAGACGGTCAAACGGTTTTATCAAACACGTAAAATTTGGTTTGACTCAAACCATTTTGATCGTTTTCAAAGGTAGTTTGAACGGTTTGTCAAACATTTACGGGTTTGAGCATGAGCACGTTTGATGAAATTACATATTTTTGTTGTGTTTACCGCGCCGTTTGATCGTGTTCCGCGCGTTTGAAAAACTTAGTTTTGTTTGCGTTGAATTTTGTAGCGTGAGCTTGTGTGTGACGAAGATATTGAAATTGAAAGCCTGAAGTCGTCGGAACGTCATCATTCTGACCGTGAATGAGGGGTTTTCAAATTGACATTAAAAAAAAAGAAAAGTAACTATTTGCCTCACTAGATGCCGTTGATGGTAAGAGGGAAAATTGGTAGTAAAAAATACTTTGAATCCCCTATTTTTTTCAACGCCATCTATCGAGCCTACAGCTTTTTGTCACTTTGAAAAGCCCTCATTAACTTCGTTGATATTATCATTGTACCAAGAAGCTCCTGAACTTTAGGCGTTATTCTAGGTTTTAACTACTACACAAACACATTCAAACCAGGAAAAAAACGCATACAAAAATAGTTCATAATGGAGAATGTCCGAAAAAAATCAATTTGGCTGAATATTTTTCTATATGTAGGAATAAGGTCCCTCTTAGTAATAGAATAAATTTTCATAATATTTGGTTTCGTGAAAAAAATTCAAAAAATCAAAGTCTCTTCGACTTCACAAATGTATGAAAGTAACAGCAGAATGGAGATTGACCTTTGCCAACACCTGTCACAACCACAACATGGTATTAAAAAAAAGTTTCAAGACAAAATGTCAAAACTTTTTTTTTAAATACGTGTTGTGTTTGTGGCAGTTAGCGGCAAAGGTATAATCTCCATTCTGATGTTACTTTCATACAATTGTGAAGTTGAAGAGACTTTGATTTTTAAAAACTCTTTTACCAAACCGAAAATTCTGAAACTTTTTTCTATTACTAAGGGACCTTATTCCTACCTATAGAAAAATATTCAGCCTTTTTAATTTTTTTCGGACATTCCCTATTAATACTAGTTTTAGGGTTCCGTACCCAAAGGGTAAAAACGGGACCCTATTACTAAGCCTCCGCTGTCCGTCTGTCTGTCTGTCTGTCACCAGGCTGTATCTCATGAACCGTGATAGCTAGACAGTTGAAATTTTCACAGATGATGTATTTCTGTTGCCGCTATAACAACAAATACAAAAAATATAATAAAGTAAATATTTGAGGGGGGCTCCCATACAACAAACATGTTTTTTTGCCGTTTTTTGGTACGGAATCCTTCGTGCGCGAGTCCGACTCGCACTTGGCCGGTTTTTATATTTTTCCGAATTTCATTAAATACCTAGTTAATTCGTTGTAATGATTGGCGGCGTTAGTGGACGCTCGGTGGGCCCTTAATGCACTTAAAGCTCATTTATCTACACTCACAACGTAATGTTCCAAATATGAATTCAAAAAAGGTAATATAAATACGTACTTTATTTTCGTGGATAAGTAAAATTAAAAAATAAACTCATTACGATGCAGTCAACTGCATCATAAAATAACTTGTTTTCTCATTACGATACAGGGCAAATCCAAAAAGGAAGCAGTGCCGTAACATTAAAAAAAACAACGATATTTTCCCACATATTTTTCATGATTAAAATGTACTCTATGGTAATCGATGACTTTAGTGCGATTAGTTTGTTGAAATGCACTGATCAAATTTTTTTTTCTAATGGAATGCGCGCCAAGCATTTCCGATAAAGTTTGATTTCAATTTTTACATTTTGTTATACTTACTGAATTTTGTAGGTTTTTTTTTATCCTTGCTTTAAAATGTGAAAAAAAAATACTCTGCCCGATATTTTAGTTTAGATGCAGCTAAGGAATTGACTTATTACAAGGTAGGTACCTTGTTAATACAAACAAAGTCTCTCTCTCTTTTCTAACGTTGATCTTTTATTTAGTAGGTTCAATCCCAAATGTATGAGTGTAGATAAAGTAGCGTATGAAACTGCACATAACTAGGTATTAAAACACTCGTGTGATACTATTAAAAACCTCGCCTGCGGCTCGGTTTTTAAACACACACTCGTGTTTTAATACCCCTCTTTATGTGTCAGTTTCATAAACTACTATTATTGATCAGTATTATTATGGTACAAATGCGTTAGTATACCGACCTATAGGAGCGCCAAAAGCTGCCGATACGCCCGCAGCGGCCCCAGCCGAAACAAAGTCTCTCTTCTCGTGATCCTCACGGAAATACTGGAATATTTTGAAGTCTCTGTTGAAAGTAGTGCTCTTCCCTTGCGAAATGCCAGCTGCCACCACAGCACCGCTGTGGATCATTGGACCTTCCTGAGAAAATAGGATTTGAACATTACCAATTAAAATGGTAGTAAAAGACGTTACTTCTTTGCTGTTTAACGTAACTTTTGTCTGTCAAACAAGAAGAAATCCTTTACTTTTGATCTTGGCATTTCGTGATGTGTCTTTCAAATTTAACAAATTGAAATGCTAGCGTTTAGCTAATGTACGGCTGGGATTGAAATACCGTAAAAAATATAAAGATATCAAAATATACCGTTAACTAAAACTGTAATTTTTAACGGATTTTTACCGGATTTAACGTTATTTTACGCTAAAAGAACACTATTTATTGGTAATAACGGTCCCTAATTACGGTAAAATAACGATAATTTTCAAGTAACAATTTCAATCCCTGCTGTACGTAATTTGTAAATATCGTTCCATCTGATAGAGCTGACAAGTTTTATTGTACGCATTTTTCTTGTCAGCCAAAAGACGTCCTAATGGGTAGTAGGGTAAAAGAATTCGTTCATGCGCATTTGGTCCAATTCGCATTTGGTCCACTTGGTCCATTTCGCGGAACGTCCATTTCGCATTTGGTCAACTTTTACATAAATATGCTATTTATTCTTTTATGGAGTATTTTAGCTTCTATTTTCGCTTTTCGATATATATTTTGTTTTTTTCTTGTTCTTAGTACGTCACCAAAGTACCAGGATCACATAAATATGGAGAAAGTTAACGTACCTAAGATATAATTTAACAATTAGGTAAATATGTTTTGTGCTCGCAAAGGAGGCAATTTTAGAAAGTGGACCAAATGCAAAATGGGCGTTCCGCGAAATGGACCAAATGCGAAATGGACGTTCCGCGAAATGGACCAAATGCGAAGTGGACGTTTTTTCGGCAAGTGGACCAAATGAGAAGTGGACCAAATGCGCATGAACGAAAGAATTGACGATTTAAAAATGCTTAATATGTGAGCTTATTTGAATAAAGAATTTTTCTATTTCTTACCTTGCCACCTGCTAATCCACCAACTACTGCAGTTATGACTCCAACGGCTTTCACAAGCAGGGTTTTGATGCGGACAACACGCGGCACTTTGACTCCATTTAAATAGCATTTTACTTGCGGAATACCACTGCCCGCTGCTACTGGCTGAAATTGAATATTTTTAACCGACTTCAAAAAAAGGAGGAGGTTCTCAAGTCGACGGTATTTTTTTTTTTATTTTTTTTTTTTATGTATGTTTTAACATAGCTTCGTCAGTTGTTACCCGATTTGTAAAATTCTTTTTTTAACTCAAAGAACATAGTTCGTGTGTGGTCCCATATTTTTTTTACAGAGATCTGGCCAGTAGTTTTTTCATAATTCTGAAAAATATCAATTATTTAGCTCGCCATCGCACGAGTTTTTATGGAATTTCGAACATAACTTCTTTGTTTATGAACCGATTTAGATGATTCTTTTTTTATTTGAAAGGGTATACTTCAAGAGTGGTCACAATTTAATTTCATTGTTATTGGACTTCGAACTTCGAAGATACATAAAGGAACTCTTCAAAATCAAATAGTATAAGTAAAGTGATTTAGGTTTTGGTAAGTTTATGGCAATCCAAAACAAACCAAATCATGCTTTGCGATGCAACGTTCTGGACTAGACTTGGACTACGATGACACAACGGAACTCCTCAAAAACAAACAGCGTAAATTTGGAAATTGAGTTCTGGGCATTTTACCATTGAAAATATTATAATATAAAGTAAAAAAATATTTACACGCTGCGCTTACATACCTACCACTAAAAAGTTGAAAATAAAAAAGCTTTTTAAAAAAAAAGAAAAACCGCCTTCAAAAAACTGAAAACAAAAACAGCTTAAAAATTAAATACCTCTAAAAAGCAAGAAATAATATTCGAATCATTCGTTACACATATCAATATTAATAAAACACGTCTAATGAAGTCGGGTGGGGCTTTAAGAAAAAAATGAAGTTGTCCTCCAGCCCCACCCGACTTCAATAGACGTGTTTTATTAATATTGATATGTGTAACGAATGATTCGAATATTATTTCTTGCTTTTTAGAGGTATTTAATTTTTAAGCTGTTTTTGTTTTCAGTTTTTTGAAGGCGGTTTTTCTTTTTTTTTAAAAAGCTTTTTTTCAATATTTCCTTGAAAGTGCTGCACAGTCTTTAAGCTTCGGACAGACAGAGGCGAATTCGCGCGCGATGCGGCAATTTTGACCACCTAACTCAAAGCGATAGCCAAAGTAATTCTCTAGCAATTGCTTTGGCTATGGCTATGGATCTGTCCGAAGACTTGTACTATTATGTATTCTGTGTCCGAAGCTTTAAGCTCATTGTGCTTATTTTGGACATTCCAAAACTTTTCTATTTATCCTACAGGACAGAACCATACAGGAGCTACTACATTGTATTCTGTGATCCTACTAATACTGTAAATGTGAAAGTTTGTATGTTTGTTACTCAATCCAGCAAAACTGGCTTAACAAACCTGTGGCACACAGATCCTTACTTAATATTATAAATGCGAAAGTCCGTTTGTTTGTTTGTTACGCCTTCACGTCGTAACTACTGAACCAATCAATATGAAATTTTGCATACACGTTGTCAGGGGTGCAAGAAGGACATAGGGTACCTTTCATCCAGAAAAAACGTATAGTTCCCGAGGGATAGCAAAAAAACTGTTCACGCAGACGAAGTCGCGGGCGGCCGCTAGTAGTTTATAACTTGGACACAGAATACATAATAGTACAAGTACAGAAGATCCACTCCGCAAAGTCAATTATTTAAATAGCAACTCTATTCCATACACAATAAAGTGCAATTCAGGTTGCACACCGCTCCCTTGGCTACAGTTATATTCACCTAGAAGTTGCCTCTCTTTCTATCGCGTAGCTCTTATTTCCTCTAACGAATTCAGGGTTTCACTTTCTTCTTTTATATAATAATTAAATAACAGGAAGTTAATTTATTACAAGTTATGAGGTTGTGAAATAATGTGTAGGTACTTAAATATGTTTCAAAATAACCTAGGATAAGTACAGTCAACGCCACATCAGACATGCTGACTTTGAGTCAATTTGCTTTCATACGAAATGAAATTGTATTCATAATTAACTTTATTTCGAAAGTAGGTAAGTGTACCTACCCTACCTAATCTATAAATTATTATTTCAGTAAATAGTTGGGTGAATAATCATTTAACAAATAAGACAAGTAAGTACCTACCTAAGAATAAATGGATACTAAATACTAATACGTTTCGATGTCGTTTGGAACTTTTGGAAGTGTGAAAAACACATGAGGTTCGGATCCTTTTTATTAGTATTAAGGCAGCCCATTACGAATGTCATATGCCTTCATTTTGGTTATAATAAAATTATTATTGAGTTACTATCGAAATCGAACTGCTAACGTGCGACCCAGCCGGCACGCGGCGGCCTCTGAAATTAGTCCGTCCGGACGGACCCGCTGGCTACTTGTAGCTTCGTACCTAAAGCGCGGAGTGGGCCTAGCCTGACTTGGATTTCAAATAAGTTACTTTTTATCGTGCTCGTAGATTCCCTGGGAATTTTATAAATGGCCTCACAGGCGAAGTTGCGATCGGATGCTAGTAAAGTTATACACAGAATTTGATTAATTTGTAACCAAAGTTACAATAAAGTGTCTGTGACGCTATTACCTATACCTATTATGTGTAAAATACATAATCAAGAACAGAGGTCAACTTCTTATCTATTCCATGATTTTACTGACACACATTGCAATATTTTGTATCATGGTCCAATCCAATGAGGATCAGTAACAGGTTTGAATCCTATAATTTTATTGGTATAATATAAAAACATATTCATAGCTATGAAACTTAGGGTCAATTCACACCGAGACGCGACGCGACGCGACGATACTCAAAGAGGCCAATGATTTCGCGCTGCGCCGCGCGTCGTCGCGAGACGCATCGCAACGTCGCGAGGCGCATCTTAAAATCGTAGCAGGACGACGCCTTGCTGCGCAGCGAGATGCCGCGAGGCGCAGCGGAACGTATCTACTAGCCGCGGGCGCCGCGCGGCCCCGCCCGCGCCCTCCCGCAGTCTACCACTGGCAAGCGCACGAGAACGACGTATATTTGGCGGGTGCGTGCATTATGGAGATCGAGGAGAAGTTAATTTTTTTTGTGCAGCGCTACGAGTGTTTGTATAATGTATCGTCAAAACACTATAGTGACAGAAATGCTAAAAATAATGCATGGGACAAAATTAGTGAACAATTGGGTTTATCGGGTAAGTAACTTTGTAAATATTACTTAATCGATTTTAATAAAACAAGTCAATATCATAAAATACATTTAATGTACATACGTAGGTACACAATTAGTCAAAGAAATATAATAAAGGACATCATTATAATATAAACTTTGATAAAATCGCATGGTGTGGTTTTTGCAGTACCTACATCGACGCTATCGTCTGTTTTATTTATTTATTTATTTAGAAAACCAACAGCGTGACAATACATATAAATTGACAATCAATTATACAGTTATAAAGCCAATAACAGGTTTCCCTTGGTTTTTGAAATTATTGTTACCTACCTATTCTTAACATCTTTCTATCATATCATTTTGCCAGTAGACCGAACCATTCTCAGAATTAAAGTAGGTTTTAAAATGGTTTCGAATAGTCATAGGTTCTTCATCATCAATTTGGCTGGTGTCTAATAAATTTTGTAGAATGCTGTCTCTTGGTAATGAAATGTTTTCGGGTATGTCGTCTAGCATGTAATTATGTAGACATGTACATGCTAAAATTATGTTGTTTAAATACTTCGGCTGTATTCTTATTCTTTTTTGAAAAATTTCAAATTTCTGCTGCATAATTCCAAAAGCACTTTCCACAATGCGCCTTGCTCTGCTCAAGCGGTAGTTATAAATTTTTTTTTCTCGATCATGGGAGACTTGGTCACTGGGAAAGGGTCGCATTATGTTTTGAGACAGGGGAAAAGCCTCATCTCCAACAAAAACATGAGGTGCGTTACATGTTGTACCCGGCAAACATTTATTAGGAGGTATTCCTAATTGATTGCTTTGTAGCTTCACTCCCAATTTGGAATTAGATAAAATGCCTCCGTCGCTGTTTCGGCCATAAGATCCTATGTCAACAACAACAAATCTATATTTAGCATCTACTATTGCCAACAAAACAGTGCTAAAGTGTTTTTTGTAATTGAAGTACAGGCTTCCACTATTCCAAGGTGCTCTTATGTTGACGTGCTTTCCATCAATAGCTCCTATGCAGTTAGGAAAGTGCCAGATGCTATCGAAATCTTTTTCTATCGACTCCCATAGCTCTCGAGTTGGTTTTGGCATAACCATAGGTTGCAATGCTTTCCAAAGTGCAGCACAGGTTTCGTGAATAATTGTTAGAACGGTACTGTAACCCATGCGATAGCTTTGTGCTACAGACTTGAAGCTGATTGCTGTAGTCAAAAACCTGAAAAAAATTATAGTTTAAACTACAGTGAGACATTTTAATTAACTAACTACGGAGTATTCTGATTATTTTTTTAAGATTTTCACTTTATGTTACAGTTATTTTTTGATAATTTTTTCACGAGATTTTCCATGGATACATGGATAATAATTCGACGTAGTCGTTTCCGGGTTGACGTTGATTTCTGGGATATCCTGCATAAATATATGTCAGTATTATTACAGAAAACATATACCATAATTTTATTTTTTATTTCAGCACCAGACTGTCAAAAGCGCTGGAAGAAAATCCGTGATAGTTATAGACGATCAATAAATTTAAGAAAAGATGGAAAAAGTGGTTCTGCCAGAGTGAAGGCTAAGCCCATAAAATTTGAGAAAGAATTGGAATTTCTAAAAAAATATGTTGTGCAAGAAAATTCCCAGGTCTCAAATCTAGATGACTCATCTACATACTCTATAAATGATGATTCGCAATCTATACAGTCACCATTACAAGCTAACTCACCAGTATCACGACCGGGTTCTGTATCACGGTCTCCATCACATACACGAAATATTTCACAACAGCCTAGAGCATCGGAAATATTATCCCGTTACATTGAGGCTAAAAAGGAAGAGGACTCTACGGATTATTTTTTTAAAAGCATGGCAAGTAAAGTCAAAGGAATGCCTAATAAAATAAAGGCAGAAATTGAACGCAAGATCTTCCAGATAGTTAATGACGCAGAATTAAAATTGACAGAACAAGAAGAAGTTAATTTGTTATATTCACAATATCACAATTACGAAACCGAAAAAAACGACACGTACACGCCATCAAACATGAACAACTTTCAGGCTTCGAGAAGATCAGCACCATACACGTACACGCCATCATCCGTCAATAATAATAGTACTGAGATAACCGGTGCACCTCTTCCCAATTACGAAACCGAAAAAAACAACACGTACACGCCATCAAACTTGAGCAACTTTCAGGCTTCGGAAAGATCAGCACCCACGTACACGCCATCATCCGTTAGTAATAATAATACTGAGATAACCGCTACACCCCTTCCCAATTACGAAACCGAAAAAAACGACACGTACACGCCATCAAACATGAGCAACTTTCAGGCCGCCAGAAGATCAGCACCATACACATACACGCCATCATCCGTCAGTAATGATGAAACTGAAATAACAGATGCACCTTTCACTGATTACGAGATCACGAAAATCTAACGCCGTCGCCATAAGCCACCATATATCAATAATTAATTAATAATAATTGTGAAATCGACAGAATATGTGATTTTTTTAAGTTTCTTAACATTCCTGATTTTGTTACTTTAGCTAAAAATTATTAAGTGTAATAAAAAAGAGCTTGCCTATCTACAATAATGTTGTTATTTAATAACTGAAACTAGCGACCCGCCCCGGCTTCGCACAGGTGGAATGCTGATACTAAATATACTATATTACGAAAGAAGTATGTGAGCTTTTAGAAGGCCATATCACGAAAGAAGTATGTGAGCTTTTAGAAATGAAGAGCACAACCAAAGAGTATGATGACATTTACGAAAATCCTAGTAGCGAAACCGATACTAGTGAGATAGACTCTGAGTGATATGTAATTTTTACTCATTATTTTATTATTTTTTAATTATACTTAAGCCGTATCAGTGATCAAAATCATAAAATTTTATTGAAATACAAGCCTATAATCATCACAATGTCTTTAAATCCATTATATAATATATTATTTGGTATTTAAGAGCAAGAAATAATTTTGTCAAGCTAGATTTCAAAAATATCACACTGTGCGCCGACTCGAATCACAGACTCATCACCCTGTTGCATCAAGCAAGGCTATAAAACACGTCAAACTGACAGAAGGAATTAATGATGCATTGTTGTAAGCACTGTCTAAATATGCACAAAATTAGATAAGTTCATTAACAGATGTAAAACAGATTAGAGACCAAAGTCACTTCTCTATTTATTTGTAAAAAAAGCGAAAGCAAAAGAGTACAAACTCTTAAGTACCTAGTACATTAGCATTACTTACCTAAGACAGAGAGATAACCGCTCTTCAATCGAGATAGTGGGCCTGTAATTAGTTTTTTGTTTTTCTATATATGGCCGCAACACATTTAATAAGTTTTGAAACTTTTGGTAGTCCATTTTGTAATAATCATAAAACTTTTCTGGATAGTTGGCAATGTGGTCAAAAGCCAAAGTATGAAATTCGCCATGAATTCCTCTATTTCTCCATAAATTATGCACCCAAATACTCCTGTGTGATGTCTTCTTTTTAATTTTATTTTTGTAAACTTCTTCCTCTTCCTCTTCTGCGAGAAGTCCGATTATAACAAGATCCCAGTCTATCATTATATTTTCAATCGAGCACTCGACCGAACTGCGTCAATTCTAAACGAAGTCTGGACGGAAATAGTAGAGAAGTCACCACAGCGGCCTCAGGCTGCGCCTCGCGGCGTCGCGCTGCGTCGCGCGGCACCGCGAGACGCAGCACCGCTCTTGCACGCCGCGCGTACCGGCGATGCACCGCTGCGTCACGATACGTCGCGCTACGCCGCGAGGCACCTCGAGGCGCAGTGCTGCGTGGTGCAACGTAATCTGAATTCTCACAATGTAATGTGTATCTTTTCGTGTAGTGAATAAAGTATATTCTGAGTCGCTCTATGAAAAATGTGCGCGCAGCGTCGCGCCGCGTCGCGTCTCGGTGTGAGCTGACCCTAGTGAAAGATTTTTTGAAATCCGTTTAGAAATGGTTGAGTAATAAGGGTTTTGAAGGAAATGCCAAGCTCAATGCAATATGTGCTTTATCACGTACGACATAAGGCTCGCGTACGTCTCGATGACGTCATTAGGACCCCCCAAAATAACAGTGTTTTAGGATGTTTTAGCTCGTGCTCGTATATCTACTCAGGTTTAAGAGATATCATTTTTTTTTTACAGTTAATCATGTGGTGGCATAAGCTTTCTGATAAGCCACTAAACAAAAATCGTTACTGATCCTCATTATGTGCTTTGATGAGTATGATAGTTATGTGCACATGATAATTATATTATCCTTATACCATTAACCATATGTTATGGAAAAAAATAAAGATATTTAATTACTTTACCTTAAACAAAATGACTCACCTCAACATAGGCAACTAGAACTGATCCAATAAATACAATACAAATATTTGATAACACCCACAACAAATATGGAATATATAATCTATCCATTAAGACATATTTGTCCACAGCTGTGTATCTACATTCAGGAAAGTATTATGAATAATGGATGGTAAATAAGTAAATTAATATGATTCACCATTGTAAAAAGAAAGGAAAAGGCTCAAATGGCGATGGGCAGGCCATATGATGAGGGTAAGGGACAAATGGAGTAAAATTTATTACCCAGAGAGGGTCATAGAAGGAGAGGTCGACCACAAAAGAGGTGGGATCAGGGATGACAACATAAGAAAAGTAGCAGGAGTTACTTGGAACAGAGTGGCAGAGAACCGGTGTGAATAGAAAAGGTTGGGAGGCCTTTGCCAACTGGCAACAAAGCACAAATACTTAATTAACAAAAAAATTCTAATGCAAAAAGGCTATTATTATATTGTAAAAGGATACATTTTTTAAGTGCTTTATATTTGATATTTGAAAATTCTTCTATGCATATATCTATAGTAAATGCTATAAGTGCTGTTATGGCACCAATTAACAGAATTATCACCCATCGAGCTATATCCTTCCACACTACAAATGGGTAACCTCTCTTTCGTTCTTCATCAAGTAGTAGATGATTTTCACAAGTATCATAATCAAGACTCTGAAAAGAAAAAATGCATAATATTGAAATTAAGTAGCCATGAAAGAATGTAAAGCTGTGTTGACACGATCAAAGTATACTTGGACCAAGTAGCTTTGAATCTTTGATCAAAGTATACCCGTATATAATCCGCGTCAATTGGTAATGCGCCTGGCGGCCATGATTTTAACCTCAAAAACGAAAAACAATTGTAATTTTCTCATATACCTAGACCCTTTCTTATTGAAAATAAGTATTCAATAATTAATGTATTATATTACCTATTAGTATTTTACTGTTTTTTGTCATTTTTAGTTGCGGATGACGATGATGTGTATGTTAATTTGACAAGGTGAAAGTGAAAGTGAAAGTGAAATATATTTTATTTAAATAAGCTCACATAATAAGCATTTTTAAATCGTCAATTCTTTTACCCTACCACCCATTATGACGTCTTTTAACTGACAAGAAAAATGGGCGCAAAAAACTTGTCAGCTTTATCAATCAGATGGAACGATATTTACAAATATGTATATCGTTTCCAGACTTTATATTAACAAAGATTAACAAATAAATAACATTATTGAATTAGCTCATTTCTTAATGAGTTTCAAATTTCTTAATCAATTTACAGATTTTAAGCTAAATTCAAAGTTTGAACTTGTTATTCAGTCTAGGCTGTTACAATAAATAAAAATAAAAGAAAAACATACAATTCAATATGCATTAAGATAGGTAGTCAGAAGCAGACCCATTCCCACTGGCAGCACCAGTTCCCGAACATGACGCATGAACCAGCCATCTCTTCGCTCAACCATATTTGAGGGAACGTAACGACCCGCCTCATACGACACCACCGCAGAAATGATTAAAGATAGCATGACATACTAAGACTACCTATGTTAAGGCATCGAATTGAAAATTTATATCCAAAAGCTTTTCATAGGTCTTTCACTAAACTAATGACTATAGAAAGTAAAAATATTGCAATTAAATAAATCAAAACAAGGTAAGCTATTAAGAATTATATTTTTTGAGTAAGAAGTGCCATACATACAGACAATATAAAACAGATCTTTTATATACGAGTTATACGACGCCCTTAATACAAGCAGACAGAAGCAGACCCATTCCCACTTCCCACGCAAGGTTCCAGCGCATTACCAATTGACGGGGATAGTACTTTGATATACCTGTTGACACAATCAAAGTATACGGGTTATGATCAGAAAGCCTAACTTGCAGAACGTCTTTAAAGCAAAATGTCTAAAATCTACTTGGACAGAGTAGCTTTTTCAATATGGAGACGTCAAACTGCATTTGGATTGCTCGTTTACATGATACAAGTAGTGTCCAATTAGTCATCAAAACTACTTGGTCCAAGCAGGTTTGGATGAAAGTAGAGCATGATACGAGTTTACTGTGATTAGAATTTTGATCCAAGTGCGCTTTGAATGCTCGTTTACATGATCCAAGTAGCGTCCAAGTAGTCATCCAAACTACTAGGTACAAGTGTAGTTTGATCATGTCAACGCAGCTTAAGTAGTCTTCCAAACTACTTGGTCCAAATATACGCAGCTTTAAAGACTGTCATCCAACTTACTTCATATTTTGCAGACAGAACATTCATTGAACCAGGTTCAATTTTTTGCACCGGTTGTCTCCGTCTGATACCGTGGCTGCCTTGTAATTCATCCTCTTCTGAATCCTACATAGTATGAAAACGATAAATATTTTGGAAGTATTTAAACTGAATTTCTTCACGAAACTTCTAGTATGAACTTCTTTGTATCAGAAGGTATATTACCTGGAAATTAGCATGGTTGTTTAGCAACCCATAGTTAGAAGTACTTGCTTCGTCGTTGCTGACTAGTTGAGCGGTATCAGAAGTTGTTTCACTGGTATTGCCTTCAGCAATTAAAGAAGAACTGGAGTTATTCATTTTTAAATTTCTAGGGTGCTTCTAATTTGTCTTGTTTATTATAACTACACATAACGCCAAAGCAAATCACATGCTGTTTTTAAAACAACGATACACCAATCCAATGATACTGTACAACAATTTCTGAATTCATAAAACAAATAAGTAGTAAAATAGACGACGAAACTTTTCTAAAATATTAACAACACACACGCACGTCACAGTAGAAAATAAGGTTTTTTTTGTTATTGTAGTAACGTCATACGTCAACGTCACCCACACTAGTCACATATTCCTTCTCTTTTCATCATATTCACTATGCTCATGTTAAAAAGAGATGCAAACTAAAATGACATCAGTAACGTTAGATACTTCAAAGTGTCATTTCATCCAACGATTTAAATAAAGTTAACTTAAAAAAACATTATATATTCTTATCATCCCAAATATTTTTTAACTTAATTCCAGCCTAAATAGAGATCCATATTTTGTTGCTTAATTTAATATTTAAAAATATAGTGAAATGAAGTGAAAAGCAAGTTTACAACAGATACGGGGACACAAAAAGAACCTTTACCGTACCACTGACTTGACATAAGTAGGAAAATGTTGTCACCAGTAAAAAAAACAACGTGTCAATGAAAACATACTGATTTTTTTTTAAACAGTGAGCTCGTTCTAAAAAGGTTCTAAAATATTAAACAGAGTTCTCAGGTGGGAATCGAACCCGTGACCTTTGGAAGTCCGGTCCAAAGCTCTTCCAACTGAGCTACCGAGTCACTAGACTAGTGGCGTCGTCGAAATAAAATGGTTCTAGTAAATCCTACTATTTCGCTGCAGCCAGCGTTATTTCATCAATGTAAGGAATTACCATGCTTGCTAAGTTGCTACATACTAATAATCTGTGATTACCATCGACATCGATTAAGGTGGCACCTGTATCCTTATATTACCTCGTAATCACTGCTAGAAGTAGATAGCAAAACTGCTAAAAGTGGTCGTTTTTGACACATTTGCAATCTACGAATGACTACGAGGGCATGTAGTGATACTTTCTAAAAATTCTAGACCATGGGCCCTAAAAACTCCACGTAAAAACATTATATTAAAATCTTTTTCTATTAATAACTTATTAATTAAAAATCTCTGAGGGCCCCGCCACTTTCCGTCACACAACCGCCTTAAGGGCCCTATCACATTTTTTCGTCGAAATTTCGATTTTGACGGATTTTAACGATACAACCTAGAGAAACCTTTAGGTCTACTAAATACATTTATATGTGTTCGTGACAAAAAGTAACATGATGATTCACTGGAAAGTTAAAGGGTTAGAAAGGAAGGTGAACGATTTCTTAGAGTCAACTTTGAACATACACAGAAAGACAAACACATACAAACAACAAATAAAAGTATGAAATTTGATTTTATTATGAAGTAAAGATTATTATGATATAATATTTACGTTATAATAATAATGTATCTAGGAGAAATCCACAGTTTATTCTGAGCTTTTTTAGTAGTTTTATGGTTTTTGATTGGAATTTTTTTTTCACATATTCTATACATCATTTCAAAATTCAGAGGCCGCTATGAACTATTCGACTATATAAGACATAACATTTTTTTTTATTTCAATTGTTTAGCACAGTTGTTCAATCCATGAGCTCAAAAAAGTGCCTTCGCGCATTTTATGAAAATCTTTCTCTGCAATTTCGGGTTTAATTATAAAGTTAAGCAAATTTAAAAAAAAAGCGAGGCCGCTATGAACTATTCCAATAGCTATTCTGCACCATTCAATAAGTCAAAAGTGTTAATGTATTTTTGTTTCTGAGATCGATAACGCCAAAATTGGCCATTTTACGCAAAAATCACAGTCGAAATGTAATATGCCTCTTAAGATGAAACAGCTAGGTATGTGTACTTATAATTTTTAGATTAAGGATTCACAATGCTGTTTTATTTGTTTGTTGTCTAAAGGCTGCCATCCACTAGGCGCGCCGATTCGAGTTGAATCGAATCACAATAATTCGGCTGCTATACATTTACTATGAAAATGGAAACGCCTCCAAAATGGACGCAGTTTCATAGTAAATGTATGGAGGCAAATTATTGCGGTTCGACTCGTCTCGGCACGCCAAGTGGACGCCACACGCAAGCCTTAAGATGTTTGTTATCACTTCCGCCGCGAGGTTGTTGGTATTTTAAAAAACCTATATAACATGTATAAATATTATTATTAGGTACAGTCAGTGGCACGAATCATGAAAATTTTTCGACGGAGTGGGGATAAGTTCACGCATGTGCTCTTGTGAGCGACCAATAGCGCGCGTCCCTCTCCCGCCGCCCGGCCCGCGCCCCTCACCGCAACGCATACCCAAAATACGCGTTCCGCACAATCCCCACCCGATTTCATGATTCGTGCCACTGACTGTACCTATGATCAATTTCGTAAAATAGATTACTCTTTCCCTTGACTGGCGCGGTTACGGGTGTAGGCGACTATCTTGATTTGAATTTATAGATTTGTAATGGCAGGATTTTTGCTGATTCACAAGACAAATCGTCCACCAGTCAACACACTAACTTGGTGCTAGTGTAGTTTAGATGCAGACATGTCATTTTGTTGTTTTTTTTTGTGTTTGCTATAAATTTTTGGATTGTGGAAGTGAACTTTCGTAAATATATTTTTTTCCCAATATTTTAGTTTTCTATCTTTAATTATTCGTTTACTATCCAACTTCCTTAATAATTATTGTTATTATTAACCCTTTTTAGACATATAAGTAATGAAAAAAACTGGGAACATAACCTATAATATGCAGTATGCTATGAACACGTATAAAAGTTACAGTACGAGGCACGTATTCGCGCATGTGCTCTTGTGAGCGACCAATAGCGCGCGCCCCTCTCCCACCGCCCGCGCCCCTCACCGCTATGCATACCCAAAATTCGCGTTTCGCGCAATCCCCACCCGATTTCAAGATACGTGCCTCGTTCGTACTGTATCCAATCTTCATCTACGGCAGCGCCATCAGGCGGAATAAATTTTCTGTCATCCTGCCATTATCAAGATAAGTCTCAAAAATCGCGTAAAAATGCCGTCAACATGGCAAAAACGATATCAAGCAAAATCAATAATCCCATGAAGGTTCTCTTTCCGCAGAGATTGGTTTTATATTTTTTTATATTTTATCCGATTTGTATAAAAGTTTTTAACATCACATTATAAAATAATCACGTTATTAATGATTTCATAAAAGCTACACTGCTACAGTATTACTTTTTGCTAGTTATGATGATAAAATTGTATTTGATATAAACTGATAATGTTATCACCAAGTTATCACATTATCAGTGCGTAAATGAAAACAAACTAAAGCATACAAACGCAATAATCAGCACAGCGTAAACAATAGCAAGTGTGTATGTGTGTGTAGCTTGTTCGTTCGTTTGGTTGACAATCGCGATGTGATGTATTCTATCATCGCATGCTGAGTTATATTTTCATCAAACCTTTTAATTTTTATATCAGTTACTGGATTTATTTCTAAATGTTTTCTTTCGTTGTGACCGCCTTTCTCTGTTTTAATTTCTAAATATGTGTAATTTGCCGCCGAAGTTCCATTCAGTGTGTCGCCTTTGTTTATCATTCTGTGGCGATAATTGCAGTGATGTTAAACTTCCAATTTTCGACCGTGATAAGGAGAAATCACGACTTTCTGATATGATAATGACATATTTATCGATAATGGTAATGATCTTTCGTTATTTCCTTATTTGACCTACAGGAAGATGCCGTTTTCTCGTGTGAAAGTTTAGCGTAAGCGTATGAGATTGTGGATGCTGATAAGCGCCATTAACTTTCTCGCGGGTGTTGGGTATTTTCGCATTGTGATATCATATTACGGCCCACGCTTTGAGTGTTCGAGCGTATGACTAATGTCATTCGGGGAATCGGGGAAGTGATAGACGGGTGTGTGTTATGAATGAGCGCGGTATCTTGGCCGGAGCCGTATTGCTGATAACAAAGGAGCGAGCGGAGACCACCTCGCCCCGCCTCCTGCGGCGCCTGCCCTCGTCCTCACCGCGCCCCCCGCCCTGCCACACACCTATCCTATTCTGATACTTATGCTCCCTGTTTGCTTATCCACATTATACATGCTATTTTGGGATTTCAATATTTTCTAAATTTAGAAGTACATTTTAAGGAAACCAAATGCAGCAGGGGGACCCAATCTCCCTTGACTGGCAGTTGTTTAAGATACTTAAGGATATATATTGTTGTTGTTATCAGATTTATTTAATATGAGTCATCATCTATGATTACACTTTGTGAAAGGTCACCGGCCACATCATCTTATGACTATGATGTTAAGAAATATATTTTTGTAATATTTTTAGGTGTATCCTGGAGATTTACTACCTCAAGTGGTTTGTGGTAGCTGTGCACACAAATTGGATGAATTTCACACATTCAGAGAGTTAACACATAAATCAGAAAGACTTTTGGAACAGTTTCTGCAGTATGCCAATTCACTGTCTGGACCAAAAGAGGTGAGAAAAATGAATACAACCTTTTACTGTAACTTATTTTAATAAATTTAAACTACATCATTTAATCGCATAGGAAATTAAAATATTTTACACATAAATTGATATTATAATTCATCACAATAATAGTAATTTTTAGGACACTAGAAAAATATCATACTACTTTAGGCAAAGGAACTGGAATTCAAATTAATGTAGCGCATGGGTTGGTTTCTTATTTTCTTTTTGTAGATGGTTTGAATTCCTTTAAACAACCAACCGATGACCATCCCAATACAGACTACTATTGCTACACCAAATATGCTCCATAGAACCTGTTTTGGCTTTAGGTTTGTAATACTGAATCTTTTTTTGTTAGAAAATGTTTTGTCAAAAGTAGGACACAATGACAGAGTTATGTTAGTGATGAATTCTCCACTGAGTCTAAGGGGTGCAGCGCAACTGAAATAGGATACACACATTATTAGTTATATTTGCTACCTAACCAATAATTATTATAATTAACTGAAAACATGCATGATATTTCAATTATTTTGGTAATGTTAATATTCAATACATAACTAAATCAAAGTTTATAAAGCTGTAATAGCGTTGGCGTAGGAAGGGGGGTAAGGAGCGGGTGGGCCATGCCCATCCCAGAGAAATGTCTGGTGCCCACCCCAGAAAAAGTCTAATATATTTTTCTATTGCCCTTTAACACTCCAACGTGGCTCTAGCTCCCCTCCCCCCCAAGCTTTGCCCTGGACTAGGGGCCAGGCCCTCCTGGAAAATATCTAGATATGCTATTATACATTGACATGTGTAATAGCAATCAATAGATAGTTACATTTATTTTTAACCACTTGTGATGTAAGAGGAAACAGTTTAACTGTAGAAACAGCCTTTATTACGGTATTTACGGTTATTGGTATTAAAGGTGGTCTCAAGATCAACATAATATAGTCTGATGTACTAGTACATTTATTCTGTATAAATATTTATTTGCACCCCACAAGTTGGTTCTTTCATGTAACTCCTACCCTTTATGAAAAAGTATGAATTGAAAAATCTTAAGCTAGTTAGTACTCACTATGGAATGTCACCATTTTTGAACTTGTCACTAGCTCTCTGAAACGATACAATGTCAACGAGGTCGCAGTTGCACAACCAGCTGTTGCCAGTCATACCCAATGTGTCCAGCTTACTCCATGGCATCAAATCTGGTGATATTTCACTTAAGTCATTGTCATCCAGATACACCTGGTCAAACAAGAACAAAATATAGCTGATAATTTTTTAACAGTTGGTCAGTAATATACTGTTATCTAACGTCCTATATGAAATATTTTGATCCCAGATTTCTATGAGTTAAAGTACCAGAAACAAAATAATAAAAAATTAATACTAAATTTTAGTATTTTCTAAAATGCTTCCAGGATGTTATATAAGAGTATATGACGAGTTATTTAGCGTATGTTTTATAAGAATTCATTCAGTGGTTTTCTTCCTGCAAGAGCCCAAAATTGTATGTTTGGAAAATGTTTTTCTGATTTTTTTCAAACCAGTAGCTGCAATGTAATAATATTGTATAAATTTGAAATCAGTTCAAGAAGCCCTTTCATTGGATATCCCACACGATGGCTTTTGAAAAAAAAACAAATTCCATACAAAAAAAAGCCCTTTCATTGGATATCCCACACGATGGCTTTTGAAAAAAAAACAAATTCCATACAAAAAAAGATTGTTTTATCCCCGTTTTATCTCCCTCCCATATAAAAATCCAAGATGGCTCCCCGTCTTAAAATGATCTAAGGGTTCAGGGTTGCCAAAGGATATCCCTCGATCACCAAACGTCGTATATTGCACTTTTATGTCGTGAGCAAATGCTACTATGTACTAGCAAAAGAGATAATTTTATTAATTTATTTTGCAAATTATAATTTTGTTGAAGTGAAAAATACTTTTTTTATTATTATTGATATTAACTCGGACCCTCAGGCATGGTTACCATCTTTCTATGCAAGGATGCCTGTCTAAGATGCAAGTCATGCCTGATTTTTAGAAAAGTGCCTGTTCATAGTAAAAATGGCCGCGCGGCGCGGTTTTTATTCAGTTTCATTCACTAATCTTGTCTGTCTTTAGTAAAAAAAAAAAGATTTTTTCATAGTCTTTTTCAATGCAAGTTCAATGATATCCGCAAAGGTAATCGGCCTTTGTCAGGGGGCATGGCCGCCAGGGCCCCCTGGATTCGCCACTGGTTGCCTATCCTTTTTTTAATTTGCCCAACCAGCAGAATGGAACACACCCTCCGCCCCGCCCGGGTAAGACGGAGGTATATGGTGTACCACTAGAATAGAAACTCCCTTCCACCTTTCTTCCCTTCCTCTAGGTCTAGGCCAGAGATGGCGAACCTTTATGTGTCACCGTGCCATTTTTCTAAAATGTTAATGTTAAATGAGGACAGACGGCCATAAAATCGTCGCGGAATGAATTTTGTGATCGGTGACGATGACGTGCCCAAAATATAGTGTCGCGTGTCATTAGTTCGCTATCTCAGGGCCTAGAGCAGAGATGAAGAGAGAATCGAACCCAGGTTCTTAGGTACGGCGACTAATCTCCCTTGAGTCTAGGGACATTCTCTGTTGTCGGGTCAAAATAAAACGTGTATTCCAGCGAAACAATGTAGGTATGTGATAATTGTCTAGTATTTTATTCAAAGTCAAGAATTTTTACCATTTGATCCAGTTTTGGGATAAATTTTGCAATCAGCAATGATTGATATCTAAACACAATGAAATCATTAATCAGCTGACCCCAATTTGTAAGTGCCCTGTAAGCAACTATAACAGGGCCATTTGAGTAGTTGCACATGAGAATGTATTGTTATCTTATTTATTTAGTATTTAATTATTGATTAGGTAGATTAGTAGATACTCATTTTGTAAATTAATTATCGGTGACTAGTTTACTAACGTGTCGGAAGAACTGTGTTAGTTAGTGTCGAAATCGTAATCAAACACGAATGTTCAACCTTAATTTATTGCGTAATTAAGTTATCAATCATAACATAAGTTATATCACCAAAACGTTGTCGGAAGGCATAAAATTGGCGTATGACTTATTTTGTCAAAGCCTTGATTTTACGGCATAGGTAGTCCATACATTAGTAATCGAAAGAAATATGTTTCTTTAATTAAATAATGTAGAAAGCATTCGATACTCACTTCTTTCAAGGTCCACTTATCTTTCAGCCCCCTAAAGGCGTTATGGCTGATGTATCTGAGATTCCGATTGTGACACAAGTGAAGCACTCTCAAGTTCTTAAGCGGAGAAAATGTGCTTCTTTTCACTTCGTCTAAGTAGTCGTTTTCAGCCACTTCCAATTCTATCAAGTTCGTTAATCCTAAAAAAATATGGTATATTATAATTAAATAATTCTACTTAAAATTAATCTTAATAACTTTTGGATCAATCCATGACTCACCTATAAAGCTATCATCGTTTAGTTCCACAATAGGATTGTCGTTGAATGAAAGATATTTCAAACTGTTGCCGACGATACTCAAGCTTTCGGGTACGGAAGTAAACTTGTTACCAGATAAGTCAAGTTGTTGTAAATTCTGAAGGCCCTTGA
This sequence comes from Agriphila tristella, assembly GCA_928269145.1. Lineage (NCBI taxonomy): Eukaryota > Metazoa > Arthropoda > Insecta > Lepidoptera > Crambidae > Agriphila > Agriphila tristella. The sequence goes on along the minus strand of OV743431.1, from coordinate 19,470,232 downwards.
AAGCGTCCAGCGGTATGCTATCTATATCCGTCTGCGACAAATCCAAGACCTGAAACGTTACGAAGTTAAATCAGGAAAATAAATACATTGGTGCTATCATCCTATTTCCACCCACAACCAAGCGAGCCAGAGCGTTTTGCTTTGATAAAATAGTTCATAGTGGAGAATTAGAGTTAGTTGTCGGACACGCTAAAATAATAAATTATGAAGGCTAAAATCCTAGGAAACAACGCCATGATTAAATCAGCGCCATCTATTTGCCTATAATTTCCAGTCCCGTGCTGATGTTTAACCTTAAGGCGAGGTGGTAGTGAAACTAGCGCTGCTACTACATTTATTTTTATTACTCGTAAACCAAGTCAATATTTAAAAAAAGCTCATGCTCATGATCTCTTAAATTGTCTCTAATATTTTTTGAATAACTCTTCAACAGTTTTCATTCTTTCTGTATGTTTTAAAATCCATTTTGGCTCAAAGTGGCCACTTTTGGCAATAATTATGGATTTTAAAACTTACAGAATGAATGATAACTATTGAAGAGTTATTAAAAAAATATTAGAGACTATTTAAGAGATTATTACATGAGCTTTTTTTTAAATATTGACTTGGTTTACGAGTAAAAAAAATAAATGTGGCGGCGCTAGTTTCACTACCACCTCGCCTTAATTGGAATTGACTGTATCGAGTTCTGATCGAGTTTAGTTCATAAACACATTGAACCATAACATCGCACATGTAATTTGCTGAAAAACATTTTAACATAATATATATTATATAAGTTAAAATGTTTTTCAGCAAATTACATGGTGTTTGGTGTGGTAGATTCGTTATCTGCGCGTGTATTCCCAAGTTGACACAAATAAAGCAAACATGTTGTTGTTAAGATTAGAGAACTCCATTTATTTATTGTTCCATTGTTTCTAGTAATTGAAATATGTACAAACTGAATCTTATCATGATTATCGTATATCGTTTAATATAGTAATTGTATTACTACTCAGTACCTACTACCCAGTACCTTGTAGAAACAATCAACAAGCATAGAAAAGCAAATAAATTGCAAAGGTTTGCGTTGATATTTTAAAGTTACATATGGTCTTTCTTGACAATTTTTTATTGTTTGCCGATGCGTAATAATTATATTATCTGTGGTAATAATAACTGCTTATAAAATGTCTTTTTTTAATCGCCTCTGTGGTCTTGTGGTTCGCCCACCCATGTAAGACGCAGGGGTGCCGAGTTCGATTCCCAGGGAGGGCACAATTTGTACTCGGTTTGGTTGGTGGTAGGGCTTCTTTTAAGTCCGTCTGGCTAGCTACCAGTGGCGAAGGGTCCATACAAGCCGATTCCCATCGGCTTACTTTTGGAAATCCCACCCCAAGGATCCACTATGCAGATCATAGCATTTTTCATCATTTTTGTAGAGCGGCTTACCTTCGCCATAATATCACCCCTCGCCACTGCTAGCTACCACCATCATACCTAAGTCTGATATCATAACAACAATTTAAAAATTGTTATGTTCCGTCCGGCAGTAAAAGACAAGATAGCTAGTTCCTCAGTAATGAGGATTCCGGGTGTAGTGCGCTTCCACCTTCGGCCTTATCGTCACTTAACATCAGGTGAGGTGAAGGCCAATATCCCGCTGTGCATAAAAAAAATGTTACCTCTAAATTAGTAGCGCTCGATATTGCAAGCACGGTGACATGGTCGAGAATCTCGATGGGGTTGTCGTTCAGGTAGAGGCGGGTCAGATTAGGCGTGTACTGGAACAGGTATCTGTCCAGCGAATGTATCTCGTTGTGGCCAAGATTTAGCGTCTCCAAGGCAAGGTCGCTGTATTTGTTGTTTTTGTATGGCCCTCGAAATATTTCGGTCCTCAAAACATCTCCTAGGAATTATAAAAAAATACATGTTTTTATTTTGATGTTTCAAAGTACAGGGTATATTTAAAAGATTTTTCTGTGTTATGACTTTTCCAATAATGATCAGCAACGTACCGGAAGTCTGCATATTATCACAAGAAGAGTCATTGGCTGCCTTATTTTAAAATCAAAATAATGAGCCTATTAAGTACTATTTGCACATATTCACATACACACAATTCACATTTGTAAGTACATATTTGTTCCGGTATCTCCATGCCCTATCCCAATTTATTTGAGGTTGACGCAGTGCGTCCTTTTCTTCTCTCTTTCTTGTCACCCGTCATCTCCTTTACTTCACATTCATAATCATTCCGTATATAATCAATCCATCTTTTCTGCGGGAACACTCTTCCTCTACAATTCTACATGCATCAACGTTTATGCCCAATGCCCATAAATGCCTTTTATCCCTTATAACATCAGATCCATATCAAACCAGACGGTTCCCTTTCAGGAACATAATACAGCAGGGATGCCCATACTTTTTCTTAAGGAGATCGACTTAGCAAAAATTTAGAGATCGACATTTTAACTGTTTAACCCACCAAATATTTATCAAGAAACAAAAAATGCATAAGTAAAACTACATTTGGTGCAAATTGTCAAAATTGGCGATCGATCTTAAAACCTCTCGCGATCGACCGTTTGGGCACCTACAGAGTAACCGAAACAGAACCCACCTGATATTGTGTTCTTGCTAAGATCTATGTAGACCAGCCTTTCCAAATTTTGGAATGCGTCTTTATCAATATCGGTGATCCTATTGTGTTTGAAGCTGATGGCGATGCGACTGCCCGGCGTCTGTTGCACGGCGCAATGTTGTTGCTGAACAATGTTATAAGCACGTGGCCATCTGAAAAATTACAACTGTTTTTCGTAGTACTATAGTAATCTCGGTTTTAGAAAAGTCGCACCTTTTCTAAAATTACTTCAAAGTTAATTTAATCCTATCTAATTTAATGGTAAGTGTTGTTATATACTTCTTCCCCTTCGGACATAGCCAACAGTCTCTAGAAACCGCTGGCTGGAATACTCGTCGAACGGAATCAATTACTGAGATTCAGTTTCTGAGCAACATAACATTGCCTAATTTTTTTGCAATATTTGAGAAACTTCATGGGCAATAGTGTCCATCTTGGCTATTCCTTTTTAACCGACTTCAAAAAAAGGAGGAGGTTCTCAAGTCGACGGTATTTTTTTTTTTTTTTTTTTTTTTTATGTATGTTTTAACATAGCTTCGTCAGTTATTACCCGATTTGTACAATTCTTTTTTTAACTCAAAGAACATAGTTCGTGTGTGGTCCCATAAATTTTTTACAGAGTTCTGGCCAGTAGTTTTTTCATAATCCTGAAAATTATCAATTATTTAGCTCGCCATCGCACGAGTTTTTATGGAATTTCGGACATAACTTCTTTGTTTATGAACCGATTTAGATGATTTTTTTTTATTTGAAAGGGTATACTTCAAGAGTGGTCACAATTTAATTTCATTGTTATTGGACTTCGAACTTCGAAGATACATAAAGGAACTCTTCAAAATCAAATAGTATAAGTAAAGTGATTTAGGTTTTGGTAAGTTCAATCAAATCCAAAACAAACCAAATCATGGTTTGCGATGCAACGTTCTGGACTAGACTTGGACTACGATGACACAACGGAACTGCTCAAAAACAAACAGCGTAAATTTGGAAATTGAGTTCTGGGCATTTTACCATTGAAAATATTATAATATAAAGTAAAAAAATATTTACACGCTGCGTTTAAATACCTACCACTTAAAAGTTGAAAATAAAAAAGCTTTTTAAAAAAAAAGAAAAACCGCCTTCAAAAAACTGAAAACAAAAACAGCTTAAAAATTAAATACCTCTAAAAAGCAAGAAATAATATTCGAATCATTCGTTACACATATCAATATTAATAAAACACGTCTAATGAAGTCGGGTGGGGCTCTAAGAAAAAAATGAAGTTGTCCTCCAGCCCCACCCGACTTCATTAGACGTGTTTTATTAATATTGATATGTGTAACGAATGATTCGAATATTATTTCTTGCTTTTTAGAGGTATTTAATTTTTAAGCTGTTTTTGTTTTCAGTTTTTTGAAGGCGGTTTTTCTTTTTTTTTAAAAAGCTTTTTTTTTAATTGAACTGTTGAAGTGTGTTTTCTCCATCATCTCGATAGCAAATTTACCCGCATTGAATTGACCCCTTTTATTTCCCTTTTATATGGCAGCGCAAGCAATAACGCTTTAAGCGTTTAATTATGGTAACTGTTTTGTTAATTAAATCAAACAATTATTAATTGAAAGCTCATTAAATGTACTTTTAATCAATATTATAATTTACACAATAAAACGTTAGCTAGCAATAGCAGGTGGCCAAGTCTAAACTTATTTTCGAAGAGGTGCGATTTATCTGACGTCGAGTATATTATGTTATATCTGTAGTAGTATAAGTTTGATTTCCAAAGTTAGGCAGTTTAATCTTCTCGCTTTTGCGACACTATAACTTATTTCAATGAGAACCAATTAAACTCGAGCCTGTCTTGTACTATTATGTATTCTGTGCTCGAGCCTCCTATATATTTCCACCGAAAATTATGGAATTTTCTTTGATTGTTTACACTTATTTAAATACCGGGTGTAACAAGACCTTCGACGAAGCCGAGGTCTACGTATTCTGCCCATCATCAGGACCATTTCTGTTCAAAATTATTGCTGGGAAACGATTTTGATTTTTGGTGTTAAAAAAGCATTGCATACTTTACCAAGCAATGTAACACGAACAACAGACCGCGCCTGCGAGTGTATGCTACACAGCTGCGTGCGGCCGAGTTGAAAGTCAGTGTTTATGTGCATGCTCATGAGATACATCGAGTGACGACGTTTTGAAGCCATTGTTTGTTACCAAATACTTAAAATTTTGATAATATTTCTTTGGACAAAAAGTAGGCAATAACTAATAAAATAAGATTACATAAAAATTATGAAAAAACAATTTTGACTTTGACCTTCAATAACTTCGTAGCTATGGGTTTCCCAGGTGTAGTCTAAAAGACAAAAATGACCCTGATGATGGGCGGAATACGTGGACTTCGGCTTCGTTGAAGGTCTTGTTACACCCGTTATAACTATAGAGTCGTGGTGATACACTTGCTACATTTTGTTTTTATAATAAAAAAAAAACGTGTTAAAAAAGGTTCCAAATTCCAATATTAATCTTTATAAGTACAATTGGCCAAAAAACGCTAACATCTTACCGAAATTTTATCCCTTTTGGAAATATGTGAATGATATAATTCTGTTTTATAGTACAATCAAAGTTACCAGGAAGATGCATATGATTGTAAAATATTATCGAAAGGTAACGCCCTATAATTTTATTGTAAGGAAAGGAAAGTTCTCCGTTGTATAGGTAATTCCCGAGGATGCCAAGTAAATTAATTAATTATACATGAGCAATACAATTAAATGTATTTATAACACCATGTAGTGTTTTCTTTGAAAAGTAGATATACGAGACATGTTTTCGAACTCATCACAGAAGTACCTATTTTATTTACATGATGTATTATTAATAAAGATAAAATAAATAATTGTACTAGGTACCTATGTTAAAACATCCTTTACCTTTGTCTATATGATTTATTTCCGATGGCCATTCTGGGATTGCGTCGAAATTCCTTCTCGAACAATTTACAGTAAGATTGATGTCATCATGTTTGAAAATATCACAAGTTTTGTTCACACCGACCTCATTCGCCCAGCACGACGAAATTAAGACGTATGTTATCAGTAACACCTATAACGTTTTAAAATGTAATTAGTATTGTAGTACTAAAACACACTACACTCGGTCCTAGTTATTTGTCGCACTGCACTTACTTCACGCACAGGTGGAAAGTACATTTTTCTTTGATATAAAAAAGATACTGCATTCATATCATAGAACCTGTATGCTGTTATCTTATCGACTAGGAGCCTACGGATATCACGAGTGACAAGAAATGAGCGAACGCCTCATTGGCTGACGTCTTTGTTATCGTGCATCTAACATTGCGTTGTTCTTCAAACATTCAAAAATAACTTTCCTTTCAGGAGATCCTCAGCGTAACGGCAGCTAAATTAGAAGAGATTATTAAACCGTTGAATCCTAGTGTTTATGAGCTTGACGGTAAACATAAATATGAAGAGATGGGCTCACCTGATTCTACAGAGGAGTTAAAAAATTCAGAGAGCCGACAGGCGGCAGTTGCATTGCTTTCAATAAGACATAATGACCCTACAAAATACACAATAAAACCTGAAGATGAACCACATATAATGTTCAAGAGCGTGCCGAGCATACCGCCGCCGGAGCGGGCGCGGGAGGTGATGCATTGCAACGCCGTCATCGACATCATAACCAAGGCGGTGGCGGTCGCACAGCGGGAAAACGAGGAATCTCAAAAATATCCGCCGAACTACACAAGCGTCATAGATAGAACACACTCGCTCAGCTCCAGCGATGTCAAATACTCACATGAATATCAAGAAGACCAGTATAATATGTACAACGTGTCACAAAATGCCCCGAGTCCCAGTAGTAACGACGACCATGACAACAAAGAAATGGACCTCTCATTATATGGAACGGTTAAAAACGAGCCTGCTGAACAAAATGACAACTTAAATCGAGAAGCTTCTTCGTACTTCCATGATAATTTAACCCATAACAAATCTTCAAATTATGCGGAGGAATACAAGCCGACGCTGTTCGGTAGATCATCTGGCAAGACGAAAACGTCAAAAGACAACTCGTCGGTGTATGAGGAGGGAAGCCAGAGCAGTAGTGGTTCAGATCCAGACAGATTACAAATGGATATTTCTCAGATGTCGCAGGTAAGTCGAACTAAAACATAACATAAACTGAAAAAAATCATGAAGCTTGTCATGTTGGAACGCCGACAAAGAAGCTTCCGATGTTTATGAAGTATTTCCAGAAACTTAGTTATTTTCACGTTGTTAACTCACTGAAATTTTTTCCACGGAACTTATGCATGCAACGAAAGAAATTAATCAAAGAATAATCTTTCAACAGACTGTCTTTGCACAGGTTATCTGTGTGTAAGTAGCCTATGTTGGTAATTTTTGAAAGTAAAGTAATTGTTTAAGATAATTCTTATACATAATACCTAGATAAGTTCCTACAGATTTCTATAATAAAGCAAATTTTTCTTTATAGGACGACCCTGAAGAAACTCAGTCGGCGCGGTCGACACAGTCATCTCCACAGCCACATGAAAATGAAAGTGATAAAGAATCACTCTGGCAAGCGCTGCATAGACAAAATGGTAAGATTTTAATAAAAAAAACCGGCCAAGTGCGAGTCGGACTCGCGCACGAAGGATTCCGTACCAAAATGCGACAAAAAATCACGTTTGTTGTATGGGAGACCCCCTTAAATATTTATTTTATTCTGTTTTTAGTATTTGTTGTTATAGCGGCAACAGAAATACATCATCTGTGAAAATTTCAACTGTTTACCTGTTGTTGTTATTAATGCGACGCGCTGTTGACTGTACCTCTCTATGTATTTATGTGTTGAATCTAATTTAAAATTGAAAATTATTTCAAATTTAAAAGGTGTAGTTACATAGGTACATGAGAATTTCAGTTCGATTGTTATTAATTTTGTTGGTTAGTTGGTGAGAATTTTGTATTCATTATACTATTTTTTCTTTGCGATTAAGTAATTATTTAGTATGGTGTAGTTATACTTTACTCTAGACACAGATTTTATAATATTACTCTTTAGATTCGATTGTTTCTTTTGTTTGTTCGGTTTCTAATTTACAATTATAATGGAAACCTGTTATTGGCCTTAATTGTAAAATTATTTAGCGTAAAAATTTATGTAACGCTGTTGGTTTCGTGAAATAAATAAAATAAAATAAATAAATATTGAGCAAAAAACGGCAAAAAAATCACGTTTGTTGTATGAGGGCCCCCCTTAAATATTTATTTTATTCAATTTTTAGTATTTGTTGTTATAGCGGCAACAGAAATACATCTCATCTGTGAAAATTTCAACTGTCTAGCTATCACGGTTCTTGAGATACAGCCTGGTGACAGACAGACAGATAGACGGACGGACAGCATAGTCTTAATAATAGGGTCCCGTTTTTACGCTTTGGGTACGGAACCCTAAAAAATAAGATGCAAAATTACAGTTGCATTTTTGTTTATAAGTTTATCTGTACACACAAAGTCATTAACTAAATTCGTATGGCTTAAAAATACCCAATTCAATTATCATTCATTCATATACGATATAAGTAGTTCTAACGTTAGCAGGTAATGTATATGATATACTATCTATTGTGACAATGTCGTGATCACACATAAATCTGTAGATAAGGAAACAAACAACATCGGTAGGTACTGCAATGTGTTAAAAATAAACAGTGTGGAAAGGTAACACGTACGATGTTAAGTCGCGTTGCATTTTCCAATGATTGCGTTCTGATGATTATAGTGGGCTCAAGTTTGATCTCACCAATGTATGACGTGGGCACTTGACCTTAAAAGCAAAACGCCCTTTACGTGGTGGGTGTTATAGCATATTTTAACCTTGGGGTCATGGGTCTCTCTTCATAGTTTTGTATACGATTATGATTATCAATGATAATGTCAATTTGTTTTGTGGTGGGTGGGTTTGGCTTGAGTTTTCTATTATTTGCAATATCTTACTTAAGCCCCCTACCCTACAATATCGAAACGAAAAAGAGCTGCGATAATCGGACGATGTAGTACAGGCCTTGATAAATCGTATCGACGAATCGTACCTACCGTATTTGAAGCGGCATTTTGATGGGATCGATTACGATCTATCGAGACGAATGAATCGTAACGACCGATCGCACTGATGAAGCTCATAATAAGAGGCCTATTACATTTTGACCGTGAATTTTGCATTAAATGGCCAAGTTTGGCGTTCTCATCCTGAGAAACTTCATAAGAAAAGGGATGTATTTAATAGCACTTTAAATTTGATGAAAACAGCTATAAAATTGTATATCAGCACTTTAAAATAATAATAGACCTATAATTTAATATTATCACTACAAAAATAATGGTTTGCACTTTAAAATAATAATATATCTATAATTTAATATTATCACTACAAAAATAATAGTTTGCACTTTAACTGTGTCCAACCCATTGGTCCCAACTCTGAAACCATTCTGACCACTGTTAAATTGAGATGGAAAGATGAAAACAACTTGTGGCATAATACATATACACCATCAGCTCGGTTATGGCGTTGTTGGTCACAATGGAACCTAACCTCCTCCTGGGCTCCTCTCTCGCTGCGCCCGCTCGTCGTCGCACCTAAACGTCTGTTTACCAGTGCTAAAGTTATAAAATTAATTTGTAAGGTGCAAAGTATTAATTTTAAAGCTAATCAATTAAATTGTATTGTGCATAATATTAATTTTAAAGCTAAGCATATTTATAGTGGAAACCATTATTTTTAAAGTTCATTCAATAAATTTTGAAGCTAAACATTTTAAAGTGTGTTACATTATTTTTACATCATACTGCTCGGCAACTAGGATTTACTAGTATAGTAAGAGGCCGTGTAAGTTGGCATGTGCAACACAGTGCATTGTTTAGATAGAACGTTCCATTTTCAAATCACTTTACAATTCAAGCATGGGTGAATGCTTTAACTGTAAAGTAACTTTACAATTCAAGCTATGTCAAACTCCTTAGTGAACCAATCTCTTTTCTTATATTATAAACTGTGGAAACTTTTTACTGAAAAAAAAACAATAAATATGGCGGCATTTCATTTCCGTTCAAGCTATGCAAAACTCCTTGGATTTTGATTTTGATTTTCGATTTTCGATTTTGATTTTGATTTTGATTTTGCTTTTGATTTTTTTTTAAATTTTTTTATTTTTTTTTATTTTTATAATTTTTTTTTTTTACTTTTTTTTTTTTATTTTTTTTTTATTTTTTTTATTTTTTTTTTATTAAATTTACCTCGCATGAATGATGTAAAGTAGTATGCTTACCTCGGTTGTAAGTGGCTATTACACCCTCGAACTATATTCGCCCTCGCTCGCTTCGCTCGCTCGGGCGTCTAAATATCTCGGGTGCACTCGATCCATTAGCGCCCTTTGCGAGCTGCGCTCGCACGGGCGCCAAATTGGATCTTGTTCTGTAATAGCTCACTTACGTCCCTTGTGTAACAAACTACTATTAAAGTGCATTTATATATTCCCCATAAGAAAATCTAATTTCATACTTATAGTTGTTGTTTGTACTTGTTTGTGTTTCTGTGTATGTTCGAAGTTGACTCTGAGAAAGCGTCCACTAATATTCATTTTCATTTATAGCCCCATAACTTTCCATTGAATCATCATATTATTTTTTGTCGCGGACACATACGAGGGTGGTTCAATAAATACTTAGCCTACAAAAAAAAATACGAAAATTTTGTAAAAGTGGCAATTTATTTTTCAATATAGGCTCCTTATAGGGTTATACACTTGGCCCAGCGATACCCAAACTTTTCAATCCGTCCAAAAAATACGTTTTCCCAAGGTCTGCAAAATAGGCCTCTATAGCGGCGATGACATCGACATTCGATTCAAATCTATTCCCGGCGAGTGACTTTTTCAGGTAAGGAAACAAAAGGAAGTAGCAGGAGGCCAAATCTGGAGAATACGGTGGATGGGGCAGCAATTCGTAGCCCAATTTGTCCATGACGACGGCGGAAGTGTGATCAGGCGCATTATCGTGGTGAAACAGCACTTTTTTCTTCACCAAATGGGGACATTTTTTCTTCAATTTGGGGTCAAATCGGCCCAATAACTCGGCATAATAGAGCCCCGTGATTGATTTACCCTTCACGAGGTAATCGATGTGCATCACACCTTGTGAATCCCAGAAAACAGTGGCCATCACCATTTTCGGGGCACCTGGGTGTGGGTCATCAAAAACCGACGTGCGGTCACGAAAAATCTCGTTGAACCAACTCTTGATGGTAGCCATCGAAGGAGAAGAGTCACCGTACACATCATCGAAGCGGTATTTGAATTTGCTGCGCGTTTTCCCTTCCAAAAATAAGAATCGAATCACCGAACGATATTGCTCTTTTTCCATTTTTGTAAAATCGACCGACACGGTCGCTTCCAGAGGCTATTAAAACAAAACAAATGAACGGAATTGACAGAAACTTTGACAGTAGGCTTCAAAAAGGATGTACTGCATGATAGTAAAACCCTTTTGTAACAGCAACGCCAAAGGTCGGAGAGGCTAGGTACTTATTGAGTCACTAGTAATTAGTATATTATACTTTTAGATTTTATGTATTCACAATGCTATTTTTATATTAAGATTATTAATATAATTGAAAAATATTAGAAAAAATCGACTCACCCGTAGCAGCTTAGACGGGACTCGAACCCGCACCCTTAGGATTCCGGCCCAGTGCATTGGCAATTATATTAATAATCTTAACATAATTAGTAGACCCAAAGGTTCCTCTATTGGTTGGTGTCTAATGTTGTATCGCTAAAATCCGTCAAAATCAAAATTTTGTCAAAAAATGTAATAGGCCTCTTAAGCACGCCTACTTTAAAACTTATGACGACAAATTCAGGTGTATAATGCAACAGGTCGTGGCGGAGAGGCGACGCAGCTGCTGAAGAGATTGATCAACAGCAAGCACCTGGGCATGACGGTGTCGCCGCTGAGAGCCGCCACTACCTCGCCCCTCGCAGCCACCGCGCAACAGCCGCCCAACGGCGCCGTCTCACCGGTAACTACTACTACAGTAATATCACGACGCAGCTCCTGAAGCGATTGATCAACAGCAAGCACCTGGGCATGACGGTGTCGCCGCTGAGAGCCGCCACTACCTCGCCCCTCGCAGCCACCGCGCAACAGCCGCCCAACGGCGTCGTCTCACCGGTAACAACAGCTAATACCCACTAATATCAAATAATAGATAATAGTAATGGCGTACAGAAGTTGCACTACGCAAAATCGTTTAAATAAATTGCGACTCTTGCTCCGACACAATAAAGTGCAATTCAGGTCGCACAGCGCTCCCTTCGCTATAAAACATTCACCTAGTAACTGCCTCTCTTTCTATCGCGTAGGTCTTATCTTTTGTGACGTATGAAATTTCACAGGACGCCGAGCGCTTCATACTCGCGCACGGATGACATCATAGCCCTGATAATTTAAGGTTGTGGCTTAAATGATTAGCAAAAGTTCGTATTTTGATGAGCAGGAAAATATATTCGGTCAGTAAAAATGGATATTAAATTTTTAAATTTTAGGTATTCACAATTTTTATATAAGGGTAATAATATAGTTAAAAAAATACTAGATAATATAAAAAAACGTCGTTTCTGGCGCTACGCCGCGGCGCGCCGGCGGCCGGTGCCTGGCTCCGCTCGCTCGGCTCGTGCCTTTTTTTGGTCACAGTTCTAACCATCTAACCTAATGACCTCTTTAAGACTTTCGTGACAGGGGGCAAATGCTGTCTCCCCTGCTTTTGTGTCTACCCCCTTTTATCACCAAATTTGGGGGGGAGAAGAGTAGGGCGTTCCTACTGCCCTCCTCTCCCCCTTCCTCTTTTTTTGCTTACCATTTATGTTAACGGCGGATCAAAAAAAATGCTTCCTAATATTCATGATAAAAATTCTGGATACAATAATCTTACCTCTGTGTATTTTTACGAGTTATCATTTATTTAAACAAATTCAGGTTGTGCGATGTTTTTGTGAATATACTCTCGATGAGAACCTAGCCCACACACGCACACACACCACATAATAGTTCGTAGCTCAACATTACAATGTACAGTTATTGACTACTGTATTTTGTAATGCAGATGACAGCGCGGTTCAATTCGAGCTACAGTATTTTGTAAGGCAGATTACAGCGCGGTTCAATTCGAGCGTAATATCTGCTGTAAACATTCTATAGTGAGGAATAATAGGAATAAGGTTAATAACTACTAGTAGAGTCTTATGTTACCTGTGATAGATAACTGATAATAATAAATAGGCTGAAGTACATGGGTAATCTCTAAATGTAAATAAGGTTTTCGTTAAGTAACGCAATTCCTTAATCTGTTCAACTCCTCGTCAAGTTTGATCACGTTATCGTTTATTTACTTACATCAATATTTATTACCTGTACGTTTAAAGTACTTTGATTATCAATGTTGAACCACTTTAACGTCATCACTGTAGTTGATCAGTGCGTGATCCGTTGTCGGCCGGCGCGTGATATTTGACCGTTCGATTTTTCATAGACGTAGCGTTTCTCAGTATGAAGATGCATGGTGCGACTGAGCTATGTTCACTGTGTGAATGAAGCTGAAATACTTCCATAATCTAGATTGTTTAGTGCATTGTTATGTTAATGCTCTCTTTGTGATAAATTGTACGGTTTTCCTCGAGGTCGACTACGTAGGCATATTATTTTCTCAATACACTTAGGTAGTCTTTGTTACTTTATTACATAAAATGTCATGGTTTTTCTCATTCATATTATTTTTGCTCTGTGGTACGTAACACGGTGAGTAAATATTATAACGCCATCAAAAGCTAGTTCTAAATAACTGTCTAATTCTAATTTGTCAATAGTTGACTAAGGGAGGCTCCCAACTCTAACTTATTGTTTATTCTTATGCTTATGGCTTGTTAGCTGTTAGCAGAGAGTAGAGGTACGTTGACTGGCATATTCGTTGATTTTAAAGGAATGTAAACCAGCCCATGTAACTCTACCACAATGAAAAAAATTGAAGGCCTATTTCACATATTCCAAATCTCATTTTTTTTTTCAATCAAACCAGAAGGTAGGTGATTTTAACTTTGAAACTTCACCTAAATCATAGTGTAAAGAAATATAATAGTGATGAATCACCAAAGAGGGCGCATAATGCCGACGTGTCGTGGCACTCGCGGCAACCACTGACTGCGCGATGTCGGCCTCTCAGCTAGTCGTCGCGACCGCGCAATGTAAATGTCCCTCAATGCGAAGTAAAATTGAGGAACTCACCGCAGGCAGCGCGGGCAGGGGGGCGTCTGCCGTGCCTCCCGCATACCCCCCACGATTGAGCTGTTGCGACTGCTGAGATTAACCACTATAGTGTTTCTTTAAACTATGCCTAAATGTTGTAACGTAATTCGTTAGAATGGCGAGTGGCAGAGCTCGGGTCGTGGATCTGCCGCAGCGGGAACAGCTCGCAGGAAACAGAGCTTCCCTGCGCGCGCGCAGCCGCCCGCGCTCGCCGACGCGCCCGCCACCGCGCCTTGGCCGCAGCCGCCCGCTGACAGCGTAAGTACAACACAACACTGTACGTTTATTGTCACACACGTTAGAATGGCGGCGTTTCCCTGCGTGATCGAATCAGAAACGAGGTCGAGTCGAAAGTAACCGACATCGCTCGAAGGATTGCTCAGCTGAAGTGGCAATGGGCGGGACACATAGCGAGAAGAACCGATGGCCGTTGGGGCGGAAAGGTTCTGGAATGGCGACCGCGCACCGGACGACGCTCCGTGGGTAGGCCCCCGACAAGGTGGACCGATGATCTGGTGAAGGTCGCCGGAAGCCAGTGGATGCAGGCAGCGCAGGACCGATCGACGTGGAGATACTTAGGGGAGGCCTATGCCCAGCAGTGGGTGTCGTGTGGCTGATATGATGACGTTAGAATGGTAAGTGGTCGGATCGTGGGAAACAGAGCTTCTTGCTCGCGCGCAACCGCCCGCGCTCGCCGACCTGACAACGTAAGTAAACACAGTGTGTTTATTGTTCGACATCAGCCATTTTTAATGTCCCCACTTCTTTAGGAGTGGATAAGGAGGATGGGCTAAAAACCACCACGCGGGCCCAGTGCTGATTGGTGGGTGTTGACGACTGTAAACGCAGTCCCTGGACCAATAGCTTAATATGCCTTCCGAATTATTCCTATATTTTACCTAAGTATTTATATATGGTGTTTTTTTCATATTAGGAGCAACCGGATGCGTCTGGCGTGGGTGGCAGCAACGCCCGAGGCGGCGCGCGCGTGGAGCTCGCGT
The DNA here is from genome assembly GCA_928269145.1 of Agriphila tristella. NCBI lineage: Eukaryota > Metazoa > Arthropoda > Insecta > Lepidoptera > Crambidae > Agriphila > Agriphila tristella. The sequence goes on along the minus strand of OV743431.1, from coordinate 19,455,215 downwards.
GCACCAACTGCGGCACGCACACGACCACGATATGGCGGCGCGACGCGCGCGGCGAGATGGTGTGCAACGCGTGCGGCCTCTACTACAAGCTGCACGGCGTGCCGCGGCCCACCGCCATGCGCCGCGACACTATCCACACGCGCCGCCGCCGCCCGCGCCACGACGCCAAGCACGCGCGCAACAGTCAGTACATTGTAGTATACACACGCGTGCCCCCTCTACTACAAGCTGCACGGGCCCACCGCCATGCGCCGCGACACTATCCACACGCGCCGCCGCCGCCCGCGCCACGACGCCAAGCACGCGCGCAACAGTCAGTACATTGTAGTATACACACGCGTGCCCCCTCTACTACAAGCTGCACGGCGTGCCGCGGCCCACCGCCATGCGCCGCGACACTATCCACACGCGCCGCCGCCGCCCGCGCCACGACGCCAAGCACGCGCGCAACAGTCAGTACATTGTAGTATACACACGCGTGCCCCCTCTACTACAAGCTGCACGGGCCCACCGCCATGCGCCGCGACACTATCCACACGCGCCGCCGCCGCCCGCGCCACGACGCCAAGCACGCGCGCAACAGTCAGTACATTGTAGTATACACACGCGTGCCCCCTCTACTACAAGCTGCACGGCGTGCCGCGGCCCACCGCCATGCGCCGCGACACTATCCACACGCGCCGCCGCCGCCCGCGCCACGACGCCAAGCACGCGCGCAACAGTCAGTACATTGTAGTATACACACGCGTGCCCCCTCTACTACAAGCTGCACGGGCCCACCGCCATGCGCCGCGACACTATCCACACGCGCCGCCGCCGCCCGCGCCACGACGCCAAGCACGCGCGCAACAGTCAGTACATTGTAGTATACACACGCGTGCCCCCTCTACTACAAGCTGCACGGGCCCACCGCCATGCGCCGCGACACTATCCACACGCGCCGCCGCCGCCCGCGCTACGACGCCAAGCACGCGCGCAACAGTCAGTACATTGTAGTATACACACGCGTGCCCCCTCTACTACAAGCTGCACGGGCCCACCGCCATGCGCCGCGACACTATCCACACGCGCCGCCGCCGCCCGCGCCACGACGCCAAGCACGCGCGCAACAGTCAGTACATTGTAGTATACACACGCGTGCCCCCTCTACTACAAGCTGCACGGGCCCACCGCCATGCGCCGCGACACTATCCACACGCGCCGCCGCCGCCCGCGCCACGACGCCAAGCACGCGCGCAACAGTCAGTACATTGTAGTATACACACGCGTGCCCCCTCTACTACAAGCTGCACGGCGTGCCGCGGCCCACTACTACTAAGATATTCACTAGCTACATCATTATCAGATAAAAACAAAATTATGAAGTCTGTTAAAAATAGAGTTATGCTTGATTTCAAGCTTTAAATAAAAAAGACATGTGAGAACTATTTACTAATCCTATCCTATCTTATACTTTGTTATTTACAATCTTATGATTTACATTGCAGAACGGCGGAGCGCAGGCGCATGTACAGAAGGGAGCGAAACGAGTGGGGTTGCGGGCGGGGCCGTGGCGGCGAGCGTGGGGGGCGCGGCGGGGGAGGGGGGCGCCGACGAGAGCATGCTGGCGGCGCTGCGGCGGCAGTTGCAGCCGCACCTGCTGGCCGCACTGCACGCGCACACGCATCGCCCGCAGGTGGGTGTGACTAGTGGGGGGGGGGGGGGCGCCGACGAGAGCATGCTGGCGGCGCTGCGGCGGCAGTTGCAGCCGCACCTGCTGGCCGCACTGCACGCGCACACGCATCGCCCGCTGGTGGGTGTGACTAGTGGGGGGGAGGGGGGCGCCGACGAGAGCATGCTGGCGGCGCTGCGGCGGCAGTTGCAGCCGCACCTGCTGGCCGCACTGCACGCGCACACGCATCGCCCGCAGGTGGGTGTGACTAGTGGGGGGGGAGGGGGGCGCCGACGAGAGCATGCTGGCGGCGCTGCGGCGGCAGTTGCAGCCGCACCTGCTGGCCGCACTGCACGCGCACACGCATCGCCCGCAGGTGAGTGTGACTAGTGGGGGGGGAGGGGGGCGCCGACGAGAGCATGCTGGCGGCGCTGCGGCGGCAGTTGCAGCCGCACCTGCTGGCCGCACTGCACGCGCACACGCATCGCCCGCAGGTGGGTGTGACTAGTGGGGGGGGGGGGGGGCGCCGACGAGAGCATGCTGGCGGCGCTGCGGCGGCAGTTGCAGCCGCACCTGCTGGCCGCACTGCACGCGCACACGCATCGCCCGCAGGTGGGTGTGACTAGTGGGGGGGGAGGGGGGCGCCGACGAGAGCATGCTGGCGGCGCTGCGGCGGCAGTTGCAGCCGCACCTGCTGGCCGCACTGCACGCGCACACGCATCGCCCGCAGGTGGGTGTGACTAGTGGGGGGGGAGGGGGGCGCCGACGAGAGCATGCTGGCGGCGCTGCGGCGGCAGTTGCAGCCGCACCTGCTGGCCGCACTGCACGCGCACACGCATCGCCCGCAGGTGAGTGTGACTAGTGGGGGGGGAGGGGGGCGCCGACGAGAGCATGCTGGCGGCGCTGCGGCGGCAGTTGCAGCCGCACCTGCTGGCCGCACTGCACGCGCACACGCATCGCCCGCAGGTGGGTGTGACTAGTGGGGGGGGAGGGGGGCGCCGACGAGAGCATGCTGGCGGCGCTGCGGCGGCAGTTGCAGCCGCACCTGCTGGCCGCACTGCACGCGCACACGCATCGCCCGCAGGTGGGTGTGACTAGTGGGGGGGGAGGGGGGCGCCGACGAGAGCATGCTGGCGGCGCTGCGGCGGCAGTTGCAGCCGCACCTGCTGGCCGCACTGCACGCGCACACGCATCGCCCGCAGGTGGGTGTGACTAGTGGGGGGGGAGGGGGGCGCCGACGAGAGCATGCTGGCGGCGCTGCGGCGGCAGTTGCAGCCGCACCTGCTGGCCGCACTGCACGCGCACACGCATCGCCCGCAGGTGGGTGTGACTAGTGGGGGGGAGGGGGGCGCCGACGAGAGCATGCTGGCGGCGCTGCGGCGGCAGTTGCAGCCGCACCTGCTGGCCGCACTGCACGCGCACACGCATCGCCCGCAGGTGAGTGTGACTAGTGGGGGGGGAGGGGGGCGCCGACGAGAGCATGCTGGCGGCGCTGCGGCGGCAGTTGCAGCCGCACCTGCTGGCCGCACTGCACGCGCACACGCATCGCCCGCAGGTGGGTGTGACTAGTGGGGGGGGAGGGGGGCGCCGACGAGAGCATGCTGGCGGCGCTGCGGCGGCAGTTGCAGCCGCACCTGCTGGCCGCACTGCACGCGCACACGCATCGCCCGCAGGTGGGTGTGACTAGTGGGGGGGAGGGGGGCGCCGACGAGAGCATGCTGGCGGCGCTGCGGCGGCAGTTGCAGCCGCACCTGCTGGCCGCACTGCACGCGCACACGCATCGCCCGCAGGTGGGTGTGACTAGTGGGGGGGAGGGGGGCGCCGACGAGAGCATGCTGGCGGCGCTGCGGCGGCAGTTGCAGCCGCACCTGCTGGCCGCACTGCACGCGCACACGCATCGCCCGCAGGTGGGTGTGACTAGTGGGGGGGGAGGGGGGCGCCGACGAGAGCATGCTGGCGGCGCTGCGGCGGCAGTTGCAGCCGCACCTGCTGGCCGCACTGCACGCGCACACGCATCGCCCGCAGGTGGGTGTGACTAGTGGGGGGGCGGGGGGCGCCGACGAGAGCATGCTGGCGGCGCTGCGGCGGCAGTTGCAGCCGCACCTGCTGGCCGCACTGCACGCGCACACGCATCGCCCGCAGGTGGGTGTGACTAGTGGGGGGGAGGGGGGCGCCGTCGAGAGCATGCTGGCGGCGGCAGTTGCAGCCGCAAACTGGGTGAACTGAAAATATGGCAAATAAATTAGTGGTGTAACGAATGTTCAGGAATATAATACTTCGACGAAATGTTCTTTCGACCAAGAATAACTTCGGTAAAAAAAATCGACCAAATGAGACGTCGTAGTAACAAAAAAAAACGAATTAATATTAGGTCAACTGATACAGTGGGAAACGAATATAAAATACCGGAAAATGGCCGGAGCTGGCCCACGAGCTATAGTTTGGAGACCCCCGGGTACTTATTGTCTAATTTCAAAATCTATCGCAATCGCTTTCAAGATGTGATACATTGATGCTTCTTTTTGGCACAAATAAAAACTTACCAAAGGAATGCAGCAATGTGTCACATCCATCTTTCAAATGAAAGCGATTGCGATAGATTTTCAAAATTAGACAATAAGCCCCCTGGTCTGGTTATTTATCTAAAAGACGAATTTTATTTTGATCTAATTTAAAGATTGTAGATTGCTAGTGTTTAAAACACTAACCTACCTAATGCATTATTTTTTTTCTTTATATCGTGGGGCGTGCACCCCCTGCACCCCCCCGGCAGGCATTTTGCAAGCAAGCACCCAACATGCAAGCTAGCAAGCATGCATGTAAGCCAACAAGCAAGCTCGCAACATGCATGCAAGCATTATTAAGCTCCACCCGCTTCGCTCATTCCGCTACGAGTGGTCAAAACACTGACTTAATCTAGCCCACCAATGTCAAAAATTAAAGTCAAATAAACTTAAGGAAAATACTTAATAAAATACTTAGGAAAATACAGACTATTCAAAAGTGCTTAATTAGCACTTTTGAATAGTCTGTATTTTCCTACCACGTTTCAGATTTTTTTAACTGGCAAGAAGGTGGTAGCATTAAAAGTTTTTCTTCATAAATTATTATTAAAATTAGATATGCTTTTTTATATTATCTGGCAAATAAAAAAAGTCATAAGAGACTTCGGCCAATAGTAAAATCTTATTTTGAAAATCGGTGAAACGTAGTTCGGTAAAATGAGACATATGCCAAATGATATTTCGATGATTTAAAATTATGGCAAACAAACAAAGACGTCGGTCAACCGTTTTCGGTCAAATGAAATTAGGACAAGTAATCGGTTACCATCTGTAAGATTTATACCACAGTACATTATACACGCTGAAATTTTAATCATTTGGTTCCCGCCGTGGAGTGGTTCCACTCATGATAACAAGCAACTTTTACTATGGGGCCAACACTCTTGCTCGCAAAAAAAGTGGTGTGGAACCACACCACGGCGGGAACCAAATGATTAAAATTTCACGCTGTATATAAGTTTTTTCAAATAGTAGAGGAGCTAACGTCACTTAGGCCCTTTTGTCATTGCACTCCATCGGATCATTTTGCATTTTCCGGCCGTCTCGTGGAATGCTACGCGCGAACGCTATGGAAACAACTGCGACGCGATGTCACAACCCTGACCAAAGTACTGCGAACTTTGCTTAGAGCTCTCAGAGTGACGTCAGCCGTCAAATTCGAACGTTTCCATGGAGCTCTCATACTGTTTGAAAAAACTTATATATGTACTGTGTTTATACGCAATTTAATACTTGTAGCTACTAGAGAATCTTTTTAGTTTGTCGTATGTTTTTTTTGTGGAACTTTACGTTTTCTATATTAAAATATGACCCCCGCAAACCATGTTTTCCTATAATGGACCCTTAAAACAAAGGCAATAAGGTTTGATATTGTGTCAGGTGGGGCTAAACGCGGGGGAGTACGATGAGGCGCCTCTGAACCTGGTGGCGAGCCACGCCGCCGCCGAGGAGACCCACTGACTGCCCCCCTGCGACCCCCCTGCAGTACGCCGCCAAGGGAACGTGACCACAAGCCCGCACAGGAAAAGGTTCCATATGTGAGTGGCAGCTCTATGCCCATGTCCTTACACTGAGAAAAGGTTCCATATGTACAGTGGCGGTCACATAATTAAATACTCAAGTCGATTTTCATACAAACTAGGTAATTTTGAAGCCTCGATTCTCCGCCAAGGATTGACCTAGCTGTGATCCGATGATGGTAATCCAGGGAGTGAAAGGAGATTCAGATCGCTATATACACCCAACTTATCTGATCAGCATTCTAAGAGATATACCGGGTGTAACAAGACCCTCAACGAAGCTTAAGTCTACGTATTCTGCCCATCATCAGGACCATTTCTGTTCAATATTATTGCTGGGAAACGATTTTAATTTTTGGTGTCAAAAATGCTTTTGCATACATTACCACGCATTGTAATGCATACAACAGACCGCGCCTGCGAGTGTATGCTACACAGCTGCGTGCGGCCGAGTTGAAAGGCAGTGTTTATGTGCTTGCTCATGAAATACATTGAGTGCTGACGTTTTGAAGCCATTGTTTGTTACAAAATATTTACAATTTTGGTAATGTTTCTTGAGACAATAATTAAGAAATAACGAATAAAACAAGATTCCCTAAAAAATTTGAAAAAATTTTTTTGACTTTGACTTTTAATAATTTCGTAGCTATTGTTTTCCCAGGTATAGTCCAAAAGACAAAAATGATCTTGATGATGGGCGGAATGCGTGGACTTCGGCTTCGTTGAGGGTCTTGTTACACCCGTTATGTTAAAAAAAACCGCTAAATTAGCATATAAATATATAGAAATCCTGGAACTGAAAACTATGATCCTTATATCTCTTAGAATGCTGTTCAAATCAGTTAGGTGTGTATAGTCAAATAATAGCGATCTGAATCTCCTTCATACAGTCCCCAGATAGCCATAATCAGATCACATGAGTAAAAAAATAAATAAATTAAATAAATATTAAAAACACGACTGCCCTGCCAAAACGAACTAAAAAGTTAAACAACAAGTGTCATTGCAGTCGGGGGACCTTATCATGGAACAATTTTTGATCAAAGAGGTCCCCCGACTGCAATGACACTTGTTGTTTAACTTTTTAGTTCGTTTTGGCAGGGCAGTCGTGTTTTTAATATTTTTTTAATTTATTTTTATTTCACACATTTTAGTGACATATTATATAGTTTTGGAATGTGCTCATCAAGGCCTTTCATTTGATGCCCATATTGTAATAATAGAAGAAAAAAAATTTTTTTTACATTTGAAAACGGCGTCGTACAGTCGCCATATTGATTTTTTTCTAAAAAAAAAATATAGCCAGTGTCACTCGGAATGTTGTAAGGATTCTAACGATACCCCATTTATCCAAATCAGTTCAGGCATTTAGAAGTTATGGTGGAATAAAGAAACTCACATACCCACAAACATACATGAACCCTGAACACATAACACTCTTTTTGCTTTGGGCAGTCGTGTAAAAAGAAAGGACATAGACAAAGCTTCTTAAGAACGTGAAATTCAAACTTGCAACTAACAAAACAAATGATGCCCTATTATTGTCCACTGGCTGCAGTTGTCAAAACAGGTTTTTCCGCGTACCTACGCGACAAGCAGCCAGCGGACACGCACACATGCCCCGCGTGCTTGTAGTGGTGCAGCCGATTCGCGCGGTTGTATGAAGCTTGGGGCCCTATTTTTGAATCGCTCGGCTGGCGTCGAGCGCTCGTTTCTACTGATTTTCGTTCGACATCCCATACATTTGAGTTGATTTGTCGAACGAAAATCAGTAGAAACGAGCGCTCGACGCCAGCCGAGCGATTCAAAAATAGGGGCCCTGGTCTCTGGTCCTTTCTTTTTACTCATGTGATCAGATCACAGCTAGGTCAATCCTTGGCGGAGAACCAAGGCTTGTAAATTACCTCGTTTGTATGAAGATCGACTGGTGTCTTTGATAGGGAATATGCATAAGTCACCGATTTTGATAAGTTTGAGCTTGATCGCTTCGGACACGTATAAAAACATAATGGCACAGGAAAATAATAAAAAATATTATTTTAGTTTTATCACACGATGAAATCAGGGAAAAATAACGATTTTTTTTCACTTTCGAATATAATCAACTTAACAGTCAGATAGAATATCAATAAAGAAATATTTTTTTGTATGACACATATGTACTTAAACGCAAAATTTAGGGAAATCATTGAAAATAATTGATAATTCTTGGCTAACTCCATAGTAAACGCGCGCCTGAAACATGACATGTGACGTCATATATCATGTCCGTTTTGTATGGAGCGTATTCGGCGGTTGCTGCTGCGTGCTAACTTCAAGTAACTATATTACGAGAAAAAAAACGCAAGAAAAAGTTTTATATTACAGTTGATTTTCTCACGCATTATACTTTTGATTTTGATAAAAAAAATAATGCATATTCCCTATTATGTGACCGCCACCGTAAGTGGCAACTCTATACCCACACGCCCTTACACTGAGAAAAGTTTCCATATGTAGTGGCAATCCATTATGAGGCTTACGTACAAATACTGCTAGATAAGAGCTGCTTTTACGCAATCTTCCTTAAGGCTCCGTACCGATTTTGCCGCTGACTGCCGCTCTCTTGCTCGCACATTTCATGTTTTCTCAAGATTTTTTAAATCTGAGTTCGTAAATGAAAAATGTGTCTCGGCCATTTTTCGCTATTTAAGATTACGGACATTTCAACATATATTTCAGTTTCGAGTTGCTGAAGTACAAAAAGTTATCGTATTTGCCAGTTCAAATAACTGTTAGAAACGATAACTTTTTGTACTTTAGCAACAAAAAACTGAAATATATTTTAAAATGTATGTTATCTTATATTGCGAAAAGTGGCCGAGACACATATTTCAATTGCGCACATCAAATGTGCGAGCGAGAGAGCTGCAGTCAGCGGCAAAATCGCTACGGGCTCTTAAAATGATTCCATTTTGAAATTTTGCTATCCATGCCCTCGGGCAGTTTTATGTTACCTACACTTTTTATATATGGAAACTTTTATCACAGTCAACGTTGCAAATAAGCAAAAGCAGTTGCATTTCTATATTAAAAGTTATGTCGTGTTACAGTTGTTCATTTATAAAAGTAGATATAATGCGAGAAATATCTATTTTTAATTAATGGAAACAATTATTGATATCACTTTTATAAATTCATTATTGTAACAATAACCTTTCAGATAGTAAATAATATGCAACATGTAATATTTCTTATGATATGTTTAATTTATCATAGTGATAGAGAGGCCAGTTAAATGACAATAGTTCTGATGTGCAATGGTGATAACTCCGAGCTCCTTCTTGAAAATAATTACTCATATATTATTATTATACCAACTCCCTACTATAATGTATATTTATTTACCAATAAAATTATGTACTTAAAAATATGGAAGGAACTTGGATGGAACGCATTTTTTTCGTAGTTGAAAGTTATACGAGAATGTTACAAGAGTATTATTTCTGAATAGCAGGGCATTATTTAATAGGTGGTCGGCGAGAGCCGGTGGCAGACGTGGGCAATACTCGATGTAATTTTGTTAGTGCCTATTTATTATGTAGGTCTTACAGCCGTTTGCACTAAACTCAAGTTAAGCGTGTCCTACTTAAGATATTTCTTAGCTTAGGAACAGCCTAGAATAGCCGAGCTGAAATTTTTGTTTGCACTAACAGACTATGTCGTAACTTGGGCATCGCCTTGCAAAGAGAATGAATGAACGAATGTAAATAACTAATTGTTTATGGATTTTTAAACTGGCGGAGTAATGTAGGTCAAACAATGTTATTTTAGTTGAAACTTGTCATTGATTCATTCGTGAGTAAAAAGGAGACAAAAGCTAAGGCGTTGTCTATTTTATTTGGTAGGATTAATTCACAAGGAAAAGAAAAAGACTCAGTCATCTGTCAAAAAACATAAATAACTATTTACCTACTCTTTGCTCACAATGCCACAGATTATAACCACTGATATAGGAATTTATTAAGTTAGGCGCTCGATATTGGGCCCGTAAGTTAAGAATAGCCTAAAGTGCATTTAGGAACGTCCTAAGGTTAGTGCAAAGCAATTTTTTGCTAAGAATGTCTTAAGCTAGTTAGGAAAAGACTTAGGCGATTCTTAAGTTTAGTACAAATGGGTGTTAATGTAATGCGGTAGTGATTGTGTACGGAAAAATATTTTCCATGTGCGTAGTTGACATCTACGTCTTCTTGTGATTGTGTTTGTGCAGGTACCACGCCAATTTCTATGCTGAAAATACCTTTGCTCATAAAAGCTGTTGTCAATCTATATATACGAGTAGCATAGGTTATTGGTGGGTAGAGGTCGCGCAGGCTGGTTGCAAGGCTGCGCGAAGGGAATCTCAGATCTAAATATTTTGATATTATTGGGGTCATAAGCCTTGCCTTCAAATGCTCTCTTGATAATGATAAAATTATATTTACGGTTACCTATTGCAGGACGCAAGTATTCAATTAGATGGTAGGTCATTTTAAGATATTGTAAATTTTATTTACTTAGAATTAATGGTAATGTTTAAATAATTAAATTATAGTTATTTTAATTTATTTCTCGTTTCGGTCAGTATTTACAATGTAAGTATTTTTTTTTTATATTTCTGACAAGTATTTTCTTTAGTTAAGTCTAAACGATTTTGAAGGAGCAATAATGACAAGTCTCATTGCATACATATATTTTTTATTAGGAAATAAAAATACATATTATATAAATTAATATAAAACATACAAGCAATACTTCAAGTTGAACTAATACTATTCATTGATATAAAACACCAAGTATTCATACATTTAATAATTACGTTTATATAATAGGAAATAACTTTACCAATATTTTTGGCATTATTCTCAAATGGGAAGTCATATTTGGGTACACTTTTATCCGATATTTTGGTAGCGTACCGGTGTTAAAATATCATGGCATTATTTTGATAAAATTACCGGATTCACCTCATTATGGTCAGTGTTTATATAAGTACGTGTAGCTAAAAAGCATTTATGTTACGTCGATATAAAACTGGGCTGTTATTGCTTCCAATATACTTGTTAAACTTTTTATTTACTCCTTAATCACCGTCCTTTACTTGACGTCTACTTAATTTAGTGTTAGTTTGTTTGAACGGGCCAGTAAAATACAGAAGTCTATGAGACATTGTGATAATATTTATCTAGATAGCACAGCGGTGACCCCTCAAATCATGTGATTACGTTGCAGCTATTCTTCAGTAAGTTTCGTCAAGTCGTTTGTATTTAAAAGGCTTTAAATTGAGATTATTTATTCTTTATATTATGATTGGTATCGTTGTATAGTTGATTCTCTGGTAATTAATCCAATTAAGAATTATTAAATATTGTTTCTAAAAGCAATCTCTTTGACAATAACAGGTCATTATTTTTTACCTATGTATTAATTTCGCTCTCTACTTTATTACGTGCTCTCTTATGATGAATCTCAAACATCGGCACTCTTTCGACGTTATGAAACATGTAATCATTTATAAGTTCTGATAAAAAATGTGTTTTCAAAAATCTTTTCTCTTCATGATGCTAAATATATGTATTTTACAACCTATAAGACTATATAAAATGTCAAATGTATCCAATGGATTTTAAATCTCATGATATTAGATTTTGAGTTCTAAGTCGATTGAAAAAATGAACATGTAGTAATAACCCAGCGAGCTGCTGTGCGTACCTACATCAAAATACAGTCAGTGGCACGAATCATGAAAATTTTTCGACGGAGTGGGGATAAGTTCGCGCATGTGCTCTTGTGAGCGACCAATAGCCCGCGCCCCTCTCCCGCCGCCTGCGCCCCTCACCGCTACGCACGCCCAAAATACGCGTTCCGCGCAATCCCCACCCGATTTCATGATTCGTGCCACTGACTGTACATGACTGTAATCATTATCTCTATTAATATTGCTGCTTGCAGTAATGATACAGTATTATTTTATTAAATTCTACTCTGTAAATTTTTTAGGTTTAATATTATTAATTATATTCTCTTAGTTTTACCTAAATGACGTCCGAATTTATCCTTTGTGTGTACATAATGCATCGATTGATCGATTAAATAGCATTTAGTGATAATCAAAAACGTCCACAACGTTAATCTTTTTTTTAATTTTTCTTACAAGACCGAGAAAAAATATCCTTTATAACCTGATAAGGGAGCGTTCAAGTATTACGTAACGAATTTGGGGGGAGGGGGGGTTTTGTAAAACGTTACGATGCGTTACAGGGGCGGGAGGGGGGTTTGAACTCCGCGTTACGTTAGCGACTTTTCAGTACTTTACGCCACATAATTGTGATTTTTAGGTAAATATAGTCACTTGGTGGGTACGTAGCGTTTTATTAGGGGTACAGAAAAACGTTACGGCGCGTTACATAGGGGGGAGGCGGGGTTAAAAATCTCCAAAAATTGCGTTACGTTATACTTGAACGCTCCCTAAGGTTATGATAACCTGATAAGGTATTATACGCTACGTAAAATAAAATAACACGTAGTTATTAACCCTCGATCTTCCAATTTGGTTATTTATTACTATTTAGGTTAATTTATTGATTTAAGAGTTGATGAACAATGTATATCGTCATTTAATTACTAACAAACCGGTTGTGTTGTGTGTGCTTACGCTCTAACAAGCATGTGTTTGTGATTTCGTTTTTATTTCACGTCTGTTCTCGAAATAGACGTCGTACCAATTATATTATCGTGTATTTGTAATTTATGCTGAAATATTGGCTTTATAGAATTCCATTCGATTGTGACTTTGTTTCTCAAAGGATAAAGACTGACAAATCTGCTAATTACTTCCTTCTCATTTGTAATATCTGCAGCTCTTTCATGACAGAAATTATGTTAAAAAGTATTTAATCCAATTTGTGATAAGGTATTATAATGTTTGAAGATGTAGTGTGTTTCCGAAAAGCAATAACATTGTGATAAGTGGTGATGACCCATGTATGCAAGACTCAACATAAATTTATTCTGGATAGTATAGAATGATATTGTCAATTATGAATTGTTGTATAGGCACTGAGCGATTGAGCTCACAATCGCAGGTGCGAAATCTCAAATTCATGGTAATTACAATTAAATAGTATTTTAATTGATAAACAGAATATTTTTAATCAATGGCCAACATGATATTATTGCCTAGCGATTGTAAGTTCGATAGCTGAGCTTTCACCTCAATGTCAATACGACGTTAATTATGATGTTTACCGAATCTAATTCTCGGCCCCATGTATAGTAATAATAAGCACGATTGCTCTGTAGTTAAGTTCAAGTTGAAAGACGTATTGATATACATAAAGCAATAATTTCCATATAGAAAGCTTAATGGACCATTTATTAAATTGTTGTCGTGAATTACGTATCTGTAACGTATTGATCGTAAGTTTCAGCATAAATTATTAGATTGAGATTTTCGTGCGAACACGTGACCGGAATACTCATTGTGAAACATTAGTTATTGTTGTATAGATGATAAATAATGTGACTTACGCAGGGATGGATACTTAAATTATTAAAATTTTAACTGATATATTGGCTATGTAGTGAGTAGAATATTTTTTTACAAATAAATTATAGCAGCTATATATCTTGTTTTTATTTCCAGAATCACCTTTTAGATAATACTAGCTGATGCCCGCGACTTCGTACGCGTGGATTTTATGACTCCGGCGTAGCATATAAATATGAATTAATTTATTTTTATTTTATTTTATGTATTTAATATTATAAACATGTAAACATAGTTTGAAAAAATCTTTATAAACTATGTTCAGAGTTAGTCATGCTAAAAACAACCAGTCCTTAGGCTTTAAGCCAAAGGCTTTTGGTTTTTTTTTACACCAGAGACTTTAAGCGTCTAACCCGTATTAAGGCAAGTCGATATCAAACTTTAGGCCCAAATTGTTACCACCTTCACCACGTGGAGGTACTCACTCCTAGCTTATGTTATTATATTATGCTAAACATCTTTAACCTGATGTCTTAAATTTCAGATCATCAGATGATCTTCGATTTTTTGTAAACACCTGTTTATGCAAATAAATTAAACTTGGTTCTGCATCAGGTATTCCAGATCTTCGATTTTATATCTCAACAAAAAATACTCATCGAGTTGAACAACTATTGTTAAGGTGTCATTTTTATATTTTGTATAGTTTAGCTGGACCATTATGGTTCTGCATCATGTGTCCTAGATCTTCGATATTTATACCTCAACAAAAAATGCTCATCAACCTGAACAACTTTTGCTAAGGTGTAATTTTTTTATTTATAATAGTTTAGCTGGACCATTATGGTTCTACATCAGCTGTTCCAGATCTTCGATTTTATATCTCAACAAAAAATGCTCATCAGGCTGAACAGCTTTTGTAAAGGCGTCATTTTTATACTCCTTATAGTTTAGTTGGACCATTATGGTTCTGCATCAGGTATACCATTTTCCAAAATCAATTATACCCTAAACTATGCCCAGGTTTGACAGCTATATAACAAAAAAAGTTTCATTCGAATCAGTTCAGTATTTCCGAAGATTAGCGTGTTCAAACAGACACACTTTTTTTTTCAAATTCTTACTGTATTACTATGTCTCCATCGCCCCAGATATTTTTTTTTTAAATATATGTAATGTACAGACACACTTCTTTTACTGTTTTATTATATGTATGGATAAGGTGGTACCAAATGGTAGTTGTTGCTCATGAATAACTTTCTCCAAGGAACATAGGTCGTAAAACTAATATTTTTTTCGCCTCTCCATAGTAAGTCGGTCAGCTGACAATAATTTTGTATGGTAGAATTATTATTATTTTTTTCGTTTTTCGATCTACAGTTTGACCATAAAGAGTTGAAATTAAATAAAATGGAACTAAAATTTTTCAGTACAAAATTTAGTAAGTGTTGCCAATTTATTCGTGATTTTGACGTGTTTACATAGAAAGTGGCGCCCTCAATTTTTGTCAACTCTTTATGGTCAAGCTGTATGTTCCTTGAAGAAAGTAACCTGTTTAAGTATCATCAGATCAAGATACGCTCAAGTCAAAAACAGACCAAGTGCAAATTTTTAAATTTTGGGAATTCAAAAAAAACTCTGGTTTAAAAATAATGTACCAAGCATCGGAAATAAAACATATAATAAAGTAATTTTATTCTTTAGTCACACTTTTAGGTTATCGAAATAAACAAAGATAAACTCTTTATATTTTTAAAAATTAAGACAAAATTATTTCTATGGTCTGTTCTTGACTTTAGGTCTAGTTTGGCTTCGTAAAATGATACAAAAATACAAAAAAATATATTTATTCATAGCCGGTCTCATTCTCATCATTTTCATTAGACTCGGAATAATTTTCAGTATCATCAGGTCTCATATTTATATAATTAAAATTAAAAAAAGTCATTTTCAAAAAATATAGATTTTTTTATCATTAAGTCTCTCTTCTTTCATGCGCACATTTTTTAGATTTATATATATTAATCTGTTTTGTCCGGATTAAGGAAGGTTACCGGGATTTATTCTTTTTTCTTCAATTGAATTCAAGACAAAAACCGCCCATCTAACCGAAACACTTGTACTATTATGTATTCTGTGCCGAAACATGGTCTGTTTTTGACTTTAGTCAAACTTTCGGTCATGTGTTTTGACCGTTTAAAGTGAGAATTTGGTCAGTTTTATATATTAGACATGTAGATTTCATAAAATACTACCAATCTGCATCATTAACTCTATTTCGCCAAAATTGCTACTTGGTCTGTTTTTGACTTGAGCGTATCATTGGTACCGCCTTATATGTTCTTTATCTAAAAAGCTTATCATAGGCCCTATACCATACAGCAACTGCCAACCAATGTCGACGGCTGCAGCCGGTTCAGGGAGGCCGATTCTCGCGCACTGCAACATATCTCGAATTCGACATTTTCTCTGATCACAAAATTCACAAATCTTTATTAAAAATGTCACAATCTCTATGGCAGCCAAAAACTTATTCTCAGCGATTTTCGACATTACAAGTCGAAAGTCTTTGCAATCTCTACAATTTCTTAACTTTTCGAGAGATATCTCGAATTTGACACTATGTTACGCGCCCGAGAATCACCTCACTGACTCTATTGGGTGACAAGTAGATGATTTTAATAAAACACTGCACGTTACGTCAATTTACAAAATGTATTAACGGCATAACTATGTGACCGTGACAATGGGCCGCTTGAGGGCCTGCCTCGACTTGCGGCGGCGGTCGCGCGTGCGCCGCGCGTCGGTCGCTTCTCGGAACAGCTGCTCGCTGTCGGCCGCCTCGGTCTCGCGCTTCATCCACTGCAGAGCGTGCACGTTGAAACCGACCATATCCTGGAACAAGAATTTTTAAAATAATAGGAGTTAACCTTCTCTATATTTATACGATCCAGCCTGCCTAGCATGACCGATTTATATCGCGTGATATAGCATTTTATCGACACTCGAATTCCTTTATCTTTTTGACAATTAAACGTGATAAAACGCTATATCACGCGATATAAATCGGTCATGCTAGGCAGGCTGATACTTTAAAATCAGTTATTCCTATATGTTCGAAGAGTATATTTTGAGAAGTGTATATTTTGGCACTGAACGGTATGTAATAATTTGATTCATACCAGTTCGATATTTAAAGATTTATAATAAACTAGCGGCCGCCCGCGACTTCGTCTGCGTGGAAAGTGTTTTTTATATCCCTCAGGAACAATACTTTTATCAAGATGAAAGGGACTCTATGTCCTTCTCTGTACCCCTGACAACGTGTATGTACAAATTCATGATGATCGGTTCAGTAGTTAAGACGTGAAGGCGTAACAAACAAACAAGCAAAACAACAAACGGACTTTCGCATTTAATAATATTAGTAAGGACACTTTAATAATAACTAGCGGCCGCCCGCGGTTTCACCCACGTGGCTCTCGTTCCCGTGGGAATATCAGGATAAAAAGTATCCTATGTTATAATCTAGACTATCTTCTATCTGTGTGCCAAAGTCCAAACAAATCCGTTCAGTAGTTTTTGCGTGATTAAAGAACAAACATCCAAACATCTAAACATCCAAACCCACAAACTTTCACATTTATAATATTAGTAGGATATAAAAATATTAATAACTAGCGGCTGCCCGCGGTTTCACCCGCGTGTTTCCCGTTCCTGTGGGAATATCGGGATAAAAAGTATTCTATGTTTTAATCTAGGCTATCTACTATCTGTGTGCTAAATTTCAACCAAATCCGTTCAGTAGTTTTTGCGTGATTGAGGAACAAACATCCAAACATCTAAACATCCAAACCCACAAACTTTCACATTTATAATATTAGTAGGATATGGGTCATTAATAAAATCAGTGCTAAATAAAAACGGAAGCTCGTAATGAAAACAAACGAGTCACCGAATGACGACATCGCAAGAATAGAACGGTAGCAGAGTTCGTTTCATTTTTTTATCTACACTCACAACGTAATGTTCCAAATATGAATTCAAAAAAGGTAATATAAATACGTTCTTTATTTTCGTGGATAGGTAAAATTAAAAAATAAACTCATTACGATGCAGTCAACTGCATCATAAAATAACTTTTTTTCTCATTACGATACAGGGCAAATCCAAAAAGAAGGCAGTGCCGTAACATTAAAAAAAACAACGATATTTTCCCACATATTTTTCATGATTAAAATGTACTCTATGGTAATCGATGACTTTAGTGCGATTAGTTTGTTGAAATGCACTGATCAAATTTTTTTTTCTAATGGAATGCGCGCCAAGCATTTCCGATAAAATTTGGTTTCAATTTTCACATTTTGTTATACTTACTGAATTTTGTAGGTTTTTTTATTCTTGCTCTAAAATGTGAAAAAAAATTTACTCTGCCCGATATTTTAGTTTAGATGCAGCTAAGGAATTGACTTATTACAACTTACCTTGCTAATACAAACAAAGTCTCTCTCTCTTTTCTAACGTTGATCTTTTATTTAGTAGGTTCAATCCCAAATGTATGAGTGTAGATAAAGTAGTGTATGAAACTGCACATAACTAGGTATTAAAACACTCGTGTGATACTATTAAAAACCTCGCCTACGGCTTGGTTTTTAAACACACACTCGTGTTTTAATACCCCTCTTTATGTGTCAGTTTCATAAACTACTATTATCTAGGGATGTTCGATCCGATCCGATACTTGCGTGGATCGATACAATGCGTTACGATCCATTCGATTTTTGTATCGATACAATAGCATTCGATCCTTTGGCGGATCGATACACATACATAGAGGATCGGATCGAAAAAATCGTAGTAATTATTATTATAATATATAAATATATTACTTAGAGAAAATTTGAACTTGATCTTTTCTTTTGACGAATTTGAATCCGTCTTAACTATTATATTGCTTTCTGTTTAGTTTGAGATCAATTTTACTTATTTAAAAACGTTTTGTACATTTTGACAACCAGCCAATTTTAATTTTGTTTTTGCGTCCCTTAAAATTTAAATATTGGCAAAATTTAAAATATTTTATTAATTAACTAAACATTACTAAGTACATTAGTAATGTTTAATTAATCTCTGAGGAGCTCGGTGGCGCAGTGGTTTAGCGCCTGGCCCAGAGATAGCGAAAGTTATGCAACGTTCGCAAGGGTTGGTCATGGGATGGGTGACCAAAAATGTATTATCTCGAGCTCCTCCGTGCTTCGGAAGGCACGTTAAACCGTTGGTCCCGGCTGCATTTGCAGTCATTAACACCCACCAATCCGCATTGGGCCCGCGTTGTGGGTTAAGGCCCATCCTCCTTATCCACCCATAAGAAAGGCCTGTGCCCCAGCAGTCGGGACGTTAAAAATGGCTGATGTACAAGTACATTAGGTACTTAATATCACGTTTATAATAAAGTGTGATCAAAAATTAGACTTTTCTAAAATATTTAATTCGATACTGGATCGATCCAAAAAATCGTATCAATTTTAATGGATCGATCCATGGATCGATACAATGGATTACGATCCATTGCGATCCAGAATATCGATACAAGGTACCCGGATCGAACATCCCTACTATTATCGTATCGTGCACTTACAGATTAAAGGCTTTACAAGAACTTAAAATAGTACCAGAAGATAAGACAAGACAATAATCTAAAATTAGCGTACACAGCATGCTTTATACTTTATAGTTCCTTTTTGAGGGCAAAGCAAAATATTTCTTAAAGTCAAAGAATAGAGTCAAATATTGATTAACAACAATTTTCTTATGCTGTCTTGAGCTTTATTCCCATAATATAAGTAATATTTTGCTTTGCAAAAGTTTGGTCAAAAAGCAACTATAATTTAAAATATTACAAAGGCAAGCGAGAGAGAACGCAATATCGCAAGAGTTTAACAGTTTATGGTTGGATTGGACCACATCTGTCAGCATTGGTATCGCCTCTGCACACGAGCAGTGGCGGTACATCCATACAAGCCGAAAAGCCCGGCTTGCCCTAACAATAACTTGCTAACACTACTAATGAATCTTAATTAATTACAACAACACAATATTATTAACGAATGTTAATTTTCAATAATCAATAACCACAAATTCAATTTACAACAACTGATCGATAGACAAGTCGCTAAGCTGCATAACTTTCCTCAATAAACCCTCTACAATGCATTTATCTCCCTCGCACTCGTTGGCTTGCAACCGGGCTTTGCGATCTGTATACAACGTGGATTTGACAATGCAACAATAAATGATAACACTGTAGACACTAGTTCATAGAAGTATTTTGAAACTATCAAATAATTCCTAGGAGCGAAATAAAAAAAAATTTTTTTTCGAACAAACTAAATACCACAAAAACAAGTACGCAATTAAACACCCTTTGTCAATATTGGTTACTGTTGAAGAGAAAAACCTCGTTGTAGTGTTTACTCTTTAACAATGTAATTTCTTCTTTTTTATTTATGTCAATCTAATTTGAATTTTGTTTTGCGTCTGCTTGTCATTCTTGTCTTTCATGTTATGGTTTTATAAAACTTAAAACTAACTGTGACTATAAAATTAATATTAACTGATGTTGTTTGATAAAGCAGAGCCTCAGTGGTGTCCGCCTTAGGACACAGTTGGAGAATTAAAAAGGTTTCGAGAAGATTGATTAAAATATAGCACGTTAAAATAAAGCTGTTTTATTTTCGAGATATGTAGACATGACATAACAGACATCTGACATATTCTTATTATATCCTTTTTCAAAAAGTCAAGTCACAAGTTAAGTAGTTTGAATACCTAATACATAGCCTAAAAACTCCTTTAACACTTTCCCTTATTCAATACTATTCCAAGGGCATGGCAGAGGAAAGAGAATCTTGGCCGCGGTAGTCCTTTGGTTAAGATATCAGCTAACTGATCTGCAGTGCCAATTCTCTTGACTTCCATTGCACCTTCAGCAACTTGCTCTCGAACGTAGAAATGTCGAATTCGAATGTGCTTTGTCCATAGAGCCGTCTGGGTTCCTTTTTGTTCGTAGGACCCATTTATAAGGAAGCGCTTCTCTCCCTTTCGGTAGATCACAACATGCCGTCCACACGTTGAGGTCCTTCAGTGACTGCATTTCACTGTGCATCGCTTTTCGCCATTCCTCACTGTCGTCACGATCCATTGCATCAGCGAAATTCGACGGGTACGTCTCTGTAATACATACGTAGTCGTAAAGTCTTTCAGGTCGTCGTATTTCGTTGCGATTGCGCAAATTGTAACGCGGTTGCTCGGCGTCATAGTCGACTGCTTCAGGATCAACGTGATGCGGTTCGAGTTCGGGTTCATGTACATGGTCTTCTTGGATCGGTTCGGGTTCATGTACTTGGTCTTCTTGGACTGGTTCGGGTTCCAAATTTTCTCCCTCAAAGTTGGAGAATTAAAAAGGTTTCGAGAAGATTGATTAAAATATAGCACGTTAAAATAAAGCTGTTTTATTTTCGAACATGTAGACATGACATAACAGACATCTATATATATAAAATTCAAAGTCCTGACTGAGTGAGATATCAACGCACAGCCCAAACCGCTGAACCTAGAGACTTGAAATTTTGCACACAGATACCTTATACAGTGTAGGCATCCACTAAGGAAGGATTTTTGAAAATTCCATCCCTAAGGGGATGAAATAAGGGATGAAAGTTTGTATGAAAGTCCCTCAGTTTTGAAGCTAGGATCTTCAAATTTTGTGTTTAGGCTGATGATTGAAAATAAATAAATAAATGTCTCAGCGTTTTTCTAAATTCTACCCCCGAAGGGGTGAAAAGGGGGATGAAGTTTTGTTTAGAAGATAATCCTTTATTTTCAAAGTAAAAATCGCTAAATTTATAATTTAGGCTTATGGATGGAAATATAACGCAACGTATATAGTTATTGGTAGTATTTTAACCCCTATGGGGATGAAATGGGATAAATAAACCTAAAATAGATATGGATGTCGTTATTGGTGTTTTCTGGGATGACGATTGCGAAAATTACATTTATTTTGAAGTCCAACACGATCGACATGATTTAACCCCTCAGGGGTGAAAATTGGGTTCAAATTTGGTATGTAAAACAATATAAAATATACATTACAACTTAAAACTTCGTACGAGCATGTCTAAAAATAAATAGGCAAACATATATTTTGTGGTTTTTAAAATCAACCCCTTAGGGTGTAAATGGGGTAAGTAAACATAAAAATCGATTTGGATATCGTTCTTGAGGTTTTATGGGATGGTGATTGCGAAAATGACATTTATTTTGAAGTACAACACTGTGGACATGATTTAACCGCTAAAGGGGTGAAAATGGGGTGCAAATTATGTATGGAAAAATAATATAAAATAGACATTACAACTTTAAAATTCTTAGAAGCATGTCTAAAAATAAAAAGGCAAACATATAATTTGTTGTTTTGAAAATCATCCCTTAGGGGGTAAATGGGGTATGTAAACATGAAAATCGATGTGGATGTTGTTCTTGAGGTTTTATTCGATGAGGAATGCGAAAATGACATTTATTTTGAAGTCCAACACGCTGGACATGATTCAGCCCCAGGGGACGGGAACGGGAACGGGAACGGGAACGGGAACGTGAACGGGAGCGGGAGCGGGAACAGGAACGGGAATGCAAACGCGATCGCTCGAAAGCGAACGGGAACGGAAACCGGGGACAGGAACGGGACCAAACGGGAACGGAAAAGAGTAAAGAAACGGGAACAGGATACTACTAATATCTCTGGACCCACTTCTGATTGTTGTAATAAACTAGCTTCCGCCCGCGACTTCGTCCGCGTGGATATTAGAGAAAATCCTTAGGGAACCTTCAACCAGAATCCGACCAGCCGATTTTATGCGATTAGGCCGGTCCCCACCAAGCGCGCAGCCTCGTGCGAGGCCTGCCACATGCGGCAAACGTTTTGCCTCGCGAGGCAGCGCGCTTGGTGGGGACCGGCCTAATCGCATAAAATCGGCTGGTCGGATTCTGGTTGAAGGTTCCCTAAGGATTTTCTCTAATATCCACGCGGACGAAGTCGCGGGCGGAAGCTAGTCTGACATATTCTTATTATATCCTTTTTCAAAAAGTCAAGTCACAAGTTAAGTAGTTTGAATACCTAATACATAGCCTAAAAACTCCTTTAACATTAACCTGAATGTCTCGTACTTTTTCAATCGAATAAACTCTGCTGAGAGCAATAATTAACTGGTGTTGTAGCAATCATTAACTGCCCCCCACCCAGAGGTTATGGGCTAATGAAAAATGTCGTTTGAAAATAGTGAAACTGAAAGACTACAAAACTCGATCCTCGGAGGAGGAAATGGGAGTTCACAAAGTCATACTCAGAGCAATTCAGGTAACAGTGGTATGCCGATGGAAAAACTCGACGGCAGTAATAACTATACCACGTGGAAATTTTATATGGAAATGAACCTTATAGAGAGTGATCTATGGGAATACACGAGTGTATCACCTGCGTCTACTGACGTACAAGGTATGAAGAGAGATCAGAAAGCCAGAGCAAGGCTTTGTACAATGATCAGACCTCACTGTCTGGTGCATGTGCGTAGAGCTAAAACAGCTAAAGCTGCGTGGGAAGCACTAAAGAACGCATTTGAAGACAAAGGGTTAAACAATAGATGCAGATTGCTATCGAAGCTGGTAAGCTTTAAATTGGAACAATTTTCAACGATTCGAGAATATGTCACTAGTGTGATGGCGACGTCTCAGGAGCTTACAGACCTGGGAAAAGAAGTCGATGATGAGCTATTGGCTGCTCTTCTCCTCCAAGGTCTGACAGTAGAATTTCAACCAATGAGATTGGCTATGGAGTCAAGTAACATGGAGCTTACTACAGACTATGTGAAGACAAAACTTCTCCAGATGGAAAATACCCATACAGCAAGCCAACCAGGACCAGTATTTACAGCCAAAACGCGTAAGGGCAAGAGTGCATCCAGGAACACCAGATCCAGGAAGATCAGATGCTTTATTTGTGATGGACCACATAAAGCAAATGAATGCCCAAAGAATCCGAAGCTGAAAAAGGAAGCTGTTCAGGCTTACGTGTTTGGAACAGCGTTGAAGTCATCTCATGAAGAAGAGGACTGGATAATCGACTCTGGCGCATCGGTTCATATGACGAATCGTAGATCGTGGTTCAGAGATCTCAAAGACACTCCTCAAGCACTGAGAGTAACTTGCGCAGATGGTAATGAGGTTTTTGGTCAAGGTAAAGGTATGATAGTATGCAAGTCAGGGTTGACTATCAATGATGTTACGTACGTACCTAAGTTAAAAGCTAACTTATTAAGTGTAAGTGAAATCGTAAAAAAGGGACACGTGATTGTATTCTCAAAAAATGGTTGTGACATCTTTAAGAGTGATGAATGTGAGGTGAAAGGTAAGACTGTTGTGAAATGTGTGGAAGAAAGAGGAGTATACAAAATTAAATCTACTTCTCAGGGTTCTGCGCTAGCAACAACAGAAAGCGACCAAATGATGTTATGGCACCGGAGAATGGGACATCTTGGTATGCGCAACCTCATACTTCTATAAGATGGCAACAGTGGTAAGTTTTCACAATTCTTGCTCTACACTTGAGTGTGTATCGTGCATTATGGGGAAACAAACCAAACAACCATTTAAGAGCCATATGACGTATCGACTGTGATTTTTGGTTAAAATGGGGAATTTTGGCGTTGTCGATCTCAGAAACAAACATACATTAACAATTTTGACTTATTGAATAGTGCAGAATAGCTATTGGAATAGTTCGTAGCGGCCTCGCTTTTTGTAAATTTTGCTTAACTTTTTAATTAAACCCAAAATTGCAGAGAAAGATTTTCATAAAATGCGCGAGGGCACGTTTTTGAGCTCATGGATTGGACTACTGTTCTAAAGAAATGAAATAAAAAAATTTGAATGTTATTTCTTATATAGTAGAATAGTTCATAGCGGCTTCGGAATTTTGAAATATCATTGAAATAATATAGAAAAAAAATCTTATTCTAAACCAAAAAACTTCGAAAATCGCTTTGAGTTAACTGTGAATTTCTCCTATCTACGAACATATTATTGAGCAAAATTTATACCCAAATAATTGTTACTTCATAAGGAATAAAGATTTAATAATTTTTAAGCATGAATTTGTTATTTGAATTCAATAATAATGAGAAATCTAACTGCAAAATTACTACAAAATGCGATGCACCGACCGTCAAATATTTCACTCTTTGTCAGTACCGCGCGAGCGCTCCTCAGTGTTGGACGTGTGTCGAATTTCTGCGTCAGAGGCACGTTCTGCCGACGAGTGCGGTTGTTTCATATTTCGCTCTTGTGTTAGGATTCGGAACGACCGAAGAACTTTTAATTAGAAAAACTTCGTTTTCCATTTGGAATACGAATAATTTAAACTTTCCTATATTCTAAATCAAATAAAACGTTTTTCTGAGGAGCACCATAAAATTTTAATAACAAAAACACAAAAACATGATCAGGGAATTGAACGCGCCTTAGTACTAGTCTGTAGTATAGTGCGACTAATAAGATTTGATCATCTAAGCACAGTACAGGCACAACCTAAAGATAGTTCATACAGTCGATCATCGGAGGTGTCTAGACAGAGCAATTGTGCGGGGTGGTGCGGTATAGGAGGGGGGTGGGAGGGCCCGAGAGGCCATACTTTGGCAATGTATGCATCTCGGGCCCTATCCCGACAGGGCTTACGCTTTCGATTGGGTTATATTTATATTGATTGAAAATTGTATTTGCATGTTTTTTAAGTTGGTGTCATGAAAAGTATTTTTGGCACGATTTTGATGTTAGATTTGGAATTCAAAATGGCGGCCGCACATTGCTGTATTTGTTTATACTGGTGTATTTTTGTTTGTGGGCCGATTTCGATGAAACTCGGTTTTTTTTACTATTTTGACAAGAAAATAACAATGAAATGTTAAAAAACTAAAAAATCCAAGATGGCGGCCATCTTTTTTGTTTGTAGGCCGATTTCGATTAAACTCGGTTTTTGGTTCTATTTTGACAAGAAAATAACAATGCTTTGTTAAGAAAATAAAAATCCAAGATGGCGGCCATGTTTTTTATTAGTGGGCCGATTTCGATGAAACTCGGTTTTTGGTACTATTTTGACAAAAAAACAACAATGCTATGTTAAAAAAAATAAAAAATCCAAGATGGCGGCCATCTTTTATGTTTGTAGGCTGATTTCGATGAAACCCGGTTTTTGGTTCTTTTTTGACAAGAAAATAACAATGCCATGTTAAAAAAAATCCAAGATGGCGGCCAACTTTTTTGTTTGTGGGCCGATTTCGATGAACCTCGGTTTCGGGTACTATTTTTAAAAGAAAACTGGAACGCAATGTTGATAATGACAAAAATCCAAGATGGTCGCTAACTTCTTTATTTTTCTTTTTGTTCAGCAACAGCAACAACAGCAACGCAATGTTGAAAATATTAATAAATCTCAAATGGCGGCCAACTTTTTTTTTGTGGGTCGTTTTCGATGAAATTCGGTTTTTGGTACTATTTTGACAAAAAAATAACAATGCTATGTTAAAAAAAAATCAAGATGGCGGCCATCTTTTATGTTTGTAGGCAGATTTCGATGAAACCCGGTTTTTGGTTCTATTTTGACAAGAAAATAACAATGCCATGTTAAAAAAATAAAAATTCAAGATGGCGGCCATCTTTTTATTTCTGGGCCGATTTCGATGAAACTCGGTTTTTGGTACTATTTTAACAAGAAAACAGCAACGCAATGTTAAAAAAATAAAAATCCAAGATGGCGGCCAACTTTTTTGATTGTGGGCCGATTTCGATGAAACTCGGTTTCGGGTACTATTTTTAAAAGAAAACAGGAACGCAATGTTGATAATGACAAAAATCCAAGATGGTCGCTAACTTCTTTATTTTCTTTTTGTTCAGCAACAGCAACAACAGCAACGCAATGTTGAAATATTAAAAAATCCAAGATGGCGGCCAACTTTTGTTTTTGGACCGATTTCGATGAAACTCTTTTTAACACGTTTTTATTAGGTTGCTTTCTCGTTTGTTTGTGTGTTCGTTTGTTTCTCCACAAAGTTTGCGATCGATTTTATACTAGCTTCCCGAAGAGCTAGAGACTTGAAACTTTGAACATAGGTCAGAACTAGAAGGCAATGCAATATTATGGTGTCATTGAGCTGATCTGATGATGATGCAAGAAGGCCACAGGAACTCTGTGATGAAACCATAAAACTCCATCGTGTTTGGGTGTTTCCTTACATAATTTACTTACTGAATTTTTGAATTTCAGGCATTCACAATACTATATTTATATTAAGATATTTAGAAAAATACTTGAAAAAAATGACACACCCATAGCACCCATCCCGTCTGAGGTGCTTAGGTGAAACGAATTTTTCTAGTATTTTTCTAATATATGAATTAGCTGAACATAATTAACTTCTTTCCGTCTCAAGATTATATTACACAATATGCTTATTATTACATATTATTAGAATGTCCGGCAACTTTATTATTAGAACTAATTTTATTATAGGTACACAGTATTAGAAATAAGAATCATTTATCCTATACCTTTAAACGAGCAATTCTTGTATATTTATTGATTTATATGTATATACAGGGTCACTAGAAATATGATGTATTCCTGCTAAAGGGTTATAGATGCGGTCAAAACAAATAGTTTTTGTTATTTAACTTTTTCTCGAGAAGTTAATAGTTTTTGAGTTAATTGAAATTAAGTTTTTTTTTTACCAAAAGTACGTTGAACTTAATTAAAATGACAGGAATTAAACGCGTGCAAACTACGATAGGTATTTTCACACCTACCTATTTTCCCGACGTTTCGACAGAGTTGCATCGGTCGTGGTCACGGGCTGACTAGAGCTGCGGTGTTACGCCTCCTCCTCTTCGGTGGAATCTTCATCCACCGTCGAACAGTTTTTCCAACTACCGCCGCACACAACACTGACGGTGTCCCTATTTCGCATAGCCGTATTCTGGTAGTTAGCCGACCGCGAACAAAGAGGTAGTGCGTTTGCAAATACTGGATTCCACACTGCTGATAATTTGTGGCCATCTTCCCGATTGAAGTTATTTGGATGTACGTTTTCAGACACAAACATTTTGAATAAAAAACCAGAATCGAATGAGGAGTTATCTTACTACTCATTCGATTCTGTTTTTTTTATTATTTTGGAATAGAAAACATTCTAAGAGTTAATAATGAATAAAAAAATACCAAAAGCACAGGTGTTTATAAACAAATCAATCAATCCTTAATGGCATTTTTTTTCCAGATTTTTTTGGAAATAGCAGCAAATACCTAAAAAAATTCCCAAGTAACGAAGAGTGCAAAATGTTTAAAAAACATCACCATCTATTCAGTTTTCCGTTGAGGTATAAAACTTATTAATAACTTAAATAAAAAATGAGAAATTAAGACTTAACTAATAGAAATCCCATTTCATGTGGTAACAAAATCCTAGGTCAAGCGCTTCGGGGGTGGCCGTATTATGCTACTTAAATCATAAATGTAAACGTTTGCTTTTTTGGATGTTTGTTAATCAATCACGCAAAACGGCTGAACGGGTTTGAATGAAATTTGGTACACAGATAATTTATAAACCGGATTAAAACATAGGAAAATACTTTTATGTTGGTTAAAGGTTCCCCAGGGATTTTTTCGAAAGTCAACACGGATGAGGTCACGGGTGGAAGCTAGTTTGCCATAAATGGTAGTGCTTACTAAAAATACTTTCGTCCGAGTGAGTTTGAGACAGTACAGGACAGGATTATTTTCCGCAAAATTTTATACAGACGGCATCACAAATAACCATGCATATCAGCCATTTTTAATGCACCTGCTGCTGAGGAACAGGCCTTTGTTTTTTGTTGTTGTGGGTTGTGGATGGATAAAGCGGACGGGCCATTACCCACCACGTGGATTGGTCGGTGAAAACGACTGTAAATGCAACCAGGACCAATGGCTCAATGTAAAGTACTGTCAGCAAAGCTATGAGCTGAACACCTTAAGTTTCATTTCTAGATTGAGTAGTCCGTATTGTCTTGCATTTACCCAAAAGTCACAAAAGCATCTTTTGTATAAAAACAATGGAGGCAGGTAAATACGAACTTTTAGTTCCATCCTTGCGAGTGATTTATTTTCAAACTGTTAAGGTCATAACTTTGCTGACTGTACATTGAGTTAATACCGACCAATCCCTATCCTACCGGCCAAAGTCCATCTGGTCTAACGGGTTAAGACGGGGGCGGCAAGAAACGACAGTGTACCGGGTTCGAATCCCGCTCGGTGACTTACTTTTGTTTTTTTTATATATTCTAGTTTATGTATATGTCGGAAATTAGGTCAGACATCAGAAGCAAAAATGCAGTACTCAGTGACAGTAATTTTTTTAAACAATTATACCAATCACGACACTACTATAAAACAATGGCAGCAAGTAAAATAATTATTTGAAGCAATAATTATAATTATCACTACGCCAATATATAGTGGCAGTCCGAAAGGCCAGTGACAGTCCGAGTGGTTAGACAACGGTCCGTGCACCAAGACGCATCCTACAGAAATGCGTGCCGAGTGAGCGATGCGGCCGCTTTTATAAGCAAGAGTGGGGATAACCCCACCTGACCGGTCGCACCGCAAGCCCGTTCGAGGCGATGACGTCAGGGCGCACGTGCCGCTAGCAAGTTATAACGCCGTCTTTTCACGCCGCGCCGTCATATATATATTTTTTTGTTTTTAGACAAGTTTAAAAGAAATTAATATATACAATAGAAATAATTTCTACTAATAATTGTAGAGTTCTGCAAGATCAGATCTTAAAGGATATTTTTGTGTGGTCTATTGCCATTTAGCAAAGAGTTTTGAAATAGGTGCCTGGCTAGCATCGCATGCTAGCCAAGCAAGCAGAGGCTGAGTGAGCACCACAGAATAAAATGTACACAGCACATCACAGATGGCGATACTACCACCATATTACAATAAATAATAATAACCGAGCAAAGCTCGGTCACCCAGGTACTAACTATATTAAATGTCCATGTGAAGCCAAACTACCCTGCTACTCAAATCTGACCAGCACGACGAAGCACCAACAATCCAGCCCGCGAAAGCGGCCAGATCGTAGTATAGTATAACATACTGTAATTTACAGTATGTTGGTACGATGAGATAGCTAGGTCCTGGGTACTTATTGTCTAATTTCAATATCTATCGCAATCGCTTTCAAGATGTGATACATTGATGCTTCTCTTTGGCACAAATAAAAACTTACCAAAGGAATGCAGCAATGTGTCACATCCATCTGTCAAATGAAAGCGATTGCGATTGATTTTAGAAATTAGACAATAAGCCCCCTGGCCTTTGGGACTTTTTATTTTTTATTTATTAAATTACAATAATAATAATACATTGTTACATTTCTTATAACACTGTCACAAAAACCTATATAGGTTTGACCTCGTGGAGTAATTAGTCTGGCCCTTAAGCTAAAAGGTTTGGCGACCCATGTTCTAACTAAGCTATAGTTTTAATCTAAAACGAAAAACTTCCTTTGCTAGATAAAGCACTAGGTAATAAAAGATTTTTTTTATTTTTAAAAAATATATCATCTGTCTCATTTATGGTATCATCTTCCTATAATCTGTTTCTTCACATGCATTTGCATGTGGACCATGGCAGTCTAAAAATGTGCGGCATGGGGATAACAAATTACTCCATAGAAATACTAACAAACATAAAACTTTGGGCAAAGTATCAAAATCGCTTGGTCATAGCTTCAACACAATATTGTGAACTCGTGAGTTGTCGTTAACGCTTCAGTATGTCTTACTAGTCTGTGAATATACGCAGAGTGCAGATTTGTCATATGGCTCTTAAGAAGAATGGTGCTACAAGAGCAAAGGAAACCCTAGGCTTAATACACTCAGACGTTTGCGGACCTATGAGTGTAGCTTCGATTGGAGGTAACAAATATTTCATTACGTTTATTGACGATTTTACCCGTAAAACTTTTATATATTTTTTGAAATCAAAGAGTGACGTATTTCAAAAATTCTTGGAGTTTAAGGCTTTTGCTGAAAATCAGAGTGGCAAGAAAATAAAAATTTTGCGCACTGACAACGGCACAGAGTTTGTCAACCAACGGATGGACAGCTACCTGAAGCAGTGTGGGATACATCACCAAGTAACAGTTGAGTATACGCCAGAGCAGAACGGCGTAGCTGAGCGTGCTAATCGCACAATATGCGAAAAAGCAAGAAGCATGATACATCACGCTGGATTATCGAAGCGATTCTGGGCAGAAGCTGTTCATCATGCGGTGTTCTTGAAGAACAGGTCTCCGACAATCGCCGTTAAGGATGTGACTCCAGAGGAGAAATGGTCAGGAAGACGGTGCGACTTGAGCATGGTGAAGACTTTCGGGTGCAAAGCCTTCATGCATATTCCGAACCAGAAGCGAACGAAATGGGATGTGAAGAGCAGAGAGCTCATACACATCGGCTATTGTGATAACGCCAAGGCTTATCGGCTTATCGATCCTGATGATGGAGTTACATTTAAGGCGAGAGATGTAATTTTCTTCGAAAATGACACATATCGAGATGAAGTCAAGCCACAAGGAAGTTCAGAGGTGCTTGTGCCTTCTTCGGAGGAAGAAACTGAGCTTCCAAGTTCCGTCGTCATCAGGGATGCAGAACCTGAGGTTGAGGTCTTACTACCACCATCCAATGAAAGTGGGAGTCCTAGAGAGGAACCAAGGATGGATGCTCCTAGAGAGGAACATAGAGAAAGGGAAGTAGAGACAGCCGCAACTGAGCCTGATGAAAACGATGAGTTCGAAGACTGTGAACCTGAGCCAGTTCCTATGATCGAAAATGTCAATGTTGAGAGTGAACGGAGATACCCACTTAGAAATAGAAAACCTAAAGAATTTCCGGGCCATATCCTATATCAAGCTGCTCAAGCTGAGGGGGAGCCAATAACGATAGAGGAGGCATTATCGCGAGCAGATAGTGAACAGTGGTCCAAGGCTATTCCAGAAGAGTTGGATGCTTTAAAGAAAAATAAAACGTGGATCGTAGTGAAACCACCACCAAATACCTGTCACAACATCGTTGATTCAAAATGGTTATTTCGAATCAAAGATGAGGGGGAGAATAGGTGCAGGTATAAGGCACGGCTGGTTGCCAGAGGGTTTAGTCAGCGATATGGAGTAAACTACGATGAGACTTTCGCCCCGGTTGTGAGACACAGTTCACTGAGAGTTCTGTTAGCATTAGCAGTCAAGAGCGGCCTAAGCGTTGACCAGATGGACGTCAAAACTGCGTTTTTGAATGGAGATTTGAACGAGACTGTCTACATGAAACAACCGGAAGGATTCGAGGAGAAGGGGAAGGACTATGTATGTCTTCTTAAGAAGTCATTATATGGACTCAAGCAAGCCCCTAGGGCATGGAACCACAAATTGAACACTGAACTGTTACATCTTGGATTTAAACGGTCAAAAAATGAACCATGTGTCTACACTAGATCCAAAGGCAAGAAAATCATTATTCTAGCAGTGTATGTGGATGATATGCTGATATTCTGGAATGATTCAGAGGAATTACAGAAAGTCAAAAAGGACCTCATGTCAAAATTTGACATGAAAGATTTAGGAAATGCAAACCTCATTTTAGGAATGCATATCACACAGGATGATACTGGAATCAAGGTCGATCAAGAAAAGTACATCGACAAGATTTTGAAGGTTTTTGGGATGGCTGACTGCAAGGTAGCGTCAACACCATCCGTTTCAGGTGAAAAACTAGAGAAACCAGGACCAGAACACAAACCTGATATAAAGATTCCTTATCAAAACCTGATTGGGTCACTGATGTACCTGTGTGTCTGCACGAGGCCAGACATAGCGCACGCTGTAAACAATTTGAGTCAGTTTAACAGCTGCTACACAGAGCAGCATTGGATAGCTGCAAAAAGGGTACTTCGTTACCTGAAGGCTACTAAAAGCCTTGGCCTGAAGTACAACAGAGCGTCAACAATGGATAAGATGCAAGGTTTTGCAGACGCAAGCCATGCCTCAACGTATGATAGAAAGTCGTACACAGGTGTGGTGTTCTTATGGAAAGGAGGAGCAATAAGTTGGGAGTGTAGAAAACAGAGGACAGTTGCACTTTCGACTGCAGAAGCAGAGTATGTAGCAATGTCTGAAGCTGCAAGAGAGGCAATATTTCTAAGGAGGTTTATTGCAGAAGTCACCGACATAGCTGAAGAAGCAGTGAAAATCTACAGCGACAGTCAGTCTGCTATAGCTATTGCACAGAACCCTGTACACCATCAACGCACAAAGCATATTGATGTGCGCCACCATTTTGTGAGAGATACAGTTGAGAATGAGTTAATTGAGTTAGAGTTTCTGGAGACAACTCGCATGATTGCTGATATTTTGACCAAGCCTCTACTGAAAGGAAAGTTTAATTGGTGTGCGAGAAATATGGGTGTTGTGTGATCGATGATGGATGGATGACAAAGTGAAAGAGAGATGAAATTAAGGAGGAGTGTTGAAGAGAAAAACCTCGTTGTAGTGTTTACTCTTTAACAATGTAATTTCTTCTTTTTTATTTATGTCAATCTAATTTGAATTTTGTTTTGCGTCTGCTTGTCATTCATGTTATGGTTTTATAAAACTTAAAACTAACTGTGACTATAAAATTAATATTAACCTGAATGTCTCGTACTTTTTCAATCGAATAAACTCTGCTGAGAGCAATCATTAACTGGTGTTGAAGCAATCATTAACTGCCCCCCACCCAGAGTTACTTACATGGTAAGAGCGGCAACAGCGCGATGTTAGATCACAGGATCACAGAATAGTATTGACAGGTGACAAGCCGCGAAATGAACTTTTGGCGCCATTTAATGCTGAATTAAAACAGTGTTTTTCTTGATATCTACGGCAGCGACTCGAGCTACGGCATCATGTAACAACGCTGTCCATACGGCAATTTTCATTGCTGAGATTTTCCAAAACCATGGCAATAAATTATTATTATTTTTGCTTTTTACGGTAACTTTTTATTTTGCTAAATTTGTTTTAATCCTAAATCACTGATTTAAAGTTATTCTGTCCACTGAATACCTAGTCACAAATTGAATATTTCTTGTATCCTTTGGACAGCGGACAAATACAAATGTTACCATAATATCTCTCTCGGTATGTCCGTAGAGCTAAAAATAAATTAAAATCATGTAGGTGTACTCGAAAACTGTGAAATAGTAGAAGTAATACTTATTCGTATTATATCAGATTTTAATAAGACTGCGTCAATGAGACGTCAAGTCATCATCGACATGCTCTTTGGGCGTTTTTGTGTTGTGTTGTACAAAAAGAAAACAGAATAAAAATAAAATATTAAAAAGTCACAGACTAAACATTACAGTATAATAGTGAAAACATTATACCATAGTTGAATGAATTTTCTCCACTACTAGCACTTAGCGAACACATATCGTCATATCTGTTGCTATGAAAAATAAAAAACCGGACAACGAGCATTCACAAAAAAAACTGTCGCTGTCAAGTGTCAACATATTTTCCGCTTGTGCTTTGAATGTTTTGAATTGAATTGAGTATTTTAGGTTATTTTAACTTATTCGAAAATAATATCGGACTTGTAATGGCTGTTGTAATGTAACAGTCCCTAAGTGGAGTTCATGATACTACTAAAACCGCAGTTTTCAGCGAAACGATATTGTTAACGTTTGAATCTGTTTAATAAAATACAGGTTGGTTTGAAGTGCATTTATTTCAATTTCCATAAAACTTTAAAGAAACATCACTGTAGGTAAACGTGTAGACAAGGTGTAGGACTTTGGCACGTAAAAAAGTGTTTAAGTAGTTTAATTAAAGTAAGTAATTTAATCATAATAAATACAGGTAAAAGATTTCGAAACGTTGTCAACTTTATTGTTTGTTCGAAGTAGATTTTGTCTCATTCGCACATTTTTAGATGACACGCAATTAAAAATGACTCTTACGGCTTGAGCATAAGGTACAATTCAGCAACAGTGTGTTAATTTATACTGATGAAGGGGTTTTTAACTTGTCGGCAATAGCTTAGTAATAGATACAGCATGTAGAAAATGTTAAAAACGAAAAAATGTTTCTTGTGACTAAACTACTGGATATTTTTCATTGATATTTTACAGGCAGACTGGGAACGTTACTGAAGGGTTGTGGCAATGAGACCAGGAGACTTTTATACAGGCGTTTATTAAGCATTCTCACACTTTATATCACATTATCACACTTCAACAGATAGTTTTCCTAATATAACTCTATGACAACCTTTCGATACCACGGCTTTACAATGAATACGTCAAACTACAGATGTGCAGGCAGATTGACATAATCAAACTCACTTGAATTCCGAATGTACCATAGAGCAGAGCATATAGGTTAGAAACCTCCCTCAACACACCCCCTCAATCTGCTGCACATGCTAACCATACTGACTAAAACAGTTTTCTACCTACCAGTACAACATCAGGATAAATTTCGAATCACCTGCCAAACTTATAGACTTCTTAAGTCCTACCAAGTTACATTAACCTTTAACCCAACCCAGGAACCTAACTTTAACCTAACTCAGACGACACATACAATAATCCAAACCAAAGACCTAACTAACTAAACATCAGACTAAACCACAAGAAATATCAAAATACACTTGGATATCAAAAACATTTCATTTTAAATGATGATTCATTTACTTTCTAATCCCACCCACACCCCCTTAAATGAATCATTATTTAACGCACCCCCTTAACGAACACAAGCACCCCCTTAATTCTATATTCTATCTTCTAATAAACTTCTTCATCTGTATCTCTATCTTCTTCTCATAAAATAATTCTTCTCAAAACTATCTCGCTCCTGTTGAGGGAGGTTTCTAACCTATATGCTCTGCTCTATGATACATTCGGAATTCAAGTGAGTTTGATTATGTCAATCTGCCTGCACATCTGTAGTTTGACGTATTCATTGTAAAGCCGTGGTATCGAAAGGTTGTCATAAAGTTATATTAGGAAAACTATCTGTTGAAGTGTGATAATGTGATATAAAGTGTGAGAATGCTTAATAAACGCCTGTATAAAAGTCTCCTGGTCTCATTGCCACAACCCTTTAGGTTATGGGCCCAGGCTAGAGGATGTGGCCCTATAGAGACCGGGAGTGAAAATAATAAGAGAAATAGTGAGTTTTGCATTTGAGATGATTATTTTGAAATAACATATAACTGACAGAGTTGCATAGAGGCCTTAGCAACGGAGTTTGTTGACAAAATAGTGTTGCTAAGGGCAATAAAATGAAAGTGTCAACAGATAAATAATGATTACAAATAAAATAAAATGAGGAATGATTTAAATTATGAAATGATTAAGCTGGTGAAAATCTTATGAAGGTGAATTTTATCTGAATTTTAAAATTGAATTTGAAATTACACTTTTGGCCGTGGAAAGTAGTATGATGAAGAAAATATGGTGAGAATAAATGGACTGAAGATGAACAAACAAGAGAAGAGGAAACAAGTTAAAATTCAACAGATAGGAATGAAGGGTGTCGAGAAGGTGGAAAAAGAAGAAATAGAATTATTAGAGAAACAAACGAAGGTAGAACAAACGACAGTCGAACAAATGAAGAAAGAACAAGTGACGGTGAAGAAACAAATGATGGTGAAATAAATGAAATGAAGAAAAGTGAAGAAATTGTTTTGAGAGGAATCTGTTGTGAAGCAATATTTATCTTTTTGGAATAAGTTTATTTTTGAAGATGATATTTTTGACAATTATTGTATGATGAGTTCGAGCAGGAGGTTTATAATAGTGAAAAAGATAAGGAGGAAGAAGTTTTATAAAGATGATGAAGTTGAGAAGAAGAAGGTTTTATAATGCAATGATGATGAATAAGTAGGAAGTTTTTTTATGATGATGAGATCGAGTGGGAGAAAAATAGAAGAAGTTTTTTATGATGATGATTCGAGTGGGAGAAATGTAGAAGAAGTTTTATAATGATGATGAGTCGAGTGGGAGTAAAGTAAAAGAAGTTTTATAATGAAGATGATGTTGAGTGGGAGTAAAGGTTTATAAAGAAGATGTCGAGTAGGAGAATTTAATGAAGATGTTGAGAAGGAGAGGTTTTAAAATAGAAGATGTCGAGAAGGAGAGGTTTTATAGAAGATGTCGAGAAGGAGATTTTATATGAAGAGGTAGAGAAGGAGTAATTTTATAATATTGAAGAAGTTGAGTAGGAGCGAGATAGTTTTAAGAAGAATTACTTTATGAGAAGAAGATAGAGATAGAGATGAAGAAGTTTATTAGAAGATAGAATATAGAATTAAGGGGATGCTTGTGTTCGTTAAGGGGATGCGTTAAATAATGATTCATTTAAGGGGGTGTGGGATTAGAAAGTAAATGAATCATCATTTAAAATGAAATATTTTTGATATCCAAGTGTATGTTTGTGATATCCGCGTGTATTTTGATAATTCTTTGGTTGAGTTTGATGTTTAGTTAGTTAGGTCTTTGGTTTGGATTATTGTATGTGTCGTCTGAGTTAGGTTAAAGTTAGGTTCCTGGGTTGGGTTAAAGGTTAATGTAACTTGGTAGGACTTAAGAAGTCTATAAGTTTGGCAGGTGATTCGAAATTTATCCTGATGTTGTACTGGTAGGTAGAAAACTGTTTTAGTCAGTATGGTTAGCATGTGCAGCAGATTGAGGGGGTGTGTTGAGGGAGGTTTCTAACCTATATGCTCTGCTCTATGGTACATTCGGAATTCAAGTGAGTTTGATTATGTCAATCTGCCTGCACATCTGTAGTTTGACGTATTCATTGTAAAGCCGTGGTATCGAAAGGTTGTCATAGAGTTATATTAGGAAAACTATCTGTTGAAGTGTGATAATGTGATATAAAGTGTGAGAATGCTTAATAAACGCCTGTATAAAAGTCTCCTGGTCTCATTGCCACAACCCTTTAGGTTATGGGCCCACGCTAGAGGCCGGGAGACCGGGAGTGAAAATAATAAGAGAAAAAGTGAGTTTTGCATTTGAGATTATTATTTTGAAATAACATAGAATAGAAGTTTTGGAGAAACAAGAGATAGTAAAACAAATGACAGTCAAACGAAGGTAGAACAAGTGACAATGAAACAAATGAAAGTGAAGAAAGTTATGGAAAATTTTATTATTTTGTGAAGAACTGTTTTTTGGAATAAGTTTATTTTGAAGAAGTCTTTTGGCGAGTATTTTATGATGGAGGAGGTCGAGCAGGAGGCAAAGAATAGTCGAGCAGGAGTTACATGATGATGAAGTTTAGAAGAAGAAGGTTTTATAATGTAATGATGATGAAGAAGGAAGAAGTTTTTTAGGATGATGAATCGAGTGGGAGAAAAGAAGTTTTTTAATGATGATGTGTCGAGTGGGAGAAAAATGTAGAAGTTTTATAATGATGATGAGTCGAGTGGGAGAAATGTAGAAGAAGTTTTATAATGATGATGAGTCGAGTGTGAGAAAAGTAGAAGAAGTTTTATAATGAAGATGATGTTGAGTGGGAGTAAAGGTTTATAAAGAAGAAGTCGAGTAGGAGAATTTAATGAAGATGTTGAGAAGGAGAGGTTTTATACAGAAGACGTCGGGAAGGAGAGGTTTAATAGAAGATGTCGAGAAGGAGATTTTATATAGAAGAGGTAGAGAAGGAGTAATTTTATAATATTGAAGAAGTTGAGTAGGAGCGAGATAGTTTTGAGAAGAATTATTTTATGAGAAGAAGATAGAGATAGAGATGAAGAAGTTTATTAGAAGATAGAAAATAGAATTAAGGGGGTGCGTTAAATAATGATTCATTTAAGGGGGTGTGGGATTAGAAAGTAAATGAATCATCATTTAAAATGAAATGTTTTTGATATCCAAGTGTATTTTGATTGCGTATTTTGATTTGATTCTTGTGGTTTAGTCTGATGTTTAGTTAGTTAGGTCTTTGGTTTGGATTATTGTATGTGTCGTCTGAGTTAGGTTAAAGTTAGGTTCCTGGGTTGGGTTAAAGGTTTATGTAACTTGGTAGGACTTAAGAAGTCTATAAGTTTGGCAGGTGATTCGAAATTTATCCTGATGTTGTACTGGTAGGTAGAAAACTGTTTTAGTCAGTATGGTCAGCATGTGCAGCAGATTGAGGGGGTGTGTTGAGGGAGGTTTCTAACCTATATGCTCTGCTCTATGATACATTCGGAATTCAAGTGAGTTTGATTATGTCAATCTGCCTGCACATCTGTAGTTTGACGTATTCATTGTAAAGCCGTGGTATCGAAAGGTTGTCATAAAGTTATATTAGGAAAACTATCTGTTGAAGTGTGATAATGTGATATAAAGTGTGAGAATGCTTAATAAACGCCTGTATAAAAGTCTCCTGGTCTCATTGCCACAACCCTTTAGCT
Source organism: Agriphila tristella (assembly GCA_928269145.1). Lineage (NCBI taxonomy): Eukaryota > Metazoa > Arthropoda > Insecta > Lepidoptera > Crambidae > Agriphila > Agriphila tristella. The sequence goes on along the minus strand of OV743431.1, from coordinate 19,416,380 downwards.
CCTACTCAACTTCTTCAATATTATAAAATTACTCCTTCTCTACCTCTTCTATATAAAATCTCCTTCTCGACATCTTCTATTAAACCTCTCCTTCCCGACATCTTCTATTTTAAAACCTCTCCTTCTCAACATCTTCATTAAATTCTCCTACTCGACATCTTCTTTATAAACCTTTACTCCCACTCGACTCATCATCATTATAAAACTTCTTCTACATTTCTCCCACTCGACTCATCATCATTATAAAACTTCTACATTTTTCTCCCACTCGACACATCATTCTAAAAAACTTCTTCCTTCTTCATCATCATTACATTATAAAACCTTCTTCTCAACTTCATCATCATATAACTCCTGCTCGACCATTCTTTGCCTCCTGCTCGACCTCCTCCATCATAAAATACTCGCCAAAAGACTTCTTCAAAATAAACTTATTCCAAAAAACAGTTCTTCACAAAATAATAAAATTTTCCATAACTTTCTTCACTTTCATTTGTTTCACCGTCACTTGTTCTACCTTCGTTTGACTGTCATTTGTTTTACTATCTCTTGTTTCTCCAAAACTTCTATTTCCTTCTATTTCTCCATCTTCTCGACACCCTTCATTCCTATCTGTTGAATTTTAACTTGTTTCCTCTTCTCTTGTTTGTTCATCTTCAGTCCATTTATTCTCACCATATTTTCTTCATCATACTACTTTCCACGGCCAAAAGTGTAATTTCAAATTCAATTTTAAAATTCAGATAAAATTCACCTTCATAAGATTTTCACCAGCTTAATCATTTCATAATTTAAATAATTCCTCATTTTATTTTATTTGTAATCATTATTTATCTGTTGACACTTTCATTTCATTGCCCTTAGCAACACTATTTTGTCAACATACTCCGTTGCTAAGGCCTCTATCCAACTCTGTCAGTTATCTCAAACTAATCATCTCAAATGCAAAACTCACTTTTTCTCTTATTATTTTCACTCCCGGTCTCTATAGGGCCACAACCTCTAGCGTGGGCCCATAAACTAAAGGGTTGTGGCAATGAGACCAGGAGACTTTTATACAGGCGTTTATTAAGCATTCTCACACTTTATATCACATTATCACACTTCAACAGATAGTTTTCCTAATATAACTCTATGACAACCTTTCGATACCACGGCTTTACAATGAATACGTCAAACTACATGTGAGAGAAAATAAAAGAAAAGATGGCAATGTGAGATATTTATTCATTTATTTCAATATCGTGGTTATGACTGTCTAAATTTATTATAATTTTATTACACTATTATTACTGTCATAAAAGGAGTAATACTTAACTACATTACCAGACAGTTCAGAGCACCGATCCGACAGAGTGCCGTGTCCGACAGTTGGACAACGTCTGAGCTATCGACAACTGCGCAAGCCGTTTTTATACACGTGCGCAAACAAGCCCGGTGGCGTGATGGCGTAGTGGGGAGGCGCACGTGCACACAGTTGTTTTACGAGTCGTTTAGCGACTTTTATTTATAAATTACATTGATAAAATTCATTACTTGTAACAATTATATTAATTGTAATAAAAATATACTAATTACATTGTTTTTTATTTATTTACTAAGAAAAAGACGTGCCTTCTCCCACACGACCATCCTGACGAGCAGCCTTAATAAGGCTCGCGAATTATACTAAACAAGCCTTTCATTAGAACATAAATTATGGCCAAATCATATGACCGTAAAGCTAAATTTACATAGGCAGCAACGAATTATCGTCAAATCACATGACTCTAACGCTAAATAATATAGCAACTAATTATAGTCAAATCACATGACCGTAAAGCTAAATCACATAGTAACTAAGGTATGGTCAAATCACATGACCGTAAAGCTAAATTACATAGCAACTAAGGTATGGTCAAATCACATGACCGTGAAGCTAAATCACATAGTAACTAAGGTATGGTCAAATCACATGACCGTAAAGCTAAATCACATAGTAACTAAGGTATGGTCAAATCACATGACCGTAAAGCTAAATCACATAGCAACTAAGGTATGGTCAAATCACATGACCGTGAAGCTAAATCACATAGCTTGTAATTATGGTCAAATCACATGACCGTCAAGCTAAATCACATAGCTTCTAATTATGGTCAAATCACATGACCGTCAAGCTAAATCACATAGCTTCTAATTATGGTCAAATCACATGACCGTCAAGCTAAATCACATAGCTTCTAATTATGGTCAAATCACATGACCCAATTCACTTTTAACACAATGAAACCTTCAATGGGAGATAACCCTTTTTTTATAAAAAAAATAAACTACATAACAATAATCTCCATTGGTAAACAAAACAACAAATTTTAAAACCCTTAAATGTATAGTAAGGACTTATTACAAATCACTCGTATTTTATAATAAGGATCTTTGTAATGGGATGTGATACTGAGGAACTAATGGTGCCACAAGCGACAGTCCCAAAATAATTTGATTGGTTGTTTCAAATGTCTAATGTCATTTCTGACATATTTTATTAACCAATCAAAAGCACTGACCAATCACAAACACAAGCAGCGGCCAGGTCACTGGCGCCGCTGGCGCCATCTGAGATTAGCTTTGCGTGATACACCTCATTGTCCGAGACACGCAAGCGCCCACAATTCAGGATCATCAGAGCCCCAGGTGTACGTCATCTGGATAATCATGGACATCAATCAGCAGACACTGTAACAATTGAACATCTTAGGAATCTTATAAAAAAAAACATAAGCTTTTATTTTTCAAATAGTGTGTAAGGGTGAGTTGTTGTATGTGAGTAAGTGCATGTGTTGTGTAGGTATTATAATATAAAATAGTAGCAGAGCTTTGGTCATACTACTTCCACGAGAGCATGGAGAACTTTCGATCCAATGTTCTATATTACTCAGATAGTTGTAATTGCTTCGGTTAAATAAGCCACGAGGGCATGGCAAACTTGCAATATTATTCATTGCACATAAATTATATAGTACTACCTCGGTAATAAGCCACATGGGCACGGCGAACTTGATCATATTATTTATTTCTTACTTAGTAGTACCTAGGTAAAAAGCCGTTATAAAGTTTATATGGCACGGCATTTACCAGAATCTTGCGGCCTCGGTATAAATCTCCTCAATGGCACGGCCAACTGGTAATATTCTTTATTGCTCAGTATACAGTGAACATCTGGCCAGGAGTCAGTGTATAAAGAGAAATAAGATAACCAGGTTAAGGAGATCAGTCTGTCTCCAACGATTTTGTCACCTCGCCTTCTATTACAGGGGAGTGACCTAAAATTATCACGAACCACAGTTCGCAACACATCCGACACATCCGATTATTATTATACGTTATAGTTTATTCATAAAAATAAATATCATAGTGATCTTGAAGAGTGACGAACATCAATATAGTAAAAAACACTACTGCCACTAATGGGCATCATTCTCAAAATATTACAACATCTAAAACTCGTAGAAGTAAGTGAAGACTAAGTTTGAGTAATTTGCAAACTAAAACATCCAACAACCCTCATCTGATTGTAACCTGCATCTTTGTGTCAAATACTGACAAAACGGGTTCAGAAAAAGATATTCAAGAATACCTTACCAATTTCATTTTATATGAATGTAAAACACCCTTTTGTACAGCATAAAAACAACCAGTATTAACTTCAACTTTATCCTGTTTACGAAAAACTTAAACATCAACGCAAAACTTAAATTATTCACGAAATCTTTAAGTATCAACATCACTTAGAAAATCATACTCACTTTTCTTTTTAATCAGAATCACTACTTATTTGGTAAGATCTGCTGCCACAATAGTACAGTAAAGTACAATTGCACAGTAAAAGCACAGTAAAATATTTAAATCTTAATAATTTACTACTATATATAATGAAAAGCGATTACGAATGTTGAGGATTTTTTTTGTCTACCCACACTCTGTATTAACACCAGAAACAAATTATAGGATATGCATGTACTAAATTGAGGGAATGAATCGAATTTCTATTCAAAACTCATGTCTGTATCATAATAATAATTCATAATTTAACTTAACTTTCTCTTGAATATTAAAAATAAACATAGGAAGACCGTTGTTACAAGTTCTTGTAATTTTCAACTGTATATTGTATGTACACAGTCCTCTGCAACAATGTTTTTTTTGCAGAAATTCTATTGAAAAACATCCCTATTAAAAAAGTTTGTATCCAGCAGGGATCAAAACAAAATACAGTGCTGTAAGTAAGGCATCAACCAGTGATGAACTAAAACAATTGTTTAAAAGATCTAATAAAATCCAGGGATTGGAAGCGATCCTTCCCTTGCTTGGATCCTTTTAAGCACAGGATAACGCTCCACACCAGCTCCGACACGAACAATTGCTGCACAAGAAGAGAACCCTTGTTTCCAAAGACCAAAAGAGTTCCTGTTTTGAAGAGGGAAATTACTGAAATAAAAATTGCCTTTAAAAACATTTTGCTGACTTACTCCACACAATTTTTAAGGCACAAATTGATATCTGCAATCAGAACTGCATGCACAAAAATTGTTTTAATGATCAATTTATAGGTAACAATCATTTCAAGTTATCTCTGTTGTAAAAAAATAATAAATATCAGTAAGTTATTTGTCAGACTTTAATTTATTTTATTATAGGTTCTATACACACAATTTTAGCCAGAAAAGAATCCCACTGGTTCTATTGAGCATGAGCAGTTCTACCAAAGAAGTAATAAGACTTTTTCTCATTAGTGCTATGATTTGATACGAAGAACAATTGTAAACTGTAATTGTAAAGGCACAGCTTATTTCACATTGAAATTTCTCTCAGCAGGCCGGTCTTTCTTTCTTTTCACTAAAATAATATTTGTAACTTAAAACTGACTGACTTTTCCGTTTTATTATTAAACCCTTCAAGTTTCGAAGCACAATGCTACTAGGTTGTGATGTCACAAAATGTACAAAATATCTTAAAATTGTCTTTTCACTGACCAAAGAGTAAGGAAGGGAAAGGCCTTATTGGCTAATTTGATATATTTTAAGACCAAATTGAATTGAACATTTTTTTCTACGGAAAGCTAAAATTATTTCTTATATCAGTACTTATACTATTATTCAATTGCACGTTTTAAATCTCACTATTAAGGGTGCATGATAGGAAAACATGGCTTGCGCGGGCCACATTTCCATATAACAAAACAAAAAGTTGTAGCCACACAAAAAAACATACGACAAATTAAGGAGACTATCCAGTAGCCACAAGTATCAAACTGCGCACAACCCTCACAGACGACTGCCAAAAAAAAACAGAATATCAAAAGCGCTTGTCGCGGGTACTTTCGGCGCAAATAACAGCGGAAACGCACTGAATTCTACATCAAAGTACACTGCAAAGTGCAACGCACTGTGCAGTTGTTCCAATAACTTTTTTCCAAGAAAGATAATGATGAAAAAACAACGAAAAACATCGCAAAAGTACAGAAGTGAGGTTATTTCCATACTCTTTACAAGTAAAGAAAAAGAGAGACAAGTGATTCCGCATAACGGAGCCTTAAATACCATAAATCGAACATCATCCAGCAGATATCCCATATAAGTAGTCCGTAGTCACAGTTGCAAAATCACGGCCACTTGGTGGTACACTCGCACACTCGTGCAAGGCACATGGAAAATTATATATTCTAGTCTAGACAATTCACACCAATCATTTAGTTCCAGTTCCAAGCTAAGCAAAGCTTGTACTGTGGTTACTAAACAACGGGTAAAAATATAGAAATATTAAAAAAGAATTAATCTGTGGCTAACTCCGCATCACAAAATTATGTATACCAGGATTCGAACCCAGGATCTTCGTATCAAAGTATACTTATTTTACGAAACATATAGCACTCTTTGCGCAGCATTTGCGTCATCATTTTCTACGCCAAATTCTACTTGATTTTTTATAATATCACAAGAAAACGTCATTATTTTTGACTTGATGACCAAATGATAACAATTTGGTAAAATCTACGGGTACTTATAAAAATGTAAAATTTATGGGTACTTATCACCAATTTGTCGGTCAACCGGGAATTGATTCACTTTTTCAGGCTTCACTCCACTGTTCATGTCTTTTCAAAACACCCAGGATGATGACTCAGATCCATAATTGGTCACTCGACTTGTACTTCAACATCGAGTCTCTAACGTGGCGGATTCTACAGCAAGCATTTAGATATATTCCTGGAACATAAAAATTCGTAGGCGTAGTATATGTAATCCAACTAGGTTAGATCTCACTTCTGATGTGAGAGAAAATAAAAGAAAAGATGGCAATGTGAGATATTTATTCATTTATTTCAATATCGTGGTTATGACTGTCTAAATTTATTATAATTTTATTACACTATTATTACTGTCATAAAAGGAGTAATACTTAACTACATTACCAGACAGTTCAGAGCACCGATCCGACAGAGTGCCGTGTCCGACAGTTGGACAACGTCTGAGCTATCGACAACTGCGCAAGCCGTTTTTATACACGTGCGCAAACAAGCCCGGTGGCGTGATGGCGTAGTGGGGAGGCGCACGTGCACACAGTTGTTTTACGAGTCGTTTAGCGACTTTTATTTATAAATTACATTGATAAAATTCATTACTTGTAACAATTATATTAATTGTAATAAAAATATACTAATTACATTGTTTTTTATTTATTTACTAAGAAAAAGACGTGCCTTCTCCCACATACAGATGTGCAGGCAGATTGACATAATCAAACTCACTTGAATTCCGAATGTACCATAGAGCAGAGCATATAGGTTAGAAACCTCCCTCAACAGTTACTAGATATACGAAATTTAATTTATTGTTGCATTGACCTCTCCACTTTGTATATCCGCTCTCTTCTACACCAACAAAAGTGCTACGGCTACCGCATCACATACATACTGCTGTATATATCTATAGATTCTATGAGAACTACACAATGTCGAGCGAAGCAGGCATGCCTACGAAGTTTGCTAGACTGCACGTACGCGCTGAGCAGTGTGAAGTTGTTTCAATATGTGACGACAGCTGTTTTGAAACAACAAGTGTTTTGCCTTTATTTGTGTTTTTGTGTTAAAAATTTGTTTAAATTTCAGTTTAATGATTGATAATGTTTTTTTGTGATGGATTAAAATGTTTATTCACTGTGTGATCTGTGAAAGTGTCCACGAGTTGAGTCGATCCAAGAGAAATACAAAATAGCCCTTTCCTTGCACTTGCAGTCCGGTAATAAACCTCTTCATTTCAGTATTTTGCAAATAAATACAATTATGTATTCAATTTATCGTACCTAATTTCGTCGTGGACTCGTTTATATTGTTGGTTGTTCTTATAAAATTAAATAAGTAAGGTTGGTTTTGCGTCTTTCATTTGAACGATAAGGTGATAGGATTGGAATTGTCTAGCAAAAGCTCAGGAACGCTATTATTTTGTGAAATGATTTAGATATTTATTATGAGTGACACATTTTAAACGAGAAATTTAGTTTTGATTATACAATAAATTAAATTCGATAAAGTCACGCCATCTAACATTTTGTGTCGAACTAATTTATGAATAATTATGTAAGCTTAAGGGTTGTGCTTTTGGTGCTTTTTTGCGAGTTATCAATAGATAACTAATTCATAAATTAGTCTAGATAGCGCTGGGCGGTGTCGCATCTATATTTTGGTAAAGATCATCGTATGAAAGAGAAACTGTGAGATGCATTGTTTTTTCTGCTTGTATTGAGCCGGTAAAAAAATTGCTTGATTTGAGGGTTCGGGCTTGCTCTACTCTGTAGGCCTAGGCACGCCACTGCACACGAGCTCCAGTAGAATGCTCCTATAGAGGTAGGTAGTACTGACCCGCAGCTCGTGCAGGCGCACGCTCGCCTTGGCCTGTATCTGTATCATGTGCTTGAGCAGCGCGCGGTTGTGCCGCAGCGGCGCGTGGTGCACCTTCACCAGGAACAGCGCGAGCCTGCACACGAGCTCTGTGTGATCTCCGCGATCAAGCAGCGCGGGTAGCGTGCGCACCACGTCGCACGCCGCGCTGAACGGTAGCAGGAGTAACGCTTCTTCTAGGTCACTGGAAAGTAAAACATACATGAAGTACCTAGCAAAATAAAGAATTTTAAAAGAAAAATGATTTGTAACGTAGCAAGTCGCTATTTAATTAAATTAATGATCTTGAGGAGTGCCCCTTCTGTACTTGTACTAATATGTATTCTGTGACCGAGCCTAGAGATTAGTAATTGCACTAAGCCAGTGCGCCATCGAGATCCTCAATTTACGCAGGCAGGACCTCACATCACAACTCACCTAGAACGTATCTTCTTGACCGTTTCGAGCAAGAAGTCTTCGGACGTGGTGCAGTTGTACGCGGCCATCAGGATGGGCGGCTGCACGGGCTGGCCGCGCGCCTCTTCAACCTCGCGCTTGTACTCCGCGCTCACTGACAAACATTCCATTATGGAGTCCGCCTGAGGAAACATTATTGTCATGTGTAATTATGAGTTCGTCATGAAAAGAGTATAAAAATCTGTAATTTATAAAAAACTTCAGATAAAACAATGCTTTGATAGAATTATTAAACATCTTGTATAACAAAATTAAACGATTATAATAACTTACAGCTTTTTCAGCCCCGATTGTTTTCTTAGTAGGCATATTCAAACCAGGTAAACCAGGTACAGGAGCCTAAAAAACAAAATAGTCAGATTTAATTGATATCTATTTATTATTAAAAGGGTCTATCTATACAGACAACGTCACAGATTGGAGCGTGTAAGGGATCGTCCTAATAAAACGCGATTACGCGATCATCGCAAGTTCGCGCGAATTTTAGTCGTACGAATCCACGACACTCATGTCGAATAGGTGTCCTAATGAGCGGTTTTCAAAAGGCAGTTTAAGAAAAAAAAGTAGTTCATAAAATAGAACTAGATGTCGTTGTACTTAGTAGGTAGCTTTTTATGAAAAATATGAAATGTAATTACTTTTTTATTATGCGTTTGTTGAGTACATACAAACCACATGGTTTGTTGCTTTGTGCGTTGGTTGTCCGATGACGTGTTACGAAGAACTTTTCTGTGACCAATATGACCATTAGTGGGAAATAATATTAAAAAAATCGAATTAGTTGAAGTAACGCCATCTGTCGACATAAAATTATACTAAAATTCTCAGCTGTCAGAAAACCGCTCATTGGCATTCGCGCGATAATCGCGTCGCGTCATCGGTACGTTATGGTCGCGTCGTTAATTCACGCGATGATGGTTCGCGTTGTATTAGGACACAAATTTCTTGTCATCGCGCGAACACGCTATGATCACGTGTAGTCGCGTTCTATAACGACGATCCCTAAAAGAAAGAACAGACGAAAGTGCACCTTAATGTCTTGAGATAAGGTTCATCTTTGTAAAAAGTTCAGGTATTTTGTTTGGTATGAATGTTCAGACGAAATGGTCTGAAAATTGTCGGCGTCTTACGTGCGAGTCCCCCGTGGCGAGCCCCTCCTCCTGCTCGTCGGTGTCCCCCAGCACGAGCGGCTCGTCGGTGCGCGCGTACAGGCGCAGCGCGCGCGAGTACTCACACGATGTGCTACACAATAGTATGGCGGCGACGTACGTGCGAGTCCCCCGTGGCGAGCCCCTCCTCCTGCTCGTCGGCGTCGCCCAGCACGAGCGGCTCGTCGGTGCGCGCGTACAGGCGCAGCGCGCGCGAGTGCTCACACGATGTGCTACACAATAGTATGGCGGCGACGTACGTGCGAGTCCCCCGTGGCGAGCCCCTCCTCCTGCTCGTCGGCGTCGCCCAGCACGAGCGGCTCGTCGGTGCGCGCGTACAGGCGCAGCGCGCGCGAGTGCTCACACGATGTGCTACACAATAGTATGGCGGCGACGTACGTGCGAGTCCCCCGTGGCGAGCCCCTCCTCCTGCTCGTCGGCGTCGCCCAGCACGAGCGGCTCGTCGGTGCGCGCGTACAGGCGCAGCGCGCGCGAGTGCTCACACGATGTGCTACACAATAGTATGGCGGCGACGTACGTGCGAGTCCCCCGTGGCGAGCCCCTCCTCCTGCTCGTCGGCGTCGCCCAGCACGAGCGGCTCGTCGGTGCGCGCGTACAGGCGCAGCGCGCGCGAGTGCTCACACGATGTGCTACACAATAGTATGGCGGCGACGTACGTGCGAGTCCCCCGTGGCGAGCCCCTCCTCCTGCTCGTCGGCGTCGCCCAGCACGAGCGGCTCGTCGGTGCGCGCGTACAGGCGCAGCGCGCGCGAGTGCTCACACGATGTGCTACACAATAGTATGGCGGCGACGTACGTGCGAGTCCCCCGTGGCGAGCCCCTCCTCCTGCTCGTCGGCGTCGCCCAGCACGAGCGGCTCGTCGGTGCGCGCGTACAGGCGCAGCGCGCGCGAGTGCTCACACGATGTGCTACACAATAGTATGGCGGCGACGTACGTGCGAGTCCCCCGTGGCGAGCCCCTCCTCCTGCTCGTCGGCGTCCCCCAGCACGAGCGGCTCGTCGGTGCGCGCGTACAGGCGCAGCGCGCGGTCGCCGCCGCAGGTCGCCGCGTGCAAGCCCCCCGCGCCCACGGACAGGCCCCAACACTCCCCCGCATGTCCCTGTACACACGATAACAGGGCCCTTAGGCTCGGTTGCACCATCTTGATTTAACTTTAACAGTACATGAGACAAGCTAAGCCAGTGCTCAAAAGTGGAACTAAGGTAGTATCACATATTGTTACCTAGGTTACGCCATAGACGACAGCGACGCTGTCACCGAGTCAGATAAGTTTGTATCTTTAAAGTTAAGGTTAAGTCAAGATGGTGCAACCCAGCCAGTGTGCCCGCACACGCACGCACAGGCTTTACGGCCCGGCCACAGCCAACCGCGGGGCCGTCCGCGCGGCAAGCCAATTCAATAATCACCGCACGCTATTTCGATGGCGGCCTCTCAGCTCCGCGCAGTGATTATCGAATTCGCTTGCCGCGTCGTCCGCCGCGGCGGGCTGTGGCCGGGCCGTTATGTCGGAGCGATTATTATTCGTTATTTAGTCTATTGTTCAATGAAATCACTGGTTTGGCTGTGGCTTGACGGCACGGCACAACGCGCACACACACAAACGCAGGACGACAAAGATTTTCAAAATGGAAACTACCATAGCCTTCTCTATTGTCTACTAGAGAAGGCTATGGTAGTTACCTAGTAAATAGAAAAGGAAAGCGACAACAAGACATGTATAATTGAATAAAGGTTGCAATTACTGGATTATAACTTTATTCAACAAAGAAATTAAGTTAATCTTACGTTAAGTGTGATGATGTTGTCATAACTGTCAGCGTCCCACTGCTTCACCTTCCCATCTTTAGAAGCAGTGAAGAAATAATGTGTTCCAGGTACGAACTGTAAAGCGGTGACCGAGTCGTTGTGTGCGAATATCGACTTGTGGCAGTCGCCAAAGTCCATGCCCCAAATTTTGACGTTGCGATCCGCTGAACCAGTCGCGATTATGTTGGAGTCGTAACTTATATCGAGACATAGCACTGGCAATTTGTGCCCGTACAGGGATAAATAAAACTGTAAAAAAAAACATTTTACAAGGATAAGCAAGTGATTCAAACAAACATAAGTAAATGTAATAAAAATTTAACAAATGTAGTTTGTATTAGATTAGGAACAAAGGTTTTAAACGCGATTTTAACTAAACATAGGTGTTGAACACCTACCTTTTTCCCGACGTTTCGACCGAGTTGCATCGGCCGTGGTCAGTCAGCCCGTGACTTGTGTGTGTTCCTAATCTAATAAAATGCAACGCGAAAGTTTAAAGTAGTTTGTGTGCTCTTTACCTTAAAAGTATCTAGAAAAAATATTTTGACCGTAGAATCCATGAGTGCAACTGCGATAAATTTACTGTTTGGGCTTATTTTAACAGCTAATACAGATTCTTCCAACTCTAGTGTTTTAGTATGCAGCAACGATAAAACCTAAAAATAATAATTAATAGGTAATCAATATACAATCAATAGTGTGCCTACCCACACTAACAGGTTTTTTTTTAAATATTATTTTACCTTTGCTTTCGATTCACCTGTAGGATCTTCTATTAGTTCAAATTGCCATAGTTTTACTGTTTTATCTGCTCCGCCAGAGTAACAACCAAGCTGTAAAACGAAAATTATAGTAGTTATATATTATAGTAGTATTGGCTGCAGCTTTTATAAATTTAAACGCAATCGGGAATGTAATATTTTTGTTGCTTTAGTAATGTATAACAATATTCTAATCTTTGTTAATATTATCTTTGTTTAATATTTGTTTAAGAATTATCTTTTTTTATTGTTCATAATATTCTTTTTCAAAGTAATAAGTACAAGTTTAAAACTGTAATTAATTAATATTTTAAATTTGTTTAAAATTTTATAAAAACCTTTAGATATAGTTACTAATTTATAGAAAAGCTAGTGTTCATTATCAATGTTGAGTATACCTGTAATAGAAATCATACACATCAAAGCATGGCTTAGCGAATGAAATATTGTGTAATAATACTGTATGCATTTTGTTGGTGTACCAATAAAATAAAATAAAATAAAATAAAATAAAATAAAATAAAAAAGTAGTGTTGTCATGAAATGAGTGGCCTCCTAAGCCAATATACAGATCAATAATCTTTTCGTTTATCGTACGATCGTAGCTTTTGGCTTTAACAATAAGTTCGAAACATCCAAGCACTTCAGCAACTGTTGCGCTACGCCCATTTAAGACCATCAGCACTATAATGCCACTTACCATGTTGGGAGTGAGCCCGACGCTCGTGCAGTCGGCCGTGTGCGCGGGCACGTGCTCGAGCACGCGGCCCGCGGCCACGTCGGCGACCAGCAGCGCGCCGCCCGCGCACCCCACCAGCGCGTGCCGGTCGCCGGGCGCGAAGCACACGCACGTGGGCCGCCCGCCGCTCACCGGGATCGTGCGGAGACACGACTGGTTCGGCCTTAACATTACATCTCAAATCATTTGTGGTGAGGACACCGACCAAACATCTGTCGACCTTCATGAAAGAAGATTTTTGGCCGAAGACGTTAGTACTATGTATTATATATTCTATGGCCGAAGGGTGTTTTGTACCGACCGACGGTTTCGCGGTCAGATACCGAACACTGCGTTGAGCAACATGTTGCCTAATGTTGCCATGTAATTTAGATATACTTATGTATGTTAGTCTGTAAGGCATATTATATTGTATGGGCCTAGTCGCCCGAATTAAACATATAATTAATATAAAACCCACAGATTACTAAATAGCTACCACCTATTACAAGCTTCAGCACGTATCTTAACAGTTACAGTGACGCAAAGAAGCATTTTTCGGGGTCTCGATGGCGGAAGACGTGGTGCGGAGCTACTGCAAACATGCGCAGTAATCCCTTCAATTTCTCTCACCAATAAAGATTATTGGTGAGAGAAATTGAAGATAGATGATAAGAGACGGTGTTTGATGATGAATATTTACTTGTTACATAGATTTTGTTTTAAAATAATTTGAAACACCACTAGTTGATAACCCTTTCAAGACGAATAAAATGAAAAAGCTCCGCATGATGCGGAAAACTTGTAAACAAATTTCTTCTAGTAACCCAAGGAGAACAATATACATTAATGTAGCGCCCCACCAAGTTCTGTGCTTTTCTTCTAGGTGAATATAACTGTAGGCAAGAGAGCGGTGTACGACCTGAATTGCACTTTATTGCGTCTGGAATAGAGTCGCTATTTATTTAAATGACTTTGCGGAGTGGATCTTTTGTACTTGTACTATTATGTATTCTGTGTTCTTTGTGTCGAATTAAACGTGGGGGCAATTTGGTCTATCTAATGTTACTGACTGGTTAGTTAGATCAAAATTAGTGATCTATATAACTTTTTTAGTTAGGTACATACTTGAAATGTTGGTGTGAGAAAAAAAGGAAAATAACAAGTGTTTGCAAACTTACCTATTCCATAATTTGATTGAATCAGCAGAAGCTGATAGAATAGCTAGATTGTCGGAACTAATAGCTACACAACGTGGCTCTTTCTGGTGGCCAGGTTGTGTTATTTGTTTTAAACATTTGACTGAAACAAAAAGAAAATTTATATTACAATATAATATTACAGACACTATAATTTAAATTAAATTGAATATTTTGATCATACCTTCACTGCCATCATCCATGTTCAAGCTATGTAGTTCAACAGTGTTATTTGCAAGGGTGACGCCCAAACGGAACTCTCCAGTGGTTCCTAATAGAAGGGTCGAAGATTTAATCTTAGCTCCTAATTTAATTGATGTTAACCTTCGAACTTCATCAGTAAGTGTTAGAAGTTCAGCCACTTCTACTGTCTCTGAGTCAGTTTCACCACTTTCCTTTAATTTTCTGTAATAAAACAATGTTGTTTGTTATTTATATATTAGTTTATTTTTTTCTCTCCTTACTGGGAGAGAAAAATAAGGATAACAGCAAAATAATGTGTCATTTTTGCTACTGAATCTCTTGTACAAGGCGAACTTTAGAACCGAAATTGCTTGTGCTAACGAAATAGTAACCGACACGTATTTGGTTAGCAAAGTGACACAGCACCACTCTGACTATACATCAATATTCATCAAAATATTAGGGTTGCTCCCAATAACTTACGCTAACTTTTTCCTTTGCTTTTTTATCCTTTTACCCATTCTAGCTTTAGCTTCTTCATCAGTGCAGAAAGAAAATAGTTCAAGCAACGCATCTGTTCCGTAGCAAGCTAAGACGCTCTGCCCAGGGTCAGTGTGAAGGCCTACAACACGACCTTTACCTCCACGAACTAGAGTACCAACTTGATGACATTGTAAAACCTTAAATTGAATTAGTTATGAAAAAAATTAGTTTGGTATTATACCTAAAAAAATATTGAAAAGTCAGGTAAAAAAGGTTTTATATTTATTTAGTCATTATTGTTAAACCTGCATGGTCAATATTATTGATTGTTTATATCAGTAATCTTATGAGTGCTCCCACACAGCAGTTATACAATGACACCACAGTACATATATAAGTTTTTTCAAACAGTAGAGGAGCTAACGTCACTTAGGCCCTCTTGTCATTGCACTCGGTCGGTTCGCTAGGGTTGGCATTTTCCGGCCGAATCGTGGAATGCTACGCGCGAACGCTATGGAAACAACTGCGACGCGATGTCACAACCCTGACCAAAGTACTGCGAACTTTGCTTAGAGCTCTTAGAGTGACGTCAGCCGTCAAATTCGAACGTTTCCATGGAGCTCTCATACTGTTTGAAACAGGGTTCGAGGATATATATCAATGGATATATATCATGATATATATCCGATATATATCCGATATATATCAAACGAATTTTTGTGATATATATCAATATAAAAATAGTTTAAAAAATTTACAATATTATGTAGATTTTTGCTATTGTATTGCTACTCAGATGGCGTTGATGTAGAGTTAAAACATGCTATTGTTTTGTTTTGCTGTATTATAGTAATTATAACATGAATTTCGCGCGTAAAAATAGCAAAAAAATTTTATAATATTGATGTGTGACGTGTTTGCTTACTATCCAATTGGTGGTGAGGTAATAAATATAAATATATGATATTTATATTTATTACTCAAACATGTAAATGAAAAAAATTAATCAAACATGTAGTGTATAATTATTTTTAATCAAATAATTTTCCACTACTCATAATGGTGATACTAATGATTTTTAACTAATTTGTCAAATAAGTACCTAAAATAACAAAAATATTCTAGTTTTCCTAAATTAATTGATTATGTTTATAAAACACATATGCAAACAGTCATCATCCTCCTACCCTTATCCCAATTTATTTGGGGTCGGTGCACATATGCAAACAGTATACATCAATAATATAATAAAATAATAGTGTGGCTGCAAAAAAAAAAACTTTATAAAGCCGAATATGGTAGATAGGGACCATCAAACTGAATAACTTTTACAATGGGACCAACTCTGAAATCGCGAAAAAAAATCAGCTGTTTCATACATTTTGTAGCGGCGTGATCATACGCTACATAATAAATTAAGAAGAAATGCAGGAGCAACGAAAAGCATATTGAGCGGAGCGGCATCTACCATGCGCCGCACACACTACACAACACGCCGTACAACAATGTTTCACATCGAGTTCACTAGATGGCGGCTGAAGCGGCAAGAAATGACTATCAGTACGGAGAGCGACGAAATAGTATGGAATTCGTACATCTCGCTATCGGAGTTTTCTCAGCGACTTCGCATATATACAACTACCAACCATCAACGGTTGGACCGCGGTCCCCGAGCACAGTCACCCAGCTCGGTGGAAGTACTTCCCTTTTCGCTGAATACCTGGCGAAGCGATACTGCCTCTACATTGGTGACCACCGACACTGGACAGCAGCAACCTTCTGGAGATTGGAGCAACAACAAGGTATCACCCCTCATACGATCGAGATTGGAGCAGCCATCAAGGTCCATGGTCAGCAGAAGAATGCGACTTGGTCCTGCGGCGATGACTTGGACTGGCGGACGACGGCAACAGGGCAGCCCAGCCGGACAGAAATTGGCTTATATCGGCGTGACAGTTCTGCATATGTAGCCATACCGCCCACTGAGAAGCCAGCAGACACGTTCGTCATGATGGAGACTGGAGGATATTATCAGTACTCTATGGACTGGAGCGTTACTGGCCTATGCAAGTCTCTCAAGAGGTGAAAGGGGGGGAGTGATGTAGCGGCGTGATCATACGCTACATAATAAATTAAGAAGAAATGCAGGAGCAACGAAAAGCATATTGAGCGGAGCGGCATCTACCATGCGCCGCACACACTACACAACACGCCGTACAACAATGTTTCACATCGAGTTCACTAGATGGCGGCTGAAGCGGCAAGAAATGACTATCAGTACGGAGAGCGACGAAATAGTATGGAATTCGTACATCTCGCTATCGGAGTTTTCTCAGCGACTTCGCATATATACAACTACCAACCATCAACGGTTGGACCGCGGTCCCCGAGCACAGTCACCCAGCTCGGTGGAAGTACTTCCCTTTTCGCTGAATACCTGGCGAAGCGATACTGCCTCTACACATTTTGATATTTTCGTTATTAATTTTTGTATGAAACAGGTGAAATTTTTTCGCGGTTTCAGAGTTGGTTTGGTCCCATAGTAAAAGTTGTTCAGTTTGATGGTCCCTATCTACGATATTCGGCTTTATAAGGCTTTTACCAAACACCTTGTATAAATATCCGATATATATCACATTTTTGATATATATCGGATATATATCATAAATATCCGATATTTTGATATTTATAATAAATATCGGATATTTTCGAACCCTGGTTTGAAAAAACTTATATATGTACTGTGATGACACTCTCTAACTTTTTTCTTATACATTTTGTGTCAAAATGTTACACTCTGTCATAGAACGTTGTCGTGTTACACAATGTTATATAACGTTAAAAAGCTGCTGTATGGGAGCACACTATGATTTTTTATAGTAAATAAAAATCTTATTTACTAATATTGTAACATTAATGAAGTCTTACAGATGAATCCTCAATATTATCAGTTTCTTCTAATTTCACTATTTCAAGCTGATGAGCGAGTTTTTCTTCATCTTTTACATCACTAGTCCAGTTGAGCTTCCACACCCTGAGCTCCTGGTCCATACTACCTGTCACAAGATACCTCTCCTCCTTCAGCAGAACAGCTGACCAGACCTGTGGGAAACCCATAGCTTGGAATTAGAAATGTTGATACAATTTACTATTGAATTATAAAAGAATAAAGGTTTAACTTATATGGCAAACTATATTCTGTCTGATTTCAATTAATGAGATAATTATAGCCTAGCCTGTTCAAAATTAATTGGTATTTCAATAATTTCTTACCTCCATTTGATGACCACCCAATGTTTTGAAACAGTGTTTTGTTTCAATATCCCAGAACTTGACAAATGTGTCTTTGGACGAGCTTACAATGTAGTTCTTGCCGTTTATGAAAAGCACACTAGTTACAATACCCTTGTGCCCACTGAAGCGAGCCACACCAGTCTCTGATACTACATCCCAGAGAATAACTTCAGTATCCTGATAAATAATAATTTTGTTTTGTGTAAATATAATAGGAATAAAAAGCATTAATAAATAGATAAAGCAGTAGTATTATATTTCCTTTAGGCGCAATTGGTCCAATTCGCAGTTGGTCCAATTATAGTATATTAAGTTTTTGTATACTTATGTTTAAATACAAATTTACTAACTTAAATATTCATATATTTTTGCAACTTATAAGAGTGCAGTAATCGGTTGCGATTGTGATTAGTCACGATTACTATAAAATGTGTTATTTTGTTTAATTTTGGAAATACACTTTTTTGGATCAATCGCAAATTGAACCAACCGCGAATTGGATCAACTGCGAAGTAGACCAACTGCGAATTGGACCAACCGCGATTTGGACCAACTGCGAATTGGATCAACCGTGAATAATGTGAATTGGACCAATCGCGAATTGGACCAATTGCGCCTAAAGGTTATATTTTTGTAAGTTTATTAGATTACCTTAGATCCAGAAACTAATCTATGGCCTTGTTCATCATATTGCAAACAAGTAACGGCCGATTTGTGTCCAGCAAATACACACACAATTTCATTATTTGTCAATTCAAATACATTTATATTTCCATCAACATAACCCACTGCCATATGGTTACCACTAGGACTGGCACACAGTTGGGACACGACTACATTCTCCCCAGGAAGAACTTGCGCCTGAAAGTTTGATATTATCAAGTTCATTATACATAACAGTTCCAAACGAGAGCTACATCTTTTAAAGAAATAAACCGGCCAAGTGCATGTCGGGCCACGTGCAGTAGGGTTCCGTAGTTACCCTATACCATACGATATTTAATACCACTATTATTTTTCGTCAGCAAATATTACTTTGTTTTTCACAGTATTGGTATGAATGACAAAGTTATATTCGTGGTTTTGGAAAATGTGCTATATCTCAAAAACTAATTATTATATCTCGTTCAAACCAATTTTCGTTGAAAGTGTTTATTAAGATCTACAGCATATATTTTTTTTCGATTTTTCGCTTTCTTATTTCAAAAGTTAGAGGGGGGGGACACACATTTTACCACTTTGGCAGTGTTTATCTTTCAAACGGTTGACTTTGAAAAAAAATCGTCTTAGGAACCTCAATGCCATTTTTAAAGACCTAACTATAGATACCCCACATGTATTGGTTTGACCCTTAATCTTTTATTTTTTTATTTTTGTGTTAAATTCGTTTAACAGAATACATCTACCTACCAAGTTTCAACTGTGTAATCCTAATACTTGCGGAATAAAGTGGCTGTGACATACGGACGGACAGACAGACAGACATGACGAATCTATACCTAAGGGTTCCGTTTTTTGCCATTTAGGCTACGGAACCCTAAAAAGGGTCAGAGAGTCAGGTACGGAGGGTAGGATAGTCAGTAATTATTCGAAATATTTACCTTCTCTCCCAATCGCATATCCCAAATAACAACATGTTCGCAAGCGCCCACTGCGATATATCTACCACTTATTCCATTTAAGGAAACGAGTGCGCAGTTACAGTCTGCACTGGCAATAACATTAAATGTTCCACTTGGTGCATACCGAAGATATTGCTTCGTTAAGCCCATTGTTTTAAACTTTAAAATAAAACATAACCTCAAATCACAGTCACAGGTCAACAACACACGCTTCCTTTGTTATGACACTTATGTATGGTATGACATTTGATTGACACAATAAGCAAAAACGAGTACGCTAGTCTGTCATAAAATATCACAGACTGACTATTCATCTAGCTGCTTGTCTATAGTGCGCCATTCACAATCCTCAGTGTCATGGCAGGGAATCCTAGTACATTTCTATAGGGTTCAAAAAATACAGCGCCATCTATTTTGAACGTAAGGCAACTCTGCTGCACCGTATCAGTGTTACCACTTTAGTTAATTATTAAATAATGTTATTTAATATTTTTTTCACATGTGGCAATGTTGGACTGTCAAGTGAACTAAGGTCCGACCGAAACCACTTTTCTGCAGAGAACCGAGAACGAGACTGAGACTGAGAACGAGATTATGAACATTATTGAAATCTTATAACAATCTGGCAGAAACTGATGAAAAACACGTTAACTGAATAAAATAAAGTGTTTTTATTTATTTTTATTGATGAAATCAACAAAACATACTAGAAATTATATTGTTTGTACGTACGTAATCAATATTCAAAATTTGTTAAGTGAAGGTTATCTATAAAAAAATAATTAAACAGGGTCTTTTTGGACCCTTTGTCAAATTTTGTCATGTCTTTCTATAGTAGCAGTACTATAAATTTTGTTTTTTTTTATTTTGTTCCAACTTTACTACCATCAAATCGAAGTTGTCACTTCTTTACTAAGGTTCGCGAATCTCCGCGCTCCGCGAACCTGCACCAAAATATGTGTTTATCCTGTGCTGAAACAGTGCGCCATAGTGTATACGTGTGCGAACACGTATGTGAACCTGGTTTACACACATACACACTATAGCCAAAGTGAAAATAAAATGTTTGCTATTATGGCGCACACTTTCAGGGGGCTTACCATCAGCAAATAAGAAACCGTTCAGTTCAAAACCTGCTTTCATACTAACCTTTGAGGTCATAGTACGAAAAAGTAAGACAGTTCAATATAAGTCCTGCTATAAGAGCTCATAGTAAGGCCCCAGGTTTGCGGAGCGCGAAGGTTCGCGAAACTAAGTGAGTACCCACCCTAACACATCTTGCACACCACCACAGAATAGATATAAGTACTACCGTATAGATAGGACACTCTCTGCTCCGCCCCAAAATCAATTACCTTACCCCACCCCGCACATAGGAATTTAGGATAAAAAAGTATCTGTTAACTGTGAATTATGAAAAAGACATTGATAATTCTTCCCTGACACCTTATTTATTTTTCGCAAGGGGTCCTAAATTGATCCAGTAATTTTAAAATTAATTACTTATCAAATAATACAGGTTTTATTGCAAAACTACGTAGTAAATAAAGACGGTCTCAAGATCAACATGTTTGTTACGTCTGATGTGCCGTGTCGGTCGTATCGTATACCTATACATTTGCATCAAAAATAAGTGCTGAAATTCTCGAATATAAGTTCGATTCACCTCTTCCAAATGTGAAAAAAAATTACTATCCGAGTAATCTTTTTTTTTATATTAGCTAACTGCTAATTTTTAACGATTTTACTAGAGTCGAAGTTGACGTCGCAATGGTGGCACTACTTACCCTAATAAATGAAAGTGTTATTGGAAACTAACCCCTGTTAATAAGGCGTAACAATAAGGTGACTGAACACCCGCCCGGCTTCGCTGGCGTCCTTTCTTCTAAAATATAATAAAAATAAGGCGTAACAATTTTAAAGAAAAAATTCTTTTCCTACCACACGTAAACTTATATTGACGCACTGGACCGCACTGTACACAGATTTGTAGGTACCATTTTGGCCGAGAACGAGACCCAAGACCGAGAGTTAATTTTGGTCGAGACGAGACCGAGAACTCGGTCGGACCTTATTGTGTGAATTCGAATCTAGTGCGTGTTTTGTTTGGAAAATTTTCACTTTTTAAAGTCATAATAATTAATAGTCATTTCTTCATTAATATTCGTTGAATTGTGCTTCATTTCCTACTAATCATCGTCGAGTGCTATTTGCGGCTGTTTTTATAAACATTATTTCGAGAAAAGTCTATGTGAAGTGTTAACGAACTAAATCAACAATGTTCTCAGTTCTTGGTACAAACAAGTACCTACGGCGCCTATTTACAATATATTATGTTGTTCCTGATTGTTTGCAGTGTGTGCCACAAGCAAGGTAAATAAAATAATACATTTTGGCTATCTTAGTTTTCTCTATTAAAACATAAACATTTCAAAGTACCTAACATAACCTCATGGTAATAAAAAATGCATTAATATTTAAACCTTTTCTGCGACATTCGTACCATTTATTTACCTTTGTTTAAACAAAAACACAAAGCAATAAAGGTACCTACCTAACCTTTTTGAAACAAACTTATTGCTAAAATATAATATTAGTTTATTGTATATTTTCTTTAATGTTGATCTGTAAGTGAAGTAAAATCACAACTCTTTGTTTCAGATGTTACTACACTTGCTACTCCTCGTCACAATGCTATCACTCTTGAAAAACAGTTGGAGGCATGCGCAGCAGTTACTGGAAGTATTTTTTGAGCAACGGGTAAATAATGTAATTCATTTTGATTGTTATTTTTGTGATGTTTACTACTTACTTACTTGTACTGCATTACCTATGTGTCTATAGTGTGTATACACCTGTAATTTATACTTAGCATAATAGATATAATTATTTATAAAAAGAAATAAAAATCTTTTTTAGTATATTAGGATGTTTTTCATTTTTATACCAACCTAGATAACTCTTTGGCAAAGTTATCTGGTGTTTATTGTACAGTAAATTACAAGCTCTTAACAGTTTGTAATTTTTTGTACAATAAACATCAGATAACTTTGCCAACTAATTTTCATTAAAATATTGAATAGGTAGGTAGGTAGATACGTATACCTATAGCGACGTAGTTCACTTCGTGTAAAAAAGATGGCGCTGTATGCTGGTATCCGGTTGGATACAAAAAAATGAGTGAGAGAGCCATCTATAACCAGTATATAATATTAATCTATGCTCAGTGTGGAACATTGCGCCGCACAATAAAATAGTGAATGGGGCACATTAGATCCGTGTCGCCCGTGTGCCTTGTAAATGGTTCTTATAGATAATCATTGTTTTTACATTATCTGTGTTCTCTCTCTACCTACCTATCTATCTTACTCTATTCTGTGGATAACGGTGACAGGTGACGGACGACGCGCCGCGCGGCACGGTTATCAATAAATATTTTTTAATTTGCAATTTCGCATTAAATGCACTTCAAAAACCACAAAGGAGGCCATTGATATTTATAAAGATAAAGGTCTTGATCTGCATAGTACAATATCTTTAATAGTGCATTTTCGCCATCAGGTTATTATGTTACTCAACAAAACCAGGTTTATTGTTTTTCTTGTTGATCCAACGTGATGTCCCCAACCGCAAGATACTTGATGTGTAACGTCTGTCAAATTACTACTACTAATTTTATTATCAATTTGCAGGCTGGTGGGAATCACCAATCGATCTCGAAAAAGCAATATGGAAGGCAATGCCACATCGGACATTGTAATCTTGAGTGGCAATTCTCACCCGGAATTAGCCGATTTGATAGCTAAGTTAGTAATCTTGACCTTTTCTTTAGTTCCCAATATTACATGCAAGTACTATTTGTAAAAAGGTCTCAATGGTTTAGTGATTTTAGGTACATTATGAGAGCAAGTAACTAAGTATTGGAAATGTAGAAGTGTGAAGTAATACAAAAAGATTTCTTCATGTACTTATAGTACTTTATATTTTTTAACAGCCGTCTAGGTGTGCACAATGGAGGATGTTCTGTTTATCATAAAACTAACCGAGAGACTATGGTGGAAATTGGTGATTCCATCCGTGGGAAAAACATTTACATTGTACAGACTGGAACGAAGTAAGTTGTTTTAAAATAATACTGCTTTTGTTTACAATAAATATATTAATATTACTAGGTCAATTGTATCTTTATCTCATTTTATAAAATATATCTGTAATAATATAAATGGCATAACAACAACAGAAAATCTATTGTCTCTCGTTTTCTGAGTTTTGATGGTTTAGAGTACTTATATGTAAATTAATACAAATCTATTTTTTTATTTATTAATAACACTTTTATTAGCTTGTATTAGAACTATAAACAGTACCTTATCAATGCAATTCCTGATGATAGCATTTTCATTCAGCATTGTTCTGTAAACCAAGCATCTACTAAAATTTTGTTACTTAGTTGCTTTAAATAGCCTTGTGTAGTTCTTGGAACCCATACATACAAAGTAAAAACAAACAAACTAAGTTTTTGTTAGTTGCAAATTCTCAAGAATGGCCATTATACAATATGTTTGGTTAGCGATGTCCGACCTTTTGAAGGCAGATAATATCCCCTCTCCTGTTGGAATGACCGGCATTTTAAATTTGACTTTTTATTTTAGATAACCCTGCAGAAAAATAATAATTTCCTCAGATTTGAAAGTCCTACAGTTATAAAAAAATATTTTTCGATAGCCAATAATATCACCTAACAAATAAAAAAATAAATATTAAAGTTACATGTTTACATATTTTAAAAATTCTTAAAATAAATTGTAATCTGAAATTAGTGTCCTTTTTTAGTTTTTCTCACAGATCTCAAAAACTAGGACATTATGTGCCATTTTTTTGCATTTTTATAGTACTTAAACGATATGAAAATCATTGCTCCGAGTATTTCGAAAGTTATTTTTGTTTGAAAATGACTAATTAATAACTAAATATATGCTGTAAAACAGCATATATGGATGGACGGA
This sequence comes from Agriphila tristella, assembly GCA_928269145.1. NCBI lineage: Eukaryota > Metazoa > Arthropoda > Insecta > Lepidoptera > Crambidae > Agriphila > Agriphila tristella. The sequence continues at coordinate 19,391,750 of OV743431.1, read as the reverse complement.
CAGACAGACTTGACGAATCTATAAGGGTTCCGTTTTTTGCCTTTAGGCTACAGAACCCTAAAAAGTGAACCATAATGGTAATGATCAGTGATGTTGATTGTATATTGAAATCAATTATTTTTTCCAGAGATGTAAACAATAACATCATGGAGCTGCTGATTATGGCTTATGCATGCAAGACATCATCTGCCCGTTCAATCGTTGGGGTTATTCCATACCTGCCATACAGCAAGCAGTGCAAAATGAGGAAACGTGGATGTATTGTCACAAAGCTTCTTGCTAAAATGATGTGCAAGTCGGGTCTCACTCACATAATCACCATGGATTTGCATCAAAAAGAGATTCAGGGTTTCTATGATTGTCCTGTGGATAATCTTAGGGCATCACCATTCTTGTTGCAGTATATTCAAGAAAGTGTAAGTTTTTAAATTCGGAATTTTTATATTTATATTATAATATTTTATAAATAGAAGTAAGTTTTTATCTCTCACTGGTTTTTACATACTTAATACCTACTTAATATGTGTGGTTAAAAACAGAATTTATATTTATATTTTGTAAATGCTTGTTGAACAATTCGTACATTTTCATCAAGAGATCCATTTGCACTTATTTTTATTGTTTTGAATTTAAGAGATCAAATAAAATAATATTCTTTTATTTTGAATTAATATTTTTAGATTCCAGACTATCGTAACTCGGTGATTGTGGCTCGCAACCCAGGATCAGCAAAGAAGGCAACCTCTTATGCTGAGCGTCTGCGACTTGCCATAGCTGTCATTCATGGGGAACAGAAAGAAGCTGAGAGTGACGAAGTTGATGGTCGTTACTCCCCACCGTGTATACCGAGGTAAACATATTTTGTAGGTCACTAATTCACTACCTATTTACAGAAATCTTAGGGCGTCCGCTGTGTTAAGCGGGATCCCGGCGCAGGGCGACAGAGATTAGAGCTTACTCATGCACTATAAGCATCTGTCTGTCAGAGAAAACCAGCAATCTATATTGCCGCGCCATGTACCCGCAGCGGACGATCTTATGACAAAATTAAAATGTTACAATAATTTTACTTAGTTACCATTTATTTTTACTCCATTTTCGTATTACAGTGTTGACAGATCACGCACCATGGATGTGTCAGTGGGAGTTCCAGTGCATCCCGCTAAGGAAAAGCCACCAATCAACGTCGTCGGTGATGTCGGCGGTAGGATAGCCATCATGGTGGTAAGTAACGCTTAAAACGATTAATATCACATTTACAAATATTTTTGAGTCATTCTTTCGTTCTTATTTATATTATTTTCATATAAATATTTATTGTTACTTTTGGTCCTTCGATTTTCGGATTCATGTTCTTAGTCGTATTTTTATCATAGAGTTCTCATTTTATAAAAAGTTTGGAAAACCCTTTCTTAAAATTATTTAATAATTCAGGTCTTAAATTAAGGCTCGGTTATGTGGAAACATTTCTTTATGAAATTATTTGATAATTCAGCACTTAATTAAGGCTTGGTTATGCGGAAACATTTGTCTCCGTCTTTTTCGTTATGTGTAAAAAGTATGGAAAATAACCTCACTTCTGCACTTTTTCGTTGTTTTTTCATAATTATCTTTTGAGCACAATTATCTTTCTTGAAATTATTATTCTGTTTTTTTACAATCATCTGTGAAGTTTATACGCAATTTAATACTTGTAGCTACTAGAGAATCTCGTTTTCTATATAAAAATATGACCCCTGCAAACTATGTTTTCCTATCATGGACCCTTAAGGCCCTTTTCTCGTTTATCGATCGACTGATGTCGCGCTGCTGCTGCGCCGATAAACAGGGATGCAAATGTCGAGCAAGAACATCGATGTTCCAGAACAAAACATCGATGTATCGTTTGCACCCCTACCGATAAATCAAGAAATGCTCTATTGAAAATATAGGTGTCCAGGGGCCCAAGTCTGCTATTTTTAACGTCATAATCGTGTTTGAGTTTTGCTTTTTGACACAGGCACGGTTCTGGTTTTGTTAAACACAAAGCCGAAACAATTGAATCACGATTATAACGTTAACAATGGCAGACTTGGGCCTAGGCCAGTAAGCGATGTGCTTTCGGTACCGCGTGTGTTATGTCATGGCCCGGCCACGGTACCAAAAGAAGCTGTAGTTATGTCAGTATGCTGTACCGGTGCGTACTACGTAGTACCCAAAAGGGAAAAAAATATTTACCTTTCAAAAAATTGACTATTTTTGTTGATAGAAGCGTGGTTGGGCCAGGCCGCATACGTTGTAGCCCGGCCACAAAAAATGTGCTATAAATTGTTATGTGAATTGTAATGGAAAATGACCTTACTTTAAGTGTGGAGCTCATTTTTCAATGTTGACGACTCTGTATGAAATATACAGTGAGGAAAAAAGCAGCCCTTAACGAGTTTCTTGCTGGTTCTTCTCGTTACAAGGTCTCCCGCTTAGGGTTTGCGAACCGATGGCGTAGCTTCTATGATATTCACAAGTGCTTGTAACAGACTAAGACTGAATAAATTATTTTTGAATTTTGAGTAACTCTTGGAATAAAGCGGTACTGGATTATCCTTTTGGGTACCATATACTACGCACCCGTACAGCCTGCTGACATAACTACAGTCTTTTTGGCACCGTGGCCGGGCCACGAAGTAACAGACCGGTACCGCCGCTGCGCCGACAAATGAGAAAAGCTTGTTAATTGAATCTAATTGAGTGATTGTAAAATCGAATCGTTTTGTTCGTTCAGGACGACATGATCGACGATGTACAATCTTTCGTGGCGGCTGCTGAAGTGCTGAAAGAATGTGGCGCTTACAAAATCTACGTGTTGGCCACGCACGGGCTGCTGTCGTCGGACGCGCCGCGCCTCATCGAGGACTCGCCCATAGACGAGGTGGTCGTCACCAACACCGTGCCCCACGAACTACAGAAGATGCAATGCAACAAAATCAAAACAATCGACATATCAGTACTACTAAGCGAAGCGATCAGGCGCATTCACAACAAAGAATCTATGTCCTATCTCTTCAAAAATGTCACTCTTGAAGATTAATTTTTGTTAATTATTTTTTTAATAAGTATTATGTTTAGTATTGCATTATATCCTTATTAGACTTTATTACGAGAGACTTGTTTTCTGCCATAGCCTTTTTGGTTTGCTTACACACTCTTGTTATGTTAGACGGCCACACTGTGATTTCACACTGTGCTTACGTTACAATTAAAGCAAGTTCCAAATGTGTAGTGTGTGACAATTTAATATTAGTGTCCTGGCTTATTATATGTAACTGTCGTTAATTGCATATTAACTACCGAATGTCGAGATAGTGAAAGATCAAATATCTATCTATACAAGAGGGATCCAGATATTCCATTATATTAGCTAAATCTTAGAATGTGTAAACAAGCAAAAATGATTATGGTGGTACCTATATACAAGTCTTTTTACTAACCATCTTAGGTTAAGTAAGGATAGTTTTATGATTCCCTATATTGCATTATTCCTTGTGTTAGTAAGTTGGTGATTTGTTTTGATGTATTTATGTAAAGTTAAATAAGGTACTAACTATCCATAATTAATATTACAACCGGATCAAGGGAAAGTTGAGTCACTTGGTATCATATATTTTCATATTGTAGTATTAAGCAAATCAATATGTGTATTTTGTCGCTTTACAGTATTTTAGTAAAAGGCGAAAAGTGGAGCTTCACTTTATCGTTTTTTAAGATTGCCTATTAGTTTCCGCTTTAATGTCGTTATGAACGACAAATTATTGAGCGATAGTTGCTAACACATCGATGGACTGGAATGGACGATTTTGAGTAGCTCAGACTTTTCTGTTGCTGTACAAGTGCTCATTTAAGCTTTATTTTAAGGCAAAATAAACTGCACTTATATTGAATTGTACAAGATCAACAGTATGTTTGCTGCAGTGCCATTGCAAGTCATGAGCAGTTTCACTATTAGAAAAATTCTAATTACAATTTTATGTGGTTGTTGAACTTATAATTATTATAAGTTAAAACTTATAATTGTTATAGTATCATTTTTTTAAATTAATACAATTTTATTATAATTTAAATTTATTTGTAATGAATTTGTAATTAGTAATTTTAATATGTATTTTAGTAATATGGATGTGTGTTATTTGCCTGAATAAATGAAATTCATAATATAAGAATTTCATCATAAAAAATCATTATAAAAACCACATAAAATTGTAGTTTTGCATTTTTTTTACTGAAAAGAATACTGCAAAGAAAGTAATCTCAGGATAGCACTTGCATTTATGGAGATGTAGCGGGTATGCGTAACCGCAGCAAAATGTTGCGTCTTAGAGAAATGAGAGTATTACAGATAATTAGTTCATAGTAAGATGCAATTTGTTTAAGTATAGCAAAATGTGTGCAAGTTGTACTTTCGAAGTTATTCGAGAAAAACTGATTTTGCTGGGGTAACGTTACCCCAGCAAAATGTTTTTAAAAAAAGGCGTTTAGCCTGGAACCAAGTACATCAAAAGATAGCTTTTGACGAGTTGTTAATGAATACCAATAGCAAAATCTGTGCATCTTATAGTTTTTGAGATATTCAAGATTTTGCTGCGGTAACGTTTAGGGATTTCTCATATCTCAAAAACTGTTTGTCGCAGAAGTTTGAAAAAAATACCAGTTATAGGCCTTAATTTGTTTAAATTTGTTTAAATATAAGTATTTCGATTCATCAACGGATATCGATATAATTAATTGTTTTTTAAAAACTGGAAAAAATCGATTTACTCCTAAACTAGTACATTTGAAAACAAATAAAAAACAATTACATATACCTATGATCTACCCCTTTAAGGTGTACAAATCTGGATTAACAAACTTTACGCGATATGAAGATATAAAGAGATTTCATCAAATTTCAAGCTACTTATCAATTTTCTACTTTGGCGATCGAATACGCAGCTCCCTATGAATACAAAACGATAGACTATAGTGAACACATTAGTGTATTTTGTTAAAAAACATCCCTGAAAGTTTCAGCTTTAAATCTCTGATGGATTAAAAATTATTCAAAAACCAAGAAAGTGCCAGCAATTCTCCTATAAACCGACTAAATTACGGAGGTTACGAAAAAGCGATCGCGCCATACTTGCGGATGTCCTACTGAAATTAGCAACCTAATAACCGATATATAGTACAGTCAAGCAGAAAAATACCCATGTAGCCGAAATCTAAATTGTTTTATGTAGAGGTTATACCGTTATATTATTACTTTAGCTATTTTCGACTACATTCGTTATTAGCAATACTTACCTAATTACTACCAGATTTTTAGACCAGAACTAAAAAGAAACGTGGTTCAACCTATCTAATAGTATTAGTTAATTGATGAATGCGTTGAACGAGTACTTTTGTGAAATAAAAAATATACTTAAATTTGAGATTTTTGCATTCATTGTTTTTTGTTAACATCGAAAGTAATACATTTCGATGTTTGTTAATTAAAAAATTATCACCAGTCACGTCACGGCATCTAACACGAGATTTTCGCATTTCTTTCTCTTTTGTCATGTCACTATGTAGTTGTCCCTTTTTCTATAAATGAAGGACCCAGATGCAGAATTCCGTACTTTTTCATCTGATAACACCAACGTGTAGAGCATGCCTAGATGCAGAACTCCCTTAGTACAAAAACTGAGTTTCTCAATAAACCAAATTTAAACAGAAAAAAGTCACTGAAAGTTTTCTACAAGGTGTTTGGTATAAGCCTTATAAAGCCGAATATGGTAAATAGGGACCATCAAACTGAACAACTTTTACTATGGGACCAACTCTGAAATCGCGAAAAAATAATCAGCAGTTCTTTACATTTTGATATTTTCGTCATTAATTTTTGTACGGAACAGCTGATTTTATTTGCGATTTCAGAGATGTAGGTAGGTTATTGAGGAAAATCAAACTTCACCTTTTATTTAACACACAAACATAACATATTATTATTATACTTTTTAATAAAATCAACATTAATCAACCGGATTCAGGTCCCAAACTCTTGGACTTAGTCCTTTTTGACCCGTATTTTAAGGATTTAGGCACTTTGGTTACATATTTGGTGGATTTCTTACAAAATATTGTGGACTTAGGACTTTCGCACTAAATGAAATATTGAAATATCGGTCGGAATTAAGGACTTTATAATATAAAATAAGGTAAATTAAATATTTGTTGTTATAGCGGCAACAGAAATACATCATCTGTGAAAATGTCAACTATCTAGCTATCACGGTTCATGAGATACAGCCTGGTGACAGACAGACAGACGGACAGCGGAGGCTTAGTAATAGGGTCCCGTTTTACCCTTTGGGTACGTAACCCTAAAAATTAGTCATTGACACAATAATATTGCATTGTCTTCCAGTGCTGGACCTATGTTCAAAGTTTCAAGTTTCTATCTTATCGGTAAGCTAGTATAAAATAGTTAGCTAAAATGGACAAACCAGGGAATGATAACGTTATTTTTTAATATAACGTTATTTCTTACTTTTTTTACCGTTAATTTTAACATTAACGTTATGACAATAAATAACGTTAATTTAGATAACGTTACATTGAAATTAACGTTATTTCAGTAAATTACGCTAATTTTAACATTATTTCTTACTTTTTTTTACCGTTAAACTTTAAAATTAACGTTATACCAATTTTTAACGTTATTTTTTTAGCGATAATTTTAACGGTACTATTATACCGGTAAATTTAACGCTAATTTTACCGGTAAAAGATTTTTAACGTTATTTTTACCGGTAAATTTACCGATAAAATGTTTTAACGGTATTTTTAACGTTATTTTTTTTATCGTTATTTTTTTTTAACGGTATTTCAATCCCTGGGACAAACAAACAAAGAAACAAAATCTTTTTATACGCGACTGTACCACCTAAAAATGACTATTATGCTATTTTTTTCAGATGGTTACGCTCAAGTATGGCGCGATCGCTTTTTCGTAACCTCCGTAATTTAGTCGGTTTATAGGAGAATTGCTGGCACTTTCTTGGTTTTTGAATAATTTTTAATCCATCAGAGATTTAAAGCTGAAACTTTCAGGGATGTTTTTTAACAAAATACACTAATGTGTTCACTATAGTCTATCGTTTTGTATTCATAGGGAGCTGCGTATTCGATCGCCAAAGTAGAAAATTGATAAGTAGCTTGAAATTTGATGAAATCTCTTTATATCTTCATATCGCGGCAAGTTTGTTAATCCAGATTTGTACACCTTAAAGGGGTAGATCATAGGTATATGTAATTGTTTTTTATTTGTTTTCAAATGTACTAGTTTAGGAGTAAATCGATTTTTTCCAGTTTTTAAAAAACAATTAATTATATCGATATCCGTTGATGATTCGAAATACTTATATTTAAACAAATTTAAACAAATTAAGGCCTATAACTGGTATTTTTTTCAAACTTCTGCGACAAACAGTTTTTGAGATATGAGAAATCCCTAAACGTTACCGCAGCAAAATCTTGAATATCTCAAAAACTATAAGATGCACAGATTTTGCTATTGGTATTCATTAACAACTCGTCAAAAGCTATCTTTTGATGTACTTGGTTCCAGGCTAAACGCCTTTTTTTAAAAACATTTTGCTGGGGTAACGTTACCCCAGCAAAATCAGTTTTTCTCGAATAACTTCGAAAGTACAACTTGCACACATTTTGCTATACTTAAACAAATTGCATCTTACTATGAACTAATTATCTGTAATACTCTCATTTCTCTAAGACGCAACATTTTGCTGCGGTTACGCATACGTCATATACGTGTGCCACTTCAACTGATGACTCTATGTGCAGTTCGACAACAACAAACAGCTTGACCGTGAGCTTTTTAGTCTGTAACACTATAGCATAAGGTAGATTATCAACTGAAGGAGGTCGTCACATACGTGTGCCACTTCAACTACCTACATGTAGCGGATACGGGATAAATATTATAATCGTATTTTTTTTTAAACTGGACCTCACTAAAACGGCATAACGTCAATAATAATCACACTGATCGATACAGCACCTTATTCATACAGATATAAGGCACAAATTATCGCGATAATTAATGGCATTAACCTTAATGTAGCCCCAGAGTAAACGAAATTATAAAATCGAGTATTTATGTTCAAAATGTATTTTCAGTTATGTTTACTTGTTGAATTAACTTTGCAGCACTATTTTATACGTTCACTATGAGTTGGCATAACCTTTAAGCTAGCAAAAAAGTGCAATGTTTTGTACAAATATATGGTTGCTAGCTAATAAGCTCAAGGTTCGCATACTATACCTACTTTATGTTACAAACAACTTATTAAACACCAGTATTAGACAGTCTTATACATGTCTACAACTAAGGTTTTTCTTGATGCAGTTACAAGTATTAACGAAAATAAAAATATTTAGTGTTTAAAATATTTTAATTAATGTAATGTAACATATATTATTATGTCCTAAGAACCACACCACATCAACCAAATAAATTGGTATTTATTGAAATTTTTAACACGGCTTCGTTATTGGGACGCGACGAACTGAAACGGTGATAAATATTTGTGTTTGGTCAAAACTCGAATTTCTGCAATTGATTTTAAATCTTAAAATTACATAAGCCGCCATTTATGCTTTATTTTTGCTCGTTGCAATGCAACCGCTTTATCAGCATGTAGGTAGTGTACGAGGCATATATCTTGAAATTTTTTCGACGGAGTGGGGAGATAAGTTCGCGCATGTGCTCTTGTGAGCGACCAATAGCGCGCGCCCCTCTCCCGCCGCCCGCGCCCCTCACCGCTACGCATGCCCAATATACGCGTTTCGCACAATCCCCACCCGATTTCAAGATATATGCCTCGTGCTCGCGCAACATAACTTGACCCAATTTTTTGTACCACGTGACCTGCGCACTACAATTTTTGTACTGAAAATTGCTACTGCGCAAGCGTCATTGTCTATGGTTTGGTTCAAGTTATGTTGCGCGAGCTGTACTGTAGCTGCTTTGGTCGTCCGTCGCGTCTCCAATGACAAAGATGTACAGTCACGGAACGGAGGGGGGTACATACATACATACACTCACGCCTGTTTCCCATGGGGGTAGGCAGAGACTATGGATCGCCACCTGCTACGATCCTTGCACACTTCTTTCGCTTCATTCATATCCATCAATCTTTTCATACATGCCCTGCGGTTTTTGTCACTGCGTACACCAGCCTTTTTTATAATAACCTCTATTTGGTCCGCGTAGGTTTTTCTGGGACGCCCTCGTGCAATCGTTCCTTCCACATTCGCACAGTATATCTCTTTCGTGATTCGCCTTTCATTCATCCTCTCTAAGTGACCAAACCACTGGAGCATTCCTTTCTCAATTCTTGTCACTATATCATCTTTCAGACCACACCTTTTGCGAATCACCTCATTGCTCACTCTATCACTCAGTTTTACTCCGCATATTTTCCTCAACGATCGCATCTCTACCGCATTTATTCTGCTTTCATTCTTCTTCTGCCATACCCAAGATTCACTTCCATACATCAGTGTCGGTACCAGCACTCCGTTATGAATAGCCATTCGCGCCTTTGCAGAAACGGTTTGGCTACTCATAACCGAGTGTATAGCACCACTCACCGAATTTCCTTTCTTCACTCGTCTTTCTATGTCTTCCTCACTCTTTCCGTCCCTTGTGAACAAACTCCCCAAGTATACAAACTCACGGACTTGTTCCACTTTTTCGCCACCTAACATTACCGTACAGTCAGTCATTTCTTCATCTCTCTCAAACACCATCACTTTAGTCTTAGTTACATTCACTTTCATCACGGAGGGGGGTGCTGGTCAAAATTGCTTGCGCTAACGACGTGGTAACCGGGAGCGACCAACCGACTAAAAACTGTTCAAAGCATTTTTTGCAAAGTGGCAGAGCGCCAACCACCGCGACTGTGCGTCAGACTCGCCTCCTACTGGTTTCAGTGCTATTGGTAGAGAGGAGATACTTATACACCCCCTAAACGGTCAAGCATTTCTTGTCAAGTAGGTACGTTCACGAAACCTACCATATGGGGGCGTGGCCTACTTTTGATTTGAAAACGGAATTAAAGTAGTAAGTAGGTACCGTAACGTAAATAGCACATAAGTAATGTTTTCCAAACAAAATTGTATTTTTATTTTAAACCATAATATAGGTATGATAGAATCATAGAAGCTAAAAGTTGTCGATTGAAGCCATTTGACTTATAATCAGAGAATCTTAATCCAGAGGTGACTTATAGCCTTAGAGCATTCAACCATAGCAGTTGCTGTGTATGGCAACTATGGCATTTGATTATATTATCTCTGGTTTTATTACACATTTCCATAAAAATGCCATGGGACCGGGCTAGGGTGATGTACACATAACATAGAGCTCCATTATCTAAAGAGAATTTGTATTTTATTAAAAAAATGATTATCTATAAATTGTCCAAAGCTTTTTGTGAGTAACAAGTATTGTTTATAAACTTGGATATTTACACGAACCTAATGTATTTGTATAGTGTATTAGCAAAGTCATGAAATGCTATTAAATAAATCGTTTTGTGGCATTATGTATTTTATTTCGTTTTATTGTAAACTAGCTTCCGCCCGCGACTTCGTCCGCGCGTGGCGTGGACATTCGAGAAAATCCTAAGGGAACCTTTAACCAGGATACGACGTGCCGGACTACAGCTGGGCCACAAAAAAAAAAGTTGGAAATCTGACTTTTTGACTATGCCATGATGAAGTCGATAATTTGTCGCCAAAAACCAGAATTTGTCGGGCTTGCGTTTAGGAGATATACGTGTGGCTCAGCTGTAGAGACGTCTCTACAGCTGGGCCACACAGATCTCGAATACGGAAGGTCGTAGCGAAAATCTGATTACTCGTATGTGTAGCCGGTAATTTGTCGGATTTTGTCGCCAAAAACCAGAGTTTGTCGGTCTTGCGTTTAGGAGATACGTGTGGCTCAGCTGTAGAGACGTCTCTACAGCTGGGCCACACAGATCTCGAAAACGGAAGGTCGTAGCGAAAATCTGATTACTCGTATGTGTAGCCGGTAGTTTGTCGGATTTTGTCACCAAGAACCAGATTTTGTCGATCTTGCGTTTAGGAGATATGTGAGGATACGCTATGGAGACTTTTCTACCTGGATCTTGAGGAAGGTCATAGCGAAAATCTGATAGCTGGAGTGTTAAAAAAAAGAAGTTGTCCTCCAGCCCCACCCGACTTCAATAGACGTGTTTTATTACAGTGATATGCGTAGGTATCTAGTGATTTTAAAATTATTTCTTGCTTTTTAGAGGTATTTAATTTTGCAGCGGTTTTTGTTTTCATTTTCAAGTTTTTTGAAGTCGGTTTTTTGTTATTAAACATTTTTTTTCCCTTCCCGTGCACGCACGCCACGTCCGTGTCTGGGCCTCGTCGTGCCGTGCCGCTACGTATTCATGCGCCTATACATTTTGTATGAAACGATGTTTTTCCCGCCCCGTCCGGGGTTTTTCCCGTTACGTATACAGCGGCCTTTACTTTCCATGGTTAAAATTTACTCTATGGCGATCGATGACTCAAAGATTTGTCTGGTAGAATGCACCTACTGTCAATGTCAACAGTTAATTTTTTTTTACAACAGTCAGCTGTTCGGTTTCCGTCCGTCGGCCGTCCGTTTCTTTGATTGATTGAAAAATATTTTTTGAGGTTGTGTTGTGTGTGTGTGGATGTTCCGATATTTAGAGAAATTATTCTCTCAACGAAAAGGACAGGTTTCTCTAATAAATTAGGTCTGAGAGAGTTATACAGTGACAAGTGGACTACCTATTTGATTTGCACTATTAAGTATTAAGATCATGAGTTTTTGTGGTTTTCTCAACCCAAGTTATTATGTTATATTTTCATACGCGCTGGTTATTAAAGCTTTGCTAAATTAGGTCCAACATTATTTGATTGTTTTTTAATCAAAGACAACATTATACTACAAAAAACATACCACTAAGATGAACCTATTAAAAAATATGTTACTTATGCCTAAAAGGCATGGGTTTTGGGCATTTACACGTTTTCACAGCAGTAAAAACATATTGAAACTTAGTGAACGAGGAATGTACCATGATTTGTTCCCCAACAGTGCAGCGTACGTAAATTTTGGAATACTTAATGTAAAAAAGAAGGAAGGTTAAAGGTTACTTACAACTTAACATCTTGCATTTCCACAGGAATGAAATATTGGACTTGGTTTGTAAATCCCCTCAGTGTGTGTATGCTGGTTTTGATCCTACTGCAGAAAGTTTGCACGTCGGTAACCTCCTTGTTTTAATCAACCTTCTGCATTGGCAAAGGGGAGGTCACAATGTTATTGCTTTGGTGAGTGTCACGTCATACGTAATATACAGTATTATTTTATTTTATACCTAACATGGGTACTCAAGCTTGAATAAATAAATAGACAACCAATAAAACTTTTCAGATAGGTGGAGCAACCGGTTACATTGGTGACCCGAGTGGCAAAACATCAGATAGAGTTGCATTGCAAGGTGATATTATAGAAAATAATGTACATGGCATAACAAAAAACCTACAGACAGTATTTGAAAATCATAAAAAATATATTTGGACAAATGATGAAAATAAACTCCTACCTATTAGGTTAATATATTTATTTATGCTCATATTTACTATTAAAAATAAAATGTTGGTCCTATTAATTTTATTTTATCTTTTAGGATAGTCAATAATGAAACATGGTATAAAGACATAAACGCTATACAGTTTGTAAGTGAAATAGGACGTAATTTTCGAATGGGGACAATGCTCCTGAAGCAAAGTGTCCAGTCCAGGATAAACTCTGATGTCGGAATGGGTTTTACCGAGTTTGCATACCAAATATTCCAGTCATATGATTGGCTCCACCTATTGAACAAATACAACTGTAAATTTCAGGTATTTATAGGTAGTCTGTAATAGTGCAAAACATGAAATTGCTAAATCATGTTTAACATAGAAATAGGGAAGAATCAATTTCAAAATAAGTAGGTAATTTTATTGAATTGTATTTATTTATTCAAATTATTTCTTATAGGTAGGTGGTAGTGATCAAATGGGGAATATTAGTGCTGGTCATGAATTAATAAGTAGAACTGCCAAAAATAATGTTTATGGTGAGTCTCCCATTAGTAAAGTTAGTTTCATGCATTACAATTTGTTAGTGAGTTAACTAATGTCATTTATTTATACTAGGTTTGACTCTACCTTTGGTGACAACAGAGGAAGGTGACAAGTTTGGGAAATCCGCTGGAAATGCAATTTGGTTAGACCCAGAGAAGACAAGTCCTTATAATCTTTACCAGTTCTTCATCAGAACTAAAGATTCAGATATAGAAAGGCTTTTGAAACTATTCTCGTTTTATAGTTTAGGTGAAATAAAAGATATAATGTTCAAGCATAAACAACATCCAGAACAGAGGTACCCACAGATGTGTTTGGCTGACCAGTTAACGACTTTAGTTCATGGGAGTAAGTATTAGCAGTTAATATTAAACTTGCAAGTTATGCATCAAATCACAATATTTTTTCCCCTATTTGTTAACAGTCCCCTAGTTCCAATTCGATGTGGTGTGTATACATTTTATTGTGTTCACCTTACCATATTTTATACTTTGATTAATTTCGTGCTGTCAAAGTAAAGACCTTATGATGTGCAAATGTTTCCCTAAAGCACAGAATACTAACTAAAGTACAAAATAAAAAGTACCTAAAAACACAGACTATTTTGTGACTATAGTCCAATGAAGAACAAACAGACCAGTATGGGTTTCCTTCCAAGACATTATGATAATTTATTGACTAAAAAATTGCTGTTTCAGAGGAAGGTTTGGAACGAGCCCTCAGAGCAACAGAAGCAATATACAGTAAAGATGTGAATACCCTTGTCGCTTTAAGCTCAAATGAACTGGAGCAAGCGTTCTCAGGAGCGCCAGCGACAACGCTATTATTATCGCCAGGTATCACAGTACTTGAACTAGGAATGAAAGCGCATTGCTTTCCTACAGAAAGTTAGTACACTTATCTATCAGAAATGGTTTATTATAAACGAAATAGTTTAATTTTATGTGATATAATACTATTCAAACATTTCAGGTGATGCTATGAGAATTATACAAGCAGGCGGATTTTATATCAATCACCAAAGAGTAAAGAAAATAGATGAAGTAATTACAGAATCTGCCCACATATTGCCGAATCTAATGTCTTTATTGCGAGTCGGTAAAAGGAATTACTACATTGTTAAATGGCAAACGTAATTAAAGCTGTAATTTCTGACAATTTTTGCATTTTTATGCAACTTCTGCTCCCCTAGCATGATTGATCACACCGTAACGTAATAAGAAACGTAACTTGACTTTCAAAAATTATTGTATTTTGAATTTGGCTGAATCGAATAATAACAAAAAACGCACATGTGTGTGGGTATAATTGTTATTTATTACTTACAACAGAAGCTTGTATACTTGCAGTATAATAATAATAAAATGCATATCACATAAAACATCATAAAGACTACATAACATACTTACGCCTAAAATAATTATATTATTCACTGAAACAGCAGCGTGTCTTAACTTTACGGCGCCGTCAAGTCATAAATATCAAAAATATGGCTAATCGTCATACAACATAGTTACAATTTTGTGCACCGGCCGCGCACCATCTCTGCGTGCGGCGGCCTCCGTGATTTAGTTTTCTAATATCACATAGTTTAATTGCAGCTTTCTATTCACTATTGTACATTTTTTTATGTAGCAGTAACACATTCGAGTGCACATAAAGCTAAATTGAACTTTTCGATAAAGATATGTCTTTTAGAAGTCTATCAAACACACTCGTGTCACTAATAGTCGCGATAAGAAAATAGCACTATGTGTACAGTTTGGTAAAATATGACTTATATGACAAATCGTGATAAATTATAATGTAACATTATCAAAGTACAAAAATAAAGTCGCACGCAAACGATAATATTCGTGGCGATTTACAGTAGAGCGGGGATGCCTCTAGCGCAAATATAAAATTAGGCGTCAGTCTCTTTTTCAATACTAGACACCGCGGTCCCAAATCGCCGTGAGAACGGTGGGGTTCGCGCGATTCCGCGTTCTCGGGGCGGGGCGCGGCGTCGTCGGGGCTCGGGGCGCGCGCGCGGCGGCGGGCGGCCGCTACAAGTCCGTGCTCTCGTGCGGCGGCGCCAGCGGCGGCGGCGGCGCCGGCACCAGCGGCCGCGGCGGCCGCGCCAGCACCGGCCGCGGCGACAGCGGCGCCTCCGTGATGCTGCCCTCCGACTGCGACAGTTGCCGCGTCGCGCCACACAACGCCTTCGGCTCCTCGAGCTCGGCGTCCTTGCCGCCCGAGCTGTGCGTGCGCTGCACCGTCGCCCGCGGCTCCTCCTCCGCCGGCTCGGGCGCGCCGCCCACTCGGATCACCGTCGGGTGCTGCTTGTCCACCGTGTAGATGTGCGTGCGCTCGAGCACGGTCGGCGTGACCTCGGCGTCGGAGCCGGAGCCGCGGGGCGCGCGGAAGCTCTGCGGCCGCAGCGTGGCCGGCCGCTCGGGCACGGCGGGCTTGTGCCGCAACTGCACTTCCGCTTCGGAGTCGGCGGGGGCGGGCGCGGGGGCGGCGGCGGGCGGGGGCACGATGGTGCGCGGCGCGGCGACGGGGCGGGGCGGCGGCTGGCCGACCGGCTTGGCGAGCGGCAGGCGCGGCGCGGCGCCGAGCGAGGCGGGCCCGCTGTCGCCGCCCACCTTGATGCGGCCCACGACGACGCTCTGCGCTGTCATGTTTTTGACGACGAGCGTGTCGGCCGCCTTGAGGGCGTCCAGCTTGTCCTTCTCGAGCTCGAGGCTCTGGCGGCGCGCGTCGGCGAGGTTCTCGCGGCTGCCGCTGCGCGCGGCCTCCTCCTTGAGCGCCTTGCTCTGCTTGTAGGTGGACCGGTTGATTGTCTGGACGCCCGAGATCACTTTCCCGGTGTCGGAGATGACCGGCCGCGGCGGCTTGGCCGGCTTCTCCGTGTCCTTTCCCACCGGCTGCGGCTCCTTCGCCGGTTCGGGCGCGGCCGTTTGTACCTGCGCTTCCGTCTTTTTACTTTTGTCCGGCGTGAAGTTGGGCGGCACCGGCGCCAACGGTTTATTCTTTCGCCTCATTATCGGTTTCGGGCTGCCGTGCGGCGGACTAGAATGATCGGACAGGGAACTGTTGGATTGAGCTTTCTTAATTTCGTTTTCTATCAAAATTAAACTAGTGTCGTGACTGTTACTCCTCGAATGGCGGCCGGGTCCGTCCGAGTTGTTTTTATTTTGTATTCCTTGATAACTATAATCGCACATCGATTTGCTCATGCTGCTGTAGTCGCCGTTGGATTGCTCCTGCGTAAGAGCGGCCGTCTGATTATAGCCGTGCACGAAGTTAGGGCTGAATCCGTATTCGCAATGGTCCGGAAGTAAGTCTTCTTTGGTGAATGATATGAAGAAATTGATATCGTCTTTGAAGAACCAATCCGCGTGTTTGATGAGCAGTTCCACCACGCAGTTGACCACCGTCGTGATGTTCATGTCGAAAGTGCTCTCGTCGGCCGCCCAAAGGAGGTTTGGGGCGATGACTATGGCCAGATTGGAAGGGGTCATTTTGTTAGTGCTTTGGTTTTGGGTCAAAGCTGACAAAAATTTGATAAGGTACCTAAGGTTTTGGAAGTTAGCATCGGGTAGTAGATGGATAGCTTCCCAGAGAGCGTTCAACCGAGCTTGTTCCGTGGGCTGTCGCGAGGCGGCGATGAAGTTCTCGTAGAGGCGGTAGGTGAGCAGCGGCTCGGGCAACTCGCGCAGGTATGACTTGAGGACTGACGCGACCACGTGCATATCCCGGTAGTCACGAGGCAAAGGCACACTGAACAATCCTGCGTCTAGAGATAGCTTCATTCTCCTCACTTTTGATGTAGCTGTAACAAATTTTATGTAATAAGAAAGAACATCAAATATGTTTAATTATCTAATTTAAAAGTATTACAGTGCGTTACAAACTTAAAGGCAACTCGGAACATCACGCGAGGCGATGCGCAGAACACAATTTCGATATAAGTGGTGAGCTGTAGACCTCGCATTAACATAGGTATCACCGCCATTTTGGAAATTTTCCTAAAATTTAATCGACAAAAAAGTTCTATTCAATTATCACAAAACTTCACGAGAATCGGTTGAGAAATGCGACCTGGGGTTCAAGTCTGCTAATGTTTTCGTCAAAATCGTAGTTCAATGGTGTTTGAATGATAATGCTTTTTGACACAGTTCTTGTTTCTTAAACCCAAAACTGAAAACACATTGTGTTTCTTAAGCCCAAAACGGAAACATATTGTGTCTTGATTTTGGGTTTAAGAAACAAGAACTGTGTCAAAAAAAAGCACAACCTCCTTCAAAAATCTTAAAAAACAGCTCTATAAAAAGCAAGAAATAATGTTCAAATCGATTAATTAAAACACGTCTATTGAAGTCGGGTGGAGCTGGAAGTATTTTTTTTTATTGTATTGTTTATATTCTTAAAGCCCCACCCGACTTAGACGTGTTTTAATTAATCGATTTGAACATTATTTCTTGCTTTTTATAGAGCTGTTTTTTAAGATTTTTGAAGGAGGTTGTGCTTTTTTTAAAAAGCTTTTTTATTTCAAACTTTTTTGTGGTAGGTATGTAAGTGATGATTTTATAAAATAAAACGTTATAATGTTTCACATTTTTCAATGGTATACCCCGAGTAACTCAATTTCCACAAGAGTTCCGTTGGGCCTTCGCAGTTCAACCCTAGTCCAGCACGTCCTTGACAATAAATAGGTACTTAACTTGTTTTTGATTGTCATAATCCTACCAATATTTCAATCACTGTACAGTTCCTTTTTAATTTGGAGGAGTTCCCTTGTGTATCTTCAAAATCCAAAGTCCAATACCAATGAAATTAATATGGTATCATCTTTAAGGTATCTTCTTTCAAACAAAAAAAGAATCATCTAAATCGGTTCATAAACAAAAAAGTAATGGTAGAAAATCCGCCTGAATTCATATAAAATGGTAACAAAAACGACAGTTTTTTCAAGATTACTTGAAAACTACTGAACCGATTTCAAAATTTCAAAATTCAAAATGGGACCAACTTGGAAACAAATGTCATGTTATAACGTTTGAATCATTTCAATCGGTTCAGCCGTCTTCGAGTAATCGGTGTACATACATATATAAATAATAAAAATAAAAACAAACTAAAAAGTTAAATAACAAGTGTCATTGCAGTCGGGGGACCGTTTTGTGGAACAATTTTTAATCGAAGAGGTCCCCCGACTGCAATGACACTTGTTATTTAACTTTTTAGTTTGTTTTTATTTTTATTAGCAGGGCAGTCGTGTTTTTAAATTGTTTTTAATTTATTTATTTTTATTTCACACATTTTAGTGACAAATTATATATGTTTGAAATGTGCTCATTAAGGCCTTTCATTTGATGCCCATATTGAAATAATTGAAGAAAAAAATATTTTTTTCATATTTGAAAATGGTGTCATACAGCCGCCATATTGACTTTTTTCTAAAAAAATATAGCCAGTGTCACTCGGAATGATGTAAGGATTCTAACAATATCCCATACATCCAAATCCGTTGAGCCATTTGGAAGTTATGGTGGAATAAAGAAACTCACATACCCACAAACATACATGAACCCTGAACACATATACACTCTTTTTGCTTTGGGCAGTCGTGTAAAAAATATACGCGACGAATAGATAACCTCCTCCTTTTCAAATTTTTGAAGTCGGTTAAAAAGCATTACCATTAGAATACCATTGAACTACGATTTTGACGAAAACATTAGCAGACTTGACCCCCTGTACAGACGGACAGCGGGACAGCAAGACATACGAAATCATTTTTGGCAAAGCTAAAACGGAGACGCTTCGCTCGCGCTCTACGCTCGCTCGGTCAATGACTCAAACACAAAATGCACAACACATTTGAATGTAAAACATCAAGAACAGTACTATCAACAACAACAATCTGGCAACAGCGTCGCTTAACCATTTAGCAACAAAATTCGTGTGTGCGCGTATCGACCCTGCAGGAACTGCTATCCCCGTCAATTGGTAATGCGCCTGGCGGCCATGATTTTAAATTCAAAAACGAAAAACAATTGTTTTTTTTTATATACCTAGACACTATCTTAATGAAAGTAATAATTCAATAATTAATACACCGTCATTTTGTAGTCGTTTTAATTAACTTAAGGGAGTGCTCTACTAATGAAAATAATCATTTTTGCCAAAGAAACATGGGTCGAAAAACGACAAAAATTTTGGACTTTCCCATACAAATACAATGTTTTAGCTGTCTAGTTAGTATGGGAGGACCAATATTTTTTGTCGTTTTTTTAAACTTTTCAAATTTTTGAAGTCGGTTAAAAAGCATTACCATTAGAATACCATTGAACTACGATTTTGACGAAAACATTAGCAGACTTGACCCCCTGTACAGACGGACAGCGGGACAGCAAGACATACGAAATCATTTTTGGCGAAGCTAAAACGGAGACGCTTCGCTCGCGCTCTACGCTCGCTCGGTCAATGACTCAAACACAAAATGCACAACACATTTGAATGTAAAACATCAAGAACAGTACTATGGGCAACAGCGTCGCTTAACCATTTAGCAACAAAATTCGTGTGTGCGCGTATCGACCCTGCAGGAACTGCTATCCCCGTCAATTGGTAATGCGCCTGGCGGCCATGATTTTAAATTCAAAAACGAAAAACAATTGTTTTTTTTTATATACCTAGACACTATCTTAATGAAAGTAATAATTCAATAATTAATACACCGTCATTTTGTAGTCGTTTTAATTAACTTAAGGGAGTGCTCTACTAATGAAAATAATCATTTTTGCCAAAGAAACATGGGTCGAAAAACGACAAAAATTTTGGACTTTCCCATACAAATACAATGTTTTAGCTGTCTAGTTAGTATGGGAGGACCAACATTTTTTGTCGTTTTTTGACCCATGTTTCTTGGGCAAAAATGTTTATTTTCATTGGTACAACACACCCTCAAAATAATTAAAACGACTACAAAATGACGGTGTATATTACCTAGAAGTTTCTTGTTTCATGACATTTTTAGTTGTGGATCATGTCAACGTGAATGTTAATGTGACAAGGTTCCAGAGCATTACCAGTTGACGGGGATAATAAACGTAGGATTGTGACGGGCGCGGCGTGCAAGCGATTTTAACATTAGGAGTGGTTAAGCGACGCTGTTGCCCATAGTACAAACAACAGTAATTATAAAACATACCACCAGCAATCCTAAAGAGGCCTTCTTCGCTGAGCGCCAACTCGTGCAGCGTGCAGACACACAACTCTATGGGGAAGGCTATCGTGCGGCTCGTCACGCGCAGGTGCTCCTCCAGGGGGTATCCGAACACCGGCTTCACTGAACTGTCGTCTGGAAAATCATAGTCTATATGTTAGTACTTACAACTAAAATTCGTTATAAACTACTTCTTACTAATTTTCAGTGGTAGCCGGATAAACAGAAACACCAGTCGATTTTCATACAAACAGGGTAAATTTGAAGCCTTGGTTCTCCGCCAGGGATTGATCTAGCTGTGATCTGATGATAGCCATCCAGGGAGTGAATGGAGGAGATCCAGATCGCTATGCACACCCAACTGGTCTGATAAGCATTTTAAGAGCTGCAAGGATCAGAGTTCTCAGTTTCAGGTTTTCCATACATTTTAATGCTAATTTCACGGTTTTTTTTTAAATATCCAAATAGCTCTTAAAGTGCCGATCAGATCAATTGGGTATGTATAGCGATCTGGATCTCCTCCATTCACTCCCCTGGGTAGCCATCATCAGATCACAGCTAGATCAATCCCTGGCGGAGAACCAAGGCTACAAAGTTACCCCGTTTGTATGAAAATCGACTGGTGTTTCGAATTATCCGACCACCACTATACACAGGTTGGTCAAAAGTTCTGTTACTGAGTTTCTTTATCGATTACTGGCCATTAAAACAAATGAAAAGAAAAAATAAAAATGACATATTATTGACAGTTTTATAAGCTATAATTCCATACCACACGTATATCATATTTTGTTTATTTCACCATGGAATGGGGGTTGAAGGAGAATCGTGTCGCTGTAATTGCTCTGCACAAATGTGGGCAGCCACCGAATATGATTTTCAAGTTGCTACAAAAGTTGAAAATCAACAAGCAATTTATTTATCGCACTATCCATAGGTACAGTAATACCTTGACCGTCGATGACCGAAAAAGATCAGGAAGACCACGCACCGTTCGGACACCAGCTGTGATCAAGGCAGTGAAGGCGAGAATCACGAGAAATCCCGTCCGGAAGCAAAAGTTATTGGCAATACATATGACTGTGAAGAGAAGTTCCCTTAAAAAAATTATCAATGATGACCTTGGGCTTCACGCTTACCGTAGACGAAAGGGCCATCTGCTAAACGCACGATTGAAGGCTATGAGGTTAGCACGAAGTCGCGCTCTACTAAAGCAGTACGCACAAAACGGCCATCGAAAAATCTTGTTTACTGATGAAAAAATCTTCACAGTCGAAGAAAATTTTAACCGCCAAAATGATAGAGTATACGCTAAGAATAGTAAAGAAGCCAGCATGATTGCTCCGAGGGTCCAACGAGGTCACCACCCCTCATCAGTGATGATTTGGCTGGGGGTGTCCTATTCAGGGCTAAGTAAGGTTCATTTCTGTGAAAAAGGTGTGAAAACTCGCGCTAGAGTCTATCAAGATACCGTTCTGGAACCTGTTGTCAAACCCTTAAGCCACACTTTATTTCAAAACCAGCCATGGGTCTTCCAGCAGGACTCTGCCCCTGCGCACAAAGCAAAATCTACACAAGCATGGTTTCGGGCTAACAAAATTTATTTTATCGCGCAGGAAGAATGGCCATCCTCCAGCCCAGACTTAAATCCTCTGGATTATGCCATATGGCAACTTATTGAGGAGAAAGCATGTGCTAAGCCCCACATGAATCTCGACTCTCTTAAGCGCGCTATTCTCAAGGCAGTCGCAGAATTGGATATGGTGGTAGTTCGTGCTGCCATCGATGACTGGCCTCGTCGTCTAAAGGCGTGTATTCATGCCAGAGGCGGTCATTTCGAATAATTTTAATACATGATAATCTTAAATATTTGTGCTTTCATTTGGTATATAATTCATTGTAGCATTATTTGTAAATTTAGTATTATTCATGTTTTCCATAGTTACAGAACTTAGTAACCAACTAGGTATATTCATTATTATTAGATGGTATTGTTTTTTAAGCAAAACAAAAGACTTGTCAGTTTTTTTTCATGTTTTACTTTCACTGTAAGACTTATTTTACATGAACTGGTACATATTATTATTTTATCGTATCAAATTAATTAATAAGTAATTATTGATTGTCGTCGTATTTACAATCCGAACTATGTCTACAATGGGTAGCAAATTATTCATACAGAAAAATGTTACACTGCAAGTCAGGGGCCAGTATCGAGTTAACGCGATCTGTATACAGTTCGCCTTTAGACATCAACATTTCCTGCTCAACAATGGGCTAAGCTAAGCGCTTGTTGTGAATTGAATATTAGGAGCGCGTACGCACTGCACACATTTGCAAATTTAATTTAATACAACAACCACTCGCAGTAATAGCTTACTGAGACTACAATTGGCTTGCTAATTGAAGAAGTTGGCGATGATATTGTTTAGTAGACATGTTAGCGTTATTAGTTAGTTAGACACATACTGATTAATTAGTTATGTTAAATTAATTTGAGTTGAGAGAGCTCCGTCCATCACCACAAGCAAGGCTTTGATATAACATATTTCATTGCGCACACGCGAGCCAAAATTTCGCATCATTATAAACGTTGTTGGTGCCAGAAAGTTGCCAAACCCTAAACAAAAAATGTGACATGGTATCAGGTTTTCGCATGATTCATTAGTCCTAACAAATATCAGAATACGTCGATAACGCTATATATAGATCTATACAAGTGGGTGTAATATCAGTACTGTTATCTTTTTTGTCAATTGGTTTGACCAAACAGTATTAGCATTAAGCATTAAGAGTTTCATATATGGCGAATTCGTCGTAATTTGTTTCTTTTGGTCAAATCCTCTATTTCGAGGTTCATGTTAGGTTATTGGTAGCTTTTACTTCTGTTATTGTAACGGTAAATCAGCTACATGTTCAGGGAGATGGTTGGTTTTACTCGTATTAAAAGCTATTGTAAAATCGTTTACGAATCAACTATTGGGATGCATCTGCTCTAGCTAGCTAGGGGTCCCAGAAACAGAAAACAAATGGAAGAATCAAGGGGTTCACCACGCAAATAACCGAACGAAATCCTAATACATGGCGTGTGATAACGTGAATTAACCGCTGTGTGGTGAGCGAGTCGAGCGCGCGATGAAAACAGAGTTCGCTCGTAGCCGCAGGGGTGGCCATGCAGCTGTTATACTTACTTATAAACCTTTCTAGTTCGGGCACGGTGTCCTGCAAGGAGTGTAGGGCAGATTCATGATATGCTCTCTGTAGTTTGACATACTGAAGCAAGGTATGAGCTAGTTGCGCCTCCTTCGCGACGAGCGCGAACATGTCCGCCGCCAGGGCGTCGCGCGCGCTCTCTACGCGGGTACCCGCTTCTTCTAACTCTTCTTTCGCCGCATTTAGTTTTGTGGGGTTCTCTTCTTTTTGGCGCTCTAAATGCTGCAGATAATAACACATTTGTCATTTAAAATAAAACATTACGACGTTTCTCAGACTCCACAAATCCTTTTATGCAGCCTATTTCATCATAAGTGAACTAAATTGCCAATTCTAGTATTACAGTGTGACCTAACAAGACAACTAAAGGAGCTAATAACAAAGATAGTGCCTAACTTACATGGTATCTACTAGCTGCAGACTCTTTCTCACTTATCAGCCTACTCAGCTGTTTCTTTGCCTTCATGATGGCTGGCAAGTCTTGATCACCGATGGTTGTTAAGGGTGCACACACTAATTGCTCTACCTTTAACTCATGCTCAGCTATTTCATTTGCAAGTATCTTCTCCTGTTTGCCTATTAAAGAAAATACTAGTCAATAAAAATAATAAATGTAAAAAGTTGTAATTGAAGCAATAGAAAACAAAATGTGTAAAAATAATGAGCATTGTGCAGTGATATTTCAGTGTGTCATAAAACTGCTATTTTTGCAGTAACTTTCATAAAAAAACAGTATCTATAAATTAAACTAAAGTGATAAACAATTTCTTAATAATTATTCCTTCCAAACTTAGACCTACCGACTTACAAAAATATGCCATATACCTGCTGGATTGTCTATTATTACATTAATTCCGATCGGCTTGGATTTAGAATACTTGAGCACGAATTTGTATATTATAGTGAGTTTACTACTTTATTATAAAACATGTCTAATTTTAAACCAGTGTCATTCTTGACGTTTAATGGCGGCGCACTAGGTTGGTAGCACTGCTGAATTGTTGCGATGGTGAATCAAACGTCGCAAGTCACGTGATAGGTGCGAGGAGCGTAGCGACGAGCATGTTAGGTGTACATGAACCCAGAAACGACTTTTTTTACGTGCGAAATTTTGTACGTACGTCCCTTCCCCTCTCCCCACCTCTTTTTAGCCTCCCCTCCTTAATTTCTACATTTTTTGTTTAGAGGTTATGTTTACACATAAAAATATTTCTTGAAAACTACGCATCACGGGCAGATGGGGATTGGAGGAGGGAGTTGTTTCCCTTCCCTCCCCCTCTCTCCCTCCTTTAATTGCCGAAAAACAACAGCAATTTGGCTGTTATCATTACTTTTTTGTGTATTCATATATATCAATATCTCTGCAAATATGTACTTCCGCAGAGTGGGAGTACCACCAGGGGGGAGGTTATCTCCCCCCCTCCTACCCCCTTCCCTCAAAACCACCAAATTCGTGCTCAAGTATTCTAAATTTTTACCTTCCGATCTCTAGTTATAATACATTTTGTATAAATATATGAAAAACTCATTCCCACATTATCAGGGGGGTTACTCCCGATACATGAATGAGAATCTGAGATCGAATTGGTATCGAGTAAACGTCAAAACCATACAATGGAAACCATGGCAACCGTTTCCCATGTTTCGAAATAACAGATTTTTGACATTTATTTGATCCTGACGTGAACTCGATCTCATTAATTTCCGTCGAGAGTAGGGGGCAGGAGATAAAAGTAATGTTACCTTCTACAATAATATTTTCTTTGTTTTGTGCCTCTAGCTAAATTAGCCATGATAAATAAACATCATTATAGAAATACTGATTTGAAACATTAGGAATACAATAATTAACTAATGAGTTTACATTCACTTCAAATCAAAAGATACTAATGACAGCATTGGAGCATGGCCTCGTTTTTAATCCCATTAGGGTTATGCATCAATTTAAGGAAAAAGGTTAAGAGCCTAAACAAACAGGCTGCATTCCGATTATGCGGTCCAATCTTAGATCAGAATTATGAATCAATTAAAAGGCCAAAAATAGTTTTGCTTTAAAATCATTCTTATCCTTACTTAACCATCAGCCATTTTCTTACTTTTTTCTTACTTACTAATTAATAAATGCAAAAGTCCATTTGTTTGTTCATTTTTCCATTTTACTCACCACATTCATATAAAATGTACTTTAAGATGCTATCATCATCATCGTAGTTGCTTGCTTCACACATAGAAAGGCCCAGGATGTATTCAGGAAGTTTCTTCAGCCGTTTCTCTCGGGCCGCTGGGTCTTGCCCCTGAGTGCTACCTGCGCAAGTTGCAAGCTTCTTGCTGATCAACTGGAGAGCATTACGTAGATGCTCCACTTTTCGGTCGGCTGTCTGCAGTTCGTCAGTTAAGGCTTCATTTTTTCCTGACCTGTATGAGATTTAAATAAATGAGGATCAAACAGCAACCTCTATAAACATGATAGTAAAGTTATAATATTTATTAATTCTATTTCTTCTGTTTTCTCATACCAATAGTCTTAAAATATTTACTTGTTTGGGAGTTTATATGAATAAATTAACAAAAGTTTGGTACGACATTATGTACCAGTAAAGATAGTCTCTAAACTTCTAGATAACAACATAAAGCAACATCATTATTAAAGAAACTGAACAGTCGAGATGTTCTATTGTGCCCTAAAGTAAATCTTATCAGTAAGATAAAAAACATTACAACGATACCTTGAAAATGTTTGATCTGCAAGTTGCTTCACTCTATAAAATTGTTTCTTCATTGTATTTAGTTGCTTTCGATGATTTTATTGAAAACTACAAGGTCATTGGACTTAGTCAATAGTGAAATAATAAAACGATCAAGATCTCTAAAAAGAACGTAATGTCAGCACGGCAATGAGATCATCCTCGGTACAGTACAGAATAAAAATGCGAAGAGAATAGGTATATCAGTATCTCATAATATCTGTCCATTAAGGCACTGCATTTCTTTATTCCATAATAATTGTAAAAGTAATAAAAATTTCACTGTTTCCAATCAAATCTGCATTTTCCAATTCAATCAAGAAATAAAACAAAATTCCACTGACACTTCGCACTGGCTGACAGACAAACACAGAACAAATATACTCACTCATATCAGGGGAGATGCTGTCAAACAAACAATCTGACACACAGTGTTGCCAGACTCGATCAAAACTTTTGCCCACGCACTTTCCGACACAAAATCGCCCGTAAGGATACACACGAGCGATTTTTTTTACCGCCGATGGGAAACGGATCCCTATGGCTAGACCATGAGGTAACTTTTTCTGTGGAACATCGTCATCGTCCGTGCAAAAAACCATCTGAGAAGTCATCTGGGAAAAGATACCTTATGGCCTGGCCATAAGGTACCTTTCCCGTCGGGGCGGTAAAAATCGCAGGTGTGGAAAAGCCCTAATCATTAGGCGACGAGCCCTAATCATTAGGCGACGACGGCTGCACGTGTGGTAAAAAATACTATGATGAAACCATAAACTTAATATCCACTGGAATAGACGAACAGAGGGCCTAGTACGAGTTGGTTTTTTGTTCTCACTTCACTTTGCGAATAGTTAACTATCGTCTTCTCTCTTTCACTCGTTCACTCACTCGCATAATTTCATCTCTTTCACACACTACTATTCGCAAAGTGAGGTGAGAAACACAACTCATACTAGGCACTCTGAGTTCGCTTGGCTGCAACACCAAAAGTGACATGAGCCAGTCTTTGTAAATATGTAAACGTGTGCGTGAATTTTAGACATGCGAATTGCGAAGTCCATTTTAGGTTGTCGATAACCATAATGTATTATTGCTCTAATAAATAAAACACAAACAAGATTTTGATCAATTTTATTTAAATAAGGTCTCCTTTGAGGCTCCCTGCTTATTTATTTATGAAATTTATCCAGTTTAATTTAATCACTGGATTTCCAAAAAAACCTGGAAATGATTGTTAAATTAGTACGAGGGCAGGGGGCTTACCATCAGCAAATAAGAAACCGTTCAGTTCAAAAGCAGGCTTTAAACTGGACTGCTTAAGGCCTGCTTTCATACTAATCTTTGAGGTCATAGTACGAAAAAGTGAGGCAGTTCAATATAAGGCCTGCTATAAGAGCTCATAGTAAGGCCCCTGTTCAAAGTATTCTCGGTATCGGGCCTTTTTGTTAGTAATGAAAGTAGTTTTTGTATATGGTTCTCTGATGACATTATCCAAGGTCACAATTAGAAAATTTCGTCGGAAAATTTCTTCGTTGTCTACTATTCAAAAGTGATCTAGTCAATTTAAAAGGGGCAGAAAAAGTATTGAAGATGACCTTCGATCAGGTGGTCCTGTTTCTGCCACCACTGATGAAAATGTGAAAATGGTCGAGGAACTTGTACTCGAAGATGCTCGAATAAAAATCAATTCATTAGCAGAAATGACCAAGCTATTTGTGGGTACCATACATTCAATACTTCATGATTATTTGAACATCTCAAAAGTCAGTGCAAGATGGGTGTCACAAATTGAATATTGTAAAGAGTTTTTGGAGCTTTGTGGTGGAAATACTACCAGTGTTTTCGATCGCATTGTTACCGGAGACGAAACCTGGGTTCGTCACTACGACCCAAAGAATAAAAAAAGATTCGTGGAACGCTATTTTCCGATGATGAAGAGCTCAAAGCTGCGGTTAACGATAACTTTTCAGAGAAGGATAAAAGTTATTTTTTGGAGGGTATTGAAAAGATAATTTCGCATTGTAAGAAGTGTATTGAGATTGCAGGGGACTATATAGAAAAATAAAATTATTTCAGATTTTTCTGCCTTTTCTTTCATATCCATACCGAGAATACATTGAACTCCCCTCGTACTTAAGTTGGTATAATTTACTATGTGAAAACTATCGGTTACAAGCAGCTTTAAATAAAACTATGTTCACAAAGACAAACAAAGTTAAATTGGAAATCATCGACATGAGTATCGAAATCGATAATTTTTGATCAAACAATAATTTTCTAAGTCGCGACACGACACAACACAACAGTATATTTCTAGGCGTGATTCGGAACGAACGCGGCTATTGTTTGTTGACAGCTGACTTTGACAAGTTTGACACTTTGTTTGTTATTTAATTATATGCAACAAAGATTTTATTTTACCGAACGTGCTGTTGAAAGTTGAATTTTATTTGGTTAAACGCTATCAAGAGGAGGAAGGAGGGAATGTATGCAATGCAGAGAGCGAGCGCGAACTGCGCGAAGTAATACATATTTCTGTTTAGTTGACTTCCAGTCCAGTACTTGGGCAGACGTTTGTCGCGTGTCGACGATCAAAGTTTACTTAGTTTTCTCTTTTTATTCGATTGTAAACACCTTGACTGCCGTGTGATTTCAGTCTTCCTTAATTTCTTAATAAGTTCATTAAACCAATACAATGGAGCGAAAGTTTATTAATGTAATCCTTCTAGGATTTGGTTTTATGTTTGTGTTTACTGCATTCCAAACAATGGGGAACATAGAGGTGAGATTTTTTTAATTATTATGATCATTATTCATGTTTGTCATTATAGTAGTAATAATTATTATATTGTTATTATTGATCTGCAGTATAGGTAATAAATCAGAGGTACCTGTTTAAAAACTTGTAGAAATAAGGCGAAGAGAAATGTTTAAAATTGACAGTCCTCTTGTTATTTTTTCAAATTAAAAGGTGTAACCAGCAATAGCAATTAATTTAGATTTTTGTTCTTATTATTATCAGTCGGAGAGTCAGGTTCGGGTCAACTTCTTGATTGGTCTTAGTATTATTTAGAAGGGGAGACACCAGCGAAGCCGGACGCCTGATCAGTCACCTTGATCGGAACCATTTCACCCATTTCCCTACTGATTGGTCTTTGTAAAGAGACATTATATGTGGGCTGTGGCCTGTGGGTCAACAATACTTAGGATGCTGGCTGCTATTTTCTGGAACAAGTTCAATTTAAAAATAGAATAGAATTTCTATGAAATTATCTGTCAAATTATTTGGAACGACACATACATGGAATCTGTGAAACAGCCCTTAAAATGTGAAACAAAATCTGCTCAAATAAATGTTTTTCCATTGACTTTAAAAAATTTAGATAGACCAACTTAGAAGATTCAAATTTAAATAAGTAACTAGGTACCAGTAAACTGGGTGAAACTTAGCAGATTCAAAATGAACCACTTGGGTCTGCTTAGAGCATTTTGTATGAAAATAATAAGATCATGTTGAATTTTTGTATATTTTTTTATCAGAAATGTTGCTTTGTTTTTCTTCCTGCAACTACAGGAACCCTAGATCACCCTAGTTTACGGTATATAACGTGTTAAGATTATAAGTATGTATTATGCCTTTTATTATTAAAACACTAAAAACTTTTCTGACTGTGCTAGGTAGTATGAACTCAAGAATTTTATAATCATATTCTATGACACTATTTAGGTTTCACCAAGTGTACTGGGAATTAGAATTCATCCTCTTTATCAACAAGTTAAATCTAAATATTATTTTATTAACTGTTTTACAATCTATGACTAGATTAGGTACTAACTTTTAAAACAAACACCTAAGTTATTTCAGAAGCAATTTTTATTATTATTTCTACAACATTTTGTAATACCTATGTTATATGATAATCTTCTATATATATTAGGTAAATTTAGGTACTTACAAAATGTTACCTTCCTAGCCAAACAATTTTTTATTGTTTAATTCAATTTTAAATCAAAGGTGGTTAAATCAAATCTCCCTCTCACAAATTAAATAATTTTCTGTTCTGATTGTGTCTTTAATAATCTTTAATAAAATCTTTTTATGGCAGTTTTCTAAATTAATTTAGAAAACTGCCCTAAAAACATTTTATTCTTCTACTTATAAATTAACTTTGAATGGTTTAGTATCAATAGCATATTTTCTATTATTATTAAATAAATACATTCTTTATTTCAGGCAGAGTCCATATTAATGTTAGTAACAATGATCACTATAAAACTAGGGTTAGTAATTACATCACACAAGTCTTTATAAATTACATTAATTAATAATTTCAATTTATAAAAATAACAATAACAAAAACAAGTTTCAATATTACCTATTATAATTATTATATTTTTAACTCAAAGGTATTTCTCATGTATTTCTTATATACCTTCAGGATATTGTTAGTGTCGCCTCGCAAACGACTCGGCGGCGCGCGGCGTAGAGGCGCACCGTTTCCTCAATCCTCACTATCGCACTAAACCTGTCGATTTGAGCTTCCGCAAACATATTGGAAGCTCTGCATCGCCATGGCAGCCCCGAAAGCACCCTCAAGGCGTTGTTGTTCTGCCCTTTTAGGTCGTCCCTCGTTGTGCGTGGGTATAAAGCTAAAGGTGGTTCCGTTTCTCATCATCAGCATTTAGTGCCATTGCATACTGAAGTTTGGACATCAGTAGACAAGACCATAGTTCTTGTGGTCATATCGGAGTGTTTTGTTTGATGCAATCGCTTTCCCGTTCCGCTTGCGCTTTCAGCAGAGGCATGCCCCATTGCATTCAATAGGGCATGCCCTCATATCAAAATTATGCCAATATAGCAGAAACACGCAGAAAGTTGAAAGGAAAAGCGCACGGTTTGGAGGCAATGTTGCATGCGTCTGTCTGGCGTAGGTTGAATTGAAAGTTGAAGTGAATCGGTGAAGACAGACCATATCACTAATCACTAATTAGATCTGAAAAAAGTTCGCATGCGGGTCGCAAACTGACTGTAATAGAGTAGGCGAAAAATTTGCATGCGAATGGAATCGCAGATCACACGCACGATACGGACTCGTACCGCATTAGTACCATTACTAAATAGTTAGTACTATACCATAACCCCGAACCATAGAATACACCAAAACTTAACTTCATAGAATGTAATATAATCCTAAATCCGCGTAAATTATTCATTTGAACAGTTATAAATTTTATAATGCCTTAAGAGGCATCGAATTTAAGAATTCGACTTTAAACAACTTCGAAGATTCGGTCAACAAGCAAAAGACATTAGAAAAGTGGTGCCACCATTGCACGAAGAAAAGATAGATGAGCATGCAGTCAAAAATAAAGAGATTCTGCAGCATAACAGAGAAAAAAGAAGAAAACTTGTTAGACAAAGTAAAACCAGAGTAGATGGTAGAACCGTAGGTAGAATAAAAGAAATCTGACTGGCTGCCTGGTCAACATTATTACGATACCAATTTTATTGTGCCGCGATTTTATCTACCCTGGCCACTGACTGATGTAACAAATAAGCCTGCGTCGGACGAACGTAAAGATTCTCGTGAAAGTTTGCCATTAAATTCTATGGTTTATGATTATTATGACGCTAGTCGACGCATTCGTTGAAATCTCCTTCCACTGACTACTTATATCATTGTTACAAATTCTTTATACTATAGAATGCTGTTACCGCACACTGATATTTCTCGTTCATAGCTAGCAGCTGGCTATAGGAGTCTTTTTATAGTTTTTTTTCTAGTTTACCACCTACTAAAATGATTAATCCATTAATCATTTAAATATACTAGTCCATTGCCTTATCTACCTGAGCCTAGAGAAATACTAAAGTCAGTTCAGTTGACCTAATCATTTCCATAAAGCTGGAACCAGAATTTGCGAATATTCATACATTCGCAAAGAGAAATAACAATAAATCCTACTAATATTATAAATGTGAAAGTTTGTGGGTTTGGATGTTTGTTCCTCAATCACGCAAAAACTACTGATTTGGTTGAAATTTGGCACACAGATAGAAGATAGCGTGGATTAAAACATAGGATACTTTTTATCCCGATATTCCCACGGGAACGGGAACCACGCGGGTGAAACCGCAGGCGGCCGCTAGTAGGTAATAATAAAATAATAATCCTCAATTATAAATTTTAGTGATTATGCGTATTGCGATTTGCGACGTCGATTATGTTGTTGATGACAATTTCATTTAGCTCTTAATTTAATTTCCCTTCCCCAATAAAGTCCAGAAAAAAGCTGTGCCTTAAGTTTTTTCTCCACGTTGTTGGTTAACCTTTACTGCTTTGACAGTGTGTGTACTAAACCACATTCCTTACTGATACAAAAGTCGGTTAATGTATCAGCCAGTTAGAAGTCACGAAACGGCGCATTTACAAACCTTGAATTTGATATCACTTCACTTTTCAATATGTTGTGTTGTGTCGATGCTTTATAAAAATGTTAAATCATCTCTTAGATGGAAGTCAGTCATTTCATAAAGTATATTATGAAATCTAATGTTTGTATTGTATGTGAGGATACCTACCGTTATTTAAGATTCAATACATAATCATCTTCCTAATATTTTTGTTGTCAATGGGTTTATCACTGATGCACATGGGCCTGATGTGATGATGCCAATTTTCAACAATAAAACAAACTAAAAGCACATAATAGATATAAGTAAAAGGTATCTAAGCCCGAGGTAGTCATTTTGGTTACCTAAATAGGTACGGTACACGTCGTTGTCCCACCGAATTTACCCACAAGCGCTGCAAAATTATTTATTTTGAACATTCAACATGACCGAAATAACAGAAATTAGCAATAGGGCCACTAGTTGCAAGATATTGATGTGGGTTTTTATAACTTTACCTAGGTATGTCAATCTGACTGAATTTACAACTTCTGGATGGGTTCCGATAGGAATAACTTGCTTAGATAGTAAATTCATAAAAAATCTGTTCCCACAGAAGTTGCGCAGTATAGAACCTGTGATATAGATAGATAGGCCCAGTCAGTGGCGTGCGCAGAGATTTTAGACAGGGTAGGCACGGATAAAAATATACCAATTTTATCACTGTTTCGGTATCTACCAACCTATACTGAACGAAATCCAAACATTTTTATCATCTTGATTGGAAAACAAAATGCATAGAAAACAATACAATTGGTTTGTGTGTACGTACACAAGCTGTTAGCCAGTAATAATTAATTATAATAAAACTTTTTATGAAAAGAACGAGGGGCATTCATAACCTACCTACCATTTTTTTTAAACCCACCCAACGCATCTTCCCTTTGCAATCAATTTAATTAAACTTTATCCTCAAAATATAACCTTGATAAAGCGGCAATTTTTGGTTTATTTAAACAAACTTTGCCAGCATAGGTCTCGCATGTAAATTATTGAATTTTTCACAGTAAATTAACGAAATAATTACTTACTTAACTTATGCGCCAAGAAAAACAATCAAAACAAAGCAAAACTAACTGCAAACTAAAAAACGCTACTCTCTGCAATGCAATCATTACGCGGTCGGGTTGCAAATAAGCAGTGCCTCCAAAACATAAACACGCGCATACATTTTCACGCACACAGTCACACTTTTGATGTGTACTACACGAGATTCGTTCTATGAAAAAGAAGCAGCCCGTAGTACTGCTTATGGACACGCGGTAAATAATTGGCGCCTCTGTCGCCCGGCCGATCGTTGGTTCTTGTAATTTTTGGTTAAAGTGAATTGAAGTTAGTTTCAAAAACCACAAATAGATGGCGCTTAGTGTCCGGACACGAAAGTGGCGGCGGCCGAGCGGTGGCGGGGCGGCGCGGCAGCGGAGCGGCGGCGGGGCGGGGCGATGAGAACGTGGGCACGAAACTTAGCGGTCCGTCAGCCGCGCTAGTAGTGTTGTGTCAGATGGGCTAAGTACCATTAAGGGCCCGTGGACCTACCGATTTGACCTACTGGTAGGACCACGGTATACCACTAACGTAACTTCTTATTTTTTTTAATTTCTATTGATGTGTCAAATGTGATGTTCCTATGGAAACAATTTCTTGTTAAATCGATACCGAAAAATATTCAAAGGACGAAATATATCCTATGTCTAAAAATTTTATTGAGTTCGAAAAAATGGTCTAAGTATAGGCGTTAACTAGTTTCAAAACCGGATTCTTTGCTCATCTTGTGTTTTTTAAATGATGTCCAAGATGCCGACATCCATACTAAATAAATAGGTACTACCTAGTAATCAAACAGACACTATTATATTATTCAACACAACACTACTGTAATCGCGGGCTACCAAATCCAACTAGTTTGTTCATTTGTTTTCGTCGCTCTCCTCCCGCCCGTGCATCGCTCGTCGCCCCGCGCCGCCACCGCCCGTTTCGTGCGCGTCTCCATACTGTGCCATACTGTTGAATGCATCGCCGCCGCTCCGCTGTCGCGCCGCCCCGCTGCCGCTCCGCCGTCGCAGTTTTCGTGCCCGGACACTGAAACTAATACACACGGAAAGCCGAAGAAGTGCTGTGCACGATGATAGGTCATAATAACTTTTTAATTACAAGTAGTTTACAAATAATAGGGTAGGGAATTAGGGTCATATATTTATGGGACTACAGGGTATGCAGTGCTTATTTGCATGTATGGAGTGCACGCCACTGGGCCCAGTCTTGTACCAAGTACACAGAGTAAAATAATGAGCTATATAGAGCTAAGTACTCTGAGCAATGTAGCCTGATTATTTTCTTGATACCGGTTGAAATTGTTCATTGCAAACGGGAAATGACCGAGCAGGTAGCTACGTTGAAGGAGGTGTGGTGGACTAGTATAGTAGGACGCTTCAAGAATACTTAAATAAAAAAAACTGGATCGCGTCAACGATCTCGTACCCTTTAATTTGTTACACTACATGTTTCATCGTGGAAGTAATATTGGCTTGAAAGCCTTGAACTTGTTTTCACGAACCTTTTATATGTAGCCATCAAATTAAAAACCAAAACTTAATGCCACCAGCTCTTAAAATTGGTTTGTATTTAATTTCTCCTGTCATAAACCCTAAAAACATAAAGACTATTTTAGGTACATTTTGGGTACATTTATTAGATAATAAGAAGAAACAATGAAAACTCGGACATTTTTAAAAGAAATATAGGAGGATGATTTATTATCGTCAAGAAAGATAATATAGGTATATTGTTGGGACAGGAGGCTATTATTCTTATGCTATATAGTAGACACCAGTGTTTGAAGTGTTTCTTTCAAACGAAATTCTCCAGGGGTTCGGGCCGTTCGGGGGAGCGGAGTGAGCCCTCCCGACGCGACTTCCCGTTTTCCCGCTTACCTACACATTTTTCTCCGGGGAGCACTAGAGCTACTCCGGGGGGCATTTGCCCCCCTCACCCCCCCGGACTAGTACCTGAAAGAAACACAAAAATTCTTGATCGCTGCTCTTAGTGCCACTCTTCTTAGAACAACCTGTAAGTGTAGAACAAGAGGAATCCGTGTTCTATCAATTTAAAACGAGTAGATGTCTGGTGACACCAAATGGCGATGATGCTATCATTTCATAATGTAAAGGAGGCATATGATTAAATTATAACCGTTATAAATTGCAGCTGTCTGAGATTATTTATTTATTGTTGAAGTTCCGTGCCGGTCATGACAGCAGCATTACTTACCCAGTTTATTGACACAGCAAGATCTTACGTTACGTAACATAAATTGAGATCATCGACCGAGATTTGCAATATGATCGTCTCGTTGTATAATACATAACGGTGTTTTCGCCTTCATAGTATTAGAGAAAAAGAAACGGAAATGAGTTAAGACTTATGGCGCGCACTCACGGAATTCACTTTAGACGCTTTTTAATTAATTGACATTCAAAGTGTCGAGAGTCCGATTTGATAATATAAGCCAAGGTTAATTATATTTTCTGAAAACTGAATTCACTGTAACCGTTCATGTGCCGATGTTCTACAGTTTCGAAAATATCTCTATAGAAATTGCTCAGAAGTACAGACATAATGTTCCTTACATACTCATACAGATGAAAATTGGAAATATTAATTAAACGTTCGCAGCGAAGTCACAGAATATACACCGTTAATTTAAAATAGGGATATCAGACTACGTTTCTGAATATGAACGTGCAGTTAAAAGTAAAAAATTAATAGTTTGAAAATATCGGAAAAAAACTCACAAAAATAGCAAGACGCGTATACCTACGAAGTTTAATTCTTTTCATTATTTACGTAGGTAATCAAGATACTTAGTATCTTTTGATTACGCGCGTGTAATTCTATGAATGAGCTAGTTGGAATGAGCTCTAAATCCAGAAATCAGATAAGTCTATGGAAATCAGTAAAATTTTGAGACATAAACAAACCTCGACATCTTGACTTTGATCAATCATTAAATATTATTGAAACTTTTAACTGCATATCTATTAGAATAGGAAAGGGATACACTCATTTCACCTTTAGATATACATAGGTACTTAAAAATTTACCGTGTATAATAGTAGGTACTAACGAAAAATATAAATTTCATTCCGTCCTTAACTGTTAATTTTGCTTTAAACCTAAACTTTAATTAATTATCTATCATTGTTTGTCTGCATTTGATAAATCCAAGGATTTGTTTTCATTTAAATTAGGTCACTCTGATCGGCTGATATGTTTTCAAGGGTCCTTCTTTGATGTAGGTACCTAACAATGTGATGTAAGGCGCGAGGATAGATTTCATTCTACTATGACTCGCGTCATTTATTACTTAATTGTAATAACCTGTTTTACCTATTTAGAATACATGCTTCATTTTTATTTTGTGTTCACTTACAAGTCGTTCCTAGGTCATCGAGAATATGAAGACCCAATATTTTATGTAGGTATTGCCGGTTTTTAAAGTCTTCACTTATGTTATTTACCAAATAGAGTAGGTATTTAATTTTCACCAGACAATTTGGTATTAAGTATTTCGTCATCTATACCGACCGACCGATTCGGACCGTAGGTGTTAAGTTACGAAATACTTTTGCCGATAGTGGCATTGTTTGGGTAGTTACGAATCTCGAATTCTTTTACTTGTTCCAACTCTCTTGCGATCAAGTCGGTATCTTAAACATTATTAAAAATCTACTTAGGTAAGTAAGTGTAAGTACGAGCTATAGAAATATTTTTCTTAAAATAATGTTGATGTTGCTTCGTGCGAAGTTATACAATGTGTCATCATTAAAGGCCGGATTTGCGGTGGCAGGAATACAAACTTGCTAGAGATTACCAAATTATCGTAAATGTTTTTATATATCGATGTTTTGAAAATATTTATGAAGTGGAACTTCTTTGATCGCGTCTGTATTTATTTTTTGTATTTTACCAAGGAGGATGTATTTCTTAAAAAAATTACATTCTACTTCACTCACTTTGACTTTTCTATCTTTGCATCAAGAAAAACTGCAGTGAATTTTATTATTTATACATTTCACGATTTTCACTTTTCTTAATGAAGGTAGGTAATTTCTACTATTTCCGACAGTAAGTCTATATATAACGTTACATAATTATATATTTTTTATCGATAAATTACACAAATAGATAATCAAGTTGTCCACGCACTATTAAACGTCATTTTATTCGTGCTACCGCAAATCCGGGGTCTGGTCATCATTTTACATTGAATGTTGTCAAACAATAAACAATCGTACGATTTAAGAGCCATCTAGGTTTTAAATTGTACGATTTAAGACCTAGATGAATCAAAGATCAATCGATCCTTGATTTGCTTTGTGTAAATCAAGGATCGATCCAATAAAATAACTACACAGGTTATTTGAATTATCGTAAGTTTATGAACAGTTTTTCACGTCACTGTTACTTTTTTCACGTCTAAAGTTTTTTTTTACAAGCTATTATTTAGTTTCACCTGTCAGGCGCAACGATATGTCAAAACAAGTTTAGATGCGTCATGCGCCAACATCATGCAATTTAAAACAGCGACAGTTACTGCAGATACACACATAGACATATTATGTCGAGAGAGGGACAAAAATGAACGTCACCATACGGAATAAGTACTTGTCGTTAGAAAGAGATAAACAGACATCATAAGTTTCGTCTGATACGCTGCATGCTCATTGGCGCGATCATGGGAGTGACAGTCGCAATGCTCGCTCTTTGTAAAAATATGGCCGATTAGAGTAATAAAAATACGAAAATACATTTTACGGTCAAATACAGTACTTACGTATGAAATGAAACATTTTTCCGATCTCTGACTGTTGCTGTATAATTTGCACATCGTTTAAAGACGCAGGAAGACATTTTTGATAAGGATGTCACGGTTTTTTAGTGTCTGACTGACGAGAGTGGTGTGTGTTTACGTGTAACGAGCCTGTGCCTGACTGATTGAAAGTCGGGCAATTACCTGACTTTCGTCTTGCCATTGTGGAGCGCGGGTAACGTATCTAAACTTGTTTTAACATATCGTTGGTCAGGCGTTTGTTTATTGTTTCTGTCTTTAGACGCATAATACCACATACGCATAATACCACATACGCAAAATACCACCTTTACGCAATACGCCATAAACGCAAAATACCACTTACGCAAAATACCAACTAAGCAGAACACCAACTTTGATTTACGCAAAATTCTAACTACGCATAAAGCTCGTTCGTTTAGATAGTGTCGGTACACCCGCAAGCAAATGTGTTCAGAGACAGGCATACCGGCAAGTTTTTGGTAATGTTACTGATAACGGTAAACCATATCGTTATCGGTTTCGATAATTATTTAAGTTGTACCATTGTACCATAGTGTGCGGGTGGGGGAGGGGGTCGAGCGTCGTGTTTTTTTTAAGATTACGGTGTCAGTCCCTACTTGTGTTTATTGAAAAAAAAATACGAATACAAATAATACACACAAGCGAGGTGGAAAGAGAATTTTAATGAAAAATTAAATAAAAAAAATAAGACTACCTACTATTTTTCATCACTTGAAGTGTCGGAGTCATTATCAACTTCATCACGTTCCAAATCCATACCAAAATATCGATTTTCTTTTTTAATTACGTTATCTACACTTTTTTGTGTTTACATGTTTTACAAAACACCCGTCTTTTTTTTGTTGGTTCACTTGAAGTTTCATCTTGAGGCACTTCACTGTCCTCCCAAGGATGAAAAACATTTTTAGTATACGTAGCAGAGTCAACAAACACAACTTTTCACTACGGCGCGGCGCTTCGATGTAAACTGCCAAAATCCAAATTGACTTGCGGGTGTACGCCGCACGCGGTATCCTTTGTTTATGCGGCGGCATCCTTTGACAAGAAGCGGCACGTGCAAAGGCGGCGCGATGAAAGGGCGACACTATCTAAGCGAATGCGCTTTAACACCAACTTTGCGTAAAGCGCATTCGCTTAGATAGTGTCGCCCTTTCATCGCGCCGCCTTTGCACGTGCCGCTTCTTGTCAAAGGATGCCGCCGCATAAACAAAGGATACCGCGTGTGGCGTACACCCGCAAGTCAATTTGGATTTTGGCAGTTTACATCGAAGCGCCGCGCCGTAGTGAAAAGTTGTGTTTGTTGACTCTGCTACGTATACTAAAAATGTTTTTCATCCTTGGGAGGACAGTGAAGTGCCTCAAGATGAAACTTCAAGTGAACCAACAAAAAAAAGACGGGTGTTTTGTAAAACATGTAAACACAAAAAAGTGTAGATAACGTAATTAAAAAAGAAAATCGATATTTTGGTATGGATTTGGAACGTGATGAAGTTGATAATGACTCCGACACTTCAAGTGATGAAAAATAGTAGGTAGTCTTATTTTTTTTATTTAATTTTTCATTAAAATTCTCTTTCC
The DNA here is from genome assembly GCA_928269145.1 of Agriphila tristella. Classification (NCBI taxonomy): domain Eukaryota; kingdom Metazoa; phylum Arthropoda; class Insecta; order Lepidoptera; family Crambidae; genus Agriphila; species Agriphila tristella. The sequence continues at coordinate 19,351,458 of OV743431.1, read as the reverse complement.
ACCTCGCTTGTGTGTATTATTTGTATTCGTATTTTTTTTCAATAAACACAAGTAGGGACTGACACCGTAATCTTAAAAAAAACACGACGCTCGACCCCCTCCCCCACCCGCACACTATGGTACAATGGTACAACTTAAATAATTATCGAAACCGATAACGATATGGTTTACCGTTATCAGTAACATTACCAAAAACTTGCCGGTATGCCTGTCTCTGAACACATTTGCTTGCGGGTGTACCGACACTATCTAAACGAACGAGCTTTAATTGACTGATTGAAAAAAACTACTTTCTGTACTTTGATTTGCTACCAGTACCTAAAGACGAAGTCTCCAGCAGTTAGGACTCCCGTTGAGGGCTGTGGGGAATATGCTAACCGAATCTGATGAACAGGTACTTCGATTAGCTCCTTTACATTCTGCTAGCCTGGTACTTTTAGTTTTAATCATAGTCACAGAATTATGGATAGGAACCTTAGCGAAATAGTGCTTTGGCCACTCCACTTGAGTGACAAAATAATTCTAAGTCCCAGGTGGTGTTTTGCGTTTATGGGATTATACGTAGTTGGTATTTTACGTATTTTTTTCTACAAATCCGCAAAACACCACAAAATCTCAAGTTGGTATTTTGCGTATGTGGTATTATGCGTCTAAAGGAAATTAGACCCACTTCCCGGTTTCAAATGGAGCTGAAACTTTACAAAATGCAATATTAAGTTATTAGGTAAGTAATAAAACGAGACAGCTTGGGCTTGTTTGATTCGCCTTGACTTGACAAGGACTCTGGTCCAAAATGAAGAAACCATAGGAACTCTGTAATAAAACGACACAACTCGTTTGATTCGTCTTGACATGGACTTTGATCCTAGATGATATCGAGGGTCTGATGAAGGAGCCAGAAGGTAGTCATGAGAAATTTGCTCAAAAACAACGCAACTCCATCGAGTTTGGGTTCGTTTGATTCGTCTTGACAAAGCTGTCCTAGATAATATTCAGGGTTTGAAGATAGAGCTGAGGAAGAAGGTGACTCCTTGAAAGGCGGCTATGGGAAATCCGTAATAAAACGATTTTAGCCAAATTCCATTCTAGCCAAATGTGGCCACTTTGAGCTAAAATGTATTTTAAAACTTACAGAAAGTATGAAGACTGTTGAAGAGTTATTCAAAAAATATTAGAGACAATTTAAAAGGGCATGACGTTAGCTTTTTTTTAATATTGTCTTGGTTTACGAATCATGAAAATAAATGTGTTGGCGGCGCTAGTAGTGAGGTGCCTATGATTTCTTGCACAAGTAAGGTACCTGGGTCAAATATTGACCTCAAAAACCTTAAGCTTTGACGAATATTTTTTTATTCTTGCCTACGACAAAAGTCTGCTAACCCTTATATCATTTGTTTATAATCTATTTAACTAACATATTTTTATGTAAAAAAATAGGATCTATTTGAAATAGATTTTGAGATTTCGTCATTTATAACAAAATGGGAAATTGGCCATATTTCCGATAGTGTAGGTAAATATGCCCATAGTTTGGCCATATTAACTGTATGAAATAAAACAAATTATTATTTTATGTTTTTGGGACTTATTACTAAGTGAAATAAAAAGAAATGAGCTTCTTTTGACTCGACGCCTTAATGTGAGTAGCTTTAGTATGTCATGCTCACTTTAAACATTTCTGCGGTGGTGTCGTATGAGGCGGGTCGTTACGTTCCCTCAAATATGAACAGAACGGGTGCTGCCAGTGGGAATGGGTCTGCTTCTGTCTGCTTGTACTAAGGGCGTCGTATATTTATATATATTATTTTTCTGATTAATATTATCAATATGTATGGCACTTCTTACTCAAAATTTAAATTATTAACTAAACCTTGTTTTGATTTCTCATTTTTTTTTATTGCAATCATTTCGCTTTATTCAGTAGTTTTGTAAGTAAAGGCCTATGAAAAGCTTTTGGATATTAGTTTTCAATTCGGTGCCTTAGGATGGGTAGCCTAAGTATGTCATGCTCTCTTTAGTCATTTCTGCGGTGGTGTCGTGTGGGGCGGGTCGTTACGTTCCCTCAAATATGGTTGAGCGAAGCGATGGCTGGTCCATGCGTCATGCTCGTGAACGGGTGCTGCCAGTGGAAAGGGTCTACTTCTGAGTACCTATCTTAACGCATATTGAATTGTAAGAATTGCATTTTTTTTTTAAATTATTTTTTATGTCTTGTAACATGTGTTTTTTGCCTACTTAGGTGCACTTTCGAGTAGCAGACACAGTGATTTCTCAACTAGTTGAAAGTTATTTACTCTCATTACGTATCCGATATGTGGTAGGTATTTAATTTCAACCTACCTACCCATTGTGTGCAAACTTTTGTTAATTATTGTGATGGAAAATGACCTCACTTTAAATGTGGAGCTCATTTTTCAATGTTGACGACTCTGTATGAAATATACAGGGAGAAAAAAGCAGCCCTTGACGAGTTTCTTGCCGGTTCTTCTCGTTACAAGGTCTCCCGCTTAGGGTTTGCGAACCGATGGCGTAGCTTCTATGACATTCACAAGTGCTTGTAACAGCCTAGACTGAATAAATTATTTTTGATATTGATATTATAAGTTTTATTATTGTTTGATAAACTTTTAAAAGTAATCAATAAAAAAAGAAAGTAAAAGACAAATAATAATAGAAAACCTCGTTCTTATAAATTTAAACGATCTTAATGGGACAACAATGAGATCAATTGTGTAATTTTTTGGTAAAGTACCAACCGATCAACTTATAATCAACTTTAAACAAGTTTAGAATTATTATAAACCTATTTTTTATTAATTTAAACAAACTTAATCGGACATTTAGATCAGTTAGGTAAGTTTTGGTAGGTACCAACTCATAATCAACTCCGTACAGCTGATATAGCTAATTTCATATTGGAGTCACTCCAATTTCCTTGCAAACCCTTTGATATATAACGCGGCGCCATGATCTAAAACAAAAATCAATGTATCTAGTTGCACAAGTTTTCATATCGAAAATATGGCCACTTGATGGCCATATTTGCAGTAGGTGTCGATGTTTTTCAATTGTATCTCACCCCAAAACTATACAAAAAATCAATTAAATCTGCATGGACATATCAACTAGAGACCCCAAAGAATAATTATACAGTAAGTACATAATAGAAAACATTGATAAATAACGGAATAAACCAAAACTTACCGAGAGCAAATTTTTTGCACAACGTATCCGTTTCTGTGAAGTGGCAACAGGCGAGGGGTGTGCGGCGGGTAGCCCGTGTTTCGTACTTTACACAAACATAGACCTTCTCGCTCACGCATACGGTGTATGCTGGGTTGCAATAGTTTGGTAGATGGTGGTGGCCATATTAATCGGCTGGCCATATTTGACCCAGGTACCTTACTATTGGTAGTATTTTTACGATAATTTATCGCCAAAAGTACGAACATACTTGTTTACGTAACATACTGATAAGGAATATTTTATGTTTCTTATTGTTAATAAGCGGATTTCACCAGTATCAACATCCTACACTTGCTTTAGGTTGCATAATTCGAACAACGCACCGTGTTATGGCTTCAAAGCCATTAAATTCTGATTTACATGGACATTTGGAGAATTTTTTGATATAAGTATTTGGAATATTGAACGAGGAGAAACTTTACATAAAATAACGGGAAAGGAACCTATTTCAACATTTGAATTCTCAATGTTTAAAATTTTACATGTTTATTTCTTCGATCATTTATTCCTGGTTTATTTATTACACATATTTTCTTACTCGTATTAAAAACACTCGATTGTTATTTGTTGCGGCGGAACTTTTGTTTACTTAAACCATTTTCTGCTATTTTTGTATAGTTTATCACCAAATGCCTCGTATTTTCGTATAATCAACTTGACATTTAGTTTAACGATAACCTGAAGGTGAATCTTGGAATCGTGGGGCGCCTCTTCTTGTTCTTGAACTTTAATGTTTTCATAAGTATAACGAGGTCAATAAGTTTACTTATCTATTTTGAATAATCCATTCTTTATGAACTTGAGCCTTAACTTTGAAAGGGTTCTTTTATGATAGCATATGTGGGGAAAGAGAACCGTCGTGTCGTGGGTTTTGTGCTTGATTACCGTTTTTGACATGTTGACGGCACTGTAAGGATTTAGTGCGACTGTAATATCTTGGTATATAACAAAACAAGTCAAGATAGTCGCACTACATTACGTATAACAGTGCTGTCAACATGACAAAAACGGTGATCAAGCACAAATCCCACGACGACGGTTCCCTTTTCGCACAGACTCTTTAAGGTATTTGGCTAATGGCCCGCCCTTGTGGTATGATTTTTGCGGTAGTCCATCCTATCCTTCCTTTCCATCTATTAGTTAGGCCTGTGCCCTAGAAGTGAAGAGTTGTGGACTTTGATAAATAGTTAATAACAAGATTTCCGCCGGCAGCATGCTCTGTTGTGGGATAAAAAGTAGCATAGGTCCTTCCCCAAGGTCCCATCTATATCCGTATTTCATCAAAATCGGTCCAGCGGTCTAGTAATAGTAGACTGCTGGACCGATAGTAACGGTAGCAGACAGACGCATTAATATAAGTATGGCTTCGGATGAATTTGAACTTTACATAACCTTACTGTAAAACATAAATTTCTTGTTTGTTGCAGAAAACAATATTGGACAGTATATCACAAGATGACTCGTCGTTCACCGGCGACGGGTACACGTCGCTGGCCATCATCTACGCGACCCTGGCCGTCTGCAACTGGCTGGCGCCCTCAGTCATCACCATCACGGGGCCTCGAGGTGCCATGCTTATTGGCGCTCTTACTTATCTGTAAGTATATCACAAGATGTCTCGTCGTTCACCGGCGACCGGTACACGTCGCTGGCAATCATCTACGCGACCCTGGCCGTCTGCAACTGGCTGGCACCCTCAGTCATCATCACCATCATGGGCCTCGAGGTGCCATGCTTATTGGCGCTCTTACTTATCTGTAAGTATATCACAAGAGGTCTCGTCGTTCACCGGCGACGGGTAAACATCGCTGGCCATCATCTACGCGACCCTGGCCGACTGCAACTGGCTGGCGCCCTCAGTCATCACCATCACGGGGCCTCGAGGTGCCATGCTTATTGGCGCTCTTACTTATCTGTAAGTATATCACAAGATGACTCGTCGTTCACCGGCGAATGTACACGTCGCTGGCCATAACCTACGCGACCCTGGCCGTCTGCAACTGCGGCTGGCACCACCCTCAGTCATCACCATCACGGGGCCTCGAGGTGCCATGCTTATTGGCCCTCTTACTTATCTGTAAGTAAATTGATCAACTGTCTTTAAGGCCCATATTTATAAATCGCTCTCAGCCTTGAGAGCTATCTTGGGATCATACCTGAGATGCCTTTCTTAAGAGGAGCCTCTCAAGTATGCTGTATGATCTCAAGATAGCTCTGAACGTTGAAAGCGGTTTATAAATACGGGCCTAAGTATTTTTGATAGACCATTAGATCTGGCCTACCTTCATCCAGACACAGGATTTCGTCAGTTTCGGTGCTGTACTAGCATTTATAATGTCAATTTTTTCGTCCATGATAATGTAAAGTTTGTGTGCTATGAGATGATATTGAAAACAAAACAAATCGGCTTTCCGATTTTCTTTAAATTCTTTAAATGTATGGATGGATATCATTCAGGAAGGAAGGACATAATAAAATTAATGATCAGCTAATTTCTATTATGTTATGCGATTATAAAACTTGTAAATAGGTATTTAACTGAAGATTTCTTTCGAGTACCAAGACCAAATCTGCATCGATAACAACGGTTACATAAACTTAGTGACCTTAAAAATAACAATACGATTTTTTTTTCAACATCCTCAATAGACAACGGATGTAAATCAAGAAAACTTGTCACGTAGATTATATAGGTAAGTAGGAAGTCGGTAGAAGACCGATGCAACGCACCGACAAGACTTTCCTTGTATAGTAGTCTATTCACTATATACGTGGTGCGCAGCGCAACCGTCCATATTATGGGATTTAGGCTGGCCCCAGACCTACCGGTTCCGTTTCTTTGCTTTGCTGTGCTACCTTGCTTGAAAGACCGCCGGCCAACCAGGGTAATTTTCAATCTATCGCATTTTGGGACTAGACCATATTGGCAAGATAGCCATTAGCTTGGTTTTATCAAATATCATCGCCTGGATTGCGAAGTAGGAAGCTTTTAGGAGATATGCCACCTTGAACATGGACTCCGATCGTTAAAAATAACTCGATCGCTTATTTATACACGATGTTTGGTAAAGCCTTATAAAACTGAATATGGTAGATAGGGACCATAATAAAACTGAACAACTTTTACTATGGGACCAAATCTGAAATCGCGAAAAAAAATGAACTGTTTCATACATTTTGATAATTTCGTTATTAATTTTTGTATAAAACAGCAGTTTTTTTTTAAAACGAAAACTAAAACTTCTCATCGCACCCCAGACGACGATATTTGATAACACCAAACTAATGGCTATCTTGCCAATGTGGTCAGGTCAAAATATGCGATAGATTGAAAATGAGCCTCTTGGCCGGCGGTCCATGGTAGAACAGCAAAGCAAAGAAATGAAACCGGTAGGTCTGGGGCCAGCCTTAGAGATCATTGAGATCAACGTCAAGCATATTCTGTGCGTCAAGTCATAAACGTCAAGCATATTCTGTGCGTCAAGTCATAAACGTCAAGCATATTCTGTGCGTCAAGTCATAAACGTCAAGCATATTCTGTGCGTCAAGTCATAAAACGCCGGTAGATTACGGCTGCTCTAACCAAAAAGAAAGTAATTAACCACAAAGTAATTTTACAGGAAGACCATATTACCAAAATCATTAGTTCTAGATAAATGTATCAATAATTGAAGCATATTTTTAATAAATTCTATGCAAGCAATGTTTTAAGAAATTAATTAGGCATTTTGTAACAATAAGAGAATTTCAGTTTCTTTTTAAATTTCAGAAAAGTGTCAGTAATTACTAGTAAAATAATTAGTAAATTACAAATAAATTTATTCACACAGCAATAACAAAGTAAATGACAATATTTTTTACATTAAAAACAAATAACATTCCATGATTAAAGTCAAAAGTCGTAGAACAAATGTTGTTGTTTATGATGTTGGTAATCTACTCCTGCGAGGCTGTCTGTTGGTGTTTTACAAATAACCCAGTATAAAGTATTATTGTTTTCTTACATTCATCACAATTTTCTTTATGTTGTTAAAATATTGCCAGAACAAAGACGAGAAATAACAAGATATTTCCATATAATCACGAAACAGTACACGTATCTAGTGGGGAAGGCACTGACTTTAATTTCTAATGCAACTCGTCAAGACCACCAACCGTATGCACGTTATTGTCGTGTTTATGCTATAATGCAAAATATTAGCTGCTGTTTTAAAGGCGTGGCAACATTGACCCACATTTTTCATTTTCGCAACCATCTTAGCTATGTTATACAACATTAGAATAGATGTGGGCGGAGAACTATAATGTTTGAGACCTTTAAAAATTTAGAGGGGAGAAAGCACAGATACTCATGTTCATGGGTGCAGCGAGGGGGGATTTGGGGGTTCAATAAACCAGATGAAAAGCTCTCTTTCACATTACTTTTCATTTTCAAATGTGTAAGTACCTATATATTTTTATTTTACTCTTTAGACATAAGTAACAACAAAATAACAAGTGTATTAATAATACGTCAAAACCACAAATAATTTGTGGAGTTAATGCACAGATAACATAATAGTACCTGGTTGACCGAGCTTTGCTCGATTATTATTTATTGTAATATGGTAGTGTTTAGGTGGTACTAAAAGTGCTTTAGCTACTTACTTTGGGATCAGAGCAATACAAGAATAGAATATGAATATAAGATTCTTGGAGCAATGTATGTGATGTTTTTTTGATATTCGTAATCTCAACCTTGTCACAGAGTAACGCCGTCTATTGTCAATTTTCTTATTACATAGCTCGTAAGATGTAATAATTCCCCGAGGCGTAGTAGTTAGTTTTTATGGCATTATCCGAGAGTGGCAAGAGTGTATTAATAATACTCTAAGTCAAAACCACAAATAATTTGTGTAGTTAATGCACAGATAACATAATATTATGTAAATGTCAAATTGTCGTAACGGTATGCCGATGTGCGTTAGCGCAGGTTGATATAACCTATTAGAGCCTTTTTATTTGCTGCTATTTGCGGCTTTTCGCAACTTCCAATTGCGTTCTCTGTTGCAACTACAACTTGTCTACCTACCGATCTATCTTGTTAAAATAAAGGGCAAACTTAGGTCATTAATTAATAAAAATCGTTACTTACTACTCAAAGAATATAGAAGCGTGGTTTTCTATACAAACGAGCTGATTTCTGAAAGGGTTTTTTTAATATAAATTCAATTTGATTTTATTTGAAATTGGTGTTGTTCGAAAGTTGTAATAGTCAACTTGAGGACTTTACTGTCGAATTTACCTAGAAAAGAAAGAAATTGGAGTTTCATACAAAAATACGCGATTTTTTCAATTCTAACTGACACAGGGCGAAATAGGATAAATAATCTATATATATAAAATTCAAAGTCCTGACTGACTGAGTGAGATATCAACGCACAGCCCAAACCGCTGAACCTAGAGACTTGAAATTTTGCACACAGATACCTTATACAGTGTAGGCATCCACTAAGGAAGGATATTTGAAAATTCCATCCCTAAGGGGATGAAATAAGGGTTGAAAGTTTGTATGAAAGTACCTCAGTTTTGAAGCTAGGATCTTCAAAATTTGTGTTTAGGCTGATGATTGAAAATAAATAAATACGTGTCTCAGCGTTTTTCAAAATTCTACCCCAGAAGGGGTGAAAAGGGGGATGAAGTTGTGTTTAGAAGATAATCCTTTATTTTTGAAGTAAAAATCGCTAAATTTGTAATTTAGGCTTATGGATGGAAATCTAACGCAACGCATATTGTATTGGTATAATTTCAACCCCCATGGTGATGAAATGGGGGTGCAATGGGGTAAATAAACCTAAAAATCGATATGGATGTCGTTATTGGGGTTTTCTGAGTTGACGATTGCGAAAATAACATTTATTTTGAAGTCCAACACGGTGAACATGATTTTATCCCTAAAGGGGTGAAAATGGGGTTCAAATTTTGTATGGAAAAACAATATGAAATAGACAGTACAACTTTAAACTTCGTAGGAGCACGTCTAAAAATAATCTATATATATAAAATTCAAAGTCCTGACTGACTGAGTGAGATATCAACGCACAGCCCAAACCGCTGAACCTAGAGACTTGAAATTTTGCACACAGATACCTTATACAGTGTAGGCATCCACTAAGGAAGGATATTTGAAAATTCCATCCCTAAGGGGATGAAATAAGGGTTGAAAGTTTGTATGAAAGTACCTCAGTTTTGAAGCTAGGATCTTCAAAATTTGTGTTTAAGCTGATGATTGAAAATAAATAAATACGTGTCTCAGCGTTTTTCAAAATTCTACCCCAGAAGGGGTGAAAAGGGGGATGAAGTTGTGTTTAGAAGATAATCCTTTATTTTTGAAGTAAAAATCGCTAAATTTGTAATTTAGGCTTATGGATGGAAATCTAACGCAACGCATATTGTATTGGTATAATTTCAACCCCCATGGTGATGAAATGGGGGTGCAATGGGGTAAATAAACCTAAAAATCGATATGGATGTCGTTATTGGGGTTTTCTGAGTTGACGATTGCGAAAATAACATTTATTTTGAAGTCCAACACGGTGAACATGATTTTATCCCTAAAGGGGTGAAAATGGGGTTCAAATTTTGTATGGAAAAACAATATGAAATAGACAGTACAACTTTAAACTTCGTAGGAGCACGTCTAAAAATAATCTATATATATAAAATTCAAAGTCCTGACTGACTGAGTGAGATATCAACGCACAGCCCAAACCGCTGAACCTAGAGACTTGAAATTTTGCACACAGATACCTTATACAGTGTAGGCATCCACTAAGGAAGGATATTTGAAAATTCCATCCCTAAGGGGATGAAATAAGGGTTGAAAGTTTGTATGAAAGTACCTCAGTTTTGAAGCTAGGATCTTCAAAATTTGTGTTTAAGCTGATGATTGAAAATAAATAAATACGTGTCTCAGCGTTTTTCAAAATTCTACCCCAGAAGGGGTGAAAAGGGGGATGAAGTTGTGTTTAGAAGATAATCCTTTATTTTTGAAGTAAAAATCGCTAAATTTGTAATTTAGGCTTATGGATGGAAATCTAACGCAACGCATATTGTATTGGTATAATTTCAACCCCCATGGTGATGAAATGGGGGTGCAATGGGGTAAATAAACCTAAAAATCGATATGGATGTCGTTATTGGGGTTTTCTGAGTTGACGATTGCGAAAATAACATTTATTTTGAAGTCCAACACGGTGAACATGATTTTATCCCTAAAGGGGTGAAAATGGGGTTCAAATTTTGTATGGAAAAACAATATGAAATAGACAGTACAACTTTAAACTTCGTAGGAGCACGTCTAAAAATAAATATACTTATATTTTGTTATTTTGAAAATCAACCCCGTAGGGGGTAAATGGGGTAAGTAAACATAAAAATCGATATGGATGTCGTTCTTGCGGTTTTATGGGATAGTAATTGCGAAAATGACATTTATTTTGAAGTCCAACACGGTGGACATGATTTAACCCCTAAAGGGGTGAAATCGGGGTTCAAATTTTGTATTGAAAAATAATATTAAATAGACACTACAACTTTAAAATTCGTTGGAACACATCTAAAAATTATATATTTTGTTATTTTGAAAATCATCCCTTAGGGGTAAATGGGATAAGTAAACATGAAAATCGATGTGGATGTCGTTTTTGAGGTTTTATGGGATGGTGATTGCGAAAATAGTCCAACAAGGTGGACATGATTTTGCATGGAAAAAGAATATGAAATAGATATTACAATTTTAAATTACAATTTTAAAATTCGTAGGAGCACGTCTAGAAATAAATAGGCAATTACATACCTATTTTGTTATTTTGAAAATCATTCCTTAGAGGTACTTAAATGGGGTAAGTAAACATGAAAATCGATGTGGATGTCGTTTTTGAGCTTTTAAGGGGACAGGGACGGGGACAAGATACCTACTAATATCTCTGTACCAATTCTGATTATTGTAAAAAACTAGCTTCCGCCCGCGACTTCGTCCGCGTGGATATTAGAGAAAATCCTTAGGGAACCTTCAACCAGGATCCGACCAGCCGTTTTTACGCGATTAGGCGGGTCCCCACCAAGCGAGCAGCCTCGTGCGAGGCCCGCCTCACGAGGCAAACGTCTTGCCTCGCGAGGCAGCGCGCTTGGTGGGGACCCGCCTAATCACGTAAAAACGGCTGGTCGGATCCTGGTTGAAGGTTCCCTAAGGATTTTCTCTAATATCCACGCGGACGAAGTCGCGGGCGGAAGCTAGTACATCATAAACAACAAGCAAACAACGTTTGTTCTAAGGCTTTTCCGAAAACAGACAAAAAAAATCTACTTTCCATTCAAATGTCCAAACAGCTGATCAAGTTTAGTTTTGTATGAAAAGTAGATTTTTTTATGTCTGTTTTCAGAAAAGTCGTAGAACAAAGATTGTTGTTTAAGTTGTTTGTTAGCAATCTACTCCTGCGAGGTTGTTGGTGTTTTATAAATAACCCTGTATAACGTATCTATAAAAAAACTAAAAAACTAATTTAAAAAAGTTTACACCTATTTCTGTCTGATTTATTTGGAGTTATGAAATTTTGAAAATCTTAAATTATATGAAGTATAAATCACAGTTCCTCGACCGCAAAGAAATAAACAAGCCTCTTCATAATACTTTTACATACATTGCCTGTAGGCGTAAATTATCATTTTGAGAGTTTTGAGAGCAAAATATGAAAAGTGGATACTAAAGATAAAAATATTTGTGTAGAAGTTGTCGAGAAAGGAAGCTGGTTCAATTTAAAATGTTGAATGTACTGTTTTACGACTTAACAAAACGTTGCCAGCCAGTTTGTATCGCTGTACGATAACCACTTCTTATAGAGTTCGTTCGATACGGTAGCGACCCGTTATTTTGGGAATGAGGTGTGCAATGTGCATTACACTAAATAGTAAATAGTAAATAGCCATACCACAGAAGGCCATACCGAACGGTAATTAAATGGTAGGTACATACGCATTTGGTAATGCCACCTTTGTCTTCCATTTTTTTCTGTTCCCTTGAGCCTCAAACCCCCAAACAAAGAATATACAAACAACGAAACAAACAAACGGACTTTCGCATTTAAAATATTAGTAAGGATTTAATTTCCTAATAGTTGTATAGGTACCTAGTTTTCAGATACTTAATTGAATTTAAAATCTGAGCAGCTTCAGCAAAATATTAACTTAAAAATAAGTAGGTACCTATACTAAAATATTTTTTATAGCCCATAAACAATCGTTACAAAGTAGGTAAACAATCAAGATCATTGCGTAATTTAAATAATTAGTAAGTATTAGGGCATATAATGGCTGTGAATTTAAGTGGGTGTTTAAGTAAATATGCCATTTCCACCTACCTACGTAATAATATTATGTTGAAGTAACATGTAATAGTTAAATAATAGGCCTATCTAATTTTATCACGTTCTCTCGTCGTCGTGTAGGTACGTAGTGTAGGCGGATAGCGATATGCGGAACAATAATATCAACATCAACTGCTTCATTATAAAATATTAACCAAGTAGGTATTCTAACTTACAAGAATTATTGAGTCATATGTGCGCTTATGTATTTGTAGGCCGCCAATATTATAAGCCGATTTATTACTTCTAAAAACGTTCACTTTAATTTCAAGGCTGTTTTGCCTTTGTTGAACCCACCACACACCGCCTAGAAAATAGTTAACATTTCACTTTTCCTACTGCGTTCACAATAACTGCGACCTAAGTTACGTATGCGTATGCATGCTAATGGTTTGTATAATAAGTTAACAAGCTAAATTCTTGTAATTCAGTAAATTAACTTGTTTACCCGGTTAAGTATCTTCGTAAGTATGATTAACGTGTCAAGCATCTTTGTTTTAAAAATAAAATCGTGTTAAACTGTTAATACTTCTCTCCATCAGCCATTATCAATGTCCCCACTGCTGGGGCACAGGCCTTCCTTATGGGTGGATAAAGAGGACGGGCCATAACCCACCACGCGGGCCCAATGCGGATTGGTGGGTGTTAACGACTGCAAATGCAGCCGAAACCAACGGCTTAACGTGCCTTCCGAAGCACGGACTCGAGATAATAAATTTTTGGTCACCCATCCCATGACCAACCCTTGCGAACGTTGCTTAACTTCCGCAATCGCTGGGCCAGGCGCTAAACCACTGCGCCACCGAGCTCCTCACTACTTACTAATTTGGTCACTGACCTACTCATGTTTCTCATTTTTATACGTCTCCTTATTTTACTTTTGTTTCATAAACAAATATTGCCATATTATCTCTACTTGGTTCAAAGCCTTCAATAAATGTCACAAGTTGAATGTTTAAAGTATCGATACTTTGGACAGGATCATAAAAAACACATATAAGACAGTGGGGTCAAGGAGTATGCGACAAGTTCGTAATTTTCCTTTGGTAATGGAGCTTTTAGTGCCACATACATGTAACACTTTACCATTTGTGTTGTTTGTGGCAATAATCATATTTAGCACATTGCTTTTTGAGTGAGACTTTTAAATGAAACGATTTCGGTTTTCGAAATTTCACTAACGGTTATTTCATTTACTTTGTCTCTGGTTTGTTTTACGAGAAAATATATGAAAACAAAAACAGTTGGGTTCCTTTAAGACTGACTTAAAACTCGTCTACTCTAAATGTGACCTATTATATTGTTCGGCCTACCTTGCAAATAACTTGGCAGTTTGCAGGGGGCATGGTGCAGACTTAACTCCTAGCTAGAGCATGGGTTCTCAACCAGTGGGGCGCGGGGGGTGTAGAGCTATCCAATGGGGTGCAAAGAGAATGTAAAATCACTACGTTATATATAAGAGACGGGACTTCATACATAATTTTTAACACGCCAAATGTCAAAACAGGGTTCTTTTAACGCTGCTATCACTTTCAAACGTATGACGAAAGAGTGAGATAAATATAGCCGACATTAAAGTTCTACCCCGTTTCATAGAATTTATTTTTCTTCACGACTTGCGATAGACTGATGGGGGGTGCGACGAGAGGCTCCCGATAGTTAGTACTTATTAAAACCCTAAAAATTTTCTCACAGCGGGAACGGTGCCACCGACGTGTAGTGCACTTCTTGTGTTTGATTGTTAATAATCTACTTGTAATAAAATCTAATTATAATAAAAACAAACACATCTACTTACATATATTTTCATCGTTTCTTAATATGATCGTTGTTTGGGGGTGGGAGGGGCGTAACTATTTTAGCATACCGTTGGGTGGGTAAAAGGTTGGGAACCCCTGGACTAGAGAGACATCAAACTACAGCCAACTGTATCTCAAGGATTATAGATGAGTTTTTCTTTGTAGGTTCTTCATAATATCATTCCTGTTCCCCCGCACATGGCTGCTGTACGCGGCGAGCGTGCTGATCGGCGCCGGCGCGGCCGCCATCTGGACGGGCCAGGGGAACTACCTCACGCTCAACAGCGACGCCGACACTATCTCCAGGAACTCGGGAGTGTTTTGGGCTATGCTGCAATGCAGGTGAACATTCTACTTTGACTTTTTTTATTTTTTTTATTTTATTATTGGTAACTGGGCAGGCATTTGACCACCATCTTGCTTGGTAAACAGGATGTGGTCTAAGGTGTAGCACGCTTACCCAGGAAATGCCTATTCACTCTTGCCTTGAAGAGACCACGGTTGTAACTATCGGGGACCATTCTTTAGCAGTTCGCAAAAGGCATGTATTGGCAAAGCTCTTGGTACGGACCCTTGGAGTATCTACTATGTAAGGGTGATATGCTCACCTGCGTCTGGTACCCCGATGGTGGAAAGGGGCTGGAGCAATAAGGTCGTGCGGTTCCAAAGTGGATTCTATAAAAAAAACCGATATACAAGCAAGTATATTTGAGCGCCGCCCGTAGGCATTTAGCGCTACCTCCTTCCCCCTAGAGCGATCTTATGTTTTTCTGATATTTATGATCTGTTTTTCCTAAAGCATTTATTTTCTTGCAGCCTTTTCTTCGGCAACCTGTTCGTGTACATAAAGTTCCAAGGCAAGAACCATATCGACTTGGAAACGCGGAATGTGGTGTTCGGCGCGCTGACCGGCGTCTGCGCGGTGGGCATTGTGTTCCTGCTGCTTTTAAGGCCTTCCAGGAGGACCCCTACCCTCGAAGACGCCAAGGTTAACAACATATACTATCACAATCTACGATTTATAGATAATAATAAACTATAAATTATTGCTTTTAAATAAAAAAAAAATGATTTCAGAATTGGGGAAGGCAACTGTCAAAATGGTCCTACGTACGCTTGTTCCACGAGACCTGTCAAAACAAAGGATTTTTACTTTAAAAATCGTTTTACTTATACCTACAAGTTTTATAGCTTTAAAATTACCAAATGCTGTGTAAAAGGCTGAAAAATGTTGGCATATAGTAATTTCCGAAAAATCTGGATATTAAGAAAAAAATAGATGCCTTTGGCTTTCAATTCCAACACTTGCATTGTCGAATGGTATTTATATCCATTTTGGGTAAATGGGTCTTTTTCGGTAAAAAAATACACAAAATAAATATCAATTTTTTTGTTTCAAGTGAAACGTCAACTGTTATAAGAACAAACGTACGTAACTCATCTACAATTAGCTTTGCGTTACCATATCCATTGATTGAAATTGGTTTATTTAAAAATGCTAAAGTTCGATGCCTAACTTTATTTTTAAAATGACGCATCAATAAGGTTGTGTTGTGATGTATTAATGAAAATGCGTATATTTTCAGGGTGAAATCAGGACGGAAGAGGAGGGCCCGATGGACGCCTTCAAGGGCGCCTTGAGGCTGTTCTGCACCCGAGACATGTTGCTGCTGAGTATCACCTTCATTTACACTGGTGAGCTATCATTTATATTATTATTGTTTCTATATTTTGATATTCAAAGCAATGTGTCGTAGATGTTTAGTCGTGTTTGTCAATTAACTTCTGTAACTTTATTTACCAAAAAAGTTCGAATCATGAATTTAATGCCTATAAACTGCACGGTAGGTAGCCCTAGACTTACACACACAGTTGCGCGTGTACAAAATCGTCATCTGACGTCATCTGTTTATAATGGCGCATTTGTATGAAGTGTCCGGGGTGTGGTTTAGTTAGTACTAAAGCTAGTGTGTGATGCAGGCGTGGAGCTATCGTTCCTGAGCGGCGTGTACAGCCCCAGCATCGGGTTCACGCTGGCCATGGGCGACCACGTCAAGCAGCTCGTCGGCCTCTCGGGCGTGTTCATCGGGCTCGGGGAGGTGCTCGGTGAGGACTATACTTACACGCGTTATATAACAGCCCAGCATCGGGCTCACGCTGGCCATGGGCGACCACGTCAAGCAGCTCGTCGGCCTCTCGGGCGTGTTCATCGGGCTCGGGGAGGTGCTCGGTGAGGACTATACTTACACGCGTTATATAACAGCCCAGCATCGGGCTCACGCTGGCCATGGGCGACCACGTCAAGCAGCTCGTCGGCCTCTCGGGCGTGTTCATCGGGCTCGGGGAGGTGCTCGGTGAGGACTATACTTACACGCGTTATATAACAGCCCAGCATCGGGCTCACGCTGGCCATGGGCGACCACGTCAAGCAGCTCGTCGGCCTCTCGGGCGTGTTCATCGGGCTCGGGGAGGTGCTCGGTGAGGACTATACTTACACGCGTTATATAACAGCCCAGCATCGGGCTCACGCTGGCCATGGGCGACCACGTCAAGCAGCTCGTCGGCCTCTCGGGCGTGTTCATCGGGCTCGGGGAGGTGCTCGGTGAGGACTATACTTACACGCGTTATATAACAGCCCAGCATCGGGCTCACGCTGGCCATGGGCGACCACGTCAAGCAGCTCGTCGGCCTCTCGGGCGTGTTCATCGGGCTCGGGGAGGTGCTCGGTGAGGACTATACTTACACGCGTTATATAACAGCCCAGCATCGGGCTCACGCTGGCCATGGGCGACCACGTCAAAAAAGAGAAGAGAAAAAAGCTTCAGAATTTTCGGTTGCGTGAAAATAAAAAAAATCGACTTCACAAATATACAAAACTAACAGCAGAATGGAAATTATACCTTTGCCACCACCACAACATGTTATTAAAAAAAAAGTTTCAACACAAAATGTCATAACTATTTTTTTATTCGTGTTGTGGTTGTGGTAGGTGGTGGAAAAGGTATAATCTCCATTCTGCTGTTGTTACTTTTGCACATTTGTAAAGTCGAAGAGACTTTAATGTTTTAAATTTTTTTACGCAGAATGGAAAATTCTTTTTTTTTCTATTACTAAGGGAGCTTATTTCTACCTATAAAAAAATATTCAACCAATTTGATTTTTTTCGGACATTGACCATTGACCATCAGCCATTTTAATGTCCCCACTGCTGGGTCACAGGCCTTCCTTATAAGGATAAGGAGGATTGGCCATCATAACCCACCACGCAGGCCCAATGCGGATTGGTCGGTCGGTGCTAACGACTGCAAATGCAGCTTAACGTGCCTTCCCAAGCATGGAGGTGCTTAAGATAATACATTTTTGGTCACCCATCCCATCGCCAGCGAGCTCCCCTGACATATCAGAATTAATTGGTATAAAATATAGTTAAAATCTTTAATAAACAAGTACCATTTCACTTCACATGACCTGACTCACCTAACCACCACTGCTCTTGTTCAATAATTGTTAAACTATTACCCTACCTAAAAACTAGAACACAAGAATTTGTGCATTTCTGTGTTAGTAGGTTCGTCGTTAGATATGTACTACAGTACTAATTCAAGAATCTTAAGTGTAATTAAACTTAACCGCCTATTAGTGAGCGCTCATATTAGGCTACTGACAAAAAAGAAAACAAATAACTTATGCGCATTTTAATAATTTATTAAGAGTCCGTAGCGATTTTGCCGCTGACTGCAGCTCTCTCGCTCGCACATTTCATGTTTTTTCAAAATTTCTTAAATCTGAGTGCGTAATTGAAAAATGTGTCTCGGCCACTTTTCGCAATATAAGATTACAGACATTTTAAAATATATTTCAGTTTTTTGTTGTTAAAGTACAAAAAGTTATCGTTTCTAACAGTTATTTGAACTGGCAAATACGATAACTTTTTGTACTTTAGCTACTCGAAACTGAAATATTTGTTGAAATGTCCGTAATCTTATATTGCGAAAAGTGGCCGACACATATTTTTTCAATTACGCACTATGATTTAAGAAATCTTGAGAAAACATGAAATGTGCGAGCGAGAGAGCGGCAGTCAGCGGGAAAATCATTACGGCCTCTTAAGTGCATATTATTACGTTCCTAATCATATGAATGTGCCTAAAGCAAATCCGTCTGAAGTAGGTATGTAATTGTATTTAACAAACAAATAAATAATGTTATCGGTAATTTTCCTTTCAAAGCTTACACAAGACAATAGCATTGAGAGATGAACGATGCAACGGCGATTAGTGTTTGCCGCAACGATATCAATAACCTTAGAACAATCGATTTAATCGTTGTTCATATCACACTCGAGTATCTTTGTAGTTAATATTAATATGTGGGATATCGTAAGTGTTTCATCAGGGACACATTGATTATTGATATTTAAGTGATGATTTAGATGTAGGTAGTTAAAAATGTATGGACCATAGACTTAGAAAAATTTTCGCTGCGCTCAAGAAGACCAACAAAGCGTGGAAAAGAGAATCTAACATCATACGGACACGGTCTATGTAAAAAAGAGACAAAGGATCAAGTGACATGTGCCAACATTTTTTACATTAAGAGCCCCTAGCGTCCCGCCTAGCAAATGAGCAATCACAGTTTGTTTAAAATATTTATTAATCTTAATTAGAATTTCAAAACAAAGGTATCGTGGACCCATGGTGTCTTGTGCTCTAAGTAATTGTGATGTGACAAAAATAAATAATCCAAGTAATCACACTTTTCACAGGTAAATAAGATATTGCCACACATTTCTCTAAAACCAAATTTCGCTACATTTATTCGTTTATCAACGAAGAAAACAGTATGGAACATAGTTTATTAATTTTCCTTTGCCATATATAGTCATATTTTATGAATCTAAGTCATATTTTACGTATCTCATATAAAATGTATATGCATTCGTTTTCGGATCACCTGTTTATTGACATTGTTGTTCTTTGACATTCTATTTCTATGGTATGGACGGATTGAATATTCGAATGGCCTGGCCAATTCTTGGGCCTGGCATTTGAATTTGTGCCCTCAAAGGGTGTTTTCTGATTTTTTTCTATGGGTTTGTTTTTAAATGCATGATGTAATCGACTTTAGTCATAAACCTTAACCTTCGAAACGTTATCGAGTTTTTATCTGTATAAAATACTTCATCATACAAACAAACGCGAATATGACCTTCCTATCATTGACCTACTTTTTCCAATCTTTGACATACATCATATTCGTTCGTTATCCCATTATCCTTATTGATCAAAGTCCTTATTGATAGACAAAATTTCATTATGTTTTCTTTCATAATATTTTGAATAGCATAACTTATGATGACACATAGAGAATAGGGCAAGCTTGGCAGGTAATAGTAGGTAAAATTATTTTAAAACTAATGATAAATAGAATATTTGTTACACAAGCTTTACTTATGCAATATCATTGCGAGTATATAGGCTAGGCGCTATGCGCTCTAATTAGATAATTATGCAACTGGAAACAGTGATAACATGACCCATCACTTGTCAAATAGAAACAGGGGCCCTATCTCTTGTAATAGTCATGTCCTTTAACAAGTATCATGCCAGCTGTGCTGTACAACCTGTTGTTGACTCTATTATACTAGAAAGGTAAAAATAAGAACGTTGTAACTCCGTGCTTCGGAAGGCACGTTGAGCCGTTGGTCCCGGGTGCATTTGCAGTCGCTAATACCCACCAATCAGCATTGGACCCGCGTGGTGGGTTATGGCCCGTCCACCCATAAGGAAGGCCTGTGCTCCAGCAGTGGGGACATTAAAAATGGCTGATAGACAAGAACGTGGTAGGTACTAGGCAGTATGATAATTAGCTCTCTAGTTCATTCTATTTTATGAGTAGTAATTTATTATTGTAAACTAGCGGCCGCCCGCGACTTCGTCTGCATTCACAGTTTTTTTCTTATCCCTCGGGAACTATACGTTTTTTCTGGATGAAAGGTATCCTATGTTCTTTTCTGAACCCCTGACAACGTGTATGCAAAATTTCATGATGTTCAGTTAAATAGTTACGACGTGAAGGCGTAACAAACAAACAAACTAACGGACTTTCGCATTTATAATATTAGTAAGGATTATCAAGGGAACAAGGGAATGTTTCGCGCCCGGCCCCTCTGGCAACTGGTAGAGCCTCCCAAGAGGGGCGCCCCACTGGTTGAGAAAGCCTGTTTTAGACCCTGAAAAGGGCATGTCTGATTGGAGGTTTGGAAAAGAGATAAATTATGTCAATTTTCACTTGTTTCGCCAGGTGGGGCTATCTTCGGTATCCTCGGGTCGAAAACGAGTCGCTGGGGCCGCGACCCGGTGGTGATCATGGGCTACCTCATCCACCTGACCTGCTTCTTCCTGATCTTCATCAACCTGCCGACGGTCGCGCCCTTCGGGGACACCAACGACGTGTCATACATCAACCCCTCGCCGTACCTGGCGATGTTCTGCAGTTTCCTCCTCGGCTTTGGAGACGCTTGCTTCAATACTCAGATCTACTCCATACTGGGTGGCAACTATTCGGATAACAGCACATCGGCTTTTGCTCTCTTTAAGTTCACTCAGGTTAGTTAAATTTGTTTTATATTTTTTATTTTATTTTTTATTCACAACGGGGTAGTGCTTGGCTTTCACCTCACCTGCAGGTCTATTTTGTTGTAACTCAACTGGCAGCTTAAAATGATCATCACTGGTCTAAGTTTTAAGTACATGCTGGGTTTTTTGTAGAGAGTCATAACATTGATTTTTGTAGCTGCAATGTACTTACAACTTAGATCAGTGATGATAATTTTAAGCTGTCAGTTGAGTTACAAAATAGGCCTGCTGATGTTAAGTGACGATAAGGCCGAAGAGGGAAGCGCCTACACCCGGAATCCTCATCACTGAGGAACTGGCTATCTTACCTCTAACTGCCGCATAATGTTGTTATGGCGTCATACTTAGGTCAGATTGTGGTAGCTACTAGCTAGCCAGGCGGACTTAAAATAAGCCCTATCATCAACCAAACCATTTACTGTCTTATTCAGAGATGTTTCACAAAACTGGGGTGCAAGACTGTTCTAACAAAACCTGGTTTAATGCTTGTAAACCAATCACAATGCACCTTTTAATCCTTAAACGGTGGGAGTGGGACTAAACGTTAAACTGTCACTCTGAATACGATTTGCCCTAAAATGGCGTTAATCCGCAGTCTAACGCCATGTTAACTTTGGCCCTAGTTTAACGAACGCACTCTGAATAAGACAGTTAAGGTTTAAAGAATTGTGTTAAGTGTAAATTTTGTTAGCCTTACAAAAATAGTATCTTAACTACATGTTCAATGTTTCATAACTATTCTTAGCAAAGATTAATTATATTTTAGCTTATTTATAATTAATTATATTTAGTTAGTCTGATTAAAGAAGCGTAAAAAATTGAAAATATAACCCTTGAAAATATACCGTTTACGTTTTGTCGGAAATATTTACCTACACACACACCTACTGTGTATAATCTTGATTTTCCTTATAGACGTGTCTCGTAATTGGTCCTTACGTAGTATGTATTGAGGTTCAAAGAAACTCTTTACATGACGACGACAGTTCTTACGTAGGTATTGAGGCTCAAAGAATCCCTGGCCATGAATTGTCCAGAGACGTCAATGTAAAGTATCAATCTACTATCAATGTGTGCAGAGTTCTCAGCTGATAAGAATGACCTATACTGCATTCCTTTGGTTTTCCGTTACGAAGTGTTTATAGGCTGATGAAAAGTAGGTCAATTACATTGTTTGTATAATCAGTTTTTATTTTGAATATTACTAAGGCTATTTTAATAGCATAAGGAGCTATTTTAGGAGATTGAGAGTAAGCAGTAACACAGAATACATAGTGCAGTAATCGCCTTACGAAAGATCTTGTAATACCTATATGTAACTAAAAAAAATACTGAAATCCACAATCCAGGGGCCCAAGTTTATTATTATCGTCATAATTGTGTTTCAATCGTGTTTGAGTTGTAATGCTTTTTGTCTTGTTTCTTAAACCTCAAAGCGAACCTAATTATTGAAACATGATAATTGTCGTTAACAATAGCAGACTTGGTAAGCTTGTAGGGAGATTCTTTCTGAAACATCAAATTGACTCGAATGTTAACGAATAAGCTAACATGTTGTAATATCGTTTCCAGTCAATGGCAGCAGCAGCGTGTTTCTTCTACTCGTCGAAAGCGTTGTTGTCAGTACAGCTGATCATACTAGCGATACTAGCGTCGTTGGGTACCGCGGCGTTCTGTCGCGTGGAGTGGGCGGGGCGCGCGCGCGCACGGGCCGCGGCGCTCGAAGCGATCGACAAAATAAACCCCGCCGCGCAAACGCTCGCCGACAACGCGCTACATTACGACTGAACGGACAACTTGGCTAGTGCTTGGTACTGAACCTTTAGTGTTAAAGCTGAAAGTGATGTGGTGTATGAATAAAAGTTGCGGGTGTCTGGGGCCTTATAAAAGTCAAATTGACAGCTTTAAAGATTTGAATTTCTGCGACATTGCTCGCTACGGGGCGTTAATAATTAAAAAAAAAACAGTCACGAAAAAAAATATTGAGTAGAATAAATCGAAGCGCAAATTCACAGACTTTTACTCCGTTTTACGAATCGGACTCCTAGGGAACAAAATACTCGCAGTTCATTGGTCAATGCGCGCGGCTAGAGACAGGATATGCTATAGGCTAGGCCTCCATGAAGTCCCAAGGGCTAGGATCTAGCTAGCTTCGTACCAACATACTGTAAATTACAGTATTGTTAGTAAGATCCGGGATCCGTCCTGCTTTCGCGGACCGCATTGTTGGTGCTCGCGGGGCGGAGCTGGCCCGCGGGCCGTAGTTTGGAGACACCTGGGCTAGGCTATTAAAAGTCACGCGCATTAACCAATGGGCGCAAGCACACGGACCGATTTTCTGTGGGAGCTCGTTTCCTGGAATGGACTTTAGAAGTGACAGGTTTGTTTATGACAAATGCATTTCTTATTTCCAGGACTTTTACATTTAATTATATTGTTTGGTGGCCTGTATGTTGCACCATTTTGTGAACCTACATAACGAATGAGGTGTGTAGTGTAACACATAGATTAATATTATACATAATACTGGGTGTAACATAGATAACTGGGTCTAACATAGGTAACTACTGATGCTCATGAAATAGGATTGAGATTTTGAGTGTCTCACAAACGTGAAAATGATATACATATTTTAAATTCATTATTGAAAAGGCAATATGTATTGCTAGTTAATAAATTGTTATTTTTCATCATATTATTTGGATTACTCTTCTATTCTTCACAGTATTTCAGACACATTCCTTTTCTTAACTATTAAATTCCAAACTTTACATACTTGAACTTTGTATCTTTTGTATAATGCTAAGTATATTAAGTTTACTTAATTTAAATGTAGAAACATTGCTAATTGCGTAATTTGATACACTGCCTGCACTAATGAAATTAGGAATTTTCTTAGCATAATTTTATTTCAGTTATTTATTTAATTATTATTATTTCGAATAATATTTTTACTGCAATGTGTTTATTGTAGACTAAATTGTTTTTTCTTGATGGAAGGAAATAATGGTATTATAGATAAGTAGGCTAAATGTATAGTTGGAACTAACATTGATGGTTGTTATTTATCTCATGTTTGTTATTTGTTACTGAAAAAGTCACAATGTACAATTTGAATATGTATATTTTTATAGTGGATTCTATAAACAGAAACAAGATAGAAACTGTTTTTAAGCTAACAAAAAAGGAAAACAGGACTAATTATGGTGGTAATATTATTTTTTATCTTACCTAACCTTAATCTGTAAATATGTTACTTTGCTTTGTGATATTTCTTATTACACATGGTTCCAAATAAGTTGTTATAAGATTTTATCCAGAGTTTATGAATTATTATTTGCCAAAATGATGCTGAATATTTTATATTTTTCGTTATACTTCTATATACAGCTTGACCATAAAGATTTGACAAAAATTGAGGGAAGTGTCTATTCATTGGGGCGCCTCGACGAATAGTATTTTTCTCTATCTAGCGGTGCGCACCACTGAATAGCGCTTTCTCTAGGGATTGGCTATATGCCGGTGCCTCCTTTTTAGTTGTCGTAATCGTAAGTTAAACTATTCAAATAGGTAGTAATAATTGTGTAATTATGCCTCTTAGGCTAGTGGTTAGAGTGTTGTTCTCTCGATCCAGAGGTGGTGGATTCGATCCCCGCCGCGGGAATCAACATCTTTGAGTTGTTGTTTCTCGTTATATTCAATTTAACCGTCAGTGTTATTTTATTGCTGTGGTGCCGCTTTTTATAATACTTACAAAGTGTTTCGTAAAAGCCTTATAAAGACGAATATGGAAGATAGGGATCATCAAACTGAACAACTTTTACTACGGGACCAACACTGAAATCGCGAAAAAAAAATCAGTTGTTTCATACATTTTGATATTTTCGTAATTAATTTTTGTATGAAACAGCTGCTTTCTTTTTTGCTATTTCGAAAACACCTTGTAATACTATCCCCGCAAATTGCTAATGAAACTGGCAGCCATTTTTAAACCAAAAAGAAAAAAAATGTAGATTTTTTTATACCTAGACCCTATCTTATTAAAATTAATAATTCAATAAGTAATATTAATAAAAAAATACATTAGAATTTTATTGTTACATGTAGGTACCTAATTTTTTTGTTGCTAAAGTCATCCACTTTAACGTAGATGTTAATATGACAAGGTTCCATAGTGCGCATTTTCGGGTATATTAGGTAATCATCTTTGGCTGTGGTTTTTGCAGATTTGTTAGTGCAGTGCGTAGTTTTGGTTTGTGTTTAGAGATTAAGATGCAGTTTAATTGAGATTTGAGAGAAAAGTGTTTGCACTCTCTTTTCCTTCACTCTCTAATTCCGATAGGACGGCATCAGGACGACCGACAAGACCGGAGAGGTCAGGCGCAGGATCTACAGCCGAAGCACGGATCATTTTTCTTATCGCACAATCAGGTGATCAGCCTGCAATGTCCAAACCAAACTAGAAACAACAACTCAAAGATGTTACTTCCCGCAGGGATCATCGAACCCGAGGCACCGGCATATAGCCAATCCCTAGAGAAAGCGCTATTCAGTGGTGCGCACCGCTAGATAGAGAAAAATACTATTCGTCGAGGCGCCCCGATGAATAGACACTTCCAAAATTGAGGGCGCCACTTTCTATGTAAACACGTCAAAATCACGAATTATTTGGCAACACTGACTACATTTTGAACTGAGAAATTTTAGTTCCATTTTATTTAATTTCATCTCTTTATGGTCAAGCTGTAAGTATTTGTTTTTATTTTTCATTTTAATTTATATAAAGGAAGAATAGTGAGCAGTAGTTATTTACATTCTGACAAAATTAAAAACCATGTATTTACGAAGTATTCGAGTATAGGTAATTAATGTATTATCAATGGAAATTGTATTGGAATCATTTTCACAATTGATTCTTATGTGGATACCTGCTTTGAGGTGCTTAAATGTTATTTTTATACATATGTAAAATTATTATAGTTCTGTGTTAATAAAAAGAAAAGCTCCTAACCAAATACTTAGTCAAAGAAACACCATAGGTACTAGAAAGAATGTCCTTATTTTTTTTTCTATTCTATTTAGAGTTCCTTTATTAAGATTGATAACATCAATAGGGGAAAGTCTGAAAAAAAAAATTATTTTTTCACGAAACCAATAATTGAATTTTTTATGAGGGAGCTTATTCCTATAAACATTTTCAGCCCATTTAATTTTTTTTAAGACTTTTCCCATTGGTTTTTGCATACCTAATTATTTCTAGAGTTTAATAGTTCCAGCTTTTTGAACTTAAACATTCCTTTATATTTTATAACCAACATTTATCTATTTTTGAGAATAACCACTATAATAAGGATAGATGTGATAAGAAAAGAAGGGCTATAGCCTGAGACTAAATAGTGTAAATGACATTGAATGTTCCAGAAGACAGATACTGCTGTCTAGTCAAAATGTTGTTCCTACAGCATATGATAGGGTGAATCGACATATGGATTTGTTATTGCTACTAAAACATTATTAATAAAGACATAATATCCTAATATTTTTTGTTTGATTTATCCGTTGTATCACAGAATAGATAATAGTACTAGCATACAAAAGATGCACGCAACAAAATCATTTAAATAAATAGTGACTCTTGCTCCGACACAATAAAGTGCAATTCAGGTTACACAGCGCTTCCTTCCCTACAATTTTATATTCAATTCACCTAATAGTTGCCTCTTTTCTATCACGTAGCTCTTATGATTTCTGATGTATGAATTTGGTCCTCACTCGGGACGCCCAGCGATTCATACAAACAAGTGGATTGACAGCCCTGGCTGTACGATAAGCTGATGTTTTATGAATTTGTTTTGTGTTAAAGTAAAATGGTTGACTTAATAAAAGATACTGGCTAAAGAACAAGCATTATTTTAATACTAAATAACATAACAGCATTATTTACCTACTATCTATTTTTGATTACTTTCGGAATCTTCCATTTCACCCAACTTGAAATCCATTGGTTTGTCATAACCCATGAGTTTAGCGTAGTGTAGTGGGTTAGTGAAATGCCTCGCTTCCACAAACAAAGGCTTGCCCTTGGCATGGAGAGTGGTGAACATTCCAGGGATCTCGGGCACATTAACATCATCGGGAGTGAATTCCAGCTACAACAATATATTGCGACTTATCCACTATTTATATTTTTTACTTTGTTTTTTAATATTAAAAGAAACAAGCTAAATATA
Organism: Agriphila tristella; assembly: GCA_928269145.1. Classification (NCBI taxonomy): domain Eukaryota; kingdom Metazoa; phylum Arthropoda; class Insecta; order Lepidoptera; family Crambidae; genus Agriphila; species Agriphila tristella. The sequence goes on along the minus strand of OV743431.1, from coordinate 19,324,141 downwards.
TTTACCTCTTTTTCTGCTAAGAAGAAGTTAATTGTAGTAGCCTTGTATATAGATTTGTTGGGATCATAATGCATTTCTGTGACATACTTTTTGGTGATGAAGTGCAGCAGTAGTGGAGTGATGAAGGTAAAGAATCCAACCATAGAACACATCACAACAAGGAGTGATGTGCTACCAATCGTCGCGGCTTGTTTGACTATGATGGGCTGTGCCATTAGACCAGCAACACTTGATGTCAGTGAAAATATTTTCACAGCCTTAATTTGAGGAGTCAGAGGTCCATAATAGATTTGCTCAAGTTCTTCTTCTTGTTTATAATCGCTGGAAAAACTCCGATATGCTTGGTTTTGGCAAATTCCCAAACATTTTAATTTTGACACGATTTGCTTTTGAAGGTTATTATGAAGTATGTACTTGGTTTGTAGAGAAGTACTCTGCAGGCAAAGTCGCAGCATTTTGTGTCGTTAAATTAACTCACCCTTTTTTATATAATTTGTACTATTAATCCATTTGTAAGTTGTTAAAATCTAAAAACATTCACTCATATCCACTTTCCTTGCTGCAAAAATTGATGGAAGAAAAATGTCAATGTCACTTTGACTTTGACATTTTGGTCTGGCAACAAGACCACAGAATAGATAATGGGCGCATTCTGACAGAAAAATCTTTGAGTCATCGATCGCCATAGAGTACATTTTAACCATGGAAAGTAAAATATTGAACATTCTATACGGCCGGCGGGGCTACCGCCTAACTCTATCGCTTTGACTCTGGCTTTGATTTATGACGTCAGTGCACTGTCCATCCTTGTCATCGTGTTATGATATGACAAGGACGGAAAGAACATAGCTATCGCTTTGAGTTAGGCGGTAGGGCCTCGGGTCCATAGCGCGTTGCCCTACACAATCAACGAAACATTGTTTCACGAAACAAATTCCTAATACTTTTTTTTTGTTGAATGTTGAGATGATTTTGTTGATTGTGTAGAGCAAAATACGCGCTATGAATGAACCGGTAGGCTGATTATCTAATTAAAAACCATCTAGCGACTGGTTGCAGTTCACAGATGATCGTGATCTATTGCTACTTCTTTTTCAGCCTACCGACTGTTTATGAAGGTCAGTGACTAAATGCGACTCGGAACACATTTTGCTATGTCTACACTGACGTCTATTATACAAAGTACGCTGGACTGGCGAACGTCACCAATCGTTTGTGCCGATTTGGAACTCGATTTCGATTTGGGCCTGCCGCCCCCCTAGTTCCTTGCCGCCTCTAGGCCGCGGCCTATACGGCCTATCGACAAATCCGGCATTGATGCTATGGCCGCGCGTTCGAAACGTGAATAACCGCGCGGCCACGCAGTTCTTTTAAACGGAGCTTTATAAGTAGAGCCCATTATTTTCCCTAAACACGATTGTAAATGTAGGTAGATAGGTAGTACAAATAAAGCCGTAATGTTTGGACTACTTATTTGCAAAAGTAAGTAAAATTATTGCCTTTTTCGACCGCGCGGGCATGGTTAAAAACCTTTACAACTTTTTTAATATTGGATCTACGACTTTGCGACATTCATTGTTAGTTTTCTAAAAATTCCTTCGTAATGTTGACGTAGTAACTTTTCTACCACGACACTGGACGAGCAATCGAAACGGACACGTTCTCCTATGACGCGGGATCGATTCCCACCTCAGTGGGACGATTTGCCATTTTTTACTATACAATGCGATTTATGGAATGCAAAACGGGGCCGTACCGGCCGCTCCGAACCTTGGCAAGTCTGCCGGGCTTCAAATTAAAACAGATAAATCGAGCCCCAATCAGGCAAAATGGTGAACCCTAATTCATCAATTTTGGTGTTGTGAACGATTTAATGTTTGAAGTTGAAGCTCGGCAGACCCGCCGAAGTTCGAAAAGTTAGCCGGTAGGGCACCTGTACCGTGATTACGTAAAGCTGTTGCTAACAATTCTCGATTGAAAGCGCGGTTGCATTGCTGCTTTAGTTAAGATAGTTGTCACATTGGTTCTTACTAAAGCAGCGATGTAACTGCGATTTCTGTCAGAGGTGATTGCAACAAAGTTACGTAATTACCTCCCCGTTCTTTGGTCGATAATCAAAAATGATTTTTTTAAATATCGATTTCAAATTAGGTACCTACCCTAAGTACTTATGTACTTACATAAGTTTCGAAATTATTATTATGATGAGAGAACGTTTACATAAGGTTGGCACGAAAGCAAAGAGAAGGTAAAGTAATAAGTTGGCTTGGCACCTTAACTTTTGCTTGTATTAATTAGGTACCTAAGGCTGGCCCCAGACCTACCGGTTTCATTTCTTTGCTTTGCTGTTCTACCTTGCTTGAAAGACCGCCGGCCAACTAGGGTAATTTTCAATCTATCGCATTTTAGGACTAGACCAAATTAGCAAGATAGCCATTAACTTGGTGTTATCAAATATCATCGCCTGGATTGCGAAGTAGGAAGCTTTTAGGAGATATGCCACCCTGAACATGGACTCTGATCATTAAAAATAAATGAATAGTTATGCAAGATGTTTGGTAAAGACTTATAGAGCTGAATATGATAGATAGGGACCATAAAACTGAACAACTTTTACTATGGGACCAAATCTGAAATCGCGAAAAAAAAAATGAGCTGTTTCATACATTTTGATAATTTCGTTATTAGTTTTTGTATGAAACAGCAGTTTTTTTAAACTAAAATTAAAACTTCGCGTTGCATTGCAACCCAGACGATGATATTTGATAACACCAAACTAATGGCTATCTTGCCAATGTGGTCTGGTCAAAATATGCGATAGATTGAAAATGAGCCTCTTGGCCGGCGGTCCATGGTAGAACAGCAAAGCAAAGAAATGAAACCGGTAGGTCTGGGGCCAGCCTAAGTAGTTCAGCAACCGAGCGTTTGAGAAAAATGCGGGTTTGATTCCTAGCCATAACTGAGTACCTAGTTGCAGACGAGAGTTATTGATAAGTCAAGAAGACGTTTCTCAAATCAGTAGGCGTGCCAAATACTTTAATTAAGTAAGAGGTATTTTAAGTTTTAGAACAAAATACATAGGAAGTATCTACGTACACAATGTTATAGAAATCTCTATCTTATCTACACTCCCTGAAATCCCTTCCGTTTGAAGGGGACTTATGCCCAGACTATACCCGGGGGGTAATTACGTAACTTTGTTGCAATCAACTCTGACAGAAATCGCAGTTACATTGCTGCTTTAGTAAGAACCAATGTGACAACTATCTTAACTAAAGACGCAATGCAACCGCGCTTTCAATCGATTTCAATCGAGAATTGTTAGCAACAGCTTTACGTAATCAAGGTACCGATCAAAACTACTATGGGGTGCCGACACGAGGTACATTTAGTAAAGACGCTGCCCGGACTACACGACCGACGACGCTCTAGTTTTTCAAGCTAGGATAGCGAGCAAGGGTCACAGACATTCCTACTACCATGTCCTTACCACAAAGTATGTAGCGGCGGCGCTGTATCTACTTATTATCTATTCTTTGCTTTTTATCCCGCTTTCTTTTTATAGATGCAATCACTGTGGCTGCAATGTATAGTGTAATTGTGGGGATGACTAACGAATAGACACTACGTACGGGAGATATCAGAATTAGAACTCAACACATACAGAACACTATGTTTATTGGAAGCTCATTTCGTGTTTAGTTGGGCAATTGTCAACATCGTAGCAGTATCCGGTATCGGTATCGAGGACGGTGGGCTCTGGACAGTCGCAGCGCGCGAACCCGCACACCGTCCCTACCAGCGTGGCCTCGGGCATTTCGCAGGTGCGCTGGGACCGCCAGTACGTCGCCGAGCAGTTGCACGGCACCTCCACCATCCACTCTGGGCAGTAGTCGACGCCTGTAACGATTTAGAGTGTCAGAAACACCCCTTTATACAAAGTTTTTATTAGTGAATACAAAACCTCTCGTGGGATTGATCAGATCATCAAACTGAACAACTTTCATAATGGGAACCTCGAAATCACAAAAAAATCAGCTGTTCCATACAATCTTACTATATCGAAATGGATGAAACAACTGATTTTTTTTTCGCGATTTCGAGGTTGGTCCCATAGTGAAAGTTGATCAGTTTGATGGTCTGATCAACCCCACGAGAGGTTTCGTATTAACTATAAATAACCTTGTATATTATTCACCTGAGTAAATGCCTATATTAACTACCAATTTCAATTTCTGCCCGGCCGGGAATCGAACCCAGGACCTCTTGCGTGGTCGGAATGTTGACCACTGCACCATTCAGTCGTCATTGTAGGAATTAATGAAAAAAGTACAGTTTAAATTCACAGGATTACCTACCACAAAATATTACCTACATAGTTAACAAAAAACTAACTTAATTACCAATGTAGGGAATGTCCGAAAAAAATCAAATTGGCTGAATATTTTTCTATAGGTAGGAATAAGGTCCCTTAGTAATAGAATAAAGTTTCAGAATTTTCGGTTGGGTAAAAAAGTTTTTAAAAATCAAAGTCTCTTTGACTTCACAAATGTATGAAAGTAACAGCAGAATGGAGATTATACCGTTGCCGCTAACTGCCACAAACACAACATGTATTTAAAAAAAAAAAGTTTTGACATTTTGTCTTGAAACTTTTTTTTAATACCATGTTGTGGTTGTGGCATGTGTTGGCAAAGGTACAATCTCCATTCTGCTGTTACTTTCATACATTTGTGAAGTCGAAGAGACTTTGATTTTTAAAAACTTTTTTACCCAACCGAAAATTCTGAAACTTTTTTCTATTACTAAGGGACCTTATTCCTACCTATAGAAAAATATTCAGCCAATTTGTTTTTTTTCGGACATTCCCCATTCTCGGCAATTTATCTTACGCGGGCAAGAACTTTATTCTTACAAGAACAAATGTTATCTAATAAATAGTGAATGTACTTTGATTTATCAGAACGTTCTGTAACAGTTAAACAAAACAACTCACATGTATTATTATGCCACAGGCAAAAGGAGATTGGTGATCTGTCGTAACAAAAAATAACTTCGAATAAAACCAATATCAAGCCCTTTCCGATCATTTCGAATGAACTCTTTCGCTGAAATATTCATATTAGATCAGAAGATTGCATTTTTATAGGGCAGTGTCATGTTTATTATTGTTAGATCAATCAATAGGCATTGTAGTTAATGAACAATGATAAGAATATAATAATCTAATACAAACACAATGTCAAACATCTCTAAGATGATGACGAGGTTTGACCTACCTACCTATTTTTTTACACGACTGCCCAAAGCAAAAAGAGTGTATATGTGTTCAGGGTTCATGTATGTTTGTGGGTATGTGAGTTTCTTTATTCCACCATAACTTCTAAATGCCTGAACTGATTTGGATAAATGGGGTATCGTTAGCATCCTTACAGTCCCGAGTGACACTGGCTATATTTTTTTAGAAAAATTCAATATGGCGACTGTACGACGCCATTTTTAAATGTGAAAAAAAATGTATGGGCATCAAATGAAAGGCCTTGATGAGCACATTCCAAGACTATACATATAATATGTCACTAAAATGTGTGAAATAAAAATAAATAAATTTAAAAAATATTAAAAACACGACTGCCCTGCCAAAAACGAACTAAAAAGTTAAACAACAAGTGTCATTGCAGTCGGGGGACCTCTTTGATCAAAAATTGTTCCATAGGTCCCCCGACTGCAATGACACTTGTTGTTTAACTTTTTAGTTCGTTTTGGCAGGGCAGTCGTGTTTTTAATATTTTTTTTTAAATTTATTTTAATCAGCAACATGTTGCTGTAGTTAGCCGTTGTTATGTTCGTAGGTTCGCAGTCTATCTGTTACCGCTAAAGCTCGGAATCCGTTAATGTGCGAATTGACTAGTATGTGCACATTAACAGATCGAGTCAGTTAGTGTGAAATTTTTCTTAAAGTAGCAGATTTCCGCACTTTAACTAGTTAATCCGCATATTAACGGATACTACTTACACCGTAAAGTAGAGATGGGTAGGTCCGGTTGGAAACGCATCAGTGGACCTGCATCACATGCTACAGTGATAGATGTACATCCAACGACCAGTCGGATTCCGCTCACCCCGGAGCGGATTGCACAGCGGTTCATAGAGTAACTCATAGGTTGTGGAACTGAATCACGGGATTACGGACCACGGGGGGAGGTGCGGTGCGGCGGGGAGGCGGCGGCGGGCCGGAGTCGGAGTGGTACCCGCGCGTGGGGCTGGGGATATGCATCGTTCGTTCGCGCGGGTGTAAGTGATTCAGTTCATTTCAAATTACTCTTGTTCTCAAATCTAGCTTCAAACTTGTTTTTAGGCGTATTTATTTTGGTTTTTCGTGATAAGTGTTGTAGGTATTAGATTTTTCAATTGTTATCTACCCAATGGGGGTTTTTATTTATGTTTGATCATTATATTTTTCAGTTATGTTACCAAATTAGGGGATTTTTGATTTTTTTTCTTTTTAATTAGAGATTATAGGTAATTCATGATTATTACAAAAATATGTGAGACTGATTTGTCCCATTTTACTTTTATTTCTTATTTATCCTGCCCAATCCGCATTCCGTCCCAATTCCGACTCCGCCTTAGGGGATAGAGGTTCACGATCACGACGGACGGTTAGTCTGCCGCCGGACCCATATGGGTCCGTCGGACACGGGACCTGGATGTACATCACCAGAGCTGGATGTACATCCTGATGCAACTCCTAATTAAGAGCGGACCTACCCATCTCTGCCGTAAAGTGCGGAAAACAGTGAGTGAAATAAGTAGTAAATTTTACAAAAACGTCGGTTCTGGCGCTTCGCCGGCCGCTCTCCCAAGAGTCCCAAGGTACGCTCGCTCCACCTCCAGTCCTCCACTCGCTCAGCTCGCGCGTTTTTGGTTGCATTGCAACACTAACCTAACCTAAAGATAGAACACGCGTTTACCGAGTATCCACCTTAGGGTAGCTGCAGGCGGTTTTAGGGTGGATAACGCATAGATAAGAATAAATATATTCTTATGATAAACGGAATAAAGACGGAAATATACTTGTGTGTTGTGTTGTGTCGTGTCGCGTTGTGTCGCGGCGGTGGGTGTGCACACTATTGTGTCGCGACAGAGCGCGTTCTGTCGTTTTTCCTCCACAGTATCAATCGAAGCTTTTCAGCGCTTGCACGTTCGTAATGCTTTCATCAGGTTCTGAGAGTAATTTAGAAGAGGACCTTTAATTTTTATTTAATATGATGACACTTTTTCAGAAAAATTAAAATAAAACACTGTACCTACCTACCATTAAGAAATAAAAAATAATTACCTACGTAAACTAAATCAATAAGTAGGTATTTACCAACCTACTTAGAAAAAGAGAGAGACTGCTTGTATTTAGTTAGGTACCTTGATTATGAGTCATTTCCGTCGCTGAATCTGAAATATCGGGCGGAATCATTCTTTTTTACATTCACTGCTATCAGAGATTTTAAATCAAGAAAAAAATCTTATGAAATTCAGTACAATAACAATACTTACAACGAAAAAAATCTGCTCTTTCGTACAAAAAATAATAACAAAAATATCTAAATGTATGAAACAGCAGATTTCTTTTTCGCAATTTCAGAGTTGGTCCCATATTAAAAATTGTTTAGTTTGTTAGTCCCTATCTACCATTAGGGGTTATTTTGTAACACGTTGTATTATCTATTTGTTTACTTATAAACTAGTGGCTCCGTGAGCTGTAAAACGCTAAAAAGAAACCTACAAACTATTCCCAAGCAGCAGCTCTGATAAACGGATGTTTATAATTTTTGCATTTGGTATCATACAACACTTTACGTTGACGCACAAGTTCTATTAAATCTTCATCTTTGAGTCAAATCAAAATTACAATGCGCGTATTGCGAGCGTCCGCCGCCAGCGACAGATACCAATACAATGCTAGAAACATACTATTGTGTTGTGTTGTGTCGCGACAGATCGGTGGTGGGGGTTCTGTTGCAATCGCAGCCGAGCGATCCGCGCCACAACAGATGCCGACACAACACAACACAACACAATAGTGTGTTTCTAGTCATACTAAATGTATGAAACCGATACGCGACAGATCGCGACACGACACAACACAACACAATAGTATGTTTCTAGCGTCAGCCAGACGGATGGTCATTTTAAATGTTATATTCTGTCAGTTCCACCCAGAAATTGGATTGCGAATTTGAATATGATAATATAATGGTATGCGATTTGTATCAAACTTGCTGGAGCTGTGCATAAAAATATTTTTGAAAAAAAACTTAGTCCTTCCACGACACGATCCCAGCGGATGAAGTGGTTTGCACTCTTGATGAAACACTCGGTGCGCAGACGCGCAGCCGAAACGCGCCTATTAGTCACGTGCTCGTAATTTAAATATTAATAGACAAAAAACAAAGTAAAGTTTAGTTTTAAACATTTTTATCGGCCCCCCTGATATAAGCAAGTTAACATGATAAAAATATATAAAAAATAAAAATGTTACTTAAGGATTTATAATAATCAACTAACAATATAATACGCTATATTTTTCAATCAACACATGCCATAATAATCTAGAACATAGGTATAGGTACTATGAATATAATTATGGTTTTACAACTTCCTATGAGAAAAGTCTGATGTAGGCAGGGATAGCCATATAGTTTAGTAAAATTACGGATTGAGGATTCGCAAAACATTAAATGCTAATAAGCTGGGGGTCAAATCAGCTAATGTTTTTGTCAAAATCGTAGTTTAATGGAACTTGAATGGTAATGCTTTTTTGACACAGTTCTTGTTTCATAAACTCAATTCGGAAACATATTGTGTCTTGATTTTGGGTTTAAGAAACAAGAACTGTGTCAAAATGCATTACTATTCAAACATCATTGAAACACGATTTTGCCAATAACATTAGCAGACTTGACCGGTTTGGTTAAGCTAGTTTTTCTTTAGAAAATGTCTATTTAGACAGAAGACATTTTGCATTCATTACCCATCTATATCTATCTTTAATTCCCCCAGCCCAATATTAGGCTGCTTTGTGTCAAACAGCTTCATTTCCTCCGGCCCCAACAGTGATATACCCGATTCTTTTTGCTTTGACATAAGGTTTTTTATCCATTCTTCATTTTGAATTTTTGGTTTATCAAATGTCTTATCATCAGAGTTTATTAACTCCTCATTCAATTTCTTTATAATTTTCACTTTTTCAGAGATTTCCTTATAGTTTGCTTCATTTTCTGGATTTATATAAGATTTTTTTCTATGTGTGTAATATTTTCTTCTCTCTAGCATGTGATCCAACTGCTTCTCTGCATCGTACTGTCTGTTAATATTATCGATATATTCTGACCAAGGACATGTCGATGCCATTGAGGGTGTAGCTCCAGGGGACCCCTTTGTAGTCCCACTTCTGATACTAACACCTTCTTCACCTTGCCCCTTATTATCTTCGTTCACATAGATTATTTTTTCATGACCAAATGGATACTCACATTCAACATTCTCACACATTAATATTTTCTTATTCAAGTGGATATAGAACAGTCTTACTTCAGAAGCACACAATGGACATAACTGAAAACATATTTCACAATATAAATTTGGGCTAAACTGTACATTGAGGGCCGCTGGTCTGGAGTATCATAATTTTTTGACAGAAACAACTAGGTACACGATGCAAGAAGATTCTCAGTGAGTGAAGTCCTTTTCTGAAGCAACCTAGTTTTCGTGAAATAAATTATTAAAGATCGCCAAATTACTCGGTTGCTTAGGGTTTTTCCCCAAAATAGAGAACCAAATATTTCAACAAATAAAATCCAATCAAGTACTTAAGTGAAAATCTGTATCATACAAAATGGCTTCGCCATCAGATCTAACCAAAATTCTAGAAAAACAGAACGAACTGCTCTTGTTAATTCAATCGCAAATGGGAACATCTAATAAGAGTAGGGTTCATTTGACAGAACCAATAAATAAATGACAAAACGGGGGACGGTTCGCCCCCCGCCATAAAAAAAAAATTAATGAGTTCATTAGGTAAGGTTAGTAGGTGACCAAAAACTCGCGAGCCGAGCGAGTGGAGCGAGCTTGCTGCGGCAAAGGCGGGCGAAGCTCTACTTTTTTGACTATGAGGTTATGTTTACAAAAATTCGAAAACTAAGCATCTCCGGCAGGTGGGGGTTGGAGAGGGGGGAGTTGTAACCCCTCCCTCAGCAAACCCCTATTAAGTTAGGTTTACAGTCATATCCTCAAACTTCAATGAATATATCTCACAAACCAAGGGCTTGCTTCAAGAGCGGGGGTACCAGGAGGTTCCCCCTCCCACACCCCTATCTCGCGGCCCTTAATGTAGTTTTGGATAAACTTCGGTATGTGGACCGTCGAGTTGGGCGACCGAAATTTTATGGCAGACAGGTCTTAGCCTAAGTAGGTAGACTTTCCACAAAATTTCAGACTTCGGAGCCTTGTAGTTTTTACAAAATAAATTATTTATTTACGTTTGTTCAGATTCATTTGACATTTGTTCATTGAGTTTAGTAAATATTTTTCACTAAACAGAAAAAAAATATAACACAATTTAGTTGGGTTGGGAATCGAACCTGCTTTACACCTGTAGGTCCCGGGTTAGGTTAGAAATTTAAGGAGAGCACGTAGCGCAGCGGAGCGTGAGCCTTAAATTTCGAGGTTATTTTTTTTAACAGACAACAGAAAAAAGTTTTTGGCAGAAAAGGTGGAGGATAGGGGGTGGGGGAGGGGAAGCGAGCCCCCTCTTCTCTAGTCTTTTTCCCTCGAATCTTTTGAAATCTTGTCATTTTAGAATAACCTAACCTCTAAATTTAATTTTCATTTTTCTCGAAAACTGCAGGGTTCCGAACTCCCCCCCTTCGCAGGGGGGGTTCTCTACTACCCCCTCCCTCCCCCCCTTCCCCCGCACCCCTTAATTCGGCGGTCCATATACCGAAGTTTAACCCCTATTTTTTCAGATCATAATAAAAACATTTATCTGCAATACCTACTTTTATACCTTCATCTAAAATAGTGGCATTTTCACATTTTTCCTCGTATGTTATCTGAAAATACAACGTCATGTAAAATATTTTAATTATGTACTTATGTTATAAATAAAAGAAATAAAACAATAGGAATTATCGTAGGCAATGATATTAGTTTGTGAATAATTTTAAAATAAAAATAGTTACCGCAGATTCCGCAGAACCAGGAGTTGGAGTAATGTCAGTTGAATAAGGATATTCCATTATATAGGTACCTATTTATTAGTTATTATACCTAGTTTCTTCTCTGTTCATATTTGATTGAAAATAAAAATTACGATGAAGCAATCAAAACAAACTGCAAAACATGTGCAAAACAAAGAGTAAAATCACAGAATAGATAATAGTACTAGCGTACAGAACTTGCACTCCGCAAAATCGTTTAAATAAATTGCGACTCTTGCTCCGACACAATAAAGAGCAATTTAGGTAGCACAGCGCTCCCTTCGCTACAAAACATTCACTTAGTATTTGCCTCTCTTTCTATCGCGTAGGTCTTATCTTTTCTGATGTATGAAATTTGTCCTCTCAGAGGACGCCGAGCGTTTCATACTCGCGCGCGGAGTGACAGAGCCCTGGTAAAATAATAAACCGGGGAAATAGCGCCCACTCGTGGAAATTTTTCGAAACACTGATTTGAAAACGTCCGTGTCCGGGAGCGCCTCTGGAAATCGATGCGGAACTACTGACACGAAATTATTGTCACTGAATATGTTTATGTTTCATATTATAGTTTTTGAGTTTTTTTTGGAATATTTTTCTTATAAAGCAAAAATATTAATAATTATCATTTTTATAATAAAAACACGTCTTTTTAAGACAGTAAATCATTGTTAAAGCAAGGGAAAAAGAAACAAAATGAAATTGTGTTCATTTCAAAAATAGCTAAATTTCGTGGCGCAAACCTCACGCTGAATTTATTTTGCTCTTTGCACTGTCACATTCTACGTCAAAAGGTAAAATAATATCTATCACAGCACAAATGAATTAGTTCTACCACAGAATAAAATAACTAATAGTACCTGCGCTGGTTGATGTTGATCGAATTTTACACTATTTTAGACCACAATAATTCCGACCCCACCTTGCTTTACGAATTTATGAATATATTTATAATATAATGTAGTAACTTACAAAAAGAAGTGAAATCCCACCAAAAACATGTTCATGTTAAATGTTGTATGTAATCATTCATCATTATAGTAATTGGCACCATTACTCAAAAAAGATTTTCGTTTTCAAATTTTTAAAAGACACAATCTTAAAGACTTTGTTGTGAAAATGGTACAGACTATGGATAACGCTATTTTCTTCGACCGTTTGCGTTGTGCCTCCCCGAACAAAACACAGTGGGACCGTTTCAAAAAATTGGACCATGGGGGTAATAATGTAACTTTGGTGCAATCAACTCTGACAGAAATCGCAGTTACATTGTCGCTTTAGTTAAGAACCAATGTGACAACTATCTTACTTAAAGCGGCAATGCAACTGCGCTTTCAATCGATTTCAATCGAGAATTGTTAACAGCAGACTTACGTAATCAAGGGTCAGATTGGAAACAAACATGATCAAATCAATCTGGCCATCAATGTTGATGCCGAGTCCTTTCCAGTCCAAGAGCTTAAAGATGTCCTCCAACGCAGCTGTGAACAGTTTCGGAGAAATTCTCTGTCTCACATCTCGCTGCAGTTGAATGGGATTTTTGCTCTTGGCTCTGGTTCCATCCGAGTCGTCCGTGTCGGTCCGATCCGAGTACAGAATTACAGAACCAGCCCCCCTACTCAAATGGCCAAATTTGTATTCGTTTGAACGCTACCGCTTACTTTTAAAACTTTAAAATAAGCAGTGAACTATAAACTTACGTGCCGTAAGCTTGAAAATTCCATACAATACATCAAAGTCTATGATTTACATAAGTTTGCGACATGTGATTTAATCATCTATTGCTCAAATTTAAGCTTTAAAAGTAAGCGTAGCGTTCAAACGAATAGAAAGTTGGCCATTTGAGTAGGGGGGCAGATCTCTTCTTTATTACTTAGGTCCTCAGCACAGGAATAGTCATCACCAAATTTTTTATACCCTGATTAGTAGGTATTACTCTGAGAACTGACAAGAAATTTGACAAAGACTGTTTCTTTCTCCTATTTCTTCTATCTCATAATTTTTCATATCGATGAATCCATCGATTTCAATTGAAAAGTGTATTTAACGCAATTAGCAACGTAATTTTGATGAAACCTATCCTGCACATCATGCACAAAGACACACCTACCTATCCTTGATCTTTCTCGGCCAACCAACAGACACCAAGTATTTTGCCTGGACCAAGCGATAAGGAGCGAATCATCGGCCTAAACAAGCAAGAGTGAATGGCGACAAAGCGACTATCTATCTCGAGGACAAACATGGACTATTGATTTAGTTTATCTGTTCGCAAACATGGGCGCACGCACGCAAACACGCTATGAAATGTGACGCGTATATAAAAGAACACCTTACCTCTCCTAAGGATTGCGTTAAGGCATGTTAAGGTTTCTTAATGGGGACCCATTTTTTGGTACGTAGGATGTCTTTTGTCCTTAGCAACTAATGAAATTTATACAGACATATACTGTGCGTAAATTTAACTTAAATTAAAGACATGGTTTTGTTGCATTATTACTTTAGTTAGACCATTTTGAAAGGCACTGGCATCGAAACAAAAATTAAATTTAAATAAGTACGGCTGCCGCAGACGCACTTTCCCCGTCCCTAAAAAGAGGCTGAAGCTTCAGGAAATACAAATTGAGTGAATGTGTTACAAAAAAAACCCCTAACGCCGAATATGGTAGATGAGGAAATCGATGCATAAAACCCCAGAAAATTATTATGGGCCCTGAAAACTTTTTCTACAATACTAATTAGTATACTTCACAATACTAATTAGTATACTACACAGTACTAATTAGTACTAATTAGTATTATCAATACATTTTTTTCTCTTTTCCTGATACACTACAGAGTGGCAACCCTAGTTAGACCTAATTTGCGTTTTAATTTTGCCTATTTTAATTGGATTGGTTATCGAAAATAATAGTCTATTTGCGTCTAGGATTGTCATTTTGCACTTTTTCAAACAAATAAAAAACCGGCCAAGTGCGAGTCGGACTCACGCACGAAGGGTTCCGTACCAAAAACGGCAAAAAAAACACGTTTGTTGTATGGGAGCCCCCCTTAAATATTTATTTTATTCTGTTTTTAGTATTTGTTGTTATAGCGGCAACAGAAATACATCATCTGTGAAAATTTCAACTGTCTAGCTATCACGGTTCATGAGATACAGCCTGGTGACAGACAGACCGACAGACAGACAGACGGACAGCGGAGGCTTAGTAATAGGGTCCCGTTTTTACCCTTTGGGTACGGAACCCTAAAAACAAATGTTTACGGGTTATTGTGAAACACAATGTATAAAAATTATTTTTGTTATGGTCTCACTTAGCCGTAAGCGTTGTGTTCATGAAATTAAAGATCAATAGATAGAAGGAAGTAAAATATGTTTATACTTTTACTATAAAATTAGGCATATTATTAAAGTTTTATTTGTTTGATTCGTTATAGAACAATACTTTTATGCGAGTCAAACTTATTATGTTACGTTACTATTTGCAATTTACCTGATGTTGCATGGTAGGTAATATCCTCAATAGCGAAAGTTGATAAAGTGGCAAAAACTGCCATTCATCATAAAATAATCACTAATATTTAGAAGCGCGGGCTTTTAACTAAAGATCATCTTTAAAACGACAAAAAATCAAATCAAAAGCGTGTCATGCGTGTGATGCCAAAAAGCATAAAGGTTCCTTAGGTTCAATCAGAGATTCATTGATTCATTAGTTTAGGGAAATATGCAGCATTAAATAGTTGAAGAAGTAAATCACTAATTTTGTACCTACATTAGTCTAGTTTACTCTTGGACGAATTAACCACTGGACGCGAAATGACAGCCATATTCGCCTTTACCCCTTAGCCACTTACTGTGACCGATAGCCTCAGTAAACGATATCGCGTTGTCAGTGTGATGCTAGAGCTCGTGGCGAAACATTGGTACAAAAATGGGCAAAATGCTCCGTATTGTATAGCAAAATGTGTCCAGTGGTTAATTCGTCCAAGAGTTTACTACAAGAGTTTTACCACCTACTTTATGTTTCTTTTATTTTTGTACTTTTCGGCGTACCCATCCATTATATTTAATTTCCCTCCATCTGTAAAATTCAGTCGACGGCGAATTTAGTAGCTATTGCCGTTTTTGTAATACAAGGTTATTTCCACTCACTGGTTAGGTATTTCAGTTTAAAATCTGAGTTATTCATAAAAAAATTCAAAGGTACTTTTTTAAACCTATTTGAGTTAATAGTAGATTATACAACAAGTGAATAAAAAGGAAATTTAGTTCGAGGGACTAATTTGGATCCCGAGAGTAGCGAAGGATTCTAGAGTTGAATCCCGAGCGTAGCGAGGGATTCAAAAGTAGAATCCTGAGCGAAGCGAGGGATACAAAGGACCGAGATGAAATTTTTTATTCACGAGTTGTGTACTCTACTTTTTACCATTGACTGCGAGAAAACAAATACCTAGCAGTACTTACTTATAGTATTTATGGTTGACCATCAGCTATTTTTAATGTCCCCACTGCTGGGGCACAGGCCTTCCTTATGGGTGGGAGGATGGGCCATAACCCACCGCGCGGGCCCAATGCGGATTGATGGGTGTTAACGACTGCAAATGGAGTCGGGACCGATGGCTTAACGTGCTTTCCGAGGCACGGAGGCTTAGAGCATTTAAAACGGAGGAGCTCGAGATAATACATTTTTGGTCACCCATCCCATGACCAACCCATGCGACCCATGCGTGAAATTAGAAGTTTTCCAATGACATAAAACAACCATGCCAAGAGAGAGATTACATGATCAGTCTGGCATCAGTCCATTTCATCAGTCTGTATAGACTTTGAATTTTTGCAGACTGAATATCGTACCAGACTGATGGAATGGACTGACGCAAGACTGAACATTCATCTCCCTCTAATCTCTAATCGATAGAAAAGAACCCAAAGATAAGACACTAAAAAGAACCTAATTAATTTTGGCGGGATATTTTTTTCTTTAATTTTATCTATGGCTCTATGGAATAGCTCCATAGCAGCCAGTAGGTATTGGTACTTTTTTGTACTAATTCATGATGCGCGCTTGTTCCAAATTCAAATGATTTTTATTCACTCGGTGAATAAAATCGCTTATTATTCACTCTTATCGTTGAATTAAACGCACTTTTTAGAGTGGCGATGGTAAAAAAGTGTTTTTTACCATCGCCACTCTAAAAAGTGCGTTTAATTCAACGATAAGAGTGAATAATAAGCGATTTTATTCACCGAGTGAATAAAAATAATTTGAATTTGGAACAAGCGCGCATCGTGTGAATTATGTACAAAAAAAAACGTGTTGAAAGTATGGAGCTATTCCATAGATAAAGCCATAGTTATACAATTAAATAAAAATAAATATCCCGCCAATTTTATTTAGGTTCTTTTTAGTGTCTTATCTTTGGGTTCTTTTCTAAAAAAAATATCTCGCCAAATTAATAAGGTTCTTTTTAGTGTCTTATCTTTGGGTTCTTTTCTTTATACTAGAGGGAGATTAGATGTTCAGTCTTGCATCAGTCCATTCCATCAGTCTGGTACGATCTTCAGTCTGTACAAAATCAAAGTCTATACAAACTGATGAAATGGACTGATGTCAGACTGATCATGTAATTTCCCTCATATAGCATGGTTGTTTTATGTCATTGGAAAACTTATAGTTTCACTATTTTCTAATGGTTAAATTACCGATTACCTATCTAAATAATAAAATTTGATAACTATAAATAGGTACCTACTATAGGTGTAAGTACTGCTATTATGTTTTCTCGCAGTCAATGGTAAAAAGTAGAGTACACAACTCGTGAAAAAAAATTTCATCTCGGTCCTTTGTATCCCTCGTTTCGCTAAGGATTCTACTTTTGAATCCCTCGCTACGCTCGGGATTCAACTCTAGAATCCTTCGCTGCTCTCGGGATCCAACATAGTACCTCGAACTAAATTCCTTCTTTTTTCACTTGTTGTATAATCTACTATTGTCTATTACTTTCGTATTATGAATCGAGTTTTCAAAAGAACAAAAAAGACAAAAAGCATTTTTATTAAAAAAGGTTTAAGCCTTTGATTTTTTTATGAATAACACGGTTAGTTTTTAATTCGACAAAAAATAAGAGAAAATGAGATTTTTTGGCGTGCGTTGATGTCTTTTGTATTGCGAGTTCGTAATTTTTTCTACATTTCCTAACTACATTAGTTATTTATTATATACTTACAGCGAAACATTAATGTTTTTTTCTTTATAAGATTTTTATATGCTTTTCTTTATAAGCTTGCGTGCCGTACAACGTACAATTATTGTCGCTTATTCTTTTGATTATTGAAAAAAAAACACTCTTTTCGTACCTCAATTTTTCATCTGGTGCGATCCGATTTTTATAATTTTGCTGGCTAGGTAGGTATAATGATTCTACACAATTTGTGTATTTCACACATCTATATGCTCCTATGATTATTTAGTAAAACAAATTCAGCTACGTTAATATAATTTTCAAAAAACTCCCAACAAAATCTATTATATTTATATTTCTTAAGTTTTGTAGTATTTTCTTATTGGTTACCTACGTTTATCTCATTTTAGTATGAAACTTTCTTTGTTTTTTTTAAAATCGCAAAAAGTTTTTTTGTAGGTACTTATAAAATTCTGTAAGTATCCACTACTTATTTAAAATGTGTGGTAAGTAGGCACCTACTTATTTTCATTAAAATTTCAAAAAAATACTACAGCGAAAGTTTTCTAATTTACAAAATGTAAACAATGTCTTCCTAAGTAGTTACTTAGTTTTTACTAACTAACTACTAATTAACTAAAAAATTAAAGCACTTAGGTTTATGAATAGTAAATGTGCTAATAAATTAGTAATAAGTTTTCTCCAAAAATATTTTTTAATTTCGTGTTCGCATTTGTACTTAAGTATTATTAATAATTAGGTATGCAGATTGGTAGATGCATGGTAGATGTGGTAGAATCTACATTCTCTTTGTAATCATATATTAGGAATAACCTTAAGCTAACCCAACAAATTTTCTTTCAAAGAACCCTAATAATAAGGGCGAAGGGACAAGGGACGGATCATTCCAATAAAAAATAGGGTAATTATCAGTTTTGCGATAAAATTCAACTAAAATACCGCGCTTCATAGCGCCTACCTGCCATGAATGAGTGAGCCATTTTTATATAATGGGTGTTTTTGTAACGAACCAATAATGATTAATCATATTTAATTGTATGATAAGCTGAATTGGCTCTGTCTGCAAGCAAGTATAATGTTGTGTAACTGTCACGGCTTAAAGTTTTTGAGATAATAATGTACTAACTATTGTACATTTCATATTTATTTCTTGTTCATTTTCGTAGCAAAAAATACATACATCCGCGTCAATTGGTAATGCGCCTGGCGGCCATGATTTTAACCTCAAAAACGAAAAACAATTGTAATTTTCTCATATACCTAGACCCTTTCTTATTGAAAATAAGAATTCAATAATTAATATATTATATTACCTTTTAGAATTTTACTGTTTTTTGTCATTTTTAGTTGCGGATGACGATGATGTGTATGTTAACTTGACAAGGTTCCAACGCATTACCAATTGACGGGGATTATAGTTCTCACTCTTTTCTTTATTATGTTATGAATCTGAAATCTAGGTACTATAGTTGAAAACTTGTAAAGCACAATAGTTATGTACTAACTAAATTGACAGGACTCATTTAAGTAATAAATAAATAAAATAAAAATAATTTATTTGTATCAAACAGTACAAGGTTTTGAGAAAAATACAATATTAAGTAATTCTTTGAGCTTGCTAAATATAAATCTTTATGCAAAATACTTGTGAAAGTTTTCATTGTTTTGTTTGATAGAAGCGTTACAACACCTATAATTTTAATTTCACATGAAAAGCGATCTCACTTATCTATCATTCCGCAAATTGGAACAATGATTAATCTCGTAGATCTCAAAGCAATACAAGTCAAAGCTTTCGCTCGCACCATAGCCTTCTTCATTTCCAAGCCGTGAACATAAGTTTGGCAACGTCTGTTACTGTCAGTTCGTGGTCATGTCGTCCACCAGTCTCCATACTAAATGTATGGGAATATTTCAATTTTAAGAGGTCGATATTTTTTTTCATAGTAATCGTGTGAGGTTTAAAATATGAAAATAATTTAGTTCTATTATTGAAATGCTTTGTATATTAAACAATAAGAAAAATATCAATGTTAACCAGGAAAAAATGGCTGTCAAAGATGTCATCTTTTTTGTTGATTTTCTTCAGCAGGGAGTTGATTAACACGCTCTCTAGCAATAAATGATATATCATTAAAAAGGCTTTTTAAAGACAAATATTTGCTGTTAATATACTTTATATCGATTGTTAATACTTTTGGAGTTAAAGGTTATTAAAGTTTAAAAGTGGTTTATTGTCTTTGGGAGTTGATCTACTACACCTATTGAAATGAATGATATATCATAAGAAAGGTTTTTATATGACAATTATTTGCTGCAAACATACTTTCTATTAATTGTTAGTATTTTCGGAGTTTTAGGTCATTAATGTTAAAAAAATTGGTCAAGTTTAGAGCGTTATAACTGTCAAAGTACTAATAGTTGACGTTTATAGTGATACAATAAAGTGTTTCAAATTTAAATACCTTTCCAATGATTTATTGCTAGAGGAGGCTTAGATCAAAATGCTCATCGTACTAAAGGACCCCCGAAAAGTTCAAATAATTTGACTCAAACCTTCTGTTCTAATAAATAAATAATAATAATAAATATAAAACTATATTAAAATAATCTTACATCACAATTTACAACTAGTTTAAACATCGATAATATAGGAAAAACAAATAATAAATAATTTTTAAAATAATTTTATACTATTTGCTTGACCACATGCGATGTTGCCGTTCTGCTCAACTTCAGGGCTTGGAAGATATAGAAGGCTATGCTCGCACACAAACCGTTCCCGCCAATTTGATGAGCTTTTGTAAAACTTTCATTTCGCAAAAACAAATTGACATTCTAACTTCGTAGCTCAAGATTCATTTTCGTTTATCGTTCTAGCGTCAAGAGGTTAAAGCGGGAAAGAAAGATGTTTTGTTCCGCTTTAAAGCATTATTATGACATCTGTCTCTTTTACTCTTAATAACTGAGTGGTAGGTTGTCTCCTTCTTAAAACTTTTAGTGTCATTTCAGACGTGGGGTAAGAAGGTTGCGGTGCGCTGCGTGTTGTATTTTTATACGTAAATAATTACGTTTTGTTAATAATGTAGTGGACAAATAAATGGCATAGGAGTGATGTGATAGTCAGAGTGGTGCTGATATTGGAGACTGTACATACTAGGGACTGTACTACAAAATGGTGCTGGAGGCGATATTTTGGACTTTTGTTTTGGGCTTGTCATGCGTCGTCGAGGCGGGCTTGATGGGAGATCAGTGCGACTGGACCGGCAGGTACGTGGGCGGAACTTTATATTCTTTTGTATTTGATAGAAAGACATGCATGCATTAATATAGAATTGTCATGTCAGAAAAAATGCTTTGAACCAAATTATCGTTCTTTATATGGACCGCCGGCCAAGAGGCTCATTTTCAATCTATCGCATATTTTGACCTGACCACATTGGCAAGATAGCCATTAGTTTGGTGTTATCAAATATCGTCGTCTGGGGTGCGATGAGAAGTTTTAGTTTTCGTTTTAAAAAAAAACTGCTGTTTTATACAAAAATTAATAACGAAATTATCAAAATGTATGAAACAGTTCATTTTTTTTCGCGATTTCAGATTTGGTCCCATAGTAAAAGTTGTTCAGTTTTATTATGGTCCCTATCTACCATATTCAGTTTTATAAGGCTTTACCAAACATCTTGTATAAATAAGCGATCGAGTTATTTTTAACGATCGGAGTCCATGTTCAGGGTGGCATATCTCCTAAAAGCTTCCTACTTTGCAATCCAGGCGATGATATTTGATAAAACCAAGCTAATGGCTATCTTGCCAATTTGGTCTAGTCCCAAAATGCGATAGATTGAAAATTGCCCTGGTTGGCCGGCGGTCTTTCAAGCAAGGTAGCACAGCAAAGCAAAGAAACGGAACCGGTAGGTCTGGGGCCAGCCTAAGAAAAACATATAAAACTTAGTTTCTATAATACCTATACGCACTCTCCCTATAAGTTGAAACTTATCAACTTTAACAGTATTAAAAGACAACGGTTCTCGTGTTCTATCTAACGTTCGCCAGTCATATTATAAGCAAGAAGATTATGTTATAAAAGTGGAATTCTACGGATTCTTGTCCAATTGGAGCATCATCTCGCATTTTCCTAACAATCTTGACCCGAGGCAAAATCCTCGGCATAAAAGGCAAATTGCTGATCTCCACAGTAAAATGTTTGCGTGTGCAAAATTGGCATCAAATTGATGTCGGTTTTATTAAAATTCCACGAATAAAATAGGAAACACGTCATCAATAAGAAGTATGATAATACGTGTGATAGCATAGTACATAAATACTTAAAAATAATTGACTAGAATTGATTTCGAAAAACTTACAAATAAATATCGTAATTATCCATAGACTTATTATATTTGAAATCATTGTAATTATCCTTTAATTATCGCAGAAGAATCCAAACCAAATTTTATGACGCATACTTAGGTGTCCATCAAGCCATAAAGCGGCCATAAATGATCAATGATTACTTTTAATAAAAAACTTGAAGATATTAATTTTGTATTTTTTTTATTCAAAACTTTTAAAAGTTGATCATACCAGCACAAATAAAACATTACCTTACCAGTTAGAAAACAATAATCAATCATTAAACGACATCCGGAACCGAAGGGTAACAAAACCGATAACATTGGCTTCCCACTGTCAGGGTGTTGCGTGGGAAATGTCTGGGAAATGTGTTCCCTTCGGTCTGCCACGCGACCCGTCCGGCCGACGCATTGTGCAGGCGCCCTTGACTGCACTGTCAACAATACATAATCGTCACAAAAAACATTATACATACACAATCAACCCCTTGTTTTCGAGTCAAAGAGGTTTTAGTTCCCAGCATGTAAAAGATAGTTCAATGAAATGTGGAAGTTAATAAATACAAAGCAGGTAGTAAACAACGTGTTTTAAAGGTTGTAGTGGTTCTATAAGTATTTGACTTCCTAGATGTAAAAAGTCAATTACCTCTCTGACTAAATCTCTTTATCAAAATAGTCAAAAATCGATTATTTAGCTGTTTTGTTTCTAAACCACCCATGTAATATTAACGAACCGGACAAAAAAAAAATATCTATTCTCCATATAGTCAAGCCGTTTGAAAAATTTTAGGAGATATGGTTGAGGGCTGTCTGTCATTCATTTAGGTAGCCTAAATACGCTCAATCGAACTTGAAAATGTTATCGTCCATCCACTTTATGTAGATTATAGCAAATAACTAAGAATTCCTTTCATTTCATTGAGTGATTTCGTGAATAGTGTGAATCTGCAGATCATTATACCTAATTTACTAGGTGTATTCTGATAATGCATCGAAATAGATATGTCATTAACAATTTATAGCAATAGCAAATAGCAACAGTGAAGAATAAGGAGATATTATTTATTTATCTTTATTTAGAACGATAATAATCCTTGATAGCGAGAGAGTACAAAGAGCGAGATCAGTGTATTGGCTGCAAAAAAGCAAATTGAGTGTCAATGTACCAGCAGCATGGAGCATTCAGCTCGCACATTAATATTTATTAGGGAGGGCGGAGTTCGAGGGGACGGATATTATCTGTTTATTATAATTTCCTCCTCATATTATGACGCGTTCGCACGATATCAAACCAAGTGCACTGATTTATTCATATATAAGTCATCTTACTATGGATTTCGTAAACTCCATGACCAGATTACCTATATTTAGTTTAATAGTGGCTTTAGTATGGCCAAGAAAAGAGAATAATATTTTTTTGATAAGTTTGTAGTGAACTGCATCTCGCATGTCATGAAATATGACGTCAATTAAAAAGAAAGTAACTCATAATTGCATAATTAAGTTGCCCCACGCAATCGCACAATATGCGATGCGACGGAAGTGAGGCCGCTCTGTGTGCCTGTGCGGTTACATTACAGTACGTAGGTAGGTATGCCTTTTACTTATTTAATTAAACATTTTAAGAAAATAATGTGTAGCTGTAGGTACTTAGATGTAGATGTATGTAGTTTGGATGATTTATTGATAGTTAATAGTTTTTTTACAATCACATAGAAACTACATGTTAATGATGATGATGTCGATAAAAATACCAAGATTCCCTTATTATTTGTGTTGTCTCGTCACGACGTCGTGTCGTTCGTATAACATATGTACTAAGCTAGGTACTCAATTTTTCTTTGAAAAAGTGGCGCCAAACTCAGACAATAACCTGAAATTCGAACGACTGATAACCATCACTAAACTGATAAATCCATATAAAAAAGGCTTTTGATATCGCATTGTAATTTTTAAAAGGTTTCTCTTAACCTACATTTTGGCGTGTTTGGTCTCAACTTCTGAAGCATAGGAACATGAACACAATACGGGAAATGAACTATATTTGTCCTTAGAACTGAATACGAGAAAATAAAATTACCGATGAAAAAAGTGCGTGTGAGAATATTCAATTAGCGACACTTCTTAAAGCGGAAATTATGTTTATGTTACGCAGATGGATGTAATAGATGGATCCGACTGATCCGACCGCAACTACATATTCGTACTTAGGTACAATGCTATACTTACTTAACTCTCTTTTATAAACGACAAATTATACTTGACTTCGCTTGAATTGAAAGTATAAAAAAAGTATGTTTAAAAGATAATAAATAACGTTATGTAGGTATGGCTAGAATAATACGGGTGGGTGTTTTATCGGTTTTTGTAATCATCAAATATGTTAATCGTGTGAAAAACAGTGTTGCGGTTGTACTTCCTGAATATGACCTACATGTACAATGTACAATTATGACCACAAAATGCGGATGTCGCTATCTCAACACTTCGTATAAACATCAGATGGTCAGTGCACACGACCTTAAAGAAAGAGTCCCCCATATGGCACACCAAACGGAGAACGTTAATCCGCAATTTTTTTTCAACCCGGATGATTTTTCCGTTCCTTGACATGCGCAACTCATTAACACTTAGATTGTGAATCACTCGATTCGGCTTATGGGAATGGGATCACGAGCGAAGGAGTTTTCACATGGATGGGGCGCGTATGGGAACAGGACGCTCCGTACTTCTAAGAGAAAACATAAGTCACATGTTGCGAGATGAAATCACGGTTATTTTTAAACGAGGATTGTTTTTATTCGCTCGCCAATTGGGGGCAATCAGCGACACGTGTTCCGCTGGAGACGCTCGCCTTAGGTTAGGCCTCTATTGAGCTCGTTGATTTGCCGTGTCAGGCCGAACTAGAGCATACGTTACATGATAAATGATCGAGATCGAGAAATGTATATGTTCGCATTGCCTTCTCGATCATTTAAATTACAAACTTATACCTATATCCGTCTAGCTAGAGGGCAAATCAGACACAATGAGGACGAAGGTAGATAGACATGGTGTCTGTTGTAGTAATAAGACTTCATCCCATCCCATTTTCTCCGTTGAATTTCATATTTTTATAAGGACTACGCTACAAACGTATCCTAGATAGACAGTGGTTACGATATATTTGGTTTGTTCCCAAGATACTTGAAGCTGAATCAAAGTTTGGTACATTCAAACGATACTAACTAAACAGTGTTGATATTCGAGTCTAGTCTTTATCTACTAAATTTAAAGTCCAATTGGACATTTGACGTACAAGAGTATGAATTTTTTTGTATGAGCTCTCAAGTTCCAATCACATGAGATAATAATGTTTGTTAGACTCATTACGAGGATAAAATAGTTTACCATGTGTACATTATGTTTAAGAGCTCCTTGGTAATTTACGAAGTACTTACTCAAATTACAATGGAAGTTGGGAAGAAAAAAAAACATAGAATCCGTTTGATCTAAAATATATCGCCCGATGAAAAAAGTTACTGCCATTCAATGTAATAATGATATTACTACCTATTTTGTATTTTTATCAATGTAAGTAATAATTTTGATTTCGTTGATTATACTACACTCGACGTCAGAAATTGCACCTCTTCGAAAATCAGTTTAGACTTGGCCACCTGCTAAACTAGCTAACGTTTTATTGTGTAAATATTGATATCTATTGAAAGTACATTTAATGTGCTTTCAATTAATATTTTTTTGATTTAATTCACATACCAGTTACCACAATTAAACGTGGTTGATGCGTTATAGCGTTGTTGCTTGCGCCGCCATAAGAGGGAAATAAAAGGGGTCAATTCAGGAAATGCGGATAAATTCGCTATCGAAATGATGAAGAAAACACACTTCAACAGTTCAATTAAAAAAAGAAATACCCAAGATAATATTGCCCATGAAGTTGCTCAAATATTACAAAAAAAATAGGAAACTGAATCTCAGTAATTGATTCCGTTCGATGAGTATTCCAACGTTTTCTAGAGATTGTTGGCTATGTCCGAAGGGGAAGAAGTTATATAACAAAACTTTGGTAGTTACCATTAAATTAGATAGGATTACTTTGAATTAAAAAAAACAAAAAAGTGCTCTTTGCTGATGCCGAGTGTATTAACTGTTTTGTTAGTCACCCAACTTGCTTTGCTTACCGCTCACAAGTTTTTTGGTGTTGATTGCAATAATGGTTATGGCCTAGATCTTAACGAGCCACTTACAATAGCGCCATCGGCATCAGGCCGATTTGATTTAATAGACATCACTGGAAACTACCATGGTAACTACCGCACATGAGCTTGTTGGTAGTTCATTTAGAAACTTTTAAACCAGACTGTGTAATTTTATAGCAGTGGTTAGGTTATAGCAGATATTTTGTACTGACAATAAATTCAAACATGCAATCAAGCTAAATTTAATCTTCGAGACATCATCATCTTTCGTTTCTTGTTTCCGGTTTCAACTACGGCGTTTTTAATTTTTAGCATGTAGTAAACTCTCATTTGTTCCTAGTACAGTGAGTTCTTTGTAGTTTCTAATTAACAGCAAATTCTAGGTCGGCATTGTGTCGGCAGGTCAGTTGAATGCTTTCTTTGTACACCGATTGTTTGGTTTTTAAATTGGTTTCCAGAGGCGGTCGAAGGCTCTAATTACATCAGTTCAGTAATAAATAGGAACAACTGCCCGCGTAACTTCCAAATGAACGTTATAGACAAAATTTATTGTATCTACATCATCTTAATCATTACTACCAGCAATGCCAGTTCTATCAAAGTGTGTAGCAATAATTATTGCTCTGTCATTACAAGTTTGAGAAATGATTTGTGTAGCTTACAAAAAAAGTGGATTGAAGTATTTTTGTTACATTTATATAAATACAGCGTAACGTAAGTCATTAAAGTTAGAAGTACTTACTTACATAGTTTTAAAAAAGAATTCTATATATATACAAATTTCGCTACATATTTGGAAGTTAACCGTGAACACAAAAGTCCTTCGCCAAATATAGGTGTATCCAAAAATAGGAATTTGGGATCAGCGGGACCTGGACCTGTTGAATAATGCATCAGTCCCCGGTCCATTATTACGGAGGATGCGGCGCGGGCCGCGTCGCACGAGCTGCATTTTAATGCCACCAATTTCGATAGCATGCTGTCAAATTATAATATTTCACTCGAATAATAGTTTGGAATAGATGGAAGTCATTTATTTACATGTCACGATTGTTCCATTACTCTTGTTGTGACTTACAAATGTTGAATTTTAATTTATTTTCCTTTAAACATATTTTGATGCATCGATGACCAGTTTAAACACAATTACAGACATGCAAATCGTACGCGGTTGCCTATATGAGTACGATTTGCGTGTCTGTATATTTAATTTATTTTATCTACACTCACAACGTAATGTTTCAAATATGAATTAAAAAAAGGTCATATAAATACGTACTTTACAAGAATCTTATATTCATATTCTTGGTACTTTATTTTTGTGGATAGGTAAAATTAAAAAATAAACTCATTACGATGCAGTCAACTGCATTATAAAATAACTTTTTTTCTCATTACGATACAGGGCAAATCCAAAAAGAAGGCAGTGCCGTAACATAAAAAAAAAACAACGACATTTTCCCATATATTTTCCATGATTAAAATGCACTCTATGGTAATCGATGAATTAGTGCGATTAGTTTGTTGGAATGCAATCATCTCTTTTTTTCTAAAAGAATGGGCGCCAATGCGCCATTTCTAAAGCATTTCAAATAAAGTTTTGATTTGTTATACATACATTACATACTGAATTTTATAGGTTTTTTTATTCTTGCTTTAAAATGTGAAAAAAAATTGACTCTGCCCGATATTTTAGATGCAGCTAAGGAAATGACTTATTACAAGGTAGGTACCTAGCTAATACAAACAAAGTCTCTCTCTCTCATCCCAAATGTGTGAGTGTAGATAAAGCAGTGTATGAAACTGCACATAACTAGGTATTACTAATACCCCTCTTTATGTGTCAGTTTCATAAACTACTATTAGGTAATTTCCTCCAAACATATTTTGATGCATCGATGACCAGTTGAAACACAATACTGACATGCAAATCGTACGAGGTTGCCCCTAAATGAGCCGTCACGACCGACGACGACGGGTCAGACGGGCCCTGACGTAAATGTAACTTGATACCGTTCCACCGCCCAGCATCAGCTTGTTAAGTGCCATCCATCATATTATAAAGCACATGCACGTATATACCAAACATGCTAATGTAAACCAACACCAACTCTTCTCTTTTTACCGAACAACCGACTAATTGCTTTCAAGAAAATCGCGTAACGGAGATAAAAAGTATTTAAATTAAATTCCGGTTATAGGTACGAAAATTCGAGCTTGAATAATGTGAAGTATTACCATACGTGGCCATGGAGGGCGATCATCGCTTCTGCTGAGAGAAAAAAAGAAGTGAGCGTGGACCGACCGATTATAATGTAAAAAGAGGCTGCGGTCGTTCCATAACAGATTGCAAATGGCAACTGCCGCAGGCACTAAACCCCTTTATAGCGCTTTGCCATCCCAACTGCTAAAAAATATCGTACGCGAAGATTTTCTTCAGAGTTTTCTTAGCCTGTCGTTGAGCCTCATTATAAGCCTGCAAAAGAAGGAGACAGAAAGCTAAGGTGTTCGAATCATCGCATCGAGGCAAAAACACCACGGGATCTAAAACCGAGTCGTCAAAATACCTTCACGTCGTCGTAGAAACGATTCAACTTTTTACATCCTTTTCAAACTTTGGCAGTGCTTGGATTTTGTAAGATAGTTCATTTTTAATGCGCCAATAGATACATTTTAAAGTGTCGCAAGTAATGAATGGGATTAGGCAGAGTGTTTTGAGTAAACGCATGAATGCAACATGAGTTATTTACGACACACTGTATTTCAAATGGAAACTGAGACAAGAATGCCATAAAGTCGAGTCTCAGGTCTCATATAATAACTTGTTTAGCTTACAGTACAAGGAGTCGGGTCCATAAGTTCCATAACCAGGGCGACATAACAATGGCTGCATTGAAGCTCGCTAGTTACTGAGGAGATTTTGCTCGATAAAGGATTAATTGGCTATAATGTCGTCAAATAGCGTATTATCAATGACATCAACAATAACAAAGCAGGGACTGAAAATTTAAAATTGAATAATAAAGATCATACATATTTTTATAAAATGCTGTCGGGTTCTTCTAAATCAAACCAAGCCTATACTTTTCTTATTTTATAATCTCTTCCTGCACTGCATGAATAAACTTAACTTCCTTTAAATAATCATGTTCAATTACTTTATTCTGCTTGAGCTGCGTTTAGGCCGACCTACCTAAGTTGTGTAACTTGATACAGGAACACGCGAAATGACATTCGATACACTGAACGGGGTGAAGCAATCACTTGTGACTCGTTGTTTCATAAATACGCAGAGGAAATTTTGCCTTAAATTTATAAACATGACACCTTTGTATGCGTTTTAAAACTAGAACGCGAGCCGACTAAATTGTTATACCTAAGTACATCGATATACGTATATGGGAGGCAGCGAACTAAAATCTATGGAAGTGTAATTGCAAACAAATATTGCTTAAAAATGGCACCTCAGGGCCGAAAAAGTACAACCCGCTCAGCTTTAGTCATATCAGGGCCAGCCACGCACCCGGTGCGGTGACTGACGTTAGTGTTCTTTTCAATAAATTGCAGTTTGTATTGTAGAGAAAAGATAGAAAGAGAGAGTTTATTAGAAATGACGTCCTTTATAGTCAAATGGTGTAAAAGACGCAAAAAAGCCAGTAAAAAGATGCAGAAAAAAGTATTTTATTTTTTCGTTTAAGTATAGAAAATATCTATGAGTATACAAATTATGGTCGCTAATAAGCAACCAGTGTTCAGACGCTTTGTGCTGCATAATTAAATGCCAGTATTTTTGGCTCTATCCACTTAGTTGTACTTTTCGTGTGGTGCCATTTTTTGAGCAGAATGCTTATAGATTTTAGTTCGCTGATGGGACCCCTCCCATCTAGAGCTTATCGGTAGTTGCATTGAGGATGAAATACGTATCTAAGTGGTCGTCCGGATTTACGAGGACTGGTTCGGTAAGCGGCTTAGCTGCGGCAATAAGACGATCGCCAGCGCTCCGGCTTTTCACACCTTCGTGTTTGAGCCCCACGTTAGCATTCACGCCTCGTGTGTGTCTACCCCAAAAGTTCGCGCCTTGCCGGTACATAGCACGTATGCTTAATGTAAATCCATTTACTTCTGCAGGGACGTGGTCATTGGCGTTTTTACAAGACATTCCAGCCTTATGTTGTGAAGTGCAAACACATCATGGGGTCTTTGTTTTTTTTTACAAATGGAGATTGCGTCCGTGTTTCCTTCCAAAACAAAATCGACACCAATCAAAAAATCACTCCTCCTAGCCGATTTCTACTATGACGCGACTGCTAACGATTCCACCGTTCTTGGCGTTGCCGTTGATATTGACGTTATACAAGGTGTTAGTAGCAGCCTAGCGAAACTTTAAGGGATGATTCTACCCTTAGAAATAAGCAACTTTCTCTATAGAACCACTTTTCGAAAATGCATAGCTGTTGAGATTTAGATTTTCGTTGAAAAGCAATGTAGGTAGTAATAAATATCGCGGGTAAACAGTTGTACATTTGATTTTGTGGGTTTACAAAATTTTTAATTTTAATTATTCTTCTGTAAATTTAGGTACGTATTAGGTTACGTATACCTAGGACAGGCAGTCCAGTTAGGTAGGTCCAACTTCGAGAAAGAGATCTCTCGCCGAATCCAACTCGGGTGGGCAGCATTCGGGAAGCTTCGAAAAATCTTCGCGTCCGACTTACCTCAGTGTCTCAAGACGAAAGTCTATGAACAGTGTGTGTTGCCAGTGATGACTTACGGCAGTGAAACGTGGCCGCTAACTATGGGTCTCATAAGGAGGCTCAAGGTCGCTCAGCGTGCAATGGAGAGAGCCATGCTCGGCGTTTCCCTACGTGATCAAATCAGAAACGAGGAGATCCGCAGGAGAACTAAAGTAACCGACATCACTCGAAGGATTGCTCAGCTGAAGTGGCAATGGGCGGGACACATAGCGAGAAGAACCGATGGCCGTTGGGGCAGAAAGGTTCTGGAATGGCGACCGCGCACCGGACGACGCTCCGTGGGTAGGCCCCCGACAAGGTGGACCGACGATCTGGTGAAGGTCGCGGAAAGCCAGTGGATGCAGGCAGCGCAGGACCGATCGTCGTGGAGATCCTTAGGGGAGGCCTATACCAGCAGTGGGTGTCGTGTGGCTGATATGATGATGATGATGATGATGATGAAATTTAGGTTCTATTTCTATGCAACTAAGACAGACTCTGTGTGGTAGAAAAAAAATAAAAAGCACTTAATTTTTCATGAACCTTGCGACGGAAAATTCCACTTCAGATAGACTCAAAATCATGATATGAATCGACTATGCCCTGAAAGTTTTCGCAAGGGTGCTACAACACCTGTATTAGTTAACACATTATCAAGAACCTTAGAGCTTTTGACATTGTCGTGATTTCGTGAACAAGATTCTCTCATGGAGTAAGTAAACCGAACATTCAAAGACACAGTGTGATGTGACCTTTCGTCAATCAGCCTCCGTGGCGTCGATGCCTGGGCCTGCGTGACTAGAGGTCGTGCGGCCGCCTGCGTCACACTCGAACCACTATTGTTAGAGTGAAAGTCGCCGTTACGACGCTTTGCGTGTTACGAAAACCTCGTTAGTGGTGGCCTGTTTGCTTAGATTAGAACATTATGGAAAATTAAAAAAACTGTGATCTTTAAAAAAAAACAAATAGATTGGACAAGATTGGAGGGAGAAAAGTAAAGAAAATTCTCATGGTAACATAGCGTTTAATAAAATAATGATGTAAGTACAATGTCTCCATTATTATCGAAGTTGACGACAAATTACGCTTTCTCTGTCGTCGGAAGTTAATCAAAATTGCATTACGATTCGTCACGAGCCTTTATTCTGCGACGAGCCGTCGTCGTGAAAAAGTGTACGTGCATGCATTCTTCGCGTATCACTCCACGATGATTGATGGGGCGGTTTATTGAGACCGAGTCAATTATAGCGCGTTGCGTTTTCCTTGCCGTTTCACAAAAAGTTATTGAATCGGCGGCGTTGCGGCGCGGCCTCGTCATTGTCGACGAGTGAAAATCAATATTGTGATTAACGCTGACACTCACACCTGCCTGCACGTGATGATTCAATGGAGCATTATCGAGTATTGACTTATAATATTTTGTTAGACGTCCAATAGCGGGCTCGAAGCGTGGGCGGTGCGCGGGCGCAGCGCGGAGTCTAACTAGTTATGTAAACACGACGCCCGCCCGCCGCTCACCATTGCCGTCAGATTTTTATGTACGGCACACGACTACAAAAAGTAAACCTCTAGTAGCTAGAAAACCACATTACTAGCCAAAGAGTAAAATAATATATGTTACTAGCAAAGGGAGGTGTGAAGACAGTGTTTAGAGAAGTCACCGAGTATTTGTAGTACTCTGTCATTTCATTACAAGTCGTAGGTATACCGAGGGACTGGGAGACGTAACTATGTCGTGCAGTAGTTAAGTAGGTATGTGCTTAGCCGGCACAAGTCGCAACAGTCTAAAATTAATAAATATCTTCGTTTTATGGAATGAATAAGGCAAAATCTTGACTCTAATAAAACTGAAAAATATGCAGCGAGTTAACAAAAGCAAATAACTAAAGTATTTGACATCATCGATGAACGTTTGAATAGGACGCGGCCGAGCGCCCTGTCGCGGCGGGCGCGTGGAGACTGGTCCAAATATTTTATTTGCACGACCCTTTTCTTTGGTAAAAGCCCATTTGTGGTTCACCATTGTGCTCGTCGAGTTTAGTGGTTTTTAAACAAGTTCCAGTGAATAACTTTATATCTACATATTTGATTATATAACATGTAGATTACCAAAAATAATGTTTTTCAAACGTCAGAATCTAAGTAAATAATTTTAGTTCTTACTAACACAGTTACTTATATTTTCTAATGATGATCATGTTCACTTATATCCGACTTGCAGATTCCAGATTATTTTTGTTTATAGCTTATATTTATCTCATTAACTATAAGTTAAGTACTAATTGAAATTAGGCAATTCTAATATTTGTAGACCAAATGTTAACAGATGAACAGCTATTATAGTTTTATTTAATTTATCATCTTATTATTCTAGGGTCACGTGTAAGTATTGAATTCTCAACCATCTTTTGAAATTTAACGCAATAAAATAAAGTTATTAAGTATCCGTTTGGCTTTAATGGGGAGTCATAAGCTTTATGCTTATTACAGTCCACCAAATGGACATGGCCGGAATTTTTGAAAACCAGTTCACAAAAAATGGCAAAAAGAAATTGCAATTACGAATTTACTTTTGTTTATGGTCTGACTCTGACACTCATAACTGACCATCATCAGATTTCAGAAGATACCTTCTAAATATAAATTACTTGTGGTTGCATGGAAAATGATGAAAATTTGCGAAATCTTTTGGTAATAAAATATTCGGTAATAATCGATGAACACATCAAACCGTATGAAAATTCAAATGACATTTTTAGTTGAGTGAAAGACGCGGACGGTGTTTTCCTGAAAAGCAATACCTACTTATAAAGTGTTTTATTTCATTTTTAAAGAACTAACTAATGACTAATGAGGCATGTATCAAGTAGCAACGAGGCCGCTTTGGAATGTTTTGGTCAGAGAGACGGTATAGGCGACCGTCATCTCGTCTAATAATTTATGAGCTCGGCCAATTGTGCCGGCTAATTGGACTCTGGCTGTCGCGCTACGAACGTCGGAGATTTAAATAAAATATTGCTAAGCCAATACGAATCGTTTGCATACAAAGCTTTGTGACGGTGGACTCAGCATATTGTTATTCAAATTTAATAGGTATCCAACGGTCAAAGCTTTAATATCGAATGTCGGCGACGGATTCGCTTCTGTCTCCGGGGCATTATTATAAACTTGTTGTGCTCTACGCCTTTATTCGGCCATCTACCAAAATGGTTATTTTTTCTTATTCTCATATATATGAAACTGTCGTTTTGAATATTTTGTTATTTATTGTCTCTTGATTTCTTAAGTGTTTACCTGATTGAGTATTCTGTGCTGTATGGCAGGAAACTTCTGCGCTTTTTACACAAATTAGGAAATCGAAGGTCTTCTACTATCACTTGCAGATAATTATTGAACTCCTTTTGATAACATCATTTGCAATTCATTTAATATTACTAAATTTTAAGTTTGATTTTTGGTTTTTATTGATTTTGATACTAACTTATAGATAGATAGAAAGATAATGGAAGTGGAGAATTATAATGAGGTCAGTAAATCAAATGGAATAGCACGAGAACGGCGCGTGCCGCAAGGCCGGTCAACTGGAGGCGAGCTCGTGCTTCTCGCTCGCACCCGCCCAACCAAACCGCCTCTTTGTAAGGACTATAGTGTATTATGATATGCCTTATTGGAGCTGTAACCCGTTCGACTGGCACGTAGTATTCGTCACCACATCGCAACATAGACGCGGCTATCTCGTACATCAGCGCACGTGCCTTTGTAAGGAGTTGAACTGCATTTACCGGACCCTGCTAAGACTTTATTCAAATGAGTACCACAAAAAAAACAGCATCGCCAAATGCAGAGATCGGGCACAACATGAATGACGAATTTGGTATTCAGTATTCACGCTCATTACCTATCATGTTCGGAGATTGCGCAGACACAGGCAGCATCGTTATTTAATTACTTTTGAGCTCCGATTGCAAATTGTTTTTTTAACATGCTCATCTACAATTTTAGCGAGCAATTAGTGAATAAAGTGGTCGGTCAGACGTTTATGTTCTTGGTTTGTATGTTTGCATCACAATGTATGTACGCATTTAGCAGGGCTCCATTGGCAATAGCCGGGGGCGCGGTCCGTCCAGCCAGGCTGGTCCACCGTTAAATAATAACGACCGTGTACCGCCGTGGTTCCAGTACTATAAATTGTCGGCAGCCGGCGGGCACACGGCACGCAATCTCAATGCGGAAAATATTATGGTGGTGCCTGTTCTCGAATATAGCTAGACCAGGTTTTGCGGCCGCTGGCTATGTTAACCATAGTATTGTTGTTCTGCGCCAGTCGTTTGCATTCGAGGTCAAGAGTTGGCCACAAATGGTGCCGAGATAATTATTACAATATCTCTCTTATCAGAAAGAACCGATAATTTTAGCGTATTCTAAATTGAAAAGAGAAGTTCTGCCGTATTGTTAAATACAGCTACATACTTAGTTAACAAGAGGAAAAGGTTGGTTTTACTACAAAGGGTGGCTTCATATAGTTCGTAGGGCAACCCACGCAATTCGGATTTCCCTAAGAAGAAAAATTACTTCTGTTTCATTTCATGAAATGTTCTCGTCAACTGAGGTGGTCGTATCGTGGCTGTATCCATCGAGATCACATTCCTTGCTTTTGTCAAGTCCACGGTCCACTTGGTGCGCACTGCGCCCTTATTGATTCAGTAATACGTTGGACACGGGCTGCTGTTTTTGTGGCGCACGGCGCGGGTGCACGCTGTGAACTATTGGAGACGGCAGAATGTCGAAATCCTCATTATTATCACACGAAAATAGAATTTTGATCGTGTCTAGCAGAATTAATGATCTTATTTGATCTTATGATTCGAAAGTTAAGTCAGTAATAGCTGTCACAATTTGATCTCCATGCCTGAAAGTGTTTACAAAACAACTAAGACTAATTGAATTGAAGCGTTACCACATCATAGAAGTCATTGGCGTTACCATAGTGTTCAGTATTCAATTCAGTCCCCAAACCGCATGGTTCTTTCTCACGACTCCTTGAGCATTCCCCGGGCGTACGCCCGTGAGAACTGCGCGTAACATGCGGGTCTACACGCTGGTCTGGTGAAAATCTCATCACCTACTTACCTTCATAATTATAATCCTAGAATGAATACAAATTAATAAAATATGTAAGTACTCATTATAAAGCTTGTTCATATTTTATTTTATTGGTTCAGGGACAACAACAGCCAAGAACTTAATTACTAGTAATACAAAACAGTATATAAATAATTACAAAGACCAATGCTTATTAGGCCAAAAACGTTATTCACAAGTAGTAGTAAAAAGACACAACAACTAAAACAAAAGACAGTACAGCTGTAGGAGGTATTTGCTTATGACATAAAAGTAAGTAGGTATTCATCACCATACTATAATACATTTACAAATAAAAACTTTCTCTACTGAGTACCTACTCGTAAGCTTAGTTTTAATTTTTCTGATATCTACAGCTCTATTTCAAATTTTTATCATTAATTCTAATCAACAATATATATAGGTAGGTACTAATTCTAATTATAACTTATGAATGTGTAAAAAAAAGCGGAAATTACGTTATTTAAATTAAAAACATCATGTCTTATTAGAATGTGAACCAGTTTGGAGCGTACTATTTTATTGGCGATAACTACTTTCGATTTATATAATCTTGTTTCGGTGGCATTTATGACTGGCTATTAATTAGTTTTTTTTTTGTATCTAAGTAATTGTTTAAATATAGGCCGCAAGAGTTAATTAATATACAGGGTTATTTGTAAAACACCAACAACCTCGCTGGACTAGATTACTGACTCATAAACAACAAAGTTTGTTCTCATGATTTTCCGAAAAAGACAAAAATAATTCGACTTTCCATAGAAATGACCAGCTGGTCGAGTTTCGTGAGAAAAGTAATGTTTTTGTCTTTATCGGAAAAGTCGTGGAACAAACGTTGTTAATGATGTTAGTTTATTTACCTAGTCCATAGAAATAGAATGTCAAAGAACAACAATGTCAATAAACAGGTGATCCGAAAAACGATTCATACATTTTATATGAGATACGTAAAATATGACTTAGATTCATAAAATATGACTATAATATGGCAAAGAAAATTAATAAACTATGTTCCATACTGTTTTCTTCGTCGATAAACGAATAAATGTAGCGAAATTTGGTTTTAAAGAAATGTGTGGCAATATTTTATTTACCTG
Source organism: Agriphila tristella (assembly GCA_928269145.1). Lineage (NCBI taxonomy): Eukaryota > Metazoa > Arthropoda > Insecta > Lepidoptera > Crambidae > Agriphila > Agriphila tristella. The sequence continues at coordinate 19,287,153 of OV743431.1, read as the reverse complement.
TGAAAAATGTGATTACTTGGATTGTTTCTTTTTGTCACATCACAATTACTTAGAGCACAAGACACCATGGCTCCACGATACCTTTATTTTAAATTCTAATTAAGATTAACAAATATTTTAAAGAAACTGTGATTGCTCATTTGCTAGGCGGGATGCTAGGGGCTCTTACTGTAAAAAATGTTGGCACATGTCACTCGATCCTTTGTCTCTTTTTTACATAGACCGTGTCCGTATGATATTAACTTCTCTTTTCCACGCTTTGTTGGTCTTCTTGAGCGCAGCGAAAATTTTTCTGTCTATGGTTTAATCACTGAACAAAGCAAAACTATACTTCTTTGTTCTGTGATGTAGTAATCTAGTCCTGCGAGGTTGTTGGTGTTTTACAAATAGGCAGTAGGTATATTTTCCTTCCCCTACTAAAATGGCCAACATCAACATTATTATACGTTTGAATTTGTACGCTATGCTTACTTTTAAAGACGATTAAATCACAACTTGTGTAAATCACAGACTTTGATGTATTTTATGCAATTGACAAGCTTACGGCACGTAATTTCACAGTTTACGGCTTATTTTAAAGCTTTAATAGTAAGCGTAGCGTTGAAACGCATAGAATATTGGCCATTGGCGTAGGGGGGCAGAGTATTTACACACTCGAAGTGATCTGTTTATTTAATTCATATTCTCACCGGATTAAGTTAGATGATATCACGAATTGTATAAATGTAAACACTGATAAGTTGTAATCAGTGACTTTATAATACACTTCATATTCTCTTGGGATGTGCAAACAAGATTGTCACATATTTTCGAAAGTGTTAGATTCATTTGTTTGATATCACCAACAAATCTCTTGACCGAGTGTCTATGAGCTGTCAGCGCTGACACGTTGACTGATCATCGACACTTGTCCAGCTGTCAGATAAAGCGTGTGAAATAACTTTATCGGTGCTTTGTACACACCGAAGAAGTAATGAAAACTCATGGGAATTACCAATTTTCTCTCAGGAGCGATGTATATTGTGATAATTTTAAGGCTTTTATTATTAATTTATCGGTATTTTATTTTGAAAATATTATTTACTTAAGATGTCCTTAACACGGACTCCCAAAATGCGTGCATTTCTTATCAAAAAATTTATGGCATGCCATTCGAAATTTCGATAAAATTATGTAGATCATTGATCGTTCCCACGTTTCGCGTGATCACACGAAAGTCGGTGATCGCATGATCAAATCTTTGCTATCACCTTATCGATACCTTTTTCCCATACGAACTGTTGTTCGCAACTTTTTTCCACGGTTTATTTGCGTGAAAACCGATTATTAATAACGTTTATTTTACCGGTAGTTTTAAACGCCTCAACGTCTAAATTGTGATATTAAACTTTTCATTTGCCACTTTATTTTTATTTGATAAGCTTCTTGCACATTTTTTTTCCTATTTATTTGATAACTTTGAGGAGGTAAAGTAACATAGTTATTAAAAAGAAATATTTCCAATGGTAGTAAGCAAAATTCTAGAATCATTGGTAGTAAGTGTACATACAATCAGCGGCAATTTCATATAGGTGTCATTTTCCAATTTTCACAACAGATTTTCCTGAGTGATGATACCTACCTAGGTAGTTGTTCGAGTGTGTTATATTTTTGATAACGAGCTTTATAGGTAAGTACCTAATGATGTTAAAAATATATCTTTCTTAATATTATATTATATTGATAATTTGGGTTTTATTTTCTCAAATATTTTTTTTAAATCATTTATAAATCTTACTCAAACGTATTTTTAAGTAGAAATGTTGCTATGAAAATAGAATTGGACACGTTGTGGGTCAACCTTTCCTGAGGAATGCCTTGACCGCGAGTGTATGTCGCTCTGTAATGAGTTGCCCTCAGAACCTCGCGGGACATAATTGTGCGGTGAAGCCCCAGGCTACATTGTCTCCTCATTTAATTAGTACCTACCTCAGCAATCAGCATTGCTGTATGAGCTACTGAACTGTTTTTGTTCATTTGACAGAACACGGCGCGTAGGCGGCTGAATATTTTGTAATTAAGTTGAGCTTGCCTGAAGCGAGGCTTATTTTCGTGCTCTTTTTGTATACGAATTTGCGACGTTAGATTAATTAGTACAAATTATTCAAAAAGTTAAGTAAATAAATGTTTACACCATGCATTAATTTATTAGTAAGCTGTGGCCATGGCTAGTCAGACTTTGTATGTAAGTAATGTAAGTAACGTAAGATGTAACATAATTTACTTGAACATCATGTCATTTTTAGGATAATTTATTTGTTCTATCTCTAGCATTAGTTCCTCGGTCAGGTTATTATTTTTTGTCGAAGGTCAGCGTTGTTTATGCGAGTAGTTATGTGCGGTAGCAGGCAGGACACATGTGCGGCGGGCGGGCGGCGGCGCCTCGATGATGACGTCTCGTCGTCTCGGTGCGGCGCATGTGTGCAGCGCACTCAGCCGAATTCACAGCCGAGCAGACGGAAAAAAAAGCTTTATTTAAATTAATTTATGACCGCTGTTACGTGAAATACGTTTAAAAAAAAGGTACACACATGTGCTCATGAAAATTGTATTATAACGAATTGGTTTTTGGGGTTTGCCAAGTGCCCGTTTACTATCAATACCTATCTAACCAGTGTTACCTGCATGCTTGAAAAGGTATGCAGTGGATTCTGATAGATAGATAGAACTAAATCAACTTGCATATCTTTCTATTTTATTTTATTTTATGGAGATGAATAAAACCATAAGTAAAAATTTAATCGCAGGTGTTCAATCATAAATAATGCACTTCTTCATTTGTTATTGTGACGAACTTAAAGACAAAGGGAAGTGGACACTCATTGTCTATTCATCGCAACAAGCTTACTAAGATCTATTATACTTCAGATTCATCCGAAGATATTAGTATATTAACAAATGTAGTATCGCTTGCATGTATCACCACTTAGCACGTTATTTTAAAGCAATAACCTAAAAAACCTAAAAAGAGAAGGTTTTTGACTTAAAATTGACAGATATTTTGACATTTCCGGTCCGAGCTCTCCTCGTCACTACTAGACGCCAACCAATTCATTCGTTTTTCGTGCTTCGCCACGGACGCACGTATACAGTCTCAAAGTGAGACTTCTTTAAAATTATATTTTTACAGTGAAAATTAAACTATACTTAAAATGCTTCGTGAAAAAAGGAAAAAGTTTTCAAGACGGAAGAGGACAAGAAGAAGAAGTCAAGACGAAGGTACACTATTAAATGCCGTTCATTTGGTTAAACAGCATAATTGTCTGCTTACCTTTATGATGGCGTAACTGCCACACTGGTCTTTTACCTTATTTTAATTTTTGTTTGATGCGAACTTACCATACTGGGTATTTTCTGTCAATTTATTTATTTATCTGATGCGAACTTACCATACTGGGTACTTTCTGTCAGTTTATGTATTTGTCTGATGCGAATTTACCATACTGGGTACTTTCTGTCAGTTTATTTATTTGTTTGATGCGAATTTACCATACTGGGTACTTTCTGTCAAGGTATTGTGTCTCAAAAGACATCAACTAAATATCTATTGCACTCGAGATAGTCATACTGGACTATTTCACCGCATAGATAGGTCAGACAACGCAACTGCACTAACTACACCAACTCAAAGTGCCGCTGACGACGCGACATTGTAAAAAGCAGACTACCCTCAAAGGTTGCCACGTTGAAACCGCTGCCGAGCACCGATCGGGTGACTCCGCCGTCCGCTGGATCCACCGCCATCCACCTTCCAGGCAGGCGACCGCCGTGCTGGAGCTGCAACAGCAGCCCTGACAACAGCGTTGCTCATCAGGTATGAGTTTTGATATCATGTTATCATGATATTCTTAGTGTTGAGTTGAGTTAACACCAACGGTGTAATAGAATACCATCGGTACTCAGATAGTTTAAAACTGACAGAACTAGCTATAAATGCTAAAACTTAAGAACTTAATGGAACCAAATATTGAGTTATACAGCAACTAGCTAATACCTGATACTTCAAACCTTTTATGTGTAATAGCTTAGCCGCTGAAATAGCTAGCTGCTGGAATGCTGATAGAAATTTCAATGAAAAATGGAATAACAGAATCCATACATTTTATTCATATTCATCCATAATGTTTGTTGGTCATTATTTTATTATATTATATTACATAGTAAAAAAAAAAAAAAAAAACATTTGTCTAAACTAGGAAACCTTGTATTTCAGGCGGGTAGACCTAACATGTTGAGAAACTTGTTAATCACTAACTATTTAGTATGGTTCTACTAGCTATGCCCTTGTACAAAATTATCTCTATTACTTTTCAAATTTAATTTGTGTGAATTTGTACAAAATAATGTTTCTGATGTGAAAAAATATACAAGTTACAATATACAAGCTACAAGTACCAGTTATGTTTAATGTATAGTATTATGTAATCTGTGGTTTAAGGCAGCTTTCCAATACAAAACTATATACACCTTTTTTGTGACAGTATTTCACATTTTTTACATTATGTGGGGCATTACGACGTTCGGTTATACCGTACACGGTCAACTATAGTGTAGCTAAGGCTGTTTGCTTAAAATACCACCGACAGTTCAGTCGAATATAAATGATCCATTTGCCACAGGCCTGATGTGAACGATCGAAAAAACTGTAAGTAAATCGGGCGCAGTACTCAATAAAACATTTTTAAAATTGATTTATATATTTATTTGCCTTAAAAACGACAAACAAAAGACGTAGGTAGGTGTGGCCATCACCACATGCTTCATTTCCGACGGCAAACAAACAGTGGGGCACGGCGAGGAGGCCCCATCAGCGATTTGTTTCGTCAGGAATGCCGATTTACACATAGCAGACTCGCAGACGGGCGTTACGGCCCATCCAAATGGTTGCCGATGATGCATTCATCGATGTTTGCCTTCGATCATCGTACGTGGGGTAAGGACACTCATTAGGATAATGTATTCATGAGGGTGCATGCTGGTGTGGCATTTGTCTGTATTCAGCGAATACAGGCAGTGGTCGCCAACTACAGGTGCAAAGGTCCACTCAGTCGCTGGCGCCGGTAATCTTCTATGTATGGAAGTACCATTTAGCCGGCTAGCAGGGCACCTAGATTATTATTTCATTTTTTTTTCTTTGGCAGACTATATGAGTGTTATCTCTTTAATGATTCACTTTTGTAACATCTGCAGAGATATATTATAGTTTACCATTAATATGACTTAAATTCGGGCAGAATGCATAACAGTTATATTATATTACATATGAATAATAGTTTTGTTACATTTTGTTGAAGGTTCAATAGAAAGTGATCTCTGTTCAAAAAAAAAAAAACAGGTTGTCATATCAGATTTAGTTAATAACTGTTTAAAAGTTAACTTAGCTTTTAGAAAAAATTTCGTACTTAAGTAAAACTATAAGCACCTAAAAATAATAATATCACAATTAAAAAACGCTTATTGTATTTAAAAAACACAGTCTATAGATCCCATCACCTATAAGGTTTTAATTTTGATAAGGAAAGTGATAGAAATACACGAATTTAAAATCGTAACTTTTGGGCATTGTAGTGCCTACATTTTTATTACAAAACTACCGCCGCTGCCTGGCTATGATGTTTTTTAAACAGCATGATTTCCCTGTTATTGGACGATATTTACTATAAGGGTCTCAAAACCTATATATATATATATATATATATATATATATATATATTAATTGAACTTCATCCTTTTTATATTCATTTTTTTTATATATATACAGCTACCGTCGCAAGCGCAATTTTCTATTCTATTACAAATGTAATGGCAATTATGGTCTTCACAAGACAAACGTTCACATAACTGCAAAAAACACTTATTTTATTACCTTTTTTTTTTATGAATTGATTAAACTGGTAGATACCGGTATGTCATCATATTATTTTACTTAGTTGAATATCATCGATACTTACACCGAATTAGAGACGTTTCTTTGTGCCTTTAAACAATGGGGTAGACTAGGGGACACTAGTGATCATATCAGGAATCACAAATTGTAAAATAATAATTGCATATCAATTATCTAGAACAGGCAGCCTATGATATTTTCATTGCCATTTTTCTAATTGCATTCAGTGCGGGGTGTTAAGTTTTCTAGATGTTATTATTCTGATGCTAAACAGAAATTATTCAATTCATTGAAATATCAAAAACTAATCACCAGTTTTGTTTTTTTTTTTTTTTTCAGATCGAGAGTGTGTAAATTCGAATGCAAGTCGAACTAGGCAGTAGAAATCAAATGAAGTAGACTTTTTTCTATTTCTAGCATTTTTAGCCCAAAAACATTTTATTTTATAATTTGAGATTTTAGCATTCACTATGCTATTTTGGTTTAGTATTGTAGAAAGACTATTATGACACTAAGCTACCTACTATTTTATTTCTGTTCCACCAGTTTCTTAAACTAGAGGTGATAACGATTGTGCCATCCTGATCGTCACAATTTTGAGCCTTAGTTTGGTACCTCTTATTCACATGTAAGGTACTTCTTCGTATCTTTTATTCTAATATAAAGTATTCACATCCTATAACTTTCAATTTCAGGGACGGAAATTAAACGCACAAATTAATTGGTTTTCACAACATTATCAAGGTGGTATGATTTTATCGGTATATTATTAATGTTATTATTGAAGCTGCTGTCTACTAATACTATCAGGAAGAACAGAGTTTGGTAACGGTTCGATTATTTAACAAATAATAATATAGACAGAATAAACACATTTTCCTTTACAAAGTGTATATACAATTTAAATATCAGTATTAGATAATATTGCGTTCATTATTGAATAGACAAAATTGAACTAATCTCAAGTTTGGTAAATAATTTAACTACCTACGCCTTTGCGTAGACTCCATTATTCAAATACAATGGATATATTAGATTACTTAAAACTTTATTTAAATATTTTTTCAAATTGGAAAACTTTAAATATTTTCCACTTTTGTTCTTTTTTTTTTCAACTTTTTTATCTTAAAAATTTAACTTTGATTACCTTGCCTATTGCACAAAGAATGCAAACAAGACAAAAAAAAAAAAAAACAAGATTGTATTAGTATACACATTTATATTAAGTATAATAAACAGTTCATAATCACTTCTTATTTAGAAAGAAATTAAATTCCTATATGTATTGTAAATAATAGATTGCTGAAATAAAACATTTAATGATAGTGGAGTAGACTCGTGTCCAACCAGTTTTAACACTCGACGTACGCCAATACCTTTATAGCCCTAACAAAAAACGATATTATAGATGTTCCAGGTAACACGGCGGGATGGTTAATTACTCCACTATAATAGAAAAATATTAAAACATAATATCATCGATAATCAAACTGAGTTTTCCAAACCAACCTTGCATATTTTTTTTTTGTACCAAACCAACCATCTGTAGGTACCGTTTTTAGTAATAATCATGTCAAACGTTCAGAATTATGTTTAATGACTTTCTTTTCTTTTTTAAAAGACTACTACGCAAGAAATGATATTTCCATTTTCTTATTATAATGCTTTAAACATCTACATTTGTTAATATACTAATATCTTCGGATGAATCTGAAGTATAATTAATGATTAAACGAACTTACCTGTAAGTGAAGTTCTATCATAATTATACGAAGGATTCATCCGAAGATATTAGTATAGAATCCCACACTCCCTTCTCATTATTGTAAATTACAATAACTATCTACCCACTGAAGAAAATGAGGAAATATCATAAGATTTGGACTTTAAACTAAATGAATTGGTTGGCGTCTAGTAGTGACGAGGAGAGCTCGGACCGGAAATGTCAAAATATCTGTCAATTTTAAGTCAAAAACCTTCTCTTTTTAGGTTTTTTAGGTTATTGCTTTAAAATAACGTGCTAAGTGGTGATACATGCAAGCGATACTACATTTGTTAATATACTAATATCTTCGGATGAATCCTTCGTATAATTATGATAGAACTTCACTTACAGGTAAGTTCGTTTAATCATTAATTCTATACTATAAAATCTAACTTTTATAAATGTTAGGCTATATTATGATTATGATATGTGTTAGGTTCGTTCAAAGAACGAAATCGGTCTTTGAGCGAAAAAACGTTCACAACGCGTTCGGTCACTGCCAAAATGCCACAACGCGAAATTCATGTCTCGGCTCTTATAAAAACGCTCAGAACACGTTGTGGCAATCATAAAAATACCACAACGCGAATTTAGCGTCATGGTCAACATACTAAACGACCACAACGCGTTCTGAAAATGAAGAAAAGCCAAATTTCGGCCTTTAAGCCTAGCATATTATGTAGCTTGTATTAACAATGTAGTTTGTACCGTAAAATGAATGAAATATTATGTACACAACAGTAGCAAGCCTGAGCCAATGCGGAAAATGGATCGGTTGACATGTAGGTACCTACAGTACAGAGCTAAGTGCTTAGTACCTACTGCTTAGTCACGGCGCGGCCGGGTATGTGAGCATGACATGAGTGACCGTGTTTATGCCTTGTGGACCCCTAGTTACGTAGTTAGAGTCCAACTGCTAAAGTCTAGAGTTAGACACTGATTGGATGGAATGACTACGCCTACTCGTATGAAAATCTTTGCGTTTTGCATGCCAAAGAGCATTAGTCGTAAATTATCTTAAAAACAAACATAAACTACCATTAGAGATTATAGTAAAGGCATTTTTTTCAGAATTTGCGAAAAACAAAAAAAAATCATATTACTACATAATTTAAGACGTAGTTCATATTTTACTCAAAAATGCTTGTAATAAGGTCATTATTTTGACAACCTTCTTTGAACAAAGTCGAGGTTGCCGCGTTCCTCCGATGGTGACGCAACAAAGTTGTATGGGATTTCATTATTGTCGAGTTTTAGCCACCAGCAATTTCCTTTGAGAATCCATTATAGTCGAGTTTTGTTTCAAACATAGTTAGGTGAAAAAAGTACATTGTATACAACCCGCGCAGATAAAGAATGGCGTCGTTCATATTTACTTCTCACTCGCACATTTAACGCCACACCTATCGCTCTCTCAGTCACACTCGTTGTGGTTAGCGCCGTGGGCCGCCATTTTCAATCCCATTCTTTATTTGCGCGGGTGTTTTTACTATTTTTCCTTTTTGATAATTTTTAATTTTTGACTTTTTTCCTTTTTTGACTTTCTTGCCTTTTTTACTTTTTGTCATTTTTATCATTTTTAACATTTTTGTCATTTTGGATCAAGTCTTGTATAGTGCTGTTAAAAATGTCAAAGATGTCAAAAATGGCATAAATGTCAAAAATGGCCAAAATGTCAAAAAGTCAAAAACGGTCATTTTGGTAATTTTTTGTCATTTTTGACATTTTTACTTTTTTGACATTTTTGAGTAAAGCACTATACAAGACTTGGTCCACAATGACTGCACTGCTGGCCACGCTATGATGGCCTCAAGCTGAGCTTAACTACGCTCTCGGCCTTCAAGCTTGGTCATCATTGCAGCCCTTGCTGTCCGCGCTATAAAGGCCTCGACCTCCGGTCTCGGCCTTTATTCCAGCTTGGCCATCAAGGGCTGCAATGCTGACCGCGCTGTGACGGCCTGGACCTGCGCTAAGCTACGCTATCGGCCATCATCATCGCGCTGCCAGCAATGCAGTCATTATTGACCGCGTCAGTAATGTACTATTGTTTTCTTCATTAGTTCTTGCAAACTCGCTTAAATCTTCCGTCTAAGTCAAGTTCAAATTGAATGAATAGTAGGAAGTTCAATTGTGCTCATTCTACTAGTTGTGAGGATATTGAATTGTAGATAATTTATGCAATTTCTAAGGCGGTGTCGTCGCGTTGCCCACGCGCCATCTCGCACGAGTTGCGCCCATTATACAATCAGGGCGAATCAGCACATCGGGTACAATGCAACCACTATGATCTATTTCATTGCAAATCAAATCCTTCAACGAACGATCCGACTCTAGCTATCCTATTCTCGTGACAAACCAGTTCTAAATGCGAACGTCGATGTAAAGCGAACAATTTATGTAAGTATGCCACATTCATGCACAGTGTGGTTGTAGATTTATCGATTAGATTTTATGTTGCATGCACATCCAGACAATTTCCTAGGCCTGTGCCTGCCTATTTCACACTGAATCTAAAGCGTAGCACGTCGTTAACTGCAATTGTTTCTGCTTAATGCATTTTGTTGGAATGCCTTTCTCGGGACCGACTCAAAATGAACTTACAAAGGTAACTTTTTGTAGAAACTTGAAAAATGTGACTCATTCTTGCCGTGAATCTTATCTCTAGCAAACGAGGCGCTCAGAGATTTTGAAAGCATACTTGGGCGGTAATTTTTGTTAAATTGAGCTTTTTATCTTTCTTCATCTTGACAAACTAGAAGATGACACAGTGAAATGTAGTCGGCATATATACATAAATACACAAGTTTTATTTATCTTCCTAGAATGGAAGTTTTGGTTTAAGGAAGGAGTATTATAAGTATTATAAGTTCGTAGAGGTTTAATTCCGCGCAATCGCAGCTACGCAATGTAGTATGTATGTAATTTGTCCAAGGACACAATGATCACGCACGTGCTCGATCGCCCGCGCTGGCCCGCAGCAAAGCTTGCTTATTGTCCATTGTTTCACTTCAATCAAAACCATAACACTCGCGTACCTATAGTTACTCCTTTAGGAGCATAATATCAAGAATTGTATTATAAAAATTAAGTCTCATTGAATTTATGAACTTTATCAAAACAATCTTCTACAAAAGCTAAGTTTCCAATGTCCGTATTCTTCATTTCACTTAAATGTTACAAGGAAGACAATAGCTTTGTCTCTTGTTTACAATGGGTTGGTCGCTAGTACATTACGGAACTACTTAGTTCTTTAATCTGCTCCATCGTGTCTTGGCAAAGTTTTGACCTAGAAACGAAAAAACACTGCACGACTTTTTCGATTGTGTGCGTGGCAGTGGTACATTAAGAGGGCGTACCTACATACATAAGTTTGAAAGCTTATAAATGTTGGTACTGGTGGTGTGTCTGTGTGCGCCGACGACAAGCAAGTGGCCGCGCGCGACACAGACAAAACCCAATGTTCGATCGCGCATTGACAAATTACATGTAGACAAGTATTTAGGTATACAGATTTTTCTGTAAAATACTCAATACAGACAGACAGCCAAACTACTTCTCAATAATGTTAGTAATTATTTATTCCACATTAATTTTGCAAGGTATTTCTGTACTAGTACAGTCTAGCGCAATTAATGTTTAAGTAGATAGTTAATGTTAAGATAGTGTTAAGATAGAGCAAAAGGATTACGAACGTTTAATAAATTACTATAAACAATTAGATCACCATGAATGAATAACTAAATAGTGCTAAAAGCATCAGCTACCTAATATTTAATGTTCCGAGTAGATTATCTTCTTGTATTTGATCGAGAGCACCACACTTCGTAGTCACGCGGCCGGCCGTCGCGTCAGCGCACTCGGCGCGTGGGCTGCTGCGCGAGCGCATATCGCGTGTCGCCTGCCAGGGTTGCCTGCCATTACCGGATTCTTCGCCTTCTTTGCCTATTTCAACATTATCATTTTCTTACAGAATGTGGGGAGTATGGTTTCAGATTGTTTAGAATTGGGAATTATTTATTTAATTTAGCATTTATGATTTAGTTCTATAGTTTATTATTATGTTCTGAATTATTATGTCTGCTAAATTAAGATCAATATTTCGTCGAAAGTGTCAAAAAAGCTTGCAAAATTGACTCAAATACAACACTGTCAGTAATTTATAAAATACTACCGACCGCCCGCGGTTTCACCCGCGTGGTTCCCGTTTCCGTGGGAATATCGGGATAAAAATGATTCTATGTTTTAATCTAGGCTATCTACTATCTGTGTGCCAAATTCCAACCAAATCCGTTCAGTAGTTTTTGCGTGATTGAGGAACAAACATCCAAACATCTAAACATCTAAACCCACAAACTTTGACATTTATAATATTAGTAGGATTAGTAGGATCAAAGTATGTCAAAGTCAAAGTCAGTCAAGTATGATCAAAGTATCTCTGAATTATCCTTATGCCATTAGCACAGTATTCACATTGTTTATTTTCTGATTATTTTGAGTATCAACCCTATATGCAACGAAGGTGTGTTGCTCTGTGCCTACGCGACATTGTTATCTCCAGTAGAATTCGGATGAGAATAAATAAAAGTTCGTAGAAGAGACACACATTTATTTTATTATTCTGGCCCGCGATAGAGCTTTATGGGACCTGTTATCGTGCACTAACGAACTTTCTACTGAGAAAACACTACCACGATATGATAACTTGACAAACGGACACACTAATTTAGCTCAGCAATGATACGAATATTTTTAAATAAAATGTCATGCGTAGTTAAGTGCTAAAGTTTTCTAATATTTAATATTTACAAAATTAAATTCGGAAACAACCCTAAATATTAAAAAAACTAATATGTATGAGTGTCATTTTATTTTCTGAAACGTCATATTATTATTAGATATAAACTTTGAAAACGGTCTTTCCCAGAATTTATTAGGTATATTCAAAATATTAAAGTTCGTCTATTTAATTAAAATATGTTTCTCTATGTTTGCACATAGGTACTGCAATTTTTGATCCAGACCGTCATCAAATCACCATCATCATTTCTCAAACGCAACTTCATAGGTGTCGCGTGTATGTTGAGGTCCTTTTATGGATTCAACAAGAAACTGAACTGTTTTGAAACATTTGTGAGTAAAAAATGTACGGCAAGGGCTTCATATCCCGCTGCGAGGCACAATAATTTAGAAATAAATACAAAAAAGAATATGAGAATTATTTGGATTATTATTTGGAAAAAAAATACTTTTTTAGAATATTGCAATGTAAATAAATATCATACAGAATACAGTTATTTGAAGGCATTGCCAGCTTAACAAAAGGTCGTTATCTGTAAATTTAATAGTCGTAAACGTCAGATTTGCATATCTAGCCGAAGATTGCTCACTTTAACTGGTTAGTATTTATATTTTAAGGATTCAAAGTTCTATGTTAATTTCAGACGCGATCTTTCTTGATTTCGAATCTTAACATTCTTAACACAAATATGTGAAAATATTACAGCTTAATAGCCTGGCAATAAAACTTTGAGGTAAAATACATATGCGCTCGAACGAACATTTATACGACACGACGGGTTGTAAAACGGGGTTGTAAAATTATTGTGTTGTGATGTGAACATCTTATTTTAGGAAAAATCAAATCCTCTCAATATGGTTAACAAAATCCGAAAAAATTAAAAGGATATACTTAGGTACTTTCATGTAAGTATATGTTAGTGTTTCAATATATAATGTAGGAAAATAAACAACTTTGTACTTTAGTTGGTCACAAATTTGGCGTCGTGCGTGACTTTATTTCGATTACCATTCTTTGGTTTTATCTAAAAGGGACAGGTCTTTATGGAGAGTGGTGAGTGGAAGAGAGACGGATGATCCATTTGAGGGATGACTCTTGGATACATTAGCAGCTTTTAGCTTGTATCGGAGCGTCATTTGCCTCGTAATGGGCCGGACGGCCTGGAATTGCGTCAATTTGAATCCGCCGATGATTATCGTCATCGTCACTGTGAAAGTATTTTGTTCCTTTAATGGACTTAAGTACCTACTCCGGGATTCATTGGATTTTTGTACTCAAATTGGTCTACTTAGTTGTCATTTTGTTTTTACATCTTTCCAGTCGTTTAAATATAAACGTCAATTGTTGTTTGCGCCTTCAATCAGCAAAATATTAATTAGTTACCATAATTACAGGAACATACAATATTTTACGGCTGTAAAAACTGAGCACAGTTAACGCCCTGATTTTTTGTAAAGTGTGTTTGGAAACAAAAAACTACCTTACGTTGTTTTTATACGTCTAGTGTTGTTTTTATGTTTGTTTTAGCGCGCGTCGATAACGCAAGGAGGGTTGACAGGGTTGTTACATGCCATTTTAAGACTTATAAGGCTACTAGCGGCCGCCCGCGGTTTCACCCGCGTGGTTCCCGTTCCCGTGGGAATATCGGGATAAAAAGTATCCTATGTTTTAATCTAGGCTATCTTCTATCTGTGTGCCAAATTTCAACTTAATCCGTTTCGTAGTTTTTGCGTGATTGAGGAACAAACATCCAAACCCACAAACTTTCACATTTATAATATTAGTAGGATTAGTAGGATAACTAGGAAGTAGGTTATGTTATACTTCGGTTAACTAAATTATTTAGGTAGGTACTCTTTTCCTGATAATATAAATTTTATTCTATCTACTCACTATATTCACTAATCAAATATTGTATCCACCCACACTAAAAATTTCTTAAAACTTTTCTTGTCAGTTTTCAGAAATAAATATGACCAACTATTGTATTGAAACTTTACTGTAGGTAATAAAAAGTGTGACTAAATAGATACAACATAGGTACTTATTCAGTAGGTAGAGTGTGGTTTTTACTAAATTGAAAAAAAAAAGTTCAGATCAGGTTTTCGTACGGTCCACTGAAGGACACAAAGCTTTCACATTTAGCAATTGTATGATCCGGTTGTAATAGGTTGACTAATGATTGCAACCAAGTCGACAGCAAAGTGCATTATTCATATTGGTCCGTTAGCTTAGCACAGCTGGCCAACATCCTGAGTCTGACGTTACGAATTGTAAATGTTTCCGTCCTTTTGATTGTATATCAGTGTTAATTTAATTAAGAAAAGTTAGTAAAACGTAGGTAGGTATAGAAAACAAAACTTTAACCCTAAAACTCATTTGTTTCTGCAAATTAGGATGATATTATTTTTTGCAATGAAAAACTTGCCTACTTCTGAAAATATCTACAATTTTCTTTTGTACTTGCTCCCCATAAACTTCTTGTACTAACCTAATCCAATTTTTTAAACTAGTGAATAACAAGTAATCAACTTGTGATAAGATAATGAATGATCATGTTCACCCCTAGCCGAGGGTGGCTCAGTTGCTCACGTGTTGTAGGCCGGCCGCGGCCGCCCTTTCTGTCCCACACTTGTTGCTATTAGTTGTTCATTTACGCGCGCACATATTTCAACGTTTAAGCCATTAGGGGATTAGGGAAGTCCCCCGATGACGGCAAAGTAGGACATGACATTCCAGAACATATTCTGTGTATGAATTATAGAATTTGGAGGATGATTTACGTTTTTAGAGGTCCTATACAAAGATGTTGTTCCTATAAACAATTATATGTATTCGGATGTGATCTGACACATGGCTGTTAAAAAAGTTGGGTTTTTAAATATTTTAATGGATTTTTAATTAGTTGCGGTTAATGATCCTAAGTTAGGCATTATTTTCATATTTTCTTAGTTTATATTTTTAATTTGAATTTTTTCTCCTTGATTTTGTTTAATTTGTAATTTTAGTATGTGCTTTCTGTTTACAATAAAGCATTTTAGCTGTGAATTATTGTTCAATATTATGGAAATTACGTTAGGGAATATTCTGAGGAAACAATAGTTGACACTTTTTCATAGCAAAATACGTTTTAGTGTCTTTTTACCTTCTTATTTTTTCTGTGCTTTTACTCCAATTAAGTTATTAGAATTGGGTACAGCTTATAGTCAATGTTTTAAGTAGAAATCATTGCGGAATGGTGAGACGATATTGTTTCAATCTTAGAATATTATTCTAAGGTTTCACTCTATATTTAGTGTTTTTTATTTTAATCCGTGATGCAACATAAGTGGGGCTCATCAGAAACAAAGCACTGTGTCACATCGGTCTGAAGGCGTCGGGGCACATAACACGGCCCTCATAAAAGCATTGTCGTGCTTTTATTCGTGCGGGGCGCATGCGCGGCAATGTAAAATCTCAACGTGGCATCTTTTATAGTGCTGCGTCTTATATTTCAGTTTAATGGTGTTGTTTGTGTCCTCTGGTGTGTTACCAACTTTCTAAAGCTCCATAAATCATGTTTAAGTAAGTATTAACCTTTTTTTAAGCACTGTTAAGAATTATTTTCCTGTAATTTAACTATAAGTATTTATAGAAGTAGGAAGTTAATTTTGCCATTATTGTTTGTATGCGTATTAGTATCAGTCAATCTATTTTTAATTTCAGCTTATTTTCTGCAACAGTACCTTACTATACAGGACTTGTACTATTACAGGTTTATTTGTAAAACACCAAGTAGATTACTTCCTACATCTAAACATAGCAAAAGTTGTTCTACGACTTTTCCGAAAATGAAAAAATACGACTTTCCTCTGTCTAAACAATGATCGAGTTTTGTATGAAAAGTCTTTTTTTTTTTGCTTTTTCGGCATAGTCGTAGAACATACGTTGTTGTTTATGTTGCTTAGTCATGTTGTAAGTAATCTACTCCTGTGAGGTTATTAGGTGTTTTAAAAAATAACCCTGTATATCGAACCGTATTATCTATTCAAACCCTAGGGTAATTTCTCTAGTTGATGGGACACGTACTAAAAAATATTGATAAAGGCTCTTTCCATAAAGTTATCCAGTTCAAAAGGGGCAGTTGGTAGTATACTACAATGGCAGCGGCGGTGCGAGAGACGTGGGCGCTACTCCAGAATCGCCCACGTGCCAGATCAGAGATACCATTGTCCGTAGTTTATGGCGGGCCTGGCACAACGACACCCGACGTAATCTACAGACCACAGACAAGACAACTGATACACTTTTGTTTTATGAGTAAACTCTCTCTTCAAAAATGGTAATCCTGCAGACC
This sequence comes from Agriphila tristella, assembly GCA_928269145.1. NCBI lineage: Eukaryota > Metazoa > Arthropoda > Insecta > Lepidoptera > Crambidae > Agriphila > Agriphila tristella. The sequence continues at coordinate 19,270,328 of OV743431.1, read as the reverse complement.
AGCGCATGCTAAACACTAACACGACATTTTTTGTCTTAAGCTGCAGGGCATGGGTAAGCAACTTGCAGATATATAAAGATGTTTTCAGCAACTGTTCACGTGTAATATACGTACTTACTAGTTTTAATCAATAAATACTGGACTGGATACCTAGTTATAATAAATATACACAAAATATATAAGCGATTTCAGATTTGGTCCCATACTAAAACTTGTTTAGTTTGATGGTAGATTTTTCTGGTTTAGCTATTAATTCTGTTACAAGTTGTATAACACCGCCGCGATAACATTACAACAGCCTGAGGAAATTCTATTTAGAACGAATGCTAACGGTACTTTTGACTGATCTAGATATAGGCTGATCTAAGACTTTTGTTATGCATTTCATAACAATAGCAGATCCTGCATTAATTATGGTGTTGTAGACTACCACATCATAATTAATACAGGATCTGGTAGATAGTTTACCACTGGTAGTTGTGGTACAATAACAAGAAGAAACAAATCGACTCACAAAACAAGGAAAATGTACCAGTTCGTCTTTTAAAAACAAAATATTTATGAAGATATCTTTCCTATTAATATTCAATCAGTGGGTACGTACCTACCTATCTCAAGAATGCTTGAAAGAAAGTTTGATTACTTACAGATTCTGAATTTAATAAATTGAATTAAGTTTATGTGGCGTTAAATTCTGGTTGCTGGTTAATTTGATTTAAAGAAACGAGTGATTGCTCCGCCGTTTTCCATACAGATCGCGACGGGCCGTCCAGGAATATGTATGAAGCGGTGGCATACAAGACATTTTTTAATAATTTTAATGGACTTAAAATAAAGCGAGACAGGTCGCGGCGTTACTGGCGCGCGCGCCTGGCATACATAATGAGCTTTCTTTTCGAATTCAACGTTTTCGGTAGCGACCGCATCCCAATCAAATTGTCCAAATATGATAAAAACAGCTTTTCGTCATGGTAATATATGGAAACGGCCCGAAACTAGATGTAAAAATGTGTCCAGTTAACTTCTCGCTTTATCGAATTCGCCAATTAGTGTGATTTTTTCGAAAGCTCATAACAGCACAATTTTTGGAAGCTTTATGTTGTTACTAATTGTCGGAAGTCCAATTTTGTCAGATGAGGTGGGGCTTTTGCAATTTTTATATTAAAATAATAATAATAATCTTAATTTGTTTTTGTCTCTATTTCCTTCTTTTTCTCTATTTTGTTTCAAAGAAAAAAAAACATTATTTCAGATGTCCAAATCGTATTTTATCATTCACATCTTTTGGAACGTTTTGTTTTAAACAGTGAACAAAATATAACACTTATTTAACTTTATTTTTCGCAGTGGTCTAAGTTCGACGACGGAGCGCGGAGTGACGCCGGTGTACCTGCGATGCCGGGAAGGGTCCGTGTCGTGGGTGTACCCGCGCGGAGCCCTGCGGCTGCTGTTCCGCCCGCCGCTGCCAGCCCTGGAGGAGGACTTCACGGTGTGCGTGAGGGTCATCAGGCGGCCCGACCCGCCTGACCTGTTCCACGAAGGGAGGCTCAATGATACAGGTATGTTAGAATTCTATAAGTTTACAAAGTCATCATCGCCCTACCCTTATCCCAATTTATTTGGGGTCGGTGCAATGCGTCCTTCTCTCCCATTCCTTTCTGTCACTCGTCATCTCATCCACTCCCTTCATATTCATATCATTCCGCACACAATCCATCCATCTTTTCTGTGGTACTTTCCAGCCCTCAACATCCCTATCCAAAGTTTACAAAGTGTTTCGTAATATCAAGAAAATGCCTGGGTGAACACTTGCTATCGTACCCTTCGGCCAACTGCAAACCGGAGAGTGCCTCGCCCGCTAATTTTGAATTTAGTCCTTTACTGTGTGTTCTGGATTTCGGGGGGGGGGGGGGATAAATCCCAACTATCCCCCCCCCTTGGATACGTGCCTGTCCCCTTGGTAGGTTGCCGTCGACAATTATGAAAACGTCACTGACGCCGATGCTGTTCTGTGGGCTGGATACCAGTGGTCTTGTATGTAACAAACGGCAAAACTTCTTTGATCCACCGAGCCCAAAAGAGGTCTGCCAGGCTACGCTTTACGCCATAAACAAGCATCTCTATGACGACACTATATCTAACTCATTTATTTTGAATCAGTTCCATAATAAAATAGTAATAACCAAATAGTCTTTTTAAGTAAATATCCTTAAAGCGCTTATTGTTTCTGATAAACCAAAGTACTTACTGGGATATCTTGACTCTTTATCAAAATAACATTTCTTTTGTGGACACTGGTCAACTAACGCGTTATTTGTGGGCTATATCTTATCTACAATCTTGTAGTAACAAGAATAGCAGGGACGTTCACATTTAAAACTGTTTTATCTGATTTTCTTACCGTTTTGCGTTAAAGTTCCCGTTGTACTGGGAAATCACGACGCGGCGGGCAAGACTGAGAATCGTAATGTAATTATTGCGTGACAAACAAATGATTAGCTATACTTATACAAATAATTACAAAATTACTCAAATTATTCACAAAGTCAATTTAGTTTGTAAGTAACAAACAGGGTGATATCACCACAAAATATAAGTACCTACCTACTATAAGTAATGTCTTATACTTATATTAGTGACCGGTATTTTTCCATGTAGTCAAACTAATAATTTGGTTTATTATTTCCAAATAGCGGTATTTTATGTAATTACTATAACGTAGGTAATAATAATTTGATGTGTGATTAATAAACCTATAGTGGTGTGCTGCTTCATAGACATTGTAACATCTTTTATTCTTACCACATTTCAAGCAAATAAAGAAATAATTATTATATTCCTAAATGGGCCGAAATTAGAGCGTGACTATTTTTCCCAGGATCTCCTCAGAGGTTTCCCGCGCGGCTCTTTGTGGAAGGAACCCACAGACTGGTGCCTCTCTACGCGCCGGATGACGGAAATCCCAAAGAGCTCCGCTGCTTCAGGAGCCGCAAGGGCAGAGCCGCGCTCTACGTGGAGGCCGAGCCCGAAGAAGGCACGACTCGGCGAGAGGCCACCTTCAAGTACGAGGCGAGGCCGCTGATCAGGCGCCACTACGACCCCGCCACCGCTGACTGCAGGCCCTGCTCTGAAGCCGAGTTGGAACTGGCTTTTTGCACCAGCGATCTAGGTGAGACAGCTGACATATTCTCACAGTACCTACAGTCCCCCGTGGTACATTTAAATCACGAAAAAGCGTTACCGTTTGCCTTTGTCATGTTATATTTATTTAATGTGCCATTGTAGATACTAAAACCCAAGTTTAACATATCGCAACCCGCCGTAACCTTAATCGTGATCTAAATGTACCACGGGCGACTGTACTATCAGGAAAAATTGCCAATAGATCCCAAAAAAAACTTAAATCAGTTTAAAAATTGCGCCTGACAATTTCGTTCGTATCTTACGCCCTTGTCTTGATTGCCCGACCGCAGTAATAACCGAGGAGAAAACCAGGAGCCGCATGTCCCGCTGAATGTTAATCAAGCCGCATCCACGCCGCCGCCGCACCGTAATTTGTCGCCGTAATCTTCATTCCTCAACTTGCTATTAAATTAAAACCTTATTACCAACTCCGCAACATAATATAAAATTTCATACAACAACCCAAATATTTGCAAAATAATGACGATTTTTTTCTTCGTAAAAATAACGAAAGAGGTCTGTCTGATTATTCTAAACGAAACACAATCTCTTTTTTGTGATTCGAGCAAGTGGTTTCATGATATTTTCCTAGAAGACATTAACTTGCAAATGATACGGAAGCCTTTATATGCGCTGCAAGACAAGTTGACATTTGTGGGTTCGACTAGATTCAATTTACGGGCATAATGACAAAACCTGACGCATAGTACTGGACAAACTAGTCGAACGGGCGCGCACGCGACGCGGCAGGGAGTTGATGTTGACTTTTTCTTGTTTGATAAATGATAATAGTCGGCGAGTTATGTCAGAGTGCGCCCCGCAGCCCGGTGGGCGGCCGCGGCCGCATTAGCCCTCTCGATCACGTATCATTGAAATTTTGTCTGTCATGCCATATAATAATTACAGATATTTTTATAAGCACGACAAGCCACGCGATAGAAGTGTTGTTGTATACCGTGAGGCTTGTATCGTATTAGTAAGAGTAGTAGCATGATTGCGTTGATGTCTTTTTCAAGGAAGATTTTGAATCTCATTAGTGAAGTTTTGATATAGGTATATGAACTTTCCGATGTTAATAGTAGGCAATGCCAATCTTGATAATATACTGGGAATGAGTCAATGAACTACACAGGCGTAATTTAGACCGATACGTATACACGTAGTCACTCTAGACAGACTGTGAGAAGAACTGTATTAGATAGACAAGATAGTTTGTCAAAATCTTCGGTTTAATTATAGGCTTTCGGGGCGGAGCCGGGTTGATGACCGTTTACCAAAGACTGGAGCTATTCACTTATCTCGCTCAAACAAAAGCTTGCGGTAGAAAAAAGGCTGCATTTGCGCTTACTCATCGGACGGCAAAAAACGTATTGCGACGCGGACAATGGGGACACAGAGATTAATAGTTAACGAATCTATATCTAGGTACGGTTGGTGAGACAACTTTTGTGAACGGTTTTTTTCTTACTATTTTTTGTCTTGAAAATAAGTGGCGCTGTCTGACATCATTTTTTAAATATTTTCCATGAATCCATTTGGTGATGGATAATAATACAGCTATGTGTCAAGCAAATTATTGCCCATTAACACTTATTATGACTCAAATCACCGATTTGCTATATGAATATCTATGACATGGATTAAATAAAATAACTCAACTTAGGTAAAGAAAATGCACACACAGGTCCCGGAGTTTTATAGGCTACCACACCACCGCAAGTTTTGGTTAGTTGGGCAAAAGCTTTATACGACACACTTTATACGGCTTTATAGGACAGTAATAATATATTGCACTTTCTTCAACACTTTCCTAAACTTTCTCTGGGGCGTCATTTCAAGCCAACTCTATTGTGTCTCTAGAGCAGTAACTGATATTATTGTTCAATTCCAGTATCCCGAGGCGTGTTCGTGGGTGCCGAACAACGGGAAGACTTGGACACGACGCAGTTGACGCTGCGGGTAACGAAGCTGATCCGCGCCACTTCTAGGGCGGGCGACGATCGGAGAGAGCCCGCCGACCTAGCTGATGAAGGAGACTACTTCAGGTACTTTTACACAGAAATATTATAAACAATTTGAATCTAATCTAACTAATTTGCTTTAAATCACTAATTTTATGTCTAAGGATAGGTACTATGGGCAGCAGCGTCGCTTAACCACTTCTAAGGTTAAATTCGCTTGCACGCCGCGGCCCGTCACAACATACGTTTAGTTCGTGCACTGTTGCTCATAGTAGGTAGGTACCTACTTCGATATGATCGACATCGTCTGACTGCAAATTTTAAACTATTGCGTAACGTGCGAAGTTTGTAAAGAAACCACGCATGGTGACCATGGTGTACACTTAGATATACCTAGTGTAAGACCCGAACAAAACACGTAACTTTCTACTTAAATCTGCATAACGCGAACGGAGCGATGCGTGGCAGTGTGATCCTTTATAATTTGTGTCTGTATTGTATGACCATCGGCCATTTTTATGTTCCGACTGCTGGGGCACAGGCCTTTCTTATGGGTGGATAAGGAGGATGGGCCATAACCCACTAAGCGTGGGATGCGGATTGGTGGGTTATTAACGACTGGCAATGCAGCCGGGCCGGGACTACGTGCCTTCCGAAACACGAAGGAGCTCGACATAATAAATTTTTGGTCACCCATCCCATGACCGACCCTTGTGAAAGTTGCTTAAGATCCGCAATCGCTGAGCCAAGCTCTATACGAGGGGTGTCAAAGATCCGGCCCGGTGCATCCGGCCCGCAAGCCATCTCAATACGGCTTACTGAGACCATAATCTATCCAGTGAGGATTTAAGACGGCATTCGATGTTTAAAATTGCGCGCGCTTAATGGGGATGCAAACTGAGAAACTAATGGCGCCACAAACGCTTGTACCAAAATCTTTTGATTGGTTGTTTCAAATGTCAAATGTCATTTCTGACATATTTTAACCAATCAAAAGTACTGTCTTAGGAACAAGCGTACGCGGCGACATCTACAATTAGCTTTGCGTTGCCATCCCCATTTAAAATAATTGAGTACGTATTTGATTTTTTTTATTTTAAGTCTGGCCCATACCCAAAATTTTATAAATGGCCCATCAGAAAAATTAGTTTGACACCCCTGCTCTATACCATTGCGACACCGAGCCGTATGAAGTAAGCCATCTCCACCTTAGCACATTTGTAGTTAACAAACAATGTCATTCGACAGGTACGAAGTGGACAACACTTTAGAGCGCACAACGCACCGCAACCGGCGCGGGCGGCGCGCGGCGCGGCTGCACGCGCACGTGCACGCGCCGGCCGCGTGCGGCGCCGCGGCGGGCGCCGGCGAGTTCCTCGTCATGGCGCGCCGGCGGCTGGGCCGCTACGCGCTCGTGTGCGCGCCGCGCCTGCACGAGTGGGTGGACCTCGTCGAGAAGAGAAACGCAGATGGGACTGCCCATTGCGTGCTGCAGCATTGAAAATAAAGTCAGAACCTATTAGACTCACCCAGCTTTAGCAGTGGAAGTACGAGTACTCAGAAATCTTATTGCCACCCATTTAGCATTGGGAACACGAGTACCTAATCCAAAATCCTATTAGATCCACAGTGGAACCAACTTAGTGGAACCTACAGTCCGAAGGGGAAAATATTAGGAGGCGCGCGTCGTAGTGAAATGTATTCAGTTAGGTAGTTGCCGAAGTGGGTATCAGTAAGTTCCTTGTCATGATCGAAGACTGGGCCACTACGCGCTCGTGTGCGCCGCGGCTGGACAGAACTTGTTGACAAAAGGAACAAGAACGGAACTTTGTATGCTGCAGCACGGAATGTGAGCTTTATCGTGCAGTTCTAACCACTGGACATTGTGCGTGCAAACGTTCAGCAATAAAATGCTGTAGTAGGTAGGTACCTATTAAAAATGAACAGTTCTTCGTATATAGTGCTCTTCAGCCGTTGTTATTGAATTGCGTTTTTCATGAGGTGAAGCGACCAGACTAAGTCCATGGCCAAAGCTGTTATGCAACTTTTTGTGATTGTACTTTTTGGGTCATCAATAAGTATAGTTAACTGATGAACAGATTCCGCCATTTGTTATTAAGGCAGATTCAAATACTAAGTTGCCACACTGCAACGCTATCATAACCTAATTCAAATTCATGATTTATTTTATTTTCATGTTCCTTAGTTTACGAGGTTCGCCCAGACGCATAAATGCAATACCTATGTATTTCGCTTGCCTATTTGCAATATATTACTGTACAGATCTTATTTATGTAAGAAAAGTTTTTATTTTATGTAAATCATATTATTAGTCAGTAGTGAAATTGTGGTCCAGAGTGCCAAAATATATAAAGATCTTCATATACCTAACTAGTTGTAAGGTTGATCTCAACTCTGTACATATTATTGTTAAGACCGCTGGTCATAGCCATATTAATTTAGCTTCAATGTTATTAGCATTTTGTTTCTATTTTGTAAATAATTTTCTTAAGTATACCGGCGGGCTGATTATCTAATTAAAAACCACCTAGCGACTGGTTGCAGTTCACAGATGATCGTGATCCATTGCTACTTCTTTTTGGGTTAATAAAAAACATACCAAAGAAAAGTGGCAATGTATGTCAAATGCAACCGGTCGCTAAATAGTTTCTTTTTAGATAATCAGGGTGCGGGTGTCCCAAAACTTTGCCACATGGAGGGAAAGTACCTTAAATATTGAAGATAGGAAATTTTACTGAAAGAAGACTTCATTTTATTTTAAAAATTAATGCGAACTGCATTTAAAGATTTTTTTTAAATATCGCAATATTTCCTATACAAATTGATACAATACGGAATCATTAAAATTTAAATGTAAAATTTCATGGTCTTCCTTTTGTTTAAGATGGTGTGTTACTTAACAAAAAATAATCCTAACGAGTAACCCTTTCGATCGGTATCGTAAAAATAAAAGATTGTTTTTTTTTTCTAATTTGGTAGGTTCGATTCCTGGTTAGGGCATGCGATTTTTTGAAAATCTTTGAATACAGATCCAATTATTTTAAAAATCAAAATGAAGTCTTCTTTCAGCAAAATTTCCTATCTTCAATATTTAAGGTAGGTACTTTCCCTCCGTGTGGCAAAGTTTTGAGACACCCGGTATTCAGTTTACCACAAACGTCATTGAAATTGTATAGATGGATCTATGTCATTCCTATCTACTACGAAATGGTCAAATTCTATGAAAATGAAAGTTTTAAATTAAAACTAAATAAATATTGTAACGAAAGTTCGTAGAGACCTACGTTCCTAACATATTTGTATTGTATGCAATTTATTATTACGTAAAGTATTCGTAAGTGCTTCCATTTGCAAAATGTTTGCCTCAATAGGAAACAAATAAGGTCTATTTACTTGTTTATATCAATTAATTATACCTGAATACTAAACATGAGCGCGATTTCTCAACGTCTCTGTTTGTTTTATAATACGAGTAGGTCTATGTCACCGTAAAATCATATTATAAATTACCTCAATCATAGACGGTGTGTGTGTACACAACCGTAACTTGAGCTTGACAGCGTTTTGGTGCAACTCACACTAAGTGTGTATGTACTTGGTGCAACTCACACTAAGTGTGAGTTGCACCAAAACGCTGTCAAAGTTACGGTTTCGTCAAATGATAATGCTACCTATTTGTCACGTCAAAATTGTCAAAGGACATCATGCTGGCTGGCAACCTCTTTTTTTGGCTAACTTGTGCTTAACCGGTACTTTAACAAGATTGTTATCGTTATAGTTATGTGGTGCAACTCAGCCTTATTATATTACTTTAAAATCATTGACCGCAATAGATTCTTATCTATTGAAATATTGTGAACTGAAAATTTACAATTTACCGCACCTTTTCGATATAAATACCTTCTTATTATAACGATAATAAGTAAAACTTTCGTATTTGTGCGAAAATCATTTGTTATATTTTTTATATGAAAATTGTTTAGCAAATTCCAGATTGTATATTCTAACAATTTTCCGGTGACACATTCTAGTAGGTAAAGAAGCTTATGGAGGTATAAGCTTCTTGAGGTACACGTATGCTTTTTACATTGTGATGTTTTAGTTTAGATTAGAGAGTATACTTTAGTCGTGTTCACAAAATAATGCTAACTCCATTCTGCTCCATCCAGTTGATGTTGTGTTATTCTAAGCATGCAACTGACTGCAAGGGCACTGGGTTCATTTGTTCCTGGCTGAATCAACTAATTCCTGTATTGTCAACGACACCACTTAAGTGGCGTTTACAATATTTTGGTACCCACACCACCGTGCACCGTAGTGAAGTTCACATACTAAACTAGTATTTTTCGATATCAATTATTGTTTCTCATTCGTAAGATCACGACATGATATCATAACTAGTCAGCAGTGGTGTGTGTATGAAAAAAATTGTAAACGCCACCCCAGTAGTGGTGTGGTTGACAATACACGAACTAATTCAAAATTAAGAGTTCATTCACGATTTTATAAATATTTTTTCAGTCAGAAAAGCGATTGGTATGACTAAAAATGTATAAAGCATAGGTATACAAATATTTGTGAACACTGAAGTAATATATTTGTACAAAGTTATGTATAGATTGTTGATATGTGATATAGAATACAACGAATATATTAAAGACAGTGCCTATTGTATAATTATACTACTATAAATACATTTGATATTGACCTTTATAGTGTTTATAAAAACATAGTTTAATAGGATAAAAGCTGTTGAATAAAAGTGTTAAAAACTAACTTTTGTGTTTTATTGAAACGAATTTTTAAGTGTTTTGTGTATGCCGAAGTTACGCGACCGAAGTTCGGCGGTAACGATTTTATTATGAAAAAAACGCGACGCAATTTCGGCATAATGTGTCGTCAGTCATCATCGTAATATTGCCGAACTTCGGTCGCGTAATTTCGGCATAGTATGTCTAGACACTTAGTAATGAAAAGTGCGAATAATATAGCAGTTCATTTATTGAAAAAATCACAACTGATACCACATAGAAAAACTACTCGGCACGGTTTAACTCTTAACTATACATAATATCACATAAACACTTTATGATTTCATAGATTATTTACATAGACATTTAATCATTTTGGTACACTGTGAATGTTTCAGTTGCTGACCATCACAGCTATAAGAAACAAATATTATAAAAAAGTGAAATAAGTTGAACTAAACATAAACGTTTCATCATGCTGTATAATTAAAATAAAATATATAATCGTTTTTAACAAATTATAAAATTATAAAAAACAATACAAGTAAAACAAGAATTAATTGTATTTTGACCCAAAGTAAATAGCTTCTACACAGATAAGTTTTGTGTATACATTATTCAACATCAAAATATTCCCAATAAAAATACTAATCATTGTTATTTTAAAATAATCTTTTGAAATAAAATGGTTTACAATGGATTTATTCATACAAAACAAAGTATAGAGTGTCAGCAGGTACTTAATTTGTATTATTGTGATATGTGTACGTAGTGAAGTTTAAATCACAATATAATAATTAGTAACTTTGGTAATAAGTAATAGTAACACAGTGAAAGTGACAACTTTACAACAATGATCAAAAATTCATAAGACTAATTTAGTATTGCGACTCATTCATTTTGTAGAATCATTTTTATTTACTGCAATGAATTTTAAACTCTTTTCAGATATTATATTAAAATTAATGTCTTTTTTTGCCTAACAGGCATTTATATTTAATTTAAAATAGTCATACACTTTTTAGACAACTGAAATCTTATAAAGCAAAACAAATAATACACATCATATTTCTTCTATAGTTAGATCATGCCAAGTCACCTACTAATAGCACTCCAAACATATATTATGAGCAAGTCAGATACATTAAAATGGCCTATTTCCTTTCTCTCCCACTGGGGGATACAAAAAATATTTTTTCCATACTTTTTTCCCGATACCCCAGTGGGGACAACGGAAATGGGCCGTTCAGCCTTCTCTTGAAACAGAACTTCGATTCATTGTGTTGAATGAACCATACATACACCTTAGTAATTAATTCATTAAACACAACATCACAAAATAAACCTTTCTCCCATTAAGAATACACACCTATTCGTAATCGGTTATAGTAATACACTGCCCGATACAATTAAGTAATAAATATTCTATCAACAACTTTCAAACTAAAAGTAATGAAGCACATAAATAAGTTAGATAAAATCTACCAATTTGATTCTTATGCCGCTATAGATACAATTACGCCTGTAGCACGATTCCGCCGCGAAACAATACCAGCGAAACCGCAGTAGGTTCCGCCATGACGTGTTAGTTGTACGACAAGCGAAACAGATGCGAAATAGGCTCTTCTAACGCATAGATTTTACTATGATGCTGTCTCTTTCACGCGCGATTCCGCCGGATCGGCTCGGATCGTTGACACACCACCGCCGCGAAAATAATGACGCGAAACCGCTACGTAGATGTGATCGTCATAATCGTCGTCGATAGAAGACAAGTCATGGCGGAACCTACTGCGGTTTCTGGAGTTGTTTCGCGGCGGAAGTGTGCTACAGGTATAATAGCTCTTATCGAATGACATAAATAAAAGTTCATACAGTAACAGTGATAAGGGTCTATAGTAGAGATGAAACGGATATCCGGTAACTATCCGGTATCCGGGCTATCCGGCGGCCTTTATACTATCCGGCCGAATACCGGATAACTACTATTCGGCCTTACTCTTAGTATCACTTAAGACATATAATTCCGAATCGAACCGAGTCCACCCGATCGTTCGGGCGCCGCCTACGCAAGTGTGTGTGCGTGCGATGCACTAAATGGCTAGGTCCCGCCGGATATCCGGCGGCCGGATATCCGGCTATCCGGCCACATAGTTGGCCAAATATCCGGTATCCGGTATCCGGCCAAACCACTATCCGTTTCATCTCTAATCTATAGTATAGTGGCATAAGGTCAAATTGGTCGACATGAAATCGAAAATGTTTACCGTGATAACAAGAACCCAATAATTAATCTAATAAATAGTCTCCAAGAAAGCACCAACCTCCTTGGATCACGACAATACTGTAACTAATACACGGCTACTTATCAATACGATGAAAACTAAAATTGCCAATTATCAATAGTTGTGCGAGTTCCATACAAAGAATCATGTGTCATTTAAGGCGTTCTAGCTCCCCTTACGCATGAAACGCCACGCGAAGCCATGGCGTTTCTTGCAGGCCAATAGAAACTAGCATATAGATAACTGACAGGATTCTCGAGTGCACCAACAAACGAGACCATTTCAAAATTTAATGCGTGTAAAATAAAAATACTGACAAACAGATACGACGAAAGCTAAAGTCGATTAATGGTAACTTTTAACAATCAGTGAGTAGTGTTGTAGGAAGTGACAGTCATGACGTCAGTCGCCAAAGAGAAACTTTAAGGCGGTACCCGGACCGAAAGTGGCGCCACCGCAGAGAATTTTGTTTAATAAATTGTAATTTTATTATACAATTTTAATAAAACTTTAAGTACGTGAAATTTTTAAGTCTCTAGTATCTAGTATTTTTAGAAAGTACCATTAGATTCCCGTGTAGCAATTTCTAGAAGAAGACAGCGAAACTACTAAAAGTAGCCGTTTTTGACACAGTTGCTATCTAATTCTACGAATGACTACGAGGGAATGTAATACCTTCTAAAAATACTAGAAATTCCACCTAAAGTTTTATGAAAATCCTGTTCCATTTTATTTACAAAATTTATTTAAAATCCTCTGAGGGTGCCACTTTTGGTATGAGATGCACCTTAATGTATAAATTATTGACGTATTGCATATAGACTGTGGATCCCTTACTCTTTAGCTGAACAAACATATAAGTGATGTTTAAAAGTGATCGAGGTTACTTTTACAACTTTTTGATATTTCAGTAAGAATGGTAATAATTTAAAAAATATACCCAACGTTATACATTTACCATGGTCATTAATGCAACGTGAAAATATAGTTTCTATACATCGATAATTTATCTTAAGGTAATATCCTTTTTATATAAAATTTGATATTGGAATCTACAATTTAACAGGTTAAGACGGAATTATTGTCAAATTATTTATTACTACCGAGGGGAAGCTCGTCGGCATCACGATATTAGACACGAAACTTGGGACTGAAATAAGTTTGAAACTAAATAAATAAAAATCTGAATTACATATTTGATGATTAGCAGTAATTTTCCAGTGTCTACCTACGCTAAAATATAAAAAGCGCAATTTTTTAAAGAACTTATACAATAACTAACTAATAAAAATCAATGCTTAAAATCACAGCAAGTATGGGCTTATACATTGACACTTAAAATTGTATTATTTAATAACAATAATGAAAAAAATTGCACTTTAATGTAGCCAAGCTGCAAAACAATTATGTAGATGGCGAATTCAACGTCAATACCTAAATGTAGTTAAGACTTGCAACTATAACATTTTGTAAATTTCTAATACATACTATTGATTTATTTTACAAAAAGGAAAATCAACTCGACCAAGTAAAAATATAATTTAAATCTAGATTTAAATGCTACCCTACACATCCGTTTCATCAAATTGTTTTCTATTTATTTCTTGTCGTTGCACTTTCAGATATTTAAATGCTATAAAATGTGGAGTTTCAAAAACAGTTTCTACAACAGTCACATTTTAAGTTTGTCAACTATAAAAATTAATTATATTATAATGTTTTTTCGTGAAAATGTATTTTAATACATATTTCGTATTTAAAATACAATCAAAATCGCTATGACACCGCGCTATGCATGGAATAAGACATCGCACCATGTACTGAGTTCGTATAACTTTTCTGAAAAGAAAAATAAGATTACGTAAGATCAAACATATTTAGTCGTCGTAGATTCTAGAACATAACAGTTCTATCCAGTTGGATGCAAAAAATAACTTGGCGGTTCGGAAGTTAACTGCAAGTGATATTTCGCGCAGGGTACGGTCAGCAACGAAAGTCACTTAACACTTTTGTACTTTGTGAAAGCAACTTTTTTGATAGATTCTCACAGTTTAAATTTTTTTTTATCAAAAAGTTGCTATGATAAGCAACTTTCGTTGCCGACTGTACATGTCGAGTTCCATAGTTCCGAGTGCTTCCGCCCGCGCCCCGTCCCCGCGTACGCCTGTATTCGTCTACTGCGCAGCGTTCCGCGCGAAGTTCAGAGCCGCCAAATTATTTTGCGCAAACTGTAATGATGTTAATAATAAGTAAAAACTTACTATTCAAATTCGATAGGCGTGGGCGTCATGAGGTCCACGATGATGTCCTCCATGTTGGGCAGGAATCGAACCTTCTCGAACTCCTTGGTGAGCTTCTGTTCTATAGTTGAAGATCAATAGACAGATAATGATATTAATAAGTGAGAGCTTACTATTCAAACTCGACAGGCGTGGGCGTCATGAGGTCCACGATGATATCCTCCATGTTGGGCAGGACTAGAACTTTCTCGAACTCCTTGATGAGCTTCTGTTCTATTCAGTTAGAGATCAATGGCAATAAGCAAGAACTTACTATTCAAATTCGACAGGCGTGGGCGTCATGAGGTCCACGATGATGTCCTCCATGTTGGGCAGGACTAGAACCTTCTCGAACTCCTTGGTGAGCTTCTGCTCGATCCAGTTGGAGATGTGCGCGAACCGGAGCGTGCGCGCGCCCACCGCTGGCCGCGCCTTTAGCACCAGTTGGGGATTCGTACGGAACCTACAAGCCAATCAGCGAAACAAAAAAGTCTGTTAAGGGCCTGGGCACACCGGCTGCGTAGAGACGCGCGTAGTTACGCACGTAACCCCCTAACACACCGGGTTACGCAACGCAACATGTCCCTTGCGTACCCAGCCGCTGCGGCAGCCATGTTTGCGACTCTAGTGCGCGATGTCAGACGAAGATTGAGTGGACTAATTTTTTCGCACTAATTCAATAAATTTTTCTTTTATATCGTTATTCATTATTTAAAAACAAAAAAAACACCACTTACTACCGGTAGCACCGGAACTATTGTGTCGCGTTGTTACACGCGAAATGACGCACAGCAAAGATACGTGCGTGTTCGACTTTGTTCGGTGCGACGTCCAATAGGGAATGACATTAACTACAACGTCATCAATGCGTTCCGCTCTGCGTAGGTACGCAGCCTGTTTGTCTCATGGGAGCTGCAGTGCGTAGGACTACGCATCGGTCTACGTGCATGCTTACGCATACGCTTACGCATCCGGTGTGTTTCGCACTTTAATCGTAAGTTTTATGTACCTAAGATGAATAAATAATGAAAAATATTAGAAAAAATCGGCTCACCCGTAGCAACTTAGACGGGATTCGAACCCGCACCCTTAGGATTCCGGCCCAATGCACTACCAATTATGCTACCAAGCCGCTGAGGGATGTGGCGAAATTTTCTAATACTTTCACTTTTTTTTTTACTTTTTTTTATGTACCTAATTTTGGCTTAGCATAACATTTTAATTGAGTAGGTGTCATACCTGTTTATGGAATAGTTGATTTCTTTTCGCGATGTCGTACTTGATTTCATAGTGAAACATAGTGTATCACTATTTATACAGTTAAAAATTTAAAAAGCACTTGACAATTTTGAGGGGATTCAAAGGCAAGTTTTATAATTTACGTTATTATTTATGTTTCTAACAAGTTTCTCACTTTCTCTTCAGTTTTCTGGAAATTGTATAACACGGTGGCGTGCTTGTGTGTGTGTGTGTGTGTCTGTGCGTGCGTTCGTGCGTGCATGTGTGTGTGTGTGTGCGTGTGTATGTTGGGTATGATTAACTGTGTATTGTATGAGGCCCAGAACAGATGATGAAACGTAAAACGGACGAAAATGCAACTCTAAGTTACTTTTGAGTTTCATTTGGGTTTGTCATATGGTCCATAGGAAACCACACACGACGTAACAGCTAGCGTTTCAAACAGGTTTCAAAGTAGTTTCACCGTCTGTTCTGGGCCTGAGAGTACTGACCCGATCCACACGCGGTCGTGCGGCGGCGGCGGCAGGTTGACGGCCAGCCGCCCCTCGAGCCCCTCCACCTCGAGGTGCAGCTTTATGTCCGTGTTGGATAAGCCCTCCATCGCCCGCTTCACGTATTTGTAGTCCGTCACCTTAACATATCACCGGTACGTTATTTTATAAAAAACCGGCCAGGTGCATGTCGGGCCACGCGCCGTAGAGTTCCGTAGTTACCTTATACCATACGATATTTAATACCTGTATTATTTTACGTCTGTAACTTTGTTTTTCACAGTGTTGGCATGGCAAAGTTATATTTGCGGTTTTAGAAAATGTGCTATATCTCAATAACTAATTATTATATCTCGTTCAAACCAATTTTAGTTGAAAGTGTTTATTAAGATCTACAGCATATTTTTTTTTATTTTTTACTTTCTTATTTCAAAAGTTAGAGGGGGGGGGGGGGGGGGAACACATTTTACCACTTTGGCAGTGTTTATCTTTCAAACGGTTGACTTTGAAAAAAATTCGTCTTAGGAACCTCGATGTCATTTTTAAAGACCTATCTGTAGATAAGATACCCCGCACGTATTGGTTTGAACAAATCATTTTTTTTTGCTTCAGTTCCATGTATGGGGAGCCCCTCCAATCGTTTATTTTTTTTATTTTTGTGTTAAATTCGTTAAGCAGTTAACAGAATACATCTACCTACCAAGTTTCAACTGTGTAATCCTAAAACTTTCGGAATAACTTTATTCGGTCACAGGGGACAGGGGGCGTACATGTCACATAGAAAAAGTTTCAAAAAATTAACAATAAAGCAATTATTATTATTAGTGAACCCCCCCCCCCCCCCAAATTTCAGGCTGCGACCGCACCTGCACCATCGAGATGTAAAGCAGAGTAGTTAGCTCGGGTGTAAGCATCAATTGCAGCCCGAGATATTTAGCCCGCCTATAGTTCGAGGGTGCAATTGATGCCTTACAGCCCTTGGCTACTAATCTACTATTACTTGACTTTACGTAATACTAACCTGTTGGAAATATTTGTTAGTTGCTATTTTGTCCACCATTTTGAGAAATTTCCTTTTAGACGATGTTCCTTCTGCTGTTGTTGTTCTGAAATTCCAGAAGAATATACATTTTTTTAAGTCCCCAAAATAAAGAGCTATCATAATGGTGTTTTGACCACTTTATTTAGTTTTTTAATCACAACAATGATAGTTATATCCAATAGTTACGGGCTTTACACGGGACGATTTTAGTCGACTAGTGCTTTTTACAGTATGCGCGAAATAACTTGGCGGCTCGGAAGTTAACTGCAAGTGATATTTCGCGCAGGGTACATGTCGAGTTCCATATAGTGCGTTCACGTTAAGAACGCAGTTAGTCATCAGTGCAACTGCAGGGTAAAGGTGTATTCACAGTGGTGTTCATAATAAAAAGCCAGGGGCCGTAATCTTAGTACTGTCAACCTGGAAGCTTATCATTGCGAAAGTTGCGTAATTCCTACCTCTAAGGGGCTTTCTACCTAAAAAAATATCATTTAGCAAATGAATTGATGGCGCCACATCACACGCATTCCAGACGGTAATGACATTTGTGAAAATCATGATTCGAATCAATATAATGATAAAATTCGACACTTGTGAATTAAAGACCCAGCAGCGTAACTGATACAACATCATACATGACATGACACTTCCATGACGAAATATCGAGATCAAACGTAGTCAAATGTATTTTTTTTCGTTTTTTGTTTATAACTATTATTTTTTCATTAATATTTTGTTATAAAGAAATAATAAATAAAAGCAGTACTCCGTGCACAAAGCACAGGACACGACCGTTGCGTTCGAAAGTATGCGTTCAACTGGGCACTGTGAACTTGACTTTATAATTTTGAACGATTTGATTGGTTAGGGAGCGTGGCTAGGCCGGCGAACAAGTGCGAACGAAATATAGTTCCGAGTGCTTCCGCCCGCGCCTCGTCCCCTCGCAATCACAAGCCTGTACTCGTCTACTGCGCAGCGTTCCGCGCAACGTTCAGAGCCTCAAAGTTATTTTGCGCATAATATAACAACTTGTAAAATAGAATCACCACCTCATTGAAATTAGGTATGCGATTCAATTTTACAAGCGATTGTCGACAGAAAGCGTTAGTCGACTAAAATGAAGCGGAAAATCGACCCGTGTAAAGGGGCCATCCATAAATTACGTCACACGAATATCATTATTAATGATTTTTAAATGTGACGTCACGAAATTTAGGACCCCTCCCACCCCCTTGTCACACTTCGTCGACCCCCTCTTTCCCCTTAACGTGTAACGTAATTAATGGCTGGCCCCAAATGGGCGATGACTCACGCAGACTCCGAGACTGGTAATTGCGCGTTGCTGTCGACGGGCTGGACGGGCGGGCTCTCGTCGTCGCTGCTCGACTCCGCGGAGTCTTCCACGTCCGAGTCGTAAATGGCGGGCTTGCGTTTCTAATAAACACAATATTCTATGTTGTAATATACAAGGTATTACTATGCCGAATATGGTGGCTAGGAACCATCAAATTGAACAACTTTTATTAAAGTAGGAGCGGGGACCGTAAGATTGCCTAAGTCATCTGATACCACGATCAAACCCATGGAGAATGATCAGAAAAGTGATGCTTAGCTTAGATCAATCAGTCTGCCAAAGCTGAATTGGCCGGAACTATAAAAAAACGGGCCACTTCCACTTCTTGCCGGAAGTACTTGGCAGACGGACTCAAAGGTGTCGAATTGGACCCCTGCGCCTACGTCATCTGATACCACGATGAAACCCACGGAGAATGATCAGAAAAGTGATGTTTAGTTTAGATCAACCAGTCTGCCAAAGCTGAATTGGCCGGAACTATAAAAAAAGGGCCACTTCTGGTCGCCAAGGAGTCATTTATGTCATTTGATACCGAAACGATACTAATGGCATCAGTTAGTCGCTCATTGGTAAAGACAAAAAAACGTAGCCTGCCAGTTCTTATATGGCCGGAAGCACTTGGCAGACGGACTCCATAATAGTATGGGACCAACTCTGAAATCACGAAAAAAAACAGTTGTTTCGTCCAAAAATTTAATAACGAAAATATCAAAATGTATGAAACTGCTGGTATTTTTTTTGGCGATTTCAGAGTTGGTCCCATAGTAAAATTTGTTCGGTTGATGGTCCCTATTTACCATATTATTATCGGCATTAGGGGTTATTTTGTAACACATTGTATAATTGACTGAAATAAACGAATACTAAAATGTTAGTATCGAATAACAGCTATAGCCTAGGTATCTTTTATTTTATTGCCTCAAACATCAAATTCACCACTAAACAACGTGATATTTGCAATTCTGCAGCATAAAATCATTAGGCTTCATATAGATGGCACCGGAGTTCGAACAAACTTCAAATCAACCGAAACTCTACCGGGGCTCTACCGCCTCACTCAAAGCTATATCGATAACCAATCAACTATTGTCTCATAACATGATAACCAATCATTAATTGCTTGTCTCATTAATAAATTTGTATCATATTTGTCCCGACCATGTTAAAAAAAACTTTATATACTATTCTTGTGTTTGTTATTATTTTGTCAATAATGTCTGTTGTGCTTATGTTGTTTACTGTACTGTCATGATTTTACATACTGTCATGTTATCTAACTTGTTGGTGTTTTGGATTTCCTAGTCTGTAAGCCTGCATGTATTTTTATAAAATAAAATAAAATAAAAATAAACTATCCGTCCCTGTCAAATCAAATAACACAATGACAACAATGAACAGTGCATTGACGTCATTGCTATAGCAATTGAGTTGGCGGTAGGCCTGCGAACCTAGAAATGGCGTAGTAAAGTAACTCACCCTTAGATTGTCCCCTGACGTGTTCGAAACTGTCTCCTTCTCGTGGGCATCTTGTGTTGTCGTTAACAATTGTTCTTCTAATGTTACATCTGGAAAAAAAGAAAACATTAACAAGGCAAAAAATTGTTTTGTGACTTGAATCACGGTGATTTCATTAAGCATTTCTTCTTCAAAGAAGTTTTCCACATACATAAAAACACGGTGATTTCATGCAGCATTTCTTCTTCAAAGAAGTTTTCCACATACTTAAAAACACGGTGATTTCAGGCAGCATTTTTTCTTCAAAGAAGTTTTTCGCATACTTAAAATCACGGTGATTTCATGCAGCATTTCTTCTTCAAAGAAGTTTTTCACATACTTAAAATCACGGTGATTTATTGCAGCATTTCTTCTTCAAAGAAGTTTTTCACATACTTAAAATCACGGTGATTTCATGAAGCATTTCTTCTTTAAAGAAGTTTTCCAGATACTCAAAATCACGGTGATTTCATGAAGCATTTCTTCTTCAAAAAAGTTTTCCACATTAATTTGATTCCTCTATTCCCGGAATTCAATAATTGCACGCAAAAAATAAAGAATAACAATGGGTAGGTATAAAGATAAAAGAGTTTGATTAGTAGGTCAGTCATCGGATGGGTTATAAAAATTCTCAAGCTTCTCCGTGCTTCTGAAGGCACGTTAAGTCGTTACTCGCGGCTGAATTTGCAGAGATAACTACCCACTAAGCAGCAAACCGCGTGGTGGGTTGTGACCTATCCTCCTAATCCATCCATAAAGCAAGCCCAACAGTGGGGTATTAAATGGATGGACATGAAAAATCATCAAATCCTTATCAATATTATGAATTCGAAAGTAAGTTTGTTTGTTGGTTGTAGCGCAAGTCGGCGTCGAGCCACACGCCGCGCTCGTCCCACAGTAGGTGTGTAGTGAGTGATGCTATGTGCTAGTGTGGACTCACTCTTCTCCTTGAGCTTCATGAGGTTGAGCTGCGTGAGTATGGCGATGTACGCGCCGCCCTCGTAGCGCAGGTCGGCGTCGACCCACACGCCGCGCTCGTCCCACAGTAGGTGTGTAGTGAGTGATGCTATGTGCTAGTGTGGACTCACTCTTCTCCTTGAGCTTCATGAGGTTGAGCTGCGTGAGTATGGCGATGTACGCGCCGCCCTCGTAGCGCAGGTCGGCGTCGAGCCACACGCCGCGCTCGTCCCACAGTAGGTGTGTAGTGAGTGATGCTATGTGCTAGTGTGGACTCACTCTTCTCCTTGAGCTTCATGAGGTTGAGCTGCGTGAGTATGGCGATGTACGCGCCGCCCTCGTAGCGCAGGTCGGCGTCGAGCCACACGCCGCGCTCGTCCCACAGTAGGTGTGTAGTGAGTGATGCTATGTGCTAGTGTGGACTCACTCTTCTCCTTGAGCTTCATGAGGTTGAGCTGCGTGAGTATGGCGATGTACGCGCCGCCCTCGTAGCGCAGGTCGGCGTCGAGCCACACGCCGCGCTCGTCCCACAGTAGGTGTGTAGTGAGTGATGCTATGTGCTAGTGTGGACTCACTCTTCTCCTTGAGCTTCATGAGGTTGAGCTGCGTGAGTATGGCGATGTACGCGCCGCCCTCGTAGCGCAGGTCGGCGTCGAGCCACACGCCGCGCTCGTCCCACAGTAGGTGTGTAGTGAGTGATGCTATGTGCTAGTGTGGACTCACTCTTCTCCTTGAGCTTCATGAGGTTGAGCTGCGTGAGTATGGCGATGTACGCGCCGCCCTCGTAGCGCAGGTCGGCGTCGAGCCACACGCCGCGCTCGTCCCACAGTAGGTGTGTAGTGAGTGATGCTATGTGCTAGTGTGGACTCACTCTTCTCCTTGAGCTTCATGAGGTTGAGCTGCGTGAGTATGGCGATGTACGCGCCGCCCTCGTAGCGCAGGTCGGCGTCGAGCCACACGCCGCGCTCGTCCCAGGCGGGCGGCGCCACTCGCTCCACCAGCGGACACGCGCCGCTTAGAGACAGCTCTGTCACTACCAGCGGGCTCATGAACGACGGCAACTAATCACAACACAATATTCACTCAGCGGCACAAAAAACGAAACAGTGTGTGATTTTCATATTCATAAATAAAAAAGTACACGTATCAGTGCAGTGACTTTTAAGTTGATGGATAGACCACATGTTCATAAATAAGCATACCAAATAACTACAGAAATTTCTCAATTTCTTCAAACATTTAAAAGAATAACATTTATTGAATGTCAAACAAAGGAATGAATCGCGAAAACTGGCTTTTTATATTTTGAGCAAAGATTTAAATCGTTAGATCTGCCTTCGTACTGAAAATCTGTAGCATTATTTCAAATCTGTCAAAATGGCGCAGCATGCGTGATGCGTTGTTTACGTCCATCGGAATTGACAACGAAAGGAAAATAAACTTCGATAATTATTGAAATCTAAATACTTATTCGTGAAATGTACTTATTTGTATTTCTAAAATTGTTGCTGCACAGATAAAAGGCACAAGACGGCATTTTGAAAAAGTTATCATGTGTTTTCTCGAAATCACTGACACTGTGTTCAAATGAGCAATGATAGGCAAAGAAGTGAGGCTCACTCATTTGAATGTTGACACATTTCGGTGAGCTCATTCTATGGTAAGGGCGTATCTAACGATTTAAATCTTTGATTTTGAGGAATTCAGAGATTTTTTAAGATGATTGAAATGTTTATTTGAAATATGAACATTGGATCTATATATCAACACAAAAGTCACTGCAGTGATACGTGCACTTTTTAGTTTTGAGAATGTGAATCGAGCATGTTTGTAGGAAAATCGCACACTGTTACGATTTTTGTGGCACTAAGTGTAGAAAAACTTGGAAGGCACTGTTTTCAAAGATGCAATAATACGTTCAACAAGCTTGAGGAGCTCAATAGCGGAGTGACTTAGCGCAGTTTTTGCGGCGTTAATCAACTATTGCTCGGGGCAATCAACGCTAATCAACTATTGCTATTAGATGAGTGTTTTAGTATCTTGAGTTCCACCTCGCTTCGGAAGGCACATTAAACCGTTGGTCCTACCTGCCTTTGCATTGCAGTCGTTAACCCTGACCAATGGGCATTTATCCCATAATTCACACGCACATAACTATCCTCGTAACCCCTGGCGGGTTAGGACATCAATATCATTTTCATTTTTTTTATTGTGAAAGCGAATATTTTTACTTTTTTGGAAAACTTATGTACGTAACTTACAAAAAATTGCTAACAAGCATTACATTTCTTTAAATTTCGTGTAAGATTTACAAGTAATCTTTTTATTTCAGATTAGAAGCATATGATTTAAATTTTAACATAGCAATTTGCAGTTTAAGCGACTTTCACACTGGCTCCACGCCCCGTAGCGGAGCGCGGACCCACAGATCCCACGCGCGGCGACGGAGAAGCAGATCGCCTGTTGTTAGAGTAGGGGTCCTATTTTTAAATCCCTCGACTGGCGTCGAGCGATATTTTCTACTGATTTTCGTTCGACATTGACTGAACTACATACGACGTTAATCTGAACGTAAATCTGCCGCCCCGCGCCCCGTCGCGGAGCAGTGTGTGATCTTTATTTCTTTCGTCATTTATGTAGGTACCTAGTTTTTATTGAAGTTTTCCTCCAGGGGTTAGGAGGCTATGGCAACTCGATGCGCATTGTGCACGATCCTCTGATTCATGCGCTATATTTTTTTATAGAATACTATTTTTTTTTGTTAAATTCATATTTCACCCACAGTTGCGGCGTCATCTTAGCAATATCGTTAGGTTTGCTTACTTTTCCACCGAGGTGAGGACGCGAAAAGACGGTTCATGTTATATAAAGCTGAGGGTGCCTGTAGCCTTGGCCAAGGCAGTGAGTGACCTTGGCAAACTTCAGATTGGATGGAGTGTTGCTCACATTAGCGTACTTGCTCAACACCTTTTGCGCTGTTATAAGTGTATGGGGCTTGAGCATACTAAGCCGAAGTGCACTGAGATGGATAGGAGCAACGTTTGCTTCAATTGTGGAAAGCCGGGCCACAAAGCGGAGGTGTGTTCAGCAGAAGCAAAATGCTTGGTGTGTTCTATGCACGAGAAGCCGGCCAATCATTTAATGGGCAGTCGACTGTGCAACCCCCCGTTGACGAAGGGCATGGGCCCCGGGAGCCAGGTTGCCAGCACGCCAGGAGGAGAGCGCCCCACTAGTGGGAGGAGTGAGGGGATGTCGGAGTGATTGGCATCCCCGGTGCGAGGGGGTATGCCTCGGGACGCTCCCAACACTTCTCGTTCGGAGAAGAGTACGAGCCGATTAGGGGGAGACATTCTGTCAGTTTCCCCAGTCTGGGGCCAAGCGGGCGGTGGGGGGTGAACCACTGCCTGCCTTGCACGGCCCTGACAGGTTGAGGAGATGGCTAAACTTGCTCAGCCATCTCCCATCAGGGAGGAGGCCTGGTTTACCGGGCAGGCCGCCGGGTCATGAGGGTGATTGCCACAACGGACCCCTATAGACCAACCGGCGGCGAGAGGGTAAGTGCCGGAGTTTTTAGTGGGTATTCCCTCCTCCCGGGATCCCACCGAGCCAATCGTCTGGGTGGGATCGCGGGAGGCAGTGGTGGAGGGAGCCGCAACGCTGAATGTTGCGGTTCCCTCCTGGCGAGTCCCACATACCCCCCTCTGCTCACCTGCGGAGGGGGAAGCGCTTAAATGCATTTTCTTCGGTTAAAAAAAAAAAAAAAAAGGTTTGCTTACCTTAAGCGTATTCAGTTTCCTTTGTATCCTATCCTGTAGTCGTGCAATGAGCACCGGGTCCCGCATCACGTCGTATATGACGCGCGCCACGAACGTGTTCACCCACGTCATTTCAGCCGGCAGCAGTCGGCATTGGCACGTTAGAGATTGGGTTTTACTCTGTATTGTGAAACAAATAGGACTTAATTTTTATTGAAAAGTGGAGAAAACAAATTAGTTCGAGTGGTAGCAGTCAGTATTGGCACGACAGATTGTTTGTGAAACAAATAAGATTTAATTTTGATTGAAAAAATGGAGAAAATTGATAAGTTACTTCGGGTGACAGCAGTTAGCAATGGCACGTTAGAGATTGGAAAACTCAAGCTTGTGAAACAAATAAGACTTAATTTCGATTAGAAAGTGGGGAAAACAAGTTACTTCGGGTAACAGCAGTTAGCAATGGCACGTACAGAGTACAACTTCACAATACAGAGTAAAACTCAATCTCTAGATTGAGTTTTACTCTGTATTGTGAAACAAATAAGACTCAATTTTGATTGAAAAGTGGAGAAAAGTATTTTGATTTCTTGTTTATTCTAACGACTACTTTCTAGCTAACTAAATATTAAACTAAAGATAACAACATTACATTTCAAATAACTAAAATATTTTAATAATATAGTTTGAAAAGAATAAACTATGGTGTACAGTCGGCCCATGAAAATGTTAATCATTATTAGAACCTTGTCATATTGACAAGTGACATAAATGGTGACAACTATGTTTGTGAAGTATGTGCCTCAGAAATGAGAATAAACATATTGTTAACTTTACTGTTAAAATAAAAGATATGATTTCGGAGGCACAGTGCAAATGTGCTGCCGATGCAGGACGATATAAGCAATATAAGCATAGTATAATAAATAAATAAATAAAAAATTATACCTACTATCATGTCACTGTCAATCTTTGCCTTTTGCTTTTGCCAAAGTGCTCGCCGTTTTCATGGGCTGACTGTACTTAGTGACTAATTACTTTACGATACAAAATAATAAATGTGACGAACGCTCGACTTTTTCTTCTTTTTGTTTTTGCAGCGGTCGTTGGGCGTCGGCTCTATCTGGCACAACACACACGCGTCGGCGGTTTTTTTCAATGACATATCGTGAGACTGTTGCCGATACAAGTGTTATTAACGGCCGATTTCAATAACCTATCCTCAGTAAGAAATAGGCTTACTAAAGATTAGTTGCCTAACGCCCGATTTCAATAACCTATCCTCATTAACAGATAGCGTGCCCGCAGACTACAGACTTTCTGGGGCCCTACCGGCTAACTTTTCGAACTTCGACGGGTCTGCCGAGCTTCAACTTAAAACAGTGAAATCAAAGTAAGGAATTTCGTATTGTACTATTTGTCGAAGTTATTTGGAAGATAACGATGTTCGTGTGACATCATGAATTGGGGTTCGCCATTTTGTCCCAATGGGGTTGGCAACGCAAAGCTAATCGCAGATGGCGCCAGCGGCGATGAAACCGCTATCAATACTTTGATAGGTTAAAATATGTCACAAAATGACATTTGATATTTGAAACAACCAATCAAACGATTTTAGTACAAACGCTTCTGGCGCTATTAGTTCCTCAGTTTGCATCCCCATTGGGGCTCGATATATCTGTTTTAATTTGAAACTAGGTAGACTTTTCGAAGTTCGATGCGTTAGCCGGTACGGCCCCCCTGTTTAGTTTTATATGAAGAATCGGCCGATACCAAATCGTTGTAGTGTGCGCACTTGCATACTTCTTCATACTTTAAAGGCCCGATCCAACTATCGGCCGACAGTTTGGTCTGTAGTTTGCGGGGACTCTTTAGGATTACAGAAGGTTTGTTGCCTAACGGCCGATTTCAATAACCTATCCTCAGTAACAGATATGCTTCCTAAAGATTTGTTGCCTAGATATTTCTGTTAAATGACGGGAAATAACAACAGTTGCCAATTAACAGATCCATATTAGGCCTATCTCTTACTGAAGATAGATTATTGAAATCGGCCGTCGATATTTCTGTTAAATGTCGCGAAATAACAACAGTTGCCTAGTAACAGATCCATAGTAGGCCTATCTTCTAAAGATAGATTACTGAAATCGGCCGTAGATATTTCTGTTAAATGTCGCGAAATAACAACAGTTGCCTAGTAACAGATTCATAGTAGGCCTATCTTCTAAAGATAGATTACTGAAATCGGCCATAGATATTTCTGTTAAATGTCGCGAAATAACAACAGTTGCCTAGTAACAGATCCATAGTAGGCCTATCTTATAAAGATAGATTACTGAAATCAGCCGTAGATATTTCTGTTAAATGTCGCGAAATAACAACAGTTGCCTAGTAACAGATCCATAGTAGGCCTATCTTCTAAAGATAGATTACTGAAATCGGCCATAGATATTTCTGTTAAATGTCGGGAAATAACAAATTTACCTAGTAACAGATCCATAGTAGGCCTATCTCTTACTTAAGATAGATGATTGAAATTGGCCGTAAATAGTTTATTTTTTGGTTAGATAAGACTCAGCTATAAGTCTATGTTCGAAAAGCTAAAGATTAGAAGTAGCCTTTTATTTTATTATTACTCAATTTATATAGAGCCGAAGCAAATCAATCTTTTATGGTACCAACATAGCATAATCAGTCTTCCTTTTATATCATTTAATTGTCAAAATCCAATAAAAGTCGAATTAAATTCTATAAATCGCTATATCACATCGTGTTTTGATGATCATGCTGAGGGTGCTGGACAGGGTTAAATTAGCGGGTTATTATGAATAGGGATGCTGGCATGAAAATAATATTTTGTAACTGTAAATATGCCTAATAAATAAAAAAAAATATTAAAAAAAATGCTCAAAATTACGTGACGGAGCGCATTACGTAACGGTGTGAGATATCACTGAAACGAGACAAGCTGTCAAACTGTCTGCTGTAATACAAGTGTCATCATAGTTTTTGTTGGTTTGGTAATAATGTTTTATAATGGGTGCATTCCAACAGGCTAATCGCTGGACCATCTATCGCCATAGAGTGGATGTTAACCATGGAAAGTAATTTGTTGTAATGTTAAATTTTATTACTTTCCATGGTTAAAATGTACTCTACGGCGATCGATGACTCGAGGATTAGTCTGTTGGAATGCACCCATTGGATTGTTTATCACATCGTTACGTAATCAAGATCACGTGACTGCTTTGAGCGTTTTAAACATTTACTTTGATTTTTTATTTGAAATTAAGTGGTTTTTTTTATTATTTACTACCTATAAAATACAAGCGGTTCCAAAATTAGCCACCATCCCTATTCATGAGACAGGATAACAAACCTGTAATATTTTGATCAAGAACGGCCAGAAGGGCTTTTCGTGTGAGTCCATGTCTGTTTGACGTTGCACCGTTGGCGCCGGCGCAGTGGATATCGTCACTGCTTCCGATATCGACTCCGAGCTTTTATTCTGAAATAAATATCATTGTTATAGGAATTGACTAGTACCTGGACGGCTAGCACAACTTAGCGCGACTCGAGTGAGAAAGAGTCGCGAGCGCGACATAAAGCCTATGTCGCATGCAGCTAACACAAGTGACATGAGAATTGACATAACTCGCGAACTAATGTCAGTCATTGACTTGTCTCGATTTTTGTCGCTATGGTTAGCACAACTTTACGAAAAGCGACATCACCTATCACTTTTTGACATTAAAAGACGACAGTTTGTCGTGTGGAGTTTCAGTACGCGACTTATAACTAATACCAAATTATTAAGTTATTATCACCGGCAAAATGGCCTATTTCTTTGTGAGCAATGAGGAAATATACCTTAGAAAAATACAGCGCAGACAAATACGAGATATCGCCAATCCTTTTGAATTGCCGGATAGGGAATTTCTCTATAACTATCGGTAAGTAATTTGATGTCTTTTTCAATTGAATGCCTTGAATTATTACACTAATATGTTTGAATATAATAATATGCCTGGAGGTTAGCATAAACACCTCATGCTTCGATCACCCACAGTTTAATTATCGCTTTATTACCACGCGGGAGTTGCAATTCTATTGTTTCATAGTGAGTAAAGGATTATCTAGCTAGCACACAAATAAAGATTTTTCAGTGATTATTCTTTGATCTATGCTGAACAATTTCATATTTTTTACAGGATGAATAAAGATATGGCGTTATATTTATGTAATGAGTTGGAAAATACCTTGTCACCGCTACAAGGTCACGGGCTTCCTGTCCATATTAAAGTAGGTACCTTTGGAATTAGATACACTGCCTGTAATGTCTGGACTTTTAAACAACTAAATCTTTTTTATTGAAGGTTTTGACATCTGTAGCATATATGGCTGCAGGATGTTACCAAAGAAAAACTGGACAGGACCATAATTTATGTATTGCCCAAACTACTGTGAGCAAATACTTAGGCCAAGTGGTATGTGCCATCAACCAAAGGCAAGTAATTTTATTTTTATTACTTACTAGTGACTGCCCGTGAATACTACGTTTACTTTTCCTCCATTAAATCAGGGGGCTAATTGTCTAATTTTAAAATCTATCGCAATCGCTTTCAGGGTGTGATACATTGATGCTTCTTGTTGGTACAAATAAAAACTTACCAAAGAAATGCAGCAAAGTGTCACATCCATCTGTCAAATGAAAGCGATTGCGATAGATTTTGAAAATTAGACAATAAGTAGGCAGATTGGAATGGACTTTAACTAAATGGTGTACACCGTTTGTATGTTCAGCATAAGTGACTGCTATTAGCTAAGCTGTGATGTCTTTGCAGGCTAAAATCAAGATGGATATCCTTTCCGGGTACTGAGGCAGCAAGAGGAAGGGTGGCAGCAGGCTTCCATCATAAATTTGGAATACCTGATGTAGTCGGTGTGATTGACTGTACCCACGTGTCTCTCTTTCCACCTCCTCGGCCAAGTGGTCTGCAATATATTAATAGAAGAGGCAAACACACTATTAATGTGCAATTGGTTAGTTTTATATAGTAATGTTGTTTGTATTGTTAAATACCTGTCCCTACCTACGCCTTTACTTGTGCCTCAAGCTCAACCTACACATCATAAAATTAAAACTTACTGTAATAAGTCTTATTGATAAACAATAGTATACATGTTTAAGTCATTGGCACATTCCTTGATTGTAGCATGATATAACGAATAACCACCCTATAGAATTTTGTATGACTGGCAGACCCTCTGTAAAAGAAGCGAAGTCTGTACTATAACACTACTATGTGAATTGATGACAAATTAATTTTTAGATCGCTGATGCTGACTGCAGACTACTACATGTAAATGCTCAGTACCCGGGAAAGGTACATGACCAATTTATTTTCAATAATTCGGTTATTAAAACTGAATTACGAAGACTATACTCAAACAGAATTGGAGAATATTATCTTTTGGGTATGTATGTTTGCAATTAAAACAGTTTTTGTAATTAATAACAATATAATCAATTAATAACAATATAATCATCTTAATATTATATTATTATACTACTCAAAAGAAAATATGCGCTACCATATGGTTTTCCATACAAACGTAACTTTGGCAAGGATTTTCTAATATTAATTCAATCTGATTTTATTTAAATTTGATATTGTTTAAAAGCTGTAATAGTCGACTTGCAAACTTAACTGTTTAATTTCTGCTATTCCCTGTGTGTCAGTTAGAATAGAAAGAAATTGATAGGTTATATACTAAAACACGCGAAATTTAAATATTTTGAATTCTAACTGACACAGGGCGAATAGGAGAAATTTAACAGTAAAGTCCGCAAGTTGACTATTACAACTTCCAAACAATATCAAATTCAAATAAAATCAGATTGTATTTATATTAAAAAACCTTTCGTATGGTAAACGATAATTATAGTAGCCCCTATATTCTTTTGAGCAGTATATTCATCACAACAATAGCATCAATTATATAATATATTATTAATATGTATAATTTATACAGTAGGTATCTTTGGTCTTGTACTAGCCATAATTTAAAGGCATAAAATACACCTAATTTTATCGACAAATACACCTACATGTTTGGGTCAATCCACTCTCCAGTTGGAATGACCACCATTTTAAATTTGACTTTTTATTTTAGATGGCCCTACAGAAAAATATTTATTACTCTGGATCTAGAAGTGCTAAAAGTTAAAAAAACTATTTGAAAGTTAACAATACCACCTATCAAGTAAAAAAAAATGTGTAAATTTTCAACTTTAATACATCATTAAAAATTACAAAATTAAATTTTAATTCCGAAATTTGTGAACTTTTTTAGTTTTTCTTACATATATCATAAACTAGGACTTTCATGTGCAATTTAATAATGCAACACAGGAGCAATGATTTTATGTCGTTTTGTAGATAACATTCCTGTGTATTACAATAATGCAAAAAAAATTGCAGTAATTTTTTGTCATATTTAAGTAGAAAGTTTACACAAAAAATATTTGATAGATGGTATTATTAGCTTTCGAATAGTTTTTTTTTATAACTGTAGCACTTCTAGATCCGGAGTAGTTAATATTTTTCGGCAGGGCTAAAATAAAAAGTGAAATTTAAAATTGCGGCATCCCAACTGGAAAGTGGATGGACCCCACTATGTGGGTGTATTTGTCGATAAAATTAGGTGTATTTCATGCCTTTAATTTAAGTCATCGCTAGTACAAGAACAAAGACACTGTATATTACTAGTTCCCCGCCCCAGCTTCGCACGGGTGGCGACATCTTTAAGTTATATTGCAATTTAAAATGACGGAAAAGAGTTTTTGTTACGTCATTTTAAATCAATACAATTTTTGGTTAATTAAAAATTGTATTGATAACAGAAAGAACAAGTACAAGGTTTGTTTGTCCTTATAATAACAAAAAAAGAATTATCTAATTTGGTGCAGTCGTTTTGAAGTTATGCGCTTCCTTACATTTCAGCGATTCATTTTTATTTATATACCTATCTATATAGAATAGATGGGTGTCCATATCATAAATTATGGGTGTCCTTATCTGAAACAAAGAAAATTAAATTGATATTTAATTTAGTAATGTTGGTTATTCTAGGTGATTCTGGTTATGGCTTAGAGCCGTGGATGATGACACCTATACTACATGCCGAACCGGGGACCCCAGAAGAAAGATACACGCAATGGCATTGCCAGGCACGTAATACCATTGAAAGAACCAATGGTTATTTGAAAGGGTCGTTGCGTTGCCTAGGTATTGACCAAAACCTCCACTACAGCCCCGAGAAGGCGTGCAGTATAATATACGCATGTTGTACTTTGTACAACATGATGAAACATTTTAGGTAGGTACATAGTAATATCGCTAATAAAAAGATAGGTAGCAATAATAATAAAATTGAAAAAATACTGTCCACTGGCTGTCTACTTAAATAACATAAACATCCTTAATTGGGTGTTTAGATATATCACAAAAAAATAAGTATTTGGATTTCCCAAACATTGGTAAGCCCATCATGGGCGAAATGCGAAAGTCTACAGATGTTTTTGGTGTAGGTCCCTTTAGTAGCATTTTACAGTACCCATGGAGAGAGAGTGGTTAGTACAATTTCTTTTACGTGCCAAAAATCTTTATATTAATATTATGCATATCATTTTCCTTCTAGGGTTGAATTGGAGGCTGTTCCCGAAGATGACATAATAGATGAAGTTGTGGAAGAAAATCTGCCTCATCAAGTGTTTCAGGCGGCAATAGTGAAGAGGAATAATATCATAAGAAGATTTTTTAGTTAGTGTTACAAAAAATAATATTCTCCAATTCTGTTTGTGTATAAGCTGGGGCCGTACCGGCTAACGAATCGATTTTCATAAAAGTCTGCTGGGTTTCAACTTAAAACAGAGAAATCAAAGTAAGCAATTTCGTTTCGTACTTTTTGTTGACGTGATTCGGAAGATATCGATGTTCCTGTGACATTATGAATTTGGGTTCGTCATTTTGGCCCAATTGGGGCTCGATTTATCTATTTTAATTTGAAACCCAGCAGACTTTTATGAAAATCGATTCGTTAGCCGGTACGGCCCCTGGTTCATGCACCAAGCTCGTTAACGGGTGCTGCCAGTGGGCATGGATGGACCTGCTTCTGACTACCTATCTTAACGCATATTGAATTTTATGAATGGAGAATATTTTTTTATAGATAGGAATAAGCATCCTTATTAATAGAAAAAAGTTTCAGAATTTTCAGTTGTGTAAAAAAATCTAAGAAATTAAAATAATTCGTCTTTCAAAAAAGTACGGGAGTAACAGCAGAATGGAGATGATTCCTTAGCCACCACCTGCCACAACCACAACATGGTATTTAAAAAAAATATTCGACAAATAGTCACAATATTTTTTTTCTAAAATACATGTAGTAGACGGTGGTGGCAAAGGTATAATCTCCATTCTGCTGTTACTTCCGTACATTTGTGAACACAAAGTGTAATTTTTTTTAAAACTTTTCACCCAACTGCAAATTCTGAAACTTTTTCTATTAATAAGGGAGCTTATTCCTACCTATAAAAATATTCAGCCAATTTGATTTTTATCAGACATTCCTCCATTGCATTTTTCTGTAACAGCCTTAGACTGAATAATGACTTTAAATTTTGAATTTTAGCTTGAACCCTGTAAATTGATTCATTAAGAAATGATCTAATTAAATAATGTTATTTATTTATTAATCTATGTTAACAGTAACATTCTGGAAAAGATATACTAATTTGTGAATATCGTTCCATCTGATAAAACTGATAGGTAAGTTTTTTGTGCCCATTTTTCTTATTAGTTAAAAGACGTCATTCAACTAATAATGAAAAGTTTACATTATTCATCAAAAGCATGTACTTCAAATAATAGAAGCAAAAGGCAATGCTTCAGTTTTATTCAATCGAGCCATTGACTCAAACATTTTTACAATTTGTATATTAATAAGACCTTAAAAGATTCTTCAAGATATTGATTAATTGTACAACATTATTACCTAATATATATATTTTAATTTGGTTATTTTTTTTATTTCTTCATAATGGATTGTGATGTGAAATACTTTAAGTTCATCCTATATTCTTGTGTTGTGGTTTGTGCAGTAATAAAAAAAAAATTCTATTTCAATATATTATAGACACATTACAAAGTTAATCTTAGGGTCGTGTTGACACAATAATTATCGCTTTATCACTATGAATGATTTATACACTTCTAAGACTTTTTAGACTTCTAAGACTACGAATGATTTGCTCAACATACTGTCAACTTACTTCAATTCTTGGTAGAATGTACTTTGTTCCTGCCTCGATAGGTCCAACCGTTGTAACAAAGACAGTAGTTCCCTCCTTATAACATTTGACGTACTGAGTTCAGTTTTTATTTCCTGGAAAAAATGTGAGAATAAAATGTTATGATATGTGTTAATTGAATATTGGTGTATGGAATTATCTGATTACAGTGAGCCTAGTAGTGTACTAATGGACAATAAGCCAGTTTTTCAATTACTATTTTAGGTAGTGTCCGCCCACCATGACTGGTAGACATCCTTTCTACTTCATTAATATCATACATAATAGTAGGCAGACATAGGCATAATATGAAATTATGATATGATTATTTCTTAACACAATAATTT
The DNA here is from genome assembly GCA_928269145.1 of Agriphila tristella. Taxonomy (NCBI): domain Eukaryota; kingdom Metazoa; phylum Arthropoda; class Insecta; order Lepidoptera; family Crambidae; genus Agriphila; species Agriphila tristella. The sequence continues at coordinate 19,235,817 of OV743431.1, read as the reverse complement.
TATATCATGCCTATGTGTGGCCCGCAGTCTAGCAAACCATAAATAATATAATAAGATGTACCTGTAGTAATTTATTAGTTTCCTGTTGGATACTAATAAAAATGGCTGCGTTGCTTTTTGGTGCAGGACGAGCCAACTTTCTTTGTGCCTTCCTTTTAATTTTTGATGATGTAGATGGTTCATCTTCAAAAATTTCAACATCTATGAATTGAGGTGGAGGAGGTATACTTCCTTCTTTATCTCTTGGAGAAGCGATAGGGTCCTGTAAAGAATAATGAACTGTTATTAAAAGACAGTAATGTCTCACTGTTGGGTGATAATGATCCTGCACACTAGACTAAATTCTTTGGAAAAGAAATCATTGATTTGAAACAAACAACAAAGTATCTACATCCTTGTTTGTAATCTGCACGAGTAAACATGTTCCGATTATATTTATATTCTTACCAATTCACATACACCGACTCCCGTTTCCTCTTCCACCTCAATCCCCGTGGCTGATTCCTGGCCAATAGTACCTAAAATTATTTTAGTTTTTTCGGAGACTTCAGGCACAATCACATGGTTGCCTGTTTGGGCCCCAGCTCGCTTTGCTCGTCCTCCCTCCTCCCTCGCCTTGGCTTTTAAATCGCGCCACGTCTGTAGGTAAATATGACACAGTAAATACCTAGTTAATTTTAAACAATCCATATGAAGCATGAAATTAATAATGGTAGGTAATATAAATAATACTTACATGCTTCCATTGGGCCACACTTTTTTGTGGACCAACTTCAGCCAGCATTTCTGCTAATTTGGCCCATTCTGCCTCATGACGCTGCGGACCGAGAGGGCCAGAAAACTCGCCAGCCGCAAATAAAATATTAGTGGACATATAGTCTACTAATAACTTTATTTGAGCATTGGTACTACGGACACTGAAAAACACGTAAAGTGATCATAAAAATGCACACCAAACACAACACAAACACAATTTATTAACTCATCGTCTATAAAAAGTACTTACATTTTTCTTTTTACACTCATTGCATTTAGAAATAACCGAATAGAAACCAAAAACTTATTTTATTTAACTTAATAAAATTATTATTAAGTGCGGGAGTTTTTTTGACTATTTTTAATCCCAAAATGATAGGCAAAGGATATTTATTTATTTATTTATTTTAGTAGGTACACCAGCAGAACACTTATCAAACAATTACAAAAATAAAAAAATGGTACAGACAAACATAGACTAATAAGTGCCCCATTATAGGTGACACAGCATTTTCGAAAAGTAAAGCAACAAAACAAGCATTTAGAAGGAACAAAAAATTACATAATTATTACTATATTAAAACTAAGAACTTATTATACAGATACTAATTAAGCAAATCAGGCTGCAGTAATTTGACTCATTCGGCTAGGCAGTATCTGACAAGTGTTCTCGTAAGATACGCCCAAAGGTCTCGTAGCTGTTGTGGAAGATGTCTAGACCCGGTAGATCTTTACATGTGAGATTGTAATAGCTGCACATTCGGTGAAGCGGTGCATGAGCACCGACATTTGTTCGGCAAGCTGAAGTACGTAGAAGATTTGTCAAAGGTTTTCTAGGCATGTTATATGGAACCGTTAATGAAATTTTTTCCAAGAGTCGGCTAAAGCCAGGGTGGCCGTGGAAGATCTTGTAAAGAATGTTGAGGTCATGGAGTCTACGCCTATCTCTTAGCGAAATCAGAGCAAAGTGTCGAAGCCGAAGATGATAGGGACATCGATGTGAGAAACCAGATGAAATGTAAGCGAGATGGCGAGTAAACGCTCTTTGCACATTCTCGATTCTTTGAGAATGAACTGTGTACGTTGGACTCCAAGCAGAAGACGCATACTCTAAGTGGCTACGTACAAGCATATTGAATAGGTGTATCTTTGTTTTAATTTGAAAGCCACGAGAGTTACGTTTAATAAAACCAAGCATTTTTGCGCCTTTTTTAATAATGTCATTGAAATGAGAGGTAAATTTTAGCTTGGAGTCTAATATTACACCCAGGTCCCGCACTTCAGCGACTTCCTGAATGGTTTGTCCACTTATGTTGTATGAGGTGGCATGGGGTGATGTTTTTCTTGTAAACTTAATGTGAAAACACTTTTTAGGGTTCATGGCCATACCGTTTTGATTGCACCACTTCAGAACTCTATTTAAGTCATCTTGTAAGAGAGCCGAGTCGCTAGAAGACTCGATACATTTAAAAAGTTTAAGATCGTCAGCGAAAAGTGAAAACTGGCAATGACGGATTATAGCTGAGATATCATTAATAAAAATGGAAAACAATAATGGTCCTAAATGAGAACCCTGGGGCACTCCAGATTCAGCAAAGTAGGTTCTAGATGAAAAACCATTAAGCGCGACAATTTGTGTTCTTCTCTCCAGGTATGATTTGAGCCATGTGAGCAAAGAGCCATGAATTCCACTGTCTTTCAACTTAGCAACCAGCAGTGAATGTGGTACCTTATCAAATGCACTAGAAAAGTCAGTGTAGATTGTGTCTACTTGACGTCTTTCGTCCACACAGCGAGATAAATAAGTAACAAACGACGTCAGATTAGTTTCGGTTGAATGGCCTTTTCTGAAACCATGTTGATGATCGCTGATACAACTTTCCAGGATATGACCATACAGCTTTGTACTGTGATCCATCAGTATTTAATCAGGGGCCTATTTCATAAAATAATGTAAAACTATAGTTATTTACCATAGTAGCAGTTTATTGGGATAGAATTATGTTTTATGTTATTTAAGAAGCTAAAAGCTACAATTAAACTATGTCACAAATCGCGTAAAAAAAGTTATTGAATGAATGGCACTTTTACCGATTCGGTGTTTTCATATGAGAATATGATAGTAATTATTTATTTTGTTCCAATGGTAACACACGTTTGTCGCTGTCGAGATAGCCATGTCGCTAACGGTAATTTACTCAATCTGTGAAGTTGTGCTGCGAAAAGTGACAAGATTTGAGATACGAGAAACCTTGTCGAGTCGCTATCTATGTCACTTCATATAAGTTGTGCTAGCCGTGCTGGCCTCCATATTCGCTCAAGGTCGTGCGATAAGCACCTACCGCTAGCCGTTCGTTCGAACGAACAAGTGAGCAGAGGGGCGCCACACGCCCGCCGCCCTACGAGCGCGGCATCGTATGCATGCTAAGATATTGTCTCTTTATAATAGTAACAATGTCGAAACGACATTACTGTGACGTGTACGGAATTGCGGATGTCAAAATAAAAAAACCCAATAAAAAATGTCGGTTTTCACATTATGATATACGCTACGCAGTTCATTTAAAAGAAGACAACAGTAACGTTGCGTCATTAGAAAAGGTAAGAGCACGCGATAGAAAGAGAGGCAACTACTAGGTGAATATAAACTGTACTGCAGGTCATTGCGCGACCTGAATTGCACTTTATTGTGTCGGAGCAAAAGTAGCTATTTATTTAAATTACTATGCGGCGTGCTGCTTCTGTACTTGTACTATTAGTTATTTTGTGCTAGTACTTATTGTCTTAATAAAAAAGTATTGTCTTATTAAACTGCCTCTGTGGTCTAGTTTTTCGCCCGTCCGTGTAAGACGCAGGAGTCCCGGGTTCGACTCCCAGGGAGGGTACAATTTGTACTCGGTTTGGTTGGTGGTAGGGCTTATTTAAATTCCGCCTGGCTAGCTACCACCATCTTACCTAAGTTTAACGCCATAACAACAATTTAAAAATTGTGTGTTCCGGCAGTAAGAGGTAAGATAGCTAGTTCCTCAATAATGAGGATTCCGGGTGTAGTGCGCTTCCACCTTCGGCCTTATCGTCACTTAACATCAGGTTAGGTGAAGGCCAAGCTTTATATCCCGTTGTGCATAAAAAAGCAGCCCTTTACGAGTTTCTTGCCGGTTCTTCTCGTTACAAGGTCTTAGGCCTCTTGTACACACACGTTTTTTCGCCGTGCGTAGGCACGGTCGTCAGTTTTGTATGGATCACTATGGAAGCTTGTTGACGGGCACAGCGGCGCGACGGCACGGCGCCGCCGCCGTGTGCACCGTGCCTCCCCCTCGGCGCGCCGCGTCTACGCACGGCGTAATTTTAGTCAGTGTTGTATGGCACTCTATGGGAGTGTGTCGACGGCGCCGGACGTTTTCACGTTTTCGAAGCAGATTACCTACATAAGCTTTGTTTTAAGAGGAAAATGGAATGTACCTATCTTGTATACAAGGTGTATGGTAATAGCTTTATAAAGCCGAATATGGTAGATAGGGGCCATCAAACTGAACAAATTTTACTATGGGACCAACTCAGTTGATTCTTGACAAGTGTATGAAATGCGCCAAATTCCTCCCGCTTTTCTAAAATCGGATGTATCCAAAACCTTCTCTTTCTTTTCTCTTCTTTTTTGAGTTTTCTTTATACATAGTATGCAAGGATAATCTTTTTCTTATATGGATTCATGTTCCATGAGAAACGTCTGTAGCTTGGTGCAGAATAGTCTCAACTGAATAGTCCTAACCCCTTTGAGTCCGATAGCCAAAGCGATAGCTAGACTCTATCCGTCCTTGTCATATCATAACACGATGACAAGGACGGACAGTGCACTGACGTCATAAACCAAAGCCAGAGTCAAAGCGATAGAGTTAGGCGGTACGAGGGCTGGCCGTTGTTTCGACCGGTAGCTTTGCCGTGCCATGTACAAGCTTGCACGTTTTCTTAACCGTACGGCGAATACGCCGTACGGCTGATAAAACGTGTCGTATACAAGAGGCCTTAAGCTAAGTTTACGAACTGATGGCGTAGCTTCTTTGACGTTTACACCATAGGTTGAATAAATAATTTTGAACTTAATTATGATAACTTAGAAGTGACAAAAAGTTATTTTTTAAACAAGTGAGCAAAGTTACTTTTTATTGCGTGTCTACTGAGCACAGTGAGTGATTTAAAAGCACGAGACATAAAAACTTGCTCTCGCCTGGAAGATACATTACTTACACCTCTACTAGCGAGAATACTCACAGGGAAATATTTTTTTCACATCCTAATTCAAATCATTCCATAGATTGATATAAATAACGAAAAAATATATGTTTTTATGGATAAGATTATTAATATTTTAGATACAACAATAGTCCAAATACAAAAAGCTTTGTGTCGTGCTGTCCATGACAGTTGACACGACTTTAATGGGATAAATCCTGTATTTATGTATCGCTTTAATTATAACATAGTCATCAATTACAACTTACGACATTCTTGGCGAAGGTGACGGTGTCTTTGTCGGTGACCTTGAAGACGGTCGTTTCGACGCCATCTTTGTTGTCGGCGGGCTCGCTCGCGCTCCGCTCTTCCGCCGCGGAGTTGTCCGCCGACGCCGCTTTAGCGTCCAGCACTGCGGTGTTCAGCCGACGGTACCTTTGCAAGGAGCCTGCATTTTATATTCCGAATAGGGTTTCTTAAGGACGATTAGTGCCCTTACAGTGGCATCCTTATCTTAATTAAATTTATTGCTCGCTACGTACAAAATGTATCGAAATTTCACACGTCCAGATTCAATCTGGACGTGTGAATTTTTAATACACAATGTACTTAGTGACCAATAAATTTAATGAGGGCGCCACTGTGAGAGCTCTAATCGCCTTAAACCGTGGTATAAACTTCACATGATGTTACACTTGGTGCGATATTAGGTGTACACAAACAAACAGTAACGGCCTTAATAAACAAAGAGTAAGTTTACACCAGCCTACTAATTGCCTAATTTCAAAATCCATCGCAATCGCTTTCATTTGACAGAACATTGATACTTCTTTTTGGTACAAATAAAAACTCATCAAAGAAATGCAGCAATGTGTCACATCCATCTGTCAAATGAAAGCGATTGCGATTTTGAAATTAGACAATTAGCACCTGGTCTAACAAAAAATTGTTCTTTAGCAATAGTAGTCCTTACGTTTAACGTCTTAAAGCAATATATTCCTAGGCAAACTTTTTGGTTAAGCTAGATATAACTTACTCTTCGTTTATTAATAAGGTGGTAGAAATGTTCCACAGGAAAGATAAAATAATAAACTACTTTCTCAGCACGGGTACACATTGCAATCAAAGTTTGATTCAGAATTCGGCTTGCGCTAAGGGGAACTGCATAGCTTAGAGTTAATTAAACTATTACAGCAAAAACACTTAGAAATAATATATTTACGACTCATGTTGGAAGCCTGGTGAATATTTTTTATTTACTTTATTGTATATTGGCATACCATACAACAATGGATGACAAATCGAATAAAAGTCAGAACACGGATGAAGAAAAAAATGGATACTATAAAACTTATTTTCAGTGTTTATAACAAAGATTGAAGTTAAAATATCCTTATCCTATAATTACACTTCAAAGAAATTGTTAACACTTGTTTTCACTAAACTTAAGAATCGCTTAATTCCTAACCACAACTCGACCAAATGGGGTGTATCACGCAAAGCTAATCGCAGATGGCGCCAGCGGCGACCTGTACCTTGATTACGTAAAGCTGTTGCTAACAATTCTCGATTGAAATCGATTGAAAGCGCGGTTGCATTGCTGCTTTAGTTAAGATAGTTGTCACATTGGTTCTTACTAAAGCAGCGATGTAACTGCGATTTCTGTCAGAGTTGATTGCAACAAAGTTACAAAATCACCCCCCTTGTCGCTATCAATGGTTTTGATTGGTTAAAATACGTCAGAAATGACATTAGACATTTGAAACATCCAATCAAATTATTTTGGGACTGTCGCTTGTAGCGCCATTAGTTCCTCAGTATCACACCCCATTAAAACTAGCTGTCGTGCTCCTAATTATCTTGATCGAATTGTAGTTCGGCAAAGATTTAGGCGATTCTTAAATTTAGCGAAAACGAGTGTAACTTTTTTAATACGAGCAGTTTTAAACTTAAGTTAAGAGTTACTTACCACTCGTGTTTATCTCTCCCAGTGCGGCCAAATAAATATAAATGGGAATGATAGTCCGCCGACCGCCTCACATGGAGGCTCCATTCACCCTCCGCAGTTCCTTCTAGGCCAGTTTCGGACTCCTGGCCAAAAGAAATTGAACTTTAATCATTTGCATTCATTGCTTATTGTGTGTCCGAGGCTTTATCTCGTAAATTTAAAAAAGTATGTATAGTTTTGACGAACTATGTGGAACAGCGTCGTTTAACCAGTTAGCAACAAAATTCGTGTGCGCGCGTATCGCCCTTGCACGAACTAATCGTATGTAGCGACGGCGCGGCGTGACAAGCGATTTTAATCTTAGGAGTGGTTAAGCGACGTTGTTGCCCATGGTACTTGATAATGAGCGTAAGGTAGTACGTTCGCCGTGAGTTGATCAAGTCTCGGAATAGCGACTATATGAGGCAGTCGTTTTATCACCGCGCGCACTGACTTTTGTGGTACGGGGCATGCAGCTTTTTGCCAAGTTCAGCCCCCCTAGCATGACCACCGGAACGCGATATGATATAACGATTTATCACGTTTAATAGGGAATATGCATCAATTATTTTTTTAAATCTTAATCAAAAGTATGCGTGAGAAAATTAACTGTAATATTTAAAAAAATCTCTTGCGTTTTGTTCTCGTGATATAGTTACTTGAAGTTAGCGCGCAGCAGCACCCGCCGAAAACGCTCCATACAAAACGGTGACGTCACACATCACGTTTCAGGTGTGTTTCGGCGCGTTTAATTTGGAGTTAGCCAATAATCTTCAATTATCTCCCTAAATTTTGCGTTTAAGTACATACGTGTCATACAAAATATTGTTTCTTATTCGATATTCTATCTGACTGTAAAGTGCATTATATCCGAAAATGAAAAAAAAAATCATTATTTTCCCCTGATTTCATCGTGTGATAAAACAAAAATAATACATTTCTTTATTTTTTTTTCCTGTTCCATCATGTTTTTATACGTGTCCGCAGCGATAAGCTCAAATTCATCAAAATCGGTGACTTATGCATATTCCCTATTGTCAAAAGACAATGGATTTTGACAGTTGAGTGTCGATAAAACGCTATATCACGCGATATAATATCGTGTTTCAGTGGTCATGCTAGGCAGGGCCGCTCGGCGCCCGAGTTAGTCGTTGAGTAATAATTAGCGCAATTTGTAATGAGCTAGGAAACCCTGTTTTATTTATTTAATTTATCAAATACCCTTGAGCAATCTTGAATTGAATTAATAATTCTTTTTTGTTACATCATTTGACTTGCGACGTAAAAGTTAATACTGAATTCAAGGGCCTTGATCTAACTAAAAGTGAAGTGGAATTCGTTACGGTTTTCGCACATATGAAAAGTAAAAATATTCCGCGCAAAATAGTAAACAACTTAAATCGCCCAGCCATTTCAATGATTTTAATGTAAATCAGGATCATTATAATTTTCATAATAGCTCATTTTGGCAGGTGGATTCGAAATCACAGTTATTTATAAATTCAGTTCGCAGTAATCGCGCAGCACAGGAAGGGAATTCTACGCGGACGAAGTCGCGGACGGAAGCTGGTTTATTGTATAAATACTCATTTTATAGAAAAATAGAATTAATATAATGAACATAAAGCTCTTACACCAATTAGTTAAAGTAAACACATTATATTCTTATATAATTCGTTCGGATAAAGAAACGATCTGTAAAAGACGGCCATACAATAAGTGTGAGCGCGATAGCATGACCCACCCACATGTATAGCATGCAGCATGACGGTATGTGTGAGCGAGATAGCATGACCGGCAGGCCGCCATTTACAGACTGTTCCTTTATCCGAACGAGTTATATCATCACTCATCACATCAGTCACAAAGTTATTCTTTTTTTTTAATGTTAATTACAGTACGAGGCATATATCTTGAAATCGGGTGGGGATTGCGCGGAACGCGTATTTTGGGCATGCGTAGTGGTGAGGGGCGCGGGCGGTGGGAGAGGGGCGCGCGCTATTGGTCGCTCACAAGAGCACATGCGCGAATTTATCCCCACTCCGTCGAAAAAGCTTCAAGATACATGCCTCGTACTTTATTGAATTTTTAGATTTTAGGCACAATGCTATTTTTTTTATATTAAGATAATTAACATATTAGAAAAAATACTAGAAAACGTCGACTCACCCGTAGCAGCCAAGAATGTTAAGGAATTTTAACAATTTTAAAAATAATCTTGACTTACAGTCTCCTCCAAGAATTCCTTGAGCCTGGACAGTTCAGTCTCGTCTATATCCTCGTCGACGTCCTCCTTGGTGCTGGTGTTGGACTTGGTGATGAGTTCCATCTCCGCGTCGTGGAACAACGGGTCCTCGAACGCTACATTCTTCTCTGATGGACTCTCGCTTGTTTCCAAACATGTTGACAGGCTGTCCGGTTTTTTATCTGTGAATTTCAATAGCAAAGTTTACATTATCATCATATCAGCCTCATGACACCCACTGGGTATAGGTGTCCCCCAAGGATCTACACGACGATCGGTCCTGCGCTGCCCGCATTCAGCGGCTTCCCGCAACCTTCACCAGATCGTCGGTCCGACTTGTCGGGGGTCAATAATAATAATCATTTGGTTCCCGCAGTGGGGTGGTTCCACTCATGATCATTATTACAAGCAACTTTGACTATGGTGCTAACTCTGATATTGTGAAAAAAAAACAACTGTTCCATACAAAAGCGCAATACCTACTCGACCTTATTGTATGGAACAACAGATTTTCAGTAGTAGAATTTCCACGGTAATGGAATACCAATGGTTATAACACCGAGGTACCTAGGTATGTCAATTTATGTTTTGATGTACTAGGGTGACTCAATAAGTACCTAGCCTCACCGACCTTTGGCGTTGCTGTTACAAAAGGGTTTTACTATCATGCAGTACATCCTTTTTGAAGCCTACTGTCAAAGTTTCTGTCAATTCCGTTCATTTGTTTTGTTTTAATAGCCTCTGGAAGCGACCGTGTCGGTCGATTTTACAAAAAATGGAAAAAGAGCAATATCGTTCGGTGATTCGATTCTTATTTTTGGAAGGGAAAACGCGCAGCAAATTCAAATACCGCTTCGATGATGTGTACGGTGACTCTTCTCTTTCGATGGCTACCATCAAGAGTTGGTTTTTTCGTGGCCGCACGTCGGTTTTTGATGACCCACACCCAGGTGCCCGAAAATGGTGATGGCCACTGTTTTCTGGGATTCACAAGGTGTGATGCACATCGATTACCTCGAGAAGGGTAAATCAATCATGGGGCTCTACTATGCCGAGTTATTGGGCCGATTTGACCCCAAATTGAAGAAAAAATGACCCCATTTGGTGAAGAAAAAAGTGCTGTTTCACCACGATAATGCACCTGATCACACTTCCGCCGTCGTCATGGTCAAATTGGGCTACGAATTGCTGCCCCATCCACCGTATTCTCCAGATTTGGCCTTCTGCTACTTCCTTTTGTTTCCTTACCTGAAAAAGTCACTCGCCGGGAATAGATTTGAATCGAATGACGATGTCGTCGCCGCCATAGAGGCCTATTTTGCAGACCTCGGGAAAACGTATTTTTTGGACGGATTGAAAAAGTTTGGGTATCGCTGGGCCAAGTGTATAACCCTATAAGGAGCCTATATTGAAAAATAAATCGCCACTTTTACAAAATTTTCGTATTTTTTTTGTAGGCTAAGTATTTATTGAACCACCCTCGTATTATACGTTGAACATAAATGTAATAAGCTTTTGCGAAATATCTTCATCAAATAATAGGCAAAACACAAACATTTCACATCTCAGTCACTGATTCGGTAATAGGGATACTTAATTTGTTTTATAAACATGTATACATGTTTTTAAAGTTGTTGCAAAGTTTGTCCTCTAAGTAAAACGTATAGCTATGCGTATATATACTCTAACGCAAATAAAACATTGCAGGTGCTTAGGACATCAAAAAGAATGGAGCCCAAAAAACGCAGACCTACTGCAGCGTTTCCCAAATGGTGGGCCACAACTTGGCACCGGAATACGAAAATAAAATACCGGGTCGCAACAGTCATAAACTTTCATGATTTTTATATACCTATGCTAGTGCATAGTGGAGGGTTAAAAAAAGGTGGTGGGTCACGATGGGGAAACCATAAAATAACTGGGCCATGGCATAGTAGTTTGGGAAAAGCTGCATTACTGCATTAGGGCCTTGGACGAATCAACCACTGGACGCGAAATGACATCCATATTCGCCTTTACCCCTTAGCCACTTACTGTGACCGATAGCCTCAGTAAACGATATCGCGTTGTCAGTGTGATGCTAGAGCTCGTGGCGAAACATTGGTACAAAAATGGGCAAAATGCTCCGTATTGTTCAGCAAAAAAAATAGCGGGCAATCTAGAAATGTTTCTTTTCACACGTAAGCACAATTTCAACCTATTATAGTAGCTATTTTTCGTAAAATAAATAAAATTTGGTGTGTAAACAAAGTAGGGTGAGCTAGCCGGTTTGCCGGCCCCCTATGGTTTTCGGCCATTTCGGAAATATAACCAGGGGGGCTTTTCTATTCATCCGCTAACTTAAAGCTTGAAAATAAACAATTAAACGAACAAGTAACACGTCGCAAGTAGACATTGTAGTATAGTATGGAAGTGTCAGGCCTCCAACACGCAATTTTAGGGTTTATGGCTTATTTTTAATCGTTAAGTTAGCGAACGAATAGAAAAGTGGCCATTTGAGTAGGGGGGCAGGCCTCCTTCTCTTGCTCAAGGTCGCGCGGACAAGGACTTTAACAATTTATTAATTAAGTTTAATTAACAATAATTAAGTTTTTAATGGTAGTATCGTGTGGAATGCATATGTATGGAATTTTTCATTTACCTACGACACTACTGGGCCGGTAGTGTAGAAGGGAAAAAAATACCCGCGACACTACCAGTGGTGCGCCTTGGTAGTGTCGTGGGGAAGAAGGGCGAAAATTGAACAGGGTAGGTGTGTCGTTAAAAGTAGCAAAAATGTGCATGTGAGTTATTTGGAACGTAAGTTACAATAGTGTTTACCAGAGTATCCACTGTTAAAGTCCAAATAAATTCCCTGACTTTTCCCTGACTTTCCCTGACCATTTTTTCAAAGAACAATGGCGAAATAATTGTTGAGTTAATTATTCGTTCACGTTCGTTCACGTTTTTGTTTTCGTTTTGAGATTTTTACTCACAAAGAAAATAATACCGAAATAATAAAAATTTCACAACCAACGAATTTGAAAGAAAAATGTCAGTTGTCAAACGCGTTTTTTTGGCCAATTTATGTACAAACTTTGAATACTTTTCAAAACAAAACTTAACCATTCGGTCATCCCATTCATTTTTTAACTTTATTATTGGCAACAATGTTTAGGGCTCTGATTAGTTAAAGTTTTTAGCCTAAAGTAGTTTGATGCAACAAACTAATGAAATCAATATTTTAATGATTTCATTAGCTATAAAGTGGCATTAGCTAAAGAAGATTTAAAGTGAAGCTTCTTGCAATTGAGTGTGAGTATGGTAAATTAGTTTTAGTACTGTTTAACTTAAACGCGTAAAGTTTTCGGTGTGATACATTTATTATGTGGTTGGCCGGGTAACTAAATGCATTTTTGGGAGGTCAACTAATGTATGAGTTTCACAATCCATAATATTTGGCCGGCAATTATGGCCGGAAACCGGCTAAATCACCCTATAATATTGTCATTATTTGACAAGTTAATCCCCCCTCACCCCGCAAAAATTGGTCGATCGTGATTTTATACATTTTTCTTACGTTACGTGTCCAGTGGTTAATTCGTCCAAGATTAGGGCCTATCTCGCTAGGACACCATGGCGGCACTACTAGCGGGTGATTAGTTTGCCGCCGCCAAATTGGTTGTGCAACCGAGCGGACACAATTTTAGGTACCCTCCATACATCATGCTTACAAAATATGATGTTGTTTTGATGTCATTTTAACATTTCATTCCACTGGAAAGGGTACCTTATGGCAGGGCTTTATAACGTTACCAATTAACAGTAAAAATAACGTTACGTATATAACGTTTATTTTCAATATGATACCTTGATAAGGTTTTTTTTTTTAACGATACCTAGATTACTTAGTAACATAAGGGAACGTACCCATACTACGTGACCCTTTCCGGGGGGGGAAGGAGGTCTTTAAAATACCACGCTTGGTCACAGGGGGGGGGAGGGGGCCTATGTTTTGTCACGTAGGAAATTTGGTTCTTTTTTTCAAGCTGTATTCAAAATTGGCACGCAGTGAAATTTTTTTTCCTCTTGATACATTTTTTCACTTGTAATTGTATGTAAAATTATAGTACACACTCTTGGTATTACGTGGCAAGCGCCTTACTAATAAAAAGACAAAAATAAGCAATATTTTTTTAGATTTCTGTTAAAAATGAGGTAAAACCATTATCTATGAAATACTACGTGAAAATCAGGGGGGGGGGGTCTTGGAATATACTACGGGTGGTCACCAAGGGGGGGAGGGGGGTCAAAAATTGAAAAAAATGGGTCACGTAGTATGGGTACGTTCCCTAACATTAATTTAACGTTATTTTAAGGTGGATAACGTTAAAAAATAACGTTATTTTAATGGTAATTTTATAAGTATTGCGTATTGTAGGTAGGTCCTCTACTACCTAGTACCTACCGCAAAGACTGATCACTTTACGGCGGCGTCAACGTCAATTACACATTGCTTTTAAATATTTTTATACAATAACATAATAACGTTATCAAGGAACGAAAAATTAACGATAAATTCTGTTTTACCGTTATCAATTTTACCGTAATTAATGTCCAGTTTTAACGTTATATTTTTTAACGTTACTAATTTTTAACGGTATTTGAAGCCCTGCCTTATGGTGTAATAAGGTGTACATCATATTTTGTAAGCATAATTGCATAGCAGTATAGATTTTGTTGGTAGCGCGACCGGCGCGCGCCGCCAATGGTGTGCTCGTGAGATTATAGCTCTATTTAGCCTTGCATGAAGTGTAGTATTAACAGTTGTAACTAAAAACTAGGATCGTGATAAACGATATTGAATTCGCGACAAAATCGCCGTGTATAACATGTTAAATGCCTTATCGTGGTAGCAAAAATAAATCTAAGTATTTGGAATAGCAAGCCAGCGAATAAAGATACTTACATTTATAAAAACAATAACTGTGCAAAGTAAAAATTTATGGGCTTGACGTATGTTTTCACTACCCGTATGTTTTTGAAATGTCAAATCCATACATTTTAACTTGGCAAAGATCGGCTACGCTTTTTTAAATTTAACTCTTTCGAGTGTACTGGTAAGGAAGGGATAAATTTTGAATTTTGAAAAATTTTAAAGAAATTACTGAACGTTATAGGTATATAAACATCAAATACCAAAGCAAAATATCCAAGAAAAATCCAAATATCCTAGAAGTTTATTTTATATTGTGTTACAAGTTACAATACTATTATATTCGCTCGCATACTGCAAAAGGGTACATGAATTATTAATCATGTACCCTATAGTCAGAAGGTTGGATATTTAATCCTGTTCCTTTGTTATTATAAGTTTTAGCTCTGTTATTGTTATTAATCTCTAGCAAATTAACAAAAATATAATACCATCTACCAAAAAGTATTTTGAGTATGAATTTGATTTTAAATAAAACAATTATATTAATTATAAATTCACTATAAATTACTACTTAATGAATCATTGGATAATAAGTTGCCTGTATGGTGTACCTCAGAAATAGCTGAAACATTGATTGCATTCTAGCAGACCAATCGCTAAGTCATCTATCACCACCACAGTATACATTTTAACCATGGAAAGTAATTTGTTTTACAGTTCAATTTCATAATTTTTTTGGTTTAACTTTAAATGTACTCTATGGCGATCGAGGACTCAGCTATTAGTCCGTTGGAATGCACTCATTTAGTACTAAAGTCCATTCCACGAAACGAGATCCCAAAGAAAATCGGTCCGCGTGCGCCCATTGGTGAAAGCGCGTGACCTTCAATAGCCTAGCCTATAGCCTGTCTCTAGCCGCGCGCATTGGCCAATGAGCTGCGAGTATTTTGTTCCCTAGGAGAACTTCGTAGAACGGAGTATAATTATGCCACTCCTTATGAAATACTGATAAAATAGGTGCACACAAGTACTGCAGCATGCGTCTACGTAATTTGAGCGCCATATCATAGGTATCTTATCACTAAAGCTTACGTGATAGGTGAAGTATGTGAGCATTCAAAATACGAACCTCTATGCATTTTTCTAACAAGCCTGTGCCGAAGCCCTTCTTTACCTGTTTCTCCGTCGGAGTGCGAAATACTGTGGAAGTAAACATTGTGTTATTATTATAATACTTTTTTAAATTTGAGATTTTTGCATTCACAATACTATTTTAATACAATAAGTACTAAATAATATTACTAGAAAAAATACGACTCGCACCAGACCAATTCTCGGACGGGAATCGAACCCGCGACCTTTGGATATCCGGTCCAATGCTCTGACCGCTGAGTTACCGAGTCAGTATTTTTTCTAATAATATTATTTAGTATTATATAAAAATAGCAATGTGAATGCAAAAATCTCGAATTTAAAAATTGTATAGCTTTTTCATCTTTATCAGTTGTCAAAATATCTGGAAAGATATTTCAATAACGTCGAGGTAATTCGTCACATTGGTGAAATAACGCTGGCTTACAGCGTAAGAGTGAGATATACTAGAAGAAATTCGACGATGCCACTAGAGACTCGGTAGCTCAGCGGTCAGAGCATTGGACCGGATATCTAAAGGTCGCGGGTTCAATTCCCGTCCGAGAATTGATCTGGTGTGAGTCGTATTTTTTCTAGTAATATTAGTTAGTATTATAATACATTTCGAAAAATACATTTTCACAAATAATAATATTTATGTTATGCCCCTTAATTACTTTCTCAAAGAGATGTTTGAACGTCACGTCAATTAACTTTAATGATCAAGCTCAATTTGTATGATCAATTTGGCCATATTTAGCCATACAAATGAACTACTAAATAAAATATATTTGGACAACTAGTTCCTACTATTGTAAGTAACAAATTAATCATCCATCACACATTATCCTACTAATGTGTGATGGATGATTAGATGACGACGACCGCTAGTTACAATATAAAGCAGGGATCAAATGTTTATATCACATAATATCCTTCTGTAAGGATTTAAAATCGTAGCGAGCAGCTGACTGCTACTAATATCACAGAATATATAATAGTACTAAACGTACAGGAGCTCATCTGCGCGAGGACAATCAAATAATAAGTTACTCTCGGTATACGGCAATTAAGTACAATTTCAAATTGCATAGCGCTGCGTGCCATTGATTATAAGCAAATCCGGAGCGCTTCTCTTTCTGTCACGTAGCTCTGTCTCAACCGACACGTGACATACCTCGTGCGTTGGCTCGACCGAGTCAGCCGCGAGCAGTAGGCTAAGTTTAAGCGCGGAAACACTGAAAATATATTTTTCAATGTTTCTGTTATGCTGTAACATATTTTTTTCTACTATTTTACAAATTATGTTATACTGTCAAAAGTATAATTTACCCATAAGGACTATAATGTGAATGAAGCGAAAGAAGTGTGCAAGGATCGTAGCAGGTGGCGATCCATAATCTCTGCCTACCCCCATGGGAAACAGGCGTGAGTGTATGTATGTATGTATGTATAATGTACGGGGTAAAGAATGCTGCAAATTGTACAAAGCGATTAAAGTTAAAAATGTACAACTGAAGTGACTAACTTCAGAGTGTTTACAGTACAAAACGACGTATTTTTATCTGTAAAATTTTCTCTTTGCCATACATTCTTGAGTGAAGTTGTAACGGTCATTGTCTATTGTAAATTTAATCGCATTATAGTAACCTTGAACTTATTTGTATTGGTTCATCGACATTGTTAATTAATAAATAAGTACGTGTTTTTTACTTCCTTATTGATAAATGATAATTTGAGTTGAAAACCATAATTAAAATTATACTGTTATATGTTGCGAATTATTACAATAGTGTAATGCCAAGCTACATACCCATTAAGGAAGAAGAGAAATGGTAATTTTTTGTTTGCACCGCTAGAATAATTTATGGCGTAAACAGTATGTTTCACCCAGAGCAGGACTATTGACCAATTGACCTCATAACACTAGCTCGGACGTGGCAATTATTCTATACAAGGGCAGGAAGAACTGACCTAAATATAATGATGGGTCATGAACTGCATGAAAAGCTGAGTTTATTCGATGCCTAATGCGTAGAATGGCACCGGAGCCGGACTGGAGCCGGACCAAAGTTCGACCGGAGCAAAACAGAGACACTGCGCTGTCTCCGTTGCCATAGTAAAACCGCGTAACAAATATGTGTGTAAAAGGGGAGATTTAAATAGTTGCGATTATCGTCGATTGTGCAGTTACGAATTAAATATTCGTTTCCCCTCTGTGTGCCCTTGCACACAGAGGGGAAGATTCCACGAGGCCGCTCTCAGACTCGTTGGATCGACCTCATCAAGAAAACTACGCAGTCGACCGCAGTCAGTACAGCGTTTTCGCAACGCCGAAAATCGGCAAAAATGGAGAGACATCGCCCGTCGTGCGGCCGCCCTCGGAGCGAGTGGCGACGGCGAGCCGCCACCCTGTCCATCGACAGCCACGACGCATTGATAGCCATTCAGAAAACTGGCAAGTTTTAAGAGGATGTAACAAGGGCAGGTAGAGGGAACTATACTTCCCAGCGAATTCCACATACCTTTTTTCCCGTCTCCTCCACACGAATTTCCGTTTCTTCTCCGGGCTGGTGTTAGTCTCCGCGCTCTCGACTTCCGGCGTCTCTTTGCCCTTCTTACTGGCCGCAGCTTCCGAAAGTTTCTTTTCCGCCTCCATAGTTTCTTTTTCTAGTACCTGGATACTTTCGCTTTCGTTCAATATGACGCAGATGGGATACTTTTTGCTCCATTGTCTATAGAAAACAAAATAAACTTATATTATTTTTAATTTCGAGATTATTGCATTCAAATGCTATTTTATACAATACTAAATAAAATAATATACTTACTAGAAAAAATATGACTCGCACCATATCAATTCTAGTCACTAGTACCTACGAGTGATTTGGTAGTTCAGCGGTTTGAGGATTAAGTAGAATTATTTAATAATCTGTAGCATTGGACCAGATTAAAAATTTATCTGGTGCGAGTCGTATTTTTCTGGTATATTATTTAGTATTGTATAAATTTATTAAAGTATGAGAAGGTCAACTGAAAGGGACACCTTCAGAATCCATGAATACGATAGATATAGTTACGATCGCGTTGGGCCAAAAATGAAAGGCTTAAATCACGTCAAAGATAGGTAGGTTATACAATAACAAGATGCACTATAATCCTTACTTTAATATTATAAATGCAAAAGTCAGTTTGTTTGTGAGTTTGTTACGCCTTCAAGTCTTAACTACTCATCCAATCATCATGAAATTTTGCATGTACACGTTGTAAGGGGTACAGAAAAGGTCATAGGGTACGTTTCATCTAGAAAAATGTACTGTTCAAGAGGGATAGAGATATAACTGTCCAAGCAGACGAAATCGCGGGCGGCCGCTAGTAGTATAAAATACTGCAATTTTTACATAAATGAAATACAATTTTTGTAAAGAACTACAAAAATAGCACTTAATTTATTCGTATTGCACTTTTGTACAATGCTTTCTTTTTCCAATCAAAATCAATTTGTGTCTGGAGTTTAGGCTGATTACAAAAACGTATTTATGTTAGACCGAAACTATACTATTGATTCGGAAATGCAAACAAGACCTTGTACTGAGAAGAAGCAGCTCAATAGTTTATTTATGTCGATGTATTAATTATGTTGGTCAAAACATAGATTTACGATTACAAGACTTCTATTTTCATTACGAGTAGCCGACAGGCACTTTGACATGTTAAATAAACATACGTGTAATATGTCTGTCCCTATGTCCGTGAGCCCGCGACGGTATTGCCTACGTCATATGACATCACGATGAAATGCATGGCACACGTTTGGAAAAGTTGTGCTGAGCGAGGATCAGAAGATTATCGCAAATAAAATTGGCCGGAAGCTTGAGAAAATCTTCCACTTCCGATCAAAATTTTAAGATTATATTTACGTCATGTGACATCAGTAAGAGACCCGTGTCATCATTTAGTTTTCAATCGTTGAGAGAGTAAACATAAGTCTGTCAGTTCTGAAATGGCCGATTACCTTAAACTTAAAATTTTTGTCTTTTTGTCATGTCTTCCGGCCAATTTTATTTGCATTAATCTTCTGATCATCGCTCAGCACAACTTTTCCGACCGTGTGTCATGCATTTCATCGTGATGTCATATGACGTAGGCAATACTGTCGCGGGCTCACGGACTATAACAGAATGAATGGCTAAACCAGAATATGGTAGCTAGGGACCATCAAACTGATCAAATTTTACTATGGGATCAACTCTGAAATCGCGAAAACAATATTTTCATATTTACGTTATTAATTTTTGTATGAAACAGCTGATTTTTTCGCTATTTCAGAGTTGGTTCCATCGTAAAAGTTGTTCAGTTTGATGGTCTCTATCTACCATATTCTGGTTTAGCTATTAATTATGTTACACGTTGTATTTGATTAAATCAAATTTATTTAGATGTAAGTAACCAAATAATAGGAATGAAATGACATCAATAAACAATTCTTCAAATGAGATATAGATTTTCAGTAAAAACCTAAATATAATTTCTAAGAGATAAAACGCCAGCATGCACCAGGAACCGAACAAGTACTTTTTCGTCGCGTGGGCGGTCGTTGGCCTATTTGTTTTCGGTTCAATGGTTTTCGTGCACGAGGCTTTAGCTTTAGCAGAGACTGGTAGACCTTGTGAAATCTTTGTGCGACGGCCTTAGCTCACAGTCAAATATAATTAACTATAATACAAGTCAGTAATCCTTACTTCCTTACCAATATTATAAATGCGAAAGTCCGTTTGTTTGTTTGTTACGCCTTCACGTCTTAATTACTGAACCGCTCATTATGAAATTTTACATACACGTTGTCAGGGGTACCGAGAGACATAGGGTACCTTTCATCCCAAAAAAAAAGTTCCCGAGGGATAGCAAAAAGTTTCGGTTTCCATGCAGACGAAGTCGCGGGCGGCCGCTAGTAATCGAAATAAACGTAAACTTATTTGAATCATTCATAGACAATTATTATTACTTTAAATACCTTTTTATCACTAACACCGCAGCTGAGTCATGCAAAATATTTGTGCCATCATTCACAACTATATTAACAGTTCCTAATACCATATGATATGGGTACAAACATGAGAGCGATTAGTTTGTATGTCGAAATTCGAATACTGCTCAATAAGTACTTATCTATTGCTATAAAAACTGATTGAATTGTAAACGAGGAACTATTCATAATGAAAAACTTTTTAAAAGTAATATTTTTTTACCTTCTCTTGACCAGTCCTTTCGGTAGCAGTATGACTCGTGCGCCAGTCAAATTATAAAGACGATGTTGGTAAAATATTACATTTTCTATTTTCTCATCCCATAGAGCTCTTTTACCTACTTTAGTTATCGTGTATGATATTCTTAAATTGCAACCTGTTAATTAAGAACACTTATTGTTAGTTAGAGTATTTAAAGTGCCTTTACATAGCCAAATTATTCTAAGGAAAAATAGTATTATAGTGATAAAATAGGGAAATTATTGGTAGGAAACCGATAACAAGTCACATGATAAATTATTTAGTTTCAAGTAGGTATTATATTATTTGTGGTATCACAAAAATAATTAATTAAACTAGGTAATTTAATTAGGCATTATACCGAGCAGTGTCTCGTTTATGATGAAATAACTTAAAAGTAAATTAATGAGTATACCTTCTAGTTTCATAAAGGCTGTTGTCGTTTGATTGATATGATAGGTAAAGGGATCGTAATCTGGATACCTATAGTGATTTATCCAGCCCTAAAACAGAAAAGCATAATAAATTTCACACATACCTAATTTTTTTCTTCCTCTCATAAACAAAAATTAAGGAATGAAGGCATACAAACCTCATATTTCTTCATTGGCGTGTGTTCCTGCACTGAGGGTATCGTGTATGTAGGGGGGATGATACTGCTGCGTTTCATGTGAAGAAACGGCGTTTTATGAGGCTCGACATCACTGAAGAAATTCTCTAACACCCAAGCCTTTGACATGCTAGCTAAGTAGAAAACCCATACACCTAACAAAAACCCATTCCATGAGTTCGAGTTTGGAAACATGATATAGTTCAAAAATACCACAAACGTTATAAAGTACAGTGTGAAATTTAAAAATTTTGTTTTAGGTTTTTCAGGGTTAGGTGGCTGATTTAGATGATTTTTACTAGGGGGTAATCCAAAATTGTTTTGTAATATTGGCTGAGGAGTTGGAGGGGAATCTATGGGCTTGTTCTTGTCATGAAACTCTGTTTCGACATTTGTGACATCTCCAAAACCATCTAAATTGTCTTCAAGAGCTTCCACTCCCGATTCAACATCCAACATACTACTGTCATTTTGGTAATCTTTAGACATATCTGCCGAGTCACTGTGAACTAAAATACATATTTAGTAGAAAACAATATAACAATGGATAATACATTTTAATAGATGCGACTGGTGACTTTGTACCTATATTTTTGTGTGTGTCTTCACTTGAATCTGAATGGTTTTTATTTTCTGCAGTAAATTCCCGTTCAGTGCCTTTTGCCGTTAGAGGCTGCGTTACTTCAGACAAATTTTGAATGCTACTGTCCAATGATGATACCTGTTATAAATAATCACATGTATTGATTCCTTAAAGTGATCAATGTTCTCAAGTTTAACCTTTGATAATTATTTCTACCACTTTCACTCAGACAAAAATATTTAGGGATCAATGACATTGACCGTTTCCTTCTTCCTGTAAAATTAAGGAAACTTTGATATACAGCAGGGGTGGCCAAACTTAGGCCTGGTGAGCTCTACTTGTTTTAAAAAAAACTGCAAGGTAGAGTTTAGATGTCTTTAAGTTGTTTAATATTAAATGTATTTTTTTCATATTTAACTCCCGTGGGCTACCTAAATCGCCTTTGCAGTCGACCTCTTGGCCATCCCTGATATACAGTATTTAAAAATTGATTTTGCACTATTACCAACAATGTTACATATCACTTTAACATTGTCCTTAGAATATCTTACCTGGTTATCGGTATCACCAATACTTTGCTGATCTAAATCTTTTACAGCTGAGTTTTCTTCAGAATCTGATGTAGAATTTTCTCTTGGCACAGATTTTTCTTTTGTTTCTGTGTGAAGGAAGTAAAAATGTATTTGGATTTCTTTTGCCACCAATAGATAAAGGCTTATGTTTATGACCACTTTACTAACCTAACCCAGAATTAGTATAATGCTCACCATATTCATCTTGGGTGGTTAAGAATTTGGTGAGAATTTATTAATTTTGGAGAACAAAATTATTTTATTTTTGGTAAGCTAAAGTATTAATTCCAATAAATAAAAATGAAGGAATGTGTGTTCTACTGAAATAATGAGATGTAAAACCAATACTCTTCTATATGACATTGATTAATTTCATTCTGTTTTTCCAAAGGCGTGGTTAGGGATTCCCCTTTTGCATTATTCATTTTCAGCTTTAATTATACAAAATGAGCACAAATGTAATAAATTGATTGAATGTTATCTTAATTCATTAATGTCCATGCGGCTGCATGCAGCCGAAAAACAAAAAATCTATTGTGTCTCATTTTCCGGGGCTTGAAGTGTTAACATGGGCTAAGACTAGTGACTGAGTTATTGTAGTAAGTTGCAAGGTAATAAGATCTCTCATTTCACTACTGTTTATTACTAATCGTAATACAATAACAAAAATGACTATAAATTAGTAAGAAAGTTAGTGAAACTTAAAAAAGTAGCTATTACCTTCCAAAGATCTTGTCTTCATGTCCTCAACAGCTTGTGCTATTTTAAATTTGAAGTCATGGAATATTTTCCAAGTTTCATTCGGTTCCTTCACATCAACTTCAGATGTGCTTCTTTTCCCCAACCTGTTCAGGTAGTCCTTCATGGGGGATGAAGATGCTTCTTTAGGAGTAACACTCTTAGCCTCATCAATGACTTTAGTCTCTGACCCTTTAGCATCTTCAACTTTTTCAACTTGTTTGTCACGAATTGATTTAAAGTACTTATCAATTATGGATGTTTTGTCACCTTTTTTAGGGCTAGCAGTCTCACTTTGGGTACTCACAGGAGGATCACATTGGGGTGTAGGTGGATCATCATCACATGCATTAAATAATTCTTCTAGCTCCTCATTATTAGCGTTATACCTAAAGGACAATGATGTGTTCGGTGATTTTCCTGAAAGGAACAATGACTATGAATACTTACTATACTAAACGGAGAGCACAATATCAACAAGTAACATACTCATTGCAAGTATCAATATCACTCTTGAAATATATACAAAGGACTTCTAGAACTCAGTTGCAATAACAGATACTTCAGCAACGTAAATCAAATACAAAGTACGCACACAAAGACCAAAGACTATGATTGTTGTGATAACTTATCAATATATTGTCAAAGTGAAGAACATCTTTTCCCTGTCTAATGATCAAATAATGATTAGTAAGCGATAAAAGCCTGCTTGATAAACTATCTGCTAATAAGAAGCGCTTAATATGAAGTGAATGTGTCCTTTATTTTTAAAAAAAATACCAAACATGATAGACATAGATTTATAATTTAAATTATTTTTTTACTTACCAGGACCGGAAACCTCCATTTTATAGTATTAAAACCACCTTAATTTTTCATGAATAAACAAAACAAATGGCTCTTCATACCAGTAATAAAACATTCGGGGACTTTTTAGGATAGGATTTTTATGAATCTCTCTCCTCGACAGTTTGACAACTACTTTTGTTTGACACTTTTGCTGCTTTGATTTCAGTGTTGCCAACGACTCGACAAGCTCTCCACCAGAATCAACTCCTAAAACAACCAGCACGCGTAGCATGAGCAAACGGCACCCTGATTATCTAAAAAGAAACTATTTAGCGACCGGTTGCATTTGACATACATTGCCACTTTTCTTTGGTATGTTTTTTTTAACCCAAAAAGAACTAGCAATGGATCACGATCATCTGTGAACTGCAACCAGTCGCTAGGTGGTTTTTAATTAGATAATCAGCCCGCGTGACTCTTGTCTTTGTCTACGAAGACTTGTCGTCTCGACCCTCTAGGGCCGCGTTCCGAATCACGCTCACAGCGCTGTGAGCGCGAATCCGACCAAATTAAAAAGTCACAAAATATTACACAAATAGGGTATTTGTGTACCTACCTAATTTAATGGATTATACGCTAACAGCGCTGTTGGCGTGATTTGGAACGCGGGGTAGATTGCTGAGCACAGTGGTGGGACTCGCTCTCAGAATTTTACAACCTTTTTATGTCTTTTAATACAAATATGAGTGTTAAAATATAATATTTTTATTTCAACATCAATAAACGTCGAAATTATCTGAAATGATTCAAAATGATTTAGTTTAAACATGATACTTATTTTTTTATAAGTAATAAGATAAAGAGACACTCACAAAAGCTTTCACTTCCGTAGACAAAACTCCATAGAGTAAGATAAAAACAAAGCTCTCTCGAGCTCGAGAAGAATAATGTTGCCACTAGTAAATATTTATAATTATTTCCATCATTTCTCTTAAAGGGCGTTCCTTTCTATACGTTTCACGACGC
The DNA here is from genome assembly GCA_928269145.1 of Agriphila tristella. Classification (NCBI taxonomy): domain Eukaryota; kingdom Metazoa; phylum Arthropoda; class Insecta; order Lepidoptera; family Crambidae; genus Agriphila; species Agriphila tristella. Next base: position 19,210,965 of record OV743431.1, on the reverse strand, counting down.
AAAACTCTTAAAACCGTGTTAAATATAGCCGTATGGATATAGTTCGTTTGCCTTCCTTTTAATGAGAGATTTTTGAAAAGATGACACAGACCAACGCACTTGTTAATTTAATAATAAATATTGAAATCAATGTATGAAAATAATTTTAATTTACGTTTTTAAGTAAATAAATTAAAATTAAGTAAAATAAAAGTAAAAAAAATACTGAAGGGAAAAAAGTGTAATATTAGGAAACAATATTATTGAATGGGTAGGTACCTTTTTACAATAAATTATTTATTGTATTATTTTAATTTATTAAATTTATGAAAAAATTTAAGAATAAAAAATACTTATTCGTTATTTACTACTAGTAAATATTTATTATATTTCTTTTTTTATAAATTTTATAATAAAAAAGAATTACTTAAATACAATTTTTCATTTGTTTTCTTTCCGGACAGCTGTTTTTTTCGTTTGTGCTGTAACTTCTCTTCTTACCTTAATAAAATATAAACACGGACAACTTAGATTTATTTTTATTGCGAAATTAAAAACTCAGAAAAAAAAAATCGACAAATCTTTCTCGACCACTCGAAGGGTGGTAGACAAATTTCTCCCACTCAACTGTCAAATTAATGTCAGTTGAAGACAAAAGCTCGTGTTTGTCGACTTTTGACATTAGGCCACGACAAAGAACAATGCGAGTCTACGGTTGTAAAATGCGAGCATGAGTATCTCGATCTCAACCCGACAAAAGTGACATTTCGGTGTAGACAAGCCATTGTTCTGTGAGTCGAATCTTATCTCGATGTTGGTCATGCTACGCGTGCAGCACGCGTAGCATGAGCAAAGCAAACGGGACTCTTGTCTACGAAGACTTGTCGTCTCGACCTTCTAGATTGCTGCACGCGTAGCATGACCAACATCGAGATAAGATTCGACTCACAGAACAATGGCTTGTCTACACCGAAATGTCACTTTTGTCGGGTTGAGATCGAGATACTCATGCTCCATAGACTTATTATAATATAATATAATATAATATAATATAATATAATATAATAGTTTTATTTGACATAATCTTTAGTACAAATTCCTATGAAGACTCTGACACCCAAACTAGGCTAAATGCCTGTATCTCAGGAGTCAGTGGCTTCTCCCAATTAAAAATACAACAACTGTCATGTCAATACAAGAAAGCCTAATGATTTTAAGTAGTTTAAGTATGCACGTATAATAAATATATATAAATATGTAAATAATATATATATATAGAAATAAGTATCTCACAAAGTATGTTAGTATAAGTAATAATATGTATTGTATTTATAAAGCTTAAGTTTTTAGCCCATTATTGTAAACAAATCTTCCGTTTCTTCATAGTTTAATGATAAAAGCCAAGTTTTAACAACAATCTTACATTCGTGAGATGGAAGAGGGTAGAAATTTAATATTTTATTTATTTTATTATAGAGGTAAACTGATAGATGTGCACGTTGTCGCCTTGCAAAGGCAGTACGGTACTGTAAAGGAGAAAGTACGTTTGGTGTAAGACGTTTATTACGGCAAAGCACCGGGTCATAGGGGGTTATGGCATGTTGTCGAGTTATAATATTATAAACGAATAACTGCCTGATAGTGAGTAGTTCACACTGTTGGTATAGAAGCTTAGTTGGGAATCTATAAGGTTTAAAACTCATTACTTTTAGTAGAGACCTTTGAGCCCTTTCGAGCTGTATTAGATAAGTCTTACAAGCACCCCCCCACACACCCACACAATATCCGATCACTGATTGAGCCAGGGCAAAGTATACAGAGCGTAACAGCTCAAATTCGGCAGCATGTCGTAGCCTTTTGAACGTCCAGATTAATTTGCGTGTACGCGGTTACAAGTTCAATGTGAGGGAGCCAACATAATTTACTGTCCAATATAATTCCAAGGTATTTAATAGTATCTGACTTTGTAATATTAACACATGAACATTCATGCTGCATATCACATGTGTGAATTTTTAAATTTATAGCAGGCGTCTCAGAATGTACCGTGTGGAATTGTATAAATGTAGACTTTGAGATATTTAGAGTAAGCAAATTATTACAGAGCCATTTTGCCACATTTTGCAGTCCAGTTTCAGCAGTATTTTGAACCTCAGTCCAGGTGTCCCCAAAAAATATCAAGGCTGTGTCATCGGCATAGGTAAATAATTTGCCATTTTTTAGTGTCATATTGCACAAGTCGTTGATGTAAATGAGGAAGAGACTTGGACCGAGAATACTACCTTGTGGTACTCCGAAGGTTACAGTGGCGTCCGAGCTTATCAAATTATTTATCTTAACCCTTTGCACACGATTACTAAGAAAGTCTTTAAAAATAAGCAAGGCCGAATCTCTTATTCCAATTTTTTCTAGTTTGTTTACAAGAGTGGGTATCGAAACAGTGTCAAACGCCTTGGCAAGGTCGAGAAATACACCAATGCATTTTTGTTTCTTGTCGAGTTTTTCGGTGACATACTCAGTCAAGCTACCAACGGCGTCATCTGTCGACAAATGCGATCTGAACCCAAATTGGGAATTTGACAATATGTTGTAACGAGTCAAAAATTGCATTAGACGATTATTTAGCATCCTCTCCAAGATTTTAGAAAGTGCAGGAAGCACAGAAATTGGCCTATAGTTTGCCACACAATTTCGAGCTCCACTCTTGTAGACCGGAGTAACGAGAGACCTCTTAAATACCTTAGGGAAACATGCTTGCTCAAAACAAGCTTGAAATAAAACCGTTAGCGGTGACACGATAACATGCCTCACCATTTTGAGAAATCGAGCTGGTATTGAATCCCAACCAGTAGCACAGTCGTTTTTAAGGCTTAATATAAGAGATTCTACTTCAGATTCGTCTGGTGGAATAAGAGCAAATGAATTTAACAAACTATTGTATTTTTCGTTTTTTTCACAGTGTCCTCTATTTTCAGTGATTTTATCAGCTAGTTCTCTACCAATGTTAGAAAAATAACTATTTATTTCCTCAACCGAGTCTGATGCATTAGGCTTCGTGATTAAATCGTCAGCGGAAGATTTTTTATTTGTACAATCAGTAATAGATTTAATGGCAGACCAAGTTTCTTTACTCGTTTTTGCACTTTTTAATAGAAACTTATCGTATTGGCGTTTTAGTCTTTTTAGAAGTGAGCAACAGAAATTTCTGTACCGTTTGTACGTTATTTGAAGAATTTCATTTTGAGGATTCTTTTTAGACTTGAGATGCAATTTATCTCGATGACGGATACAGCGAAACAAACCAGGGGGCTAATTGTCTAATTTCAAAAATCTATCGCAATCGCTTTCATTTGACAGATGGATGTGACACATTGCTGCATTTCTTTGGTAAGTTTTTATTTGTGCCAAAAAGAAGCATCAATGTATTACGTCCTGAAAGCGATTGCGATAGATTTTGAAATTAGACAATAGAAAGGCAGGTGTTATCCAGGGCTTAAGAGTTTTTTTGCGCCTGGGGATCTGTACTTTTTGCGAGTTAGCTTTAATAGCGGATGACAGTATTTCAACAAGTCGGTTAGCAGCTGATTCGGCATCACACGTACTAGTAATAAAAGCAAAATCAGCATTCTCAATATATTTTATGGCACCACTAAAGTTAATTTTATCGAAAATAGGCAAGTCATGATCACTAATTCTTTCGCGGTCAAGAGATAAATCTACTAAAATGGAAGCATGATCAGTTACACTGGAATTCATAACAATAACTTTAGTTGGTATTCCAGTTTTAACCATTACATGATCCAGACAATTATTGAGTCGTGTCGGATATGTGTGGCCTGGTAGAAAACCTAATTCACTAGTCAGATTTAAATAAGAATTACTCTTACTGTCACAGTTACCAGGCTTAATATCGATATTGATATCACCTATTATAAATACATTCCCCAATTTTATAGATTTAACAATATTCTCCAAAGTGTTTAGAAAGCGATCTGTGTTATGAAACGATGGTGATCTATAAATTGCTAAGAGAACAATATCTGGTTGTATTTTTAATAACAAAAAATTTGCATCTTTGGGTTCTGGTTCTTCAACTTCGCAATTTATGTTTTGTTTGGCATATATTATAACACCGTCATTTTGGTTTAAACATTTACTCGAAAAAAAAGATTTGTAATTTTTGAGACTGGGAATTGGCTTTTTATCGTGTAACCAGCATTCGGTCAAGATTATGACATCTGGATCAAAAGAAAGACGAGCTAAATGCGCCAAGAATCCGTCTATGTTTTTGTATACGCTACGAATATTTTGTGTTATAATTTTTAGAGAATTACATGATAGCTTGACTATGTCGTTACAACCTTCTGTATCACAACTGTAAGCGGTCGCCACCGTCAAACTATCAATATCACTATTAATATTATTAAGTAGTGCTGTCATTTTGAAAAAACGGTCCAACGGTCGCGGCTGTTTGTGGGCTGAATAAGTTCATTTAGTAAATAAGATCTTAAATTCATAAGTATAACGGGACCAAAAATGTGGTATGTCAATACAATACCTACCAGGGAACAGTATTTATAAAATGTAATAAATAATTTAGTGTTTGATACTTTTGTATAAATTATAAATATAGTAGATAGATAAGTATAACATAGCATACGATAATAAATATAAAACAATAACACAATATTTAAGCAAGCAAGCAATACAAGTGAGTTTCTTACAAACAGAAGAATTTTCCTATGCCAAAGCAGGGTTCCGGGAAGGTTAAATAGTCATTTTTTCCGTAGCTTCGTCAAATCACCTTCACAATCGATTCTAATATGCGGCTTACCATCATCTTGTCGTAGGTAGGTTCTTCCAAACGAGGTCCAACAAAATTTATACTCATTTTCTTGAGCAAATACTCGTGCTAGGTAATTTAATCGTTTTGCATTAGGCGATAGACATTCTGATATAAAGAAAGGCTTAGCCGGACCCTCCAAATTCAAGAGTGTCGAGTTTAATTTGTTGGCAGGATTCTTTCTATTGAATTTACGCGTCTTGTCCAATATATTATTTTTAGTTAAAACGCTTCCCAGGTCTACAACAATATTTCCACTTCCAGTTTTGCTTTTTGTACGATAAATATCTTTGATTTCCTGTTTCTGAACTGGAACTTCGATGATTTTAGCAGCCTTCATAAATATTTCGCACAAATTTTCATTATTCTCACTGGCCTGTTTAGGGATATTTCTTATTTCAAGTTTTGTCGAGAGAGATGTTCGCTCCAAGAACTCAATTTTCTTTTCCAGCTCTTTAATGTATAGGCGATCTTCATTTCTCTGTTTTTCGGCATTCTCATATTTAACTTTCATATCTTCATACTGTTTGGAAACAAAAGCAATGGACTCCTTAATTTCTGTATTTAGAGATTTTTGAGCCAAAATTTCTTTTACCGATGATTGCAGAGATGTGAATTTGCTTTCACTATGTGAGTTAGACTTAGCGAGCATTTCTCTAATTTCAGACATAAAATTTTTTATACTCGAGTCGTTATGCTTGCGTCTCATAGTTACATTTCCACTCTCCAATGTAGGTAAGTCAGGCGCGGATCCAGAATGAGAAACTTTAGGGACGTTCAGACGGGCTTCTTTTAAATCTTCGGGGGTAGGGGTGTGTGGGGGTGTGCGTTTAAGCGGCATATTGCTTCTTAGATTAATAATAAGCAAACCTTCTGTTGATAAAACTTGGACCAACCCCTTATAATTTTCCGCTTCCCGCTCTCGCTTGTAAATTACGGCAAGTCTCAATGTGCCTGCATCAATGACGCATGCGGGCGGGGCGAGACGATTTTAGTAGTAGTCGCGCTCGCTGGTGCTGTCTCATTCATGCGGATGCACTTACTCTTCACTGTTTATGCGCTCCTGGTACAAAGCTTGATTTATTGACACGGATTTTTAAAAATATTGATTTTTAAATAAAATAAATACAGTGTACACGTCTTAACGCTTCCGCGATCCAGGGGGGAGAGGATATAATATCATTGTCATGCTCGCATTTTACAACCGTAGACTCGCATTGTTCTTTGTCGTGGCCTAATGTCAAAAGTCGACAAACACGAGCTTTTGTCTTCAACTGACATTAATTTGACAGTTGAGTGGGAGAAATTTGTCTACTACCCTTCGAGTGGTCGAGAAAGATTTGTTGACTTATTTTTTTTCTGAATTTTTAATTTCGCAATGAAAATAAATCTAAGTTGTCCGTGTTTATATTTTATTAAGGTAAGAAGAAAAGTTACAGCACAAACGAAAAAAACAGCTGTCCGGAAAGAAAAAAAATTAAAAATTGTATTTAAGTAATTATTTTTTATTATAAAATTTATAAAAAAAGAAATAAAATAAATATTTACTAGTAGTAAATAAGGAATAAGTATTTTTTATTCTTAATTTTTTTCATAAATTTTATAAATTAAAATAATACAATCAACAATTTATTGTATTATAAACACGGACAACTTAGATTTATTTTTATTGCGAAACTTAACATTCAGAAAAAAAATAAGTCGACAAATCTTTCTCGACCACTCGAAGGGTGGTAGACAAATTTCTCCCACTCAACTGTCAAATTAATGTCAGTTGAAGAGAAAAGCTCGTGTTTGTCGACTTTTGACATTAGGCCACGACAAAGAACAATGCGAGTCCACGGTTGTAAAATGCGAGCATGAGTATCTCGATCTCATTCTCAACCCGACAAAAGTGACATTTCGGTGTAGACAAGCCATTGTTCTGTGAGTCGAATCTTATCTCGATGTTGGTCATGCTACGCTTGCTGAAAACCACAAAAAAAATCGCGCCAACTTTCGAAATTGCTAAAATCCGCTAAATTTACCACTAAATTTACTTTTGGGGCTCAATCTTGAACTATTACGTATTCTGTGTTCGAATAAGATTTTTATGTTGATTTGAATCAAACTCTCTTTGATTTTAAATCGACTTCAAAAATTGTGTACAAAAATAAAACAAATAGGTATGATTTTGTTGAAGGTTAGGTATAATTTCACTTGGCTAAAAACTTTTTATCCTTTTTTTAATGAAATAAATGGATTTGAAGAATTTGAATCGTAATTTTAAATCATACGAATTATTTGCGGGTGTTTTGAAGTTTCAGTTTTTTCCGATTCGATTCCATCACGTAATATTAAAATACCTATTTACATTTTACTTAGCTTATAATAAAACAATTATATTTTAGGGGAATCCCTGCGAATAGATTGTTACTGTTAGAAAATGGAATAGTGTAGCCTGCACAGCAAAATTATATTTGATAAAACATGATTAAAATTTGAAAGTCGATTTAATGGTCGTCGTTCCAGTTAAGAAATGTATGCTTCAAAATTCTCAAATTCCACTAGACAAATCCACTAACCACTAAATGCAATTTTCCGCCACTAAAGAGAGGGTCCAATCCATCACTAATTCGACTGGTTACGACGAATTAAGTACCAAAATAATAAAAAAATGTGCTAAAATCATTGCAGGTCCACTGTGTCATTTAATAAATAGGTCATTTGAGCAAGGGGTCTTTCCAACTAGACTCAAAACGTCTACTGTTAAACCTCTCTTTAAAAAGGGTGACCCAACAGATATGGGCAACTACCGACCGATCACATTGATACCTATTTTGTCCAAGATATTTGAAAAGGCAATGTACATAAGGATACTTAATTTCCTTAAGTTGAATGACATACTCACACCAAGACAATTTGGTTTTAGAAAACATAGCTCTACAACTTTAGCTTGTTTTACTTTAATAAAGGAAATTACCCAAGCTATTAACGGTGGATGGGCAGTATCAGGACTGTTTTTAGATATGAGCAAAGCTTTTAATTTTGTCTGTCACAAACGTTTGCTCGAAAAAATACAAAAATATGGTCTTAGGGGCACAGTTAATGATTGGCTTGATTCTTACCTGCAAGATAGAGAGCAATATGTGGAAATTCCAGCTATAGCTAATAACAAAAAGATAACTGTTAGATCCGCGCCAAAAGTTAATAAAACCGGTGTTCCACAAGGGAGTGTATTGGGGCCTTTACTTTTTTAGCAAACCAAGAAACAACTTTGGCAGCGTATCACGGATATGTCTCGTCTGTTCTACGGTACGGTCTTATTATTTGGGGAAACTCGGTAGATGCTCATAGAGCATTTAAAAGTAGATGCTCATAGAGCATTTTTTATGCCTTTGAATAAATCATTATTATTATTATTATAAAACGCAAAAAAAATGTGTTAGAGCGATTTGCGGAGCTGACTACATTGACCATTGCACGCCACTGTTTAAAAAACTTAGGATTCTACCGCTACCTTGTCTCTATGTATTTGAAATTTGCATGTTTGTCAAGAATAATTCACATCTCTTTCCCTTACATGACACGGTATATAATAAAACTAATACTAGATATAAGCATAAGCATAAATTACAGATCTCAGAAATTAAAAATATACAGAAATAGTACATTTTGCAATGCGATACGAATCTATAACAGGTTGCCAGTTGAAATAAAGGAATTGCCTACCAACAAATTTAAATATAAATTGTTTGACATCCTGTTAGATAAATGTTATTACTCAGTTAACGAATTCCTAGAACATAAATGGCTGTAATGTATATTTTCTAATCTCAAATTAAATTGACATTGTACTGGCGGGCAATTACTATGACATTATTATGATTTGACATTTTATTACATTTGACATACAAAGTTTGACATTTTTTTTTAGGATTTAAATTATTTGATTGTGTTTTTGAATTTTTTTATTTTATGACATAATTATTGAAATATTAAATGACATTCGATATTTATAATGGGTAATGAAAAATTATTGTAATAGTTAATGATTAATGATTTTTAAGTATTGATTTCCATGTTTAAATTTTATATTTAGTACTAACAGATTTCCACGCCCAACGGAGGCAGAATATGCAGTTCGTATATTATATTAAGTCATCAATGTATTCTACCATATTCTGGGAAATAAATTATTATGATTATGATTATTATGATTATGATTATGATCAGTTTTAGTAGTAAACCCACTAAGTAGGCAACACAGTTTGATTTGTTTGACAGTTTTTTGACAGTTTCCAAGCGAATCACAGATAACATTTTGTTAAGTGTACCGCACCCTGATTATCTAAAAAGAAACTATTTAGCGACCGGTTGCATTTGACATACATTGCCACTTTTCTTTGGTATGTTTTTTTTTTCAACCCAAAAAGAAGTAGCAATGGATCACGATCATCTGTGAACTGCAACCAGTCGCTAGGTGGTTTTTAATTAGATAATCAGCCCGCCGTTCCGGTGGCCAGCGGCGGCGGAGCGTTCCATGACTTCCACTGACGTCTCCAATATACAAAGTAGGTATGTATGTACGCTGGACTGGCGAACGTCACCAATCGTTTGTTCCGATTTGAAAATCGCCATATTGGCGCTGAGAGCAGTAGATTCTACTGTGGCAATAGTGAGTGTACTTGGAACTAATTAGTTCCAAGTACACTTACTACTGCCATAGTAAAGAATCTACTGCTGTCATTTCATGACAATAGCCACAGGTCAATGGTGGCTTCATTCGAGCGCACTCCGGTGCACGCTCTAAGCATTCCATGGTTTGGTGAAATTTTACTCTGACAGCTTTTAGTTTCATCCGTTCCGTGGCTCGGAACGCAGAAACTAAACAAACATAAAAAAAGATCGTTGAAAACGCTCTGGGAGCTTACCATCAGCAAATAAGAAACCGTTCAGTTCAATAGCAGGCCTTAAACAGGACTGCTTAAGGCCTGCTTTTGAACTAACTATATAAGTCATGGTACGAAAAAGTAGAGCAGTCCAATATAAGTCCTGCTATAAGAGCTCATAGTAAAGACTTAATACTTAATCTTAACCTCTCCTGATAATGTTCTGAACCACGGTCAGATACCTGCACGGTGCACCTGGCTTTTCTAAGCATGACCTTGTTTTTCTGCAATATCGTCTGCAACCCCCCAAGCTCAAACCATTTATTGTTTGGATGCGTAATTTCGCTCAACTCAACCTTGACAAGTTAAGAGAAGATGCAAGTAAACTTGATTTTGACGCTGTTCTTGGGTCATCGTCAGTTGATGATAAAGTCTCTAACCTTAATCACTGTTTAGTTCAACTGTTTGATGCCCATGCACCACTAAAAGCTGTTCGTGTGAAGCGACCACCTGCCCCTTGGATTACCCGTGGGGTCCGCATGGCCATGACTCGCCGTGATCGTGCATTTCGTTCTTTTAAAAATAATAGATCCGAGGCCAATTGGACACTCTACAAGACTGCGCGCAACAGGTGCAATCGAATGGTAAGGGCAGCCAAGCGGCAATACTTTCTCGATAACATCACCAACTGTTCTACGGCCAACACATGGATGTTTCTGCACTCTCTTGGACTGGGGAAAACCTCTCCCAATTCTAATTCTCTTCCGTTCTCTCTCAACGATTACAATAATCATTTTTCTAGTACTCCCTCTCTTGACCCAGCCGTCAAGTCTAACACCATCTCCAGCATTACTTCCAAAGGCCATTTGAACTCTGAGTCTTTTTCCTTCTCGCCAGTGACAATAGACGATATTAGTAAAGTTGTTGCCTCCCTTAAGTCGAAAGCAGTAGGGTGTGATGATATCAGCAGGAAAATGATTGTCTGTGTCCTGGAACAAATGCTACCTATCATAGTCCACATCATAAATTATTCCTTGCAGACAGGCCAGTTTCCTCTTCTTTGGCGTAAGGCGTATGTTACTTCTTTGCCAAAAATTTCCTCTCCTCCTACTTAGTCACTTTAGACCTATCTCTATCCTTCCTTTCCTCTCGAAAATCCTAGAAGCTGTTGCCCACAAACAAGTCTCCTCTTTCATCTATTCCAACTCCCTCATCACTCCCTATCAGTCTGGTTTTCGTCCAGGGCACAGCACAACAACAGCACTCCTGAAATTACTTTCAAAACTGAGGACATACGATTGGGCATGGAGAGTCAACTAGTCACTGCCATTGTGCCAACGAACTAAGATACTAAGGAAGTGTAATTCCGCTCAAAAAATAGCACCACGCAAACTACGACCGAGTGGGCGAGGCTAAAAAAGTACTACCGAAGCACGATTTAGTCATGTCTGCCACGCGCTCGGCGACAGTCGTTAGCGTTACCACAAAAAAATAATTAGAAAAATGATTAAAATGACGTCATGTGTGGTCAAGTGGTGAAAAAGACCAAAAGAAGGCAGCAAAACTATACAGACATAACATAACAGGAAAGTAACATATTTTTCGTTTTTTAGAAATATCTATAAGCGTATACATACAAAATATGGTCGTTATTATGCAACAAGTGTTCAGTCGCTTTGTGGGGCAGAGTCAAATCTTCACAGTCACTGCTATCACACATTTTTAAACAAGAATAAAACTCTCTCATGGAATTCAGTACAACAAAAAAAAGGAAAATTTAAATCAAAATTTTGTAATGCTAAAAATGGCGCATCCTGCAATATGCAATACATAGAAAACGAGTAATCTGATGTAATCTCCTTGTTTTTTATTATTATACAGGGTGTAACAAAAACGCTGTCCAATCCGTGAAGGGATGATTAGGTAGGTACCTATAAAGATTCTATTCACGCAATCCTCTTTGATTAACGAGTAAAAATCCCAGGTTAAAATAGAATAAATAAAAAATGAAGAACTCACATTGCAACACCGAAGGCAGCAGAGTGGCACGACTAGTAGTGACGTCATGAGGTCAACAAGACCGTCAGATCAGAACACAAAGTAATGACAATTTCCAGAAACTATGATTTTTATGCAGCTCTGAAAACAGCTTTTTAATATGGAGTTTGATCCGCGGATCATTCTGCTGGAACCCCAATGTGAGATCTGCTGCGAAAATGCTACTCCATATTTCCACCACCAATAGAAATATATGCCTAGCAACGGTGCACTAGATTGTCCCGAACACTTTGCAGCACACCTGTATTCCACTTAATTAGTACAAATGTGGCTATTATTCGCAAACGCATTACGGAACGCATTCACTCTCACAAATGTTTTTAAACATCAACTGTAAACATCACCTCACAAATAAAAATCAAGGGGTGTCAAATCTGGAGATCGCGCTGGCTACGGAGTTGGTCCACCTCTTCCAATCCACCGTCACCCATATTGCTAGTTTAGGTATTTGCGCACCGGTCAATAAGCATGTTAAAATAGTCTGCATTTGAAAAAGATCTTGACAAGAATAAACTTTGACTTGGTGGAATACGCTGCTATAAAAAAACATTACGACAAACTGAGAACCTCCACCTTTTTTGAAGTCGGTTAAAAAGGTGTCGCTATAAGAATTTTGTATTGCCAATTAAGGCATGCTTTTTTAAGTGAAAAATAAAAATAAAGCGACGTATTAATTCTTTATCAGTCACACCTCTAAAAGGGTTCCCTATGTATTTGCATAAAATTTTAAGGCATAATATGTCATAGCATAATATGATTTCGCCGAATAATGTTTACGCATAATATTACTTAGTCATAACAGCTTATGCATATTTTTTTTAGGCATAACTAATTTAGCCATAATCATGTTTTAGCATAATATTCTTTAGCATAAATTTAAATACGCATAATGTTATTAACGCATATTTTTATAAAAAAAAATTAATACACTTCGAAACTTGCACATTTAAAAGCTATTGCTAAAATTTTATAGGTACTTGAAATAAATATTAATTTTGTTTGTCTCATGCATGGCTCGACGAGGGGTATGTATTTACAATGCCAAAGTTGAAAAGACCCAATTTTACAAGACCCATGAACGAAACACCGAAAATCAAATGCTCGAACGGTTGTTTGGCCATACGTTGAAAATCACGAAAGGACATTTTAACTAAAATACAAAAGCGAAGCTTAAAAAACTGAAGGTTAAAATTGAGAGTTACATGTCAGTAGGTCGGTTCTGGCACTTCGCCGGCCGCTGCCGCGGCACGCTCACTACGCTCGCTCGGCTCGTGCATTGTAGGTCGCAATGAAACTTAACCTCCTCCTCGCTCGCTACGCTCGCTCGTCGTCGCACCTAACAGACTTTCGCGATTTTGAATTATCGGCATTTAAACTTTCGGGATTTCGAACTATCGGTTATTTAATAATCGATCTTTTAAGTTATGGTCTATCGGATATCGATATTTATGATTTTCGGTATTTTGAAAATAGGTGTTTTATACGTCGATATTGTGGTCGTATGTGTTATGATTTTTCGGCATTTTAATATATACCATTTTTGCAAGAAAATAAATAAGTACGTAAAAATATTTATTCTGATTGTTTTTGATTTTTGTGTCTAAATAATATTAGGCGAATAGACAATATGCCTAATAACATTATGCGAAAACAAATTAGTCTAAATGATTATTATGCTTACATAAATAGTATGCCAAAAAACAATTATGCCAAAGTATTATTATGACAAAAAAAATTATGCCAAATCCGTTATGCCAAATCAAATTAGGTATAAAATCATTATGCGAAAACAAGGGATCCCCTCTAAAAGACGTATTAAGGTGTTGCTCGCGCAAATGTGATAATTATCTACATAATATGTACTTACATGTTATGAAAAAAAAATCTTTACAGAATACATTGTCTTTTATTAAGCATACCTATTTTATTTCAATAGCTTGCCTAATTTTAGTCCTTCTTGAAATCATGTGTCTTACCAATTCGTGACAAATAATATGATCATCATTCATCAACATCATCATTTTATAATTTTCATAAAATAAAATAACAATAAAATCATCACAGCCGAAAGTAGACGTCCACTGCTGACATAGGTCTCCTTTAGTTTTCTAGAGCGACTAGTTACAGGCGACTTGCATCAAGCGTATTCGAGCGGTCTTTACCAAGTCGTCTGTCTACATAATAAAACAAACATTATATCTTACAAACAATAATGTACTAATTTCATAAAACAATTTTATGATGCCGCCCAGCGCGTCGTAGTAAGTTAGGTGTACTGACTGCATTCTACGTTACACCGTCCTCGCCTCAATGACAAAGGCACGACAACGGCCCAATGAGTGACACGAGGCGAGTCAAATATCCAATCATGTTTGATCTGCGTTCAAACCCCAGCCAATAGAAAACGTCATATGCGTTAGAATACAATCTAATACCGATTATGCGTGCATTGTAAAAAGGTATGTTTTTACTAGTTCATTGTTGAGTTTGCGACCTTTTGTGTTACAGAATATGTGAAGGTGCCATTTTTTATGCAATATTTGTTAGGAGTTAGGCTTCCTTAGATCTTAGTTCGTTGCATTGTGCTCATTGACTTCTTTAACGCTTTTAACATGGTAGATCATGACATCTTGCTTGCCATTCTTAAGTCTTTCAACTTCTCATCGTCGTCACTGGAGTGGTTTTCTAATTATCTTTGCGGCCGCCAGCAGCAGCAGGCGGTACGCGTAGGATCGGATGTGTCTCGCTGGAATGATCTCTCCGCTAGCGTCCCGCAGGGTGGCATACTGTCTCCTCTTCTTTTCTCCATATTCATAAATTTCCTTTCCTCATCACTTGACTGTTCTTATCATTTTTATGCCGATGACCTTCAAATTTATGTACAGTCACCAACCGAAGATATTGACTCTGCTGCATCAATATTAAATAATGTCCTACGTAGCATCAGCACCTGGTCTACTAACTTCGGTATCGCAGTATCCGTACTAAGGTAACTCTCGTCACTTCTCTTATTTTCCCCCTCATTGATTATGCTGATGTCTGTTTTCCGGACCTTAATGAGGATCTTGTTAATAAGTTGGACCGACTTATGAATAATGCCCTTTGATTCGTTTTCTGCCTTCGCAAGTTCGATTACGTTTCTTCGTATCGGTCACAACTTAAATGGCTTCCTATCCGTCAGCGCAGACAGCAAAGGCTACTCTGCACGCTTTACTCCGTCTCCAATAATCCTCATGCTCCAGAATCCTTAAAATGCAAGTTTCAATATTTCTGCGACTCTCATAATCGCCAGCTCCGGTCTACAAACTCTCTTGCTCTCTGTACTCCTCTCTTTCGCTCTGGCTATATGTCCGACTCCTTCACACTACAAGCTCTGCGCCTTTGGAATGACCTTCCTGACTCTATCAGACAATCTCCAAGCAAATTTTCCTTCAAAAAGAAAGTTAACTCTCTTCTCTTGGAAAGCTCATAATGTGGAAATCATTGTCATCTCTGTATCCTTCTCCTTCTTAGAAATTTAATAAATATTTATATATTATTATATTTAGGTATTTTGTGTACCTTTAAGTATTATGTTTTTTATTATTATTATATTTATTACTTTTGTATGTTATTATGTACCGCATTCATGGTTTCTCTGTTTCCCAAAGGTTGACTGGCAGAGAATGCTTTTAGCATTAAGTCCGCCTTTTGTACTTTAATTTGTAGTACAATAAAGATTTAAAAAATAAAATAAAAAAAGCCCCTAGGGGCTTACCATCAGCAAATAAGAAACCATCCTTAAGCCGTTCAGTTTTATTTACGTTACGTTAATCTCTTATATAAAAGTGAAGGGGTGACTGACAGACTATTGCCCAGCCCAAACCACGGAACCTAGAGACTTGAAATTTTGAACATAGATATTTTATACAGTGTAAACACCCACTAAGATGGGATTTTTGGAAATTCTATATCTAATGGGTTGAAATGGGGGTACAAACTTTGTATGGAAAAAATATAAAATAGACATTACGACGTGTAACTTCGTAGGAGTACTTCTATAAACAAATAATCAAACATGTATTTCGTAAATTGGTGAAAATCAACCTCTTATGGGGTAAATGAGGTAAAAAGACCAAACTCGACATGAATGTCGTTATTGAGGTTTTATGGGATGTTGATTGTGAAAATGGCATTTATTTCGAAGTCCAACTTGGTGCCATGATTCAACCCCTAAATGGGTGAAATGCGATTCATATTTTGTATGGAAAAAATATTCAATAGACATTTCGTCTCGAAACTTCGCATGAGTAATTTCTAAAAACAAATAAGAAAACAAATCGATAGGTATGGATGTCGATATTGAGGTTTTATGAATGTTTATTGCGAAAATGTCATTTATTTTAGGGTCCAACACGAGCACGACACGGTGGACATTATTCAACACCTAAAAGACTAAACCGGGGGTTCATTTTTTTATGGAAATATAATACGGGATCGGGAACAGGCATGACAACGAGAATGGGAACGGGAACTAATAATATTATAAATGTGAAGTTTAATCTTTGGATGTTTGTTACTCAATCACGTAAAACCGGATTAACGGATTTGGAATAGCACACAGATAGTTATAGCCTGTGGTAAAACATGGATACTTTTTATCTCGGTCAAAGGTTCCATAGCGATTTTCCGAATGTCCACGCGGACGAAGTCGCGGGCAAAAGCTAGCCATATCATAATAATGTCATTGTCATTTTGGCATTATTCTGTATTTTGATGTTTTTGTGTCTAAGTTTCAGAAAGTTTATGGTTTCTACTCAAAAAACAGATTTTTATTTGATTTAGATTATAGGAAAGTTTAAATTATCCATATTCCAAATGGAAAACGAAAACTTTGTACCTAAAGAGGTTTGGTTGCAACTCAAACGGCAGGCTGATTATCTAAATAGAAACTATTTAGCGACCGGGGGCTCTACCGCCAAACTCAAAGCGATAGCTAGACTATATCCGTCCTTGTCATATCATAACACGATGACAAGGACGGACAGTGTACTGACGTCATAAACCAAAGCCAGAGTTAAAGCGAGAAAGTTAGGTGGTAGGCCTGCAGTTTCATTTGACATACATTGCTACTTTTCTTTGGTATGTTTTTTCTGTAGCAATGTTTCACATAACATTTATCTGTCAAATGAGACCGGTCGCTAGGTGGTTTCTAATTTGATAATCAGCCTGCGGGTTTAAACCAAACAACTACACCCAAAACGACGGAACGTCAGATAAAAAAAACCCGGCCAAGTGCGTGTCGGACCACGCGCCGTAGGGTTCCGTAGTTACCGTATACCATACGATATTTCATACCAATATTATTTAGAACGTCTGCAAAAATAACTTTGTTTTTCGAAGTGTTGGTATGAATGACAAAGTTATATTTGCGGTTTTGAAAAATGTGATATATCTCAAAAACTAATTATTATATTTCGTTCAAACCAATTTTCGTTGAAAGTGTTTATTAAGATCTACAGCATATATTTTTTCAGATTTTTTACTCTCTTATTTCAAAAGTTAGAGGGGGGGGGGGGACACATTTTACCACTTTGGCAGTATTTATCTTTCAAACAGTTGACTTTGAAAAAAAAATCGTCTTAGAAACCTCAATGCCATTTTTAAAGACCTATCTATAGACAAATATTGGTTTGAAGAAAAAAAAAAATTTTCAGTTTCAGTTCCATGTATGGGGGCCCCCTCTTAATCTTTTATTTTTTTTATTTTTATGTTAAATTCGTTAAGCGGTTAACAGAATACATCTACCTACCAAGTTTCAACTGTGTAATCTTGATACTTTCGGAATAAAGTGGCTGTGACATACGGACGGACAGACAGACAGACAGACATGACGAATCTATAAGGGTTCCGTTTTTTGCCATTTAGGCTACGGAACCCTAAAAAACCGGCCAAGTGCAAGTCGGACTCGCGCACGAAGGGTTCCGTACCAAAAAACTGCAAAAAAACACGTTTGTTGTATTGGAGCCCCCCTTAAATATTTATTTTTATTCTGTTTTTAGTATTTGTTGTTATAGCGGCAACAGAAATACATCATCTGTGAAAATTTCAACTTCCTAGCTATCACGGTTCATGAGATACAGCCTGGTGACAGACAGACAGACAGACAGTCATATGGACAGACAGACAGACAGACAGACGGACAGTGGAGCCTTAGTAATAGGGTTCCGTTTTTACCCTTTGGGTACGGAACCCTAAAAACCGGCCAAGTGCGAGTGGGACTCACGCACGAAGGGTTCCGTACCAAAAAACGGCAAAAAATCACGTTTGTTGTATGGGAGCCCTCCTTAAATATTTATTTTATTTTGTTTTTAGTATTTGTTGTTTTAGCGGCAACAGAAATACATCATCTGTGAAAATTTTAACTGTCTACCGTGCCGTCGTTATTAACATTCTGAAAAAAACGGCAAAAAAATCACGTTTTTTGTATGGGAGCCCCCCTTAAATATTTATTTTATTTCAGCTGTCTAGCTATCACGGTTCATGAGATACAGCCTGTTGACAGACAGACAGACAGACGGACAGCGGAGTCTTAGTAATAGGGTTCCGTTTTTACTCTTTAGGTACGGAACCCTTTTTTTTATAGTAGGGGGAATGCGGTTATGCATCCCGAAGGTATGTGGGACTCGCCGGGGCCCTACCCACTAAACCCCCTACTGCACTAACACACAGGACCTACGGGGCCGTGATATCACGCACCGTGTGTCCCCGGTGCTGGCGAGGTACGGAACCCTAAAAATGAAGCACTTATAGTAATAAAAGTAGCAACACTGTAGTGTATGTCGTCTCGTTCATAAACTATCATCTCGTTTCAACCAAGGCGTCGTATATACACGTGGTAAATACTGTGATGTGATCCATTAGTATTTAATCGGGCCTTACTATGAGCTTTTATGGCAGGACTTATATTGAACTGCCTTACTTTTTCGTACCATGACCGCGATTTAACAGGCCTGTGGTGGACCTGCTTTAATACACGCTCACCATTTTTTATGTGTGGACGAAGCGTACCATGACGTACAGTTTGAAAGTTTGGGAGCTGATTTATAGCGTCTGTAATGTCAAATAAAGTAATTCATAAGAAGTTCCTATGTGATCAGCTTTTTCAAAATTGTTGTGTGTATTTAGATAAATTTGGTGTGAGAATTTTAAGATTTGTGAATTTCTTTTAATATTTATATTTATTTATTATTATATTTACTTATTTTTAATATTTAACAGTTGGATAAAGATAGTGCGACGTTTTCTATGTTGTTGATTATCACTAAAATAAAAAGATATGATGAGAGATGAGATCCCATAAATAAGTACCTAATTTGCATTGCATTTCATGTTATTATGAACTAGCTTCCACAAATCTGTTCAGTAGTTTTTGCGTGATTGAGGAACAAACATCCAAACCCACAAACTTTCACATTTATAATATTAGTAGGTTAATAATCAAATAAAGAAGAAAATGATTAATTTTATATCGATCATGGTGTGCAATGAAATTGAAATTAAAAAAACTGCAATAAAATAAGTTTAATTTGTATTATGGACTTTCGACATTTTATTAGAGGTAGATGATACTTATAGGCTTCCATTCGTTTCCAACAAAATGTTAAAAGACTGATATCCATCAAATTCCGTTATCTTTACTACTTCGTACTATTATGACCTCAAAGGTTAGTTCGAAAGCAGGCCTCATGCAGTCCTATTTAAGGCCTGCTTTTGAACTGAATGGCTTAAGGATGGTTTCTTATTTGCTGATGGTAAGCACCCAGGGGTCTATTTCCATAAGAGAATGAAAAAGTTTTATTAGGGTAGAATTTTTGTTTTATAATTAATCAGAAACATTATTCTACCCAAATAACAACAATTTGTATAAAAATTTTGTTCAATATTTTACTTTCCATGGTTAAAATGCACTCTATGGCGACCGATGACTCAAAGATTTGTCTGGTAGAATGCACCCTTTGTCAGTATTCACATGTCAAGTCAACGTCATGACTAGGGATCCGCAAATTTTCAAAAGTATCGATACCTACTCGATACCAAGTATCGTATCAAAAGTATCGATACCGATAAAAGTATCGGATCAAAAGTATCGATACTACTCGGTATCGAGTACTTTTCCTTTGCATCGGGAAACGTTTTAAAAAAATCCCAAATAAGTGCAGTAAATGGCACGCTGGGCTTCCACAAAGTAACAAATTTTCTCAATCCATTTAAAACTTAAAAACAAGCAGTTTTAAGCAATAATAAAAAAAACTACATTCTGTCTGCATTAAGAATACAAGCACAATACTTAACAAGTAAATACTGAATACTAATGCGAACCCTAATCTTTTTCGTTACAATCAGATATCCTTATTTCCTTACTTATAATTATTATAAATGCGAACGTCCGTTTGTTTGTTACGTTTTCACGTCTTAATTACTGAACCAATCATCATGAAATTTTGCATCCAGGTTGTCAGGGGTACAGAGAAGGACATAGTTTACCTTACATCCCGAAAAAAGTATCGAGGGAGTAAATAATAATTTATTGACGCGTGAACTAGTGAGACGGTTTCTTGCAGATTTTATAAAGGCAGGTCTTGTTAGGTATTTGATGTTGATGGCATCATGGCATACATGGTACATAATTTAGGGTACACCGTTTTCATCTCACTCACTGTCCTCCATTAAATAAAATAGAGGTCAGTGATCGCGTTCCATTTTTTGAATGGATAAAGACACTGGAATTGCAAGGTATAGACTAGTTCCATCTTTATCAATGGCGCGGTGCCTATTTGGTCGACTTTGAGCTAATTTTTTATGAAGATTAGATAGTCAAGTGTAAAAAGTATCGAGTACATAAGAAAGTATCGATACCTAGTAAAGTATCGAAACAAAAGTATCAAGTACGAAAATACTAGGTATCGCAACGAAAGTATCGATACTACTCAAGTATCGATACTTTTTGCGGATCCCTAGTCATGACATGATGACATTCAAGTGTCAGTGTCAGCACAGTTTCATAATATTTGCGATATTTCCGTCGTGCTCTTGTCTATATCGTCGTAATTTATTATTATACGGTAAAACAAAGAAGAATAATGGAATTTACAACCAATTTTTACTCGCAGATGTGTGTTTCAATAAATTTCTGAACAAAAAAACTATCACGATGAAGTGGTTATCGGTAGTATTTTATCTGGTAGGACGTTTCGGCCTCGCTTCGCCTGACGATGCAGGTGAAATGGTGAGTGGGACGTGAGAGCCACGCCGATTGCGCTGCATTGATTATTTTTAATATTTAATTGGTGCTGAATAGAATACTTATTTGTTGTAGAAAAGTACTGAGTTGTCTCGGGCTGTGGATGACAGACCCCTATTATTTGCCACGTTAGGAGGTGGTATGGTAGCGGTGGAACCCTTAGCGGGAAATATTATTTGGAAACTCAAAGATGGTAATTATTACATTTATATTTTGGGCTTGATATTTCATACTAAATGCATCTATTTGTTTGTACCAATATCTTCTCTGATACTGACCACATTTTTAATTAGAAATCATTATTTGTTATCTCTACATTAAAAATTGATAAGCTAGTAATTAAAATCGGCTAGTTTAAGTATAAAGACTTCCAGAAGCAAAATTTAAACAGGCAAATATGTAGATAGAAATCTACACAGATTGTTATTAGTGTAAAAAAAATTTAGTCTTTAATGGCCGGTATACATTTTGATTAGTGTTTAGTGCGAGTGGCTTGTTTAGTGTTTAGCAAAAAACTATTACTTAACACTAAACAGAGACTGTCCGAACGTGTTTTTTGCTAAACACTAAACGAGCCACTCGCACTAAACATTAATCAAAATGTATACCGGCTGTTGGTGAGCTAAAAATGGACTGTACTTTAAAGGATGATAATGATGGAAACACCCAGTTTTAAAGTTTAGCAATTTAATTAATAGCATTAAATAATCTGGCAAAGATTTGACACTAAAGTAATAAGACAACTGACACAAAGGAACACAAAATACCATAAAGCTAATGTAACAAAAAGGTGGCATCTCTCAGCCAGTCGCCAACACCGGCCATTTGCTATCATAGTATGCCTTGATACTTAATTTGTTTTTAGAGTGTACTGCACTATACTATGATTATAAAATAAGCTTTGAATCATATGACACAATCATCATCACAAAACTATGAGTATCTCTTAAGCTATTAACAACACCCCTTGCATCTGCATTTTAATCATGTTTTCATACATTTAGTTACAATTTATTGTTGAGCTGTTGTTTATCAAAGGAAAAATAAAAAAAACTATTAGAAATAAATCACTTTTGACAGATTACAGTGCGTATATATTAATACAGATGTTATTTTAGAATAATTTAGTTTTGATTTTTGTTTTTTTGGGTTCCCGACATTCGTTCCAACACTTTTCCAGGGGCCATGGTCACAGGACGACATATTTCTAACTTTATTTCTAATAAACTGTACGCACGGAAGCCTTAAAAGTGAATAAAAAATTAATTGTAAGGCTTAAAAATTTCTGGAGTAATGGCCATAAGTTTAGGCAAATCTGTACAGATTATTATTATTATTATTATTATTTAGAAGGGGGGACACCAGCGAAGCCGGACGGGTGATCAGTCACCTTGATTGGAACCATTTCACCCATTTCCCCAAATCCCCACAGGGGGTAGGCGGGTTATCATTTACCCCACCGGCGTCGGACCCTCGAACCTACCTGTAAGCTTACAATACCTGCTGAGTTGACTTATCGTTAACTGCTTTAAATCCTCTTCCTTAAGCTTGTCCGCTCCAAAGAGCTCCCAGCGCAGTGATGCGTACATCGGGCATTCTGCCATGAAGTGGTAGCTTGTTTCTTCTTTTTCTTTGCATTGCGGACAGATGGGATCCTCTGTCCGTTTGATCACTGACAAGTGTCTGTTTAATGCACAGTGTCCTGTCAGTATTCCTACAATCATTCTTATATTTCTCCTGCTTCGTTTCAGCAACTCTCTAGTTTTCTTCTTGTCAACAGATTTGATGAAGATCTTAGACTGTCTACAGTCCTTTTTTTTCATCCATCTCTGGTTGGTTTCTTTGATTGTTCGAATTTCAATAATGTTCTTAGTAATTCTATGTGCGATTGGCAATCTTGGTTCGGGCCCAATGAAAGGTTCATCAGCCCCTGTTCTGGCCAATTCGTCGGCTTCCTCATTGCCTTTATTACCTTCGTGTCCAGGTACCCAGGCAATTTCCACCTCAGCCAAGTTTGCAAGTTCCTGAATGCTTTGTTTGCATTCCTTCACCAAGGCTGAGGTGGTCTCCGTTTTGTCAAGGGCTTTGATGGCTGCTTGACTGTCGCTATATATTATTATTTTTCCTACGTTATGATCGCTTATCTCACTTTTAATCATATGCGCGCACTCCAATATTGCAAATACTTCCGCCTGGAATACGCTGGCGTATCTGCCCAGATTGAAAGTAGCTCTTTTAGTGTTGGGTTTAGCTATGTATATCCCAGCTCCCGATAGCTTAGTTGATTCTTTTCTTGACCCATCAGTGTAGCATACTGCGGTGCTATCCAGATTGTCTTGTTCTAGGTTCCAGTCGTCTCTGGATCTGATGCTTATTCTGTACTTTTTGTCGAATATCCTCTCCTTTTTTATTAGGTCATTATTAACCAGTATCATAGAAAGGTTTTCTTCGTACTTTTTCCCTATTTCTGCGTGACCTTTATCAGTGTGTCTTCCTATCCATAGGTTAGTGCTTTTCAGCTTAAACCATTGTTCTGTAGCTCTCTTTTCGATTTCAAGATCTATAGGACTAAGGCCTAGTATCATTTCTAAGGCGGCCGTGGGAGTTGTTCTCATGGCTCCTGATGCCATGATGCTAGCTAGTCTTTGTACCTTTGTGAGTTCTTTTCTGTTATATTCTAGTTGTGCTTTATGCCACCATACTAGTGCTCCGTGGAGAATTCTCGGTAGGATGATTGCCCTATAGATCCATTGGACCACTTCGGGTTTCATGCCCCAATTCCTGCCAACGGCTCTTCTGCACTGCATGAGAGCTGTCATTGCCTTTTTGCTAGTTTCTTTTATGTGTGTTCTATAACTTAGGGTGCTATCTAGGACTATTCCTAGGTATTTAAACTCCTTCAATCTGTACAGATAGAACCCTACTCAAATATACATTTTAGTTTACTTAGTATACTGAGATAGACTACTGGCACTGTAGATGTATTTTATGAAATTGATGGGCTTACATTTATTTAATTTTATGACACATACATAGCCAAGCCGTCAAGCAGCAAGATACCAAAAATTAGTGGTGGTGGGTGGTGAAATTTATTTAGGTGCAGGTGTGTAGGGGGGCTGGTATTGTCAAACATAAAAAAACGAAACTTACTACAAAATAAAGCACCTCTATATGGATTTTTAATCAAAACTTTGTGGAAAAAACTAAGTAGTTTTCGAAAACTGAAGGTAATTTTTGTTTGGGACCCGGGTCATTTGCTCTCATCCCATACTGAGACAATCCCTGTGGGTCCTGATCACCTGGCAACCTTAACTGTGAAAAGTAACTGAGTTACTGATAAAGTGCGACCGTGTCTCATATTCCACTAACTGCTTTAGGATGTTGAGGGCCCACACAGTAACCTATATGTTTATTTGTCTTTGCTATAATATATGAATTTATTTATTATTTGAGTATCAACATTTTCCTGCATTCTATTCCTTTATAGAGATAGATAGGTCTGTGATTCTATTTTTATTTTATTATTGTGATAAGTGATATTAAAAGTTGTTTGTTTGTTTCTGTAAAAGCTGATAAGTTTAGTGCAGTTAATTTGATTAAGTTTCACTTGATTTGTAGTTTTATTTAAATACTAAAGAGATGAGTTAACAATGTATGATTGTTGATAAAAAAATTATGGGTCAACTTCACTGATAAGGTCAAGCTGTCTAATAGCTGATAAGGCGTGCTGGCATACATTGCACATGAAAACACCTGCCATATGTCAAACATTATCATTATCTGCTGATTAATATTAATTACATTTTTATCCCACATTATGGAATGGTATGTAGAATATTCCAAATAATTCTTTCATTAGATCTTTCTCGCATTTCAATCAAATTATTAGGTCTCAACCTTAAGGTGCGTCCAGATATGTTCTTTTGATCGTACCGTACCTCCGTTCCGTACCAGCGTTCCGATCAAATAAGTCTGGACGCTACTTTTGCCCGTTCCGTACCTCCGTTCCGTACCACCGTTCCGATCAAACCGCCGAACGTCGGCGTCGCCGCGATCACGTCCAGACTAGCGCCGTACCGTACCTCCGTTCCGTATCAACGTTCCGATCCAATAGTACAGCAGCCCGTAGTAAATTTAAATTACGAAAAAGGTTACCGTTTGCCGTTGTGATATAGTTATTTATTACAAAATTATAGATACTTTAACAGATCGCAACCCGCCGCAACGAAATGATCGCAACCCGCCGCAACGAAAAAAACAGTCCTCTAATGAAAGTTGTTCAGTTTGATGGTCTGATCAACCCCACGAGAGGTTTTGACTGAACTAAAAATAACATTGTATATTTACAAAATTGTCTGTCTGTTGTTACAAAATTATAGTCTCTTAGAATTTTGATTTTTTTTCTCACTCTTCCCAACTTTTTCCACTCATAAGTTGGGAAAAGTGGAAAAAAATCCATGTATCCCAACTGATTGGGATAGCTAGTTGGCATGTATAGAATAGCCCATTTTTGGTATTGAAACACAGAATAGATATAAGTACTACCGTATTGGAGCTAATTTTCTTAGGTTACCTTCCCAATCTTTTTGTGTTTATAGAACCCGTGGTTAAAGTGCCTAATCAGCATGGAAGCTTGACGCCACAGTTCCTTCCGGACCCGCGGCATGGCTTTCTGTACATGTATGGTCCTCGAGGGGACCAGCAAATGCTGAAGAAACTGCCCTTCACAATACCAGAGCTGGTGGCGAACGCGCCATGTCGCTCCACCGAGGGCATTTTATATACGGGGAAGAAAAGTGACACTTGGTTCATGTTGGACCCTTTGACGGGTTCAAGAGAACATGTATCAGGTAATTAATTTTGTGATTCAAAGTAATAACCCGACATTGGAATCTGCCATTCATTCCAGGTCTGCCTTTAAGTGATATGATTTGGGCCCTCTTTTGAATCTGTATTTTGCAAGAAGTTTCTAATATTTATAATAATGAATTCCTTGTTATATTATTGAATAAAAACATAGTCAATGAAGTAGCCCTCCCTCACTGTCACAATACAATTTATGAAGAGGGCCCCAATCATGTTATTTCAATGCGGATCTGGGGCCGTACCGGCTAACGCATCAAAATTTGGAAATTCTGCTGGGCTTCAAATTAAAACAGATAGATATATAGAGCCCCAGTCGGGCCAAAATGGCGAACCCCAATTCTTGATGTCACATGAACATCGATATCTTCCAAATAACTTCGGCAAATAGTACAAGACGATATTCCCTGGAATGACCGACAGATTCCAACCTCTGATAATAACATAATGGTAATTCTGTTTCAATAATGGTAATTATGACCTTTGACATGAGAGTTGAGGTGACTGGGTCAAAAGAACATGACTATTTGAAATGACTAACTTACAGTAAAATAATATACCTGTGGTAATTAATTAAGTATAACCTTTAACATGAGAGTTGAGGTGAGCTATGATATAATATACATACATATTAATTATACAAATAAAATGTTTATACAGATTCATCTTTAACAAGTGTTCATTTAAAGTCTGGGCTTGAGACAATAGAGAATATGCATCAATTTTTTTGTATCAAAATCAAAAGTATAATGCGTGAAAAAATCAACTGTAATATTAAAACTTTTCTGTTGCGTTTTTTTCTCGTGATATAGTTGCAGCAGCGACCGCCGAAAACGCTCTATGCAAAATGATTTATGACGTCACATGTCACGATTTAGGCGCGTTTATTTTGGAGTTAGCCAAGTATTTACAATTATTTAGAACTACCTCCCTAAATTTTGCATTTAAGTAAGTTCCTGATTTCATCGTGAGATAATACTAAAATATTTAATTTTTTTTATCTTTCTGTTCCATCATGTTTTTATACGTGTCCGAAGTGATCAAGCTCAAATTTATCAAAATCGGTGACTTATGCATATTCCCTATTGTATGATTACTAAAAGTGTTGCTAATTTGTGTTTCTCACATGGTATGTTACAGGTTTTGACAAATCAAAAATATTTAACAGCCAAAATGGCCAAACTTGCGATCCGGACAAAAAGCGCGGTGTATATGTGGCCAGAACAGAATACAACATACTGATGCATGACTCAAAGAACAGCCATCAGAAGTGGAACGTCACATTCTTCGATTACACGTCGCATGCGATGGGGAAAGAGATGTTGAGCGATTATGGTAATTATTATTATGCATTCCATTTTTAGGGTACCCGAAGGGGCCAGGTGGAGCCCTGTCACTCATTGTCCGTCTGTCCGTTCGTCCGTCCATAGTCTGTCACAAAGCTCTAGCAGCTAACCCGTTGAAGCTTGTGACCTTTGAAGCTGAACCGTTGTGAGCTAAACTGTTGTTCTTCATGTTAGCACCCAAGATGTGTCTTGCTGACCCAAAGCCAACTCAAATGCAAGTAAAGGTGTGCGTGTAAATATTTTTTTTACCCTACCATATAGGGTGTTTAGAGCTTGTTATGAAGACAAAGATAACATTTATTATTTAAAAAATATTAGAAAACAAATGAGAAGCCGGTCAGCTTTTTTCCCAAAAAATTGTACCAAAGTATTTTTTTGACCTCCCATTCACATTATGAACTTGAAATTTGGTGATAATGTTTATAATTATGCATTGATAAATCTGAATTTTCCTATTAAATTAGCTCATTTTCCTATTACCAACCAACTTCATTTTGCGGTCAAATGCGTAGCACAGATAAGCTCCGTCCGCCCATTAGCCCTACTTCGTACAGAACGGAACCATAATTGTACAAAGTCCGATACCCACGTAGCCGGTTTTTTGTTAGTTCTGATTTTTACGCCATATTATTCAGAAAGCTATTTCATAGCTACTTCTGATAATAATATCATGCAAGAAATACCAAAGGAACAATCTAACTGTGTAAAAGTAATGAAATTGTTTATACACTTATTCTTACGAACGGCAGAACTTTGATTTGATAACTCTAGCAGAGAACGTTATTTTTGTAATTTAAATTCATAATCTGAGATCGAGCTATATCGGAAACGACACAAAGACCGCCTCCACAGTCACCCAAACCCTCTCATTACAGAGTTGTTAGACCCGACAATGGTGGTGAAAAGGTTAAAAAGAGACCACGTGCTAGATAACGAAGAGCGGTGATGGCCGCTTCACCATACTGGTCCATTCTTCCTTTCAACCAATTTGCTTATGGTCTGGCGACCGATTGCAAATAGCAGAAGGTTAGAAAAAAACCGGCCAAGTGCGAGTCGGACTCGCGCACGATGGGTTCCGTACCAAAAATGGCAAAAAAACTGTTTGCTGTATGGGAGCCCCCCTTAAATATGTATTTTATTCTGTTTTTAGTATTTGTTGTTATAGCGGCAACAGAAATACATCATCTGTGAAAATGTCAACTGTCTAGATATCATGGTTCATGAGATACAGCCTGGTGACAGACAGACAGACAGACAGACGGACAGCGGAGTCTTAGTAATAGGGTCCCGTTTTTACCCTTTGGGTACGGAACCCTAAAAACGGCAAATAATCACGTTTGTTGAACGGGAGCCCCCCTTAAACATTTATTTTATTCTGTTTTTAGTATTTGTTGTTATAGCGGCGACAATAATACATCATCTGTGAAAATTTCAACTTTATGGCTATCACGGTTCATGAGATACAGCCTGGTGACAGACAGACAGACAGACGGACAGCGGAGTCTTAGTAATAGGGTCCCGTTTTTACCCTTTGGGTACGGAACCCTAAAAAAATCATCATCATAAATCTTTATTTGCATGAAATACGGTCAAGGATGTAAGGATGTTAATTAAAGCGTTTTGATATTATCAGCTTAAAAAATAAACGGCGACAAATGTATAAACAGTCTCAAAAATATAGATTAGCGCGTAGCGTCTTATTGATGATATTGATAAATTATCTATAACCTTATTCAGGTACAATTCACTTCGCTTCTACATCGAGTGGCAGACTGATGTCATTTGACCGTAAAACCGGCGACCTAGTTTGGTCTCACAACTTCGAGACCCCAGTAGTCGCAGCTTATTTGCTAGACAGAGAAGGTCTGATCTCTGTACCCTTCAACTCCATCGGAGATGATACCCTTGACCACATAATGGAAGATGCAACGACATTACGGAACGGTCAGGGCATCAAGAATTCTAATATGGAACTATAGTAAGTTGTGTTTGATATTTAGCGTAGGTAGGTACTTGTGTACGCAAACATGCGTCTGATAAGAAATAATACCACCGATTAATGGGCAGCGTAACGTTTGATAGGAAAATCCTATATTATTTTTGTACTGATTAAACTTTAATAAAATGTAGGTAGTTCGTAAAAACTTAAAACCAATCGAAATATGTCGTCAGGCAGAATTTTCATAATTAATAAAATGCTTTTTTAAATTCCGACCCAATTTCTCTGTAAGATATGGAACTTTGTCCAGGATGTACAGCAGGGGTGCTCATACTTTTTCTTAAGGAGATCGACCTAGCAAAAATTTATGATTAAGAGATCGACATTTTGACCGTTCAATCTACTAAATATTTATCAAGAAAAGAAATTGCATAAGTAAAACTACATTGGGTGCATAAACTGTCAAATGTGTTATCCTTGGTTCGCGATCGACCGTTTGGGCACCTTTGATATACAGTATACACAACTCAGATTACATTTCCAAGTGGTTGCTAGTTATCGAGCGTAATTCCCGTATACTTTATTTATTTAATTTGATTTTCTGATACCAAAAGCCATTTTTAATGCTCCCACTGCTCGGGGCACAGGCGTTCCTTATGGGTGGATAAGGAGGATGGGCCATAACCCACCCACGAACCCATTGCGGATTAGCGGGTGTTAACCACTGCAAATGCATCCGGGACCAACGGCTTAACTTGCCTTTCGATGCACGAAAGAGCTCGAGATAATTTTCAAATAAATTTTTGGTCATCCATCCCATGACCGACCCTTGCAAACGTTGCTTAACCTCCGCAATCTTTGGGCCTGGTGCTAAACCACTGCGCCATCGAGGTCCTCTTCTTTTGATTTTCTGATGAAATGATTAAAACATTTTCATTTTTTCAGTCCAACTTTATATGTTGGTGAACACAATCACGGATTGTATGCGTTGTCATCGTTGGTAGACAAGAACACAATAACGATATCAACGGGCCACATGCAGCCTCTCCTGCTCGAAGGACCATCAGCTCTTGCGTCCCATCCAGAAAAGCCGAAATCTGAACCGTTCACCAACGTTCACTACAAACTTAACGATCTAAACCTACACGTCGCTGCGCCGTACCTTTTACTTGGCCATTACAAAGTCCCAGAATTGCTGACGTCATTCATACCACAGCTTCCTAATTTAAACTTTTTGAATGACCATGAAGTTCAGACGAATGGAATGAAGCTAATCAATGGGCAAGTCCACACGGAAACACAGAAAGATGTCGAGAACGAAACCAATTTGAAATCCAGCTCTATATCAGTTTCAGTGCAAACTGAGGACTTATTTGAGAATATGAACTTCAGACCAGACGTGTGGTACAAAAAGTTGAACTTGTGGCTCCACCAGCAAGAAAATACGGCTTTGAAAGTGGCCTTGATAATTCTCGTCGGGTTAGTTATCACCATGTTTTGGTATCTGCGTTATCAGGTAATCAATTTGATTTGTCTTGCCTTCTGTTATTTCCTAACATTTAATCACAGCTCATTATTTCACTATAACACTACTCACTCATTCATATAATCGGTTTTGATAACGTCGTACCTTTGTTGAAAAAACCGGCCAAGTGCGTGTCGGGCCACGCGCCATAGGGTTCCGTAGT
Source organism: Agriphila tristella (assembly GCA_928269145.1). Taxonomy (NCBI): domain Eukaryota; kingdom Metazoa; phylum Arthropoda; class Insecta; order Lepidoptera; family Crambidae; genus Agriphila; species Agriphila tristella. Next base: position 19,180,095 of record OV743431.1, on the reverse strand, counting down.
TACCTTACACCATACTATATTGAATACCACTATAATTTTTCGTCTGTAAAAATAACTTTGTTTTTCACAGTGTTGCTATGAATGACAAAGTTATATTTGCGGTTTTGGAAAATATGATATATCTCGAAAACTAATTACTATATCTCGTTCAAACCAATTTTCGTTGAAAGTTTTTATTAGGGGGGGACACACATTTTACCACTTTGGCAGTGTTTATCTTTCAAACGGTTGAATTTTAGAAAAAATTGTCTTAGAATCCTCAATGTCATTTTTAAAGACCTATCTATAGACACCCCGCACGTATTGTTATGAAGGATTTTTTTTTCCAGTTTCAGTTCCATGTATGGGGAGCCCCCCCTTAATCTTATTTTTTTTTTACTTTTGTGTTAAAATCATTAAGCGGTTAACAGATTACATCTACTTACTAAGTTTCAACTGTGTAATCCTAATACTTTCGGAATAAAATGGCTGTGACATACGGACGGACAGACAGACAGACAGACATGACGAATCTATAAGGGTTCCGTTTTTTGTCATTTTGACTACGGAACCCTAAAAACTAGATGCTATTTAAAGTAATGGGTGCTATTTTATAAACAAGTTCTATGCTATACTGTTGTATGATGGTTGTATTTCTTATTTCGGCCAACCATGATATCAGAAGTACAGTTTTAAAAACATTAAGTAGAAACCAATGAAGTGCGAGTCGGCCTTGCGCACGAAGTGTTCCGTACCAAAAAACGGAAAAAATATCACGTTCCTTGTATGGGTATTAGTATTTGTTGAAAACAACATATACGTTGATAGCGGCAACAGAAAAACAACTGGTGACAGACAGACAAAAGGAACAGTGGAGTCTGAGTAGGGTCACGTTTTTACCCTTTGGGTACAGAACCCTAAAAATAAGAACCTACTAAACACTTACAAAAGTTGAATGCATAGTATTAATTACCATGTCTGTGGTGTGGTTATTATTTCGTAATATTTTAACGAATTTCCTTTCCTGACAAAGTTCCTACAGCAGTTTAATGTGTTAATTAAAATTTATTGATACTTTCGATTTACACTGGAGTATTAGCTATCGTAAATATAATGCATTCAATTTTGTGAATTGCATTGAGTTTTAACTATCAAATAAAAGTGCAATAAGATGAACAAAATTATGTTTTCAAGAAAAACTTATTATGTCACGTTTTCAAACACACAACCTGCCCCCATTTAACAAACGGCTACCAATGCATTTCTTTTGCTAATAGGTACACCGAAAAAAGACGCATTGATAGCCATTCAGAAAACTGACAAAGTTTTAAGAGTTTGTAATACCTCACGTACCTGAACGTAACTGTAAGCTTTTTTATGATCAGATCATTTGGGAAATTTCAGTCAGTAGAGGATTCTTCAACAAATAACAATGATCTTGTTGATCCATTCTTGAGATTTCGATTCTTGTTTGGCATTCTGACTGTTGTGTAAGCCAATTTGAAAGCTGGTTTCCTCTCATTGTTTAATCAGCTGTGATACCACTAATCACAATGTAATGTCGTAATACCTAGGTACTTAACGCCATTCGTTAATGTTTATTTTTCATTAAAGTAACATACGTAACGTAATAATCAAATATTTAGTATTGATTGTAAAGTAGATGCTATATCTCATCTCATGACTGCAATGCAATGTCAGAAACGCCGCTCATTATTCTTTAGTGCCTTTTATTAGCAGGAAAATCCCATCGTAATTGAACCAAGTAATTTCGTATAGGGTATACCTTCCTATGTCGGTAGTTTTTCGAGCTACGACTCGGGGCCTTTGCTAGACTGTTCCACAATGTGATGACACTCCACTCTTTAAAAATTTGTCTAACATCCTCACTAATATGAAGAGCACATGGCTAGAATGATGAATGTCCAAAAACTCTGTTTTTTATTGTCTATGGTAGTATTCCAGGAGCTTTATCTTTTTGTCAAAAAACCAAACGCTTAAGATTCACGACATTGCTACAATGCTGAGATTTTAAATTTTCAATATTTTCAATTCGGATAATCTCAAAAACCTTAAGAATGGTCCTCATCATTCTAGCCTTGTGCCCTTCATATTATAAATGCGAAAGACTTTGTTACGCCTTCATGTCTAAACCAATTATCCGATCATCATGAAATGCATACGTATTGTCAGAGATACAGAAAAGGATTGATGAACTATAAGGGTACCTTTCATCCATAAAAAAGTACGATTCACGAGGGATACATAAATGACTGTCCACGCAGACGAAGTCGCGGGCGGTCGCTAGTAATAACATAGAACTATTTTTAAGCTTCTCAAAGAGAATGTATAATTCTATTGAGAAATAAAAATCTTTAATCTCAACTTTACTATGACACAGAATACAAAATAGTACAAGTACAGTACGAGGCATATGTATCTTGAAATTTTTTCGACAGAGTGGGGATAAATTCGCGCATGTGCTCTTGTGAGCGACCAATAGCGCGCGCCCCTCTCCTGCCGCCCGCGCCCCTCTCCTGCCGCCCGCGCCCCTCCCCCGCCGCCCGCGCCCCTCACCGCTACGCACGCCCAAAATACGCGTTTCGCGCAAACCCCACCCGATTTCAAGATATATGCCTCGTACTGTACTATGATTACAATATCGATAATTCACGCTCTTTCCATTTTATTATGTAAAAACAATTACAAGTTTTTATATAATTAGCTACCTATTAAGCTATGCACCTGTTTGGCGTATGTACACATTCTGATCAAACATTGAGTCATCGATATGTGGGTCATACTTCCACTACTTTGCTTACGTACGAAGAGTAAAAATACTTACACTTTTATCCAAAGTATGTCTGCATATTTTAACATGTTGCTATGTAGTTATTTCAATAAAACACATTTATTTTTTACCGAACCTACAGCCTTGCATATTTACTAATATTTTTTCTTTTCCTATTGATACATAGCACTATTATATAATCTGTGATATTACAGCGACCATAAACGAGCAAAGTTGGCTGGAAATTAATACTTTTCTCATCTTCAGTTTTTATTATAATAAAACGCGTGTTTATTTCACACACACTTTGAAATTTTATTGCAACTAAAGGTTATATACAGGGTGTCCCAAAACTTTGCCACATGGAGGGAAAGTACCTTAAATATTGAAGATATGAAATTTTACTGAAAGAAGACTTCATTTTGTTTTTAAAAAGAAAAGAAACTGCATTTAAAGATTTTTGAAAAAATTGCATACGATCCCATACAAATTGATGTAATCCCTAATAAATGCTGTGTCACTTAAGAAAAAATAATCCTTATGAGTAACCCTTTCGATTGGTATCATAAAAATAAACAAAACATTTTTTTGGTTTCTTAGTGGGTTCGATTCCTGGTTAAGGCAGGCGATTTTTAAAAAATCTTTGAATGCAGTTCCAATTATTTTTAAAAACAAAATGAAGTCTTCTTTCAGTAAAATTTCCTAACTTTAATATTTAAGGTACTTTCCTTCCGTGTGGCAAAGTTTTGGGACATCCTGTATAACCTTTAGTTGCAATAAAATTTCAATACTTTATAAGCCATCCTTATAAATGTGTGAAATATGTCAGTAATACAGTATAGTACGAGGCATATATCTTGAAATCTGGTGGGGATTGCGCGGAACGCGTATTTTGGGCGTGCGTAGCGGTGAGGGGCGCGGGCGGCGGGAGAGGGGCGCGCGCTATTGGTCGCTCACAAGAGCACATGCGCGAACTTATCCCCACTCCGTCGAAAAAATTTCAAGATATATGCCTCGTACTGTACCTACTTATAACATTAGAATAATAATATTTAAACTTAAGATAGTGATAAAAATGTTCGCCTCTTATTAAAGCGTACTGTCCTATATTTTAACCAATAAGTGTATATTGGCAGGCTCGCGAGTTCCAACAGCTATCTCAAGGTGGCTCCCGATCCTCTACTTCGTCAACTTCATCCAATGCGGAGATCACGGGCTACTTGGAAGAGGTCGGCGATGGAGAAGTGCGTATAGGAAGGATCAGCTTCCACACGGGACAAGTACTGGGGAAAGGGTGCGAGGGCACTTTTGTTTATAGGTTTGTATCACAAGGATATAATATCAAGATAGTCGTATAGGCGACGGCACATCAGACGTAACACGATGACCTTGGGACAGTACCTTTATGCCTTTCGTAATATTTTTTTTGCATCATAACTGTAAGAGTGGGTACCCACTTACATTCGCAAACTTCCGCGCTCCGCAAACCTGCACCTATATTTTGTTTTACCCTGTATTACAGGGCACCATAGTGTGTACGTTTGCGAACAAGGATGCGTATGCGAACTTGGTTCGCAAACGTGTTTACACACTTTTCAAAGTGTAAAAAGAGTTTTTTTTTGCTATGGCGCACTGTTCCGGGTTTGCGGAGCGCGGAAGTTCGCGAACCTAAGATACCCACCTTAACATCTGACGTGCCGTCGTGTGTACATCTCATAATGCCAATTTCGCAAAAAGCCAGCTCCTTGTAAAACGACAACTTTCTCACAAATAATTTATCTGATATCGCACCGCTGCTGTACCGACAATTCGGAAAACTTTTTTAGATCTACATACAACCATAGAAATAGAATGTCAAAGGACAACAATGTCAATAAACAGGTGATCCGAAAACGAATGCATACATTTTATATGAGATACATAAAATATTACTTAGATTCAATAAATATGACTTTATATGGCAAAGGAAATTAATAAACTATGTTCCATGCTGTTTTCTTCGTAGATAAACGAATAAATGTAGCGAAATTTGGTTTTAGAGAAATGTGTGGCAAAATTTTATTTACCTTTGAAAAGTGTGATTACTTGGATTGTTTCTTTTTGTCACACCATTATTACTTTTAAAGCACAAGACACCATGGCTCCACGACACGATACCTTTATTTTAAATTCTTATCAAGATTAACAAATATTTTAAACAAACTGTGATTGCTCATTTGCTAAGCGGGTCGCTAGGGGTTCTTACTGTAAAAAATGTTGGCACATGTCATTTGATCCTTTGTCTCTTTTGTACATAGACCGTGTCCGTATGATGTTAACTTCTCTTTTCCACGCTTTGTTGGTCTTCTTGAAAATTTTTCTATGTCTATGTGTACAACAGTCTGGCAAAAAATTATAGATAATAATTTATTTGTTATTAGTGTTATTTAATGGCAACACCCATCTACTTTTGTATGGGAAAATCACGTATTTATAGTAAAAAACCCTCTTTCAGTACTTTTTGCCAAAAAAACATGTGTAGAAAAGGTCTGTTTCTATACTATTTGCCAAGCTAATATAATGCAACAAATGAGTATTGTTTTAGGGGTACATTCGACAAACGAGCAGTAGCAGTGAAGCGCCTGCTGCCCGAGTGTTTTACGTTCGCCGACCGCGAGGTGGCGCTGCTGCGCGAGTCGGACGCGCACGCGCACGTCGTGCGCTACTACTGCACCGAGAGAGATAAACAGTTCAGGTACTATTTCAGGCTCATATACGTAAACAGTAAGCTGTTCCCTCTTTTTGTATGAATTTTAAATCTATTTAAAACGGTTTGCAATTAATTTAGCTTTGACATTAAATGTCAAAGTTTGTATGTTTGTACTTAGTCACTTATTTATAAATTTTGAACAAATATCTTTATTTGCTTTAAATTGGAGTTATATAATTTGAGGACACGGTTTCGAGCCGTGCTACAGCTATATACAACGTGTTTTTTTATACCCCATAACTAGGGTATTGATGAGACCATGCAATAGAATCAAATAGCATAGGAAATATTTTTCAATTAAAGAATATTTTTTTACACAATAATACAAAGTCAATTAAACAAAAATCAGCATATCTATCACCATTACATAGTAGATACTCCAAGGGTCCGTACCAAGCGCTTTGCCAATACATTCCTTATGCGAACTGCAAAGAATCGAATGCGCTGCCTGCGCATGTGTTCCCCGATAGTTACAACCTTGGTCTCTTCAAGGCAAGAGTGAATAGGCATTTCCTGGGCAGACGTGCTACACCTTAGACCACTTCCTGTTTACCAAGCAAGATGGTGGTCAAATGCTTGCCCAGTTATCAATAAAAAAAAAAAGTTTTATGTGAAATATAGCAACATAGCATTTTCCCCGTACCTCTAAATATCAATTAACTCATCAAGAAAAATCTTCGTAGTGAAGTAATTAAATTAATGATTAAAGGTTAATGATGTCTCCAAAACTGTACATTCATTCTAGGACTTTTTTATTATTTAGACCTGTAAAATATGACCTCAGAGTTATGGGATATCAAAAAATACAGTACAATATACATTGTATAAGCGACTAGCTTACATTGCAACCAGCAGCCCGTCTAGGAGTTGTTAAAACTAACCTAATTCTACGTTTAGTTTAATACTTTTCATATTGCAGATACATCGCACTGGAGCTGTGCTCGGCCACACTGCAGGACTATGTGGAGAATAAGTTAAACTTCGAGTGTAAAATTGACGCCGTAGAAGTACTGAGGCAGGCGACTTTGGGGCTGTCACATCTACACTCCATGGATATTGGCAAGTACTTTGTAATTGTACAGTCACAAACAACTTTGATTACATAAATATCTGAAAAAACAACTAAGGGCTAATTTTTCAATACCTAGATAAAATTAATTCGCTTGATGACTATTAAGCCACCAAATTGAAAATGTTTGTCATTCGCTTGTCTGTCAAATGTTTTGAATGCCATTTATTTTATTTGGTTAATAATTTTACTGATTGACATCTGTTATCTGAGGATTGAAAAATTAGACCTAAGACTCGGAAACAAATGTTATGCTGATCACAAAGACGAGAGTTTTAAAGTAGTCATTTAATAGATCCTTTCTCTTGTAGTACACCGCGACATAAAGCCCCACAACGTATTATTATCGATGCCCTCCGGCTCTGGTGAGGTTCGCGCCATGATATCAGACTTCGGGCTCTCTAAGAAGCTCAATATCGGTAGAGTCAGCTTCTCTCGCCGCTCGGGAGTCACGGGCACCGACGGATGGATAGCACCGGAGATGATCAATGCAGAACGAACGGTGAGATTTTTTTTAAACAAAAGTAGAAAAAAAAACCTTAATATTCGATTGTTAGTTAGGCGCGATTTAGGTCTTTCCAAGAAAGTTAATTTCGGTAGAGTTCGCTTCTCTCGCCGCTCGGGAGTCACGGGCACCGACGGCTGGATAGCCCTGGAGATGATCAATGGAGAACGAACGGTGAGATTTTTTAAACAAAAGAAGCAAAAAATACTTTAATATTCACTTAGTTAATAAATGAGATTTAGGTATCTCTAAGAAACTCAATATCGGTAGAGTCAGCTTCTCTCGCCGCTCGGGAGTCACGGGCACTGACGGCTGGATAGCCCTGGAGATGATCAAATCAATGGAGAACGAACGGTGAGATTTTTTAAACAAAAGAAGCAAAAAATACTTTAATAATCACTTAATTAATAAATGAGATTTAGGTATCTCTAAGAAACTCAATATCAGTAGAGTCAGCTTCTCTCGCCGCTCGGGAGTCACGGGCACCGACGGATGGATAGCACCGGAGATGATCAATGGAGAACGAACGGTGAGATTTTTTAAACAAAAGAAGCAAAAAATACTTTAATATTCACTTAGTTAATAAATGAGATTTAGGTATCTCTAAGAAACTCAATATCGGTAGAGTCAGCTTCTCTCGCCGCTCGGGAGTCACGGGCACCGACGGATGGATAGCACCGGAGATGATCAATGGAGAACGAAGGATGAGATTTTAAAACAAAAGTAGCAAAAAGTACCTTAATATTCACTTAGTTAATAGATTAGATTTAGGTATCTCTAAGAAGCTCAATATCGGTAGAGTCAGCTTCTCTCGACGCTCGGGAGTCACCGGAACCGATGGCTGGATAGCACTGGAGATGATCAATGGAGAACGAACGGTGAGATTTTTTAAACAAAAGTAGCAAAAAATACCTGAACATTCGCTTAGATGATATTCAGATATCTCTAAGAAGCTCAATATCGGTAGAGTTAGCTTCTCTCGCCGCTCGGGAGTCACGGGCATCGAGCGACGGCTGGATAGCACCGGAGATAATCAATGGAGAACGAACAATGAGATTTTTAAAACAAAAGTAGCAAAAATACCTTATCATTCACTTAGTTAATAGATGAGATTTAGTGTCTCTCTAAGAAGCTCAATATCGGTAGAGTCAGCTTCTCTCGCCGCCCGGGAGTCACGGGCACCGACGGATGGATAGCACCGGAGATGATCAATGGAGAACGAACGGTGAGATTTTAAAACAAAAGTAGCAAAAAATACCTTAGCATTCACTTAGTTAATAGATGAGATTTAGTGTCTCTCTAAGAAGCTCATTATCGATAGAGTCGGCTTCTCTCGCCGCTCGGGAGTCACGGGCACTGACGGATGGATAGCACCGGAGATGATCAATGGAGAACGAACGGTGAGATTTTAAAACAAAAGTAGCAAAAAATACCTTAGCATTCACTTAGTTAATAGATGAGATGTAGTGTCTCTCTAAGAAGCTCAATATCGGTAGAGTCAGCTTCTCTCGCCGCTCGGGAGTCACCGGAACCGATGGCTGGATAGCACTGGAGATGATCAATGGAGAGCGAACGGTGAGATTTTTTAAACAAAAGTAGCAAAAAATACCTTAACATTCACTTAGATGATATTCAGATATCTCTAAAGATATCTGAATATCATCTAAGTGAATGTTAAGGTGAAGCTCAATATCGGTAGAGTTAGCTTCTCTCGCCGCTCGGGAGTCACGGGCACCGAGCGACGGCTGGATAGCACCGGAGATAATCAATAGAGAACGAAAGATGAGATTTTTAAAACAAAAGTAGCAAAAATAACTTATCATTCACTTAGTTACTAGATGCGATTTAGTGTCTCTCTGAGAAGCTCAATATCGGTAGAGTCAGCTTCTCTCGCCGTTCGGGAGTCACGGGAACCGATGGACGGATAGCACCGGAGATATTTTATTAAAATTTTACTGATGCTTGGTCGTCTACAGAAGTACATATTACAGGAATTCTGCAGATTACCTAGTAAATGTAAAATCTAAATATTTTTTTCCACTTTGACGGACTCTACTAGATAATCTGCATATTAACTAGTTCATTATGCAGTCTATTTACGCACATAAGCGGTAAAATATCTTGATTATCAGCCATTTTTAATGTCCCCACTGCTGGGGCACAGGCCTTCCTTATGGGTGGATAAGGAGGATGGGCCATAACTAAAGATGTGCCGTGTGGGAATATTCCCATCAATATTGGGAATATTCTCGTGCCTAAGGCAATATTCCCGGCAATGGCACATCTTTAGCCATAACCCACCACGAGGGCCCAATGAGGATTGGTGGGTGTTAACTACTGCAAATGCAGCCGGGACCAACGGCTTAACGTGCCTTTCGAAGCACGACGGAGCAGCTCGAGATAATACATTTTTGGTCGCCCATCCCATGACCGACCCTTGCTTAACAAAGTTGCTTAACCTCCGCAATCGCTGGGCCAGGAGCTATCTGCGCCACCCCGAGCTTCTAATATAATATCTACTTCAATATAATGCAACTGCATACGCATGTACGAAAGTTAGTCTATTAAAAATTACTATATTTTAGTAAATACTGTTTTCTTTTACTAGACGACTTCCGTGGATATATTTTCGCTGGGTTGCGTGTTCTACTACGTGCTGTCCAAGGGACACCATCCGTTCGGCGACGTGTTGAGGCGCCAAGCGAACATACTTACAGGAGACTATGATTTGAACCAACTAGAGTAAGTCTACGGCTTTTTGAAACATTATTTACATGTTCATATAGATTGAACATTAAACATCTATTTCTTTCATCACCCGAATTCAAACTTTATAAAAAAACCTATACATTCATCGGAAGGGGTAGAGAAATCTAATAAAATAGTATGGATATGCCTACTACCTCATGTTTTTAATTTAGAACCCAGTAGTCTCATCCATATTAACATATACATTTAACGTCATCGAACTTTAGCTTACCTATTCCGATTATGGGTTTACCTATATGTTTTTTAACAAGTTTTATTCTGTAAAATATTTTTAATCAAGGTAATTATTTGACAAAGATTTTTATGACTTGCATGATAAATTTTATTTTCTTTTCTAGTAAAGTGTTGCCAGAAGAAGAAGTGGTAGTGACTAAGATCCTGATCCGGGCGATGATATCGGCGCGCCCGCACGCGCGCCCGCCCTGCGAGACAGTGCTCAAGTACCCCATGTTTTGGGGGAGCCAGACTATACTTAATTTCTTACAGGTAAATTTAATTTTAAATTACTTATTGTCGAATAAGAAATCATTTCTATCTTTCCTTAAGGATTTGGCACACTGGATTCGTTCTGCGGTCTGCGGTCAGGTCAAAGTGAACGTTGCCCGCATTATGTATGAACAACATTGTCGGTCAGGGCAATCGGTCAGCGGTCCGGTCAGGGCAATCGGTCAGCGGTCCGGGTAGGGAAATCGGTCAGCGGTCCGGGCAAGGAAACCGGTTAGCGATGCGGGCAGGGCAAAATGATGAATGATGAGGATGCGTGAATCAATGGCGATCAGTTTTTTGTGTTTTAATCGAGGACAATGATCACCGAGGAAGAAGAAAATATTGTGCTAATATGGTTGCTTCAAACTGGCCGTGACCGTTGTCCTGCCCGCCGCCCGCCTGCCCGTGCTCGCTGTCCGCCGCCCGCTGCCCGCCTTCCTGACCGTACGCGTCCTGCCTTCCCCCGCGTTCAATGTATATGTCGCAGCAGCCAACTAGCTTAATCAGTCGTTCAATTAGCGGCCTAGCCTTATCATTGACAGGCGCCATTCAATCATCGGCCTAAATAACATCCCGGCATTTAATTTGACGGCTAGGCAAATGTCTTGGTTCGAAAACGTTTAACCACTTGCCTAGCCAAGTCATTGTAATTTAGTTCCATTTTCTATCACCAGGCACGCTGAGGCGATGTTGCTGTCAAATCTGTAAATATGGCGTCGACCAGTTGTGATTTCTGGTGCTTTTCACAATTAAATTACGTTTACACTTCGTTTACACGAAAATATCGTGAAATGGAAGTGTTTGGTGAAAAAATAGTGCAAATCAATCTTTGAACGAACGTTTTAAAGAATGTTTTGAAATAAACTCAGAATATGACCATTTTTTACATTCTCTTTGACCAATACCATCAAAGTGTTTGTTTTGTTTTATTCGTAATTTATTGTATGTTCCGTTGTTTGAGGTAAACAATGTTATTGTCAAGTTTAAATAAGAAAATAATTTGTGTTTTCTTTTTAACAACTCACCGTAAACCTTGGAGTTTAGACATTAGAAAGAATCTTAGTCAGAGCATAAGAATAAATATTTATTCTTATGGTTAGAGGTTATACCTACTTAAACGATAAACGAGAAAGTTCAGGTGACCATGAGTTCTGGACAAAAAAAGACTAAAACCTTAGTATTAGAAAAATGAAAAAAACCGGCCAAGTGCGAGTCGGACTCGTGCACGAAGGGTTCCGTACCAAAAAACATCAAAAAAAAAAATGTTTTTTTGCATGGGAGCCCCCCTTAAATATTTTTTTCTCTGTTTTTAGTAGGGCAAGAGCCCCGGTTTTGGCCACTTTAAGAGAATTTCTATGTTCAAAAATGTGCTACTATTTCAAGAATGTGTAATGAGACGGTTTAAAATAACCAAATTGAAGGGCATACATTTATCTTTTAAAGTTTTTATATGATGTTTGATTCGAGTAAGTACATATTTTTTTATATGGTTTTAAATATAAAAGGTATGATTTCACCAGTTCTGGCCACTTTTCCCCCAGTTCTGGCCATACCATTGCACCAGTTGTGGCCAATAAATTTGTTAGGGAATTTTCCAGTTTATTTTAAAGAAAATAAACAAATAATTATAAAGAAGTTGATATTTAGTTAGGTAGGTAATTAATAGTTAACAAATTCCCAATATTTTGTCATTTCAGGCACATAGAAAAAGCTTCCTCTTGGCAATATCAATTTTTATTATTTAGCTTTTATTATTTTTGAAGCTTTTTTACCCAACCTAAGTGCATAAGAAATTAAAACTTGTAATGTCAAACCAGTTAGTATATTGTCAGGCAACAAACGCAAAATAAAAACAAAGTGGCCAAAACTGATGTTGTATTGGTGTCAGTTCTGGCCACAAGCATGGCCAAAACCCAAGCAAAGTACAAATTAGTGTAGGTAATAGTTGTGGCCACCCCCTTTTTCCAACTGAATTTAACAAGTAACAAAATAACCACAAAACCAAGTTGCTAGACATTCTGTTAGTAGGCTTCAATCAAATCCAAAACAAAAAGTAAAAAAATATCTAGATATTTAATGATTACTCTAAACGTGTCTCTTAAGGTTTTCCTTAAGAAAGTACCAGAAATTTTTCGATAAAACTTACTAAGCTCACAAAAAATTGTCTTGAAGCATAAGACGTCACAACTATGACTTGTCAGAACGGATCATAGACAAAAGATTTTTTACCACATACTATGAAGCAAATCCGTTTTCTATGCCTTATTTATTGGCCGCTAAAGTTGCAAGTGGCCAAAACCGGGGTAGTGGCCAAAACCGGGGCTCTTGCCCTATTTGTTGTTATAGCAGCAATAGAAATACATCATCTGTTAAAATTTCAACTGTCTACCTGCAGTCGTTATTAATAGCGAGCAAAAAACAGCAAAAAAATAATCACGTTTGTTGTATGGGAGCCCCCCTTTAATATTTATTTTATTCAGATTTTAGTATTTGTTGTTATAGCGGCAACAGAAATACATCATCTGTGAAAATTTCACCTGTCTAGCTATCACGGTTCATGAGATACAGCCTGGTGACAGACAGACAGACGGACAGCGGAGTCTTAGTAATAGGGTCCCGTTTTTACCCTTTGGGTACGGAACCCTAATGAATAATTCTTTATTCGAAGAAACAGGTAATTAAGTGCTTTTGAATTTTCTATATTTTACTACCATTCGAGACTTTTTTTAGTTTACAAAAAGATTTCTTAAAATGTGTTTTATCTTCTTCGTTAAAACTCAGCAGTTAATATTGCGAAAGAAAAAGACAAAACAGGCACCTATGATTTTAAAGTACTAGCCTCCGCCCGCGAATTCATTCGTGTGGACATTTGGAAAATCCCTAGGGAACCTTTGGCTGAGATAAAAAGTATTCTATGTTTTAATCCAGGCTATAAACTATGTGTGTGTCAAATTTTATTCAAATCTGTTCAGCAGTTTTTCCGCGATTGAGGAACAAACATCCAAACCCACAAACTTTCACATTTATAATATTAAGTAGGATTTTACTAAAATAATAATAAGGAATTCAATATCAAAATATTTCATTTTCTATTCGTCACGATGGTTATCCTATTCAATCAACGGCCTTAGCATCTGCCAGTCCGTTAATTAGTTATTGTTTTAGATGTATTGGCTGGATGTCATTCTGCTGATGAAACGGCGACGTTCAATGAAAAGGCTAGGCGGCTAATTGAACGGCTGATTAAGCCAGTTGCCTGCGACATATACATAATGCGAGCAGCGTACACTTTGAACTGAGGGACCCATACTAACGTGACCCGTTAAGGGGGAGGAAGGCGGTCTTTAAAATACCACGCTTAGTCACGGGGGGGGGGGGGGGGGGCTATGTTTTGTCACGTTGTCAATATTCTCAAAGGAAATCTGGTTCTTTTTTTTTCATGCTGTATTCAACTATTCATGCACGCAGCTAAAATTATTTTCTTCTTGATACATTTTTTCACTTGTTATTGTATGTAAAATTATAGTACACACTCTTTGCATTACGTGGCAAGTGCCTTACTAATAAAAAAGACAAAAATGAGCAAATTTTTTTTTAGATTTCTGTTAAAAATGATGTAAAACCATTATCTATGAAATACTACGTGAATACCAGGGGGGGGGGGTCTTGGCATATACTACGGGTGTTCACCAAGAGGGGAAGGGAGGGAGGGGGGGGGGGGTCAAAAATTAAAAAAAATGGGTCACGTAGTATTGGTACAACAAGCGGAACAACAAGCCAAACAAACGGAGTTCAAAAACGACAAAAAAAAAACTAAAATTGATGCATAAGGTGCAAGGGGCTCCAAATAACATCATTCGGGGCCCAAGCCAATTTCTGCTCGCGGTGCACCCTGCTGGCTTACTAACGAGGTTCTGGCGGCCAACCATCACAAACATTGCGAAATTCATTCGCCGCGTACTGACTGGGCGAGCAGCATCGCGAGGCAGCCTCAGCCGTTTGCCGCGCGAGGCAACTTCGCTCTGTAGATTTAGTTGCAAGAGGGTGCCGCGCTCAGTTTAACGTGAAGTCACACAAAGACCGCGCGTATCATGAGACCGTAGTACTTTCGGAAAGCTATCGCCACCACTATATTAAATTTTTATACTAATTCTTGGACTTGTACAAAAAAGAAACGAAAACCTTAATTTCCCGGTTTATGTTTTTCCATGCATCTTAGTCCTCTTTTAGTATAATCAGAACATTGCGCATCCCAAAATAGCGAATATTCGCCGTGTTTAAGTGTATTAAGATACTGTTCTTTATCCATGACCCATGAACGATCAAGGTAGGCGAGGCAAAACAACCGTCTTGAGTGCGTGAGGCAAACCTTCTGAGGCGCATCGTCAAAAACCATTTGGCTCGGGTCCCGGCACGCTCGGGTGAGGCAACGCGTGCGTTTGCCTCGGGCGAGGCACGTCTTGACTGACCGAGGATTTGCCTCGCGCGGCTGCCTCGCGAGGCTGCTCGCCCAGTCAGTACGCGGCTATTAGCTCGCAATGTTTGTGATGGTTATTCCGCCACCGGTCGTTCGTAAGCCAGCAGGGTGCACACAGACTGGTGTCAGGCAGCGGTGACACCGGTTGGCAACCCGCATGCCCAGCATGGCAATGGGGAATGTCCGAAAAAAAACAAATTGGCTGAATATTTTTTATGGTTAGGACTAAGTTCCCTTTCCCTTAGTAATAGAAATAAGTTTCAGAATTCGGTTGCGTAAAAAAATTATAAAAAAATAAAGTCTCTTCGACTCCACAAATGTACAAAAGTAACAGCAAAATGGAGATTATACCTTTGCCACCACCTGCCACAATCACAACAAGTACCTATTTAAAAAAAAGTTTTGACATAAATGTCACTAAAGTGTTGAAACTTTTTTAAAACCTGCTTTCTGCTGCTGCGACGCGAAGACCCACCGGTCACTTCGTCCTAACAACAGGATCTCAACAAGAAGATTGGTTAACTGGTGCGATACGATCTTTGATGCTCCAATATACGCTCGATTGAACGAGTCATCACAAACCGCCTTTCGCAAAGACTCGACGAATTTCAACCTCCGGAGCAGGCTGGGTTTCGAGGAGGTTCGGCACCATAGACCACATCTTCACAGTGCGGCAGATTATACAGAAGTCCGAGTATAACCAGCCTTTGTGCTTAGCATTTGTGGACTATGAGAAGGCATTTGATTCTATCGAAACCTGGGCTGTTTTAGAATCCCTGCAACGATGCCAAGTCGATTGGCGATATATTCAAGTGTTGAGATGTCTCTACAATGCCGCAACCATGGCCGTCCAACTGCAGAAACAGCAGACTAAACATATCCCCTTGCATAGAGGTGTGAGACAAGGAGATGTGTTATCCCCCAAATTGTTCACAAATGCATTGGAGGATTATGTTTAAAATGCTGGACTGGAAAGGATGCGGTAGTAACATTAACGTCGAATACGTATCACACTTGCGATTTGCGGACGACATTGTCACTGTGGCCGAAACGTTGCAGGATCTACAATACATGCTGAACAGCCTAGCTGATTCTTCTCTACGCATCGGCACAGTATTATAATCACCTACCAGTAATCTGACTCCTTTGTTGATAAACGCTTGCCGCCACTGTGTAGGTCTAGGTATACGCACAGAAACTCCGTCAAGGGTCAGGGTTGCCATAACAAAAACTACTCAAATATATTAAATAAAAGTTTGAATTTGTAGTAACGAAAGAATAAAAATAGTCAATAGAGCCTTTTCAAGAATATCATCGTAACAGACAAAACAGAAACAGCAAATATGAAACCACTGATTGTTTTTTCGTGATTTCAAAGTTTGTCCCATAATAAAAGTTGTTCAGTTTGATGGTCCCTATCAAACCTTGACGTGGATTTACAATTAAAAACGGAATAAATCCTGTAAACTATTATGACGTTTTGAAATTTAGTTACGCTTCTTAAAACGTACACCCCTTCAAGTAAGAGAGCGCAAACTAGAGGAGATTGCGCTCGCCGACTCTGCCGCTCACTTCCCCGCGTACCCCCCATCGTTGCTCCGCGCAAGTACATGAGTCGGACAACTGTTAGTAGTATTAAAACTGTGGCATCGGTCTTCATGAACTTGACAAAACCAAGGTTATGTTCAACGAGCATGTAATTCCAGGACCGATTGCAGTACAAGGTAGTCCTCTCGAAGTTGTTACGATCGAAATATGTCTACTTTGGGCAAACATTGCAATTGGGTAGAAACATCTTCGAAAGAGAGGCCAACAGAAGGACACAGTTGGGCTGGGCAGCATATGGGAAACTTCGTCCAGTCTTTGAGTCACCTATTCCACAGAGTCTAAAGACGAAAGTCTTCAACCAACCAATATCATGACATACGGAGCCGAAACGTGGATACTCACCTGTAGGGCTGGTTCACAAATTTAAATTTGCGCAGCCAGCTATGGAAAGGGCTATTCTCGGAGTTTTTCTAAGAGATCGGGTCCGGAACGAGGTGATCCGACAGAGAACTAAAGTCATCGACATAGCTCACCGCATTAGCAAGCTGAAGTGGCAGTGGACCGACCATATTAGCCGTAGAACCAGTGGCCGCTGGCAAACGTAGTGTGGTAGGCCCTCAGACAAAGTGGAGCGACGATCTTTGCAAGGTGGTTGGCAAAAATTGGATTAGTGTAGCTGCGGATCGTGCTCGGTGGCGTGCACTCGGAGAGGCCTATGTTCAGCAGTGGACGATGATAGGCTGATGATAATTATGCATAAACATCACCTCTTTTTGTAAAATGTTTCGTTTCTAGAACATCTACCGTCAAAGATGGTATTTTCACCCTGCTCGTGATATTATTATACATATTGTATTGTAATAATGAATAATAATCGTGTAGGACGTGAGCGACCACGTGGAGAGTTGCCCGGTGGTGGGTTCACACCCGCTGGAGATGGGCGCGCGCGGCGTGCTGCGCGGCGACTGGCGCGCGCGCGTGTGCGGCGCCGTGGCGGGCGACCTGCGCGCGCGCCGCACCTACCGCGGCGACCGCGCCGCGCACCTGCTGCGCGCCATACGAAACAAGGTACGGGCGTGTAGTAGCGCGGCGCCGTGGCGGGCGACCTGCGCGCGCGCCGCACCTACCGCGGCGACCGCGCCGCGCACCTGCTGCGCGCCATACGGAACAAGGTACTGTCAGGAAGGCCTCACTTCACGCTTAAACTTTTATATTAGCCTAATCTCGCGACTCACTCAGGCGAGCCATGGGCGAGGGAATCACCGCGCTGTGTACGAGTGACGTTCGCGCGAATGACACAAACGAGTCAGTTTTCAGTTCTTTACTTCTTTTTAGGACTTAACTTACTATTAACTCGCGAGCCGCATGCGAGTTGCGCGCATGCAATTTATACTCGTGCATCGCTCCTGCGCCGCCCGCGTGCCGATTGCGCGCATTTAACACGCCGGTGCGTGCGCGGCTCGCGAGTGTCGCAAGGGCCGCGCGCGCTTTACCAGCTTCCTCTCGCCCGCCCCTCGAGTTCCGCACCAAAACTGGCCGCGCGCAGATCGCGCACAGCACGCGCTCACTATACAAGCATTTCGTGAGTTGCGCTAATGTATTGCACCAAACAACGGCTTTAACGGCACGCGTGCAGCTCGTGAGCTGCGCATTCTCCAGATGTGGACGCACCCTTACGTAAATCAACCCGAACTTTATACATCACCTAAAATGACTCCCAAATAATATTATTTTCACACAAGAAGCTAGGTCTCACTCTTTAGAAATACTTGTGATCTTCTACAGAACTTGAAAGAAAACCATATGAGCAGGACTTTTAAATAAAATAAAATCTTAGTTATTTTTGTCTAGAGGCTGATCAACGAAAGATGAGACTGAAATGGTGGCGCCACTTTCCCTGTTAAATTAATATATTATTTGAAACTGACCCCTTATTTTCTCACAGAAACATCATTACCGAGAATTAGAAGCCGAAGTAAGGGAAAAACTAGGCAAATTACCAGACGGCTTCGTCACTTACTGGCTGCGCCGGTTCCCCCTGTTACTGCCTCACGTGTGGCTCCAAATGCAGGAGTACAGGCACGAAGACATTCTGCAAGAGTACTACCCCCACTCCTTCACATTCAGCAGGGATGACGTCAGCGAGCTCAACGACGACCGCGACTACGAAGATCTCGTCGAAACAGATTTATGCGACCCAGAGAAAAACGAGTTATTTATCAAAAGCAAAGTGTTCGTGGACGAAAACGAAGAGAGAAATAGATATAACAAAAATAACGGATCTCCTCGGAAAATAGACGATTGGAGGAGTGAAGCTCGGGACTTCAAGACGAGACAAGATGACGTCAGATTGAGGGACAAACACCATTACAAAAAGAAAGAAAAGAAAAAGGAAGAAATGCCCATTTGGACTTTACCTCCACAGTGAGAGTAAATAGAAATTATTTGTGCGTGATAATTGTTTATGAATTTGTGATTAACACAAAGGCCTAGTAATATTAAGATAAGTCTTAGCAGGCGGTGCGATACGGATTTTTATTAGATTTAAAAAGATCTCTTTAAATATTGTTGACAAGACAATGTCGTTTGTTGTACCGTAAGTGTAAATAATTTAAGTTATTTGAAGTAGCGTGTAAGATTCAGTGGTTTTAACATGAACAGTTGTTGGAAGTCCAAGTGAGGTTTTTTCTTGCTCAGAATTAATGGTAAGTAACCAAGTATTTGCTTTTCAAGTACAGATCGCACAAAGCTTCGTGCAAACACGAGGCGATCCATAGTTCCTCGCAAAGTACGGAAAATACTATCTGCGCATGCGTGAAGCAACTTTAGAGCTAGCTAGAAGCAAGGGCGTCGCCAGGGGTGGGCAGGGGGGTGCAGCCCCCCCCCCCCCCCCCCAGAGGTAAAAAAATGTAGCCAACTGCAACGTAACTAAAGTCCTAAGGCCGTGCAATTGACTTGCTTTTCCGATATATCCTGCATAAATAAACTTGAATAAATTCACTAGGTGCTCTTGACTGTACTCATCTTCCTTAATAATAATAACTTGCCCCCCCCCCCCCCCCTGGCTAGAAGTTTGGCGCGAGTTTATAAATAGAGATTGAACATGACATGGCACGTCCGGCACATGACATCTTCGCTAAATTTTATAAACGTAAACAAGATGTCATATTTATCTACAAATGTTTGTTTGGGTTTACTTACTTACTAAATCTAAAAATCATTAACAGTTTAGTGTAGTCGGATGTTTATGCCGGCGTTAAAGTTTGCGATTGTTTATATAATTAACATATCTGAAGTGTTGTTATGGGTTTTAGGGATATTTGTTTACGAAGTCCATGATTTTTAACATGGGCATCTTACTTGGGATTGGGACCAATATGTCGCATAAAAATATGATGAATGTTTGAATATTCGCCTTAATTTTGGTTTATGTGATCTACAAAGTATTTAAAAAACTTACTAAGGAACCATCATAAAAAATGGTGCGCGCCGTTGAATTTAACTCTACTATTTAATTTTGTTAATTAATGTTCCATAGTAGTTTACCGTCATATCGTCCGATACATATAAAAGATGACATTTGCCATGCAAAAATAACACCATCATTCAGTAAGCACGTTATTTAATTTCAATCCAACCTGTAAAAGAAAATTGAACCTTAACGTCGATGAAACCATCCTTACGGGAATATACACAATTTGCCGAGCAACTTGTATATTTAACGGCCGATTCATATAACCTATTCAGTAAGAGACAGATCTACTAATTTTGTATGGCAAATGTCATCGTTTATAAGTATCGGACAGATTGTAAACTATAGGCCGACCGGTTAAATGAGTCCTCGCCCGCGGGGCACAAGGGCGCGGGGGGAGACGAGAACGGGGGAAATGCGGGCGACGGGCGGCGAACGCCTGCCGCGCGCACCTCTCACGACCCCCGTTCTCGTCTCCCCTCGCGCCTCTGTGCCCCGCAGGCGAGGACTCATTTAACCGGTCGGCCTATACTATGGAACATCAATTAACAAATAGTAGAATAAACAACAAAACTTTAGTATGCCTATCTTACTGGAGAAAAGATTGTTAGTAAGTCTATGCAGAAATCGGACTTTATGTACGATTAAAACCAAGCTGCTCGCGTCGGATCGGAGCGCATTTTACCGTCAAAGGAAGGAAGAGGAAAATCAAGCGTCTATACAGGTAGCTAATTCCATATTTGCATGAAAATGGAAAGCCGTTCGGCGCCCACCGCAATATGAATTTTAACTTCTGTATACTCTTTATTTTCCTCTGGCAGAGGTAAAATGCACTCCGACGCGAACTGGTTGGTTTGAATCGTATTAGTTCTATCTATTTCTATAACTAGCAGCGTAGGAGTTGATCCTGTGTGTGCCCAGAAATGGGGGCATTAAAATGGCTAATGATGAAAAAAATCATGAAAAACTGACTCTTATTTTTTAAGTAATTAAGGTTATGTCGCTAATTACAGCGTAAGAAATGTCCGTCTTCTGGGACCTAAGCAGCAGCAGTCTGTATTTTTTATTCCATATTATAGTTGAAAGACACACACATAATAAGTGATAATATTGCCGAGTACTCACAAAACTAACCTTAATAATGATATAGGTATGAAGTATTTTTGTATTTAAGTTTGATATGTCACACAAATGTTGTTTTTTCCTATAGCGTTAAGATTCAGCCCCCTAATATGACCCGAAACCAGGCTAGGCGCACTCCGCGCTTTAGGTACAAAGCTACAAGTAGGTAGCGGGTCCGTCCGGACAGACTAATTTCAGAGGGCAACCGCGTGCCGGCTGGGTCGCACATTAGCAGTTCGATTTCGATAGTATGCCTTAATACGAATAAAAAGGATCCGAACCTCACGTTTTTCACTCTTCCAAAAGTTCCAAACGACATCAAAACGTAAGAAGTGCTTGTCTACTAGGTACCTAGTTAGTAACTAGTATCCGTTTATTCTTAGGTATTTACTTGTCTTATTTGCTAAACAATCTTCGCCCAACTATTTATCGAAATAAAAATTTATAGATTAGGTAGGTAGTTACTTACTTACCTACCTACTTTCGAAATAAAATTAATTATAATTACAATTTCATTTCGTAATAAAGCCAATTGCTTTAAAGCCAGCATGTATAGTCTAATGTGGCGTTGACTGTACCTAGCCTATGTTTTTTTAAACGTATTTAACTACACATTATTTCACAAACACATAACTTGTAATACTGCGTTATAGGTATACAGAGAGCAAAGGAAATTAACTACCAGTTATTTAATTATTACTTAAAAGAAGAAACCCTGAAGTCGTTAGAAGAGATAAGAGCTACCCGATAGAAAGAGAGGCAACTTTTAGGTGAATATAACTGTAGGCAAGAGAGCGGCGTGCAACCTGAATTGCACTTTATTGGGTATGGAATAGAGTCGTTATTTATTTAAATGACTTTGCGGAGTGGATCTTCTGTACTTCTACTATTATGTATTCTGTGCCGAAACACGATACGATTTAGTGATTTAAAAGTGTCGAAAGACAAGAGTTTGACAGTTGAGTTACGATAAATAGGGATGCCAACGCAAAGCTAATTGTAGATGTCGCTTCGTACGCTTGTTCCTAAGACAGTAGACGTTCAGAACAAAATGTATGGGAAATTAGGTATTTATTTTCCTTAAATCCACTAAAATCCATTGTAAAAATCCATTGATGGATCTTTTTGCACTTTTATGTCCACGTTAATCCATGATTCAGAATTTATGCAAAGTGGATTTTTTTGAACTAACGTGTTTCTGATGATTTCAAATAAATTTTATATTCAGTTACGAAGTAATGTAATATTCAGTCAAAAGTACCAGGGCAACATAACTTACGAGTTTTTTTGATTTCGTACTGCGAAGATACGTCTTAATTCCTTTTAATGGATTTTAAGAAACACGTTAGTTCTATAAAATCCACTTTACAAAAATCGTGTATTTGATAAATTAAGATTGCATGTGTCACCCATTCATTAATGGATTTTCAGACACCGTTAGTTCTAAAAAATCCACTTTGCAAAAATACTGAATCAAGGGTGTGTTTTTGTAGATCATGGATTAAAGTGGACATAAAAGTGCAAAAAGATCCATCAATGGATTTTTACAATGGATCTTAGTGGACATTTTGTGATTTTTTTTTACCGAAAAAGACCCAATGACGCAAAATGGATATAAAAGACTATTCTACAATGCAAATGCCGGAATTTAAAGCCAAATTAAGACGTTTTTATTCTTACAGAATTTATCGATTTTTTCTATATCCAGATTTTTAGGAAATTTGTAAGTGCCAACATTTTTAAAGCCTATAACACGGAATTTAATCATTTCAAAGCTTTTAAACAAACGATTTTTTAAGTAAACGTCCTTTGTTTTCATAGTTTTCGTGGAACATACGCAGCGCCATTTTGACAGTTGCCTTCCCCATTGCTCTAACTAACATATCGTGTTTGTGGTCATGCTAGAGGGGCTTATTATAAGTGTAAAATGCACACGTTAAACTGTTATTTAATGTAACTACATTCCTTTTTTAGATTTAAGTTGTGTAATCTGTAACCGTATGATTGCTGGTGCTACATGTAAATAAATAGTCATAGTTTTGATAATATTATCAGACATATTTTACCTTCGGTCTAAAGATAATTATTTTCATGTACTTATGTTAGTTCTAAAAAGACCAAGAAACTTTCTTATACTTATTAGTTTTTATTATTATTTTATGACGTTCCTTGCATTTCTAGTAATTGCTAGCCGGTTTAAACAAGTTTTTTCGTACGTAATATAATTTATTTTAACAGGAATAATTATGTAGTGTAATCGGTTTTAATCGAATTTGAAACCAAATAAAAAAATAAACCTTGCGGATCTTTGAGATCAGAGATTTGCAACCCAGTTTATTATACCTATCATGTATTATGTACTATCCGCGTCAATTGGTAATGCGCCTGACGGCCATGATTTTAACCTCAAAAACGAAAAACAATTGTAATTTTCTCATATACCTAGACCCTTTCTTATTGAAAATAACAATTCAAAAATTAATATATGTATAATATTGCCTATTAGAATTTTACTGTTTTTTGACATTTTTAGTTGCGGATGACGATGATGTGTATGTTAATTTGACAAGGTTCCAGCGCATTACCAATTGACGGGGATAGTATGTATTGTTCAGTCATCAGTATACACACATGACACAAAGTTAAACTACCTGTATCTAATCCCTCAAATGATTATTATACTAAGAGCTGGCCCCGGAAATAGGTGGACAATTTACAGGGCGACGAAACCCCTCTAGTTAGTTATCCGGGCACCTCGCATATTTTCATGGTGGGGGTGGGAGTGGTTGAGCAACAAAGGGGCTGAAAAGCGATTGAAGGTTCACAATTTACAGAGCTCTGGATTTGGTGTGGTTTAATAGCAAGCCAATCATGTATCTAAATCGAATATAATATTGCCAGGAATTTTGACTGATGGAAAAGTAGTGCCAGGCGGCATCAAAATGCGCAAAAAAGTGGTAAAGTTTGATGCCGCCTGGCACTACTTGCTCTGTAAATTGTATACCTTCAATCGCTTTTCAGCCCCTTTTTTGCTCAACCACTCCCACTCCCACCACTGAAAATATGCGAGGTGCCCGGATCTGTTAATAATGATAGTATGGCAAACTAATAAGAGGGATTTCGTCGCTCTGTAAATTGTCAACGTATTTCCGGGGCTAGCTCTTAGTCCATATGAACTTTACGTACTACGAATAAAGGTTTAACAGAACACAGTTGACTGACTGTGCTGTGGCTGTACAATATTATAGTGATTTTGCCAAAACGTGGAAAATGCCCCTACTCTATGATTAGATATTGGAATTAACCGTAAATTTATAGGTATTTGTATATTTAAATAAGATTTCTATTGTAATAGTGTTGGTAACTCTGTTCTGAATTATAACATTCTGAAATTATTTATCAGGGACTTAATTTCATGGATATGACATAATGCATTTAAACTAAAATAGGTGTAGGCTAAATGATCAGCCCCCCTACTCAAATGCTACGTTAACTATCAAAGATTTGATAAGAGCAATTGACGATTAAATCACATGTCGCAAACTTATGTAAATCAGACTTTGATGTATTGTTTGGAATTGACAAGCTTTTGGCACGTTATTTTAAAGTTGATACTAAGCGTAGCGTTCAAGCGCATAGAATGTTTGCCATTGGAGTAAAGGCCCTCGTAAACGTTCAAACGCCTTTGTCCAATTTTACGTTTTTGACAGGAGGACAGGAGTGATTACGTTCTCTATGGTTTTGTTTGTACGTTTCCTCAGCGCACACGTTCAAACGTTGTTTGTCAAACACGTAGTTTTTGCTCGCAGACGATCAAACTGCTTGACAAGCACGTTTGAACGTTTACGGGGGCCTTAAGGGGGCAGTGCCGCAATTTACACCTAGCTAGAGTTAGGGTTGCGGCCACTGGCGGTACGGCGCGGCAGGGAATCTTCCACCATCTCACTGCAAGCGCACACGGACGGCAACTATGTCTTCCTTGGTAGAAAAGACAGGCTCGTATTATAGAATCAAATATCTGCTCGAGTACAGTTAAAAAGGGATGGCGCTATATGCGATGAATAGCACCATCCCTTTCTAACTGTACTCAAGCATTTGAGTTTGATTCTACAGTACGAGCCTAAGAGCTGGCTAACGAAAATACGTTTGCAATTTATAGAGAATGTAGTATCTAAATTGGTTGGTTGATTTGTTTGTTTCATGAAAATCCCTTGCCGTGCCGTCAATAGGCGCAGGCCCTTACCACACCCATATGTACGATTCAAACAGCCTTTTTTACCTTTGCCAGAGGAAAATAAAGCGTCTCTACAGGTAGTTAATTCTATATTTGCATGAAACCGCGGCAGCCGGATCCGTCCGCATGCCGCGGCAGCCAATCGGCGCCGCCCGCAATATGAAATTTAACTACTGAATACACGCTTTATTTTCCTCTGGCAGAGGTAAATTGCGTTGCGATGCGGGCCGCGGGCTGATTATCTAATTAAAAACCACCTAGCGACCGGTTGCAGTTCACAGATGATCGTGATCCATTGCTACTTCTTTTTGGGTTAAAAAAAACATACCAAAGAAAAGTGGCAATGTATGTCAAATGCAACCGGTCGCTAAATAGTTTCTTTTTAGATAATCAGGGTGCCGGTTGGTTTGAATCGTAAATTAATGTAAAATTGAAAGCAATTAGTCAATAAAGAATTATATACCCTGAGGCCTATCTACGGTGGCTCATCAAGGCCTTGTACAAAAAGAAAACTGAATTATTTGTGACGGATATTATGTGTAAAAATGAATTAACAATTTATAAAATTGAGCGACACGAATTTATTGTGAATTTTGCACAAAATTCCTTGTATTAAGTTTTTATTAACGGTGTTGTACTCCCGTCCCGTTTACTTTGTTTGTATATTTGTAATATTATTTATGAGCGAATAAAAATATTGAAAACATTGGTCAGTATTTTTTTAAATATATAGCTAGCTACCTAAGAAACTCATAGATAGATCGGAGCGTTGAATAAAGTAAATTAAAATTTACTTTTAGGTACACTTTGTATAGTTTAAAGTAGGTACAGATAATTTAAACAAAGTTGTAAAATTAATATTTTTATTTTCTAATATTTGCATAAAAAATATTGTGAGCAGTTTCTTAAAAAAACATATAAAAGTTTAACAAATAAAAATCAGTCTTTATGTTATAATTTAGGTGTGTTTCCATGGCACAGACATTATCAAGTATTAGTTTGAAAAGGTATCCATTCACCTGACCAACTGTACAGTTTAAACTTGATCAAATTGCAAACCAACCTTCCTAAGATAACTGTTCTGTCATAACTCATAAAACTGTCTTAATTTTGATTAGAGAACATTTAAGAATCAGGGTTGCCAGGTCCAAAACAAAATCCGGACACGGCGTTTAATTTGGCCGGACATTTTACCCTTTGGCTCCGGCTTTTAAGCCGGACAATATTTAATACCACCTTGCGAACAGAGATGGGGCGGACTGTATAGTGTCATTACTTGCGCTTAACTTACGAGTCACGCGGCAGCCACACAAAAAGCCGGACAGGGGCCGTACTGGCTAACTTACATGGCTATCGTAATCGCTTTTATTTGACAGAAGGACGTGACACAATGCTGCTTCTATTTGGCATAAATATAAACTTACCATATAATAGTAGCAATGTATCATTTCCATCTGTCAAATGAAAGCGATTACGAGAGCCATGTAAGTTAGCCGGTACGGCCCCAGGCTGGACGCAGTCTTTGGCCGGGCAAGAGGTCAAAAAGCCAAACAGGCTTTGACACCTGGCAACCCTAAATGGAATGCTTAAAAAGATTCTGTAAAAGCAGTTTCATAATAGAGGATTTAAAGCATGGGTGTAGATAAAATATATTAAATGTTAAAATCTATACTAGTTAAACTGAATTATGCTTAATTTCACACATATATTTATTACGCTATCTATATTCTGTAACATCAAAGTAAATATTAACTTCTGAGGAAAACCAGTTTTTTTATATAAAATTTAAAAAATCTAATCAATTGATTTTTGATTCCATTTGATTTAAAAGATTTAAAAATAAACTATACTTATGATTATAGGCACACAATATTATACTGTAAATTCCCATAATTATATTCTGTTTTAAAACCATTATGTATGACTTACTTATATTTTATTGGAATATTTTTCAATTAAATCAATTATAGTCAAGTGAACTTTTTCTTTGGCCAAACTAAGGGCAGATTTTTCAGATCCATTTATCATAGTGATATCAGGGTTGTTGCTGACGAGTATCTTAGCTGCCCCAATGTTACCCATCTCAGAAGCATCATGCAGTGGTGTGTTGCCTGAAAGATCTATTGCATTTATATTTGCGCCATTCTTAACGAGAAGATCTATAACTACCGGCTTATTATTTAATGCTGCTAAATGTAAAGGAGTTTGCCCTCTTTTGTTTTGACAATTCACATTTGCATTATTAAGTATGAGGATGTTACATAATTTATCCAAACCATATTTTGCTGCATAATGCAAGGCTGTGAAGCCATTTGAATCGGGAAAATTAACATTGAAATCTGTTTGTGTTTGTGACTCAGTTTTCTTGTTACAAGAGTGACATTCACATAAAGGATGACACAAAGTTTTAGTTGAGTTATTATTGTCCTTATTAGCATACATTGCATAGTCAATATTCATATAAAAACAAGCTAGTTTAACATCACCATAAGAAATAGATTTAAATATTCTATCGATTGTCTTCAAGTTTTCAACTGTCTTGCTGGCATAATTTTCATGCGAGTTAGACTTTTGCGGTTTTAATTTTAAAGTCTTTTCTGACTTGAAATTAAAAACTTTAACATCTGAGCTTGTGATGTGTATGTATTCATATAAATTGGGTGTGACAGATTTGAGAACTTGTAAAATCTTTAAGTTATGAGCATAATCAAATGATGTCTTATTAAAACGATTTTGTAGAGAAGGTTCTGCTCCGTTTTCTATTAGTAACTTTGCAATGCCTTCATAGCCCCATTTTGATGCTAAATGTAAGGGAGTATTCCCATTTTCGTTTGTACAATTTATCATGATCTTTTGCCTACTATGTTCAGCAAAATAAATGAGAGCCTTCACACAGTTCAAATGACCATTATTTACACTTAAATGTAGTGGAGAATTCATATCAATGTTTGTTTGGTTAATATTAGCTCCAGAATGGAGTAATAATAACAATGCATTCTGATGCCCTCTAGAAGCTGCATAATGTAAAGGTGTACATTCATTGAGATCTGTGGCATCTATTTCTGCATTCATTTCTATTAATAACTCAACTATGGCAGCTTTCCCATGAATGCATGCAACATGTAAGGGTGTTAAACCATGACTATCTCTAGATGTTACAGTAGGAGAAGTTTTTAAGAGATTTTTGGAGATTTTTCTGCAACATTTCTTACAATTACACAAAGGGTGACATAGCTTTTCATATATTTCAGAATCACTTTCATTATCATCGTCATCATCATTATAATCATTTAGGTCACCACTTTCTAATGTTACTTTGAGGATATCTGTTTCATTTTCCTTTATGCTTTCCAAATGTTTCTTATTTCTTAACAGTATAGCTTGAATTTGCTCCGTGTGATTAGCTTTAATTAATTCAAATATATATTCCAAAGTTTCATCTTTACTGTTAGTATCTGATGTTGATATTGATTCTGTCAAGCTACTTTTCCTTTGTCTAGTATTAACATTTTCTTCAGTAAGATTACTATCATAGTAGTAAGATTCAGGATCTGGAGGGCCTGATAACGCTCCAGACTGTATATGCTCTATAACAGCTTCTAATGTAGTTATGAGGAAAGCACTTTCATCACCATCACCTTTGCCTACTCCACTAAAGCGAAATTCTTTCATATAAGTGAGCTGGCTATACCAATTTGGTAAACCTGATTTGATTACAAGAAAAACAAAAACGGGCAATAGATCATCAGCTGTTAAGAGGACAACATTGTTACTGCTATCTATCCTATTGATTGCGTTCAGTGCTCGTTTTAAACATAATACTTTTTCTAAAACCGTATTATATGTGTCAATTTTGGAAAGAATCTGTTTAGCTTTTGGTACAGCATGGAATAGTTCCTTTTTAATATCTAGGTCTCTCAGCTGAATATCTGACATATTCCTAATCTTTTTATTGAGGTGTGAATCCTCATAAGAACAACAAGTGCATATAGGTTTAAATATACTATCAAACAGAAGTTGCTGCATGTAGCATTCCACAGCAATCTTAATGTTCTCAAGTATTTGTTTGCAAGCTTTCGACTTTTCTCTTAGTCTTCTATTTTGTAATGCATATTGAAGGCACTGTGTATACAATTCACTTATAGAATCTCTGAGGGGACCAATGGCAGTAGGTATAGAAGGCTGCTTTTTTAAAAATAACTGCACACTCTGTTCTATTTGGTCAAGCACTTGTCTGCCTGCAGCTTGTGTCCACAGTAAGTCGATGCAATCATTTATTGATGTCAGATATTCTTTGGTTATTAAATGATCTCCTGTATTTGTAGTGGGTTCAAGTGGAGATTCAATGCACCATACCTTGTATTTGATGAAGTCTTCCGTGTAGAACGTCTCTTCAAATAGTATGTGGCTTTGTAAGGGTAGACCTTTTGTAACTTCCAGTGTGATCACTTTATTTGCTACTGTTACCTGTTTTTCTGTAAGTGTACTGTAGTGAGTCTCCGGCAACTCGTCGCTTGGAACGAGTATGTGAGCACCGAAATCTTCGACTGTAAACACTCTCGTGGTCAAACTTCCGATTCGAGGCACACATATTATCCATGATTGGGCGATGCAGTGTTGGAATAGATTGTTGTATTCGTTCTTCAGCTCCCCAAAAAATGGGTTATCCGACAGGATTTCATCGTATGCGCCTTCCATTTCTAAAATCAAGTAAGACAACTTAGCCCTCCTGAGTAATGTACATATCTGAATGTATTAATCATTTTAGGTAGCAACATTCATTCAGTTCATGATAATGTTTTTTTCTTTCTATTGTGGTGCAACAAATTAAAAGGCAATAATTGCTTACATTTTGGAAAATCGTAAAAATCACAGAAGTGTGGTTGGTTGGTTTAGGAATTCGTTAGTTAACTCCAGGTCCAGTGTGATTTGGGTTTCTTTCTCGGATGGAAATTGGATTGGAGAAGGAAGAAGAAAAACTATTGCCCTTCTGCCTGACTGACTGTGGGATGAGAATATGAGATGACAATTGACTGACAATGACAATTGACAGTGGGTGGGTCCGTGGGTGCATCCAGCAGCAGTGTTGCCAGTTCAGATTTTTACTTTACCCTAGGCTTGGTCTAAATTTACCCTAGATTCTGTATAATTTTGAAAAAATACCCAAAAAAAATTTTTTATTCCATTACAAATAAAACAATAAATATTTACATAATATTAATAGAACAATAAACACATTTCAGATAAACGTTGACCTGTCAAATAGTTTTTTTAAAGCTGATAATTATGTATCTACTATGTAACAAAAACCCAGTAAGATACTGAAATAGGCGGTATTGTTGATAAAACTGAACAACATGCTTCAAGGAACATAGTAAGCCAATTACTATCTGCGTCAATTGGTAATGCGCCTGGCGGCCATGATTTTAACCTCAAAAACGAAAAACAATTGTATTTTTTTCATATACCTAGACCCTTTCTTATTGAAAATAAGAATTCAATAATTAATATATTGTATTACCTATTAGAATTTTACTGTTTTTTGCCATTTTTAGTTGCGGATGACGTTGATGTGTATGTTAATTTGACAAGGTTCCAGCGCATTACCAATTGACGAGGATAGTAGCTGAACTATACATTTTGTATGAGAGTATGAAATTTTCGTTTTTCGACCTATGTTCCATGGAGAATGTTGTTCGGTTTTAGCAACACTGTTGATCTGACACGGTTTTTTTACATAGTGTACTATGCGATCCAAATAAGAATGTCTGTCTAAAAAGTCAGTTTACCTGAGAAATTATTAAATTATAAAAAAAAACTTATACTGGTAACCCTGTCGGTGCTGTCAAAATTCTAATAGTAAACATATTTTTTTATTTATTTATTTAGATGGGTATTGGTGGGGTGGTTGGGGATTTAGGTGGGTAAAAAAAATATTTTTGAAATTACCCATGTAAACTGACTTTTTAGACAGACTCTACTGTCAGAACGGCCATAGGTATTTTTGTTTGCGTTTCGCTTCTACAGGGTGTAGGATGTGCAAGAAAAGGATGAAAGATCCTCATCCTTCTG
This sequence comes from Agriphila tristella, assembly GCA_928269145.1. NCBI lineage: Eukaryota > Metazoa > Arthropoda > Insecta > Lepidoptera > Crambidae > Agriphila > Agriphila tristella. Next base: position 19,148,822 of record OV743431.1, on the reverse strand, counting down.
TATAACATTGTTTTTGTATGATTAAAGTTAACACAAGATTTACCCTAATGCAGGCCACACACCATCCAATCGATCGTCCAATCGGCATGAAACTACCGATTGGATCCAACCAAACTGACCGTGTGTGGCCGTGGATCGGTTGGACGATCGAACTGACGGAAAAATCAAAATGGCTGGATCATGCCGATTGGATGGTGTGTGGCAGTGGGCAATCGATCGTATGATTTTCTTAACCGATTTCAAAAAAGGAGGTTCTTTATTCGATTGTATTTATTTGTTTTATCATTGTTCGCGCGTATCTTCGATATTTATTGTAGCGTGGTTTTTTTGCTGTTTTGTCGATTTCCCTTAAAGGGGAAGTTTTTTTGGTAGTTTGTTTCCATTAATGATAAAATTTATTTTTTGGCAGTATGCCTCATGTCCTTTTCCTTATTTCCGTAAAAAGTCCGTTTGAAAATACGCGGCAATCGACTTTGAAAAAAAAAAAAGATTAAGATCGTATTTCTTATCAGTGTTGTTCTTGATACGGCAATTGCCGTATTCTACGGTAATCCAGATCGAATTTGACTCGAAATACGGCACCATTCAACAACGCTGTCCATACAAATACGGCAATTTTCATTGCTAAAATAGGCTAAAATTCATGATATTTTTCAAATTACGGCAATTTTTTATAATTTTGGGCTTTTTACGGCAATTTTTCGATTTTGAATACGGCAATTCTAAATTTGCCAGGAACAACACTGTTTCTTATGGTCGTCCTTCGCCCACTTCAGGGGCCTTTGCGATGAGCCCTTATCGCAAGGATTTCTATTCAATTGTTTACCTTTCATACTAGATCCCAAAGGTTAGTGTGAAAGCAGGCCTTAAGCAGTCCTGGGGCCGTACCGGCTAACGAATCGATTTTCATAAAAGTCTGCTGGGTTTCAACTTAAAACAGAGAAATCAAAGTAAGCAATTTCGTTTTGTACTTTTTGTTGACGTGATTCGGAAGATATCGATGCTCGTGTGACATCATGAATTTGGGTTCGTCATTTTGGCCCAATTGGGGCTCGATTTATCTGTTTTAATTTGAAACCCAGCAGACTTTTATGAAAATCGATTCGTTAGCCGGTACGGCCCCTGTTTAAGGCCTGCTTTTGAACTGAAATGGTATTTTTTTTTGTCCGTAATGTCGTAAGTAGGTTGTTTGACCGTGTTTTCGGGAAGTCCGATCCGATTGAAGTCGCTTTCGGCGGCGCGATGTCAGTCCAGTCCACGCTCATCGATCAGGAAGTCGGAATGCGTCGTGCGTGATGGCGCGAGACTTGGAACGCAGCGAATATCAGCTGTGATTCATAGGATACAAAATTTTTCGGTTGGAAAGAATTTCATTTTATATTTATATCGCTGTTAAAGTTATTGGATTCGTAATTGTTCCTGATTTAAATAATATCTTGCAGCTATTCATTGTAATTTTCGTCGGCACAATAGAATTTCGCCAAGAGGGTTTTGGCTAATAAAAGCCGCCGAGAAGAGTTCTAATTCGTGTCGTGATATCCGACCGAAGGAGGAATACTGATTGACCGGATTCTAAACCATATAAAATATATTGTTTACAAGGAGCCGCAGGTATATCAAAATTTATTGCTATCCATTATCTAGTATTTACTTCAAGGGGTGTCTATATATTTATTACTTTCAATTTCAGTTCTTTTCATGTGAAAAGAGACCTATAAGTTGAGAGCTACGGTATGTTTCTACATCTCAATTCTGTATAGGGGATAGTTTAACAGAAAAGTCAGGGATCAGTAATATTTATTGTCAGAATGAACATACAGGAATAGATTTTCCTCAGTTCTACTATACGCTGCAGGGTCCCCCCGTCATGGAATAGTTGTAGTCCATTTAAGGCCGACGTTGTTAAATTATGGTTTTTGTGCACACCATTCCAGGTGAAGAGTGGCGTACGTATCCAGCCACGAGTCCACCACTGCTCTGTCGTCCATTCAACCCCAGTTAAGCGGAAAAAGTTGAAATAAACCGGACTTTGGTTTCTCACCCACGGCTCCGAGGCATAATTAATAGAAAGCAGCCATCGAAGCGTTTCTCTACTAAACAGACTCGCTGTGAGATATTTTAATAGGTACCAGTTAACTCTCAAATCTTTTTAACCCGTAAACTAACCGAAGTATAAGAATCCAGCTATCCGTACTTAGGCCTTCGAGTACGACCTACACGAGCTAGATTTATGTTAGATAATTACCACATTTCTGATATCCTAGGGCAGGCAACCCTTACCCACGTAACGCTCTGCGAGTAGATTTAAGTTTAACCTTTTAAAATAACCCCTTGGGAAAAAGATTAGATTCATAGCTTCGTTTTCTTCGTGTCAAATCACCGTGTAAATTTGCAGATCTGCGATTACAACGTTTGATGTTTATTATTGTATAGAATCCACCATATTTCAATAAAACTATAGTTTGCTGTTGACTGTATATTAAGTGTTTATTTATTTTCCCTTGAGTTGTCATTAAGGTGAGTCATTCGCATGAGTTTATTTATTACTTACTGTTTCTTAAGCCAAAAAGGCAATAAGAGAGAGAAAAGACATAACATTATAGACTGATTTTGATGATTATTTTTTTCTTTTAACCGATTTCAAAAAAGGTAGGTTCTCTGTTTGATCTGTATCCGCGATTATCTCACGTTTGGCTGAACCGATTTTAATGCGGTTTTCAGAAAAGTATTTGTTGAATTTAGGAAAAGGTTTTAGTATTTTAACCGACTTCAAAAAAAGGAAGTTCTCAGTTTGACCTGTATATATATGTTTGTCTGCAATTATCTCAAGTTTAGCTGAACCGATTTTGATGCGCTTACCGGAAAAGCATGTGTTACATTTAGGAGAAGGTTTTGGTATTTTAACCGACTTCAGAAAAGAAGAAGGTTCTCTTTTGGATTGTTTATATATTTTTTATCATTGTTCGCGCGTATCTTCGATATGTATGGACCGATTTTGATGATTATTTTTTTATTTCAAAGAATTTTCTTGCGACATTTTTCTTTTTAAAATCGGTTCAGCAGTTCTCAATTCAAGTAATTCTGAAAAAAATAAATAAATTAAAAAAATATTAAAAACACGACTGCCCTGCCAAAACGAACTAAAAAGTTAAACAACAAGTGTCATTGCAGTCGGGGGACCTTATCATGGAACAATTTTTGATCAAAGAGGTCCCCCGACTGCAATGACACTTGTCATAGCCTTCTATAATTGCAAGCCGTGAACATAAGTTTGGCAACGTCTGTTACTGTCAGTTCGTGGTCATGTCGTCGGCCAGTCTCCATACTAAATGTATGGGAATATTTCAATTTTAAGAGGTCGATATTTTTTTTCCTAGCAATCGTGTGAGGTTAAAAATATGAAAATAATTTAGTTCCTTTATTGAAATGCTTTGTATATTAAACAATAAGAAAAATATCAATGTTAACTAGGAAAAAATGGCTGTCAAAGATGTCATCTTTTTTGTTGATTTTCTTCAGCAGGGAGTTGATTAACACGCCCTCTAGCAATAAATGATATATCATTAGAAAGGTCTTTTAAAGACAAATATTTGCTGTTAATATACTTTATATCAATTGTTTATACTTTTGGAGTTAAAGGTTATTAAAGTATAAAAGTGGTTTATTGTCTATGGGAGTTGAATTACCCCACCTCTAGCAATAAATGATATATCATTAGAAAGGTTTTCATAAAATAAATATTTGCTGCAAATACACTTTTTATTAATTATGAGTATTTTCGGAGTTTTAGGTCATAAATGTAAAAAAAATTGGTCAAGTTCAGAGCGTTATAACTCTCAAAGTACTAATAGTTGACGTTTATTGTAGTACAATAAAGTGTTTCAAATTTAAAGACCATTCCAATGATGTAAGATTTATTGCTAGGAGAGGCTTAGATCAAAATGCTCATCGTACTAAAGAACCCCCGAAAAGTTCAAATAATTTGACTCAAACCTTGTGTTCTAATAAATAAATAATAATAATAAATATAAAACTTTATTGAAATAATCTTACATCACAATTTACAACTAGTTTAAACATAGATAATATAGGAAAAACAAATAATAAATAATTATTAAAATAATTTTATACTATGTGCTTGACCACATGCGATGTTGCCGTTCTGCTCAACTTCATGGCTTGGAAGATATAGAAGGCTATGCACTTGTTGTTTAACTTTTTAGTTCGTTTTGGCAGGGCAGTCGTGTTTTTAATATTTTTTTAATTTATTTATTTTTATTTCACACATTTTAGTGACATATTATATAGTTTTGGAATGTGCTCATCAAGGCCTTTCATTTGATGCCCATATTGTAATAATAGAAGAAAAAAATTTTTTTTTCACATTTCAAAATGGCGTCGTACAGTCGCCATATTAATTTTTTCTAAAAAAAATATAGCCAGTGTCACTCGGGATGTTGTAAGGATTCTAACGATACCCCATTTATCCAAATCAGTTTAGGCATTTAGAAGTTATGGTGGAATAAAGAAACTCACATACCCACAAACATACATGAACCCTGAACACATAACACTCTTTTTGCTTTGGGCAGTCGTGTAAATACTTAGATTAACTACCTTGATGACTTTATTTATGAACCGAATTATATGATTTTTTGTTGGAAAATGGATAGACAGCTTGAATATGGAAATTGAGTTGAGTAATGACATTAGCATTTTGAAAATATATAGAGTTAAAAAATATTATACGCATAGCTACCACCAAAAAGCTGAAAATAAATAAGCTTTAATAAATAAAAATCTCTTTCAAAAACCTAAAAATAAAAACAAAAACAACTTTCAAATTAAAATAACAATGATGAAACATTTATTATATACAATCGAATTATAAGAACCTCCTTCTTTTTTTGAAGTCGGTTAAGAAAATCATACGATCGATCGCCACTGCCGATTGGACAGTTAGAATTGATCGTGTGTGGTGTGTATGGACGAGATGCAGATTGGATCCAATCGGTAGTTTCATGCCGATTGGACGATCGATTGGATGGTGTGTGGCCTGCAAGAAAATCCATACCCTAAAATTTACCCTGCCGGACATTTATGACCCTAAATCTAGGGTAAATATACCTACCTCGTTTTGCTGAATAAATCCCTTCTGAATGACCCACAAACTGCAGCAGCTGCATTGGTGGCTATTTTGACGCACCTTTCTGTGGCTTGAGTGTGGCAGGGATAGTTTTTGATAGTACGAGGTAAAATTTTAATTTCGGCTAACTGTGGGTTTTGAATGCAATCAAGAATCAAATCTTTGCTAATATTTTTTGTTGATGGTGATTCTGTTAAAATAACTTGGTTCCAATTTATCATTTCGGTGTAGTTTTCAGCATCAAAATTAAATTTTGCCAGCACAAAAACTCGGGAAGATGTTGTGACCGAATCTCGTGCTTTTTTAATATTTTGTAATGCTGAAACTTGCACTTCTTTCTCTCTTTCATCAGCTAACATGGCCAATACATGTTCTCGGGGTATCCAAAATATCGGGGTATCCAAAATATCCATTCAATTCGATAACACGGTCCACGATGACTCTAATTTGCTGGGGAAGGTATCGCGATAGCATCATAGTCTTATGTAAATGTTTGACTCCGTAAACGCAAAGTGGTTAAGTTTTAATAGAAATCCACATAGGGCATAGACTTTAATTATAAAATTTACAAGTAAAAACAAATTGCCTAGGTTTTTCTTAGCTAGACTTACACTACAGGATCCAAAACTGATAGCATAAGCTGATCCATGCTAAAATTCACTTTTATTTCTAATTTCAGGCAAAGTACACTTGATCGACTGAAAGGGCTTCAGTGGAAGTGTCTCAGTCTTTTAACGCTTTGCCTATATCTCCTGAAAAGCTGCGAGGTCGAGTCTTAGTACCAATCAAGGGTCTCAAATAAATGACGCGAATTTGTCTCATTTGTGTGTAGTTGTCAAATAAATCGTTGCAACGGCCTTCCTAGTTTTAACTCCAGACATCTGACATTACCACCCTTGCTTCCTGTGTTTACTGTAGTCCAATACAACCAATCACAACAAGCTTACCACAGTCAATTTCTTTCTGGACCAAGAATTCATGCAGTTTCTTGCTCATGTGAAAAAAAGCTCTACAGCTTTTCCGCTTTGCAAAGCCAGGTGACCCATGTACTCAAAACCAGGTTCTTTAAGCAAACTTATGTATTCTTCTAACACAACCTTCCTTCTTGAGTCGTCTTCGACAAGTCTTCCCGGGCGGCCCCGAAAACAGGACACACTGACCACTTGGAACAATAGCTATGGTGCAACTAATAAGCACCGTGGGTGGGGGGAGAGGTTCGTGGTGATAGACCACGATATAATTGAACGATTAATCAACATTTGAATAATAAATAACTGAATCGAATTAAATATTGGGGGCAACAGAAATCATGCCAAATGAGACTTTTTTGTAAAAGTTCCGTTACCTTGGGGCAGTACTAAATATTAATGAATCTCTTTCATATTTTATATTATGAATATGAGGTAGGTGTAACAACTTTTACATAGTAGCCGAACAGGATCAAAGGAAAAATTTTTTTTTTCATACATTGAGTGATCCACCCTAATATACAGCGCAGCATAAAAACACCTTTACGGCGCGAGCTCTCGAGCGACACTAAGCGTGCTCGCAGACTACAGACTTTCTATCGGCCGACAGTTTAGTCGGGCTCTCCAATCAGTATGAAGAAGTATACAAGTGCGCACACTACAACGATTCGGTATCGGCCGATTCTTCATACAAAACCAACTATCGGGCCAACTATCGGCCGATAGAAAGTCTGGGGCCCTATTTTTGAATCGCTCGGCTGGCGTCGAGCGCTCGTTTCTACTGATTTTCGTTCGACATCTCATACATTTGAGTTGATTTGTCGAACGAAAATCAGTAGAAACGAGCGCTCGACGCCAGACGAGCGATTCAAAAATAGGGTCCCAGTAGTCTGCGGGCTCGCTAAATACGCGCCAGTGTTGTTCCTGGCAAATTTAGGATTGCCGTATTCACACTCAAAAATTGCCGGAAAACGCCAAAAATTCTAAATAATTGCCGTATTTTCGAAAAATACACCAATTTTGTCAATGAAAATTGCCGTATTTGTATGGACAGCGTTGTAGGATGGTGCCGATTCTCGAGTCAAACTCTAACGGGATTACCGTAGAATACGGCAATTACCGTATCAAGAACAACTTATCAAGTATCAAGAAAATTAACACTGCGCCAACATGTAAATATTTGACAGATAAAAGCTATTCCTACCTAGACACATAAGAATAAATAAAACTTACTAGAACGGACACTCCCGCTCCGAACGGGCTCAAGGTCACGATATTACCGCTAGGGTTGCCAACCCTACTATATAATATAGTATCCTACTATATTGAAGGCTCGCCTACTATATTTTTTGAAAAAATATATAGTAGGCAAAACTACTATATTTTTTCAAGTGAAAGAATTATCCAAAAGCAACAAAAAAATATTACTTATATGCACATAAGTACCTAATTGCATAATATTTTTTTCTGATTTAACACTTGTCTTTATGGTTGTTCAATAAATTATGAAAATGTAAAATGCAACTTCTTTAAAATCCTCCATACAAAACGGCAACCTACTATATTGTTTGGACTTTTTCGCCACCTACTATATTTTTACACAAAAAATCTTGAAACTACTATATTTGATCCAAAAAATGTTGGCAACCCTAATTACCGCGTCTGTTAAACAGAATACTCAGTCGGGCTGTCTGTCACGGCCGGCGTCGCCGCACGCGCGTTTGCCTGTTTTTGCGTTCCGTAATCTTTTCTCTGTGCGTAAATCTTAGAATTAAATTGTATTACAATGGCGCCAAGTTATTGTGCGAATTCGAAAACAATGCCACAAATTAAGTTTCTTTAGTTTTCCCAAAAATGATATGAGGTAAGTACCTAATATTATCAAAATATTATTTCATTTTCGTAGTACCTACCTAATTAATAAAATAAAAAGGACCTGACCTGAGTATTTATCAAACAAGATGTACATTTGTGAAAAAAACATCGTCACACAAGTTCTGTGCCAAAATATAAAATAAAAGGAATGAAGAAAATATCTACCTACTTACCTATACCTATTCATAATTAGGTTTGGGTTTGGATTTCGTTACGTGTTGAAACAACGAAACAGTAAGCAGATCAAAACCTAAAAATGTTTTACAAGTACATTTTTGTTCAAAATTTAATTTAATTTCCATAAGTACTAAATGTTTAGGTTATTACTTTATTTATACAAACTCAGGAGTAGGTAAGTAGTTACTTATCCAGAAAAAGTGATTATTTCATTTTTGTATTTACTAAGTAGAGTAAAATAATGATTTCAAACTAAAGAAAAACTCATATTTTAGCGATATGATCTTTAAACGTAAGCAATATTTAACAGTAAGCAACCCTGGCAAACACGCTTGGACGACAGCCGTTTATTCCGAACCTAACCCCAAAACCTAACCCCCATGGGGGTTAGGTTAGGAAAGCAAAAATATTATTCCTAACCTAACCGCGACGTGAAGGGGGAAGTAGGCGGCATTTGGGGCTCGCACAAAGAAGAGTCCGTTCTAGTAGTATTGTTTATTCTTATGGTATAAGCTTCTTGACAAGAACCAACGATCGGCCGGGCGACAGAGGCGCCAATTATTTACCGCGTGTCCATGTCCATAAGCAGTACTACGGGCTGCTTCTTTTTCATAGAACGAATCTCGTGTAGTACACATCAAAAGTGTGACTGTGTGCGTGAAAATGTATGCGCGTGTTTATGTTTTGGAGGCACTGCTTATTTGCAACCCGACCGCGTCATGATTGCATTACAGAGAGTAGCGTTTTTTAGTTTGCAGTTAGTTTTGCTTTGTTTTGATTGTATTTCTTGGCGCAAGTAATTGACTATTTTAAGTTAAGTAAGTAATTATTTCGTTAATTTACTGTGAAAAATTCAATTATTTACATGCGAGACCTATGCTGGCAAAGTTTGTTTAAATAAATCAAAAATTGCCGCTTTATCGAGGTTATCTTTTGAGGATAAAGTTTAATGCAAAGGGAAGATGCGTTGGGTTGGGTTTAAAAAAATGGTAGGTTTTTTTTTTATTGAATACAAGGTGTTTGGTAAAAGCCTTATAAAGCCGAATATGGTAGATAGGGACCATCAAACTGAACAACTTTTACTATGGGACCAACTCGGAAATCACGAAAAAAAAAACAGCTGTCTCATACAAAAATTAATAACGAAAATATCAAAATGTATGAAACAGCTGATTTTTTTTTCGCGATTTCAGTGTTGGTCCTATAGTAAAAGTTGTTCAGTTTGATGGTCCCTATCTACCATATTCGGCTTTATAAGGCTTTTACCAAACACCTTGTATAAGTGAGCATTTGTCCACAATCACACCTGAGGGTCTAGCCAAAGTAACATTCGCAAATTTTCGCTATCGCTTCGCTTTCGAAACATGTATGGGATTGACATAAGGTTTAGTTAACAATCGAATTTTAAAACGTCAAATCCATACATGTTAAGAAGCGAAGCGATAGCGAAAATTTACAAATGTTACTTTGGCTAGGGGGGCTGGTGTTAAGTGATGATGCGGACTACGATGGAGCATGCTCACTTAGATAAAGCCTATTCACTCTAGCCTTAAAAAGGCCCAAGTTGTAACTATCAGGAAACACATCGGCAGGCAGGCTGTTCCACTCCTTTGCTGTTCGCATTATAAAAGTGTTAGCAAAACTTTGTGCGGATGGTTGGAATATCAACAACATAAGGATGGTACGCTAATCTGCGTCTAGTGCTTCGATGGTGGAATGGGGCTGGAGGAATTAATTCGTGTAATTCCTTCGCACACTCTCCGAAGTGCATCTTGTAAAATACCGACAAACAAGCTATTCTACGGCGGTGGTCGAGGCTATTTAGTTTGGCATTCGTAAGTTCGGGGTCTCCAATAAGTCGCCTAGCCCGTTTTTCGACCGAGTCTAGAGCGGCAAGCTGGTATTTGGCTGATCCGTCCCAAAGGTGACTGCAGTACTCCATGACCGGTCTGATTTGCGCTTTATAAAGTTGTAGCAGCTGATGCGGGGAGAAGTAACGCTTAACCTTTGAGAGGATTCCAAGCTTTTTTGCAGCGGTTGTAGCTATGGACTCTATATATTCGCCGAAGTTAAAATTGGATGAAATTGACATGCCAAGGAGTTGTAGCTGATCGGTCACTGGTACAGATGCACCACGGAAAGTCGGAGAATGATGGAATGCACTCCGTTTTGCAGAGAAGAGACACGCTTGTGTTTTTGTCGCATTGATCCTAACAAGATTGGCATCGCTCCAGTCAGAGACATCCTGAAGTGCCAGGTTCAATCGTCCGACTAAATCCTCTCGACAAGACTCTATTTGTTCTCTGTTGGCCTTTGCATTTGAAAAGTATCTGTCTGTTATTGTGCTATCGTTTGCATACCCAAAGGTTCCGGGTGTTAGCAGGTCGTTTATATGTAGCAAGAAGAGTGTTGAGGACAGAACGGATCCTTGAGGAACACCGGCGTCAATCGCTCGTTGATCGGACGTGCACCCTTCCAACACGACACGGATAAATCGTTCCTTAAGGAAGTCAGATCCAAATGCAAAGGCCTTCAGAGATTCCATATGCTGGAAGCTTACTTAAAAGGCTATCATGCCAGACCCTGTCGAAGGCTTTGGAGATGTCTAGAGAGACGGCAAGGGCTTCACCGTGATTCTCGATGGCCTCACTCCAAAGGTGGGTGGCATACGCAAGAAGATCAGCAGTTGAACGACCTCGTCGGAAGCCAAATTGGCGGTCACTTAGGAGATCGTTTTCTTCGAGGTATGTTAATAAGCGGTTATTGAGTACACGTTCCATAATCTTGCAAAGTATGGAGGTGACCGAAATAGGCCTATAGTTAGATGGGTCAGCACGACTGCTCTTTTTGGGTACTGGCTGCACATTGGCAAGCTTCCATGACTTAGGAACTTCTTTAGTCACGAGTGAGAGGCGATACAAGCGAATTAATATTGGAGACAACTCAGGCGCACAGTTACGCAGGACAATTGCTGGTATACCATCAGGTCCACTTGCTTTGTTCACATCAAGAGTTCGCATGATTCTAAGCACTTCTTTCTGGTGGATGTGTATATCACCCATGGTGGACTCACATTGAGGAAGCTTAGGTGGCTCTTTCCCTGCAGTATCAAGATGCGAATTTTCCGCAAAGAGGGAGGCAAAGAGGTTTGCTTTCTCATTCGCAGTGTGAGCAAGTGTACCGTCAGGTTTTTGTAAAGGTGGTAGGGTAGGGCGACAGAAGTTGGTTTGGATTGCTTTGGCGAGAGACCAGAACGCTTTGCTCCCGGTTGGGTAAGAAGCTAATTTGGTGCCAATGCGTCCGATATGGTCAAAACGGGCCCTGCGTAACTCTCTCTTGCAAGACTTGGCGGCTTGGTTAAAGGCCTTCTTGAGTTTTTGAGTTTCCGGAGCTTTTCGAGACCGAGCAGTAACCCAAGCTTGGTAAGCCTGCTTGCTTTAACGCTTCTGATCGCTGGCAATCACTGTTGAACCATGGCCGGGTTTTACTGTGCGTCGGAGCGTCTGAGTATGGAATAAAATACTCCATGCCCTGAAGTATGGTTTCGGTTACAGCAACAGCACAGCTCGACGGGTCGCCTGAAGAAAAGCAAACCTGCCGCCAGGGAAAGGATGCAAAAAAATGCCGCATCTCGTCCCAGTCTGCTGACTTGTATCGCCATACGCGTCTTGTTCCAGTAGGGTCTCGATCATGTGGGGTATAAACGGAAACCGATTTCACTACACTGTGGTCCGAGGATCCCAAAGGAGCAGTTACCGAGACGGTATGTCGATCTGGGTCTGTAGTCAGCAGGAGGTCCAAGCAATTAGGCTTTTGTGAGTCAACGTCCGGCACCCGCGTAGCACAGTTTATTAACTGGGAAAGATTTAGCGACAGTGCAAATTTACGCGCTTCTCTCCCGGCATGGTCCGTCTTTTCATAGGGGTATATCCAATCTTTATGATGTGCATTAAAGTCCCCAAGAAATACTAACTGCGCCGTTGGATACCGGGCTAGAGCTATGTCTGCCGAGCAACTAAGATGATCGAATAGCCTGGTTGTCTCTTGATCTCCGCTGTGCGAACGGTAGACACCAGACCAGCGTAGATGGTTTTTTCGAAGCCAGTGTCCACCAAAACCCATATGGTTGAGTACTTGGGCTCCTCGAAGCATTTGAGACGCTTGAAACAAATGTCATCACGAACATACACACATGCTCCAGCATGGGGCTTAAACTTTTGCTCCAGAGTATACCCTGGGTAATTGAGGTATGCCGTGTCAGCTGGACATTTGATCTGCGTTTCGGTGAGGAACAGCAGCTGCGGTTTTTCAGTCTCAAGATGGTGGTGGACTGCGTGGAGATTTGAGTGCAGACCTCGGATATTGGTGAGGTGCACTTTCAGTGGGAGGAAGTGCAGCCGCTGTGTATTTTTTTTCTTTTTGTACTTCACCATAATTGTAGTTTTAATTTGTATTAGGCTAGGGGCTGGCAGTTGGGCGAGGCATTCACCATGCATACCAAGAGAATACCCAGAACTGTCACACGCAAAGAACAACTCATCTGGAGACCGCGGGGACGCCCGAACCCCCCCAGAGATGGCCACCTGGTCCTCCCATCCGGTCGCCAACCGGCAAGGTGGAGCATTCTGGGATTTTTCGCTAGGTGGCGGGGCAGCCTTTCACAAGTAGGGCATGGATACCGGTATACCGATAAATTTTTTCGGTATTTTGATACCGGTATTTGAGAGTAAAATACCGGTATTTCGGTATTTCGAAAAAATATTACATATTTTTGCAAGGGTGTTTAAAGACTATGCAGAACGTTCAATTTCTATGGTTCACAGTATTGTTCATACTGCAGATGAGTTTACGAAATGAAAACTCAACGAATCACGAATAATCACGACTATAGGAAAAATAACCACTAAATCAACTACGCAAAATACTGCAAGCATATAGCTAGTATCTAGATGGTATTAAATGATATTCCTTTTAGTTGTTCGTTTAATGTTTTCATAATCATCTCACGACGGCAGTGGCGTGCACAGAGATTTTAGACAGGGTAGGCACGGATAAAAAATATACCAATTTTATCACTGTTTCGGTGTCTACCAACCTATACTGAACGAAATCCAAACATTTTTATCATCTTGATTGGAAAACAAAATGCACAGAAAACAATACAATTGGTTTGTGTGTACGTGCACAAGCTGTTAGCCAGTTACAATTAAGTAAGTATAATAAAACTTTTTATGAAAAGAATGAGGGGCATTCATAACCTACCTACCATTTTTTTTAAACCCATCCCAACGCATCTTCCCTTTGCAATCAATTTAATAAAACTTTATCTTCAAAAGGTAACCTTGATAAAGCGGCAATTTTTCATTTATTAAACAAAGTTTGCCAGCATAGGTCTCGCATGTAAATTATTGAATTTTTCACAGTAAATTAATGAAATAATTACTTAGGTACTTAACTTAAAATAGAAAAACAATCAAAACAAAGCAAAACTAACTGCAAATGCAAAGGCAAACTAAAAAAACGCTACTCTCTCTCTGCAATGCAATCATGACGCGGTCGGCACCCTGATTATCTAAAAAGAAACTATTTAGCGACCGGTTGCATTTGACATACATTGCCACTTTTCTTTGGTATGTTTTTTTAACCCAAAAAGAAAGTAGCAATGGATCACGATCATCTGTGAACTGCAACCAGTCGCTAGGTGGTTTTTAATTAGATAATCAGCCCGCCGGTTGCAAATAAGCAGTGCCTCCAAAACATAAACACGCGGATACATTTTCACGCACACAGTCACACTTTTGATGTGTACTACACGAGATTCATTGTATGAAAAAGAAGCAGCCCGTAGTACTGCTTATGGACACGCGGTAAATAATTGGCGCCTCTGTCGCCCGGCCGATCGTTGGTTCTTGTGATTTTTGGTTAAAGTGAAGTGAAGTTTCAAAAACCACAAATAGATGGCGCTTAAACTAATAGACACGGAAAGCCGAAGAAGTGCCTTGCACGATGATGGGTCAAATCAAAACTCATAACTTTTTAATTACAAGTAGTTTACAAATAATAGGTAGGGAATTAGGGTCATATATTTATGTGACTACAGGGTATGCAGTGCTTATTTGCATGTATGGAGTGCACGCCACTGCACGACGGCCACTGCTGGTCTCATTCAAGGATCTCCGCCTCCCTCAAGGATCTCCAAGACGATCGGTTCTGCGCTGCCCGCATCCAGAGGTTTACCGCGACCTTCACCAGATCGTCGATCCACCTTGTCGGGAAACGTCGTCCGATGTGCGGTCACCACTCCAGAACCTTTTCGCCCCAACGGCCATCGGTTCTTCTCGTTATGTGTCCCGCCCACTGCCACTTCAGCTGAGCAATCCTTCGAGCGATGTCGGTTACTTTAGCTCTCCTACTGATCTCCTCATTTCTGATTCGATCACGCAGGGAAACGCGGAGCATGGCCATGGCTCTCTCCAATGCATGCTGGGACCTTTTTTTTATATGCCGGAAAAAACGCCTTTACGCGCTTGCCCGCCAGAATGCTGCCCATCCGAGTAAGATTCGACGAGAAATCTCTTTCTTGAAGTTGGACTTGCCTAACTGGATTACATGTCCTAGGTATACGTAATGGTCAACAACTTTAAGTGTAGTGTTCCCAACATGAACAGGAGCGGGCACAACATGGGCAATCGACATGATTTTCATCTTATCCATGTTCATCCTGAGTAGGGCTTGCAAATCGAATATTCGAATTATTCGAATATTCGCCCTAATTTGGTATTCGAATACTAAAGTCGGTGAAATTCGAATATTTTCTACTTTGTTAGATTTAGGCAAAAGACATTAATTAAAAACCCGAATAGCATTTGTGAGCATAGAATGAAGCGATCGTTAACGTTCACTTTCTCGTTTATTTACTTGTTTAGCTATGTTGTTTGTTTGTCCACAAATTGCAAACGATTTTAATATAGTTCCCGATGAGCAAAAGAATATAAACTTAAAACATAGGTCAGAACAGGAAGACAATAAAGTATTATAGTGTCATTGAGCTGACCTGATGATGGAACTGGAAGAAGGCCACAAGAAATATGTAATAAAACCATACAAACCCATCGAGTTTAGGCTCGTTTGATTCGTCTTGACACGTACTCTGTTGTGAAGTAGTGTTCAGGGTCTGATGAAGCCGAAAGAAGGCCACAAGAACTCTGTGATAAAACCACGCAACTCCATCTGGTTTGGGCTTGTTTGATTAGTTTGACTAGTACTCTAAAAAGAGATGGGTAACGGTTTCCAGGGTCTGGTGATGGAGCCGGAAGAAGGCCACAGGAACTCTGTAATAAAACCATGTGACCCCATGTTTGTACTCGTTTGATTTGTCTTGATGAGTAAGTACTCTGTTAGGAAATAGTGGCCAGGGTCGGATAATGGAGCCGGAAGAAGACCACAGGAACTCTGTAATACTTTACTTTATTGCTGACACTAAGTAAATAACACAAACATTGGCACTAATAATTAACAAAATACATTTTATTTCTTCTTGGCGTTAGTGAGCATCGTGTCTTGCATTGCATTACGTTGCCTCTTCCAGCTGTTTCCATTTTGTTCTATCTCTTGCTTTTTGCATCCAAAGTGTTCCTCTAGTTTTCATAATATCATCTGCCCATCTTTTGGTTTGTCTTCCTCTTTTCCTTTTCCGTCTCTCTGTTATAATTTTGGTCAATTTTTTCTTGCTTTTTCTTGCCATATGACCCGCCCATTGCCATTTGAACTGTCTTATTTTCCTTATTATATCTTCTACTTTCGTTTTTGTTCTCATTTCCTCTGATTTTTGCCGGTCTTTCAGCGTTACACTTATTAGGCTTCTTTCCATGTTACTCTGGCATGTTCTGAGATTCAAATAGTGTTTTTGAGTCAGTGCCCATGTTTCACACTCTGTAATAAAACCTTAAAAATCCATTGAGTTAGGGCTCGTTTGATTCATCTTGACAAGTATTCTGTTGGGAATTAGTGTCCAGGGTCTGATGATGGAGCCGGAAGAAAACCACAGGAATTCTGTATTAAATTCCACCCTCTCACGGGCTAAGCGGTACTTCTCAGTTCTCACCCAACCAACTGCTTCTGTTATACAACGCGCAGATTCGTCCAATCATGGAGTACTGTTGTCACCTGTGGGATGGTTCTGCTAAGTATCAGCTTAAACTTCCTGAATCAATTGAAAAAAGAGATTGAAAGCCAGGAGGCTCATCGGAAACTCAAAATTGGCCGCGGCGGAACTTCAGAGCCTTAGTCACCGTCGCAAAGTTAAAGAGTGTGCGAGGGAACTGCACAACCTTGTTCCTCTAGCCCCTTTCCACCATCGGGGTACGCAGGTTAGCATATCACCCTTCCTTACATAGTAGATGCTACAAGGGTCCGTACCAAGCGCATTGCCAATACATTTGACTGCTGAAGAATGGATTGCGCTGCTACTCATATGTTCCCCGATAGTTACAACCTTTGTCTCTTCAAGGTAAGAGTGAATAGGCATTTCTTGGGCAAGTGTGCTACACCATAGACCACATCCTGTTTACCAAGCAAGATGGTAGTTAAATGCCTGCCCAGTTTGCGATAAAAAAAAGAAACCATACAAATTGATCAAGTTTTGGGTCGTTTGATTCGTCTTGCTTGACAAGTACTCTGTTGAAAAAAAGTATCAAACCCTGGTGTGATGATGAAGTCGGAAAACACCAGAGAAAAAAGCACAGATTAGAATAAAAAGCAAAAAATAAATATTTAATGACAAAAAAACAAAAAAAAACGCGTTTTAAAAACGAACTAAAAAGTATAAAAATCGGACTTAAGTCAAAACATACTTATAAAAACGGGCTAATAAGTATAAAATAATTCCACGTAAAGATTTATGGCCCTATAAAGAAGTTTTAAACCTAAAACTGTGGGGCGAATGCAAAAGTCAATTGATGATAAATCTTACAAAATGCGCCCTATTAAACGAAGCATTTAACGTTGGTTTATTTTAAAAATAAACAATATTTAATAATTACGACCACCTGTTTTACTTTACAGAAATATTCGAATAATATTCGAATATATTCGAATACCTCCTTAAAAAAAATTCGAATATTCGAATATTGATTTCGTCGAATATTTGCAAGCCCTAATCCTGAGACCCACTCTTTGACTACGGAGATCTTCGAGCATTGTATTCAGGTCTTCCAAGGTCTAAACGAAGTATAGAATATCATCGGCAAATCGAAGGTGTGTTAGGTACTGGCCATTAATATTGATACCAAGTCCATTACAGTCTACGAGTTTAAAGATGTTCTCCAACGCAGCTGTGAACAGTTTCGGACAAATAACATCTCCCTGTCTCACACCTCGCTGATGTTGGATTTGTGGTCTAGAACTCTAGTCTATGGTTTTCGTTTTTTTAGGGACCCGGTGCAGACCATTGCACAAAGGGTCACTCGAATGGCAGCGAGGAAACTGTCAACAACAGCATTCCCAAGGAGGGTTGGTTTCAGGCAGGCGGCCGATCGTAAAACTTTGCCAAAACCTAATGCAGTATGTATTACATGCTGCGCCCACCCCAATAGTGGTCGTTCTACGAGCGCAAAATTTTATTTTGTGTAGACCAAGAAGCTTATAACCACAATGGAGATTGCACGCCTAGTATCATAGTGAAGATCATTGAAATGTATGTAAACTAGAATGGACAGATCTACGGCACAAATTGTCGCAGCGATTGCAAAGATGGCGGCTACGCATGGACAGTGCGAGCGTGAGTTGTCAAAGAAAAAGTAGCATGCACACAGATGCGACACATTCTTCATAATGATTAGGATATACCTACTTGTTTAATAATATTGCATAAAATTATAGTAAAAACGCAATTTAATTGGGTAATAAGTACATGTTAATACTTACTCGAAAAATAAAAAGGAGGATGGGCATTTAGTACCCGTATTTGATGTCATCGAATAGATTTTTTATTAGGAAAAATATTTCTATGGCAATTGGCAACATAGAAAAATATTTACTAACCCAGATCCCTGTCCGGAAACCGCGGAAAGCTCACAAAGTGCAAGTTCTAGTTGATATCATAATAATTGCATTTACGTTAATATTATTAAAAAAATGCAAATATGATTTTACATAATTATACTCTGCTTTATCTGCTGCTTATAATAATTACTCTGTCATCATAGCATTAAAGAAATAAACGAATTGAAATAAAAATCTATAATTGCAATGAAATCTTATAAAATTGAAATAAAGAAAAGGGAAGATAAGGCACTAGCTAGCGTCTCGAAAATGCGCCCTCAAAATTTAAGCGTTGAATAACCGTACTAATGAATTTTGTAATTCAAAAACACATTGAAACGTAGTGGGGATCGAACCGGCCGGCACAGCGCCTATCCAAATGGTAGTCAACGGCATTAGTAAAGTAAAGGAAAGTAAGCATTTATTCGGCGTTTTCAATACAGATCTTAAAGATTAGAATTAGACGAGCGAAAGGGCTGACCAGGCTCAGCTTGTGTTGTGAAGTCTATTCCACAACGCTGGTTTTCAGCTGGAACCATAAATATATTAAAAATATATGTAAAGAGAAAACACATTAACCACTATACCATCGACGACGCCAAAACTTACTACTGATGTAGGTATAATATAGTCTAAAATAGTCAAAACAAAAAATGTAACAAAAACATATTGTGTTGAATTTTTTTTCTCTAAACTACCGAGTCAGATTTTGATGCCGCTTTGCATAAGGGTGTAGATGAGGTATCCCTACATAAATACAACAACAGTGTCGCTATTGGTTCATGGACCACTTCCATTAAAATTTTCCCACTCTCCTTTCTCATAGACAATAAATTACTCTATTGAGCACTCACTTTTACGCGCGTTTTTTTTCTAGATAGATATTCGTGCTAGGGGTAATGTAGGTACACATTCGAACTCACTATTTGCCTTGCCACTCGAGCGGGACGAGTAATTGCGGCAATGGAGCACAGTTGTTCTGTGCACGGATGTGTCTCGACAACAAAATACAGCAGGGGTTTAAGATTAATAATCACTTTTAATTTATTGTTCTTTTTTGACAAGCCCCTGGGCATATTTTTCGCCTGACAGCGTAAGTTAAGCACCTACACTGTGGCGGCGGTGTTGTCCTACATCATAGGCGGTTCTTAACGGAATATAATAATATACTTGTATTGTAAAACTGTGCTATTAGTTCACCTATCCTAGTTTAGTACCTACGTACACAATCTGTATGGTTCACTTTTCATAATCTATGATTTTCATACAAAATGTCGGGTCAGTAGAAATAATGTATAAAAATTAGTTTTCGTTGCTTTATGTTGATGTTTTGTTTATTTACCGATGATAAGTCACTCCACTATTTTTTTGCTTTGCAATGGAGCGATTTTTGCACGTCTTTAACACACAGGACGGCATTTTTATCGGCACAATTACACCGTGCGTTCGCGGTGAGCGTTGGCGAGAGACTAAATGAGTTGAGGGCAGTTGCCCTCAACGCGTGGAGCAAAAATCGGGGCTGCGAATGTCGATTCTATACATACATTTCGATGGTGAAGATTGAAAAAAGACTCTTTAGTGACGTCACGGCTTATTGCTATCTCTTTCTTTTCGTTTTACAATACGTTTTCGTTTCTCACGAACGAACGACGAACAACGAACACGTATTGTAATACTAAAGAAAGAGGTTGCAATAAGCCGTCACGTCACTCAAGGACATTTTTTCTATCTTCACTATGACACTCGCCGTGCAATCTCCATTGGAGGGAGGTATAAGCTTCTTGGTGTAGACATAGCACTACAAATAAATTGGGATAAGGACAGGAGGATGATGAACTCTAGACTATGGTGCTAAAGCCTTTTCGAAACCCGGCTTGTTCGGGGTTGGAACTTGGAAGTCGTCAAACTTGCGAGCGTGACGATTCGTAAGGACATGACTCAGAACTGAGACGGGTCTGTAGTTCTTTAAAGAACAAAATAAAAAAGTATTATCTAATGTTTTACTTGAGTTATATTGTGCCGGAAAACACGATCTAGCTACTGAATATACCACCAGTTCACAAATTAGGAGGCCTCTCAGAGAAAAAACTGGCGGAAGAATACTCAGAGAGGTTATGTCGACCTCCCTTTTGATCCCGATCTACAAAACGAACAAACTGTATCTTTAGATCCGGCAGTGTGTGATTTGAGATGGGATTTTAGTTGATGAATTATAGGGTCCCAAGTAGGGCATGGATACCGGTATACCGGTATTTTTTTTCGGTATTTTGATACCGGTATTTGAGACAAAAATACCGGTATTTCGGTATTTCGAAAAAAGATATAATATATTTTTGCAAGGGTGTTTAAAGACTATGCAGAACGTTCAATTTCTATGGTTCACAGTGTTGTTCATACTGCAGACGAGTTTATGATATTATGAAAACTCAACGAATCACGATTATAGGAAAAATCACCACTAAATCAACTACGCAAAACACTGCATGCATATAGCTAGTATCTAGATAATATTTAATGATTTTAGTTGTTCCTTTAATGTTTTCATCATCATCATATCAGCCACACGACGACCAGTGTTAGTCTCATTCAAGGATCTCCGCCTCCCTCAAGGATCTACAAGACGATCGGATCTGCGCTGCCCGCATCCAGTGGCGCGACCTTCACCAGATCGTCGATCCACCTTGTCGGGGAACGTCGTCCGTTGTGCGGTCACCACTCCAGAACCTTTCCACCCTAACGGCCATCGGTTCTTCTCGTTATGTGTCCCGCCCACTGCCACTTCAGCTGAGCAATCCTTCGAGCGATGTCAGTTACTCTAGTTCTCCTACGGATCTCTTCATTTCTGATTGGATCACGCAGGGAAACGCGGAGCATGAGCTCTCTCCAATGCATGCTAGGACCTGGGTGACCTTGAGACCTACTCCTTATGAGACCCATAGTTTACGACCACGTTTCACTGCCGTAAACTATCTTTTAATGTAGATAAATTATCTTAATATATAGACTTTCGTCTCGAGACACTGAGTCGTAAATCAGATGCGAAAATTTTTCAAAGCATCCAGAATGCTGCCCATCCGAATAGGATTCGACGAGAAATCTAGAAGAATTTTCTAGAAGTTGGACTTGCCTAACTGGACTACCTGTCCTAGGTATATGTAATGGTCAACAACTTCAAGTGTAGTGTTCCCAACACGAACTGGAGCGGGCACAACATGGACAATCGACATGATTTTCATCTTATCCCTGTTCATCCTGAGACCCACTCTTTGACTACGGAGATCTTCGAGCATTGTATTCAGGTCTTCCAAGGTCACATGCCATTGCAGTGGCGTGCACAGAGATTTTAGACAGGGTAGGCACGGATAAAAAACTTATCAATTTTATCATTCTTTCGGTATGTAGGTACCTACCAACCAACCTATAGTGAAAGAAATCCAAAAAAAAATATCATCTTGATTGAAAAACAAAATGCATAGAAAAGAAAACAATTGGTTTGTGTGTACGTACACAAGCTGTTAGCCAGTTATAATTAATTATTATAAAACTTTTTCTGAAAAGAACGAGGGGTATTCATAACTTACCTACCATTTTTTTTAAACCCAACCCAACGCATCTTCCCTTTGCAATCAATTTAATTAAACTTATCCTCAAAAGATTACTAGATAAAGCGGCAAACTTTAATTTATTTAAACAAACTTCGCCAGCATAGGACTCGCATGTAAATTATTGAACTTTTTACAGTAAATTTACGAAATAATTACTTACTTAAATTAAAATAGTCAATTACTTGCGCCAAGAAAAACAATCAAAACAAAGCAAAACTATTGTAACTGCAACTGCAAGGGCAAACTAAAAAACGCTACTCTCTGCAATGCAATAATGACGCGGTCGTCAGGTGGTGCCTCAGGCAGTGCCTCCAAAACATAAACACGCGCATACATTTTCACGCACACAGTCTCACTTTTGATGTGTACTACACGAGATTCGTTTTATGAAAAAGAGGCAGGTCGTAGTACTGCCTATGGACACGCGGTAAAATTGGTGCCTCTGTCGCCCGGCCGATCGTGATCTTGTGATTTTTGGGTGAAGTGAAGTTAGTTTTAAAAAACCACAAATAGATGGCGCTTAAACTAATAGACTGTCCGCGATGATGGGTCATAATAATGTTAACTTTTTAACTAACTAAACTTTTTAATTTAATTACAAGTAGTTTACAAATAATAGGGTAGGGAATTAGGCTCATATATTTATGGGACTACAGGGTATGCAGTGCCTTTTTGCATGTATGGAGTGCACGCCACTGTGCCATGCCATATCATTGGCAAAACGAAGGTGTGTTAGGTACAGTACCTAACACACCTTCGTTTTGCCGATGATATAGTTAGAAACTGGCCATTAATATTGATACCAAGTCCATTCCAGTCTTATTAGTTTAAAGATGTCCTCCAACGCAGCTGTGAACAGTTTCGGACAAATAACGTCTCCCTGTCTGACACTTTGCTGCAGTTGGATTTGTGGTCTAGAACTCTAGACTATGGTGCTAAAGCCTTTTCGAAACCCGTCTTGTTCGGGAGGTTGGAAGTCGTCAAACTTGCGAGCGTGCGATTCGTAAGGACATGGCTCAGAAGTGAGACGGGTTTGTAGTTCTTTAAGAGGGGCTTATTCCCATTTTTAAAGAACAAAATAAACAAGTATTATCTAACGTTTTACTTGAGTTATATTGCGCCAGAAAACACGATCTTGCTATTGAATCTACCACCAGTTCACAAATTAGGAGGCCTCTTAAAGAAAGAACTGGCGGAAGAATACTCAGAGAGGTTATGTCGACCTTCCTTTTTAACCGACTTCAACAAAAGGAGGAGGTTCTCAATTCGATTGTATGTTTTTTTTTTTATCGTTGTTCGCGCATATCTTCGTCATTTATGGACCAATTTTGATGATTCTTTTTTTGTTCGATTGAGTTTGCTTGCGAGATGGTCCCATTTATTTTTTTTTCAAATCGGTCGGGTAGTTTTCAAGTAATCCTGAAAATACTATGATTTTGCATCAACTACCTTGACGACTTTCTTATTTATGAACCGAATTAGATGATTTTTTTTTGTTGGTAAAGGGATACTTTAGTGTAGTCTTTTAACCGACTTCAAAAAAGGAGGTTCTCAGTATTATGTATGTTTCTTCGCAATTATCTCACGTTTGGCTGAGTCGATTTTTCTACCTAAATAATATACCTAATACAGAAGGTACTTACACTAAAAATAAAAAATTGTTTATAATAAAACAATAAAACCGACTTCAAAAAACCTGCCTATAAAAAGCAAGAAATAATATTCAAATCATTAGATATGAATTATCATTGTTATAATAAAAACACGTCTATTGAAGTCGGGTGGGGCTTTTATAATAAAAAATTAGGAAGTTGTACTCCAGCCCCACCCGACTTCAATAGACGTGTTTTTATTATAACAATGATAATGCATATCTAATGATTTGAATATTATTTCTTGCTTTTTATAGGCAGGTTTTTTGAAGTCGGTTTTATTGTTTTATTATAAACAATTTTTTTGATCCCTATCTACAAAACGAACTAACTGTATCTTTAGATCCTGCAGTGTGTGATTTGGGATTGGATTTTAGTCGATGAATTATAGGGTCTCAAGCTGGTGGTCTCCAACCATCATTGAATCAAATAACGTATTTTTTTAGTATTCTTAATTACTAGACATTACTTTAATAACTCATTTTGTGGTTTCTAGGCAGTTGGGAATAGTTTGAGTGTTTCTGTTGCTAAATTAAATTGCTTTAATCACTCTCCACAAACAAGACTTACTAATCGTTCTTAGAATCATGTAAAAAGTAGGTAAATAGCAGTTTTAAAAAAAATACCGAAAAAATACCGAAATACCGGTATACCGGTAATTGAAATTTCAATACCGGTATGAAAATCATTTCGGTATTCCATGCCCTAGTCCCAAGCTGGTGGTACTCTCCAACCATGTTCTTTATGGAAATTTTGATATTTGTTGATTTCAATAATAATGGAATCAAATAACGTATTTTCTTAATTACCTAGGTATTATTTTAATAACTCATTTTGTGGTTTCTAGGCAGTTGGTGAATAGTTTGAGTGTTTATGCCATAAAATATAGCGTAGAAAATGGCTTTAATCGCTCTCCACAAACAAGACTTACTAATCGTTCTTAGAATCATTTAAAAAGTATGTAACTAGCAGTTTTTAAAAAAATACCGAAAAAATACCGAAATACCGGTATACCGGTAATTGAAATTTCAATACCGGTAACAATACCGGTAAGAAAATCATTCCGGTATTCCATGCCCTATTCACAAGTGGCTGGCTCGTTACTTGGGCCCCCTACTTCCTGCGGTCAGCCAGCGGCAGCACTGTGCTTCGGATCCCGCTGCTCTCCATGATCAGGTGCCAGGCGTGACAGCAATGAGTAGTAAAATGCGGCAAAGCATGGCTAAAGCAACTGCTCAAACCCAGCCCCTTTTTCGGCTACCCCGGACATCATACCGGAACACGACATGTTGTCGCTTGGCGATATGTTTTTGTTCGGGGGGTGGTGACAAGCCACGGCCTAAGCCTACCACTAGAAGGAGCTGCTCTTTGGCACCACCCAGGGTCACTTGTAGGGTCTCGAGGGTAAACCTACGGAAGCGGGCAGCGTCGACCCCAAAAAGATAGGTTATGAATGCCCCTCGTTCTTTTCATAAAAAGTTTTATTATAATTAATTATTACTGGCTAAC
The DNA here is from genome assembly GCA_928269145.1 of Agriphila tristella. NCBI lineage: Eukaryota > Metazoa > Arthropoda > Insecta > Lepidoptera > Crambidae > Agriphila > Agriphila tristella. Next base: position 19,123,849 of record OV743431.1, on the reverse strand, counting down.
AGCTTGTGTACGTACACACAAACCAATTGTATTGTTTTCTATGCATTTTGTTTTCCAATCAAGATGATAAAAATGTTTGGATTTCGTTCAGTATAGGTTGGTAGATACCGAAACAGTGATAAAATTGGTATATTACTATCCGTGCCTACCCTGTCTAAAATCTCTGTGCACGCCACTGCATAAGTATTGGATAAAAAACGTGGTCACCCTATTTCATACTTAAAGAGGATAAAAATAAAATTGATATATCTTATTAATAAACGGGTCTTTTATTTTTCCTTTGATATCAGCTTGTTGCACATTTTTTTCACATAAACAGAAAACTTCAGGTTGGTCTTACATTCCATACTTTGTGCGTAAAAATCAAGAAAAAGAAAACGTGGAGGATTGAGGGCCCGAATATTAACAAGGTAATAACTGGAAAACTAGGAGGAGTTAAAGCCAGCTATTTGTTTCACATTTTATTACGTACCCCCCTGGACAACTTGCAACAGCCGTAATCCTATAGTTTAAAAAAAATGCGTAGTCAATTTTTGTAAGTTGGAGGATTGAGGGCCCATTTTGAACTAAGATTATACAAAGTAAAAAAGCGTTTTGCGATAAATCTTACTTTCACAATTTTTGTTCGGGATTAACTTAGACTTTAGCATTAAAACTTTTACTGTAATATTAATAGTTTGTTCGCAACAGCCGGGCCCTCAATCCTCCATGTGAGAACTGAGGGCCCGACTCTTCAGCTAATAACTCGGTGAAGATGACTTTCACAAAATCGATTCCAAATTGCACATTTCTTTTATAATGTCCACTAAATCATCAGTATACTTTTATTGACTTTCGAGGAAGTGGCCCTCAAACCACACACACACGATTATCTCGTTTAACTGTCAAAATCAAAAGACAATGGATTTTGACAGTTGAGTGTCGATAAAATGCTATTATCATGCGTAGATGGGCAATATTATTTAGTGTTTCGGGTCATGTTATGGGGGCTGGTCACTAAATTAACGTTATATAATAGCGATATTTCGTAAGTAATGTAACGTTATCGAAATGTTTTATAATTTACCGATAAAATTTAGATAACGGTATCAGCCCTGCCTATGGTTGGTTAGTAAATAAGTAGAGTCTGTCTAAAAAGTCAGTTTACCTGAGAAATTATTAAATTATTTAAAAAAACTTATACTGGTAACCCTGTTGGAAACATTGAATTTTGAAACACAACATAGAATTTTGACAGCACCAACAGGGTTACCAGCATAAGTTTTTTTTAATAATTTAATTATTTCTCAGGTAAACTGGCTTTTTAGACAGACTCTAGTTAGTAACTAAGTTTGTACTATTATTTTCTGTGCCTATGGTACCTAAAAGAAACATGTTTTTCCATTAACAAAGGTATTTTATTAACTTACTTATTCAACTATTATAACTCACTTATCTTTTTTACATACATACATACGCTCATGCCTGTTTCCCATGGGGGTAGGCAGAGATTTCTTTTTTACTTTTGTATTATTTTAATTTATAAACACCTACATACTTAGGAATTATTTCAATAAATGTTGGTTCATAATCATCCTCTGCCTCCTCGTCCCCCGCCGACACCGCGACCTCCTATGCCTCTTCCACCGAACCCTCTTCCGCCGAACCCTCTTCCGCCGAACCCTCTTCCGCCGAATCCCCTTCCGCCAAAACCTCTTCCATAACCATAACCGCCAAAACCTCTTCCACCGATGAACCCGCCTCCGACAATTATAGGTATTGGTATCGGATATGGCCGTCTATCTGAAAGTTGGGACGTAATAATTAGTACTTTACTTAGGGTGGATATGCCTAACTCCAGCCCCCCCCCTAATACCAGCCCCCAAAAGTTTTTGCTTTGCTTTCATTAAAAAGCAGTGAAAATCGGAAACTGTTTGATGGAGCCACACCGCTAGTTAATCCTCTAAGTTGGAAAATCACTATTAGCCGGTCACGTCACCTACAACTCACACAACGAGCAATAATGTTTACCGAGACCGAGTAGAGGTGACTATGTTTGAAAAACAGCATAAAAGCTCGATCGATGCGAACTTTGGGAAGTGTGTTTACGAAGGCAAGATGCAATTTTTTTAGGTTTTAAGCTTTGATACTAGTAATAGATTAGATATATAACGTTTTGGCATTACTAGTTTGTAATTAAATTTACTAATTTCGAAAAAAATAGGGGGGCTGGAGTTTGACTAAATGATTTTCAATAACTTTCTATTACCAGCCGGGGCTGGTATTGGGTATTTAACTTTCGTTTAAGAAATCAAGTTCATCTTAATTTGCTCGTCTCAAGGTTGGAATTTGTAGTGCTATTCACTAGAATTACTAACCCTGCACCCTATGACCTAATTACAGCCGGGTGAAAAATGTTTAATTCCTAAGTTATTTATTCTGCAAATTAGGGGCTGGTATTAGGATATGTATGAGAACCTAACTCCAGCCGGTCATCTAACTTTACGGCAATAAACAGGGTGTTCTCAAATATGATTTTAATTATTTTGTTTTATTTTTTTATGTTAGATGTAAAAAGTAATAATAATTAAAATCATACTTTTCTTCACTCATAGAAACAGAAAATAAATTCAATATAAAAAAATGTATATTGAATTACACTTCTTGGAAAACGCTTAAAAAAGTTTCAAATACTTAATTAAAACGATTTCATACTCGTTGATTGTATGTTTATTAAACCAAAGTTAATTTTTGATACGCCATTTTTAATATATGTGTATTCTTAATTGATTAATATCTACAGGAGAGGTGTAAGTTTCAATGACTTGCTATGGGAATCATAATTTATAGCCTTTAGTGTTTTATTATCACTATTGAGAGTTACCAAATTATAATTTTTTTATTTTATACTAACATGGTTGTATTATTTTAGAACACCCTGTACCCGGCTGGAATTAGGGAGCAAAGCGGCTGATATTAGGGCAAAGGCGGCTGGAGTTAGGGTTTTTCGCCCTTCGGACATTTAAACGCTTCTCTATTTTTTTCCCACATAACTACGTAAAACTAAGTTCTATTTTCGTAATAAAGATGAATCAACCTACCTAAAACTGTATCAACAATATTTTTAAGATAGCAATTGTGGCAACAACAGAGATTCAAAGTTGAAAAATCCTTGGGGGGGCTGGTAATTGGCATATTCACCCTACCTACTTAATCTATAAGTTATAAAAAGTTTATTTCGTTGAACTAATTCAAATTAATTGCGAAACAGTCACATTTCAATATGACTTTATAAATGGATGTAGGAGGCGGCCAGTGGCGGATTCAGGATTTCAGTTTGGGAAACTGCATCACTCAGTATTATAATAATCGCATCTGACTGATGCTTTTAAGGGCTTAGTCTAACTAAGGGACAAGGTGGATCCAGGATGGGAATGAGAGGAGTCCAGGGTTTAGACTCCTCTATTCCTGGATCCACCACTGCAGTAGAAATGCTGTCGCTATTCAGCAAGGAGGGAATATTTTTTAACAGGAGCAAAGAATTTGAAGACTAAAACTCGAGGCTAAGTTTTTCAAAAAATTTAACCAAGATAATGTTTAATTATTTTATTACACCCATGCTTTAAATCAAATTTAAAAGGTTCTGAAACAGTTAAGTAGCTTACTGCCAACATTATAACAAACAGTGTCTACACAATATCCGAGCGAGAGGATGTCGCTACACGCGCCCACGCCAGACGAGTTACACTACGAAATTCTGTACAACATAATAACACTCGTTCGGATGATAGGTATAATAACGAGGAAGAGGAGGAAAGTCAAAGTCAAACCCCTTTATAGAGGATACATACATATCATGGGTATAGATAAAGTATTTTACGCAACTGTACATAATTTAGGTATTAAAACACTCATGTGATACTATTACCACACGAGTCGAGCCGAGGATAAACCGACATTCGTGTTTTAATACCCCTCTCATTATAGTACAGTTGAATAAATAACAAATAGGTAGGTGTACTCACATGGTCTATAATAATAAGGGTCGTAATCATAACCGTAACCAAATTGCCTTTTCACTCTTGACAATGTCGGCTTAGAGACGTCATCTTGAATGAGGTAACTGCTGTATTTTTCATTTAGTTGTCTGTTAGGGAGCAGTGAATTTTGCAAGTTTTCTTCTCGCCCGTTTATCAGCTGCATCGTTAGGAAGATCACGCATATATTCTGTGGATTAAACATTGTTTTATTCGGAGACGCAATAAAGACAACCATTGTTTTTTTCCATAACATGTTGTTAGTTAAGAAACACAAACACTTACTGTAATTTCCATATTATAGGAATTCCCATTCACGACTGAGACGATCGCTCCTAATTTGATGTTATATATTCTATCGCACTTGTTTGCTAATTGACCCATGTTTGACATTCTGAATCATATATTATTGTCGATATTTTCCAAAGTATTTTTAGTAGGTAGGTACTTACACTACAAGTGGTTTTGTTTTTTTTTTACAATAGGGAATATGCATCAAAATTTTTTTTTATCTTAATCTAAAGTATAATGCGTGAGAAAATTAACTGTCATATTAAAACTTTTCTCTTGCGTTTTTTTCTCGTGATATAGTTACTTGAAGTTAGCGCGCAGCAGCACCCGCCGAAAACGCTCCATACAAAACGGTGACGTCACACATCACGTTGGTGTGTTTCGGCGCGTTTAATATGGAGTTAGCCAATAATCTTCAATTATCTCCCTAAATTTTGCGTTTAAGTACATATGTGTCATACAAAATATTATTTCTCATTGGATATTCTATCTGACTGTAAAGTGCATTATATCCGAAAATGAAAAAAAAATATCGTTATTTTCCCCTGATTTCATCGTGTGATAAAACTAAAATAATACATTTTTTTTATTTTTTTTCCTGTTCCATCATGTTTTTATAAGTGTCCGCAGCGATCAAGCTCAATTTCATCAAAATCGGTGACTTATGCATATTCCCTATTATTATTGTTTTCCAGTTTCAGACATTCGATCGGATATTTAGGAAAAATAAAAATATATCAACTCAGTAAAAAGTCTCTGATAATATTTAAGATAAACCACGTGCTTTTATCTCTTTAACAGCGCAGGACCGATCGTTGAGGACATTCTTTTGGGAGGCCTATACCCAGCAGTGGAACAGAATCCATAATAGTACCTACAAGTGCAGTGGGTGGTCTATGGGCTAGGTACTACTATTACGCCCGTTTTCACACTAAAAAGTGGGTCGAGTAAGTTGTAAATACAGAAATGGATTTTTAAAACTTCCTGCCTCACGTAAAGGACCTCTTTATACTCTCAGGGGCCTACATAAGTGCGCAGAAAATAGGTACGTAGGTAGTAGGTACCCTCAGACAAAATAAAAAGTCTTTTTTATTTGATCTGATGTAGGTACCTGTATACCTAAGGACTTTCGGTTTTTCGAAGAGCCGCGAAATACTTGTGACGCCACGCCATTGTGTTTAGGGAAAATAACATAAATTTACCATTGCCGCAGCTGAAAATACTTAATTGCCATGCAAAGTGGGAACTTTAACTGTACAAATGTCACAGTTTTAAATAAAATATACACTAGCACAGTCTTATTCGTAAACAAACAACGGGTCATTTCGTTGGATACTAAGTTTTTAGCTGCTGATTTAATGAGTCTCTTGATTTTTAATTGTTACACAATAATAATTGTTGTAATAATATTATCTTGACGCCACATATTCGTTTATCAATACTAAATGAGACTCTTATATTACGGACTTTGCATTTTTATACTGTTGATCATTTCTCCCTACCAAGCAAATTAAGTCATTTTATTTCTTTTGAGAATTGAAAAACAAAGTTTCATGTAACTTTTATTTATATTCTGAAAAACTTACATAAGCCAGGTTAGGTACTTAACTAAGAAATTGTCTTACATTTAAGGCTGGCCCCAGACCTACCGGTTTCATTTCTTTGCTTTGCTGTTCTACCTTGCTTGAAAGACCGCCGGCCAACCAGGGTAATTTTCAATCTATCGCATTTTAGGACTAGACCAAATTAGCAAGATAGTCATTAGCTTGGTGTTATCAAATATCATCGCCTGGATTGCGAAGTAGGAAGCTTTTAGGAGATATGCCACCCTGAACATGGACTCCGATCGTTAAAAATAAATGAATAGTTATGCAAGATGTTTGGTAAAGACTTATAGAGCTGAATATGGTAGATAGGGACCATAAAACTGAACAACTTTTACTATGGGACCAAATCTGAAATCGCGAAAAAAAAAATTAGCTGTTTCATACATTTTGATAATTTCGTTATTAATTTTTGTATGAAACAGCAGTTTTTTTTAAACTAAAATTAAAACTTCGCGGTTCATTGCAACCCAGATGATGATATTTGATAACACCAAACTAATGGCTATCTTGCCAATGTGGTATGGTCAAAATATGCGATAGATTGAAAATGAGCCTCTTGGCCGGCGGTCCATGGTAGAACAGCAAAGCAAAGAAATGAAACCGGTAGGTCTGGGGCCAGCCTAAAACAGCTCTTTCTTAAACGTGCCGGACTACAGCTGGGCCACAAAAAAAAGTTGGAAATCTGACTTTTTGACTATGCCATGATGAAGACGATAGTTTGTCGGAATTTGTCACCAAAAACTAGAATTTGTCGGGCTTGCGTTTAGGAGATACGTGTGGCGCAGCTGTAGAGACGTCTCTACAGCTGAGCCACACAGATCTCGAAAACGGAAGGTCGTAGCGAAAATCTGATTACTCGTGTGTGCAGCCGTTAATTTGTCGGAATTTGTCGCACAAAAACCAGAGTTTGTCGGTCTTGCGTTTAGAAGATCTGTGTGGCGCAGCTGTAGAGACGTCTCTACTGCTGAGCCACACAGATCTCGCAAACGGAAGGTCGTAGCGAAAATCTGATTACTCGTATGTGTAGCCGGTAGTTTGTCGGATTTTGTGTCACCAAGAACCAGGTTTTTACGGTCTTGCGTTTAGGAGATATGTGAGGATACGCTGTGGAGACTTTTCTACCTGGATATTGAGAAAGGAAGGTCATAGCGAAAATCTGATAACTCGAGTGTTTAGCCGTTAGTTTGTCGGAATTTGTCACCAAGAATCAGATTTTGTCGCTCTGTCAATCGTATCCTCACATATCTCCTAAACGCAAGACCGTCAAAATCTGGTTCTTGGAGACAAAATCCGACAAACTACCGGTTACACATACGAGTAATGAGATTTTAGCTACGACCTTCCGTTTGCGAGATCTGTGTGGCGCAGCTGTATCTCCTAAACGCAAGACCGTCAAAAATCTGGTTCTTGGTGACAATATCCGACAAACTACCGGTTACACATACGAGTAATGTGATTTTCGCTACGACCTTCCGTTTGCGAGATCTGTGTGGCGCAGCTGTAGAGACGTCTCTACAGCAGCGCCACACAGATCTCCTAAACGCAAGACCGACAAACTCTGGTTTTTGTGCGACTAATTCCGACAAATTAACGGCTGCAAACACTAGTAATCAGATTTTCACTACGACCTTCCGTTTTCGAGATCTGTGTGGCTCAGCTGTAGAGACGTCTCTACAGCTGCGCCACACGTATGTCCTAAACGCAAGCCGGAAAAATTCTGATTTTTGGCGACAAATTCCGACAAACTATCGTCTTCATCATGGCATAGTCAAAAAGTCAGATTTTTTACTTTTTTTTTGTGGCCCAGCTGTAGTCCGGAACGTCTTTCTTAAAACAAGTTAAACCTTAGAATATAATAATGTACGAACGAACTACGAAGTTATAAACGTAGTTTAAACTATTGATCTTAAATCAAAGATTCAAAATTATAAATTTAAAATTATTGTATTACTTTAATTTAGCTGCTGATTTAATCAGTCGTTTTCAATTGTTAAACAATAATAATAATTATTATAATATGATTATCTTGACGCCATACCGAAGCGTTTACCAATACCAAATGAGAATATAGGTACAGGGTTATTTGTAAAACACCAACAACCTCGCAGGAGTAGATTACTAACATCAATACAACAACTTTTGTTCTACGACTTTTCCGAAAACCGACAAAAAAAGATCGACTCTCCATACAAATGTCCCGAACAGCTGATCGAGTTTTGTATGAAAAGTCGATATTTTTTTGTCTGTTTTCGGAAAAGTCGTAGAACAAATGTTGTTGTTTATGGTGTTAGTAATCCACTCCTGCGAGGTTGTTGGTGTTTTACAAATAACCCTGTATATAGTAAGTAAATGAATTAAAGATCGAATCTTCACTAGCGCCAAGTTAGCGGTATCCCACCGACTGGTGGACGATTTGTGAATCAGCAAAATTATCCTGCCATTGAAAAACAAAGCTTCATGTTACTTAAGTACTACGCGTTCACTTCATCGTTGCCGCTACCTCCCGGCCCGCTTCATCATTCCGCACCCCCTGTGTCGCCCTCCCGCGCGCCGCCCCAGGCGACGCCGGGGGCGCGGTATGAAGAAGCGGGCCGGGAGGTAGCGGCAAGAATGAAGTGAACGCGTAGTAACTTGTATTTATATTCTAAAGAAACTTACAAAAATACTTATATATGTCACCGGCAATGAATGAAACGCAGGCATTGTATACAATGCCTGGCCCTTTTAGGCAATGTATGAAATAGAATGAATATTATTGTCTATTTCACACATTACCTAGGCATTCTATACAATGCCTAGGCATTGTATACAATGCCTGCTGGCAATGTGTAAAATAAAAAGATTTTGATCGAGGGGGGGCTCGAGGGGGGTTCGAGGGGGCTCGAGGGGTTTTCCGGGGGGGCTCGGGGGGATCGAGGGGGGCACGGGGGGGGGGGGGCTCGGGAGGGGCTCAAGCGGTGCTCGGGGGGGCTCGAGGGCGGCTTATTGAGTTTGGAACCGAACCTGCTTTACTCCTGTAGGTCCCGGGTTAGGTTAGAAATTTAAGGCGAGCGCGTAGCGCAGCGGAGCGTGAGCCTTAAATTTCGAGGTTATTTTTTTATAACAGACAACAGAAATAAACTTATTTTACACATTGCCGGTGGACCAGCAGGCATTGTATACAATGCCTAGGCAATGTATAAAATGAATATCGTTTCATACATTGCCTGATCGTTTCCGGCATTGTATACAATGCCTAGACATTGTATACAATGCCGGAAAATACACATTGCCGGTAACATATACAGTCTCTTCGGGATTGTTATTGTACGGACTAGCGACAATTATTTAGAGGTGTGATATACACTTAATTTTATCGACAAAAACACCCACGATTTCGAAGTCCAATACTTAGTTATAAAAATTCGAAAGCAAATAATACCACCATGTGTCAATAAAAAAGCTGTGCTTACACTTTAAATTTCAATACGTCATAAAAAATTACTGGGACCCTGTTTTTGAATCGCTCGGCTGGCGGCGAGCGCTCGTTTCTACTGATTTTCGTTGACAAACCAACTCAAATGTATGAGATTGAGTCAAATGTCGAACGAAAATCGGTAGAAACGAGCGCTCGACGCCAGCCGAGCGATTCAAAAATAGGGCCCCCGAAGTCAAATTTTATAGTGTGCTTTTTTTAAGTAGGTACAATTTTTAAATTTTGTGATTTTTGCAATCACAATGCAATTTTTATACAATACTAAATAAAATACTAGAAACGAACGAATTATGACGAGTTCTGTCTGACACAAACCATAATCTTAACCATAATATGCTGACCGCTGACATTAGCGGGCTACGGCGAATATTTGTGTTAACGCGATGCGTGTGGACGGGTCACACACAGTAGATCGTTGCAACGCGTTGTATTCGGGCGAAGACGAAGTATTATCGGGGCACTGTCGATAAACTGGCGCGCATAGAAGGGATTACACCTATAATAATATATAATATACCTCAGTTTAGTGTCGTACTACTTCCTCCATTCTGAATTACGACGACGAATCTGCGTCCGCCTAATGTAGACAAGAAAATCGCGTATGCCCGTAGACGATGTTTTAAGCGCGCCAACGCGACACGAATCTTCGCCCGCTAATGTAGCCCCAGCATTAGAATATAGATAGGTACAGTACGAGGCATATATTTTGAAATCGGGTGGGGATTGCGCGGAATGTGTATTTTGGGCATGTGCAGCGGTGAGGGGCGCGGGCGGCGGGAGAGGGGCGCGCGCTGTTGGTCGCTCACAAGAGCACATGCGCGAGTTTATCCCCACTCCGTCGACAAAATTTCAAGATACGTGCTTCGTACTGTAAGGCTGGCCCCAGACCTACCGGTTTCATTTCTTTGCTTTGCTGTTCTACCTTACTTGAAAGACCGCCGGCCAACCAGGGTAATTTTAACAATCTATCGCATTTTGGGACTAGACCAAATTGGCAAGATAGCCATTAGCTTGGTGTTATCAAATATCATCGCCTGGATTGCGAAGTAGGAAGCTTTTAGGAGATAGGTATGCCACCCTGAACATGGACTCCGATCGTTAAAAATAAATCGATCGCTTATTTATACAAGACGTTTGGTAAAGCCTTATAAAGCTGAATATGGTAGATAGGGAAAATAAAACTGCACAACTTTTACTATGGGACCAAATCTGAAATCGCTAAAAAAATGAGCTGTTTCATACATTTTGATAATTTCGTTATTAATTTTTATATGAAACAGCAGTTTTATTTAAACTAAAACTAAAACTTCGCATTGCAACCCAGTCTGGGTTGCAATGCGAAGATTTTAAGAATTACCCAGACGACGATATTTGATAACACCAAACTAATGTGGACTGGTCAAAATATGCGATAGATTGAAAATGAGCCTCTTGGCCGGCGGTCCATGGTAGAACAGCAAAGCAAAGAAATGAAAAGTAGGTCTGGGGCCAGCCTAGGCAGCCATTACATGGTCATGCAAGCGTCAGTCAAATTCCATCAGTCATGAATTACGTTTGACTGATTGACTGATGGAAAGAACAAATCACATCATGCAACCATCAGTCACTACATTACACGGTAGGTTAATCGTCAGTCACAGCCCGTGACTGTGGTTAAACTGACAGCAAAACCTACCGTGTAATGGGTGCCAAACTGCCACAGCACAGCACAAACGTGCATAGCTGTATCTCGATTCAAACGTACGAGTATGTCAAGCTGATAAATTCGTCATCTATAGAAAGAAAAAGTATAACAATTCCAAAATAGGAAAATGCAATGTCTAACATTTTTAAGGCACAGAATAGCTTATCTCGTAAAGGCGACTTTTGCGCTTAAAAGGTTTTTAGCATTTCTGGTAAGTATATACCTACCTACTATTATTTCTCGTCGGCTTATTGCAAGAAATCATTAACTGCAATAAATCATTAAGTGTTGTTATTTACATACCTAGTTAAGTAGATCGGCAGCGACTAATAAGTACTATATTTTCCTATCTGCCATATTTTTGAAGTTACCCCGTAGTAAAAAGTTGATAAGCGTAATTTTAGGGATTTATATCCAACAAAATTAATCTTCGTCCATTGATAGTTTTTTGTATTATAACACATGCAACAAATTCATTATTCATCAATCGGCAGAACTCGATAAGTTTTATAGTGAGTTTTTGTTATTATGCCGTACGTGTAAAATCTAGACTTTCATTTTCAGATAAAATAATTAACAGCCTTTTAGTGATTTCTTGAAAAAAACATTATGAAGCAAGATTATTTAAGTGATTTAACCGACTTTTGCCAAATTTCATTATCGATTATAAGTTAATCATAGTGTCGTTAATAATTTTTGGCAAAATTGCAACATCAATGAAAGCAAAATAGTGATATTAGGTAGCACCAGAGTGGTGAGCAACACGTACAAACTAGTTCGTACACAGGCGCCATAAACTGGATTTCCCCGCCCGCGCCCACTCACCTCACCCCTGTACGGATCGCGCCGCGCCTCAGGCGCTCAGTGAGCGAAGAAACTTCGATAAGAGAGCATCGTTTGAGTGGTCAACAGTTAGTGACTTTTGGCAAAATGAAACGTTTAAAATGTGGTCGTAGTTTATACATGTTGCAGTTACTTGAAAAAGAAAACCACGATACCAGCAACGTTGAAAATTATGTAAGTACCTAACTATTTAAAGTATTTTAGTGTTACTTATGATATAAATATTGAATCATTAATAACGGGTAATACTGTACTAATTCGAACTTAATATGATAGTATAAATGCGAAAGTCAATCTGTCTGTCTGTATGTCTTTTACGTAATCACACCACTGAACCGATTTTGATGTAATTTAGTTCTTGATCGAAAAATTTAGTACGGAGATAGACTGCCTAGTTTTGTGTTTGTTATTTCGTGGCATAGATTTGTGTTTATGGTCATAGAGATGGTACAATAAAATGTGATTCACGTTACACCATGCCGGGCCACACAGGGCTGTGGCCACGGACCCGGGAAACAAATAGGCCATAGAAGTTTCGGCACGGCTGGACGCGGTCAAGTATGAATCACTTTATACAAAAAGCATAGGTACTGGCGATGCATGACCGTGCCCGGTTTGGGCTCAGTCTGGCCCCAACACAGTGTAGCTTGAATCATGCTTTAAGCAAGGCAGAAGAGGGTAAGATGTAAGAGATAAACCAACGGTGTCCGCCTTTTTTTACTATGTGTTCTCTTATATCAAGTTTGTTTCATTTTCAGGTAAAACCATCTCCAGAAGTAAAAAATGCAGAGGAGCAATATGAAAATCTACATCAGTCTAATTTTCCGGAAACTCTAACAGATGTTATTGAAGGTACTCCATCAGGCTCACCATTTTCCATTACGATTGACGATTTACAGATTTCTACGAATGTGCCTGAAAATATAAGCCCTTCATTGAATCTATTTGAAGAAACATCGTCGTCAAAACCTGACGAAATGTTGTCGTCAATTCATTCACAGCAAAACGTTGATGAAAATAACGATTTTCCGGAACTTGAGAATCTTCATCATCATGATATGGGGTCGTCCATTAATCACGTGAGCCTCGAAAGGGGGGGGGGGGGGGTAGTTGAAAAAATCACGAAGTATCACAAGGGGGGACGGGGGTCTAGTGAGATATCACGTGTATTAATTTTTTTCATTGAACGAGTGACTTTTAACCGAAAACTGCGTGCTTGTTGGTGATTATTTTGTACAAAAAATACACGTGATTTAGAGGGGGGGGGGGGTGTTAACGCAAAACCTCACCATGCATCACCAAGGGGGAGGGGGGGTTAAAAATTGGCCAAAAAAACATCACGTGATTAATGGACGCCTCCTATTCTAGAAACTCTAGCAGATATAATGGAAAATACTTCACCTAAAACTAATCATGACAGTGTTCAGACTCCAAGGGCTTCACTAAATGGATTTGAGGAGACGTCACCTAATACTGCTAGAACCTCGCCATCAATTATTACACAACATGATGAAGCTATAAAAATATTCTACGATCAACCATCAACATCAGCTACGCATAATAATCCTGTGAATCTAGAAGACGACTTGTATCTTTCGGACGATTCCGTCGCTGATCCAGAGTGGCAACATTCAAACAAAAGCTTAAATAATGAAAGCACAGATTCACTTAAAGAAGAAAGAAGGTGTAAAAAGAAAGAAGAAGATCAAAACCGCTAGATGGCATAAGTCAAATCCGGAAAAATATGAAAGAAATAAGGAAAGAGTAAAACGATCTCAATGCTTACCATTTAAGAATTATAAGAGTCAAATACAACCACCGAAAGGTCCTAAGCCTATTGAATGCAAATGTAGATTGGGCTGTTCTTACAATTTTACTTTAGAAGACCGTACCACAATTTGCAAGAATTACTGGGCGTTGGCGGACTACAAACGTCAAAAAGATTTTATCCTTATGAACGTTAAGGCTAATCTACCAAAGAGAATAAAAACTGACGCATGTAAGAAACGAACAACGTCACGTTTGTATTTTTTTCAGAAAGAAGGCAGCGAAATCAGAGTGTGTGAGAAATTTTTCAAAGCAACACTTTGCATATCAAACGGCCCAATCAACAAAGCGTTTTTGAAAATTGGGAAAAGTGGCAATTTCGATGGTCAAGATAGACGTGGAAAGCATGTTCCACATAACAAAACGGCACAGGAAGATGTTAATTTTAAATATAAACACAATAAATAATCACATTATTGCCGAAAAACTTCATCGAAATTGTACTTAGACCAGACACTCACAATATCCAAAATGCACCAACTTTATTTAGAAGAATGTGAAAAAACCTCAAGAATACCAGTTTCAGAAAATGTTTATAGAAAAATATTTTGCACTGAATTTAATATCGATTTCCATAAACCGAAGAAAGACCTATGTCTTTTGTGCAACAAATACAACGCCGCGAAGAAGGAAAAAACTCTTGAGTTAGCGTGTGCGTTACCCCAGCAAAAAGTTGAGCTTTAGAGAGATGAGACCTTATCAGATAATTAGTGTGTCATGAGGAGAAATTTGTTTACTAATAGCAAAATTTGTGTGAGTTGTAGTTTTTAAGATATATGAGAAAAACAGATTTTGCTGGGGTCACGTTTTAAACATTACCCTGGCAAAAAAAGTTGTTTCAGCCTGGAACCAAATACATGAATAGATAGCTTTTGTTGCATAGTAAATGTTAGCAAATAGCAAAAATTGTGTGTGATATGGTTCTTGAGTTATTTAAGTTTTTGCTGGGGTAACGTTTTGGGTTTTCCCAGATCTCGAAAACGGTTCAACGCAGAAGTTTGAAAAAAATACCACTAAGAGACCTTAATTTGTTTAAATTTGTTTGATTGTTAGTTTTTGATTTGGTTGACGTAAACCAACGTAATTAAATGGTTTCGAAAAACAGAAAAAACGAATTTGCAAGTAAACTAGTACACTTATAATCAAATAAACAGCTGTTAAAAATAGCCGTGGTAGACACTTATTACGTCAAGAATTTTAGGCTTTGTAACTTCACACGATATAAAGATATAAACAAATTTGATAAATTTTAGACTGGTCGTACTTTAGCAATCGAATACACAGTTTCCATAACATTAAGACACATGGCATACATTAAACAAATTTAAGTAATTCATTAACATTCCTTCCTGTTAATTTCAGCTTTCAATTACGCCTATCATGAAAGTTTTAACAAAAACAAGAATATGACAACAATTCTCTAATAAGACGCCTAAATTGTAGAGGTCACGTAAAAGCGACCGCGCTATACATAAGCGTAACCATCTTAAATGAACGGCATAATATGGATCTTTTGTTAGTACAGTTGCGTACAAAAGTTTGCTGGTCAGATTATCTTTAAATATAAAATGTACGTTAGTCTCGCGAAAACTTAAGATTGGCTTGGCCGATTTTGGTTTTAAAATGTTTGTCGTAGTTCCAGGGGATGGTTTAAATGGTGAGAAATATACCTATATGGAAAAAATGCGAGGTAGTTTCCGTAAAAACTGTTCCTAGGTAGGAACAGTTTTTACGGTTTTTATGGGTAAACTAGCGGCTGCCCGCGGTTTCACCCGCGTGATTCCCGTTCCCGTAGGAATATCGGGATAAAAAGTATCCTATGTTTCAATCTAGGCTATCTATTATCTGTGTGCCAAATTACAACCAAATCCGTTCAGAAGTTTTTGCGTGATTGAGGAACAAACATCCAAACATCTAAACATCCAAACCCACAAACTTTCACATTTATAATATTAGTAGGATGTTTTTACCTGTCAAACATAGTGGTCACTGGATTGACATGAGCAGGTTTGATATTAAAATAAAACATTTGGTTTGAAAAAACAGAAGCAACAAATTACTATAAATGTATATATTGATACTGACAAATAAATCACACTATAAATTGCTTAGCGAGATTATTACCTAATTAGGTTTAGATTATTATTTACCTTTATTTATGTAATGTTGAGTGCCTTCAAACTTTTAACTTTCATGAATCATTACATTCTTTTTAAAATACTATTAATCACGTAAGTGTATTATTTGATATTAATAAACACGATATTAATTTATAAAATAGAAAACTAGTTGAATCTAAGCTATATCAATAACATTTTTCTTCATAACTGTACAAAACATCGGATACTAAGCTGCTAATTTGCGAAGATAACCCGTACGTATGATGCGGTCGCTTTTTAGTGACCTTTACAATTTGGTCGGCTTATTCAAGAATTGCTGTCTTAATCTTGTTTTTGTTAAAACTTTCATGATAGGCGTAATTGAAAGCTGAAATTAACAGGAAGGAATGTTAATGAATTACTTAAATTTGTTTAATGTATGCCATGTGTCTTAATGTTATAGAAACTGTGTATTCGATGACTAAAGTACGACCGGTCTAAAATTTATCAAATTTGTTTATATCTTTATATCGTGTAAAGTTACAAAGCCTAAAATTCTTGACATAATAAGTGTCTACCACGGCTATTTTTAACAGCTGTTTATTTGATTATAAGTGTACTAGTTTACTTGCAAATTCGTTTTTTCTGTTTTTCGAAACCATTTAATTACGTTGGTTTGCGACAACCAAATCAAAAACTAACAATTAAACAAATTTAAACAAATTAAGGTCTCTTAGTGGTATTTTTTTCAAACTTCTGCGTTGAACCGTTTTCGAGATCTGGGAAAACCCAAAACGTTACCCCAGCAAAAACTCAAATAACTCAAGAACCATAACACACACAATTTTTGCTATTTGCTAACATTTACTATGCAACAAAAGCTATCTATTCATGTATTTGGTTCCAGGCTGAAACAACTTTTTTTGCCAGGGTAATGTTTAAAACGTGACCCCAGCAAAATCTGTTTTTCTCATATATCTTAAAAACTACAACTCACACAAATTTTGCTATTAGTAAACAAATTTCTCCTCATGACACACTAATTATCTGATAAGGTCTCATCTCTCTAAAGCTCAACTTTTTGCTGGGGTAACGCACACTGAGTTAGCTGAGTTGCAAGAACAATATAATAGGCATATAATGTTAAAAAATCAAAGTCAGGAAGCTAAGAATTTAGATAAAATACGAGCAAATGAAAATGAAAGTTTTATGTCTATTACTTTAGATTTACAAAAAGTACTGCATTTACCAAATTCCAATGTATCACTACTTTACTATTTACGAAAGTTAAATGTGTACAATGCCACTATTTATGAGGCGCGACAGCCAAATGATGGTTACTGTTACATATGGAATGAAACTAATGGTAAAAAAGGTAGTGATGAGATAGGAACTGCTATTCATCTTTGGATTAAAAGTCTCCCAGATGCTATTAAAGAAGTTTCTATATTTTCCGATACGTGTGCTGGGCAGAATAGAAATCAGTATTTACTGAGTTTGCTTTTGTATTTAGTACAAACAACTAAATTAGACGTTATTGAACATAAATACCTTGAATCCGGCCATTCTCATATGGAAGTTGACAGCATGCACAGTGCAATTGAACATCAACTTACCCAGTTCCCAGTATACTCCATGATAGACTTGTCGAATGTTATAAAGTTGGCAAGGTCAAGCAAAAAATCACAGAAAAGTGGAAAGATCAAGAAACCTTATAAGCCAGTACAACTTTATTTTTCTGGCATTATCGATTTAAAAGATTTAAAAAATAATCTAGTTAAAAACAGGTCCATTGCAAACGATGGCGACGTAGTGCAATGGCTGAAGACTAAATGTTTCAGATTTGAAAAATCGAAACCGAATATTGTATACTTCAGATACGACTACGTGTCTCCATACAAAGAACTTGATGTCAGCTTATCGGACGCTGAACAAAAGAGTCTAAAGAAAGGGAAAACTGCTGTATGTACGAAAAATCTTCGGAAGCGTAAGCGGGACGATAATACTTTTATTTACGATGACTATAAACTTAAGAATGCCTATAGCCAACCACTGCCTATTACTAAATCTAAAAAGAAAGATTTAATGAAAATGTGTGATCAAAAGATTATCGCATTAGAACTTCACCATTGGTACTCAAATTTGCCTGACCAAACGGGACCTGATTACGTTCCTGAAGATTGTGGTTCATCAGCCGATGAAATTTAGCGTCAATGAAAAGAGAAAGAAGATTGATTTATCTACCTATTGTTTTCGGATCAATAAGAAGTATTAGCACTTTTATTTGAATTCAATTTGATTAAGACTGATTCATTTATATTTTATTATTAATTTGTTACAAAGGAGTTTCGAGGGTTGATTTCTTTATTTTTCCTATTCAAAGTTGATATTGCTTAGGTACTTACTTAAATTTTATTAAAATTGTTACCAATATAAGTGAATGGCAAAATTGATATTTGTTGACTTCTTACGTTTGTTCTTTAGGTAAAAGTCACTAATTTCATTTTTTAATTTTTTTAAAAAGTATGTTGATTTATTCCTAAGTTTCAATAATAAATATTCATGAATAAAAACTAAATCTACACGGCAGCATTTTTATTTTAATGATACCTCTTATAATTTTTAACATATGACTACTTTTTTCTCTAAAATTCATCAAATGTTTTCTCGATATCACTCTCCTGCTTTTTAATGACTTCTTGCAGTAAGCCGACATTCTGTTCTTTCTGTATTTTCTGTCTTGGCTGTCGGCATGTCGACCAGCCGCTGGGCATCGGTACGGCCGCCTCGGTGGAAGACAGATTCATGAACACCGCGTGCACCTCAGATTGCGTCAGCAACGGGGACTTCGCCGGTCCTTCTGCGAACTCCGTCGGCGTCATTGCCAGAAAACGAATCTTCTCTATAGCTCTTCGGATAGTTATGTTCTTTGCATCTGTAATGTAAAAACATACAATACGATTAATCTGATATGTACATGGCACTCGGTAACTTCACTCGTGACGAGAAAGTACCTATGGTTCGCACAAAAGTAACAATAACGGGTGTAACAAGACCTTCAACGAAGCCGAAGTCCACGTATTCCGCCCATCATCGGGATCATTTTTGTCTTATAGACTATACCTGGGAAACCAATAGTTACGAAGTTATTGAAGGTCAAAGTCAAATTTTTTTTCGAATGTTTTATGAAATCTTATTTTATTCGTCGTTTCCTACTTTTTGACTAAAGAAACATTATCAAAATTTAAAGTATTTCGTAAAAAACAATGGCTTCAAAAAGTCGTCACTCGATGTATCTCATGAGCACGCACATAAACACTGCCTTTCAACTCGACCGCACGCAGCTGTGTTGCTCTCGCAGGCGCGGCTTGTTGTACGCGTTACATTGCGTGGTAATGCATGCAATGCTATTTTAACACCAAAAATAAAAATGGTTTCCCAGTAATAATTTTGAACAGAAATGGTCCTGATGATGAGCAGAATACGTAGACCTCGGCTTCGTTGAAGGTCTTGTTACACAATTTTTTTATTTTATTTTATCAATTAATGGATAAGATGTATGTTAAGTTTTAGACCTTCATTTCGGTTGCCATCATCACCAGAAGGCCCTGGAGTGGGTTTGTTAAGTTCAACAGCATTGCAAGGCTCATTTGTGATTGTATTTTTATCCTTCAAGGAGCTGTCATCACCACCACCAGTGATCTCCTAAACATAAAAAATCTGAAGTTTAATATTATTTAATGAAATTAAATAAATAACATGATATGATACGATAAATCATACTTTTGCAACAGTATCTGATGTGTCTTCATTTTCCTTAGGCAGCCCAAGGTTGTTCGAAGTAGTCATGTTGCTCTCTAAAAACTTTTTTTTCTGATGTGCTTTTGCATATTTTTCAACTGCTAAAAACAGCTCCAGCTCACTCTTTATGTTCATATGCTCCATTGACAATATTTTTAAAATTGTGCTGAATTCAACTTTTTGTATTCTGCCTTTTTTTAATATTATGGAAGTGTGGAGACGGATGGTCTAAAATAAATATAGTCTGCTCGATTATTTTTTATACACGCTGAAATTTTAATCATTTGGTTCCCGTCGTGGGGTGGTTCCACTCATGATTATAAGCAACTTTTACTATGGGACCAACTCTCCCACTCGCAAAAAAAAAATCAGCTGTTCCATACATTAAGGTCGAGTAGGTACTGCACTTTTGTATGGAACAGCTGATTTTTTTTTAAGAGTAGGAAAGTTGGCCCCATAGTAAAAGTTGCTTGTAATCATGAGTGGAACCACCTCACGGCGGGAACCAAATGATTAAAATTTCACCCTGTATAGCTATAATGCATATTTACAGGTCATAACATGACCTGTACACAGGGTGTGTGTCATACCACCGTTGTTTCTGATTTCCATAACACAAGTGCTATAGCTACTTACTTTGGGATTGGAGCAATGTATGTGATGTTGTCAAATATTTATTTTTTTATTTATTATTTATTAACATAATATAGGTAGGTAGGTACTTATATTTATTGGTACAACCACAGAATATTTAGTGGCGTAACGTACCTACCCTCAAAATCAATGGAAACCAACAATGACTGAATTGTACATGTAAAAACAACTTTCATCTGCCTCCTGATTACGTAACTTTGTTGCTAAATTTTGTTATAAGTTGCGTAATTCTCGACAGCAACAAACCGCAGTTATGAGCCACCAGACCGGGCTATCCCAACTATTGACTTTGAACGATACCAGTGACGAAGATGACCCTTCATTTCCGTCAGCTAGTCCAAGTCACGTGTGAAAATGACCCTTCATTTCCGTCAGCTAGTCCAAGCCACGTGTTTGCCCCTGGACGTTTATCTAGTCGTCAGACGAGTTCGTTGATCTCATGATCTCATCAAATCAAGGTAGCCGTTCTCGTGTATCTGGCCGAGGTGGTAAAGAAGTTACCGTACTCATATTCAAAATCCACATAATTTAGCGGCAATAGTAAATCGGGCTCAGTCAAGTTTCCTTGTCCGCCACCAACTAGTCGGAGTGCCCGTGCATCTCGTTGGGAAATCCGCAACACCCTTCACCAGATTTTTGGCAATTCTACAAACTGCTCTGAGAGTTCTTTTGAAATGGATAAACAATCAGCTGAGAAGTCATCAAGTGCTTCACGAGCCTGGCTTCATGAAGATTTCTCTGCATTCACTCTAATGCAGTTTCCCTGCATTGAAGTTTTTATTCCCTCATTAACAAATACCTTGTTTAGGTTTGCTGACGTTACGATAAGAACAATATCTAAATAATTCAGTATCTTGATAACATGTTATATTATGCTAGCGGTGCCATATGGCATCACCCCGTTTTTCCAAAAATAGGACAATTTTTTTTTTATTGATGAATTTATATCATATTGATCGTTATTAACATTTTTTTTTAAATCCATAGCTTTAGAAAAAAAGATAGTTGTCACATTGGTTCTTGCTAAAGCAGTAATGGGACTGCGATTTCTGGCAGAGCTGATTGCAACAAAGTTACAAAATCAGGGGGCTGTATCATCACAAAGATCTTATCTCAATAAGCAAAAAAATACTGGACGGTGTAAGTCTATCATAGGCAGTTTTTGAGATATTTAAGATATTTAGGCGAACCCTCCTACACAAACGTCACGCTGGAGGGCTATACAATCTTCTGCTGACTTAACTTCCACGTAGAGTTTTAGGTCATCTGCATACTCTGCATATAATAAGCATCGTGCGAAACTGAGAACGGCAGGGAGATCATTTACCAATAGCAGAAACAAGAAAGGGCCAAGTATGGAGCCTTGACTTACACCAGAACGGGTGTGATAGGGGCGAGCTGGCTGCTCCGGAAGGAGGATAAGCCTGCCGATTCCCCCGACGCGTATCGTCCGATCGTTCTGCTTCGATCGAACTCGCTATGACGCTGGAAAGAATCCTGGCAGAGCGAGTCATCAAGCATCTAAAGCAGGTGGGCCCAGATTTGTCTGCTAAGCAATTCGGGTTCCGTAGGCATAGGTCGACAGTTGATGCGCTGATGACGCTGAAGGAAGTCACGGAGCGTGCGATCCGGAGAGGGGAGCAGGTTGTGGCGGTATCACTCGATATCCGAAACGCTTTTATTGATAGGTCACCTCTCTTTTATTGATAGGTCTTTAATACCAATGACAATAACCATGGTCAACAACCTTTCCTCTAGCTCACCCAGTGTACATTTCTTTGCAAGTGTTAAGGCTCTTGTGTGAAAATGATCAAACACCTCTCCGTCTTCTTGTTTTAATGTGAGGAGGTTATACGTCAACCAAATTAGGCTTTTACGCGGCTCTGAATATTCTCTAAATTTTTCTATCACTGCGTCCAAAGTTTTGACCTCTGTTTTATTGAACGTATTGTACGCCTCGATAGCGTCCTCACCCGCGCAGTTCAGGAATAAAGCGATTTTTCTAATTTCCTCTGCTTTTTCTAAGCCCACGGCCTGGATGTAAAACATGAAGTTTTGCACAAATATGCCGAAATTTGCGCCATCACCTGACAACTGTAGGCCTGTCGGCGGTTTTATTCCCTCCATATTTGCACTTAGCTTTTAGGGTAAATTTTTCACCTGACACCATGTACTATCACTAAGATATTATTTAAATAAAAATGCACAAAGCTTTTTCACTATGGTACAGTCAGTGGCACGAATGATGAAATCGGGTGGGGATTGCGCGGAACCCGTATTCTGGGTATGCGTTGCGGTGAGGGCGCGGGCGGCGGGAGAGGGGCACGCACTATTGGTCGCTCACAAGAGCACATGCGCGAACTTATCCCCACTCCGTCGAAAAATATTCATGATTCGTGCCACTGACTGTAGCCATTGCCAAGCCCGTTTATTTTTTTTAATTAATCAACCCAATACAAAGAGTACATGCAAATGCATCCAACACCATACAGCCAGACTAACTATTTTAAACAGTAATATGATATGACACACAACACCCTCCTCCGTGATTAAGGAAGCACTTAAATATGGGATGTATTTAATAGCACTTTAAAGCTATAAAATTGTTTATCAGCACTTTAAAATAATGATAGACCTATAATTTAATCTTATCACTACAAAAATAATGGTTTGCACTTTAACAATTTTGTCAGCACTTTAAAATAATAATAGATCTATAATTAATATTTTCACTACTAAAATAATGGTTTGCACTATAACTGTGTCTCAACTCCGAAATCATTTAATTTCTGTCAAACCATGTCAGACTAATGAAATGGCAAGTCTCATCAAGTCGGTTCTAGTGTTGTTGGTCGCAATGGAACCTAACCTCCTCCTCCTCAGCTCCTCTCTCGCTGTGCCCGCTCGTCGTCGCACTTAATCGTCTGTTTACCAGTACTAAAGTTATAAAATTAATTTGTATGTTGCAAAGTATTAATTTTAAAGCTAAACAATTAAATTGTATAGTGCAAAGTATTAATTTTAAAGCTAAACCCCAGAATAAATAATAGTACAAGTACAGAAGATCCACTCCGCAAAGTCATTTATTTAAATAGCGACTCTATTCCATACACAATAAAGTGCAATTCAGGTTGCACGCCGCTCCCTTGGCTACAGTTATATTCACCTAGAAGTTGCCTCTCTTTCTATCGCGTAGCTCTTATCTCCTCTAACGAATTCAGGGTTTCACTTTCTTCTTTTATATAATAATTAAATAACAGGTAGTTAATTTATTACAAGTTATGAGGTTGTGAAATAATGTGTTGGTACTTAAATATGTTTCAAAATAACCTTGGATAGGTACAGTCAACGCCACATCAGACATGCTGACTTTGAGTCAATTTGCTTTCATACGAAATGAAATTGTATTCATAATTAACTTTATTTCGAAAGTAGGTAAGTAAGGACCTACCAAAGAATAAATGGATACTAAATACTAAGTACCTAGTAGACAAGCACTTCTTACGTTTCGATGTCGTTTGGAACTTTTGGAAGTATAAAAAACACGTGAGGTTCGGATCCTTTTTATTAGTATTAAGGCAGCCCATTGCGATGTAATATGCCTTCATTTTGGTTATAATAATATTATTATAGAGTGACTATCGAAATCGAACTGCTAATGTGCGACCCAGCCGGCACGCGATAGCCCTCTGAAATTAGTCCGTCCGGACGGACCCGCTGGCTACTTGTAGCTTCGTGCCTAAAGCGCGGAGTGCGCCTAGCCTGGCTAAACAATTAAATTGTATAGTGCAAAGTATTAATTTCAAAGCTAAACAATTAAATTGTATAGTGCAAAGTATTAATTTTAAAGCTTAGCATATTTATTTATAGTGGAAACCATTATTTTTAAAGATCGTTCAATAAATTTTGAAGCTAAACATTTTAAAGTGGGTATGACGCGTGGGGTCTCGGAGGGCTCCGTACTGGGCCCGCTGTTATGGAACCTTGGTTAAGACTGGGTCCTCCGCGGAGCGCTGCTTCCAAAGACGAGCCTCCTCTGAAAGCAGAGGAGGACCGCATAGGCGGGCGACACCTTGGTCACAGAGAGGGGGCAAGATTATTGGGAGGGGAGGCGACTGGCTGGCGTGGCAACACAGCTGGTCATGGAGGCGATCCAGTTGCTAGGGTTGGATGTGGCGGTCCACAAGACAGAGGCCAGGACATTGGCCCCTACAGGAGAGGGCCTCCTGTAGGGGCCAATATTGTCGTGGAGGGGGGGGATCTCTTTGAAGCCCCACATTAAGTACCTGGGGCTCATCCTGGACGGGCGCTGGCGCTTTACGGAACACTTCCGTCAGCTGGCGCCCAGATTAGAGCGGGTGGCGACGGCATTAGGGCGGGTTTTGCCGAATATTGGTGGCCCGAACGTCAGCTGTCGCATGCTGTTTGCAGGGGTGGCCCTGTACGGGAGACCAGTGTGGGCGGACGCCTCTTGAGAAGACCGCAACGAATTATGAGACGGTCTCCGGTACGGCGGCATGTTTACTCGCATCGCCGATACACCCCCTTGGGAGCTGGAGGCGTGCCTCCAGTGCACTGAGCGTGCACGGGTCCTCAGCAGGGTGTATCTAAAGAGGGAAGCAAACAGGCAAGGGATACGGTTGGCCCCCGGTTGAGTTGCTGCGATTAGACGGCGGGCGGAGGAGTAGCTACTGGTGGAGTGGCGCCTCCAGTTGGAGACTCCGCCGGCGTGCGTGCGGACGGTGGATGCGGTGTG
This sequence comes from Agriphila tristella, assembly GCA_928269145.1. NCBI lineage: Eukaryota > Metazoa > Arthropoda > Insecta > Lepidoptera > Crambidae > Agriphila > Agriphila tristella. Next base: position 19,098,796 of record OV743431.1, on the reverse strand, counting down.
GCCGCTCTTGGCGGAGTGGATGGAGCGGCGTCATAGAACGCTGACGTTCAGATTGGTACAGATTCTTACCGGGCACGGATGCTTCGGTAAGTTTCTGCACCTACTCCAACGGGAGGCAATAACGGAATGCCACGAGTGCGACGAGGCGCTGGACACCGCACAGCACACACTAGAGGTGTGTCCTGCGTGGTCGGCGCAGCGTCGGGACCTCGTGGCAGTGGAATGGCCGGATCTCTCTCTGTCCGGCATCGTTAGCCGGATGCTAGACAGTGACAGATGCTGGCAAGCGGCAGTCTCTTTTTGCGAGGATGATATCCTGCAAAAAGAGACAGCGGAGAGGGCGCGCGAAGAGGACGCTCAGGCGGCCCTCATCCGTTGCAGAAGAAGGCGTCAATACGACCGCCGCCTCATTCCGTAGTGTTACCGGCCGGCGACGGAACGTTCTGTCGTTAGCATTGCAAGGTGCATGCCGTCTGAGGAGACGGTCGCACTTGCTTGGTCGTCTCCCGCCGTGTAGGGGCCCGGACAGCCGGGCCACCCGTCTGCTCAGCATGCCCGGTATGGTATTACGTAAAGACTGTATTTGCCCTTAAAAAAAAGCCGGCCAAGTGCGAGTCGGATTCGCGCACGAAGGGTTCCGTACCAAAAAACAGCTAAAAATCACGTTTGTTGTATGGGAGCCCCACTCAAATATTTATTCTATTCTGTTTTTAGGGTTCCGTACCCAAAGGGTAAAAACGGGACCTTATTACTAAGCCTCCGCTGTCTGTCTGTCTGTTTTTTTTTATACACAACGGGATACCGGGATGCCTAGTGCTTGGGCTTCATCTCACCTAATGTTAAATGACGATAAGGCCGAAGGTGGAAGCGCACTACACCCGGAATACTGGCTATCTTACCTCTAACTGCCGGAACACAACAATTTTTAAATTGTTGTTATGGCGTCAGACTTAGGCAAGATGATGGTAGCTAGCCAGGCGGACTTGAAATAAGCCCTACCACCAACCAAACCGAGTACAAATTGTACCCCCCCCTGGGAATCGAACCCGGGACCTCTGCGTCTTACACGGGTGGGCGAACCACTAGACCACAGAGGCGGTTAATTGTCTGTCTGTCTGTCACCAGGCTGTATCTCATGAACCGTGAAAGCTAGACAGTTGAAATTTTCTCAGATGACGTATAACAACAATTACTAAAAACCGAATAAAATAAATATTTAAGGGGGGCTCCCATACAACAAACTTGATTTTTTTGTCATTTTTTGGTACGGAACCCTTCGTGCGCGAGTCCAAAGCGCACTTGGCCGGTTTTTTAGTACTTATTTGTTGTTATAGCGGCAACAGAATCGTGAAAATTTCAACTGTCTAGCTATCACGGTTCATTAGATACAGCCTAGTGACAGACAGACAGACGGACAGCGGAGTCACAGAATATGGCGGAGTCTTATTAATACGTAGGGTCCCGTTTTTACCCTTTGGGTTTTGTTTTAACTTAAGAGCCGCGCTCATGTCTGTGTAGCTTCCTCCACTCGTTTCTGTTCAAAGCCAGTTCCTTGGTTTCTTGATAAGACACGACGTTCACATTCTCTTTTATCTGTTCCATGTAGGCTCTTCTTTCTTGGTCTTCCTCTTCCTCTGAAGAGCCTACATGGAACAGATAAAAGAGAAGGTGAACGAACGTAAAGAAGGGGCGAGACTCGTACATAACAAGCCTGTCATGCCGGCACTACATATTCGCCAAGCATCGGCACAATTCATCATACATTGCCGGTTTTGTAACAAATGCTTCAAAGAGGTAGTAACGTTGTGTTCTGTCAATCCACAAGTTTAAATTTTGGCGCGGGAGCGCAATGGTAGTTTTCAGTATTTTACAGGAATTAGCACCTCCCCTTTAACGTCATTGGCGGATTTTTGTATCAGCCGCAACTTTAATAAATGTCTTTTCGATTTTTTTAGTATTTCCATAGGGTTTTGAAATTAATAAACATTGGAAAGTAGAACAAAGTCTCTCAATATTCGTTTCAGTTTAGCAGGGAATTTGACGATAAAGGATGGCGCGAGCCGGGCGTGACGAGTTCGACCAATAGCAACAACGTCCAATAGGAAAGCCGATTTTGGAGCTGCGGGGTTGCCATTTCGCGCCACACTCTTCTATCTGATACTTTTATTGAAGTTATGCGCAAACACCTTTTTGCTAATTGATTGACACTGATTGATTTTTGCGTCGATTGACAGTTCTTTGTGTTTTGTCCAAAAGCTTTATAGTCAGGAAACGCACAGTTATTTGTTTCTGTAGGTTAAATTTTGTTTACAAAAATATATGGTCTATTTTTAATTTCAAGTCATGGTAGGATTTGGGTAAATGAAACGTTTTGGAAGAAGTCTCGAGGCGGTTAAGGGCAACCCCAAAACCAAGCTTCTGTTTTTAGGAAGGAAATGTCAGTTGGATATTCTTCGAAATTGCTCATTTTTTTGTGAGGCTGTTCGCCAGGACAAATTAAAATCGACTGCGGTCGTAATTAAAACCCATGTGAGGTTATTTTGTGATATACGGTGAGCTCTTGATCTATTTTTTTGATACGGCATATCGGGAAATGTCGGAGCGTGTTTTTATGGGATTTCCCGAATTTCAGGTGAAAGCTAAGCCCTAGGCGTTCGGTTTTATACCTACCTACCTCAGGCATTTGAGACGTTTGGAGAAATATCGAATTCGGGAGGCGGGAGCAGGCGGTTCGAAGACCCGCTAAACAGGCATCTGTTCAGCGAAAACCTGGTAAGAGCAACGAGCATACTTATCCACGCCGCCATGTTTGCATGGCCTCAACGTTTTTGACATCTATTTTCCAGTTTGGCTTACCCTACACGTTTGTTTCAGCATTGGAAAAAAATTGAATAGTATTGGTTCGTTATTGTCAAAGAAATTTGTCACCTTTCTGGGCTGGTCTGCTACAGCCACATCACCGGCCTGAACAAGGATGTCCATCAACCACCTAATTACATACAGGACTCGAAGGAACACTAGTAACTAGAAGGTGACATAATATCGGACACACGAGGTCGGTGTAACTTTCTCATACATTTTAGCTTTTATAGTGAACCGTGGTATCTTAATGTAGAACTGTAACTTTTACCTTTTGCGGCCCAACGCACACCAACCAAATCGTACCCATGTAAAGCGACCCCTATCGCTAAGCTAGTATTTAGAATTTTTTTCTTTTATGTAAGGTGTAAACCAAATTTTTTTTATCAATATAGACCTTTTCAACCCATACCATCTTTTAGTTTTTTTCCTTTTCTACATTAGATTTAATTTTCTTTGCCCCGTGGCTCTTAGCGGGCAATATTCAAAGAGACCCACGTGGCAAGGTTCTTTCAAAAGCATCAATGTACGATAAATTGTGCCGATGATTGGCGAATATTAGTGCCGGCATCATACTGTCTACGATCGCGAAGTTAATCTCAAGTCTGCAATAAGGTGTAACAGGTATAAACATTAGCTGTATACCTACCTGTAAACATTTGTCAATAAGCAGTTCATCTTCAAAGATCAATGCCAACTCATATGCTATACATGGATAATGAGCTATTTTGTCCACTACAGATATCAAATATTCAGAGCACTTCTTCACTAGATCCGGCAGCATGTACTTCAAAGCTCCATAATAGAGATCACAAGCCAACTCAAAAGTTAATTCAATATCTTTCGTGTAAATGAAGCTGAAAAAACGTAACTCTACTTATTATAGTTATCGATTTTCTTATCTAAATCTAACATTAAGATAGCTATTTCAAAAACAACATAAACAATATACCTACCTAGTAAATAAGGATTGCCTTATTTACTAGGTAAATTATTTATTTAGAACGTACCGTACCTACCCGACGAGGCGTATGACGTGACGCCTCTCCCACTTTGTCTTGAGTAGGGTTGCCAGATCGGAAGTCCAAAATATCTGGAGAAAATTTGAAAACGTCGGGGTTTTGCGGTTGTTGTCGGGAGAAATAAATATTTAAAATGTAACTTAAACGCCTGCAGGTACATACACAGTAAGAAAACGGCCGCGCAGCGCGATCCTGTCAATTCTAAAAGAAACGGTCGCGCAGCGCGATTTTTATTTAATTTCATCCACTAATCTTGTACTCTTGCCTTTCTATAATAAGAAAACGGTCGCGCAGCGCGATTTTCAGTCAGTTTAATCCACTAATCTTGTACTCTTGCCTGTCTATTGTCTGTGGTTTCATCCGCGAAAATTAATCCTTTCTAGAGTACTTTCGGAACAGCTGATTTTCCGGGAGATTTCTAGATTTTCCGTGAGTCGGGAGATCACTTGAAATTCCGGGAGAATTCAGGCGAATCCCGACCATCTGGCAACCCTAGTCTTGAGCCGTATACACAAAAAATTTTTTTTAAAAAACAAAAAACCGACTTCAAAAGCCTACGCTACCTCTAAAAAGCAAGAAATAATATTCAAATCACTAGATACGCATTATCATTGTAAATAAAACACGTCTATTGAAGTCGGGTGGGGCTGAAGGACAGCTTTTTTTTTATTCTAAAAGCCCCACCCGACTTCAATATACGTGTTTTATTTACAATGATAATGCGTATCTAGTGATTTGAATATTATTTCTTGCTTTTTAGAGGTAGCGTAGGCTTTTGAAGTCGGTTTTTTGTTTTTTAAAACAATTTTTTATTTCATTCTTTTTAGTGTAAGTACCTTCTGTATTAGATATGTTATCTAGGTAGAAAAATCGGTATGACCAAACGTGAGATAATCGCGGACATACATGCATATGGGTCAAACTGATAACCTCCTTTTTTTGAAGTCAGTTACAAACCCTCTAAAATGTCAAAAATACTTTTCTGAAAACCGTATCAAAACAATTCAGCTATACACGAGATAATCGCGGACAAACATTCATGAATACATAAGGATCAAATGGGGTCAGAACCTCCTTTTTTGAAGTCAGTTAAAACAACAAAACGTTCTCCTAAATCTAATAAATACTTTTCTGAAAACCGCAATAAAATCGGTTCAGCCGAACGCGAGATCATCGCGGACAAATATACATACACTAGCTGCTGCCCGCGACTTCGTACGCGTGGCACTAGCACTTGTTTACCTATGGTTTTTTTGTGGCACTTCGTCCGCGTGGTAATCGGTTACCGTTGTCAAAAGCAGCCTATGTTCCCAAACAAACTTACATCCCATTTCACCCCTTAAGAGATGAACTTTGTAAAACGCTGAATTACGTATACCATAAATTGTGAAGAAGAGCACTAATGTCAAGTTTCAAGTAAATCTCATACCTACGCTGAAAGACATAATGCATTATTTCTATTATGAAGTCTGAAATCTAAAATCGCGAAAAAAAACAGCTGTTTCATACATTTTGATATTTTCGTTATGAATTTTTGTATGAATGTTATGAAACTGCTTTTTTTTCGCGATTTCAAAGTTTGTCCCGTAGCAAAAGTTGTTCAGTTTGATGGTCCCTATCTACCATATTCGGGATAAGGGGTTATTTTGTAACAAGTTGTATGCACCTGGAATACAATGTTATCCTGTTTAATGGATCCCTAAGGATTTTCTCTAATATCCACGCGGACGAAGTCGCGGGCAGAAGCTAGTTTATTACAATAATCAGCATTGGGTCCAGAGATATTAATATCCCGTTCCCATTTCCTTACTCTTTTCAAAATAAATGACATTTTCGCAATCACCATCCCATAAAACCTCAAGAACGACATCCTCATCGATTTTTATTTTTAATTACCTCATTTACCCCTCAAGGAATAATTTTCAAAATAACAAAATGTGTGTTTGCCTATTTATTTTTAGACGTGCTCCAACGAATTCTAAAGTTGTAATGTCTATTTTATATTATTTTCCATACAAAATTTGACCCCATTTTCACCCCCTTAGGAGTTAAATCATGTCAACGTTGTTGAACTTCAAAATAAATGTTATTTTCGCAATCACCATCCCATAAAACCTCAAGAACGACATCCATATCGATTTTCATTTTTACTTACCCCATTTACCCCCTAAGGGGTGAATTTTCAAAATCACAAAATATATGTTTGCCTATATTTATATTTAGACGTGCTTCTACGAAGTTTGTAGTTGTAATGTCTATTTTATATTAATTTTCCATACAAAATTTGAACCCCTTTTTCAACCCTTTAGGGGTTAAATCATGTCCACCGTGTGGGACTTCAAAATAAATGTCATTTTCGCAATCGTCATCCCAGAAAACCCCAATAACGACATCCATATCTTTTTTTTTGTATTTTTACCCCATTTCACTCTTATTTCATCCCCATAGGTGTCGAAATACTACCTAAAACAATTTACGTTTTGTTAAATGTCGATTCATAAGCCTAAATTATAAATTTAGGGATTTTTACTTCAAAAATGAAGGATTTTCAATACACAACTCCATCCCCCTTTTCACCCCTTCAGGGGCAGAATTTTCAAAAAGCTGAGATTCGTATAAATCAATTTTCAATCTTCAGCCTAAACACAAAATTTGAAAATGCTAGCTTCAAAACTGAGGGACTTTCATTCAAACTTTGGACCCCCGTTTCACCCCCTTAAGGGGTCAGTTTTGAAAAATTCTTTCTTTAGTGCACCCCTAGCCCTCATAAGGAACCTGTGTGCCAAAATTGGAGTCTCTAGACCCAGCGGTTTGGGCTATAGATGCGTTGATATGTCAGTCAGTTTCTTCTTTTATATATTAAGACTAGCTTCTGCCCGCGACTTCGTCCGCGTGGATGTTAGACAAAATCCTAAGAGAACCTTCAACCAGGATCTGACCAGTCATTTTTACGTTTCCCGTTCCGGTTCCGGTTCCCGTTCCCGTTCTGTTCGAGTCCGTTCCCGTCCCTTTCCTGTCCTGTTTCCGTACCCCTTCCGTTGCCATTCCCGTTCCCGTACCGTTACCGTCCCGTTCTCGTTCCCGTTCCCGTACCGTTCTCGTCCCTTTCCGTTCCCGTTTCATTCCCATTCCATTCCCGTTCCCATTCCGTTCCCGTTCCGTTCCCATTCCGTCCCGTTCCGTTCTAGTCCCGTACCCCATCCGTTCCCATTTCCGTTCCCGTCCCGTTCTCGTTCCCGTTCGCATCTCGTTCTCGTCCCGTTCCGTTCCCGTATCGCTCCCGTTCCGTTCCCGTTCCTTCCCCCTCCGTTCCCGTGCCGTTCCTTTCCCGTTCCCGTCCCGTTTTGTTCCCTTTCCGTTCCCGTTTCATTCGCGATCCCTTCCCGTTCCGTCTCCGTTCCGTTCCGTTCCGTTCCGTTCCGTTCCGTTCCCCTTCCCGTTCCGTCCCGTCCCGTTCCGTTCCCGTCCCGTTCTCGTCCTGTTCCCGTTCCCGTGCCCTTGCCCGTTCCCGTTCCCGTTCCCTGGATGTGCATGTCCAGGTCCAGGTCCATGATGTGTCATGTCCACCGTGTTGGACTTCAAAATAAATGTCATTTTCGCAATCACCATCCCATGAAACCTCAAGAACGACATCCAAATCGATTTTCATGTTTACTCACCCCTATTTACCCCCTAAGGGGTTGATTTTTAAAATCAAAAAATGTATGTTTGTTTATTTATTTTTAGACGTGCTCCTACGGAGTTTAAAGTTGTAATGTCCATTTAATATTTTTTTCCATACAAAATTTGAACCCCATTTTCACCCCCTGAGGGATTAAATCATGTCCACCGTGTTAGACTTTCAAATAAATGTCATTTTTGCAATCGTCATCCCAGAAAACCCCAATAACGACATCCATGTCTATTTTTAGGGTTTTTTACCCCTTTTCACCCCCATTTCATCCCCGTAGGGTTTGAAATACTAACAATAACAATATACGTTGCGTTAGATTCCCATCCATAAGCCTAAATTATATATTTAGCAATTTTTACTTCGAAAATAAAGGATTTTCTTCAATTCACAACTTCATCCCCCTTTTGACCCCTTCGGGGGTAGAATTTTGAAAAACGCCGAGACCCGTATTTATTAATTTTCAATCGTCAGCCTAAACACGAAATTTGATGATCCTAGCTTCAAAACTGAGGGACTTTCATACAAACTTTCATCCCTTATTTCATCCCCTTAGAGATAGAATTTTCAAAAATCCTTCCTTAGTGGATGCCTACACTGTATAAGGTATCTGTGTGCAAAATTTCAAGTTTCTAGGTCCAGCGGTTTGGGCTGTGCGTTGATAGATCAGTCATTCAGTTTACGATTTTATATATTAAGATACTGGTCAAACTGAGAACCTCCTTTTTGAAGTCGGTTAAAATACCAAAACCTTCTCCTAAATGTAACAAATACTTTTCTGAAAGCCGCAACAAAGTCGGTTCAGTTCAACGCGAGATAATCGCGGACAAACATACATACATACTGGTCAAACTGAGAACCTCCTTTTTTGAAGTCGGTTAAAATACCAAAACCTTCTCCTAAATGTACGAAATACTTTTCTGAAAACTGCATCAAAATCGGTTCGGCCAAACGCGAGATAATCGCGGACAAACATACAAACATACATACATACATACATACAGGTCAAACCGAGAACCTCCTTTTTTTTGAAGTCGGTTAAAAACGAAACGCTACTTTATTGTGAGCTTCGTCTATCGTCACGTCACGCTTGTCACGGGAAGCAATGAATGAAAGACCAGGCTCCCGTGATTATCTCATATACTTCAACAATATGCTCCAACAGATTTCGGTCAAGATTTCGAATTATGTACTAAATTCAGTTGAAATTTTTATCCTCTACAATTGAAAAATCAAGTCTCAGGACGAAAAGTAAAAAAATAATTTGACGCAATTTGAAATAGCAAATAATTTACTGAAAAAAAAACTTTTTTAAAAACACGTTTTAATACGGACTAAATTTTTTATTACAAAAAATCGGACTAAAAACATTAAAACGGACTAAAAAGTAAAAAATAATTTCTTCTGTAAATATTAATAACTCTCTACAGAAATTTTAAACCTAAAAACGTGGGGCGCATTTTGTAAAATTTATCATCCATCGTCTTTAGCATGACTTTAGCATTTTTAGTCCGATTTTTTTGTAATAATTTAGTGCGTATTAAAAACGTGAATTTAAAAAAGTTATTTTTCAGTAAATTATTATTTTCTGCTTTTTAGTTAACGAGCTAAGACTAAAAAAATATACCATCTCCTATCGGAGCACTCGCCAAGACGATTCAAACGAGCCCAAACTCGATGGGGTTGCATGGTTTTATTACAGAGTCCCAATGGCCTTCTTCCGGCTCCATCATCAGACCCTGGACACTATTTTCCAATAAAGTACACTCGTCAAGACGATTCAAATGAGTCCAAACTCGATGGGGTAACATAGTTTTATTGAAAAGAGCCTGTGTCCTTCTTCCGGTTCCATCATCAGACCCTGGAAACTATATCCCAACAAAGAACTCGTCAAGACGATTCAAACGAGCCCAAACTCGATGGAGTTGCATGGTTTTATTATAGAGTTCCTATGGCCTTCCTCCGGCTCCATCATCAGACCCTGGAAACTATTTCCCAACAAAGAACTCGTCAAGACGATTCAAACGAGCCCAAATTTTATGTTTTTTGTTTTGAGTTATCCTTTTTTTTCCATACAAAATTTGAATCCCATTTTCACCCCTTTAGGGCTTAAATCATGTCCACCGTGTTGGACTTCAAAATAAATGAAATTTTTGCAATCGTCATCCCAGAAAACCCCGATAACGACATCCATATCTATTTTTAGGTTTTTTATCCCTTTAAAACAAAAACAATATATGTTGCGTTAGATTTTCATCCATAAGCCTAAATTATAAATTTAGCGATTTTTACTTCGAAAATAAAGGGTTTTCTTCAATACACAACTTCATCCCCTTTTGACCCCTTCGGGGGTAGAATTTTGAGAAACGCTGAGACCCGTATTTATTTATTTTCAATCGTCAGCCTAAACACAAAATTTGAAGATTCTAGTTTCAAAACTGAGAGACTTTCATACAAACTTTCATCCCTTATTTCATCCCCTTAGGGGTGGAATTTTCAAAAATCCTTCCTTAGTGGATGCCTACACTGTATAAAGAATCTGTGTGCAAAATTTCAAGTCTTTAGGTCTAGCGGTTTGGGCTGTGCGTTGATAGATCAGTCAGTCATTCAGTTTACGATTTTATTTATTAAGATGGTGAACAGGGTCGTGGGTGGCATCATGACCTAAACATATTTTTTGTGTTTTGGCTTCTGGTCTACACAGTTGTCTATTTCGAAACAAACGAAACGACTTAAGTAAGGCGATAGCCAAGACTTGCATCTTTCATTTGAACCTAGTCATTTGCGGGCGCTCCTTCAAAACAAATAGTTTTAGCGGTTTGAAGTGAGCAGGGGGCTAATTGTCTAATTTCAAAATCAATCGCAATCGCTTTCAGGATGTGATACATTGATGCTTCTTTTTAGCACAAATAAAAACTTAACAAAGAAATGCAGCAATGTGTCACATCCATCTGTCAAATGAAAGCGATTGCGATAGATTTTGAAAGTTAGACAATAAGTAGGCAGGTTATTTTAACAAACCGTATGTTTACTCCTGGTCTACACAGTTGTCTATTTCGAAACAAACGAAACGACTTATGTAAGGCCATAGCTAAGACTTGCATCTTTCATTTGAATCAAGTCATTAGCGGGCGCTCCTTCAAAACAAAATACTTTTAGCGATTTGAAGTGAGCGGGTTATTTTAAGGAACCGTATGTTTACTCCTGACCCCCTAGCCAAAGTAACATTTGCAAATTTTCGCTATCGCTTCGCTTCGAAACATGTATGGATTTGACGTTTTAAAATTCGATAGTTAACGAAACCTTATGTCAATCCCATACATGTTTCGAAAGCGAAGCGATAACGAAGATTTGCCAATGTTACTTTGGCTAGGCCCTCTGGTCTACACAGTTGTCTATTTCGAAACAAACGAAACGACTTATGTTAGGCCGTAGCTAAGACTTGCATCTTTCATTTGAACCTAGTCATTTGCGGGCGCTCTTTCAAAACAAATAGTTTTAGCGGTTTGAAGTGAGCAGGTTATTTTAACGAACCGTATGTTTACTCCTGGTCTACACAGTTGTCTATTTCGAAACAAACAAAAGGACTTATGTAAGGCGATAGCTAAGACTTGCATCTTACATTTAAACTTAGTCATTTGCAGGCGCTCCTTCAAAACAAATAGTTTTAGCGGTTTGAAGTGAGCAGGTTATTTTAACGAACCGTATGTTTACTCCTGAGGGCCTAGCCAAAGTAACATTGGCAAATCTTCGTTATCGCTTCGCTTTCGAAACATGTATGGGATTGACATAAGGTTTCGTTGACTATCGAATTTTAAAACGTCAAATCCATACATGTTTCGAAGCGAAGCGATAGCGAAAATTTGCAAATGTTACTTTGGCTAGGGGGTCTTGTCTACACAGTTGTCTATTTCGAAACAAACGAAAAGACTTATGTAGGGTCATAGCTAAGACTTGCATCTTACATTTGAACCTAGTCATTTGTGGGCGCTCCTTCAAAACAAATTTAGCGGTTCGAAGTGAGTAGGTAATTATAACGAACCGAATGTTTACTCCTGGTCTACACAGTTGTCTATTTCGAAACAAACGAAACGACTTATGTAAGGCGATAGCTAAGACTTGCATCTTTCATTTGAACCTACTCATTTGCGGGCGCTCCTTCAAAACAAATAGTTTTAGCGGTTTGAAGTGAGCGGGTTATTTTAACAAACCGTATGTTTACTCCTGGGGCCCTATTTTTGAATCGCTCGTTTGGCGTCGAGCGCTCGTTTCTACTGATTTTCGTTCGACAAATGTATGAGCTGTCGAACGAAAATCAGTAGAAACGAGCGCTCGACGCCAAACGAGCGATTCAAAAATAGGGCCCCAGGTCTACATAGTTGTCTATTTCGAAACAAACGAAACGACTTATGTAAGGCGATAGCTAAAACTTGCATCTTACATTTAAACCTAGTCATTTGCGGGCGCTCCTTCAAAACAAATAGTTTTAGCGGTTTGAAGTGAGCAGGTTATTTTAACGAACCGTATGTTTACTCCTTACCTTCCTTCCTTACTTCGAAAGCGAAGCGATAACGAAGATTTGACAATGTTACTTTGGCTAAGCTCTCTGGTCTACACCGTTGTCTATTTCGAAACAAACGAAAAGACTTATGTAGGGTCATAGCTAAGACTTGCATCTTTCATTTGAACCTAGTCATTTGCGGGCGCTCCTTCAAAACAAATAGTTTTAGCGGTTTGAAGTGAGCAGGTTATTTTAACGAACCGTATGTTTACTCCTGGTCTAAACAGTTGTCTATTTCGAAACAAACGAAAAGACTTATGTAGGGTCATAGCTAAGTCTTGCATCTTTCATTTAAACCTAGTCATTTGCGGGCGCTCCTTCAAAACAAATAGTTTTAGCGGTTTGAAGTGAGCAGGTTATTTTAACGAACCGTATGTTTACTCCTGGTCTACACAGTTGTCTATTCCGAAACAAACGAAACGACTTATGTTAGGCCATAGCTAAGACTTGCATCTTTCATTTGAATCTAGTCATTTGTGGGCAATCCTTTAAAACAAATTTAGCGGTTCGAAGTGAGTAGGTAATTATAACGAACCGTATGTTTGCTCCTGGTCTACACAGTTGTCTATTTTGAAACAAACGAAAAGACTTATGTAGGGTCATAGATAAGACTTGCGTCTTTCATTTGAACCTAGTCATTTACGGGCGCTCCTTCAAAACAAATGCTTTTAGCGGTTTGAATGAGTTGATAATTATAAAGAACCGTATGTTTGCTCCTGGTCTACACAGTTGTCTATTTCGAAACAAACGAAAAGACTTATGTAGGGCCATAGCTAAGACTTGCATCTTTCATTTGAACCTAGTCATCTGCGGGCGCTCCTTCAAAACAATTACTTTTAGCGATTTGAAGTGAGCAGGTAATTATAACGAACCGAATGTTTACTCCTGGTCTACACAGTTGTTTATTTCGAAACAAACGAAAGGACTTATGTAAGGCGATAGCTAAGTCTTGCATCCTTCATTTAATCCTAGTCATTTGCGGGCGCTCCTTCAAAACAAATAGTTTTAGCGGTTAGAAGTGAGCAGGTTATTTTAACGAACCGTATGTTTACTCCTGGAGTCCTGGCGGCGGGTGACGATGGAATCACTACAGAACTTCTGAGAGCAGGCGGTAAGCCGATACTCAAAGTCCTCCAGAAGCTCTTTAATTCCGTCATCGTCCAGGGCAGAACGCCAAAGACATGGAACATAAGTGAGGTGATCTTGTTCTTTAAAAAGGGTGACAAGTCCCTCTTAAAGAACTATAGACCCATCTCGAGTCATGTCTATAAGTTGTTTTCGAGAGTCCTTACGAATCGTCTCGCTCGCAAGTTCGACGACTTCCAACCTCCCGAACAAGCCGGGTTCCGAAAAGGCTTTAGCACCATAGACCACATCCATACGCTGCGGCAGGTTATACAGAAGACTGAGGAGTATAATGAGCCACTTTGCTTGGCGTTCCTGGACTATGAGAAAGCCTTTGATTCGATTGAAACTTGGGCGGTGCTGCAGTCTCTCCAAAGGTGCCAAGTGGACTATATGTATATCGAGGTGTTGAGGTACTTATACTAAAATGCCACCATGACGATCCGAATACAGAACCAGAACACAAATCCTATCCAACTGCAGCGTGGTGTGAGACAGGGAGACGTTATTTCTCCGAAACTGTTCACAGCAGCGCGCGTTGGAGGACATCTTTAAGCTCTTGGACTGGAAAGGACTCGGCATCAATATTAATGGTCAGTACCTAACACACCTTCGTTTTGGCGATGATATAGTCCTTATGGCTGAGATCATGGAAGACCTGAACACAATGCTCGAAGATCTCCGTAGTGCTTCCCAAAGAGTGGGTCTTAGGATGAACATGGATAAGACGAAAATTATGTCAAATGCCCATGTTTTATCCTCTCCAGTTCATGTTGGGAACACTACACTTGAAGTTGTTGACCATTACGTATGCCTAGGACAGGCAGTCCAGTTAGGTAGGTCCAACTTCGAGAAAGAGATCTCTCGTCGAATCCAACTCGGGTGGGCAGCATTCGGGAAGCTTCGAAAAATCTTCGCGTCCGACTTACCTCAGTGTCTCAAGACGAAAGTCTATGAACAGAGTGTGTTGCCAGTGATGACTTACGGCAGTGAAACGTGGTCGCTAACTATGGGTCTCATAAGGAGGCTCAAGGTCACCCAGCGTGCAATGGAGAGAACCATGCTCGGCGTTTCCCTACGTGATCGAATCAGAAACGATGAGATCCGCAGGAGAACCAAAGTAACCGACATCGCTCGAAGGATTGCTCAGCTGAAGTGGCAATGGGCGGGACACATGGCGAGAAGAATCGATGGCCGTTGGGGCGGAAAGGTTCTGGAATGGCGACCGCGCACCGGACGACGCTCCGTGGGTAGGCCCCCGACAAGGTGGACCGACGATCTGGTGAAGGTCGCGGGAAGCCAGTGGATGCAGGCAGCGCAGGACCGATCGTCGTGGAGATCCTTAGAGGAGGCCTATACCCAGCAGTGGGTGTCGTGTGGCTGATATGATGATGATGATGTTGATGTTTACTCCTGGTCTACACAGTTGTCTATTTCGAAACAAACGAAACGACTTATGTTAGGCCATAGCTAAGATTTGCATAGCCTTCAAGAGACGGGCAGCAGCGTCTCCAAAAAACCTTGGCCTACTGCGATCGCCAACCCGCCTGCCAAGCGTGGCGATTATGGCAAACTCCCCCCCTCATGCACAATGGATCAAAAAATTGGCCCCCAGTCCCCGGCAGCCCCGCTATTCCTAGCTACGGTAGCGGCTACGGTAACGGCGGGGCAGGGGGTGCTAAGAATCCCCGGGTGCGGCTCGGCTACCAAAAACGACGACAACTGCACCTGGCAACCTATAACACGCGCACACTAAGGACCGACGCAAAGTTAACCGAGTTGGAAGAAGTTATCAGCAAGGTACACTGGGACATTATCGGGTTATCTGAAGTCCGAAGAGCGGGAGAGTACTCGATAATCCTCAACTCCGGTAACTTGCTTTACTACCGGGAGGGCGACCAACAGTCCCAAGGTGGTGTCGGGTTCATCGTCCACAAGTCCCTTGTCAACAACGTGATTACCATCGGAAGTGTGTCGACCAGGGTGGCGTACCTTATACTCAGAATATCCAAACGGTGTTCGCTGAATGTTATACAGGTTTACGCACCGACCTCGACACACCAAGATGACGAAGTGGAGGCTATGTATGAGGAGATCTCTAAAGCCATGCATAGCTACAAAACCCACTACACTGTTGTGATGGGGGACTTCAATGCAAAGTTGGGGAAACGATGCGGTGATGAGCTGAGAGTGGGGCAATTTGGAGTTGGGCAACGGAATGACAGAGGCCAGATGCTGGCTGACTTTATGGAGAAGGAGAACCTCTTTATGATGACTCCTTCTTCAGAAAGCCGGAAAGCCGGAAGTGGACCTGGGTCAGTCCGGACGGTAAAGTCAGAAATGAGATAGATTTTATCATGTCGACGAAAAAGCAAATATTCAATGATTTCACTGTGATCAACGCTGTTAAGACGGGGAGCGATCACCGATTGATACGTGGCACATTGAATAACAACCCTAATCTGGAAAGATCTCGACTGATAAAATCAACAATTCGACCATTGCCGGCCCATATTCAAAACCCCGAGAGCTTTCAACTCGAACTCCAAAACCGCTTCGAAGCCCTTGAGAACAGCATAGATGTGAACGATCTAAACAAAATGGTGGTGGATACTGTCCGTACGGTAGGGTCCAAGCTCTTTAAGACCCGCCGTCCCAAGATAAAGAAACTCTCCGACCACACACTCCTACTCATGGATCAGAGACGTGAAATGAGGCTCCAGAGTTCAGTAGATGCTAATCGTTATCGGCAGCTTAATAGACAGATATCTAAGTCTTTAATAATAAAATTATTCAATAAACTACCAATGGCAATGAAAGACTTACCAATGAAACAATTTAAATGTGCGTTGTATCGATTACTGACTGACAAGTGTTTTTATAGTGTTAAGGAATTTTTTGATTGCAAGTTTTAAATATTATCAGACCATTTTTTATATATATTATGTTTTGGGTATTTATTTCAATTCGGTGACTTTGGACATGTTTTAATTATTATTATTATTGTTTTTTATTTTATTTATGATTATTTTGCGACATTGTTAATTTATTACTAATCACGTCCCATCTCTAATTTGCATACCAATGTTATTTGGTTAAATGTGAGAAACGAAAACGATAAATGTTATAATCTTGTACTGACCACATTTACAGCAATAAAGAATTATTTTATTTCATTTCATTTCATTTGACGAGCGACCTTCGCCAATTTAATACGAATCGTATTAAAGAGGCCATCGAGCGGAATAAAGGCTCCAAAGTGTTCGCGAGAGATCTGTCTATTGGGCAAAGCCAGATGACGAAGCTGAAAACTGACGACGGACGCATCATTTCATCAAAGCCTGAAATCCTGAGGGAGATCGAGAGCTTCTATGGGCAGTTATATTCCACGCAGACACCTGTTGAAAGCAAGGCTAAAGACCCCAGAGCCAAGCTTACCCGACACTATACCGAAGATATCCCGGACGTCAGCCTGTACGAGATTAGTATGGCTCTCAAACAGCTGAAAAACAACAAGGCGGCGGGTGACGATGGAATCACTACAGAACTTCTGAGAGCGGGCGGTAAGCCGATACTCAAAGTCCTCCAGAAGCTCTTTAATTCCGTCATCGTCCAGGGCAGAACGCCAAAGACATGGAACATAAGTGAGGTGATCTTGTTCTTTAAAAAGGGTGATAAGTCCCTCTTAAAGAACTATAGATCCATCTCGCTTCTGAGTCATGTCTATAAGTTGTTTTCGAGAGTCCTTACGAATCGTCTCGCTCGCAAGTTCGACGACTTCCAACCTCCCGAACAAGCCGGGTTCCGAAAAGGCTTTAGCACCATAGACCACATCCATACGCTGCGGCAGGTTATACAGAAGACTGAGGAGTATAATGAGCCACTTTGCTTGGCGTTCGTGGACTATGAGAAAGCCTTTGATTCGATTGAAACCTGGGCGGTGCTGCAGTCTCTCCAAAGGTGCCAAATGGACTAAAGGTATATCGAGGTGTTGAGGTACTTATACCAAAATGCCACCATGACGATCCGAGTACAGAACCAGAACACAAATCCTATCCAACTGCAGCGTGGTGTGAGACAGGGAGACGTTATTTCTCCGAAACTGTTCACAGCTGCGTTGGAGGACATCTTTAAGCTCTTAGACTGGAAACGACTCGGCATCAACATTAATGGCCAGTACCTAACATACCTTCGTTTTGCCGATGATATAGTCCTTTTGGCTGAGACCATGGAAGACCTGAACACAATGCTCAAAGATCTCCGTAGTGCTTCCCAAAGAGTGGGTCTTAGGATGAACATGGATAAGACGAAAATTATGTCAAATGCCCATGTTGTACCCTCTCCAGTTCATGTTGGGAACACTACACTTGAAGTTGTTGACCATTACGTATACCTAGGACAGGCAGTCCAGTTAGGTAGGTCCAACTTCGAGAAAGAGATAACTCGGGTGGGCAGCATTCGGGAAGCTTCGAAAAATCTTCGCGTCCGACTTACCTCAGTGTCTCAAGACGAAAGTCTATGAACAGTGTGTGTTGCCAGTGATGACTTACGGCAGAGAAACGTGGCCGCTAACTATGGGTCTCATAAGGAGGCTCAAGGTCACTCAGCGTGCAATGGAGAGAGCCATGCTCGGCGTTTCCCTACGTGATCAAATCAGAAACGAGGAGATCCGCAGGAGAACTAAAGTAACCGACATCGCTCGAAGGATTGCTCAGCTGAAGTGGCAATGGGCGGGACACATAGCGAGAAGAACCGATGGCCGTTGGGGCAGAAAGGTTCTGGAATGGCGACGCGCACCGGACGACGCTCCGTGGGTAGGCCCCCGACAAGGTGGACCGACGATCTGGTGAAGGTCGCGGAAAGCCAGTGGATGCAGGCAGCGCTGGACCGATCGTCGTGGAGATCCTTAGAGGAGGCCTATACCCAGCAGTGGGTGTCGTGTGGCTGATATGATGAAGATTTGCATCTTTCATTTGAATCTAGTCATTAGCGGGCGCTCCTTTAAAACAAATACTTTTAGCGGTTCGAAGTGAGTAGGTAATTATAACGAACCGTATGTTTTCTCCTGGTCTACACAGTTGTCTTTTTCGAAACAAACGAAAAGACTTATGAAGGGTCATAGATAAGACTTGCGTCTTTCATTTGAACCTAGACATTTGCGGGCGCTCCTTCAAACCCATAACTTTTTTTGGTTTGTCAAAACAAACAAAATTTTATCAAAACAAATCAAAACTAACGGAAAGCAATCGTAATGCGTAATTTTTATTTTGTTTTGCCATATGGGGTGGCTATCTTCACGTGAAGATTTGCATTTTTTTCTAGAGAATACGGAGTCTAAACAAACGAAAATTTCAATCAAAACAAACAAAACTAACAAATATCTATTGAATAAAATTTAAATAAAACCATTTGGTGCAATGGTGGCTAGCGTGAAGATAGCCACCCCACTTTAAAAAAAAAAAAAAAAATATGAAAGCAATCGAAACAAACTATTTTTTTTCCAAAACAAATCAAAACTAACGCTAAACTAACGTCCTGCACCCTCAAAACCTGGGCACTCGAATTGGGGTGGCTATCTTCACTGAGGTGTTTACATTCCAATATTTAATATCACAGCTTAAGCAGAATGATATCACATAATTAGTCGAGTATCACGGATTTACCTGATTTTTTGTTGTAATAATAAAATTGAGTCTATACACAATTTATAGACAATGCTTCTAATGCTAACATGCTCTATCATAAGGAGTATATATTCCACTTTCACGTCCTTGTATTTAAAAATATAATTTTATCTCGCATAAAAATTCAGACAAAATTTTGTAAACTATCACCGAATACCCAAGTTTTTCTATACCTACTTTTTGTAGGTACCTTCCTTAAAACATTGAACAAAAAAATTACTCACTCCAATAAAGCTTTGAAAGTATCTGGCTCAATGTCCGGTATGCGTATGAAGTCACCTGTTTCCTCTATCTGCCCATAAAACATGGCCTCGAATACAGGAGAGGCAAAACCAAGGACAAGCTTGTGCGCAGAAATCATCACTTGGTGTGGCTCTGTGCCCACCTGTAATAAAATAATTATTTTAAACTTCTATGAAGACTTGTGTTCTAAAATTTAGTTCTTCTCAAAACTGCCAGGTGCGAATTTGATGCCCCTTTGCATAAGAGTCACAGATAAAATGCATAGCAGGTAATTGAGGTATCAATCGGAGAGTCAGGTTTGGGGCGGATCTCCATATGAATAACACAATAGTATTGTGTTCTCCTCTTCACATCGTCCAGGGAACTGTCTGAAACCCAGCGTTTCTTGCTAAGAAAAACACTAAGATAAAGATTTATCTGTTTTTTAGAGTTCCGTATTTGTTGTTATAGCAGCTAAGAAATACATCATCTGTAAAAATATCAACTGTCTAACTGTAGTCGTTTTTAATATTGAGCAAAATACGGCAAAAAACTCACATTTATTGTATGGGATGGGAGCTCCCCTTGAATATTTATTTTATTCTGTTTTTTGTATTTGTTGTTGTTATAGCAGCAAATCAAATGTAAAAATTTCAACTGTCTAGCTATCACGGTTCATGAGATACAGCCTGGTGACAGACAGCGGAGTCTTAGTAATAGGGTCCCGCTTTTACCCTTTGGGTACGGAACCCTAAAAAATGAACTCCAGGTAACTTTAATTGTTGTATTTGTAGTCGGGGTCTTACCCGGACTACGATCAGAACCCCGCCCGGATGCTCTCCAAACTAGGACAAATCTGGGGAAACCCGGACGGATGGTAGCCCGGGTTACCTACGCCATATCGAATACCAAATGATCGAAAATCAAAATATCGAACACTGTACATCGAATGCTCAAAACATCGAACGGTTAAAACATCGAACGTTCAAAATATCGAATTTACAAATAATCGAACGATCAAAATATCAAATGGTTAAAATATCGAACGCTCAATACATCGAATGATTAATTTATCGAAAATTTATATTTTACATAGCTTCTTCCATCATGAACAAACCAGTAGATATTTCAATGAAATTTCATAAAACTTAATTTCCCAACGAAGCTATTGCGTCAAATAATTTTTGTTCCACCCACTAATGGAGTAATATTTTGTATACAAAGCAGTTTATTTATAACTTCACAGCAGCAGTCTTGTTTTATCAGTTTATGTGTGAATTAAGTATTTTTGTGCTGAAAAGTTAATAAATTTGGAGAATAATATTTTTCGATAAATTAATCATTTGATGTATTGAGCGTTCGATATTTTAACCATTCGATATTTTGATGGTTTGATTATTTGTAAATTCGATATTTCGAACGTTCAATGTTTTGACCGTTCGATGTTTTTACATTTCGATGTTTTGAGCGTTCGATGTACAGTGTTCAATATTTTGATTTTCGATCATTTGGTATTCGATATGGCGTAGGTAACCCTGGTAGCCCTACCTGGGACCGTCAACGAAGGAAACAATAGTTTCTGTTAATCATCAAATAAGTATATCTTGAATACATTTCAATCTTTGAATTACTTTGTTTCCCTTCTTCCCCACAACACTACACTACACTACTGTACTGGTAGTGTCGTGGATAATTTCCCTTTCTACATGATTTTGAAGAAACGCCACACTTACTTCGAATCTACAGTCAGCCAAGTGGCCCGAGCGCAGTTGTGGGCCTACTCGCGCCTTCCATTTCTTGTATTTCTGCTGCCATCCATTTATTACTTCAGCCACGGGTACTGCCATTACAAAAGTAGGTAGGAAGGTACTCTTTGACACTGCCTTAGTACCTAAACTTCGTTATTCTTCTGAGGGTACCTAAGCTGCCAAGAATTAAGAAAGCCACCAGCGTGTTTACCTACTTCAACAAAACCAAAGGCAAAGGGAGGGACTCTTTGCAAACCACTTTATAAAGAAACAAAACTTAACAAACAATGCCTAGTAAATGAAAAATGAAACCTCCAAGCCTGATTCAAACTTTAATAACTTCTGTGAAGTAGCAAAATGAAGGGATTATATCCTCTGTGAAGTTAGCCACTCTATAGCTATACTACAGGTACAGTGCTGCCAACCCATATCATATCATATAAGGCTGGCCACACAGACGGAATCCCGTTAAAAACCACCTAGCGACTGGTTGCAGTTCACAGATGATCGTAATCCATTGCTACTTCTTTTTGGGTTAAAAAAACATACCAAAGAAAAGTGGCAATGTATGTCAAATGCAACCGGTCGCTAAATAGTTTTTTTTTAGGTAATTAGGGTGCGGAACGGAATTTCGACAATGTATGAAGATTCCGTACGGAAAAATCCCGCATGTGTGTGGCAGGCCCATAGATTTTGTATGCAGTTGCTGCGTTCGGAACAGGCCCGCCGCAAGCGGGCGTGCAAGGCGTGCACCGCACGCGGGCGGCACGTCTAGGGGGGCGGCAAATCGACTAATCCAAGCGTCGAAGCTAGGGTCGAAGAAGGGTCATGATATGAGCGCTCCTGGCAAGATTTGAATTTTGCGCCCCAAGGCTTATTTCCAGGATCTTGAGCGCTCCTGGCAAGATTTGAATTTTGCGCCCCAAGGCTTATTTCCAGGATCTTGAGCGCCCCTGGCAAGATTTGAATTTTGGGTCCCAAGACTAATAGAGTATTTTCTAGCTATGGGTCAGCAAATTGAGGGTTGCGCCCCTGGCAGACGCCCCCCCTTGCCAGCCCCTTACCTAGCTACGACGCCAGATCCATTACGTAATATTCAGAAAGCTTGAAAGATGTATCTATCCTTGTACCCACTTGTGAAGAAGCGGCAAACTGCGGCTCGCGAGCTGCATGCAGCTCTTTGGCTCCCTCTGTGCGGCTATGCCGAGAATGACTCATAGCTAAATAATTTATTAGAAATAAATAATTTATTTTTCTTGCCTATACCGCTCCGCATCGTGTTCTGGCAGCGGGGATAGATAGGGATCTAGACTGGATTATATGAGTTTAAACCGAACTCCGCTCGGATTTCATTCAAGACCTGGGGCCCTATTATTGAATCCTTCGGCTGGCCAATTTAATTGAAATATTATTTTTAAATTAATTCTATAATAAATTAAAAGTTAAATTTTTGGCGTCGAGCGTTCTTTTCTACTGATTTTCGTTCGACATTTGACTCAAATGAATGAGAAAATTAGCCGAAGGATTCAAAAATAGGGCCCCTGATTTTTCATCGCGCTTGGACAAAATCATTGCACCATCCATTGATTGTAATGATTTTGTCCAAACATAATTGTCGCATGTCCTGGAGCGCGCGGCGCGCTTCGCACGCCGCGACTAGACTTCTACATGAGAAGTACCTACCTAGATACAAAGATAAAGGCATCTATCAAGAAACCACCTAGGTACTTGCGTAGAATTTTGCAAAAACTAAGCGCGGGAAAGAGAAAGCCATCTTTCAAGAAATCACCCACTTGTAGTAGGGGGCGGCAAAATTGGTCTCTTGCACGCGGGCGCTCAAACAGCTAGCGGCGGGCCTGGTTCGGAATCACGTATGTACGGAATTCCGTAGCGGGATTACGTCTGTGTATGGCCAGCCCGGAATTCCGAATCGGGATTCCGTACGGACGTGATTCTTCCGTACGTACCACCACACACAGACGTTTTTTTTCGTTCGGAATTAATTAAATTTCGGTTGAATAGCGATTTCGCTTTTACTTTACCTGCGCAAAAAAGCCTACAACAGCTATTATTAAATGTTCGATATCAGAATTGAAATAAACTTGGCTTCAAGTCTTTTGGCCAAGTGCATATTCAACTGAAATTATCTTCTAAAAATAAAGAAAAAATGCATAATTATAGACCATTTATTTATTTACATTACGCATAGGTCAATTCTATTGTTTTTTTTGGTAAAATAGAACTAATAACTTAGCAAAACAATAAAAAAGTATGGCCAAAAGTCTGGTATCCAGAGCTGTAATAAAAAAAATCACAGATTTTACAGTCCCCGCAAGAATCGGAGCATTGAAAATGAACACCAAAATTTACGAAAAACCAAAATCAAATCAAATGCAAAGTCCTATTATATGTTTAAAGTTACCTAGGTAGTACCATAGAGTATATTATTATACTAGAGATAGAGTTATCAGTCAGACCTAATGATCAGCGCCATCTAGCGAAATGTGACAAAATGTGTACGATAATATATATAGGTACAACTAGATATCTTCAGTATAATTTGACTTGTAATTTTTTAGAGAGGTAACCGGTCAGTTTCTTCATTTTGTGAAGAAAACTTTAATAATTAATTTATTGTCAATCAGCTTTCACTATTATAAAACTGTGAAAGACACACGATACCGCGATTCAGCACGGGATAGCGACATCTATCGACAGTTTGACAAACGAAAAATGAACGCCATCTAGCAAATCATTCCGCAACTAAAATTTTAGATCGCGTTCCCTTGTAGTGAGTCAAGTACTAAGTGAAAAGCCCCTGGGTAGTACCTATTTATTTTTACGATTGTGACACTCGGCTCCGCCTCGTGTCACAAAAGCGCCCGCTGACTGCCTCGACGCGGCCGAAATATTATTAACCGATATTCAAAATTCCAACGAATGCACTTCTCGTCTGCTTCTGCGTCTTTTAACACTATTACCATGACGATCGGTCAATAATCATAGAAGCTACATCACTTTTTATGTACGGAAACAGCCGTTTTTCTACAATTCCAAATCTAAAGGGACCACCTAGAGGTCACAATTATTAACCTTTTTTCAAAATTATTTCTCTATTTGGTAGCTAGGACCTAGGACCCTTTTTTTCATTTTTTCTTAAGTCGGTTTTTTTTCCTAAATATTTACAATTTAGTAAACAAACACCCCCCAAACACCCCCCAAAAAATTTAAAAAAAGTTACCAGTAGATTTTCAAAATTCAAACGTTCACATGTCTTGATAAATTCCTCAACTTTTGGTACTATTTTCATCTCGATCCTCCCAAAATCCTCGGAGATATTGTCAAAAATACGTCTCAGGCGATTTGCATCTGATAACCATTTTCAATGGTAAAAAGTAGCATTCCGTACGGAATAAAAACGGTTGTGTCTGGCGACCAATACAAAATCAATGGAAGTCTAGCGTTCGGAATGGTTTTTTTCCGTGCGTGATTCACAACGCACGGGCCCTCATGTGGAATTACGTAACGGATTTAAAATTACGTACGGAAAGTTAACGCATGTGTGTGGCAGTCCCATAGATTTTGTATGCAATTGCTGCGTTCGGAATCACGTATGTACGGAATTCCGTAACGGGATTCTGTCTGTGTGTGGCCTTAGGCTGGCCACACACAGACGGATTCCCGTTACGGAATTTTGCAAATATCAGACTTTTTATTATAGGTCGTAGAGAGGTTATATTTTTTCGCCTAGTGATGTGCATTTCTATATCGATATTTGTTTTATTGTACTTTCTTACTTTACATTTGATGTGAACAAAAAGTAGAAAACCATCACATGACTTGGCACATCTTTCTTTTATGTAAGTAAATAAATAATAATCACGTAATTTACATTTGAAAACTCAAATCAGATAAAACGTAATGTTTTGTAAGTAGGTTCTACTACAAGCTCAATTTCTTTGTTTTAGGCGCTGTTATCCAACATAACACAAGACGTAACACGTCAAGAGAGCCTGCTAGCTATCGACACGAAAAAGTTACCCATCTATAGTTTGCAGTGACAACTAAAAAGAGTAAAAAAATGTAAGGGCCTTCAAAATATCATAAACACTGATATTTTTAACGTGTTCTTTTTATTTCCTTGACTATCTTCCTAGGTTATAACTAATTATATATTTTTTTATTTATTACCACACACTTTAAATGTTGTACATAAGGATTTCTTACAAATAAGTACAAGCTTAAAACTAATTTTCATAACAATCAACAAATTGTAGCATCTGCAGCTGAACTAGGATAATAAATCCTGTATTTCAACATACAGCGCCCACTAGCCTCAGAGTTGTAATAAAAGTTAAGCCATATCCATACAATCGGTCCAGAAATATGCAACTTAAATTTATCAACTTAATTTAATTTCGAAATTCAATTTAAAATAATTGTTTCTGAGTCCTCTCGGTGTGTAAAAATTTAAGTGTATGAGTGTATGTGAGAGGGTGAGTCGGTGTCAGAGTAATTATTTATTATAAATCTAAAATAGAAACCTATTTTATGCATTTATTATTTATTTATTTTTGTTTCATGAAGAAATAAAATAAAAATGATAAAAACAAATCTATAAATAGTAATTACGTAATTAGTATTATCGCTGTACAAGAATAAAATCCTCCATTTCATCATATGACTTAGTCATAAGTAAATCAGATACTGATTTTTTTTAATACATTAACTATGTGTGTGTCTTTTATCCAAAATGAGTTCAGCAATTTTTTTGTGATTGATTAAGAAACAAATAAATACTTGGTTTATATTAGTTTTTGTCGATTTTTTACATATTATATTGGATAGTGCTAAAAAGTATAAAGATGTGTAATCAACGAAATAAACAAAGCAAGCGCAAGCAAAGGAAGCGCAAATGTGGAAAAAAATATCGCCAGGAATCCTTAATTTCGTGCTTTGTCCCTATGTGTAAAAAAATAATATGCCTCCTTTTTCGTTTTTTTTTAAATTATCGCAATAAATACTAATAAAAAACACCTGAAAATATTTAAATTGTAACACTTTTTTTACGTAATCTAAGTAATTCCTGAAAACAATTTATAATTTGTTTACTTTTAATGGTTAAGTTCAATGACATTAGTTGAAAGGTCAATCTGTCACTTCATTTTGACGTTTTGCCCGCTCCGTTCCACGAACGCTTTGAGATGTTTTGATGAAATCTTAGTAATCCAAACATTATTTCTTAATTAACAACTTTCGTTTATTCGTTTTCTTATAAAAGAATATAAAATTAAATAAGTAAATTAAACTACATTAGTTCTGCAGTATCTTTCTTCTAAAAAACATGAAACGGAACAAAGCACCGTGTCACAGATAAATTTCTGACCATAACCCTTCTAATAGATTAATCGATTAGTAATCGATGACAATCGATTAGTAATCGCTTTTAGAGTTTTAACTACAAAATTATGATTTTTGGATAAAAATGTTAAATTGAATAGTTTTATCGCATGCAACTAACTTATAAATAAAATCTTTCACGATTTTAGTCTCGTTCTGGTAATCTCAGCGTTTTACTTTGAGATTTGGCAAATCGCTAGGTGTCCGAAGCTGTTAACTTTTTTATCGTCTGACATGACATGATCATGCACTTTTCTCTTGTCTTTTTTTTGGCTCCAAACCACCATGAAGTGAAGGAAGCAAAATTATCCTTTTTGAGTCTTAATTTGTAGGGCTGCGGCCCATTTTTATAATTTAAAATATCTTTAAAACCCATGCAGTAAACATGGTAAGAAATCCTTTTGGAAATAATATCATTTCATGAATTGCGAACATCGATCCGTCATGTGCTAAACCGCGTGTTCTTTTGTTCCAGGGTTTTTTTATTCCTTCTTTTTCTTTTTTGTTTGTTCTTATGTCTGTACATAAGTTTTAACACTGTTTAACAGTGCCTAGTTTTCTGGTCTAATCCTTAGTACCAGCCTAATTTTTGATGTAATGAAACCTTGAATTACACTCAACTTATCACGATGGAGATTGTCTCATATCTTCCATCGTCAATATGAAGTGGTGACCAACGCTTCATACTTCAAGCATCCTGTACTGTTCCGTACCTACTCAAGATGGGAGGTTGTATTTACTGATCAACGGCCTTGACACCAAGAGGGACGAAAACCTCACCGATGACATCCTTGGAAAGCTCTTGAATGGTGAAGATTCAGCAGTAACCAACCCTCCTACTGTATGTATGGTAACTTTAAATATATTTCTTAACTTAGTGATAAGTTTTACAAGTTAATCTTTTGACCGTAAGCGGGATATATGTAATGAACGATAAACTGTTCTGAGAAATAAATGTAATTCTTTAAATTCAATCTTTCTCTTTATTTATCTCTGAAATCGCTTGCTGCAGCGTATAAGGCGCCCTTATCTTCTATAAATTCTAATACGCTGTACTCCAGGTGCGGAAGAGCCGACTCCCTGAACATGCTCAAACCTAACTGAGTAAGCCGCATTTCACTTGAGCTTAAACTATAACACCGAACGCTCACCCTTTAACTCTCATTAGCCGCCCTGTGGGAGAAAACCGTTACAGTGGCGTTCCCAACGTTTGGCCTGGAGATTTCAGAGAAAAATAAAGCTTTCTTTTTAGTGAAAATATTAAATTTCACTTCTGTTAAACTTAACTCATAATGTGTAACTTTTTGTATAGAAAACAAGAAGTAGAATCTTTTTATAATACTTAGTTAAGTAATAGCATGTCTTTGCTGTATTCTTTTTACTTTTAATACTTAACCATGCAAACGGTTAATTGTATGTGTCTCTGAGTTATCTACTCACTCTAAGCTGTCTAAGCTAAAATAATACATAACCTAGATAATGGTTGATTGTAAACTTTGTTCTTAGGGCTACTTGCTCACTCTAAGCTTAACTAAGCTAACTTATATCACACTGTGATACTTTAATGCTACAAGCTGATAAACTTGTCTTAGCAAATAACTTTATTTTTATTACTGTATAATTTAAAAGTGTACAACATGGATTTTGTAACTGCCGGTTGTCCAATAGAATTCTTGCACAAAGATGAACTAGTGTACGAACTTAAATTACGTCATTTACCAGCTGAACCTACATCATCAACCGATGATTTACGAAAACTTTTACGTCATACTTGCAAACTTACTCGACGTGGTAGTGTAAAGGCTATTGATCAGTTTGTCATTGACCAAGCTTCCGAATTAACTGTATGCACGCCGAAGGTTGCTGAAATTGAAGCTAGTAGTAAAGATTTAACATCCAGTGAACGCTTGGTAAAACGTTTAGTAGCTCGTTGCAATTACATTCTTTGTCGCCTCTCTAGAATTAGTGATCCTGAAGAGGGTATTGCTAAACTTAAATCTTCTCTGATTTGTCTTCTTATGCATCTGGAAAATGATGCAGATGAACCCGAAGATACGGGTGAATCATATTCTACTCCTGAAGTGAACCATGTTGAAAACCCTATGTGTGTTCAACAGGTTCCGAAAA
Organism: Agriphila tristella; assembly: GCA_928269145.1. NCBI lineage: Eukaryota > Metazoa > Arthropoda > Insecta > Lepidoptera > Crambidae > Agriphila > Agriphila tristella. Next base: position 19,070,378 of record OV743431.1, on the reverse strand, counting down.
CTTATAATTTGAATTCTCTTAATTTAAAATACCGCGGCGATACTTGTGTCCGTGTCTTTATTACTCGGTTGGAAGAACTTAGGGTTGCTAGAAAAATTCCTAATGATATAATTTTTGATGGATTTCCAGATATCTTAGAAGGTCCAGCGTTGTATTGGTACAGAGCAAATAAAACCAATTTCTCTTGCTACAAGGACGTGATCCAGTCTCTAGGAGATGACTTCGACATCCCAGATTTGGACCATAAATTGCTGGCGGAGATTCGGCAACGGACCCAAGCAAAAAGTGAAACCATCGTCGTTTTTCTATCTATCATGGTAGGTATGTTCTCTCGTTTAAGGAAAACCCTCTCCGATGAAGAACAACTTGATATCATCTTAAGGAATATTCGACCTGAGTACAGCATGGAATTAGCTCTCCATGATATTACTTCCATAGACCATCTTAAACTTGTTTGCAAGAAACTAGAACTTGCGAAGGCAAAAGCCATTGATTTTAAAGAACCTGTTTTGACAAACGATTCACTTGCTCCTGACTTTACTTATTCTAATAAGTCTAGGAATTCTACTCCCAGACAACTAAATACTAATTTTGGAGATTCAAAACCAAAACCAATTGCCTCTTTAAACTCTAAAAATAATAAATCTTTACATTGTTTCCGCTGTGGAATGAATAACCACAACACTAACAAATGCCTGAAGTCTAGAGAACTAGTTTGCTTCAAATGTGGTAACAAAGGTGTTAAGACTCCGGAGTGCACTAAGTGTAATCTGCCAAAAAACGGATAGGCTCTGTCTCCTCATGTTCCAAAAGTAGTCCCAAACATCCCACTACAGAAGAGACATATTTTGAGCCTCCGTCTGATGACTACCGACCTTATTTATCCGTTGAAGTACTTGGCCTTAAAGTTAAGGGTTTGTTGGACTGTGGCGCCTCTTGTTCTGTCTTAGGTAATAACTGCCATTCTTTATTTTTAAATATTGGTATCCCGTCTTATAAATTGGATATTCCAATAAGGTTAAGTGTTGCCAGCGGACAAGAATTAATCTGTAATAATTATATGTTACTGCCCATTTCTTATAAAAATGAGGTGAAAATTCTTAAATTTATTATTCAACCAGAAATAAATATTCCTATTCATTTTGGAATTAATTTTTGGAAAGCTTTCAACTTAGCTCCTGATATATTTAAAAATGATTGTCAACTAGAAAATAAAAATAGTTTGTCAATTTTCTCTAATCCTTCTGATAACAATACTTTTGATTCTTTAACCTCTGAACAACAGAAGCAAATTGATGAGATAAAATCTTTGTTTAATACCATTCATACCGAAAAGGACATTTTAAACTTTCCTATTCCTAAAGATGCAAAAGACATCAAAAAATTTCTTGGTATGGCCGGTTGGTATCGTCGGTTCATAGACAATTTTTCTAAAATATCTCGTCCTTTATCTCGCTTAACTAGCAAAAAGATTCCTTTTACATGGTCATCTGAAGCTGATGAAGCTTTTAATAAACTTAAAACAGCATTGGTCTCTGCACCAATACTGAAATGTCCTAATTATGATTTACCTTTCAACATACATACTGATGCTTCTTCTTACGCCATAGGTGCTGTACTTACACAAAAGATTGACAATGTTGACCATCCCATTGCTTACTGCAGCCGCACTCTTGATGCGCGGGAAATAAATTACTCAGTCACTCATAAAGAAATACTAGCGGTGATCTATGCTTTAGAACAGTACCATTCTTACATAAAAGGTAAAAAGTGTTTTCTTATTACTGACCATGCTTCTCTGCTTTGGTTTTCTAATCTTAAAAATCCTATTGGTCGTCTTAAAAGATGGGCCTCAATTCTCAGTCATTATAACTTTGAAATTATTCATAGAAAGGGTAAAGAACCTATCATTTCTGATCATTTATCCAGTATTAAAATTAATTCCATATTTGACACTCAGTCAACTTCTGATGAGTGGTACAAATCTCTTTATGAAAAATGCTCTAAAACTCCATCTAGGTATCCTAACTATAAAATTGAAAATAATAAGCTATATAGACTTTCTAAAAATAAATATAATTCTGTTTCTCAATTTGAATGGAAACAAATAATTCCTTCTGAAAAACGTCTTGAAATCTTACAAAAGTATCATGATGATCCAACTGCTGGTCATTTTGGTGTTGCAAAAACTCATAAAAAGATTTCTAATTGGTTCTTTTGGCCATCTCTCTTTCAAGATGTTAAAAACTATGTTAAATCTTGTGACATATGCAACTGTTACAAGCCTCTAAATGTCAAACCTGCTGGTTTAATGGGAAATCCTAAATGTGTATCTCAACCAGGAGAAGCCTTATCTTGCGACATTCTTGGACCTTTTCCACCTTCTTATTCTCAAAACAAATATTTACTAGTATGTTGTGACTACTTTAGTAAATATGTGACTATTTTTCCTTTGAGAACTGTGACTGCCAAAAATGTGGTCAAATGTATGGAAAAAGGCATATTCCTAATACATGGTGTGCCAAAATATGTTTATGTAGATAATGGTCCACAATTTATAGCTAAAGAATTTAGAGAATTGATCAGTAAATATCAGATTCCTCACTTATTTTACAATCCAGTATATCCCCCCCAAACTAACCAAACTGAGAGGGTAAACCGTGAAATCGTTAGATCCATTGCTTCCTATGTGCGTTCTGATCATCGAAATTGGGATAAGAACATATCTGAGGTGCAATGTGCTCTTAACACTTCTGTTCATGAAGGTACCAAATATACCCCTTTCTATCTATTACATGGTAGGGAAATGATATTGGATGGTTCATTTTATAACCTTGACCAACCCATAGACAGGGCTAACATCTCCATTGATCGTACTTACTCATTCTCTGATTCATTAAAAGAGCTAAAATCTATCTTTGAAAAAGTCAAAAATAACCTTAAAAAGGCACATAATAAAAACTCTCATTATTATAACCTGCGTAAACGGCATGTTGAACTTAAAGTAGGGCAATTTGTTTTTAAAAGATGTTTTCCTCAATCTAATGCTGCAAAACACTTCTCTGCTAAATTAGCCCCTAAATTTGAAAAATGTGTCATTTCTGAAAAATATTCACCCTTGGTATATGGTTTAAAATCCTTATCGGGGAAATTTCTTGGCCGGTGGCATATAACAGATATTGTACGCCCTGGTGATTCTGTTTCTGACTAAGAAACACATTTCTCTAATACTTTCTTATTGTGTGGTAACAATATTAATAAAGAATAGAACCTTGTCATAACACTGCGTTCATTCTCCTAGTTCTTAATCTCTCTAATAGTTAAACTTAGTTTTATGTTATTCACATTGAAGTCTTAACTTCATCTTAAAATACTTTGTCTTATAAGTATCTCTTTATTCCCTAAGAAAGGAATAATTTTCTTTAATAATAATCTATTTAAATAGTATGTCTATTCTAGTACATATTATTCTAAGCTTGGAAATTAATTTTCCTATCCATATAAATAAGTTTTAATCTTTAAACTTTAATGTTTGGTCATCTCTTTGTATTCCAACAGAGTGTCCAGTAACTAAATCTCATTCATAACTCTGAATGAAGGTGATACTATATCACTTACCTCCTTGTAAATAAACAACAAATCAGTAAAATACGTTTATTAACACTAGTACTTTTATCTGAAAATAAAATTTAGGTATTCTATTTTAACCAACAGATATAACCATAGTAATTGGTAGGTTTTATGTCTGTCTCATTACATGTTAGTCAGTCTTTGTTTTGCATGAAACAACATTAGTTGTTAGTTTTCTTTTTATCACATAGACTTAGCCGCACGGATAGGTGATAAGTTATTTCTATAACAGTTTAAGTTATGTAGGTGTAGTATAGGTATTGTTAGGTATTAATGATATCCACTAGTTGCTAGGTAGCTAGGTACACACTTTCTTTGTAGTATTTTATGGTTTCAACCTTGTCACAAGTTGAAAATTTTTTCCCTTTTGTCCGAGGAATTTTTCTTCGAATTATTTTATTTTAAAATTTTAAATTTTAAAATAAAATAATTCTTACCACCTAAAACGGTGCTGTAACACTTTTTTTACGTAATCTAAGTAATTCCTGAAAACAATTTATAATTTGTTTACTTTTAATGGTTAAGTTCAATGACATTAGTTGAAAGGTCAATCTGTCACTTCATTTTGACGTTTTGCCCGCTCCGTTCCACGAACGCTTTGAGATGTTTTGATGAAATCTTAGTAATCCAAACATTATTTCTTAATTAACAACTTTCGTTTATTCGTTTTCTTATAAAAGAATATAAAATTAAATAAGTAAATTAAACTACATTAGTTCTGCAGTATCTTTCTTCTAAAAAACATGAAACGGAACAAAGCACCGTGTCACAGATAAATTTCTGACCATAACCCTTCTAATAGATTAATCGATTAGTAATCGATGACAATCGATTAGTAATCGCTTTTAGAGTTTTAACTACAAAATTATGATTTTTGGATAAAAATGTTAAATTGAATAGTTTTATCGCATGCAACTAACTTATAAATAAAATCTTTCACGATTTTAGTCTCGTTCTGGTAATCTCAGCGTTTTACTTTGAGATTTGGCAAATCGCTAGGTGTCCGAAGCTGTTAACTTTTTTATCGTCTGACATGACATGATCATGCACTTTTCTCTTGTCTTTTTTTTGGCTCCAAACCACCATGAAGTGAAGGAAGCAAAATTATCCTTTTTGAGTCTTAATTTGTAGGGCTGCGGCCCATTTTTATAATTTAAAATATCTTTAAAACCCATGCAGTAAACATGGTAAGAAATCCTTTTGGAAATAATATCATTTCATGAATTGCGAACATCGATCCGTCATGTGCTAAACCGCGTGTTCTTTTGTTCCAGGGTTTTTTTATTCCTTCTTTTTCTTTTTTGTTTGTTCTTATGTCTGTACATAAGTTTTAACACTGTTTAACAGTGCCTAGTTTTCTGGTCTAATCCTTAGTACCAGCCTAATTTTTGATGTAATGAAACCTTGAATTACACTCAACTTATCACGATGGAGATTGTCTCATATCTTCCATCGTCAATATGAAGTGGTGACCAACGCTTCATACTTCAAGCATCCTGTACTGTTCCGTACCTACTCAAGATGGGAGGTTGTATTTACTGATCAACGGCCTTGACACCAAGAGGGACGAAAACCTCACCGATGACATCCTTGGAAAGCTCTTGAATGGTGAAGATTCAGCAGTAACCAACCCTCCTACTGTATGTATGGTAACTTTAAATATATTTCTTAACTTAGTGATAAGTTTTACAAGTTAATCTTTTGACCGTAAGCGGGATATATGTAATGAACGATAAACTGTTCTGAGAAATAAATGTAATTCTTTAAATTCAATCTTTCTCTTTATTTATCTCTGAAATCGCTTGCTGCAGCGTATAAGGCGCCCTTATCTTCTATAAATTCTAATACGCTGTACTCCAGGTGCGGAAGAGCCGACTCCCTGAACATGCTCAAACCTAACTGAGTAAGCCGCATTTCACTTGAGCTTAAACTATAACACCGAACGCTCACCCTTTAACTCTCATTAGCCGCCCTGTGGGAGAAAACCGTTACAAAATGAGCTGACGACACTCAAACGTCGAAAAGCTGTCTATTATCGACATCACTTACAGAAATCCCATGCCACATCACTATCAAAATCATGGTGTCAAATTGTCACATAAGATCAGTTTTGTTTTTTTTTGGCAAAAGCTACACATTTAACTTCCTGACAATGTACTTACGCTCTTTTAGAATGAGTAAGATAGTGAATGAAAAGAAAAAAGTATGGCAGGATCTGCTGGCCATCAAAGCCAGTAAAAGAGTGAATGCAAGTGTTACAGAAGATGATGTTGATACAGTTGCAAGGGAGTTTAACAGGATTAAGAAAGTAGTGAAAGAAAAAGTAGACGAAAAAAAGAGAAAGATGAAAGAAAAGTGTGACTTCAAACTCTGTGATAACTTTCGAGACAATATAAAATTGTTTTGGAAACAAGTGAAAACGTCTCGAAGTGGATCACATAAGTCTAAAATGAATGTGATAAGAGATGACAAAGGTGAGCTAGTGACAGATGAAAAAGGTGTACTACAGGAGTGGATGAAATATTTTGAGAGTTTGTTTGAGGCGGATGGCTCTATGCTAGAAGCCTCGGATAAAAGGGTGGAAGACGAGGAAGAGACAGAAGTGGATGAAAGAGATATATATATGGATGAGATTATTAGTGCAATGAAGAGCATGAAAAAGGGAAAGCAGCAGGATATGACAGAATTACTGTTGAAATGCTGAGAGGTGGGAAAGAGCTGGTTGCGTCCTGGCTGTGCCTGATCTTTAATAAATGTTGGAACAGTGGCAAAGTGCCGGAAGATTGGCGTAACGCCGTGGTCGTGCCGCTGTACAAAGGGAAAGGGTCACGGCAGGATGCTAAAAACTACCGCGGGATCAGTCTTCTCAGCATTGTCAGTAAATTGTATGCAAAGGTACTGATTGAAAGAGTGATGCAAAAAACTGATCAGAGTATTTGGGATGTGCAAGCGGGATTCAGAAAGGGAATGGGATGCACGGATCAGGTCTTCTCCTTGAGGTGCTTAACCGAAAAACACCTGGCTAAGCACAAAAAGGTTTACTGTGCCTTTGTGGACCTGGAGAAGGCCTACGATCGAGTTGACAGGAATGAGCTATGGAAGGTGTTGTCCGAATACGGATTGGAGAGCAGACTGATTCATGCACTGAAATCTCTCTATGAGGATTCCCGTGCATGCGTCAGGATTGACGGCGTATACACTGATTGGTTTGGCATCTCTAGGGGTGTCAGACAGGGATGTGCTGCGTCACCATGGCTCTTTAATCCGTTTTTGGACAGTTGTATGAAAGGTCTGAAAGAACGTGACTGTGGGGTTGTGATGAATGGGACTCAAATCAAGTGCCTCCTCTACGCTGACAACCAAGTTATACTTGCGTCTTCTGCGCAAGAGTTGCAGGAAATGATGTCGGTTATGAATGATGATTTTGTGAGAAAAGGGAGGAAAGTGAATGTAACTAAGACTAAAGTGATGGTGTTTGAGAGAGATGAAGAAATGACTGACTGTACGGTAATGTTAGGTGGCGAAAAAGTGGAACAAGTCCGTGAGTTTGTATACTTGGGGAGTTTGTTCACAAGGGACGGAAAGAGTGAGGAAGACATAGAAAGACGAGTGAAGAAAGGAAATTCGGTGAGTGGTGCTATACACTCGGTTATGAGTAGCCAAACCGTTTCTGCAAAGGCGCGAATGGCTATCCATAACGGAGTGCTGGTACCGACACTGATGTATGGAAGTGAATCTTGGGTATGGCAGAAGAAGAATGAAAGCAGAATAAATGCGGTAGAGATGCGATCGTTGAGGAAAATATGCGGAGTAAAACTGAGTGATAGAGTGAGCAATGAGGTGATTCGCAAAAGGTGTGGTCTGAAAGATGATATAGTGACAAGAATTGAGAAAGGAATGCTCCGGTGGTTTGGTCACTTAGAGAGGATGAATGAAAAGCGAATCACGAAAGAGATATACTGTGCGAATGTGGAAGGAACGATTGCACGAGGGCGTCCCAGAAAAACCTACGCGGACCAAATAGAGGTTATTATAAAAAAGGCTGGTGTACGCAGTGACAAAAACCGCAGGGCATGTATGAAAAGATTGATGGATATGAATGAAGCGAAAGAAGTGTGCAAGGATCGTAGCAGGTGGCGATCCATAGTCTCTGCCTACCCCCATGGGAAACAGGCGTGAGTGTATGTATGTATGTATGTAAGATTTCAAACTGATTTAGGCTGGCCCCAGACCTACCGGTTCCGTTTCTTTGCTTTGCTGTGCTACCTTGCTTGAAAGACCGCCGGCCAACCAGGGTAATTTTCAATCTATCGCATTTTGGGACTAGACCAAATTGGCAAGATAGCCATTAGCTTGGTTTTATCAAATATCATCGCCTGGATTGCGAAGTAGGAAGCTTTTAGGAGATATGCCACCCTGAACATGGACTCCGATCGTTAAAAATAACTCGATCGCTTATTTATACAAGATGTTTGGTAAAGCCTTATAAAACTGAATATGGTAGATAGGGACCATAATAAAACTGAACAACTTTTACTATGGGACCAAATCTGAAATCGCGAAAAAAAATGAACTGTTTCATACATTTTGATAATTTCGTTATTAATTTTTGTATAAAACAGCAGTTTTTTTTTAAAACGAAAACGAAAACTTCTCATCGCACCCCAGACGACGATATTTGATAACACCAAACTAATGGCTATCTTGCCAATGTGGTCAGGTCAAAATATGCGATAGATTGAAAATGAGCCTCTTGGCCGGCGGTCCATGGTAGAACAGCAAAGCAAAGAAACGGAACCGGTAGGTCTGGGGCCAGCCTTAATATACAAAAAAACATGAAAAGTTAAAATAAAAAATACGTGTCCCCTAATTTTGTATCTCCTACTTTCATTATACAAGGTGAAAACGACATATTATATTTTTGAAAGGTTGTCCATTCATGACTGATGGAATTGCATGATACTTGCATGATGCATGCGCGTGTAATGGCTGCCTAAGAGGCTATTAGCGAAAACGCGCTGTTAGCACTATAAAATAGCACTAGAAAGCGCTAAAATGACTTTTTAGAAAAAAAGCGCTGTATTTCGCGCCAACCACAAAAGTTTTTACTATTTTGCTCGTTTTAGATTTACCTTTTTAGATAAAATAAATTTTATGATAGCATGAAATAAAACTTAATTAATTTAATTGAATGAAACAAGCACTGCAACTGAGTATTATTATGTATTTTGTGACTGTGAATGAACCGTTCTTACACGAAGCGACTCAAAACTGACGAAACCAGTTTGAAACTATAGTTGCAAACTAGTTAGTGACAAAGATTTGTACACGGCGCTACCAAATTTAGTTGAAAAACCTACACAAAGCGCCTATTACAATAAGGTATCGCGATAAACGTACGATGTTCAATCCCACTCCTTGGCATTATTAACTGAGGGGTGTAAAAGCAAAACCAACTCTGTCAATGAAGTGTCAAACTGAGATATAAGCGAAATTTAGTTCTGAAGTCGCTATTGATGAATATAAGAACTTTTTTGAAGTTTCTAGAAGGAAAAGATTCTAAGATGAGAGTAATAGAGTTACAATAAGTAGATTATTCGATTAGTACGCTATATTTTCGATTTAAATTTGGATAGAGGCTATTTTGCTTTTAACCTCTGGATAGAGGCTCTTTTGCTTCTAACCTGAAAGGACAGAGGCAGTTCTGCTTCTCACAAAATGGGATAGAGGCGCTTTTGCATTCAATTTTTTTGCAATCAGCTATCAAAATGTACTAACTTTTTAAACTTTTTCAATCGCTCTTTTCCACTGTTTAGGCTCGTAATAATAGAATTAAACTCGAAAGGAGACAACAGTTAGAAAGGGATGGTGCTATACATCGCATATAGCGCCATCCCTTTCTAACTGTAGTCAAGCAGAGATTTTAGTTTGAGTTTGATTCTATCAATACGACCCTGAGGATTGCGACTTCTCTTTCATGCTTTATTCCGTGGGACCTCTTCTAGTTAATTTCCATTATTTATCGCTTTTTTCTTGGAAAACGGATTATTTTATCATTAAATGAGCAATAAGGTACACAACATCCACCTTGAAAAGTTCCGAAAACCGCTTGGTCGCCATGACAGTTTTTAGTGAAATGCCGTCTTCCGATTGGTTGAAATGGACAAAGTAGACTTTGCTTCTAGGCAACTCTGGATACAGTTGATTTTGCATCTAAGTGCGTTTTTCTTTATCAATTTAAAACGGTATCGAGTCGATTTTGGGAATAAAAATTACTTTATTATTTATAATAATTATTATATACTATACCATAGAGTGACAGCTTAAGAGTAAAACTGCATTCACAGACTAAAAAATTCAAAATTGTGACAGAGGCGGTTTTGCTTTTACACCCCTCAACTCATGTATAAGGTTCAAAATCAAGTAAATCGATTAAAAGCTCGTCCGACTATCGTAATTCTTTTTTGTTAATAGACCTCAGTTTCCAGTTGCAGTTGGCAATCAGTTGCGCGCGACCAGCATGACCGGTTGCAAGTGATTAGTTGCAAACGCAATGTCGACGCGTTGCAAACCAGTTGGCAATTGGTAGCGTCGTGTACGGACCGCCATTGAAATACTAGTGCTGTGACTATTTCGAAACTCGTTGGTGATTAGAGTTTGCAACCAGTTTATTTTCAGTAGCGCCGTTTAAGATAGGGCTTAGCCAACTTTTTAAAGAATGCAACGATCGTACTGAAGTTCGCTACGGAGGAATACAAAATAATAGGCGGGGAATCCCCGAGACATAGATCGTTCACATAGATGATGACTCTATGATGAAAACATAGACATCGTTTTTTAGTTTTTCAATGTTGGTAGTAGGAAGTAATATTTTTCTTAAAGCCTCGATTACATATCCCGTATTATCTAATTAAGAGCCAAACCGCACTGTCGACTAGTCGACGAGCGACTCGGTCTCCCAGCGACTGCAACTCAAAACGCACTTGCCGACGACTAAGCCAGCGACTCGATACAGTTTTACAATCCATACAGTTGTTAAGCGCCTTTGATATGGGGACGATGGTGCCTAAAGTCTATCTATCCTTACTTGTCTTATTAAGTACCTATGTAAACAGTTTTTGACAGTTTGTCATACGTCTTTTATACTTACTTAAATCGTTAATTAAAAATATGTTAATAACTTTATGAAATTATCATTTATTATTAACAGTTTATTTCGTAGGTAATCTATGTGTGAAAAACCATTTGTTGTATTTTATAGACTTTACTTGCAAATTTGCAAGGGTTTTAATTAAATTTAAACCTTAAATGGTTTTCTAGTTTATTAGAGTAATCAATAAAATCAGCAAGAGGTATACAGGGTGTCCGGGAAGTCATGGATAACCTTTTATCTGCCGATAAGCCACATTGAGGTGTGATACTTCCCAGCAACGCCACCATGGCGTAGAGATTTCTGAATACCCTCAAATGAAAGACCATAAAATGTACCTAATTGTACCCTAACTCAAAAAGTTGTACCTCTGATAGTTTCAGAGAAAAACGCACTTGATTGTGGCGTTGCCAGGAAGTATGCTTCCTGGCAACGCCACGCTGTACCTGATTGAAAATGATCTCGTAGTAATGGCCAGAAATTGTACTTAATTTGTACCCCATTATTGAATTGAAACATGTTGAGCTTCGATAAAAAAAAAAAAATTCTTGCTTGATCTGCAATACATGCAACGCACGTTGTTATTCATGTAAACTGATGTTTGGCTAAGGAATTACTATGCATTATGCAGTAGTAGGACCATATAGGCAACCGCCTCTGTGGTTTTGGTACCAAATAGTATTTGGTACCATTTATTTGGTACCAAATAGTACAATTTATTTGGTACCTTTTAGTGCATTTTATTTGGTACCTACTATTAAGTACAATTAATTTGGTACCATATAGTACCATTTATTACGTACCTACCATTAAGTACAATTAATTTGGTACCAAATAGTACAAATTAGTTGGTACTATTTAGCACTTATATTTGGTACCATATATTACAATTTACATGGTACCATATATATTACGATTTATTTGGAACTATTTAGTGCCATTTATTTGGTACTATTAAGTACAATTAATTTGGTACCATATAGTACCTTTTATTACGTACTTACCATTAAGTACAATTTATTTGGATTTATGTAGTACTATTTATTAGGTACTATTTCGTACCACTTATTTGGTACCAAATAGTACAATTAATTAGGTACTTTTTAGTGCCATTCATTTGGTACTATTAAGTACAATTAATTTGGTAACGTAAAGTACATTTTATTAGGTACTCTTTAGTACAATTAATTTGGTACCATATAGTACTATTTATTTGGTACTATTTAGTACCATAAATTTTGTACCATACAGTACAATGTATTTGGTACCATATAATACAATTAGTTTGATACTATTTAGTACAATTTATTTTGTACCATATATTACAATTTATTTAGTACTATTCAGTACAATTTATTTGAAACCATACAGTACAATTAATTTGGTACCATATAATACAATCTATTTAGTACTATTTAGAGCCATTTATTTGGTACTATTAAGTACAATTAATTTGGTACTATATAGTACCATTTATTAGGTACTTTTTAACCGACTTCATCAAAAGGAGGAGGTTCTCAATTCGATTGTATGTTTTTTTATCGTTGTTCGCGCGTATCTTCGACATTTATGGACCGATTTTGATGATTCTTTTTTTGTTCGATTAAGTCTGCTTGCGAGATGGTCCTATTTTTTTTTTCAAATCGGTCAAGTAGTTTTCAAGTAATTCTGAAAATACTATCATTTTGCATCAACTACATTGACGACTTTTTTATTTATGAACCGAATTAGATGATATTTTTTGTTAGAACCTTAGTGTAGTCTTTTTTAACCGACTTCAAATAAAGGAGGTTCTCAGTTTGACCCGTATGTATGTATGTTTCTCCGCGATTATCTAACGTTTGGCTGAGTTTATTTTTTTACCTAAATAATATACCTAATACAAAAGGTAATTACATTAAAAATAAAAAATAAATTTATTTTTAAAACAAAATAACCGACTTCATAAAACCTGCCTATAAAAAGCAAGAAATAATACTCAAATCATTAGATATGCATTATAATAAAAACACGTCTATTGAAGTCGGGTGGGGCTTTTAGAATAAAAAGAAAAAGTTGTACTCCAGCCCCACCCGACTTCAATAGACGTGTTTATTATAAAAATGATAATGCATATCTAATGATTTGAATATTATTTCTTGCTTTTTAAAGGCAGGTTTTTTGAAGTCGGTTTTTTGTTTTTAAACATTTTTTTATTAGTACAATTTATTTGAAACCCTACATTACAATTTATTTGATACTCTTTAGTACAATTTGTTTGGTACCATAAAGTACAATTCATTAGGTATTAAGATAAATATTTTAACACCAACCAATTATGCTACCGAGTTGCCTCCAAGACCCATTTATGCCATAATTGGTTAGTGCATTGGGCCGGAATCCCAAGGGTGCGGGTTCAAATCCTTTCTGAGCTGCTACAGGTGAGTTGATTTTTTTCCAGTGTTTTTGCTATTAAAATATTTATCTTAATAGAAAAAAGCATTGTGAATGCCTAAAATTTCAAAAATTTATTAGGTACTATTAAGTACATTTCATTTGGTACCATATAGTACAATTAGTTTGATACCATATAGTACTATTTATTAGGTACTATTTAGTACAAACTTATTTCGTACTTTTTAGTGCCATTAATTTGGTACTATTTAGTACCATTTATTTGGTACTATTTATTACAATTTATTACTTTTTAGTGCCCTTAATTTGGTACTATTAAGTACAATTTATTTGGTACTACATATTTATTTTATTTATTTATAAATCTTTTTTGTACAAATACATCAAGTAAGGTACAAATGGCGGACTTAATGCTAAGAGCATTCTCTACCAGTTACCAACAAAAATATATATTTGCATGCATTCAAAATACATTAATACAAACTAGGGATGCAATGATACGAATGCCGATAATCGTAAACCGCAGGTGGTGCCACCATTTACTTACTGACATGGCAACCAAGTGCCAAAAGAGCCTTGTCGCACTGTATGTGTAAGAAAGATAATTGTGCTAAAGATAATGATGAAAAAACAACGAAAAACATCGCAAAAGTGCAGAAGTGAGGTTATTTTCCATACTCTTTACACGTAAAGAAAAAGACAGAGATAAGTGACTCCGCATAACGAAGCCTTAAGGTGGCTGTATTAAGCCTTGTCCAGACTTGTATCATCTTGACGATCAAGATCAGCCGTACCTATCGTATCGAGTAATTCGTATTCTAAGTGTGGACGCTCATTTCGACTGCATCGTATCACTAGCTCCATTAGCCCAAAATGGTCTTAATAACCACGTCCACACTTAGGATGCTGTATATTGTAGGCGTGTCAACAAAGCGTGTCATGAATGTGGACGCGTACATTTTCCTCGTATCTTTCCCTAGTCAATTCGAGCACAACTCTCATTTAGATAACACTTAGGGTTGCCAACTTTATTTGCATCAAATATAGTATTTTCAAGATTATTAGTGTATAAATAAATATAGTAGATGGCGAAAGAAACTCAAAAAATATAGTAGGTTGCCGTTTTGTATGGAGTATTTTAAAGAATTTGCATTTTTTTTCATACCTACTTAAGTACCAACCAACATTTATAATTTATTCGACAACCACAAATACAAGTGTTAATCACAAAAAATATTATGCAATTACCTACTTATGTGCATATAAGTAATATTTTTATTGGCTTTTGTTTAATTTTTCACTTGAAAAAATATAGTAGTTTACTATAAAAAATATATATTTTTTTTCATAAAATATACTAAGCTCAATATACTTAGTAGGATACTATATTATATAGTAGGCTTGGCAACCCTCAAAATTGTGTAGCGGCATTGCGTATCCCCTTTGATGATCGGGCAAAAACCGCCTCGAGAAATGGATCACGGTGTATCATCGTATCAAATCACACAGTCGTATCATGATACAGTATCAAAATGCGTCTACACTACGTAAAACTGCCGATCATGATACACGAATCCGATACGAATGTGTAAACATGGCGGAAAGCCTTGTTTTGATACGCGGTTACATACGGATCGGGGTGTATCAGATACGGTGCGTGGCATGATCGCGTATCGTTTCGCGTCCACACTAGCCAAATGATACACGTCGATGATACGCGACGAAGATCTGATACACTGAAATGATACAAGTGTGGACAAGGCTTTATACGTAACGGTTTTTGCAGTACCTAGTATTCGACAAAGCATCTTCTCGATAAACATTAACGTGCTTCTACCTACACGGTGCATGTAGCTTGCGCATGTTGAGGCGCGGGTTACTTGCGCGGGTGTACATACAATGCTATTATGGAGCTAGACTCGCTTTACGTGTTTACACGGAGCATGTAACCTGCGCAAGTGCTCAACTTGCGCGGGCTACTTGCACCGTGTAGAAGCACCCTTACAAAATATTTCTTTGAGTACCTACCTACTAGCAGCAAAAAAAGGGTCTGAACTGAACTGAACTAAAAATGTCATGAAACAAGAAAATTCTTATAGGTAATCTAATATTATTAATTATTATTTTCAATAAGATAGGGTCTAATATAATCTTGGCCACACACAGACGGAATCCCGTTACGGAATTCCGTACATACGTGATTCCAAACGCAGCAACTGTATACAAAATCTATGGGCCTGCCACACACATGCGGGATTTTTCCGTACGGAATCTTCATACATTGTCGAAATTCCGTTCGGAATTCCGTAACGGGATTACGTCTGTGTGTGGCCAGCCTTATTGTGGTAGCATGGATTGGAGCAGTGGGGAAAAAGGTTTTTTTCCGATACATTAACAACAACGGTTATTCACGTAGGTACTTGACAATCAGCGGGGCTACTCAAACGACCACTTTTCTATTCTTTCGCTAACTTAAAGCTTAAAAATAAGCAATTAAACGATCAAGTCACACGTCGCAAGTTTATATAAATCACAGACATTATTGTATTGTATGGAATTGACAAGCCTACGACACGTAATTTTGGAGTTTATGCCTTATTTTGAATTTTTGAGTTAGCGAACAAATAGAAAAGTGGCCATTTGAGTAGCCCCGCAGGCATTTTTAATGTCCCCACATACATGTCTTCTTTATGGGTGGATAAAGATGGCTGTAAGCACCCTCCGGGCCCAATCCGGACTCCAGAGCACGAAGGAGCTTAAGATAATACATTTTTGGTCACCCATCCCATGACTGACCCTTGCGAAAGTAGCTATACTTCCGCAATCGATGCCCGGCGCTAAACCACTGCGCCGACCGCTATCGAGCTCCTCTCATGTAGGCACTTATTTATCTATATTATCTTATTTATTTAATTTTAAATTAGTTTTTGATAGCGCCATCTAGTGAGGAAATTAGAACTATTTCTTTCTATCTCTTTCTTTTTTCTTAAAAAAGCGCTCATTGTAATAAATACCTACCTACTTAATAATTTTGTAAACTAATAAAACAACATTTTAATTTGTGTCTTTGGTTTTATTAAATTATTTATTGAGCTCTTCAAACAGAATAAAGATTGAGCTGCACAATTCTTATGCTACACATATAGTGCGATAAGGCTCTTTTGGAACTTGATTATCATGTCAGTAAGTAAATGGTGGCGCCACTTTACAAGACACTTATAAACTTATTATACAATAAATAAGTCGCATTAATAAATATTTTTATTTATTTATATGTAAGTATATTAATATTATATGATTATGTAGACATGAATTTATTGGTTTGTATTAATGTATTTTGTACTTGCATGTAAATATTTTTGTTGGTTGACTGATAGAGAATGCTCTTAGCATTAAGTCCGCCATTTGTACCTTACTTGATGTATTTGTACAAAAAATGCTAAAAAATAAATAAAATAAATAGTACCAAATAAATTTTACTACTTATATGGTACCAAATAAATTGTACTTAATAGTAACAAATTAATGGCACTAAAAAGTACCAAATAAATTGTTCTAAATAGTACCAAAGAGATGGTACTAAATAGTACCAAATTATTTGCACTAAAAAGTACCAAATAAATTGTACTAAATAGTACCTAATAAATAGTACTATATGGTACCAAACGAATGTTACTAAATAGTACCGTATAAATTGTACTATATGGTACCAAATTAATTGTACTAAAAAGTACCTAATAAATGGTACTATATAGTACCAAATTAATTGTACCTTATAGTACCAAATAAATGAATCTAAATAGTACTAAATAAATTGTATTATATGGTGCCAAATAAATTATACTGTATGGTTTCAAATAAATTGTACTAAAAAGTACCTAATAAATGGTACTTTATAGTGCCAAATTAATTGTACTTAATAGTACCAAAAATGGCTCTAAATAGTACTAAATAAATTGTATTATATGGTACCAAATAAATTGAACTTTATGGTTTCAAATAAATCGTACACAATAGTACCTAATAAATGGTACTATATAGTACCAAATAAATTGTACTTAATAGTACCAAATAAATGGCTCTAAATAGTACTAAATAAATTGTAATATATGGTACCAAATAAATTGTACTAAATAGTATCAAACTAATTGTATTATATGGTACCAAATACATTGTACTGTATGGTACCAAATTTATAGTACTAAATAGTACCAAATAAATAGTACTATATGGTATCAAATTAATTGTACTAAAGAGTACCTAATAAAATGTACTTTACGTTACCAAATTAATTGTACTTAATAGTACCAAATGAATGGCACTAAAAAGTACCTAATTAATTGTACTATTTGGTACCAAATAAGTGGTACGAAATAGTACCTAATAAATAGTACTATATAAATCCAAATAAATTGTACTTAATGGTAGGTACGTAATAAATGGTACTATATGGTACCAAATTAATTGTACTTAATAGTACCAAATAAATGGCACTAAATAGTTCCAAATAAATCGTAATATATATGGTACCATGTAAATTGTAATATATGGTACCAAATATATGTGCTAAATAGTACCAACTAATTTGTACTATTTGGTACCAAATTAATTGTACTTAATGGTAGGTACGTAATAAATGGTACTATATGGTACCAAATTAATTGTACTTAATAGTAGGTACCAAAAAAATTGCACTAAAAAGTACCAAATAAATTGTACTATTTGGTACCAAATAAATGGTACCAAATACTATTTGGTACCAAAACCACAGAGGCGGTTGCCTATGTGGTCCTACTACTGCATAATGCATAGTAATTCCTTAGCCAAACATCAGTTTACATGAATAACAACGTGCGTTGCATGTATTGCAGATCAAGCAAGATTTTTTTTTTTTTTATCGAAGCTCAACATGTTTCAATTCAATAATGGGGTACAAATTAAGTACAATTTCTGGCCATTACTACGAGATCATTTTCAATCAGGTACAGCGTGGCGTTGCCAGGAAGCATACTTCCTGGCAACGCCACAATCAAGTGCGTTTTTCTCTGAAACTATCAGAGGTACAATTTTTTGAGTTAGGGTACAATTAGGTACATTTTATGGTCTTTCATTTGAGGGTATTCAGAAATCTCTACGCCATGGTGGCGTTGCTGGGAAGTATCACACACATTGAGATCTACAAATAAAAAAATTATAACTTTAGTAAAAGTCTTATGGTTTCCGAAAAAATTTCTACCTTTGATCGGTTTTTTTCATGTCATTTCTATAATTGATTTTTTTCGATAACCGTTTTTTTATTTTAATTTTGGATCATACTGCTATTGATTGGATACAAGAAAGTTACAGATATCCTCTATTAAAGACCTAAAATTTAGGTCCAGACTTAAAAAAATTGTAGGTGAACTACAATTTTTTTTACCTTACTTTTGATCGGCCCTGGTGAAAAAAAAATTACTAAATAGAGTGTGCAAATTATTTTAAAAACTACTTCATTTCACAAGGATTTTAAAATGGTATAATACTTAATAACTTTTTCTTTTAAACTCTTGTTTTTACAATTTTAAGCCAAAAGGGTAATTTTTGGCAAGTGTTTGAAGTAAAGTTGTAATAGCAAAACATGTTTATTTTTAGGTGTGTGGACGTAAATAACCAAAATAACATGTAAATAAAATTATTATCAGAAGGTGCCGAATGTGCATTAGCACCTGCTGTAATGAAAAACAAAGAAATTTTTTTATTTACATGTTATTTTGTTGTTCTTTACGTCCACACACCTAAAAATAAACATGTTTTGCTATTACAACTTTATTTCAAACTCTTGCCAAAAATTACCCTTTTAGATTAAAATTGTAAAAAAAAAGTCTAAAAGAAAAAGTGATTAATAACCATTTTAAAATCCTTATGAAATCAAGTAGTTTTTAAAATAATTTGCACACTCCATGTAGTTTTTTTTTCACCAGGGCTGATCAAAAGTAAGGTAAAAAAAAATTGTATGTGAAAATTTTAAGTCTGGACCTAAATTTTAGGTCTTTAATAGAGGATATCTGTAACTTTCTTGTATCCAGATAGCAGGATGATCCAAGATTAAATTAACTGACTTCCGGACACCCTGTATGTAGCCCGCAAAAAAATCACGCGCAGAGGTACTATCCCCGTCAAATGGTAATACTCTTGGTGGCCATGATTAAAACCTCAAAAACGAAAAACAATTGTTAAATTTTTATATACTTACCTAGACCTTATCTTATTGAAAATAATAATTTCATAATTAATATTATTAGATTACTTATTAGAATTTTCTTGTTTCATGACATTTTTAGTTGCGGATCACGTCAACGTGGATGTTAATGTGACAAGATTCCAGCGCATTACCAATTGACGGGAATAATAATGTATTAATGCACGTTGGCGTTTTACACGGTCGCAAACAGGGTTGCCACTTTTTTGTTTTAAATAAAGTATTGGTTGCTATAATTAGGTAGATGAAAAAGTACATTGTAGAATAGAAAAAAAGTTAAATTTATTTATTCAACCAAAAAAATACCTTTAAAAGCTATAGCTTTTGGTAATATTTAATAAATAGTTGATTTCGTTCATGTACCTGGCCGAGTTCAACAGGCTTTTGTAGTCTCGCTTTTTCAAAAACGTTACCCTAATAACCTGTTGATTTCGGTCCGGTAAGTACTTGGCCGAAATCAACAGGCTTTTGTAATCTTGCCTCTGCACAAGTACATTCGTTTAACAACTGTATGGATTGTTAAACTGTGCCTGTAGTGTTTTTGGTACAGTCGTACAGAATCAACTAACTTTGCAATAAATAATCAATTTAAAAATAACCACATTTAAAATTATGAACAATCAAAAACTAAAACTCAACAACGAATACTTTTCGTCGGGTATATATTGGAATGCCTAATTTTTCTTGTCCTAACTGTCTTTGGCACACTACTTATTGGCCTAAAAACTTTTTGCACAATTTTCATTTGACCTAAATTTGTTTGGCCTATTTTCACTTCGCCTAAAATTTTTTCGCCGCATGTTTACTTCCTAAATTCATCATTAAGCATAACTATTCATAATCCCTAATGTTTAAAAGTACTAAATAACGATTCGCACAATTGTGTAACGCCTAATATTTTTTTGCCGAATGTTTACTTCCCTTAATCATTATAGGAATAATCGTTTTTAATCGGTATTGTTTACTACTTGTAAATTGAAAATTACTCAATTTCACTAAACACTTTTGAACAATTTTACCAACAATTAACAACAATTGCACATGATTTAAATTACGAAAAATTATGTTTTTGGTAAGTAATTAAAAATAAAGAATGAGCAGATAAACCTGTCGTTGTCTTTTTAATTGCCTATCACACTAAAGAATGCAAGCATACAAGCAAGCAAGCAAGTATGCACACAAGCAAACATGACAACATAAGTACAATCAAGATCAAATAGCATGCTTGCATGGCACGCATGCATGCATGCAAACAAGGCCATGCATACTTGCATGCAAGCAAGAGCAGATATGCATGCATGCAATCAAAAGCAAGGAATGCATGCATGCAAATAAGCATGCAGCATGCAAGCAAGCATGCAGCATTGCAAGCAAGCATGCAGCATGCAAGCAAGCATGCAGCATGCAAGCAAGCATGCAGCATGCAAGCAAGCATGCAGCATGCAAGCAAGCATGCAGCATGCAAGCAAGCAAGCAGCATGCAAGCAAGCAAGCAGCATGCAAGCAAGCAAGCAGCATGCAAGCAAGCGTGCAGCATGCATGCAAGCATTAGGGAGCTCCGCTCGCTTCGCTCGCTCCGCTGCAAGTGGTCAAAACACTAACCTAACCTAACCTAATGGTCTTCGCATTAAGAGTTTTTCTTTATAGAGGGGGGCCTCAGGCCCCCCGACCCTCCCGAGCAGGGGGGCCAGCCCCCCTGCACCCCCCGGCAAGCATTTTGCAAGCAAACATGCAAGCAAGCATACAGGCATGCAAGCGAGCAAGTGAACAAGCATGCAAAAAAAGCATGCATGCATAAAATCATGCAAGCATGCAGCATGCATGCATGCAAGCATTATAAAAGTGTTCAAAACCCTAACCTTTATAAAAGTGTTCAAAATCTTTATAGCGGGGGGCCTCAGGCCCGTTTTTTGACGATTTGTTTCTGTCACCAACTTGAATGCAATACAATATTGTTATGCCAAAAATTATGTATGCAAGACAATATTAGGGTTAACAATACTTCGGCGTAGTCATTATTGTGTCAAAAGATATGTATGCTAATAAATTTTAGGACAATTAACATTAGTCGTTTTGATAATTAGGGAATTTAACGTTTAGGCGAAACGACAAAGATGCGAAAAAATCTATTAGGCCAAACAATAATTGTACGTAAGGAGTTTAGGCCAAAGAAATTCGGCCAAATGAAATTAGGACCAATGACTTTAGGCGAGTCAAGGGACACCCCTTTTCGTCTAAGTACTTAAAATATGATTTTTTACGTCATTGAAACAAGAAAAAGTATTAATTTATTAGGAAGGTTTATCTACAAGTTCGCTGATCTACAATGTGTTATCGTAAGCGGTGTGGGCGTTTTGACGATGAAACTTGGTTTTTGGTACTATTTTGACAAGAAAATAACAACGCAATGTTGGACATATTGAAAAATCCAAGATGGCGGCCAACTTTCTTGTTTGTGGGCCGATTTCAATGAAACTCAGTTTTAAGTACTATTTTGACGAGAAAATAACAACGCAATGTTGGAAGTATTAAAAAATCGAAGATGGTGGCTTACTTTTTTGTTAGTGGGCCGATTTCGACGAAACTCGATTTTTAGTACTATTTTGATAAGAAAATATAAAACTAAAATTCCAAGATAGCGGCCAACTTTTTTGTTTTTTGGGCCGATTTCGACGAAACTCGATTTTTAGTACTATTTTGACGAGAAACTAACAACGCAATTTTTAAAATACTAAAAATCCAAGATGGTGGCCAACTTTTTTGTTTGTGAGCCGATTTCGATGAAACTCGGTTTTTGGAACATCAAAGATGGCGGCCAACTTTTTTGTTTTCTGGCCGATTTTGATGAAACGATTCAAGTCTAAAGTGAAGACTCGACGTTCGAGTCTTTTTAATAAGACTCAGTTGTACGTTAAAAGACTCAAAAGACTCGAGTCTTTTTCATCACTAGCTCCGATAGGAGATGATACTTTTTATAGAACAGCAGATTTTTTTTTACGAGTAGGAGAGTTGGCCCCATCGTAAAAGTTGCTAGTAATCATGAGTGGAACCACCCCACGGCGGGAACCAAATGATTAAAATTTCACCCTGTATACCATTTTTCCCAGAATTTTTTTTCTATCGATCTATAAATATACGAAATACAGAAATTCGCAAAAAAATTGTCGATACGACCCAGAAATTTTCGGTCATAACGTCTTGCGAACGGTAAATTATCAACGTAAAAACCAAATGTTTTGTTTTTGTAGTTTTGATAAGATGTAACGACCATTATTTTTATCAACTCGGGGCGTAAAATTCAACGTTAATTGTAAATGGTTTTTACGACTCAATATTTATAATATTCTTCTAAGGAAATGGTTTATACAACCTTAATTAGCTTTTAAGGTAATGGTTTATACACCCTTCAGGTAGGCATCAATTGTACAATAAAAAAAAACGCTTAATGCTATGCGCATAAGGTACAATTTTGTATGGCATTAATTTTTGGTTTCGCATCGATAACAGCGGAAATAATTTAAACGTATTATCTGGATAGTGTTTTAATATTAAGTGTTAACGCAAATTTATTAAAAAATTAAAAGAAAGCAATGCACAAGTTTGAGTACCTACACTCGGTACGAAGAAGTTTATTGCGATTATACTCTACCTACCTACCTAATAGGAGTAGTAGAAGTTATTATACTGTGGTAGAAGGTATCTTGCATTACGGATGTCGGCAAAATGACAGATAAATTATTTATACTTCTATACAACGTGTTACAAAAACACCCCTAATGCCGAATATGGTAAATAGGGACCAACAAACATCAAACTGAACAACTTTTACTATGGGACCAAATATGAAATTGCAAAAAAAAATGTTCATCAGGCTGAAAAACTTTTGCTAAGGTGTCATTTTTATATTTTGTATAGTTTCGCTGGATTATTATGGTTCTGCATCAGGTGTTCCAGACCTTCGATTTTTATACCTCAACAAAAAATGCTCATCAGGCTGAACAACTTTTGTAAAGGCGTTATTTTTATATTCCTTATAGTTTAGTTGGACCATTATGGTTCTGCATCAGGTGTTCCAGATCTTCGATTTTTATACCACAACAAAAAATGCTCATCAGGCTGAACAACTTTTGCTAAGGGGTTATTCTTATATTTTGTACCTATAGTTTAGCTGCACCATTATGGTTCTGCATCAGATGTTCACGACCTTCGATTTTTATACCTTAACAAAAAATGCTCATCAGGCTGAACAACTTTTGCTAAGGTGTCATTTTCATAGTTTAGCTGGACCATTATGGTTCTGCATCAGGTGTTCAAGACCTTCGATTTTTAAACCTCAACAAAAAATGCTCATCAGGCTGAACAACTTTTGTTAAGACGTTATTTTTATATTCCATATAGTTTAGTTGGACCATTATGGTGCTGCAAAAGTGTTCCAGATCTTAGATTTTTATACCACATCAAAAAATGCTCATCAGGCTGAACAACTTTTATTAAGGCGTTATTTTTATATTCCTTATAGTTTAGTTGGACCATTATGGTTTTGCATCAGGTGTTCCAGATCTTCGATTTTTAAACCACAACAAAAAATGCTTACCAGTCTGCACAACTTTTGCTAAGGTGTCATTTTTATATTTTGTATAGTTTAGCTGGACCATTATGGTTCTGCATCAGGTGTTCAAGACCTTCGATTTTTATACCTTAACGAAAAATGCTCATCAGGCTGAACAACTTTTGTTAAGACGTCATTTTTATATTCCATATACCTAGTTTAGTTAGACCATTATGGTTCTGCAAAAAGTGTTCCAGATCTTAGATTTTTATACCACATCAAAAAATGCTCATCAGGCTGAACAACTTTTGTTAAGGCGTTATTTTTATATTCCATATAGTTTAGTTGGACCATCATGGTTCTGCAAATAGTGTTCCGGATCTTCGATTTTTATACCACAACAAAAAATGCTTATCAGGCTGAACAACTTTTGTTAAGGCGTTATTTTTATATTCCTTATAGTTTAGTTGGGCCATTATGGTATTGCATTAGGTGTTCCAGATCTTCGATTTTTATACCTCAACCAAAAATGCTCATCAGGCTGAACAACTTTTGTTATGGCGTTATTTTTATATTCCTTATAGTTTAGTTGGACCATCATGGTTCTGCAAATAGTGTTCCAGATCTTCGATTTTTATACTACAACAAAAAATGCTTATCAGGCTGAACAACTTTTGTTAAGGCGTTATTTTTATATTCCATATAGTTTAGTTGGACCATCATGGTTCTGCAAATAGTGTTCCAGATCTTCGATTTTTATACCAAATCAAAAAATGCTCATCAGGCTGAACAACTTTTGTAAAGGCGTTATTTTTATATTCCATATAGTTTAGTTGGACCATCATGGTTCTGCAAATAGTGTTCCAGATCTTCGATTTTTATACCACAACAAAAAAATGCTTATCAGGCTGAACAACTTTTGTTAAGGCGTTATTTTTATATTCCTTATAGTTTAGTTGGGCCATTATGGTTCTGCATCAGGTATTCCAGATCTTCGATGTTTATACCTCAACAAAAAATGCTCATTAGGCTGAACAACTTTTGTTATGGCGATATTTTTATATTCCTTATAGTTTAGTTGGGCCATTATGGTTCTGTATCAGGTGTTCCAGATCTTCGATTTTTATACCACAACAAAAAATGCTCATCAGGCTGAACAACTTTTGCTAATGTGTCATTTTTATGTTCCTTATAGTTTAGTTGGGCCATTATGGTTCTGCATCAGGTGTTCCATTTTCCAAAATCAATTATACCCTAAGTTATGCCCAGGCTTATCAGCTATATAACAAAAAAAGTTTTGTTCAAATCGGTGCAGTAGTTTAAAAGTTATGCACGTACATACAAACAAACAAACAAACAAACAGACAAAAATTCCAAAAACTATTGTTTTGGGTTCAGTATCATGTACTTAACATGTAGCAATTACTTTTTGAAAAAATATACAGAATGTACAGAATTGGCCTCGTTACGATTTTATTATATGTATAGATTCTTGTGGTAGTACAAAAAAGGTTTTAAGTTGCAAGAGACATGTACACGGCCGGCAGCGGGCGAGCTGGCAACGTCGCGTAACAGAAAATAATGATACTAATTACCGGTAAAAATAACGTTATTTCTTGTAACGGTATCTAGTAACATAACCATATTATAACGTTAAATTAATGTTATGTTACCTGGTAACGTTAAAAAAAATAACGTTATCAAGGTATCATATTGAAAATAACGTTACGTAACGTTATGTTGGCGCCGCCAGACGTCACGTGCGTCACGACTTGTGATAGTGATTAGCAAACGTAAGGAAATAATAAAACGAAAGCTTGATGAAGTATAATTGTATTGATTTTATATTAATATAAATGCTAGTATATTACAATTAAGAATATGGACCAATAGTTAATATAATTTCTTGATTTGTATCAATATCAAGGTTTATTTTTCGTTTGCCCGAATTGTTATTTTTATTATAATAATCAACTTCTGCAATTACTTACACACTTCTAAAATTTCCGCGCGTTCAGTTCATTAGAAATTAAACGCTTTTTACGGTTTACCGCTTGTATATATTGGTATTCATTCAGTTGTTATTTTAGAATTATTTCGTTTAATTTTAGGAGTCCGTTACGCCAGCAGGAAAGATGCTCCTAGAGGGAAGCGAGTTAGATGAATAATTTGTGTGCAATTTGGTGTAAATGTGCGCCAAATAAAAAAATTGTGGGCCTCATACTTTTGAAATAAAACGGGAAAAACGAATTCTGCTGGGGTAACGGTACTCCAGCAGGAAGAATCTAAACTAATGATCGGAGAGAAATAAAAGATATATGTGCGGGTAGCTTGATACTAGCAGGAAATGTGCGCCAAATATAAAATTTGTGGGCCTTATAGTTTTGGAGATATTTGATTTCCTGCTGGCGTAACGTTTTGCCAGATCCCAGATCTCGGAAACTACTAAATGTGCGATCTTACAGTAATCACATATAAGTAGCTCCTAATTTGTGCTATTTGTGCGGTAGAAAACATTTCAAAAATATTCACAGATTTTGAAGTAATCAGACATTTTCTGAAAACAGAAAAAAAATTCTAGTGCCTAAACTATCACATAAATAAAGAAACCAAAAACGGTGTTCTATTCTTCTTATTATTTCTCATTACCATGAAAATTTTGAAAACCGCACATTCACGTGTTTTTGAATAATACCCACATAAAGGTTAGACTGACCATGTCATGACTTTGACGGTCAGCAGGATAAAAATATGTGAGATAATTTAGATCCTGGCCCAATGAATAATTTGTGCGGTTACTGAAGTACATGATCTGAAAATTTCAGCTTCAAATTCTTTGTATCAAAAGAAATATCAATTAAAATCCAAAACAACTGTCAGTATTCCGATTAACCGACCAAATTCGATAGACCACAAAAAAGCGACGCGTTCATACATATTTATGACCTTCTTAACTTTGTTGTCGGACAGGTTTGTACACGTCACGTCTACGTACATTTAAGTGAAAAAGTGATTTGAGTGAGTGCTTTTATTTAAATAACGAATGAAGTTATTTCTGTTTCATTTCATTTTTACTTAAATTAAATGAATTTTAACCATTTTAACATTATTTTAGTAGAAAAATAAAGGATGTTTTGTAATTTTTTGTTTTTTTTTTGTCATACCTAACTATGCTTTCGATTGGGTTATATTATATTGAAAGTAGTGTTTGCAATTTTTTGATGTTGGTGTCATGAAAAAGTGATTTCGGCACGATTTTGATATTAGATTTGGAATTCAAAATGGCGGCCGCACATTGATGTATTTGTTGATATTAATTGTGTATTTTTGTTTGAGATGAATGGGCCGATTTCGATGAAACTCGGTTTTTGGTAGTATTTTGTCAAGAAAACAGCAACGCAATGTTAAAAAAAATTCAAGATGGCGGCCAACTTTTTTGTTTGTTGGCCGATTTCGATGAAACTCGGTTTTTGCTACTGTTTTGACAAGAAAACAGCAACGCAATGTTAAAAATGTAAAAAAAAATAAGATGGCGGCCAACTTTTTTGTTTGCAGGCCGATTTCGATGAAACTCGGGTTTTGCTACTGTTTTCACATGAAAACAGCAACGCAATATTAAAAATGTAAAAAATTCAAGATGGCGGCCAACTTTTTAGTTTGCGGGCCGATTTCGATGAAACTCTGTTTTTGGTAGTATTTTGACAAAAAAAAAGCAACGCAATGTTAAAAAAGTTAAAAATTCAAGATGGCGGCCAACTTTTTTGATTGTGGGCCGATTTCGATGAAACTCGGTTTTTGGTAGTATTTTGGCAAGAAAACAGCAATGCAATGTCAAAATGTAAAAAATTTAAAATGGCGGCCAACTTTTCTAATTGCGGGCCGATTTCAATGAAACTCGGGTTTTGAGAATAGAATAGAAATAGAATAGAAAATCTCTTATTAACATGACACACAGTAAAACATTATACAAAGAGACAAGTGACAAAGAGAAAAGAAAAGAAATAGAAGTATGTATAGTATCTATAAATACATAATAAACACTGAGATACAAACAAAACGTGTGCTGCTAATGGGCCCTGTCTCAGCAAAATTAACTTCTGGGTCATTAGTTGATGGTTATAATGACCCAGAAGCACTAGTATTCTGACAGGGCCTTAGGATCGAGTGAATACCATACAAAATTAGACAACAATAAAAACAACATTGGGAGATTACAACAAAGAACATTTATAACATACAACATTGACATTAAATTGTAAAAAAACAAGAAACTTTAATAAAACGGATCGTTAGGTAGGTACACGATTTCTTTGTCCAAAAAAATAGAGACATCAAAAACCAAACAATAAATAAAAACATAGTGTCTGTGGTCTATCTGACTGACAGTGACAGATCAACATGACAAATCAAGTGTGACTGTGTGGCAGTACTGACAGTAAAGTACAATTAAATTTTAAAACTTAATTATTAAAAATGAAAGTGATTTTGATTGACAGACATGACATGTATAGGGAATTTAATTGAAACAAAAAACAAATTACCTACAAAAGAAAGGATGCCGTGGGCCGGTGGACATCTTTTCTTGGATGACGTGGCGGCGTGTTGTAGACGTGGCGTGTTTTTGGTAGTATTTTGACAAGAAAACAGCAACGCAATGTTAAAAAAAATTCAAGATGGTGGCCAACTTTTATGTTTGTGGGCCGATTTCGATGAAACTCGTGGTCGAGTGGCTTAATTGTGTACAAGTCTGGCTTTCCGGCGCTGTCTTTTCTCCTCTACATGTCGCATTTCTCAACCGATCCCGGTGAAATTTTGCGAGCAGGTTTGATTTATCAAATATTTATATACAGAATTTTTTCAAGACAGTATGTTGAAATTTATTTAAATGATGGAGATATGTCTGAAAAAATATTTCAGTCCGGCTTTCCAGCTGTTTGTTCTCCTCTACAGGTCGCATTTGTCAACGAAATTTTATGAGCAGGTTCGATAATTATCTAAAATTGTTTAGTTGAGCCAGTTTTTCCAAGTTTATCTAAAAAAAGCTTTTTAAAAAAAAGCACAACCTCTTCCAAAAACCTTAAAAAACAGCTAAAAAAGCAAGAAATAATGTTCAAATCGATTAATTAAAACACGTCTATTGAAGTCGGGTGGAGCTGGAAGTAATTCTTTTACTTATTGTATTGTTTATATTCTAAAAGCCACACCCGACTTCAATAGACGTCTTTTAATTAATCGATTTGAACATTATTTCTTGCTTTTTAGCTGTTTTTTTAAAAGTTTTTGAAACCTTTTTAATATACCATTTCTATGAAATAGGTACTTACTTAACTTGTTTTTGATTGTCAAAAACCTATCAATATTTCAATCACCGTACAGTTCCTATTTGATTTTGAGGAGTTCCCTCGTGATCGTGTATCTTCAAAATCCAAAGTCTAATACCAATGAAATAAGTATGGTATCATTCTTAAGTTGTCTTCTTTCAATCAAAAAAAGAATCATCTAAATCGGTTCATAAACAAAAAGTAATGGTTGAAAATCCGCCTGAATTCATATAAAATGGTAAACGAAAACGACAGTTTTCTCAAGATTACTTGAAAACTATTGAACCGATTTCAAAGGACAAACATTTTTTATATGGGGCTTGGTACTTTTTTCAGTTAAGTCTAACCAGGCATAACTGATAAAGTATATATTAATCGATAGAGAAAAAAACAACATTTCACCTAGATAAATCGTTTTTGTTATGCTGCTTGTATGGATCTGTGTTGTAACATGTTGGTGATCCAACCTGATTTTGCTTTGTTACACCTTCTCTGTTTAGGGCTTCCACTATAGATTGCGCAGACGCTTTGTCAAAGGCGCCTTCAACAAGAAGCACGCTAAAGCATATTCTTTGTTTGAAGTTGATCTTTCTATTCTGACTGCCATGTTGTGGAGGGCTATCTCGATGGATTTCCCTTCCATATAAGCATGTTGGTTGTCATGTAGTGGTCTTTTACTTTTGCCTATGGTTTCTCTTATATGTCTATCTAGTATCTTTTCCAGTGTCTTCAGTAGGAACGAGGAGAGGCTGATGCTTCTAAAGGACTTCGCCTCTTGATATGTGGCCTTCCCTGGTTTCGGTATGAAGACGGCCCTGACTTTTCTCCAGCCACTAGGTATATAGTTTGTTGCTAGGCTGCTTCGATTTAGAACTAGGAGATCCTCTTTTATAAACCTTAAGGCAGCTTGTAGCATCTTTGGGAAAATGCCGTCTGGCCCCGCTGCCTTGTATGGTTGAAAGGAGGCAATACTCCACACTAACATGTCTTCTGTAATTTTTTTTCTGACCTCTGCCTCGCCGTCTGAGAAGAGTTCTGCCGACAGAGTATTTGATACTGAGCGAGCTAATGAAAATGAGTAAACGAAGATTTGTAACGTTTAAAATATATTTATATCACAAGAAACAGCACTGACAACAGCAAAAACATGACACAACACAAAAAGGAACAGAAATCAAAAGTAATAAAAAATAAGTTAAAAAACCATAAAGTTTGTATCAAAAAGAGGTCGGCTCGGCGACATTCCCGCCCCTCGTGCAAGAACGTGCACAGCCAAACCAAACTGGCGAAAGACTAATCAATCACTCGATGTATCGAGCTTCACCAGCTTGGTGAGGGGACGGCGCAGCGTACCGGCCATGGTTGATACGTCCACCACCCTCACTACCCCATCGTGACCTGGATACGTCGCAGCTATTACGCCTCGGGGCCATACTCCGCGAGGGAGGTTGCCATCGACTACTAGTACGACGTCACCAACAGAGATTTGGTCGGTCGTGTGGCGGTGTGGTCTATCACGCGGTTGCATCGTCGGAAGTACCTCTTTTACCCATCGGGACCAAAAAAGCTCTGACAGCCGTAACGCCTTTTTCCATTCTGCTCGCCCAAACAGCACACTGTTATCGAATCGTGCGGGCAAACTGGTTGTGGAGGATGAGCCAATTAAGAAGTGAAAAGGTGTCAAGGTTTCTGGGTCTTCGGGGTCCTGAGAAATGTGGGTTAGCGGTCGCGAATTCACCACAGCTTCTGCTTCTAGTAACAGCGTCAGTAGTGTCTCTTCTTTCGGCGCACGTTCTCTCAGTGTAGCGCTGAGAGCCACCTTAACGGACCGGACTAATCTCTCCCAACATCCACCAAAATTCGGAGCAGCAGGCGGTATAAAAGCCCAACCAATTCCATGGTTCGTCGTGAAGTCTTCGACGCTAGATTGGTAAAACTCTCTCAAAATTCGGTTGGCGCCAACGAAAGCAGTGCCATTATCGGAGAATATAGTGGTTGGGGCTCCTCTTCTGGCAATAAATCGGCGAATGCTCGATATGGCTGAGTCTGCAGACAGGGAGTGTACTAACTCTAAGTGGACCGCTCTTGATGTCATGCACGTAAATAGCGCTACGTATCGCTTCTCACGCCTGCGACCAATTGACACGTCGATAGGGCCGAAGTAGTCCAGGCCAGTAAAGGTGAAGCAACGCTGATGGTGAGCCATTCGTTGTGGTGGGAGATCACCGGTCGGGGGTGTTTGCGGCAAGGTCTTGCGAATGCGACACATTAAACATCGGTGCGCTACTGACCGCACTGTATTTCGCAACCGCAGTAGCCAATAGCGTTGGCGTAGCTCGTTGATTACTGTTTCGTGGTTTGCGTGGCCCATCTTGACGTGGTAGTGATGCACCAGTAAACGGACTATGGGGTGGCAACCGTCAAGAAGTACTGGTGTTTTGACACTTTGGCTCACATCCTCTGCTGCTCTGATCCGCCCTCCTAGGCGAAGTAGCTTATCTTCTCCAACGAAAGGAGACAGCTTAGTGAGGCGACTGGTTCTGGGCAATGGCTTGGAGTTGAGGATATTTTTGAATTCTATGCCAAAGCTTTCAAGCTGTGTCTTGAGTAGAAGGTGCCTTTCTGCGGCTTTCATAAAATTGGGTGTTATTTTAACTAAAGTGGCGGTAGTGGACGTACGTTGTGATGGTTGTGATCGATCGCGATAAGAAGACGAAGAATTTTGAATTAGTTGTCTAAACATAAACGCGGCTTGGTGTACGCGCGCAGTAGCGCGCACCAAGCGCAGCCAGCTGCTGCAACGTGAGCTGTCTACTGTTACCGCTGAAGGCGGACTAATACGTTCCGTCAGAACTCCCACCATTTCGCAAGGTGCACGTTTTAATTCGACTTGAGTTTGAAGTGACGGGAGTTCTGAAACTGGTTCTTTAGGCCAGTCCTCGGGAGAAAGAAAAAGAAACGAAGGTCCATTGAACCATCTGCTGTGCTGATCCAACTGGACTGAACGCGCTCGAGTGGCGTCGTCAGCCACGTTCATGCCTGTCGGTACCCATCTCCAATCGGATATGTTCGAATTTTCTGTTATTTCGCCAATACGATGGGCCACGAAAGGCTTGAACGTGCGCGCGTCGCTACGTAACCAACCGAGGACAGTAAGGGAGTCAGTCCAAAAAAATGTGTTGGAAGGTTTTTTTACGTGACTCTCCTTGATGGTTACAGCGAGGCGCGTTGCAATCAGAGCTGCCATTAGCTCTAACCGTGGGATTGAAATTGGTTTCAAGGGGGTAACCCTAGCCTTGCTACCGACGAGAGCCATCTTCACCGACCCGTTAGCGTATACGAGTCTCCAAAACGCTACGCAGGCATATGCCGCTTCACTCGCGTCAGCAAAAACATGGAGTTCGCGGTGAAGAGGTTCCTCGTCGCTGGCTTTGGCGTACCAGCGTGGGATTTTGATTGTTGAAATGGCCGAAAGTTCTTGAAACCATTCCATCCACTTCAAAGTTTCTGTGGGAAATAAATTAGAATCCCAACCAATATTAGATCTCCAAATGTCCTGAAAAAGTATGCGGCCCTTAACCACAACAGGATTGAGGAGACCTAAAGGGTCATATACGCGCATAATGTGTGAGATCGCTATGCGCTTAGTTAATTGTTGGGGAATAGTTTCGCCCAGACCTGTTCGGAACCCCAATGTGTCCGAAAGAGGATCCCATATGATGCCTAATGCTCTGATTGTCGTAGGAGAGTTCCCAATGTCTACTTGTGATGGTTTTTCAGCACACAGTTCGCTGGGGATGAGCTTCAATGCAGCGTCGTCATTTGAAACCCATCCTCGCATTTCGAAATGTGCAAAGCTGTGTACCGTAACTATGTCCTTCGCAATTTGTGCCGCTGTAGTAGTGGAGTCATGAGATCCAAGATAATCGTCCATATAATGGTCCTCGACAATCGCCTTTGCTGCGTTAGGGAAGTTATGTTCATGTTCCATAGCATTTTTATTTTTTATGTATAACGCAGTAAAGGGGCTTGAGGAGGCGCCGAAAATGACGGATGTCATTCTGTATTCTTTGATAGGTTGCTTTTGGTCTCCACCTCTCCAAAGAAACCGTAAAGCATCTCTATCCTCGGGCCTGATACGTATTTGAGGGAACATTTCTTTAACGTCAGCAGTTAAGGCAACACGGCCTTCTCTAAATCTAAAAAGAATGTGCAGCAAGTTTTGGAGAAGATCAGGGCCCTGTAGTAATAAAGAATTCAGACTGACTCCTTGGTTCATGGCAGCGGCATCGTGAACAACACGAAGCTTGCGTTTCTGCGGATGAAATATGCCAAAATGAGGTAAATATAATCGGTAAGTTTTAGAATTTTGAAGATTCTGGGAATAATATGTTTCAGAAGAGCATTCTTCTGCGTAACCCTTTTCAAACATATTGTTCATAAATTTGATATATGCCTCTGCAAAAACCGGTTCACGCCGCATGCGTCTCTCGAGACTCAGGAGGCGTGACAAAGCCTGTGGATAACTATCCGGTATTTGCGTAATATCGTCGCGCCATGGCAAACCAACTTGAAACCGTCCGGTCGGCAAACGTGAAGTAGTACTCTCTAAAATTTCAACGGCGCGTTTATCTTGCTTGTTTAGTATTGTTTCGTGTTTTGATATTCCTAACGAGTCCAACTTATAATGTTCCTTAATTAAAGTTTCCAAGTTTTCGTTTTTGGTCGCTAACTCCTGGTCTATAAATGTGGTGTGATTGACAAACTGAATACAGTTTGTACTATTTTTAGATGACAACCCATATAGTGTCCAGCCTAAAAGTGTGAGACAGGCTACTGGTTGGTTACGGGTACCTTTGCGCACAGCGCGGTTTATGGACAAATGCCAATGTTCGGCACCAATAAGAACCATGGGAGTCGCCTTTTCATAAACTAAAAGTTCTGTTAGGTCGTGTAAATGTTTATATACCGCAACGTTCTGCTTAGTTACCGTTTGAGTGTGGAGTGACAGTGACGGTAAGGACTTAGCGCGTTTTACCTCAAACACGTCTTGTGTGAACTTACCCTTAATTTTAAAATCAATATACGTGACGTCAACATTTTTTGTGAGGCCACCGACACCGTTCACACAAATTTTTTGGCGAGGGCCCACTGCTCCGATACGCGCGGCAACACTGGCATCCATGAGTGTGGCAGTGCTGCCGTCGTCGAGCAAGGCATAAGTGTCGTGACTACCTAATGGACCGAATACGGTTACGGGTATGATTTTGAGTAACGTACTGGGACGTGAAGGCAGCGTAATCCGCCCACTTGAATTATCATCCCATGCCTTTGTGGACGTGGTAGACACAACAACTGCTTCGCACTCCGCGCTGGCCGTTGAGGGCTCTTGAAGGGCGACGTCAGACGTATGGTTCACCGGCGTAGGCCACTGAGCACCGTGAAGCAACGGGTGATGGTGTAAAGTACAACCGTCGACGCCGCACGGGTTGACTTTGCACGTTCGCCAAGTGTGTGGGCTACTTCGTAGACACCTATAACAAACCTTTGCTTCGCGTTGCCACAGCCATCGTTTCTCTATAGAAAGTGCCTTAAAATTGGGACACGTTTTTATACTGTGTTCTTTTTTACAGAATAGACAATTTGTTTTATTGACCTCGGTCGAGGTTTTATTTATGGAACTATTTACATGCTTTTGTTGTGGCGAAACAGTATGAACGTACTCACGTCTTTGTTTATCATGCGACGAGCTAGCTACAGGCGACCCGGCTGCATGCTCTGGTGTTAAACCGAATCTAACGTGTCTGTCTAACTCGCGCATGAGAAATGCGGACAAGAGCTCAAGCTTTGGCTGGTCTCGCGAACAGTTGTCAGCTGCGAAATCTGTCCACCTCATTTTTACTGTAGGGTTCAGCTTTCCCAAAATGGTGTGGAAGAGTTCGGGTGAAAATAAGTATTCGTTGTAGTCTAGCATACGTATAGTGTGTACACTATTTCGTACCTTTGTTGCGAAAGTGCATAACTCACGCAAATCATTACCCAGGCGAGGTAAGCTTTTCAGAGCAGCGACTTCTTTGAAGATAATCATCTCCGGGCGGGCGAAGTTTTGTTCCAGCACGGAGAGAATTTCTTCGGGTTCGCTGGCTGAGATCAAGAGAGCGCCAACAGCTTCACGCGCTGCACCTCGTAGAGATTGTTGCAGGCGCGCTACATTTTCTAAAGGAGAAAAGAAAGCTTTTGTAGTGTCGAACAATCTTTTAAACTGTAGCCATTTAGATGTTTCTCCGGCAAATGGTGTTAATTCAATATGCTTTGTTGGTTGGTGTCGGGTGGTTGCGAGAGCTTTCGCAGCTGCCGCTGTGTCTGCCACTGCTTGCAAAAGTTTGTTGGAATCCGACACACACAGGACGTTGTCGTCTACCGTGGGGATGTGCGGCGGTATGCGTGCCGCGCCCTCAGACGCGTTCGTTGCCTGTATGGGTTGGTTAGTGGTGAAAGGATAAGAATGAGGATGATCATTGCCCACGTGAGTTAGTGGAGGCTGAAGTTGGGCCCCCGTTTCGGACAATTTTGTAATTGTTGGATGATGTTGAAGGGAACATTGTGAATTACGTACCGCGTTTTGAACCCATGCTTCCGTCCTATTAGATCGCAACGAGCTTACAGAACCATTGCAATGACTGCGTCGACTGCTACGGCTTCCTTCAGCTTCAATCGCGGCCAGCTCCGCTTGCAATTCGCGCTCCTCCATCTTGTTTTTCATCGCGAGGAGTTGTTGCTTATGCTGCCTCTCTTCATCCGCGAGCTGCCGTTTGCGCTGCCTCTCTTCATCCGCGAGCTGCCGTTTGCGCTGCATCTCCTCCTCCGCGAGCTGCCGCTTGCGCTGTATCTCCTCCTCCGCGAGCTGCCGCTTGCGCTGTATCTCCTCCTCCGCGAGCTGCAACTCGCGTTCGAGCTGCCGGCGACGTGCAATGGCCTCTGCGGCGGCCTTACGGGCCCTGATTGTGGAGGCTGATGAGGATGTCATGGAGCGTGATTGACGTGGTTGGGGTTCGGCGGTGGTGTGAATGTTACCTTCTGATGGTGTTTTACGTGACTGTGAACGGGTGAGCATGTTTTATGGGATCTAAAAGCGATGAACTGTATGAAAACTAAATGTCAACTACGAATGGAAGAAAATGTGAAATACGTCGCTGAATTTCTACGGTGGAAGGACCAATGATACTGAGCGAGCTAATGAAAATGAGTAAACGAAGATTTGTAACGTTTAAAATATATTTATATCACAAGAAACAGCACTGACAACAGCAAAAACATGACACAACACAAAAAGGAACAGAAATCAAAAGTAATAAAAAATAAGTTAAAAAACCATAAAGTTTGTATCAAAAAGAGGTCGGCTCGGCGACAGTATTCATCTCCTCCTCTGTATGCTCTATGCAGTCCGGAAAGTGAGTGGCCATCATTTCCGTATTTCTTTGGGGTCCACATTTTATTTTGGGATGGAAAACACTCTAAATGTTGATAATAAATAAAAAGAATTACAAAAAGTACAGGTTTTTATAAAAAATTCAATCCTTAAATGCATTTAGTTTTTTATTTTTTTCAGATTTTTATAAATAGCAGCAAATATCTTAGCAAATAGCACCTAAATTTAATAATTTGAAATACTCTGGATTAGGCTTCTAAACATACTAAATTATTTATATTTTTAACATTGCGTTGCTGTTCTCTGGTCAAAAAAATAGTACAACAAACCGAGTTTCATCGAAATCGGCCCACAAACAAAAAAGATAGCCGCCATATTAGATTTTTATGATTTTTAACATTGCATTGTTATTTTCTTGTCAAAATAGTACCAAAAACCGAGTTTCATCGAAATCGGCCCACAAACAAAGAAGATGGCCGCCATCTTGGATATTTAATTTTTTTAAGGGTTAACATTGCGTTGCTGTTTTCTTGTCAAAATACTACTAAAAACCGAGTTTCATCGAAATCGGCCCACAAACAAAGAAGATGGCCGCCATCTTGGATTTTTATTTTTTTAACATTGCATTGTTATTTTCTTGTCAAAATAAAACCAAAAACCGAGTTTCATCGAAATCGGTCCGCAAACCAAAAAGTTGGCCGCCATCTTGAATTTTTTACATTTTTAACATTGCGTTGCTGTTTTTTGTCAAAATAGTACCAGAAACCGAGTTTCGTCGAAATCGGCTCAAAAACAAAAAGATGGCCGCCATCTTGGATTTTTATTTTTTTTATCATTGCTTTGTTATTTTCTTGTCAAAATAGTACCAAAAACCGAGTTTCGTCGAAATCGGTCCACAAACAAAGAAGATGGCTGCCATCTTGGTTTTTTAATTTTTTTAACATTGCATTGTTATTTTCTTGTCAAAATAGTACCAAAAACCGAGTTTCATCGAAATCGGTCCGCAAACCAAAAAGTTGGCCGCCATCTTGAATTTTTAACATTTTTAACATTGCGTTGCTGTTTTTTTGTCAAAATAGTACCAGAAACCGAGTTTCGTCGAAATCGGCCCACAAACAAAGAAGATGGCCGCCATCTTGGATTTTTATTTTTTTTAACATTGCATTGTTATTTTCTTGTCAAAATAGTACCAAAAACCGAGTTTCATCGAAATCGGTCCGCAAACCAAAAAGTTGGCCGCCATCTTGAATTTTTTACATTTTTAACATTGCGTTGCTGTTTTTTGTCAAAATAGTACCAGAAACCGAGTTTCGTCGAAATCGGCTCAAAAACAAAAAGATGGCTGCCATCTTGGTTTTTTAATTTTTTTAACATTGCATTGTGATTTTCTTGTCAAAATAGTACCAAAAACCGAGTTTTATCAAAATCGGTCCGCAAACCAAAAAGTTGGCCGCCATCTTGAATTTTTTACATTTTTAACAATGCGTTGCTGTTTTTTTGTCAAAATAGTACCAGAAACCGAGTTTCGTCGAAATCGGCTCACAAACAAAAAATTTTTTATTTTTTATCATTGCTTTGTTATTTTCTTGTCAAAATAGTACCAAAAACCTAGTTTCATCGAAATCGGCCCACAAACAAAGAAGATGGCCGCCATCTTGGATTTTTAATTTTTTAAAGGGTTAACATTGCTTTGTTATTTTCTTGTCAAAATAGTATCAAAAATCGAATTTCATCGAAATCGGCCCACAAACAAAAAAGCTGGCCGCCATCATGGATTTTTTATTTTTTTAACATTGCGTTGCTGTTTTCTTGTCAAAATACTACTAAAAACCGAGTTTCATGGAAATCAGCCCACAAACAAAGAAGATGGCCGCCATCTTGGATTTTTATTTTTTTTAACATTGCATTGTTATTTTCTTGTCAAAATAGTACCAAAAACCGAGTTTCATCGAAATCGGTCCGCAAACCAAAAAGTTGGCCGCCATCTTGAATTTTTTACATTTTTAACATTGCGTTGCTGTTTTTTTGTCAAAATAGTACCAGAAACCGAGTTTCGTCGAAATCGGCTCACAAACAAAATAGGTGGCCTCCATCTTGGATTTTAATTTATTTTTATCATTGCTTTGTTATTTTCTTGTCAAAATAATATCAAAAATCGAATTTCATCGAAATCGGCCCACAAACAAAAAAGCTGGCTGCCATCTTGGATTTTTTAGCATTGTTTTTTTAAAATCTTGTCAAAATAATACCAAAAACCGAGTTTCATCGAAATCTGCCTACAAACAAAAAAGATAGCCGCCATCTTGGAACAAAATTTTCATTATTATTTCCTAATTGAATACTAATTTAATATTTATTTAATACTTAGTTAGCCCTAAATTAGTAATGATTTACAATTAAAACTATGATCATCATACATATAATTTCCTTTCCTCGCATTTATGATGAAAGAAGAAAAAAAAAAAGAGAAAACACTTGAAAAACTTTTTCTTTTCCTTATTTTAAGAGCACAAAAAGAAGGAAAAGAGACTAATTTGAAAAAAATATTCTTACCTTCTAGAAAAAATTACAATCAATAATTTAAAGAATAAAACAAGAATTTTGAAGTGTATATAATAATAATAATAATAATAAAATCATTTATTTGTCTCAAATCAATATCAATACATGCAATGATTAAATATTTAGCTTAATAATTCGACAAAAAGGTTTACGACTCAGTGACCGCAGGCGGGAAACCCACAGCCTCTGGTATTCTGCCAAAACCTGAACAATATTGTGTCCCCCAACAGAAAGACACTACTCATAATAATATTTTAGGACATCAAGTCTTATCTTATATCTTATTTTTCCTATATATTTTTGAAATTCAAAAAGGCAAATCACAGCGTGCCAACCCTTACACTTTTAGTCGTTGCGTTAACTGCGTCTAGACGAACGGCAGCTTTTGCGCCAACACAAAGGGCGATGTCCGACTGTAAGAAGAATACTCTTTCGGCTGTGGTATTTGTCAGGCTCAGCTCAATACAGGCTCAAAATAACTATTTTAATGTTAAAACACTATTTACTCACATTTGCCAATAAGAAGTTATGAACGCGACTGTACAAACAATTTTTCTGCATAATAAGACTCATTGAGGAAGGTCATCAATATGTATGAACGCATTGCTTTTTTGTGGTCTATCGAATTTGGTCGATTAATCGGAATACTGAGAGTTGTTTTGGATTTTAATTGATATTTCCTTTAATACGAAGAATTTAAAGCTGAAATTTTCAGAGCATGTACTTCAGTAACCGCACAAATTATTCATTGGGCCAGGATCTAAATTATCTCAGATATTTTTATCCTGCTGACCGTCAAAGTCATGACATGGTCAGTCTAACCTTCATGTCGGTATTATTCAAAAACGCGTGAATGTGCTGTTTTCAAAATTTTTATGGCAATGAGAAATAATAATAAGAATAGAACACCGTTTTTGGTTTCTTTATTTATGTGGTAGTTTATTAAGCACTAGAATTTTTTTTCTGTTTTCAGAAAATGTCTGATTACTTCAAAATCTGTGAATATTTTTGAAATGTTTTCTACCGCACAAATTAGGAGCTACATATATGTGATTACTTTAAGATCGCACATTTAGTAGTTTCCGAGATCTGGGATCTGGCAAAACGTTACGCCAGCAGGAAATCAAATATCTCCAAAACTATAAGGCCGACAAATTTTATATTTGGCGCACATTTCCTGCTAGTATCAAGCTACCCGCACATATATCTTCCGATCATTAGTTTAGATTCTTCCTGCTGGAGTACCGTTACCCCAGCAGAAATCGTTTTTCCCGTTTTATTCCAAAAGTATAAGGCCCACAATTTTTTTATTTGGCGCACATTTACACCGAATTGCACACAAATTATTCATCAAACTCGCTTCCCTCTAGGAGCATCTTCTCTGCTGGCGTAACGGACTCTATCTGAGAAATGGTGCGTCGGAGCCTAAAACTCTAGTCCAGAACCAAAGAAAATATACACTAACGTAAAAAGAAGCGACACTTGAGCATGGGTGCTGTAAAATTGCTCGCGGCTATGTGTGAGTGCGCCGGGCGAGCGCGGGGGTGCCGCGACGCCATCGGGGCGAGGAATCTCCGCGGAGGCACGCTCTGTCAGGCTTGCTTAGTTCGCTCGTAAGTCGCACCGCGCAATAATAGTACAAACATTACAGGCAAGTACGACAAACTAAAGTGATAATATGTGTCACACGTATAATAGTATATTGTACGTACATTGAGGGGTGATGTGGTGATTGCACTTTCTTCCGAGTGACACATAGTGCTTTATACTACAGTAAAATTAAATAAATAAGTACTTAAAATGTTATTGAAAATTAAATAGCTACAGTCAGTGGCACGAATCATGAATATTTTTCGACGGAGTGGGGATAAGTTCGCGCATGTGCTCTTGAGAGCGACCAATAGCGCGCGCCCCTCTCCCGCCGCCCGCGCCCCTCACCTCAACGCATACCCAAAATACGCATTTCGCGCAATCCCCACCCGATTTCATGATTCGTGCCACTGACTGTACAATAAGGCGTCTTGCCTTTCACCCCGGACACTCCATACAACCACCCCGAACTACATGATCTATTACACAGACACTACACAGAATGACGTTTTTGTACTTTTGTATAGAAAAAATATTAAAAACTCGCACTTGACCGTTTTTTGTGATTTCATTTATTACCTCCAGGGTTTGTTAGGGTGTCGAAAAAAAACTTTATTTAAGGGGCGCTTACGCCGCGGGCGCGAGAGAAAAT
Source organism: Agriphila tristella (assembly GCA_928269145.1). Taxonomy (NCBI): domain Eukaryota; kingdom Metazoa; phylum Arthropoda; class Insecta; order Lepidoptera; family Crambidae; genus Agriphila; species Agriphila tristella. The sequence continues at coordinate 19,028,863 of OV743431.1, read as the reverse complement.
TAGGTATCGAAGCGCTACCCACACAGCGATCGACGCACTTGCGCGGTTCACGCACACATCTACGCTTTAACAGTGGTCCGCTTGCGCTCAAATTTCAATCTAACCAAACCCTGAACATCGTACCTGTAGTACCTAAATTACTTAAAATCTTGTTGTATGGTCTGTGCTTAAAATGCATAATATATTTTTATGGTGATTGAATGAATCTTATTTTTTTCACACATAAAATAGGATTATTCATGATCGTGAACCATCGAAATATTTAGTTCAATCAAGGATACAATAAAACAATAGGTAAATTATATTCATGCCTGTATAATTACATAATACACAATGCGACTCTAGATAAATTTTTACAATTATGTTTTTTTTGCAGCATACAAATTAATAAAGATGAAGATGAATTAATTTCTTCTCAAATAAGAACAAATTAAAATATGTATGATACAAACCTATCGGTAAAGAAATGTTTTAAGATATAGGTATAACAAAATATGAGATTGACTACAATAAAAAAAATAAGAAAACAAATTGACATTATTGTTCGATTTCGACCTAATAGTCCAAACAATAAAGTAGTTGTAGAGTGCGTGAGCGGGAACACGTAGAGTACCAGTATTGTTGCTTGGTCTGTGGCGCAGGGCTTGGAAACTGGTAATTTTTTTAAACCGGTTTGACGAAATTATAGATGTTTTTGAAAAAGGTTCTGTTCCTCTAACCGGTTTTTAAACCGGTTTGGAAAAATATGGGTATTTTTCATTAACCGGTTTTATTTTTCGGCCAGGACAACGAAATTAAGTTAGTGAAATCTGCGCCGTGGTCTCGAACCTACCGATTTTTGGTATTTCTACCGAGCCACTCCTATCGTAATACCAAAATGTAAGGGTCAATTCAAGCTGGGCGTGAAGTGAAGCGAAGCGCGCGCATTGGTACTATTTTGACAAAAAAACGGGTAGGCAATGTCAAAAATACCTATTAAAAATTCCAAGATGGCGGCCAACTTATTTGTTTTTGGGCCGATATCGATGAAACTCGGTTTTTGGTACTGTTTCGAAAATAAAACAGCAACGCAAGAATAAATATTAAAAAAAAAATCCAAGATGGCGGCCAACTTTTTTGTTTTTGGGCCGATTTCGATGAAACTCGGTTTTTGGTACTATTTCGAAAATAAAACAGCAACGCAAGAATAAAAATTAAAAACAAATTCAAGATGGCGGCCAACTTTTTTATTCATGGGCCGATTTCAATGAATCTCGGTTTTTGGTACTATTTCGACAATAAAACAGCAACGCAATAATAAAAATATAAAAAATCCAAGATGGCGGCCAACTTTTTGGTTTTTGGGCCGATTTCAATGAAACTCGGTTTTTAGTACTATTTTGAAAATAAAACAGCAACGCAAGAATAAAAATTAAAAACAAATCCAAGATGGCGGCCAACTTTTTTGTTTTTAGGCCGATTTCGGTTAAACTCGGTTTATGGTACTAATTCGAAAATAAAACAGCAACGCAAGAATAAAAATTGAAAAAAATCAAAGATGGCGGCCAACTTTTTTGTTTTTGGGCCGATTTCGATGAAACTCGGTTTTTGTTACTATTTCGAAAATAAAACAGCAACGCAAGAATAAAAATTGAAAAGAATCCAAGATGGCGGCCAACTTTTTTGTTCTTGGGCCGATTTCGATGAAACTCGGTTTTTGGTACTATTTCGAAAATAAAACAGCAACGCAAGAATAAAAATTGAATTCAAGATGGCGGCCAACTTTTTTATTCTTGGGCCGATTTCAATGAATCTCGGGTTTTGGTACTATTTCGACAATAAAACACCAACGCAATAATAAAAATATAAAAAATCCAAGATGGCGGCCAACTTTTTGGTTTTTGGGCCGATTTCAATGAAACTCGGTTTTTAGTACTATTTCGAAAATAAAACAGCAACGCAAGAATAAAAATTGAAAAAAATCAAAGATGGCGGCCAACTTTTTTGTTTTTGGGCCGATTTCGATGAAACTCGGTTTTTGTTACTATTTCGAAAATAAAACAGCAACGCAAGAATAAAAATTGAAAAAAATCCAAGATGGCGGCCAACTTTTTTGTTCTTGGGCCGATTTCGATGAAACTCGGTTTTTGGTACTATTTCGAAAATAAAACAGCAACGCAAGAATAAAAATTGAAAAAAATTCAAGATGGCGGCCAACTTTTTTATTCTTGGGCCGATTTCAATGAATCTCGGTTTTTGGTACTATTTCGACAATAAAACACCAACGCAATAATAAAAATATAAAAAATCCAAGATGGCGGCCAACTTTTTGGTTTTTGGGCCGATTTCAATGAAACTCGGTTTTTAGTACTATTTCGAAAATAAAACAGCAACGTAAGAATAAAAATTGAAAAAAATCCAAGATGGCGGCCAACTTTTTTGTTCTTGGGCCGATTTCGATGAAACTCGGTTTTTGGTACTATTTCGAAAATAAAACAGCAACGCAAGAATAAAAATTGAAAAAAATCCAAGATGGTGGTCAACTTTTTTGTTCTTGGGCTGATTTCGATGAAACTCGGTTTTTGGTACTATTTCGAAAATAAAACAGCAACGCAAGAATAAAAATTGAAAAAAATCCAAGATGGCGGCCAACTTTTTTGGTTTTGGGCCGATTTCGATGAAACTCGGTTTTTGGTACTATTTCGACAAGAAAATAGCAACGCAATAATAAATTTATATAAAATCCAAGATGGCGGCCAACTTTTTTGTTTTTGGGCCGATTTCAATGAAACTCGGTTTTTAGTACTATTTCGACAAGAAAGCAACGCAATAAGTAATAAAAATATAAAAAATATAAAAAAATCCACGATGGCGGCCAACATTGCTGTTTTTGGGCTGATTTCAATAAAACTCTGATTTTGGTACAGTCAGCGCCAAATTGATATAAGCGTCTAGAGTACTCAAAATGATCTGCGCAGTTAAAATCATCATATTGTTGTAAGCACAAAAGCTATCCCATATAGCCATTTCTGGTCGCAGATTTTATATAGTTGTAACAAGTCTCAGCAGTTTCGTAACTGTTACGATACATTGCGACTATTTGCGACTGTGTGTGGGATTTGTTTAAAGGTGTTGTAACTGTTCAGTAACCACTTAGTAACAATGTGACTAAAAATATTTTATAAACCCCGTGTTGTGATTGTGTCGACATTGTTACAGAACTTTTTTTGTCCACACATTGTAGAAACTTCGCGTTTAGTTTGTAACTTGTGTGTAAATTTTGGAACAAGGTGTTGTAACAGGGTGGTAACGTGCGTCGTAAAGTTACGTAAATGTTCTGGAACATTTTGAGACCAACTTATAGAAATTATCATCACTGAATCCAGTCATTCTCAAATATATCGACACAGATTTGCTGACTCATAGAGAAAGTTGTTTGAAAAATTATTCAAATTTTGAATACAGTTTTTCTAACTTGATTTCTTCTGCCGGAAAACTTATACCAGTAACTTTTACTACGCATTTTAGTTTATTTCAGCTTGCTCCTGGTATACATTCCTTTTTAATTTTAATACTTCTAGGTCACTGATAGCTTCAGGCCAATTAACTACCTTAAACCCATTGAACTGGGACTATAGATATAAATTGTCCTTCTTTTTCTCCTAAGTAGTCAAAACGATGCTAAATGGCATATTGTCTGATTTCGAAATAACTTTGAGAAACACTGATAGCAAGAAACCATTTTGAAAATCTAGTATCTTTGCGACTACTTTACAAAACAATACGTAACAGTGTCGCAACAGTGTCGTAACTTTGTGACCAGTAGTGTAATTTTTTTTAACCTAATTATATAAAATTTTCTGATATTATTTAACTATTTTATGGTTTATTCTTGCAAAAATAACGTCTTTTCAGTATTACATTCGTTATTCTATCAAAAAAGAAGCTCTTATACTTACATTATTTAAAATTATTTCATTAAAACAATGATAACATTTTGCTGGAATATGGTTAAATTACGGTAATAAGGTGGCGCGTTGTTGAATTTAAGTCTATTCTACGATATTACACGATAAATTTCTTTTCCCATTAAGATTTGTACATGTAATCCATAATAAATCACTTAAAACTAAAATTGTTCTTATGCAATGGATGTCATCTATAATGGCGTTCATAATTTTTATTTTAAGACTTCATTAATATGTCAATGTCGAACGACTTTGAAAAATAATTGAATGATGAGTGAGTATTGATTGAATGATCCGTGCGATAACCGGTTGCAATCTGGTATCTATGTTACTACACGGCGACGTAACTGAGAAACCAAATGTTACTGTGTCGACTCTTCCCCATTTTCAGTCGTCATATTGGATTTAGAATATTTTATTTCATATTTATTTGAGCAGTCTAAGTGTTCAAAATATTAAACAAAGCTGTCAAAACTATCCGTCAAAAATTTAATAATGCATATGCACAGATAACTTTGACAGCTTTGTTTGCTAAGATAATTTTGAACACTCTGACTTCTCATATGAATATAAAATAATGAGTAGTAAGATATTTTGAACACCTTGTGTGCTTACAACAATATGATGATTCTAACTGCGTAGATCAAATAGATTTTTTGTTTTCAGATAATTTTTACTACTCTAGACGCTCATATCAATTTGACGCTGACTGTACTTTAATACTACCCAAGCTTAATTTCTCCCATAAAGGACAAGAATAACGCAATGTAAACAAAGACAAAAGGTCAAGATGACTGCGAACTAAGTTGACTTTGATTTTGGGTTGATTTTGATGTAACTCGGTTGTAAAAAAAGAAAAACAATTGAAGAATTTGGCCGCATCCTGAAATTTTAAGTTTTCTGAGTTTTCTTGTCAAAATAGTAAAAAAACCAAGTTTCATCAATATCAGCTAAATACATACATATCGAATAAAAACAAAGAAGTTGGCTGCCATCTTGGATTTTTTTATTATTGCGTTGCTGTTTTCTTGTCGAAATAGTACCAAAATCCGAGTTTCATCGAAATCGGCCCAAGAACAAAAAAGTTGGCCGCCATCTTGGATTTTTTATATTTTTATTATTGCGTTGCTGTTTTATTTTCGAATTAGTACCATAAACCGAGTTTAACCGAAATCGGCCCAAAACCAAAAAAGTTGGCCGCCATTTTGGATGTTTTCAATTTTTATTCTTGCGTTGCTGTTTTATTTTCGAAATAGTACCAAAAACCGAGTTTCATCAAAATCGGCCAGAAACCAAAAAAGTTGGCCGCCATCTTGAATTTTTTTCAATTTTTATTCTTGCATTGTTGTTTTATTTTCGAAATAGTACCAAAAACCGAGTTTCATCAAAATCGGCCCAAAAACAAAAAAGTTGGCCGCCATCTTGGATTTTTTTCAATTTTTATTCTTGCGTTGCTGTTTTATTTTCAAAATAGTACCAAAAACCGAGTTTCATCGAAATCGGCCCAAAAACAAAAAAGTTGGCCGCCATGTTGGATTTTTTTTCAATTTTTATTCTTGCGTTGCTGTTTTCTTGTCGAAATAATACCAAAATCCGAGTTTCATCGAAATCAGCCCAAGAACAAAAAAGTTGGCTGCCATCTTGGATTTTTTATATTTTTATTATTGCATTGCTGTTTTATTTTCGAAATAGTACCAAAAACCAAGTTTCATCGAAATCGGCCCAAAACCAAAAAAGTTGGCCGCCATCTTGGATTTTTTTCAATTTTTATTCTTGCGTTGCTGTTTTATTTTCGAAATAGTACCAAAAACCGAGTTTCATCGAAATCGGCCCAAGATCAAAAAAGTTGGCCGCCATCTTGGATTTTTTCAATTTTTATTCTTGCGTTGCTGTTTTATTTTCGAAATAGTACCAAAAACCGAGTTTCATCGAAATCGGCCCAAAAACAAAAAAGTTGGCCGCCATCTTGGATTTTTTTCAATTTCTATTCTTGCGTTGCTGTTTTATTTTCGAAATAGTACGTTAAACCGAGTTTCATCGAAATCGGCCCAAAACCAAAAAAGTTGGCCGCCATCTTGGATTTTTTCAATTTTTATTCTTGCGTTGCTGTTTTATTTTCGAAATATTACCAAAAACCGAGTTTCATCGAAATCGGCCCAAAACCAAAAAAGTTGGCCGCCATCTTGAATTTTTTTCAATTTTTATTCTTGCGTTGCTGTTTTATTTTCGAAATAGTACCATAAACCGAGTTTAACTGAAATCGGCCCAAAAACAAAAAAGTTGGCCGCCATCTTGGATTTTTTATATTTTTATTATTGCGTTGCTGTTTTATTTTCGAAATAGTACCAAAAACCGAGTTTCATCGAAATCGGCCCAAGAACAAAAAAGTTGGGCGCAATCTTAGATTTTTTTCAATTTTTATTCTTGCGTTGCTGTTTTATTTTCGAAATAGTACCAAAAACCGAGTTTCATCGAAATCGGCCCAAGAACAAAAAAGTTGGGCGCCATCTTGGATTTTTTTCAATTTTTATTCTCTCGTTGCTGTTTTATTTTCGAAATAGTACCAAAAACCGAGTTTCATCGAAATCGGCCCAAGAACAAAAAAGTTAGCCGCCATCTTGGATTTTTTTTAATTTTTATTCTTGCGTTGATGTTTTATTTTCGAAATAGTACCAAAAACCGAGTTTCATCAAAATCGGCCCAAAAACAAAAAAGTTGGCCGCCATCTTGGATTTTTTTCAAGTTTTATTCTTGCGCTGCTGTTTTATTTTCGAAATAGTACCAAAAACCGAGTTTCATCGAAATCGGCCCAAAACCAAAAAAGTTGGCCGCCATCTTGGAATTTTTTCAATTTTTATTCTTGCGTTGCTTTTTTATTTTCGAAATAGTACCAAAAACCGAGTTTCATCGAAATCGGCCCAAGAACAAAAAAGTTGGCCGCCATCTTGGATTTTTCCAATTTTTATTCTTGCGTTGCTGTTTTTTTGTCGAAATAGTACTAAAAACCGAGCGAAATCGGCCCAAGAACAAAAAAGTTGGCCGCCATCTTGGATTTTTTTAAATTTTTATTCTTGCGTTGCTGTTTTATTTTCGAAATAGTACCAAAAACCAAGTTTCATCGAAATCGGCCCAAAAACAAAAAAGTTGGCCGCCATCTTGGTTTTTTTTCAATTTTTATTCTTGCGTTGCTGTTTTATTTTCGAAATAGTACGTTAAACCGAGTTTCATCGAAATCGGCCCAAAACCAAAAAAGTTGGCCGCCATCTTGGATTTTTTCAATTTTTATTCTTGCGTTGCTGTTTTATTTTCGAAATATTACCAAAAACCGAGTTTCAACGAAATCGGCCCAAAACCAAAAAAGTTGGCCGCCATCTTGGATTTTTTTCAATTTTTATTCTTGCGTTGCTGTCTTATTTTCGAAATAGTACCAAAAACCGAGTTTCATCGAAATTGGCCCAAGAACAAAAAAGTTGGCCGCCATCTTGGATTTTTTTCAATTTTTATTCTTGCGTTGCTGTTTTATTTTCGAATTAGTACCATAAACCGAGTTTAACCGAAATCGGCCCAAAAACAAAAAAGTTGGCCGCCATCTTGGATTTTTTAAATTTTTATTATTGCGTTGCTGTTTTATTTTCGAAATAGTACCAAAAACCAAGTTTCATCGAAATCGGCCCAAGAACAAAAAAGTTGGCCGCCATGTTGGATTTTTTTTCAATTTTTATTCTTGCGTTGCTGTTTTCTTGTCGAAATAATACCAAAATCCGAGTTTCATCGAAATCAGCCCAAGAACAAAAAAGTTGGCTGCCATCTTGGATTTTTTATATTTTTATTATTGCATTGCTGTTTTATTTTCGAAATAGTACCAAAAACCAAGTTTCATCGAAATCGGCCCAAAACCAAAAAAGTTGGCCGCCATCTTGGATTTTTTTCAATTTTTATTCTTGCGTTGCTGTTTTATTTTCGAAATAGTACCAAAAACCGAGTTTCATCGAAATCGGCCCAAGATCAAAAAAGTTGGCCGCCATCTTGGATTTTTTCAATTTTTATTCTTGCGTTGCTGTTTTATTTTCGAAATAGTACCAAAAACCGAGTTTCATCGAAATCGGCCCAAAAACAAAAAAGTTGGCCGCCATCTTGGATTTTTTTCAATTTCTATTCTTGCGTTGCTGTTTTATTTTCGAAATAGTACGTTAAACCGAGTTTCATCGAAATCGGCCCAAAACCAAAAAAGTTGGCCGCCATCTTGGATTTTTTCAATTTTTATTCTTGCGTTGCTGTTTTATTTTCGAAATATTACCAAAAACCGAGTTTCATCGAAATCGGCCCAAAACCAAAAAAGTTGGCCGCCATCTTGAATTTTTTTTCAATTTTTATTCTTGCGTTGCTGTTTTATTTTCGAATTAGTACCATAAACCGAGTTTAACTGAAATCGGCCCAAAAACAAAAAAGTTGGCCGCCATCTTGGATTTTTTATATTTTTATTATTGCGTTGCTGTTTTATTTTCGAAATAGTACCAAAAACCGAGTTTCATCGAAATCGGCCCAAGAACAAAAAAGTTGGGCGCAATCTTGGATTTTTTTCAATTTTTATTCTTGCGTTGCTGTTTTATTTTCGAAATAGTACCAAAAACCGAGTTTCATCGAAATCGGCCCAAGAACAAAAAAGTTGGGCGCCATCTTGGATTTTTTTCAATTTTTATTCTCTCGTTGCTGTTTTATTTTCGAAATAGTACCAAAAACCGAGTTTCATCGAAATCGGCCCAAGAACAAAAAAGTTGGCCGCCATCTTGGATTTTTTTTAATTTTTATTCTTGCGTTGATGTTTTATTTTCGAAATAGTACCAAAAACCGAGTTTCATCAAAATCGGCCCAAAAACAAAAAAGTTGGCCGCCATCTTGGATTTTTTTCAAGTTTTATTCTTGCGCTGCTGTTTTATTTTCGAAATAGTACCAAAAACCGAGTTTCATCGAAATCGGCCCAAAACCAAAAAAGTTGGCCGCCATCTTGGATTTTTTTCAATTTTTATTCTTGCGTTGCTTTTTTATTTTCGAAATAGTACCAAAAACCGAGTTTCATCGAAATCGGCCCAAGAACAAAAAAGTTGGCCGCCATCTTGGATTTTTCCAATTTTTATTCTTGCGTTGCTGTTTTTTTGTCGAAATATTACTAAAAACCGAGCGAAATCGGCCCAAGAACAAAAAAGTTGGCCGCCATCTTGGATTTTTTTAAATTTTTATTCTTGCGTTGCTGTTTTATTTTCGAAATAGTACCAAAAACCAAGTTTCATCGAAATCGGCCCAAAAACAAAAAAGTTGGCCGCCATCTTGGTTTTTTTTCAATTTTTATTCTTGCGTTGCTGTTTTATTTTCGAAATAGTACGTTAAACCGAGTTTCATCGAAATCGGCCCAAAACCAAAAAAGTTGGCCGCCATCTTGGATTTTTTCAATTTTTATTCTTGCGTTGCTGTTTTATTTTCGAAATATTACCAAAAACCGAGTTTCATCGAAATCGGCCCAAAACCAAAAACGTTGGCCGCCATCTTGGATTTTTTTCAATTTTTATTCTTGCGTTGCTGTCTTATTTTCGAAATAGTACCAAAAACCGAGTTTCATCGAAATTGGCCCAAGAACAAAAAAGTTGGCCGCCATCTTGGATTTTTTTCAATTTTTATTCTTGCGTTGCTGTTTTATTTTCGAATTAGTACCATAAACCGAGTTTAACCGAAATCGGCCCAAAAACAAAAAGTTGGCCGCCATCTTGGATTTTTTATATTTTTATTATTGCGTTGCTGTTTTATTTTCGAAATAGTACCAAAAACCAAGTTTCATCGAAATCGGCCCAAGAACAAAAAAGTTGGCCGCCATGTTGGATTTTTTTTCAATTTTTATTCTTGCGTTGCTGTTTTCTTGTCGAAATAATACCAAAATCCGAGTTTCATCGAAATCAGCCCAAGAACAAAAAAGTTGGCTGCCATCTTGGATTTTTTATATTTTTATTATTGCATTGCTGTTTTATTTTCGAAATAGTACCAAAAACCAAGTTTCATCGAAATCGGCCCAAAACCAAAAAAGTTGGCCGCCATCTTGGATTTTTTTCAATTTTTATTCTTGCGTTGCTGTTTTATTTTCGAAATAGTACCAAAAACCGAGTTTCATCGAAATCGGCCCAAGATCAAAAAAGTTGGCCGCCATCTTGGATTTTTTCAATTTTTATTCTTGCGTTGCTGTTTTATTTTCGAAATAGTACCAAAAACCGAGTTTCATCGAAATCGGCCCAAAAACAAAAAAGTTGGCCGCCATCTTGGATTTTTTTCAATTTCTATTCTTGCGTTGCTGTTTTATTTTCGAAATAGTACGTTAAACCGAGTTTCATCGAAATCGGCCCAAAACCAAAAAAGTTGGCCGCCATCTTGGATTTTTTCAATTTTTATTCTTGCGTTGCTGTTTTATTTTCGAAATATTACCAAAAACCGAGTTTCATCGAAATCGGCCCAAAACCAAAAAAGTTGGCCGCCATCTTGAATTTTTTTCAATTTTTATTCTTGCGTTGCTGTTTTATTTTCGAATTAGTACCATAAACCGAGTTTAACTGAAATCGGCCCAAAAACAAAAAAGTTGGCCGCCATCTTGGATTTTTTATATTTTTATTATTGCGTTGCTGTTTTATTTTCGAAATAGTACCAAAAACCGAGTTTCATCGAAATCGGCCCAAGAACAAAAAAGTTGGGCGCAATCTTAGATTTTTTTCAATTTTTATTCTTGCGTTGCTGTTTTATTTTCGAAATAGTACCAAAAACCGAGTTTCATCGAAATCGGCCCAAGAACAAAAAAGTTGGGCGCCATCTTGGATTTTTTTCAATTTTTATTCTCTCGTTGCTGTTTTATTTTCGAAATAGTACCAAAAACCGAGTTTCATCGAAATCGGCCCAAGAACAAAAAAGTTAGCCGCCATCTTGGATTTTTTTTAATTTTTATTCTTGCGTTGATGTTTTATTTTCGAAATAGTACCAAAAACCGAGTTTCATCAAAATCGGCCCAAAAACAAAAAAGTTGGCCGCCATCTTGGATTTTTTTCAAGTTTTATTCTTGCGCTGCTGTTTTATTTTCGAAATAGTACCAAAAACCGAGTTTCATCGAAATCGGCCCAAAACCAAAAAAGTTGGCCGCCATCTTGGAATTTTTTCAATTTTTATTCTTGCGTTGCTTTTTTATTTTCGAAATAGTACCAAAAACCAAGTTTCATCGAAATCGGCCCAAGAACAAAAAAGTTGGCCGCCATCTTGGATTTTTCCAATTTTTATTCTTGCGTTGCTGTTTTTTTGTCGAAATAGTACTAAAAACCGAGCGAAATCGGCCCAAGAACAAAAAAGTTGGCCGCCATCTTGGATTTTTTTAAATTTTTATTCTTGCGTTGCTGTTTTATTTTCGAAATAGTACCAAAAACCAAGTTTCATCGAAATCGGCCCAAAAACAAAAAAGTTGGCCGCCATCTTGGTTTTTTTTCAATTTTTATTCTTGCGTTGCTGTTTTATTTTCGAAATAGTACGTTAAACCGAGTTTCATCGAAATCGGCCCAAAACCAAAAAAGTTGGCCGCCATCTTGGATTTTTTCAATTTTTATTCTTGCGTTGCTGTTTTATTTTCGAAATATTACCAAAAACCGAGTTTCAACGAAATCGGCCCAAAACCAAAAAAGTTGGCCGCCATCTTGGATTTTTTTCAATTTTTATTCTTGCGTTGCTGTCTTATTTTCGAAATAGTACCAAAAACCGAGTTTCATCGAAATTGGCCCAAGAACAAAAAAGTTGGCCGCCATCTTGGATTTTTTTCAATTTTTATTCTTGCGTTGCTGTTTTATTTTCGAATTAGTACCATAAACCGAGTTTAACCGAAATCGGCCCAAAAACAAAAAAGTTGGCCGCCATCTTGGATTTTTTATATTTTTATTATTGCGTTGCTGTTTTATTTTCGAAATAGTACCAAAAACCAAGTTTCATCGAAATCGGCCCAAGAACAAAAAAGTTGGCCGCCATGTTGGATTTTTTTTCAATTTTTATTCTTGCGTTGCTGTTTTCTTGTCGAAATAATACCAAAATCCGAGTTTCATCGAAATCAGCCCAAGAACAAAAAAGTTGGCTGCCATCTTGGATTTTTTATATTTTTATTATTGCATTGCTGTTTTATTTTCGAAATAGTACCAAAAACCAAGTTTCATCGAAATCGGCCCAAAACCAAAAAAGTTGGCCGCCATCTTGGATTTTTTTCAATTTTTATTCTTGCGTTGCTGTTTTATTTTCGAAATAGTACCAAAAACCGAGTTTCATCGAAATCGGCCCAAGATCAAAAAAGTTGGCCGCCATCTTGGATTTTTTCAATTTTTATTCTTGCGTTGCTGTTTTATTTTCGAAATAGTACCAAAAACCGAGTTTCATCGAAATCGGCCCAAAAACAAAAAAGTTGGCCGCCATCTTGGATTTTTTTCAATTTTTATTCTTGCGTTGCTGTTTTATTTTCGAAATAGTACGTTAAACCGAGTTTCATCGAAATCGGCCCAAAACCAAAAAAGTTGGCCGCCATCTTGGATTTTTTCAATTTTTATTCTTGCGTTGCTGTTTTATTTTCGAAATATTACCAAAAACCGAGTTTCAACGAAATCGGCCCAAAACCAAAAAAGTTGGCCGCCATCTTGGATTTTTTTCAATTTTTATTCTTGCGTTGCTGTCTTATTTTCGAAATAGTACCAAAAACCGAGTTTCATCGAAATTGGCCCAAGAACAAAAAAGTTGGCCGCCATCTTGGATTTTTTTCAATTTTTATTCTTGCGTTGCTGTTTTATTTTCGAATTAGTACCATAAACCGAGTTTAACCGAAATCGGCCCAAAAACAAAAAAGTTGGCCGCCATCTTGGATTTTTTATATTTTTATTATTGCGTTGCTGTTTTATTTTCGAAATAGTACCAAAAACCAAGTTTCATCGAAATCGGCCCAAGAACAAAAAAGTTGGCCGCCATGTTGGATTTTTTTTCAATTTTTATTCTTGCGTTGCTGTTTTCTTGTCGAAATAATACCAAAATCCGAGTTTCATCGAAATCAGCCCAAGAACAAAAAAGTTGGCTGCCATCTTGGATTTTTTATATTTTTATTATTGCATTGCTGTTTTATTTTCGAAATAGTACCAAAAACCAAGTTTCATCGAAATCGGCCCAAAACCAAAAAAGTTGGCCGCCATCTTGGATTTTTTTCAATTTTTATTCTTGCGTTGCTGTTTTATTTTCGAAATAGTACCAAAAACCGAGTTTCATCGAAATCGGCCCAAGATCAAAAAAGTTGGCCGCCATCTTGGATTTTTTCAATTTTTATTCTTGCGTTGCTGTTTTATTTTCGAAATAGTACCAAAAACCAAGTTTCATCGAAATCGGCCCAAGAACAAAAAAGTTGGCCGCCATGTTGGATTTTTTTTCAATTTTTATTCTTGCGTTGCTGTTTTCTTGTCGAAATAATACCAAAATCCGAGTTTCATCGAAATCAGCCCAAGAACAAAAAAGTTGGCTGCCATCTTGGATTTTTTATATTTTTATTATTGCATTGCTGTTTTATTTTCGAAATAGTACCAAAAACCAAGTTTCATCGAAATCGGCCCAAAACCAAAAAAGTTGGCCGCCATCTTGGATTTTTTTCAATTTTTATTCTTGCGTTGCTGTTTTATTTTCGAAATAGTACCAAAAACCGAGTTTCATCGAAATCGGCCCAAGATCAAAAAAGTTGGCCGCCATCTTGGATTTTTTCAATTTTTATTCTTGCGTTGCTGTTTTATTTTCGAAATAGTACCAAAAACCGAGTTTCATCGAAATCGGCCCAAAAACAAAAAAGTTGGCCGCCATCTTGGATTTTTTTCAATTTTTATTCTTGCGTTGCTGTTTTATTTTCGAATTAGTACCATAAACCGAGTTTAACCGAAATCGGCCCAAAAACAAAAAAGTTGGCCGCCATCTTGGATTTTTTATATTTTTATTATTGCGTTGCTGTTTTATTTTCGAAATAGTACCAAAAACCAAGTTTCATCGAAATCGGCCCCAGAACAAAAAAGTTGGCCGCCATGTTGGATTTTTTTTCAATTTTTATTCTTGCGTTGCTGTTTTCTTGTCGAAATAGTACCAAAATCCGAGTTTCATCGAAATCGGCCCAAGAACAAAAAAGTTGGCTGCCATCTTGGATTTTTTATATTTTTATTATTGCGTTGCTGTTTTATTTTCGAATTAGTACCATAAACCGAGTTTAACCGAAATCGGCCCAAAACCAAAAAAGTTGGCCGCCATTTTGGATTTTTTAAATTTTTATTCTTGCGTTGCTGTTTTATTTTTGAAATACCAATGAATTCTGTGGAAATAGTACCAAAACCCGAGTTTCATCGAAATCGGCCCAAGAACAAAAAAGTTGGCCGCCATCTTGGATTTTTTTAATTTTTATTCTTGCGTTGCTGTTTTTTTGTCGAAATAGTACTAAAAACCTAGTTTCAACGAAATCGGCCTAAAAACAAAAAAGTTGGTCGCCATCTTGGATTTTTTACAATATTATTGCGTTGCTGTTTTACTGTCTAAATAGTAACAAAAACCGGCCAAGTGCGAGTCGGACTCGCGCACGAAGGGTTCCGTACCAAATAACGGCAGAAAATCACGATCGTTGTATGGGAGCCTCCCTAAAATATTTATTTTATTCTGTTTTTAGTATTTGTTGTTATAGCGGTAACAGAAATACAACATCTGTGAAAATTTTAACTGTCTACCTGTTGTCGTTATTAATATTGAGCAAAAAACGGCAAAAAAAATCACGTTTGTTGTATGGGAGCCCCCCTTAAATATCTATTTTATTATATTTTTAGTATATTTGTTGTTATAGCGGCAACAGAAAATACATCATTAGTGAAAATTTCAACTGTCTAGCTATCACGGTTCATGAGATACAGCCTGGTGACAGACAGACAGACAGACGGACAGCGGAGTCTTAGTAATAGGGTCCCGTTTTTACCCTTTGGGTACGTACGGAACCCTAAAAAACCGAGTTTCATCGAAATCGGCCCAAAAACAAAAAGTTGGACGAATCAAATGAACCCAAACTCGATGGGGTAGCATGGTTTTATCATAGACTTCCTGTGGCCTTCTTCCGGTTCCATCAGCTGGCCATGGAAATGGAAACTACTTCCCGACAGAGTACTCGTCAAGACGAATCAAACGAGTCTAAACTCGATGGCATACCATGTTTTTATCATACAATTCCTGTGTTCTTTTTCCGGCTTCATCATCAGGCCCTGGATTGGACCCAGTCAAGTAATAATTAATAATTCAAATAATAAAAGATATCGTGAAGTTATTCATAATAATAAGTTACACAGTAAATTCGAAGCATAATCTATAACTTTCATCCTTGCCACTATACAATTTTGATCAAGCAAATTGTGAATCGAAACACTGTGCACGAGATTTGTATATGGATACGCTTGAACACGCGGGTGCGGTCGTGGCTCAAAGCGACGTGCTCCTACTCTGACGATCTGGCTGGCACTGAGCCACAAAGTACTTTTTTATAATAGGAAATAGAGACCAATCTTCGAACATTTTTATGGAAGTATCTCACTAGCGCCATCTGTCGATTGAAGTATGAAACTTTATGTTCGTATCTTTCGTATAAGAAAATTTTATTTTATTAATCTTATGGGTGACTTATTTATTCTTTATTTATAGCAAAATATGAATGAAAAAAGGATAATTCAAAAAAAAAAACACAAAAACATTTTGCACTCATATAGGATTGAACTCAGATCTCCACAGTAGTAGTGTCAAGTATACAGTGATTTGGTATCCATTACGCTAACTTGTCATTATTTCTAATGTCGAATTTTATCATTATATTGATTCGCACCATAACCATACTAATATCTCACCGTCTCAACGTTGATGTGGCGCCATCTATTCAATTACTAAATGAACTATCTTATAAGTAAAGAGCCCCCTAGAGATAGAATTACGCAACTTTCACAATAATAAGCTTCCAGGTTGACAGTACTAAGATTACGGCCCCTGCACTGAGCAGTGGGTCGACACTTTATCAACTTCATACAAAAAATATTATATGGAATTATGAACGTACTTTGTGCCAACATTAAAATACGAAACAATCCTACCAATGAAAAAAGGTAGTTAATCGTTTTGTCTTATTGTACCAGGCTACCAGCCATGACTCGGTAATTTAGCCGCATTATACGTCAAGTTATGTTGTGGTCATGTTGGCCAGCATGTGACGCGCCGCCAAAAATTAAATTTTTGCAGAAGTTTTAGTAAAATTAATTTACGCATTTTAATAAAACAAAATTGTAATAAAAACGTGTTAAAAAGACATAATGGGTGGCAAATCTTTGCAAGAGTGTGAAATTTGTGGTGTCCGAAGAGTGAGAGGGTCGAGTAAGGACATAATTTTGACTAGAATTCCCGCTTGATCCGAGCAGGTAATTTTATTAACTTTTTCTAAGTTTTAAGTTAATTTGAGTAAAAAATATTGTTAATAATAGTAGTAATATCGGTAAATATATAGGTTTTAAGTGACATTTCAACGAAATTAGCGATAAATCACGTTATTATTACATTGTCATAGTGCTGTGGTAAAGTTATCGATATTATTTTATTTTAGATGTTGATTATGGGTTGAATACAGTACCTAGTATTTATGACTATCTAGTGGGTAGTTAATAATGTTATATAATTTTTGTTGCAGCCTCCAGCAAAGGACTGAAATTCAGGCCAAACTAAATGCAGTTTTAACAGCGAGTCATTCTTGTCACAATAGAAAAAAAATGAACTTGCTGCTGAATAAATTACTTGATTCTTACTTTTCTTTTATTTAAGAAAGTAAGCGATATTCCATTCACGCCATGTCATCAAGACAGAAATTCCAGGTTTTTATTAGACAAATATGTACCTACCTATACATATCATTTAATGTCGACAGTTATTACGAGTATAATATTATTATGGATTTTGCTGTCGTGTTGTGTTGGGATTTATCGACTGCTTTTATTTCCAAAATATGAAATACTAGCTTTTGCCCGCGACTTCGTCCGCGTGGATATTCGAGAAAATCCTATGGGAACTTTAAACCAGGATAAATAGTATTCAATGTTTTAATTTCATCAAAATCTAATCAGCCGTTTTAACGTGATTAGGCGGCACCAAGCGCGCTGACCCGCTTTTTCCTCTCATAAAATTTCATTCCCTATTTTGACACCTACAGACTTTCATACACACTTTCATCCGCTATTTTAACTCTTTCCACCATTATTTCGTAATAAAAGGTAGCCGTGTCATTTCTCAAGCTTTACTCTATCTCTGTGGCAAATTTCATTAAAATCGGTTTAGTATTTTAGGCGTGATAGCTTAACAGACAGACAGACAGACAAAATTACTTTCGCATTTATAATATTATTATGGATTAAGTATAGATTTTGTATTTTAGATTTTGAATTTCGCATTTATAATATTATTATGGATTAAGTATAGATTTTGTATTTTAGATTTTGAATTTTGTTCTGTCAATTTAACTCGTGGAAGTCGATTGAATAACATAATCTCGTAGTGTAAAAGTATGTAAGTAGGTACCTTATAAATACGATAGTGGCATAACTTCTTTAGTCTCTCTATACTGTGGTACAATCAAACTTTCATCCCCTATTTCAACCCATCCAACACTTATTTCGCAATAAAAGGTATGCCTATGTCCTATCTCGAGCTCCACTCTACCTCTGTACCAAATTTCATCCAAATCGGTTCAGTAGTTTCGGCGTGAAGGCGTAACAGACAGACAGACAGACAGAGTTACTTTCGCATTTATAATATTAGTATGGATTTTGTATTATTGATTTTGAATTTCGTTCTGTCAATTTTACTCATGGTAGTCGATTAAAAAAACATAATCTCGTAGTGTAAAAGTATGTAAATGGGTACCTAATAAAAACGATAGTGGCATAACTTCTGAAGTCTCTCTTATCTGTAGTACAATCAAACTTTCATACCCTATTTTAACCCTTCCAACCCTTATTTCGCAATAAAAGGTAGCCTATGTCCCATCTCGAACTCCACTCTACCTCTGTACCAAATTTCATCCAAATCGGTTCAGTAGTTTCGGCGTGAAGGCGTAACAGACAGACGGACAGACAGACAGAGTTACTTTCGCATTTATAATATTAGTATGGATTTTGTATTATTGATTATGAATTTCGTTCTGTCAATTTTACTCATGGTAGTCGATTAAACAACATAATCGCGTAGTGTAAAAGTATGTAAATGGGTACCAAACAAATGCGATAGTGGCATAACTTCTAAAATCTCTCTATTCTGTGGTACAATCAAACTTTCATCCCCTATTTCAACCCCTCCAACCCTTATTTCGCAATAAAAGGTAGCCTATGTCCTATCTCGAGCTCTACTCTACCTCTGTACCAAATTTCATCCAAATCGGTTCAGTAGTTTCGGCGTGAAGGCGTAACAGACAGACAGACAGACAGAGTTACTTTCGCATTTATAATATTAGTATGGATTAGTATGGATTTTGTATTATTGATTTTGAATTTCGTTCTGTCAAATTTACTCATGGTAGTCGATTAAACAACATAATCTCGTAGTGTAAAAGTATGTAAGTAAATGGGTACCAAACAAATACGATAGTGGCATTACTTCTGAAGTCTCTCTATTCCGTGGTACAATCAAACTTTCATCCCCTATTTCAACCCTTCCAACCCTTATTTCGCAATAAAAGGTAGCCTATGTCCTATCTCGAGCTCTACTCTACCTCTGTACCAAATTTCATCCAAATCGGTTCAGTAGTTTCGGCGTGAAGGCGTAACAGACAGACAGACAGACAGAGTTACTTTCGCATTTATAATATTAGTATGGATTATGAGGTTCATGAGTATAGACGCCCCAGGAAGCATTTTTATCGATATCGATATCATTTCAAGTTGGTAAGGTACTTCACTATTCTTTTGACATTTCCTCTGCTTATGTTGGTAGTACGATTCTATTTATTAGGTTGGTAGAAACTACGTTCATAATTGTGAAGTGCCTACTCTTAAAACGTAGTGATTACTTGCTCAGTGGCACTGAGCTCCGGAGCGCGTGAGCGCGGCTAATATAATTGCAACGCAGCGCTATACAAATTTGTATGGGGATTTCGGCCGAAAAAATAGAGAAGTTTAACCATTATTTTATACAAAATAAAAGTATATCTAAGGGAAAAAAATCATTGTAGGTACTGCACAGTACCTTAAAGTGTATTTTGATTTAAAATTCAATGCGTTTCCGCTATTATTTACGCCAAAGATATGGCCCGCGACAAGCGCTTTTTAGGCGTTTTTAGTGATTTTCTGTTTTTTTTTTACAATCATCTGTAAGTTTTATAGACAATTTAATGTTTGTTGCAACTAGAGAAACTCTTTAGCTTGTCGTATGATTTTTTTGGTGACTACAAGTTTATGTTTTCTATATAAAAAAATGGCCCGCGCATACCCTGTTTTCCTATTACGGCCCCTTAACGACGCACCATTTCCCAGATATTTAAATTTTTGTATTTTTTATTAAATTAAGTTAAATACTATGGTGGAGTATGGATTTTCATAAAACTTTTCTTTAAGCTTTTTAGTATGAGAATAAAGAAGGAATTATAAAACTAATTAAGATAATTAAACTAAAATTAAACTAAATAATTCTAAAATAACAACTGAATGAATACCAATATATACAAGCGGTAAACCGTAAAAAGCGTTTAATTTCTAATGAACTGAACGCGCGGAAATTTTAGAAGTGTGTAAGTAATTGCAGAAGTTGATTATTATAATAAAAATAACAATTCGGGCAAACGAAAAATAAACCTTGATATTGATACAACTGCAAATCAGCTAATAGCCAACCCTATCACAAGTCGTGACGCACGTGACGTAGCCGCCGCCAGACTGGCGGCGTCAAGCTCACATAGGGAGTGACGCGCCCTTGAGCGCAGCCAAGAAGCTTATACCTCCCTCCAAAATTTTTCTATGTCTATGGACGCGCCTGTGCCAGAACGTCCTTGACAATAGATAGGTCCTTAACTTATTTTTGATTGTCATAAACCTACCAATATTTCAATCACTGTACAGTCTCTATTTGATTTTGAGGAGTTCCCTCGTGTATCTTTAAAATTCAAAATCCAATACCAATGAAATTAATATGGTATCATCTTTAAGGTGTCTTCTTTCAAACAAAAAAAGAATCAACTAAATCGGTTCATAAACAAAAAAGTAATGGTTGAAAATCCGTTTGAATTCATATAAAATGGTAACGAAAACGACAGTATTTTCAAGATTACTCGAAAACTACTGAACCGATTTCAAAAAATGGGACCAACTTGGGTAGAAACCTCATGTTATAACGTTTGAATCATTTCAATCGGTTCAGCCGTCTTCGAGTAATCGGTGTACATACATCGTAAAAAAAAAATATACGCGACGAATAGATATCGTCCTCCTTTTAAAATTTTTGAAGTCGGTTAAAAACTGATAAATGTCGAGATTTTTCGAGCACTACGAAGTTAGCACAGGTCTCTCAGGGTTGCAAATTTGGAATTACACTACTGGTATCTATCCTAACAACATCCCAAAAACGCAGAACCTTGCAATTTTTTTTCATCCTAGAATGTTTAAGATGACTGGGGTAATTGTGTTTATGGAAATGACATGAATTTACCACTACCGGACTACCACAGTTGAAAAATAATTGCCATGCTAAATGGGAACTCTACACTTAAATACCAAATGAAATATGTAGGTACCTACTTACCTACCTTAATTAAGCGAGTCAGAAAAAGTGGTTGAGACATTTTATTCTTTTAGAATTGAAAAACAAAGTTTTATCTTAACATTTATTTTCTGAAAGACTTACAAAAATACTTATACTTATAGTAGGTTAGGTAGGTACTATATATACCTACTTAACATAGAAAGTCTTGCATTTAATGGCTGTCTTAAAACGAGTTAAAACTTAGACTATAATATAGGTAACCGCCACAGCTTACACTTTTAATGGCTAAGGTAAAGGGCCATTACTTTGTGATAGTACATTATTTCGTGAGTTTTGTTTCTGGCGCGAAAAATAAGGGGGGCTTAACGTAGGTGAGGGCAGGCTTCACCAAGGTAATCAACAGATTTGTTGGGTGGACCCAAATGATTTAGGGGGGGGCTTGAGCCCCTTAGCCCCCCCCCCCCCCCTGGATCCGCTAGTGTATCTATATATTATTTACTTATATTATACATCAGTAAAAAATCCCTATCATTTAAACTGTCGAAAAAATCAAATACCAAAATTTTAGCGACTAAACTGAGAGCAATGGGACGTTTGAAACTCTGCGCCAGCCACAGACAGTTGTGCGGAGTGTAATTCCTTATCACCACCGTAAGGTTAGCGCTCGTACTTCTTAAGCTCATAGAAAGGCAAAGGTAAGTCTTTTTGAATAAAATTTTCAACAGTGCTCTTTTGCGTTCCTAAACAATTGATTTGACTAAGAAAAAAGTTATATGCATGCATATAATTCCTTTAAAATTGCAATAAATTGACTCACGAAATAGCGGTCATGTTATTTTTCGTGTGTCCCCTAATTCGTGACACTACCGAATCAGGGATATTATAGAGACATTTTTCTTGCTTGTTTATTTATATTAATTAAGATAATTCAAATGTAAATTAAAAAACAAATAATGGATTTAATTAAGTTTCTTAGGAGCTAAATTCGGTATATGTTTTGTTCACTAGAATTATTATAAATTCGAGTTTGAAGGTGACCTAAATTGACGATTTTAAATTAAATTCGCATAAGTAGGTACTACCAGCATAACTTTGGTTGTTATTAAATTGATTGTATTTATTTTTGAAAGTATATTTTTATTAAATTATAATATTAATTTTATTATTAAACATCCAAAATTTCAAACAAAACAGATACTATTGAATTTGTTTTAATTTTAATTTTGTAAGTAATAAAAGCTTTATTTATTGCCCTCAGACCTTTTTTATTTTAAATATTCTTCGTATTGTTTTTTATTATGAAGCCCTTCAAGTATTTATGTTTTATTATTGATAAATTATCACAATTCAATGTAAAAATCTTTATCCCGAAACAGGGGACATGAGCTCACGAACTTAGAAGCAGAGCCAAATTTTTTATCACGAATCAGGGTTCAATCAAGAGGTCTACAAATAAATGTAAAAATAAATTCAAGCTAAAACTACATAATGTTTGCATTTAATCACTGTCATAATACCAATATTCATGACGCAAAAGATTTCAAACTGATATCATGTTAAGTTAAATTTATAAAAAATCTCAAAGTCGTAAGAGCCTTAACATGCCGAAGTATGGGACATTTACCTTATGTCATAAAACGAGTTATACCTTAGAATATAGGTAACTGCCACAGCACAGCATAAACGTGCGTCACCGTGTCTCGATTCAGTCTATGAGACGTATGCCAATCTAATAAATTCGTCATCGATAAAAAGAAAAAAGTATAAGTAATGATTCCAAAATATGTAAATGCAATGTAACTTTTTTAAGGGTCAGAATATCTTATCTCTTAAATACTACGCTTGCGCTTAAAAGGCTTTTAGCATCTCTGTCTCGGCTGTCGGCAGGTCGACCACCCGCTGGGCATCGGCACGCCCGTGTCGGAGGAAGACAGATTCATGAGCACCGCAAACGCCTCCGATTGCGTCAGCAACGGGGACTTCGCCGGTCCTTCTGCGAACTCCTTCGGCGTCATTGCCAGAAAACGAATCTTCTCTATAGCTCTTCGGATTGGGACACTCTTTGCATCTGTAAAAGTACTATGCGATTAGGTAATCCACGATTACTCCGACCAGCGAACTAAAATCTATGGAATAAGCATTCTGCTCAAAAAATGGCACCACACGAAAAGTACAACTAAAGGTCAAACCGCACTACAGCGGAGCGGCGCTGCGCGGCGCGGCACTGCAGCGGAGCGGCGCGGCTTCTCCTAAACGCACTTTCGCGGCAGCGGAGCGGTGAGGCGCGGCGTAATAACAAGTGTTATTGCAGTCGGGGGACCTCTTTGATCAAAAATTGTTCCACAAAACGGTCCCCCGACTGCAATGACACTTGTTTTGAACTTTTTAGTTTTGGCAGGGCAGTCGTGTTTCAATATTTTTTTATTTATTTATGACTAGCGGCCGCCCGCGGTTTCACCCGCGTGGTTCCCGTTCCCGTGGGAATATCGGGATAAAAAGTATTCTATGTGTTAATCTAGGCTATCTACTATCTGTGTGCCAAATTTCAACTAAATCCGTTTAATAGTTTTTGCGTGATTGAGGAACAAACATCCAAACCCACAAACTTTCACATTTATAATATTATAAGTAGGATATTAAATAGGATACTTAAAACGAAAAAATAAGATACGTTTTTTCTGCATCTTTTTACTGCCGTCTTTGCATCTTTTACACCATTTGACTATAAATGACGTCATTTCTAATAAACTCTCTCTTTCTATCTTTTCTCTACAATACCAACTGCAATTTATTGAAAAGAACACTAACGTCAGTCACCGGGCGCGTGGCTGGCCCGACTAAAGCTGAGCGGGTTGTACTTTTCCGGCCCCGTGGTGCCATTTTTTAAGCAATATTTGTTTGCAATTACACTTGCATAGATTTTAGTTCGCTGACTCTGACACTGTTTTAGAAAAAACGGTTCGCACAATAAATAATAATATACGAAAACAAGATTTTTTAAACTTATCAATGGATGTAAGTAATAGTTGTTCTATCTCACGAAGACCGTTTTGCTTGGATGTGTTAGGCGTGCACATTGTTTTAGTGTGCGTCTGCCTGTACGCTCAAGAGAGCGTACAGGATATATATACAGGATATATATTTATAAGAATAAAGCACACTAAAATAATGTGCATGCTGCCATGTGCACAGCACGCCTAACAATATTCATAGCAAAACGGTCTTCGTGAGATAGTAACATGTTAAGTTTCAGACCTTCACCTCGCTTGCCGTCATCACCAGTAGGCCCTGGGGTGGGCTTATCAGGTTCAACAACATTGCAAAGCTCATCTGCGATTGTATCTTCATCCTCCAAGTCGTCATCGCCAACACCATTGATTTCCTAAACATTAAAAAGTGGTATAAAATTAATAAGTAGCATTTTAAAATAAGGGCACAGAATGCAAAATAGTACAAGTAGGTACAAGTGTAAAGGGTAAAATACAGTCATGATAATAAAATATAGTAAAGTGTAAAGGGTAAAATACAGTCATGATAATAAAATATAGTAAAGTGTAAAGGGTAAAATACAGTCATGATAATAAAATATAGTAAAGTGTAAAGGGTAAAATACAGTCATGATAATAAAATATAGTAAAGTGTAAAGGGTAAAATACAGTCATGATAATAAAATATAGTAATGATAAATCGCACATGATATTCAACATTGTATTAACTCAAAAAACGTAGTTTCGAGATATAGCGTTTCAAAGATTAAAAAAATCATAGTTCCTGACTGTGAGGTATTTATGGCCTGATTTTTATATCGTTAAAAAGCTACATTCTTCCATTTTGTATACTTCAAAAATAAAGTCTTTGTGACTAATATATAATAATATACAAGCTACTTTCTTGAACCACCTAGACTGCAAAGAGTATTAACTAAAAACAGGAGTAAAAATAAACGAGCAAAACAGTAATAACTCAAATTAACAATTAATTTTATATAAAAGTTGACAGGCAAAACAGTATCAAGTCACAGTTAATACGCTCACATTTATAAATAATTTTCTGATTTGGCGTGTTAACTCGAGATTTGACACAAAGGACCATGCCCATGGGTCTATAGAAGTTCCGGCCCACGGTACATCGTGGTGTACACAGACGAATTGTGTATTAAATGAAAGCATGGCATGTCAAAAACTCAATAAACTGAATGTTGGTTAAGAAAATAAGTCGCCTTTTTTAGATAAAACGACTTTTTTTCGTCAGTATGGGCACAATTTATTTCAACAATTTTCATATCAAAGGCATTTGTTTTATCGTTTTAGTCACTCGAAGTCAATTTTAACTAAATGTAATGTTGTTTACTTTGAATAAACTAACCAGAGCTGCTTCCAGAATCCAATGCATGCGAGATTCAAGTGGGCATTTCCATTCCAGATTATCGTTATATAAAATAGCGGGGCCTAACTCCAAAGTTCGGGATAGGGTCGGAGACTCGGAGTCCATTAGCGTAAAATGGGTCAAAAAGTAAAGGATGCACGAGAAATACACACTCATTGCAAAACACTTCCAATACAAAACAAAACACAAACAAACGACAATCAAACGTTGTGACGTCGCGCCGTCGTCGTACTGTCACCATTGTCAAACTGACAGTAGATCAGCCGAGAACGTAGTGCTGCCATTGTTCTATCGGAATCGATTACTAAATCGATTTTAATCTTGTTCAATACTGTTATAATCTAAAAAATATTTTATCATTTCACTGGTTTTAATAAAAACTATATTTTTTGAAGTTATACCTACTCAGTCAAACAAGAATTACCGTTACAAATAATGTTAGTAATTAATAATATATTTTGTTGGTATCGATTTTTATATCGCATCGATTGTTTACGAGATTTTTTCGTACCTCGAGCAACGTCACTCGCATAAAAATCTTTGAATTGTTATTAAAATGGTTTTGGTGATGGCGACTTTATTACACAATAATTCCAATCGCATTATTCATAATAAATTGAATAATGATTTTTAAATTTTATGGAAAGTTTGTACACGGTATTTTAAAGTTGGGCCGTAGATGGGCGTAAGCCTTTATGTTTCGGTAACCTCGGTAACAGGCAAGACCGTCTTAAAATGCAATCCAAACGACTTAGAGCTATGACTGTTTTACCAGATTGTAGAGAAAAAAATGCTGATTCCGAATATATAAATAACTCAAAATTCAATTTTTTGAGTTAATACTATGTTGAATATCATGTGCGAAATCATGGTGTTGTTACCTTTGCTACAGTAGCTGGTGTGTTCTCATTTTCCTTAGGCAGCCCATAGTTTGAAGGAGTCATGTTGCTCTCTAAAAACTTTTCTTTCTGTGCTTTTGCATATCTTTCAACTGCTAAAAACAGGTCCAGTTCACTATTTATATTCAAATGCTCTATTGACAATATTGTTAGTACTGTGTTTAATTCAACTTCTTCAAAATCGCCCTCTTTTAATACTTCTGTAGTGCTGGAACTGATGGTCTAAAAAATATTGCAAAAATATTCACTAACTTGTCACTTTACTGGAAATCAATATCCATATCGATTATAAGCTAGAAAAAATTAGACTCGCGATGATCTGTTGGCAAGTCGATTTTTTGTACCTAGGCCAGGCCTTCATCACTCGCTCAAGGTCGCGCGATAAGCACCTACCGCTAGCTGTTCCGCCGGCGGGACAAGTGAACAAAAGGGCCGCCACACGCCCGCCGCCGCCGTACGAGCGTAGTTACTGCCTGCGTAGGTATTGTCTCTTTATAATAGTAACAATGTCGAGTCGACATTACTGTGCCGTAAACGGAAGTCAAAATCAAAAAACCAATAAACAATTTGTCGTTTTTCAAATTATGATATTTAGGCAACCCTAACATTGCGTCATTGCATTAGAAAAAGTAAGAGCACGCGATAGAAAGAGAGGCAACTACTAGGTGAATATAAACTGTACTGTAGGCCATTGCGCGACCTGAATTGCACTTTATTGTGCCGGAGCAAAAGTCGCTATTTATTTAAATTACTATGCGGCGTGCTGCTTCTGTACTTGTACTATTAGTTATTAGGTACAAAAAATCGACTTGCCAACATTAATACATAATTATACTTACCTACCTAGGCTAGGCAAGTATAATTAATTATGTATTAATGTTATTATACGTTACAAAAAAACCCCAATAAAACCGAATATGGTACATACGGACCATCAAACTGAATGAAATCGCGAAAAAAAGAGCTGTTTCAGACAAAAAATAATGAAGTTTTTCTATCTTTTCGCGATTTTAGGGTTGGTCCCGCACCCTGATTATCTAAAAAGAAACTAGCGACCGGTTTCATTTGACATACATTGCCACTTTTCTCTGGTATGTTTTTTTTTAACCCAAAAAGAAGTAGCAATGGATCACGATCATCTGTGAACTGCAACCAGTCGCTAGTTGGTTTTTAATTACGGTCATTCCTGCGGGCTGATCATCTAATTAGAAACCGCCTAGCGACCGGTCGCAGTTCACAGATGAACGTAATACATTGCTACTTTTCTTTGGGGTAAAAAAAACATACCAAAGAAAAGTAGCAATGTATGTCAAATGCAACCGGTCGCTAAATAGTTTCTTTTTAGATAATCAGGGTGCCGGTCGCCACCACCAGTTTCGCCACCAGTGGTGACCACTGGGATTTTGCTTATAAAAAAATCCCGATCGCCCCTACTAATTTTATTTATAAAATTTGAGCGTTGTATAAGACTTTGATACAAATGTTTGATTTGATACAAAAAAGTGGCCACATTTAGCAATATGACATTCATAACTTATTTCTTATATTTGAGGCCATGAAAAAATATTTAAATATTGCACTTTACTCTTCTATTTGCGCAAAATAACTAAAACTTTTATTCTAAGCCCTTGATAAAACGTAAATGATTTATTTCCATTGGTGGCGCCACTGAGCTTGACGTACCACCTACATCATATAACTTCTCTATACACGATAATTAATAAAATCAACATTTTGACCAGTCAGACATGGGCGTCTTTCTTTAAAAATGCAATAAAAATGTAGTATTAATCGTTAGGACGGTTATGTACCTACCTCTATACATTCGTCAATAAGATCATCATCTTCAAAGATCAATGCAAACTCATACGCTCTACATGCATTATATTTGTCCACCACAGATACCAGATATTCAGAGCACTTTTGCACTAGATCCGGCAGCATGTACTTCTTGGCTCCATAATAGAGATCACACGCCAACTCGAAAGTATTTAATTTAACATCATTCGTGTATATGAACCTGAAAAACGTAATTATAATTATTATGCCCGATTCGCCATATCAATGAAGTCACAGATCTAGATTGAACTGGACGCGTTCATCATAGAGAATGTATGAAAGAATAATTATAACGGTGGCGGTGTACCTACCTACCATCCGCCATCGCCAAGCATGCAACCCGAAACCCTGCGCGGCTCTATAAACTTGGCACTTGTTTAAAAAAAAACTACCTCAAAGAAGCGATTTGCAATTCAATTTCATATTATATCTTAAGAAAATGAACCTTACTCACAGGCCGCTTGGCTTAGCTTTTACCCAGCATCCGGCCGTGATGTTCTTTGAAAGGCGGCCACTGGGCACAGGGAGGCCGGAATTAGGAACAGGGAGGCCGGACACCGGGCAAATCATACTTTATTGGAAAATAATTTATAATGACAAAACTAATCTAAAATTGCAAAAAAAAATTAAGGCAATCCTCAACGAAATATCGAACCACATAAAAATATTTGGGGCCATTACTATTAAGATAATTATAATATTAGAAAAACTATCAAAGTCAACAACTGCCTTAAAACTAGGCAATTCACCCTATCACGGTGGCGGTACTGTGGCGGAACTGTGACTTCACTGAATCAGGCTTTATTTATTATTTTATACATTATCTATGATCGCGTCCACACCTGTCCTGTCAGTGTCAGTGACGACGCCACTAGTGACTCGCACTCGGAAGCTCAGTTGGTAAAGTCCATTCGCTAAGATAATGTCGGTACACCCGCAAGCACTGTGTTCAGAGCACGGACGTAGCCATAGCTTTGACAAGGGGGGGGTCCTCAACGCAAAAAAAACAGTGCTCTAACGCCAATTAATCTATCATTTACAAATTTAACATTGCCTGCCAGTGCCGGTTTTAGCACTATCAGTGTCCTCTGCGACATTTCTACGAGGCGCCCCCTATCTGCGATTCCAAGATTTTTAATTTTGCCTGTTAGGTAAACAATGGCCGCGCAGCGCGATTTTTAGTCAGTTTCACCTACTGATCTTGTAATCTTGCTTATTTATAGCAAAAAAAATAACGTCCGTGTAGCGCAATTTTTAATCGGTTTCATCTACTAATCTTGTAATTTTACTTATTACAGTAAAAAACCGCCGCGCAGCGCGATTTTTAGTCAGTTTCATCGACTAATCTTACTTGTTTATAGTAAAAAACAGCTGCGTTGCGCGATTTTTAGTCGGTTAATCCACTAATCTTGCTTGTTTACACTAAAAATGGCCGCGCAGTGCGATTTTTGGTTAGTTTCATTCGTCGCGTCGTCGCTCGTCACCAGGCAACAATACGATTGATAGTCGACCGGTTGTCGGGCGTTTTCAGCGCCATACACACGAGGGCGCCCAGTGCAGACGCACCGCTTGCACCGCCCTAGGGCCGCTCCTGGATTTTACAATGACCAAATCTTAAATGGCACATGGTAGCGAGCGATGAAGTTTCGACGAGATATTGCCAAGTTGTTCTGATCATGTTTTGCCACCATAACGATTTTGTCGCTAATAGGGAATTTACGATTGTAATTGTAGGACTGTATAACGGTAAACTGTAAAGGTGTGCGGCTGGGGATATAAAATCCCCGGAGCCCCGGGCGGTCGCCCCTGCTTGACCTGAAACCCTAAAAGACTTGTGCTAACTTCGTAGTGATCGAAAAACCTCAACTTATTTCAGTTTTTGGGTTGTCCGGACCCCCAAAACCCCCCCTTATATACGTCCGTGGTTCAGAGACTGGAATATCGGTAAAAAACACAACCTTTCACTACGGCATTTCTATGTAAACTGCCAAAATCCAAATTGACTTGCGGGTACGCCGCACGCGATATACTT
The DNA here is from genome assembly GCA_928269145.1 of Agriphila tristella. Lineage (NCBI taxonomy): Eukaryota > Metazoa > Arthropoda > Insecta > Lepidoptera > Crambidae > Agriphila > Agriphila tristella. The sequence goes on along the minus strand of OV743431.1, from coordinate 18,998,942 downwards.
TGTTTATGCGGCGGCATCCTTCGACAAGAAGCGGCACGTGCTAAGGCGGCGCGATAAAAGGGCGACACTATCTAAGCGAATGGACTTTAAGAGCCCGGACGACGTAAGAGCGAAGAAATTGGACTTCCAAAGGTCGCGGGTTCGATTCCCACCCGAGACAATCCTGGTGACGAGTTGATTTTTTTCTAGTATATTATCTAGTTTTGTATAAAAATAGCATTATTAATGCTAAAATCTCAAATTTAAAAATTATACAGCTATATTTCATTTTAATTAATTGTCAAAATATCTAAACAGATATTTCTCAGTTCAGTTGGTAAAAGCATTGGACCGGACTTCCAAAGGTCGCCGGATCGATTCCCGCCTGAGACAATCCTGTTGACGAGTCGATTTTTTCTAGTATATTATTTAGAAATTAAAAATTATGTTGTCGCACCCTAGTCTTTAATTATTCAAGTCTACACAACGCGTCCACTTTAAGCAATCGCCATTTAGAAACTATGGATCTCAATGGATCTCACATTAGTTGACTGTGCACAAAAAAATGCTGTCATTGTGTAGAAAACAAAAGATTTCTTATTTTATAGAAAAATAAAACTTTCGTTAATTCACTGGTGTGTTCATTCACTGGTGCACTTACCCTACTGGTAAAGTAAGTTTTTCCAAAAAAATATGACATGCTATTTATAATACTTATTTATAAAATTTTCACTCACTCCAATAAAGCTTTGAAAGTATTTGGCTGAATGTCCGGTATACGTACGAAGTCACTTGTCTCCGCCATCTTCCCGTAGAACATGGTCTCAAATACAGGAGAGGCAGCACCAAGGACAAGCTTGTGCGCAGAAATCATTACTTGGTGCGGCTCTGCGCCCACCTGTAATAAAACACAAGAGTTCTCTAAAATTAGGGTTACCATCCGTCCGGATTAGTCCAGACTTTTAGACTATTGTCCGGACTTTGACCGGCTCTGTGATTTGTCCGGCTTTTTAAGATTGGGCGGTATACAAAAACAGAAATGTCTGCAGTTAAAAAAATGATTCTTAACTGCAGACATTTCCACAGACAGATCCAGATTCCATATATTTTGATACTTCTCTTTCGAACCGTACTGCTATGTACGTCCACAGACAGATCCAGATTCCATATATTTTGATACTTCTCTTTCGAACCGTACTGCTATGTATGTACATAGCAGTACGGTTCGAAAGGTACGGTAAGAGAAGTATCAAAATATATGGAATCTGGATCTGTCTGTGGAAATGTCCGGACTTTTATTGAAATGTCCGGCTTTTTGTCAGGACTTTCCAAATTTTGCAATGGTAACCCTATCTAAAATACTAGTATCCTCATAATTGTCAAGTCAGATTTTGATGCCTTTGCATGGGTCTAGCTAGATTACAGCATCGAAGGGGAAGGGGAAGGAGACGGAGAAGGGCAAGGGAAAGAAGAAGGAGATGAAGGAGGAGGAGAATGAGAAGGAGATGGAGAAAGAGGAGGAGGAGAATGAGAAGGAAATGGAGAAGGAGAAGAAGGATTAGGAGGAGGAGAATGAGAAGGAGAAGGAGGAGGAGGAGAATGAGATGGAGAAGAAGGAGGAGGAGCAGGAGAATGAGAAGGAGATGGATAGGAAAAGGAGGAGGAGGAGAATAAGAAGAAGGGGAAGAGGAAAGGGAAGGGGAACGGGGGGACGGCGATAGATATATGACGGTTACGGTAAGTAAAAGCGGAAGTGAAAGCGTGAAGTGAAGAGAAAAGTGAAAGTGGTAACGCAACCGCAAACGGCAATGGAAACGTGAGGGGGAACGGGAACGGGATGCTAATATCTCTGGTCTCTGAACCCTGTTCTGAACGGGGACGGGAACGCCTTCTACAGCATTTTAAGAATTCTAAAGATTTTCTAAAATGTCCACGCGAATGAAATCGCGGGCAAAAGCTAGTAATAATAATAAAACTATTTAAAATAAACTTACTTGGAATGTACAGTCAGCCAAGTGGCCCGAGCGCAGTTGTGGGCCTACCCGCGCCTTCCACTGCTTGAATCTATGCTGCCATCCATTTATTACTTCACCCATGGGTACTGCCAATAATAAAAGTAGAACCAGTGTTTTTACACGCTAATGTAATGATAATGAGACTGGGGCCCTATTTTTGAATCACTCGTCTCGTGCATAGTTTTGCGACGAGAATTTTTAGCAACCCTTACCATAATTACAATGCAATTGAAATATAAAATTGAGTTGCAAATTCCATCCGAACAAACATAGGTACTTAACCTATTTTAACACACGTAAGTAATGTACAGTCAGCCAAGTGGCCCGAGCGCAGTTGTGGGCCTACCCGCGCCTTCCACTGCTTGAATCTATGCTGCCATCCATTTATTACTTCACCCATGGGTACTGCCAATAATAAAGTGGAACCAGGGACCCTATTTTTGAATCGCTCGGCTGGCGTCGAGCGCTCGTTTCTACTGATTTTCGTTCGACAGCTCATACATTTGAGTTGAATTGTCGAACGAAAATCAGTAGAAACGAGCGCTCGACGCCAGCCGAGCGATTCAAAAATAGGGCCCCAGTGTTTTTACACGCTAATGTAATGATAATGAGACTGGGGCCCTATTTTTGAATCACTCGTCTCGTGCATAGTATTGCGACGAGAATTTTTAGCAACCCTTACCATAATTACAATGCAATTGAAATATAAAATTGAGTTGCAAATTCCATCCGAACAAACATAGGTACTTAACCTATTTTAACACACGTAAGTAATGTACAGTCAGCCAAGTGGCCCGAGCGCAGTTGTGGGCCTACCCGCGCCTTCCACTGCTTGAATCTATGCTGCCATCCATTTATTACTTCACCCATGGGTACCGCCAATAATAAAGTGGAACCAGGGGCCCTATTTTTGAACCGCTCGGCTGGCGTCGAGCGCTCGTTTCTACTGATTTTCGTTCGACATATGGCTCAAACGTTCGAAATAGAGCCATATGTCGAACGAAAATCAGTAGAAACGAGCGCTCGACGCCAATCGAGCGATTCAAAAATAGGGTCCCAGTGTTTTTACACGCTAATGTAATGATAATGAGACTGGGGCCCTATTTTTGAATCACTCGTCTCGTGCATAGTATTGCGACGAGAATTTTTAGCAACCCTTACCATAATTACAATGCAATTGAAATATAAAATTGAGTTGCAAATTCCATCCGAACAAACATAGGTACTTTATTTTAACACACGTGCTCACATACATTGCAATTTTCAAATAATAATAGGTACTTATATTTCACTTCATATACTTACCCATATCATCCGTGTTCTTCTTAGAGTCCCAAGATGATCTCTTCGCCGTGACATGCACCTCCAGGGTTATTGAGTCGTCCTTTATGTAGCCCTTCTCGAGGTCAAGGATGTCTTTCCATGCCATAAAGTCAGAGAAACCCCAACTGCTATGTTCACTAAGTATATAAACAAAAAGGAATTAATCTCAAATTAATGAATGAACTGTCAAAAGATAATAGATTTTGAAAGTTCTGTGTCGATATAATAAAAACAAAAACAGCTTCTTACTTAAATAACTCAATGTTCAAATCACTAGATGTCTAATGAAGTTGAGAGGAACTATCAAAACAATTTTTTGCACACAACATACAACTTACAAAATTATTTGCTGCGATCGGAGACCAAGTTCATGGTGGCCAGATCTCCCAGAAGCTTCCTATTTCGCAACCCAGACAATATTTGATAACACCAAGCTAACGACTATCTTGCCAACGTGGTCTGGTCCCAATATGAGATAAATTGAAAATGAGCCTCTTGGCCGTCGGTCTATTATGAAAGATGGTTATTATTAGTTTCCTAACATAGCTATAATACTATACTACTATTAGTAATCTGTGATAAGTATACAAATAAAGTAATCAGTAACCAGTATTCAGTTTCAGGCTTTCCATATATTTTTATGCAATTTTACCTGTTTTTTAAACATACCTAACCTAACAATTCTTAGATCCTTTGTTAATCAGATCAGTTAGGTGGGTAAAGCGATCTGGATTTTCTTCATTTACTCCCTTGATGGTCCTCATCAGATCACATCTCGGTCAATCCTTTGCGATTCAAAGGAGAACTAGTGGTGGGCGACTCGGGTCAATTTACCCAGGTAACTCGTGTTACTTTTCCAGCCCGTCAACTCGGGTTGACATTTTCCTAGCCCGGGTTGACTCGCTTGACTCGGTTGACGCGCCAAACGGGCCGCCGCCCGCCCACTTGACGCGAACGCGACTTTCCAACCGAGTCAACCTGGGCTAGCACAATCAACCCGCCAACTCGGTTCGGTGTGTGGCACTGTATTACCGCTCGCACTCGCTTCGCGGCCAGCCCATCGCGCCGCTCCCCCCGCCCGCGACAGCCTTATTAATAATTGTAATACATAGTAGGTAGCTTGCTCGCTCTATTGTTTTTTTTAGTCTTTAAGTGTTTTCTAAGTAATTTAACATGGTAAACAATAAAAAGAGTGTTGTTTTGGAGTTCTTTAGCAACCGAGTTGGATCGGTTCAATAGTTCATCAAATACAGACAAAACGAGTTGAAGCCCGGGTCAGCGTAGATTTCAACTCGGATGACACGAGTTGGAAAAATTGCGACCCGTCGGCGCTCGGTGGCCTATCGCTGACCCGAGTCGAAAGCCCGGGTCTGCATTGATTTCAACTCGGATGACTTGAGTTGAAAAAATTGCGACTCGGCGGCCCATCGCTGACCCGAGTTGTAGCCCGGGTCAGCATTAATTTCAACTCGGGTAACCCGAGTCGAAAAAATTACGACTCGGCCCATCGCTAATCAGTTGGGTGGGTAAAGCGATCTGGTTGATGGCCCTCATCAGATCACATATCGGTCAATCCTTTGCAGAGAACTAAGGCTTCAAAGTTACGTCGTTTGTATGAAAATCAACTGGTGTCCTTAATTATGTGGCCATCACTGTATGATAGATATGGAAAGGACCTATGGAATTTTATACAAACCAGTGCTTTGAACAAGGCTTCTACACAAGTGGACTGGGGTACAAGTACAAAAATCAGGCATCTTTCATGAATCCACCCACTTGAATAGAATTGAATACAAAAATAAGCAGGGAAGAGTTAAAATTAAGTTTGGTTTTCAAAAGATATCTAAGTCATAAATGTGTTGACATTTTGCTCTGTCAGCTAATAACTTTGCCGATCACTGACCTAAATTATGGGAGCTGAGAAAGGGGCTGCTGGTACAGTCAACAATGAAAGTCGCTTAACACTTTAGTACTTTGTCATTGTAACTTTTTTGACAGATGTCTCACATCTCACAGTTTGAAACATCAATCAGAAATGTTGCTTTGACAAAGTGTTAAGCGACTTTAGTTGTTGACCATACTACTCGGCCTAGGGCGGCCAAGACTGTAAATCCGCCACTGGCAGAAGCTCTTACCTATTAAACAAACGTTGAAAATTTCGGGAATAAGGTTTTTTTCCTGGCTTATGGGAGATGAGTCTCAGTTCAACTTTGGCCAAGCAGGACCAAATGGAAGACTCACTCTCCCCATTGCACTGAAGATAGAATCCGAGCGACTTCTGTTGTGGTTGTAACGGCGCCTGTCGCGGCATCACCGGCTTTACGTTTATCTTCCACGGCAGGTAGCGCACGTAAAACGGCGGCGAAAGCACGTAGTCCTTCAGACTCCTGAAGTTCTGTACCGTGAAACGGAACGTAGCCTCCGACCTCGCCTCGTCCTTCTCCATTTCGGTACCGAGACGCGAGCTGCATACGAAAAAGTTCATTAGTGAATAATGATCGGGAAATTGATTATCTAAAAAGAAACTATTTAGCGACCGGTTGCATTTGACATACATTGCCACTTTTCTTTGGTATGTTTTTTTTTAACCCAAAAAGAAGTAGCAATGGATCATGATCATCTGTGAACTGCAACCAGTCGCTAGGTGGTTTTTAATTAGATAATCAGCCCGCAGATCGGAATAGGTACCCGGCAACCAGCAACATTTGCTACTGGCAAGCAGTGTTAGTGTTGGATTCAAAACCCTCAGAATGGAAATTAAAAGTAGTTAGTAGATACTTACTCGTTTTTCTCCTATTTGAATACGTTTCTTCTTTGTTGATAAACAAATCCAGCTAGAATTTTCTTCTTCTTGCGCGCTTTTGCTGCTTTTTTATTTGTTTTTTAAAATTGAATTTACACTCTAACGGAAAAGTAAAATCATAAAAATTTTTGACTTTTCTGTTATTTGAGCAAAAACACCTGGGGGGTTATTACGTAACTTTGTTGCAATCAACTCTGACAGAAATCGCAGTTACATCGCTGCTTTAGTAAGAACCAATGTGACAACTATCTTAACTAAAGCAGCAATGCAACCGCGCTTTCAATCGATTTCAATCGAGAATTGTTAGCAACAGCTTTACGTAATCAAGGTACTGTTTAAAACCAGTGTTGCCATGCCAGCCAGACCACACACAGAGTACTTTTGTATATACCGGAGCCAGACCCGGGGGGTAATCAAAGTTACGTAACTTTGTTGCAATCAACTCTGACAGAAATCGCAGTTACATCGCTGCTTTAGTAAGAACCAATGTGACAACTATCTTAACTAAAGCAGCAATGCAACCGCGCTTTCAATCGATTTCAATCGAGAATTGTTAGCAACAGCTTTACGTAATCAAGGTACCGATCAAAACTCTTGCCCACACAAGTTGTTAAAATTGCCCGTTCTGACACAAAATCGCCCATAATCGTTAAAAAAACATGTAGGGGAAACGGAAACTGTTATATCTTGACACGCTTTGTACCTAGAACAACTTAATTTTTCGAAAGCTCGGCTTGGATTTAAAATACTTGAGCACGAATTTGTATATAGTGAGTTTACTACTTTATTATAAAACATGCAGAGATTCTAATGCACATATTCATTTTCCGCGGAAACACTTATTTTTCGAAAAAAATAAAGATCTAAGTCTAATTTTAAACCAGTGTCGTCATTCTTGACGTTTAATGGTGGCGCACTAGGTTGTAACTGCTAAATTGTTGCGATGGTGAATCAAAGACCGCAGGTCCCGTGATAGGTGCGAGGAGCGTAGCAACGAGCATGTTAGGTGTACATGAACCAAGCGCGCGAGCCGAGCGAGCGAAGCGAGCGTGCGCAGCAGCGGCCGGCGAAGCACCAGAAACGACTTTTTTTACGTGCAAAATTTTGTACGTACGTCCCTTCCCCTCTCCCCACCTCTTTTTAGCCTCCCCTGCAATTTCTAAATATTTTGTTTTGAGGTTATGTTTACACAAAAAAATATTTCTTGAAAACTACGCATCACGGGCAGATGGGGATTGGAGGGAGTTGTTTCCCTTCCCTCCCCCTCTCACCCTCCTTTAATTGCTAAAAAACAACAGCAATTTGGCTGTTATCATTACTTTTTTGTGTATTGATATATATCAATATTTCTGCAAATATGTACTTCCGCGGAGTGGGAGTACCACCAGGGGGAGGTTACCTCCCCCCCTCCCTCAAAACCACCAAATTCGTGCTCAAGTATTCTAAATTTTTTCCGAAAGCTCCCGCCCTTTAGCTATTTAAATGTCTGGGTGACTATGGTTGACCAAATTTTTTGGCAAAAAATGTTAGGGCCCAGTCGATCTAGATGAGTAAAACTGTTTTTACTCATCTAGATGTCCTATGTCATACCAGTCTACTTTTCTATACCTAAAAGACAAATTAGTTTCCTTTACATACATCTTACGATCTAAAATTTTTTTGTACATTTATGTTTAATACTTTCTACTTCAGCTGTAAATGTTTGAGAAAATTTCATGCGTATATTATACAAATTATCCTGCTTACCCATATATTTCATAATTACACTATCTAAACTTCCTTTTTTATTACCTAACCATGTATTTATACAAACCCATATTTTTCTACAATCCCCATCACAATTTTGAATTTATTTTTGTATATGTTTGTTTCTGGCGGTATTCATTAAAACTGAGTTTTATCGAAATCGGCCCACAAATAAAAAAGTTGGCCGCCATCTTGGATTTTTATATTTTTAACATTGCGTTGCTGTTTTCTTGTCAAAATAGAAGCAAAAACCGAGATTCATCAAAATCGGCCCACAAACAAAAAAGTTGGCCGCCATCTTGGATTTTTTATATTTTTAACATTGCGTTGCTGTTTTCTTATCAAAATAGAAGCAAAAACCGAGATTCATCAAAATCGGCCCACAAACAAAAAAGTTGGCCGCCATCTTGGATTTTTTATATTTTTAACATTGCGTTGCTGTTTTCTTGTCAAAATAGAAGCAAAAACCGAGATTCATCGAAATCGGCCCACAAAAAAAAAGTTGGCCGCCATCTTAGATTTTTTATATTTTTAACATTGCGTTGCTGTTTTCTTGTCAAAATAGAAGCAAAAACTGAGATTCATCGAAATCGGCCCAAAAACAAAAGAGTTGGCCGCCATCTTAGATTTTTATATTTTATTAACATCGCGTTGCTGTTTTCTTGTCAAAATAGATATAAAAACGGAGTTTTATCGAAATCGGCCCACAAACAAAAAAGTTGGCCGCCATCTTGGATTTTTATATTTTTTTAACATCGCGTTGCTGTTTTCTTATCAAAATAGAAGCAAAAACCGAGATTCATCGAAATCGGCCCACAAACAAAAAAGTTGGCCGCCATCTTGGATTTTTTATATTTTTAACATTGCGTTGCTGTTTTCTTGTCAAAATAGAAGCAAAAACCGAGATTCATCGAAATCGGCACACAAACAAAAAAGTTGGCCGCCATCTTGGATTTTTTATATTTTTAACATTGCGTTGCTGTTTTCTTGTCAAAATAGAAGCAGAAACCGAGATTCATCGAATGCGGCCCACAAACAAAAAAGTTGGCCGCCATCTTGGATTTTATATATTTCAACATTGCATTGCTGTTTTCTTGTCAAAATAGAAGCAAAAACCGAGATTCATCGAAATCGGCCCACAAACAAAAAAGTTGGCCGCCATCTTGGATTTTTTTATTTTTTTAACATCGCTTTGCTGTTTTCTTGTCAAAATAGATATAAAAGCTGAGTTTCATCGAAATCGGCTCACAAACAAAAAAGTTGGCCGCCATCTTGGATTTTATTTATTTTTAACATTGCGTTGCTGTTTTCTTGTCAAAATAGAAGTAAAAACCGATATTCATCGAAATCGGCCCACAAACAAAAAGATGGCTGCCATCTTGGATTTTTATAATTTTAAAGCCTCGATTACATACGCCAATTTAGCTTCCTAGCTAGGAACCAATTTCGGGTTACCACCCGTATAAATAAGTTCAATTTTAACAGTAAATTTGCACAAATAACGGAAAAGTCAACATTTTTTATGATTTTTTATTTTCTATTCTCATCTACAATCTTTAACAATGTTTACTTTTCCGTTAAAGTGTTAATTCAATTTTAAAATCGATGTTATTGTACAATATTTTATTATATAATACGGGTGGCAACCCGAAATTGGTTCCTAGCTAGGAAGCTAAATCGGCGTATGTAATCGAGGCTTTAACATTGCGTTGCTGTTTTCTTGTCAAACTAACACCAAAAGCCGAGTTTCATCGAAAACGGTCAAATCGACCCATAAACAAAAAGACAACCAAATAACGTAAAATGTACTTTCTTAGAAACGACTACTGGCAACACTAGAAATTGTGGAATTTGCATTCCGGAATTCAGATATCAAGAAAATACTGAAATTCCACATTCCACTAGCCTACACGCACATTATATACCATGGAATTTGATAAATACTGATGGATCACAGTAAATACTTTGTGTGTAGCCGTCGCCTATAAGTTTAATAATTATTAGTTTAAACATATTTATGTTCATGTACATGACTGTTTGTTGTCATTAAATAAATGAAAAAAAAACTCAAGTAGTACTCAGTCATGAGGAAAATTATGGGAAAAATATTATGAATGACAGAGACGGTAGTAGGATTTCTCTGTTGTTGTCACGAGTGAGTATAGTCGAGTCAGTCCGATCTATTCACCATAGCCTAGCCAGTGACTGTCAGCACTGTCAGTGTCTAAATAACAGGTTCGTTACCAAGGTAATGAATGTTCAAGCTAATTTCAACCTAATGGGGAGGAAAAGCGCAATTTTATCCCGATAGGTGGCGTCTGGTCTTGGTACCGGGCCGCCTCAAAGAAAGTGTCAAAACATATGGGAATCTCTTGGAGTATTGCACTTTTTAATTTTATACTGAGAAAATTCCGCATTGTTATGCATGTAACTTGTAAATTATTGGAGTTCATCGATTTCCCAGTAACAAAAAAAATATTGGGCAAAAAAATATCAAAAAAAAGATGCTTTTCCCTCGATTTTCTCCTTTGCTGAGCCTGAGAAACATTATAAATCAAAAGGAATGTTTCATGAATTTGATGAAGCTTCGCCAAAATAAAACAACATTTGAATTATAACAGCTTTGTTCTTTAATATTTCAACCTCAGCAGTTTCTAGCATATTTATAACTTGGATGAATTTGATAGGTATATCAAATATGGAATAAGCCCAATATTGGGGCCAAACAGAGAATTAATAGAATTTTATATGCCAGAGTCATTCAAGAAACTTAGAATAATAAAATAAATATGATAAAACGGTTCGTGTAATTTTGGATGGTACAGAAATTCCAGTACAGAAACCTGAAATTACTATTGCACAGAAGGCATCATCAGGCAACTATAAACACGGAAATTCACACTCAGTTGCTTTGTTAAAATTTAAATCATATGCTTCTAATCTGAAATAAAAAGATTACTTGTAAATCTTACACGAAATTTAAAGAAATGTAATGCTTGTTAGCAATTTTTTGTAAGTTGCTATAAACTTTCTTGCCTGTTGTTTTGGCTTTTCTTTTCCGTAATTCTTCTTTTATATGAGCTAAAGTTAGCATATAATACATTGTTTGTCCGCAAAACCGAAAAAAATACAATCTAAGAAAGTAAAATCACGTAATACACAGTCAAGACAATATAAGCTCAAACTGACAATTGTTCCAAAGAATGAAGCGCCATCTGTAATTCACTTTGCCTTCGCCTCCCCATTGTATTTGAATGACTGTAAGAAAATTACCTTAAGGTGGGTCATGATTCAATTGGGTTGACTGTACCTACCTACTACAAGTCAACAAAAAATTACCAAATGACTGAAATCAACAATTTTGATTTGATTTGATTAATCACAGTGAGGGATGCGTCAGCGTATGCCCTGTGGCATGCGTAACAGCGTTAGTTCCAATGACGCATGCCTCAGCGAAGAAGAAAGTGCAAGACAAAAGCATAAAGTTAATATACAGGTAATATTAACTTTATGGACAAAAGCGCACGAGTGTAATCTCAGGCCTACGTAAGTAGGTACTAATAAACCGAGATTCTCGGTCATTTTGGTCGAGACCGAGACCGAGACATAATTTTTGGCCCAGACTGAGACCGAGATCTCGGTCGGTCCTTACCTAGAATAAAAACGCGGCTGCCTCGATAGCAACCAATTTAGAGTTGCCACCCGTATAAATAAGTAAAATTTTAACAGTAACACAATAACGGAAAAGTCAAAATTTTTATGGTTTTTTAATTTCGATACTCATCTCAAATCTTAAACAATCTTTACCTTTCCGTTAAAGTGTAAATTCATTTTTAAAATCTAACTTATTATACAATTTTATAGTCAAGTACCTACGGGTGGCAGCCCGAAATGCACTGACGTTCACAAGAATCTTATATTCATAGACGTCCATTATACAAGTACGCTGGACTGGCTATTGTCATGAAATGACACCAATTTTTTGTACCGATTTGAAAATCGCCATAATTGGCGCTGAAAGCAGTAGATTCTACTATGGCAGTAGTGAGTGTAGTTGGAACTAATTAGTTCCAGTGTACACTCACTACTGCCATAGTATAGAATCTACTGCTCTCAGCGCCAATATGGCGATTTTCAAATCGGAACAAACGATTGGTGACGTTCGCCTGTCCAGCGTACTTGTATAATAGACTTCAGTGGCGTTATGTAAGAAATCGCCGCTATAACTCCAGCCAACTCATGGAAAGAATGTTTATCAACAAACCGTATTAGGGTTATCATAACTTTGATTTGATAAAAACATCTCAAAAATATTTTAATGACATAATTAGAGCACATAACACTATAAATGTTTAGTAATGCTTGTTTTTGTTACACATACCACTAGATTAATTCACACAACCTCTATTTTCTTGTATTAAAACAAAAAATATTTAAAAACTCGTAATTTCTTTTAATTGATACCCCTATTCATGCATTACGAGCAGGCGGTAATAACATTTCCTGGATTTGTATTATCCTTCCAAATGAAGTCTTATCTAGTGAAATTGATGAATCAAAATGAATCTGTACACATTTTTTTCATGACCAACCCATGTCATGAAAACCAAGTGTACACTTTAATTTTGATTCATCATCATTTTGACCATGGATCATTTTACTGACTGTTAGTCAGTGCTAGTCACACTATAGATCTCTTTTTCATCACACTTAGAAAAGAGTTCTATAGTGTGAGTAGGTAACGGTAAATAAAATGACCCTTGATCACACCGATATTGACATTAAGTGTGACCACTTTCTTGTTTTATTTCGCCGTATTCAGTAGGTACTTATGCATTTAATATGACTGTCTATTTGTTTAAAACGTAGAGATTATTTCCTCTGTGTATTTGTTTTACAATAAGTAATTTGTATTTTATTTAAACTAGTTTGTATCAAAAAAGGTTTTGAATACATGCCTGTCATTGGTTGCTAGGCAACGGTTTGTCATTAAACATTCTTTCCACGAGTTGGCTGGAGTCATAAACTTAATATTCACTGAAATAGACGAACAGAGTTCACTTGGCTGCGAAACCAAAAGTGAGATGAGCCAGTGTTTGTAAATATGTAAACGTGTGCGTGAATTTAGAGATGCACTGAAGTCCATTTTAGGTTGTAGATAGATAACCATAATGTATTATTGCTCTAATAAATAAAACACAAACAAAATTTTGAACAATTTTATTTAAATAATTTCTTAAGGTCTCCTTTGAGGCTCCCTGCTTATTTATTTATGACATTTATCCAGTTTAATTTAATCACTGGATTTACAGAAAACCTGGAAATAATTGTTAAATTAGTACTTAAGTTGGTATAATTTACCATTTGAAAACTGTCGGTTACAAGCAGCTTTAAATAAAATTATCAGTGTTCACAAAGACAAACAAAGTTATATTGGAAATCATCGACATGAGTATCGATATCGATAATTTTTTATCAATATCTACGCTTTATTTTCTCAAGTTCACGGACATAATATCTTTTTATCTAACACATAATGTTTAGAAATCAGCCTTTATTTAGGAAATAGGCGTTTAATAGCATCATATTAGTATATAACTTAGTGTGTTTGGGAATATATTCAACTAAAATATGAATTATGAAAATGGTAATAGTACAATCATATTTACCTGTGAAATGAGTGTTTATTTGGGTTATTGTCGTAAGTAACATTACAATCCAGTACAGAACACGACACCATTATTGATTTATATAGCTTTGAGAGCCAAACCGACCCGATCGCGATCAAAATTACAAAATAATCTTGTTGACGCTTTTCACCAAGGTGATAAACGATGATAAATGAAGTCAAACCAGCACGCGTAGCATGACCAACATCGAGATAAGATTCGACTCACAGAACAATGGCTTGTCTACACCGAAATGTCACTTTTGTCGGGTTGAGATCGAGATACTCATGCTCGCATTTTACAACCGTAGACTCGCATTGTTCTTTATCGTGGCCTAATGTCAAAAGTCGACAAACACGAGCTTTTGTCTTCAACTGACATTAATTTGACAGTTGAGTGGGAGAAATTTGTCTACCACCCTTCGAGTGGTCGAGAAAGATTTGTCGACTTATTTTTTTTTTTCGCAATAAAAATAAATCTAAGTTGTCCGTGTTTATATTTTATTAAGGTAAGAAGAGAAGTTACAGCACAAACGACAAAAACAGCTGTCCGGAAAGAAAAAAAATGAAAAATTGTATTTAAGTAATTCTTTTTTATTATAAAATTAATAAAAAAAGAAATATAATAAATATTTACTAGTAGTAAATAACGAATAAGTATTTTTTATTCTTAAATTTTTTCATAATTTTTATAAATTAAAATAATACAATAAATAATTTATTGTAAAAAGGTACCTACCTATTCAATAATATTGTTTCCTAATATTACACTTTTTTCCCTTCAGTATTTTTTTTACTTTTATTTTACTTAATTTTAATTTATTTACTTAAAAACGTAAATTAAAATTATTTTCATACATTGATTTCAATATTTATTACTAAATTAACAAGTGCGTTAGTCTGTGTCATCTTTTCAAAAATCTCTCAATAAAAGGAAGGCAAACGAACTATATCCGTACGGCTATATTTAACTCGGTTTTAAGAGTTTTGCGTCGTGAAACGTATAGAAAGGAACGCCCTTTAAGAGAAATGATGGAAATAATTATAAATATTTACTAGTGGCAACATTATTCTTCTCGAGCTCGAGAGAGCTTTGTCTACGGAAGTGAAAGCTTTTGTGAGTGTCTCTTTATTTTAGAACTTATTAAAAAATAAGTATCATGTTTAAACTAAATCATTTCGAATCATTTCAGATAATTTCGACGTTTATTGGTGTTGAAATAAAAATATTATATTTTAAAACTCATATTTGTATTAAAAGACATAAAAAGGTTGTTAAATTCTGAGAGCGAGTCCCACCACTGTGCTCAGCAATCTAGAGGGTCGAGACGACAAGTCTTCGTAGACAAGAGTCCCGTTTGCTTATGCTACGCGTGCTGGTTCAGCTGTCAGTTTGTTTTTACTCTTTTTCGCACATCGCATAAGCCGTAAGAATCGGTTTCTCACTCGCACCTTTGTCCGTCTGCATAGCGAAAAATTTTCTAAGTCTATGGGCTGGAGTATAGGTGTTTTTGTGGCAAATGCAGTGCTGCCAGATTAGAAAAATGAAAACGCGGATTTTCAACAAAAAAGGGATCGTACATACGGGCGATTTATTCACCGCGCGTTTTTATTATCGCCCTATTTTGACGGTGTTCACGCGAGCGTTGTTCTCAACGCCCGATTTTCCCAGACCGTGAGTCCATTACGCTGGCAGGAAAGTAGCTTCTTGTACTGTGAGCCCCTAACTATCTATATTACTTCTATATATTCGTATACCTATGTTAACCTTGTAACACTGTTTTTTCACCTATACTTACGGTATCAAACATTTGATTTTAAAGTACTTTTTATAGCGAAATTCTCGTTATAGTCTTGTAGGTTGGACAAGGAACATTAGGTATTAGATGTAGGTAAGAGTTTAGATAGGTTTTACAAAACACACATAGTGTTTTCACATAGCTTTTGATGTGTTTAGTGTTAGTTTATTGCATGCAAATTTCTACCTTTGTTTAAGTCAATTTCCAGTAGTTTAACGAATGTCGGCGAGTATACCGCCCACTTTGATCACAAAGCATTCACTTGAATTCACTTTGAAACCTCATTCATAAAGAATTTTAGCTCTTTTCAATAATTTAAGCAAATAAACTTTCTTGTTTACATATCTCACAGCTGTCTTTTCAATTGACAAATGACAACTGTCAGATGTGACGTTTAGCGTTCCGATTCCCGCTAATTGAACGTTTCGGACCAATTAATTTACACTTTGGTGATAAAATCAAATAAATCCTATTTGTTATTTTAATTAAATAAAGTAAATACCCATGTCTCGCATGCTAGTTAAGCGTTTTAATATTAATATTCAGACAAAAGGTAAATATGTTCATAGAATGTATTTTGTCTGGGGGGTAGTTTGTTGTCTGTGGCATTCTAGACTTTTCGAGTCGTTTCAACAATGACCGACGTAGTTCGACGGTTCGACGGACGGAAGTCTTTGTGTCTCATTCGTGGTATTTTGCCTGTGTCGTGTAGATGCAGGAAATTTTCGTCATGTGAAGTGAAACCCAATCTATTTTTTTTGGTGGGTTTCTATTAATTTAATGATGCTTTGAGCATCCCTTTAAGTGGTGAGTGTTATAATAATACGAATCTAATTATTTGTCCGTTTTTACCAGTGGTATCCAGATTGTAACCTCGTGTCGTATTGTTCTCAGGGCTCAGCTCGTCAATTTATATTTCATCATGTCTTTCATGAGATAAAACCTGTGATAATTAAAGCCCAAATTTGGTAAGTTTCTCAACCTTGTTATAATGTTAGTTGTAAGGAAAACCTCATATTCAATGTTGGACAATTTGGTGACTTTGATTTTTTATTGCAGGGCTCCAC
This sequence comes from Agriphila tristella, assembly GCA_928269145.1. Lineage (NCBI taxonomy): Eukaryota > Metazoa > Arthropoda > Insecta > Lepidoptera > Crambidae > Agriphila > Agriphila tristella. The sequence goes on along the minus strand of OV743431.1, from coordinate 18,982,542 downwards.
AGTTTTACCTCAAAATTTCAAGATATAAGTACTCCCAGGTTGTTTCCAGGTTTAGTCCAGGGAATACTTCCGAGGTTATGGTTTGAGCTTGTTTCGATGTAACGTCATCCGTGCAGCGGCTTGCCTGGTATTCCATGCTATGATGTCTCATTAAAATCAGCGCGACGAGCACATGTTAAACCGTACCATTACCATGGATTTATAAAACTAACCAAGGTATTCCGCAGCTTTCTTTTATTATCATCGCGGCAGTGTTTCTGTAGTATGTACCCGGTGAAGTAATTAACGTTCATATCAAGTACAAAATGGTTATTTGATGACATGTTCAAACTCAACCCGGAGCAGGTCAACAGCCAATAAATGTACCTATAGTCATGTTTCAAATTTATTTAGCTTCAGCGTAACTGGTTCATGAGCCAGAATGTATAAATAATTCTATTTTACTATGAATGTCTTGTGTTAAGATGATAAGTAATAGGTATCTTAGCATAAGTTTTTTTGTGAGTACATATGTGTTCGGTTCTTGACGGTCGGCCGACTTGAAAGATTGGTGACGTTTGAAAACTTATTTCAAATGCGGAACCGGCCTCTTAATCCGTCTGACTAACTGGAAACGAACAGATATGCCCTCACCTTTACTTTTAAGGGTTTATAGTTTAAATCCCTACTTCTTTATATGGTTTTAATTTTATAATGAACCCAAGGGTATTGTTTTTGTAATAAATGTATGGTCTCACTTTAACCTGTTAAGGGTCCCTGTTAAACCATTTGCCCTTCGTGCGGTTTTAACATTATAATGGGTTCTCAAGGTATTATGTATTAATATAAAATCTGTGACTTCATTTTAACCCTTCGGATTCTTCGTTAAACCATTTATACCCCATGTGGTTTTAAATATTTTTATGACTTATTTTCTGCGAATCGTTGTTAACTTGGTATTAATTATACAACGTGTTAAATAAATGTTTATATCAACGTAAATATTGGTTTGATTTATTAAACTCACTTTGTTTCGATCCGTGGACAATTTATCTTTTAATTTTTAACTTTCATTGATATCAACGGCGCCCAAAATCATAATTGTTCCATGGATGACTGAGCCACGCGAATCCACATAACCCCTTTGCTCTACCGACTAACATTTTCAGTGGGGTAATTTCCATCTATACCCCGGGGTAAAATTTTTCCCATTACAACCTATTTACATTTATATTCTACTTTTGGTGCCAATATAGTCAGTCTGCATCAAACATCCGTTGTTGTCAAACAACAGAGCAGGGATACACAGACTTATTGAGACCATGGGCCACTTGGGTAAATGATAAACTAATGCCGGGCCACCATCACAACATAAGAACATAAAAATAACCAGCAAAAAAAATTTTTTTTTTGAACAAGGGAATATTTTTGCTGGCGGGCCACTAGCACATTGCCGACGGGCCACATGTGGCCCGCGGGCCGCAGTCTGTGCATCCCTGTTCTAGAGGGAAGCGAGTTTAATGAATAATTTGTGCGCAATTCGGTGTAAATGTGCGCCAAATTAAAAACGGGAAAAACGAATTCTGCTGGGGTAACGGTTCTCCAGCAGGAAGATTCTAAACTAATGATCATAGAGATATAAAAGATATGGGCGGGTAGCTCGATACTAGCAAGAAATGTGCGCCAAATATAAAATTTGTGAGCCTAAAGAGCCTTCCAAACGACACGATTTCAATCAAATCGTATCATGTAGTGGGAAGTTGACGATAAATCCAAATTGAAGGTCATCGGATGGTAGAGATAAGCCAATTTCAGTCGGACCGATCAAATTGCATGTTGTGGATAACGATTGCCAATTCTTGCGATTCCAATAATTATTTTATGAGAGCCATATGGCAATTTTTTTTTCTTTTTAATAACCACTTCTTTGCCCACATTATTTTCCTTTCCTCCTCTGAATCTATGATAAGCGCTAGCACGAGTGCCAACTTGCGTTTTTTTATAGGAGGCATTGTGCACGTCCGCTCCTCAACAAGGGTTTGAAAATTGAATGAGATTGGGTGCCGTGTGGACCAAAGAAATGTAAAAATCCCTGATCTGACAATGGAGCCTGTAAAGAGCCACAGGAACTCTATGATGAAACCATACAACCCCATCGTGTTTGGGCTTGTTAGAATCGTCTTAACGAGTACTCTAATGGGAGACGAGGTCCAGCGGCCCTATTTTTGAATCGCTCGGCTGGCGTCAAGCGCTCGTTTCTACTGATTCTCGTTCGACAAATCAACTCAAATGTATGAGCTGTCGAACGAAAATCAGTAGAAACGAGCGCTCGACGCCAGCCGAGCGATTCAAAAATAGGGCCCCAGGGTTTTTCGTTGTTTTCGCACGCATTTGCAATATTTATTTTTTAGGACATAAGTATTTTAAGTATTAAGTTAAGCTAGATATTTTTTATTATTCTTTTTTAAATGAGGAGACCATTGGTCCATTAGAAATAAACTATCTTCGAGTTTCCCAGGAAAAATGTTTTATTTTATGTCCGTAAACTTTCTATTGGGTAATAGCCTAATATTACATGAATACTCAATAGTAGCAGTAATCATGTTTATGAACTCGTTAAAATGACTAATTGAGATTATTAAGTGTAGTTATGGCTCAAAATGATTTCACGCGTCAAACAGTCATTCGCGCCACTGTGCGGCGGCGCCGCCGCGCCGCCCGCCTCCTTGTCCCACACACACATGTATCAAAAACCGGCCTCACTTCGTTGTTCACCAGTACCACGCTCCATCTTTTTGTTACGGCAATACACTAGCGGATCCAGGGGGGGATAGAGGTGGCCAAAGAGCTCAAGCCCCTCCCCCCCAAAATCATTTAGGTCCACCCAAACAAATCAGGGTACATCTGGGAAATGTTCGTCCCAGTCATCACGAGGGTGACAGTCTTAGAGTGGACTCCTGGGAATAAAGGCTGTTGATTACCTTGGTAAAGCCTGCCCTCACCTACTTTAAGCCCCTCCCAAACCAAAATTCTGGATCCGCCACTGCGGCAATACTCATATTTCACTCAAATACTTGTAGTAAGTACCTACCTACATTGCATTATGTCCTCAAACATAATGATATGATAGTTATTAAAACAATAGAAAACAAAAAAAACTAAAAATAAAGTGTCACGTAAACATCTGACAGTGCAACAAATGTAGGTAAATCTTATTGAGACCATATTCTGTGTTGAGACTAAGAACATTAAAATAAAAAGGGCTTAGCTATCACATGCAGTCGCATAGGAACATGGTTTCAATTCAAATACAGACAAGGATTTGGCGAAAAATTATAAAAAAGAAGAAAAAACCGATAAAGTAAGGCGAAGTTATAGGGTTTTACGGTAACTAGGTACCTAAATTAAGGAAGTCTGTCGTTAACACAACTTGTAAAACTGTGACACAAGGCTCATCTCGTTCGATACGAAGTTATAAGACTAGACGCTAATCAATTTTATTGTTGAACAACAATAATTATTTTGTAATATGATTTCTTAAAGCAATATTCGTTTATCAAATAGTAAATAGAGACTTTAAATTATTCTGTTGAACATTTCTCCCCACTAAGCAAAAGTGGATAGCAAGAAGAATGAAAAAAAAAAAAACAGTTTCATCTTAACTTTTATATTCTGAAAAACTTACAAAAATACTTATAGGTATAAGGTACGTAGTAGGTTGAGGCTCTGTCTTAAAACAAGTTAAACCTTATAACTTCCCACTTTTAATAGAATGCAATTTGGGCCTAATAAGAGGTAAAGTAAATATAAATAACAATCATGTTAATGATATTCATTGGGGTACTAGAAATTTGGAACAAATTTCTAATTATCTTGAACATTGTAATCATAATTTAAAACTTATAGATTTTCCTTTAGTTTTCCATAACTGTGCTGATGTAATGTGTAGTAATTCAGAACATAGTAAGCATATAGATAAATTGTATAGTGATATTGTTAATATTCTGTGTGAAGCATCAAAGAAGAGTTGCCAGAGTAGAGATAATTGTAGGCACAAGTGCATTAAAGGCTGGAACAAGCATGTATCAGAAGCACATAGTCAAGCTAGGTTACATTTTCAAATGTTTGTTTTGTATGGTCGACCTGAATCTGGCCCTGTTTATGACAGGATGAGCTTAAGTCGGAAAATATTTAAATCAAGACTTAAATGGTGTCAGCGTCAACAGGAGCAGATTCAGTTTGATATTATGGCAACCCAGCATGCAGATAAACAGTTTGGAAAGTTCTGGAAAAGCACAAAAAAACTTAGTGGTAAGGCATGTTTGCCAGTCAGCGTGGATGGTAAGAGTGAACCAAAAACTATTGCTAACATTTTTAAAGACTTTTTTTACAGTGCAGAGTCCTTTACAAACGGAAGGGCAGACGCCTGTTGCGGTGCTTAGTGCTGAGTCTGATCATGTGAGGGAACCTATTAGAATCACAACTAAAGAAGTTAATAACGCTATCAAAAACATGAAGAGAGGAAAGTCTCCGGGACATGACGGACTCAGCATTGAGCACCTGCAGCATGCTGGGTTGCATATAGGCAGAGTGTTGTCTTTGTTGTTCACACTTTGTTTGCGACATAGATACTTACCGCCTGACCTTATGCGAACAGTAGTGGTTCCACTGGTTAAAAACTCTACCGGGGACATTGCTGATAAAACAAATTATAGGCCAATTTCACTTGCAACTGTATTTGCCAAGGTACTAGATAGAGTCCTAGATACACATCTTAGTTCTCATGTACAGCTATCAGACGCACAGTTTGGTTTCCGTGAAGGTGTGTCGACAGAGAGTGCTATTTTTTGTCTTAAATATACAGTGAGTTATTATACAAAGAGGAGCACTCCTGTCTACGCTTGTTTTTTAGATCTATCAAAGGCTTTTGACCTTGTGTCATATAATGTACTCTGGCAAAAACTTAGGGATAGTAGTACTAATGCCGAGATAGTTGATCTATTGTCATACTGGTACAATAACCAAAGGAATGTTGTAAAATGGATGAATACTTGTTCTGATGAATATATTTTGAAATGTGGTGTAAGACAGGGCGGACTAACCTCCCCAAGGCTTTTTAGCCTGTATGTAAATCAGCTGATCGATGAGCTCAGCAGCATGCATGTAGGATGTCGTCTGGACAATGTAAATGTTAATAATATCAGCTATGCTGATGACATGGTGCTACTGAGCCCATCGATTAGTGGACTAAGGAAAATGATAAAGGTATGTGAAACATATGCTATAAATCATGGTCTTATATACAATGAGAAAAAATCCGAATTTATGTTATTCAAAAGTGCAAACAAAGAACCAAAACAGGTCCCACCTATTTTTCTAAATGGGTCACCTTTAAAACGTGTAACACAATTTAAATATTTAGGTCATATTGTAAATGAAAATCTTAAAGATGATTTGGACGTTGAGCGTGAGCGCAGGGCATTGGCCGTTCGTGGGAATATGTTGATCCATAGATTTTCACGTTGTTCGCTTAATGTAAAGATCACGCTTTTTAGAGCATATTGTCAAAACTTCTACACAAGTGGTCTATGGGTCAACTTCACACAGAGGCCGTACAATGCGCTTAGAGTTCAATATAATAACATCTTTAGGGCGCTGGTGGGGCTGCCGCGCTATTGCAGCTCATCGGGCATGTTTGCGGATGCTGGTGTAGACGATTTTTATACCATCATGCGCAAAAAGACTGCCTCGGTGATGCTGCGGTTGCGCGGTAGCGCCAACGGTCTCCTAAAGATGATAGCAGAGAGGATGGACTCTGCGGTTCTCGGTAGGTTTACTGATTTGCACGTAATACGTGCATATCGGTGAACCAATTGATGAACAATTTTGGATACTTTTCTTAATAACAATATTAATAATTTCATTAACTAACATAACAATAAGTACATTTGTTACTAACAAAAATGGACAAACTTTGGTCTGAAATAAATGATTTTTATTTTTATTTATTTATTTATAATAAAGGTAACTGCCACAGCTTACATTTTTAACGACTGTCAAAAAATTAGTTATATGAATATAAGATTCTTGGTTAAACTTTAAAATATAGGTAACTGCCACAGCTTACATTTTTTAAAACTCTGTCATAAAATGAGTTATACCTTAGAACAAAGGGTCTTCAACCCGCGGCCCGCAGTTGCGTTCTTAGCGGCCCGTCATTGGATTGACAAAATAAAATTCACATGTCTACAAATTATACCTTTTTACCTACCTATTAGTGTTTTTCTTGTGTTGCGGTCCACCAAACCAATATCAGAGTATACTAGGCCCTTGACTTCAAAAAGGTTGAAGACCCTTGCATTAGAATATAAGTAGGTAACTGCCACAGTTTACATTTTTAACGACTATGTCATAAAACGAGTTAAACCTTAGAATATAGGTAACTGCCACAGTTAACATTTATTTAACGGCTCTGTCATAAGAAGAGTTAAATATTAGAATATAGGTAACTGCCGAAGTTCACATTTATTTAACGGCTCTGTCATAAACGAGTTAAATATTAGAATATAGGTAACTGCCACAGTTTACATTTATTTAACGGCTCTGTCATAAACGAGTTAAATATTAGAATATAGGTAACTGCCACAGTTTACATTTATTTAACGGCTCTGTCATAAGAAGAGTTAAATATTAGAATATAGGTAACTGCCGAAGTTCACATTTATTTAACGGCTCTGTCATAAACGAGTTAAATATTAGAATATAGGTAACTGCCACAGTTTACATTTATTTAACGGCTCTGTCATAAAACGAGTTAAATATTAGAATATAGGTAACTGCCACAGTTTACATTTATTTAACGGCTCTGTCATAAACGAGTTAAATATTGGAATATAGGTAACTGCCACAGTTTACATTTATTTAACGGCTCTGTCATAAAACGAGTTAAATATTGGAATATAGGTAACTGCCACAGTTTACATTTATTTAACGGCTCTGTCATAAAACGAGTTAAATATTAGAATATAGGTAACTGCCACAGTTTACATTTATTTAACGGCTCTGTCATAAACGAGTTAAATATTAGAATATAGGTAACTGCCACAGTTTACATTTATTTAACGGCTCTGTCATAAAACGAGTTAAATATTAGAATATAGGTAACTGCCACAGTTTACATTTATTTAACGGCTCTGTCATAAAACGAGTTAAATATTAGAATATAGGTAACTGCCACAGCACAGCACATAAAGCAGATAAATTCGTCATCGATACAAATAAAAAAGTACCTATAATTATAGCAAAATAGGTAAATTCAATGTCTAAAATTTTTAAGCCTATATTCTCAACGAGCCGCACTGAATTGTGTCACTCTAAGACTGGTTGAGAAAAAAAATTCGCAACGAGTAACATGTGTGACTTGATGCAATTTTTTTTTCTCATCTAGTAACACTGGTTCATGTATGGTGTTGGTGTGAAGGTGGAAACAAATTAGCGGACGCGACTGATGGACGCGGCTTACTGCCGCGGCTGATAAGTGTGCACACTCTAATAACATCCTGCGTGCCAGATAGCTATCGGACGTCCGATGACGTCATATTAGTCTATGGTTACGTCCGCGACTTACGTCCGATAGTTTGCACACCTCAGTGTATTTTCATAGTCCCAGATACCTATCAGTCGCGGCAGTAAGCCGCGTCCGTCAGCCGCATTTGATAATTTGTTTCCACCTTGATACGTTCGGAATAAAAAAATCGCATCGGGTAACTGTGTGACTCGATGCGAATTTTTTCTCTCATCTAGTAACACTGGTACATGCATAGTGTGATTAGTGTGACACGTTCGGAAAAAAAATCGCATTGAGTAATACCTGTTACTCGTTGCGAATTTTTATTCTCATCCAGTAACACTTGTTAGTTGTTGTTAGTATGTGGTTCATATTTATTCTTCTCCTTGTTCATCATCTGAGCGTGAAAAAATATTCTTTATGTAACGGTGTTATGTAACTGCTCCAAAAGAAAAGAAATATTAATTATGAATACATAATATGAACAATTTACTAACAAGTGTTACTAGATGAGAATAAAAATTCACATCGAGTCACACACACACTGTTACTCGTAGCGAATTCTTTCTCAACCAGTCACAGTGTGACACGATTCAGTAGAGAATATAGGTTTTTTAAGGCACAGATAGCTTATCTCGTAAAGACTACGCCTACGCTTGCGCTCAAAAGGTTTTTAGCATCCGTATCTTGGCTGGCGAGATGTCGACCACCCGCTGGGCATCGGCACGGCCGCCTCGGTCGAAGACAGATTCATGAGCACCGCGTACACCTCAGATTTCGACAGCAACGGGGACTTCGCTGGTCCTTCTGCGAACTCCTTCGGCGTCATTGCCAGAAAACGAATCATCTCAATAGCTCTTCGGATTGGGACACTCTTTGCATCTGTAAAAGTACTATGCGATTAATCCACGGTTAGGTACTCCGACAATGTTTTAGAACATACGGTTCGCACAAGCCTTATAAAGCCGAATATGGTAGATAGGGACCATCAAACTGAACAACTTTTACTATAGGACCAACTCCGAAATCGCGAAAAAAAAATCAGCTGTTTCATACATTTTGATATTTTCGTTGTTATTTTTTGTATGAAACAGCTGATTTTTTTTTCGCGATTTCAGAGTTGGTCCCATAGTAAAAGTTGTGCAGTTTGATGGTCCCTATCTGCCATATTCGGCTTTATAAGGCTTTTACCAAACACCTTGTATAAGGGGATGAAAGTTTGTATGAAAGTCCCTCAGCTTTGAAGCTAGGATCTTCAAAATTTGTGTTTAGGCTGATTATTGAAAATAAATAAATAACTGTCTCAGCGTTTTTCAAAATTTTACCCCCGAAGGAGTAAAAAGGGGGATGAAGTTGTGTATAGAAGAAAATCCTTAATTTTCAAAGTAAAAATTGCTAAATTTATAAATTAGGCTTATGGATGGAATTATAACGCAACGTATATTGTTATTGTTAGTATTTCAACCCCTATGGATTACCTAATGGAACGCATAACTTTATTTGTCCTAAACATAAAACGCATACTGTTAAATGGCATAATCATCATTTAGCATAATATTTTATAGCACAAATAACACGCATAATATCATAAGGCTGAATTTTGTTAAGCATAAATATTGAATGGCATATTTTCAAAAATCATAAATATCAAAAACGCATATTTTTTAATTGGCATATTGTCCAAAAAGCATAATCATCAAAAGACAATCTTATTACGCATTGTAATAAGAGACCTAATTTCTTTAGGCATATTTTTTCAAAATCATAAATATTGTATGAGCCTAGCCTCCCGGCTAGCACTCTGCAAGCAAAAATTCACAGATTTTGCAGTCCCCGCAAGAATCGGAGCATGAAAATGAATACGAAAATTTTTGAAAAACCAAAATGAAATCAAACGCAAAATCCTATTATATTTTTAAAATTACCTGGGTAGTGCCTATTTATTTTTACGATTGTGACACTCGGCTCCGCCTCGTGTCACAAAAACGCCCGCTGACTGTCTCGACGCAGCCGAAAAATTATTAACCGATTTTCAAGATTCCAACAAATGCACTTCTCATCTGCTTCTGCATCTTTTAATACTATTACCATGACGATCGGTCAATAATCATAGAAGCTACATACCTTTTTATGTACGGAAACACCCGTTTTTCTAGAATTACAAATCTAAAGGGACCACCTACAGGTCACAATTATTTATCGATTTTCAAAACTGCTTCTCCATTTGGTAGCTAAACTAATACCCTAGGACCCTTTTTTTAATTTTTTCTTAAGTCAGTTTTATTTTCGAAATATTTACAATTTAGTAAACAAACACCCCCTAAAAATCCCGGAATTTTTGGAATTTTGCAAAATTTGAAAAAAAGTTACCAGTAGATTTTCAAAATTCAAACGTTCACACGTGTCTCGATAAATTCCTCAACTTTTGGTACTATTTTCATCTCGATCCTTTTAAAATCCTCGGAGATATGGTCAAAAATACGTCTCAGGCGATTTGCATCTGATAACCATTTTCAATGGTAAAACCCAGCATGCAGCATCCATGCGAGTGTGGGGACAAGGGACTCACCTCGTGTACATCAAATAAAATACTGTTGGAATTTTTATTATTTATTTGCGTCAGCGACCGACACGTGTCACTGCGTATACACAGGCCCATCTTTCCCATTGGGCACTCTGGGCACTTGCCCAGGGCCCCGCGATCGATAGGGGCCCCTTGTTTCTTGCCAGGGGCCCTATTTTTGAATCACTCGGCTGGCGTCGAGCGCTCTTTTCTACTGATTTTCGTTCGACATTTGACTTAAATGTATGGGATGTCGAACGAAAATCAGTAGAAAAGATCGCTCGACGCCAGCCGAGTGATTCAAAAATAGGGCCCCAGATCGATTAATGATAACAGTTGCTTATGATAATAAACTATGAAAAATAATCAAATCTAGAAGAGTACCTCTTCAAACCACATAGATTTTTAATCACTTACCCTTAGATACAATAATTATGTTCTTATTAAATGTGTCTTAGCAAGATTACAGGATTAGTGAATAAATCTGATTAAGTATAAAAATCGCGCTGCGCGGCCGTTTTCTTTACTTTAGACAGGCAAAAATAACGTGATTATTGGATGAAACTGACTAAAAATCGCGCTGCGCGGCCTTTTTTTTTTACTAAAGACAGGTAATATTACAAGTTTAGTGAATGAAACTGGCTAATAATCGCGCTTCGCGGCCGATTTTTGCTATACCTATATAAGCATTTTCTAAAAAATCTGGCATTTTGTGCCTCATATACTGGCATCCTCTCTTACTTTGATGGTAACCCAAGTCAAGATCATAGGGGCCCCATTATCCTAATGTGCCCAAGGCCTCAAATAGGTTAAAGACGGCCTTGCGTATACACGACTGAACACTTAAATACAAAAATGCTTGTTCTCTACATAGGTACTTAGCGTGCGTAACTTGATACACGCACGACCCCACAATATTCCCCCCTTTTAAAAAAAAAAACATTTCAATTGAGAAAAAAAAAAAAAAGATCATACAATTTTAAAATAGGTAGAGCATCTTAAACGTTTTATCGCTATCTATTAAATTAACTTATACACTTATATTTTATACTTTTCAGTCAATGAATACTTACTTATATTTTTACTTAAACATTACAAAAATACGTTAGAAACAGAATAGGTACATAAACGTTACTAAACTAGGGAATCTATAATAATTACATAGAGATTTTTCATCATAACTAAAACAAACATATTACTTATTAGGTACTACTCTACCAATAATACCTACTATACAATATAGAAGTCTTTGCTACTAAGGTACCTGAAATTGCATTTCATCACCCATCTTCTGTGGCAGCATCACAGCCTCAGCACGAATGAACCATACCCGTGGCTGGTCTGTCCAAAATTCGGGTATCCTGTTGCTAATTTGTATCGCAGACAGTTCGCTATCCGCCCTAGCGGTGGCGGCGGCGGCGTACTGGGCGGCTGACGGCGCGGGTGCCGGCGCTGGCGACGGCGGTGCCGGCTCTAGCGGGTTTTTAGGCGGATCCATAGGCATATTTTATTATAACACTCGCGACGATTTATTAATGTTCCTTCGGGGTCACCACTGTGGGGACAGGGGACTCACCTCGTGTACATCAAATAAAATACTGTTGGAATTTTTATTATTTATTTGCGTCAGCGACCGATACGTGTCACTGCGCATACACGACTGAAAACTTAAATACAAAAATGCTTGTTCTCTACATAGGTACTTAGCGTGCGTAACTTGATACACGCACGACCCCACACGAGCAAGCACCCAACACGCAAGCAAGTGAAGCGGAACTAACTAATGCCTAGCTACTAGCGGGAAGCGTAGTTAAAACCAGCGACAAAGTTTTAGTATTTATTTACAAGCAAGTGCAAAAGCGGAATGCATACAATGATCACCTTACATCGACTTTTATACATAAAAAAATATTAATAATAATTAAGGTTCGCGCTTGACACTTTTGGCGGGGCATCGCCCCGATAGAGAACAATAGATGCGCGTGCGTCCATCTTGCCGAGGGGCGGGGCCAAGCACCCGTCCCTGCTGCGCGCGCCGCTGCTATTGGCTGCGCAGGCGTCCATGTTTATAAAGGGGGACGGCTCCACGCGCGACGTCACTGGTCACGCCACCGGTGCGTCATAGATCATACGATCCTGTGCTGCGTTTAGTCGTGTGTTTTGTGCTAGTGGAACTGGCAAGTCCGCTACACTACTCCCCCGCCGAGACCGTAACTACGGGCGATAGTAGTCGGGAAATCTGACTTTTCTACCACTCTTGGTTTGTTTGATGGGCGTTTCGGCTTCAGGTTTTTCAGACTTTTCAGGCTCCCGGCTTGGCAAAGGCTCATCGACGGTAATGTAGGCCGGTTTCAGTCTATCTATGCTGACTCGTTGCGTCTTCCCTTGTACATCGATGTCAAAGGTCTTTGGATCGCGACGTAGCACCTTGTATGGACCTGAATATGGCGCCTGGAGCGGTTTATGCAGGGGACCCTGTCGGATAAATACATGTGAGGTTAGCATAAGGTCTTTAGGTACATAAAATGGCTGATTGGAACCTCTGTGCCACGATGGTTGCTGTGGTCGCAATTTATTGACATGGTTGCGAATTCTACTCGCAAAACTGGTCATGTCATCTAAGTTTGCAGGTGCCGACGAAAAGAACTGTCCAGGTAACCTTAGTGGTTCACCGTAGACCATGTCCGCAGCTGATGCTTGGATGTCGTCTTTGAAAGCGCTACGTATTCCTAGAAGAACCCAAGGTAACGCTTCAACCCAGTTAGAGGTAGAATGGCATGCAATTGCGGCTTTGAGCTGCCGATGTAGTCTTTCTATCATACCATTAGCTGCTGGGTGATATGATGTTGTCGTGTGATGAACGGCACCGATGAGTGAAACCAGCTCTTTGAAGGTGTGCGACTCGAACTGCCGCCCGCGGTCCGTAGTGATGTGCTCCGGACAGCCGAACCGTGAGATCCAACCGTCCGACAGGGCGGCAACGCAGCTCTCGGCGGTGATGTCGTGTAGTGGGTAGACTTCTGGCCACCGAGTGTAGCGGTCTATGACAGTAAGGCAGTACCTGTATCCTGAACATAAAGATAAGGGTCCGATCAAATCGCAGTTGATGTGTCTGAAACGTGCGGAAGGTGACTTGAATGCTTGCAGCGGTGCTCGGGTGTGTCTTGCAACTTTACTTTTCTGACATTCCTGACATTCTTTTGCCCACTGTCGACAGTCTTTGCGGATACCTGGCCAGATGTATCGTTGAGCTACCATCTTTGCAGAGGTCTTAGCTCCAGGGTGACTTAAGCTGTGGACAGAGAGGAATACCTGTTTGCGAAAAGGTGGGGTTATATATGGCCGAGGGCTCCCTCTAGACACGTCGCAGTAAATTTGAAGGTCCGGCTCTGCATCCAATCTCCTTTTCTCTAAACGAAGTGAAGTGTCACCACTTTTGAGCAGGTCCTGCAGCTCGCTGTCGGTCTCTTGTGCTTTAGCCAGGGACTGGTAATCTAAGGGCATAGAAATAGTGTTAATGCGGGAAAGAGCATCTGCGACAATGTTGTCTTTACCAGCCACGTATCTGATGTCTGTGGTAAACTGACTGATAAAATCGAGATAGCGAAACTGGCGTGGTGAACTATTCTCTCGGTGACTAGCAAAGGCAAATGTGAGTGGTTTGTGGTCCGTGATGACAGAAAATGTTCGAGCTTCCACCATAAATCTGAAATATCTAATGGCGTCATACACAGCCAGGAGTTCCCTATCGTAGGGGCTGTATTTCCTCTGTGCTGGACTTAGCTTCCTGGAAAAGAACGCTAGCGGTTGCCATTCGTTGCCTTTATATTGTTGCAGTACGGCTCCTATTGCTGTGTCCGAAGCGTCGGTCTGGATGGATAGTTCAGCTTGCGAATCTGGATGGACCAGCAGTGTAGCCTCTGTAAGTTGTTTTTTGCAAAGATTGAAGGATTCCAATAAACTAGGCGTCATCTCTATAGCTTGCGATCCTTTCGTCTTAGGCCCCGAGAGAAGTTGGTTAAGTGGTGCTTGAACTGCTGCTGCCTTAGGGATGAAGCGGCGGTAGAAATTAATCATACCTAAGAACCTCCTCAATTCTTTTATGGTCTTTGGTACCGGAAAGTTTTGTATAGCTTCCACCTTCGATTCCAGCGGTCGCACTCCTGCTGCCGACACGTTGTAGCCTAAGAATTTAACCTCTGGTTGGCCAAATACACACTTACTTGTGTTTATCAGTACACCGTATTCTGCAAGTCTTTGGAACAGCTGTCTGAGGTGTTGCTGATGAAGGGCACTGTTGTCGCTGAAAACCAAAATATCGTCCAAATACCCGTAACAGAAGTCCAAGCCACGCAGCACTTCGTCCATGAACCGCTGAAAAGTCTGTGCGGCGTTACGAAGACCGAACGTCATGTACGGGAATTCGTAAAGCCCAAAAGGTGTTGTGATAGCGGTTTTGGGGATATCGTCCTTGAATACTGGGATCTGGTTATATGCTTTTACCAGGTCAACCGTGGAGAAAACTGTACTACCTGACAGCTGGCACGTAAAGTCCTGTAAATGCCTGATGGGGTATCTGTCTGGGACTGTGCGAGCATTCAGAGCCCTGTAGTCTCCGCAGGGTCGCCAACCATCAGTCTTCTTCTTCACCAGATGTAATGGTGATGACCATGGGCTGTCAGACATTCTTGCCGTACCGTCCTGTAACATTTCCTCAAATTATTAAAAATGTACCCCAAATGGGGTTTGACCCGGAAGGACTGGTTGGTCATCAAGATTGTGTAAGAAGGTTGTAAAGTTGGTTAAATTTGAAACAATTTGAGGGTCGAACGGTTTTGATACGAGCGATAGTTTTGGAAACAGAGCATTTCAAAATTAGGCCAATTTTTGAAGGTAGACGATTTTTACTAAAAAAATCCCTGTCCTCCCCCTCATTCCTCTATGATCCACCGACGAGGCTCCACCAGTGGATCGAAATGGTAGGGCATGCGAAATGTTGATTTGATTTCATACCGCGAAAATTTCTTTTGGCTCTTTAATTTTTCAAAAATATAAATTGAAATAACTCCTATTAAGTTATGTTGCCCTGGTATTTTTGACTGAATATATCATTATTTCGTAAATATAAAAAAAATAGAAGGATTCGGGTTAGGTTCGGAATAATCGTTCTAATATAGACTCTCCCTTCCTAATCCAGTGAAATTGTTTGGGGGCTCGACGAAAAAATACTTATACATAAATCAGTGGATCGAAGGGAAAAAAATATCACTCGATTCACCGGTGGATCAAAGAGGAATAAAAATATCCTACGATCCACCGGTGGATTGAAGAGGAAAAAAAATATCTTTCGATCCACTGGGGGAGCCTCGTCGGTGGATCATAGAGGAATGAGGGATACCTTTTAGTAGTGGATCGAAGTGGAATAAAAAAAATATGATTATATTTGAATCCACTTTTTCCCTAAAACGGTGGATCAAAGTGGAATAAGAATTGTATGATTATATTTAAATCCACTTTTTGCCGTAAACCGGTGGATCGAAGAGGAAAATAAATATCCTTCAATCCACTGGTGGATCCTCGTCGGTGGATCATAGAGAAATGAGGGTGTCCTCCACGTGTAACTTTTGAAATAAGTGAGTGAAAAATCTAATAAATATAAGGTCCTTCTTATGCATACAAACAACTTTTACTAGGGTACCAACATTGAAATCGCGAAAAAAAAATCAGCTGTTATTTTGATCTATTCGATTTTAAATTTTATATGGAACAGCTGATTTTTTTTCACGATTTCAATGTTGGTACCATAGTAAAAGTTGTTTGTTTGTATGCATGAGTACATTGACCCCTTAAAATTATGTGCACTATTTAAGAAGGACCTTATACCGGGTGTAACAAGACCTTCAGCGAAGCCGAGGTCTACGTTTTCTGCCCATCATCAGGACCATTTCTCTTCAAAATTATTGCTGGGAAACGATTTTGATTTTTGGTGTTAAAAAAGCATTGCAAACTTTACCACGCAATGTAACGCGTACAACAGACCGCGCCTGCAAGTATATGCTACACAGCTGCGTGCGGCCGAGTTGAAAGACAGCGTTTATGTGCGTGCTCATGAGATACATCGAGTGACGACGTTTCGAAGCCATTGTTTGTTGCGAAATACTAAAAATTTTGATAATGTTTCATTGGACAAAAAGTAGGCAATAACGAATAAAATAAGATTTCATAAAAAAAAAATATTTTTTGTCTTTTACCTTCAATAACTTCGTAGCTATGGGTTTCCCAGGTGTAGTCTAAAAGACAAAAATGACCCTGATGATGGGCGGAATACGTGGACTTCGGCTTCGTTGAAGGTCTTGTTACACCCGTTATATATGCTGTGAATCTTAGTAAATGTTTTCATAGTTAGCAGTTTTAGAGATATAGCACATTTTCCAAAACCGCAAATATAACTTTGTTATTTATACAAACACTATTGAAAAACTATGAAACACTATGAAAATGCCCTATTCGCGAAATGCCCTATTCTCATTTGGACTCATTCGCAGACGCTTCGCTAAGCTTCGCTCGGTTATTATTTATTGTAATATGGTGGTGTTTAGGTGATAACAAAAGTGCTTTAGCTACTTACTTTGGGATCAGAGCAATGTACGAGTATGTGATGTTTTTCGATATTCGTAATCTCAACCTTACAGGACTTTTCACAGAGTAACGCCATCTATTGTCAATTTCTCTTATAACATAACTCGTAAGATGTAGTTAATTACATAATAATTCCGCGAGGCGTAGTAGTTAGTTTTGATGGCATCATCCGGGAGATGGCGTCATAAAACGTATCCGAAAAACTGTGTTTAAAATTTCGAACTTTTACCATTAAGAGTTGGTAAATCTGAGGTTTTACTGGAAAATCTTAGAATTTACATAAGTTCGGGATTTTACAGTAGGTAACATATACATCATATAACTTCTCTATACACGATTATTAAAAAAAAACAGCATTTTCACAGGTCAAAAAAGGGCCTTTTTAAAAATGCAATAATAATGTAGTATTTAACGTTAGGTAGGTTATGTACCTCTATACATTCGCCAATAAGATCATCATCTTCAAAGACCAATGCAAACTCATACGCTCTACATGCATTATTTTTGTCCACCACAGATATCAGATATTCAGAGCATTTTTGCACTAGATCCGGCAGCATGTACTTCTTGGCTCCATAATAGAGATCACACGCCAACTCAAAAGTATTTAATTTAACATCATCCGTGTATACGAACCTGAAAAACGTAATTATAATTATTATGCCCGATTCGCCATATAGATATCAGAACCTTATTTACAGGCCGCTTACTGGGCTAGCTTAGCTTTCACCCAGTATCCGGCCATGATGTTCTTTGAAAAGCGGCCGGTCCACTGGGCACAGGGAGGGGGGCCGGAAATAGGAACAGGTGGGCCGGACACTGAGCAAATTTATAATAACAAAACTAACTAATCTAAAATTACAAAAAAAGAAGGCAATCCTCAAGGATAACTATATCCAACCACATAAAATATTTGGGGTCATTACTATTAGTTAAAGAATATTGAGACCTTTTGGGACCTTTATATGGACAACTTACCTACAGCGGACATAGATGAATTATTATATCTTATTTTAAAGCTTATGACGTCTAGTTGTACTGGATAAAAGCGCATTATTTTGGACTAACGGAATATTGAAATATCTTGAAAAATATTTTATATGAAAAACGAGTAAGTATAGATTTCATGAAGAGATTTGATTTTTACGATTGACCCTATCAATTGGTATCATAACAGTACAGGGTGTAATTTTTTGAATCGGTGACGGTTCGGTTTTCGGATACGACAGGCGTATTTTAAAAAATCTTTGAAAGTAGTTTTGCTTCTTTTTAAAAATAAAGGAATGTACCCTTTCAGCAAAAACTCCTATCTTCTTTATTTAGAGTACTTTCTTTCCAGGTTCACAAAAAAAAAAACACCCTGTACCTACATGAATAAAAATTAAACATGTTCTATAGTAACTTAACAATAATTATATGTAAAACTGCAAAAAAAACAACTTTTCTCAACCTAAGTTCTATTGTCCATACTTAAAACATTTTGACCATTTTCTCAACATTCCCATTACTTAGTTAATGGAAAATTAATAAATTACTTTGTGCTCGATGCAATTATCTACTATTTTACAATGGCTCTTACTCTACTACTTTAGGGATCGTCTTAAAATCTAACATCAAAAATGTTGTCGCACCCTAGTCCTTAAGTCTAGCCTGCACAACGCGTCTACTACTTTAAGCAATCGCCATTTAGAAACTAAGGATCTCACATTAGTTGACTGTGCAGTCAATTAACTTAATAGTGTGAATTTTCATAAAAAATGCTGTCTTGTGTAGAGTTCTTATTTTATAGAAAAATAAAACTTTCGTTCGTTTATTCACTGGAGTGTGTTCATTCACTGGTGCACTTACCCTACTGGTAAAGTAAGTTTTTCAAAAAAAAAATGGCATGCTATTTATAATAATTATACATAAAATTTTCACTCACTCCAATAAAGCTTTGAAAGTATTTGGCTGAATGTCCGGTATGCGTATGAAGTCACTTGTCTCCGCCATCTTCCCATAAAACATGGTCTCGAATACAGGAGAGGCAGCACTAAGGACAAGCTTGTGCGCAGAAATCATTGCTTGGTGCGGCTCTGCGCCTACCTGTAATAAAATAGGTCATATTTTGAACTTTTTTGAAGTGACGACATTCTAAACCACACGAGTTCTAAATTTCTAAAATAGGTAAGTACTAGTTTTCTCGAAACTGCCGGGTCAGATTTTGATGCGCCTTTGCATAGTTCTAGATCACAGCATCGAAGGGGATGGGGAAGGAGACGAGGAAGGGATAGGGGAAGGGATAGGGAAAGGGAAAAGGAAAGGGAAAGGAGGGGGCGTGAAGTGAAGTGAAAGTGGTAACGCGATCGCAAACGGCAATGGCAACGGGAACGGGATGCAGCGGGGCTACTTAAATGGCCACTTTTCTATTCGTTCGCTAACTTAAAAATTAAAAATAAGCCATAAACACCAAAATAACGTGTCGTAGGCTTGTCAATTCTGTACAATACAACAATGTCTGTGGTTTACATAAACTTGCGACGTCTGACTTGATCATTAATTGCTTATTTTTAAGATTTAAGATAGCGAACGAATAGAAAAGTGGCCATTTTAGTAGCCCCCTGATATCTCAGAACCCTATTCTGAACGGTACCTTGATTACGTAAAGCTGTTGCTAACAATTCTCGATTGAAATCGATTGAAAGCGCGGTTGCAGATTGTCACATTGATTCTAACTAAAGCAGCAATGTAACTGCGATTTCTGTCAAAGTTGATTGCAACAAAGTTACATAATTACCCCCCGGGGACGGGAACGCCTTCTACAGCTTTTCTAAAGATTTTCTAAAATGTCCACGCGAATGAAGTCGCGGGCAAAAGCTACTAATAATAATAAAACTATTTCTGAATGAAAGTTAATTTGCATTTGAATAAGGTTACATTTACACTTAAGATGGTCATAATAAATTAATTCAGCTTATTCAGCCATTCACAAATTAGCATGCAAAAAATTAAAAAAAAAAAATTTATAAAATTATTAAACCATTAATCAATATACATACAATTACACTTACAATGTATAGAATGTCAATAAAATTAGAATGTATTATAATAAGTCAAATTAATAAATCAATAGGGAAGTTTCCATTTTTTTAATTTTCTTTACAAAACATCACATTAAGCTTGCAATGAAACCCAGTAATATTTTTTTTCAAATATCTCTGAAAATGACGAAATTGTAGGACTTTTCCTTTGTTTGTTTTCTTATAACAACAAACACAAAACCAACATTAAAAATTGTTGCGATTAGTATTATGGTCACTCTGGTATAGAAATTAATAAGCATCAATAACATAACATTACATAAGTATTCTAGGGTTAACTTCAAAACGAACAAATGACTGGCCTAGGTGGCCACAGACTGACTATTTTATGCTGACGGTACATGTGACGTCACAGAAAATTTAATAAACGCGACTGTAAAAACTTGAATAACTTCGTCATTTTTCTACATATCGGAATAATTTTTTCACCATTATTCATGTATTTCTTTTATCTTTCTATTCATATATGTAGTTATTGTTTTTTCAGACTTTGGAAACTTCCCTATTATGAGTTAAAATTTAAAGGTTGGATTTAAAAATTTTTCGGTTGGAAGGAATTTGATTTTATAACGCTGTTAAAGTTATTGGATTCGTAATTGTTCCTGATTTAAATAATATCTTGCAGCTATTCATTGTAATTTTCGTCGGCACAATAGAATTTCGCCAAGAGGGTTTTGGCTAATAAAAGCCGCCGAGAAGAGTTCTAATTCGTGTCGTTGAAATAAACCGGACTTTGTTTTCTCACCCACGGCTCCGAGGCATAATTAATAGAAAGCAGCCATCGAAGCGTTTCTCTACTAAACAGACTCGCTGCGAGATATTCTAATAGGTACCAGTTAACTCTCAAATCTTTTTAACCCTTAAACTAACCGAAGTATAAGAATCCAGCTATCCGTACTTCGAGTACCAACCTACGAGCTAGATTTATGTTAGATTAATTACCACATTTCTGATATTCGAGGGCAGGCAATTCTTACCCACATAACGCTCTGCGAGTAGTTTTAAGTTTAACCTTTTAAAATAACCCCTTGGGAAAAAGATTAGATTCATAGCTTCGTTTTTCTTCGTGTCCAATCACCGAGTAAATTGGCAGATCTGCGATCATATCATGTCATAGTAGTCTTCACCTGCAAGCACTTAGGCAACGCTGTGTTTTCTCACACTCATAATAACTGTTTTGTTGGAGTGCAAAACAGTATTATTATATGTGATCGAAAACACAGCGTTGATTTGAAGACCTGTTTGATATCTGCTGGTGAAAGAAGGACAAACGCTATGTGAATTCTCACCTATTCAACATCACAAATAAAATTTAATAATATTAAATTATTGTTTAGATACCTACCTCTCAAAGATAAAAATGTGATTCACTCATGTCCCTTTTACGAATAACATGCAACCAATTTGTTAATCGGATTGCTATTCAACAAACACAGTAACTTAATTACTTGAGAACAATGGAATATTAAGAAATAAAATTTTATACCACAGCTAAATAATCTTCATAGGTTATTACCACCTGTATCTATAGGTATTTCTTGCACCACTTGCAAGGTCTTTTTTTTATTTTTTTTTTTATTAATATATTATTATTATTTTATTTCTTATTATTATTTTTCAGCTATACTTTATTAACTAAACACTAGGTTTAGAATCCAGATTCTATAAATGTTGTTCTTGTGGCTAGTTTCACCATCACCTATTCATTTAATAAAAGAGTTAAATAATTGATTTGTCAGAATCATAAACTTAATATTCACTGAAATAGACGAACAGAGTTCACTTGGCTGCGAAACCAAAAGTGAGATGAGCCAGTGTTTGTAAATATGTAAACGTGTGCGTGAATTTAGAGATGCACTGAAGTCCATTTTAGGTTGTCGATAACCATAATGTATTATTGCCCTAATAAATAAAACACAAACAAAATTTTGAACAATTTTATTTAAATAATTTCTTAAGGTCTCCTTTGAGGCTACCTGCTTATTTATTTATGACATTTATCCAGTTTAATTTAATCACTGGATTTACAGAAAACCTGGAAATAATTGTTAAATTATTCGTCTTTAAAGTCTCTTTTGATGAGCATAGTAGTGCTGACCAATTACGGCACCTTTTTAATGAATACCTTGATATTAGCTCGTAGGGGTAGTTTTAAAATTCCTTTTACGGCTGTTTTTACTAGTTCCGAATTTAAAAATACTGCTAAAATTTAAATAAAAAGTTTTCGCTCGCGTCTGTTAAGTTTAGAACTCCAATTATAAAACGGGTTCTGTATATCATTTCATATGCCACCTTACGTCGTTGCAAGGCATCTCACCCAATTTTGTGTTTTATATATTTGTGTTCAAAATTTTCAACCCAAGTTGCGGGGACACTCCGTTTCGGACATCCGTTTCGGCATATGTTGTCTCTGTCAGTGGTTTATTTGTTGTGCGGGGGCACAGTAGTGGCGCTTGAAACCCCTTTATATGGCTTTAGTTTCAAGCCTGCCCTTGTGTTACCTTTAGCATGATGCTGTTTCGTCGTTGTTAGTTGGGTGGGTTATGTTTTTGTTGGTTTTTGGTGCATATGTATACTGCGTTCAAAATTTTTAACTCAATTCGAGGGACACTAGTTCATATTAGTCTGTTTCGGCATATGGCGTCCCTGTCGGTGGTTCATTTTTTGTGCGGGGTCACAGTAGTGGCGCTTGAAACCCCTTTATATGGCTTTAGTTTCAAGCCTGCCCTTGTGTTACCTTGTGCACGATGTTTGTTCTTTCATTGCTAGTTAAGTAAGTTATAACTTTGTAAGTTTTTAGTGTATATTTTGTCCGTGTTACATCCGTAGGTCTTGTCGCATTTGTGTAAACCACAAATGATACCAAGGATGGTAACATTTCTGTTTTCTTTATGATGATGGCGTGTCGTCCTGTGTGATGATTTGCTTTTGCCTTTGTTGTGTGTTTTAAGGGATGTTGGATTTCCACTCCTCACACTTTACTTTTAGAAGTCACTGGTTTGCATACTTCAACTTTACATGTAATTTACCCATGTTTGCAGTTTGGTAAATTACGTGCTGGTTTTTGTTTAACCAACCTGTGTTTAACACTGGTTATAGCTAGAACCTGGATTAGCTCTCTTTTGTGTTATTGGGTCTATGAAACGGTTCTACCTTTTTCCATATTCACTCTTGTGAGTTATTTATTAGGTTTCCCTTGATATGACTCAAGCTTTCATTGTCTAAGTTTTGAGTCTTGAGGTGGTTTATCGTTAAGTAAAGTAGGATTAAAGTTGTTTTGTTTAGTTTAGTTTGTAGTTTTAGATTTCGTCGTTCCTCCTGACGAAAAATTTTATTCAAAATATTCATTTTGAATAAAATTTTTCTTTCCCAACGAAGACGGTACTGTAACACCTTTTTTTTTATATACCTATGGGGTAACCAACATTTGATTTTAAAGTACTTGTTATAGCGGCATTCTCGTTATAGTCTTGTAGGTTGGACAAGGAACATTAGGTATTATGTGTAGGTAAGAGTTTAGATAGGTTTTACAAAACATACATAGTGTTTTCACATAGCTTTTGATGTGTTTAGTGTTAGTTTATTGCCTGCAAATTTCTACCTTTGTTTGAGTCAATTTCCAGTAGTTCAACGAATGTCGGTGATTGTACCACACACTTCGGCATTCGGGCATTCACTTGAATTCATTTTAAAACCTCATTCACTAAGAATTTTAGCACTTTTCAATAATTAAAGCAAATAAACTTTCTTGTTTACATATCTCACAGCTGTCTTTTCAATTGACAAGTGACAACTGTCAGATGTGACGTTTAGCGTTCCGATTCCAGCTAACTGAACGTTTCGGACCAATTAATTTACACTTTGTTGATAAAATCAAATATCACCTATTTGTTATTTTAATTAAATAAAGTAAATGTTAATGTCTCGCATGCTAGTTGAACGTTTTAATATTAATATTCAGACAAAAGGTAAGTAAGTTCAGGGAGTGCGATTGTCTATGGTGTGTCTTTTGTCGATGGTACTCATTCGAGAGAATTCTAGCAAACTCGGTGGATTTCCGCCATTTGACTTTTTCGCCTGTGTCATTCAGAGAGACAGGAAATTTTCGTCATGTGAAGTGAAACCCAATCTATTTTTTTTGGTGGGTTTCTATTAATTTAATGATGCGTTGAGCATCCCTTTAAGTGGTGAGTGTTATAATAATACGAATCTAATTATTTGTCCGTTTATACCAATGGTATCCAGATTGTAACCTCGTGTCGTATTGTTCTCAGGGCTCCAGCTCATCAATTTATATTTCATCATGTCTTTCATGAGATGAAAACCTGTGATAATTAAAGCCCAAATTTGGTAAGTTTCTCAACCTTGTTATAATGTTAGTTGTAAGGAAAACCTCATATTCAATGAGGACAATTTGGTGACTTTGATTTTTTTATTACAGGGCTCCACAGTTTTACCTCAAAATTTCAAGATATAAGTGGTTCCCAGTTTGGTCCAGGAAATCTTTCAAGGTTATGGTTTAAACTCGTTTCGAGGTAACGTCGTCCGTGCAGCGGATTTGCGAGTATTCCAAGCTATGATGTCTCATTAAAATCAGCGCGACGAGCATGTATTTAACCTTACCATTATCATGGATTTATCAACGTAATCCAGGTATTCCGCAGCCTTCTTTTATTATCATCGCGGCAGTGTTTCTGTAGTATGTACCCGGTGAAGTAATTAACGTTCATATCTAGTACAAAATGGTGTTTTGATGACATGTTCAAACTCAACCCGGAACAGGTCTATAGCCACTAGTAGTCATGTTTCAAATTTATTTAGCTTCAGCGTAACGTATAAATAATTCTATTTTACTATGAATGTCTTGTGTTAAGATGATAAATAATAAGTATCTTAGCATAAGTTTTTTTGTGAGTACATATGTATTCGGTTCTTAACGGTCCGCCGACTTGAGAGATATGGTGACGTTTGAAAACTTATTTCAAATGCGGAACCGGCCTCTTAATCCGTCTGACTAACGGGAAACGAACAGATATGCCCTCACCTTTACTTTTAAGGGTTTATAGTTTAAATCCCTACTTTTCTATATGGTTTTAATTTTATAATGAACCCAAGGGTATTGTTTTTGTAATTAATGTATGGTCTCACTTTAACCTGTTAAGGGTCCCTGTTAAACCATTTGCCCTTCGTGCGGTTTTAACATTATAATGGGTTCTCTAGGTATTATGTATTAATATAAAATGTGTGACTTCATTTTAACCCTTCGGATTCTTCGTTAAACCATTTATACCCCATGTGGTTTTAAATATTTTTATGACTTATCTTCTGCGAATCGTTGTTAACTTGGTATTAATTATACAACGTGTTAAATAAATGTTTGTTTCAACGTAAATATTGGTTTGATTTATTAAACTCACTTTGTTTCGATCCGTGGACAATTTATCTTTTAATTTTTAACTTTCATTGATATTAACGGCGCCCAAAATCATAATTGTTCCATGGATGACTGAGCCACGCGAATCCACATAACCCCTTTGCTCTACCGACTAACATTTTCAGTGGGGTAATTTCCATCTATACCCCGGGGTAAAATTTTTCCCATTACAGTGGCGCCCAACGTGGGGCCCAGAAAAGTGAGATTAATAATTCAATATTTTAGTGCTTTATTTAACGTGTTTTTTTTTTCCAATATGGCTGAACTTAATTGTAACTTTAATTTCTTGCTCGGGGAAGAACTTGAACATGAATTATTCGTCTTTAAAGTCTCTTTTGATGAGCATAGTAGTGCTGACCAATTACGGCACCTTTTTAATGAATACCTTGATATTAGCTCGTAGGGGTAGTTTTAAAATTCCTTTTACGGCTGTTTTTACTAGTTCCGAATTTAAAAATACTGCTAAAATTTAAATAAAAAGTTTTCGCTCGCGTCTGTTAAGTTTAGAACTCCAATTATAAAACGGGTTCTGTATATCATTTCATATGCCACCTTACGTCGTTGCAAGGCATCTCACCCAATTTTGTGTTTTATATATTTGTGTTCAAAATTTTCAACCCAAGTTGCGGGGACACTCCGTTTCGGACATCCGTTTCGGCATATGTTGTCTCTGTCAGTGGTTTATTTGTTGTGCGGGGGCACAGTAGTGGCGCTTGAAACCCCTTTATATGGCTTTAGTTTCAAGCCTGCCCTTGTGTTACCTTTAGCATGATGCTGTTTCGTCGTTGTTAGTTGGGTGGGTTATGTTTTTGTTGGTTTTTGGTGCATATGTATACTGCGTTCAAAATTTTTAACTCAATTCGAGGGACACTAGTTCATATTAGTCTGTTTCGGCATATGGCGTCCCTGTCGGTGGTTCATTTTTTGTGCGGGGTCACAGTAGTGGCGCTTGAAACCCCTTTATATGGCTTTAGTTTCAAGCCTGCCCTTGTGTTACCTTGTGCACGATGTTTGTTCTTTCATTGCTAGTTAAGTAAGTTATAACTTTGTAAGTTTTTAGTGTATATTTTGTCCGTGTTACATCCGTAGGTCTTGTCGCATTTGTGTAAACCACAAATGATACCAAGGATGGTAACATTTCTGTTTTCTTTATGATGATGGCGTGTCGTCCTGTGTGATGATTTGCTTTTGCCTTTGTTGTGTGTTTTAAGGGATGTTGGATTTCCACTCCTCACACTTTACTTTTAGAAGTCACTGGTTTGCATACTTCAACTTTACATGTAATTTACCCATGTTTGCAGTTTGGTAAATTACGTGCTGGTTTTTGTTTAACCAACCTGTGTTTAACACTGGTTATAGCTAGAACCTGGATTAGCTCTCTTTTGTGTTATTGGGTCTATGAAACGGTTCTACCTTTTTCCATATTCACTCTTGTGAGTTATTTATTAGGTTTCCCTTGATATGACTCAAGCTTTCATTGTCTAAGTTTTGAGTCTTGAGGTGGTTTATCGTTAAGTAAAGTAGGATTAAAGTTGTTTTGTTTAGTTTAGTTTGTAGTTTTAGATTTCGTCGTTCCTCCTGACGAAAAATTTTATTCAAAATATTCATTTTGAATAAAATTTTTCTTTCCCAACGAAGACGGTACTGTAACACCTTTTTTTTTATATACCTATGGGGTAACCAACATTTGATTTTAAAGTACTTGTTATAGCGGCATTCTCGTTATAGTCTTGTAGGTTGGACAAGGAACATTAGGTATTATGTGTAGGTAAGAGTTTAGATAGGTTTTACAAAACATACATAGTGTTTTCACATAGCTTTTGATGTGTTTAGTGTTAGTTTATTGCCTGCAAATTTCTACCTTTGTTTGAGTCAATTTCCAGTAGTTCAACGAATGTCGGTGATTGTACCACACACTTCGGCATTCGGGCATTCACTTGAATTCATTTTAAAACCTCATTCACTAAGAATTTTAGCACTTTTCAATAATTAAAGCAAATAAACTTTCTTGTTTACATATCTCACAGCTGTCTTTTCAATTGACAAGTGACAACTGTCAGATGTGACGTTTAGCGTTCCGATTCCAGCTAACTGAACGTTTCGGACCAATTAATTTACACTTTGTTGATAAAATCAAATATCACCTATTTGTTATTTTAATTAAATAAAGTAA
Organism: Agriphila tristella; assembly: GCA_928269145.1. NCBI lineage: Eukaryota > Metazoa > Arthropoda > Insecta > Lepidoptera > Crambidae > Agriphila > Agriphila tristella. The sequence continues at coordinate 18,955,107 of OV743431.1, read as the reverse complement.
ATGTTAATGTCTCGCATGCTAGTTGAACGTTTTAATATTAATATTCAGACAAAAGGTAAGTAAGTTCAGGGAGTGCGATTGTCTATGGTGTGTCTTTTGTCGATGGTACTCATTCGAGAGAATTCTAGCAAACTCGGTGGATTTCCGCCATTTGACTTTTTCGCCTGTGTCATTCAGAGAGACAGGAAATTTTCGTCATGTGAAGTGAAACCCAATCTATTTTTTTTGGTGGGTTTCTATTAATTTAATGATGCGTTGAGCATCCCTTTAAGTGGTGAGTGTTATAATAATACGAATCTAATTATTTGTCCGTTTATACCAATGGTATCCAGATTGTAACCTCGTGTCGTATTGTTCTCAGGGCTCCAGCTCATCAATTTATATTTCATCATGTCTTTCATGAGATGAAAACCTGTGATAATTAAAGCCCAAATTTGGTAAGTTTCTCAACCTTGTTATAATGTTAGTTGTAAGGAAAACCTCATATTCAATGAGGACAATTTGGTGACTTTGATTTTTTTATTACAGGGCTCCACAGTTTTACCTCAAAATTTCAAGATATAAGTGGTTCCCAGTTTGGTCCAGGAAATCTTTCAAGGTTATGGTTTAAACTCGTTTCGAGGTAACGTCGTCCGTGCAGCGGATTTGCGAGTATTCCAAGCTATGATGTCTCATTAAAATCAGCGCGACGAGCATGTATTTAACCTTACCATTATCATGGATTTATCAACGTAATCCAGGTATTCCGCAGCCTTCTTTTATTATCATCGCGGCAGTGTTTCTGTAGTATGTACCCGGTGAAGTAATTAACGTTCATATCTAGTACAAAATGGTGTTTTGATGACATGTTCAAACTCAACCCGGAACAGGTCTATAGCCACTAGTAGTCATGTTTCAAATTTATTTAGCTTCAGCGTAACGTATAAATAATTCTATTTTACTATGAATGTCTTGTGTTAAGATGATAAATAATAAGTATCTTAGCATAAGTTTTTTTGTGAGTACATATGTATTCGGTTCTTAACGGTCCGCCGACTTGAGAGATATGGTGACGTTTGAAAACTTATTTCAAATGCGGAACCGGCCTCTTAATCCGTCTGACTAACGGGAAACGAACAGATATGCCCTCACCTTTACTTTTAAGGGTTTATAGTTTAAATCCCTACTTTTCTATATGGTTTTAATTTTATAATGAACCCAAGGGTATTGTTTTTGTAATTAATGTATGGTCTCACTTTAACCTGTTAAGGGTCCCTGTTAAACCATTTGCCCTTCGTGCGGTTTTAACATTATAATGGGTTCTCTAGGTATTATGTATTAATATAAAATGTGTGACTTCATTTTAACCCTTCGGATTCTTCGTTAAACCATTTATACCCCATGTGGTTTTAAATATTTTTATGACTTATCTTCTGCGAATCGTTGTTAACTTGGTATTAATTATACAACGTGTTAAATAAATGTTTGTTTCAACGTAAATATTGGTTTGATTTATTAAACTCACTTTGTTTCGATCCGTGGACAATTTATCTTTTAATTTTTAACTTTCATTGATATTAACGGCGCCCAAAATCATAATTGTTCCATGGATGACTGAGCCACGCGAATCCACATAACCCCTTTGCTCTACCGACTAACATTTTCAGTGGGGTAATTTCCATCTATACCCCGGGGTAAAATGTTTCCCATTACAGTTTTTTTTTTTTTTTTTTTTTTTTTTTTTTTTTTTTTTTTTTTGGCGCCCGAACAGGGAAGAAATTAATATTATTATTATTAACCCTACGTTAATATAGTATTATTAAACACATACAAAATCAAATAAATAAATATCCCCTATTTGTTATTTTAATTAAATAAAGTAAATGTTAATGTCTCGCATGCTAGTTAAACATTTTTTATAATTACATTCAGATAAAAGGTAAGTATGTTCATAGAATGTATTTTGTCTGGGGGGTAGTTTGTTGTCTGTGGCATTCTAGACTTTTCGAGTCGTTTCAACAATGACCGACGTACTTCGACGGACGGAAGTCTTTGTCTCATTCGTGGTATTTCGCCTGTGTCGTGTAGATGCAGGAAATTTTCGTCATGTGAAGTGAAACCCAATCTATTTTTTTTGGTGGGTTTCTATTAATTTAATGATGCGTTGAGCATCCCTTTAAGTGGTGAGTGTTATAATAATACGAATCTAATTATTTGTCCGTTTATACCAGTGGTATCCAGATTGTAACCTCGTGTCGTATTGTTCTCAGGGCTCCAGCTCATCAATTTATATTTCATCATGTCTTTCATGAGATAAAAACCTGTGATAATTAAAGCCCAAATTTGGTAAGTTTCTCAACCTTGTTATAATGTTAGTTGTAAGGAAAACCTCATATTCAATGTTGGACAATTTGGTGACTTTGATTTTCTATTGCAGGGCTTCCAGGTTTCTTCATAGGTTTACTTCAAAATCCCAGGTTGTGTCCAGGTTTACCTCAAAATTTCAAGATATAAGTGGTTCCCAGTTTGGTCCAGGAAATCTTTCAAGGTTATGGTTTAAACTCGTTTCGAGGTAACGTCGTCCGTGCAGCGGATTTGCGAGTATTCCAAGCTATGATGTCTCATTAAAATCAGCGCGACGAGCATGTATTTAACCTTACCATTATCATGGATTTATCAACGTAATCCAGGTATTCCTCAGCCTTCTTTTATTATCATCGCGGCAGTGATTCTGTAGTATGTACCCGGTGAAGTAAATAACGTTCATATCCAGTACAAAATGGTTATTTGATGACATGTTCAAACTCAACCCGGAGCAGGTCTACAGCCAATAATAGTCATGTTTGAAATTTATTTAGCTTCAGCGTAACTCTGGTCCATGAACCAGAATGTAGAAATAATTCTATTTTACTATGAATGTCTTGTGTTAAGATGACAAGTAATAGGTATCTTAGCATAAGTTTTGTGAGTACATATGTGTTCGGTTCTTGACGGTCGGCCGACTTGAGAGATTGGTGACGTTTGAAAACTTATTTCAAACGCGGAGCCGGCCTCTTAATCCGTCTGACTAACAGGAAACGAGCAGATATGCCCTCACCTTTACTTTTAAGGGTTTATAGTTTAAATCCCTACTTCTTTATATGGTTTTAATTTTATAATGAACCCGAGGGTATTGTTTTTGTAATAAATGTATGGTCTCACTTTAACCTGTTAAGGGTCCCTGTTAAACCATTTGCCCTTCGTGCGGTTTTAACATTATAATGGGTTCTCAAGGTATTATGTATTAATATAAAATGTGTGACTTCATTTTAACCCTTCGGATTCTTCGTTAAACCATTTATACCCCATGTGGTTTTAAATATTTTTATGACATATTTTCTGCGAATCGTTGTTAACTTTGTATTAGTCATGCAATGTGTTAAATAAATGTTTGTTTCAACGTAAATATTGGTTTGATTTATTAAACTCACTTTGTTTCGATCTGTGGACAATTAATCTTTTAATTTTTAACTTTCATTGATATTAACGGCGCCCAAAATCATAATTGTTCCATGGATGACTGAGCCACGCGAATCCACATAACCCCTTTGCTCTACCGACTAACATTTTCAGTGGGGTAATTTCCATCTATACCCCGGGGTAAAATTTTTCCCATTACAACCTATTTACATTTATATTCTACTTTTGGTGCCAATATAGTCAGTCTGCATCAAACATCCGTTGTTGTCAAACAACAGAGCAGGGATACACAGACTTATTGAGACCATGGGCCACTTGGGTAAATGATAAACTAATGCCGGGCCACCATCACAACATAAGAACATAAAAATAACCAGCAAAAAAAATTTTTTTTTGAACAAGGGAATATTTTTGCTGGCGGGCCACTAGCACATTGCCGACGGGCCACATGTGGCCCGCGGGCCGCAGTCTGTGCATCCCTGTTCTAGAGGGAAGCGAGTTTAATGAATAATTTGTGAAAAATTTATTTAGCTTCAGCGTAACTCTGGTCCATGAACCAGAATGTAGAAATAATGTGTGTCTTTTGTCGATGGTACTCATTCGAGAGAATTCTAGCAAACTCGGTGGATTTCCAGCATATCACTTTTTCGCCTGTGTCATTCAGAGATGCAGGAAATTTTCGTCATGTGAAGTGAAACCCAATCTATTTTTTGTGGGTTTCTATTAATTTCATGATGCGTTGAGCATCCCTTTAAGTGGGCTCCAGCTCATCAATTTATATTTCATCATGTCTTTCATGAGATAACCTGTGATAATTAAAGCCCAAATTTGGGCTCCCAGGTTGTGTCCACTGTAATGGGAAAAATTTTACCCCGGGGTATAGATGGAAATTACCCCACTGAAAATGTTAGTCGGTAGAGCAAAGGGGTTATGTGGATTCGCGTGGCTCAGTCATCCATGGAACAATTATGATTTTGGGCGCCGTTAATATCAATGAAAGTTAAAAATTAAAAGATTAATTGTCCACAGATCGAAACAAAGTGAGTTTAATAAATCAAACCAATATTTACGTTGAAACAAACATTTATTTAACACATTGCATGACTAATACAAAGTTAACAACGATTCGCAGAAAATATGTCATAAAAATATTTAAAACCACATGGGGTATAAATGGTTTAGCGAAGAATCCGAAGGGTTAAAATGAAGTCACACATTTTATATTAATACATAATACCTTGAGAACCCATTATAATGTTAAAACCGCACGAAGGGCAAATGGTTTAACAGGGACCCTTAACAGGTTAAAGTGAGACCATACATTTATTACAAAAACAATACCCTCGGGTTCATTATAAAATTAAAACCATATAAAGAAGTAGGGATTTAAACTATAAACCCTTAAAAGTAAAGGTGAGGGCATATCTGCTCGTTTCCTGTTAGTCAGACGGATTAAGAGGCCGGCTCCGCGTTTGAAATAAGTTTTCAAACGTCACCAATCTCTCAAGTCGGCCGACCGTCAAGAACCGAACACATATGTACTCACAAAACTTATGCTAAGATACCTATTACTTGTCATCTTAACACAAGACATTCATAGTAAAATAGAATTATTTCTACATTCTGGTTCATGGACCAGAGTTACGCTGAAGCTAAATAAATTTCAAACATGACTATTATTGGCTGTAGACCTGCTCCGGGTTGAGTTTGAACATGTCATCAAATAACCATTTTGTACTGGATATAAACGTTATTTACTTCACCGGGTACATACTACAGAATCACTGCCGCGATGATAATAAAAGAAGGCTGAGGAATACCTGGATTACGTTGATAAATCCATGATAATGGTAAGGTTAAATACATGCTCGTCGCGCTGATTTTAATGAGACATCATAGCTTGGAATACTCGCAAATCCGCTGCACGGACGACGTTACCTCGAAACGAGTTTAAACCATAACCTTGAAAGATTTCCTGGACCAAACTGGGAACCACTTATATCTTGAAATTTTGAGGTAAACCTGGACACAACCTGGGATTTTGAAGTAAACCTATGAAGAAACCTGGAAGCCCTGCAATAGAAAATCAAAGTCACCAAATTGTCCAACATTGAATATGAGGTTTTCCTTACAACTAACATTATAACAAGGTTGAGAAACTTACCAAATTTGGGCTTTAATTATCACAGGTTTTTATCTCATGAAAGACATGATGAAATATAAATTGATGAGCTGGAGCCCTGAGAACAATACGACACGAGGTTACAATCTGGATACCACTGGTATAAACGGACAAATAATTAGATTCGTATTATTATAACACTCACCACTTAAAGGGATGCTCAACGCATCATTAAATTAATAGAAACCCACCAAAAAAAATAGATTGGGTTTCACTTCACATGACGAAAATTTCCTGCATCTACACGACACAGGCGAAATACCACGAATGAGACAAAGACTTCCGTCCGTCGAAGTACGTCGGTCATTGTTGAAACGACTCGAAAAGTCTAGAATGCCACAGACAACAAACTACCCCCCAGACAAAATACATTCTATGAACATACTTACCTTTTATCTGAATGTAATTATAAAAAATGTTTAACTAGCATGCGAGACATTAACATTTACTTTATTTAATTAATATAACAAATAGGGGATATTTATTTATTTGATTTTATCAACAAAGTGTAAATTAATTGGTCCGAAACATTCAGTTAGCGGGAATCGGAACGCTAAACGTCACATCTGACAGTTGTCACTTGTCAATTGAAAAGACAGCTATGAGATATGTAAACAAGAAAGTTTATTTGCTTTAATTATTGAAAAGTGCTAAAATTCTTTGTGAATGATATTTTAAAATGAATTTAAGTGAATGCCCGAATGCCGAAATGCGTGGTACAATCACCGACATTCGTTAAACTACTGGAAATTGACCCAAACAAAGGTAGAAAGATTTATGCATTTCTCCTACACAAATTGTATCAAAACAACACACTACTTATTTAACAAACCTACTTAAGCTTAATACCTAAGTTCCTTCTCCAATCTACAAGACTATAGCGAGAATTTCGCCATAAAAAGTACTTTAAAATCAAATGTTGGTTACCCCATAGGTATATAAAAAAAAGGTGTTACAGTACCGTCTTAGTTGGGAAAGAAAAATTTTATTCAAAATGAATATTTTGAATAAAATTTTTCGTCAGGAGGAACGACGAAATCTAAAACTACAACCTAAACTGAACAAAACAAACCTTAATCCTACTTTACTTAAAGATAAACCACCTCAAGACTCAAAACTTAGACAAAAAAGCTTGAGTCATATCAAGGGAAACCTAATAAATAACTCAAAAGAGTGAAAATGGAAAAAGGTAGAACCGTTTCATAGACCCAATAACACAAAAAGAGAGCTAATCCAGGTTCTAGCCATAACCAGTGTTAAACACAGGTTGGGTAAACAAAAACCAGCACGTAATTTACCAAACTGCAAACATGGGTAAATTACATGTAAAGTTGAAGTATGCAAAACAGTGACTTCTTAAAGTAAAGTGTGAGGAGTGGAAATCCAACATACCTTAAAACACACAACAACTGCTAAAGCAAATCATCACACAGGACGACACGCCATCATAATAAAGAAAACAGAAATGTTACCATCCTTGGTATCATTTGTGGTTTACACAAATGCGACAAGACCTGTGCGAAGAGAGAGGATGTAACACGGACAAAATATACACTAAAAACTAACAAAGTTATAACTTACTTAACTAGCAATGAAAGAACAACATCGTGCAAAAGGTAACACAATGGCAAACTTGAAACCAAAAACCATATAAGGGGACTTCAAGCGCCTTCACTGTGACCCCGCACGACAATATCTTTAATGTGAAAAGAACCAAGCGGTTTCCCGTCCATACTTTTCAAAGAATAAACCACGTTACCCAGTTTTTTATCTACTACACATTTCTCAAATTTGGGAGATAATTTGGCAGAAAAATATTTGGAAGCGTTAGAAAGAGGAAAACACCTTTTATAAATTATCTGACCTTCCCGAAGCTCGAGAGGGCGTTTCCTCAGGTTATAATACTTAACATTATGACGATAAGCCTTTTGCAAATGGCATTCAACGTCCTTAAAAATTTTCTGCAACTTGGGCAAACCAGAAGTGTAATTATCAGAATGGACAGTAACAGCTTGACCATCAAAAGGTTGATCCGAGTTATAAGTTGCTCCATCGAGTACCATTTCCCTACCATGATTAAGGTAATAAGCAGTAAATTTAGTTCCTGCATGAACGGAGGTATTGAGGGCACATTGGATTTCCTGAATGTTTTGATCCCATTTGCGGTGATCGAAACGCACATAAGAAGCAATGGCACGAACAATATCCCGATTAACCCTTTCAGTTTGGTTACATTGAGGGTGGTAACGAGGATTATAGAAAATGTGAGGTACTCCCACAGATTTTAACAAATCTCTAAATTCTTTAGAGGTGAATTGGGGACCGTTATCTGTATATAGGATACGACAAACTCCATGCACCAAAAACACGCCCTTTTCAAGGCATTTACACACAGCCTTGGCCGTAGCACTTCGCAAAGGAAAGAGAAGGACATATTTGCTAAAATAATCGGAGACAACGAATAAATATTGATTTCTCGAGTAAGAAGGCGGAAATGGTCCCAAAAGGTCGCAAGAAATCGCTTCCCAAGGTTTAGTAACTTGTCGGGGATCACCCATCAAACCCGGACGAGCAGTATTAACCGGCTTGTAAGTGTTGCAAATCTCACAATCGTTAACATACTTTTTGACGTCGCAAAATAAAGACGGCCAATAGTACATGTTAGATATTTTCTTGTGAGTCTTAGCTACGCCAAAATGACCAGAAGCTGGCTCGTCGTGATACTTCTGAATGATCTCCGCACGTTTTTCAGCAGGAACCACAATTTTCCACTCGTGTTGAGATGTAAGGTTATATTTATTCTTAGTCAACCGATACAGTTTTCCCTCAGTGATAGAAAAATTAGGGAAAAGTTTAGGATTACGTGAACATCCCTCAAAAAGTTTAATATACCAAGGATCAGTGATCTGGTGAGGATCAATTTCAATAGAGTCGATTTTCATACGAGATAACGCATCTGGAACGACATGATCTTTCCCTTTTCTATGGATAATTTCAAAAACGAACTGACTAAGACGGCACGCCCATCTACTAAGGCGTCCAGTGGGATTTTTAAGTTTATAAAACCACTGTAAAGAAGCATGGTCAGTTACTATAAAGCATTTAGTACCTTCAACATAAGCTCGATACTGCTCCAAAGCATAAATAACAGCAAGTAATTCTCGCTCAGTTGCGGTATAATTAACCTCTTGGTCGGTAAGAGTCCGACTGCAATAAGCAATGGGGTGATCAACACCTTCAAACTTCTGGGTTAAAACACCACCAATAGCATAAGAGGAAGCATCCGTATGGATGTAAAACGGTAAGCTAAAGTCAGGGCATTTTAAAATTGGTGCCGAAATTAACGCGGTTTAAAGGGTGGAAAAAGATTCTTCAGCTTCAGGAGTCCATTTAAAGAGAATCTTTTTACTAGTTAGCCGCGATAACGGTTTAGCTATTTTAGAAAAATCTTTAATGAAACGTCGATACCATCCAGCCATGCCAAGGAAACGCTTGACCTGCTTAGCATCAGTAGGAACGGGAAAATTAGCAATAACATCTACTTTGGACGGGTCTGTCCTCAAACCGTAGCAATCTACCACGTAACCTAAATACTTTAGTTCGGATCGACAGAAAACAGATTTTTCCATGTTGATAGTAAGGTTGGCACTTTTAAGTTTTTCATAAACAGCCTTTAAAATAGAGATATGTTCTTCGAAAGAATCGGTACAGATGATGATATCGTCGATATAACAGAAAACCTTATTGTCAAACTGGGCTGCAAACAAGCTATCCATTAGTCTTTGCATTGTAGCAGAAGCTCCCACCAAACCGAAGCACATGACATTATAATGGAAAAGACCACGACCAGGGACAGTAAAAGCTGTCTTTTCTTTGGAACTGGCCGACAAGGGTATTTGGTGGTACGCGGCGCTAAGGTCAAGAAATCTTTTAATCTTGCTCCCGATGTTTTAGCTTGCATTCCCTCTATTAATTCTGATAGGGTTTGTGAAATTGATAGTATCTCGGAGATTGGTTTAAAACCTTTTGATTCTTTAACTGATAAACAAAGGTCCGATTTGGAAAATGTTAAATCTTTGTTTGATAATATCGACTCTGAAAGAGTTGGTCTTGGTCGTACTCATCTTGCTGAACATAAGTTTTTTCTTGTGAGTACATATGGGTTCGGTTCTTAACGGTCCGCCGACTTGAGAGATATGGTGACGTTTGAAAACTTATTTCAAATGCGGAACCGGCCTCTTAATCCGTCTGACTAACGGGAAACGAACGGATATGCCCTCACCTTTACTTTTAAGGGTTTATAGTTTAAATCCCTACTTCTTTATATGGTTTTAATTTTATAATGAACCCAAGGGTATTGTTTTTGTAATAAATGTATAGTCTCACTTTAACCTGTTAAGGGTCCCTGTTAAACCATTTGCCCTTCGTGCGGTTTTAACATTATAATGGGTTCTCAAGGTATTATGTATTAATATAAAATGTGTGACTTCATTTTAACCCTTCGGATTCTTCGTTAAACCATTTATACCCCATGTGGTTTTGAATATTTTTATGACTTATTTTCTGCGAATCGTTGTTAACTTGGTATTAGTTATACAATGTGTTAAATAAATGTTTGTTTCAACGTAAATATTGGTTTGATTTATTAAACTCACTTTGTTTCGATCGGTGGACAATTTATCTTTTAATTTTTAACTTTCATTGATATTAACGGCGCCCAAAATCATAATTGTTCCATGGATGACTGAGCCACGCGAATCCACATAACCCCTTTGCTCTACCGACTAACATTTTCAGTGGGGTAATTTCCATCTATACCCCGGGGTAAAATTTTTCCCATTACAGTATTGTAACACCTTTTTTTTTATATACCTATGGGGTAACCAACATTTGATTTTAAAGTACTTGTTATAGCGTCATTCTCGTTATAGTCTTGTAGGTTGGACAAGGAACATTAGGTATTAGATGTAGGTAAGAGTTTAGATAGGTTTTACAAAACACACATAGTGTTTTCACATAGCTTTTGATGTGTTTAGTGTTAGTTTATTGCATGCAAATTTCTACCTTTGTTTGAGTCAATTTCCAGTAGTTTAACGAATGTCGGTGATTGTACCACACACTTCGGCATTCGGGCATTCACTTGAATTCACTTTAAAACCTCATTCATAAAGAGTTTTAGCACTTTTCAATAATTAAAGCAAATAAACTTTCTTGTTTACATATCTCACAGCTGTCTTTTCAATTGACAAGTGACAACTGTCAGATGTGACGTTTAGCGTTCCGATTCCCGCTAACTGAATGTTTCGGACCAATTAATTTACACTTTGGTGATAAAATCAAATAAATAAATATCACCTATTTGTTATTTTAATTAAATAAAGTAAATACCCATGTCTCGCATGCTAGTTAAACGTTTTAATATTAATATTCAGACAAAAGGTAAGTAAGTTCAGGGAGTGCGATTGTCTATGGTGTGTCTTTTGTCGATGGTACTCATTCGAGAGAATTCTAGCAAACTCGGTGGATTTCCGCCATTTCACTTTTTCGCCTGTGTCATTCAGAGAGACAGGAAATTTTCGTCATGTGAAGTGAAACACAATCTATGTAGTTTTTGGTGGGCTACTATTAATTTTATGATGTGTTGAGCCTGAATTGTAGGGGTGAGTGTTCTACCAATGGATGTAACTATTTGTCTGTTTTTTAGTAGTGAGATCCAGATTGTAACCTCGTGTCGTATTGTTCTCAGGGCTCCAGCTCGTCAATTTATATTTCATCATGTCTTTCATGAGATAAAAACCTGTGATAATTAAAGCCCAAATTTGGTAAGTTTCTCGACCTTGTTATAATGTTAGTTGGAAGGAAAACCTCATATTCAATGTTGGACAATTTGGTGACTTTGATTTTCTATTGCAGGGCTCCCAGGTTGTCTCCACAGTTTTACCTCAAAATTTCAAGATATAAGTACTTCCATGTTTCTCGCAAGTTTGGTCCAGGAAATACTTCCGAGGTCATGGTTTGAGCTTATTTCGATGTAACATCATCCGTGCAGTGGCTTGGCGGGTATTCCGTTCCATGATGTCTCATTAAAATCAGCGCGACGAGCACAGGTTAAACCGTACCATTGCCATGGATTTATAAAGCTAACCAAGGTATTCCTCAGCGTTCTTTTATTATCATCGCGGCAGTGTTTCTGTAGTATGTACCCGGTGAAGTAATTAACGTTCATATCAAGTACAAAATGGTTATTTGATGACATGTTCAAACTCAACCCGGAGCAGGTATACAGCCAATAAATGTACCTACAGTCCTGTTTCAAATTTATTTAGCTTCAGCGTAACTGGTTCATGAGCCAGAATGTATAAATAATTCTATTTTACTATGAATGTCTTGTGTTAAGATGATAAGTAATAGGTATCTTAGCATAAGTTTTTTCTTGTGAGTACATATGGGTTCGGTTCTTAACGGTCCGCCGACTTGAGAGATATGGTGACGTTTGAAAACTTATTTCAAATGCGGAACCGGCCTCTTAATCCGTCTGACTAACTGGAAACGAACAGATATGCCCTCACCTTTACTTTTAAGGGTTTATAGTTTAAATCCCTACTTCTTTATATGGTTTTAATTTTATAATGAACCCAAGGGTATTGTTTTTGTAATAAATGTATGGTCTCACTTTAACCTGTTAAGGGTCCCTGTTAAACCATTTGCCCTTCGTGCGGTTTTAACATTATAATGGGTTCTCAAGGTATTATGTATTAATATAAAATGTGTGACTTCATTTTAACCCTTCGGATTCTTCGTTAAACCATTTATACCCCATGTGGTTTTAAATATTTTTATGACTTATTTTCTGCGAATCGTTGTTAACTTGGTATTAATTATACAACGTGTTAAATAAATGTTTATATCAACGTAAATATTGGTTTGATTTATTAAACTCACTTTGTTTCGATCCGTGGACAATTTATCTTTTAATTTTTAACTTTCATTGATATCAACGGCGCCCAAAATCATAATTGTTCCATGGATGACTGAGCCACGCGAATCCACAAAACCCCTTTGCTCTACCGACTAACATTTTCAGTGGGGTAATTTCCATCTATACCCCGGGGTAAAATTTTTCCCATTACAGTGACGTACCCAACGTGTGGCCCAGAAAAGTGAGATTAATAATTCAATATTTTAGTGCTTTATTTAACGTGAATTTAATTTTTTTTTCCAATATGGCTGAACTTAATTGTAACGTTGATTTCTTGCTCGGGGAAGAACTTGAACATTAATTATCCGTTCTTAAAGTCTCTTTTGATGAGCATAGTAGTGCTGACCAATTACGGCACTTTTTTATGAATACCTTGATACTAGCTCGTAGGGGTAGTTGTAAATTCCTTCTGCGGCTGTTTTTAGTAGTTCCGAATTTAAAAATACTGCTAACCTTTAAATAAAAAGTTTTCGCTCGCGTCTGTTTAGTTTAGAACTCCAATTATAAAACGGGTTCTGTATATCATTTCATATGCCACCTTACGTCGTTGCAAGGCATCTCACCCAATTTTGTGTTTTATATATTTGTGTTCAAAATTTTTAACCCAATTTGGGGGACACTAGGTCATATTTGTCCATTTTGGCATATGGCGTCCCTGTCAGTGGTTCATTTGTTGTGCGGGGGCACAGTAGTGGCGCTTGAAACCCCTTTATATGGCTTTAGTTTCAAGCCTGCCCTTGTGTTACCTTTAGCATGATGCTGTTTCGTCGTTGTTAGTTGGGTGGGTTATGTTTTTGTTGGTTTTTGGTGCATATGTATACTGCGTTCAAAATTTTTAACTCAATTCGAGAGACACTAGTTCATATTAGTCCGTTTCGGCATATGGCGTTCCTGTCGGTGGTTCATTTGTCGTGCAGGGTCACAGTAGTGGCGCTTGAAACCCCTTTATATGGCTTTAGTTTCAAGCCTGCCCTTGTGTTACCTTGTGCACGATGTTTGTTCTTTCATTTTTAGTTAAGTAAGTTATAACTTTGTTAGTTTTTAGGGTATATTTTATCCGTGTTACATCCGTAGGTCTTATCGCATTTGTGTAAACCACAAATGATACCAAGGATGGTAACATTTCTGTTTTCTTTGTTATGATGGCGTGTCGTCCTGTGTGATGATTTGCTTTAGCAGTTGTTGTGTGTTTTAAGGGATGTTGGATTTCCACTCCTCACACTTTACTTTTAGAAGTCACTGTTTTGCATACTTCAACTTTACATGTAATTTACCCATGTTTGCAGCTCGGTAAATTACGTGCTGGTTTTTGTTTAACCAACCTGTGTTTAACGCTGGTTATGGCTAGAACCTGGATTAGCTCTCCTTTTGTGTTATTGGGTCTATGAAACGGTTCTACCTTTTTTCATATTCACTCTTATGAGGTATTTATTAGGTTTCCCTTGATATGACTCAAGCTTTCTTTGTCTAAGTTTTGAGTCTTGAGGTGGTTTATCTTTAAGTAAAGTAGGATTAAGGTCTGTTTTGTTCAGTTAAGGTTGTAGTTTTAGATTTCGTCGTTCCTCCTGACGAAAAATTTTATTGAAAATATTCATTTTGAATAAAATTTTTCTTTCCCAACTAAGACGGTACTGTAACACTTTTTTTTACACCTATCCTTGCGGTAGCGGGCACTTGAGTTTGGGGTACTTTTTATAGCGAAATTCTCGCTATAGTCTTCTAGGTTGGACAAGGAACATTAGGTATTAAGTGTAGGTAAGAGTTTAGATAGGTTTTACAAAACACACCTAGTGTTTTCACATAGCTTTTGATGTGTTTAGTGTTAGTTTATTGCATGTAAATTTCTACCTTTATTTGGGTCAATTTCCAGTAGTTTAACGAATGTCGGTGATTGTACCACACACTTCGGCATTCGGGCATTCACTTAAATTCACTTTAAAACCTCATTCATAAAGAGTTTTAGCACTTTTCAATAATTAAAGCAAATAAACTTTCTTGTTTACATATCTCACAGCTGTCTTTTCAATTGTCAAGTGACAACTGTCAGATGTGACGTTTGGCGTTCCGATTCCAGCTAATTGGCGTTTCGGACCAATTAATTTACACTTTGTTGATAAAATCAAATAAATAAATATCACCTATTTGTTATTTTAATTAAATAAAGTAAATGCCAATGTCTCGCATGCTAGTTAAACGTTTTAATATTAATATTCAGACAAAAGGTAAGTAAGTTCAGGGAGTGCGATTGTCTATGGTGTGTCTTTTGTCGATGGTACTCATTCGAGAGGATTCTAGCAAACTCGGTGGATTTCCGCCATATCACTTTTTCGCCTGTGTCATTCAGAGATGCAGGAAATTTTCGTCATGTGAAGTGAAACCCAATCTATTTTTATTGGTGGGTTTCTATTAATTTAATGATGCGTTGAGCATCCCTTTAAGTGGTGAGTGTTATAATAATACGAATCTAATTATTTGTCCGTTTATACCAATGGTATCCAGATTGTAACCTCGTGTCGTATTGTTCTCAGGGCTCCAGCTCATCAATTTATATTTCATCATGTCTTTCATGAGATAAAAACCTGTGATAATTAAAGCCCAAATTTGGTAAGTTTCTCAACCTTGTTATAATGTTAGTTGTAAGGAAAACCTCATATTCAATGAGGACAATTTGGTGACTTTGATTTTTTATTACAGGGCGTCCAGGTTTACTTCAAAATCCCAGGTTGTGTCCAGGTTTACCTCAAAATTTCAAGATATAAGTGGTTCCCAGTTTGGTCCAGGGAATCTTTCAAGGTTATGGTTTAAACTCGTTTCGAGGTAACGTCGTCCGTGCAGCGGATTTGCGAGTATTCCAAGCTATGATGTCTCATTAAAATCAGCGAGACGAGCATGTATTTAACCTTACCATTATCATGGATTTATCAACGTAATCCAGGTATTCTGCAGCCTTATTATATTATCATCGCGGCAGTGATTCTGTAGTATGTACCCGGTGAAGTAATTAACGTTCATATCTAGTACAAAATGGTGTTTTGATGACATGTTCAAACTCAACCCGGAGCAGGTCTATAGCCACTAGTAGTCATGTTTCAAATTTATTTAGCTTCAGCGTAACATAGAAATAATTCTATTTTACTATGAATGTCTTGTGTTAAGATGATAAGTAATAGATATCTTAGCATAAGTTTTGTGAGTACATATGTGTTCGGTTCTTAACGGTCAGCCGACTTGAGAGATATGGTGACGTTTGAAAACTTATTTCAAACGCGGAGCCGGCCTCTTAATCCGTCCGACTAACTGGAAACGAACAGATATGCCCTCACCTTTACTTTTAAGGGTTTATAGTTTAAATCCCTACTTCTTTATATGGTTTTAATTTTATAATGAACCCAAGGGTATTGTTTTTGTCATTAATGTATGGTCTCACTTTAACCTGTTAAGGGGCCCTGTTAAACCATTTGCCCTTCGTGCGGTTTTAACATTATAATGGGTTCCCAAGGTATTATGTATTAATATAAAATGTGTGACTTCATTTTAACCCTTCGGATTCTTCGTTAAACCATTTATACCCCATGTGGTTTTAAATATTTTTATGACTTATTTTCTGCGAAAGGTTGTTAACTTGGTATTAGTTATACAATGTGTTAAATAAATGTTTGTTTCAACGTAAATATTGGTTTGATTTATTAAACTCACTTTGTTTCGATCCGTGGACAATTTATCTTTTAATTTTTAACTTTCATTGATATCAACGGCGCCCAAAATCATAATTGTTCCATGGATGACTGAGCCACGCGAATCCACAAAACCCCTTTGCTCTACCGACTAACATTTTCAGTGGGGTAATTTCCATCTATACCCCGGGGTAAAATTTTTCCCATTACAGTGACGTACCCAACGTGTGGCCCAGAAAAGTGAGATTAATAATTCAATATTTTAGTGCTTTATTTAACGTGAATTTAATTTTTTTTTCCAATATGGCTGAACTTAATTGTAACGTTGATTTCTTGCTCGGGGAAGAACTTGAACATTAATTATCCGTTCTTAAAGTCTCTTTTGATGAGCATAGTAGTGCTGACCAATTACGGCACTTTTTTATGAATACCTTGATACTAGCTCGTAGGGGTAGTTGTAAATTCCTTCTGCGACTGTTTTTAGTAGTTCCGAATTTAAAAATACTGCTAACCTTTAAATAAAAAGTTTTCGCTCGCGTCTGTTTAGTTTAGAACTCCAATTATAAAACGGGTTCTGTATATCATTTCATATGCCACCTTACGTCGTTGCAAGGCATCTCACCCAATTTTGTGTTTTATATATTTGTGTTCAAAATTTTTAACCCAATTTGGGGGACACTAGGTCATATTTGTCCATTTTGGCATATGGCGTCCCTGTCAGTGGTTCATTTGTTGTGCGGGGGCACAGTAGTGGCGCTTGAAACCCCTTTATATGGCTTTAGTTTCAAGCCTGCCCTTGTGTTACCTTTAGCATGATGCTGTTTCGTCGTTGTTAGTTGGGTGGGTTATGTTTTTGTTGGTTTTTGGTGCATATGTATACTGCGTTCAAAATTTTTAACTCAATTCGAGGGACACTAGTTCATATTAGTCCGTTTCGGCATATGGCGTTCCTGTCGGTGGTTCATTTGTCGTGCAGGGTCACAGTAGTGGCGCTTGAAACCCCTTTATATGGCTTTAGTTTCAAGCCTGCCCTTGTGTTACCTTGTGCACGATGTTTGTTCTTTCATTTTTAGTTAAGTAAGTTATAACTTTGTTAGTTTTTAGGGTATATTTTATCCGTGTTACATCCGTAGGTCTTATCGCATTTGTGTAAACCACAAATGATACCAAGGATGGTAACATTTCTGTTTTCTTTGTTATGATGGCGTGTCGTCCTGTGTGATGATTTGCTTTAGCAGTTGTTGTGTGTTTTAAGGGATGTTGGATTTCCACTCCTCACACTTTACTTTTAGAAGTCACTGTTTTGCATACTTCAACTTTACATGTAATTTACCCATGTTTGCAGCTCGGTAAATTACGTGCTGGTTTTTGTTTAACCAACCTGTGTTTAACGCTGGTTATGGCTAGAACCTGGATTAGCTCTCCTTTTGTGTTATTGGGTCTATGAAACGGTTCTACCTTTTTTCATATTCACTCTTATGAGGTATTTATTAGGTTTCCCTTGATATGACTCAAGCTTTCTTTGTCTAAGTTTTGAGTCTTGAGGTGGTTTATCTTTAAGTAAAGTAGGATTAAGGTCTGTTTTGTTCAGTTAAGGTTGTAGTTTTAGATTTCGTCGTTCCTCCTGACGAAAAATTTTATTCAAAATATTCATTTTGAATAAAATTTTTCTTTCCCAACTAAGACGGTACTGTAACACTTTTTTTTACACCTATCCTTGCGGTAGCGGGCACTTGAGTTTGGGGTACTTTTTATAGCGAAATTCTCGCTATAGTCTTCTAGGTTGGACAAGGAACATTAGGTATTAAGTGTAGGTAAGAGTTTAGATAGGTTTTACAAAACACACCTAGTGTTTTCACATAGCTTTTGATGTGTTTAGTGTTAGTTTATTGCATGTAAATTTCTACCTTTATTTGGGTCAATTTCCAGTAGTTTAACGAATGTCGGTGATTGTACCACACACTTCGGCATTCGGGCATTCACTTAAATTCACTTTAAAACCTCATTCATAAAGAGTTTTAGCACTTTTCAATAATTAAAGCAAATAAACTTTCTTGTTTACATATCTCACAGCTGTCTTTTCAATTGTCAAGTGACAACTGTCAGATGTGACGTTTGGCGTTCCGATTCCAGCTAATTGGCGTTTCGGACCAATTAATTTACACTTTGTTGATAAAATCAAATAAATAAATATCACCTATTTGTTATTTTAATTAAATAAAGTAAATGCCAATGTCTCGCATGCTAGTTAAACGTTTTAATATTAATATTCAGACAAAAGGTAAGTAAGTTCAGGGAGTGCGATTGTCTATGGTGTGTCTTTTGTCGATGGTACTCATTCGAGAGGATTCTAGCAAACTCGGTGGATTTCCGCCATATCACTTTTTCGCCTGTGTCATTCAGAGATGCAGGAAATTTTCGTCATGTGAAGTGAAACCCAATCTATTTTTATTGGTGGGTTTCTATTAATTTAATGATGCGTTGAGCATCCCTTTAAGTGGTGAGTGTTATAATAATACGAATCTAATTATTTGTCCGTTTATACCAATGGTATCCAGATTGTAACCTCGTGTCGTATTGTTCTCAGGGCTCCAGCTCATCAATTTATATTTCATCATGTCTTTCATGAGATAAAAACCTGTGATAATTAAAGCCCAAATTTGGTAAGTTTCTCAACCTTGTTATAATGTTAGTTGTAAGGAAAACCTCATATTCAATGAGGACAATTTGGTGACTTTGATTTTTTATTACAGGGCGTCCAGGTTTACTTCAAAATCCCAGGTTGTGTCCAGGTTTACCTCAAAATTTCAAGATATAAGTGGTTCCCAGTTTGGTCCAGGGAATCTTTCAAGGTTATGGTTTAAACTCGTTTCGAGGTAACGTCGTCCGTGCAGCGGATTTGCGAGTATTCCAAGCTATGATGTCTCATTAAAATCAGCGAGACGAGCATGTATTTAACCTTACCATTATCATGGATTTATCAACGTAATCCAGGTATTCTGCAGCCTTATTATATTATCATCGCGGCAGTGATTCTGTAGTATGTACCCGGTGAAGTAATTAACGTTCATATCTAGTACAAAATGGTGTTTTGATGACATGTTCAAACTCAACCCGGAGCAGGTCTATAGCCACTAGTAGTCATGTTTCAAATTTATTTAGCTTCAGCGTAACATAGAAATAATTCTATTTTACTATGAATGTCTTGTGTTAAGATGATAAGTAATAGATATCTTAGCATAAGTTTTGTGAGTACATATGTGTTCGGTTCTTAACGGTCAGCCGACTTGAGAGATATGGTGACGTTTGAAAACTTATTTCAAACGCGGAGCCGGCCTCTTAATCCGTCCGACTAACTGGAAACGAACAGATATGCCCTCACCTTTACTTTTAAGGGTTTATAGTTTAAATCCCTACTTCTTTATATGGTTTTAATTTTATAATGAACCCAAGGGTATTGTTTTTGTCATTAATGTATGGTCTCACTTTAACCTGTTAAGGGGCCCTGTTAAACCATTTGCCCTTCGTGCGGTTTTAACATTATAATGGGTTCCCAAGGTATTATGTATTAATATAAAATGTGTGACTTCATTTTAACCCTTCGGATTCTTCGTTAAACCATTTATACCCCATGTGGTTTTAAATATTTTTATGACTTATTTTCTGCGAAAGGTTGTTAACTTGGTATTAGTTATACAATGTGTTAAATAAATGTTTGTTTCAACGTAAATATTGGTTTGATTTATTAAACTCACTTTGTTTCGATCCGTGGACAATTTATCTTTTAATTTTTAACTTTCATTGATATCAACGGCGCCCAAAATCATAATTGTTCCATGGATGACTGAGCCACGCGAATCCACAAAACCCCTTTGCTCTACCGACTAACATTTTCAGTGGGGTAATTTCCATCTATACCCCGGGGTAAAATTTTTCCCATTACAGTGACGTACCCAACGTGTGGCCCAGAAAAGTGAGATTAATAATTCAATATTTTAGTGCTTTATTTAACGTGAATTTAATTTTTTTTTCCAATATGGCTGAACTTAATTGTAACGTTGATTTCTTGCTCGGGGAAGAACTTGAACATTAATTATCCGTTCTTAAAGTCTCTTTTGATGAGCATAGTAGTGCTGACCAATTACGGCACTTTTTTATGAATACCTTGATACTAGCTCGTAGGGGTAGTTGTAAATTCCTTCTGCGGCTGTTTTTAGTAGTTCCGAATTTAAAAATACTGCTAACCTTTAAATAAAAAGTTTTCGCTCGCGTCTGTTTAGTTTAGAACTCCAATTATAAAACGGGTTCTGTATATCATTTCATATGCCACCTTACGTCGTTGCAAGGCATCTCACCCAATTTTGTGTTTTATATATTTGTGTTCAAAATTTTTAACCCAATTTGGGGGACACTAGGTCATATTTGTCCATTTTGGCATATGGCGTCCCTGTCAGTGGTTCATTTGTTGTGCGGGGGCACAGTAGTGGCGCTTGAAACCCCTTTATATGGCTTTAGTTTCAAGCCTGCCCTTGTGTTACCTTTAGCATGATGCTGTTTCGTCGTTGTTAGTTGGGTGGGTTATGTTTTTGTTGGTTTTTGGTGCATATGTATACTGCGTTCAAAATTTTTAACTCAATTCGAGGGACACTAGTTCATATTAGTCCGTTTCGGCATATGGCGTTCCTGTCGGTGGTTCATTTGTCGTGCAGGGTCACAGTAGTGGCGCTTGAAACCCCTTTATATGGCTTTAGTTTCAAGCCTGCCCTTGTGTTACCTTGTGCACGATGTTTGTTCTTTCATTTTTAGTTAAGTAAGTTATAACTTTGTTAGTTTTTAGGGTATATTTTATCCGTGTTACATCCGTAGGTCTTATCGCATTTGTGTAAACCACAAATGATACCAAGGATGGTAACATTTCTGTTTTCTTTGTTATGATGGCGTGTCGTCCTGTGTGATGATTTGCTTTAGCAGTTGTTGTGTGTTTTAAGGGATGTTGGATTTCCACTCCTCACACTTTACTTTTAGAAGTCACTGTTTTGCATACTTCAACTTTACATGTAATTTACCCATGTTTGCAGCTCGGTAAATTACGTGCTGGTTTTTGTTTAACCAACCTGTGTTTAACGCTGGTTATGGCTAGAACCTGGATTAGCTCTCCTTTTGTGTTATTGGGTCTATGAAACGGTTCTACCTTTTTTCATATTCACTCTTATGAGGTATTTATTAGGTTTCCCTTGATATGACTCAAGCTTTCTTTGTCTAAGTTTTGAGTCTTGAGGTGGTTTATCTTTAAGTAAAGTAGGATTAAGGTCTGTTTTGTTCAGTTAAGGTTGTAGTTTTAGATTTCGTCGTTCCTCCTGACGAAAAATTTTATTGAAAATATTCATTTTGAATAAAATTTTTCTTTCCCAACTAAGACGGTACTGTAACACTTTTTTTTACACCTATCCTTGCGGTAGCGGGCACTTGAGTTTGGGGTACTTTTTATAGCGAAATTCTCGCTATAGTCTTCTAGGTTGGACAAGGAACATTAGGTATTAAGTGTAGGTAAGAGTTTAGATAGGTTTTACAAAACACACCTAGTGTTTTCACATAGCTTTTGATGTGTTTAGTGTTAGTTTATTGCATGTAAATTTCTACCTTTATTTGGGTCAATTTCCAGTAGTTTAACGAATGTCGGTGATTGTACCACACACTTCGGCATTCGGGCATTCACTTAAATTCACTTTAAAACCTCATTCATAAAGAGTTTTAGCACTTTTCAATAATTAAAGCAAATAAACTTTCTTGTTTACATATCTCACAGCTGTCTTTTCAATTGTCAAGTGACAACTGTCAAGGTGCAAACAAATTATCGGACGCGGCTTACTGCCGCGGCTGATCTGAGGTGTGCAAACTATCGGATGTAGTAGGTCGCGGACGTATCCGATAGTTTGCACACCTCAGATCAGCCGCGGCAGTAAGCCGCGTCCGATAATTTGTTTGCACCTTCAGATGTGACGTTTGGCGTTCCGATTCCAGCTAATTGGCGTTTCGGACCAATTAATTTACACTTTGTTGATAAAATCAAATAAATAAATATCACCTATTTGTTATTTTAATTAAATAAAGTAAATGCCAATGTCTCGCATGCTAGTTAAACGTTTTAATATTAATATTCAGACAAAAGGTAAGTAAGTTCAGGGAGTGCGATTGTCTATGGTGTGTCTTTTGTCGATGGTACTCATTCGAGAGGATTCTAGCAAACTCGGTGGATTTCCGCCATATCACTTTTTCGCCTGTGTCATTCAGAGATGCAGGAAATTTTCGTCATGTGAAGTGAAACCCAATCTATTTTTATTGGTGGGTTTCTATTAATTTAATGATGCGTTGAGCATCCCTTTAAGTGGTGAGTGTTATAATAATACGAATCTAATTATTTGTCCGTTTATACCAATGGTATCCAGATTGTAACCTCGTGTCGTATTGTTCTCAGGGCTCCAGCTCATCAATTTATATTTCATCATGTCTTTCATGAGATAAAAACCTGTGATAATTAAAGCCCAAATTTGGTAAGTTTCTCAACCTTGTTATAATGTTAGTTGTAAGGAAAACCTCATATTCAATGAGGACAATTTGGTGACTTTGATTTTTTATTACAGGGCGTCCAGGTTTACTTCAAAATCCCAGGTTGTGTCCAGGTTTACCTCAAAATTTCAAGATATAAGTGGTTCCCAGTTTGGTCCAGGGAATCTTTCAAGGTTATGGTTTAAACTCGTTTCGAGGTAACGTCGTCCGTGCAGCGGATTTGCGAGTATTCCAAGCTATGATGTCTCATTAAAATCAGCGAGACGAGCATGTATTTAACCTTACCATTATCATGGATTTATCAACGTAATCCAGGTATTCTGCAGCCTTCTTATATTATCATCGCGGCAGTGATTCTGTAGTATGTACCCGGTGAAGTAATTAACGTTCATATCTAGTACAAAATGGTGTTTTGATGACATGTTCAAACTCAACCCGGAGCAGGTCTATAGCCACTAGTAGTCATGTTTCAAATTTATTTAGCTTCAGCGTAACATAGAAATAATTCTATTTTACTATGAATGTCTTGTGTTAAGATGATAAGTAATAGATATCTTAGCATAAGTTTTGTGAGTACATATGTGTTCGGTTCTTAACGGTCAGCCGACTTGAGAGATATGGTGACGTTTGAAAACTTATTTCAAATGCGGAGCCGGCCTCTTAATCCGTCCGACTAACTGGAAACGAACAGATATGCCCTCACCTTTACTTTTAAGGGTTTATAGTTTAAATCCCTACTTCTTTATATGGTTTTAATTTTATAATGAACCCAAGGGTATTGTTTTTGTCATTAATGTATGGTCTCACTTTAACCTGTTAAGGGTCCCTGTTAAACCATTTGCCCTTCGTGCGGTTTTAACATTATAATGGGTTCCCAAGGTATTATGTATTAATATAAAATGTGTGACTTCATTTTAACCCTTCGGATTCTTCGTTAAACCATTTATACCCCATGTGGTTTTAAATATTTTTATGACATATTTCTGCGAATCGTTGTTAACTTTGTATTAGTTATACAATGTGTTAAATAAATGTTTGTTTCAACGTAAATATTGGTTTGATTTATTAAACTCACTTTGTTCCGATCCGTGGACAATTTATCTTTTAATTTTTAACTTTCTTTGATATCAACGGCGCCCAAAATCATAATTGTTCCATGGATGACTGAGCCACGCGAATCCACATAACCCCTTTGCTCTACCGACTAACATTTTCAGTGGGGTAATTTCCATCTATACCCCGGGGTAAAATTTTTCCCATTTCAGTCGACCGAAAGCTTTTTAATAAGGTTAAATGCGGTTATCTAGTGCTTTATTTAACGTGAATTTAATTTTTTTTTTTCAATTTGGCTGAACTTAATTGTAACGTTGATTTCTTGCTCAAGGAGGAACTTGAACATGAATTATCCGTTCTTAAAGTCTCTTTTGATGAGCATAGTAGCGTTGACCAATTACGAAAACTTTTAAGGAATACCTTGAAATTAGCTCGTAGGGGTAGCTTAAAAATTCCTTCTACAGCTGTTTCTACTAGTAACGAGGAAACGGAAGTCTCGGTTCTTCAATTTAAGGCTGGTCTGCTCGTTAATTCTTTTGATGAGGAAAGCATTCCGGAATCTACGCGTTCACGCCTTGTTGGTCGTGCGAATTATATTCTTTCTAGAATCTCCAGAATCGCCAACCCTCCTGAAGAACTTTTGGTGTTGCAGGGGAAGCTGATTAATTGCATTTCAGAAAATGATGAATCTTCGGAATCTGAAACAGAAGATAGCTCTCCCCGCGTCAACAATACTCAGACAGTCATTTACAAACCAGAGAAATCTTACAATTTAGGTTCTCTCAACTTGAAATTTAATGGTGACACTTGTGTCCGTGCTTTCTTATCTAGGTTAGAGGAGCTTTGCGCTGCTAGAAAAATACCTAAGGAGTATGTTTTTACTGGGTTTCCTGATTTAATAGAGGGTCCTGCTCTTTACTGGTATCGTGCTAGTAAGTCGGGGTTCCACAACTATGATGAGTTAGTTTCAGCATTAAAATCAGATTTTGACCTTCCTGGTTTCGACGATCGGCTTATGCAAGAAATACAATCGCGCACGCAGGCTAAGCACGAATCCTTAGTTGTGTTCTTATCCGTCATATTAGGAATGATGTCTCGTTTGAGTACGGAGTTGTCCGATGCGGAAAAACTAAAGATCGTGATGCGTAATATCCGGCCTGAGTACAATCGTGAATTGATGCTGGTTGATGTCCGGTCGATTGAACATCTTAAGGAACTAGGCAAGCGAATTGAAACCTGTAAACTACGAATTGAAGGGTTTTCCGAACCATCTTTTACCAAACCAAGTGTTGCACCAGATTTTCACTATAAACCGAAGACTAAGTCTGATATTTCCGAATCTAAAAATACTGCTAACCTTAATAAAAAGCTTTCGGTCGCGTCTGTTCAGAATTCCAATAATTCTAAGAAGGGTTCTGTATATTGTTTTGTATGTCGAAATAACGAGCATGCTACGTTTCGTTGTAATGCATCTCGTCCAATTTTATGTTTTAAATGTGGCAAACTTAATGTTAAGTCCACTGAGTGTCCGGATTGTAATCGGCCAAAAAACTAGGTAACTTAGTCTCTCTGAGTAATGTTAATACTTGCAGAGAGACCTATTTTAAACCCAATTTGGAGGACAATAGGCCGTATTTAACCGTTAAGGCATATGGCGTCCCTATCAGTGGTTTACTTGATTGTGGTGCTAGTTGTTCAATTCTCGGTAACAACGCCCACAAACTTTTCATTAAACTTGGTATTCCGTTGAGAGCTCTTAATAAACCTTGTTATATTAGAGTTGCTAACGGTTCCGATTATTATTGTCAATATTATATGGACGTTCCTATTGAATATAAAGATGTAACTAAAATAATAAAGTTTTATGTTCAACCCAAGATTACACTTCAAGTCCATTTTGGAATTAATTTCTGGAAATCGTTTAATCTTGCTCCCGATGTTTTAGCTTGCATTCCCTCTATTAATTCTGATAGGGTTTGTGAAATTGATAGTATCTCGGAGATTGGTTTAAAACCTTTTGATTCTTTAACTGATAAACAAAGGTCCGATTTGGAAAATGTTAAATCTTTGTTTGATAATATCGACTCTGAAAGAGTTGGTCTCGGTCGTACTCATCTTGCTGAACACCATATTGATACCGGGGATGCTAAACCCGTGAAACAAAGATATTATCGTATGAGTCCGGAAAAACTTAAACTTTTAGAACAAGAACTTGATCGTATGTTAGACTTAGGGATAGTTGAACCTTCGAATTCACCTTGGAATTCTCCCACTACTCAGGTTCCTAAATCAGATGGTAAAGTTCGAGTATGTTTGGATAGTAGGATGAT
This sequence comes from Agriphila tristella, assembly GCA_928269145.1. Lineage (NCBI taxonomy): Eukaryota > Metazoa > Arthropoda > Insecta > Lepidoptera > Crambidae > Agriphila > Agriphila tristella. Next base: position 18,928,884 of record OV743431.1, on the reverse strand, counting down.
TAATGCTGTGTCTAAAACGGATGCCTATCCTCTTCCATACATAAATTATATTCTGGATAACCTTCGGGATGCAAAATTTTTAACCTCTCTTGACCTTAGCGCCGCGTACCACCAAATACCCTTGTCGGCCAGTTCCAAAGAAAAGACAGCATTTACTGTCCCTGGTCGTGGTCTTTTCCATTATAATGTCATGTGCTTCGGTTTGGTGGGAGCTTCTGCTACAATGCAAAGACTAATGGATAGCTTGTTTGCAGCCCAATTTGACAAAAAGGTTTTCTGTTATATCGACGATATCATCATCTGTACCGATTCTTTCGAGGAACATATCTCTATTTTAAAGGCTGTTTATGAAAAACTTAAAAGTGCCAACCTTACTATCAACATGGAAAAATCTCTTTTCTGTCGATCCGAACTAAAGTATCTAGGTTACGTGGTAGATTGCTACGGTTTGAGGACAGACCCGTCCAAAGTAGATGTTATTGCTAATTTTCCCGTTCCTACTGATGCTAAGCAGGTCAAGCGTTTCCTTGGCATGGCCGGATGGTATCGACGTTTCATTAAAGATTTTTCTAAAATAGCTAAACCTTTATCGCGGCTAACTAGTAAAAAGGTTCTCTTTAAATGGACTCCTGAAGCTGAAGAATCTTTTTCCACCCTTAAAACCGCGTTAATTTCGGCACCAATTTTAAAATGCCCTGACTTTAGTTTACCGTTTTACATCCATACGGATGCTTCCTCTTATGCTATTGGTGGTGTTTTAACCCAGAAGTTTGAAGGCGTTGATCACCCCATTGCTTATTGCAGTCGGACTCTTACCGACCAAGAGGTCAATTATACCGCAACTGAGCGAGAATTACTTGCTGTTATTTATGCTTTGGAGCAGTATCGAGCTTATGTTGAAGGGACTAAATGTTTCATAGTAACTGACCATGCTTCTTTACAGTGGTTTTATAAACTTAAAAATCCCACTGGTCGCCTTAGTAGATGGGCGTGCCGTCTTAGTCAGTTCGTTTTTGAAATTATCCATAGAAAAGGGAAAGATCATGTCGTTCCTGATGCGTTATCTCGTATGAAAATCGACTCTATTGAAATTGATCCTCACCAGATCACTGATCCTTGGTATATTAAACTCTTTGAGGGATGTTCACGTAATCCTAAACTTTTCCCTAATTTTTCTATCACTGAGGGAAAACTGTATCGGTTGACTAAGAATAAATATAACCTTACGTCTCAACACGAGTGGAAAATTGTGGTTCCTGCTGAAAAACGTGCGGAGATCATTCAGAAGTATCACGACGAGCCAGCTTCTGGTCATTTTGGCGTAGCTAAGACTCACAAGAAAATATCTAACATGTACTATTGGCCGTCTTTATTTTGCGACGTCAAAAAGTATGTTAACGATTGTGAGATTTGCAACACTTACAAGCCGGTTAATACTGCTCGTCCGGGTTTGATGGGTGATCCCCGACAAGTTACTAAACCTTGGGAAGCGATTTCTTGCGACCTCTTGGGACCATTTCCGCCTTCTTACTCGCGAAATCAATATTTATTCGTTGTCTCCGATTATTTCAGCAAATATGTCCTTCTCTTTCCTTTGCGAAGTGCTACGGCCAAGGCTGTGTGTAAATGCCTTGAAAAGGGCGTGTTTTTGGTGCATGGAGTTTGTCGTATCCTATATACAGATAACGGTCCCCAATTCACCTCTAAAGAATTTAGAGATTTGTTAAAATCTGTGGGAGTACCTCACATTTTCTATAATCCTCGTTACCACCCTCAATGTAACCAAACTGAAAGGGTTAATCGGGATATTGTTCGTGCCATTGCTTCTTATGTGCGTTTCGATCACCGCAAATGGGATCAAAACATTCAGGAAATCCAATGTGCCATCAATACCTCCGTTCATGCAGGAACTAAATTTACTGCTTATTACCTTAATCATGGTAGGGAAATGGTACTCGATGGAGCAACTTATAACTCGGATCAACCTTTTGATGGTCAAGCTGTTACTGTCCATTCTGATAATTACACTTCTGGTTTGCCCAAGTTGCAGAAAATTTTTAAGGACGTTGAATGCCATTTGCAAAAGGCTTATCGTCATAATGTTAAGTATTACAACCTGAGGAAACGCCCTCTCGAGCTTCGGGAAGGTCAGATAATTTATAAAAGGTGTTTTCCTCTTTCTAATGCTTCCAAATATTTTTCTGCCAAATTATCTCCCAAATTCGAGAAATGTGTAGTAGATAAAAAACTGGGTAACGTGGTTTATTCTTTGAAAAGTATGGACGGGAAACCGCTTGGTTCTTTTCACATTAAGGATATTGTAGTGCGGGGTCACAGTGAAGGCGCTTGAAATCCCCTTATATGGTTTTTGGTTTCAAGTTTGCCATTGTGTTACCTTGTGCACGATGTTGTTCTTTCATTGCTAGTTAAGTAAGTTATAACTTTGTTAGTTTTTGGGGTATATTTTATCCGTGTTGCATCCGTAGGTCTTGTCGCATTTGTGTAAACCACAGATGATACCAAGGATGGTAACATTTCTGTTTTCTTTATTATGATGGCGTGTCGTCCTGTGTGATGATTTGCTTTTGCCTTTGTTGTGTGTTTTAAGGGATGTTGGATTTCCACTCCTCACACTTTACTTTTAGAAGTCACTGTTTTGCATACTTCAAATTTACATGTAATTTACCCATGTTTGCAGTTAGGTAAATTACGTGCTGGTTTTTGTTTAACCAACCTGTGTTTAACACTGGTTATGGCTAGAACCTGGATTAGCTCTCTTTTTATGTTATTGGGTCTATGAAACGGTTCTACCTTTTCCATATTCACTCTTATGAGGTATTTATTAGGTTTCCCTTGATATGACTCAAGCTTTCTTTGTCTAAGTTTTGAGTCTTGAGGTGGTTTATCTTTAAGTAAAGTAGGATTAAGGTCAGTTTTGTTCAGTTTAGGTTGTAACTGTAGATTTCGTCGTTCCTCTTGACGAAAAATTTTATTCAAAATATTCATTTTGAATAAAATTTTTCTTTCCCAACTAAGACGGTACTGTAACACCTTTTTTTTCACCTATACTTACGGTATCAAACATTTGATTTTAAAGTACTTTTTATAGCGAAATTCTCGTTATAGTCTTATAGGTTGGACAAGGAACATTAGGTATTAGATGTAGGTAAGAGTTTAGATAGGTTTTACAAAACACACATAGTGTTTTCACATAGCTTTTGATGTGTTAATGTTAGTTTATTGCATGCAGATTTCTACCTTTGTTTGAGTCAATTTCCAGTAGTTTAACGAATGTCGGCGATTATACCGCCCACTTTAATCACAAAGCATTCACTTGAATTCATTTTAAAACATCTTTCACAAAGAATTTTAGCACTTTTCAATAATTAAAGCAGATAAACTTTCTTGTTTACATATCTCACAGCTGTCTTTTCAATTGACAGGTGACAACTGTCAGATGTGACGTTTAGCGTTCCGATTCCCGCTAACTGAATGTTTCGGACCAATTAATTTACACTTTGGTGATAAAATCAAATAAATCCTATTTGTTATTTTAATTAAATAAAGTAAATGTTAATGTCTCGCATGCTAGTTAAACGTTGTAATATTAATATTCAGACAAAAGGTAAGTAAGTTCAGGGAGTGCGATTGTCTATGGCATTCTAGACTTTTCGAGTCGTTTCAACGATGACCGACGTAGTTCGACGGTTCGACGGACGGAAGTCTTTGTCTCATTCGTGGTATTTCGCCTGTGTCGTGTAGATGCAGGAAATTTTCGTCATGTGAAGTGAAACCCAATCTATTTTTATTGGTGGGTTTCTATTAATTTAATGATGCGTTGAGCATCCCTTTAAGTGGTGAGTGTTATAATAATACGAATCCAATTATTTGTCCGTTTTTACCAGTGGTATCCAGATTGTAACCTCGTGTCGTATTGTTCTCAGGGCTCCAGCTCATCAATTTATATTTCATCATGTCTTTCATGAGATAAAAACCTGTGATAATTAAAGCCCAAATTTGGTAAGTTTCTCAACCTTGTTATAATGTTAGTTGTGAGGAAAACCTCATATTCAATGAGGACAATTTGGTGACTTTGATTTTTTATTCCAGGTTGCTCCCAGGTTGTTTCCACAGTTTTACCTCAAAATTTCAAGATATAAGTACTTCCATGTTTCTCGCAAGTTTGGTCCAGGGAATACTTCCAAGGTTATGGTTTGAGCTTGTTTCGATGTAACGTCGTCTGTGCAGCGGCTTGGCGAGAATTCCGTGCTATGATGTCTCATTAAAATCAGCGCGACGAGCACAGGTTAAACCGTACCATTGCCATGGATTTATAAAACTAACCAAGGTATTCCTCAGCCTTCTTTTATTATGATCGCGGCAGTGTTTCTGTAGTATGTACCCGGTGAAGTAATTAACGTTCATATCCAGTACAAAATTATGTTTTGATGACATGTTCAAACTCAACCCGGAGCAGGTCTACAGCCAATAAATGTACCTACGGTCATGTTTCAAATTTATTTAGCTTCAGCGTAACCCTGGTCCATGAGCCAGAATGTATAAATAATTCTGTTTTACTATGAATGTCTTGTGTTAAGATGATAAGTAATAGGTATCTTAGCATAAGTTTTGTTTTGAGTACATATGTGTTCGGTTCTTGACGGTCATCCAACTTGAGAGATATGGTGACGTTTGAAAACTTATTTCGAATGCGGAACCGGCCTCTTAATCTGTCTGACTAACGGGAAACGAATAGATATGCCCTCACCTTTACTTTTAAGGGTCTATAGTTAAAATCCCTACTTCTTTATATGGTTTTAATTTTATAATGAACCCAAGGGTATTGTTTTTGTAATAAATGTATGGTCTCACTTTAACCTGTTAAGGGTCCCTGTTAAACCATTTGCCCTTTGTGCGGTTTTAACATTATAATGGGTTCTCAAGGTATTATGTATTAATATAAAATGTGTGACTTCATTTTAACCCTTCAGATTCTTCGTTAAACCATTTATACCCCATGTGGTTTTAAATATTTTTATGACTTATTTTCTGCGAATCGTTGTTAACTTGGTATTAATTATACAACGTGTTAAATAAATGTTTATATCAACGTAAATATTGGTTTGATTTATTAAACTCACTTTGTTTCGATCTGTGGACGATTTATCTTTTAATTTTTAACTTTCATTGATATTAACGGCGCCCAAAATCATAATTGTTCCATGGATGACTGAGCCACGCGAATCCACAGAACCCCTTTGCTCTACCGACTAACATTTTCAGTGGGGTAAATTCCATCTATACCCCGGGGTAAAATTTTTCCCATTACAGTTGGAGGCCCCGGGGGGATAGTTAAGTTATTGTTTATCTTCGTCCTTAGCATAAGTTTTGTAGTTAAGTTATTATTTATACAGTCCTAATATAAGTCCCTGTTGGGGCGCCAACTGTAACACCTTTTTTTATATACCTATGGGGTAACCAACATTTGATTTTAAAACGACGTGTAATGGGATGTACTGTAATGGGAAAAATTTTACCCCGGGGTATAGATGGAAATTACCCCACTGAAAATGTTAGTCGGTAGAGCAAAGGGGTTATGTGGATTCGCGTGGCTCAGTCATCCATGGAACAATTATGATTTTGGGCGCCGTTAATATCAATGAAAGTTAAAAATTAAAAGATAAATTGTCCACGGATCGAAACAAAGTGAGTTTAATAAATCAAACCAATATTTACGTTGAAACAAACATTTATTTAACACGTTGTATAATTAATACCAAGTTAACAACGATTCGCAGAAGATAAGTCATAAAAATATTTAAAACCACATGGGGTATAAATGGTTTAACGAAGAATCCGAAGGGTTAAAATGAAGTCACACATTTTATATTAATACATAATACCTAGAGAACCCATTATAATGTTAAAACCGCACGAAGGGCAAATGGTTTAACAGGGACCCTTAACAGGTTAAAGTGAGACCATACATTAATTACAAAAACAATACCCTTGGGTTCATTATAAAATTAAAACCATATAGAAAAGTAGGGATTTAAACTATAAACCCTTAAAAGTAAAGGTGAGGGCATATCTGTTCGTTTCCCGTTAGTCAGACGGATTAAGAGGCCGGTTCCGCATTTGAAATAAGTTTTCAAACGTCACCATATCTCTCAAGTCGGCGGACCGTTAAGAACCGAATACATATGTACTCACAAAAAAACTTATGCTAAGATACTTATTATTTATCATCTTAACATAAGACATTTATAGTAAAATAGAATTATTTATACATTCTGGCTCATCGACCAGAGTTATGCGTGAGTTCCCATTACAGTTGGCATCCCCACCAGGGATGCCAACTGTAATGGGAAAAATTTTACCCCGGGGTATAGATGGAAATTACCCCACTGAAAATGTTAGTCGGTAGAGCAAAGGGGTTATGTGGATTCGCCTGGCTCAGTCATCCATGGAACAATTATGATTTTGGGCGCCGTTAATATCAATGAAAGTTAAAAATTAAAAGATAAATTGTCCACGGATCGAAACAAAGTGAGTTTAATAAATCAAACCAATATTTTCGTTGAAACAAACATTTATTTAACACGTTGTATAATTAATACCAAGTTAACAACGATTCGCAGAAGATAAGTCATAAAAATATTTAAAACCACATGGGGTATAAATGGTTTAACGAAGAATCCGAAGGGTTAAAATGAAGTCACACATTTTATATTAATACATAATACCTAGAGAACCCATTATAATGTTAAAACCGCACGAAGGGCAAATGGTTTAACAGGGACCCTTAACAGGTTAAAGTGAGACCATACATTAATTACAAAAACAATACCCTTGGGTTCATTATAAAATTAAAACCATATAAAGAAGTAGGGATTTTAAATATAGACCCTTAAAAGTAAAGGTGAGGGCATATCTATTCGTTTCCCGTTAGTCAGACAGATTAAGAGGCCGGTTCCGCATTTGAAATAAGTTTTCAAACGTCACCATATCTCTCAAGTTGGATGACCGTCAAGAACCGAACACATATGTACTCACAAAACTTATGCTAAGATACTTATTATTTATCATCTTAACACAAGACATTTATAGTAAAATAGAATTATTTATACATTCTGGCTCATGGACCAGAGTTACGCTGAAGCTAAATCAATTTCAAACATGACTATTATTGGCTGTAGACCTGCTCCGGGTTGAGTTTGAACATGTTATCAAAACATCATTTTGTACTGGATATGAACGTTAATTACTTCACCGGGTACATACTACAGAATCACTGCCGCGATGATAATAAAAGAAGGCTGAGGAATACCTTGGTTAGTTTTATAAATCCATGGTAATGGTACGGTTTAATATGTGCTCGTCACGCTGATTTTAATGAGACATCATAGCATGGAATTCTCGCCAAGCCGCTGCACGGACAACGTTAGATCGAAATGAGCTTAAACCATTACCTTGAAAGATTTCCTGGACCAAACTGGGACCACTTATATCTTGAAATTTTGTGGTAAACCTGGAAGTACTTATATCTTGAAATTTTGAGGTAAACCTGGACGAAACCTGGAAGCCCTGCAATAGAAAATCAAAGTCACCAAATTGTCCAACATTGAATATGAGGTTTTCCTTACAACTAACATTATAACAAGGTTGAGAAACTTACCAAATTTGGGCTTTAATTATCACAGGTTTTTATCTCATGAAAGACATGATGAAATATAAATTGACGAGCTGGAGCCCTGAGAACAATACGACACGAGGTTACAATCTGGATCTCACTACTAAAAAAAACAGACAAATAGTTACATCCATTGGTAGAACACTCACCCCTACAATTCAGGCTCAACACATTATGAAATTAATTAAAGAAAACCCAAGCAGCAATTACATGGATTGACTTCACATGACGAAAATTTCCTGCATCTCTCAATGACACAGGCGAAAAAGTAATATGGCGGAAATCCACCGAGTTTGCTAGAATTCTCTCGAATGAGTACCATCGACAAAAGACACACCATAGACAATCGCACTCCCTGAACTCACTTACCTTTTGTCTGAATATTAATATTAAAACGTTTAACTAGCATGCGAGACATTAACATTTACTTTATTTAATTAAAATAACAAATAGGTGATATTTATTTATTTGATTTTATCACCAAAGTGTAAATTAATTGGTCCGAACCATTCAGTTAGCGGGAATCGGAACGCTAAACGTCACATCTGACAGTTGTCACTTGTCAATTGAAAAGACAGCTGTGAGATATGTAAACAAGAAAGTTTATTTGCTTTAATTATTGAAAAGTGCTAAAATTCTTTGTGAACGATATTCTAAAATGAATCCAAGTGAATGCTTTGTGATCAAAGTGGGCGGTACAATCGCCGACATTCGTTAAACTACTGGAAATTGACCCAAACAAAGGTAGAAATATCCATGCATTTATCCTACACAAACCATATCAAAAGCTATATGAAAACACTAGGTGTGTTTTGTAAAACCTATCTAAACTCTTATCTACCTCTAATACCTAATGTTCCTTGTCCAACCTACAAGACTATAACGAGAATTCCGCTATAACAAGTACTTTAAAATCAAATGTTGGTTACCCCATAGGTATATAAAAAAAAAGGTGTTACAGTACCGTCTTCGTTGGGAAAGAAAAATTTTATTCAAAATGAATATTTTGAATAAAATTTTTCGTCAGGAGGAACGACGAAATCTAAAACTACAACCTAAACTGAACAAAACAGACCTTAATCCTACTTTACTTAAAGATAAACCACCTCAAGACTCAAAACTTAGACAAAGAAAGCTTGAGTCATATCAAGGGAAACCTAATAAATAACTCAAAAGAGTGAAAATGGAAAAAGGTAGAACCGTTTCATAGACCCAATAACATAAAAAGAGAGCCAATCCAGGTTCTAGCCATAACCAGTGTTAAACACAGGTTGGTTAAACAAAAACCAGCACGTAATTTACCAAACTGCAAACATGGGTAAATTACATGTAAAGTTGAAGTATGCAAACCAGTGACTTCTAAAAGTAAAGTGTGAGGAGTGGAAATCCAACATCCCTTAAAACACACAACAAAGGCAAAAGCAAATCATCACACAGGACGACACGCCATCATCATAAAGAAAACAGAAATGTTACCATCCTTGGTATCATTTGTGGTTTACACAAATGCGACAAGACCTACGGATGTAACACGGACAAAATATACACTAAAAACTTACAAAGTTATAACTTACTTAACTAGCAATGAAAGAACAAACATCGTGCACAAGGTAACACAAGGGCAGGCTTGAAACTAAAGCCATATAAAGGGGTTTCAAGCGCCACTACTGTGACCCCGCACAAAAAATGAACCACCGACAGGGACGCCATATGCCGAAACAGACTAATATGAACTAGTGTCCCTCGAATTGAGTTAAAAATTTTGAACGCAGTATACATATGCACCAAAAACCAACAAAAACATAACCCACCCAACTAACAACGACGAAACAGCATCATGCTAAAGGTAACACAAGGGCAGGCTTGAAACTAAAGCCATATAAAGGGGTTTCAAGCGCCACTACTGTGCCCCCGCACAACAAATAAACCACTGACAGAGACAACATATGCCGAAACGGATGTCCGAAACGGAGTGTCCCCGCAACTTGGGTTGAAAATTTTGAACACAAATATATAAAACACAAAATTGGGTGAGATGCCTTGCAACGACGTAAGGTGGCATATGAAATGATATACAGAACCCGTTTTATAATTGGAGTTCTAAACTTAACAGACGCGAGCGAAAACTTTTTGTTTAAATTTTAGCAGTATTTTTAAATTCGGAACTAGTAAAAACAGCCGTAAAAGGAATTTTAAAACTACCCCTACGAGCTAATATCAAGGTATTCATTAAAAAGGTGCCGTAATTGGTCAGCACTACTATGCTCATCAAAAGAGACTTTAAAGACGAATAATTCATGTTCAAGTTCTTCCCCGAGCAAGAAATTAAAGTTACAATTAAGTTCAGCCATATTGGAAAAAAAAAACACGTTAAATAAAGCACTAAAATATTGAATTATTAATCTCACTTTTCTGGGCCACACGTTGGGTACGCCACTGTAATGGGAAATTTTTTACCCCGGGGTATAGATGGAAATTACCCCACTAAAAATGTTAGTCGGTAGAGCAAAGGGGTTCGGTGGATTCGCGTGGCTCAGTCATCCATGGAACAATTATGATTTTGGGCGCCGTTAATATCAATGAAAGTTAAAAATTAAAAGATAAATTGTCCACGGATCGAAACAAAGTGAGTTTAATAAATCAAACCAATATTTACGTTGAAACAAACATTTATTTAACACGTTGTATAATTAATACCAAGTTAACAACGATTCGCAGAAGATAAGTCATAAAAATATTTAAAACCACATGGGGTATAAATGGTTTAACGAAGAATCCGAAGGGTTAAAATGAAGTCACACATTTTATATTAATACATAATACCTAGATGTCGCATTTATATTAATACATAATACTCACTTTAACCTGTTAAGGGTCCCTGTTAAACCATTTGCCCTTCGTGCGGTTTTAACATTATAATGGGTTCTCAAGGTATTATGTATTAATATAAAATGTGTGACTTCATTTTAACCCTCCGGATTCTTCGTTAAACCATTTATACCCCATGTGGTTTTAAATATTTTTATGACATATTTTCTGCAAATCATTGTTAACTTTGTATTAGTTATACAATGTGTTAAATAAATGTTTGTTTCAACGTAAATATTGGTTTGATTTATTAAACTCACTTTGTTTCGATCTGTGGACAATTAATCTTTTAATTTTTAACTTTCATTGATATTAACGGCGCCCAAAATCATAATTGTTCCATGGATGACTGAGCCACGCGAATCCACACAACCCCTTTGCTCTACCGACTAACATTTTCAGTGGGGTAATTTCCATCTATACCCCGGGGTAAAATTTTTCCCATTACAGTATATCCCATATACACTTCTTAATTAACCCCACGTTGGGCGCCACTGTAATGGGAAAAATTTTACCCCGGGGTATAGATGGAAATTACCCCACTGAAAATGTTAGTCGGTAGAGCAAAGGGGTTATGTGGATTCGCGTGGCTCAGTCATCCATGGAACAATTATGATTTTGGGCGCCGTTGATATCAATGAAAGTTAAAAATTAAAAGATAAATTGTCCACGGATCGAAACAAAGTGAGTCTAATAAATCAAACCAATATTTACGTTGAAACAAACATTTATTTAACACATTGTATAACTAATACAAAGTTAACAATGATTTGCAGAAAATATGTCATAAAAATATTTAAAACCACATGGGGTATAAATGGTTTAACGAAGAATCCGAAGGGTTAAAATGAAGTCACACATTCTATATTAATACGTAATACCTCGAGAACCCATTATAATGTTAAAACCGCACGAAGGGCAAATGGTTTAACAGGGACCCTTAACAGGTTAAAGTGAGACCATACATTTATTACAAAAACAATACCCTTGGGTTCATTATAAAATTAATACCATATAAAGAAGTAGGGATTCAAACTATAAACCCTTAAAAGTAAAGGTGAGGGCATATCTGTTCGTTTCCAGTTAGTCGGACGGATTAAGAGGCCGGTTCCGCATTTGAAATAAGTTTTCAAACGTCACCATATCTCTCAAGTCGGCGGACCGTTAAGAACCGAATACATATGTACTCACAAAAAAAAACTTATGCTAAGATACCTATTACTTATCATCTTAACACAAGACATTCATAGTAAAATAGAATTATTTATACATTCTGGCTCATGGGCCAGTTACGCTGAAGCTAAATAAATTTGAAACATGACTATAGGTACATTTATTGGCTGTAGACCTGCTCCGGGTTGAGTCTGAACATGTTATCAAAACATCATTTTGTACTGGATATGAACGTTAATTACTTCACCGGGTACATACTACAGAAACACTGCCGCGATGATAATAAAAGAAGGCTGAGGAATACCTTGGTTAGTTTTATAGATCCATGGTAATGGTACGGTTTAATATGTGCTCGTCGCGCTGATTTTAATGAGACATCATAGCATGGAATACCAGCCAAGCCGCTGCACGGATGACGTTACATCGAAACAAGCTCAAACCATGACCTCGGAAGTATTTTCTGGACCAAACTTGCGAGAAACATGGAAGTACTTATATCTTGAAATTTTGAGGTAAAACTGTGGAGCCCTGTAATAAAAAATCAAAGTCACCAAATTGTCCAACATTGAATATGAGGTTTTCCTTACCACTTACATTATAACAAGGTTGAGAAACTTACCAAATTTGGGCTTTAATTATCACAGGTTTTTATCTCATGAAAGACATGATGAAATATAAATTGACGAGCTGGAGCCCTGAGAACAATACGCCCACCCAACTAACAACGACGAAACAGCATCATGCTAAAGGTAGCACAGTAGTGGCGCTTGAAACCCCTTTATATGGTTTTAGTTTCAAGCCTGCCCTTGTGTTACCTTTAGCATGATGCTGTTTCGTCGTTGTTAGTTGGGTGGGTTATGTTTTTGTTGGTTTTTGGTGCATATGTATACTGCGTTCAAAATTTTTAACTCAATTCGAGGGACACTAGTTCATATTAGTCTGTTTCGGCATATGGCGTCCCTATTGGTGGTTCATTTGTTGTGCGGGGTCACAGTAGTGGCGCTTGAAACCCCTTTATATGGCTTTAGTTTCAAGCCTGCCCTTGTGTTACCTTGTGCACGATGTTTGTTCTTTCATTTTTAGTTAAGTAAGTTATAACTTGGATTAGTTTTTAAGGTATATTTTATCCGTGTTACATCCGTAGGTCTTGTCGCATTTGTGTAAACCACAAATGATACCAAGGATGGTAACATTTCTGTTTTCTTTGTTATGATGGCGTGTCGTCCTGTGTGATGATTTGCTTTAGCAGTTGTTGTGTGTTTTAAGGGATGTTGGATTTCCACTCCTCACACTTTACTTTTAGAAGTCACTGTTTTGCATACTTCAACTTTACAGGTAATTTACCCATGTTTGCAGTTCGGTAAATTACGTGCTGGTTTTTGTTTAACCAACCTGTGTTTAACACTGGTTATGGCTAGAACCTGGATTAGCTCTCTTTTTATGTTATTGGGTCTATGAAACGGTTCTACCTTTTTCCATATTCACTCTTATGAGGTATTTATTAGGTTTCCCTTGATATGACTCAAGCTTTTTTGTCTAAGTTTTGAGTCTTGAGGTGGTTTATCTTTAAGCAAAGTAGGATTAAGGTCTGTTTTGTCTAGTTTAGGTTGTAACTGTAGATTTCGTCGTTCCTCCTGACGAAAAATTTTATTCAAAATATTCATTTTGAATAAAATTTTTCTTTCCCAACGAAGACGGTACTGTAACACTGTTTTTTCACCTATACTTACGGTATCAAACATTTGATTTTAAAGTACTTTTTATAGCGAAATTCTCGTTATAGTCTTGTAGGTTGGACAAGGAACATTAGGTATTAGATGTAGGTAAGAGTTTAGATAGGTTTTACAAAACACACATAGTGTTTTCACATAGCTTTTGATGTGTTTAGTGTTAGTTTATTGCATGCAAATTTCTACCTTTGTTTAAGTCAATTTCCAGTAGTTTAACGAATGTCGGCGAGTATACCGCCCACTTTGATCACAAAGCATTCACTTGAATTCACTTTGAAACCTCATTCATAAAGAATTTTAGCTCTTTTCAATAATTTAAGCAAATAAACTTTCTTGTTTACATATCTCACAGCTGTCTTTTCAATTGACAAATGACAACTGTCAGATGTGACGTTTAGCGTTCCGATTCCCGCTAATTGAACGTTTCGGACCAATTAATTTACACTTTGGTGATAAAATCAAATAAATCCTATTTGTTATTTTAATTAAATAAAGTAAATACCCATGTCTCGCATGCTAGTTAAGCGTTTTAATATTAATATTCAGACAAAAGGTAAATATGTTCATAGAATGTATTTTGTCTGGGGGGTAGTTTGTTGTCTGTGGCATTCTAGACTTTTCGAGTCGTTTCAACAATGACCGACGTAGTTCGACGGTTCGACGGACGGAAGTCTTTGTGTCTCATTCGTGGTATTTTGCCTGTGTCGTGTAGATGCAGGAAATTTTCGTCATGTGAAGTGAAACCCAATCTATTTTTTTTGGTGGGTTTCTATTAATTTAATGATGCTTTGAGCATCCCTTTAAGTGGTGAGTGTTATAATAATACGAATCTAATTATTTGTCCGTTTTTACCAGTGGTATCCAGATTGTAACCTCGTGTCGTATTGTTCTCAGGGCTCAGCTCGTCAATTTATATTTCATCATGTCTTTCATGAGATAAAACCTGTGATAATTAAAGCCCAAATTTGGTAAGTTTCTCAACCTTGTTATAATGTTAGTTGTAAGGAAAACCTCATATTCAATGTTGGACAATTTGGTGACTTTGATTTTTTATTGCAGGGCTCCACAGTTTTACCTCAAAATTTCAAGATATAAGTACTCCCAGGTTGTTTCCAGGTTTAGTCCAGGGAATACTTCCGAGGTTATGGTTTGAGCTTGTTTCGATGTAACGTCATCCGTGCAGCGGCTTGCCTGGTATTCCATGCTATGATGTCTCATTAAAATCAGCGCGACGAGCACATGTTAAACCGTACCATTACCATGGATTTATAAAACTAACCAAGGTATTCCGCAGCTTTCTTTTATTATCATCGCGGCAGTGTTTCTGTAGTATGTACCCGGTGAAGTAATTAACGTTCATATCAAGTACAAAATGGTTATTTGATGACATGTTCAAACTCAACCCGGAGCAGGTCAACAGCCAATAAATGTACCTATAGTCATGTTTCAAATTTATTTAGCTTCAGCGTAACTGGTTCATGAGCCAGAATGTATAAATAATTCTATTTTACTATGAATGTCTTGTGTTAAGATGATAAGTAATAGGTATCTTAGCATAAGTTTTTTTGTGAGTACATATGTGTTCGGTTCTTGACGGTCGGCCGACTTGAAAGATTGGTGACGTTTGAAAACTTATTTCAAATGCGGAACCGGCCTCTTAATCCGTCTGACTAACTGGAAACGAACAGATATGCCCTCACCTTTACTTTTAAGGGTTTATAGTTTAAATCCCTACTTCTTTATATGGTTTTAATTTTATAATGAACCCAAGGGTATTGTTTTTGTAATAAATGTATGGTCTCACTTTAACCTGTTAAGGGTCCCTGTTAAACCATTTGCCCTTCGTGCGGTTTTAACATTATAATGGGTTCTCAAGGTATTATGTATTAATATAAAATCTGTGACTTCATTTTAACCCTTCGGATTCTTCGTTAAACCATTTATACCCCATGTGGTTTTAAATATTTTTATGACTTATTTTCTGCGAATCGTTGTTAACTTGGTATTAATTATACAACGTGTTAAATAAATGTTTATATCAACGTAAATATTGGTTTGATTTATTAAACTCACTTTGTTTCGATCCGTGGACAATTTATCTTTTAATTTTTAACTTTCATTGATATCAACGGCGCCCAAAATCATAATTGTTCCATGGATGACTGAGCCACGCGAATCCACATAACCCCTTTGCTCTACCGACTAACATTTTCAGTGGGGTAATTTCCATCTATACCCCGGGGTAAAATTTTTCCCATTACAACCTATTTACATTTATATTCTACTTTTGGTGCCAATATAGTCAGTCTGCATCAAACATCCGTTGTTGTCAAACAACAGAGCAGGGATACACAGACTTATTGAGACCATGGGCCACTTGGGTAAATGATAAACTAATGCCGGGCCACCATCACAACATAAGAACATAAAAATAACCAGCAAAAAAAATTTTTTTTTTGAACAAGGGAATATTTTTGCTGGCGGGCCACTAGCACATTGCCGACGGGCCACATGTGGCCCGCGGGCCGCAGTCTGTGCATCCCTGTTCTAGAGGGAAGCGAGTTTAATGAATAATTTGTGCGCAATTCGGTGTAAATGTGCGCCAAATTAAAAACGGGAAAAACGAATTCTGCTGGGGTAACGGTTCTCCAGCAGGAAGATTCTAAACTAATGATCATAGAGATATAAAAGATATGGGCGGGTAGCTCGATACTAGCAAGAAATGTGCGCCAAATATAAAATTTGTGAGCCTAAAGAGCCTTCCAAACGACACGATTTCAATCAAATCGTATCATGTAGTGGGAAGTTGACGATAAATCCAAATTGAAGGTCATCGGATGGTAGAGATAAGCCAATTTCAGTCGGACCGATCAAATTGCATGTTGTGGATAACGATTGCCAATTCTTGCGATTCCAATAATTATTTTATGAGAGCCATATGGCAATTTTTTTTTCTTTTTAATAACCACTTCTTTGCCCACATTATTTTCCTTTCCTCCTCTGAATCTATGATAAGCGCTAGCACGAGTGCCAACTTGCGTTTTTTTATAGGAGGCATTGTGCACGTCCGCTCCTCAACAAGGGTTTGAAAATTGAATGAGATTGGGTGCCGTGTGGACCAAAGAAATGTAAAAATCCCTGATCTGACAATGGAGCCTGTAAAGAGCCACAGGAACTCTATGATGAAACCATACAACCCCATCGTGTTTGGGCTTGTTAGAATCGTCTTAACGAGTACTCTAATGGGAGACGAGGTCCAGCGGCCCTATTTTTGAATCGCTCGGCTGGCGTCAAGCGCTCGTTTCTACTGATTCTCGTTCGACAAATCAACTCAAATGTATGAGCTGTCGAACGAAAATCAGTAGAAACGAGCGCTCGACGCCAGCCGAGCGATTCAAAAATAGGGCCCCAGGGTTTTTCGTTGTTTTCGCACGCATTTGCAATATTTATTTTTTAGGACATAAGTATTTTAAGTATTAAGTTAAGCTAGATATTTTTTATTATTCTTTTTTAAATGAGGAGACCATTGGTCCATTAGAAATAAACTATCTTCGAGTTTCCCAGGAAAAATGTTTTATTTTATGTCCGTAAACTTTCTATTGGGTAATAGCCTAATATTACATGAATACTCAATAGTAGCAGTAATCATGTTTATGAACTCGTTAAAATGACTAATTGAGATTATTAAGTGTAGTTATGGCTCAAAATGATTTCACGCGTCAAACAGTCATTCGCGCCACTGTGCGGCGGCGCCGCCGCGCCGCCCGCCTCCTTGTCCCACACACACATGTATCAAAAACCGGCCTCACTTCGTTGTTCACCAGTACCACGCTCCATCTTTTTGTTACGGCAATACACTAGCGGATCCAGGGGGGGATAGAGGTGGCCAAAGAGCTCAAGCCCCTCCCCCCCAAAATCATTTAGGTCCACCCAAACAAATCAGGGTACATCTGGGAAATGTTCGTCCCAGTCATCACGAGGGTGACAGTCTTAGAGTGGACTCCTGGGAATAAAGGCTGTTGATTACCTTGGTAAAGCCTGCCCTCACCTACTTTAAGCCCCTCCCAAACCAAAATTCTGGATCCGCCACTGCGGCAATACTCATATTTCACTCAAATACTTGTAGTAAGTACCTACCTACATTGCATTATGTCCTCAAACATAATGATATGATAGTTATTAAAACAATAGAAAACAAAAAAAACTAAAAATAAAGTGTCACGTAAACATCTGACAGTGCAACAAATGTAGGTAAATCTTATTGAGACCATATTCTGTGTTGAGACTAAGAACATTAAAATAAAAAGGGCTTAGCTATCACATGCAGTCGCATAGGAACATGGTTTCAATTCAAATACAGACAAGGATTTGGCGAAAAATTATAAAAAAGAAGAAAAAACCGATAAAGTAAGGCGAAGTTATAGGGTTTTACGGTAACTAGGTACCTAAATTAAGGAAGTCTGTCGTTAACACAACTTGTAAAACTGTGACACAAGGCTCATCTCGTTCGATACGAAGTTATAAGACTAGACGCTAATCAATTTTATTGTTGAACAACAATAATTATTTTGTAATATGATTTCTTAAAGCAATATTCGTTTATCAAATAGTAAATAGAGACTTTAAATTATTCTGTTGAACATTTCTCCCCACTAAGCAAAAGTGGATAGCAAGAAGAATGAAAAAAAAAAAAACAGTTTCATCTTAACTTTTATATTCTGAAAAACTTACAAAAATACTTATAGGTATAAGGTACGTAGTAGGTTGAGGCTCTGTCTTAAAACAAGTTAAACCTTATAACTTCCCACTTTTAATAGAATGCAATTTGGGCCTAATAAGAGGTAAAGTAAATATAAATAACAATCATGTTAATGATATTCATTGGGGTACTAGAAATTTGGAACAAATTTCTAATTATCTTGAACATTGTAATCATAATTTAAAACTTATAGATTTTCCTTTAGTTTTCCATAACTGTGCTGATGTAATGTGTAGTAATTCAGAACATAGTAAGCATATAGATAAATTGTATAGTGATATTGTTAATATTCTGTGTGAAGCATCAAAGAAGAGTTGCCAGAGTAGAGATAATTGTAGGCACAAGTGCATTAAAGGCTGGAACAAGCATGTATCAGAAGCACATAGTCAAGCTAGGTTACATTTTCAAATGTTTGTTTTGTATGGTCGACCTGAATCTGGCCCTGTTTATGACAGGATGAGCTTAAGTCGGAAAATATTTAAATCAAGACTTAAATGGTGTCAGCGTCAACAGGAGCAGATTCAGTTTGATATTATGGCAACCCAGCATGCAGATAAACAGTTTGGAAAGTTCTGGAAAAGCACAAAAAAACTTAGTGGTAAGGCATGTTTGCCAGTCAGCGTGGATGGTAAGAGTGAACCAAAAACTATTGCTAACATTTTTAAAGACTTTTTTTACAGTGCAGAGTCCTTTACAAACGGAAGGGCAGACGCCTGTTGCGGTGCTTAGTGCTGAGTCTGATCATGTGAGGGAACCTATTAGAATCACAACTAAAGAAGTTAATAACGCTATCAAAAACATGAAGAGAGGAAAGTCTCCGGGACATGACGGACTCAGCATTGAGCACCTGCAGCATGCTGGGTTGCATATAGGCAGAGTGTTGTCTTTGTTGTTCACACTTTGTTTGCGACATAGATACTTACCGCCTGACCTTATGCGAACAGTAGTGGTTCCACTGGTTAAAAACTCTACCGGGGACATTGCTGATAAAACAAATTATAGGCCAATTTCACTTGCAACTGTATTTGCCAAGGTACTAGATAGAGTCCTAGATACACATCTTAGTTCTCATGTACAGCTATCAGACGCACAGTTTGGTTTCCGTGAAGGTGTGTCGACAGAGAGTGCTATTTTTTGTCTTAAATATACAGTGAGTTATTATACAAAGAGGAGCACTCCTGTCTACGCTTGTTTTTTAGATCTATCAAAGGCTTTTGACCTTGTGTCATATAATGTACTCTGGCAAAAACTTAGGGATAGTAGTACTAATGCCGAGATAGTTGATCTATTGTCATACTGGTACAATAACCAAAGGAATGTTGTAAAATGGATGAATACTTGTTCTGATGAATATATTTTGAAATGTGGTGTAAGACAGGGCGGACTAACCTCCCCAAGGCTTTTTAGCCTGTATGTAAATCAGCTGATCGATGAGCTCAGCAGCATGCATGTAGGATGTCGTCTGGACAATGTAAATGTTAATAATATCAGCTATGCTGATGACATGGTGCTACTGAGCCCATCGATTAGTGGACTAAGGAAAATGATAAAGGTATGTGAAACATATGCTATAAATCATGGTCTTATATACAATGAGAAAAAATCCGAATTTATGTTATTCAAAAGTGCAAACAAAGAACCAAAACAGGTCCCACCTATTTTTCTAAATGGGTCACCTTTAAAACGTGTAACACAATTTAAATATTTAGGTCATATTGTAAATGAAAATCTTAAAGATGATTTGGACGTTGAGCGTGAGCGCAGGGCATTGGCCGTTCGTGGGAATATGTTGATCCATAGATTTTCACGTTGTTCGCTTAATGTAAAGATCACGCTTTTTAGAGCATATTGTCAAAACTTCTACACAAGTGGTCTATGGGTCAACTTCACACAGAGGCCGTACAATGCGCTTAGAGTTCAATATAATAACATCTTTAGGGCGCTGGTGGGGCTGCCGCGCTATTGCAGCTCATCGGGCATGTTTGCGGATGCTGGTGTAGACGATTTTTATACCATCATGCGCAAAAAGACTGCCTCGGTGATGCTGCGGTTGCGCGGTAGCGCCAACGGTCTCCTAAAGATGATAGCAGAGAGGATGGACTCTGCGGTTCTCGGTAGGTTTACTGATTTGCACGTAATACGTGCATATCGGTGAACCAATTGATGAACAATTTTGGATACTTTTCTTAATAACAATATTAATAATTTCATTAACTAACATAACAATAAGTACATTTGTTACTAACAAAAATGGACAAACTTTGGTCTGAAATAAATGATTTTTATTTTTATTTATTTATTTATAATAAAGGTAACTGCCACAGCTTACATTTTTAACGACTGTCAAAAAATTAGTTATATGAATATAAGATTCTTGGTTAAACTTTAAAATATAGGTAACTGCCACAGCTTACATTTTTTAAAACTCTGTCATAAAATGAGTTATACCTTAGAACAAAGGGTCTTCAACCCGCGGCCCGCAGTTGCGTTCTTAGCGGCCCGTCATTGGATTGACAAAATAAAATTCACATGTCTACAAATTATACCTTTTTACCTACCTATTAGTGTTTTTCTTGTGTTGCGGTCCACCAAACCAATATCAGAGTATACTAGGCCCTTGACTTCAAAAAGGTTGAAGACCCTTGCATTAGAATATAAGTAGGTAACTGCCACAGTTTACATTTTTAACGACTATGTCATAAAACGAGTTAAACCTTAGAATATAGGTAACTGCCACAGTTAACATTTATTTAACGGCTCTGTCATAAGAAGAGTTAAATATTAGAATATAGGTAACTGCCGAAGTTCACATTTATTTAACGGCTCTGTCATAAACGAGTTAAATATTAGAATATAGGTAACTGCCACAGTTTACATTTATTTAACGGCTCTGTCATAAACGAGTTAAATATTAGAATATAGGTAACTGCCACAGTTTACATTTATTTAACGGCTCTGTCATAAGAAGAGTTAAATATTAGAATATAGGTAACTGCCGAAGTTCACATTTATTTAACGGCTCTGTCATAAACGAGTTAAATATTAGAATATAGGTAACTGCCACAGTTTACATTTATTTAACGGCTCTGTCATAAAACGAGTTAAATATTAGAATATAGGTAACTGCCACAGTTTACATTTATTTAACGGCTCTGTCATAAACGAGTTAAATATTGGAATATAGGTAACTGCCACAGTTTACATTTATTTAACGGCTCTGTCATAAAACGAGTTAAATATTGGAATATAGGTAACTGCCACAGTTTACATTTATTTAACGGCTCTGTCATAAAACGAGTTAAATATTAGAATATAGGTAACTGCCACAGTTTACATTTATTTAACGGCTCTGTCATAAACGAGTTAAATATTAGAATATAGGTAACTGCCACAGTTTACATTTATTTAACGGCTCTGTCATAAAACGAGTTAAATATTAGAATATAGGTAACTGCCACAGTTTACATTTATTTAACGGCTCTGTCATAAAACGAGTTAAATATTAGAATATAGGTAACTGCCACAGCACAGCACATAAAGCAGATAAATTCGTCATCGATACAAATAAAAAAGTACCTATAATTATAGCAAAATAGGTAAATTCAATGTCTAAAATTTTTAAGCCTATATTCTCAACGAGCCGCACTGAATTGTGTCACTCTAAGACTGGTTGAGAAAAAAAATTCGCAACGAGTAACATGTGTGACTTGATGCAATTTTTTTTTCTCATCTAGTAACACTGGTTCATGTATGGTGTTGGTGTGAAGGTGGAAACAAATTAGCGGACGCGACTGATGGACGCGGCTTACTGCCGCGGCTGATAAGTGTGCACACTCTAATAACATCCTGCGTGCCAGATAGCTATCGGACGTCCGATGACGTCATATTAGTCTATGGTTACGTCCGCGACTTACGTCCGATAGTTTGCACACCTCAGTGTATTTTCATAGTCCCAGATACCTATCAGTCGCGGCAGTAAGCCGCGTCCGTCAGCCGCATTTGATAATTTGTTTCCACCTTGATACGTTCGGAATAAAAAAATCGCATCGGGTAACTGTGTGACTCGATGCGAATTTTTTCTCTCATCTAGTAACACTGGTACATGCATAGTGTGATTAGTGTGACACGTTCGGAAAAAAAATCGCATTGAGTAATACCTGTTACTCGTTGCGAATTTTTATTCTCATCCAGTAACACTTGTTAGTTGTTGTTAGTATGTGGTTCATATTTATTCTTCTCCTTGTTCATCATCTGAGCGTGAAAAAATATTCTTTATGTAACGGTGTTATGTAACTGCTCCAAAAGAAAAGAAATATTAATTATGAATACATAATATGAACAATTTACTAACAAGTGTTACTAGATGAGAATAAAAATTCACATCGAGTCACACACACACTGTTACTCGTAGCGAATTCTTTCTCAACCAGTCACAGTGTGACACGATTCAGTAGAGAATATAGGTTTTTTAAGGCACAGATAGCTTATCTCGTAAAGACTACGCCTACGCTTGCGCTCAAAAGGTTTTTAGCATCCGTATCTTGGCTGGCGAGATGTCGACCACCCGCTGGGCATCGGCACGGCCGCCTCGGTCGAAGACAGATTCATGAGCACCGCGTACACCTCAGATTTCGACAGCAACGGGGACTTCGCTGGTCCTTCTGCGAACTCCTTCGGCGTCATTGCCAGAAAACGAATCATCTCAATAGCTCTTCGGATTGGGACACTCTTTGCATCTGTAAAAGTACTATGCGATTAATCCACGGTTAGGTACTCCGACAATGTTTTAGAACATACGGTTCGCACAAGCCTTATAAAGCCGAATATGGTAGATAGGGACCATCAAACTGAACAACTTTTACTATAGGACCAACTCCGAAATCGCGAAAAAAAAATCAGCTGTTTCATACATTTTGATATTTTCGTTGTTATTTTTTGTATGAAACAGCTGATTTTTTTTTCGCGATTTCAGAGTTGGTCCCATAGTAAAAGTTGTGCAGTTTGATGGTCCCTATCTGCCATATTCGGCTTTATAAGGCTTTTACCAAACACCTTGTATAAGGGGATGAAAGTTTGTATGAAAGTCCCTCAGCTTTGAAGCTAGGATCTTCAAAATTTGTGTTTAGGCTGATTATTGAAAATAAATAAATAACTGTCTCAGCGTTTTTCAAAATTTTACCCCCGAAGGAGTAAAAAGGGGGATGAAGTTGTGTATAGAAGAAAATCCTTAATTTTCAAAGTAAAAATTGCTAAATTTATAAATTAGGCTTATGGATGGAATTATAACGCAACGTATATTGTTATTGTTAGTATTTCAACCCCTATGGATTACCTAATGGAACGCATAACTTTATTTGTCCTAAACATAAAACGCATACTGTTAAATGGCATAATCATCATTTAGCATAATATTTTATAGCACAAATAACACGCATAATATCATAAGGCTGAATTTTGTTAAGCATAAATATTGAATGGCATATTTTCAAAAATCATAAATATCAAAAACGCATATTTTTTAATTGGCATATTGTCCAAAAAGCATAATCATCAAAAGACAATCTTATTACGCATTGTAATAAGAGACCTAATTTCTTTAGGCATATTTTTTCAAAATCATAAATATTGTATGAGCCTAGCCTCCCGGCTAGCACTCTGCAAGCAAAAATTCACAGATTTTGCAGTCCCCGCAAGAATCGGAGCATGAAAATGAATACGAAAATTTTTGAAAAACCAAAATGAAATCAAACGCAAAATCCTATTATATTTTTAAAATTACCTGGGTAGTGCCTATTTATTTTTACGATTGTGACACTCGGCTCCGCCTCGTGTCACAAAAACGCCCGCTGACTGTCTCGACGCAGCCGAAAAATTATTAACCGATTTTCAAGATTCCAACAAATGCACTTCTCATCTGCTTCTGCATCTTTTAATACTATTACCATGACGATCGGTCAATAATCATAGAAGCTACATACCTTTTTATGTACGGAAACACCCGTTTTTCTAGAATTACAAATCTAAAGGGACCACCTACAGGTCACAATTATTTATCGATTTTCAAAACTGCTTCTCCATTTGGTAGCTAAACTAATACCCTAGGACCCTTTTTTTAATTTTTTCTTAAGTCAGTTTTATTTTCGAAATATTTACAATTTAGTAAACAAACACCCCCTAAAAATCCCGGAATTTTTGGAATTTTGCAAAATTTGAAAAAAAGTTACCAGTAGATTTTCAAAATTCAAACGTTCACACGTGTCTCGATAAATTCCTCAACTTTTGGTACTATTTTCATCTCGATCCTTTTAAAATCCTCGGAGATATGGTCAAAAATACGTCTCAGGCGATTTGCATCTGATAACCATTTTCAATGGTAAAACCCAGCATGCAGCATCCATGCGAGTGTGGGGACAAGGGACTCACCTCGTGTACATCAAATAAAATACTGTTGGAATTTTTATTATTTATTTGCGTCAGCGACCGACACGTGTCACTGCGTATACACAGGCCCATCTTTCCCATTGGGCACTCTGGGCACTTGCCCAGGGCCCCGCGATCGATAGGGGCCCCTTGTTTCTTGCCAGGGGCCCTATTTTTGAATCACTCGGCTGGCGTCGAGCGCTCTTTTCTACTGATTTTCGTTCGACATTTGACTTAAATGTATGGGATGTCGAACGAAAATCAGTAGAAAAGATCGCTCGACGCCAGCCGAGTGATTCAAAAATAGGGCCCCAGATCGATTAATGATAACAGTTGCTTATGATAATAAACTATGAAAAATAATCAAATCTAGAAGAGTACCTCTTCAAACCACATAGATTTTTAATCACTTACCCTTAGATACAATAATTATGTTCTTATTAAATGTGTCTTAGCAAGATTACAGGATTAGTGAATAAATCTGATTAAGTATAAAAATCGCGCTGCGCGGCCGTTTTCTTTACTTTAGACAGGCAAAAATAACGTGATTATTGGATGAAACTGACTAAAAATCGCGCTGCGCGGCCTTTTTTTTTTACTAAAGACAGGTAATATTACAAGTTTAGTGAATGAAACTGGCTAATAATCGCGCTTCGCGGCCGATTTTTGCTATACCTATATAAGCATTTTCTAAAAAATCTGGCATTTTGTGCCTCATATACTGGCATCCTCTCTTACTTTGATGGTAACCCAAGTCAAGATCATAGGGGCCCCATTATCCTAATGTGCCCAAGGCCTCAAATAGGTTAAAGACGGCCTTGCGTATACACGACTGAACACTTAAATACAAAAATGCTTGTTCTCTACATAGGTACTTAGCGTGCGTAACTTGATACACGCACGACCCCACAATATTCCCCCCTTTTAAAAAAAAAAACATTTCAATTGAGAAAAAAAAAAAAAAGATCATACAATTTTAAAATAGGTAGAGCATCTTAAACGTTTTATCGCTATCTATTAAATTAACTTATACACTTATATTTTATACTTTTCAGTCAATGAATACTTACTTATATTTTTACTTAAACATTACAAAAATACGTTAGAAACAGAATAGGTACATAAACGTTACTAAACTAGGGAATCTATAATAATTACATAGAGATTTTTCATCATAACTAAAACAAACATATTACTTATTAGGTACTACTCTACCAATAATACCTACTATACAATATAGAAGTCTTTGCTACTAAGGTACCTGAAATTGCATTTCATCACCCATCTTCTGTGGCAGCATCACAGCCTCAGCACGAATGAACCATACCCGTGGCTGGTCTGTCCAAAATTCGGGTATCCTGTTGCTAATTTGTATCGCAGACAGTTCGCTATCCGTCCTAGCGGTGGCGGCGGCGGCGTACTGGGCGGCTGACGGCGCGGGTGCCGGCGCTGGCGACGGCGGTGCCGGCTCTAGCGGGTTTTTAGGCGGATCCATAGGCATATTTTATTATAACACTCGCGACGATTTATTAATGTTCCTTCGGGGTCACCACTGTGGGGACAGGGGACTCACCTCGTGTACATCAAATAAAATACTGTTGGAATTTTTATTATTTATTTGCGTCAGCGACCGATACGTGTCACTGCGCATACACGACTGAAAACTTAAATACAAAAATGCTTGTTCTCTACATAGGTACTTAGCGTGCGTAACTTGATACACGCACGACCCCACACGAGCAAGCACCCAACACGCAAGCAAGTGAAGCGGAACTAACTAATGCCTAGCTACTAGCGGGAAGCGTAGTTAAAACCAGCGACAAAGTTTTAGTATTTATTTACAAGCAAGTGCAAAAGCGGAATGCATACAATGATCACCTTACATCGACTTTTATACATAAAAAAATATTAATAATAATTAAGGTTCGCGCTTGACACTTTTGGCGGGGCATCGCCCCGATAGAGAACAATAGATGCGCGTGCGTCCATCTTGCCGAGGGGCGGGGCCAAGCACCCGTCCCTGCTGCGCGCGCCGCTGCTATTGGCTGCGCAGGCGTCCATGTTTATAAAGGGGGACGGCTCCACGCGCGACGTCACTGGTCACGCCACCGGTGCGTCATAGATCATACGATCCTGTGCTGCGTTTAGTCGTGTGTTTTGTGCTAGTGGAACTGGCAAGTCCGCTACACTACTCCCCCGCCGAGACCGTAACTACGGGCGATAGTAGTCGGGAAATCTGACTTTTCTACCACTCTTGGTTTGTTTGATGGGCGTTTCGGCTTCAGGTTTTTCAGACTTTTCAGGCTCCCGGCTTGGCAAAGGCTCATCGACGGTAATGTAGGCCGGTTTCAGTCTATCTATGCTGACTCGTTGCGTCTTCCCTTGTACATCGATGTCAAAGGTCTTTGGATCGCGACGTAGCACCTTGTATGGACCTGAATATGGCGCCTGGAGCGGTTTATGCAGGGGACCCTGTCGGATAAATACATGTGAGGTTAGCATAAGGTCTTTAGGTACATAAAATGGCTGATTGGAACCTCTGTGCCACGATGGTTGCTGTGGTCGCAATTTATTGACATGGTTGCGAATTCTACTCGCAAAACTGGTCATGTCATCTAAGTTTGCAGGTGCCGACGAAAAGAACTGTCCAGGTAACCTTAGTGGTTCACCGTAGACCATGTCCGCAGCTGATGCTTGGATGTCGTCTTTGAAAGCGCTACGTATTCCTAGAAGAACCCAAGGTAACGCTTCAACCCAGTTAGAGGTAGAATGGCATGCAATTGCGGCTTTGAGCTGCCGATGTAGTCTTTCTATCATACCATTAGCTGCTGGGTGATATGATGTTGTCGTGTGATGAACGGCACCGATGAGTGAAACCAGCTCTTTGAAGGTGTGCGACTCGAACTGCCGCCCGCGGTCCGTAGTGATGTGCTCCGGACAGCCGAACCGTGAGATCCAACCGTCCGACAGGGCGGCAACGCAGCTCTCGGCGGTGATGTCGTGTAGTGGGTAGACTTCTGGCCACCGAGTGTAGCGGTCTATGACAGTAAGGCAGTACCTGTATCCTGAACATAAAGATAAGGGTCCGATCAAATCGCAGTTGATGTGTCTGAAACGTGCGGAAGGTGACTTGAATGCTTGCAGCGGTGCTCGGGTGTGTCTTGCAACTTTACTTTTCTGACATTCCTGACATTCTTTTGCCCACTGTCGACAGTCTTTGCGGATACCTGGCCAGATGTATCGTTGAGCTACCATCTTTGCAGAGGTCTTAGCTCCAGGGTGACTTAAGCTGTGGACAGAGAGGAATACCTGTTTGCGAAAAGGTGGGGTTATATATGGCCGAGGGCTCCCTCTAGACACGTCGCAGTAAATTTGAAGGTCCGGCTCTGCATCCAATCTCCTTTTCTCTAAACGAAGTGAAGTGTCACCACTTTTGAGCAGGTCCTGCAGCTCGCTGTCGGTCTCTTGTGCTTTAGCCAGGGACTGGTAATCTAAGGGCATAGAAATAGTGTTAATGCGGGAAAGAGCATCTGCGACAATGTTGTCTTTACCAGCCACGTATCTGATGTCTGTGGTAAACTGACTGATAAAATCGAGATAGCGAAACTGGCGTGGTGAACTATTCTCTCGGTGACTAGCAAAGGCAAATGTGAGTGGTTTGTGGTCCGTGATGACAGAAAATGTTCGAGCTTCCACCATAAATCTGAAATATCTAATGGCGTCATACACAGCCAGGAGTTCCCTATCGTAGGGGCTGTATTTCCTCTGTGCTGGACTTAGCTTCCTGGAAAAGAACGCTAGCGGTTGCCATTCGTTGCCTTTATATTGTTGCAGTACGGCTCCTATTGCTGTGTCCGAAGCGTCGGTCTGGATGGATAGTTCAGCTTGCGAATCTGGATGGACCAGCAGTGTAGCCTCTGTAAGTTGTTTTTTGCAAAGATTGAAGGATTCCAATAAACTAGGCGTCATCTCTATAGCTTGCGATCCTTTCGTCTTAGGCCCCGAGAGAAGTTGGTTAAGTGGTGCTTGAACTGCTGCTGCCTTAGGGATGAAGCGGCGGTAGAAATTAATCATACCTAAGAACCTCCTCAATTCTTTTATGGTCTTTGGTACCGGAAAGTTTTGTATAGCTTCCACCTTCGATTCCAGCGGTCGCACTCCTGCTGCCGACACGTTGTAGCCTAAGAATTTAACCTCTGGTTGGCCAAATACACACTTACTTGTGTTTATCAGTACACCGTATTCTGCAAGTCTTTGGAACAGCTGTCTGAGGTGTTGCTGATGAAGGGCACTGTTGTCGCTGAAAACCAAAATATCGTCCAAATACCCGTAACAGAAGTCCAAGCCACGCAGCACTTCGTCCATGAACCGCTGAAAAGTCTGTGCGGCGTTACGAAGACCGAACGTCATGTACGGGAATTCGTAAAGCCCAAAAGGTGTTGTGATAGCGGTTTTGGGGATATCGTCCTTGAATACTGGGATCTGGTTATATGCTTTTACCAGGTCAACCGTGGAGAAAACTGTACTACCTGACAGCTGGCACGTAAAGTCCTGTAAATGCCTGATGGGGTATCTGTCTGGGACTGTGCGAGCATTCAGAGCCCTGTAGTCTCCGCAGGGTCGCCAACCATCAGTCTTCTTCTTCACCAGATGTAATGGTGATGACCATGGGCTGTCAGACATTCTTGCCGTACCGTCCTGTAACATTTCCTCAAATTCTTGCTTAGCAATTTTCATTCTTCCAGGGTCCAAACGGCGAGGTCGGCTAGAAACCGGAGGCCCATCGGTGGTGCGAATGTGGTGCTGAGTAGAATGTTTGGTAACGAGAGGCTTACCAGCAGGACGAGTGACTTCTGGAAATTCCCGTAGCAGTCGGTGATACAGCGTGTCTTCAAGGGTAGTACGGACAGAAGAAATTGATTCTGTAGAACTCTGCTTAGGTACCGGTACAGTGAGAGCGGTGACACCATCGACGAGGCGCTGTTGGCGGCAGTCAACTAGCAGGTTGTAGTAACCTAAAAAGTCGACGCCTATGATGGGTTTCGAGACGTCTGCTACGATGAAGCGCCACGTGAAAGCACGTCGCAGCCCTAGATCCAGCGTCAAAGGTAAGTACCCATACGTATGAATGATGGTTCCATTCGCTGCAAATAATTCGTACCCTGTTTTGTTCCTAGGTCCCCGGACAGCGGATCTTGGAAAGACGCACAGGTCTGAACCCGTGTCAATGAGGTATTGCACCTTAGACTTGCGATCCGTGATGAACAGGCGGCCTGAAATTGTAAGGCAGTCGTTTGCCGCCACTAATGGCTGCCCTGGAAGTTTCCCGCCTTCTTGTAACTGCACGGTTGTACGCACTTGTGTGCCCGCTCGCCGAATCGATAATGGTACCAGCAGTAGGGATGATTCTCTGGTCGCGAACGGGAACGGGAATGTGAACGTGAATAGCTCCGAGATCGCCTCCTTGAAAATCTAGACTGTGATCGTGATTGTCGTCGCAAATCCATGCTCAATATCTCCATTCGCTTGCTCAGCTCGGAAACTGTTTGGTTGAGGCTGTCAAAAGCAGTACCTGGTATTCCGGTGGTTAAAGGCGCGAGTAGTTTAGCTACTTGCCCATGAACTTGCCCAGCGACTTGCCCGGCGACTTGACCGGAAACTTGTCCAGCTACTTGACCGCTTACTTGCATGGTTACTGGAACGATTTCATTTATACGGTCTGCGAACTCTGCCATATCTTCCAGGCTCATCTTCGCCTGCTGCGCTGCTATGCATGTCTGAAGGTGCATTGGTAGTCGACTTGCCCAAATAGTACGGATAAAGTCGCTTGGAACTGAAGGTCCGGCCAGGTGCTGTAGATGCCGTAAGAATTGTGTGGGTTTTCTGTCGCCCAGCTCTTCGTGCATTAAGAGTTGTTTTATCTTACGCTCTTGAGATGCGGAAAGCCTCCGTACTAACTCGGTTTTCAGCTTGTCGTACTTGAAGGTTGCAGGTGGAGTCACGACCAAGTCTCTTACTTCCGCCATATGCTGTGGTTCTAGTTGCGCCAGGACGTAGTAAAACTTCGTGGAGTCTTCACGAATGCCGGATAAAGTGAACTGACCTTCGAGCTGTGCGAACCATAATTCTGGGTCATCTGGGTTGAAGACGGGCACCTTTACTGCCACTCGGTAAGATTCTCCGGCGACAGGAGCACTAGCAGTCCCAGCAGCGTCATCTGATGCAGCAGGATGCGTGTTAGGCATTCTAGGTTTAGGCCTTCTTAACTTACTCCGAAAGTCGGTGGTCACCAGTGAAGCGGAACTAACTAATGCCTAGCTACTAGCGGGAAGCGTAGTTAAAACCAGCGACAAAGTTTTAGTATTTATTTACAAGCAAGTGCAAAAGCGGAATGCATACAATGATCACCTTACATCGACTTTTATACATAAAAAAATATTAATAATAATTAAGGTTCGCGCTTGACACTTTTGGCGGGGCATCGCCCCGATAGAGAACAATAGATGCGCGTGCGTCCATCTTGCCGAGGGGCGGGGCCAAGCACCCGTCCCTGCTGCGCGCGCCGCTGCTATTGGCTGCGCAGGCGTCCATGTTTATAAAGGGGGACGGCTCCACGCGCGACGTCACTGGTCACGCCACCGGTGCGTCATAGATCATACGATCCTGTGCTGCGTTTAGTCGTGTGTTTTGTGCTAGTGGAACTGGCAAGTCCGCTACACAAGCATGCTAAATAAAAATGAAATTTATGCTAAATAAATAGTATGCTTTGTGATTATTATGCCAGTCGAGTTATGCCAAGTGACTTTAAGACAATCGAAATTATGCGATGCGAAGGGCACCCACCTCTATGTCGTTATTGGGGTTTTCTAGAATGACGATTGCGAAAATGATATTTATTTTGAAGTCCAACACGCTTGACATGATTTAACCCCTAAAGGGGTGAAAATGGGGTTCAAATTTGGTATGGAAAAGAATATAAATAGACATTACAACTTTAAACTTCGTAGTAGCATGTTTTTTTTATATTTCATGGGTTTGCTCGTGACCCTACTCTTGCCCAAAAGTAAAGACAGGGTCTACGATGGAGCGAGCTTGCCCAGAAGGTGCTTATTCACTCTGGCCTTGAATAGAGTCAGGTTGTAAGCGCTCGGAAACACAGACGCCGGCAGGGAATTCCATTCCATTGCTGTGCGCATTATGCACGACGATGAGTAGCGTTTGGTACGCAGAAAAGGTATATCAACTAAGTACGCGTGGTAACCTGCAGTGCGTCTGGATGTCCGATGGTAGAAAGGAGAAGGTGGAATGAGTTCATGTAGTTCTTGAGCACACTCACCGAAGTACAATCTATAAAAGACCGATAGGCAAGCAACTTTTCGGCGGTGAGCTAAACTGTTAAGCTTAGCTGCTACCAGTTCTCCATCGCCTATTAATCTCTTGGCTCTGCGTTCCACCGAGTCCAGTGCAACAAGTTGATATTCGTCAGGTTCAATCGCTCAACCATGGCCTCTCTCATTATTTTTACCTCATCTCCACCGGCATTCGCGCTGCACAGATATCTCTCCATGACACTTGACAGTACTGTCGTCCGCATAGCCAACAATGCCCGATATTAGTAGGTCATTGATGTGTAGCAGGAAAAGCGTCGCAGAGAGCACCGACCCCTGAGGAACTCCGGCATCAATCGCCATGAGGTCAGAGGAGCAGCCGTCAATGACTACTCTGATCGACCGTTCACTCAATGAGTCAGCTACCCAGCTACAAAAGCCAGCAGGGATTCCGTACGCTGGAAGTAGTGAATGCAAATCCGTATATATTTCGAAATCCGGATTTTAAGAACGGATATTTCGTCAAATCCGGATTATCCGGATATTACGGATTTTTATAAAAATATTTTCTTTTTTATAAATATAAGTCATTTCTGTACATATAAGTTCAGTAATGTGATGTCTCTTATATTTATGTAAATGGATTCAATGAAAAGGACAATATTAATCAAATCCAACATTTTTTTGTCATAAAATACTACAATATTATTGTTCAAATGTAATTAAAATAGTGTATGATTCGCGTGCGATTTGAGAGTAGGTGACGTAAGCGATCGTTTGCATGAGCGCTTTTGCGACGTTTTATCGCGCGATATTTCTGAAGCTTCGAATAGAACACAATGTGACTGACTGTGGAACGGGACAAAAATATCGCACGGTAAAAAAATCGCTTGTGTAAACACACAGTTGTTCTATTCCGAAGCGTTAGAGCCATAACACATTGAGACGCCATGGCGACGCCGCCGGCTACGTATCCAAACAATTCGTATTGAAATGTTTGGCAGATAACACACTTGGCTGGCGTATTTGGGAGCGTAGCCACTATCGACCGGCCCCTACGCGGAAACTGGATACTCTGGCTACCTGCGACGCATAGCTAAGTCGCCAGTATTTTGTATACAAGTAAGTTATGCCTCCCTCACTCAGTGGCCAACTGGTCGCTGCCAGAACGGACGCCCGCTGTGAATTGTGCGAAAACAATGAGTTTCGATACAGAACGATTTATTGCAGAGATTCAAAACCGTCCATGTTTTTGGGATAAGTACTACATCTAAAGAATATTCTGATCGATCAATTTATTTCTACATAAGTTTAATAATTCATCAAAAGATGTTATTGATATTCTCACATAGTTGAACAATTTTTATTAAGGATATTTTCATAATCTGCATATAGTTTAAAAAAAACACTTCGACTTCGATCTGATATAAAAGGATGGAGCCATAACTTTTTAGGTTTTTTCTTTTTCATTTTATGACGCAGAAAACAATAATATAGCGATCTCTTCTATGCACGTAGGACAGTGGCTACTTATTTGGAAACTTCATTTGGCTACGCTAGGTTGCCAGAGGTAGCCATGGCCACGTCACCGGCGATGTCGCCATGGCGTCCCAGTATGTTATGGCTCTTAGAAAAATCTCGCGATAAGACGTCGAAAAAGCGCTAAGAAAAATAAAAATCATACTCTTTATAAAATTATACAAATGAAGAATAATATATTAATATGATTAAACTAGATAACATAATATGTTGTTTAGTTTATGTAAATTTGAAAAATACAAATTATTTTTTGAGACTTAATGTGATAAAGCCCTGAGAGATTGAGAGGCGCGCCGTATTAGCCACTCGTTCCATATGATGTTAGGAGGAGTGTCACCCGCGCACCATCCGGAAGACTATACGCCACCACGCCAACGGGAAGAAGAGACCGCCAGGCGCGCCAGTGAAAACAACCAAGAAGTTCGCATAGAAGATGATGGACATTTTACATTTTCCCGTCGAAAAGAAGCACACGCACTAATGAAAGTGATACGAAGTATAAAAGTAGCAATGTGTCATACTTATCTGTCAAATGAAGCAGATAGCGATGCCAATGACACTTGCGCGGTAGACCCACTGGTCGAGCTAGAGACGCTGCAAGTACACTCAGAAATTGACGATGAAGAAGGACCTGAGACACGGCACTAGCGAGACGCGTGAATGGCGTCGTCTAGAAAAAACTCACATACCCACAAACATACATGAACCCTAAACACATATACACTCCTTTTGGGCAGTCGTGTAAATAGCATCTACCGTCTAGCTAGTGCGAGAAACGAAGTGTTCCACAGCAACTGAGTGAATAGCAATTGGGCGAATAACAACTAAAGTATTCCACTTAAAGCACAGCTATCAATATTTACTTGCTATTTGCTCGATTGCTCTACTCGTAAGTGGAATACTTCCGAGAAACTTGCTTGATTAATTTTATTTGTAACAATTTCTTATTATTCGAAAAATCCGAATTTGATTTTCAAATCCGGATTTGCAAGTCTAGTAAAAATGTGCGGATATCCGGATTTTTCGGATTACGGATTATCCGGATTGCATTCCCTAGCTGGAAGCTTACTCAGCAGACTTGCGTGCGAAACCCTGTCAAAAGCCTTTGAGATGTCAAGCGAAACAGCAAGTGCTTCGCCGTGTTTCTCAATGGAATGCCTCGCCCCAGCAGTGCGTCACATACACAAGAAGATCCCCAGTTGATCGTCCTCGGCGAAAGCCATATTGACGATCACTGAGGAGATCGTTATGCTCTAGGTAAGTGAGCAGCTTTCCGTTCTGAGGGGCTACTCAAATGGCCACTTTTCTATTCGTTCGCTAACTTAAAAATAAAAAATATGCCATAAACACCAAAATAACGTGTCGAAGGCTTGTCGATTCCATACAATACAACAATGTCTGTGTTTTACATAAACTTGCGACGTCTGACTTGATCGTTTAATTGCTTATTTTCAAGCTTTAAGTTAGCGAACGAATAGAAAAGTGGCCATTTGAGTAGCCCCCCAGTACTCTCTCCATAACTTTAGTAACTTTTGTGATGGCGATTGGTCGGTAATTGGCAGTGTCGGCACGACCACCCTTTTTAGGTACTGGTAGCACATTGGCTAAAAATAAATAAGCAAACATATATTTTGTGATTTTGAAAATCAACCCCTTAGGGGGTAAATAAACATAAAAATCGATATGGATGTTGTTCCTAAGGTTTTATGGGATGGTGATTGCGAATATGACATTTAAAGTCCAACACGGTGGACATGATTTAAGCGCTAAAGGGGTGAAAATGGGGTTCAAATTATGTATGGAAAAAGAATATAAAATAGATATTACAACTTTAAAATTCGTAGGAGCGTGTCTAAAAATAAATAGGCAAACACATATTTTGTTATTTTGATAATCATCCCTTAGGGGTTACATGGGGTGAGTAAACATGAAAATCGATGTGGATGTCGTTCTTGAGGTTTTATGGGATGAGGAATGCGAAAATGACATTTATTTTGAAGTCCAACACGGTGGACATAATTCAGCCCCAGGGGACGGGAACGGGAACGGAAACTGGGAACAGAACGGGACCAAACGGACATGGAAACGGGAAAGGGAGAAACGGGTACAGGATACTACTAATATCTCTGGACCCAATTCTGATTATTGTAATAAACTAGCTTCCACCCGCGACTTCGTCCAGGTGGATATTAGAGAAATCCTTAGGGAACCTACAACCAGGATCCGACCAGCCGTTTTACGCGATTAGGCGGGTCCCCACCAAGCGCGCAGCCTCGTGCGAGGCCCACCACATGCAGCAAACGTTTTGCCTCGCGAGACAGTGCGCTTGGTGGGGACCCGCCTATATAATCGCCTAAAAACGGCTGGTCGGATCCTGGTTGAAGGTTCCCTAAGGATTTTCTCTAATATCCACGCGGACGAAGTCGCGGGCGGAAGCAAGTAAGTTATACGATAACAAGCTTTTTTTAGACTTTTCAATGGATGTACGAGGTGGTTCAATAAATACTTAGCCTACAAAAAAATACGAAAATTTTGTAAAAGTGGCGATTTATTTTTCAATATAGGCTCCTTATTAGGGTTATACACTTGGCCCAGCGATACCCAAACTTTTTCAAACCGTCCAAAAAATACGTTTTCCCGAGGTCTGCAAAATAGGCCTCTATGGCGGCGATGACATCGTCATTCGATTGAAATCTATTCCCGGCGAGTGACTTTTTCAGGTAAGGAAACAAAAGGAAGTAGCAGGAGGCCAAATCTGGAGAATACGGTGGATGGGGCAGCAATTCGTAGCCCAATTTGACCATGACGACGGCGGAAGTGTGATCAGCAGTGTTGGGCAAAGTGTAATTAACTACAAATTAACAATTACAATTTGTAATTGGCGACTTCAATTACAAATTACTTGAAATTATTAAAAAGTAATTCAGTTAACAATTACAATTAGTAATTGTAATTGTTAATTGTAATTACCCAACTACTTATATAATTTCTTTTAAAGTTAAGGTAGTATTTTAAATAATACGATAATGAGATGCGCAAATGAGATGCACGAGCGATTTGTGTATGTGGTAGCGAAACCACTGGGTTGCGTTCCGTCGTTTTGGGTGTAGTTGTTTGGTAAAAATTTAACCCGTTTTAGTTGCAACCAAACCACGGAACGATCGAGTTGTTTTTATAACCTCTTTAGGTACAAAGTTTTCGTTTTCCATTTGGAATAGGGATAATTTAAACTTTCTTTTAGACTTAATCAAATAAAAATCTATATTTTGAGGAGAAACCATGAGCTTTTTGAAACTTAGACACAAAGACATCAAAATGCAAAATAATGTCAAAATGACAATGACATTATTTTGTAAGGATAAACGTCAGAGCGTTTTTCCACCATCTATTTTGATGGTTGTTGCGCTCCGAGCCACGGAACGGATGAAACTACGCTCTGACAGCTGTCAGAGTAAAATTTTACCGAACCACGGAAAGGCTAGAGCGCGCACCAGAGTGCGCTCGATTGCACTCGAGCGAAGTCACGGAACACACCCCTGCTAACGACGCACTGACGCGACGGGTGCGACGAAGAGAGGAGAGGTGCACGTGAGGAGGCGCGAGAAGGGATACCTGTGTGCATTAACCAGCCACACACACACGTACACATGCACTAAAAGCATCGGTTGTGATTTGTGATAAGCTGCGTGCGGGCAGGAAGTGATCAACAGCTCAATTTTATTTATATTTTATGTTAAGTACCCATAAAAAGTAATTGAGTAATTGTAATTACAAACTAATGTAATTAGAATTACTAGTGATTTATGTAGTTGCCTTATATTAATTTCAATTACATGTAATTTCAATTAAAGTAATTCAATTACTTTTCGTTTAATTAGTAATTGAATTACAAAAGTAATTAATTACGCCCAACACTGGTGATCAGGCGCATTATCGTGGTGAAACAGCACTTTTTTCTTCACCAAATGGGGACATTTTTTCTTCAATTTGGGGTCAAATCGGCCCAATAACTCGGCATAGTAGAGCCCCATGATTGATTTACCCTTCTCGAGGTTAATCGATGTGCATCACACCTTGTGAATCCCAGAAAACAGTGGCCATCACCATTTTCGGGGCACCTGGGTGTGGGTCATCAAAAACCGACGTGCGGCCACGAAAAAACTCGTTGAACCAACTCTTGATGGCAGCCATCGAAGGAGAAGTGTCACCGTACACATCATCGAAGCGGTATTTGAATTTGCTGCGCGTTTTCCCTTCCAAAAATAAGAATCGAATCACCGAACGATATTGCTCTTTTTCCATTTTTTGTAAAATCGACCGACACGGTCGCTTCCAGAGGCTATTAAAACAAAACAAATGAACGGAATTGACAGAAACTTTGACAGTAGGCTTAAAAAAGGATGTACTGCATGATAGTAAAACCCTTTTTCATCCCTTCTATTCGAAAAAGGATGCATTGTTCCTATATAAGTGGGACCAAAATAGCTCTTTTCTGTTAAGAACTTTTTAGTGGGAGGAAAAGAGATTTGAATTTAGAACATGTATCTTTCAAAGAATTCGAACGCCGGCTGGTATGTATTGACTGGCTGTATAGACGGCGCGATAACCCGCGCAAACTGAAAAAAAAACATAAGCGCGCGAATGGGGTTGGCAACGCAAAGCTAATCGCAGATGGCGCCAGCGGCGATTTAACCGCTATCAATACTTTGATTGGTCAAAATATGCCACAAATGACATTTGATATTTGAAACAACCAATCAAATGTTTTGGTACCACCGCTTGTGGCGCCATTAGTTCCTCAGTTTCCATCCCCATTAAGTCTGTGTTCTTGTAATTAGTACATACTTACGTACTTAGTACAATAACTTTTGAAAATTGCGCTAGTGTATCAAACGTAACTATAAATTTGTATTTTTTTTTACTTTTCACGTGTCTTTTTTAAATAAAGAACATTTTCATTAATTACATAAACACAGTCTCCTATTTATTTTCTCATAGAAAGGGGATGAAAAGTAGAGTATATGACTCGGGCGCAAAATATTTTTGGCGAGGGCGACATACTTTGAATCCCTCGCTACGTTCAGGATTCTACTGAAGAATCCCTCGCTACGCTCGGGATTCTA
Organism: Agriphila tristella; assembly: GCA_928269145.1. NCBI lineage: Eukaryota > Metazoa > Arthropoda > Insecta > Lepidoptera > Crambidae > Agriphila > Agriphila tristella. Next base: position 18,890,251 of record OV743431.1, on the reverse strand, counting down.
CTCTAGAATCCCTCACTTCGCTCTGGATTCAAAAAAGCGCCCTCGCCGGAAAAATATTATTTTGCTCCCTTGTAATACAATCTACTATTGTAACAGCAACGCCAAAGGTCGGTGAGGCTAGGTACTTATTGAGTCACCCTAGTAAGTAATAGTTGTTCTATCGCACTCACGAAAACCGTTTTGCTTGGATGTGTTAGGCGCGCACATGCATATTGTTTTAGTGTGCGCTGCACGCTCTCTTATTCAGCACACTAAAATAATATGCATGCTGCCATGTGCACAGCACGCCTAACAACATTCATAGCAAAACGGTCTTCGTGAGATAGTAACATGTTATGTTTCGGACCTTCATCTCGCTTGCCGTCATCACCAGTAGGCCCTGGGGTGGGTTTATTAGGTTCCTCAGCATTGCAAGACTCATCTGTAATTGCATCCACATTATCCAAGTCGTCATCGCCAACACCATTGATTTCCTAAACATTAAAAAGATCTTTGGTATAAAATTATAATAATTAGCATTTTAAAATAAAATAGAGTAAGTGCACAGAATACGACTTATTCTGTGACAGAATACAAATAATGTATTTACACTTGTATCCACTATTTTGTATTCTGTCACAGAATAAGTCATATTCTGTGCATCATCATCATGATGATGATGATGATGCACAGAATATGACTTATTCTGTGACAGAATACAAAATAGTGGATACAAGTGTAAATACAGTCATGATAATAAAATATGGTAATGATAAATCATGGTTTGTTACATTTGCAACAGCAGCTGGTGTTTTCTCATTTTCCTTAGGCAGCCCATAGTTTGAAGACTTTGAAGGAGTCATGTTGCTCTCTAAAAACTTTTCTTTCTGTGCTTTTGCGTATCTTTCAACTGCTAAGAACAGCTCCAGTTCACTATTTATTTCCAAACGCTCTATTGATAATATTGTTAGTACTGTGTTTAATTCAACTTCTTCAAAATCGCCCCTTTTTAATACTTCTGTAGTGCAGGAAGCAATTGTCTAAAAAAAATATAGAATTTTTTGTTCACCAACTTTTCACTTTACTGGAATAAATATCCAAATCATTTTAAGCTAGAAAAAATTAGACTCGCAATGATCTGTTGGCAAATCGATTTATTGTAGGTAGGTAAGTAAATATAATTATTTATTAATGTAATTATGCAACATTTTACAAAAAACCCCCAATAAAACCGAATATCCTTACTAATATTATAAATGCGAAAGTCCGTTTGTTTGTTTGTTACGCCTTCACGTCGTAACTACTGAACCGATCATCATGAAATTTTGCATAGGCGTTGTCAGGGGTGCAGAAAAGGACATAGGGTACCTTTCATCCAGAAAAAACGTACAGTTCCCGAGGGATAGCAAAAAAACTATCCACGCAGACGAAGTCGCGGGCGGAAGCTAGTGGTAGATAACTTTGAATCTCTGTTGCTGCCACAATTACGGTCTTAAAAATATTGTTGATACAGTTTAGCTTGATTAATCTTTATTACGCAAATAGTACCTACTTAGTTTTACGTAGTTTTGTGCTCAAAAATAGAGAAACTTTTAAATGCACAAAGGGCGGAATACACTTAATTACAGCCGCCTTTGCCCTAATATCAGCCGCTGTTCCTTAATTCCAGCCGGGTACAGGTGTTACAAAATAAAACAACCATATTGTTTGTTTGAAATCCTACTAATATTATAAATGTGAAAGTTTGTGGGTTTGGATGTTTAGCTGTTTGGATGTTTGTTCCTCAATTACGCAAAAACTACTGAACGGATTTGGTTGGAATTTGGCACACAGATAGTAGATAGCCTAGATTAAAACATAGGATACTTTTTATCCCAATATTCCTACGGGAACAAGAACCACGTGGGTGAAACCGTGGGCGGCCGCTGGTTATAAAATATTAGTTAAAGAATTAAACAAAAAAAAACTTCAAATCGGATTTAATTCCTACAAAAGGTTTTATTGTTTTAATGGCATCTTTTGTTGCCCATTATGACCTAGGAGTTGTGCTTAAGTGGTGGGGGTTAAAAATGTACCCCAAATGGGGTTTGACCCGGAAGGACTGGTTGGTCATCAAGATTGTGTAAGAAGGTTGTAAAGTTGGTTAAATTTGAAACAATTTGAGGGTCGAACGGTTTTGATACGAGCGATAGTTTTGGAAACAGAGCATTTCAAAATTAGGCCAATTTTTGAAGGTAGACGATTTTTACTAAAAAAATCCCTGTCCTCCCCCTCATTCCTCTATGATCCACCGACGAGGCTCCACCAGTGGATCGAAATGGTAGGGCATGCGAAATGTTGATTTGATTTCATACCGCGAAAATTTCTTTTGGCTCTTTAATTTTTCAAAAATATAAATTGAAATAACTCCTATTAAGTTATGTTGCCCTGGTATTTTTGACTGAATATATCATTATTTCGTAAATATAAAAAAAATAGAAGGATTCGGGTTAGGTTCGGAATAATCGTTCTAATATAGACTCTCCCTTCCTAATCCAGTGAAATTGTTTGGGGGCTCGACGAAAAAATACTTATACATAAATCAGTGGATCGAAGGGAAAAAAATATCACTCGATTCACCGGTGGATCAAAGAGGAATAAAAATATCCTACGATCCACCGGTGGATTGAAGAGGAAAAAAAATATCTTTCGATCCACTGGGGGAGCCTCGTCGGTGGATCATAGAGGAATGAGGGATACCTTTTAGTAGTGGATCGAAGTGGAATAAAAAAAATATGATTATATTTGAATCCACTTTTTCCCTAAAACGGTGGATCAAAGTGGAATAAGAATTGTATGATTATATTTAAATCCACTTTTTGCCGTAAACCGGTGGATCGAAGAGGAAAATAAATATCCTTCAATCCACTGGTGGATCCTCGTCGGTGGATCATAGAGAAATGAGGGTGTCCTCCACGTGTAACTTTTGAAATAAGTGAGTGAAAAATCTAATAAATATAAGGTCCTTCTTATGCATACAAACAACTTTTACTAGGGTACCAACATTGAAATCGCGAAAAAAAAATCAGCTGTTATTTTGATCTATTCGATTTTAAATTTTATATGGAACAGCTGATTTTTTTTCACGATTTCAATGTTGGTACCATAGTAAAAGTTGTTTGTTTGTATGCATGAGTACATTGACCCCTTAAAATTATGTGCACTATTTAAGAAGGACCTTATACCGGGTGTAACAAGACCTTCAGCGAAGCCGAGGTCTACGTTTTCTGCCCATCATCAGGACCATTTCTCTTCAAAATTATTGCTGGGAAACGATTTTGATTTTTGGTGTTAAAAAAGCATTGCAAACTTTACCACGCAATGTAACGCGTACAACAGACCGCGCCTGCAAGTATATGCTACACAGCTGCGTGCGGCCGAGTTGAAAGACAGCGTTTATGTGCGTGCTCATGAGATACATCGAGTGACGACGTTTCGAAGCCATTGTTTGTTGCGAAATACTAAAAATTTTGATAATGTTTCATTGGACAAAAAGTAGGCAATAACGAATAAAATAAGATTTCATAAAAAAAAAATATTTTTTGTCTTTTACCTTCAATAACTTCGTAGCTATGGGTTTCCCAGGTGTAGTCTAAAAGACAAAAATGACCCTGATGATGGGCGGAATACGTGGACTTCGGCTTCGTTGAAGGTCTTGTTACACCCGTTATATATGCTGTGAATCTTAGTAAATGTTTTCATAGTTAGCAGTTTTAGAGATATAGCACATTTTCCAAAACCGCAAATATAACTTTGTTATTTATACAAACACTATTGAAAAACTATGAAACACTATGAAAATGCCCTATTCGCGAAATGCCCTATTCTCATTTGGACTCATTCGCAGACGCTTCGCTAAGCTTCGCTCGGTTATTATTTATTGTAATATGGTGGTGTTTAGGTGATAACAAAAGTGCTTTAGCTACTTACTTTGGGATCAGAGCAATGTACGAGTATGTGATGTTTTTCGATATTCGTAATCTCAACCTTACAGGACTTTTCACAGAGTAACGCCATCTATTGTCAATTTCTCTTATAACATAACTCGTAAGATGTAGTTAATTACATAATAATTCCGCGAGGCGTAGTAGTTAGTTTTGATGGCATCATCCGGGAGATGGCGTCATAAAACGTATCCGATAAACTGTGTTTAAAATTTCGAACTTTTACCATTAAGAGTTGGTAAATCTGAGGTTTTACTGGAAAATCTTAGAATTTACATAAGTTCGGGATTTTACAGTAGGTAACATATACATCATATAACTTCTCTATACACGATTATTAAAAAAAAACAGCATTTTCACAGGTCAAAAAAGGGCCTTTTTAAAAATGCAATAATAATGTAGTATTTAACGTTAGGTAGGTTATGTACCTCTATACATTCGCCAATAAGATCATCATCTTCAAAGACCAATGCAAACTCATACGCTCTACATGCATTATTTTTGTCCACCACAGATATCAGATATTCAGAGCATTTTTGCACTAGATCCGGCAGCATGTACTTCTTGGCTCCATAATAGAGATCACACGCCAACTCAAAAGTATTTAATTTAACATCATCCGTGTATACGAACCTGAAAAACGTAATTATAATTATTATGCCCGATTCGCCATATAGATATCAGAACCTTATTTACAGGCCGCTTACTGGGCTAGCTTAGCTTTCACCCAGTATCCGGCCATGATGTTCTTTGAAAAGCGGCCGGTCCACTGGGCACAGGGAGGGGGGCCGGAAATAGGAACAGGTGGGCCGGACACTGAGCAAATTTATAATAACAAAACTAACTAATCTAAAATTACAAAAAAAGAAGGCAATCCTCAAGGATAACTATATCCAACCACATAAAATATTTGGGGTCATTACTATTAGTTAAAGAATATTGAGACCTTTTGGGACCTTTATATGGACAACTTACCTACAGCGGACATAGATGAATTATTATATCTTATTTTAAAGCTTATGACGTCTAGTTGTACTGGATAAAAGCGCATTATTTTGGACTAACGGAATATTGAAATATCTTGAAAAATATTTTATATGAAAAACGAGTAAGTATAGATTTCATGAAGAGATTTGATTTTTACGATTGACCCTATCAATTGGTATCATAACAGTACAGGGTGTAATTTTTTGAATCGGTGACGGTTCGGTTTTCGGATACGACAGGCGTATTTTAAAAAATCTTTGAAAGTAGTTTTGCTTCTTTTTAAAAATAAAGGAATGTACCCTTTCAGCAAAAACTCCTATCTTCTTTATTTAGAGTACTTTCTTTCCAGGTTCACAAAAAAAAAAACACCCTGTACCTACATGAATAAAAATTAAACATGTTCTATAGTAACTTAACAATAATTATATGTAAAACTGCAAAAAAAACAACTTTTCTCAACCTAAGTTCTATTGTCCATACTTAAAACATTTTGACCATTTTCTCAACATTCCCATTACTTAGTTAATGGAAAATTAATAAATTACTTTGTGCTCGATGCAATTATCTACTATTTTACAATGGCTCTTACTCTACTACTTTAGGGATCGTCTTAAAATCTAACATCAAAAATGTTGTCGCACCCTAGTCCTTAAGTCTAGCCTGCACAACGCGTCTACTACTTTAAGCAATCGCCATTTAGAAACTAAGGATCTCACATTAGTTGACTGTGCAGTCAATTAACTTAATAGTGTGAATTTTCATAAAAAATGCTGTCTTGTGTAGAGTTCTTATTTTATAGAAAAATAAAACTTTCGTTCGTTTATTCACTGGAGTGTGTTCATTCACTGGTGCACTTACCCTACTGGTAAAGTAAGTTTTTCAAAAAAAAAATGGCATGCTATTTATAATAATTATACATAAAATTTTCACTCACTCCAATAAAGCTTTGAAAGTATTTGGCTGAATGTCCGGTATGCGTATGAAGTCACTTGTCTCCGCCATCTTCCCATAAAACATGGTCTCGAATACAGGAGAGGCAGCACTAAGGACAAGCTTGTGCGCAGAAATCATTGCTTGGTGCGGCTCTGCGCCTACCTGTAATAAAATAGGTCATATTTTGAACTTTTTTGAAGTGACGACATTCTAAACCACACGAGTTCTAAATTTCTAAAATAGGTAAGTACTAGTTTTCTCGAAACTGCCGGGTCAGATTTTGATGCGCCTTTGCATAGTTCTAGATCACAGCATCGAAGGGGATGGGGAAGGAGACGAGGAAGGGATAGGGGAAGGGATAGGGAAAGGGAAAAGGAAAGGGAAAGGAGGGGGCGTGAAGTGAAGTGAAAGTGGTAACGCGATCGCAAACGGCAATGGCAACGGGAACGGGATGCAGCGGGGCTACTTAAATGGCCACTTTTCTATTCGTTCGCTAACTTAAAAATTAAAAATAAGCCATAAACACCAAAATAACGTGTCGTAGGCTTGTCAATTCTGTACAATACAACAATGTCTGTGGTTTACATAAACTTGCGACGTCTGACTTGATCATTAATTGCTTATTTTTAAGATTTAAGATAGCGAACGAATAGAAAAGTGGCCATTTTAGTAGCCCCCTGATATCTCAGAACCCTATTCTGAACGGTACCTTGATTACGTAAAGCTGTTGCTAACAATTCTCGATTGAAATCGATTGAAAGCGCGGTTGCAGATTGTCACATTGATTCTAACTAAAGCAGCAATGTAACTGCGATTTCTGTCAAAGTTGATTGCAACAAAGTTACATAATTACCCCCCGGGGACGGGAACGCCTTCTACAGCTTTTCTAAAGATTTTCTAAAATGTCCACGCGAATGAAGTCGCGGGCAAAAGCTACTAATAATAATAAAACTATTTCTGAATGAAAGTTAATTTGCATTTGAATAAGGTTACATTTACACTTAAGATGGTCATAATAAATTAATTCAGCTTATTCAGCCATTCACAAATTAGCATGCAAAAAATTAAAAAAAAAAAATTTATAAAATTATTAAACCATTAATCAATATACATACAATTACACTTACAATGTATAGAATGTCAATAAAATTAGAATGTATTATAATAAGTCAAATTAATAAATCAATAGGGAAGTTTCCATTTTTTTAATTTTCTTTACAAAACATCACATTAAGCTTGCAATGAAACCCAGTAATATTTTTTTTCAAATATCTCTGAAAATGACGAAATTGTAGGACTTTTCCTTTGTTTGTTTTCTTATAACAACAAACACAAAACCAACATTAAAAATTGTTGCGATTAGTATTATGGTCACTCTGGTATAGAAATTAATAAGCATCAATAACATAACATTACATAAGTATTCTAGGGTTAACTTCAAAACGAACAAATGACTGGCCTAGGTGGCCACAGACTGACTATTTTATGCTGACGGTACATGTGACGTCACAGAAAATTTAATAAACGCGACTGTAAAAACTTGAATAACTTCGTCATTTTTCTACATATCGGAATAATTTTTTCACCATTATTCATGTATTTCTTTTATCTTTCTATTCATATATGTAGTTATTGTTTTTTCAGACTTTGGAAACTTCCCTATTATGAGTTAAAATTTAAAGGTTGGATTTAAAAATTTTTCGGTTGGAAGGAATTTGATTTTATAACGCTGTTAAAGTTATTGGATTCGTAATTGTTCCTGATTTAAATAATATCTTGCAGCTATTCATTGTAATTTTCGTCGGCACAATAGAATTTCGCCAAGAGGGTTTTGGCTAATAAAAGCCGCCGAGAAGAGTTCTAATTCGTGTCGTTGAAATAAACCGGACTTTGTTTTCTCACCCACGGCTCCGAGGCATAATTAATAGAAAGCAGCCATCGAAGCGTTTCTCTACTAAACAGACTCGCTGCGAGATATTCTAATAGGTACCAGTTAACTCTCAAATCTTTTTAACCCTTAAACTAACCGAAGTATAAGAATCCAGCTATCCGTACTTCGAGTACCAACCTACGAGCTAGATTTATGTTAGATTAATTACCACATTTCTGATATTCGAGGGCAGGCAATTCTTACCCACATAACGCTCTGCGAGTAGTTTTAAGTTTAACCTTTTAAAATAACCCCTTGGGAAAAAGATTAGATTCATAGCTTCGTTTTTCTTCGTGTCCAATCACCGAGTAAATTGGCAGATCTGCGATCATATCATGTCATAGTAGTCTTCACCTGCAAGCACTTAGGCAACGCTGTGTTTTCTCACACTCATAATAACTGTTTTGTTGGAGTGCAAAACAGTATTATTATATGTGATCGAAAACACAGCGTTGATTTGAAGACCTGTTTGATATCTGCTGGTGAAAGAAGGACAAACGCTATGTGAATTCTCACCTATTCAACATCACAAATAAAATTTAATAATATTAAATTATTGTTTAGATACCTACCTCTCAAAGATAAAAATGTGATTCACTCATGTCCCTTTTACGAATAACATGCAACCAATTTGTTAATCGGATTGCTATTCAACAAACACAGTAACTTAATTACTTGAGAACAATGGAATATTAAGAAATAAAATTTTATACCACAGCTAAATAATCTTCATAGGTTATTACCACCTGTATCTATAGGTATTTCTTGCACCACTTGCAAGGTCTTTTTTTTATTTTTTTTTTTATTAATATATTATTATTATTTTATTTCTTATTATTATTTTTCAGCTATACTTTATTAACTAAACACTAGGTTTAGAATCCAGATTCTATAAATGTTGTTCTTGTGGCTAGTTTCACCATCACCTATTCATTTAATAAAAGAGTTAAATAATTGATTTGTCAGAATCATAAACTTAATATTCACTGAAATAGACGAACAGAGTTCACTTGGCTGCGAAACCAAAAGTGAGATGAGCCAGTGTTTGTAAATATGTAAACGTGTGCGTGAATTTAGAGATGCACTGAAGTCCATTTTAGGTTGTCGATAACCATAATGTATTATTGCCCTAATAAATAAAACACAAACAAAATTTTGAACAATTTTATTTAAATAATTTCTTAAGGTCTCCTTTGAGGCTACCTGCTTATTTATTTATGACATTTATCCAGTTTAATTTAATCACTGGATTTACAGAAAACCTGGAAATAATTGTTAAATTAGTACATAAGTTGGTATAATTTACCATTTGAAAACTGTCGGTTACAAGCAGCTTTAAATAAAACTATCAGTGTTCACAAAGACAAACAAAGTTATATTGGAAATCATCGACATGAGTATCGATATCGATAATTTTTTATCAATATCTACGCTTTATTTTCTCAAGTTCACGGACATAATATCTTTTTATCTAACACATAATGTTTAGAAATCAGCCTTTATTTAGGAAATAGGCGTTTAATAGCATCATATTAGTATATAACTTAGTGTGTTTGGGAATATATTCAACTAAAATATGAATTATGAAAATGGTAATAGTACAATCATATTTACCTGTGAAATGAGTGTTTATTTGGGTTATTGTCGTAAGTAACATTACAATCCAGTACAGAACACGACACCATTATTGATTTATATAGCTTTGAGAGCCAAACCGACCCGATCGCGATCAAAATTACAAAATAATCTTGTTGACGCTTTTCACCAATGTGATAAACGATGATATATGAAGTCAAACCCGGTTTAGCTGTCAGTTTGTTTTTACTCTTTTTCGCACATCGCATAAGCCGTAAGAATCGGTTTCTCACTCGCACCTTTGTTCGTCTACTTGAGCATAGCGAAAAATTTTCTAAGTCTATGGTCAGAATTGGACTGTGTATAGAATACACCATCCCATATTCAGAATTAAAATTGCTATTACTTAACATACAGAAATGTAAATATTGAGCTAAGGATTTTTTAATCTTAATAAACCTTATTAGCCTGAAAATTATTAGTATTAGTCAAAAGACATGGGCCACACCACAACAGTATTATACATCTATAGGTAACTATTCTTAGGTAGATAGTCATGCACTTTAATTTACAAGCTAGTATTCAAATCAGATTTCTTGTGAACTAAAGAATGTTGTGTTTTGATAAGTCAAAGAGGACTGTGATTTGATTGGTGTGGCCTCGCCCCAGAGATCGCTTTTAACATCACTTATATAAAAATAACATGAAATCCTTAGTTATGTATAAGAACAGCAGGATCTGCATAACTTTTTTACAGTATCTACTGCAAAAATATATTTTCATAATTACTATAGAACTAGATGTAAAAGCTTTACTCTATAAACCATCTTTCTCAGGGAACTCTATTAAGTGTAAATGAGGAACCAATGTGAGCTACCTGATCCGTACCTTGATTACGTAAAGCTGTTGCTAACAATTCTCGATTGAAAGCGCGGTTGCATTGCTGCTTTAGTTAAGATAGTTGTCAAATTGGTTCTTACTAAAGCAGCGATGTTACTGCGATTTCTGTCAGTGTTGATTGCAACAAAGTTACATAATTACCCCCCTGGTCACCCGCAACCTTCTAAACTATATCAAGGTTCTAGCTAGCTCATCTATCCGAGGTAGGTTTTTGCCTCTTGTGAATTCAATCAAGCTGATGTGAATGTCTTTATACTTACTTTTGGTTCTGTTAAGGTTTATGCCTGGATGATTGCAAGCCAGGAATACTGGTACCAGCTTGATTGTGGAAACGCACACGGCATTTTAATTGCCAAGGACGGCGCGGCTGCAGGGTTGTCAAATATTGCATAGCCATACTCTGAGTCCCAGGTAAGGTACCTTATCCAAGGTTACCAAGTCACCCTTTGGGACACCCCATTTAGGTATAAAGCCTCCGAGGCCTGGGGCAACGAGAGAGGCCATTCCGGCACATCCTCTCAAATTTGGCGGTCGGCAGAGCCGTTGTACCCCCCCGAGAGGTACGCCGCTGAAAGCGTGATGGTAAATCACTCGGCTATCCTGCAGCCCTACCGTCCCCTTGAGCAGAGCAATTGAACGCATAGGTACCTACAACGCTGGTAGCGGAGGTGATCCGTGAAGGTTCTACTGTCGATTTGGACAAGTAGGTTATATTTTCAGCATCTGGTAGGTGTATCAACAATATTATGTTTTGCGACTGGATGAGTAGGTATGTAGGTACTCTTAAATGACAGGGATCCGCTCCCTGTTTATATAGACACCTTGAGGATAAACTGGCGCACGCTGCAGCCATCTCACTAAGGAACAGTTGCCAACACATCAGACCATACATGTTGATCTTGAGACCGTTCTTCTGGCGTACGTAATAAAAGCTGCCCTCGCAGCTCAACTGTTCAACTTAACGTGCTGTCGACTGTACATTTAAATGTCAACGTCACACAGTCTTGGGGATATTTTCCTCTAAATTAGCTGATGTTGAAGTAATCACCTCAACCCGCGAATGACGGGGCTATCACTAAACACTTATGGTAATCATAACGTAGATCTTTATGTAGGCATACGTAACACAAAAATAAAAAATATGATGTGGATTAAAAGGGGAATAATTAAATCTCAATATGATTGACTTATTCTTTTCATACCTAAGGACTGTTAGTTACCTTATTCAAGGCTACCAAGTCACAGTTTAGGACACCCCATCTAGGTTAGGTGTAAAGCCTCCGAGGCTTGGGGAATGTTTGTCTCCGGTATGATTCCTATCCACCCGACTACCTCATGGTGGATTTCCGATATAAACTCCTGAAAGGTGCGTAATCGGAAATCAATCTGTATTGATATGTCTGAAATAAATTACATTATTAATCAAAAGTGTACTTTTGAGACACACTTAATTCTCGCAAAAAGATGCGCCTTCTTTGAGAACTTCTGATAGCACACTCTTAATCCTTATTAATGTTTTGGTATTAGTGATGTAGCTTTAACTGTTTTGCAAGAAACATCCTACACTTATATTTAGTTCTAGGATTGACTTCTGTAAATTATAAAAACAGACTTTCAGGAATTATTAACAGACCTGAAACTTGCTTAGTGAACAGGAGGCTTATTGTCTAATATCGAAAATCTATCGCAATCGCTTTCATTTGACAGATGGATGTGACACATTGCTGCATTCCTTTGGTAAGTTTTTATTTGTGCCAAAAAGAAGCATTAATGTATCACATTTTGAAAGCGATTGCGATAGATTTTGAAATTAGACAATAAGTACCCTGATCCTAATATTGACTTATTAGCTAATATTTACCAGAGTAGAATTAAATTTTTCTTTTTTTTTTTTGTTACACAGATTATCTGACCCGAGTCTGATTCCCCTGGATATTTATAAAAGTTCGGAATTTGGATGCCGGATACTTCTACAATCAGACTCATAAAACTAAAATTGACTATTTATTTATTTATTTATTTATTTATTTATTTTCGGACGACCAACAGCTATATTAAACAGATAAAACAATTTACATAGCAACAGAAAGCCAATTATAGGTCATCACAAATAGTAACAAACTATACAATACAAGCACCATCATTACTAAATCTTAATTTTATTTACCTACTTAATGAATACTAAACCAGTACAATTATGCCTCATTGAAAAATTCCTTACTCAAGATTTGCTTAATCGAAGCCTCACTCGTTGCAAACAGATCCAAGTCTGCCCGTCGCGATGCCAAATTAAAACTATTACACGCACGCCATAAATATGCATTCTGTCTGTAATTTGTGGATGCAGGGGGGACGCGTAGCGGCTGGTTAAATCTGAGTGGCCTATTGGGTGCTCGCAGTGTCAATTGGGAAAGAAGTGCCGGACAGTTTATAGCACCTGACGCAATTTTAGATAGAAAAACTAGGTCCGCAATCTCGCGACGTTTTTCTAGCGGAAGAAAGTGATATTTCTTGCAGAGATCGAGATAACGGCTCGATTCGTATCGATCTTTAATGCGAAAACATAGATATTTAAGGAATTTCTTCTGAATGTTTTCAATACGAGAGATGTAAATATTATATCTGGGGTTCCAGATCTGCGACGCAAACTCCAGATGGCTACGGACTAACGAACAATACAGTATTTTTAGGGTCTTGGCTTGAGTAAAGTCCGATGAAATACGTTTCAGAAATCCAAGAGCCCTAGAAGCTTTAGACACTATGTTGTCAATGTGAGTGTCAAACAGAAGCTTACTGTCATGAGACACACCCAAATCTCGCACAATGGTTTCCCGAGCCAGTGTCATACCTTTTAACGTGTAATCAAAGTGCACCAAATTAATTTTTCGACTATAAGTGACGACGCTACACTTGGATGGGTTGAGATCCAAACAATTCTCAGTACAGTAGTTGTCGAGCCTTATTAAGTCGTTCTGAAGTGAGATAGCATCTCCCATTGAAGAGATAGGGGAAATTATCTTCATGTCGTCTGCAAAACATAGGAGCTGAGAAGCTCTAAAGCACTTATCGATGTCGTTGACAAACACTGCAAAAAGAAGCGGTCCAAGGAGCGACCCCTGTGGAACTCCACTAGGGATCGTAAGCCAACCCGAAATATAGTTTTTGATCACTACTGCTTGGCTACGATTATTTATATATGATGCTAACCAACGTAACAAGTCCCCACTAACGCCAATGTTCGCTAGTTTGTGTAGAAGGAGATCTGACCGTATCCGGTCAAATGCCTTGCTGTAGTCGGTGTAGACTACATCCACCTGCTGACCACTATCCATCGCCAAGGTAAGTGTTTCATTTAATAAAGCCAGATTAGACACTACTGAACGGCCCCTTAAGAATCCGTGTTGGGAATCACTAAAAGAATGCTGCAACGCCGAATACAGTTGATCATAAACGATTTTTTCCAGCACTTTGGAAACAATACAGAGTTTAGAGATCGGACGATAGTTAGCAATATCCAACCTGGATCCCTTTTTGTGGACTGGTGTTATAAAGGCACGCTTCCATATACTGGGGACCGAGCACTCAGATAATGATTTTTTAAAGAGGATCGTAATAGGGATCGCTATGGTCTTTGCACAGTTTTTGAGGAAGAGAGCCGGCAGAAAGTCTGGTCCAGCAGATTTGGTCGGATCTAGTTTCAAGAGCAGCTTAGTTACTTCTTCAACGTTTATTATGATTTTTGTGATGTTCGCAGCAGTTGAAGCGGGGGTGATACTATCTAAAAAGTTGGAGCGAAAGTAATCGGAGAACGCCCCACATATTGCATCACCGGTGTTGTAAATAGAATTACCAAGCTTCAGACTACTAGGTATGTCGTTAATGTTTGATTTCGACTTTACAAATGACCAGAACATTTTAGGGTTATCCTTAACAGAACTTTCTATAGAATTTATATAGTTCCGGTAACATGACTCCTCCAATACTTTGCAACGTTCCCTGAGTCGTTTGAAAGTGTTTTCATTGGCACGGTTACCGTACGTTTTATATTTCATCAAATATTTGTACTTTTCTCTGATAAGTTTTTTCAGCGCAGCAGAATACCATATGGGATAATTATTCGTTGTTATTTTCTTACTGGGAATGAACCTTTCGCGTAACGATAGAAACACGCTATAAAAGTACTCAGCTGCTGCATCTGTGGCTTTAGATGATAGCTCGTAATGCCAGTCAATTTTTTCAATTTCAGAGTTTATCGCCTCATAGTCACCCTTGTTAAAAATATACTTTGTATGTGAGGCGCTACTCAACGGAGTATATTCGACAAATTGTAACTCAATCTGCAAGGCACCGTGATGCAAGTCTATTGGCACGAGAGGGTCATCGCTGCAGTCTATAACCTTCACAGTGTCATTTGAGAGCACGAGGTCCAATATCCTACCGTGCATATTTTTTACGCCATTAAATTGCCTTAACCCGATCATGTTAATTTCGTCAACGAAAATTATCTCGCTCTCAGTTTTATAATTGGTTGGATCAAAATAAGACCCATCCGCAGTGCTGGGAACCCACGATATACCACTCAGATTAAAATCGCCTACCAACAAAAATCTGTCCTTCGGTATCATCGCTACTATGTCACCTAACTTATCTAAAAAATTTTGTAACTGTTGTGAAAAAGTGAAACCACGACTCTCGTTACATAAATAAAGAACACATATATTTAACTTAAGGACGATACTGGTGCCGCGCTGCTTAAGACTAACTGTCAACCATAGATCTTCAGCAGTAGAGTGGAAGGTAGGCTGTGGGGTGACGGCAATATCACGACGAGTTGCTACCAGAACTCCGCCGCCATAGGCCTGGCCAGTTGCAGTATAATTACGATCGCGTCGAAAGACCAAATAACGATCGTCAAAGAGCTCGGTATCTACAATACTGTCCAGTAGCCAGGTCTCGGTAATAATAATAATATCATAGTCACTACCACATAGATTTCGGAAGAAGGTAGATGTTTTTGTGCGTAACCCCCTTGCATTTTGGTAATAAATTTTATGGTTATTTAAATTAGCCATTTAACTCCAGTAATATAAAAACAAATTGAATCCAACGTAGAATAAATAATAATAATAATAAAAAATAAAAATCAAAAGCCATTGCAATTGTAAACAGAAAATAATAATAGTAAAAACAATAATAAAAATTGTAAAAAATAAGTTCGAAATAATTAAAAATAAAAGCTTTTCTAGAATAGATTAGTAACAATGCCGCCAAGGCATTGGTAAGCATTGCGGAGTCAAATAATTCGACACAATTTAAATTAAACACTGCTAAAATGTTCAAGCGACAATACCTCACCAACGATATGAAACAAAACTGACAGAAAACACATTCAAGGTCATCAAATAATAAGTAAATCAACTCGAAAACAAAAAAGTTTAAACATAACCGGTTATGAATAGGTTCGGAAATCATAATATACCTAATATTACATGAGCTTAAGTCAACCATTACACTACAATCACTAACTATCAAAAGTATAAATAAGTGATATTCCGAGCTAACTAAGCCGTGTAATAAAGTATAAAGTAAATCATTAATTATTAAAAACAGATTAAATAACAATATGTCAGAAAAACACATCACCAAAAAATAGATGAGTAATTTAAGTTTAGAAGCGCATACGTAACAAACGCAAATTATGGCAAAATACTATTTTCTTTTGTCTAGTTTACTTAATAAACTCATAGGTGATTTTTACTTAAGTGTCACTTACGTCACTTTATATCTTCGAGGCCTGTAAGTTCGTGAGAAAGCACCAATATCTGTATTCCCCAATTAAATTGGTTAGACGTAATAATCGCTATCAAAATAAATTGAAACTGCCCGAAACAACTTTAAAATTGAACTCTGATGCCCCACATTCAATGATGATTAAAATCTATAACAAATTGCCTAATTCTCTCAAAAATATAGAAAACCCCACTGATTTCGAGAAACAACTAAAGCAATATCTCCTTTCCAAATGCTATTACAATATTAAAGAATTTTTTGAAGAGAAAAATGACATTTGACATGTGCGCTAAAATTTATTTATTTAAATTTAATAATATGAAAAAGTTTTGAATATATTTTTATTATAACATTATTATTTTTAGATTATTTAAATGTTGGCATTAGGTTTCTCTTTTTAAATGTTTTTTTTTATTGAATTGAATTAATTTAAATAATTAAGTATTATGAATTCTACTAGATTTTTTAAAATATTATTTTATTTTGTAAAATCGATCGGTAAAATAAAAAATGGTTTTATTTATACAAAGTGTACTATAAATTTTATATAGTGTACTATCGTCGATTAATTTTGTATAATGAATTTTATTGTTAAATTTTAGTCCTACTATTTTATTGTAATGAGATTTTTAAGTACCAATTTCGTAATGTTATTCATCAAATTGGTTTATTTATGCACAAATTTGTTTTTTTTTTGTTTTGTATGCATGTTGATTATTTTTAATTTTGCATTTAAATTGAATGTTTTTTTTTAAAGTGAGATAGACTTGTCGTGCCTGCTACATTGATTTTATTTAATTTATGTATTTTGAAAATAATAAATAAGCTCTCTCTATTGCTGCGCCCTTCCAGGGTGTCACATGATCTGTATCTATCTACATGTAACATCATTATAAACTTTGTGACATGCAATAAATAAATGAAATGAAATGATTTTCTCTCTGGATAAGCTATAATAAGGACATATTTACATAACTTAGTATAGTTATGTATTATAAGTGATAACCTTTGTGAAGAGTAAATAAACAATATTTATTATTATTATTTAAATTTTATTCAATATTCACTTACTCCATCATTTCATTTCATTCTGCTATCTCTAGTTAAACTTAGTCGTACTATGCAGTGGCATACTCAAAATATTCTAATATTAGTTATTATAATCATGAAAAGAGTTTGCTATTATAATTTCACTGACCTGATAATACACATAATTTAATCATTCAATTTCATGGCCCTACTGAGGAATTAAGTACCTAACAAAAGTAGGTTACACCTCCTATTATTATTATTTGTAAATAAATATCAAGTCGGTAGACTGTATCTTCAAGATAAAAAGTAACTAGTTATAACTCTGATTTGAGTATAAATCTGTGTTAGGTATGTAAATACTTTGAGACCATCTGTCTACTATTTTGTAAGTTATGTGGCCACTACTTGGACGAATCAACCACTTCGGGCCACTAGCACCTTATGTAATGTTTAATAAAGTATTATAATCAATTTACTGTATTGAACATACTTTGGTATGCCAGAAACGGCTACCTTATTGTGTATCTCTAAAGAATCTATGGTTTTTTTTTTTTGTAACCGCAATCAAGGTAATTTTTATTTCATTCTATCCAATAACATAATTAAAGCTGACTCTTTATTACACATCATACGTAGGTACTTATTACTTACATTACAATGTAAAATTTCCAAATTTTTATCAATCATAATCTATCTAACGGTACTAGCACAGCCTTGGTACTAGATAGACTCCTATGCAACACTCTGTCTAAGTTTGAGGATCACATCTCGAAATGGAACCACTTTAATGAATAGGTAGATAATCTGCGGCTAGAGGAATACTTCTTTACTTAGTTTTCAACTTTTTAATTTTTGTACACTCACTCTTTTCTTCTATCTGTACAACAGTTGCCTAATCTTGTAGAGTACTCCAGCAACTCATGCCAGGATATTAAGATAGTGTAAATAAGAAGTGTCTAACTCACTTGGCTGAGTTGCAGCTCAATGCGAGAAATTCTGTTGTGATTATTTCAGGAGGTCCTGGTATTGTAAGTTCACACTTGTTATGTTAGACCAACTATGCTAAAGGTGCGTCCAGATATGTTCTTTTGCCCGTACCGTACCTCCGTTCCGATCGGCGTCGCGATCAAAGAACGCTAGTCTGGACGCATGTTCGGAACGGTGCGGAGGTACGCCGTTCCGTTCGCCGAACAGGTACGCCCCGATCCACCTCGAATCTCTCGCTCTTTTGCCCGTACCCGTATCTCTCGCTCTTGAGCGTCGCGAACAAAGAACGCTAGTCTGGACGCATGTTCGGAATGGTGCGGAGGTACGCCGTCTCGATCGCCGACAGGTACGCTCCGATCCATCGCGAGTCGGTTTTTTCGCCTCGTTCAAAGGAAAAACGGAACGGAGGAACGGTACGGCGCTAGTCTGGACGTGATCGCGGCGACGCCGACGTTCGGAGGTTGTAGTACAGTAGCCCGTAGTACATTTAAATTACGAAAAAGGTTAGGTACCGTTTGCCGTTGTGATATAGTTATTTATTATGAAATTATAGATACTTTAACCCAAGTTTTACAGATCGCAACTCGCCGTAACCTATATTTGTATATCTCCAAAAATGAGATTTTTTATTTTTCGAGGTTAACACATGGTTTACCTATTGTCGTGTTCTACAGCGCTATGTTTGATTGCCACTGATAATAGTTAGACTGTGAAAAGTAGCCATACACAGATAGCGCTGTAGAACACGACAATAGCTAAACCATGTGTTAACCTCGAAAAATAAAAAATCTCATTTTTGGAGATATACAAATATAGGTTACGGCGAGTTGCGATCTGTAAAACTTGGGTTAAAGTATCTATAATTTCATAATAAATAACTATATCACAACGGCAAACGGTACCTAACCTTTTTCGTAATTTAAATGTACTACGGGCTACTGTACTACAACCTCCAAACGTCGGCGTCGCCGCGATCACGTCCAGACTAGCGCCGTACCGTTCCTCCGTTCCGTTTTTCCTTTGAACGGGGCGAAAAAACCGACTCGCGATGGATCGGAGCGTACCTGTCGGCGATCGAGACGGCGTACCTCCGCACCGTTCCGAACATGCGTCCAGACTAGCGTTCTTTGTTCGCGACGCTCAAGAGCGAGAGATACGGGTACGGGCAAAAGAGCGAGAGATTCGAGGTGGATCGGGGCGTACCTGTTCGGCGAACGGAACGGCGTACCTCCGTACCGTTCCAAACATGCGTCCAGACTAGCGTTATTTGATCGCGACGCTGATCGGAACGGAGGTACGGTACGGGCAAAAGAACATATCTGGACGCACCTTTAAGAGCCTCAGATTGTACTGATTACCTACTACCTACTGAAAAAGAACAGTTCAACAGACTTTAAAAAGAAACCAAAAATCAGTTTGGTGTGGCAGATTAACACTTTAAATACCTACTTAGTTTATTTCTATTGTGAGAAAACTAGGTTTCTCAATTTCTCATATTCAAAACATTAGTTGATGATAGGTACTCACATCAAAATAAAAAAGTTTTATGTCAATATAAACTTATGGCACCAATGATCAACTGGGTGCGTCTTAGCTATAATAAAACTGGTCAACTTGACCAAAGAGCTGTTATTCTTCCGAGTAATAAATAACTCGGTATTAATTCACGAAAACGAGATGGTGGGCAATTGGTCATTTCATTCGGCACTCCGCTCTCTTAATTAAAAGAGGGAGATCTATGTGGGCCCGAGATAATAATAGGGCCCGAATGTTCCCTCGTGTCATCATCCGCTGATGAACGAGAACAGTCGCATGACTATTGTCACGGACCAATTTGTACCAGCTAGGGCTCTTCATTTCCGAAGCAGCGGTATGCCGGTAACATGTAAACACGTCTTGTAAGCATCACCATCTCGTTCTTTTAATTAGTAAGGTCGTAAACGCTTACCAAACAAGCAGCATTATTGTTAGAATTCTTGAATTCACTTATAAATTCAACAAAAACTGCACTTTATAACAATTTTAGTTATGAGAAAACTTTTGCACGTGGAATCGCGGCAAATCTTAAAAACGCTATGACATGATACTGACACGTGACAGCTGTCATCTGTCACTGTCCACAGAGCTTAGCAAGGTGAAAGAAGACGAGTAAGCAAGGTTAGGTCTGGAAAATTGGTGAGTGACTTAAAAATCTTTGTACAATAGTGGGAGATCAGGTGAATCTGTATGACGCGTCTTCAAATCAACGCTGTGTTTTCGATCACATATAATGTATTATTTTAGTTTTATCACACGACGAAATCAAGGAAAAATAACGTTTTTTTTTCATTTTCGGATATAATGCACTTAAGAGCCCGTCCCTATTTTGCCGCTGACTGCAGCTCTCTCGCTCGCACATTTCATGTTTTCCCATGAGTTCTTAAATCTGAGTGCGCAATTGAAAAATTTGTCTCGGTCACTTTTCGCAATATAAAATTGCAGACATTTTAAAATATATTTCAGTTTTTTGTTGCTAAAGTACAAAAAGTTATCGTTTCTAACAGTAATTTGAACTGGCAAATGCGATAATTTTTTGTACTTGAGCAACTCGAAACTGAAATATATTAAGATGAATAAATAATGAAAAATATTAGATATTATTAAATAGCATTGTGAATGCAAAAATCTAAAAGTTTAAAACTGAAATATATGTTGAAATGTCCGTAATCTTAAGGTGCGTCCAGATATGTTCTTTTGATCGTACCGTACCTCCGTTCCGTACCAGCGTTCCGATCAAACCGCCGAACGTCGCCGCGATCACGTCCAGACTAGCGCCGTACCGTACCTCCGTTCCGTATCAACGTTCCGATCCAATAGTACAGCAGCCCGTAGTAAATTTAAATTACGAAAAAGGTTACCGTTTGCCGTTGTGATATAGTTATTTATTACAAAATTATAGATACTTTAACAGATCGCAACCCACCGCAACCTATATTTGTATATCTCCAAAAATGATTATTTTTTATTTTTCGAGGTTAATCACATGGTTTAGCTATTGTCGTGTTCTACAGCGCTATGTTTGATTGCCACTGATAATATTAAGACTGAAAAGTAGCCATACACAGATTTAAGACCAGATAAAGTCCATCCATTTCATCTGGTCTTAAATCTGTGTATGGCTACTTTTCACAGTCTAACTATTATCAGTGGCAATCAAACATAGCGCTGTAGAACACGACAATAGCTAAACCATGTGATTAACCTCGAAAAAAAAAACCTCATTTTTGGAGATATACAAATATAGGTTACGGCGAGTTGCGATCTGTAAAACTTGGGTTAAAGTATCTATAATTTCATAATAAATAACTATATCACAACGGCAAACGGTACCTAACCTTTTTCGTAATTTAAATGTACTACGGGCTACTGTACTACAACCTCCGAACGTCGGCGTCGCCGCGATCACGTCCAGACTAGCGCCGTACCGTTCCTCCGTTCCGTTTTTCCTTTGAACGGGGCGAAAAAACCGACTCGCGATGGATCGGAGCGTACCTGTCGGCGATCGAGACGGCGTACCTCCGCACCGTTCCGAACATGCGTCCAGACTAGACTAGCGTTCTTTGTTCGCGACGCTCAAGAGCGAGAGATACGGGTACGGGCAAAAGAGCGAGAGATTCGAGGTGGATCGGGGCGTACCTGTTCGGCGAACGGAACAGCGTACCTCCGCACCGTTCCGAACATGCGTCCAGACTAGCGTTCTTTGATCGCGACGCCGATCGGAACGGAGGTACGGTACGGGCAAAAGAACATATCTGGACACACCTTTATATTGCGGAAAGTGGCCGAGACACATTTTTCATTTACGCACTCAGATTTACAAAATCTTGAGAAAAGATGAAATGTGCGAGCGAGAGCGCGGCAGTAAGTGTCCGGACACGAAAGTGGCGGCGGCCGAGCGGTGGCGGGGCGGCGCGGCAGCGGAGCGGCGGCGGGGCGGGGCGATGAGAACGTGGGCACGAAACTTAGCGGTCGGTCAGCCGCGCTAGTAGTGTTGTGACAGATGGGCTAAATACCATTAAGGGCCCGTGGACCTACCGATTTGACCTACTGGTAGGACCACGGTATACCACTAAAGTAACTTCTTATTTTTTTTTATTTCTATTGATGTGTCAAATGTGATGTTGCTATGGAAACAATTTCTTGTTAAATCAATACCGAAAAATATTCAAAGGACGAAATATATCCTATGTCTAAACATTTTATTTAGTTCGAAAAAATGGTCTAAGTATAGGCGTTAACTAGTTTCAAAACCGGATTCTTTGCTCATCTTGTGTTTTTTAAATGATGTCCAAGATGCCGACATCCATACTGAATAAATAGGTACTACCTAGTAATCAAACAGACACTATTATATTATTCAACACAACACTACTGTAATCGCAGGCTACCAAATCCAACTAGTTTGTTCATTTGTTTTCGTCGCTCTCCTCCCGCCCGTGCATCGCTCGTCGCCCCGCGCCGCCACCGCCCGTTTCGTGCGCGTCTCCATACTGTGCCATACTGTTGAATGCATCGCCGCCGCTCCGCTGTCGCGCCGCCCCGCTGCCGCTCCGCCGTCGCAGTTTTCGTGCCCGGACACTAAGCGGCAAAATCGGTACGGAGCCTTAACGGACAGATAGAATATCGAATAAGAACAAATTTTACATCATATCATGAATTCATAACAGACATCATTTCCTGCAACTCTTGCGCAGAAGACGCAAGTATAACTTGGTCGTCAGCGTAGAGGAGGCACTTGATTTGAGTCCCATTCATCATAATCATAACTCAACTGTTACGTTCTTTCAGACCTTTCATACAACTGTCCAAAAACAGATTAAAGAGCCATGGTGACGCAACACATCCCTGTCTGACACCCCTAGAGATGCCAAACCAATCAGTGTATACGCCGTCAGTCCTGACTCCTGACGCATGCACGGGAATCCTCATAGAGATTTAAGTGCATGAATCAGTCTGCTCTCCAATCCGTATTCGGACAACACCTTTCATAGCTCATTCCTGTCACCTCGATCGTAGGCCTTCTCCAGGTCTACAAAGGCACAGTAAACCTTTACGGCCTGGCCACGACCGCACAGCTAGCAGCTTAGAGCGAAAGCGGCGAGCGGCAGGAACAAATGTTCTAAGTTGTATGAAGGATGGCACGAGACGCCGCTCTCAGCGGTTTCGCCGGCGAATTTTGCCGAGCGGATCGCTGCAGCGGCGCGCGGTGCGCGGCGCGGCGGGAACAAATGTACGAGGGACGTGTGAGGTGAGATGCCACGAGCTAGAGCGGCGCAGACAGCGAAAACGCAGGGTCGGTTTGAGCGGCGGCGGGGCGAACAAAATATTTTGTTTTTTACTAAGCGAAAAATGAACAAGAAAGCGTTTTTTTACGGAAATTTGGCAAAACATCCTAAACATAAATTAAAAAATGTGATCAAAAGGTTATGGGAAGAATAAAACATAAATTTTTCCAAATTATTAAGGTAAGTTTAATTTAGAAAACTAATTGTTAGGTACCTACAGCGGGTGGGATTTTCGTAGTTTTTTATAGATAAGTTGTTGAATGTACTTATCAAGGTTGGCATGATTAAATCGCTTGGATTTAAATCATGATTTTTGATTAAAAATCGTTGATTAAATCAAATTGCTTTTTTCTTTCCTAGCTGTATAATAAATTTAATTCTTAATTTGAGATAGATCATGGATGGATATAAATGGAACAAATGTATTATGGGTTGATGGATATGGTATGAGGTTTATACGCAATTGTAGCTACTAGATAATCTCTTTAGCTTGTCGTATGTGTTTTTTTGTGGCTCCAACTTTACGTTTTCTATATAAATATATGGCCCGCGCAAACCATGTTTTCCTATTATGGCCCCTTAATACGTCCCCTCGTTCGCCGCCGCTAGACGCCGCTGACCAGGGGGGCTATTCAAATGGCTACTTTTCTATTCGTTCGCTAACTTAAAGCTTAAAAATAAGCAATTAAACGATCAACTCACACGACGCAAGTTTATGTAAATAACAGACATTGTTGTTTTGTATGGAACTGACAAGCCTACGAAACGTAATTTTGGAGTTTATGGCTTATTTTGAATTTTTAAGTTAGCGAACGAATAGAAAAGTGGCCGTTTGAGTAGCCCCCCAGTACGTGGCATGGGCACCGCTCAGCCCCTCCGCGCCGCCGCCGCATTTTCGCTAAGCCAAAACTCGTGGCAAGACTGTTATGTGCTTAGCCAGGTGTTTTTCGGTTTACATATGTACTTAAACGCAAAATTTAGGGGGATAATTGAAAATTCTTGGCTAACTCCATTAGTAAACGCGCCTGAAACGTGACATGTGACGTCATATATCATGTCCGTTTTGTATAGAGCGTTTTCGGCGGTTGCTGCTGCGTGCTAACTTCAAGTAACTATATCACGAGAAAAAAAAAAGCAAGAAAAATGTTTTAAATTAAATTAAATTAAATAATTTTTATTTCAGATAAATTACATCCATATGTGTTAGTATCTAATCTTAATATTACAGTTGATTTTTTCAAGCATCATTCTTTTGATTTTGATAAAGAAAATATGCATATTCCCTATTGTCAAATCTTTTATATGGTCCGGTATATTATTTTTAATTTTCATGCACATCCAGTAGCAATTTTTTCGGAAACGCGCACTTCTTGGAATCGTTGCAGAAACCAATCTACACGAGTTTCTGGTATTACGCGGGTACAAATCTTTGGCTTTGCTGAAATAATATTTTGCTTAACAAATGCTACTTCAATAATATAAATACAGGGAAGTGGCATAATTTTAATAATTGAAATAGAGGCTTACATGATTCGTCTGGTGCAATACCACATATTACCCTGACACATTTCTTTTGTGCCATGAAAGCCTTAATAACAACCGTACTATTTCCCCATATAATTAGTCCATAACGCAAAACTGATTCTATGTAGGCAAACTGATTCTATGTAAGCAAGAGCTGTACTTCTTGATGCTACTTTCGTTAGTTTATGAGAGCAAATGAGAATCAATTTATTTTATTGCATACTTTTTCTATTTGCATTTTCCAATCTAGCTTTTCATCAGTCTCTAGCCCTAAGAATCTAGTTGCATTTGTGCCTTTAAGCTTTTGTCCGTCAAAGTTAATGTTAATAGTCTGATGTAGCATGTTATTAAAATTTATAAAGTAAGTCTTGTCAATATTTATAACTAGATTATTATTTCTAAGCCATTCTACTATCGTTATTATTGTTTTATTTGTCACTTTTATGTTTTTACAACCACTGAAATGTCGCAAACAAGACACATCTATGTTTGGTTATTTCTGGAAGGCAATTTATGTAGACTAAGAAAAGGAGAGGTCCTAAAACGCTCCTTTGAGGAACTCCGAATTTATTTTCTTCAAAATGTGATCTATATTTCTGAGCAACGTTTTTAGAATCTAGTTTTGATATTTCGACTTTCCAAATAAGTTTTAATCCAATTAAAAGCATTTCCTCTAACGCCACAATCTTCCAATTTTTTTAAAAGTTGCTTTTGGGAAACAAAATCAAAAGCTTTAGACATGTCGAAGAAAAGCACCATCGTAATATGTCATTTAGGCATAAAAGAGTCTCAAATGTCACCAAGTAAAAAACAGCATGTGTAGTTGATTTACTCTTTTGAAACCCATATTGATTTTGTTATAAAATATGTAAAATATGGAACTTCTGAAAGAAAGATATAATCTTCGTATGCATAACTCTTTCAAACACTTTTGAAAAAATCGGAACGAGTGTGACAGGACGCTAATTACCTCAAGTAGTTTTTTTGTCTTTTTTAATAATTGGCTTAATTATAGAATATTTAAGTTTACATGGAAAAGTCCCAGATACCATTGATAGACTAAGCTCCCATTGCATGAAACCTTACCTCACAAGGTGGAAGAGCAGAAATGTGAATAGACATTACTTAGGAACACTGGATTTTAGTGGGTTGCCATCGCATATCCTGGAAGAACATATGTTTTTTTTCGTTTTCGTACCGCTATTTTGATCGAAAATTACATCATGAGGTGGAAGATCGAAATGTTTACCCATCGAAAGAGAAACATTTGGAGGTCAAAACCCGCATGGGTTGCCAGTCCCTACCCTGGCAGGTTTCAAGGTCAGCCAAGTTTTATGAGGCCCAAAAATGGGGTCATTTACCTCATCAGGTGGAAAGATAAAATTGATGCAGATCGATAGCCCTCGACGTGCCATTCATGAATATATAGGGTTGCCTGCCTTCAGCCTGGCAGTTTTTCTGGTCAGCCACCTCAAACAATCTATATCAATATCTTGGAAAAACGTAAAAGTCATGTAAAGATGCTATGATCAAGGGCAAACCCTGATATTAAATTAAAGTCTACGCACTGGCAGCCTTGCGCCTATTATGGAGTTGAAATAATAGGGTAAATGCACCAGTTATGGAAATTTTTCATTGGTATCTTCAAATATTGAAAAAAGTAATGTAGCTGTTTAACGTCATCAGTTGGCTCGATGAAACTGATGCAGATCGATAGCCGTAGACACGTTCATGAATATATCGGGTTGCCTGCCTTCAGCCTGGCAGTTTTTCTGGTCAGCCACCTCAAACTATCTATATCAATATCTTGGAATAACAAAAATGATATGATTAAGGGTAAATTTAATAGAAACCATGATATGAAATTAAAATCTACGCACTAGCAGTCTTGCGAAGTATATAATGGTGTTAAAATAATAGGGTAAATGCACCAGTTGTGGGCATTTTTCATTGGTATCTTCAAAAATTGAAAAAAAGTAATGTAGCCATTTAATTTCAACGTGATATCACGTTGGTGGTATTCTAAGTTAAAGGAGACCCGGCCTTTTAGGCTTAAGCTGTTTATTTTTTTAATTTTTAATATGTGATTTTTGTGTGTTGTGTCAGTTGTGTGACAGCTCAATGCCAAATCAGAAGTCAAATTGATATTAAGTTTTCTTAATTTCTAAAAAGGAAAAATAATTATGGTAAATGCAGCGACGTTTTTACATTTCAAAGTGACTTTTCCGCCCTTTGAAAACTGAATGGATAGCGATTTTTTGATTAGGTACTTACTCGATGTTTCCAGAGTGTTGCCATATCAAAAATATTCATAATTTTTTTTTGTACTTGCACGATAAATTAAGACAGAGCATTCGATCAATGTAACAAATATTTCGGCTTTAATATAAGACCAATTTGAATCATACAATATGTTTGGTTAGCGATGTCGGAGTTTTTAAAGGCAGATAATATGATTTATTTTATCGACAAAACCCCCCACATGTTGGGGTCTATCCAGATGCCGGTCATTTCAAGAGGAGAGGGGATCCACTCCTGTTGGAATGACCGGCATTTAAAATTAATTTTTGAGTTCAGATGGCTTTTCGAAACATATTAATTTCTCCGGATTTAAAAGTCCTATAGTTATAAAAAAATCTTTTCGAAAGCTAATAAAATCACCAATTAAGTAAGTAAAGTAATTAAATATGACCCTTGCAAGCACTAAATGTTAATTTTCGGAAATGGTCATAAGTCAAAACTCGTTAATACTTGCTTTTATTGTTCGATGACATTTATTTTTTTCAGATAAAATTATCAACTTAATTTTAAAACTGATTAAAAATATTTTAAATTTTTCAACCGCTGGGTCTAGAGACTTCAAATTTGGCACATAGGTTCTCTATGAGGTCTAGGGGTGCACTAAGAAAGAATTTTCTCACTCAAGAACTCACCCCCTTAGGGAGGGTCCAAACGGGGGTCCAAAGTTTGTGTGAAAGTCCCTCGGTTTCGAAGCAAGGATCTCCAAGTGTTTAGACTGACGACTGAAAATTAATATGCACATGGGCGAGTAAACTTTTAAGGCACTCCTTTCAGAGCATTTTGAAACAGAAAAACAAAACTAAATTGAATCGAATTTACAAGAATATATTCGATTATACTTAGTTTGCATCATTTATATAATTTTTAGATTTTAAAGTGGCCACTATGTTTGACGTTTAGTTATTGAGATTTTTAAGAATATCAAAGGATCGTATATATCGGAAAAAAATCCCCTCTGTTAGGTAACAGAGGGGATTTTTTTTTCAGATTTTTTTTCTGAATAAATTAATGTTATATTAAATATTGAATATATCAGATTTTCTTAGAAGTGTCATCAAAAAATTCTCAAAATAGGTATTTTGAGAATTTTTTAGTGAATTAAAATGACACTTCTAAGAAAATCTGATATATTCAATATTTAATATAACATTAATTTATTCAATATTTAATATAACATTATTTAATTAAACCGGCTTACAAATTTTCACGAAAATCGATTGAGAAATGCAACCTGTAGAAGAGAACAGGCAGCGCTGGAAAGCCGGACTGAAATATGTTTTTTTACATATCTCCGCCATTCTAAAAAAAATACCGAACATTACCTCGGTAAAAAGTTTTTCGGCCAAATGAGACGTCGGAGTAACAAAAAAAAATCAAATTAATATTAGGTCGACTGATACAGTGGGAAACGTGATTTCGACGAAGTAAAAAAGGCGAAACGAAAATAGTCGAAAAGTTGTCGGTAAAATGAAATTCGTCCAACAAAAAATTCGATCTTAAGATAAGTAACCGGCATTGAGCTGTCACAAAACACACAAAAATCACATTAAAAATTAAACAACTTAAGCATAAAAGGCCGGGTCTCCTTTCACTTCGAATGCCACCAACGTGGTATCACGTAGAACTTAAACGGCTACATTACTTTTTTCAATATTTGAAGATACTAATGAAAAATGCCCACAACTGGTGCATTTACCCTATTATTTTAACACCATAATATTCTTCGCAAGACTGTTGTTTAGAAAAGATCGACATTCACGCCACCCTTTGTACATTTCATAATTTACTAGAGCTTGTTGGAAAGGCATTTCATTGTAAGCATGCCTTTAGGAACGCAACCTTGTTTAGTTGTGTTATGGGTCATTTTAATGTATATATATACATAAATATATATTAATACCTATACAAAGTATATAAAACAAACTTATTACACGAACATTTAAAAAGAAAATAATATAAATAATGGTATAAAGTTGACACATTAATATTAGTAAGTTGAGTTAATAACTAGTGCGGAGGGTAGCTGTCATTATCTGCTACCTCTGTTATTATACTACCTTCATTGTTAATGACAATATCTTTGTGAATAGACAAATAAAGTTATTTTATTATTTTTATTTATTATTTTTATAATGTTGAATTGCCGGAGCGGAATGGCAACGTCGCGCATGCGTCGGGCGCTCGCAGTTTTTAGTCTTATAGCAAGGTGCATGCCTTTCGTTTTTACATTCGATGTGCAGGCGTCGCGAATAGACGTTTTATTGCTTGCTGTTCGGTTTTTGGCATGGAGTCAGCGATTTTGAGTGTGGCATTAAGTTGATTGTTTTAATTATAAAAACCAGATGTTTGTTATCATTTCATTGTAAGTTAAAGCTAGTTTTGTGACGTGAATCAATGTTTGTTATATTTTGTCACCTCGAGTGAATTTTGTAACGGAATAAAGGACTTTTCGTGGATCGTGCTGGTGTCCTTCAGTGACTGGAGAACGAAGAAGTTGTTACGAGGTCTAAACAACGTATTACTGGTGCCGTCTGTGTCTTCTGATAGCTTGGCCAAGTGTAGGTAGGAAGTGTTGTCGTCACAGGGCGGCGCCAGGCACCGAAACGCAGGCGAGAAGACTCGTCGCGTGGCGTGACCGCGTGGAGAAAGTGGACCTTGATCCGTGAGTCGATTAACTATTAATTATAAGTTAATATAATAAATTTTGGTTGAGTCGTAAGCCGATCTAATTCCCAGGGCGGAGCCGACATTGCGGCCCGTTCCATTGAGTAACTTTCCGGGATCGGCGCGCTTGCGGCAAGCAACCTGGCAGCAGAGTGCAATTAGTTTAAACATTTAGGTAGGATTTGGTAGCATTTAGGTCGCAGTTCATGGTTAGTCAACAAAACATTAGTCATTAGTCGAAACAACTGTTAGTGCGTAGATTTTAATTTCATATCATGGTGTCTATTAAATTTACCCTTAATCATATCATTTTTGTTATTCCAAGATATTGATATAGATAGTTTGAGGTGGCTGACCAGAAAAACTGCCAGGCTGAAGGCAGGCAACCCGATATATTCATGAACGTGTCTACGGCTATCGATCTGCATCAGTTTCATCGAGCCACCTGATGACGTTAAACAGCTTCATTACTTTTTTCAATATTTGAAGATACCAATGAAAAATTTCCATAACTGGTGCATTTACCCTATTATTTCAACTTCATAATAGGCGCAAGGCTGCCAGTGCGTAGACTTTAATTTAATATCAGGGTTTGCCCTTGATCATAGCATCTTTACATGACTTTTACGTTTGATATCGATTGTTTGAGGTGGCTGACCAGAAAAACTGCCAGTCTGAAGGCAGGCAACCCTATATATTCATGAATGGCACGTCGAGGGCTATCGATCTGCATCAATTTTATCTTTCCACCTGATGAGGTAAATGACCCCATTTTTGGGCCTCATAAAACTTGGCTGACCTTGAAACCTGCCAGGGTAGGGGCTGGCAACCCATGCGGGTTTTGACCTCCAAATGTTTCTCTTTCGATGGGTAAACATTTCGATCTTCCACCTCATGATGTAATTTTCGATCAAAATAGCGGTACGAAAATGAAAAAAAAAATATATGTTCTTCCAGGATATGCGATGGCAACCCACTAAAATCCAGTGTTCCTAAGTAATATCTATTACTGCAACACATTTCTGCTCTTCCACCTTGTGAAGTAAGGTTTCATGCAATGGGAGCTTAGTCTATGAGAGGTTTATTAGGTATGCCAAAACTTTGCTTATTTGTAGTGATGCAACGAATACTACTTTAACGAATACGAATACGAATATCAAACCTACTATTCGGCGAATACGAATACGAATAATTCAACAAGGTAATGATAATGAATAATACACACTATTCTTTTTTTACTAACATATTTATTATTGAAATTTACTGCTAACAAAGTTTTGTTCAAAAAAAAGCTTTTTAAAAAAAGCAAAACCTCCTTCAAAAATCTTAAAAAAACAGCTCTATAAAAAGCAAGAAATAATGTTCAAATCGATTAATTAAAACACGTCTATTGAAGTCGGGTGGAGCTGAAAGTAATTTTTTTACTTATTGTATTGTTTATATTCTAAAAGCCCCACCCGACTTCAATAGACGTGTTTAAATTAATCGATTTAAACATTATTGCTTGCTTTTTATAGAGCTGTTTTTTTAAGATTTTTGAAGGTTTTGCTTTTTTAAAAAGCTTTTTTATTTAAACTTTTTTGTGGTAGGTATGTTAGCGATAATTTTATAAAATAAAACGTTATAATGTTTCACATTTTTCAATGGTAGGTATACCCCGAGTAACTCAATTTCCACAGGAGTTCTGTTGGGCCTTTGCAGTTCAACTCTAGTCCAGACCGTCCTTGACAATAGATGTCCTTAACTTATTTTTGATTGTCATAAACCTACCAATATTTCAATCACTGTACAGTTCCTATTTGATTTTGAGGAGTTCCCACGTGTATCTTTGAAATTCAAAGTCCAATACCAATGAAATTAATATGGTATCATCTTTAAAGTGTCTTCTTTCAAACAAAAAAGAATCATCTAAATCGGTTCATAAACAAAAAAGTAATGGCTGAAAATCCGTTTGAATTCATATAAAATGGTAACGAAAACGACAGTATTTTCAAGATTACTCGAAAACTACTGGGACCCTATTTTTGAATCGCTCGGCTGGCGTCGAGCGCTCGTTTCTACTGATTTTCGTTCGACATCTCCATACATTTGAGTCAAATGTCGAACGAAAATCAGTAGAAAAGAGCGCTCGATTGGAGACGAGTGATTCAAAAATAGGGCCCCTGAACCGATTTCAAAATTTCTAAAAATGGGACTAACTTGGGTACAAACCTCATGTTATAACGTTCATCATTTCAATCGGTTCAGCCGTCTGCGAGTAATCGGTGTACATACATAGTAAAAAAAATATACGCGAAGAATAGATAACCTCCTCCTTTTCAAATTTTTGAAGTCGGTTAAAAAGCACAACATTTGTACCTTCTTAGCCATTTTATGCTATGAAGCAAACAAGTAACAATTGACAACTTGAGAACTCGACTTCGTTCATTCATTCAATGTTAGGGTATTCCCCGTTAAAAGATACAAACAGTATAGTGCGTATTAGGTGCGTTCGGATACACGATGCACAGCCAAACTGTAAC
Organism: Agriphila tristella; assembly: GCA_928269145.1. Lineage (NCBI taxonomy): Eukaryota > Metazoa > Arthropoda > Insecta > Lepidoptera > Crambidae > Agriphila > Agriphila tristella. The sequence goes on along the minus strand of OV743431.1, from coordinate 18,857,820 downwards.
TTGGTTTATGTTCAGTTATAATACAAATAGTTTGTTTTAAATATTCGTGATGATATTCGGCGAATACGAATATTCGGTAAATATATCTACGTTTCGGCGAGTACGAATATTCGTATTCGTATTCGTTGCATCACTACTTATTTGTGCATGATCTGCTTTAACTACTTTCGTACATACATCGTCATATCATATCCCTCTGAATTCGTATTGTTCAATGTCATAATCACTTTCAATAGGCGTCAAATAAAAAGAATGTCATCAGTTTTTTGGAATTATTATTATTATTAAAATTATTAAAATGATTTAAATTAGTATTAGTAGAATTATTATTGTTATTAGAATTATTGTTAATAAGATTATTTAAATTAGTATTATTTGAATTATTATTATTATTTAAATTACAGTTTTTATTGTTTTCTTTATTTGTCAATTTCATGAAATAGTTGTTAAACGCAGTTGCAATTTGTGTGGGATTATTTATAAAATTATTGTTGTACTCGATTGAATCTATTGTAATATTTGTAATCATTGCCTTGCGATTTATAATTATTTATTTCCTCTTGTATTACCTTTCATGTAGCTTTACATGTATTTTTGTTTTTGCTATGTATTTATTATTTGTCCGTTTTTTAGCTAATAATATGCATTTTTTTAAAGCTTTTGAATATGTTTGATACCTACTTAGTTTTATTTTTGTAAGTTTTGTTTTTTAGTAATTATACCGAAATACTCCATTTTTAGCGCAGCTTTTCCTTATTCCTTTCGATATCCAATTTAATATTGATTCTGTTTTCAACCTTATTTTAATAACAGGAAAGCATAATTTGTACAGTAAGCAGAACCAGTCACAGAATAATATTGAACGCAGCATTTGTAGACCAGTAAAAATCTACATTTAAATCGCAAAACGCGATGTATAGCTGCAATTTTGGTATGTTATTTGGACCCTTGAGGGAGTGTGGAACCATGTTTTGCAAGCAAAAAAAAGTTGTGCTGTGCATTTTTTTTTCAGTTTTTGCAGTTTTATTAAAAAACTATGAGATTTTGACATTAGTTGCCTACATTATTTTGAAAGTGTATTAAATTTCAAACAATTAGAGCCAACGTTTAGCTCTATATCTTTAATAGTTTTTGAGATATGATGCTTCAAACATGGACACTCACTCACTCACTTTAATTGTTTGAAATTTAATACACTTTCAAAATGGTTTTTGCAACTAATGTCAAAAGCTCATAGTTTTTTAATAAAACAGCAAAAACTGAAAAAAATGCAGTTCCACACTCCCTTAAGGGGTCCAAATAACATACCAAAAATGCAGCTCATCAACTCATCACAACTAAAATAAATTTAATAACACCATAAAATATTATAATAACACGAATACGCGCACATGTAGGTAGACGACATAATTCTATAAGTTGATTCATATAGTAACTTTGCTTGCGATAGTTCATTAATTAATTAAATTCTCGTTTTATTTTATTTATAAATTACTTTCTTTATTCCCATGTAACTAATTTAATCTCTCTATTCTTATAATCTGAACACCCAGTGTAAAACAATGTCTACGACCATAATTTAGTTATAATTTGAAGGGTGGAGTGAGCCTGGTGACTTGTCATACAGGGGGGTCTAACCCTACCTTGTACTGGCACCCTACCCTTGATTACGTAAGTCTGTTGCTAATAATTCTCGATTGAAATCGATTGAAAGCGCAGTTGCATTGCTGCTTTAGTTAAGATAGTTGTCGCATTGGTTCTTACTAAAGCAGCGATGTAACTGCGATTTCTGTCAGAGTTGATTGCAACAAAGTTACGTAATTACCCCCCAATTCTCTCCAATGTTAGTTTATTCAAAATAGTTTATAACTTAATATAGTTAACAATTTGTAACTGTTGGAGAGAGAAATAAAGATTATTTTATTTATTTATTTATTTATAGCTTTACATCGCGTTTTGCGATTTTAGGAAAAACATTTGTAAAAATTTACTGGCCTATTGGTTCTGTTTCGTTACACACATCTGAGAAGGAAACGCTTGCTAAGTGCTTTTAAACTTCTCTATATTTTCATTAGAGTAGCACCTTCTATAATATACTAGCTTCCGCCCGCGACTTCGTCCGCGAGCATATTACAGAAAATCCTTACGAAATCCTTCAACCAGGATCCGTCCAGCCGTTTATACTGTTAAAGAAATCGATCGATTAGGTAAGCTCTCTAGTGTTTTGCTAATGGCCACAGTACCGGCGTTAGGGGGGGGCGAGCACGGGCGACCGCCCGGGGCGCCGGATATAAAGGGGCGCCACAGGCGCCCCTTTATATCCGCAGCCACAGTCCTCCCTTTATACACACTCGCTCATTCAGCGAGTCCTACAATTACTTACTATCGTAAATTCCCTTTTAGCGACAAAATCGTTATGGTGGCAACACATTATCAGAACTACTTGGCAATATCTCGCCGCCATCGCTCGCTACAATGTGCCGTTTAAGATTTGGCCATTTTAAAATTCAGAAGTGGCCCTAGGGCGGTGCAAGCGGTGCAACTGCACTGGGCGCCCTCTTGTGTGGGGCGCTGAAAACGCCCGAACACCGGTCGGCTATCAATCGTATTGTTGCCTGAGGGCTAGTACGAGTTGTATTTCTCACCTCACTTTGCGAATAGTATCGAGTGAAAGAGAGGAAATCATGCGAGTGAGTGAACGAGTGAAAGAGAGGAAACGATAGTTAACTATTCGAAAAGTAAAGTGAGAGCAAAAAGCCAACTCGTACTAGGCCCTCTGGTGACGAGCGACGACGCGACGAATGCAACTGACCAAAAATCGCACTGCGTTAGCGGCCATTTTTTAGTATAAACAAGCAAGATTAGTGGATTAACTGACTAAAACTCGCGCTGCGCGGCCATTTTGTTTTCTATAAACAATCGATATTACAAGATTAGTAGATGAAGCTGACTAAAATCGCGCTACGCGGCCGTTTTTTGCTATAAACAAGCAAGGTTACAAGGTTAGTAGATAAAACTGATTAAAAATCGCGCTGCGCGGCTTTTTTTACTGTAAACAAGCAAAGTTACAAGGTTAGTAGGTGAAACTAACTAAAAATCGCGCAGCGTGGCCGTTTTTTAACTAACAGGCAAAATTAAAAATCTAGGAATCGCAGATTAGATTGACAGCCCCGTAGAAATCTCGCCCAGGGCGCCGGCACCCTGATTATCTAAAAAGAAACTATTTAGCGACCGGTTGCATTTGACATCCATTGCTACTTTTCTTTGGTATGTTTTTTTTTACCCCAAAGAAAAGTAGCAATGTATTACGTTCATCTGTGAACTGCGACCGGTCGCTAGGTGGTTTCTAATTAGATAATCAGCCCGCGGTAGTGCTAAAACCGGCACTGGATGGCCACATATTGCATTATGTAGTGTTGGCAACACTCGAGCTGTCACTTGCTCGTCAACCTCTTTACACGCACATCTTATATTTTTCCATCCAAATTTGTGTTTGAATAAGAAGATATTAATGGGGAGGCGAAGGCAAAGTGAATTACAGATGGCGCTTCAGTCTTTGGACCCATTGTCAGTTTGAGCTTATATTGTCTTGACTGTGTATTACGTGATTTTACTTTCTTAGATTATATATTTTTCGGTTTTGCGGACAAACAATGTATTCTATGCTAACTTTAGCTCAGATAAAAGAAGAATTACGGAAAAGACAAGCCAAAACAACAGGCAAGAAAGTTTAGGGGAATATATAAATGCACTTTAAAAATAATGTAACACACTTTAAAATGTTTAGCTTCAAAATTTATTGAATGAACTATAAAAATGATGGTTTCCACTATAAATATGCTAAGCTTTAAAATTAATACTTTGCACTATACAATTTAATTGCGTAGCTTTAAAATTAATACTTTGCACTTTACAAATTAATTTTATAACTTTAGCACTGGTAAACAGACGTCTAGGTGCGACGACGAGCGGGCGCAGCGAGAGAGGAGCCCAGGAGGAGGTTTGGTTCCATTGTGACCAACAACGCCAGAACCGAGCTGATGGCGTATAATATGCATTATGCCACAAGTTGTTTTCATCTTTCCATCTCATTTTAACAGTGGTCAGTCTGACATGGTTGGACAGAAACTAAATGGTTTCGGAGTTGGGACCAATGGTTGGGACACAGTTAAATTGCAAACCATTATTTTTGTAGTTATAATATAAAATTATAGATCTATTATTATTTTAAAGTGCAAACCATTATTTTTGTAGTGATAATATTAAATAATAGGTCTATTATTATTTTAAAGTGCTGATATACAATTTTATAGCTGTTTTCATCAAATTTAAAGTGCTATTAAATACATCCCGAAAGTTTATAGCAACTTACAAAAAATTGCTAACAAGCATTAGGGTAGGGTGGTCGATGATGAACCAGAGGTACTAAATGAACCGGCCAAATTTCTCGGAAACGTGACGTTGCCAGTTACTGCAAATCATAGTAAGCGAGCCTCTAATAGAATCGCCCCTCCCTCCCCAGTCGCCAGCGAGCTAGCGCAAAAGACACGCATTCGCGTCGGTGGTTTGCATATTTTACGTAAAAAAGTAGAAAATAATAGGTGAGTATTAATAGGTTTTATTTCGTTTGTGCGAATAGTAGCTTTAAGTGTCCGGGCACGAAAACTGCGACGGCGGAGCGGCAGCGGGGCGGCGCGACAGCGGAGCGGCGGCGATGCATTCAACAGTATGGCACAGTATGGAGACGCGCACGAAACGGGCGGTGGCGGCGCGGGGCGACGAGCGATGCACGGGCGGGAGGAGAGCGACGAAAACAAATGAACAAACTAGTTGGATTTGGTAGCCCGCGATTACAGTAGTGTTGTGTTGAATAATATAATAGTGTCTGTTTGATTACTAGGTAGTACCTATTTATTCAGTATGGATGTCGGCATCTTGGACATCATTTAAAAAACACAAGATGAGCAAAGAATCCGGGTTTGAAACTAGTTAACGCCTATACTTAGACCATTTTTTCGAACTAAATAAAATTTTTAGACATAGGATATATTTCGTTCTTTAAATATTTTTCGGTATTGATTTAACAAGAAATTGTTTCCATAGCAACATCACATTTGACACATCAATAGAAATAAAAAAAATAAGAAGTTACTTTAGTGGTATACCGTGGTCCTACCAGTAGGTCAAATCGGTAGGTCCACGGGCCCTAATGGTATTTAGCCCATCTGTCACAACACTACTAGCGCGGCTGACCGACCGCTATGTTTCGTGCCCACGTTCTCATCGCCCCGCCCCGCCGCCGCTCCGCTGCCGCGCCGCCCCGCCACCGCTCGGCCGCCGCCACTTTCGTGTCCGGACACTTAAGTGGTTAATGTGATAGATAGATTGTTGTTTGTGCTTTTTATCACAGTAATGAAAATAAGCTTCACGTGGTTGTACAAGCAGTTACATAACTTTAAAGTGTTTAAGTGGGGGGTGGTACAGGATAAACCAATTTGAAGGAGTACTTAATGAACCACTGGTTCATTAGGTACCACCTGTGTTTCTAATAGTACCATCCTTGGTAAATTCGTTACTTACCCCCTGTTTTACCTATTAGTATGCTTTATATGTTCTCGTTATATTTTTCTTATTTTTTATATTATACGATGGGATGATATAAACTTGATAGACATTGGACGATGACGAAAAATGTGACTTTTTTGTATAATACTTAAAATTAAAAAGTAAAATTCAACAAAAAAAAAAATATTGTGTCAAAGGAACCCGACACAGCAGGTGTTAACACTGCTGATATAAAATGAAGATGGCAATATTCGTAGATTTACAAATTTACCGTTGATATGTCACTTTTGAATTTACTAAGCTATTTTTTTCCGCTTTTGTATAAGAGAGAACAGACTTATAGAAATGATAATTATGGTGATAATTAAGGTAATGTTGATTAAAATACGATATTTAATTATTAATTGGTTAAGTTTCAATTGGTCAATTGGTCAACTAAACTGCTCTGAGATGTGATTGTTATGTTGAAAACGCTCTCTTAGGGTTTACAAAGTAAAATATTGTATGGTTTTATTATAGTACAAGGATCTTTATTAAATACTTGACACTAAAAACATAGTTTTATTTCATTATTAAATAAGAAATATCAATTTTATGCTTGTTGTAACAACCATGGTTCATTAAGTCCCCCCTGGTTCATCCAGTACCAGCATCCACATTGTGAGTAACAAAACAAGCTATCTATCACAATATAACGTATTGTACAAGTTTAGCTGTTTTTCATTGCTCCTGACAACCTGCCTGCATATCGAAGAAGATCCTGGTCTGATCGTTCCAACAACATAATTATACGCGATTTATTTAAATGATAATATTTTTTACGAGTCTGGCTTTCCGGCGCTGTCTGTTCTCATCTACAGGTCGCATTTCTCAACCGATCCCGGTGAAATTTTGTAAGCAGGTTCGATAATATCTAGAATTGTTTAGTTGAGCCAGTTTTTCCAAATTTATCGAAAAAGTATTCACCCATTTCGAAAAATTATCTAAATTAGAAGCACCATCTGGTTGCGAATACTTCAAATAATATACCAAACAGTACGTACTGTGTGCATTTTTTTTAATACAATTTGAGTTTGTATCGCGAGGTCTACAGCTCTCACGGAGCCACTAGTTATATCATGGTATGGTATTATTATAGAACAACATTCAAAATGAAAATCAGCAGCAAAGCCATCAAATGTGTCAAATTTTTAAAATAATAATCCTTTTCTGACCATTATGCATGTGCCTCCTCTTTTTTTGATTCTCGAAAAATGTGCTGCTAGTTCATAAGTAATTGTGAATATTAATATTTTTTTCCTCACCGCATTTTATAAAAGATTCTGTAAAACATAATACATCTGGACATCAATTTTGGTCAAGTTGTGTAAGTGTAATCTCAATAAGTTCCATTTTAGAAGAAAGACCCTGAATATTTTGATGAAAGATCACAAAACTATTCATATTATTTTTTTAGGATCGAACAAATTGCTGGTTTTCGGACAATAACATTTTAAAATAAACTTACTTGGAATGTACAGTCAGCCAAGTGGCCCGAGCGCAGTTGTGGGCCTACCCGCGCCTTCCACTGCTTGAATCTATGCTGCCATCCATTTATTACTCCTGCCAATAATAAAGTAGAACCAGTGTATTTACACGGTAATGTAATGATACTGAGGCTAAAAAGTGACGGGATTTTTCAGAACGATCAACGAAGATTATTTTTGTAGAGTGGTTTCTTAATGTGAATGATATCGGTCTGCCTGCTCTGAGTGGTTGTAAGGCTGGATTTAGTGCACGTCAGACGGTCAGCGCTGACGTCGGTCGCACGTAGCTATATTCATTATCATTAAAATCTATGAACAGCTTCAGTGCAACGCTGATTATTACCTACGCAATGATGGGGACCATCGGTAGAGCTCGTAAGCTCGGCGTAGATGTCGGTAGGCTGACGCGCTAGCGACAGTTAAAAGTCTGTCTATCCTTACTTGTCCTATTTAGTAAACAGTTTTTGACAGTTGTCATACGTCTTCTATACTTAAATCGATATTTAAAAATATGTAAGTAACTTTATGAAATTATTATATTATTAATTTAGTAACAATTTATTTCGTAATGTATGTGTGGAAAACCATTTGTTGTATTTTATAAATGATTATTTCAATAAAGAGTTGGGTCAAGATTGTTTACCATAATAAGACACTGACGTCCATTTTACAATAGAGATTGCAACCCGGTAAGTTTCTCAACCCGGCCGGGCCCGGCAGCACTCGTCGCCAACCCGGCCGGGTCCGCCGGGCCCGGCCGGGTTGATATGTTAGCGATGAAACCGTTAAAGTATTTTATGAAAACTTGCAATATATGAATGGAAATCATGGAAAAAGACAATGAATTTAAGGTTACGAATTAATATTTATTTCAAACTAGCAAATCAACAATAATCAGTCTCAATCAAAGTCTCAAAATCACTCTTTTAAATACAGAATTTGATTACTTTTACTGACTTATGAACGGAATAGTAACAGTATTAGTAAATATTAATTTTAATAAGTTTAAACAAGCAGGTCTTTCTTTTTACCCCTTATAGTGTCTATTTGAATTAGAAGTATCTATTAGTATGAGAATAAGAAACCAATAACGCGGCTTAAAGTACTAAACTTGTTTTATCAACTTAGATTAGATATATATCTAGATATATTTTGGTAGCTTTGGTATAAACAAAACAATTTTTTATTTGTTAAAAGCAAAATATTATGTTTTTTCTTAAAGTTTAGCTATTAAAAACCAGTGAGTGTTACCAATTTTCTACGAGTTGGCACTCCCGCGCTGCGGTTTTCATACCTACCGGGTCCGGTGACCGGGCCCGGTAAGAATGACCGGGCCCGGTGGGTGTCAAAAAGGGCACCGGGCCCGGTTTGCAATCTCTATTATACAAGTAGGTACGCTGGACAGGCTATTGTCATGAAATGACTGCAATTTTTTGTGCCGATTTAAAAATCGCCATATTGGCGCAGAGAGCAGTAGATTGTATAATATGATTGTATAATATGATGATTGTATAATGACATAATATGGCGATTTTCAAATTGAAACAAACGATTGGTGACGTTCGCCTGTCCAGCGTACTTGTATAATGGACGGCAGGGGACTTATAAGACAAGTAAGGATAGACCATAAAGTTAATATATTAACTTACTTAATTAATACATATTAACTTTATGGGATAGACAGACTTTATATGCGTGCGTTCCGTGCCACGCCGCCGCCGACGCCGACGGCAGACCGACCGAGCGGCGTGTGCGTAGTATTGCGACGAGAATTATTCTTAAGGCGCTAAGAAGGGTCAAATCCCAATTTTCAATTCAAATTATTGAAAGATTACGCGCGTGAAGCTATAATGAAAAAAATATATAATGTACTTGAAATAATACACAATCGATTTAATTGAAAGCATTTGTAAAATTGTTACCACCTTTGATGTAAAAAAATATTCCGTGTACCCTGTTTCTGGTCCTATTTGCAAAATTTCTCGGAAACAGAACATTCGTTAATGTTAAAACCAACACATAAAAATCGGCGATGTTAATACCTTCAATCTTAATTGAAGAGATTTTTTTTAACTAACTTGAAAGCGAAGAAATTTAATAAAAGCATGTAAAAATTGAAAATTCGGTGCTAGTTCTCAACGCAACCGCCGCGTTGAAACGCGCACTGATTTGAACCCAAAGTGAGTAGAGTTACGTTCGATTTCACACCATCACGGATCGACCCGCTCGGATTGAGGCATGTTAAAGCCTTAACCCTTAGTCCCTTACCATAACTACATTGCAACTGAAATATAAAGCTATAATATTTCCTATCTGCCTCAAAATTGAGTTGCAAGATTCCATTCGAACATAGGTACTTAAGTACTTACATACATTGCAATTTTCAAATAATAGGTAATACTAATAATAGGTACTTGTAATGTCATAACATAAGTACCCATGTCATCCGTGTACTTCTTAGAGTCCCAGGATAATCTCTTCGCCGTGACGTGCACCTCCAGGGTTATAGAGTCGTCCTTTATGAAGCCTTTCTCGGGGTCAAGGACGTCGTTCCACGCCATAAAGTCGCGGTAACCCCAACTGCTCTTTTCTCTAAGTATATAAAAAAGAAATGAGATTAATGAATCAACTGTCAAAAGAAAATAGATTTTGACAGTTCAGTCATAAGAATAAATAATACTACTAGAACGGACTCTTCTTTGTGCGAGTCCCATCCCAAATGCCGCCAACAATGATTTCAAAAGGATATAATAAGTCTATGGCCGCCAATGGACAACATTTCATTTTGAGAAAGTACTAAGCTTCCCCCTTCACGTCGCTACGCCCCGCTGTCGTACAAGCGTATTTGCCAGGGCTGCTTACGTTTAAAGATCATATCGCTAAAATATAAGTTTTTCTTTAGTTTAAAACCATTATTTTATTCTAGTTAGTACCTAGATACAAAAATGAAATAATCACTTTTTCTGGGTAAGTAAGTACTTACCTATAGCCCCAGTCGTAGGAAGCAAAAAAACGAAGAATACGGCTATCCATGAACCAAAGATTTCCTTCGGTAGGATTGATCCTTGGGTTCCTAAAATGGGTTTACGAAGTGGAGCCACCTGGATTTTTCAAGCAGGTGGGGGGGAGGGGGGAATTCTGCCTTAACGAAGTCCGAGGTTAATAACTGCCTAAGTTTAGATACTAAGCCAAGTTTGGTATCATTTTCGGATAAATAAATGACGTAGAATTCATTTCTGGTAAAAAAATTGCAATTTATTCAGAAGTTTCCTAAACATTACACAATCCTTACTAATATTATAAATGCGAAAGTCCGTTTGTTTGTTTGTTTGTTACGCCTTCACGTCCTAACTACTGAACCGATCATCATGAAATTTTGCATACACGTTGTCAGGGGTACAGAAAAGGACATAGGGTACCTTTCATCTCGAAAAAAGTATAGTTCCCGAGGGATAGCAAAAAAACCATTCCACGCAGACGAAGTCGCGGGCGGCCCTAGTAACCAATATTTTCAACTACATTTTTTTTACTTTAAGTCACCGTAAATATTAAACTGATGTTCTTATTTGCAAACAAAAAATACGTTAACAAAGCTTATAGAATGAAGACTTGAAAAAATATAACTTACATTTTTTTTATTAACAATTAGTAGCGAAAAAAAATTTCACTGTCGCGTGCCGTCAATTTCTTTTACACCTTGTTTACACCTATGGACATATTAATATTTTTTATCATAACAATATGATATGGGTATCAAATGAAAGGTAATAAATAGCCAATTCCAAATATATACGCCGTCATTTTGTAGTCGTTTTAATTAACTTAAGGGTGTGTTTTACCCATGAAACTAAACATTTTCGTCTAAGAAACATGGGTCAAAAAACGACAAAAAATTTTGGTCCTTCCATACTAACAAGACAGCTAAAACATTGTATTTGTATGGGAAAGTCAAAAAATTTTGTCGTTTTTCGACCCATGTTTCTTTGGCAAAAATGATTATTTTCATTAGTAGAACACTCCCTTAAGCTAATTAAAACGACTACAAAATGACGGTGTATACATTATAATACTTTTATGAAACTGTTTTGAAATAAACTTAAAAAGTATAACGCAGAATTAAAAAATAACAGTAAATTATTAGAAAAACCAAAAATGCCAGTCAATACCGACAAAAAAGGCAAATATCACAAGCGCGCATGTAAGTACGATATTTTTCAGATATTGTTAGGTACCTTGAGAGTAGTTTTACCCAAGTTTTAACCCTTGGAAACCCTGTACTGCTGGAAAAACTTGGCACTTGTTTCAGTATTTTCAAAAAAACTACCTTAAGAAAGCGTTTTTCAGGTATCTACTACTCGGTACTTTTATAAAGCTAACTAAATTTGTTACAATTTGAGCCTATCACAAGCAAGTTTCGAATTGATATTTAAAATTTTAATATTTAATAAAAATAATAACTTCCTTACAACGGTAACGAAGTTATTTTTTTTAATTAGCCAAAACAAGAATATTTTCTTTTATTATTATTTTAAAAATAAAAGGATAATAGGGCTCCTACGAGGTGTTTTTCTTTTTTCAATATTCCAATTTGTGTATTAAATGGCAATTTTTTTCTTTAATCAAGCGAGTATTTTATTTTTGTTTTTATTTTTTTTAAATAGTTTAACAATTGAATCGTACAAATATGAATCCAAAAATGAGTTCGACACCCTTAGCCTAGGAAGTAGTGGCAAAAGGTCAAAATTTTTCATTAGATGAATTCACTTGGCAGATATTTAGCTTAGGTAAAACTGAGCTGATTTAGCCCGGTAGCCATCCTCCCCCCCTTGGCAGGTAGTGGGGGGTGATATTCAAAGTTTCACGCCGCCGCACTTCAGACAAAAAATCATATCTCCTTCAATATACCTATCACCTCGACTGTGGTATCATTTTATGATAAATTAGGGATAGGGGACTCATTTTTGAGACATTTCATGTACAGTTTCATAGAAAAAAGGTAAAATATAACGGATAGTATCAAAATCTCTTTGCTATTTTTTTTATTTAAGAGCCGGTATCTTCGAAAATACGAATTTTGTGCAAAGAAAAAAAATATTGTATTGAAGCAAATTTATCCAGCTTTTAAAAAATAAATACTTTATATATAGGTATCGTCTAATAGTACAATGTCTATCTAAAAAAAAAATCGAACATGGTATGCGACGGTGTTTCCCAACGTTTCCAAGAGCCAGTATTAGATGTTTTATTTCATGCAAAATGTATAGAACACAAACTTAACTCTGTAGCAAGCATAAAGAAATTCATTTTTGAGTCATTTAATTTTATAGACATTGAAAAAAAATATATTGCTAAAAGTATCAAAAAATGTTTTGCTATTATTTTTATTCAACAGTCAGTATCTTTGAAAATACTAATTTTGTGCAGAGAAAAAAAATTTTGACTTAAAGTATTCAGCTTTAAAAATATGTATACTTTAAATATAGTTATCTTACAATGTCTCTCTGAAAAAAATCGAACACAGTATGTGACAGTGTTGCCAAGAATTTCCAACTGCAAATATAAGTTGGTTTTTTCATACAAAATGTATAGAATACAAACTTAACTTTGGAATATTTTGTCGCTTATATTCTTACGGTCTTACAATCTCACTCAACTATCCTACGGTCTAATACATACTTAGATCTTTTTCTGGAAGTCATAACGACTATAGAAAAAATTAGACATACGTGTTCTCAGTACGAGCAAGTCATAAATCGACGACGTGACGTGGCGTCAAAAGATTAGATCTCAAAACGACCCAGGTAGGAAAATATTCTACCAAATTAAGTCTAAAGTGCAAATAATGTTTAAATTATAATTATTAGGTACCCCAAGGACCTAGGCATATAAATATATCGTAAAAATGAAAATATTGTTGCATTAAGTATTTTTATACACTTTTGAGCTGAAAAAAATGATTAACATTCTTATTTTCATACAAACGAGGTAACTTTAAAGCTTTGGTTCTCCGCTCAGGATTAAACGAGATGTTATCTGATGATGGCAGTTTAAAGAATGGATGGCGGAGACTTATAATGCTAAAGAAATCGAACGGATTAGATAAGTCATTTAGCTCAGGGTTGAACTTAAAAAAATATCAAGCGAAAATTTTTAAGTATGGAAAATGTAACACTCAACACTCTAGACGGTCTCTGGTGTAAACGACTCTTCTGATCCGTTGGGTTTCTTTTGCGATCTGTGCCTTCTCCATTCACTCTTTAAATGCCATCATCACATAATACCCCGTTTAATCTTGGGCGGAGAACCAAAGCTTTAAAATTACCTTGTTTGTATGAAATAGGGCTGTTGTTCCATTTTTCTGCTCACGAGTGTATAAAAATACTCAATGCAACAGTAGTTTTATCTTTACGATATATTTGTATACCTAGGTTCTTAGAGTACCTACCTACCTATTATGATTTAAACACTTTTTGCACTGTAAACTTAATATGGTAGGCAGTGGCGTGCACAGAGATTTTAGACAGGGTAGGCACTGATAAAAATATTCCAATTTTATCACTGTTTCGGTATCTACCAACCTATACTGAACGAAATCCAAACATTTTTATCATCTTGATTGGAAAACAAAATGCATAGAAAACAATACAATTGGTTTGTGTGTACGTACACAAGCTGTTAGCCAGTTATAATTAATTATAATAAAACTTTTTATGAAAAGAACGAGGGGCATTCATAACCTACCTACCATTTTTTTAAACCCAACCCAACACATCTTCCCTTTGCAATCAATTTAATTAAACTTTATCCTCAAAAGATAACCTCGACAAAGCGGCAATTTTTGATTTATTTAAACAAACTTTGCCAGCATTTGTCTCGCATGTAAATTATTGAATCTTTCACAGTAAATTAACGAAATAATTACTTACTTAATTTAAAATAGTCAATTACATACTTGCGCCAAGAAAAACAATCAAAACAAAGCAAAACTAACTGCAAACTAAAAAACGCTACTCTCTGTAATGCAATCATGACGCGGTCGGGTTGCAAATAAGCAGTGCCTCCAAAACATAAACACGCGCATACATTTTCACGCACACAGTCACACTTTTGATGTGTACTACACGAGATTCGTTCTATGAAAAAGAAGCAGCCCGTAGTACTGCTTATGGACACGCGGTAAATAATTGGCGCCTCTGTCGCCCGGCCGATCGTTGGTTCTTGTCAAGAAGCTTTTGGTTCTTGTGATTTTTGGTTAAAGTGAAGTGATGTTAGTTTCAAAAACCACAAATAGATGGCGCTTAAACTAATAGACACGGAAAGCCGAAGAAGTGCTGTGCACGATGATGGGTCATAACTTTTTAATTACAAGTAGTTTACAAATAATAGGGTAGGGAATTAGGGTCATATATTTATGGGACTACAGGGTATGCAGTGCTTATTTGCATGTATGGAGTGCACGCCACTGATGGTAGGATAGGACGTTTTCCTACCTGATCGTTTTGAGCTGATCTTTTGACGCCACGTCGCGTCGACGTTTTGTGACTTCCTCATTCTGAGATCAAGTCTGTCTATTTTTTTCAATTGTCGTTATGACTTCCACAAAAAAATTTAAGTATAAATTAGACTGTACGATAGCTGAGAGAGACTATAAGACCGTAGAAACATAAACATCAATTGGCCGCAAAGTTAAGTTTGTACTCTATACAATTTGTATGAAAAACCAACTTAACTTGAAATTAAAGACGTTTGGAAACACCTTCGCATTAAATGTTCGATTTTTGTCAGATAGATATTGTATGATAACTATATATAAGTTTGTATGTATTTAAAGCTGAATAAATGTACTTTAAGATAGTATTTTTTTCCTTTGCATAAAATTTGAATTTTCAAAGATACCAACTGTTGAATAAAAAAAATAGCAAACTGATTTTGATTATGTCGTCAATATAGTAAAATATATCACTTTTTTTCTATGAAACTGTACATTAAATGTCTCAAAAATGCCTTCCTCATCCTTGATTTATCACATTATGATACCACACTCAAGGTGATAGGTATATTGAAGGAGATATGATTTTTTTTCTGAAGTGCGGCGGCGCGAAACTTTGAATGCCACCCCCCCTTACCTGCCAAGGGGGGGCGGATGGTTACCGGGCTAAATCAGATCAGTTTTACCTAAGCTACATATGTGCCAAGTGAATTCATCTAATGACAAATTTTGACCTCGCCATACATGAGTGCCACTACTGACCTAACTACCTAAATTCATACGAATATGATATCAAACTGGGTATAGCAGCTTAACTAATACATCTATCGAGATTGGGCTGAAAGCCAAAACTTCAAAAATATACATATACTACAAAAATCGTGGTGGCTCCACTTCTTATATCCATCCTAGGGTCCTAAGGACCAATCCTACCAAAGGAAATCTCTGGTTCACAAAACGCCGTATTTTTCACCCTACTGACACCACTACTACTCCTAGTCCTGAGTTTGTATAAATAAAGTATAGGTATAAGTAATAGGTATTTACTTTATTTATACAAACTCAGGACTAGGAGTAGTAGTGGTGTCAGTAGGGTGAAAAATACGGCGTTTTGAACTACTATCTACTATCAAGTTTAGACTTGATAGTAGATAGTAGTTGATAGTAGTAGATCGCTGTGTGACAAGTCTGTGTGACAATTTTAGTACTATTGTGTGTTCTGTATTAAGAGGAAATATGCTACGTAATGTAGTGATCTACCCAGTGAAATATGCTACGCAATGTAGTGATCACTTTGTCACCCAGTGAAATATGCTACGCAATGTAGTGATCGCTGTGTGACAAGTCTGTGTGACAAAAGTCTGTGTGACAAAAGTCTGTGTGACAAAAGTATGTGTGACAAGTCTGTGTGACAAAATTCTGTGTTCTGAGTAAATGGCTGATGATCATGTATTCTGTGCAACCAGTTTGTGTGATCATCCGTCTGTATAACGATCCGTCTGTGTGACGACACAGAATATATACTCTAACGCGAAAAGAAACGAGACTCGCGCATGTATGCTCGTAAAATCACTCGCGGCTATGTGTGCGTGTCTGGAGGCGCGCGGGGGCTGCGCGCGGCGCGCGGGGAGTGCAGCCGCTAGTCGCCGACTTACTCGGGCAAGGGTTCTTTCTACTTTCGCGTAATTTTTAGATAATTAATCATGCCCGGCGGCGGGCGTTATTGTTGTGTTTATGGCTGTGGCAACAACCAAAAACAAAATCCTGATAAAAGTTTCTTCGTATTGCCCAGTGATCCAGAAAACTAAGTACCTATAGAGTAAGCGATAAATTTATATCTTATTTTAAAATAACAAAAATATGTCAAAGTTGCCATAGTTGCGAACTACGAATTTTTATTATTAATTCGTCTGCCAGACAAATTGCGAATTAGAAAAAGACAAAGATCATAAAGCCAGACGAATTGAGAAGAAAAATTCGCAGTTTGTCTGTCAGATGAAATAAAAAAACCGGCCAAGTGCGAGCCGGACTCGCGCACAAGGGGTTCCGTACCAAAAAACGGCAAAAAAAAAAGGACTTTTCTTGTATGGGAGACCCCTTAAATATTTATTTTATTCTGTTTTTAGGATTTGTTGTTTTATCGAGTCCGTTACGCCAGCAGGAAAGATGCTCCTAGAGGAAAGCGAGTTTGATGAATAATTTGTGCGCAATTCGGTGTAAATGTGCGCCAAATAAAAAATTTGTGGGCCTTATACTTTTGGAATAAAACAGGAAAAACGGATTCTGCTGGGGTAACGGTGCTCCAGCAGGAAGAATCTAAACTAATGATCGGAGAGAAATAAAAGATATATGTGCGGGTAGCTTGATACTAGCAGGAAATGTGCGCCAAATATAAAATTTGTGGGCCTTATAGTTTTGGAGATATTTGATTTCCTGCTGGCGTAACGTTTTGCCAGATCCCAGATCTCGGAAACTACTAAATGTGCGATCTTACAGTAAACACATATAAGTAGCTCCTAATTTGTGCTATTTGTGCGGTAGAAAACATTTCAAAAATATTCACAGATTTTGAAGTAATCAGACATTTTCTGAAAACAGAAAAAAAATTCTAGCGCCTAAACTACCACCTAAATATAGAAACCAAAAACGGTGTTCCATTCTTCTTATTATTTCTCATTACCATAAAAATTTTGAAAACCGCACATTTACGCGTTTTTGAATAATACCCACATGAAGGTTAGACTGACCATGTCATGACTTTGACGGTCAGCAGGATAAAAATATCAGAGACTATTTAGATCCTGGCCCAAAGAATAATCTGTGCGGTTACTGAAGTACATGCTCTGAAAATTTCAGCTTCAAATTCTTCGTATTAAAGGAAATATCAATTAAAATCCAAAACAACTGTCAGTGTTCCGATTAACCGACCAAATTCGATAGACCACCTAAAAGCGACGCGTTCATACATATTGATGACCTCCTTAACTTTGTTGTTGAACAGGTTTGTACACGTCACGTCTACGTACATTTAAGTAAAAAAGTGATTTGAGTGAGTGCTTTTATTTAAATAACGAATGAAGTTTTTTCTGTTTCATTTCATTTTTACTTGAATTAAATGAATTTTAACCATTTTAACATTATTTTAGTAGAAAAATAAAGGATGTTTTGTAAAAAAAGTAAAAAATTTAAGATGGCGGCCAACTTTTTTTTGTGGGCCGATTTCGATGAAACTCTGTTTTTGGTACTATTTCGACAAGAAAATAGCAACGCAATGTTAAAAAAGTAATAAATTCAAGATGGCGGCCACCTTTTTTTGTTTGTGGGTCGATTTCGATGAAACTCGGTTTTCGCTACTGTTTTGACAAAAAAACAGCAACGCAATGTTAAAAATGTAAAAAATTCAAGATGGCCGCCACCTTTTTTGTTTGCGGGCCGATTTCAATGAAACTCGGTTTTTGCTACTGTTTTGTCAAGAAAACAGAAATGCAATGTTAAATATGTAAAAAATTCAAGATGGCGGCCAACTTTTTTGTTTGTGGGCCGATTTCGATGAAACTCGGTTTCTGATACTATTTTGACAAGAAAACAACAACGCAATGTTAAAAATGTAAAAATTCAAGATGGCAGCCAACTTTTTTGTTTGCGGGCCGATTTCGATGAAAATTTGGTTTTTGGTAGTATTTTGACAAGAAAACAGCAACGCAATGTTGCAAATTTTAAAAATTCAAAATGGCGGCTAACTTTTTAGTTTGCGGGCCGATTTCGATGAAACTCGGTTTTTGGTAGTATTTTGACAAGAAAACAGCAACACAATGTTAAAAAAGTAAAAAATTCAAGATGGCGGCCAACTTTTTAGTTTGCGGGCCGATTTCGATGAAAATTTGGTTTTTGGTAGTATTTTGACAAGAAAACAGCAACGCAATGTTGCAAATTTTAAAAATTCAAGATGGCGGCCAACTTTTTAGTTTGCGGGCCGATTTCGATGAAACTCGGTTTTTGGTAGTATTTTGACAAGAAAACAGCAACGTAATGTTAGAAAGTAAAAAATTCAAGATGGCGGCCAACTTTTTGTTTGTGGGCCGATTTCGATGAAACTGGTTTTTGTAGTATTTTGGCAAGAAAACAGCAACACAATGTTAAAAAAGTAAAAAATTCAAGATGGTGGCCAACTTTTTTGTTTGTGGGCCGATTTCGATGAAACTCGGTTTCTGATACTATTTTCATTATTCATTTATTATCATTATGGCCCGTCCGCTTTATCCATTCACAAGCCAAAAGGAAGGCCTCTTCCCCAGCAGCCAGTGGGGCATTAAAAATGGCTGATATGCATGGTTATTTGTGATGCCGTCTGTATAAAATTTTTACTCATCGGCGGAAAACAATCCTGTCTCAAACTCACTCAGACGAAAGTATTTTTAGTAAGCACGACCATTTATGGCAAACTAGCTTCAGCCCACGACTTCATCCACATTTACATTCGAGAAAATCCCTAGGAAACCTTAAACCAAGATAATAGTATCCTCCTATGTTGTTATCCGGCTTATAAACTATCATTTTATCCAAATCCGTTCAGCCGTTTTGCGTGATTGATTAACAATCATTCAAACAGGCAAACTTTCATATTTATGATTAAGTAGAATAATACGGCCACCTCCGAAGCGCTCGAAATAGGAATTTTTTGCTACATAAAATGGGACTGCTATTTAGCTAAGTCTTAATTTCTCATTTTTTATTTAAGTTATTATTATGTTTTATACCTCAACTGAAAGCTGAATAAATGGTGATATTTTTTAAATATTATTTGCGCTTAGTTACTGGGATGTTTTTAAAGATATTTGCTGTTGTTTCTAAAAAATCTGACAAAATAAAATTAAATACAAAAAAAGCCGCCATCTTTGATTTTTTATGATTTTTAACATTGCATTGTTATTTTCCTGTCAAAATAGTACCAAAAACCGAATTTCATCGAAATCAGCCCACAAACAAAAAAGATGGCAGCCATCTTTGATTTTAATTTTTTTTAACATTGCGTTGCTGTTTTCTTGTCAAAATACTACAAAAACCGAGTTTGATCGAAATCAGCCCACAAAAAAAGAAGATGGCCGCCATCTTGGATTTTTATTTTTTTAACATTGCATTGTTATTTTCTTGTCAAAATAGTACTAGAAACGGAGTTTCATCGAAATCGGCCCACAAACAAAGAAGATGGCCGCCATCTTGGATTTTTTGTTTTTTTTTAACATTGCGTTGCTGTTTTCTCGTCAAAATACTACTAAAAACCGAGTTTCATCGAAATCGGCTCGCAAACTTAAAAACTGGCCGCCATCTTGGATTTTTTATTTTTTTAACATCGCTATGTAATTTTTTTGTCAAAATAGTACTAGAAACCGAGTTTCGTCGAAATCGGCCCACAAACAAAAAAGATGGCTGCCATCTTGGATTTTTTATTTTTTTTAACATTGCGTTGCTGTTTTCTTGTCAAAATACTACTAAAAACCGAGTTTCATCGAAATCAGCCCACAAAGAAAGAAGATGGCCGCCATCTTGGATTTTTAATTTTTTTAACATTGCATTGTTATTTTCTTGTCAAAATAGTACTAGAAACCGAGTTTCGTCGAAATCGCCCCACAAACAAAAAAGATGGCTGCCATCTTGAATTTTTTATTTTTTTATCATTGCTTTGTTATTTTCTTGTCAAAATAGTACCAAAAATCGAGTTTCATCGAAATCGGCCCACAAACAAAGAAGATAGCCGCCATCTTGGATTTTTTGTTTTTTTTAACATTGCGTTGCTGTTTTCTCGTCAAAATACTACCAAAAACCGAGTTTCATCGAAATCGGCCCGCAAACTTAAAAACTGGCCGCCATCTTGAATTTTTTATTTTTTTAACATTGCTTTGTTATTTTCTTGACAAAATAGTACCAAAAATAGAGTTTCGTCGAAATCGGCCCACAAACAAAGAAGATGGCCGCCATCTTGGATTCTTTGTTTTTTTTACGTTGCGTTGCTGTTTTCTCGTCAAAATACTACCAAAAACCGATTTTCATCGAAATCGGCCCGAAAACCAAAAATTTGCCAGCCATCTTGAATTTTTACATTTTTAACACTGCGTTGCTGTTTTCTTGTCAAAATAGTACCAGAAACCGAGTTTCGTCGAAATTGGCTCACAAACAAAAAAGATGGCCGCCATCTTGTATTTTTATTTTTTTTAACATTGCTTTACCTATTATTTTCTTGTCAAAAAAGTACCAGAAACCGAGTTTCGTCGAAATCGGTCCACAAACAAAGAAGATGGCCGCCATCTTGGATTTTTTATTTTTTTAACATTGCATTGATATTATCTTGTCAAAATAGTATCAAAAACCGAGTTTCATCGAAATATGCCCACAAACAAAAAGATGGCCGCCATCTTGGAACTTTTTTTTTATTATTATTTCCTAATTGAGTACTAATTTAATATTTATTTTATACTTAGTTAGCCCTAAATTAGTAATGATTTACAAATAAAATTTTAGTCCCTTACACTTTTAGTCGTTGCGTCAACTGTCTAGACGAACGGCGGCTTTTGCGCCAACACAAAGGGCGATCGAAGTCCGACTGTAAGAAAAATACTCTCTCGGCTGTGGTATTGGTATGAATACAGGCTCAAACTAACTATTTAAAAGTTAAAACACTATTTACCCACATTTGCCAATAAGAAGTTATGAACGCGACTGTACAAACAATTTTTCTGCATAATACGACACATTAAAGAAGGTCATCAATATGTATGAACGCGTCGCTTTTTGGTGGTCTATCGAATTTGGTCGGTTAATCGGAATACTGACAGTTGTTTTGGATTTTAATTGATATTTCCTTTAATACGAAGAATTTGAAGATGAAATTTTCAGAGCATGTACTTCAGTAACCGCACAGATTATTCTTTGGGCCAGGATCTAAATAGTCTCTGATATTTTTATCCTGCTGACCGTCAAAGTCATGACATGGTCAGTCTAACCTTCATGTGGGTATTATTCAAAAACGCGTAAATGTGCGGTTTTCAAAATTTTTATGGTAATGAGAAATAATAAGAAGAATAGAACACCGTTTTTGGTTTCTCTATTTAGGTGGTAGTTTAGGCGCTAGAATTTTTTTTCTGTTTTCAGAAAATGTCTGATTACTTCAAAATCTGTGAATATTTTTGAAATGTTTTCTACCGCACAAATAGCACAAATTAGAAGCTACTTATATGTGTTTACTGTAAGATCACACATTTAGTAGTTTCCGAGATCTGGGATCTGGCAAAACGTTACGCCAGCAGGAAATCAAATATCTCCAAAACTATAAGGCCCACAAATTTTATATTTGGCGCACATTTCCTGCTAGTATCAAGCTACCCGCACATATATCTTTTATTTCTCTCCGATCATTAGTTTAGATTCTTCCTGCTGGAGCACCGTTACCCCAGCAGAATCCGTTTTTCCCGTTTTATTCCAAAAGTATAAGGCCCACAAATTTTTTATTTGGCGCACATTTACACCGAATTGCGCACAAATTATTCATCAAACTCGCTTCCCTCTAGGAGCATCTTTCCTGCTGGCGTAACGGACTCTGTTTTATCGGCCACAGAAATACATCATCTGTTAAATATTTCAACTGTCCAGCTAACACGGTTCATGAGATACAGCCTGGTAACAGACAGACAGACAGCGGAGTCTTAGTAATAGGGTCCCGTTTTTTACCCTTTGGGTACGGAACCCTAATAAAAATGATTATAAATCAAACCTTTCCTTCATTAACACGTTAAGAGATTAAAAAATGATTATATGATAAATAACAGAAAATAAAGTATAAGGGTTGCAATTTATGATGTGTACTTACCTAATATAATTAATAGATTACAAAAACTTATTATAAATCAAACCTATCTTTCATTAACATGTCCTTGCACAAGTTTATTTCCTAACATACCTACTATGTAATTTCCTTTGCCACAAGTCTAAATTCCATTTCGGTATCAACCCTAGCGCTTACACGCTCTGGCTCAAGGTCGCTGGCTCTCGAACTCTCACGTACAGAGTGTGTCACGGCTGTGGTGACGATCTGTCTGTGTGACAAATTGTTGTAATCAATAAGATAATTGTTCTTTTTTAAGGGGCCAGAATGGCCGAGCTCGAATATAACAACTCACTATATTTTTGCAGACAAGTGTGATAACGAGACACACGAGGACGTGTGAGACGCAGGACGGCCGTGACGGCGCGTTTATGTTATTTTACGCTTTTTTTGTAATTTCATGTTGTTTTTATTTGCTAATCAATAATAATTACAATTTAAAACAATAAAACAATGGTGAAACATTGTTAAGTCATAAAATCAAGTTAAATAATCAAAGAGGGGATTAACGTCCGTGCGGGCTTGCGAGTGACGTCAGCGCCCGAACTTGTTTTGCTTGTTGTTGCGCCGTGGCGTGAGTGGGGTAGTAGTGGGGCGCGACCGGGCTTTATAAGCGGGCGGCGCTCGTATTGGGACACATTCGATCGTGAGCTGTGGCGCTGTACGTTCGCTCGCAATTCTGCATACCTCTTAAAATGAATAGCGCTTTCTCCAACGCTCATGGATATGGTTGAATTATATGGTCAGCTCGGCACTCCGTTATCAGGAGTGGGTATGGACCAGGAAGCGGAAAACATACTATGGGAGTCCTACAAAACCGATGGAGAAATCTTTTGAAGTCGGTGGATTCGGTGATGACTGTCCTCGAGCCTGGGAAAGGGATCACCAAACTTATTTTTCCAGAATTTATTCTTCAGGGGGCGGATGCGCGTGCGTGGTGTGATGCAGTGGTTATTTGTTTAGGAGAAAACCCTTCAAGCGGAAGCCAGTTAGTTATGCTCCTTAGTAAGGCTCCCTGAGGTTAGGCAGCTGCATGGTTGGTGCACAGCAGCCATTCCAAGGTTGCATTGTTCGAACTTCTATTTTTTTTTTCATTTTAATGCCATCGAAGCTCCTGCTGCTACCTACAAGGCTGCCCCAGTGGTCGAGTGAAGGGGACACGTGGACACATGGACACGCTGGTCCACGCTGTACCCACCGGGAGAAGCAAACCTAATCCACGGCTGAGCGAAGGGTTAGGTTAGGTTAGGTTAGGTTTGGTACATCTGTCCTCGAAAATTATCGGCAAAGAAATGTTGTTTCGGTTCATTGGAAACTGAAAATATTTATATAATATGAATTGAAATATTACAAATGTGTTACAAAATATGCAGGTATGTAAGCCGATAGCCGTAAGCAAGGCAGCTCATGTTCACAAATACATTAGAATGGCATTCGATTCACTTTGCGAAGGGGAAGTGCAATGCATTCACAAAGTTTGGTGGCATAAGGTATAAAATAAGATCGAAGACTAGTCTTTCCAATTCGATTCGGAAAGTTGGTTTCTAACAATCGTGAATAACCCCCCTGGGGCCTTACCAGCTAACATGCATGGCTATCGTAATCACTTTCTTTTGACAGGTGGATATACTATGGACATACTATAAAAAAGAAGCAATGTATCACATCCATCTGTCAAATCGAAGCGATGCGATAGCCATGTAAGTTAGCCGATAGGGCTCCTGGGGGCCTACAACGAGCTCTTATAGCAATGTCTTTTAGGTCTTACATTGACTTTTCGTACCACGACGTTCTATAAAGAAGGTTGTTTCTACCTCAAATTTCTTAGCAATTTTGTTGCGATCATCTTTAACTTGTTCACTCTTTGTCAAAAAATATCTAAGGTTGCCAACTTAGCGCAAGTTTAAGTAAGTAACTATCTTTTACAAGTTCTATAACGAAACTAAGTTGTCATAAGAATGTCAACTTATAGTCGATACCAAGTATAGTAAGGATAAACTCACAAATCATATTTTCTTTGTTCTGCATACAGGTAGTAATTACTCAAGTAAATAATAACATGATTTTTTAGAGTTAATGGTGTAGACAACGAGTGCCCAGAATTTGAATAGTTTACACAACCGGGATTTGACCGGCTATCCTGATACATAAGAATAAGTTTTATTTATTCTTATGCCTGATATCCGAATGGCTGGTCATTTTGAAGTCCCTTTATTTTGTTTCAAAGTTTAGCAATTATTTGACTGTAGGTAAATCGTAAATGGTAGCAAATAGGGAGCAACTTTTGGTGTCCAGCCTGACGTGAATCGATACAGACAACCAGCCATTCTAACGCTCACAGAAATCCGTCCCATTCTTAACATTATCATTCTTCCCATAATCGTAAGCGTTAATACGTCTAAGTAAGTCTATCTAAGTATAAAGTATTTTCGATACTTATTTTGTAGGTATCTACCCATGAAAAAGTAAAATAACGCCGGATACAATATACCTACTATGTTGGTTAGCAACCAAGAATCTTATTAATATAAGATTCTTGTTAGCAACCCTAAGCATACATTTTAATACGTCAAATCTAGCGATCCTTTGGCGATCATAAAAGTGACAGGCAGGATGGAATCAAAATTATTAAGGCGTGTAGACACGAACGAACAAGAGCATGATGAACACGAACATTTACGAATATTTATTTGGCTCGTACAGTCACCATCAGAACTTGTAAAGGTAACTTGTAGTGCATGGAACTTATTGACATTTTAAACTGATCAGAAGTATTTGGTCACCTTGTCTGCTACGATATACTGATGGCGACTGTCCGTGTAAACACAAATCTCAGACTCCCAAGTCCTTTATAGATAGAGTTAGAAGGCATTTCCTTTCCTCTTCTTCTGATTGACCATTTATTTATTTTCTCCTTTATTTTAATTGTATATATCTTTAGGTATAACTATTGTTTGTATTCATATAACACACTTGTTCTTCCCTTTTTATCATTGCACCCACTCCCCTATATTTAATTTTTTCTATTTATTTTACACCCAATGGTTGCCTGGAAGAGATTGCTGATTGGCAATAAGACCGCCTCTTCTATACTTTCTTCTTTG
The DNA here is from genome assembly GCA_928269145.1 of Agriphila tristella. Classification (NCBI taxonomy): domain Eukaryota; kingdom Metazoa; phylum Arthropoda; class Insecta; order Lepidoptera; family Crambidae; genus Agriphila; species Agriphila tristella. The sequence continues at coordinate 18,832,260 of OV743431.1, read as the reverse complement.
TATTTTTGTCCCCTTTTCTGTAATATTTCTACTTGTGTGCAATAAAGCGTAATTTTTTTTTTTTTTGATTGAATCAGGCGTCACTTGGCGGAAGTCCCAAACCATTTTGAAAAAAGAAATATATGTAGCTTACTTCCGCAAACAATACGACAAATAATACGACAAATACGGTGTCGGAGGGCAATGTTGCTCATTCGGTGTTGGTTTACGCACGATCTAACTCCTGAGGATGCCCCGGGTTGGGGCGAAACACGTGTAGAGTAGCCTAATTGGTGAAGGTGCAAGGTGTGTTGCTGTCTTGCTAAATGCAGGTATTGTGCACTGATATTTTGTGGTGTGCATGTGCATATTATTGCGGGCGGGCGGGCGGTGCATCTTGCATATATTGTTTGCGGAAGTAAGCTACATATATTTCTTTTTTCAAAAAGCGTAATTTATTATTATTATTTTTAAATAAATTATCTGAGTGAACACGAACACTATAAATACAACACTTTCACACTGAACAACAAAATATTTTAGAAGATTTTTGACGCACACTGTGGAGGCCTTTCGTTTGTATAACAAAGACTTACTTGTGCTCGGGATGAGGAAGTCTTGATGATGAAAATTATTAATGCAAAATGTAATGTGTTATAATGACAAAGCAATAACAGCTTGTTTAAACCAGCCTTTTTCAAAACGTTCTTTTTTCCAGCGATGTTAATATGAGCTCTACATAGATTCGTACCATGACATTTCTGTCAAACAAACTATGATAATATAACAACCTTATATTATTCCCGCAAAGTACTGGGAAAGAACGAATAATTTTACTAATAATTTGTCTATACCTTGCTTAGATATAGGAAAAAATACGCTATGTTGTGATTATTTATTCTGTGGTTTCAACAATAGACATGAACAAAGAGGTACCTACCTACTTATGTCATGCGTAGCGTAAATATGTCACTCGTCTCGTGATCAAAAAAATATTTACTTAAACACTAAACAGCTATAATCCTTCGATTGATATAATTTATAACCACGTATTAATAATTTATTGATAAATCAACCACACACGTGATATCTTAAAAGTGGACAATTTAATACTTTTGCAGTAAACAGGATAGGATTCTACTTCAAAGAGCTGAATATCGTCACAACGTCTTTTAAGTTCATGTAAGTAAATTGGTGTATTATATTTATTGTTTTATGGTCTTAAGAGCAAGTACCTAGTGTAAATAAGTCGTTTTATACTGAAGTGCTCGTAACCGCTTGATTGAATTGTGTTAGAGTATCGAACTACCTACTTACATTATTTTTGGTTATTTGCAGGTTTGCCAGGGAATCATACGGTGATAAACCCATAAACGCCATAAGCTTCCGACTTAAAAAGGATAATTTTGTACAACAATACTGTGACAATTTTATTAGATACTTATAGAAAAGATGTTTCATTTTGAAAAGTGAATATCATAAATAAATACCCATATCAAGTAATAAAGTAATCATTTTCTTTGCTCTTATTTATTTTGTACCATTGCGCTAGCTATAGCTAGGCTTAGCAAAGGGGCCGTGACTTTATTTTTATAAATTGGTTTTGTAAAATTTGTAGTTTGGTTTTGTGCATGTTCTACGAAAAAAAACTTGGGTACCTACCTCAATATAGCTTAGCACTATCACAGGTGGGCGTGCTGTAATTAATGTTGATTTTGTTTATTTAGTAGGGACAACTTGTCTTAGTAATATGTTCCCATTAGAAGATGATCAATAAAAAGGCAATAATACAATACATGTACTGTTTTATTTTAAAATGAAGTTTTGTAGATTTATAAGAGCACAAGCTCACTCACAGAAAGAGAACTCACGAAGAAAATACTAGTAGAATTTAAGATTTTTCATCACAAGCCTCCAATTGTCGCACAGGTTATGAACAAGCTGGTTCTGCTACAAATGAAATCACCCGATGAACAAATAATCATCAAGTTAAAAAAATTCACATTCTGGGCGTGGTTAAATACGACGCCTTTTTCTTCACAGTAAATCTTCGTGATTTCGTACCATTTTTTTGTCATCTAAAAATAATTGTAAAAGATAACTTATTTATTAGTCATATTTTAAAGAAAGTTCACTCAATATGCCTAGAAATATGAGTAAATTATGCATATATTGTTCACTATGAACAATCTACTTTTGGAACATTTTACTTTAAATCATGTTGATTGTGTCGCACAAAAACACCTTTTTTAAGATCGCTGAAAGATCGCTAGATTTGACATAATTGACGTAAAACAAGATTGCTAGTTGTCAAAAAGGCAGCTCATGGTACGGATTTATGATACGGATTGAGTGAACGAGTTATGAAATGATGACATGAAAAAGGGAATTAATTAAATGGGTGACTGAAAATAATTAAAGGCGACTGTAAATGGGATACTTAAATACTAAACTGGACAGCAGTTTTTTTATGGGCGACAAAATAACTAAACGGGCGACTAACTTACAAAAATACTCAAAACCGGCGACTACATATGAGTGATAAATAATTTAAGTTAGCAGAGGAAACTCTAAATGGGTGACAAATATACTGAGTGGGCAACTATTATACCAAGTAGGTAACTATTATAACTGATTTAAGCTGCCCAACATGGTATTTTTAACACGTTTTTATTAGGCTGCTTTCTCGTTTGTTTGTTTTTTGTCATATTGGTTAGGATAATAGTCATCTTTTTTAAATAAAATAAATGCCATTTTTTTATATTTTGTGTGCCCTAAGGTTGTCGTCCAAATAGTAATTTGGTTGCCCGTTACCCAATCTGTATTTTAAAGTCACCCATTTTCAATATCTGTAGTCGCCCTCGGTCCTTCACCCACTTAGTATTTCAGTACGCTATTTTCAGTATTTTTGATACCCAAAATGGGAATTTATTGTCGCCCAAATAGACGGGATGGGGGATGGGAGAGTGAGAGTGAGAGGGAGAGGAGACATATGTGGATTCAATTCTGAACAGGATTGGGAACGGGAACGAGCACAAAGGGGAACTGCACTGCACCTAACGTGGACGGGTCCAAACGGGAACGGGAAAGAGTAAAGAAACGGGAACGGGATTTTTATATCTCTCGACCCATTTCTGTTTATTGTGATAAACTAGCTTCCGCCCGCGACTTCGTCCGCGTAGATATTAGAGAAAATCATTTGGGAACCTTCAAACCAGGACCCGACCAGCCGTTTTTACGTGGTTAGGCACCCCACCAAGCCACAGAATAACTAATACCAAGCGAGTAGCTTCGTGCGAGGTCTGCCAAACGCGGCAAACGTCTTTCCTCATGAGGCAGTGCGCTTGGTGTGGACCCGCCTAATCGCGTAAAAACGGCTGGTCTGATCCTGGTTGAAGGTTCCCAAACGATTTTCTCTAATATCCACGCGGACGAAGTCGCGGGCGGAAACTAGTCCTACTAATATTATAAATGTGAAAATTTGTGGGTTTGGATGTTTAGATGTTTGGATGTTTGTTCCTCAATCACGTAAAAAGTACTGAACGGTTTTGGTTGGAATTTGGCACACAGATAGTAGATAGCTTAAATTAAAACATAGATCACTTTTTACCCCGATATTCCCACGGGAACGGGAACCATGCGGGTGAAACCGCGGGCGGCCGCTAGTTATACATAAAGTTTTATTCTAGGTAGGTACATAATATATTTCTTATAAAATGGTATACTATTTACAAAGCATAATTTCTTTGCTTTTTATGTGTACCTAATCATTCGTTCATTCCCAGCACAAAACAAGATTGTTATTTGATGTCGTGGTACGAATTTGAGTGATATCATTTAGAGCTTGTAACAAGCTTGCTGGATATAAGCTTACTTATAAAAAAGGTGGGAGTAGGCCCCCTGGTCCCAAAATGCGATAGATTGTAAATGAGCCTCTTCGCCGGCGGTCTATTATAAAAGATGGTTATTATTTAAAGGGCACAGGGGAAAAAGGGGCTCATCGACATGAGTTGCAACGAATAGTGGAATACCGATTAATCGCCATTCACTTTGGCGAATAGTCAAATAACTCGACATTACTATTCGACATAAAAAAAACATTAAACACCTTAAAAATATTTCTAATTTTTTCTAAGGTAAAAGAAAACAACAGGCAATTCACTATAGGCAAAAGAAACAGAAATGGTGATAAACTAGTAAATCTCTGCTTCGAACACAACCTCATAGTGTTGAACAGTATGTACAAGAAGAAAAGGAACAATCTTTGGACCTGGGTATCACCAGATGGCAAATACAAGAACCAAATAGATTACATCCTGTGCAACGGAAAAAGTTCATTCGAAGACTGTGGAGAAATTTGCAATTTAAACTTTAACTCTAATCATCGAATGGTAAGAGCAAAATTGAAGCTAATCCCTCCAAAAAAGTCAAGACAGAGAATAAACGCAACTTCAAAGTGGTCCGAGCAGGATACCCAACAAATAACAACAGAACTTCAAAAAAGTCTAGTTACAGATAATTCAACTACGCACCAATGGAATCTTCAAACGAAATACAATTATCTTCAAAGCATACTATGCCAGAAAGAACATAACAGAAACAATACAAAAACTAGAAAAAACTAAACAATATGAGATGAAACTTTAAAACTACAAGAAGAGAGAGCCAAACTTATCAGTGACAGAAACAAAACTAAAGAAACACGAAAGAAAATAGCAAACATTTCAAAGCAAATAAGAACCATGCTGAGGAAAGACAGAAAGACCCATAGATTAAAAACATTTGAAGAACAAATTATTCGATCAGGCGGAGTTAAAAAAGCAATAAAGTGTTTAAGGGACTGAAAAGACTGGATTCCAAACATTAAAAACAAAAAAGGTGCAGTTAAAACTAACCGTCCAGATATGATTAAAGCCGCAACAGACTTTTTTTTCCAAGTCAAGTGATACTGATGAGTCTCCACTGCCCCAGCTAGATGACAACAACACTGAAGTACCACCTATACTGGAAAAAGAAGTCGAACATGCCCTAAAATCACAGAAAAGAGACAAGGCACCGGGTCCGGATGGCATAACGAACGAACTTCTACTGGCAACGCAAAACGACATAGTACCGCTGCTTACCTCGCTCTTCAACGAAGTCTTAAGATCAGAAACTATACCCACCCAGTGGACAACATCAACAATAATTCTAATCCACAAAAAGGGAGATAGGGGTGACGTCGGTAACTATAGACCAATAAGCTTAATGTCCAATATCTACAAAATCTTTGCAAAAAATATACTAAGCCGCCTGACCAAAGTACTGGTCGAAAACCAACCAAGAGAACAGGCTGGCTTCAGAAACAAGTACTCGGTTGTTGACCACGTCCATGTGGTAAAGCAATTATTCGAAAAATATAGAGAATACAGTTAATAATGTTTAATGATTTTTATGATGCATGAATTTCAACTCTGAATAAAGGCTATAAAATAAAAATAAAAAATAAAATAAAAGAAAACAATAAACTTAAAGAAATCTGTTTTATGTTATACCTACATACCTACATATATGTAGTACAACCCTTTTCTTGTACATAGTTTACGGGGAATACCCCCAGGGGCTTTTCACTTCGTACTTGACTCACTACAAAGGAGCGAGGCCTAAGATTTCAGTTGCTGTGTAACAGCTTGTGGTAACAAAGTGATAAAAGTAAACGCAAGTGATTCTACTAAACAATGCGTGTATAATTTTCACCAAAACTCACACCCAAACACGAGACTAAAGCACGACTCGTTACATGGCGCCCTTCCGTGTGTGAAAAAGTGAAAAGCACGTGTTGTGAAAAGAAAAAACAGCGTGAACTGTGCATTACTTTAACAGTTTTATGAACATTTTTACCTTTTTCGAGCGCCTTACGTGTTTACAATACCTACTTACACAATGACTCGTTCCGGTCGCACGTCGCATACACATAGCCAACAGCGAGTTCCGGCTTCACAGGAAAACGCCGACGCAGAACACCATTCTGATCACGATGATGGTGATCGCCCTGGGAATGTGACGATGTCAATGGATAACCTGTCCACGTTGCTGCAAACAATCCAGCAATCCAACGCCGACATGTTCCAGCGGCTGCTGCAGGAAGTTTGTTCTTCGACCCCGGTTTCAGGTGAGCCGGTCAACGTGACCGTTACCGCCCCCGCCCCTGTCGTGACCGGCAATTTTTCAAAATGCCAAGCCACTTACAGCGGCAGCGCCGAGGAAAGTTTAGAAGGATTTATTGACGCAGTGGAGGCCTACAAGGATTGCTGCCAAGTGACCGACGAGAATGCGATAAGAGGATTTTCTATTTTACTAACTCATTCTGCCGCTACCTGGTGGCAAGGAGTCAAGGGTACGACGACATCGTGGGCGGAAGCCCTAGATCGACTTCGACGAGCCTTCGGAGACCGTCGACCGCCTCACCGATTATACCGCGACTTATTTGCCAATGAACAAGATATCAACGAGAATACTGATAAGTTTGTGGTGCGAGCTCGAGCAATACTCGCCCGACTTCCTGTCGAGGACCTCACAGAAAAAGCACGACTGGATATGGTGTACGGTTTACTACATCATCGCATCCGGGAACGCCTTCGTCGTGAAGAGTTTCAGTCCTTTGACGAGCTTCTCAGGAAAGCTCATTCTATCGAGGACGCACTAGAGGTAACAGAAGTATCACGCTCAAGCGCAGGGAAGCCGCCAGCCGCCGGCCCTATGCACCGCCCGACTTCAATCGCGCCGCGCCCGCCGCCTCCGCCGCCGACCCCAGCTGGCGCGAGTGCGGATCCCATCAAGAAAAAACGTATGTTCTGGATGCCTACCATCAACTTTTATAAAGCGATTCAAAACAGGTGCGTATCAGTTTAGGTTCCCAAACTGAATCGCTATAATTCGTACCATGAGCTATTTAGAACTAAATCGCATTTGAATAGCTAAATATGAATGACTGAACGGTTTGTGTCTCTGGTTCGCGTGAGAGTTTCGTCACGGTAAAGAAATGTATCAGTATTCTAACTCAGTATATCTTTCTGGTTTTGTGAGTGTACGTAATATTTTAGAATCAATATTATAGGGTTTACCTTCGCCGAAAAATCAATTTCTAAGCAATAAAATACCTAACTAATGGTAAAAACAGAAAACTAAAAAAAGCTAAATACGTACTATCTCCGTTGATCAAAAGGGAAAAACAAATTAGTTTCAAATCCTTCTGGCCATAGTTAGTTGGTAATACCTAATTAATAATTATAAAAAATATATTATCTTAATTTTATCTTAATCTTATTTTTTTGGACTTTCCGGGTATTTATAAATGTTTTGTCTGGATTTATTTATTAATTAAATATAATATAAACAGCACAATCTGCACTTTGCCATAATAATTACTTGTATTTCAATCAATTATACGAAAATCTTTCGTTCGTCACTGCGGCGCATTCGCGACTGTTGTATACCGAGTGCAGACCGAACTCGAGGCGCATAGGTATGGCTCGCATTTCGACCGATTGTACTTAGTTAGAATACTGATACATTTCTTTACCGTGGTTTCGTAATTTTGCCGACCGCGCATTTTAAAGTTAGGTACGAAGTATCACATTGGAATAGCGTAAGTAAACATTAGTCATGTCTAGGTATTTTGTTTATGGAAAAATCATTAAGTTTGTTCTTACTTTAACACTCGCGTCTAAAGATCGGATTCTGTTTGGGAGCTTTAAATACTTTATTGTTATTTAATTAATATGATATAAAAGATATCTCAATGTTGTGTTAGGTATCGTTTTCGAAAAATTCGAAAGTTGTTCATTCATCGAACATCTATAATAAATGTTATTTATTACTAGACAGTGCTTTAAAGGCAAATATTTTCAAAAAATGTATAAAGTTTTAACATATATACCAACCTTGGAACAAATAACACTTTAACACAGTGTCTGGGATTTCTAACACAGTTAATATCAATTTGAACACTAAAAATCACTCGTCACTAAAAACTTAAATCCTAAAAATTAGTTTAGCCTAAAGAAAACAGTTAACAATTCAGATTTTTGTCTAAAATAAGGAACTTTATTTGGATCGCTAAAATTGACGTATAAGCGGAGCAGTGTCGGCGCAAATATGAGGTCATGGTACGAAAAATGAATGAATGATAAGCCTTAGCGAGTCAGTTTGGGTTATGGACTAGCGCTGAATCGCTTGCTGCCGACGCCGCTGAAACTTGATCGCTATAAAGGCGTCATGGTACAAATAAGCAAACCAGTTCAGTTTAGGTCCTAAACTGAATCGCAATAATAGTTCATGGTAGGCCTCTGATGCCTACCATCAACTTTTATAAAGCGATTCAAAACAGGTGCGTTTCAGTTTAGGTTCCCAAACTGAATTGCTATAATTCGTACCATGAGCTATTTAGAACTGAATCGCATTTGAATAGCTAAATATGTATGTATGTAGCAATATGTATGTAGCTAAATATGACTGAACATTTGTGTCTATGGTTCGCGTAAGAGTTTCGTTACGGTAAAGAAATGTATCAGTATTCTAACTCGGTATATCTTTCTGGTTTTGTGAGTGTACGTAATATTTTAGAATCAATATTATAGGGTTTACCTTCGCCGAGAAATCAATTTCTAAGCAATAAAATACCTACCTAACTAATGGTAAAAACAGAAAACTAAAAAAAGCTAAATACCTACTATCTTTGTTGGTCAAAAGGGAAAAACAAATTAGTTTCAAATCCTTCTGGCCATAGTTAGTTGGTAATACCTAATTAATAATTATAAAAAAATATAAGTATCTTAATTTTATCTTAATCTTATTTTTTTGGACTTTCCGGGTATTTAAAAATGTTTTGTCTGGATTTATTTATTAATTAAATATAATATAAACAGCACAATCTGCACTTTGCCATAATAATTACTCGTATTTCAATCAATTGTACGTAAATCTTTCGTTCGTCACTGCGGCGCATTCGCGACTGTTGTACCGAGTGCAGACCGAACTCGAGGCGCATAGGTATGGCTCGCAGTGTGCTACTTCCCAGCAACGCCACCATGGCGTAGAGATTTCTAAATACCCTCATATGAAAGACCATAAAATGTACCTAATTGTACCCTAACTCAAAAAATTGTACCTCTGATAGTTTCAGAGAAAAACGCACTAGATTGTGGCGTTGCCAGGAAGTATGCTTCCTAGCAACGCCATGCTGAACCGGATTGAAATTGATCTCGTAGTAATGGCCAGAAATTGTACTTAATTTGTACCCCATTATTGAATTGAAACATACTGAGTTTCGATAAAAAAAAATCATTTTTTAATTTACCTTGCTTGATCTGCAATACATGCAATATGCACGTTGTTATTCATGTAAACTGATGTTTGGCTAAGGAGTTACTATGCATTATGCAGTAGTAGGACCACAGAGGCAACCGCCTCTGCGGTCTAGTTGTTAGCCCACCCATGTGAGACGCAGGGGTCCGGGTTCAATTCCCTGGGGGGGTGCAATTTGTACTCGGTTTAGTTAGTTGTAGGGCTTATTTCAAGTCCGCCTGGCTAGCTACAACCATCTTACCTATAATTACACACAATTTAATTGGTACCAGATTAGTACAATTTATTAGGTACCATATAGAACAATTTATATATAAGTACCATATATATTATATAAGTACCATATATATAATACAAATACCATATAGTATAATTAAATAGGTACTCTTTAGTACAATTTATATGAAACCATACAGTACAATTTATTTGGTACTTTTTAGTGACATTTATTTGGTACTATTAAGTACAATTAATTTGGTACCGTATAGTACAATTTATTAGGTACCCTTTAGTACAATTTATTTGGTATCATATTGTACCATTTATTAGGTACTATTAAGAACAATTTATTAATACCAAATAGTACAAATTAGTTGGTACTATTTAGTATCATTCATTTGGTACTATTTAGTACATATATTTGGTACCATACAATACAATTTATATGGTACCATATATATTACGATTTATTTGGAACTATTTAGTGCCATTTATTTGGTACTATTAAGTACAATTAATTTGGTACTATATAGTACCATTTATTAGGTACCTACCATTAAGTACAATTTATTTGGATTTATATAGTACTATTTATTAGGTACTATTTAGTACCATTTATTTGGTTCCAAATAGTACAAATAATTTGGTACTTTTTAGTGCCATTCATTTGGTACTATTAAGTACAATTAATTTGGTAACGTATAGTACTATTTATTTGGTACTATTTAGTACCATAAATTTGGTACCATACAGTACAATGTATTTGGTACCTTATAATACAATTACTTTGATACTATTTTAGTTCAATTTATTTGGTACCATATATTACAATTTATTTAGTACTATTTAGAGCTATTTATTCGCTACTATTAAGTACAATTTATTTAGTACTATATAGTACCATTTATTAGGTACTATTGAGTACAATTTATTTGAAACCATAGAGTACAATTTATTTGGATTTATATAGTACTATTTAGTACCATTTATTCGGTACCAAAAAGTACAATTAATTTGGTACTTTTATTAGTGTCAGTCATTTGGTACTATTAAATACAATTAATTTCGTAACGTATAGTACATTCTATTAGGTACTCTTTAGTACAATTAATTTGGTACCATATAGTACTATTTATTTGGTACTATTTAGTACAATAAATTTGGTACCATACAGTACAATGTATTTGGTACCATATAATACAATTAGTTTGATACTATTTAGTTCAATTTATTTGTTATTATATATTTCAATTTATTTAGTACTATTTAGAGCCATTTATTTGTTATTATTAAGTACAATTTATTTGGTACTATTGAATACAATTTATTTGAAACCATAGAGTACTATTTATTTGGTACCGTATAATAAAAAATATTTAGTACTATTTAGATCCATTTATTTGTTACTATTAATTACAATTAGTTTGGTATCATATAGTACTATTTATTAGGTACTATTTAGTACAATTTATTTGGTACTTTTTAGTGCCAATAATATGGTACTATTTAGTACCATTTCTTTGGTACTGTTTAGTACACTGTATTTGGTACTTTTTAGTGCCATTAATTTGTTACTATTAAGTACAATTTATTCGGTACCATATAGTACAATTTATTTGGTACTATTAATTTTATTCATTTATATTTTTTTTGTACAAATACATTAAGTAAGGTACAAATGGCGGACTTAATACTAAGAGGATTCTCTACCAGTCAACCAACAAAAAAATATTTACATGCATGTACAAAATACATTAATACAAACCAATAAATTAATGTCTACATAATCATATAAAATTAATATACTTACATATAAATAAATAAAAATATTTATGAATGCGACTTATTTATTATACAATAAGTTTATAATTATAAGTTTCAATGGGAAAGTGGCGCCACCATTTACTTACTGACATGACAACCAAGTGCCAAAAGAACCTTGTCGCACTATATGTGTAGAATCAATCTTTATTCTGTTTGAAAAGCTCAATAAATAATTTAATAAAACCAGAGACATAATTTAAAATGTTGTTTTATTAGTTTACAAAATTATTAAAAGGTAGGTATTACAATGAGCGCTTTTTTAAGAAAAAGAAATAGATAGAAAGAAATAGTTCAAATTTCCTCACTAGATGACGCTATCAAAAAGTATGATATCAAAAAACTAGCGAAAAATTCAAATCACAAATAATAACCAAAACTTCAACTTACGTGAGCGTTGTTGTAGGTAAGTATGAATCGTACCGGGCGGCAGTGCGTTCATAGTGCTGTAAGTGTGATTCGGAACGCGGCCTTAGAATTTTTCGCTAGTTTTTTGACATCATACTTTTTGATAGCGCCATCTAGTGAGGAAATTAGAACTATTTCTTTCTATCTATTTCTTTTTTCTTAAAAAAGCGCTCATTGTAATACCTACCTACTTAATAATTTTGTAAACTAATAAAACAACATTTTAATTTATGTCTTTGGTTTTATTATAGTAGATTATACAACAAGTGAATAAAAAGGGAATTTAGTTTGAGGGACTAAGTTGGATCCCGAGAGTAGCGAAGGATTCTAGAGTTGAATCCCGAGCGTAGCGAGGGATTCCAAAGTAGATTCTTGAGGGTAGCGAGGGATACAAAGGACAGAGATGAAATTTTTTTTCACGAGTTGTGTACTCTACTTTTTACCATTGACTGCGAAAAAACAAATAGGTACCTAGCAGTACTTTGATTCGCGGTCATATACAGCGCAGCATAAAAACACCTATACGTATACGGCGCGAGCTCTCGAGCGACACTGAATACACGCCAACATGTAAATACGTCGCAAGCGCTTGCCGCCAGCTCCTTTGATCTGCGTCGACCATAGCAATAGTCGAAATTCGTCCACGTCTCCCATGTGTGTGCATCAAAGAGTAGGTACTTACTTTTGTGGTAATATAAATACGTGTTACAAAAATACCCCTAATGCCGAATTCGGCATTAGGGGTATTTTTATACCATAATTATGGTAGATGGAGACCATGACACTGAACAACTTTTACTATGGACCCAACTCTGAAATAGTTAAAAAAAAACAGCTGTTTCATGCATTTCGATATTTTTGTTATTAATATTTAGGGTAACGTACCCAAACGGTAAAAACCGGCCAAGTGCGAGTTGGACTCGCGCACGAAGGGTTCCGTACCAAAAAACGGCAAAAAAAAAAATACGTTTGTTGTATGGGAGCCCCCCTTAAATATTTATTTTATACTGTTTCTAGTATTTGTTGTTATTGCAGCAATAGAAATACATCACCTGTGAAAATTTCAATTGTCTACCTGTAGTCGTTATTAATATCGAGCAAAAAACGGCAAAAAAACACGTTTGTTGTAGGTATGGGAGCCCTCCTAAAATATTTACTTTATTCTGTTTTTAGTATTTGTTGTTGTAGCGGCAACAGAAATATAATACATATATATTTATACATCATCTGTCTAGCTATCACGGTTCATGAGATACAGCCTGGTGACGACAGACAGACAGACAGACGGACAGCGGAGTCTTAGTAATAGGGTCCCGTTTTTACCCTTTGGGTACGGAACCCTAAAAACGGGCCCCTATTACTGAGACTCCGCTGTCCGTCTGTCTGTCTGTCACCAGGCTGTATATCATGAACCAGATAGCCAGACAGTTGAAATATTCACAGATGACGTATTTCTGTTGCCGCTATAACGGCAAATACTAAAAACAGAATAAAATAAATATTTGAAGGGGGCTCCCATACAACAAACGTGTTTTTTTTGCCGTTTCTGGTACGGAACCCTTCGTGTTTTTATACAAGGTTATTTTTAGTTAATACAAAACCTCTCGTGGGGTTGATCAGACCATCAAACTGAACAACTTTCATTATGAAACCAACCTCGAAATCGCGAAAAAAAATCAGCTGTTTCATACATTTCGATGGAGTAGGCAAGGCACTGTACTTTTGTATGGAACAGCAGATTTTTTTTTTCGTGATTTCGAGGTTGGTCCCATAATGAAAGTTGTTCAGTTTGATGGTCTGATCAACCCCACGAGAGGTTTTGTATTAACTAAAAATAACCTTGTAGTTGACCATCAGCCATTTTTAATGTCCCCACTGCTGGGGCACAGGCCTTCCTTATTGGTGGGAGGATGAGCCATAAGCCACCCCGCGGGCCCAATGCGGATTGATAGGTGTTAACAACTGCAAAGGCAGCCGGGACCGACGGCTTAACGTGCCTTCCACGGAGGAGCTCGAGATAATACAAATTTGGTCACCCATCCCAAGACCGACCCATGCATGAAATTAGAAGTTTTCCAATGACATAAAAAAACCATGCTAAGAGAGAGATTAAATGATCAGTCTAGCATCAGTCCATTTCATCAGTCTGTATAGACTTTGAATTTTTGCAGACTAAATATCGTACCAGACTAATGGAATGGACTGATGCAAAACTGAACATTCAATCTCCCTCAAATAGATAGAAAAGAAGCCAAAGGTAAGACACTTTTAAATTGGGGGGGATATTTTTTTTCCTAATTTTATTGTGTAAGGGGGCGTCCATTAATCACGTGATGTTTTTTTGGCCAATTTTTAACCCCCCCTCCCCCTGGTGATGCATGGTGAGGTTTTACGTAACCCCCCCCCTTCCCCCTTCCAAATCACGTGTATTTTTTGGTACAAAATAATCTCAACATTTTTCAGTACAAATATGTCGTCGGTGGGCGGGGAAATCGTCCTGGTAACGGTGAGTCAACAAGTCACGCGTTCAACGAAAAAAAAGTAATACACGTGATATATCACTACACCCCCGTCCCCCCTTGTGATACTTCGTGTTTTTTTACTACACCCCCCCCCCCCCTTGCTTGCGCTTGTTCCAAATTCAAATTATTTTTATTCACTCGGTGAATAAAATCGCATAATATTCACTCTTATCGTTAAATTAAACGCACTTTTTAAAGTGGCGATGGTAAGAAATTATTGATTGAACTTTTCAAACAGAATAAAGATTGATTCTATTCTACACATATAGTGCGACCAGGTTCTTTTGGCACTTGGTTGTCATGTCAGTAAATAAATTGTAATATATAGTACCAAATAAATTGAACTAAATAGTATCAAACTAATTGTATTATATGGTAACAAATACATTGTACTGTATGGTACCAAATGTATGGTACTAAATAGTACCAAATAAATAGTACTATATGGTACCAAATTAATTGTACTAAAGAGTACCTAATAGAATGTACTATACGTTACGAAATTAATTGTACTTAATAGTACCAAATGACTGGCACTAATAAAAGTACCAAATTAATTGTACTATTAGGTACCAAATAAATGGTACTAAATAGTACCTAATAAATAGTACTATATAAATCCAAATAAATTGTACTCTATGGTTTCAAATAAATTGTACTCAATAATACTTAATAAATGGTACTATATAGTACCATTTATTAAGTACTATTGAGTACAATTTATTTATATGGTTTCAAATAAATTGTACTCAATAGTACTTAATAAATGGTACTATATAGTACCAAATTGTACTTAATAGTAGCGAATAAAGGCTCTAAAAAGTGTGTACTTATAGGTAAGATGGTTGTAGCTAGCCAGGCGGACTTGATATAAGCCCTAGAACTAACTAAACCGAGTACAAATTGCACCCCCCCCAGGGAATCGAACCCGGACCCCTGCGTCTCACATGGGTGGGCTAACCACTAGACCACAGAGGCGGTTGCCTCTGTGGTCCTACTACTGCATAATGCATAGTAACTTCTTAGCCAAACATCAGTTTACATGAATAACAACGTGCATATTGCATGTATTGCAGATCAAGCAAGGTAAATTAAAAAATGTTTTTTTTTATCGAAACTCAGCATGTTTCAATTCAATAATGGGGTACAAATTAAGTACAATTTCTGGCCATTACTACGAGATCAATTTCAATCCGGTACAGCGTGGCGTTGCCAGGAAGCATACTTCCTGGCAACGCCACAATCTAGTGCGTTTTTCTCTGAAACTATCAGAGGTACAATTTTTTGAGTTAGGGTACAATTAGGTACATTTTATGGTCTTTCATTTGAGGGTATTTAGAAATCTCTACGCCATGGTGGCGTTGCTGGGAAGTATCACACTAGAATACTGATACATTTCTTTACCGTGGTTTCGTAATTTTGCCGACCGCGCATTTTAAAGTTACGAAGTATCACATTGGAATGGCGTAAGTAAACATTAGTCATGCCTAGGTATTTTGTTTATGGAAAAATCATTAAGTTTGTTCTTACTTTATCACTCGCGTCTAAAGATCGGATTCTGTTTGGGAGCTTTAAATACTTTATTGTTATTTAATTAATATGATATAAAAGATATCTCACTGTTGTGTTAGGTATTGTTTTCGAAAAATTCGAAAGTTGTTCATTCATCGCACATCTAAAATAAATGTTATTTATTACTAGACAGTGCTTTAAAGGCAAATATTTTAAAAAAATGTATAAAGTTTTAACATATATACCAACCTTGGAACAAATAACACTTTAACACATTGTCTGGGATTTCTAACACAGTTAATATCAATTTGAACACTAAAAATCACTCGTCACTAAAAACTTATATCCTAAAAATTTGTTTAGCCTAAAGAAAACAGTTAACAATTCAGAATTTTGTCTAAAATAAGGAACTTTATTTGGATCGCTAAAATTGACGTTTAAGCGGAGCAGTGTCGGCGCAAATATGAGGTCATGGTACGAAAAATGAATGAATGATAAGCCTTAGCGAGTCAGTTTGGGTTATGGACTAGCGCTGAATCGCTTGCTGCTGACGCCGCTGAAACTTGATCGCCATAAAGGCGTCATGGTACAAATAAGCAAACCAGTTCAGTTTAGGTCCTAAACTGAATCGCAATAATAGTTCATGGTAGGCCTCCAGAACTTAGTAATGATATGTGCGTTAGGTTGGTAGGGCCTCAACCGTATAAAATGTGCATGACCTCAGCAGTACCACCAACAGAACGTAGTAATTTGATTTCGGATGAGTGTTCATTGTTCACATGTGACACTTTTGCAAACATTTTTGTGGACGATGCTAACTTAAGGGGGAGTGAATTTAATACTAATTTGACAGAAAATAAGGATGTTTCGCATGATGTTAGGGTAACCTTTTCGGACGTTCACGATAGCGTTTCTGCGCCTATTGACAGTCTGATTACGCCGAATCCTAGTATTAATTCAGTCAAGGTTCCTTCTTCGTTAGATTTTTATTTCGCGTCTGCAGATTTGCATTCATCCTCTAATCCAGAGGTACAACAACAGCGACCTATTTTGGGTGTAACTATCTTGGGCATAAAGGGAAGAGCTCTGATAGATACAGCTGCGAAACGGTCTGTAGTAGTTGCTCGTTGCATGAGTTATTAAAAAAACATAATCAAACATTTTTTGATTCTTTTATGTCTATTAGGTTAACAGATGGATCAGTGAGAGATATGAAGCTGCTCATAACAACACTGGAAGTTGTTGTAAAACATAAGACCGTGTCACTTGAGTTTGTTGTGTTGCCAGACGCATCCAATAATAATACCTTACTAGGTATTGATTTTCTAGTTAAGGCCGGTATTTCGATGGATTTTGCAACTGCCAAGTGGCATTTCTCTGAGGAACATACACAATTTCCTATCGAGTTCGAGCCGCCGAGTAATCAAGTCACCTGTGTCTGCAGAGTGCAGGCACACTCGACGTGGGCAGAATTTGAGGGTGAAAATGAGCTTGGGGTGATGGGAATATGAAAGGGGACTTACGTGCTGATGAAAGCTGGGAGATGATGAGCAGGCGGCGATGATAAAGCCACGATGCAGGTCGTGGCTGTGTAGTTGAGCTGATAGAAACCTTGGTTTCCTCAAACCAAGGTCCGGGCAGATTTGATTGATTGAAGAGACTTGATAACTGTGAGGTACCGGCCGGTAATCTATCAAATTAAGAGAAATTTTGCTGGTTCTAGCCAGCTATCCAAAATATCACGCGCGTGTGCGAAATATCAACTGTACTTAGATTCGACTCAGACACAATGGCGCGCGGCGCGCGCGCGGGTCTGAGCGAGTGAGTGAGATGTAGATACGAGCGGAAGCGAGAGAGGCGTCGCGTTAGGCGCGAACATCACCTGTTCATCAGCCGACATACTCCGCAGCGACGAAGGTATCATGTTGCAGTCTTTTCAACGTAATAAACTGGCAGGTCTGCTTTATTCTAATGAGGACATCTTTAAATCAGGGGGAACTCCAACCACCTTTGCAGAGCATCACATCAACACAGGTAACCATCCACCGATATCTTCTCCACCCTATCAAACCAAAGTCCGGGCAGATTTCTTTTACGCAATGTCACTATCACACACCAGATTCACTTTTACCACTAAACTTATTGTTTGAGCTGAAGAGACTTGATAACTGTGAGGTACCGGCCGGTAATCTATCAAATTAAGAGAAATTTTGCTGGTTCTAGCCAGCTATCCAAAATATCACGCGCGTGTGCGAAATATCAACTGTACTTAGATTCGACTCAGACACAATGGCGCGCGGCGCGCGCGCGGGTCTGAGCGAGTGAGTGAGATGTAGATACGAGCGGAAGCGAGAGAGGCGTCGCGTTAGGCGCGAACATCACCTGTTCATCAGCCGACATACTCCGCAGCGACGAAGGTATCATGTTGCAGTCTTTTCAACGTAATAAACTGGCAGGTCTGCTTTATTCTAATGAGGACATCTTTAAATCAGGGGGAGCTCCAACCACCTTTGCAGAGCATCACATCAACACAGGTAACCATCCACCGATATCTTCTCCACCCTATCGTCTTACTCCAGCTAAGAAGGAGATCATGAGACAGGAGCTTGACAAGATGCTAAGCGAAGGGGTTATAGAAGAATGCGAGTCAGCCTGGACTGCTCCCGCCGTTTTAGTTCCTAAAAAAGGTAAGGGTGTTAGATTTTGTGTCGACTTACCCCGCTATAGTCCAACCAGTCTCCGCGAAGCTCAGCTGCAGAATTGCGCTGAATGCCAGAAATATAAGATCTCGAATCAGAAACCGGCAGATCTTTTGCAAACGCCTGTCTTACAGCAGCGAGGTGAGGTTCTATCAATTGATTTATTCGGCCCTCTGCCAAAAGGTGACAAAGGAGAGACCTGGGTCCTTGTGGTAGAAGATGCTGCTACCCGATGGGTAGAGCTTTACCCTCTCCTCGATGCATCTGCTGAAACGTGTGCACAAATCTTGATCGATGAATATTTTCTCAGGTATGGTTTTCCTCGCCGTGTCATTTCCGATAACGGTGTTCAATGGGTTGCTGCAGCTATGCAATAATGTATGTTCGTGCTTGGAATCAAACAGAATCTCACCCCTTTGTATCATCCACAGGCTAACCCTGTTAAACGCAAAAATAGAGATATGAAAACTCAGCTGTCGATTCTTGTCAAGAACGAGCATACATCGTGGCCTAAGTACTTGCCTCATATCAGGTTTGCGATGAATAGTGCCATTTGTTCTTCCACTGGTTGTGCTCCGGCGTACTTGATGTTTGGTAGGGAGATAAGAACACCTTTCGAGAGTCAAACAGATATAAGGTCCATCTTAGATAAAGAAAATTTTATCCCTCAATTCACGCCCCTTTTAAGAAATTTTATTGACAAAATGAAGCTTATTCGCGAGCGGGTAGAATATGCTCAAGACAAATCTAAACGGTTCGCTGACGAAAAGCTTCGTCCGGCACCTGAGTACAAAGTAGGTGACCTTGTATTAGTAATAAATTCATCCTTAAGCAACGCTAGTAAGGGCGTTACCAAGAAATTTATGCCCAAAAGGGATGGGCCATACTGCATTACGAAGCAGGTCTCGCCAACCACATTCGAGGTGTCACATGTGGATAGTGGTGATAGTGTAGGAAAGTTTCATACGACATTCTTAACTCCTTTTGTAACTAGACAGGGCGAAAACGCCGCACCTATTCAGTCTCGACGACCTCGCGGACGTCCACCAAAAGGTAATACTGCTAAGGCCAAGCCACATACGGGACGTTCATGTAGCTTGGAGGGGGAGGATGTAACGCGGGAACCTCCTACAGCAATGTTGGTGGCGCCATCGCTCGGAGATACGGGGAGTTTAACTGACAGTCGGCCGCGACGACTCGCGCGCCCTCCAAAAAGATTAGTAGAATGGGGAGGAAAAGCGCAATTTTATCTCGATAGGTGGCGTCTGGTCTTTGGTACCCGGCCGCCTCAAAGAAAGGGTCAAAACATATGGGAATCTCTTGGAGTATTGCACTTTTTAATTTTATACTGAGAAAATGCCGCATTGTTATGCATGTAACTTGTAAAATATTGGAGTTCATCGATTTCCCAGTAAGAAAAAAAATAGTGGGCAAAAAAATATCAAAAAAATATGTTTTTCCCTCGATTTTCTACTTTGCTGAGCCTGAGAAAAATTATAAATCAAAAGGAATGTTTCATGAATTTGATGAAGCTTCGCCAAAATAAAACAACATTTGAATTATAACAGCTTTGTTCTTTAATATTTCAACCTCAGCAGTTTCTAACATATTTATAACTTGGGTGAATTTGATAGGTATATCAAATATGGAATAAGACCAATATCGGGGCCAAACAGAGAATTAATAGAATTTTATATGCCAGAGTCATTCAAGAAACTTAGAATAATAAAATAAATATGATAAAACGGTTCGTGTAATTTTGGATGGTACAGAAATTCCAGTACAGAAACCTGAAATTACTATTGCACAGAAGGCATCATCAGGCAACTATAAACACGGAAATTCACACTCAGTTGCTTTGTTAAAATTTAAATCATATGCTTCTAATCTGAAATAAAAAGATTACTTACTTGTAAATCTTACACTAAATTTAAAGAAATGTAATGCTTGTTAGCAATTTTTTGTAAGTTGCTATAAACTTTCTTGCCTGTTGTTTTGGCTTTTCTTTTCCGTAATTCTTCTTTTATATGAGCTAAAGTTAGCATAGAATACATTGTTTGTCCGCAAAACCGAAAAAAATACAATCTAAGAAAGTAAAATCACGTAATACCAACGATATGTTAAAACAAGTTTTGACATATCGTTGCGTAATACACAGTCAAGACAATATAAGCTCAAACTGACAATTGTTCCAAAGACTGAAGCGCCATCTGTAATTCACTTTGCCTTCGCCTCCCCATTGTAATGGCGGATTTTTGTACCTAGATTTATTCTCTCTTTGTATTTGTGTTAACTTTTATTCTGTAAGGAGTTTTGTGGTAACAAAGTGATAAAAGTAAACGCAAGTGATTCTACTAAACAATGCGTGTATAATTTTCACCAAAACTCACACCCAAACACGAGACTAAAGCACGACTCGTTACAAACTAACAATTGCATTCGATAACCTTTGAATGGGTCTCTGAAATTACATATTCAAAACAAACTAAAAGAGGCTCATTTCTCGTTAAATCGCCTTAGTAAAAATAAACCACTCAACTTTAAACAGCCATTTTCTCAAACTTTGCTAATAGACTATTTGACTAATTTTGGAAAACCATTTTAAATTATTCCTTATTACGTAATAGGCGCACCACATTGATATTTCAGGAAAATTCAATGTATTTCATTAAAAAAAATCTATGTTAAAGTTTAAAATTTTAAAACCGCGCCAAAAACGCTATGGCACTTGACACGTGACTTGTTGACGTCACAAGCCTATAAACATTGTAATATCCTTAGCCATTTGACAGCCATCAATCGCGGATCCTAAGTCTATGGTCATGTCAAACGCCTGAAGCCATATTTATTTACAGCATAGATATAGTAATTTACAGGCATGTGACGTCATCAGTCATCTTATGCAGGCCACACACCATCCAATCGATCGTCCAATCGGCATGAAACTACCGATTGGATCCAATCTGCAGCTCGTCCATACACACCACACACGATCAATTCTAACTGTCCAATCGGCAGTGGCGATCGATCGTATGATTTCCTTAACCGACTTCAAAAAAAGAAGGAGGTTCTTATAATTCTATTGTATATAATAAATGTTTCATCATTGTTATTTTTATTTGAAAGTTAAAAATGAAAAATTAAAACAAAAACTGTTTTAATTTTTAGGTTTTTGAAAGAGATTTTTATTTTTTTAAAGCTTATTTATTTTCAGCTTTTTGGTGGTAGCTATGCGTATAATATTTTTTAACTCTATATATTTTCAAAATGCTAATGTCATTACTCTACTCAATTTCCATATTCACGCTGTCTATCCATTTTTCAACAAAAAATCATATAATTCGGTTCATAAATAAAGTCATCAAGGTAGTTAATCATAGTATTTTCAGGACTACTTTAATTGAGAACTGCTGAACTGATTTTAAAAAGAAAAAATGTCGCAAGAAAATTCTTTGAAATTAAAAAAATAATCATCAAAATCGGTCCATACATATCGAAGATACGCGCGAACAATGATAAAAAATATATATACAATCCAAAAGAGATCTTCCTTTTTTTTAAGTCGGTTAAAATACCAAAACCTTCTCCTAAATGTAACAAATGCTTTTCTGGTAAGTGCATCAAAATCGGTTCAGCTAAACTTGAGATAATCGCGGTCGCGGACAAACATACATATACAGGTCAAACTGAGAACTTCCTTTTTTTGAAGTCGGTTAAAATACTAAAACCTTCTCCTAAATTCAACAAATACTTTTCTGAAACCGCATTAAAATCGGTTCAGCCAAACGTGAGATTATCGCGGATACAGGTCAAACAGAGAACCTACCTTTTTTGAAATCGGTTAAAAGAAAAAAGAAAGAAAAAAATAATCATCAAAATCAGTCTATAAATATCGAATATACGCGCAAACAATGATAAAACAAATAAATACAATCGAATAAAGAACCTCCTTTTTTGAAGTCGGTTAAGAAAATCATACGATTGATTGCCCACTGCCACACACCGTCCAATCGGCATGATCCAATCGGCATGATCCAGCCATTTTGATTTTTCCGTCAGTTCGATCGTCCAACCGATCCACGGCCACACACGGTCAGTTTGGTTGGATCCAATCGGTAGTTTCATGCCGATTGGACGATCGATTGGATGGTGTGTGGCCTGCATTAGAGCGTTTTCGCCACAGAAAAAAAATAAAAAATTATTGCATATTTCTAGGTGAAATTAATCAATTAATAGACTTAATTTAGTCCAAATAATAGTTGAATATGTTTTTTTACTCCATTATCTGTTAGGATGACCACAATTTGTAGTATATTTTCAATGTTGTCAAGTTGTCTATTGTCGATGAGCCCTTTCTTCCCGTGGTACCCTTCATTTGTTTCCTAACGTAGCTGTTATTAGTAATCTGTGATAAGTATATAAAGTAAGCAGCACCTAACTCTTACCTATTAAACAAACGTTGAAATTTTCGGGAATAAGATTTTTTTCCTGGCTTATGGGAGATGAGCCTCAGTTCAGCTTTGGTAAAGCAGGACCAAATGGAAGACTCGCTCTCCCCAGTGCAATCAAGGTAGAATCCGAGCGACTTCTGCTGTTGGGGTTTGGGTAACGGCGCCTGTCGCGGCATCTCCGGCGTAACGCACATTTTCCACGGCAGGTTGCGCACGTAACACGGCGGCGAGAGCACGGAGTCCTCCAGACTCCTGAAGTTCTGTACCGTGAAACGGAACGTAGCCTCCGACCTCGCCTCGTCCTCCATTTCGGTATCGAGCAACGCGAGCTGTATATGAGAAAGTTCATTCAAACAATGAAAGTAAACATAACAATGATCGCCGATCGAATCGGAAACCAGCAGTATTTGCTACTTCTACCATATTATGTATTCTGTGCTTCTACTTGCAAGCAGTGTTGGATTCAAACCCTCAGAATGGAATTAAAAGTAGATACTTACCTACTTTATTCTCCTTTTTCAATGCGTTTCTTATTTGTTGTTAAAAAAATTGTTAGGCACCAGCGGCACCACACACACCAGCCAAAGAGAATGTAAAAAATTTAGCGTTTTTTAACACCAACACAACACCAGCCAGCCAGCCATCAGTGTTGCCAGACCCGATCAAAGTTCTTGCCCACACAGGTTGTTAAAATTGCCCTTTCCGACACAAAATCGCCCATAATCGTTAAAAAACGACATGTAGGGCAAACTATCGTATCTCGGCACGCTTTGTACCTAGAACAATCTTAATTTTTCGACAGCTCCCACCATTTAGCCATTTAAACGTCTGGGTGACTATGGTCGACTGAAAATTTTTGGCAAAAAATGTTAGGGCCCAGTCGATCTACATCGGTAAAACTGTTTTTATCTGCGAAATCTTAAACGCAGGTGCTGTGCTTCGTTCCTAGAAGGCTCTATAGGAAGACACGTCAATGGATACCCAAACTAAGCTGTGATATTGTGTTTTGGTACTTTGTGCCAGGTGTTTTCATGTGGTTTCTGGTTAGTGAGTTCCGTGATGATCAAAATTGCCCATATTTTACCAGTTCCAAGACCTTTCCGCTCTTTTTGCCCTTTTGTCAAAAAAATCCTAAAATTGCCCATGGCGTGGGCAATTGCCCACGGTCTGGCAACACTGCCAGCCATACAGAATAAAAAAGTACTTTCAGGGTTGGTAGATCCAGATTTTGAAATTTCCCCATATTCAAGAATTCTTTTCCCCAAAATGATACGTTTGGCAACTTTTTTCCCCATTTTAGTTAAACAGGAAATAAAACGAATTGAAAGATATAAAACTAAGTTTACTAAGAAAATAAAGAAGTATCGGAAGTTCTAAACTGAATCATTTAGAACTTCCGAAACTTCATCTTCGCTTAACATGGTCAGATAAACATTATCGGAGTTAAATATTATACGCCAACCAAAATTCTTCCTTGTATATTTTTCCCCAATGATTTAATTTCCCAAAATTTCGCCAAGACCGTTATTTTTCCCCAAAAATGCGAAAAAAACCCCCAACCTACCAACCCTGAGTACTTTGTGTTTGTTGTTTGTTGTGGCGCGCGGCGCGCGTTTTCAAACAGGGTTGGTAGATCCAGATTTTGAAATTTCCCCATATTCAAAAATTATTTTCCCCATTTTTGTTAAACAGGAAATACTAAGTTCATTAAGAAAATAGAATAAATTAAATAAATATCGGAAGTTCTAAACTGAATCATCTAAAACGTTTAGAACTTCCGAAACTTTATCTTCGCTTAATATGGTCTGGAGCTAGGGTTACCATATCTCAGGATTTGTCCTGATATCTCAGGATTGTTGGACCTTTCTCAGGATTGCGGGCGGATTTTGAAAATTTCAGGATTTTTAGAATATTCAATGAAATATAGTGCATTTTAAATATTTACTTTGATATTAAATTGCACAATAATAATAAACATCAAATAAGCTTTCTATGACGCTGAAATCGAGCCCCAGTTGGGCCAAAATGGCGAACTCTAATACATGATGTCACACGAACATCGATATCTTCCAAATTACGTCAACAGAAAGTACAAGACGAAATTCTTTACTTTGATTTTTCTGTTACAGATAAGTTGAAACTCGGCAGACTTTTCGATAATCGATTCGTTAGCCAGTACGGCCCTAGATAAACATTTGGTATCGGAGTTAAATTTATACTTCAATCAGCATTCTTCCTTGTATATTTTTCTCCCCAAACATTTCAATTCCCCAATATTTCGCCAATACCGTTATTTTTCCCCAAAAATGTGAAAAATACTCCCAACCTACCAACCCTGCTTCCAAAGCACAGATAGGTCGCTGTATACGTAACGGGAAAAACCCGTGCCCGGACAGGAGAACATCCAAAGAGTAAGGCCCTTCTTACATGGCGCTACTCAAAATAAACTAGTTACAAACTCTAATCACCAACTAGTTACTAAAATGTCACAGCACTAGTATTTGAATGGCGGTTCGTAGGTACACGACGCTACCAACATAGAAAATGGTTTGGAACGCGTCAGTAACTAATCACCCAGCGACCGGTCATGCAGTCGCGCGTCGACTGATTACTAATGGAAACTGGAAACTATGCTGCGGTTCAGTGAATATTAATGACCATTAGTAAATATACAATTTGTCCAAGAAGTGGAAAAGCATATGTGTCTGTGTAATTACACATTAAAAGAGTATTCGCGTTGGGATGTGACCGAGAAAGCTTGGAGTAAAGTGGGATGCAGTCTGATGTAGTATAGAAGTAATAACTCCTCATCGCTCGAATTGCTAGCCATTTCAATAATATCCCGAAACAACACACACACCGCGTTTCGTGTAGGTTTCAAATAAATTTGGTAGCGCCGTGTACGAATCTTTATCACAAACTAGTTTGTAACTATAATTACTAACCGGTTTCGTCAGGTTTCAGTAGCGCCGTGTAAGAAGGGGCTAAATTATAGGGAAAAGAGCGCAGCACTCGTGACAATTTTTTGAAAGGCCATCAGCGCCTCTAGAAATTAGTGCGGAACTACTGACGTGAAATTATAATAGCTGTAAAATGGGTCATTTGTTTCTTATTATATACTTAATTGACTTTTTTGTAATATTCTTTATTTAGAAAAAAAATCTAAACAATAAACACAAAAATAAAAATGCGAGGTTTGAACTCGGTACCTATTTATAGCCCCAGTCGTAGGAAGCAAAAAAACGAAGAATACGGCTATCCATGAACCAAAGATTTCCTTCGGTAGGATTGATCCTTGGGTTCCTAAAATGGGTTTACGAAGTGGAGCCACCTGGATTTTTCAAGCAGGTGGGGGGGGAGGGGGGAATTCTCCCTTAACGAAGTCCGAGGTTAATAACTGCCAAAGTTTAGATACTAAGCCAAGTTTGGTATCATTTTCGGATAAATCAATGACGTAGAATTCATTTTTGGTATAAAAATTGCAATTTATTAAGAAGTTTCCTAAACATTACACAATAACCAATATTTTCAACAACATTTTTTTACTTTAAGTCACCGTAAATATTAAACTGATGATCTTATTTACAAACAAAAAATACGTTAACAAAGCTTATAGAATGAAGACTTGAAAAAATATAACTTACAATTTTTTTTTTACAATTAATAGCGAAAAAAAATTTCACTCTCGCGTGCCGTCAATTTCTTTTACACCTATGGAAATATTAATATTTTTTATCATAACAATATGGGTATCAAATGAAAGGTAAATAAATAGCCAATTCCAAATATATATATAGGTACATTATAATACTTTTATGAAACTGTTTTGAAATAAACTTAAAAAGTATAACGCAGAATTAAAAAATATCAGTAAATTATTAGAAAAACCAAAAATCCCAGTCAATACCGACAAAAAAAGGCAAATAGCACAAGCGCGCATGTAAGTGCGATATTTTCCAGATATTTTTAGGTATCTTGAGAGTAGTTTTACCCAAGTTTTAACCCTTGGAAACCCTGTACTGCTGGAAAAACTTGGCACTTGTTTCAGTATTTTCGAAAAAACTACCTTAAGAAAGCGTTTTTCAGATATCTCTACTGTATACTTTTATAAAGCTAACTAAATTTGCTACAATTTGAGCCTATCACAAGCAAGTTTCAAATTGATATTTAAAATTTTAATATTTAATAAAAATAATAACTTCCTTACAACGGTAACAAAGTTATTTTTTTTTAATTAGCCTAGCCAGGAATATTTTCTTTTATTATTATTTTAAAAATAAAAGGATAATAGGGCTCCTACGAGGTATTTTTCTGTTTTCAATATTCCAATTTGTGTATTTAATGGCAATTTTTTTCTTTAATCAAGCGAGTATTTTATTTTTGTTTTTATTTTTTTAAATAGTTTAACAATTGAATCGTACAAATATGAATCCAAAAATGAATTTGACACCCTAAATTCTTACGAATATATTATCAAACTGGACATAGCAGCTTAACTAATCTATCGAGATTGGGCTGAAAGCCAAAACTTCAAAAAAATTACTATAAAAATCGTGGTGGCTCCACTTCTTATATCCATCCTAGGTCAAAGTCAAAGTCAAAGTCAAATAAGCTTTATTCAAATAAACTTAATTATTAAGTACTTTTGAATCGTCTATATTTTCCTACCACCCGTTCCAGACTTTTTTTAGCTGACAAGAAGAACGGGCGCAAGAAACTTATCAGCTGTAACAGCCATAAGTAACGATATTTACAAACTTGAATATATCGTTACCAGATAATTACAACAGGGTGACAGGATTATTGGCAACAACATAGACTTATTATATTACTTCAACAAAGTACTTATAGTAGCAAGTTATGTGTTACATCATTTCCATGCATTTTGATCTTTAAGATAATCATCTACTTTATAATAACCTTTACCCATGAGCGTTTTTTTAACATGGATTTTAAATTCATGCAAAGGCAGATCAATCACTTGTTGCGGAACTTTATTAATAAAGGCTATGCCTTTCCCCATAAATGATCTTCTAGATTTTGCAAGCCTAAATCTTGGAACGGCAAGTTTATCTTTATTTCTTGTATTAAACTGGTGAATATTGCTGTTCTTAGGAAATGAATCATAGTGTTTCCTTACATAAACTAAATTTTCATATATGTATTGGCCTGCCAAAGTTAAGATGTTTATTTCTTTAAACAATTCTCTCAAGCTATCTCTTCGCCGAAGATTGTATATGGCGCGAACAGCTCTTTTTTGGAGTACGAAAATATTTTCAATACTGGCAGCTGAGCCCCACAATAGCAGTCCATAAGACATTACACTGTGAAAATAACTATAATATACTAACCTTGCCGTTTCAATATCAGTTAAAAGCCTTATTTTCTTAACAGCGAATGCTGCTGAACTAAGTCTACTTGACAAGGCTTCAATATGTGGATCCCATTGCAGTCGAGAATCTAGTGTAATACCTAGAAATTTTGTACTCTCAATAAACTCGACTTCATCGTTATTCAAATTAATATTTAATTTTGTCTGCTCAACATTAGGTAATGAAAATTTTACACATTTAGTTTTTTTGGGGTTAAGTGCTAAATTATTGCTATTAAACCAGTATGAAACTTTAGAGAGGGCGCTATTTACTTCGTCCGAACAGTTGTTACCTCTGTTTACTTTGAAAACTAAAGAAGTATCATCCGCAAATAGTACTGTCTCACATAAATTATTTGCGTAATTGGGAAGGTCATTTATATAAATTAGAAAGAGCAATGGGCCCAATATTGATCCCTGTGGCACACCCATATTGGTGGGGGCTCCAGTAGATTGAGTTCTATTAATCACTACTTTCTGAGTCCTGAGAAATCGTATTTGTACAATACGATTTCATAAGGCTAACTGATTTGTCAGAGACACCATAATGTTCTAGCTTCTTTAATAGTGTTTGGTGATCAACGCAATCGAATGCCTTAGAAAGGTCACAGAAAATGCCAATTACATCTTGCTTTTCTTCCCAAGCGACAAAAATATGTTTGAGAAGTGCAATTCCAGCATCAGTAGTATTTTTACCTTTGGAAAATCCAAACTGATTTTTATGAAGAATGTTATTGGATGTGAAATAATCTAGTAATTGGGAATATATAATTTTTTCAAATATTTTACTAAGTGCTGGTAGTATAGATATTGGCCTAAAGTTAGCTGGGTCACTTTTATCCCCAGTTTTAAAAGAGGAATCAATTTACTATTTTTCATTAAGTTAGGAAAGACCCCTTCATCAATACATTTGTTAAAAATAAAAGCCAAGTAAGGGGCTAGTATATCAATTATTGATTTAATAATGCTTGTTGACATGCCCCAAAGATCTTCTGTTTTTTTGACATTAATTGTTTTAAAAGCTTTAATAATATCTTCACTATTTATATATTTAAAGAAAAAGGTTTCCTTGCGCTTATCAACACTAGACTCTAGGAGGGAGACTGCGATGTTGGGACAAGCACTAAGAGTACTGGTTGTTTCTATTGGTATTCGAGCAAAGAAATCTTCAAAGACTTTAGCGACCTTATCGTCAGATTCAACAGTTTGATCACCAATTTTTAAACAGAAGGAATTTATATTGGATTTTGATTTGCCCGTTTCTTTGTTAATAATGTTCCAAGTAGCCTTAATTTTATTATCTGCTGATTTAATTTTATTTGAAAAGTACTTGGACTTTGCTAGAATACAAACTTCTCTGAATGTTTGTGAATACTTCTTGACAAATTCAATGAAGTTAGGATCACAGGAAGTAGCTTTCTCAGCATAAAGTTCGTATAATTTCCTTCTGCTTTTATATATACCGGGTGTGGCCCAGTCACTAAATTTCGTACTATCATTACATTTGATGACTTTTTGTTTAAAAGTTTCACTAAATTCAGTTTGGACTACGCTAAATAAATGGTTATATAAGTTATTGGCTTCAAAATTTGGTTCTGGTAAAGTTTCAATTTTACTTGTGACATTGTTTCTGAATTTTTCAATACAGTGTTTTTTTATTGGCCTACACATTATTTTCCTTTTAGACGGAACATGATGGTGCTCAATAGAGGCTAATTGTCCACTATGGTCGGACTTAATACAATTCAAAATTGATTTTTCAAGTACATTGCAGTTACAGAAAATATTATCTAAGCAAGTTGCCGATGTGGGTGTGATTCGCGTTGGTTCATTAAAAGTATGTAGCAAATTAAATGATTTAAATAGGTTTATGAACCTACTCGACAACTTAGCTAATTTAGGATCTAAGATGTCGACGTTAAAATCTCCACAAATCACGACTTTTTTATTTTTCCTACAAGTTATTTTTAAGACTTCCTCCATAGTGGACTCAAAGTCAGAGTAATTCGCTCTGGGGGGTTTATATACACATACTATAATTATTTGATCAAGTTCCACACAAGACAACTCAATGGTTCGTTCAATTGAGAGGGATACTACATCTTTGCGCTCTTTACATTGCAAACTATTGTGTAGAATAATAAGTGTACCCCCTCTTATAGCAGATTTCCTATTAAGTGAGCTAACAACTTTATAATTATCCAAACTCAAAATTAATTCGTGCTTTTTCAACCAATGCTCAGTAACACATAACACATCAATATCTTCAGAGTTTAAGAATAAGCTTATTTCTAAATCTTTGCCAGAAAAGCCTTGCATATTTTGGTGAACAATTCTTAAACAGTTTGGCTTTCCTACTGTCGGCTTAGCGCTAGAGGACGCCTCTATTGTCTCAAATGGTAATTTAAATTATTACTAAAATTATTAACAGAATTATTTGGAACGGATTCCAAAGTTGAATTGCACATGTCAGAAGTTAACTGCTCAATAGAAGCAGATGTTTTCCTAGCCAAATTATTGGCTAGTTGTTTAAAATAAAAAGATAGCGATAATGCTATTTGTCTCGTAAAAGAAGAAGGCAGATAATATCTATCTTTTGTCAAATAAAAATTGTAAAATAATTTATTAATGTCAATTAAGTGCAGCTGTTGGCTATTATAAAAAGCAACTGTATTTAAAGATAGATTTAAGTTAAATCTTACATTATTTTCCACCTGTGACAAACTTTTACTGTAGGGGAATGTAAACAATATTACTTTACTGACATTCAGAGAACAAAGGGAATTACAATATGTCATCAATTGGTTTTTGGTGACATTAGCCCTATTTCCAATTAAAATTATCAATTTTGTGTTATCGCTGAATGTTTTTTTTACAATTATATTCATAATGTCATCTAAAGTTGACCCAGGCATACAATGATTAATGACATTTTCCCCTAATTGATTTTGTAACAAATGGCCTAAGTTCTTTCCAATTTCATCACAATACATAATGTATTGTGATGAAATTGGTTTACTACAATCATCTTTTATACATGAACTAATTTTGCTAGCACTTAGTATACTATTGGAAATATTAGAAACTTCAGGCTCACACACCGAGTAAGTAATTGCACACTCTGGGGCAGACTGGGTCGATGCTTCTTTTGTTATTAAATCAACATTTCGGTTTAAGCAGCTACACTTCTGTTTGTTGCCGAGGGACTCAAACCGGTCTGTATTGAAATTACACATATCAATCATATCATTTGCAGCTAACTTTTGGTAAACTAACTGCTTGCGAGAAAACTCACTCAAGTTGTTATACATTTCCCTAAGTGACAGTTCTAAATTGTCAATTTTGTCACCTAATCGATTATTAATCATTTCACATTCTTTATTTTTATTACATGTAACCCTATTTATTACATTTAATTGCTCTAACAATGACTTGCGTTCTTTTCTCAGCTTTGAATATTTACTATAATAGTTTTGCCTATTTATCAACTTTTGAGTTTTTCTAATGTATCTATTTAACTTAATATATTTTTTAATTTTTTTCCCGCCATTCAGTTGACAGTTATTTCTACTAATAATTGATTTATCATCAAAGTTGGTAAAAACCAAAATTGACTTATCATATATTGCAGAGTCACACTGCTGTAACTCACTGAACAGACTTTGAGAATGCTTTTCTTCTGAAATATTTTTATTTTCCTGTTCTAACTATAAGATATTATTTTGTGCAAGAGACAAACTGATTTCAAGATCCGTGATGCGACTCAAGACCTGTTCATGTGTGTTACTGTATTCTCTAAACGATTGAATAAAGTCTTGCATATGGTTGCACTTATCAACAATTTCAGAGTACTTTATATGGAGCTCAGCAAGCTCATTCTTGAGTTCGGTGTTCCGAGTTATAGTCTTGAGGATCTCGCATTCACTATCCTCTCTTTCTTGCAGAAGAGTATTGTTGAACTCTTTGGCAGCTTTTAAATCCTCCAAGGTGTGCTTGAGTTTGAGCTCCATATCCTTCAGTTGCCTTACGGGTCAACATCTTGAATTGAAATTCAAAGCCGCTTCCACTGCAAATATACAATAAGAAGTTAGTATAATGTAAATAAAGCAAACTTTACAGTGTTGTTTATAATAAAGAGTTATAAAAGTTATAAGTTATTAAAAAAAAAAGTGGGTAGTGCAATCAGGTGACTGATAGCATGAAATATACTTTGTAAAGTAGGTACAGTTAACCAGATATAACAGTATTTGTGTTAGTTAGCTAAGTACTTAATTTTTATTGATTACAAAGTGAATAGGTAATAGGTATCACCATCAGTCTATCTTTGAATGAATAATGTAAGGAATGATGGATAGGGTCCTAAGGACCAATCCTACCAAAGGAAATCTCTGGTTCACAAAACGCCGTATTTTTCACCCTACTGACACCACTATTAGTCGTCGAACGATAGTAGTGCTGTATACGGGTGGCTACCAGTGTCGAATTTTATCATTATATTGTAACTAGCGGCCGCCCGCGGTTTCACCCGTGTGGTTCCCGTTCCCATGGGAATATCGGGATAAAAAGTATCCTAAGTTTTAATCTAGGCTATCTACTATCTGTGTGCCAAATTTCAATCAAATCCGTTCAGTAGTTTTTGCGTGATTGAGGAACAAACATCCAAACATCCAAACCCACTTTCACATTTATAATATTAGTATATAGGATTCACTCAATGATCATAGGTAATCAAAAAATATATTCCATTTCATCTTTAAAAAAAGTTTTTTTTAAATCACTTTATACCCAGTTAAGAAGGCGACCTTTATTGTACTGTCTTTTTAATTTATCTACATGTTATTTTTAATATTTTTATATTATAAGTACCTCTACGCCTGCAGAAACATATTTAGGCAAACTTGAAGACTTTTTTATAATATTCTTTATTTAAAACAAAAATATTAATAAAAATAATAAGGCGCTGCGTACGCTTGTTCCACGAGAACCAAAGAGAATATAATCACTATTTATTTTTATTTTATTTATTTAGGACAGCTAACAAGAACATACACCAAAGACAGGGCAATGATACATTCCAAGGACTTACATGCTACAGTGTTGTCTTTTTTACAAGCTGCCACGACATGCATTATTTTCGACTATTTAATATATTATTATATGTAAGTATAACTATATATCTTGTTTTTATATTTATTTATATTATTATTCTTCACAAATTCCGACTATGTTCAAACTTAACGAATAAATTCATATCTATTTAAATATTATATACTAAATGAAGCTAGTGCACAAGCATATAAATTGCAAAACAGGCTCTAACTTTTTTGATAAAAAATGGAAAGAAAAAGAAATATTTTTCTTTACATCTCTTTCAACATAACCAGTGAATATACAAAACGCTAATTTAATTTACCGTCGTGACAAACGGAGTTTATGTGCAAGTTAACTTATGTGTAAAAAAGAATAACTATTGTTTGAATCGTCCAATTAAATAGATTATTATATGTAACTAGCTTCTGCCCGCGACTTCGTCCGCGTGGATATTAGACGAAATCCTTTTAAGGAACCTTCAACCAGGATCCGGCCAGCCATTTTTACGCGAGTAGGCGAGTCCCCATCAAGCGCGCTGCCTCGCGAGGCAAGACATTTGCCGCGTGTGGCGGGCCTCGCACAAGGCTTCCAGTTCCCGTTCCCGTTCCCGCTCCCGCTCCCGTTCCCCGTTCCCCGTTCCCGTTCCGTTCCCGTCCCGTTTGCGTTCCCGTAACCGTCCCGTACCCCTTCCGTTTTCGTTCCCGTTCCCATCCCGTTCCTGTCCCGTTCCCATCCTGTTCTCGTTCCCGTTCCCGTCCCATTATATTCCCGTTCCGTTCCCGTTCCGTTCACGTTTCGTGCCCGTTCCCATTCCCGTTCCGTTCCCGCTGCGTTCCCGTCCCGTAAACGTCCCTTAACCGTCCCGTACGACTTAAGTTCCCGTTCTTGTTCCCGTTCCGTTCCCGTCCGGTTCTTGTTCCCGTTCCCGTTCCCATCCTGTTCTATTCCCTTTCCGTTCCCGTTTCATTCCAGTTTCGTTCCCGTTCCGTTCCCGTTACGTTCCTGTTTCATTCCCGTTTCGTTCCGTTCCCGTCCCTACTCGTCCCGTACCCCTTGCGTTCCGTTCCGTTCCGTTCCGTTCCATTCCGTTCCGTTCCGTTCCATTCCGTTCCCATCCTGTTCTCGTTCCCGTTCCCGTCCCGTTATATTCCCGTTCCGTTCACGTTTCGTTCCCGTTCCCATTCCCGTTCCGTTCCCGCTGCGTTCCCGTCTCGTAAACGTCCCTTAACCGTCCCGTACGACTTAAGTTCCCGTTCTTGTTCCCGTTCCGTTCCGTTCCCTTTCCGTTCCGTTCCGTTCCGGTCCGGTCTGTACCGTTCCGTTCCGTTCCGTTCCGTTCCGTTCCATTCCGTTCCGTTCCGTTCCGTTCAATTCCGTTCCGTTCCGTTCCGTTCCGTTCCGTTTCCGTTCCCGTGCCCGTTCCCGTTCCCGTGCCCGTGCCCGTTCCGGTTCCCGTTCCCGTTCCCTGGATGTGCATGTCCAGGTCCAGGTCCATATGTGTCATGTCCACCGCGTTGGACTTCAAAATAAACCTCATTTTCGCAATCACCATCCCATAAAACCTCAAGAACGACATCCATATCGATTTTTATGTTACTCACCCCACTTACCCTCTAAGGGTTGATTTTCAAAATCCCAAAATATATATTTAGACGTGCTCCTACGAATTTTAAAGTTGTAATTTCAATTTTGTTTTCTTTTTCCATACAAAATTTGAACCCCATTTTTACCCCTTTAGGGGTTAAACAATGTCCACCGTGTTGGACTTCAAAATAAATGTCATTTTTGCAATCGTCATCCCAGAAAACCCCAATAACGACAGCTATATCGATTTTTATGTTTACTCACCCCATTTACCCCCTAAGGGGTTGATTTTCAAAATAACAAAATATATATTTGCCTATTTATTTTCAGATGTGCTCCTACAAAGTTTAAAGTTGTAATGTCTATTTTATATTATTTTTCCATACAAAATTTGGACCCCATTTTCACCCCTTTAGGGGTTAAATCATGTCCACCGTGGTTGGACTTCAAAACAAATGTCATTTTTGCAATCGTCATCCCACAAAACCCCGATAACGACATCCATATCTATTTTTAGGTTTTTTTAACCCTTTTCACCCCCATTTCATCCCCTTTGGAGTTGAAATCCTAACAAAAACAATATACGTTGCTTTAGATTTCTATCCATAAGCCTAAATTATAAATTTAGCGATTTTTACTTCGAAAATGAAGGATTTTCTTTAATACACAACTTCATCCCCCTTTTGACCCCTTCGGGGGTAGAATTTTGGAAAACGCTGAGACCCGTATTTATTAATTTTCAATCGTCAGCCTAAACACAAAATTTGAAGATTCTAGCTTCAAAACTGAGGGACTTTCATACAAACTTTCATCCCTTATTTCATCCCCTTAGGGATGGAATTTTCAAAAATCCTTCCTTAGTGGATGCCTACACTGTATAAAGTATCTGTGTGCAAAATTTCAAGTCTCTAGGTCCAGCGGTATGGGCTGTGCGTTGATAGATCAGTCAGTCAGTCAGTCAGTCAGTCAGTCAGTCAGTCAGTCAGTCAGTCAGTCATTCAGTTTACGATTTTATATATTAAGATGGTAATAATAATGCTAATAAAGTAATAAAAGTAAGCTATACATATATAGTACATACAATTATTATATATATATAGCTCACAGTTTTTTTAGTATTTGTAATAAGAGATGTTTAAATGTAACAAATTTAGAATTAATATCCAATGCTGAATCTTTAGCAAGTACGTTAAACTGACCCATGGTTCTACTTATAGTTGAAAAATGACGTAAGTTGCTTTTAAAAGATTTTTGTGAAAATAGTTTGAAACGTGAGCTTCTAACAGTTTTAAAAGGGATGTGAATGGAGATATGCTCTAAAAGAAAAGGACAGTCCAATGCACCACTAATAATCTTATGTAAAAATAATTGATCCAATAGCTGTCTTCTTTTTTGAAGACTAAGTAAATTGAAATGAGACAAACGTTCATTATAAGAGGGAAGTTTTTTTGCCAAATTGTGCTGAAAAGCCAAGTGCCAGAGAAACCTTTTCTGAATTGATTCAATACGTTTGATATGAACGTCATAACGCGGAGTCCAAATAACACTACAATATTCCAACGACGATCGTATCAAAGCATTATAAACAAGAATTTTACTCTTAGAACATTTAAAATTTTTCGTGTTACGAACCAAGAATTTTAAAACATTTTTTAACCATTTTGTCAATATGACAGCAAAAGAACACACGAGACACTACACGAGAACTATGAAAACAAAGGACTTTTACGTAAAATATCGTTTTTTCTAGCTTTAAAATGATTAAATTTTGTGTTATGGGCTTTAAAAATGTTGGCACTTACAAATTTCCGAAAAATCTGGACATAGAAAAAAATGATAAATTCTGTACGAATAAAAACGTCTTAATTTGGCTTTAAATTCCGGCATTTGCATTGTAGAATAGCCTTTTATATATCCGTTTCGGGTCATTGGGTCTTTTTCGGTAAAAAAAAACCACAAAACAAATACCTATCTATTTTCTCATACATTTTGTTCTGAATGTCTAGTGTCTTAGGAACAAGCAAGAAGCTTATATTATACGGAACAAGCGTACGCAGCGACATCTACAATTAGCTTTCCGTTACCATCCCCATTCGCATCATGACCAAAAATTATGATTAAAAAAGATTTTTGGTTTCATCTTTTTAAAAATAATTGTGTTTTAAATGACATACTCTCATATCGTAAAATTCGAATTATGAATTTCAAAACGAATTTATATTGATACCGTAAAATGCTGTAACTTTACCTGGATTTTGACGTTTTATGTCTATATCTCTGAACCTATTTATTGAAATGGTGTTCAATGAGTTTCAGCCGGAAAATAGACCTTATAATTTGCTTGTTAGAAGCTAAATTCTTTTAAGACCATGCAGTGTTTTCAGTTACAAGCACGCAAAGTCGCCGGCAAAGTTGTAGGCAAAAGACTCAACTCTGCCTAGAAGGATATCTCACTAATTATGGTGTTGCTATTTGTATGATTTTTTCCCATATACATCAGACTTCGTGCCTATCCGTGGCATTCAAATTATTGCCATAAAGTTAATACTTTTTTTTTCACCATCTATAGGCAAAGTTGTAGCTGGTTCCAGAAACTTTCTATACAAAACTTAGGGTTGACTTAAAAAATATAGATTAGGTATTATTTTTATGTGGATTGTTTTTATTGAAGTAAAAATTCTAATGATACCCCAAACACCCAAATCCACAGAACAAAGATTTTTTTTTTCCCCCAGTAGAAATCGCATGTGGGCGGCACCCGTGTAACATCATATCTGCGAAGCTCCGCACATCTTTGAATTTTGCTCCGTCAGTCGTATGAACGAACGCCAAACAAAAAAATCTTCAAAAATAATATAAAAATGCCGAGGTGCATTATATAAAAGAGCAAAATCGATATCCACATATATCATTTAGCAAACGGGTGCATAAAATATCGGAGGCGAGCTTTATTTAATTAATTTTGATTTTAATTAAAAATTCAACTGATATTTTCCTTTTAAAATTCATAACAATAAATATCCACCTTTATGCGGGATACACTTATGATCCATATTCCAACGCACAATTTGACATATTCTTGAACTTTCATAAACACTAAAATATAGAATAGCGGAAATGTCACTCAATAGGGGAGACCGAGAAAAGATGTGACTGTGAAGAGTTGAAAAGTATTATCACCATAGCAAAATATTGATAAGTAAATGATAAACGTCTAAATAACAGTTGATTTGATACACTCACCACTGAAAACACGCAAAAACAGCACGGAATTTAAGTCAACTTAAATACTACGTTATAGGCGAGTCCGGGAAGCTAGCATTTTATTGTCAAGGAAGTCCGAGAAATCAATTTCTAAGCAATAAAATACCTAGGTTAACAAAACTAATGGTAACAACAGAAAAATAAAAAGCGAAATACCTACTATCTAAAGGGAAAAACAAATTAGTTTGAAATCCTTCTCTGGCCATAGTTAGTTGGTAATACCTAAATAATAATAAAAATTAAGAATCTTAATTTTATTTTTTTGGACTTTCCGTGTATTTAAAAATGTTTTGTCTGGATTTATTTGTTAATTGAATATAATATAAACAGCACAATCTGTACTTTGCCATAATAATTACATGTATTTCAATCAATAGTAGGTAAATCTTTCGTTCGTCACTGCGGCGCATTCGCGACTGTTGACCGCCGCCCCGCGCCGTCTGTTTTATCTGCGCGCGGGCCGGGCTACGCTGAGCCGCGCGCGATCGCTCGCAAGCGCCCTCTACCGTTTATAGATTTAAGTTTTACTTTATCGTTTAATTTTAGATACTAGTTGTAAGTAATCTTTTTGTACATAAGTAGGCTAAGTTTTATCAAGATATACATTCATTTTTACACCTTCTACGGAGTTTTAATATTCAAAAACCTCAAGATAGAAGCTAGGAACTAACTCCCTCACATAGCTTAGCTCACATCAGCTAAAAATGAATGATAAGGCTTAGCGAGTCAGTTTGGGTTATGGACTAGCGCTGAATCGCTTGTTGCTGACGCCGCTGAAACTTGATCGCTATAAAGGCGTCATGGTACAAATAAGCAAACCAGTTCAGTTTAGGTCCTAAACTGAATCGCAATAATAGTTCATGGTAGGCCTCCAGGTCGTAAGAGTTGGTTTATCTTCCTAGTTGGCTTGGGGTCTTGATAGACACACTCTTCAGAATACCTACAATCTTGTCAATGACACCTTTCATGTAAGGTAGAATGGCAGGTCGTCGTTCTACTATGGCTGGCTTGACACGGTTTCTGGGTTGGATGGGAGGCATGGTACTGGCAATTTGTTACTTCGCAGAACGTGCTTGACATGCTGAAGCTCAGCTGTCAGGTCTTGTTGGTCACAGATCCCAAATACAAATAAATACAAATAACTTTTTACCATCGCCACTCTAAAAAGTGCGTTTAATTCAACGATAAGAGTGAATAATAAGCGATTTTATTACCGAGTGAATAAAAATAATTTGAATTTGGAACAAGCGCGCATCATGAATTAGTACAAAAAAGTACCTATACCTACTGGCTGCTATGGAGCTATTCCATAGAGCCATAGTTACACAATAAAATTAAAGAAAAAAAATATCCCGCCAAATTTAATTAGGTTCTTTTTAGTGTCAATTTAATTAGGTTCTTTTTAGTGTCTTATCTTTGGGTTCTTTTCTATCTAGGTATTAGAGGGAGATTGAATGTTCAGTCTTGCATCAGTTCATTCCATCAGTCTGGTACGATATTCAGTTCATTCTGCAAAAATACAAAGTCTATACAGACTGATGAAATGGACTGATGCCAGACTGATCATGTAATCTCTCTCTTAGCGTAGTTGTTTTATGTCATTGGAAAACTTCTAACTTCACGCATGGATCGCATGGGTCGGTCAAGGGATGGGTGACCAAAAATGTATTATCTCGAACTCCTCCGTGCCTCGGAAGGCACGTTAAGCCGTTGGTCCCGGATGCATTTGCAGTCGTTAACACCCATCAATCCGCATTGGGCCCGCGTGGTGGGTTATGGCCCATCCTCCCACCCATAAGGAAGCCTGTGCCCCAGCAGTGGGGATATTAAAAATGGCAGAAGGTCAACTATAAACACTAAGTATAAAGTATTGCTAGGTTTCTATTAATTGTTTTCTCGCAGTCAATGGTAAAAAGTAGAGTACACAACTCGTGAAAAAAAAATTTCATCTCGGTCCTTTGTATCCCTCGCTTCGCTCAGGATTCTACTTTTGAATCCCTCGCTACGCTCGTGATTCAACTCTAGAATCCTTCGCTACTCTCGGGATCCAACTTAGTCCCTCGAACTAAATTCCCTTTTTATTCACTTGTTGTATAATCTACTATTATTTGCTGTAAATAGGGTGATTACTTATAATTCCCGCGTACTCTCCGAAATAAAGATTTCCCTATAGTAGGTAGCTAACTGTAAAGGATGGTGGTGGAATTCACCATTGAGGTATCTGTCTGTAAGTGTTGCTTTTCGAAACAGCGGATATCCGATATATTTATTTTATTTGGGTTTCTGAATTTTGAAATTCAAATATTTTTTGCCTAGTAATTAAGAAATGTCAGGATTCCACCGAATTATGAAATAGGGTTTACTCGAATTATTGATATGAAACTATTTAGGATAAGCTAAGTGAAGAATGTTAACCAACCCGCACCCTGATTATCTAAAAAGAAACTATTTAGCGACCGGTTGCATTTGACATACATTGCCACTTTTCTTTGGTATGTTTTTTTTTAACCCAAAAAGAAGTAGCAATGGATCACGATCATCTGTGAACTGCAACCAGTCGCTAGGTGGTTTTTAATTAGATAATCAGCCCGCCGGTTTCCCTTATCTCATTAAATTTTCTTAAAGTACTTTATGTGTTAATAAATAAGGTGGTAAATCGCACTATTAAAATTAGCTAACGCCATCTAGCGGCTGAGTAGCAGCATTATAAATATACGTATTATTTAATTTGGTACCAAGTTGCTATGGTAATACGACTGAATCTAAATAAATAAACTTTGTAATTTATGGCTTTCTGGATATTATACATTTTTACTTTTTATCCAATTATGTGTTCACAAAGTGTGTGTGCGTAGCATGTAACTATTGAGTGGGGGCTTATGTCTTCGATTTTTAATGAGTTTGTTTGGTTACACTGGTTTTCATACTAAATTGAGCTCATACTACTTCTATGTTCTGTGCCCAAATCCATTATTAAGGCATTTAGAAGTTAGGGTGGAATAAAGAAACTCACATACGCACAAATATACATGAACCCTGAATAGAATACACTCTCTGTTTTTTGGGCAGTCGTGTAAAAATTAGTAAATTTAAATACTTTAGCACGCCCCGCCTAATCTTTTCTTTAAATTTATAAAATCCTAGCAGGAGCAAACCTAGACCCAGGCAAAATTGTGTCTCTCAAGTTTCCAAAACACTGCACAACAATGCCTACTAAGTTAATTTATTCAAATCGTATCTTTTCTTAAAAATATCAATGGATACGGAAAATAGACACTCTTTTCTTACCTTGGGACGTTAACACTTGTCAAATATTTACCACCCTTTTTTTTACAAAATACTTCAGAAAATTGTAATCATTGTTTTTTATAAATATAAAACAATTATTGACAGATACTAATACCTAAATAAAATAAAATTACCATTTTTTAATTATGAAAGTAATTAAATAAATGAAACTGGGGCAATGCTGGGCTGGGACATCTCTTTTGCACAAATAACGGAAAAGTCAACATTTTTATGATTTTTTATTTTCGATTCTCATCTCAAATCTTAAACAATGTTTACCTTTCAGTTATAATGTAAATTCATTTTTAAAATCTAACTTATTATACAATATTTTATTGTCAAGTACGGGTGGCGACCCGAAATTGGTTCCTATAAAATATGTAATCGCGGCTTAAAGGTTAACGCACATTTAGGCGGGTCGCAGCGGGGCGGGCCGCATCGCAAAAATCCGCTCAAATCGCTCGTATACATTTTATATGAACTATCGCACACTATGCATGCCGGGGCGGAGCAGGCCGCATAATCCGTCGCGGATAATTTTGGTTGCGTGCGATGCGATGCGGCCCGCCCCGCCCCGACTCAGTGTGCTATAA
The DNA here is from genome assembly GCA_928269145.1 of Agriphila tristella. NCBI lineage: Eukaryota > Metazoa > Arthropoda > Insecta > Lepidoptera > Crambidae > Agriphila > Agriphila tristella. The sequence continues at coordinate 18,790,113 of OV743431.1, read as the reverse complement.
TATAGCAAGCGCATTTATCGATGAGTCATCCGAAAATACCCCTAAGTTTTTTTTGTCGTCTAAAAGATTGGAAAAAAGATATAGATATATTAGATATTACACATTCTATATAATTTAGTAAAAATACCCATAATAAAAATTCTTAACTTGTTTTTAGGGTTCCGTGCCCAAAGGGTAAAAACGGGACCCTATTACTAAGCCTCCGCTGTCCGTGTCTGTCTGTCTGTCACCAGGCTGTATCTCATGAACCGTGATAGCTAGATAGTTGAAATTTTCACCGATGATGTATTTCTGTTGCCGCTATAACAACAAATACTAAAAACAGAATAAAGTAAATATTTAAGGGGGGCTCCCATACAAGAAACGTGATTTTTTTTTTGTTGTTTTTTGGTACGTGTTCGCGAGTGACACTTCGTGTCATTCATTATTGATTTTTTATCTTTGGTTTTTCTGTTTGAATATGTCAAGTACATGATTTTATTTGATTCCCGTTTTTATTTAATTTAAATTAGTTTATCACCTAACTAGCGGCCGCCCGCGACTTCGTCTGCGTGGATAGTTTTTTGCTATCCTTCGGGAACAACACTTTTTTTCGGGATGAAAGGTACCCTATGTCCTTCTCTATACCCCTGACAACGTGTATGCAAAATTTCATGACGATCGGTTCAGTAGTTAAGACGTGAAGGCGTAACAAACAAACAAACAAATAAACAAACAAACGGACTTTCGCATTTATAATATTAGTAAGGATATACCATCTCCGCCCCTACATGGTCCTGCAGTACCGGATGTTTTTGGTAGCCAGCTGATTTGCGCCGCATTATTGTATTGGGGATTGCGCTGCGCTTCAAGAGTGGTCGATGAGTTGAGTTCTTTCAGGTAGGTATTTAGGTGAATTATATTTATAAAAACTAATTTCATTGTGCCTATTATTTTTGTGAATTTTGTTATTTTGTGAACACCAAGGCGACCGGCCATTTTGTTCAAAGTACTACGCAGTAAGTACAAAGGCAGTACGCGATATAAATAAACGGTGTCATTTTTAGCAGGTACTTATGGTCTACTTATTGTAAATATTTTATCGTTCTTGCATACTTTTATGTTAAATAATTTCAATTCAAAAACTTTTCGTTTTAATCATCATTAATTCCTATTGTAAAATACTAATTTCAATTTTGCATCTGTAAAATAGCTGATTGGTTTGTATCCTCATTTTAAAGATTCAGTGTTCTTTGTAATAGTCCTAAGTGCAGTAAACGTTGTCAGTTGTATCAATTCTAGGATGACAGACGACACGCGACCCCAGTCTCTTAGAGCATCAGATGAAAAGGACTTAGTCAAAAAACGTGGCTATATTAAAGGTCGTATCACGTTATTTTCTAATTACTTGTCCGTTTTAGATGAATCTTCGCCGAGTGATCAGGATGTCAGGGAGTTACAATTACGAACCGGTAAGCTTGAATCTTTGTATAACACTTTTGATGAGATACAATCAAATATCGAGATGCTTGTTGATGATGATCTGCAGTTATCTGAACGAATCGAATTTGAAAATAATTACTATCGTGTACTTGCTAAGGCGCAGGGTATTTTAGAGAATTTTCAGAAAACGCAAAAGGTTGAAAGTGAATTTAGTAGTGCTCGTTCTAATAATAAGTTTGTTAAATTGCCCACGATTTCGTTACCAAAGTTTTGCGGTTCCTATGATTCCTGGATGGAATTTCATGATACCTTCTCTAGCCTAATTGATAAAAATGATCAGATTGATGAAATAAACAAGTTCCACTACTTGAGGGCGTCATTAGAAGGTTCAGCTGCTGTGGTAATTAAATCCATTGAGTTTTCCGCTAAAAACTATTCTGTGGCTTGGAAGCTTTTATGTGACCGGTTTGATAACAAACGTTTGTTAGTACAAAATCATGTTACATCTTTGTTTAACATCGAACCGATCGCAAAAGAGTCGTCAATTAATTTAAAACAGATGATCGATAAGGTCAATAAGAATTTACGTTGTTTGGAAACACTCGGTGAACCAGTCGATCATTGGGATACACTTTTGATTTATATTATAACGAAAAAGTTGGATACGAAAACATATCGTGAATGGGAGGAGCACAAAGGTAATTTATCTAAAGATAAGCCGATTAGTTTAGAATCCTTTCTTTCTTTTGTGCGTCATCGCGCTGACTTAATTGAGACGATTGAAATGTCACAAAATAATGCGACTCATAATAAAGGTGCACCTAAAATTAAAGCTATGGTTTCTTATCAGAGTCACAAAAAACATGATTCGAATTCATCGTCAATGAAACCATGCCCTAGTTGCAATGAGGATCATTATTTGAATAACTGTCCTAAGTTTCTTGCACTAAGTAGCGAGGAACGTTATAAGTTGTTGCCTACGTATAAAGTGTGTTTTAATTGTTTTCGTAGTGGTCATTTTGCTAACACTTGTAAGCGTCCCGGTTGTAAAGTATGCAAGCGTAGACATAACACACTTATTCACATGAACGAGTTTAGTGCATCAAAGCAGTTGTCTTCGCCTGTACCTTCAGCTTCGGCTACGGCCGAGCGCGACATCAATGTGCGGGCGCACGACTCGGCTCAGGCGGCGGCGGCGGTAGCGATGCAGTCTCATAATCCGAGCGTCGCGCTTACGGGGAGCATCTCTGCGACGTGCGAACCGTCAGGATTAGGACACGCCGAGGTATTGCTGTCGACTGCGTTTGTGAAATTGCGGGATAGCGAAAATCGCGAGGTTGTCGCTCGTGTGATTTTGGATAGCGGTAGCACTTCGTGTTTATTAACCGAGAGGCTGCATAAAAAATTGAACCTACCAGCTGAGCGCACAGATAGAATCGTTATAGGTATCAATAATAAGATTTCAAACATAAATAAAATGTGTCGCGTATCCATTTCGTCCTTAAGTGAAAGTTATTTAACTAATATTTGTTGTTTTATTCTGCCGTCGATTACCGATAACGTTCCCGGCTGTCAGATAGATTTTAATAATTTAAATATTCCGTCTCATATTTGTTTAGCGGATCCTGAGTTTTATTCACCCGCTTCCGTCGATATGGTTATCGGCGCTGATGTTTTTTGGGACATTTTAGGTTCCCAAAGTATTAAGTTAGGTGATGGAAAACCGATACTTTACGAAACCAAACTAGGTTGGATAGTTTCCGGTCCTGTAAGTTGCGGCCGTGTGTCTAGTTTTTCACGCATTAATTGTAACTTTAGTCAAGTTGATTTCGACACTTCTCGCTCTTCTGATGATGACATTCAAACCCAACTTGCGCGGTTTTGGCAGCTCGAAGAAGTTAGCCCTCAGTCATCTCATTATTTTCCAGAGGAGAAGCAATGTGAAGAACACTTTGTGAAAAACACAACTCGCCTCGCAGACGGTCGGTTCTGTGTTAGGATCCCTTTAAAACAATCACCAAGTGTGTTAGGAGATTCTTATCAGCGAGCGAAGTATTGTTTGCTATCATTAGAGCGTAGGCTCAAGATCAATAAGCCATTTAGTAAAATGTATGCTGAATTTTTGTCAGAGTATGAATCATTAGGTCACATGTCAGAGTGCGAACCGATCACATCGGTCCCTCATTATTTCATACCCCATCATGGTGTCCTTCGCGAAAGTAGTACTACCACTAAGCTACGGGTTGTTTTTAATGCGAGTAGTCCAACTACTTCGGGAGTTTCATTTAATCAAATACAAATGATTGGGCCTACGGTTCAAGATGACCTTCTGTCAATTCTTTTACGTTTTAGGCAGCATAAGTTCGTGATTGTAGCAGATGTAGAAAAGATGTATAGGTGCATAGAAGTTCATGAGGATGATCGTCCGCTTCAACAAATCATTTGGCGTGATCAAGATCAACCTAATTCTCCCTTTAAATGTTATGCATTAAACCGGGTGAGCTATGGCACTGCTAGTGCTCCTTTCCTCGCTACTCGCTGCTTAAAACAGATAGGTCTAGAATGTAAGGAACCTAAGATAGGTGAAGTGATCATCAAAGATTTTTATGTCGACGATCTTTTGACTGGGGGGGATGGATTAGATGAAGTATTATACATTCGTGACCAAACTACTTCAGAGTTAGCCTCTGCCTGTATGCCTCTTAGGAAATGGCAGTCAAATGATCCCCGTTTGTTGCCTGAAACCAATCATCTATCACCTGATGTAAACATTGGGGTTACTGGGGCAAGTAAAACATTAGGCCTTGGGTGGAACTCTGTTTCAGATGAGTTTTATTTTTCCATAAGTCCTACCATAGTTAAAGGAAACACAAAGCGTGATATTCTTTCCGTAATTGCCCAAATCTTTGATCCATTAAGGCTCCTCTCACCTTGTGTCATCCTTATGAAAGTTCTGTTACAGCGACTGTGGTTGCAGCGATTGTCTTGGGATGATGAGTTGCCACCAGATATAAATAAAACCTGGGTCGAGTTGTTTAATAGTTTGCCAGGTCTCAACAACCTGCGTATACCGCGACGTGTTGTTTGTGATTCAGCTGTACGGCTGGAGTTACATATATACACAGACTCTTCCGAGCGTGCGTATGGTTCTTGTGCCTATTTGCGTAGTGTTGATAGTAATGGTGAAGTCTCAGTTCATTTGTTAATTGCTAAAAGTCGAGTCGCACCTATTAAGCCTACGACAGTACCACGACTCGAATTATGCGGAGCTGTGATTGGTGCTCAATTGTACGTAAAGGTTAAGGCTGCACTACGAGCGCAAATAAGTCAAGTTACTTTTTGGACAGACTCTATGATCGTCCTTGGTTGGCTTAAGATGTTACCTTTTAAATTACAAACTTTTGTGCGCAACCGCGTCGCAGATATTTTAGAAAAAACTGGTAATTGTACTTGGAGGCATGTTCCGACTGATGAGAACCCCGCGGATTTGATATCGCGCGGAACTAGTGTAGATTCTCTTCAGTCGCTCAATTTATGGTGGCATGGACCAGATTATTTAAAACTCGATTCGTCGCACTGGCCTGCAACTCTAAGCAGTGTTGAAAAGTTACCTGAAACTCGGAAAGAAGTTTCATTACATGTTACTGATTTTACTCAGCACGAATTAATCGATTTCAGTAGATTTTCAAAGCTTTCTAGGCTTCAGCGTACAGTACCTTATGTGCTAAGGTTCGTAAATAATTTAAAGAAAGGTACGGAACGTAAAATTAACTTTTTGGATACTGACGAACTAAATAATAATATTAATTTTAAAACTTTCGCAGATCCAATCGTTTCCGGACTATGATTTGTTAATTAAAAATAAAGATTTGCCTAGTAAAAGTCCATTAATAAAATTTAATGTTTATTTAGATGAAAATAAATTAATTCGTGTTGGAGGTCGTTTAGACAATTCAGATTTTACTTTCGAAAAGAAACACCCTATAATCTTACAGTCCACTCATCATGTTTGTAAACTAATTTTTGAATTTGAACACATTAGTTTAATGCACGCCGGCCCTCAACTTTTACTGGCCTCTATTGGGGAAACTTATTGGCCTATAGGCGGTCGGAATTTAGCGAAAAAGTGTTTTCGTCAGTGCATACGCTGTAATCGCATGAAGGGCAAAGTTTATAACCCTCTAATGGGCAATTTACCACAACAGTGACTTCAACCAGGCGGATACCCGTTTGACAGTGTTGGTGTGGACTACGCGGGTCCGGTGGCCGTCGCTAGTCGCACTGGTCGCGGTTGTAGACTTGTTAAATCCTATATTGCTATTTTTGTATGTTTTACGACCAAGGCTGTACACCTTGAGTTGGTGGGTGATTTAACAAGCAATAGTTACCTTCTAGCGTTACGCCGTTTTATTTCGCGTAGAGGTAAACCCTCTCATATATTTTCAGATAATGGCACTTCATTTGTGGGTGCATATAATGATATTTCTAAGTTTTTGAAAAATAATTGTAATTCACTGGCCTCTAATGTAGCGCAGGAAAATATACAGTTTCATTTTATCCCTGCATATAGTCCTAACTTTGGTGGGCTCTGGGAGGCTGGAGTCAAATGTGTCAAATTCCATTTAAATAGAGTGTTGGGATGTTGTAATCTGACGTTTGAGGAGCTAACTACAACGTTAGTGCAGATCGAGGCGATACTGAACTCTCGGCCACTCTCTCCATTGTCATCGGATCCCGCAGATTTGACGCCACTCACGCCCGGCCTTTTTCTTATTGGCCGCCCTCTCACCGCCCTACCGGACCGAAGCTACGCAGACTATCCTGTTACCAGATTGTCACGCTTCCAGCGCATTGAACGATTACGCCAGCACTTCTGGACAAGGTGGAGTAAAGAATATATCGCTGAACTCCAGCAGCGAGTCAAATGGTGCTCTAACAAATATTCGTTAAATGTCGATACTCTAGTCCTGATAAAGGAGGATGGTCTCCCACCGTTGAAATGGAAGCTTGGACGTATTGTGGCTGTTTATCCTGGTGCCAGTGATGGTATAAGTCGTGTCGCTGACATAAGGACGGCGAATGGCGTCGTTCGGCGTAGCTGCAGCAAGATAGTCCCGTTATTGCCAGAAGAAGATGTTTTGGTTGAAGGACGAGCCTCCAACGCGCGGGGGCATGTTCGCGAGTGACACTTCGTGTCATTCATTATTGATTTTTTATCTTTGGTTTTTCTTTTTGAATATGTCAAGTACATGATTTTATTTGATTCCCGTTTTTATTTAATTTAAATTAGTTTATCACCTAATATACCATCTCCCCCCCCCCTACAGTACGGAACCCTTCGTGCGCGAGTCCGACTCGCACTTGGCCGGTTTTTTTTTCTTTACAAATAAAAATACTAATTTTTTTTCAATATTATTATGGCACATAATAACAGTGTTGCCAACTCCAATATAGACTAAAACTGCAAACAAGCTTTCATAAATCTGTAGAAAACTGTAAAACTCCTGTAAATCTACAGCTTTTCTTATTTTGTATAATTTAATAGCAGTAATCAACAAAACAACATAATAAAGTAAGAAAAATAAACTTATATGGGTAAATCAACTTTAAATCTTAACAAATTTACATTATTTCAACTAAAACTTAATTGTTTTCAATTTGCACAGCCTCTTGATTTTAAGTTTCATTTTTTTTAATCGTAAGTACCTACCTATATGTATATTTTTTATTTAATTTCTTTGAATGGTTATTGGTAGCATTGAACTTAAAACAATTTTTAATTTGTGATTTTGTATGTAAAGTGCCTTTATGAGGGTGATAGACAATTTATTGACTATTTTATTGACTTTTAAGTACCTATGCCGTACCGTAGACTTTGCTAAAACCAAGTTGATATGGGTATGCAGCGAATAAAATAGATGACGCTAATATAGAAAAAAAAGCATAATATAGAAAAAACTGTAGATAAGCATGTCTGAACTGAAAACTGTGAAGATATCGAAAAGACTGTAGATATACAGTTAAAATTGTAGACCTGGCTACACTGCATAATAATGTAACTTCTGCATCACTATAAAAGTAACTTCTGCATCACTATATTTTTTGTCGTACGTTTATTAGAAGTGGCACTCGCCATAGAAAAAATACTTAAGGCTCCGTACTCCGTATTTTTTATAGTGCCAAATATATTATTAATAATTTCTGTTGAAGTCTTAAGAAATTCATAAAAATAATTCTTTAATGGAATTGAGATTTTTACTTCATTTTCCCAGTTACCTAAGACAGTAAATCAATACTAAGTACCTAGGTAAACCGAGCAAGCTCGGTTATTAGTATTGATTGTAATATGGTGGTGTTTAGGTGATAAAAAATGAGTTGTAGCTACTTACTTTGGGATCAGAGCAATGTATGTGATGTTTTTGGGACGTATTTAATAGCACTTTAAATTTGATGAAAACAGCTATAAAATTGTATATCAGCACTTTAAAATAATGATAGACCTATCATTTAATCCTATCACTACAAAAATAATGGTTTGCACTTTAAAATAATAATAGATATTTTAAAGTGCAAACCATTATTTTTGTAGTACTTAGTATTGATTTACTGTCTTAGGTAACTGGGAAAATGAAGTAAAAATCTCAATTCCATTAAAGAATTATTTTTATGAATTTCTTAAGACTTCAACAGAAATTATTAATTATATTTTGACACTATAAAAATTACGGATTACGGAGCCTTAAGTATTTTTTCTATGGCGAGTGCCACTTCTAATAAACGTACGACAAAAAATATAGTGATGCAGAAGTTACTTTTATAGTGATGCAGAAGTTACATTATTATGCAGTGAAGCAAGGTCTACAATTTTAACTGTATATCTACAGTCTTTTCGATATCTTCACAGTTTTCAGTTCAGACATGCTTATCTACAGTTTTTTCTATATTATGCTAGCGTCATCTATTTTATTAGCTGCATACCCATATCAAATTGGTTTTAGCAAAGTTTACGGTACGGCATAGGTACGTAAAAGTCAATAAAATAGTCAATAAATTGTCTATCACCCCCATAAAGGCACTTTACATACAAAATCACAAATAAAAATTGTTTTGAGTTCAATGCTTCCAATAACCATTTAAAGAAATTAAATAAAAAATATACATATAGGTAGGTACTTACGATTTAAAAAAAATGAAACTTAAAATCAAGAGGATGTGCAAATTGAAAACAATTAAGTTTTAGTTGAAATAATGTAAATTTGTTAAGATTTAATATTGATTTACCCATATAAGTTTATTTTTCTTACTTTATTATGTTGTTTTGTTGATTACTGCTATTAAATTATACAAAATAAGAAAAGCTGTAGATTTACAGTTTTTTAAGTAGAGTTTTACAGTTTTCTACAGATTTTTGAAAGCTTGTTTGCAGTTTTAGTCTATATTGGAGTTGGCAACACTGTTATTATGTGCCATAATAATATTGAAAAAAAAAATTAGTATTTTTATTTGTAAAGAAAAAAAAACCGGCCAAGTGCGAGTCGGACTCGCGCACGAAGGGTTCCGTACCAAAAAACAACAAAAAAAATCACGTTTCTTGTATGGGAGCCCCCCTTAAATATTTACTTTATTCTGTTTTTAGTATTTGTTGTTATAGCGGCAACAGAAATACATCATCGGTGAAAATTTCAACTATCTAGCTATCACGGTTCATGAGATACAGCCTGGTGACAGACAGACAGACACGGACAGCGGAGGCTTAGTAATAGGGTCCCGTTTTTACCCTTTGGGCACGGAACCCTAAAAACAAGTTAAGAATTTTTATTATGGGTATTTTTACTAAATTATATAGAATGTGTAATATCTAATATATCTATATCTTTTTTCCAATCTTTTAGACGACAAAAAAAACTTAGGGGTATTTTCGGATGACTCATCGATAAATGCGCTTGCTATATTATAGCACACTGAGTCGGGGCGGGGCGGGCCGCATCGCATCGCACGCAACCAAAATTATCCGCGACGGATTATGCGGCCTGCTCCGCCCCGGCATGCATAGTGTGCGATAGTTCATATAAAATGTATACGAGCGATTTGAGCGGATTTTTGCGATGCGGCCCGCCCCGCTGCGACCCGCCTAAATGTGCGTTAACCTTTAAGCCGCGATTACATATTTTATAGGAACCAATTTCGGGTCGCCACCCGTACTTGACAATAAAATATTGTATAATAAGTTAGATTTTAAAAATGAAATTTACATTATAACGGAAAGGTAAACATTGTTTAAGATTTGAGATGAGAATCGAAAATAAAAAATCATAAAAATGTTGACTTTTCCGTTATTTGTGCAAAAGAGATGTCCCAGCCCAGCATTGCCCCAGTTTCATTTATTTAATTACTTTCATAATTAAAAAATTAAGAAACTCACATACGCACAAATATACATGAACCCTGAATAGAATACACTATCTGTTTTTTGGGCAGTCGTGTAAAAATTAATTTAAATACTTTAGCACGCCGCGCCTAATCTTTTCTTTAAATTTATAAAATCCTAGTAGGAGCAACCCTAGACCCAGGCAAAATTGTGTCTCTCAAGTTTCCAAAACACTGCACAACAATGCCTACTAAGTTAATTTATTCAAATCGTATCTTTTCTTAAAAATATCAATGGATACGGATAATAGACACTCTTTTCTTACCTTGGGACGTTAACACTTGTCAAATATTATAGGTATATTCAGAGACATAGAAAATTTTTCGCTATGAGTTTATTACTTGCAAATAAATGTCAAAAAAATAAAAAGACTCACCTTTGCAGCTGCCGTGGTCATGGGGAGCAGTCCCCCGTGACCACGGCAGCTGCAAAGGTGCCGAAACGTCGAGAAAATAAAAAATTCACAGATCTCGTGCCTTTCACGACCTTCTGGTACATTGAAAATGAATTTAATGAATTTAACAAAATATTTTTTTATTCCTTTCTTACAGACATTAATATTTTATTGAAAGGTAACCTAAGTAGGTACTATGTATAACAAAAACATCTGAATTTCTAAATAAATTAACCCTAATAAAAAAATAATTCAAAATCAAATGCAGCATGCGAGACTCTCGCGCCGACTTCATCATCACTCGAATGTGCGATAACAACCCTCATGTTTACCTAGGCATCATCATTACACTCTTATTCTCAGAGATCGTTGTAAAAATTCATTTGGAATTTCGCAGACGTGACTGATCGAGTAATTTCAAATCTCGAAATTGAAATAACAGTAACCCACGATATAGTATAATATTTTGGATCTAGTAGAGATATCAAACTAAAACCTCTCTTCTGTTCAACTTTCGCTCAAGATTCGTTTATCCGTTTATCTACACACAAAAACTCACTACGACGCCTAGCACGTGTACTGGAGATAATAGCGTCATCTCTTTTGCTCCTACAGTTATTGCTAACACTACTTTCTCTTTAGTTTTCACATAGTAAGCGACGTCACTTACTTGAATATGGACTTATGGAGACATTTCAGTGCAGTCACACTATGGTACCGCCCCGCGCCGCCGTATCTAACGGTTTTTAAATCTTTGACTAGATCTGGAATCAGCACTCGCTTCACCCTCTATTTACGTCATACCATCTGTTGACCTGCTAGAGCTAATCAATATCAATATTATGGTTTTAATATATATCTAAATACTTTTTTATTTATAAAAAATTTGGAAATAAATACAAAATATAAAACACTATTACAAGCTTTGAAATATACAATAATTTACAAACTTCAATCGTACTACGTATTATTATTATCCCGCGCCGCGCGCGTCGCCCGCGGTATCCCAACATTTCGCTACATAAAGGAAAAGCTACAGCCCAGACCGTAAGAGTCAGTGACATATACTATTTTCAATAGGCAGCCTAACTCAATATCTCTAGGGGTTTTTTTCATTTTTTCGATATCGCTTTTCGTTTTTAAGAAATTGTCGATTTAGTGAGAAAAGACCCCAAAAAAGTGTGTCATTTTTCTACATTTATGAGATTTTCGAAAAAAGTTTTTGACTTTTTCACCATATTCTAGCCCTTGCTGAGACGCATCTTTTGACATTTAGTACATGTAGACCATACATGTAGACCCAAAACTCACGGGGCAATGTCTCACTTTGGCTGAAATTGGGTACCTTACTGAAGCGATCGAAAAAACATTTTCAATGTTGAAAAACAAACCAAATACCAACTAATTACCAAAGTACTTTCAATAAAACCGCGTTAGTAGGTATCCATTAAAAGTGTTTTATTTATTTTATGAATAATCGTATGCCGAATCGACATAATCGAAAGAAAAAAGGATAACTATTCCAAAATAAGTAAAATGGAATATTCTTCGTCTAACATTTTTTAAGGCACAGAATAGCCTAACTCGTAAATACGACTCTTGCGCTCAAAAAGTTTTTATTCGTATTTCTGTCTTGGCTGTCGGCAGGTCGACCATCCGCAGGGCATCGGCACCGCCGTGTCGGTAGAAGACAGATTCATGAGCACCGCAAACACCTCCGATTTCGTCAGCAACGGGGACTTCGCCGGTCCTTCTGCGAACTCCTTCGGCGTCATTGCCAGAAAACGAATCTTCTCTATAGCTCTTCGGATTGGGACACTCTTTGCATCTGTAAAAGTACTATGCGATTAATCCACGATTACTCTGACAATGGTTTAGAAAATACGGTTCGCACAATAAGTTATAGGTACGAAAACAAGATATTTTAGACATTTCAATGGATGTAATGTAAGTTTGTTGTTCTATCTCACGAAGACAGTTTTGCTTGGATCTTGCGGGACCAAACACACAGCAGGCGGCGTGGCAGGGCAGGCGGCGGGCGTTCAATATTCACTGCGCAACAAACGCCGCCGGTAGTGACGCTGGAAGCCGCGTCCAGCGTCCCAGACGCCGGACGCGGCTTTCAGCGTCACTGCGATGGTCACTCGGAACTGTTTTTAAGATTCGCATACGCTCAACGTAAACGGACGTGAGCGATTAAAATATAGATGAAAATGATAAATATGATATAGATGACCTGCATACCCACTTTAGATACCTAACCTACTTACCAAAGTGAAGATAGTCTTGAATGTCAGTGTCTAAATATTAAGTTGATTTTTAACGCATAGTACACCTACGCTAGGTAAATAAATACAAAACCTTTAAAAAAGTACCTAGGTACCTACACAATATAAAAACAAAATAGGTATATACCTACGCAAGTGAATAAAACGGATTCTCACCTAGTTAATCAACAACTAAGCTTATTTTCTTCCCAACCTTTGTGTTTCCACATATTGTTTTTATTGCTGGCGTCATAATAATATGAAACTATGTTTCATGTAACTATTTCTATTAGTACTCCGGCTTGTTCCTACCTAAATTTCCTAAATTTCACCATTTCCAGAGTGACCGCGCGACAAAAACGCGGCGTCCGTGGACGCCACAATGCTCCGAAATGACTGCGTAGGCGACGTACGACTATGGACGCGGCGCACGGCACTCGTGCGCCGCGTCAGGCGTGTGAGAGCGACCGCTCTAGTACATTTCCATAGTAAGCATTCGTAGGCCGTTGCAGACCACCGCCTAAGGCGGTGGTCTGCAACAAACGCCGTAGGTCGCGTCCGGCGTAACGCTGTACGCGGCCTACGAATGTTTACTATGGAAATGTACTAGTGTGGTCTCTCTCACACGCCTGACGTGGCGCACGGGCGCCGTGCGCCGCGTCCGTAGGCCGTACGCCGCCTACGCAGTCATTTCTGAGCATTCTGGGGTACACGGACGCCGCGTTTTTGTCGCGCGGTCAGTCTGGAAATGGTGAAATTTAGGAAATTTAGGTAGGAACAAGACGGAGTACTAATAGAATTAGTTTAATGAAACATAGTTTCATATTATTATGATGCCAGCAATAAAAACAATGTGTTGATACACAAACGTTGGGAAGAAATAAGCTTGGATGTTGGTCAACCAGGTGAGAATCCGTTTTATTCACTTGCGTAGGTACATACCTATTTTGTTTTTGTATTGTGTAGGTACCTAGGTACTTTGTTTTAAGGTTTTGTATTTATTTACCTTGCGTAGGTACTATGCGATAAAAATCTACTTAATATTTAAGTACTGACTTCAGTAAGTAATGACTTAAGTAATGACATTCATGACTATCTTCACTTTGGTAAGTACCTAAAGTGGGTATGCAGGTCACCCATATTTTAATCGCTCACGTCCGTTTACATTGAGCGTATGCGAAACTTAAAAACAGTTCCGAGTGACCATCGCAGTGACGCTGGATGCCGCGTCCGGCGTCTGGGACGCTGGACGCGGCTTCCAGCGTCACTACCGGCGTTTGTTGCAGACCAACGCGTTACACGCCTGACGCGGCGCACGAGTGCCGTGCGCCGCGTCCATAGTCGTACCTCGCCTACGCAGTCATTTCGGAGCATTGTGGCGTCCACGGACGCCGCGTTTTTGTCGCACGGTCACTTTGGAAATTGTGAAATTTAGGTAGGAACAAGACGGAGTACTAATAGAAATAGTTAAATGAAACATAGTTTCATATTATTATTACGCCAGCAATAAAAACAATATGTGGAAACACAAAGGTTGGGAAGAAATAAGCTTAGTTGTTGATTAACTAGGTGAGAGTCCGTTTTATTCACTTGCGTAGGTATATACCTATTTTGTTTTTGTATTGTGTAGGTACCTAGGTACTTTTTTAAATGTTTTGTATTTATTTACCTAGCGTAGGTGTACTATGCGTTAAAAATCAACTTAATATTTATAGGTAGGCACTGACATTCAAGACTATCTTCACTTTGGTAAGTAGGTATCTAAAGTGGGTATGCAGGTCATCTATATTTTAATCGCTCACGTCCGTTAACGTTGAGCGTATAGTCCGGTCGTGGGACATTAAATGTCATAAAGAAGTTTTGATAATACTAAAAGTTTTAGTTTTTGCTGAGTGTATAGATTATGTGCATTGTGAGCTATTGTTGAAAAGTTAGAAATTTTATGCCGGTGCTTTAGGTATAGTTTAGGTATTTCGTAATATTTCGTTTAACGTAATATATATAGAATTAAAGTTTGAAATGTTGATTGTTTCATAATAAGAACTATGTTATCTTCATGTTGTAAAATATTTAGAAAGTTATTATGTGTGGAAGTGCGTAAATCACAAAATCACTCTTTTGTGTTCGAATAAAATTTTAAAATTTCTGAAATCTTATTTTAAGACTTTCAGTGGTTAGATATACCAGTTCAACAAAGTTTAGAAAGTTAAGTGGTGTGCTTCTTTGATATTTTCATTATTCCTTTATAACATACGGAATAATGAATTAAAAATTGATAAGATCGCTCTTATAATACCTTTTCAATGCACTTATATACTACACAAAAAATTAGAAAAATACATACAGTGGCTTTTGTTTAATTACGGATAAAATATGTAGTATTGTCGCTACAGGCCGCCCGCGCCGGTCCGGTGCCGCTGGCGGCGCGCGGCGGCGCGGCGTGGCGGCCGGCCGCCAGTCCGAGGGCCTAGCCAAAGTAACATTCGCTAATCTTCGTTATCGCTTCGCTTCCGAAACATGTATGGGATTGACATAAGGTTTCGTTAACAATCTAATTTTAAAACGTCAAATCCATACATGTTTCGAAGCGAAGCGATAACGAAAATTTGCAAATGTTACTTTGGCTAGGGGGTCAGGAGCCCTATTTTTGAATCACTCGACTGGTGTCGAGCGCTCGTCTCTACTGATTTTCGTTCGACATCCCATACATTTGAGTCAAATGTCGAACGAAAATCAATAGAAAAGAGCGCTCGGTGCCAGTCGAGTGATAAAAAAAAAATAGGGCCCCAGGCCCACTCGCGCCATAAATAAGAATAAATTATTATTAAGGTGGCGACCGATCTAACATTTCGTCGTAACGTAACGATACGTTATGCTGAAATGTTACGGGCCCAACTCGATTGGCGTCGAGCGCTCTACTGATTTTCGTTCGACATATGGCTCAAACGTTCGAAATAGAGTCATATGTCGAACGAAAATCAGTAGAAACGAGCGCTCGACGCCAGCCGAGCGATTCAAAAATAGAGCCACCTTTATGCTCGCGCGCGAAGTGTATGAAGGTACCTACACTACCTACAACTACCTACTTACTTACAAGTTGTACTATCCCCGTCAATTGGTAATGCGCTGGAACCTTGTCAAATTAACATACACATCAACGTCATCCGCAACTAAAAATGACAAAAAACTGTTAAATTCTAATAGGTAATTTAATAAATTAATTATTAAAATCTTATTTTCAATAAGAAAAGGTCTAGGTATATTAAAAAATTACAATTGTTTTTCGTTTTTGAGGTTAAAATCATGGCCGCCAGGCGCATTACCAATTGACGCGGATAGTACGCTCGGCTACTTAAAAGACGTGTCGACTCCTATCTGACCTATCTCTTATCCCGAAATGATATTATTATGATTCGACTAGTGGCCGCCCGCGACTTCGTCTGCGTGGAGTTTTTTTGCTATCCCTCGGGAACCATACTTTTTTCGGGATAAAACCCTATCTCCTTTTCTATACCCCTGGCAACGTATATGTAAAATTTCATGATGATCGGTTCAGTATTCATGACGCGAAGGCGTAACAAACAAACAAACAGACTTTGGCATTTATAATATTAGTACGGATAGTGCGACTCTAATCTACCTAGCTCTCTAACTAATGTACCTACCTACCTAATTTATACAATTGCCACAAAATAGAAGGCCCTAAAAGACGACAGTAATTTTATGAAATTAGCCACAGATGTAGGCAGCTACATAGATAAATAAGACAAGTTAGTTGGTTTGAACACTTTGATCAATACCGTAAACTGCTGCATCTTTGCACGAAATTTAAGGTTTTTTTAAAATATCTCTTAAAGTATTTATTATCTGTGTCCATTTTTACATTAAGGCGCGAATTGGAGATGTATGCCATATATCTTAA
The DNA here is from genome assembly GCA_928269145.1 of Agriphila tristella. Lineage (NCBI taxonomy): Eukaryota > Metazoa > Arthropoda > Insecta > Lepidoptera > Crambidae > Agriphila > Agriphila tristella. The sequence goes on along the minus strand of OV743431.1, from coordinate 18,773,680 downwards.
GGTTCATAACGCCGAAACGGCTGTTAGATTGATCTCAAGAAACCGTCAAAGTCGTAGGCAAAGTTGTGATAAAATATCCCAACTTTGCCTAGAAGATTATAAGCAAAAATACGAGCCGCATTTAAAAACTGGCTTAATTATAGAGCCATACAAATTGCGTTACCATCGAGATGTGCATGGATTACCACATATCAGCATCAATATTTTTTTCTGGCAAGCAGGCGAAGTTGGGCACAAGCAGGCAAACTTTGAGCAGTATCAGTAAATATTTCCATAGTAAATTTGTAGCATACTACGGGTTGCCAACTTGCCACAAATAGAAAAACACAAAATTTAAAAGACTTACTATAATTTCAATAAAAATGGGTAAATCCGGACGTAAACCAACTAAATTCACAGGACTAAACTAATTTCATTTGATTTGTTTTAATTTTTTTATTTTGAATTTATTATTTTCTTTTGAATTTTTTTTATAACTATTAAACTTAAACATTTATAATTACTTTTGTAAGATTGTTTTAAATTTTTATAGCTGTATATCTTTTTATTTAATAACTAAACAAAGTAAACATAGACTGCCCTCCAAACCGCTTTACTGTCGTTGAGTAAGTAGTGACAACTCTAGGGCTAGACAAACTTGAGTCACTAATGCCCGAGAAGCCTTTTACAACATTGCCTACCGTAGTTCTAGCCGTAAATGATTGACATTAACAAGAAAACCCCTTATAAATAGGAGAAACAGCATATTTGCTTACCCCGTAAATACTAAGAGAGCTGAAATTCTCGATTTTTCCAAGGAAAAACTAAAAGTTTAACACTCACCTAAAAAACGTGCACTCCGTCACAGAATACATAATAGTACAAGTACAGAAGCCGCATTCTTCAACATCATTTAATTAAATAGCGACTCTTGCTACGACTCAATAAGGCGCAATTCAGATCGCACACCGCTACAGCGCCTACAGTTATATTCACCTAGAAGTTTTCTCTCTTTCTATCGCGTAGCGCTCATCTCTTCTGACGCCGTTAGAGTTGTCTCCTTTTTATCTGTTTATCTGTTTGTCTGTTTATCTGTATGTTTGTGCGCTATTAACTTAAAAAGCGCTAACTCAATAGTAATGATGTTTACATAGAAATATACTATGTATTTTGCGAAGTAATTTAGTCTTTATCTCATCGCAATCGGTTCACTTAATCAAAAGATATACGACTTTTAAGTTTTTAAGAAGAGTTTACGATGAATTCGTTGTAACAATATCTTTTGGGAACTATACTGTTAGAACGACGACTACCTGGACCTGGTGTTCCCACATCTGGCACGGTAAAATGGTCAACGGCTTAAAAGTAAACAATAAAGTTTCGAGTTTTGGGGTCCGTCTTTTGTAATTTCTCAGAAAAAAAATGCACGTGAAAGCAGTAAAATCTAAGCCCGCTTTCTAAGTATTATATTATTTTATACTACTAGCTTCCGCCCGCGACTTCGTTTGCGTGGACATTCGAGAAAATCCTTAGGGAACCTTTAACCCGGATAAAAAGTTTAATATCCTGCCTTGCTAGGTAGCCCGCTTGGTGTGAACGTGCCTAGCGCGCAGCAGGCCTCTGGCTGGTAAGCGCGTACTATAGCGACCGAGTGCGATGTCGGGCCGCATCCTCACGCACAAGTGGCAAACGCCCTGCTTGCAAGCGAGGTACATCCACACCAAGCGTACTGCCTAGCGAGGCAGGACATAAGAACATAGAATACTTCGTATCCTGGTTAAAGGTACCCTTAGGATTTTCTTGAATGTCCACGCGGGCGAAGTCGCGGGCGGAAGCTAGTATTCTCTAATTATTTTCTTTTCTCTGGAGTTACTATATTCTCTAGTGTTACCCTGGTGTCCCCTAATTTTTGATTACTTTTATCTTTGATCAAGAATACCCTAGATGTTCGGTCAGAGTCTCAAAAATGGCACCTCAAATAGCGTCCCACTACAAACTGGGTGCTTATTTTGCACAAAGTAAGTGATAAAAGATGTATTTTTGTAAAAAATAAGCTTATTTTGTGCAAAATAAGTGATATAAAATGTGAGTTTGTACAAAATAAGAGGTGATCTTGTACAAAATAAGCGCCAAGTTTGTAAGTGGGACGCTATTGAGGTGCCATGTTTGCATACTGTTTTAGTTCGTAAGCGTTATCTAGGATATACTTGATCGAAGGTTTTTATGTATAAATAATTTATACAATTCAATTATACTTGTAAACAATACAGTGAACGTAATATGTATAAAGAAAAGAAAGGTACTGCCTGACATAGACGTAAGTTTAAAGTGGCTGTTTAATATCAAATTATTTTAAAGTTTAACATACATTTATGTCAAAGTAACGCAGTGGAGTTAATATCATGTAAATCTTAGAAACTATTACTATAAACATAGATACATTATTTTGATAGGATACTTTCTTGTTGTATTAAATACTAAATGTAAGTACCGTAAACTGCTGCAAGATTGCCCCTAAGCTTCAATTTTGCCTAATCTAGTAAAACTAACATTACTTCATAACCGCCATCTATTTTTTACTTTTGATAATGAGAGAAATACCTTCGTTTTATTGGCAACCCATTTCATTATTATTCAAAGTGGCAACACCGTTACTTTTTTGTCTGTCAGCTGTCAACGGTCGCAAACTTTTAGTTTTTCCTTGGAAAAATCGAGAATTTCAGCTCTCTTAGTATTTATAGGGTAAGCAAATATGCTCTTTCTCCTGTTTATAAGGGTTTTTCTTGTTAATGTCAATCATTTACGGCTAGAACCACGGTAGGTGTTAGAGGTTGCAATTGCCTTGAACGCTAAACCAATGCTGCTATGAGGGATGGCTTGATTTATCCCGTACAGCCCACCTTACGTCGCTTTTTCAGCAGGGATCGATGACACAACTCTTAAATCAAGGGATAGGTACTCACAGGGAAACTGGCTGCTGATTTTCACTGCTTTTAGATTATTCAAAAAACACAGAGGCGCGCGCGCACGTTATCGTTCGGGTTTTTAGCGACTACTAAGTTCATGTGATAGCCACGTGACAGCCGACGTCAGAGGTACATTCGGAAATGGTAGTGGAAGGAAAAAAAAGGATGAGGTATTGATTCTAGGCTGCAACAGTAGGCAATGTTGTAAAAGGCTTCTCGAGCATTAGTGACTCAAGTTTGCCTAGCCCTAGGGTTGCCACTACTTACTCAACGACAGTAAAGCGGTTTGGAGGGCAGTCTATGTTTACTTTGTTTAGTTATTAAATAAAAAGATATACAGCTATAAAAATAGAAAACAATCTTACAAAAGTAATTATAAATGTTTAAAGGTTTAATAGTTATATAAAAATAAATTCAAAATCATATAGAAAGAGTCGGAGGGCGAAGAGGACAAATTCATTTTACTGGCTAGAGAGGCTTCAGATTCGTTATCCCGAACAAGTATACGATCAGCTAGATTTTTACCTACTGTAGAGAAAAAGGCGTTTGTGTGATCCAAAGATTCTGTTACATCACCCTTGATGTCACAAAGGTGGCGAACGCTTTTTCTGGCGTTAGTTGTGTTAGTTATACGCTTAATGGAGCCCCATAGTTTACCTGGCAGATTTTTGTTTTTTTCTAATTCCTCCCTCTCGAAGGTGGTTCTGACGTTGCGGATGAGATTAAAATAAAAATTTCTGTAGCGTTTATAAATGTGAAGCTTAATATGATCTTTGGGATTTTTTCTCGCGTCAAGATGTAGCTTATCCTTGTGCACCGAGCACCTGATTAAACCAGGTGTCATCCATGGCTTTAAAGGTATCTTCGAACGGCTAATTTTATGGCGTGTGGTGTGTCTATCAACAACTTGACCAAAAAGAGTTACAAATATCTTGGCTGCGTTAGTCGGACAAGACTCTTCCAAGACCCGCGTCCAGTCATACTCACTCAATTCCTTTCCGATACCATCAAAATTCATAGACTGTTTAGTTCTTTGGGACCGATTTGTGGTGGGGGGAGCTAAATCAACTCCTAGTATTACTAGGTCGTGATCAGTAACAGTCGAAGAGCACACAACTGATTCCATTTTACCCTTCGCGTTCACAAAGAAGTGATCAAGACATGCCTTTCCCCTAGTGGGTTTATCCACGGCCTGCCTAAACCCTAGCTGAGCCAACAAGCAGAGGTAATCTAGATTAATGGCAGAATTAAGTATGTCAATTCTGTTTATAAGGGTTTTTCTTGTTAATGTCAATCATTTACGGCTAGAACCACGGTAGGTGTTAGAGGTTGCAATTGCCTTGAACGCTAAACCAATGCTGCTATGAGGGATGGCTTGATTTATCCCGTACAGCCCACCTTACGTCGCTTTTTCAGCAGGGATCGATGACACAACTCTTAAATCAAGGGATAGGTACTCACAGGGAAACTGGCTGCTGATTTTCACTGCTTTTAGATTATTCAAAAAACACAGAGGCGCGCGCGCACGTTATCGTTCGGGTTTTTAGCGACTACTAAGTTCATGTGATAGCCACGTGACAGCCGACGTCAGAGGTACATTCGGAAATGGTAGTGGAAGGAAAAAAAAGGATGAGGTATTGATTCTAGGCTGCAACAGTAGGCAATGTTGTAAAAGGCTTCTCGAGCATTAGTGACTCAAGTTTGCCTAGCCCTAGGGTTGCCACTACTTACTCAACGACAGTAAAGCGGTTTGGAGGGCAGTCTATGTTTACTTTGTTTAGTTATTAAATAAAAAGATATACAGCTATAAAAATAGAAAACAATCTTACAAAAGTAATTATAAATGTTTAAAGGTTTAATAGTTATATAAAAATAAATTCAAAATAAAATAATAAATTCAAAATAAAGAAATTAAAACAAATGAAATTAGTTTAGTCTTGTGAATTTAGTTGGTTTACGTCCGTATTTACCTTTGGATTTAAGTTTACATGATAATCAATTCGGCTTTAGGCCAGGACTTTCCACTGATACAGCTATCTTGAGTTTGAAGCAGACTGTCAAGTACTACACAGACCGTCAAACACCCGTATATGCCTGTTTCCTCGACCTCTCCAAAGCATTTTACCTGGTCTGCTATGAGACCTTATGGCAAAAATTAAGAGATATCAATATGCCATCGGAGCTTTGTAATATCTTTAAATATTGGTATCAAAATCAGGTCAATGTTGTGAGATGGTCGAGTGCCTTTTCGGAGTCATATAAGATGGAATGTGGGGTGAGGCAGGGAGGGTTGACCTCGCCCAGTCTATTCAATTTGTACGTTGATGCACTGATAGGTGAGCTCAGCGGCAGCCGTGTCGGCTGTCATATAGACGGTGTACCAGTCAACAATGTAAATTATGCCGATGACATGGTGTTGCTGAGTGCATCAGTCTGTGGTATCTTAAAGCTCCTCAGAATTTGTGAAAGGTATACCCTCGAACACGGCTTAAGATATAATGGCCTAAAAACTGAATGCATGGTCTTTCGGGTTAGAGGGAAATGTCTGACCACCATTCCTCCTATCAAACTATACGGAACACCGCTCCGATGGGTGGACCAATTTAAATACCTGGGTCATATCATTACCCAGGTATTTAAACCTGAACCTGAACGATGACGCTGATATAGAAAGAGCGCGTAGGGCGCTGTCTGTAAGAGCGAACATGGTGGCCCGAAGGTTTGCTCGTAGCTCGGCAGAGGTTAAACGAACCCTATTTCGGGCATACTGTACTAATTTCTACACGAGCAGCCTTTGGGTAAATCATACGCAAAAACAGTATAGCGCCCTACGTGTTCAGTATAACAATGCGTTCAGGGTGCTGATGGGGCTGCCCCGATTCTGCAGCGCGTCAGGGATGTTCGCCGATGCACAGGTCGACTGTTTCTACACCATTATGCGGAAACGATATTCATCCCTGGTGTGCAGGGTTCGGGCCAGCTCTAACAGCATCTTGAGCGTGTTCGCGAGCAGATTTGACTGCCAAATCATGCGTCATTGCTGTATGGTGAATGTGCTGCCTAACAGCAAATATTGACCTGATTATTCTATTTATCGTATTTTATTATTATTTGATTTTATTGTATGTTTTTTTTTGTATGTGAATATGGGCTACTTTGCCTGAAATAAATAATTTTTATTTTATTTTATTTATTTATTTACCCATTTTTATTGAAATTATAGTAAGTCTTTTAAATTTTGGGTTTTTCTATTTGTGGCAACCCGTAGTATGCTCCAAATTTACTATGGAAATATTTACTGACACTGCTCAAAGTTTGCCTGCTTGTGCCCAACTTCGCCTGCTTGCCAGAAAAAAATATTGATGCTTATTGTGGTAATCCATGCACATCTCGATGGTAACCAATTTGTATGGCTCTATAATTAAGACCAGTTTTTAAATGCGGCTCGTATTTTTGCTTATAATCTTCTAGGCAAAGTTGGGATATTTTATCACAACTTTGCCTACGACTTTGACGGTTTCTGGAGATCAATCTAACAGCCGTTTCGGCGTTATGAACCTTAAGATATATGACATACATCTACCACACATACACCAATTCGCGCGCTAATGTAAAAATGGACACAGATAATAAATACTTGAAGAGATATTAAAAAAAAAACTTAAATTTCGTGCAAAGTTGCAGCAGTTTACGGTATCTGATTTTCTTAGAAGTATCATTTTCATTCACAAAAAAAAACACAAAATAGGTAACAGAGGGGAAATTTTTAAGACGATCTTTTGTTATTCTCAAAAATCTCAAAAACTAAACGTCAGACATCGTGGCCATTCGTGGCCACCTTTAAAATCTAAAAATTAGATAAATGATATAAATTCGAATATAAATTCTTGTAAATTCAATTAAATTTATTTTTGTTTTCTGTTTCAAAATGATCTGAAAGGAGTGCCTTAAAAGTTGATTCGCCAAACTACCTTAGAAAAACAATTATGATCAGCTTATTTAGTAGGTAGGTAGCTTTATTTTATTTTATAAGTATTCTGTGTAAATTCATCGATTACGCGACAAAAAGAGTGGCGCTTCGTAGGTGCTTGTAATATCAGGCACGCAGCGCTGTGAAATTTGAAATTGTAGGTACTTTATTGCCATGCAACGAGAGTAGCTTATTGTTTGTGGCCCCGCGCCCGCCCGCGCGCCGCGTGGCAGTCAGCGGCCCCTGCATGCACCCGCTCGCGCGTCCCGTATAATTCGTATTTTAGCGCAATAATTTATCCGTAATTTAAACAAAACCCACATTATGTATGTTTCTAATTTTTTGTGTAGTATATAAGTGCATTGAAAAGGTATTGTAAGAGCGATCTTATCAATTTTTAATTCATTATTCCGTATGTTATAAAGGAAAAATGAAAATATCAAAGAAGCACACCACTTAACTTTCTAAACTTTGTTGAACTGGTATATCTAACCACTGAAAGTCTTAAAATAAGATTTCAGAAATTTTAAAATTTTATTCGAACACAAAAGAGTGATTTTGTGATTTACGCACTTCCACACATAATAACTTTCTAAATATTTTACAACATGAAGATAACATAGTTCTTATTATGAAACAATCAACATTTCAAACTTTAATTCTATATATATTACGTTAAACGAAATATTACGAAATACCTAAACTATACCTAAAGCACCAGCATAAAACTTCTAACTTTTCAACAATAGCTCACAATGCACATAATCTATACACTCAGCAAAAACGAAAACTTTTAGTATTATCGAAGGTAATTTTTCTCTGGCTACGCGACTAGTATGCGAATCTTAAAAACAGTTCCGAGTGACTATCGCAATGACGCTGAAAGCCGCGTCCGGCGTCTGGGACGCTGGACGGCGGCTTCCAGCGTCACTACCGGCGTTTGTTGCAGACCAACGCCTTAATCTCGATGGCGGCCTCTCAAGTCTCAGGTCATCGTCACGACTGCGCAGTGATTACTGATTTCGCTTGCCGCGCTGCCGCTGCCGCCCGCCTCGCCGCCAGCGCCTGCCGCGCTAGCTGTGGCCGGCCCGTTAGGCGTGCACATTCACATTGTTTTAGGCTAAGTTCATATGACCGCGCGGTGCCGCGCGGCAGTGCCAACCGCGCGGTACAAGATCATACTAAACTGTGTTATATCGTTTACATTACCGCGCGATGCCGCGCGGAACCGCGCGGCGCGCCATGCACCGCGCGCAAGATCTTGTGCCGCGCCACAGCCGCGCGGTGCCGCGCGGTTCAAGATCTACAAGCCTGCATTGACTCGTTCAGTTGAGCCGCGCGGTTTTAGACGAACGGATCAAGTTAGTTAGAAAAATAAGTATTGAAGACGAAATTTCTAACGATATGCTTATCGACGAAGTCGAAAAAAGAAATGTCATTTGGAATCTTAACTCCAAGGACTAGGTATTCAAATAAATTTTTAAAGAGGTCTTGTATAATAATGATTCTGAAAAAAAAGAACATCTTGGGTAAGTTTAATCTACAAATTACCTATAGTTTTATTTCTTTGTTATAATAATCAAACATAATAAACATAATATTAAACATACTTTGTTAAAATAACTTTTTTAAATAGACAAATCCATGAACAAATTGCTTCAGCCACGTCCATCTCAGTGATGTTGATGCCAGACTGCCGCGCGTGCACGCTATCATGTGAATGCTCCTACCGCGCGGCGAAGCGCGGCACCGCGCGTTCATATGAACTTAGCCTTAGTGCGCTGCATGTGCACAGCACGTCTAACAATATTCATAGCAAAACTGTGGCAAAACGGTCTTCGTGAGATAGTAACATGTTAAGTTTCAGACCTTCATCTCGCTTGCCATCGTCACCAGTAGGCCCTGGAGTGGGTTTATTAGGTTCAACAGCATTGCAAGACTCATTTGAGATTGTATCTTTATCCTCCGAGTCGTCATCGCCAACACCATTGATTTCCTAAACATTAAAATGATCAGTGGTATAAAATTAATAATAAGTAGCATTTTAAAAGAGACGTAGCGTACATAAGGGAAATACAGTCATGATCCTACTAATATTATAAATGTGAAAGTTTGTGGGTTCGGATGTTTCTTCCTCAATCACGCAAAAAGTACTAAACAGATTTGGTTGAAATTGGCATATCTACAGACAGATAGTAGATTCTGTGCTTTTATCCCGATATTCGTGAGAATTCATGGAACGAGAACCACGCGGGTAAAACCGCGGGCGGCCACTAGTAATAAATGGAAATGATAAAGTTGTTACATTTGCTACAGCAGCTGGTGAGTTCTCATTCTCCTTAGGCAGCCCATAAATTGGAGGAGTCATGTTGCTCTCTAAAAACTTTTCCTTCTGTGCTTTTGCATATCTTTCAACTGCTAAAAATAGATCCAGTTCACTATTTATATTCATATGCTCTATTGACAATATTGTTAGTATTGTGTTAAATTCAACTTCTTCGAAATCGCCCTCTTTTAATACTTCTCTAGTGCAGGAACCGATGGTCTAAAAAAATATAGAATTTCTTTGTTCACTAACTTTTCACTTTACTGAAATCAATATCCAAATCATTTATAAACTAGAAAAAATTAGACTCGCGATGATCTGTTGGCAAGTCGGTTTTTTTGTAGATAAGTATAATATTTAATGTTATTATACAACATGGTACAAAAAAAACCCCTATCTCCCTCCCTATCTTCTTCTTCTTATCTTAATATATAAAATCGTAAACTGAATGACTGAATGACTGACTGACTGATCTATCAACGCACAGCCCAAACCGCTGGACCTAGAGACTTGAAATTTTGCACACAGATACTTTATACAGTGTAGGCATCCACTAAGGAAGGATTTTTGAAAATTCCATCCCTAAGGGGATGAAATAAAGGATGAAAGTTTGTATGAAAGTCCCTCAGTTTTAAAGCTAGAATCTTCAAACTTTGTGTTTAGGCTAACGATTGAAAATAAATAAATACGGGTCTCAGCGTTTTTCAAAATTCTACCCCCGAAGGGGTCAAAAGGGGGATGAAGTTGTGTATCCTTTATTTTTAAAGTAAAAATCACTAAATTTATAAAATAGGCATAAGGATGAAAATTTAACGCAACGTATATTGTTGTTGTTATTATTTCAACCCCTATGGGGATGAACTGGGGATGAAAAGGGATAGAAAACCTAAAAATAGATATGGATATCGCTATCGGGGTTTTCTGGGATGACGATTGCAAAAATGACATTTATTTTGAAGTCCAACACGGTGGACATGATTTAACCCCTAAAGGGGTGAAAATGGGGTTCAAATTTTGTATGGAAAAATAATATAAAATAGACATTACAACTTTCAACTTCGTAGGAGCATGTCTAAAACTAAATAGGCAAACATATATTTTGTGATTTTGAAAATCAACCCCTTAGGGGCTAAATGGGGTGAGAAAACATAAAAATCGATATGGATGTCGTTTTCGAGGTTTTATGGGATGGTGATTGCGAAAATGAGATTTATTTTGAAGTCCAACACGGTGGACATGTTTTAAACCCTAAAAAGGTGAAAATGAGGTTCAAATTTTGTATGGGAACGGGAACGGGGACGGGAACGGGAACGGGAACGGGAACGGGAACGGGAACGGGAACGGGAACGGGAACGGGAACGGGAACGGGAACGGGAACGGGAACGGGAACGGGAACGGGAACGGGAACGGGAACGGGAACGGGAACGGGAACGGGAACGGGAACGGGAACGGGAACGGGAACGGGAACGGGAACGGGAACGGGAACGGGAACGGGAACGGGAACGGGAACGGGAACGGGAACGGGAAGCCGCGTGCGAGGTCCGCCACACGCGGCAAATGTTTTGCCTCGCGAGGCAGCGCCACCCGCCTAATCGCGTAAAAATGGCTGGTTGGATCCTGGTTGAAGGTTCCTTAAGGATTTTATCTAATATCCACGCGGACGAAGTCGCGGGCAGAAGCTAGTCTTAATATATAAAATCGTAAACTGAATGACTGACTGACTGACCGACTGACTGACTGACTGACTGACTGACTGATCTATCAACGCACAGCCCAAACCGCTGGACCTAGAGACTTGAAATTTTGCACACAGATACTTTATACAGTGTAGGCATCCACTAAGGAAGGATTTTTGAAAATTCCATCCCTAAGGGGATGAAATAAGGGATGAAAGTTTGTATGAAAGTCCCTCAGTTTTGAAGCTAGAATCTTCAAATTTTGTATTTAGGCTGACGATTGAAAATTAATAAATACGGGTCTCAGCGTTTTTCAAAATTGTACCCCCGAAGGGGTCAAAAGGGGGATGAAGTTGTGTATTAAAGAAAATCCTCAATTTTCGAAGTAAAAATCGCTAAATTTATAATTTAGGCTTATGGATAGAAATCTAAAGCAACGTATATTGTTTTTGTTAGGATTTCAACTCCAAAGGGGATGAAATGGGGGTGAAAAGGCTTAAAAAAACCTAAAAATAGATATGGATGTCGTTATCGGGGTTTTGTGGGATGACGATTGCAAAAATGACATTTATTTTGAAGTCCAACCATGGAGGGATGAAAATGGGGTCCAAATTTTGTATGGAAAAATAATATAAAATAGACATTACAACTTTAAACTTCGTAGGAGCACATCTAAAAATAAATAGGCAAATATATATTTTGTTATTTTGAAAATCAACCCCTTAGGGGGTAAATGGGGTGAGTAAACATAAAAATCGATATAGATGTCGTTATTGGGGTTTTCTGGGATGACGATTGCAAAAATGACATTTATTTTGAAGTCCAACACGGTGGACATGATTTAACCTCTAAAGGGGTGAAAATGGGGTCCAAATTTTGTATGGAAAAATAATATAAAATAGACATTACATCTTTAAACTTCGTAGGAGCACATCTCAAAATAAATAGGCAAATATATATTTTGTTATTTTGAAAATCAACCCCTTAGGGGGTAAATGGGGTGAGTAAACATAAAAATCGGTATAGAATCGTTATTGGGGTTTTCTGGGATGACGATTGCAAAAATGACATTTATTTTGAAGTCCAACACGGTGGACATGATTTAACCCCTAAAGGGGTAAAAATGGGGTTCAAATTTTGTATGGAAAAAGAATACAAAATCGAAATTACAACTTTAAAATTCGTAGGAGCACGTCTAAATATGTATTTTGGGATTTTGAAAATCAACCCCTTAGAGGGTAAGTGGGGTGAGTAACATAAAAATCGATAGGGATGTCGTTCTTGAAGTTTTATGGGATGGTGATTGCGAAAATGAGATTTATTTTGAAGTCCAACGGGGTGGACATGAGACATATGGACCTGGACCTGGACATGCACATCCAGGGAACGGGAACGGGAACCGGAATGGGCACGGGAACGGGAACGGGAACGAAAAGGGGAACGGAACGGAACGGAACGGAACGGAACGGAACGGAACGGAACGAAACGGAACGGATCGGAACGGCGCGGAGCGGAACGGAACGGAAAGGAAAGGAACGGAACGGAATGGAACCGAACGGAACGGAACGGGAACGAGACGGTTTTGCACACAGATACTTTATACAGTGTAGGCATTCACTAAGGAAGGATTTTTGAAAATTCCATCCCTAAGGGGATGAAATAAGGGATGAAAGTTTGTATGAAAGTCCCTCAGTTTTGAAGCTAGAATCTTTAAATTTTGTATTTAGGCTGACGATTGAAAATTAATAAATACGGGTCTCAGCGTTTTTCAAAATTGTACCCCCGAAGGGGTCAAAAGGGGGATGAAGTTGTGTATTAAAGAAAATCCTTCATTTTCGAAGTAAAAATCGCTAAATTTATAATTTAGGCTTATGGATAGAAATCTAAAGCAACGTATATTGTTTTTGTTAGGATTTCAACTCCAAAGGGGATGAAATGGGGGTGAAAAGGCTTAAAAAAACCTAAAAATAGATATGGATGTCGTTATCGGGGTTTTGTGGGATGACGATTGCAAAAATGACATTTATTTTGAAGTCCAACCATGGAGGGATGAAAATGGGGTCCAAATTTTGTATGGAAAAATAATATAAAATAGACATTACAACTTTAAACTTCGTAGGAGCACATCTAAAAATAAATAGGCAAATATATATTTTGTTATTTTGAAAATCAACCCCTTAGGGGGTAAATGGGGTGAGTAAACATAAAAATCGATATAGATGTCGTTATTGGGGTTTTCTGGGATGACGATTGCAAAAATGACATTTATTTTGAAGTCCAACACTGTGGACATGATTTAACCCCTAAAGGGGTGAAAATGGGGTCCAAATTTTGTATGGAAAAATAATATAAAATAGACATTACATCTTTAAACTTTGTAGGAGCACATCTCAAAATAAATAGGCAAATATATATTTTGTTATTTTGAAAATCAACCCCTTAGGGGGTAAATGGGGTGAGTAAACATAAAAATCGGTATAGAATCGTTATTGGGGTTTTCTGGGATGACAATTGCAAAAATGACATTTATTTTGAAGTCCAACACGGTGGACATGATTAAACCCCTAAAGGGGTAAAAATGGGGTTCAAATTTTGTATGGAAAAAGAATACAAAATCGAAATTACAACTTTAAAATTCGTAGGAGCACGTCTAAATATGTATTTTGGGATTTTGAAAATCAACCCCTTAGAGGGTAAGTGGGGTGAGTAACATAAAAATCGATATGGATGTCGTTCTTGAAGTTTTATGGGATGGTGATTGCGAAAATGAGATTTATTTTGAAGTCCAACGGGGTGGACATGAGACATATGGACCTGGACCTGGACATGCACATCCAGGGAACGGGAACGGGAACCGTAATGGGCACGGGCACTGGCACGGGAACGGGAACGGGAACGGGAACGGGAACGGGAACGGGAACGGGAACGGGAACGGAACGGAACGGAACGGAACGGAACGGAACGGAACGGAACGGAACGGAACGGAACGGAACGGAACGGAACGGAACGGAACGGAACGGAACGGAACGGAACGAAACGGAACGGATCGGAACGGAACGGATCGGATCGGAACGGAACGGCGCGGAGCGGAACAGAACGGAAAGGAACGGAACGGAATGGAACCGAACGGAACGGAACGGGAACGAGACGGTAACGGGAACTAGAACGGGACGGATCGGAACGGAACGAAACTGGAATGAAACGGGAACGGAACGGGAATAGAACAGGATGGGAACGGGAACAGGAACAAGAACCGGACGGGAACGGAACGGGAACAAGAACGGGAACGTAAGGCGTACGGGACGGTTAGGGGACGTTTACGGGACGGGAACGCAGCGGGAACGGAACGGGAATGGGAACGGGAACGAAACGTGAACGGAACGGGAATATAACGGGACGGGAACGGGAACGAGAACAGGATGGGAACGGGACAGGAACGGGATGGGTACGGGAACGGAAACGGAAGGGGTACGAGACGGTTACGGGACGTTTACGGGACGGGAACGCAAACGGGACGGGAACGGAACGGGAACGGGGAGCGGGAGCGGGAGCGGGAACGGGAACGGGAACTGGAAGCCTTGTGCGAGGCCCGCCACACGCGGCAAATGGCTTGCCTCGCGAGGCAGCGCGCTTGATGGGGACTCGCCTAATCGCGTAAAAATGGCTGGCCGGATCCTGGTTGAAGGTTCCTTAAAAGGATTTCGTCTAATATCCACGCGGACGAAGTCGCGGGCAGAAGCTAGTAATATATAAAATCGTAAACTGAATGACTGACTGACTGACTGACTGATCAACGCACAGCCCAAACCGCTGGACCTAGAGACTTAAAATTTTGCACACAGATACTTTATACAGTGTAGGCATCCACTAAGAAGGGATTTTTGAAAATTCCATCCCTAAGGGGATGAAATAAGGGATGAAAGTTTGTATGAAAGTCCCTCAGTTTTGAAGCTAGAATCTTCAAATTTTGTGTTTTGGCTGACGATTGAAAATTAATAAATACGGGTCTCAGCGTTTTTCAAAATTCTACCTCCGAAGGGGTCAAAAGGGGATGAAGTTGTGTATTGAAGAAAATCCTTCATTTTCGAAGTAAAATTCGCTAAATTTATAACTTAGGCTTATGGATAGAAATCTAAAGCAACGTATATTGTTTTTGTTAGGATTTCAACTCCAAAGGGGATGAAATGGGGGTGAAAAGGCTTAAAAAAACCTAAAAATAGATATGGATGTCGTTATCGGGGTTTTGTGGGATGACGATTGCAAAAATGACATTTATTTTGAAGTCCAACCATGGAGGGATGAAAATGGGGTCCAAATTTTGTATGGAAAAATAATATAAAATAGACATTACAACTTTAAACTTCGTAGGAGCACATCTAAAAATAAATAGGCAAATGTATATTTTGTTATTTTGAAAATCAGCCCCTTAGGGGGTAAATGGGGTGAGTAAACATAAAAATCGATATAGATGTCGTTATTGGGGTTTTCTGGGATGAAGATTGCAAAAATGACATTTATTTTGTAGTCCAACACGGTGGACATGATTTAACCCCTAAAGGGGTAAAAATGGGGTTAAAATTTTGTATGGAAAAAGAATACAAAATCGAAATTACAACTTTAAAATTCGTAGGAGCACGTCTAAATATATATTTTGGGATTTTGAAAATTAACACCTTAGAGGGTAAGTGGGGTGAGTATCATAAAAATCGATATGGATGTCGATCTTGAGGTTTTATGGGATGGTGATTGCGAAAATGAGATTTATTTTGAAGTCCAACGCGGTGGACATGACACATATGGACCTGGACCTGGACATGCACATCCAGGGAACGGGAACCGGAACGGGCACGGGCACGGGAACGGGAACGGGCACGGGAACGGGAACGGAACGGAACGGAACGGAACGAGACGGTAACGGGAACTAGAACGGGACGAGTACGGGAACGGGAACGGAAGGGGTACGGGACGAGTACGGGACGGGATCGGATGGGAACGGAACGGGAACGGAACGAAACGAGAATGAAACAGGAATAGAACAGGATGGGAACGGGAACGGGAACAAGAACCGGACTGGAACGGAACGGGAACAAGAACGGGAACGTAAAGCGTACGGGACGGTTAGGGGACGTTTACGGGACGGGAACGCAGCGGGAACGGAACGGGAATGGGAACGGGAACGAAACGAAACGAGAATGAAACAGGAATAGAACAGGATGGGAACGGGAACGGGAACAAGAACCGGACTGGAACGGAACGGGAACAAGAACGGGAACGTAAGGCGTACGGGACGGTTAGGGGACGTTTTCGGGACGGGAACGCAGCGAGAACGGAACGGGAACGAAACGAAACGAGAATAAAACAGGAATAGAACAGGATGGGAACGGGAACGGGAACAAGAACCGGACTGGAACGGAACGGGAACAAGAACGGGAACGTAAGGCGTACGGGACGGTTAGGGGACGTTTACGGGACGGGAACGCAGCGGGAACGGAACGGGAATATAACGGGACGGGAACGGGAACGAGAACAGGATGGTTACGGGACGTTTACGGGACGGGAACGCAAACGGGACGGGAACGGAACGGGAACGGGAACGGGGAACGGGAGCGGGAACAGGAACGGGAACTGGAAGTCTTGTGCGAGGTCCGCCACACGCGGCAAATGTCTTGCCTCGCGAGGCAGCGCGCTTGATGGGGACTCGCCTAATCGCGTAAAAATGGCTGGCCGGATCCTGGTTGAAGGTTCCTTAAAAGGATTTCGTCTAATATCCACGCGGACGAAGTCGCGGGCAGAAGCTAGTCTTAATATATAAAATCGTAAACTGAATGACTGACTGACTGACTGACTGACTGACTGATCTATCAACGCACAGCCCAAACCGCTGGACCTAGAGACTTGAAATTTTGCACAAAGATACTTTATACAGTGTAGGCATCCACTAAGGAAGGATTTTTGAAAATTCCATCCCTAAGGGGATGAAATAAGGGATGAAAGTTTGTATGAAAGTCCCTCAGTTTTGAAGCTAGAATCTTCAGATTTTGTGTTTAGGCTGACGATTGAAAATTAATAAATACGGGTCTCAGCGTTTTTTCAAAATTCTACCTCCGAAGGGGTCAAAAGGGGGATGAAGTTGTGTATTGAAGAAAAACATTTATTTTCGAAGTTAAAATCGCTAAATTTATAATTTAGGCTTATGGATGGAAATCTAACGCAACGTATATTGTTTTTGTTAGTATTTCAACCCCTATGGCGATGAAATGGGGGTGAAAAGGGGTAAAAAAACCTTTAAATAGATATGGATGTCGCTATCGGGATTTTCTGGGATGACGATTGCAAAAATGACATTTATTTTGAAGTCCAACATGGTGGACATGATTTAACCCATAAAGGGGTGAAAATGGGGTTCAAATTTTGTATGAAAAAATAATTATAAATAGATATTACAACTTTAAACTTCGTAGGAGCACTTTTAAAATAAATAGGCAAATATATATTTTGTTATTTTGAAAATCAACCCTTTAGGGGGTAAATAGGGTAAGTAAACATAAAAATCGATATTGATGTCGTTATTGGGGTTTTCTGGGATGACGATTGCAAAAATGACATTTATTTTGAAGTCTAACACGGTGCACATGATTTAACCCCTAGAGGGGTGAAAATTGGTTCAAATTTTGTATGGAAAAATAATTTAAATTAGACATTACAACTTTAAACTTCGTAGGAGCACGTCTAAAAATAAATAGGCAAACATATATTTTGTGATTTTAAAATCAACCCCTTAGGAGGTAAATGGTAAACATAAAAATCGATATGGATGTCGTTCTTGAGGTTTTATGGGATGGTGATTGCGAAAATGAGTTTTTTTTTTAAGTCCAACACGGTGTACATGATTTAACCACTAAAGGGGTAAAATTGGGGTTCAAATTTTGTATGGAAAATATAAAATAGACTAAATAACTTTAAACTTCGTAGGAGAACATCTAAAAATGAATAGGCAATTATATAATTTTGAAAAGCAACCCCTTAGGGGGTAAATGGGGTAAGTAAACATAAAAAATCGATTTGGATGTCGTTCTTGAGGTTTTATGGGATAGTGATTGCGAAAATAATATTTATTTTGAAGTTCAACACGGTGGACATGATTTAACCACTAAAGGGGTGAAAATGGGGTTCAAATATTGTATGGAAAAAGAATATAAAATAGACATTACAACTTTAAAATTCGTAGGAGCATGTCTAAAAATAAAAAGGCAAACTCATATTTTGTTATTTTGAAAATCATTCCTTAGGGATGGGGTAAGTAAACATGAAAATCGATGTGGATGTCGTTCTTGAGGTTTCATGGGAGGTGATTGCGAATTTGAAGTCCAACACGGTGGACATGAACCTGGACATGCACGCACATCCAGGGGACGGGGACAGGGACGGGAGCGGGAACACGAACGGGAACGGGAACACGAACGGGAACGGGACAGGAATGGGACGGGAACAGGACGGGAATGGGAGGGGAACGAGACGGGAACGGGACGGTAACGGGAGACGGAACGGAACGGGAACGGGACAGGAAAGGGACGGGAACGAGACGGGAACGGGACGGAAACGGAACAGGAACAGGACGGGAACGGGAACGGGAACAGGGCGGGAATGGGAGGGGAACGAGACGGGAACGGGACGGGAACGGAACGGGAACGGGACGGGAAAGGGACGGGAACGAGACGGGAACGGAACGGGAACGGGACGGAAGGAACGGGAACGGGACGGGAACGAGACGGGAATGGAGGCGGTACGGGAACGGAACGAAAGCAGAACGGGAACGGAACGGGAACGGACTAGGAACGGGACGGGAACGGGACGGAAACGGGACGGAAACGGGACGGGAATGGTACGGGATCGGGACGGGAAAGGGATGAGAACGGAACGGGAACGGAATGGGAACTGAACGGGAACAGCAGGGAACGGGAACGAGAACGGGAACGGGAACGGGAACGGGAACGGGAACGGGAACGGGAACGGGAACGGGAACGGGAACGGGAACGGGAACGGGAACCGGAACAGGAACCGGAACTCCGTTTCCGAACGGAACGGGAACGGGAATCCTCGTGCGAGGCCCGCCACACGCGGCAAATGTCTTGCCTCGCGATGCAGCGCGCTTGATGGTGCCGCCTAATCGCGTAAAAATGGCTGGACGGATCCTGGTTGAAGGTTCCCTTAGGATTTTCTTTAATATCCACGCGGACGAAGTCGCGGGCAGAAGCTAGTAATATATAAAATCGTAAACTGAATGACTGACTGACTGACTGACTGACTGATCTATCAACGCACAGCCCAAACCGCTGCACCTAGAGACTTGAAATTTTGCACAAAGATACTTTATACAGTGTAGGCATCCACTAAGGAAGGATTTTTGAAAATTCCATCCCTAAGGGAATGAAATAAGGGATGAAAGTTTGTATGAAAGTCCCTCACTTTTGAAGCTAGAATCTTCAAACTTTGTGTTTAGGCCGACGATTGAAAATAAATAAATACGGGTCTCAGCGTTTTTCAAAATTCTATCCCCGAAGGGGTCAAAATGGAGATGAAGTTGTGTATTGAAGAAAATCCTTTATTTTCGAAGTAAAAATCGCTAAATTTATAATTTAGGCTTATGGATAAAAATCTAAAGCAAAGTTTATTGTTTTGTTATTATTTCTACCCCTATGGAGATGAAATGGGGGTGAAAAGGGATAAAAAACCTAAAAATAAATATGGATATCGTTATCGGGGTTTTCTGTGATGACGATTGCAAAAATGTCATTTATTTTTAAGTCCAACACGATGGACATGATTTTAGCCCTAAAGGGGTGAAAATGGGGTCCAAATTTTGTATGGAAAAATAATATAAAATAGACATTACAACTTTCAACTTCGTAGGAGCACGTCTAAAACTAAATAGGCAAACATATATATTGTGATTTTGAAAATCAACCCCTTAGGGGCTAAATGGGGTGAGTAAACATAAAAATCGATATGGATGTCGTTTTTGAGGTTTTATGGGATGGTGATTGCGAAAATGAGATTTATTTTGAAGTCCAACACAGTGGACATGATTTAACCCCTAAAAAGGTGAAAATGAGGTTAAAATTTTGTATGGAAAAATAATATAAAATAGACTAACAACTTTAAAATTCGTCGGAGTGCATATACAAATAAATAGGCAAACATATATTTTGTAATTTTGAAAATCAACCCCTTAGGGGGTAAATGGGGTGAGTAAACATAAAAATCGATATGGATATCGTTCTTGAGGTTTTATGGGATGGTGATTGCAAAAATGAGTTTTATTTTGAAGTTCAACACGGTGGACATGATTTAACCCCTAAAATGGTGAAAATGGGGTTCAAATTTTGTATGAAAAAAGAATATAAAATAGATATTACAACTTTAAAATTAGTAGGAGCATGTCTAAAAATAAATAGGCAAACACATATTTTGTTATTTTGAAAATCATCCCTTAGGGATGGGGTAAGTAAAGATGAAAATCGATGTGGATGTCGTTCTTGAGGTTTTATGTGATGGTGATTGCGAAAATGACATTTATTTTGAAGTCCTACACGGTGGACATGATTGGACCTGGACATGCACATCCAAGGGACGGGGACAGGGACGGGAACGGGAACGGGAACGGGGAGGTACGGGTACGGGACCGGGAACGGGAACGGATTGGGAACGGAACGGAAAGGGAACGGAACGGGAATGTCACGGGAACGGAACAGTAACGGAACGCGAACGGAACAGGATCGGGAACTGAACGGGTACGGAACGGGAACGGAGCGGGAACGGGACGGGAACGGAACGGGAACTTAACGGGAACGGAACGGGAACGGAACGGAAACGGAACAGTAACGGAACAGGATTGGGAACGGAACGGGACGGGAAAGGAACGGGAACGGAACGAAAACGGGAACGGGAACGGATTGGGAACGGTACGGAAACGGAACGGGAACGGAACGAGAATGGAACGGGAACGGGAACGGAACGAAAACGGGAACGGAAACGGGAACGGGAAACCTCGTGCGAGCAGGCTAGGCGCACTCCGCGCTTTAGGTACAAAGCTACAAGTAGCTAGCGGGTCCGTCCGGATTACTCCGGATGGACTAATTTTAGAGGGATACCGCGTGCCGGCTGGGTCGCACGTTAGAAGTTCGATTTCGATAGTTCGCGTATTGCCGCGTCCGTCCGTCGTTCATTCGCACGTCTGATATAAATGACCAAAATGAAGGCACATTACATCGCAAATCGCAATGGGCTGCCTTAATATGAATAAAAATGATCCGAACCTCACGTTTTTCACACTTCCAAAAGTTCCAAACGACATCAAAACGTAAGAAGTGCTTGTCTACTAGGTTAGTAACTAGTATCCGTTTATTCTTATTATTTTTAGGTATTTACTTGTCTTATTTGATAAACAATTTATTGAAATAATAATTTATAGATTAGGTAGGTACCTACTTACCTACCTACTTTCGAAATAAAGTTAATTATAATTACAATTTCATTTCGTAATAAAGCAAATTGCTTTAAAGTCAGCATGTATAGTCTGATGTGGCGTTGACTGTACCTAGCCTATGTTTTTTTGAAACGTATTTAACTACACATTATTTCACAAACACATAACTTGTTATAAATTAACTACCTGTTATTTAATTATTATTTAAAAGAAGAAACCCTGAAGTCGTAAGAAAAGATAAGAGCTACGCGATAGAAAGAGAGGCAACTTCTAGGTGAATATAACTGTAGGCAAGAGAGCGGCGTGCAACCTGAATTGCACTTTATTATGTATGGAATAGAGTCGCTATTTATTTAAATGACTTTGCGGAGTGGATCTTCTGTACTTGTACTATTATGTATTCTGTGGTGCGAGGTCCGCCAAACGCGGCAAATGTCCTGCCTCGCGAGGCAGCGCGCTTGGTGGAGACCCGCCTAATCGCGTAAAAATGGCTGGTTGGATTAGGGTTGCCAACTTTTTTTGGATCAAATATAGTAGTTTTAAGATTTTTAGTGTAAAAATATAGTAGATGGCGAAAAAGTCCCACAAAATATAGTAGGTTGCCGTTTCGAATGGAGGATTTTAAAGAAGTTGCATTTTTCATAGGTACTTAAGTAAGTACTAACATTTTCATAATTTATTCAACAACCATAAAGTCAAGTGTTTAATCACACAAAATATTATTCAATTACTTATGTGCATATAAGTAAGTAATATTTTTTTTGTTACTTTTGTTTAATTTTTTCGCTTGAAAAAATATAGTAGTTTTGCCTACTATATATTTTTTCAAAAAATATAGTAGGCGAGCCCTCAATATAGTAGGATACTATATTATATAGTAGGGTTGGCAACCCTAGGTTGGATCCTGGTTGAAGGTTCCCTAAGGATTTTCTCTAATATCCACGCGGACGAAGTCGCGGGCAGAAGCTAGTCTACCATATTCGGCTATAGGGGTTTTTCGTAACACGTAGTATAGGTAAATAGCTGTAGTAATCATTTTCCGAACGGTTTGACCGATTTAGATGCGGTTTTTAGAGTAGATAACGTATGAATTCTTTAAAAAGTTTAAAATACAGTGGCAAAATTAAATAGTTTGAAAAAACCCACGACGCGACGGTTAAAATTGTTACTCTTTATTTAAAAAGACTAAAATAAGTTTTACAAAAATCCCTCGACTAAAAGTGATGTAGGTACTATACATACTTTATCTACCTATTCATAAATTACAAACGCAAGAAAAATCCGTCGGGGACTGCCATTGCCACCTCTCTAAAGTAATTATAACTGAAAAATACTTATTTGTTCATTTGGGGCACAGAATATACTCTAACGCGAATTTGGGGGCAGGTAATGGCAGCCCCAACGGATTTTTCTTGTGTTTGTAATTTATGAATAGGTAGATAAAGTATGTATAATACCTACATCACTTTTAGTCGAGGGATTATTGTAAAACTTATTTTAGTCTTTTTAAATAAAGAGTAACAATTCGTCGTAGGGTTTTCAAAATTTTTAATTTTTCCCTTTTTATAATAATACGTAGTGATGTAATTATTGCCAATCTTAATAAATTATTAATTTTATCTGTATCTGTACTGCCGATTTTTATTTTAGTTGGCAATTTATAAATAAAAATGCAATTTTATGAGCTATACCTACATCATATAACTTCTCTATACACGATAATTAATAAAGTCAACATTTTGACAGGTCAGAAATGGGCATCCTTCTTTAAAAATGCAATAAAAATTATGTACCTCTATACATTCGTCAATAAGATCATCATCTTCAAAGATCAATGCAAACTCATACGCTCTACATGCATTATATTTGTCCACCACAGATTTTAGATATTCAGAGCACTTTTGCACTAGATCCGGCAGCATGTACTTCTTGGCTCCATAATAGAGATCACACGCCAACTCGAAAGTATTTAATTTAACTTGATTCGTGTATATGAACCTGAAAAACGTAATTAATATTTATTAAGCCCGATTCACCCGTCACAGTTCCAGATTGGACTGGACGCGTTCATAGAGAATGTATGAAAGAATAATTTAAGCCGGCTAAAGCAGACCGTCGGCGTCGACAACCCGGAGATCGGTCGTTTCTAGCAAGGAGGCGTAGACCGCTGGATGGGAGTGGGGACATCTGTCTGCCCCCGCGAGCAGATGACAGTTCTGTCTTGCTGTGCCGTTGTGTTCTCCTTTCACTCTATTCATTAGAGCGGACCGGAAGTCACGGATCCCACCGCCCCCCCGTGTTGCCCGCGCGGGGGTGGTATGCGAAGGCATTTTACCCGGGTCAAAAAAAGTGCTATCCTTCGACAACTGCCTTAAAAAGCCGGCTACTAGGCAATCCACCCTATCACCGTGGTGGTACTGTGCCGGAACTGTGACTTCACTGAATCTGAATGAATCTCAAATTCATCTGAATCACTCGAAATGAATCTTAAATTCATGCACGAAAGTAAAACGTATACGAAATCAATTTCGATTGTTCCCAATTTTATTAGATTTTATTTTTGAAACAATAGAAATGAGTGTTGCCCTAAAACTCGAATCTTATAACATTTTTCATTTCACGCAGAAAAAATAAAAACCGGAAAGCCATAACTCGTTGTTTTTAAAAACCGGTAATGAGTTACGGGGGAACGGAACGTAAATTAAAAAGTTATATTGTCATTGTCAGTCAGACATTTGATTTTGATATTTCTCTCTCTCTCCTCACGTCATTTCTACTGGTAGAATATCGAAAACGAGTGGGTCGAAAAGACCACTCGTTGCAAAATTCACGAGTATGAATATTCAAAAATAGCGATTTTGGGGATTCGCATATGAATCTTGCGATTTCATACATGATTTGGATTTCTAATGATTCAAAAATAGGGCCCCTGTACTGTCAGTGTCAGTAACGATGCCACTAGTGACTTCGGAAGCTCAGTTGGTAAGAGCATTGGATCGGGTTCCAAAGGTCGCGGGTTCGATTCCCACCCATCTGGTATTTTTAGTATATTATTTAGTTTTGAATAAAAATAGTATTATGAATGCTAAAATCTCAAATTTAAGTATTCATAAGGTAATTCCGCACATTGATGAAATAACGCTGGCTTGCAGCGTAAGAATGACTCGGTAGCTTAGTTGGTAGCATTGGGCCGGACTTCAAATGGTCGCCAGTTGGATTCCCGCCTGAGACAATTCGGGTGATGAGTTCGTTTTCTAGTATATTATTTGAGTTGATAAATATCAAACTCCGGTATGTCCACCTGTTATTTTTGTTTTTTTTTTCGAAGTTTCGGCATCTTTGCAGCTGCCGTGGACACGGCCGGCTGAGGTTCATGAGCAGCTTCAATCCTCCGTGACCACGGCAGCTGCAAAACGAAACGAAACGGCGGAAAAAAACAAAAAACAAATCACATTGAAGCTGCGGACACACCAAGGCGTTCAGCTTGCGTTCGCGGTGGCGTGCTCGGTGGCGATCTTCTCGCGTGCAAAGCTTCAGTCCAGTCTGCGTCCACCTTCAGAACCTCCTAATTCTTTAATTTTGTGATATTTATAACGAAAGACAGTGAAAATGACGACGAAGAGGAAATCATTTTATTAGCAGCGCTTGTTGAAGACGAAGAAAAGCAAAAGGAGTAAGTACAATACCAGCTCATTTGAAATAAATAAATTTAAATTCGATCCGGTAATTAATATTGATGCGGGTTTCTATGTGTCGCTTTTTATGATGTCGGCAGTCATGTACTTGCTTTATATAAAAGTAGGAAAAAATCGATTAAGTATTACAATAATATTCTAGTTATTATTTAATTTATTTAAGAACATGGAAAACAATAATTGCGAAAGTGAATACACAAAGCTGAAGGAACATCGAAAATAATAAAAACCGATACATACGGTAAGGCTGGCCCCAGACCTACCGGTTTCATTTCTTTGCTTTGCTGTTCTACCATGGACCGCCGGCCAAGAGGCTCATTTTCAATCTATCGCATATTTTGCCCTGACCACATTGGCAAGATAGCCATTAGTTTGGTGTTATCAAATATCGTCGTCTGGGGTGCGATGAGAAGTTTTAGTTTTCGTTTTAAAAAAAAACTGCTGTTTTATACAAAAATTAATAACGAAATTATCAAAATGTATGAAACAGTTCATTTTTTTTCGCGATTTCAGATTTGGTCCCATAGTAAAAGTTGTTCAGTTTTATAATGGTCCCAATCTACCATATTCAGTTTTATAAGGCTTTACCAAACATCTTGTATAAATAAGCGATCGAGTTATTTTTAACGATCGGAGTCCATGTTCAGGGTGGCATATCTCCTAAAAGCTTCCTACTTCGCAATCCAGGCGATGATATTTGATAAAACCAAGCTAATGGCTATCTTGCCAATTTGGTCTAGTCCCAAAATGCGATAGATTGAAAATTACCCTGGTTGGCCGGCGGTCTTTCAAGCAAGGTAGCACAGCAAAGCAAAGAAACGGAACCGGTAGGTCTGGGGCCAGCCTAATAAGCAGTGATTTGATATGAGATTTTGTTACAGAAAAAAAAACGAGAATTTCGGTACATTGTCCTCTCTGTTTTTATGGGCAGTCGTGTAAATATTATATTAAATAACCGTGTTATTCATAACAAAATTTAAGTTAGTATAAAAACCTTTTATTTTAAATTTAAAATCTACTTACTATCTAATCCTATGCCAAATCTCATATTTTTCGGTTGTTTTTATAATATGGATGAGAAGTGTCGTATAATATTCTATATTTTTGCATTTTAGCAATTATTTTTTCCGTCACAGACATCGTTGACTACCTTCAAATTAGTTGCGTGCTGCGTTCAGTTGTATAATCCCCGTCAATTGGTAATGCGCTGGAACCTTGTCAAATTAACATACACATCAACGTCATCCGCAACTTAAAATGACAAAAAACAGTAAAATTCTAATAGGTAAGTAATACAATATATATTAATTATTGAATTCTTATTTTCAATAAGAAAGGGTCTAGGTATATGAAAAAATTGCAATTGTTTTTCGTTTTTGAGGTTAAAATCATGGCCGCCAGGCGCATTACCAATTGACGCGGATTATATTGACAGCATCTGGGGCCCTATTTTTGAATCATTCGACGTGGCGTCGAGCGCTCTTTTCTACTGATTTTCGTTCGACATTTGATTTTCCATATTTTTGAATCGCACGACCGCAACGAGTGCCCCTAACCCAGGGCCCTATTTTTGAATCGCTCGGCTGGCATCGAGCGCTCTTTTCTACTGATTTTCGTTCGACATCTCATACATTTGAGTTGATTTGTCGAACGAAAATCAGTAGAAACGAGCGATCGACGCCAGCCGAGCGATTCAAAAATAGGGCCCCCACTCGTTAACAGTCGAGCGATACGGTACGGCGAGCGATATTCTTATCTACTAAAAAGCAAAGATTTTTATTCAACAGCCAATAGAAACATGGATATTACGTTCCGTTTTCATTGCGGCAGTTACCGGTTTTCTCTAAATTCTGCGTGGAACGGATAAAATCCAACATTTCGTATTTCAAAAATACGGAAAATCAGCGTCATGCGACTTGGAAGACGAGTGTGACTTAAGTCGCATGCGACAAAACTATGTCATACGAGTGATTCAAGGGCCCTATTTTTGAATCGCTCGGCTGGCGTCGAGCGCTCGTTTCTACAGGGGCCCTATTTTTGAATCGATCGGCTGGCGTCGAGCGCTCGTTTCTACTGATTTTCGTTCGACAAATCAACTCAAATGTATGAGCAGTCGAACGAAAATCAGTAGAAACGAGCGCTCGACGCCAGCCGAGCGATTCAAAAATAGGGGCCCTGATTTTCGTTCGACAGCTCATACATTTGAGTTGATTTGTCGAACGAAAATCAGTAGAAACGAGCGCTCGATGCCAGCCGAGCGATTCAAAAATAGGGTCACAGGGCCATACATTTGAGTCAAATGTCGAACGAAAATCAGTAGAAAAGAGCGCTCGATTGGAGACGAGTGATTCAAAAATAGGGCCACTGGTCGCCACCGCGCACGCGGACGCGGACGCAAGATGAACGCGTTGGTTTGTCCGCAGCTTGACAGGTGGACATACCGCAGTTTGATATTTATCAACTCAATTTGGTATTGTATAAGTAATTTACTTTTTTAAAATGACTCATTTAGGTATCGTCTAAAATGCTAATAGGTATTAAAATATGTTATCACTTCCTGGGGCCCAATTTTTGAATCGCTCGTCTGGCGTCGAGCGCTCGTTTCTACTGATTTTCGTTCGACATCTCCATACATTTGAGTCAAATGTCGAACGAAAATCAATAGAAAAGAGCGCTCGACGCCAGCCGAGCGATTCAAAAATAGGGCCCCTGGTCCTCAAATCTAGTCTACTCAACGCGTTCACTTAGAGCAAAAGCCATTTGGAAACTATGGATCTCACATTAGTTGACTGTGCAGTCAGTTAACTTAACAGAGTGAAATTCATAAAAAAATGCTGTTAATGTGTAGAAAACAAAAGATTTCTTATTTTATTTAACGATACCTAATAACATAACCTTAATATAACGTTAAATTAATGTCGATAACGTTAAAAATAACGTTATTTTAACGGTAATTTTTATAAATATTGCGTATTGTGGGTAGGAAGGTACCTCTACTACCTAGTACCTACCGCAGAGACTGATCTGATCACGTCACGGCGGTGGCGGCGTCGTCAACGTCAATTACATATTGCTTTTAAATATTTTTATACAGTAACAGAATAACGTTATCATGAACGAAAAAAATAACGTTAAATTCTGTTTTACCGTTATTAATTTCCATTTTTAACGTTATTTTTTTTACTACTGGTTACTACTGGTAAAGTAGATTTTGCATGTTATTTATAATACTTAGGTATTTACAAAATTTTCACTCACTCCAATAAAGCTTTGAAAGTATTTGGCTGAATGTCCGGTATGCGTATGAAGTCACTTGTCTCCGCCATCTTCCCATAGAACATGGTCTCGAATACAGGAGATGCAGCACCGAGGACAAGCTTGTGCGCAGAAATCATTACTTGGTGCGGCTCTGCGCCCACCTGTAATAAATATAGGTTTACAAACTTTTTTGAAGACTCGACTCAAAACTACTGGGTCAGAATTTGATGCAAGGTATCTAATCCACAAGAATAAATTGCCATATAAGGCACAATGCGGTCGCTGGTCAGATCGCTACTGACTGCAAACCAGATGACGGATTATCGCCATTTTGACAAATTTTAATGACTGATATACAGTGTGTGGCCTAGAACCGGGGATAATATTATGAACGGAGGCTTTATAGGTCACTAGTTGAGCATCGTTACTGATAATATCGTTTTGGAATAATACACTAATTTATGAATCGTAACTTTAAATTTTTACTGTGTGTAATGCATGAATTTTAATTACTGGAATCTTCTCAGAACAAATACTAATACTCTAGAGTCTCTATTTTATATAATATCCCCAGTTCTAGGCCACACACTGTATAAGGTTTCTCTTCGTACAAAAACCCTCAAGAATAGCGTATACCCACACAGTTTATCTTATGTTTTGTTTGAAGTGGCCGAATTAAGGATGTGTCCGAATTCAGGCATTGTCACCCTATCTATCAGCCACTTTTTAGATACAAACAAGCGTATTGTTTATTCTTCGAACTTCGGCTTAGATGATTGATACTAAGCCTTCAAAACTGGAGAATAGTTTCTAAAAATCATCGAAAAACTCTTCAATCTTTCAATTGGTTTTAAAATGGAGAATCACCACTTTCGTTTAAAACTAATAAAGTGTAGGTACCTACGCATTATGTGGTTAGCCGGAATGCGGTCAGCCGTCCTGTTAACGGCAATCAAAAATATATATGAATAAATAGTTTTTATTCGCATTGTGATACGGCTGCTTTGCCGGCGCTGCCGCCCAATCGCACCGGTCGCTCGCATCGCAGCGCTGCGGCCCGCCCTACTGATGGCTAGCCGGACCGGACGGTCGCTGTACGCACTACGCGGATGCACTGCGGTTTGCTAGTTTGCGGTTGATGGCCATTGAAGGCGTATTATATGTTACAGTAAAAACACGTTTTTAGTTTAAACGCGTTTTGACTAGTCAAAACTAGTTTTTACTTAAGGCCTTTGTTGCAACTAGTATTTACTGCTGCTCAATAAATATTATCAGTTAAAACTAGTTTTGACTAGTCAAAACGTGTTTTAACAAACTAATTAAGAACTGTTTCGAGCTAGGTCAAACTTCATCGTGCCTCATTCTGATTGGTCGAGAGATGTCACCTGACTCGGGGGTGACACCTGTGTCACCTGTGGCTTTGTAAACAGCAAACGTAGGTAATTCCGTCAAACGTCGGTACGTTTGCTGTCAGTTATTATAAAAAAGAAAATATTTCTGTTGTCTGTTATAAAAAAATAACCTCGAAATTTAAATAAAAAAACCTACAGGAATAAAGCAGGTTCGATTCGATTCGATTCGCTTGTGATTGAGTCATTTCTCCAAACAAGATTCTCTAATACTAGTTTTAACTAAGCTCTCAGTAAGAACTAGTTTTAACTGAAATTGAAATAAACTTTGTAGTAAATCGTAGTTTTGACAGTTGCAAAACTTCGGAAAGATTCCGAATTATTCCCGAATACTTCTCGGAAAGTTTCTTTCAATCAGAATTTTTCAAAATAATGATAAAATTATATTTTTTATTATGATAAAATTGATCTGAGCCCATAGGCTTCAATTCAATTTTAGTCTTAGAACATAGGTCAATCTTGCTAGAAAATATACCCGCCCGACCGAGACGACGACGACAGACGAACAGTACGAACAAACAACTCGTGCGCGGTGCGTAGCGCCATCTAGTGGCGGGTGGCGGCGGCGCGGCGCGGGGTTAGCACGGCGGCGGCGCGGCATCGGGGAGTGGCGGGTGGCGGGCGGCGCGGCTCCCCCTGGAGAAGTATTCGCCCGCACACCGCACCTTGCAGAGAAGTTTTCAGAATATTACGGAATAATTCGCGCTCGGAGGGAATATTTCGTTCGATCTGGTTTATTATAAAAATAACCTAATTAAGTATGTGCTCAGTGAATCTTTGATGATGATCGTGAATTGTTTTTTATTAAGGGTAAGTAAAGTTAAAATTTTTGATTTATTACATTTATTTTTTATTTCTCGAGGTTTATCATATGGTTTAGTTAGCTATTGTCGCGTTCTACAGCTTTTTTGATTGCCACAGATAATAGTAGTGGTAGGTAGGTACTCTTCGTGCGCGAGTCCGACTCGTACTTAGCCGGTTTTTAATATTATCATAGATTAAGAAAATACTTACCTACTTATGTTTACATCCGTTATACTTAGTTTAGTAGGTACTTCTTAGGTACCTACCTACTTAAGTACCCAGAAGAGCTAGATAGTACATACGATATCTACTTATCCATACCTATACCTACTTTTACTATGATCAGAGAATGATTGAGTTTTTTCTTGCTACGTAGGCTTGGTAGGTACCTAGGTATTTAAAAATGTGTCAACTACTTTCTGCTGCTTTTTAGGGTTCCGTACCCAAAGGGTAAAAACGGGACCCTATTACTAAGACTCGCTGTCCGTCTGTCTGTCTGTCTGTCGGTCACCAGGCTGTATCTCATGAACCGTGATATCTAGACAGTTGAAATTTTCACAGATGATGTATTTCTGTTGCCGCTATAATGACAAATACTAAAAACAGAATAAAATAAATATTTAAGGGGGGCTCCCATACAACAAACGGTGTTTTTTTTCCCTTTTTTTGCTCAATATTAATAACGACAACAGGTAGACAGTTGAAATTTTCACAGATGATGTATTTCTGTTGCGACTATATATAACAACATATACTAAAAACAGAATAAAATAAATATTTAAGGGAGGCTCCCATACAACAAACAAGTGTTTTTTTTTTTTTGCCGTTTTTTGGTACGGAACCCTTCGTGCGTGAGTCCAACTCGCACTTGGCCGGTTTTTTTACCGATCTTGCTGTTTTTTTATCGTTACGCCTGTATTTCGAGAATCGAAATATTCCGAATGTTTCGGAATAATTCAGAATATTTCGGAAGTATTCCAAGGGAATTATTCGGAATGTTTCCCGCCAGCAACTGTAGTTTTGACTAGGTAAAACTAGTTCTTACAAAGGCATTTAGTTCAAACTAGTTTTGACTAGTCAAAACGGGTTTTTACGGTGACATAATATGTCACCGTAAAAATGTAACCGGAAAGTGCGTAGGAGGCCTAAAACCATTTATAAACTAAACCACTATCATTACTTACTTGGAATGTACAGTCAGCCAAGTGGCCCGAGCGCAGTTGTGGGCCTAATCGCTCCTTCCACTGCTTGTATTTATACTGCCATCCATTTATTACTTCAGCCATGGTGGGTACTGCCTATAATAAAATAGAGTCAATTTAATTACTTAAAAAAACATACCTAAATATTTAATAAGATAGAGATTTTTTTAATTTTTTCCTACACAAATTGAAACTCCGCCACCAACCAACCACAACATGGTATTAAAAAAAGTTCAATAATAAATGTCAAAACTTTTTTTTAATACGTGCTGTGGTTGTGGCAGTTAGCGGCAAAATTATAATCTCCATTCTGTTGTTACTTTCGTACAGATACGGCATATACCTAAATTGGCAAGAGAAAGTAGAGACAAAAGATGTGCAGTAGCTACAAACACTAAACTCCGCGCATATTCTGTCTCAACTTTCTCTTGCCAATTTATATGCCGGTAGCTGTACATTTGTGAAGTCGCAGGGACTTTTTTTTTCCACGACATTTCACGCAACCGAATGTTCTGAAACTTTTTTCTGTTATTAAGGGACCTTATTCCTTCCTACCTATAAAAAAATTTCAGCTGATTTGTTTTTTTTTTTCGGATATTCCCCACTGTCTCATATAGGGTAAAAACGCCAAATACCAGCCCCCCAAGGATTTTTTAACTTTGAATGTCTGTTGCAGCCAAAACTACGGTCTTAAAAATATTGTTTTAGGTAGCTTGATCGATCTTTCTTACGAAAATAGTAGTTCGTTTTACGAAACAAAAACATAACAAAAAAATAATTTAGGTCTAATACAGGGTGAAATTTTAATCATTTGGTTCCCGCCGTGGGGTGGTTCCACTCATGATTACAAGCAACTTTTACTATGGGGCCAACTCTCCTGCTCGCAAAAAAAAATCAGCTGTTCCATACAAAAGTGCAGTACCTACTTGACCTTAATGTATGGAACAGCTGATTTTTTTTTGCGAGCAGGAGAGTTGGCCCCATAGTAAAAGTTGCTTGTAATCATGAGTGGAACCACCCCACGGCGGGAACCAAATGATTAAAATTTCAGCGTGTATACATGTAATCAACGAGTACGAGATCGTTTTAATTACTTGAAACCTTTAAAAGTGTTTTCCAAGAAGTAAAATTCAATATACATATTTTTATATTGAATTTCACTTCTGTTTCAATGATTGATGGAAAATATCATTTTAATGATTGTTTCTTATATCTAATTTAAAAAAAAACATAATTAAAATCATATTTAAGAACATTCTGTATATTACCGTAAAGTTTTGATGACCGGCAGATGTTAGGTTTAAATATATTTCCTAATATCAGCCCTTAATTTGCAGAACAAATAACTTGGAATGGGGAGGCGAAGGCAAAGTGAATTACAGATGGCGCTTCAGTCTTTGGAACAATTGTCAGTTTGAGCTTATATTGTCTTGACTGTGTATTACGTGATTTTACTTTCTTAGATTGTATTTTTTTCGATTTTGCGGACAAACAATGTATTCTATGCTAACTTTAGCTCAGATAAAAGAAGAATTACGGAAAAGAAAAGCCAAAACAACAGGAAAGAAAGTTTATAGCAACTTACAAAAAATTGCTAACAAGCATTACATTTCTTTAATTTCGTGTAAGATTTACAAGTAATCTTTTTATTTCAGATTAGAAGCATATGATTCAAATTTTAACAAAGCAACTGAGTGTGAATTTCCGTGTTTATAGTTGCCTCATGATACCTTCTGTGCAATAGTAATTTCAGGTTTCTGTACTGGAATTTCTGTACCATCCAAAATTACACGAACCATTTTATCATATTTATTTTATTATTCAAGTTTCTTGAATGACTCTGGCATATAAAATTCTATTAATTCTCTGTTTGGCCCCAATATTGGGCTTATTCCATATCTGATATACCTATCAAATTCATCAAAGTTATAAATATGCTAGAAACTGCTGAGGTTGAAATATTAAAGAACAAAGCTGTTATAATTCAAATATTGTTTTATTTTGGCGAAGCTTCATCAAATTCATGAAATATTCTAACTTTTGATTTATAATGTTTCTCAGCTCAGCAAAGGAGAAAATCGAGGGAAAAGCATCTTTTTTTTGATATTTTTTGCCCACTATTTTTTTTGTTACTGGGAAATCGATGAACTCCAATATTTTACAAGTTACATGCATAACAATGCGGCATTTTCTCAGTATAAAATTAAAAAGTGCAATACTCCAAGAGATTCCCATATGTTTTGACACTTTCTTTGAGGCGGCCGGGTACCAAAGACCAGACGCCACCTATCGGGATAAAATTGCGCTTTTCCTCCCCATTGAACATTATTAACACAGTTGTATTTAGGTCATTGGGTGAAGGATTAGTAATTCTAGTTAATAGTAATACAAATTCTAACCTTAAGACGAGCAAATTAAGATGAATTGAATTTTTTAAGATTTTTTTACAAGTTGTAAGCCAAAAACTGAAAAAAGTTGTGGTTTTTCGAGCACTACGAAGTTAGCACAGGTCTCTCAGGGTTGCTTTATTTGGATTCATACTGTTGGTGTCTATCCTAACTGGGGAATTCAATCCCGCAAAAGCGGGATGCCGCATTTGCGGGATCAGAAATGCGGGATTTAACGATTTAACGAATGATTGCTCATGTTAACGGGATTGAAAAAATAACTTGATTATTTTAAGATCGCACTGCCTAACATTAATAAGACAGTGACTTCCCGTTTAATTTGTGAGTTTTGTATACAATTTGTATGGAAATAATATGTTTTAAACTAACAGACAATTCAATAAAATATTTCTATTTTGTGTTTATTTTATCCTGTATCGGAATTCAGAACGGAACGCAATCATTGACTTTGTCACTTCCAGTACTTTAACCCTTTACCGCATGGATTTTGAGCATGAAAAAATATTTTGAAATAAAAAATATATATTTTTAAATGTAAGTTATTGTGATGAAACCAAATGTTCCTCATATACACGCTGAAATTTTAATCATTTGGTTCCCGCCGTGTGGTGGTTCCACTCATGATTACAAGCAACTATTACTATGGGGCCATCTCTCCTGCTCGCGAAAAAAAATCAGCTGTTCCATACATTCAGGTCGAGTAGGTACTGCACTTTTGTATGGAACAGCAGATTTTTTTTGCGAGGAGGAGAGTTGGCCCCATATTTAAAGTTGCTTGTAATCATGAGTGGAACCATCCCACGGTGGGAACCAAAATATGATTTAATTCACGCTTTAGAAAACAACATGCACTCCAGTTCTTAATTAGTGCTGTTCCATTATTTGGCACATTATGCAGGTAAGGTTATGTTTATGTACCTATGCACTAGCTTCTGCTCGCGGCTCTGCCTGGGCTAAATTTGTTATATTATTGTTAAGTATTGTTATTACTTATGTAAATATATTTGATTATAAGACGTTTAAAATATCATTACATTCAATTTATAATTAGTAATGTTTACTTAAAAATGATGATTGTAAGCAATTTACTTGTCTTTGTTTCAGTTTCTTTTGAAAAAACTTCATTAACGAAAAATATTAAAAAAAATCTCAATCTTGTAAATCCCGCGGGATCCGCGGGATCGATGACCTCAATCCCGCAAGCTTGCGGGATCGTTATTCTGATGCGGGATTGGTAAATCCCCCGGGATCCGTGGGATCGATGACCTCAATCCCGCAAGCTTGCGGGATCGTTATTCTGATGCGGGATTGGATTCCCTAATCCTAACAACATCCCAAACACGCACTCATTTAAAACCTTGCAATCACAGAGAAAGCAATAAGCAATAACTACGTTAGAAGAGACGGGACTTCATAGAGCAAAAAAATCTATGAAATGTCAAATCAAACATACCTCATCGTTGCCAACCGACTGTAAAACAATATTTTGCCAACCTACAGGAAAAAAGATAGAGAGGCGACCTAGTATTCACATTTTTATCGATATCGATGAATGCACTGAACTGCGCTTATTTAAGAATAATTTTAAAACTTCCACTAACATGGCACAATGCTCCGTTTTTAACTAGTACTGAGTCACATAAGTATGTTAGAATTAATTATGAAGCATTTAACTGTTGGGCAGGACTTTAAAAAACAGAGCATTTGTTCAGTTTAATATTTGAAATAAAGAAATTTAAAATTAAAAGTATTTATTTCTTAAAAATCTTCATTGTACTTCTTCAATTATTTCGACGGCTGATGGCAATGACCTGAAATAAAAATTATATGAAAACATTTTTATACTTAAGTGGAAAGATATTAAGGTTCAAAAGGAATTTTGACAGTTTTGTATAAACTCATGTGCTGCTGACTGTACAATGCAACGGGAAAGTTATAAAGTGTCTAGTATAGTATTATATTATCTGTGAAAGTGTATATGGTACATTTTTCTTACATTTCTTACATTACAACTGAAATTAAAAACATCGATATCGATATTTATAGGTGTAAGTAGGTACCTACTCTATTTCCCATCAGCTTATTATTTGACTAAAATTATTATTTACATTCAAATACCTACCAAAAACTTTAAACGGATGTTAAGTTGATTAATGATTACTCACCGAAGCTCATCAAAAGGAAATTTGGCCATAAAAAACCATTTTGTGTCGTCCTTTAGCTCCAATTTCAAACCACAAATTCCACATGCTTCATTATGATTTGATTAGATACGCACTTATGATTCGCAATGACTGGACCATTAACCACTGACTTATTATATTTCTAGCGTACTATTAACACAAATTGATAATTTTATTTGTTGAAATTTTATTAATAGGTACTAAAAACTTCCCAAAGATCTTTAAATGTACCACCCATAATGTTAACTTTATGGTACCACCTATAGTTGCTCTGACTGACAAATGAATGACGTATCATCAAAGAACGAGAAAGAATGAGGAAGAGTGAGACAAATATCGTCGCCATCAAAATTCGTGTCTGTCTCATAGAATAATTTTTTGTATGAAAGTTGCGACAGACTGCTTGCAATCATTGTTGCAAAACTTCGGAAAGATTCCGAATTATTCCCGAATACTTCTCGGAAAGTTTCTTTCAATCAGAATTTTTCAAAATAAAGATAAAATTATATTTTTTATTATGATAAAATTGATCTGAGCCCATAGGCTTCAATTCAATTTTAGTCTTAGAACATAGGTCAATCTTGCTAGAAAATATACCCGCCCGACCGAGACGTGCCGAGACGACGACGACAGACGAACGGTACAAACAAACAACTCGTGCGCGGTGCGTAGCGCCATCTAGTGGCGGGTGGCGGGCCGGGCGGCGCGGCTCCCCCTGGGGAAGTATTCGCCCGCACA
Source organism: Agriphila tristella (assembly GCA_928269145.1). Lineage (NCBI taxonomy): Eukaryota > Metazoa > Arthropoda > Insecta > Lepidoptera > Crambidae > Agriphila > Agriphila tristella. The sequence continues at coordinate 18,736,580 of OV743431.1, read as the reverse complement.
CCGCACCCCGCAGAGAAGTTTTCAGAATATTACGGAATAATTCGCGCTTGGAGGGAATATTTCGTTCGATCTGGTTTATTATAAAAATAACCTAATTAAGTATGTGCTCAGTGAATCTTTGATGATGATCGTGAATTGTTTTTTATTAAGGGTAAGTAAAGTAGTAACGACAACGACGACAATAACGACAAAAAAAGGATTAAAATAAATATTTAAGGGGGGCTCCCATACAACAAACGTGATTTTTTTGCCGTTTTTTGCTCAATATTAATAACGACAACAGGTAGACAGTTGAAATTTTCACAGATGATGTATTTCTGTTGCGACTATAACACCATACACTAAAAACAGAATAAAATAAATATTTAAGGGAGGCTCCCATACAACAAACAAGTGGTTTTTTTTGCCGTTTTTTGGTACGGAACCCTTCGTGCGTGAGTCCGACTCGCAATTGGCCGGTTTTTTTACCGATCTTGCTGTTTTTTTTATCGTTACTCCTGTATTTCGAGAATCGAAATATTCCGAATGTTTCGGAATAATTCAGAATATTTCGGAAGTATTCCAAGGGAATTATTCGGAATGTTTCCCGCCAGCAACTGTAGATTCTTACTGTCTTAGTCCGTTTACACCATGCTTAGTCTTGAAATCGCGTGCTTATTATCGAAAAGTCTGCCGAGTTTCAACTTAAAACAGAAAAATCAAAGTAAGGAATTTCGTCTTGTACTTTCTGCTTGACGTAATTTGGAAGATATCGATGTTCGTGTGACATCATGAATTAGGTTCGCCATTTTGGGCCAATTGGGGCTCGATTTATCTGTTTTAATTTGAAACCCGGCAGACTTTTCGATAATCGATTCGTTAGCCGGTACGGCCCCTGGACTGGAGAGGCCATAGGCATCCATTACACGGTAGGTTTTGCTGTTAGTTTAATTAACCACAGTCACGGCGGCTGTGCTGGTACAGTTGCAAAACTTCGGAAAGATTCCGAATTATTCCCGAATACTTCTCGGAAAGTTTCTTTCAATCAGAATTTTTCAAAATAAAGATAAAATTATATTTTTTATTATGATAAAATTGATCTGAGCCCTTAGGCTTCAATTCAATTTTAGTCTTAGAACATAGGTCAATCTTGCTAGAAAATATACCCGCCCAACCGAAACGACGACGACAGACGAACGGTACGAACAAACAGCTCGTGCGCGGTGCGTAGCGCCATCTAGTGGCGGATGGCGGCGGCGCGGCGCGGGCGTAGCACGGCAGCGCGGCATCGGGGATTGGCGGGTGGCGGGCGGCGCGGCTCCCCCTGGGGAAGTATTCGCCCGCACACCGCACCCCGCAGAGAAGTTTTCAGAATATTACGGAATAATTCGCGCTCGGAGGGAATATTTCGTTCGATCTGGTTTATTATAAAAATAACCTAATTAAGTATGTGCTCAGTGAATCTTTGATGATGATCGTGAATTGTTTTTTATTAAGGGTAAGTAAAGTTAAAATTAATGATTTATTACGTCTATGTAGAGCAAAATTATAACCATTTATTTTTTATTTTTCGAGGTTTATCATATGGTTTAGTTAGCTATTGTCGTGTTCTACAGCTTTTTTGATTGCCACAGATAATAGTAGTGGTAGGTAGGTACCTACTTTTCGTGCGCGAGTCCGACTCGTACTTAGCCTTTACTTTTACTATGATCAGAGAATGATTGAGTTTTTTCTTGCTAGGTAGGCTAGGTAGGTACCTAGGTATTTGAAAATGTGTCAACTACTTTCTGCTGCTTTTTAGGGTTCCGTACCCAAAGGGTAAAAATGGGACCCTATTACTAAGACTCCGCTGTCCGTCTGTCTGTCTGTCACCAGGCTGTATCTCATGAACCGTGATATCTAGACAGTTGAAATTTTCACAGATGATGTATTTCTGTTGCCGCTATAACGACAAATACTAAAAACAGAATAAAATACATATTTAAGGGGGGCTCACATACAACAAACGTGATTTTTTTGCCGTTTTTTGCTCAATATTAATAACGACAACAGGTAGACAGTTGAAATTTTCACAGATGATGTATTTCTGTTGCGACTATATATAACAACATATACTAAAAACAGAATAAAATAAATATTTAAGGGAAGCTCCCATACAACAAACAAGTGTTTTTTTTGCCGTTATTTGGTACGGAACCCTTCGTGCGTGAGTCCGACTCGCACTTGGCCGGTTTTTTTACCGATCTTGCTGTTTTTTTTATCGTTACTCCTGTATTTCGAGAATCGAAATATTCCGAATGTTTCGGAATAATTCAGAATATTTCGGAAGTATTCCAAGGGAATTATTCGGAATGTTTCCCGCCAGCAACTGTAGCTGTGACTGACGATTAACCTATCGTAATGATGGGGTGACTAATGGTTGCATGAAGTTCAAGGGCGTCCCCCCTTAAAGGTTAAATAATGTAGCCAACTGCAAATACACAAAGTCCTAAGGCCGTGCAATTGACTTACTTTGCCGATAAATCCTGCCCCATCTCAAATCTTGAATAAATTCACTAGGTGCTGTTGACTGTACCTACAATTCATATCATTCTCATCCTCTTTAATATTAACTTGCCCTCCCCTGGGCCATGTCTGGCGACGCCCTTGATGAAGTTGGTTTCTTCTTTCCATCGGTCAGTCAGTCAAACGTAATTCCTTGTAATTCATGACTGATGGAATTTGACTGACGCTTGCATGAGCATGTCCATATAGGTAACTAAGTACGCACGCCATCCTATCTATATTGGTTGGTAGGTAGTGTAGGTACCTATATAATATAATAATAATAATAACCTACCTACCTACCTACAAAACGACGTCGTCGGTAGAATTTACTCTGCCATACACCTACGTACATTCTCGAGTGAAGTTGCAGTTTCTGATATAGGCACCTACCTACCTACATTGTCTATTTAATCGCATTGTACTTATGTTGAATTAAATCATAGTATGTATCTACCTAACTTCAATAATATTATACCTAATCAATCACTTACCGACAAAAATATTGGAAAATAACAAAAAAAACGGCGATTACAGATGGTACGATAGGAGCAAAGAAAGAAGAGTACTTTAGTAATTTGACAGTTTGACAGTGTTGCCACACTCTGATATTGATTTTCCTCGGACCCCTGATATTGCCCCAATTTCTCCTAAAACATTCATTTTAAAATAAAACACAAATTGAAGTGGATTTATTAAAATTTAAATTTTAAAACTTTTTTCTTTTAATATTACTATCTTCTTCTCATATAAATATAAAAGAGAAGGGGTGACTGACATACCAACGCCCAGCCCAAACCACTGGACCTAGAGACATGAAATTTTGTAAACAGATATTTTACACAGTGTAGGCATCCACTAAGAAAGGATTTTTGGAAATTCGACCCCTAAAGGGGTGAAATAGGGGTTCAAAGTTTGTATGAAAAAAATTATTAAATAGCCATTTCGACTTCAAACTTCGTAGGAGTACTTCTTAAAACAAATAATCAAACACGTGTTTCGTGGTTTCCCTTTAGAGGGTAAATGGGGTAAAAATGCCCAAAACCTACTGAAAAATCAACACACAGCCCATATCATAGAACCTAGAGACTTGAAATTTTGTACATAGATACTTACAATTTTGTACATAGAGAGGCAGAGGCAGAGGGAGAGGGAGAAGCTTTTGCCCGCGACTGTTTTGTCGAGGCCCGACACATGCGGCAAACGTCTTGCCTCGCGATCGCGAGGCAGCGTGCTTGGTGGGGACCCGCCTAATCGCATAAAAACGGCTGGTCGGATCCTGGTTGAAGGTTCCCTAATGGTTTTCTCTAATATCCACACGGACAAAGTCGCGGGCAAAAGCTAGTACCATATAATCTTGGAATCTTTAGGTTTCCAACACTAAAAAACCATTAGATGAGAGTCAAACTCTTCAGAAGTTTTTCTCAAAATCATACAATGTTCACTCGATTTTTTTCCCTTCAAAATTACTCTACATAATTTTAAACCCTAAAAAATAACATAAACGTGTAAACATAATACTTTTATATAATTATAATTATTTTATATAATTGGTTATAACAAAGATCATCAAGCTCTGTTTAACAGACACTGTTTAAATATGATGATGTCTCTTTTAAACAATGGCATCAAAAAAGTCTAAGTTAAACAGTGTTCAAAAATCCTCCGTAACAACACCGTTATATTTTAATAAAATCAAATATTATAGGAATTTTTATTAGGTACCATGGGCAACAGCGACGTTTAACCACTGCTAAGGTCAAAATCGCTTGCACGCCGCGCCGTCACAACCATACGTTTAGTTCGTGCAGGGGCGATACGCGCGCACACGAATTTTGTAGCAAACTGGTTAAGCGTCGCTGTTGCCCATAGTACCAATTTATTATACGGTCGTAACATCAATTTGCTTAAGCAGTGTGTAGGATGTATTGTAGTACTATGTATTGTAGTAATATGTATTGTAGTATCTCATGTAAAAAAAAGCCGTAGGTTTTTTAAGGTGTCAATGCCATTTTGTCTATCTATCTATTCCAGCCCTTGCAGAGTCCATCTTCGGACATAGGCCTCCTCTCTGCCTCTCCACTCTCGACGGTCTGCTGCCACGCTCATCCAATTGATGCCAGCCTGCTGCCGGATGTCATCCGTCCATCTCTTGGGCGGTCGTCCTCTACCGCGGGTATCAGCGCGGGGTCGCCATTCGAGTAGTCTTCTCGCCCACCGGCTGTGGTTCATTCTGGCAATATGTCCTGCCCACCTCCACTTTTTCCGTTCGATTTCTTCGACTACGTCAATAACTTTAGTCTTCTGCCGGATCCATTCATTCCGTTTACGGTCCATGAGGCTGATACCGAGCATACATCTCTCCATGGCCCTCTGTGCGACACGGAGTTTTTCGGCAGACCTTTCCGTCAGGGTGGTGGTCTCCATACCATAAGTGAAGACAGGCAAGACACACTGATTGAAGACTTTGGTTTTTAGATGTTGGGAGATCTTTTTGGACTTCATAATTTGGCTGTTGACTGCAAAGGCTGCCCAAGACTGCGCCACTCTTCGTTCGACTTCTGCTGTCTGATCTTCAAGCCCAAGAGTGATTTTATGGCCAAGATAGACATAGTGTTCAACTACTTCGACGGGAAATGTATGATTTTTCGCATCAGGGATGTTAATAAAAACGCCTTAATTTGGCTTTCAATTCCAGCATTTGAATTGTAGAATAGTTTTTATATCCATTTTGGGTCAATGGGTCCTTTTCGGTAAAAAAAAACAATCACAAAATAAATACCTGTTTTCCTATAGATTTGTTCTGAACGACTACTGTTATAGGAACGAGTGTACGCAGCGACATCTACAATTAGCTTTGCGTTGCGATCCCCATTGATGCAATCCATGCATTACGAAATAAAATGACGTGTAGTTAGTACTTTTATATATTCTGTGGTGTAGTCACATTTGATATGTAAATTGATATACTTGTTTCGTTTTCGCAAACGTGCAGAAGTAACAGAGGAATGGATTATCCCCTTTCTATTCCCGAATCACCACTAGGTACCCCAATTTTTGATTGGTTCTCTTGCACATTATTTTTACCCTCAAAACTGGTGAATTCTGTTTTAGCGGCAACACTTGCAAAAGCGCCTTTGCAAAAACTCCCCGCCATGGACTTGAATCGACTTTGTGGTGTGATTGCCACACTGACCTCCATTATACAAGTACGCTGGACAGGCTATTGTCATGAAATGACAGCAATTTTTTGTACCGATTTGAAAATCGCCATATTATTGGCGCTGAGAGCAGTAGATTCTACTGTGGCAGTAGTGAGTGTACTTGGAACTAATTAGTTCCAGTGTACACTCACTACTGCCAAGTGCCATAGTATAGAATCTACTGCTACTGCTCTCAGCGCCAATATGGCGATTTTCAAATCGGTACAAACGATTGGTGACGTTCGCCTGTCCAGGCTCAAGTCTGCTAATTTACAAATGCATCAATGGAATCTCAATTGGGTCTCAAACGCCAATTTTAACACATTTGGTATTCCGCTCCTTAAATAAGTTCAATCGTTTTTTAATGACAGGCCATCGAACTATCATTCGATCGTCATGGTACTTTTTGGCATTCTACTAATAACTGCGTTACAATCGCGTCTCGATTTTTCAATTGATTGGTATTCTGCTCTTATTTGACGTTTGTTTGACGTTTATATCAATGGTTTTTCCATGACGATTTTGTCATTGAACTACAATTGAGCAACGACACCTCTTTCTTAGAATTTGTTTGTAAACATTGAACAATGAGACCATCAGTACCAAGTATAAGCTGGCATATTTTGGTTAGAGATCATAGATATTGTGGAAAAACAATGTGTACCTACTTACCTCTGTGGGGTAGGTAGTGTAGGTACCCCACAGAGGAATTTTAAGGATTGATTTTCCTATCAATTTAATTTAGTAGGTACCTACCTATAGGAACTTATTAGGTGCTACGTGTTAGGTGGCTGTATCTACCAACTTTAGTTCTTTATTAAACATTGGGTACCTGTGTATGCAAATTCTGTTATTATTTAATAGGTAGGTAGGTAGTAACTGACCGTACCTAATTAAACAACAAATAGGTACCTACCTGCTTAAAAAAATTCTGGATGTGCTTTTGCCGGGCAACGTCTCCGGCTGCCTGTACTAATATAAACATATCTTCTTTTAACGCTACCTACTTACTGAATAAATAGGAAAAATCATGGATGAACATAATACCCACTGATCCCAAAATAAGTTGCTAAACACAATTATTATATTGGTGTCTACTGTCTAAGTGGTAATTTTTATATACCTACTTGTTAATATATTTTCATATATCGTCGGCGAAGAGTGAAAACCTCGTAAATCTCCTTTTTATCTAGAATTTTTTTTGCAGTTTTTGTTAGAAAACTTCTTATCTCACGACTCTATCTCACTCATATTCCATTCTAATGCGTACAACGCCATCTTTTGCATTTTATGAAAACCTCGTCAATGACAGAAGCTGGTCATGAGTGACGAGAAACTCGGCAAAAGTGTTTAAGATGAGAAAGAGGATTTACGAGGTTTTCACTCTTCGCCGACGATATTCAGAATTCTAATTTGATTTTCGAATCTTTGTATTTCAATATTGTGTACATGACAGTTAATGATAAAATAATTTTTTTTTGGTGTTCAATACCTATCATATTAAAGTATTTCTTAAATTATTTATTGTAATATACGCATAAGTATCTTTCTTTATCATAACATCCATAACTCAAGTACTTTATCGACTAATATTTATAAGCACCTACTTACGTATTGTAAACTTGCAAATTATAATGAGCAACACTACACTTTGCTTCATAAATTGAACCAACATACATAGGTACTACCTACTGTAAATGTAGTGATTTTAAATGAGTTTTCTTTGCCACGGGCCACGGAATACATAATAGTTCCACGAGCCTTGATTTATTTGAGTTTTGGTAGATGTGATAGTAGACAAAATAAGATAGGTCAACATGGAGTCAATATTTTATTTTATAATTGGCTCTTAATCTAAATCATAAACCAATACGATATGTATGATTTTAAAGCACAAACTTCATTTTCCCAGCAGTCATTTTTCCAGTAGGTACCCAATGTTTCATAGTTTTGCTTAGTCGCTTGGAGCAAATATACATCTATGCTTTTGTTTGGTAATAACTTTTCCAGTATCCTTTCTTGACAATATAAAAGGTATGTGCTTATATCTGCAATGTCATTCATTACACATATTGTATCTGTAATAAAAAATAGGTAATTATTAAATATTCAATAGGTAAGAGTGGGTAAAGAGTTTAATTCATCAACGCCCGAGCGGTCTCCGGTGACCAGACAACAATAGAAAATCTATTGTCTTATTTTCCGGGTGTTGACGAGTAGCAAATAATATACTTATTGAAAACAGTTACAGTTTTCATGTACTAAGTAGTTAGTATATAATGTACCCAATAGCAGTGGCAAGGAGTGAAATAATGGTGAATGTAACCTTTTCAAAAATGTTATGATCTGCATAGTGGATCAGTGAAGTGAAATTTCTAAAAGATAAGTCGATGGTGATCGCCTTGTATGAACCCTTTGCCACTGCCTAATAGGTACCTCAATGTCTAAAGTAGGAAGTATTACTTATTTACTTACTTTTTGTCTTTTTGTTTGATCATCTTTTCTTGCCATATAACTTGCTTATTATATTTTGCAATAGGTATTGTATCTAAAATAAATAATACCTAAGCAATTATTGTTGAGTTCATGAGATTGGTTTCAGAGTAATATTGAAAACCTTTGTGATATTTTGATGAGATTGTAGGAAAGTAGTTTACACTTAAATAGGAAAGCGCCTCAATGAACTACATATATGAAGTAAAAATAAAGTAATATTTACTAATTTACTTATTCGTAGGTATAGTCGCGTAGCCAGAGAAAAATTACCTTCGATAATACTAAAAGTTTTCGTTTTTGCTGAGTGTATAGATTATGTGCATTGTGAGCTATTGTTGAAAAGTTAGAAGTTTTATGCTGGTGCTTTAGGTATAGTTTAGGTATTTCGTAATATTTCGTTTAACGTAATATATATAGAATTAAAGTTTGAAATGTTGATTGTTTCATAATAAGAACTATGTTATCTTCATGTTGTAAAATATTTAGAAAGTTATTATGTGTGGAAGTGCGTAAATCACAAAATCACTCTTTTGTGTTCGAATAAAATTTTAAAATTTCTGAAATCTTATTTTAAGACTTTCAGTGGTTAGATATACCAGTTCAACAAAGTTTAGAAAGTTAAGTGGTGTGCTTCTTTGATATTTTCATTTTTCCTTTATAACATACGGAATAATGAATTAAAAATTGATAAGATCGCTCTTACAATACCTTTTCAATGCACTTATATACTACACAAAAAATTAGAAACATACATAATGTGGGTTTTGTTTAAATTACGGATAAATTATTGCGCTAAAATACGAATTATACGGGACGCGCGAGCGGGTGCATGCAGGGGCCGCTGACTGCCACGCGGCGCGCGGGCGGGCGCGGGGCCACAAACAATAAGCTACTCTCGTTGCATGGCAATAAAGTACCTACAATTTCAAATTTCACAGCGCTGCGTGCCTGATATTACAAGCACCTACGAAGCGCCACTCTTTTTGTCGCGTAATCGATGAATTTACACAGAATACTTATAAAATAAAATAAAGCTACCTACCTACTAAATAAGCTGATCATAATTGTTTTTCTAAGGTAGTTTGGCGAATCAACTTTTAAGGCACTCCTTTCAGATCATTTTGAAACAGAAAACAAAAATAAATTTAATTGAATTTACAAGAATTTATATTCGAATTTATATCATTTATCTAATTTTTAGATTTTAAAGGTGGCCACGAATGGCCACGATGTCTGACGTTTAGTTTTTGAGATTTTTGAGAATAACAAAAGATCGTCTTAAAAATTTCCCCTCTGTTACCTATTTTGTGTTTTTTTTTGTGAATGAAAATGATACTTCTAAGAAAATCAGATACCGTAAACTGCTGCAACTTTGCACGAAATTTAAGTTTTTTTTTTAATATCTCTTCAAGTATTTATTATCTGTGTCCATTTTTACATTAGCGCGCGAATTGGTGTATGTGTGGTAGATGTATGTCATATATCTTAAGGTTCATAACGCCGAAACGGCTGTTAGATTGATCTCCAGAAACCGTCAAAGTCGTAGGCAAAGTTGTGATAAAATATCCCAACTTTGCCTAGAAGATTATAAGCAAAAATACGAGCCGCATTTAAAAACTGGTCTTAATTATAGAGCCATACAAATTGGTTACCATCGAGATGTGCATGGATTACCACAATAAGCATCAATATTTTTTTCTGGCAAGCAGGCGAAGTTGGGCACAAGCAGGCAAACTTTGAGCAGTGTCAGTAAATATTTCCATAGTAAATTTGGAGCATACTACGGGTTGCCACAAATAGAAAAACCCAAAATTTAAAAGACTTACTATAATTTCAATAAAAATGGGTAAATAAATAAATAAAATAAAATAAAAATTATTTATTTCAGGCAAAGTAGCCCATATTCACATACAAAAAAAAACATACAATAAAATCAAATAATAATAAAATACGATAAATAGAATAATCAGGTCAATATTTGCTGTTAGGCAGCACATTCACCATACAGCAATGACGCATGATTTGGCAGTCAAATCTGCTCGCGAACACGCTCAAGATGCTGTTAGAGCTGGCCCGAACCCTGCACACCAGGGATGAATATCGTTTCCGCATAATGGTGTAGAAACAGTCGACCTGTGCATCGGCGAACATCCCTGACGCGCTGCAGAATCGGGGCAGCCCCATCAGCACCCTGAACGCATTGTTATACTGAACACGTAGGGCGCTATACTGTTTTTGCGTATGATTTACCCAAAGGCTGCTCGTGTAGAAATTAGTACAGTATGCCCGAAATAGGGTTCGTTTAACCTCTGCCGAGCTACGAGCAAACCTTCGGGCCACCATGTTCGCTCTTACAGACAGCGCCCTACGCGCTCTTTCTATATCAGCGTCATCGTTCAGGTTCAGGTTTAAATACCTGGGTAATGATATGACCCAGGTATTTAAATTGGTCCACCCATCGGAGCGGTGTTCCGTATAGTTTGATAGGAGGAATGGTGGTCAGACATTTCCCTCTAACCCGAAAGACCATGCATTCAGTTTTTAGGCCATTATATCTTAAGCCGTGTTCGAGGGTATACCTTTCACAAATTCTGAGGAGCTTTAAGATACCACAGACTGATGCACTCAGCAACACCATGTCATCGGCATAATTTACATTGTTGACTGGTACACCGTCTATATGACAGCCGACACGGCTGCCGCTGAGCTCACCTATCAGTGCATCAACGTACAAATTGAATAGACTGGGCGAGGTCAACCCTCCCTGCCTCACCCCACATTCCATCTTATATGACTCCGAAAAGGCACTCGACCATCTCACAACATTGACCTGATTTTGATACCAATATTTAAAGATATTACAAAGCTCCGATGGCATATTGATATCTCTTAATTTTTGCCATAAGGTCTCATAGCAGACCAGGTAAAATGCTTTGGAGAGGTCGAGGAAACAGGCATATACGGGTGTTTGACGGTCTGTGTAGTACTTGACAGTCTGCTTCAAACTCAAGATAGCTGTATCAGTGGAAAGTCCTGGCCTAAAGCCGAATTGATTATCATGTAAACTTAAATCCAAAGGTAAATACGGACGTAAACCAACTAAATTCACAAGACTAAACTAATTTCATTTGTTTTAATTTCTTTATTTTGAATTTATTATTTTATTTTGAATTTATTTTTATATAACTATTAAACCTTTAAACATTTATAATTACTTTTGTAAGATTGTTTTCTATTTTTATAGCTGTATATCTTTTTATTTAATAACTAAACAAAGTAAACATAGACTGCCCTCCAAACCGCTTTACTGTCGTTGAGTAAGTAGTGGCAACCCTAGGGCTAGGCAAACTTGAGTCACTAATGCTCGAGAAGCCTTTTACAACATTGCCTACTGTTGCAGCCTAGAATCAATACCTCATCCTTTTTTTTCCTTCCACTACCATTTCCGAATGTACCTCTGACGTCGGCTGTCACGTGGCTATCACATGAACTTAGTAGTCGCTAAAAACCCGAACGATAACGTGCGCGCGCGCCTCTGTGTTTTTTGAATAATCTAAAAGCAGTGAAAATCAGCAGCCAGTTTCCCTGTGAGTACCTATCCCTTGATTTAAGAGTTGTGTCATCGATCCCTGCTGAAAAAGCGACGTAAGGTGGGCTGTACGGGATAAATCAAGCCATCCCTCATAGCAGCATTGGTTTAGCGTTCAAGGCAATTGCAACCTCTAACACCTACCGTGGTTCTAGCCGTAAATGATTGACATTAACAAGAAAAACCCTTATAAACAGAATTGACATACTTAATTCTGCCATTAATCTAGATTACCTCTGCTTGTTGGCTCAGCTAGGGTTTAGGCAGGCCGTGGATAAACCCACTAGGGGAAAGGCATGTCTTGATCACTTCTTTGTGAACGCGAAGGGTAAAATGGAATCAGTTGTGTGCTCTTCGACTGTTACTGATCACGACCTAGTAATACTAGGAGTTGATTTAGCTCCCCCCACCACAAATCGGTCCCAAAGAACTAAACAGTCTATGAATTTTGATGGTATCGGAAAGGAATTGAGTGAGTATGACTGGACGCGGGTCTTGGAAGAGTCTTGTCCGACTAACGCAGCCAAGATATTTGTAACTCTTTTTGGTCAAGTTGTTGATAGACACACCACACGCCATAAAATTAGCCGTTCGAAGATACCTTTAAAGCCATGGATGACACCTGGTTTAATCAGGTGCTCGGTGCACAAGGATAAGCTACATCTTGACGCGAGAAAAAATCCCAAAGATCATATTAAGCTTCACATTTATAAACGCTACAGAAATTTTTATTTTAATCTCATCCGCAACGTCAGAACCACCTTCGAGAGGGAGGAATTAGAAAAAAACAAAAATCTGCCAGGTAAACTATGGGGCTCCATTAAGCGTATAACTAACACAACTAACGCCAGAAAAAGCGTTCGCCACCTTTGTGACATCAAGGGTGATGTAACAGAATCTTTGGATCACACAAACGCCTTTTTCTCTACAGTAGGTAAAAATCTAGCTGATCGTATACTTGTTCGGGATAACGAATCTGAAGCCTCTCTAGCCAGTAAAATGAATTTGTCCTCTTCGCCCTCCGACTCTTTCTATATGATTTTGAATTTATTTTTATATAACTATTAAACCTTTAAACATTTATAATTACTTTTGTAAGATTGTTTTCTATTTTTATAGCTGTATATCTTTTTATTTAATAACTAAACAAAGTAAACATAGACTGCCCTCCAAACCGCTTTACTGTCGTTGAGTAAGTAGTGGCAACCCTAGGGCTAGGCAAACTTGAGTCACTAATGCTCGAGAAGCCTTTTACAACATTGCCTACTGTTGCAGCCTAGAATCAATACCTCATCCTTTTTTTTCCTTCCACTACCATTTCCGAATGTACCTCTGACGTCGGCTGTCACGTGGCTATCACATGAACTTAGTAGTCGCTAAAAACCCGAACGATAACGTGCGCGCGCGCCTCTGTGTTTTTTGAATAATCTAAAAGCAGTGAAAATCAGCAGCCAGTTTCCCTGTGAGTACCTATCCCTTGATTTAAGAGTTGTGTCATCGATCCCTGCTGAAAAAGCGACGTAAGGTGGGCTGTACGGGATAAATCAAGCCATCCCTCATAGCAGCATTGGTTTAGCGTTCAAGGCAATTGCAACCTCTAACACCTACCGTGGTTCTAGCCGTAAATGATTGACATTAACAAGAAAAACCCTTATAAACAGGAGAAAGAGCATATTTGCTTACCCTATAAATACTAAGAGAGCTGAAATTCTCGATTTTTCCAAGGAAAAACTAAAAGTTTGCGACCGTTGACAGCTGACAGACAAAAAAGTAACGGTGTTGCCACTTTGAATAATAATGAAATGGGTTGCCAATAAAACGAAGGTATTTCTCTCATTATCAAAAGTAAAAAATAGATGGCGGTTATGAAGTAATGTTAGTTTTACTAGATTAGGCAAAATTGAAGCTTAGGGGCAATCTTGCAGCAGTTTACGGTACTTACATTTAGTATTTAATACAACAAGAAAGTATCCTATCAAAATAATGTATCTATGTTTATAGTAATAGTTTCTAAGATTTACATGATATTAACTCCACTGCGTTACTTTGACATAAATGTATGTTAAACTTTAAAATAATTTGATATTAAACAGCCACTTTAAACTTACGTCTATGTCAGGCAGTACCTTTCTTTTCTTTATACATATTACGTTCACTGTATTGTTTACAAGTATAATTGAATTGTATAAATTATTTATACATAAAAACCTTCGATCAAGTATATCCTAGATAACGCTTACGAACTAAAACAGTATGCAAACATGGCACCTCAATAGCGTCCCACTTACAAACTTGGCGCTTATTTTGTACATGATCACCTCTTATTTTGTACAAACTCACATTTTATATCACTTATTTTGCACAAAATAAGCTTATTTTTTACAAAAATACATCTTTTATCACTTACTTTGTGCAAAATAAGCACCCAGTTTGTAGTGGGACGCTATTTGAGGTGCCATTTTTGAGACTCTGACCGAACATCTAGGGTATTCTTGATCAAAGATAAAAGTAATCAAAAATTAGGGGACACCAGGGTAACACTAGAGAATATAGTAACTCCAGAGAAAAGAAAATAATTAGAGAATACTAGCTTCCGCCCGCGACTTCGCCCGCGTGGACATTCAAGAAAATCCTAAGGGTACCTTTAACCAGGATACGAAGTATTCTATGTTCTTATGTCCTGCCTCGCTAGGCAGTACGCTTGGTGTGGATGTACCTCGCTTGCAAGCAGGGCGTTTGCCACTTGTGCGTGAGGATGCGGCCCGACATCGCACTCGGTCGCTATAGTACGCGCTTACCAGCCAGAGGCCTGCTGCGCGCTAGGCACGTTCACACCAAGCGGGCTACCTAGCAAGGCAGGATATTAAACTTTTTATCCGGGTTAAAGGTTCCCTAAGGATTTTCTCGAATGTCCACGCAAACGAAGTCGCGGGCGGAAGCTAGTAGTATAAAATAATATAATACTTAGAAAGCGGGCTTAGATTTTACTGCTTTCACGTGCATTTTTTTTCTGAGAAATTACAAAAGACGGACCCCAAAACTCGAAACTTTATTGTTTACTTTTAAGCCGTTGACCATTTTACCGTGCCAGATGTGGGAACACCAGGTCCAGGTAGTCGTCGTTCTAACAGTATAGTTCCCAAAAGATATTGTTACAACGAATTCATCGTAAACTCTTCTTAAAAACTTAAAAGTCGTATATCTTTTGATTAAGTGAACCGATTGCGATGAGATAAAGACTAAATTACTTCGCAAAATACATAGTATATTTCTATGTAAACATCATTACTATTGAGTTAGCGCTTTTTAAGTTAATAGCGCACAAACATACAGATAAACAGACAAACAGATAAACAGATAAAAAGGAGACAACTCTAACGGCGTCAGAAGAGATGAGCGCTACGCGATAGAAAGAGAGAAAACTTCTAGGTGAATATAACTGTAGGCGCTGTAGCGGTGTGCGATCTGAATTGCGCCTTATTGAGTCGTAGCAAGAGTCGCTATTTAATTAAATGATGTTGAAGAATGCGGCTTCTGTACTTGTACTATTATGTATTCTGTGACGGAGTGCACGTTTTTTAGGTGAGTGTTAAACTTTTAGTTTTTCCTTGGAAAAATCGAGAATTTCAGCTCTCTTAGTATTTACGGGGTAAGCAAATATGCTGTTTCTCCTATTTATAAGGGGTTTTCTTGTTAATGTCAATCATTTACGGCTAGAACTACGGTAGGCAATGTTGTAAAAGGCTTCTCGGGCATTAGTGACTCAAGTTTGTCTAGCCCTAGAGTTGTCACTACTTACTCAACGACAGTAAAGCGGTTTGGAGGGCAGTCTATGTTTACTTTGTTTAGTTATTAAATAAAAAGATATACAGCTATAAAAATTTAAAACAATCTTACAAAAGTAATTATAAATGTTTAAGTTTAATAGTTATAAAAAAAATTCAAAAGAAAATAATAAATTCAAAATAAAAAAATTAAAACAAATCAAATGAAATTAGTTTAGTCCTGTGAATTTAGTTGGTTTACGTCCGGATTTACCCATTTTTATTGAAATTATAGTAAGTCTTTTAAATTTTGTGTTTTTCTATTTGTGGCAAGTTGGCAACCCGTAGTATGCTACAAATTTACTATGGAAATATTTACTGATACTGCTCAAAGTTTGCCTGCTTGTGCCCAACTTCGCCTGCTTGCCAGAAAAAAATATTGATGCTGATATGTGGTAATCCATGCACATCTCGATGGTAACGCAATTTGTATGGCTCTATAATTAAGCCAGTTTTTAAATGCGGCTCGTATTTTTGCTTATAATCTTCTAGGCAAAGTTGGGATATTTTATCACAACTTTGCCTACGACTTTGACGGTTTCTTGAGATCAATCTAACAGCCGTTTCGGCGTTATGAACCTTAAGATATATGGCATACATCTCCAATTCGCGCCTTAATGTAAAAATGGACACAGATAATAAATACTTTAAGAGATATTTTAAAAAAACCTTAAATTTCGTGCAAAGATGCAGCAGTTTACGGTATTGATCAAAGTGTTCAAACCAACTAACTTGTCTTATTTATCTATGTAGCTGCCTACATCTGTGGCTAATTTCATAAAATTACTGTCGTCTTTTAGGGCCTTCTATTTTGTGGCAATTGTATAAATTAGGTAGGTAGGTACATTAGTTAGAGAGCTAGGTAGATTAGAGTCGCACTATCCGTACTAATATTATAAATGCCAAAGTCTGTTTGTTTGTTTGTTACGCCTTCGCGTCATGAATACTGAACCGATCATCATGAAATTTTACATATACGTTGCCAGGGGTATAGAAAAGGAGATAGGGTTTTATCCCGAAAAAAGTATGGTTCCCGAGGGATAGCAAAAAAACTCCACGCAGACGAAGTCGCGGGCGGCCACTAGTCGAATCATAATAATATCATTTCGGGATAAGAGATAGGTCAGATAGGAGTCGACACGTCTTTTAAGTAGCCGAGCGTACTATCCGCGTCAATTGGTAATGCGCCTGGCGGCCATGATTTTAACCTCAAAAACGAAAAACAATTGTAATTTTTTAATATACCTAGACCTTTTCTTATTGAAAATAAGATTTTAATAATTAATTTATTAAATTACCTATTAGAATTTAACAGTTTTTTGTCATTTTTAGTTGCGGATGACGTTGATGTGTATGTTAATTTGACAAGGTTCCAGCGCATTACCAATTGACGGGGATAGTACAACTTGTAAGTAAGTAGGTAGTTGTAGGTAGTGTAGGTACCTTCATACACTTCGCGCGCGAGCATAAAGGTGGCTCTATTTTTGAATCGCTCGGCTGGCGTCGAGCGCTCGTTTCTACTGATTTTCGTTCGACATATGACTCTATTTCGAACGTTTGAGCCATATGTCGAACGAAAATCAGTAGAAACGAGCGCTCGACGCCAATCGAGTTGGGCCCGTAACATTTCAGCATAACGTATCGTTACGTTACGACGAAATGTTAGATCGGTCGCCACCTTAATAATAATTTATTCTTATTTATGGCGCGAGTGGGCCTGGGGCCCTATTTTTTTTTTATCACTCGACTGGCACCGAGCGCTCTTTTCTATTGATTTTCGTTCGACATTTGACTCAAATGTATGGGATGTCGAACGAAAATCAGTAGAGACGAGCGCTCGACACCAGTCGAGTGATTCAAAAATAGGGCTCCTGACCCCCTAGCCAAAGTAACATTTGCAAATTTTCGTTATCGCTTCGCTTCGAAACATGTATGGATTTGACGTTTTAAAATTAGATTGTTAACGAAACCTTATGTCAATCCCATACATGTTTCGGAAGCGAAGCGATAACGAAGATTAGCGAATGTTACTTTGGCTAGGCCCTCGGACTGGCGGCCGGCCGCCACGCCGCGCCGCCGCGCGCCGCCAGCGGCACCGGACCGGCGCGGGCGGCCTGTAGCGACAATACTACATATTTTATCCGTAATTAAACAAAAGCCACTGTATGTATTTTTCTAATTTTTTGTGTAGTATATAAGTGCATTGAAAAGGTATTATAAGAGCGATCTTATCAATTTTTAATTCATTATTCCGTATGTTATAAAGGAATAATGAA
The DNA here is from genome assembly GCA_928269145.1 of Agriphila tristella. Lineage (NCBI taxonomy): Eukaryota > Metazoa > Arthropoda > Insecta > Lepidoptera > Crambidae > Agriphila > Agriphila tristella. Next base: position 18,718,669 of record OV743431.1, on the reverse strand, counting down.
AATATCAAAGAAGCACACCACTTAACTTTCTAAACTTTGTTGAACTGGTATATCTAACCACTGAAAGTCTTAAAATAAGATTTCAGAAATTTTAAAATTTTATTCGAACACAAAAGAGTGATTTTGTGATTTACGCACTTCCACACATAATAACTTTCTAAATATTTTACAACATGAAGATAACATAGTTCTTATTATGAAACAATCAACATTTCAAACTTTAATTCTATATATATTACGTTAAACGAAATATTACGAAATACCTAAACTATACCTAAAGCACCGGCATAAAATTTCTAACTTTTCAACAATAGCTCACAATGCACATAATCTATACACTCAGCAAAAACTAAAACTTTTAGTATTATCAAAACTTCTTTATGACATTTAATGTCCCACGACCGGACTAGTAGGTACATCTTTGTGTATATATTGGGTTTATTTAAATAAAAAGAAAATGGAAAATATCGGCTATTTAAAACTTGCTGAACGACAGACTACATACAACAGGGGGCACACTTAGATTAGAACAACGCAAACGGTCGAAACAAAGTGGCGCCATCTCTGTATCTTTACCATCAACTTTCACAACAAATCTTCAAGTTTGCTAATAATGTCTCTGCAGTAGGACCGGACTAGGGGTGCCACCTTTTTTAGGACTAATAAAGTATTATTTTTTGCTAAAAGTAGAAAAAAAGTATATTGTATGGAAATTAAGTATTATTTATGTTTACCTTTAAAAACATACTTTTTATTACTTTTGGCAATATTTAAACAAACCATGTCAAATAAAGTATACACTTTATTAGAAATTACTTACGAGTGGCAGGCAACCCTAGCGGATTTATAAAAAAAATATAAAAAACTAATTAAGAAGACAATACAATAAAAATCGCCTTCTTAATTGGCTATAATAATTATTTATTCAACTGTAGTATAATTATGGCTATTACAACACGAATGTGGCCTTATCGCCTGAGTGTTTTAATACCTAATTTTATTATCTCTACATAATTAGGTATTAAAACACTTAGGTGATAAGACTTTATTATTGCATACAAGACTTTATTTTTTTCTTTAACCATGACAAGTATCCTCTATAAAGTGTTTCGAAACGGTGGCTTAATATCCAAGCGAGGGCTGCTAGTTGCGCCCCTCGCGCGCGCCTTTGTTATGAAATCATCCGAACGAGTGTTTTAATGTTATACTGAATTTCACAATCATAATGTATCGTTCGGGCGTGGGCGTGGAGAGCGCGACATGCTCTCGCTCGGATATTGCGGTTTTATGAGACTCAACCAGTCTCATAAAATGTTGGTTTTATGAAACTCAACCAGTCTCATAAACGTTTAATGTTGGCTATAAGCTAACTGTTTCAGAACCTTTTTTAATGATTTATAGCATGATGGGTGTCGATAAAGTAATTTAAAAAATATTATTTTACAATTATGCAAACGAAAATCTTTTGGTGCGTATTACAAAAATAAAATGATGAAATTTGACGACCTAGTAGCGTAGCAAATAACCACATCACCACTCATACATGACACTACTATCGTTGGACGAATAACATCTGGGGCGACACCTAATTGACCCGGAGGAAATAAAAACTCGTAAAACCAAGAAGATGCTGGACTTCCTGGAAGCCGCTGGGCTTAAAGAGTTAGGCTGTCCGCTGCCTTGAGCGGGATCCCGCCGCGGGTACACGGCGCGAGAATATAGATTGCTGGTTTTTGACGGACAGATGCTTGCGCAGTGCATGAGTAAGCTCTAATCTATGTCGCCCCGCGCGCGTGTCCCGCTTAACACAGCGGAGAGCCTTACTATAATTAGGTGGCGAGTTTTAGTTCGCAGTGGGCATTATCTGGGGCCGTACCGGCTAACTTAAATGGCTATCGTAATCGCTTTCATTTGACAGATGGATGTGAGACATTGCTACTTTTCTATGGTAAGTTTTTATTTAAGCCAAATAGAAGCAGCAATGTGTCACATCCATCTGACAAATGTCAAATGAAAGCGATTACGATAGCCATGTAAGTTAACCAGTACGGCCCCTGAGCTGCATAGCCCCTAACACTCAAATAATAATAATCGTTGGACGAATACCTAGTTTAAACCTAATCAAAATCACATATTTGTTTTTGGTGTCTTTTGTTTTGATTTATTCTTTTTCATTAATATTTTGTTACAAATAAAGAATATTACAAATAAAGTCAAAAAAATATGTAATAAGAATAAAAAAATACGTTTTCAGCGATTATACGATAATTTCATGTTATTAGTTCCGCATCGATTTCCAGAGGCGCTAGTGGACTTTCCCTTACAATGATACTCTTTGGACTACAAACAAATATTGTGTTGTCATGACTACCGACGTTCCGTTCTACAAAGCTCTTATTAGATACATCTAAAAATTTAAATATTTTAGTGCAATATTTACCGTTTCGTAATACAATATGTCACATTTTGTTGTATTTTATGATGCTAAGAAGCTTTAAATACGTTTGAACGTTAATTATCCCCAAATAAGTCGTAAAAACAAAAATTTCGATTGAATACCGGTTTTTTTACTTGAAACGGAGTGTATATGCGAGTGCTATTATTTTACACTGTGACATCTATCCTTTGGTAGATTTTAGTGGGCAGCACCATCATTACGACGACATTACGATTCATTGACGACCATTAATGCGGTCATAATTTTTTTAGCAGAATACCGAATTAGTTACAAACGTAATGGCAACGTAATGAGGTGGCGTCGTGATCGCAAAATCGTGTAATTTTATGTCAATTAGCAGACTTGACCCCCATACTTGTATAATGGACGTCAGTGGATTGCCAACATTATCGAGAAAAAAACGGGGAATATATAAATGCACTTTAAAAATAATGTTACACACTTTAAAATGTTTAGCTTCAAAATTTATTAAATGAACTATAAAAATAATGGTATCCACTATAAATATGCTAAGCTTTAAAATTAATACTTTGCACTATACATTTTAATTGCTTAGCTTTAAAATTAATACTTTGCACCATACAAATTAATTTTATAACTTTAGTACTTACTGGTAAACAAACGACTAGGTGCGACGTGATGAGCGGGCGCAGCGAGAGAGGAGCTGATGAGGAGGTTAGGTTCCATTGCGACCAACACCGCCAGAACCGACCTGATGGCGTGTTTGCATTATGCCACAAGTTGTTATCATCTTGCCATCTCATTTTAACAGTGGCCAGTCTGACATGGTTTGACAGAAATTAAATGGTTTCGGAGTATGGACACAGGTATAGTGCAAACCATTATTTTTGTAGTGATAGTATTAATTATAGATCTATTATTATTTTAAAGTGCTGACAAAATTGTTAAAGTGCAAACCATTATTTTTGTAGTGATAATATTAAATTATAGGTCAATCATTATTTTAAAGTGCTGATATACAATTTTATAGCTGTTTTCATCAAATTTACATCCCGAAAAAAACGTGCGTAAAAAGGTAAATGTAGGTAGGTAAGTATTCGAGTTATTATATGGACATTTCACTTGATCGGCGGTTGATGGCGCTGTGCAAATGCAAATTTCTACACTATCGAATGATTTTACGCGCGTATTTTTTTTTTCGATAAGTGCTAAGGGCATTCGAAAAAAATTTCATGTCAGTGGCATTCGATCTATTTTCCAATTAATTCTTAATTTCTGCCTTACACCAGCGAGGCATTCATTCAATAATTTTTTTACATTTTGTAAGTGAAACAGACTTCTATTCTTCTAAAAAAGTCTAGGATAGATACATCTTTCAAGCTACCTGAATATTACGGATCTATATTAATGGATCTGGCGTCGTAGCTAGGTTAGGGGCTGGCAAGGGAGGGCGTCTGCCAGGGGCGCAACCCTCAATTTGCTGACCCATAGCTAGAAAATAGTCTTGGGACGCAAAATTCAAATCTTGCCAGGGGCGCTGACCCTTCTTCGACCCTAGCTTCGACGCTTGGATCGGTCGATTTGCCGCCCCCCTAGACGTGCCGCCCGCGTGCGGTGCACGCCTTGCACGCCCGCTTGCGGCGGGCCTGATTGGAATTAACGCATTTTATTCATGCCACAGAGCATACGCTGACGCGTTCCTCACTGTAATATTAATCAAATTAAATCAAAATTGTTGACTTCAGTCATTTGGTAATTTGCTGTCGACTTGTAATAAATAGGTACCTTTAGTTTTACAAATGAATGTGAATGTTATTTCAATTTGTCTTTTATAGTGGTCGCGTACGAGCTCAAAATCAATGGAAAACCGCAAATCGATGTAGTTACATGCTGTCGATGCATCGATTTGCAGGCGTTTGGGTTTGGGACAAGTAGGGTAAGCTTTAGCTATCTTGGCACCCCCACAGTGATTGGCACTTTAACATTTAAACGCAGATATTAAGAATTGCAGTGACAAAATTGTACTAATCCGTAATTTTATTCAATCTGGCATTACTACACTTCAAAAAATTTATAATAGATATTTCTTTCGGATTATAATGGCAACACAGCATTAAGAAATACGAGCTCACGAGAAACTTGTTGCTTTTTCTTGCAAATATTAACGGATCCAACAAGGAGGAGCTGTGGAAAAAAATATTGTTTTTTATTATTTGACTTTCTCAGAGGTGCGAAATACCTTAATTATTATTTTTATAAATTATATTACAGTTTTCAATAATATTTTTCCCAGTTTTGTTAACACAACTTCAATTTACAATGTGCCGACCATTGGTACAATAGCTTGTACTAAAGTGTAGTTATTGAGCAACCGTGCCAATCACTAGATTATAAAATATTTCTTAAACAATATTTTTTTTTTTACACATACAATTCATATTTACATGAAGAAATCATATTACACTCGAAAAAACGTTTTCGTTTCATTCTTTACAATTATTGGCACTATACTTTAGGGTTTTCTATTCAAACATTGCTATCATTGCATTCAGTATTATTTACCAATGCTAATGCCAAGTAGTTGTACTATGAGTATCAATCACTATGCTTTTTGATGTTAATTACGAGTTTTCTGTTTTTATTTGATAATAGTACATTATTACAGCGGCACGAAAGACAGGCATTGAAGGACGAACGTGAAAATAACATACGTGAGTCCATCAATGCCTAGTTGCGGCCAAGGCTTGTATAGTACTTTTCTCAAATGTTCATCAGTCATTTTTAATGTCCCCACTGCTAGGGCACAGGCCTTCCTTATGTGTGGATAAGGAGGACGGGCCATAACCCACCACGCGGGCCCAATGCGGATTGGTGGGTGTTAACGACTGCAAATGCAGCCGGGACCAACGGCGTGCCTTCCGAAGCACGGAGGAAATCGAGATAATAAATTTTGGTCACCCATCCCATGACCGACCCTTGCGAACGATGCTTAACTTCCGCAATTGCTGGGCTAGGCGCTGAGCCACTGCGCCACCGAGCTCCTCCTTTCTCAAATAGGTAGGTAATGCGAGGAAGTTCAAACCAAGAAGGTAGTATTTTTAACTTTTTATTTTTATTTCAAATCACAGAAAAGAGAACGTATTTTTTTTGGAATGTGCACATCAATGCCTTTCATTTACTTTGATACCCATATTATTACAAAAATCATTTTTTTTAGTTTTTAATTTTTTTTCAGTTTTTTGGAATGTGCTCATCAAGGCCTTTCATTTGATATCCATATCGCAAAAAAAAATTTTTTTTTTCAGTTTTTTGGAATGTGTTCATCAAGGAAGGCCTTTCATTTGATACCCATATTGAAAAAACCCACCACCACTCACCCATGCGTCCATGACTCCATACATCGGTCCATCCATGCACCCATTAATCCATCCCATGCATCCATCCAACTATCCATCCATCTATCAAACTCATATTCAACCATTTTCTTCCTTCCTTTCTATCTACCTCACTCCCTCCCTAAGTCCCTCTCCCCCTCTCTAAGTCCCTCTCCCCCTCTCAAAGTCCCTCCCTTCCTCTTTAAGTCCCTCCCTCCTCTCACATTTTTTCTAACTTTAAAACTTTTAAGTTTCGGAGAAATAACGTCTCCCTATCTCATACTTAAAAATGAGTGCCAATCACTAGTAGCTTTGTGCCAATGATTGTACTAGGTGTGCCAATGACTATACTTTTCGATGTTTTTTAAAGTTTTATGGTTTTTTTCATAAAAAACATTTCTTTTTCATTGTTTTTTCATTGTTATTGTAATAAATAAACCCTAAAGATATTTTTAAAAGTCGTAAATTACGCCTATATCTTACAGATAAAATAATCAACTAAATAAAGAAAGATTCCGCTTAAGGTGCCAATCATTGTCTAGTTTACCCTACCTACCTATTCTTGAATTCAAAACAATATTTTGGGCCCGCATTTCTTAAAATTTCTTCCCTTAAAGGTGTGTCCCCACTTAGGCCGCGCTCCGCGCTCCGCGCTCCGCGAACCTCGGAGCGCGCTCCGAATTTGCGATCCGACACGGAGCTCGGAGCGCGGAGCGCGGTTCGCGGAGCGCGGAGCGCAGGGTCTATTACGAAAATTTTAATGCGACACACGCAGCTGCGTCCGTGCTTCGTTTTGATTGTTTCCTATTACAAATCATTTTCGTATGCGATATCGCGAAGTGATTGCGTGAGTTTGGCAGTTTCTAGCGTATCCGACATCGTTCGATTAGTAGTATATGGGCTACGATAGCCAAATTCAAAATGTTTGTTGTAATTTTCAATTTATTTTGGACCTTGTCTTGACAATGAAGGCTTACATTTTACGTTACTATGGAGTATGGTTGTCTTTTTGTTTATGGGCCGATTTGACCGTTTTCGGTGAAACTTTTGGTGTTATTTTGACAAAAAATAGCAACGCAATGTTAAAAATAAAAAAAATCTAGGATAACGGGCAACTTTTTTGCTTGGTAGCCAATTTCTATGAAACTCGGTTTTTGTTACTGCTTTAACAAGAAAACAGCAACGCAATATTAAAAATACAAAAATCCAAGATGGCGGCCAACTTTTCTGTTTGTGGGCCGATTTCGATGAAACTCGATTTTTGGTACTATTTTGACAAGAAAACAGCAACGCAATGTTAAAAATAGCAAAAATTCCAAGATGGCGGCCGACTTTGTTGTTTGTGAGCCGATTTCGATGAAACTCGATTTTTGGGTACTACTTATTTCGAAAATAAAACAGCAACGCAATAATATAAATTGAAAAAAATCCAAGATGGCGGCCAACTTTTTTGTTTTTGGGCCGATTTCGATGAAACTTGGTTTAGGGTACTATTTCGAAAATAAAAGAGCAACGCAATAATAAAAATTGAAAAAAATCCAAGATGGCGGCCAACTTTTTTGTTTTTGGGTCGATTTCGATGAAACTCGGTTTTGGGTACTATTTCAAAAATAAAACAGCAACGCAATAATAAAAATTGAAAAAAATCCAAGATGGCGGCCAACTTTTTGTTTTTGGGCCGATTTCGATGAAACTCGGGTTTGGGTACTATTTCGAAAATAAAAGAGCAACGCAATAATAAAAATTGAAAAAAATCCAAGATGGCGGCCAACTTTTTTGTTTTTGGGCCGATTTCGATGTAACTCGGTTTTGGGTACTATTTCAAAAATAAAACAGCAACGCAATAATAAAAATTGAAAAAAATCCAAGATGGCGGCCAACTTTTTTGTTTTTGGGCCGATTTCGACAAAACTCGGTTTTAGGTATTATTTCGAAAATAAAACAGCAACGCAATAATATAAATTGAAAAAAATCCAAGATGGCGGCCAACTTTTTTGTTTTTGGGCCGATTTCGATGAAACTTGGTTTAGGGTACTATTTCGAAAATAAAACAGCAACGCAATAATAAAAATATAAAATATCCAAGATGGCGGCCAACTTTTTTGTTTTTGGGCCGGATTCGATGAAAATTGTTTTTTGGAACTATTTCGACAATAAAACAGCAACGCAATAATAAAAATATAAAAAATCCAAGATGGCGGCCAACTTTTTGTTTTTGAGCCGATTTCGATGAAACTCGGTTTTGGGTGCTATTTCGAAAATAAAACAGCAACGCAATAATAAAAATTGAAAAAATCCAAGATGGCGGCCAACTTTTTTGTTTTTGGGCCGATTTCGATGAAACTCGGTTTTGGGTACTATTTCAAAAATAAAACAGCAACGCAATAATAAAAATTGAAAAAAATCCAAGATGGCGGCCAACTTTTTTGTTTTTGGGCTGATTTCGACAAAACTCGGTTTTAGGTATTATTTCGAAAATAAAACAGCAACGCAATAATATAAATTGAAAAAAATCCAAGATGGCGGCCAACTTTTTTGTTTTTGGGCCGATTTTGATGAAACTTTCGACGATTCTTATGCGAAGAGACTAAAATATTTCAAAATGACCTCATTGAAAAACAGGCGCAAAAGACTTGACCAAACTTTTATCTATAAGATAGTTAATAGTGTATTTGATTGTCCGCAGTTACTTAACAAAATAAGACTCAACATTCCACTAAAACTGCCGCGATTCTCCAGATATGCCTTATTTTCAGTAAAGTATTCAAAAAGCAATTTAGGCCACTATTCCCCAATAAACAGATTACAAACACAATATAATGCAATCTCAAAAAACAACAACGATCTGGATATTTTTTGGCTATCATTACCTCTTTTTAAGAAAAGAATCATCAATTTACATAAATAAAGTAGCAGTTGCCAGCGACTTCGTCCGCGCAGACCCTAGGGAACCTTTAACCTGGATAAGAAGTGGCCTATGTATTAACCCAAGTCTTAATCCGTCTTCTAACCAAATTTCATCTAAATTTGTCCAGCTGTCTGGGTGTGAGGAGGAGGTAGCAAACACACACATAAACATACACACATACACACACACACACACATACACATACAAGTTTTCGCATTTATAATATTAGTAAATACATCCTGTATTTGTATAAATAAGTGTGTATAAGTTTTGTTTTATATTTATTTGTTGTTACTCCAGCTGCCGATAGATGGCGCTGTATCAGAATTTGTATGAAAATGTACATCGCGGTGTTAAGAATTTTGTTATTTTCCTGGGTCGGTTTAATTATTTAAGTGAATACAAGCTTTTTGCATTGCAACAATATTGGGCGTTTCATTGAGTTATTATACATTAGTACCCTTGGAGCGTTACAGTAATTTTTGGGCTTACTGAGCGATTGAACATTGGTCCTTAGAGCTGGATTGGCAAAGGTTTCCAATTGTTCGCCCTTAGTAAAAGGTCTCGAACGGAGCGGCGGATCGTCGTAGATGGGACTTGTCTGTTGAGTGTCGTCAGGTCCATCCATTCACCGTACGAAGAAGACCATAGCAACACAGTAGCGTCGAAGTCAACATCACCATAGGGGAACAACAACAACAGATGTACTGAAGTCAACAACTCAATTTGGATCATTGCAAAGGAGAACAGCAGCGCCACCTAGCGACAAACAGCAGAAGCCATCATTGATCAGTGAAGTAAGATTGTGAAGTGAATGAACTGTGAGTACAATTTAGTTTCATACGAATTTAGACTTTATTAACTCAAGAAAAATAACTTTGATAAAATTTGTGTAATATTAGGACTTAGAATAGTTTAACAAAAAGTGATAGTACGGGGAACCTATGCCCGATTTTCTACCGAGCTGAAGAAAGAAAAACACTTAGAAAATTTCACAATTAATATAAGACTTGGTTTGATTTATACTTTTCTTATATATTCGACACATTTTATTTACGATGGATTTATTGAAAATTCAATATGATTTACGGGCGCAATTGGAAAATGCCAGAATCAACTATAAAAAGAGCCCAAAGGAACGGTTAACAAAGCAACATTTACAGAAGAGATTAGAACTTATTGATAAGAAATGGCAAGAATTTGATTCTACGCATATCCAATTAATCACCTCCAAGGAGGATCTCAGTGGAACGCCATATTTCAAATCTGATATGTACCAAAACACTGAAGAGTTTTATTTAGATCTTGTAGCTGAAATTAACGGTAAAGTAGAGCAAATGGATATCGGAAAGTCTACACCGAGTTTAGATGATAAGCAACCTTGTAATTCGTTAATTAAATTACCAAAAATTGTTATCCCTACTTTTTCTGGATCGTACACTGAGTGGATGAGTTTCCACGATTTATTTAAGTCATTAGTACATAACAATAGTGCTTTACAAGATGTACAAAAGTTACATTATTTAAAGGGGTATCTAAAAGGGGAACCAGAGCAACTGTTGCGACATATTGCTATAACTAATGAAAATTACAGTCAGTGTTGGGCTTTGTTGGAAAATCGGTACGACAATAAGCAATATTTGGCAAACAGTATTTTAAAACGATTTTTTAGTCAGAAACCACTACAGACAGAATCGTCTACTGCTATAAAAGAGTTATTAGATAGTATGATGGATTGTTTACATGGTTTGCAAAACCTTGGCATAGATGTAAAGTCTTGGGATATTATAGTTATTTATATAGTCAGTTTAAAATTAGATCAAGAAAGTCGTAAACAATGGGAAGCTATGGTAAGTGAGTTAACTTCAAAATCGAATATTTTGCCAAATATAGATCAGTTCCAAGAGTTTTTGAAGAAGAGGTATCATTCTCTTGAATTTTTGGAACCTGGTAAGTCAAATTATAAAAATCAATTTATCTATAGTAATAAAAACAATTATTCTAAGCTTAACCACATACAGACTTTACACATATCTCAAGGTCAATGCGCTTATTGTAAAGGTGATCATAAAATTATACATTGTAAAGAATTTTGTAATATGTCATATGATGAAAAACGTGACTTTGTCCAAAATAACGGTCTATGTTTCAATTGTTTATTAAGTAACCACTCTTCGAAGTATTGTCGCAACTCTACTTCTTGCCAAATTTGCCAGAGACGACATCACTCACTGCTGCACCCTAAAAGCACATCACAGCCACAGCAATCAGAAATGCAAGTAAATTTAGCTCAAAATTGTGAAGACACAGCAAACGAAATAGAACATCCCACATCATCACATCATTCGGAGTTTACAGAAAATTTTACAAATCACTTCGCTAATGAAAATACGCACAATGTCCTACTAGCCACCGCTTTAGTGACAGCGGAATCTAGCAGTGGTCATGAGCATTTACTACGAGCACTCATTGTCAGGGCTCACAAGCCTCTTTTATAACAGAGTCCGTAGTACAATCGCTTGGATTAAAAAGAACGGCTGTTAAAGGAATTGTTTCAGGTCTAGGAGGAGACAAAAGTGTAATAGCTAGGTCAACGGTGCAAATTGATATACATTCTCGCTGCCACCCTGGATATGTCATCACCGTGAAGGCATATGTGTTGGATAAACTTACCACTCTACTGCCAGCCAAAAGAATAGAAATAAATTCATGGCCAGATTTAAAAGATATTTGCTTAGCCGACCCATGTTACCAGACGCCAAACAAGATTGACATCCTTTTAGGTGCCGAAGTGTATGGACAAATTATGACCGATGGTCTATTAAAATATCAATCAGGGTCTTTAATAGCACAAAAAACTGCGTTGGGTTGGATTTTGAGTGGCAAGGTTAATGCAGATATCTCGGCATCAGTTCCAGTTTCATGTAATTTTGTTGCCTTGCATACCCAGGTGGACCATATATTAAGATCTTTCTGGGAATTAGAAGCCAATATCACGCCTAACAAAATAATGTCTGAAGAAGAAAGGCGTTGCGAGGATTTATATGAGTCCACAACTGCACGTGACCCTCAAGGCAGACACATAGTAAGGCTTCCATTTAGAGACGAAGCACCAGCCTGTAAACAAGGTAATTCAATGAGCATCGCGTTAAGCAGATTTATTGGTTTGGAACAAAAACTCCAAAAGCATCCACAGTTAAAGGAAGAATATACAAAGGTTTTTAATGAGTATTTAGAACTGAATCACATGCAGTTGGTAGTAGCTTCACATGATGATACTGAAAATGAAGTAGCAGTTTATTTACCATACCATGCTGTAGTGCGTGAAGATAAAACCACAACCAAAGTTAGAATTGTTTTCGACGCGTCTTGTAAGGGCCACAACGGAGTATCGTTGAATGATGATTTGATGGTGGGACCTCAACTTCAAGCAGACTTACGTCATATCATACTTCGGTGGAGATTACATCCCGTCTGCTTTTCCGCAGATATAGTAAAAATGTACCGTCAGGTAAAACTGTTTATGGAAGATACCAATTATCAGCGTATCTTATGGAGGGAGGATCCCAGTCAAGATATTGGACATTATAAGTTATTGCGGCTAACATTCGGTACGTCTGCAGCTCCGTACCTAGCGGTGAAAACATTATTACAAGTTGCCAAAGACGAGGCTAAAGATTACCCATTAGCAGCTCCTATAGTACAAAGAGATTTCTACATGGACGACCTCATGTCAGGATGTGAAAATTCAAAACAAGCAATCGAAATTTTTAAGCAGTTAAATGAACTTTTAGAGAGAGGCGGTTTTAAACTTCAAAAGTGGGTTAGCAATAGTGAAGAAATGATGAATAAAATAGATACACTAAAAAATGAGTTAGATAGTAACAAAGAGCACAATAACAAGATGGAAGTAAAAATGCAAGAAAGCAATAAAATTTTAGGACTTACTTGGGATCGTGTGCATGATGAGTTTGAGTACGCCGTGCACTTGCCTCCAATGTCTTCAGGACCTGTAACTAAAAGAAAAGTTATTTCAGATATAGCGCGATTATATGACCCACTAGGATGGTTGGCACCTAGTATCGTTATCGGTAAAATATTAATACAAAAGATTTGGCTATCTGGTATCGAGTGGGATGAGGAATTGCCCGAGGATTTGTTGAATGAATGGATACTTTATCGCAAAGAACTAAATCAACTTACCCTTTTTCGGCTGCCTCGTTGGTATGGATGTCATCAGAATAACGTTTGGGTTGAATTGCACGGATTCTGCGACGCGTCGACATCAGCCTATGGTGCTGTTGTATACATACGGATTGTGGATGCTAACGGTGACGTCAATGTAAATTTGGTAACTGCTAAAACAAGAGTAGCCCCCGTTAAACAAGTTTCCGTACCACGACTCGAACTATGTGGTGCAGTTTTGTTAAGTAAGCTTCTCATGGAAGTTTCAGAAGTTTTAAGAATACCCAAAGAAAAAATTCATGCCTGGACCGATTCTGAAGTGGTTCTTGCTTGGTTGAGTTGTCACCCCAGCAAGTGGAAAACATTTATAGGAAACAGAGTTTCAGAAATTATAACCTCCCTTGAACGTAGTCACTGGTCCTATGTGCAGTCCGACAGCAACCCAGCAGACGCTGCGTCTCGTGGAATCAGTCCTGAAAAATTAATTAACAGCATGTTATGGATAAGTGGACCACAATGGTTAAAAGAAATACATATTAATTATACTCACCCAAAACATTTAAAGACCCACCTGGAAGAAAGAATAATTAAAGCACACACAATAGCTGTAGATCAGACAGAATCTGTAGTAACAGGGGAAGATTTTTGGTCTAAATATTCGTCGTTGAATAAATTATTAAGGATTATAGCATACTGCAGAAGAATAATGAAAAAAGAAGCAAACAGAACTAGATATATATCAAAGGTAGAAAGGGAAGAAGCGTTAAATATACTGATACGTCTAAGCCAACAGAAAGGTTTCTTTAAGGAAAAAGAAGATTTAACCCAGAAAACTGAAGTCAGTAACAAGAGCAAATTAAGATCTTTATGTCCTTACCTGGATGATAATGGAATAATCCGTGTTGGCGGGCGGTTGGAACAAGCTAAATTAAGCTACGATTTAAAGCATCCAATAGTTTTACCTCATGAATCCCTTCTAACAAACCACCTGATAGCTCAAGCACATGATCATACCCTTCACGGTGGTCCTCAACTTATGCTTACATATTTAAGAACTAGATATTGGATTATCGGAGCAAAAAATTTAGTGAAGTTATATGCTAGAAAGTGTGTCACCTGTGCTCGATACTCAAAATCTAATACAACCCCGATAATGGGACAACTGCCTACTTCTCGTGTTAGTGTGAACAGACCCTTTTTGTGTAGATACAAAAAGGGTCTGTTCACACTAACACGAGAAGTAGGCAGTTGTCCCATTATCGGGGTTGTATTAGATTTTGAGTATCGAGCACAGGTGACACACTTTCTAGCATATAACTTCACTAAATTTTTTGCTCCGATAATCCAATATCTAGTTCTTAAATATGTAAGCATAAGTTGAGGACCACCGTGAAGGGTTGCTACGGAAAGCATCAAAAACTTAAAAAGAAACATAACAGAAGCCAATCACCCTTGAACTTAAGTAACAGACTGTAAATTTATACTAAGTAATTAATTATACTTATACTGTAAGTAAAACAAAATATAAATACTTTAAGAAAAAGCTATAAAACCGTATCAAGTGAGCCATTTGTAATCAGTGAATTGTAAAATACGTATCAATAAGTGGATGAATAAATTAATGAAGACTCAGAAACTGCAGCACAAATATATATGTATACATATATAAAACATAAAGGTATTGCAAAATTGTACGAAATACAAATACTGTTCAATCGCTCAGTAAGCCCAAAAATTACTGTAACGCTCCAAGGGTACTAATGTATAATAACTCAATGAAACGCCCAATATTGTTGCAATGCAAAAAGCTTGTATTCACTTAAATAATTGGACGTTGTTAATTGAAAAGGTTCCAACCCACACAAAGTTAGTTTTGAGATATGATTTTTTTAAGTTCGGACTGAATTTCTTCTGAGATTATGTACTTTATCTTTTTATGATTTATTTTAATTAAATAATAAATTTCTAATATTTCATATATTTGATATTTTATCAAGTTTTGATAGATATGTTGTGATATTTGGACAAAAATATGACGTTGGATCGTTATCGCTAAATCATTATTTCTATAGCGTAAGGCTAGAAAAGTATTAAACAATAAGGATCCAAACTAAAAAAAATTAAATGAAACAGTGTGTTTATTACTTATCAATGGTTTTTTTATGTTTCTGAAATCAATTCTCATCTTTATTATCTATCTTTATAAAATTCTCACTAATTACCTTCAATTTGTAACAAAAGTAATAGCTTAACCGGTCCGTACCTACCTACCATATTCTGGTTAAGACATTAATTCTGTTACACGTTGTATATCTTCATAAAAGTGTCATTGAACACATAGAAAACATCTCAAAACAATATAAAGTCAACATGTCTATTTAATATTTTTCTTTTTACAAAGTTTTAATCCTCATTTCACCCTTTTAGGGGTTGAATCATGTCACCATCAAAATAAATGCCATTTTCGCAATCAACATTCCATAAAACTTCAGTATCGACAATCACATCGATTTTAAGCTTTTTTACCCATTTGCTCTCTTAGGGTTGATTTTCGGAAATTCACGAAGTACGTGTTTGCTTGTTTGTTTTTAGATTTACTACTTTGAAGTTTCAAGTTGAAATGTTAATTTACATTTTTTTCCCATTCAAACTTTGTACTCCCATTTAACCCCTTTAGGGGTGGAATTTCTTAAAATCCTTTCTTAGTGGATGCTTACACTATATGTATAAAATATCTATGTACATGTAAAAAAAAACAGTTTATTTCCAGTGATTTGGGCTGGGCGTTAGTCTGTCAGTCACCCCACCCCTCCATTTTCATATAATAAAAATATCGGATCAAAATATATCGGCTAAAAATATCGATAAATCGAATAAAAAATATCGATATTTTTTCAACAAGCCTAGAGAATGCACGATAGATCGAAAACTTTTTAAATATAATAATATCCTTAGGGCAGGCAAAAAAACTAAAGTTTAGGCAGCCATATCAAATTAATTTTTGAAATTAAGTTTCTGGTCAAATAATACACTTTTAAAAGTACCTAATTAACCCGGATATTAATGACTGGAACGATTTAAGCAGTTTAGTTTAAAAAAATCAAATTAAATAATGAAACAAAAACATTTCATAGCACTTGAATCGTTTTTCCGAAATTATATTCCTTTATTAAATAAATCAGTTGAATTTAGCGATACTGATCCAAGCGACATGGATTGTTTCCAATTTAATATGTATTTCAAATAAACAATGATCCAAGTTGTTTGGATCGTTTTCGTGATTTTTTTCTTGTTTTTTTTTTGCTGAATATGACTTTCTTTACAACGATCCAAGTAGCTTGGAGCGTTAAGTATGACAAAAATAATGACCTGTCATATAAGTGGGTTGGTAACATCTGAATAAAAAAACATATGACACTTGAATTTTACTTGGATCTTTGTCGTGGTTCAATAGTATTGACCTTAAGGAGTATTTTGGTATACTTAACTCATTTTCGATAAACTTGTGGGTTGGATCCTTTTCAATTAACAACGTCCAATTAAACCGACCCAGGAAAATAACAAAATTCTTAACACCGCGATGTACATTTTCATACAAATTCTGATACAGCGCCATCTATCGGCAGCTGGAGTAACAACAAATAAATATAAAACAAAACTTATACACACTTATTTATACATGCCGCCCCCTAAAGACGACAGTCTTTATATAAACAATAAAAAATTAACAACCTCTAACAATATACTATGTAGAAAATATTATAGATTCTGTGACTTTACTAAGTTATACCATGTTATACTTATTACAGCATTTTGACTAATCAAGTCAGTAAATATAGAAAAGAATCATATATTATAATAAAGTTAAGTTGCTACAGGTAGGATGCAGATTTTGGAGACAGATCTTTTTATTAATGTGTTCTTGCAACGTATAGTTACAACTCGCGTGACCTTGTCCACTCCGGTATGTTTCTCTACAATAATACCAAGAAGCCATCGTGCTGGTGGTAAGTTAGGCTCCTTCACTAGGACTAAATCTCCACAATGGGGCTCTGGTACCATACGTGCCCATTTATATCTCTGCATGAAACGATCTAAATATTCCTGGGACCATCGCTGCCAAAAGTGTTGTAGCATTTTCTGACACAACTGCCATCTTTTCAATGGTGAAATTGATACGTTTTCAAAGTTATTATCTGGAGCTACCACCAATGGTTCACCAACTAAGAAGTGCCCTGGTGTCAAAGGAATAACTTGACCATTATCTTCTATAGAAGTTAAGGGCCTGGAATTGAGGCATGCTTCAACTTGGATTAAAACTGTCGATATTTCTTCGAAAGTAAGTGTGGAATTACCTATAATTCTCTGCAAATGATATTTTGTAGATTTGATGCCCGCTTCCCATAGTCCTCCAAAATTTGGACTATGCGGAGGTATAAAGTGCCACTCAGTTCCATTATTTGATAAACATTCTGCGATTTCGGGAACAAGTGACGATCGTTCGTTGTTAAAAAGCTGTTTTAGTTCACGGGCAGCGCCAACGAAATTTGTACCGTTATCGCTGTGCAATTCCTTACAGTGACCTCTTCTACCGACGAATCTTTTGAAAGCGGCTAAGAAGCCTTGAGTGGTGAGGTCGCTCACCGCTTCTAAGTGAATTGCTCGGGTCGCCATGCAAATAAATAAGCATATATACCCCTTAAAAGACTTGTGCCCACGTCCCTTTGAGGTCCTGATATCTATTATGCGGGACCCATAGATATCAGGACCTCAAAGGGACGTGGGCACAAGTCTTTTAAGGGGTATATATGCTTATTTATTTGCATGGCGACCCGAGCAATTCACTTAGAAGCGGTGAGCGACCTCACCACTCAAGGCTTCTTAGCCGCTTTCAAAAGATTCGTCGGTAGAAGAGGTCACTGTAAGGAATTGCACAGCGATAACGGTACAAATTTCGTTGGCGCTGCCCGTGAACTAAAACAGCTTTTTAACAACGAACGATCGTCACTTGTTCCCGAAATCGCAGAATGTTTATCAAATAATGGAACTGAGTGGCACTTTATACCTCCGCATAGTCCAAATTTTGGAGGACTATGGGAAGCGGGCATCAAATCTACAAAATATCATTTGCAGAGAATTATAGGTAATTCCACACTTACTTTCGAAGAAATATCGACAGTTTTAATCCAAGTTGAAGCATGCCTCAATTCCAGGCCCTTAACTTCTATAGAAGATAATGGTCAAGTTATTCCTTTGACACCAGGGCACTTCTTAGTTGGTGAACCATTGGTGGTAGCTCCAGATAATAACTTTGAAAACGTATCAATTTCACCATTGAAAAGATGGCAGTTGTGTCAGAAAATGCTACAACACTTTTGGCAGCGATGGTCCCAGGAATATTTAGATCGTTTCATGCAGAGATATAAATGGGCACGTATGGTACCAGAGCCCCATTGTGGAGATTTAGTCCTAGTGAAGGAGCCTAACTTACCACCAGCACGATGGCTTCTTGGTATTATTGTAGAGAAACATACCGGAGTGGACAAGGTCACGCGAGTTGTAACTATACGTTGCAAGAACACATTAATAAAAAGATCTGTCTCCAAAATCTGCATCCTACCTGTAGCAACTTAACTTTATTATAATATATGATTCTTTTCTATATTTACTGACTTGATTAGTCAAAATGCTGTAATAAGTATAACATGGTATAACTTAGTAAAGTCACAGAATCTATAATATTTTCTACATAGTATATTGTTAGAGGTTGTTAATTTTTTATTGTTTATATAAAGACTGTCGTCTTTAGGGGGCGGCATGTATAAATAAGTGTGTATAAGTTTTGTTTTATATTTATTTGTTGTTACTCCAGCTGCCGATAGATGGCGCTGTATCAGAATTTGTATGAAAATGTACATCGCGGTGTTAAGAATTTTGTTATTTTCCTGGGTCGGTTTAATTATTTAAGTGAATACAAGCTTTTTGCATTGCAACAATATTGGGCGTTTCATTGAGTTATTATACATTAGTACCCTTGGAGCGTTACAGTAATTTTTGGGCTTACTGAGCGATTGAACAGTATTTGTATTTCGTACAATTTTGCAATACCTTTATGTTTTATATATGTATACATATATATTTGTGCTGCAGTTTCTGAGTCTTCATTAATTTATTCATCCACTTATTGATACGTATTTTACAATTCACTGATTACAAATGGCTCACTTGATACGGTTTTATAGCTTTTTCTTAAAGTATTTATATTTTGTTTTACTTACAGTATAAGTATAATTAATTACTTAGTATAAATTTACAGTCTGTTACTTAAGTTCAAGGGTGATTGGCTTCTGTTATGTTTCTTTTTAAGTTTTTGATGCTTTCCGTAGCAACCTTTAAGTAAGGCAACACTTACCTTGTATAATAATTTTTAAGTTACATATTTGCGTGTGAAGTGTATGACCTTGTTGGTTGTTCTAATAAATAAAATAAATAAAAAATAAACTTGGTTTAGGGTACTATTTCGAAAATAAAACAGCAACGCAATAATAAAATTGAAAAAAATCCAAGATGGCGGCCAACTTTTTTGTTTTTGGGTCGATTTCGATGAAACTCGGTTTTGGGTACTATTTCAAAAATAAAACAGTAACGCAATAATAAAAATTGAAAAAATCCAAGATGGCGGCCAACTTTTTTGATTTTGGGCTAATTTCGATGAAACTCGGTTTTTAGTACTATTTCGACAAAAAAAACAGCAACGCAATAATTAAAATTGAAAAAAATCCAAAATGGCGGCCAACTTTTTTGTTTTTGGGCCGATTTCGATGAAACTCGATTTTTGGTACTATTTCGACAGTAAAACACCAACGCAATAATAAAATATAAAAAATGGTGGCCAACTTTTTTGTTTTTGGGCAGATTTCGATGAAACTCGATTTTTGGTACTATTTCGACAATAAAAGAGCAAACAATAATAAAAATATAAAAAATCCAAGATTGCGGCCAGCTTTTTTGTTTGTGGTCCGATTTAAATAAAACTCGGGTTTGTTACTATTTTGATAAGAAAACAGCAACGCAATAATAATAAAAAATCCAAGATAGCGGCCAACTTTTTGTTTGTGGTCCGATTTAAATAAAACTCGGTTTTTGTTTCTATTTTGACAAGAAAACAGCAACGCAATAATAAAAATATTAAATATTCCAGGATGCGGCCAAATTCTTTAATTGTTTTACTTTTTTTACAACCGAGTTACATCAAAATCAAACCAAAATCAAAGTCAAGTAAGTTCGCAGTCATCTTGACCTTTTGTCATTGTTTACATTGCGTTATTCTTGTCCTTTATGGGAGAAATTAAGTTTGGGTATTATTTAATCGGGTTAAAGTACAGTCAGCGTTAAATTGATATGAGCGTCTAGAGTAGCCAAAATGATCTGAAAACAAAAATTAACAGATCTCGTGCCTCTCACGACGTTCTGGTACATTGAAAATTAATTTAATGAATTTAACAAAATATTTATTTTTATTCCATTCTTATAGATTTTAATATTTTATTGAAAGGTGACTTATTATATTGAATTTTTCTAAAAATTTTAAAACTTTTTCTGAAATAACCTAATAAAAAAATAATCAAAATTAAATTCAGCATGCGAGACTCGCGCCGACTTCATCATCACTCGAATGTGCTATAACAACCCTCATTTTATTGCAATTGTAAACTATGTTTCCCTTTTATTTATTTATTTATCCTTACATATAATAAAACAGTAAAAAAAGTGTGTCTGTACATTACATATATTTCAAAAAAAAAATATGTGGGACGATGGAGACATAGTAATAGAGTAAGAATTTAGAAAAAAAAGTGTGTCTGTTTGTTTGTCTGTTTGGCTGTTTGTCTGTTTGTACACGCTAATCTCAGGAAATACTGAACGGATTCGAATGAAACTTTTTTTGTAATATAGCTGTTAAGCCTGGGTATAGTTTAGAGTATAATGATTTTGGAAATTGGAACACCTGATGCAGTACCATAATGGTCCAGCTAAACTATACAAAATACAAAAATGACACCTTAACAAAAGTTGTTCAGCCTGATGAGCATTTTTTGTTGAGATATAAAAATCTAAGATCTGGAACACCTGATGCAGAACCATAATGGTACAGCTAAACTATACAAAATATAAAAATGACACCTTAGCAAAAGTTGTTCAGCCTGATGAGCATTTTATGTTGAGGTAAAAAAATCGAAGATCTGGAATACCTGGATGACCTTATATGAATACGACGGAGTAATAATGTCCACGCGTACGAAGTCGCAGGCATCAGCTAGTCAAAAATAAAACATTACATTAGTGTTACACGCACCAAAAATCACGTAGATTTGTCCGGTGCGGATTGATTTGATGCTAGTACGTATGACAACATTAGGTAGGTAAGTACTATTATACTATTACTTAGGTAGGTAAGTACAAAGAGAATGTAAAAAAACTAGCGTTTTACGTAAAGATATTTTAGAACTGACAAAAAATATCGAGTTACTCACTTACTAGTCTTACTACAAGCGCAGATTACATAATACTATAGAAACACGTAAAGACTATAACATTTATCTATAACAAGTGAGTCGTATAGAATCAAAGGCGTAGGGTATTTGTCAAAAATGACTTATTGATACAGCAGCATTGCAAATTTTAAACGTCATCGACTGTTCAACCGATTAATAATCAAAAGCGGCCATTTCCTCTTGTTAATTGGATTGCAAATCTCTAAATAGAATCAAAGACGGCATTCTTTCATACAAAATCAACGAAATTCCGCCATCTTGATTTTTTCTTTTTCGATTCGACCATAAATTATTAAAACCCTACATTGCCGCCTTTGATTTTATACGACTCAAGTAACCTTTACTAAAACACTACTGTGTTAAAAATACGACAGAACTATAAAACTGCATGACAGAAGAAGACAGAACTTAAACCTAAGCATCATCATCACACTCTCATTCAGAGATCGTTGCAAAAAATCATTTGGAATCGCAGAGTAAGAGTAACTAAGAAAGACATGATTGATCGAGTAATTTCAAATCTCGAAATTGAAATTACGGCAACCCACGATATTATAAAATTTTGGATCAACTTTTCTGTATCTACTCGTAAGTACCTATTGAGGTAACCTCAAACTAAAACCTCTCTTCTGTTGAACTTTCGCTTAAGATTAAACTAAATTTCGTTTATGCGTTTACCTACACACAAAAACTCACTACGAACGACGCCTAGCACGTGTACTGCTGGATATAAGCGTCATTTCTTTTGCTCCTACAGTTATTGCTAACACTACTTTCTCTTTCGTTTTCACATAGTAAGCGTAGTCACACTATGGTACCGCGCCGCGCCACCGTATCTAACGATTTAAATCTTTGACTAGATCTGGAATCAGCACTTGCTTCACGCTCTATACGCGTCATACCATCTGTTGACCTACTAGAGCTAATCAATTTCAATATTAAGGTTTTAACATTTTTCATTATTTTTTATCTTTAAATCAAATAGACAATGCAACTTATTGGCCCAATTTTTTTAAAGGTATGGTACAGGAATGAAACTTGTTTCCAGGTAAGTATAAATTTTATCATTAGGGTTGACTTTTACAATGGCACCAAAAAATCTTAGGTGCCACTAACGCCAGAAAAAAATGGCTTCAGTGCAGTTGTAACTTTTTTTCACCAGGATAGATATTTTGGTGCGCTAGTAAAAGTCAGCCCTAATGATAATATCGATATTTCGAAACAACTTTCATTCCTGTACCATACTTTTCAAGATCTGTCTATTGGGCAAAGCCAGATGACGAAGCTAAAAACTGAGGACGGATGCATCATCTCAGCGAAGCCTGAAATCCTGAGGGAGATCGATAGTTTCTATGGGCAGTTATATTCCACGCAGACACCTGTTGAAAGCAAGGCTAAAGACCCCAGAGCCAAGCTTACCCGACACTATACCCAAGATACTTCGGACGTCAGCATGCACGAGATAAGTATGGCTCTCAAACAGCTGAAAAACAACAAGGCGGCGGGTGACGACGGAATCACTACAGAACTTCTGAGAGCGGGTAGTAAGCCGATACTTAAAGTCCTCCAGAAGCTTTTAAATTTTCATCAAAATTAGCCCAAAAACAAAAAAGTTGGCCGCCATCTTGGATATTTAACATTTTTATCATTGCGTTGCTGTTTTATTGTCAAAATAGTTCCAAAAAACAAGTTTCAT
The DNA here is from genome assembly GCA_928269145.1 of Agriphila tristella. Taxonomy (NCBI): domain Eukaryota; kingdom Metazoa; phylum Arthropoda; class Insecta; order Lepidoptera; family Crambidae; genus Agriphila; species Agriphila tristella. The sequence continues at coordinate 18,695,532 of OV743431.1, read as the reverse complement.
CGAAACCGGCCCAAAAACAAAAAAGTTTGCCGCCATCTTGGATATTTTATATTTTTATTATTGCGCTACTGTTTTCTTGTCGAAATAGTACTAAAAACTGAGTTTCATCGAAATCGGCCCAAAAACAAAAAAGTTGGTCGCCACTTTTGTTTTTTTTTCAATTTTTATTATTGCGTTGCTGTTTTTTTGTCGAAATAGTACTAAAAACCGAGTTTCATCGAAATTAGCCCAAAAAAAAAAGTTGGCCGCCATCTTCGATATTTCATATTTTTATTATTGCATTGCTGTTTTCTTGTCGAAATAGTACTAAAAACCGAGTTCTATCAAAATCGGCCCAAAAACAAAAAAGTTGGCCGCTATCTTGAATTTTTTCAATTTTTATTATTGAGTTGGTGTTTTATTTTCGAAATATTAACCAAAACCGAGTTTCATCGAAATCGGCCCAAAAACAAAAAAGTTGGCCGCCATCTTGGATTTTTTTTATTTTTAATATTGCGTTGCTGTTTTATTTTTGAAATAGTACCCAAAACCGAGTTTCATCGAAATCGGCCCAAAAACAAAAAAGTTGGCCGCCATCTTGGATTTTTTCAATTTTTATTATTGCGTTGCTGTTTTATTTTCGAAATAGCACCCAAAACCGAGTTTCATCGAAATCGGCTCAAAAACAAAAAGTTGGCCGCCATCTTGGATTTTTTATATTTTTATTATTGCGTTGCTGTTTTATTGTCGAAATAGTTCCAAAAAACAATTTTCATCGAATCCGGCCCAAAAACAAAAAAGTTGGCCGCCATCTTGGATATTTTATATTTTTATTATTGCGTTGCTGTTTTCTTGTCGAAATACCACTAAAATCCGAGTTTCATCGAAATCGGCCCAAAAACAAAAAAGTTGGCCACCATCTTGAATTTTTTTCAATTTTTATTATTGCGTTGCTGTTTTATTTTCGAAATAGTACCCAAAACCGAGTTTCATCGAAATCGGCCCAAAAACAAAAATGTTGGATTTTTTATATTTTTGAATATTGCGTTGCTGTTTCCTTGTCAAAATAAAAAGAAAAACCGAGTTTCATTGAAATCGGCCCACAAATAAAAAAGTTGACCGCCATCTTGGATTTTTGCTATTTTTAACATTGCGTTTGCGTTGCTGTTTTCTTGTCAAAATAGTACCAAAAATCGAGTTTCATCGTAATCGGCCCACAAACAGAAAAGTTGGCCGCCAACTTGGATTTTTGTATTTTTAACATTGCGTTGCTGTTTTCTTGTTAAAGCAGTAACAAAAACCGAGTTTCATAGAAATTGGCTACCAAGCAAAAAAGTTTCCCGCTATCCTGGATTTTTTATATTTTTAACATTGCGTTGCTATTTTTTTGTCAAAATAACACCAAAAACCGAGTTTCACTGAAAACAGTCAAATCGGCCCATAAACAAAAAGATATAACCATACTCCATAGTAACGTAAAATGTAAGTACTTTTTTAGAAACGACTACTTGCCAGTAGTCGTTTCTAAAAACACACACTAGAAATCGTGGAATTTGCATTCCGGAATTCAGATATCAAGAAAATACTGTGATCCATGATTCCACTAGCCTACACACCTTAGAGAAGAGAAGTAAGTAGGGTGAATATGCCAATTACCAGCCCCCCCAAAGATTTTTCAACTTTGAATCTCTGTTGTTGCCACAATTGCTATCTTAAAAATATTGTTGATACAGTTTTAGGTAGGTTGATTCATCTTTATTACGAAAATAGAACTTAGTTTTACGTAGTTTTGTGGGAAAAAAATAGAGAAGCGTTTAAATGTCCGAAGGGCGAAAAACTCTAACTCCAGCCGCCTTTGCCCTAATATCAGCCGCTTTGCTCCCTAATTCCAGCCGGGTACAGGGTGTTCTAAAATAATACAACCATGTTAGTATAAAATAAAAAAAATATAATTTGGTAACTCTCAATAGTGATAATAAAACACTAAAGGCTATAAATTATGATTCCCATAGCAAGTCATTGAAACTTACACCTCTCCTGTAGATATTAATCAATTAAGAATACACATATATTAAAAATGGCGTATCAAAAAGTTAACTTTGGTTTAATAAACATATAATCAACGAGTATGAAATCGTTTTAAAAATTTGAAACTTTTTTAAGCGTTTTCCAAGAAGTGGAATTCAATATACATTTTTTTATATTGAATTTATTTTCTGTTTCTATGAGTGAAGAAAAGTATGATTTTAATTATTATTACTTTTTACATCTAACATTAAAAAATAAAACAAAATAATTAAAATCATATTTGAGAACACCCTGTATATTGCCGTAAAGTTAGATGACCGGCTGGAGTTAGGTTCTAATACATATCCTAATACCAGCCCCTAATTTGCAGAACAAATAACTTAGGAATTAAACATTTTTCACCCGGCTGTAATTAGGTCATAGGGTGCAGGGTTAGTAATTCTAGTGAATAGCACTACAAATTCCAACCTTGAGACGAGCAAATTAAGATGAACTTGATTTCTTAAACGAAAGTTAAATACCCAATACCAGCCCCGGCTGGTAATAGAAATAGGCGGAGTTAGGCATATCCACCCTAGTTTGGTTGACACAAATTTTTATCAACGCCATCTATCGAGCCAACAGTTTTTTTTCATTACGAAAAGCCTATTGTCAAGACAAGGTCCAAAAGAAATTGAAATTTTTTGACACTTTGTATAACCTGATGTGCTGCTGACTGTACATAGGCATGATTGTTAATTCAAAGTTTTACCCCTTCTTTTCCACTCATTATTAATTACACAATAATAATACTGTGGAGACAAAAGTACTTAATAATTAAGTTTATATGAATAAAGCTTATTTGATTACGGGAACGGAGCGTGGAGCGTGGAGCGCGGAGCGCGGAGCGCGGAGCGCGGAGCAGACGGAGTTCGCGCGTCCACATATGCTCCGAGGTTCGCGGAGCGCGGAGCGCGGAGCGCGGCCTAAGTGGGGACACACCCTAAGAGAGGAGTTATGGTGTTATATTTTTTGGCATGGGAAAATTGATTTTGTTCTACAACCTGTCATGGTGTGGTATCCAATTAAAGGGCTTTCTGAGCCACATCGTTACATTTCAGCCACTTGTTTAAATTATACCTACCAAAAAACATTTTTAAAATATTCCAAGTTTGGGCTCCTACAGATACGATATGGTTTAAATATATTTTTCATAAAATATAGGGTGAATATGCCAATTACCAGCCCCCCCAAGGATTTTTCAACTTTGAATCTCTGTTGTTGCCACAATTGCTATCTTAAAAATATTGTTGATACAGTTTTAGGTAGGTTGATTCATCTTTATTACGAAAATAGAACTTAGTTTTACGTAGTTTTGTGGGAAAAAAATAGAGAAGCGTTTAAATGTCCGAAGGGCGAAAAACCCTAACTCCAGCCGCCTTTGCCCTAATATCAGCCGCTTTGCTCCGTAATTCCAGCCGGGTACAGGGTGTTCTAAAATAATACAACCATGTTAGTATAAAATAAAAAAAATATAATTTGGTAACTCTCAATAGTGATAATAAAACACTAAAGGCTATAAATTATGATTCCCATAGCAAGTCATTGAAACTTACACCTCTCCTGTAGATATTAATCAATTAAGAGTACATATATATTAAAAATGGCGTATCAAAAAGTTAACTTTGGTTTAATAAACATATAATCAACGAGTATGAAATCGTTTTAATTATTTGAAACTTTTTTAAGCGTTTTCCAAGAAGTGGAATTCAATATACATTTTTTTATATTGAATTTATTTTCTGTTTCTATGAATGAAGAAAAGTATGATTTTAATTATTATTACTTTTTACATCTAACATTAAAAAATAAAACAAAATAATTAAAATCATATTTGAGAACACCCTGTATATTGCCGTAAAGTTAGATGACCGGCTGGAGTTAGGTTCTCATACATATCCTAATACCAGCCCCTAATTTGCAGAACAAATAACTTAGGAATTAAACATTTTTCACCCGGCTGTAATTAGGTCATAGGGTGCAGGGTTAGTAATTCTAGTGAATAGCACTACGAATTCCAACCTTGAGACGAGCAAATTAAGATGAACTTGATTTCTTAAACGAAAGTTAAATACCCAATACCAGCCCCGGCTGGTAATAGAAAGTTATTGAAAATCATCCAGTCAAACTCCAGCCCCCCTATTTTTTTCGAAATTAGTAAATTTAATTACAAACTAGTAACTAATGTCAAAACGTTATATATCTAATCTATTACTAGTATCAAAGCTTAAAACCTAAAAAAATTGCATCTTGCCTTCGTAAACACACTTCCCAAAGTTCGCATCGATCGAGCTTTTATGCTGTTTTTCAAACATAGTCACCTCTACTCGGTCTCGGTAAACATTATTGCTCGTTGTGTGAGTTGTAGGTGACGTGACCGGCTAATAGTGATTTTCCAACTTAGAGGATTAACTAGCGGTGTGGCTCCATCAAACAGTTTCCGATTTTCACTGTTTTTTAATGAAAGCAAAGCAAAAACTTTTGGGGGCTGGTATTAGGGGGGGGGCTGGAGTTAGGCATATCCACCCTATCTCTAATTATATATTCTCATATCTAACCTCAAAAAAGCAATTTTGTAAATATTGACATTTAGTATTATTATTTTTTGAAGTGAAAACTTCTTTAGAGGCGTTGTACACTTTTTTGTAATGGGTAAAAAATGTTAAAGTCGCGCCCTGATCGAAAATTCGTAAGACGGATGGAGAGTAGATTACCTACATTCTCCTATATTATCGTGAGTCGCTGTGCAATTTTGTCGCAAAAGCATTTATTGCACATTGTCATGTCACGTTCACGCAAAACAAATACTTACGCAGTAAACTTATAAGAATAATGTTCCTTTCTTGTTATTATTATTTTTATTTATTTATTTTTATTTATTTTTTAAAAGACACTACAATATAATTTTGAACATAGTCTCACAAAACTTATTGCTAAGTTTGTCTGCGAGGACAAAGTCACGCTCAGATAATAACTATTTAATTAATTAAATATCGTGTAGCTAAGCGTAGGTATGTAATTGAAATATATATTTTCTTTTTTTTTTAAATTATTAATCGCTTTACACATTGAATTTAAAACTGTTACTTATGTACTGGTTATGGAAGCTGTGAAATGTAGAATTCTTTTAATCTACGGTGAAATGATTTTTTACTCTTTGCATTTATAATGTCTGAAGGCAATGAATTAAGTAAGTAAGGTAAGCGTTTGGATAAGGTTCTATCTCCATACATATTAGTGATTCTAGGTACTACATACTTTTTGTGTGTGTTAAATAATAGTAGTTTATGAAACTGATACATAAAGAGGGGTATTAAAACACGAGTGTGTGTTTAATAGTACCTATCACACGAGTGTTTTAATACCTAGTTATGTGCAGTTTCATACACTACTTTATCTACACTCATACATTTGGGATTGAATCTACTAAATAAAAGATCAACGTTAGAAAAGAGAGAGAGACTTTGTTTGTATTAGCTACCTTGTAATAAGTCATTTCCTTAGCTGCATCTAAAATATCGGGCAGAGTCAATTTTTTTTTCACATTTTAAAGCCAGAATAAAAAAAACCTACGAAATTCAGTATAACAAAATGTAAAAATTGAATTTAAAACTTTTTTTGTAACAATCTCTTAAAATAGCGCGCATTTCATTAAAAAAAAATGAGATGAGTGCATTCCTGCAAACTAATCGCAATAAGCATAGCCTTCTTTAATTGCAAGCCGTGAACATAAGTTTGGCAACGTCTGTTACTGTCAGTTCGTGGTCATGTCGTCGGCCAGTCTCCATACTAAATGTATGGGAATATTTCAATTTTAAGAGGTCGATATTTTTATTCCTAGTAATCGTGTGAGGTTTAAAATATGAAAATAAATTAGTTCTTTTATTGAAATGCTTTGTATATTAAACAATAAGAAAAATATCAATGTTAACCAGGAAAAAAATGGCTGTCAAAGATATCATCTTTTTTGTTGATTTTCTTCAGCAGGGAGTTGATTAACACGCCCTCTAGCAATAAGTGATATATCATTAGAAAGGTCTTTTAAAGACAAATATTTGCTGTTAATATACTTTAAATCAATTGTTAATACTTTTGGAGTTAAAGGTTATAAAAGTATAAAAGTGATTTATTGTCTATGGGAGTTGATCTACCACACCTATAGAAATGAATGATATATCATAAGAAAGGTTTTTGTATGACAAATATTTGCTGCAAACATACTTTCTATTAATTGTTAGTATTTTCTGAGTTTTAGGTCATTAATGTTAAAAAAATTGGTCAAGTTTAGAGCGTTATAACTCTCAAAGTACTAGTAGTTGACGTTTATAGTAATACAATAAAGTGTTTCAAATTTAAATAACTTTCCAATGATGTAAGATTTATTGCTACAGGAGGCTTAGATCAAAATGCTCATCGTACTAAAAGACCCCCAAAAAGTTCACATAATTTGACTCAAACCTTATGTTCTAATAAATAAATAATAATAATAAATATAAAACTTTATTGAAATAATCTTACATCACAATTTACAACTAGTTTAAACATAGATAATATAGGAAAAACAAATAATAAACAATTTTTAAAATAACTTTATACTATGTGCTTGACCACATGCGATGTTGCCGTTCTGCTCAACTTCAGGGGGGTGATTTTGTAATTTTGTTGCAATCAACTCTGACAGAAATCGCAGTTACATTGCTGCTTTAGTTAGAACCAATGTGACAACTCTCTTAACTAAAGCAGCAATACAACTGCGCTTTCAATCGATTTCAATCGAGAATTGTTAGCAACAGAGTTACGTGATTAAGGTTCGGGGCTTGGAAGATATAGAAGGCTATGCAATAAGTCATCGATCACCATAGAATGCATTTTAAATATCACGGCACTGCCTTCTTCTTGGATTTGCCCTGTATCGTAATGAGAAAAAAAGTTATTTTATGATGCAGTTGACTGCTTAGAGTAAGACGGGCTTCTACAGACGGGCTTCTACAGACGGGCTTCTACAGAAAGAGAAGCCATACGAAGCGTTCCCCTCTGCCGAAGTACAAGCCCAAATGGGCATACGCATTAGTAAAACCAGTTGCGCCCGGATTTCTTTCTAGACCGAGTCCAGTCGCGCATGTGAACGCTGCTCTGTTTAAAATGTCGATTTGATGAGGTTTTTGCTGTTAAAAGAGGTCTCGAACATCAAGTATACAAAAAGATGGTGTTACATTTCACATGAAAGTAAATTTGTATCATATTATTGCTATTTGTTTACATTAAAACATTAAATTCGTATATTTTATTCTTGATTAGTTGTCAGATTTGTTCAGTGACATCGGGTCTGCTAGTCCATGGCTCGTCCGTACAAATTTCAGATCTGTCGCTAGATAAATCCGAGTTCTCGCCGATGGACAACTTAGTGATGTTACCGTTAAATAATGTTTGTCGATAAAGTGTTGGTCAATCTGGCCCTGCATTTTTGAGACATTGAATGTACAGTTTCTTAGAAAAATAATGATATATTTTACTATATTGACGACATTATCAAAATCAGTTTGCTATTTTTTTATTCAACGGTCGGTCAAAATTCAAATTGTTGGGTGGCAGTACTGTCATGGAGCGATGTTCAGTGTCAGCATCCTGAGCCCAACGTCCCTGGGTACACATTAGTCACAACCCAATCACCTACACTCTCGAGCTTTTTGTATAAAGCTCAAGGGTATAAAAATGACCTCTTTGTTGTTATTCACCCCATCGTAAAATGATTGAGTTTGTAACCTTTATTCCTTTTTCCGTATCGATATTGCTGCATCGACAGTTGAGCCCAGCCCTTTATGTCAACAACGTGTCATATTTTGATGTGTGACTCATCCGTACACAATTTTTTGCTGTTTTGTTTTATTTTGTATGTGTGAGTGTCGTCATTACAGTGTTGTTTTTGTATGTGGGTATGCGGAACTGCACTTGTGTGCATTTCCCCCCCCCGCAAAAAATGCCAGAATAATTTGAATAGAGTTTAATCGCTAAGGCTTCTCCCTTCGTGAAAAACGAAGCCTTCGAAGCCTTTGTTGCTCGAAGGTTGACTGCATCGTAATGAGTTTTTTTTTTAATTTTACCTACCCGCGAAAATAAAGTACGTATTTATATTACTTTTTTGAATTCATATTTGGAACATTACGTTGTGAGTGTAGATAAAGTCCATAATGTTCCTATTTATTTTTATTATGGCTAAATGGAACCTGAGACAAAACGTAATAACATAAGTAACACAACAGTAGGTAGGTAGGTACTACCTATGCATACTTAACATAGCGAATCTCCAAAGTCAAGATTCTTTCTCTTTGGAAATACTACCTACCAAATTCTTTTTGAATGAAACATAGCACTTACACTGACCCTCGGTCGGAGGATCTTGAATTTCGTCGGCAAACAACGCCTTGGAGGGTCTTCGCATCGCCAAGTGCTGACAACCCGAGGGCGCTTTTCTCCTTTCTTTGTTAATCGGCAACCTTCAAGCTTTAGCAGAAAAAAATAGGAACTCGGTTTTAGAACGCATATTACTCAATGAATAAATAAGTTTCACGGTGTTCGTCTATTGTTTGATACATTCTGTGGTTTGAAGTGAAGAAATAAACCCAAGGGGCGATGTTCGAATATCTACTCTTTCACTTTCACTATATCATTATCTCCATCTCCACATGAAGGGAAAGTACTAGTAGGAAATTTCACTGAAAAAAGACTTCATTTCGATTTCGAGGATTTTTAGAAAATCGCCTAAGTAGATGGATAGACCTTAACTACAGAAAACATAATAGGTACTTACCTAGTAACCAAGAATCGAGCCCACTAAATATGAAAAAAAAGTTTTATATTTTCTAGTTTTACGAGGCAATTTTTTTTTCTTGAATTTCATAATCTCAAACAAAAGGAAGACCATGAAATTTAAAATTTATTATTTTAATTAAGTATTACGTATGTATGTATGGTATGCGATTAATTAAAAAACTTTCGAATGCAGTTCCAATTATTTTATGAAATAAAATTAAGTCATCTTTTAGTAAAATTTCATATTGATCTATTTATCATTAAAACTGGGGAAGATCATTACTCTAGTCCCATTGGGCATAAGTTCCTACAAATTCCTATACTTTATCATTATACCGAGTTTCGCTGGTTTACGGGAGCGTGGTTTAAAATTTAAACGTCATTCTAGAGGTAAAATTTAATTGTATACTCTAGAATGAAGTTGTACATAAGTAGGTACACTCTCAATTTTATTTCAGTCGCGTCAGCTGTTTTATGCGCCGTTGCAAAGGCCTTAAAAGCGTTACCATGTCCGTGTAGCTGGAACTTTTAATGCTGTGAATCCCAGACCTAGGTATGTGAACCGAGCAGTAATTTATTTTTGGCTGCAGAGTAGCTGAAAACTTTACGTAGGTAACTACTACCTTCCTACCAGTGGTGAGAGGGCCTGAGGGGTGAAATTATGGCAAAGGTAAGCCGTTCTACTTATTATTTATTCTGTGGTTCTACTAAAATGCTATGATCTGCATAGCGGATAGGGGCGGGGTGGGAGTTCTAAAAGGTACCTACGTCGATGGGAATCAGCTTGTGTACCCTTCGCCACTGCTATGTCGTGAAAGTTGCAACCGTACCTGCAGGCTACAGGGTGCAGGGTATGAGGGTACAGAAACCATGAAGACTGTAGTCGTAGTGTAGAGACTACCCTCGACGATATTGCATCCGTAGCATAGCTATACTTATAAGATGTTTGACGGTGAAGGTGACTTGTAAGGGATGGTAAGTTACGATTGGATTCGTAATGCAATCACTCACTACTTATTAATAAAGTCTCTTCTGATACTTTTGAGGCCGATCGTACCTACATACTTCCATCTATTAGGTACTAAGTACTTTAATACTTTACTTAGAGCCCGCGCCCCGAAAAAAGTTCATTGGATGAGGCGCTTGAGTTTACGGTTACATTACAATACTTACAATACTCGATAGGTAGCGAGCGACTGTAGGAGTGTAGGGTATCGTTTAGTCATTAAAGCCGCGTTGACATGATCAAAGTATACTTGGACCAAGTAAATTGGACAAAGTAGCTATCAAAGTATACTTGGATACCCGTTGACACGGAGACCACGATCTAAGTACTTATACCTACTTGGACCAAGTAACTTGGACAAAGTAGCTTTTTATATACGGCGACGTCCAAAGTCCAAACTCCAAGTGCAATTGGATTGCTCGTTTACATGATCCAAATAGCGTCCATGTAGGTAGTCGTCAAAAGTAGTTTTGGTCCAAGCAGACTTGGATGAAAGTAGAGCATGGTCCAAGTTTACTTTGATGAACATTTTGATCCAAGTTTGCTTTGATTGCTCGTTTACATAATCCAAGTAGCGTCCAAGTAGTCATCCAAACTACTTGGTCCAAGTATACTTTGATTGTGTCAACGCACCTTTATGTAAAGTTAAAAGCTTCAAAATTCTGTGGAACTTCTTTCTTATCGCGTGAACTCCATTTGTTTCGGAGTTTGGCATTACAAAAGCTTTGAAAATTTAGCTGTAGGTATTTGAAGTACTTTCACCAGTATCCCAAATTAAACCGATAAGAAAATAAGCATAACGCAAAGCTTAAATTTTGACAATATGAAAGTAGTATCAGCTTGCTTGATTTAAACAGTAAATGTACCTACATCGATTCTACTGAGTAATCAATTGTTAATGTGTGCGTTCACCACCACATTCAAATAAAATCAGTCAGGCAATCTTTCATCGTAATAACCATTAAAATATGGAGGCTGTACGAATTAATACGTCAAGCTGATTTAGCTGATTAATACTGAGTTGATTGCAATTATTATTCAGGTCGGCGCGTCCACATCACTCATCTTGATTGTCCATTGGTCACGTAAACGCTCAACTGGCTTTCAGCCGGCTTACAAATTATAATTGAGAAATTAAATGGACAATCACGATTTTTATAATTTTAATTAGAACACAGCTATGTGCAATTTAAAACTTGTTTAAAACTGTTTTTTCTGCCGCCGCCGCCGTTCCGTTGCGCCTTCAGTGTCGTTTTGCTGGACCAAACTTACTAAAAAATCCGTGTAATAGGTATATTATTATGTAGTTTTGATATTGTAATATTTATCTACACCGTGCTTTAAATCCTCTATAAAGGGTTCTGAAACGGTTAGCTTACTGCCAACCGATATCCGAGCGAGTGGAGGTCACGCCGCGCCGCCGTTAGATTATGAAATTCAGTAGATCATTATAACACACTTTCGGAAGATATAATGACGAGGAGGAGGAGGAAAGCAAAGTCAAAGTCAAAAACCTTTATAAAGGAGTCATATCATGGGTGTAGATAAATATCATGGGTGTTTTTAATTCATATGTATTAAAATATTGTTGGTTTCCCAAATAAGAATAAAAAAAATAAAAATTGGGTGTAGATAAAGTCTTGTATGCAACTATACATCATTAGGTATCAAAACACTCATGTGATACTATTATAATATAACCCACATTCGTGTTTTAATACCCCTTATTATAGTCAGTTCCATAAATGCATTTTGGACAATTTTATTTTAATTCCCTCTCTTAATAAGTAGTAGATGTGTCCGCTATCTGCACTCACCCGTGATTTGGGTCACAGAATGAATGGTTGGGTAAGTATAGATTTTATTTGCATATTGACATGAATGTGGGTGCCGCAGAGCAGATAGCCGCCGGATGAGGAAGTCACTCCGGAAGGGTTCAGCTTATCAGGGTCGGATTCTGCTCCACTTCTCCCGCATTTATCGAGCGCTCTCTCTAGGCGCTACAGAATATTATCACTGTAATGTCATACAGAATATCGCCCTTATGAGATGACTAGCGGTCTCCCGCAACTTCGCAATCTCGCTACCCGTGTCTATGAATTTTCTTTTTTTTTCTTTTGCCGGCCCACGCTATAAAAGGAATACTTGTGAATTTCGTCTCAATAGTTTCCGCTGTGCGCTGATACTCTGTCATTCAGGTTTAGACATATCTGATATTTTTTGACGGCAATAGCGATACCTTCTGCGCTAAAGGTACCGGATTTGAATCCTGGTTGGGGCAGATGTTAAAGTAATGAGTACAAGCATTAATTTCTTTCCGATTCATGATCGTTTAAATACTTATTTGTTTACATTATGTTATGTATTCTACTTTATTTAGAGTACCTACCCATAGTACAAGCTCTTGCTTAGTTTGGGACTAAATAATTTGTTATTAGTTGTCCCGAATGGTGTTTTTGTAAGTCTTTAGAAAATATAATAGAAAGTGTACTGAAATTCAGTATGAAATGCGTAATGGACACAATATGGTGATTACACGATCATTCAGGCTGATACAGGGCTGCCATTTGCACTATTTTATCTAAGAAATTCTAAGAATAAATCGTACAAATGGCAGCCTTGTATCAGTCTGATATCAGTCTGCATGATCGTTCAATCCCTCTCTGAGAGTTGCAAATTGCTCTTCAAGCAATATAACTAGTTACTCTGTGCTATAAGTAACGCTTTTTGGACACACTTTGGTTGGTTGGGTGAATTTTAAGACAGTGTCATAAGAATAAACAGTTTTATTTATTCTTATGACCGTATTTATAATTTTACATAAAAAATTCACAGATCTCGTGCCTTTCACGACCTTCACACTACATTGAAAATGAATTTAATGAATTTAACAAAATATTTTTTAATTCTTTTCTCATAGACATTAATATTTTATTGAAAGGTAACCTAAGTACCATGTTTAACTAAAACATCTAAATTTCTAAATAAATTAACCCTAGTAAAAAAATAAATCAAAATCAAATGCAGCATGCGAGACTCTCGCGCCGACTTCATCATCAGTCGAATGTGCGATAACAACCCTCATGTTTACCTAGGCATCATCATCACACTCTCATTCTCAGAGATCGTTGTAAAAGTTGGAATCGCAGAGTCACTAAGAAAGACGTGACTGATCGAGCAATTTCAAATCTCGAAATTGAAATAACAGCAACCCACGATATATAATATTTTGGATCTAGTAGAGGCCAAACTAAAACCTCTCTTCTGTTCAACTTTCGCTCAAGATTCGTTTATCCGTTTCTCTACACACAAAAACCCACTACGACGCCTAGCACGTGTACTGGAAATAATAGCGTCATCTCTTTTGCTCCTACAGTTATTGCTAATACTACTTTCTCTTTCGTTTTCACATAGTAAGCGACGTCACTTACTTGAATATGGACTTATGGAGACATTTCAGTGCAGTCACACTATGGTACCCATCGATCTATGATGGTACCGCCCCGCGCCGCCGTATCTAACGATTTTTAAATCTTTGCCTAGATCTGGAATCAGCTCTCGCTTCACGCTCTATTCACGTCATACCATCTGTTGACCTGATAGAGCTAATCAATATCAATATTATGGTTTTAATATATATCTAAATACTTTTTTATTTATAAAAAACCTACTACGTTTTACCATTATCCCGCGCCGCGCACGTAGCTCGCGGTATCCCAACATTTCGCTTCATAAAGGATAAGCTACAGCCCAGACCGTAAGAGTCAGGGACATATACTAATTTTAGTAGGTGAGGGTTTTCCAAAAAAAGTGTACCCCCCACTTTTGGGCTGTCCCCCGTGTTTGAAGTTTAATTATAAGAAAAATTATAGGTATCTTGCTAATATAATGATTGCAGTGCATTAAAAAGACTCTAAACTAGGTATTCAACCAATTATTTTACCAATACTTTGCATAATATTAAAAGAATGACCATTTTTAAAAACTAAAGTGTCAGTTTTTGGCGTGTCCCCTACTCGAGTTCTTTGATGGTAGAAGCGATTCTAAAAACTTTTTGTACTGGGGTACCGTGAGATTTTTGTATCGTTTGAATGTACTCTTAATCGCCTATTGTCGACAGTAGTTAATAATTTAAGCCTTATTGCCATTAAATTACAGTTTGATTTCCAAAAAAATCTTAATAAGTGATACTGACCGGACATGTCAGGTTGGTCACGCTAAAAATTGCCATTTGAAAATTTACTAAGACTATTTTAGTTTTTGAAATGGCAACATCATCCTTTAAATTCACCAACAGTCATTTTAAAAAAGCTAGTTTTCTGTTACGTTTCGAGTAAACGCACGTGTTTTAGTGAGTGCCACGGTCGTCAAGATTTTTGGTGTCGGATTTGAGACACGTTGTCTTCAAATTCAGGTTAGTTTACAACATTTAAATATTTTTAGAAGATAAACTATATTCTAATGTACTATTATTTACATTTGATACCAAACGTGAGTAAATGTTTTCATCGGAATATAATTTTGAATATAGTATGTGTGGGGGGTGATGCGTAGATTTCTTCAATAAAAGCTCAGTTGTTGCGTAATAAATTAGTATAATGCGAAAGTTGCGAATTACAATATAAAATTTGGAAATAGCGAAATTTTAGTGTATGACGAAAGAGAAAGTGTATGCGAATTCAAAATTGTACAGTAATTAAGAGGGAATAAAAATGATTGGCGCTCTTCTTCATCAGTAGGGTCAACGCGCGCGTGATTGGTAGACGGCGGCCTTGGACGAATTAACCACTGGACACGTAACGTAAGAAAAATGTATGAAATCACGATCGACCAATTTTTGCGGGGTGAGGGGGGATTAACTTGTCAAATAATGACAATATTATAGGGTGATTTAGCCGGTTTCCGGCCATAATTGCCGGCCAAATATTCTGGATTGTGAAACTCATACATTAGTTCTCGGCCAGGCGGCCGAAAAGCAAATGACCTCCCAAAAATGCATTTAGTTACCCGGCCATCAAATTTAAATGTATCACACCGAAAACTTTACGCGTTTAAGTTAAACAGTACTAAAACTAATTTACCATACTCACACTCAATTGCAAGAAGCTTCACTTTAAATCTTCTTTAGCTAATGCCACTTTATAGCTAATAAAATCATTAAAATATTGATTTCATTAGTTTGTTGCATCAAACTACTTTAGGCTAAAAACTTTAACTAATGAGAGCCCTAAACATGACCGAATGGTTAAGTTTTGTGTTGAAAAGTATAAGTGTAAGTATAAAATAACGTAAAGTATTTAATAGTATATTATAGCTTTATAATACTGTGATGATGAGTAGGTGTACACAATCAATTTAATTGTTAATGACTGCTATTCTTTTCTTCGCCAACAAACTGCCATGCAGTTTGGCGAATACTTGTGTCATTTTCAAGCTTTAAGTTAGCGAACGAATAGAAAAGCCCCCCTGGTTATATTTCCGAAATGGCCGAAAACCATAGGGGGCCGGCAAACCGGCTAGCTCACCCTACTTTGTTTACATACCAAATTTTATTTATTTTACGAAAAATAGCTACTATAATAGGTTGAAATTGTGCTTAGTTGTGAAAAGAAACATTTCTAGATTGCCCGCTATTTTTTTTGCTGAACAATACGGAGCATTTTGCCCATTTTTGTACCAATGTTTCGCCACGAGCTCTAGCATCACACTGACAACACGATATCGTTTACTGAGGCTATCGGTCACAGTAAGTGGCTAAGGGGTAAAGGCGAATATGGCTGTCATTTCGCGTCCAGTGGTTGATTCGTCCAAGACGGCGGCCAATGAACGCTCGATGCTGTTGCGTACGTTCCGGTAGACGCAGATTCTTAGGAATGGTGTTGCCCGAACATGCCCCCGGCCTTGGAAGCACCAGCGTCCAACATCGTGTCTTCAATGTCTATAAGAGGACAGATTCTGGGAAAAGCGCGACGAATCACTCCTGTAGTGGTTTGAATATCTGCGACTCTTGATATCCCATCTTTTCCTGGCAAGGTAGAAATAATGCGTCCTATGTTCCATTTTAGAGGTGGAACATTGTCTTCTTTAATGACGACCATAGTGTTTGGCTGAAGATCCGTCTTCTTACTCCTCCATTTCGTTCTGATTTGCATCTCTGAGATAAATTCCTTGCTCCAGCGCGTCCAGAAATGCTGCCGGATTTGTTCAAGCCGCTGGTAGCGAGTCAGTCGATGAACTGGAACATCATCTAGCTGCATAGTTGCTGGTGAAGTTAACGGCCGACCAATTAGGAAATGGCCAGGACACAAGGGATTTAGATCGTTTGGATCAGCGGACATGGGACTAATGGGACGGGAATTTAGGATGGACTCAACCTGTGATAATACTGTGCTAAATTCTTCGAATGTTAAGTGTGCGTTTCCAACGACTCGTAACAGGTGATGCTTACATGCCTTTACCCCAGCTTCCCACAATCCACCGAAATGAGGCGCATATGGAGGGTTGAATGTGAATTTAATATCCTGACTTGTTGCGTATTCAAGGATATCTTTAGAGCATGTTGATATTATAAATGGACTTAACAATCCTAACGGATCAAAAATTTGCGATATTCTATACATTATAAAACGTTTTGTAATTATTTGATTTAAATCATTCAATTGCGTACTAAAATGGAATTGATCAGTGGTATGATACCAGCCTAAACCTAAAGTTTTCGAATGAACATTTTCACCTAGTGACAACTCCTTTGACAAACTAGAATCACTATGTTGCGTATCATTTAAGTTAAAGTTAAACTTCCATTTGCGTAGTGGAAAGCAACCAGAACTTAAAGTTTCTTCGACAGACTGACAAATGTTTAACAGCCTTTCCTTATCATTATCACCGGTGATCATATCATCAACAAAAAAGTCCTCGTTGATGACTCTTGTGACGTCATTATCTGTACTATCAACAGCTAACTGCTTAAGACACCTACAACTCAAAAACGGAGCCGAAGCGTTTCCGTAGGTCACGGTTTTTAATCTATAAACATCTAAGGGCTGCGAAGGGTCGTCACGCCACAATATTAGTTGAAAGTCACGTTGATCATTGTGAACTAGGCACTGGCGGTACATTTTTTCTATGTCGGCGCAAGCCGTATATTTATGATATCTAAATCTTAACAAAATAGCCATAAGATCACCTTGTATTGGTGGCCCGACCATTTGTAACTCGTTCAATGAAATACCATTGCTAGTGCGTGCGCTAGCGTCGAATACCACACGCAGCTTGGTCGTAGTACTGTGCTCTCTGAAAACACCATGGTGTGGTAAAAAATAGTGGTTAATTGAATACTGGTCGACTCTATTCATGTGACCTAAGCGTATGTATTCATGGATAAAATCACTATAAAGTTTTTTATAATTTTCATTTCGCTGTAAGCGATTTTCAAGCGATAAAAACCGACGTTCAGCTTGCGCGTAACTTTCACCTAATATTGTAGGACTTTTCTTAAAGGGTATTTGTACACAAAACCTTCCGTCACTTATGCGCGTAGTAGTGGCGACGAAATGATTTTCACAAGCACGTTCCTCATCAGTACGCATATCTCGAGTCGTATTTACTTCCTCGAGCTCCCAGAATTGACGTAACTGGAAGTCAACTGACTGAGTTAAGTTGCAGTGAATGTACCGGCCATTACGTAAAGTAGGTGAAATTGGCCCTGAAATAATCCAACCTAACTTAGATTCTAATAAGAACGGACCGTTAGACAATCGTATTTTATTGTTAGTGTTGATTAAATCCCAAAATTTGTCAGCGCCTATTAAAATATCTATATTTTGCGAATTATAGAATTGCGGATCGGCTAACCGAATGTTATCGGGGATATCAAAATTAGCGCTTTGTAGTGTCGTCGCGGGCAGCGATGACGTAATAATTGGTAAAACGAAACATTGTAAGTGCGTAACATAAGGGTTGGTGCGCGATTTTATCTCGATGTCACACATTTCCGTTGAGTGAATGACCGAGTTCCCAACACCGCTTATTTTGTGTGTGGACTGTACTACTGGCGCGTCAAGTAAATCGCATAATGACTGTGTAATAAAGCACCTTTGGCTCCCGCAGTCCAAAAGCACTCGCGCCACATGATAATTATTATGACGATCGGATATTTCTACTAACGCGGTTGAAAGCAAAACTAGACTCGGTGCCTTTGTTTGCGAGTTATCGCAGTGTACGTTTGCTGATAAGGACGCAGACGGCGGCGCGGAGCGCGCAGGGGGAGAGGCTCGCTTGACCGGTTCCGCGGCCGTGAGCGGCGAGCTGCTGCCACTGCTGCCAGTGCCTTGCGGATAACCGCTTAAAGTAGAACTGTCGTCACACGTTATTGCGTTATTCGGATGAACAAGCGAATTATGTTTTTGATTGCACATTCGGCACGGGCCGAATCTGCAGTTATCTAACGTATGACCCATTCGCGTTCGTAAACAGTTAATGCAAAGGTTCATGTCTTTAATGAATTTAAGTTTCGTGTCTAAGTCGTAATTAAGGAATGTGTTACAAGAATACAGTGGATGATTATTTTTACATAACAAGCAATTCTTTTTAGTGACATCGCGTGAATAGCGTTCGGGCTTGTTTGTGGAAACGTTACAATGAACTTTAGAATTAATTTGCTGCGGGTAGTGTTTTTTATTTTCTAAAATCGTTTTATTGTGCGATAATTGTAACGTTTCTAACATATCAGACCGGCCTTTAAGGAAATTGATTAGATTTTCGACTTTAAGTTGCGTTTTAGTGTCACCGTTAGCCGAATATAAGGTACTTTTGTACTGTTCCCATTCGCGTTCGGTAATTGGGTCCAGTTTTGAAACGATAATGTAAATAACTAAAGTGTCCCAATATTCTGTCGGTTCCCCAAGAATTTTCAACGCGCGCAAATTCTTTAGTACAGTATCGATCAATTTCCTTAGTAACGCTGGCGATTCTTTACTTACACTTTGCATAGTAAACAGTGACTTGACATGATTCTGCACTAATAGCCTGCTATTATTGTAGCGATTGAGAAGTAATTCCCACGCAACGCTATAATTGTCGCTACAGAATTCGACTGAATTAATTACTAGCTCCGCGCTTGCCTTGAGTGACGACTTAAGGTAGTGAAACTTTTGAATATTAGAAAGTTCATTAGAATTGTGCACTAAAGAAAGAAATGTATCTCTAAACTCCAACCATTCTTCACATAAACCGCTAAAAGACGGCATACAAATCGTCGGTAACCGTATTGATTGGTTGCTGTGATTACACTTAGAACTGTCAGCACTCTGACTCGGATTTAAAAGATATTCCGCTTGCGAAAGTATGCTGTAATAACTATCTTCGAACAACTCTCTTTGTGTTAATTGCTCATCTAAGTCAACGGATAACTCCTCAAGCTTGCTCTGGATATCATTAAAATCGGAAAATAAATTAGAAGCTCCTTGAATGCGCAACTTCAGATCAATACGAGTTTGGCTAGTAATAGATTCTGCTTTGAAATTCGATACATAATTTGCAAATTTAGTTAATCTCCCTTTTATAATCCCTCGTTTTTTCACTAAATCTTTAATTATGCTATCGTTAGTGGCTTTATAAGGAGATTTATCACGACTAACCGGAGGCGGAGGCGTATCTTGAGTCATTTCGATGGAAAGTAGTAAGTGGAGTACTCACGTTTAAACTGTGTCCGTTACTGCTGTGACACGAAACGATTCGTAGGCTCGCACTGAATAAACCACCGATTTTCACACTGAAATTAGGTAAAAAACACAGTATTACACAATGGAAATGGAGAAGAAAAAGGAAAAGATAGGATTGGCCGGCCGTGGCTCTTATGCGCGTTTCTAAGGCTGGCTGGCTGCTCCCACAATTTGCGGCTCAATTTCTTTGCTCCTTGGCTTCCTAACTGCTTAAACTGCTGCCTCGCTTTACTCAGAGTGACTTGTATGAAGAATCAGTACGTAACTTTAGCGTAGGTTTACCAACGACGATCAGATTTCTTGCTAATGAGACTCGCAGGTCCTCCTGATGCGGTTTTGAAGGAATCCAATATGCGGCTCGCTGGTCCAATATGCGGCTCGAAGGTCCAATGTGGGGGGTGATGCGTAGATTTCTTCAATAAAAGCTCAGTTGTTGCGTAATAAATTAGTATAATGCGAAAGTTGCGAATTACAATATAAAATTTGGAAATAGCGAAATTTTAGTGTATGACGAAAGAGAAAGTGTATGCGAATTCAAAATTGTACAGTAATTAAGAGGGAATAAAAATGATTGGCGCTCTTCTTCATCAGTAGGGTCAACGCGCGCGTGATTGGTAGACGGCGGCCAATGAACGCTCGATGCTGTTGCGTACGTTCCGGTAGACGCAGATTCTTAGGAATGGTGTTGCCCGAACAGTATGGGAAGAGAACGTCACGTCAGTTTTGCTACATTTTGCCTCGTGACCTACAGGCTGACCAGCAAAGTCGCAAAACCGACACTGTAAGGCTGAGACTACATGTAGGACTTCTATTCCTGTACATAAATCTGGCTGGTATCCTGTGGGAATGTTCGCGTATAAAGAAGAATTATTTTTCAGGAATGTTTAGTAGCGGGCCTACTAAGTGTTTTAGAGTTGAGTGGGCATCCCGCACCTTGTATAATGATCAGATACGACGTCACAAAAATAGATGTACAATTTTTTTATTTAAATCTACCATGTGAGGGATGTGTCTCATTCTAGGCTTTATATGTAGAATACATATAATGTGGCAATCTATAATATTTTTACTAATAACTCTAACGAATTATTAGAAAATGTCGAAATGGATGAAATTAATGGATTTTTGTAAAATAATATGAAATGACTCAGTATATAATAAACGATAATATAAAATATAATCCTTAATTTTCATTTAATACACGTACACTGTGATCAGTTTTCTCTTGAGTGTAAACCCAGCCTTAGAAAATTAGCCTGTCGGATTTGTGACTGTCCCTGTTTTGCGACGAGGATATTTTCACAGTTTATACTAAATGTCAACATGAAGGGGAACAAATAATTTGGATGCACTATTTAAAATGCCTTCAATTATCTGGAATAAAATAATCACTTTACCGATTAAACTACATATTTATTAGTTATTGCAAAAGTAATGGTTACTTTGACATCAAATGTGACAAAACCGACATTAAAACTACCGTAATTCGTAACTTATTGATTTGATGACTTCAGTGTTCTATTTTTCAAATAATTTTAATGATAAACATCTTAACACAAATAAAATCTTTACGTTCTTCTTTATATTTAGTAGATAAATTAGCTTTTAAAATAGTCGCAAAACTGACAGTTTGTTTCGACAGTGCTTGATTTATTTGATGATTTTTCGTAAAAAAGATAAATCAGCAAATAATAAAGTATCATTCTATAAATTATCATGTTTCTCAATAATATTTAAATAAAACAAATATCGGAAATTGTATTTCTAAAATAGTAACATCAATTTAGTCATAGTACACTTTATTTTGAAAACCCTCAGGTAGCCTAACTCAATATCTCTAGGGGTTTTTTTTTCATTTTTTCGATATCGCTTTTCGTTTTTGAGAAATTGTCGATTTAGTAAGAAAAGACCCCGAAAAAGTGTCATTTTTCTACATTTATGCGATTTTCGAAAAAAGTTTTTGACTTTTTCAAATTTTTTTTTCACAATATTGTAGCCCTTGTTGAGACGCATCTTTTGACATTTAGTACATACACGTAGACCCAAAACTCACGGGACCAGGGCAATGTCTCACTTTGGCTGAAATTGGGTACCTTACTGAAGCGATCGAAAAAACATTTTCAATGTTAAAAATAATTCATGTGAATATAGGAATGAAGGCGCTTGGAAGTGGTTGCATGAATAACGGAACGGAACAGAAGGGCCTTCCCCCGCTTCCGATTGTGCAGTGTGTTTTAATTTAATTCAATGCGATAAATTCTATATGCAAAGCATTGAAATGTATGCATTTCAATGATGCAAAGTTTTATATGCAAAAGCTAAGTAGGCCTATGCTGAAAAAATACCTAATCATTACCGGTAAGTTTCGGAACATGTCTCCTAGTCTAGATTTCTTTATACACAAGGAGCTGGATGCTCGACTGTCATCTCGCGTGAGGTTCAGTAATGGGAAGCCCACTTAGCACCCAGAATCGTCAACACAATGATAAAATTTTTATAAATAATTTATGTTGATTATATTACACCCTATAGTACTATGCCCCAACCACAGAATATAATAATATAATACAGTAAACGATAGAAATCGAGTAAGCGGATGTGGTCGTATGAATAACAGCGGCGCGCGGAACTCGCGCACGTTCCGGTTCCGGTGTTCCGAATGTCACTGCATTTTCACACTGTGCAATAAATTTGGGGTCGCACTAAATTATTGCAGCGTTGCACGGCCAAGCGCCACTTTTATGTACTTTTTGATGTACGAATAGAGTTGTTCAGGGCGTTGAATCGTCACAGCATTTCATACTTTCAAGTCTTCAAGTCTTTATTTTTCGAAATGAATGAACCGATTTTAATGAAACTTCTTACGCATAAGCTTCTTCTTCTTCGTTTGAAGGCATCAAATTTTATATTGCCAGTACTCCGACACAGCCACCCCTCGGGGAGTAGCCCTCCGCAAGTCATCGAGAGTGCAGGTGGTGGGGCAACGTGGGCACTGCCTCAGGTGTTGCATGGTATGTGGTTGCCCGCATAAGCAGGCGACATTAGCGTCCTCCGGCAGGATACCCCATTTTTGCATGTTCTCCCTAGAGCGACCGACGCCACATCGCAGCCGGTTTAGTGATTTCCAGTTCGGCCACTTCAGCCGCGACCCAGCAGGCAGTTTTTCTGCGGGCTCCACCACGGTGTCGTCCTTAGCGAGTTGCTCTTTCCACTTTCGTATGCGCGCTTCATGGGTTGTTACGCCATTCTCCAAGGCGGTGGTTCTGCAGAAGCTTCTCCGGGACTTCAGGCGGCTCTCAACTGCCTCGTGCATGTGCATTGTATGTCGGGGGTCGTCCTCCTGTTTCCGCTTTTCCATCGCCGTGGTCACTTCACGTCGCACGGCCGGGGGGGCGATGCCAGCCAGCTGGTATAGGTAGGCCCATTCTTCTGTGTACGCCATCGGCTCTTCTGAGCCTGGAACGACACGTAGAACCTTCTGTTGCTAAGCAACTGCTCCACGACTTTGGCAAGCTTATGATCCTTCGTGCATTCGTAGACACTGGCGATGAGTTTTTTATGGTTAACCGTATCGTATGCAGCGGTTAGGTCTACGAACACTGCCCCCGTAACCAATCCCCTTTCGTAGCCATCCTCGATGTGCTGGGTTAGGTTGAGCACTTGTGCTGTGCACGACTTTCCGGGCCTGAACCCTGCTTGCTGCTTGATCAAAACATCCTCAAGTGTGCCTGATATCCTCTGTAAGATTAACCGTTCGAATACCTTGAAGGTATGGCAAAGGAGGGTCTAAAACCAAACAAAGACTCGCAGGGTCTTTGTTTGGTTTTAGAAGAGCTACGACGTGGGATCTCCGCCAGAGTTTGGGTATTTTAGTTGTGCTGATACAGGAGTTATACAGATCCAGTAGCCACTTCCTCGCTATCGGTCCAAACCGTTTCAGCTGCTCGACCCTGATGTTGTCAAGACCAGCGGCTTTACCTTCTTTGAGCCTATCAAGGGCTAACTTGAGCTCTGTTTCTGTAAAAGCCTCGTTCAAGTGGTTAACCTCTTTACCAGGGTCTCGTGTGAACTTCTTCGGGCGACTTTTCGTGGTAGCTTTCCCATTTTGGAGTAAGTGGTGAGCAATCTGGTTTGCGGTCACATTGGAATGACGATCAGCGATTTTAGGGTCATTATTTAGTTTTCTTATAAAACACCATGCCTTCTTGCTGTTATGCGTCATATCTACGCCTTCGATTAGCTTGTTCCACTTTTCTCTCGTTGTTTCGGAAATGGCTTCTAGCAATTCATTCCCAAAATCGATGGTGTCCTGTGAGAAGGGATCTAATTCATACCGGTCTTGGTATGTCTTCATCCTGTCCTTCAGGCCGTCGGACATCCCGGGTAAATAGCTAGTTCTGCATCTACGTGGTATGTGTTGCCTAGAAGCTTCCCAAACTATCCTGCAGAAAGTATCGTTGTTTTCCGCATAAGCAGGATATATTGATATTAAAAGTTAGTTAAGAACATTTTTCTCAAGAGGAGCTCGGTGGCGCAGTGGTTTAGCGCCTGGCCCAGCGATTGCGGAGGTTAAGCAACTTTTGCAAGGGTCGGTCGTGGGATGGGTGACCAAAAATTTATTATCTCGAGCTCCTCCGTGCTTCGGAAGGCATGTTAAGCCGTTGGTCTCGGCTGCATTTGCAGTCGTTAACACCTACCAATCCGCATTGGGCGAGCGTGGTGGGTTGTGGCCCGTCCTCCTTATCCAACCAATAAGGAAGGCCTGTGCCCCAGCAATAGCTGATGGACACAAGAACATTTTTGAATTTAAATTATTTTTAAATTTTAAGAAAGATAATTGGAAATTTGTTTTTATGGTAAATTTAAAATAGGTCTAATTTAGCTTAATTCCATAATGTCAGACGATGTTACAAGTTGTATCATTACAAGGTGCGCATTGTAATGCTCGGTTCTCCTCCTTCACTGATGTAATGCTCAAATCTGTAACGTTACATTACACGCGAATGCTCCCAGTGAGGGAGCACCTTAACAAACATTATCGAAAATGTTTTCAATTAATTTTTTTAGACTCATGTTTCTGCCTGTGCATGAAGATTAATTAAAATCGGTTCATTTATTTCGAAAAATAAGGACTTGAAAGTTTTAAGAAACGCCGTGACGTGACGATGTTAATTCGTCTTATTGTTGTGGTTGTGGCCGTTGGTGGCTAAGGTAGGCCTTTTCTCCACTCTGCTGTTACTTCCGTACATTTGTGAAACTGAAGACATAGTAACTTATTTTCTTTTTATTTCTTCATGCAAACGAAAATTCTGAAACTTTTTTATACTTACTTCTATTCTACTATTTAGCCAATTTGATTTTTCCCCATTTCAAAGTGGAAATTACCATGTAATTAATCTAAATGCCAAACTAACGAGTATCTAGTAGAGATTGCAACCCGGTATGTTTCTCAACCCGGCCGGGCCCGGTAGCATTAGTCGCCAACCCGGCCCTGGCCCGGCGGACCCGGCCGGGTTGATATATTAGAGATGAAACCTAAAAAGTACTTTACGAAAATTTGCTATATTTGAATGGAAAAAAACAATGATTCAAGGCTACGAATTATTATTTATTTCAAACTAGCAAATCAACAATAATCACCATAATCAGTCTCACTCAAAGTCTCAAAATCACTGGTTTAATACAGAATTGATTACTTTTTTACCGTCTTATGGACGGAACAGTAACATTAGTATTAGTAATTATTATTTCTAATAAGTTTAGGCAAGCAGGTCTTCCTCTTTACTCCTTGTAGTGTCTATTTAAAAACATAGTATCAGAATAAGAAACTAATAACGCAACCTAAAGTAAAGGACTAAATTTGTTTTATCAACTTAGATAAGATAGATGGATAAATTTTTGTGGCTTTGTCTACTTTGTATAAATAAAACAATTGCCTAAAAGCAAAATATTATGTGTTTTCTTAAAGTTGAGCTATTAAAACCAATGAGTGTTACCAATTTTCTACGAGTTGGCGCTCCAGCGCCGCGGTTTTTATACCTACCGGGTCCGGTGACCGGGCCCGGTAAGAATTGCCGGGCCCGGTGGGTGTCAAAAAGGGCACCGGGCCCGGGCGGGCCGGACCCGGCCGGGCCCGGTTTGCAATCTCTAGTATCTAGGTCATTGATGATTTCCATAATAGGCTGTTAAATTAGATCGAGTGTCATGTCGTTGTTCCAAGTTCCAATCCAGTGCCGGATGCGACGCAGTTGAACCGGAACTTAATGCCAGCAATTAATAAACAAATAACTTTTGTTTAATTTCAGTTTTTATGAGATCGGCCGTTCTCTGTAGAGGTTTTTTATTTAGTGCAGGTACCTAATTGAAACTCAATTTAATTTACAAAACTTGTATAAGTACTCAAAATGATGTGATGATACTTAAATAGGTGATAGTCTGCAAGGATCATAGGCTTTCCATGTTAGTCGGTCAGCTGACCCATTTTGTAGAGTATGATTTTTTTTTTCGTTTTTCAACCTAGGTATGTCCGTTGGAGAAAGTTGTTCATTTTAAGCAACATTATCACCTGTTCAAGTATTGTCACATCATTTGATAGGTACCACCTTGCAGTGGCGAGGGGTGAAATAATGGCAAAGGTAAGCCGCTCTACAAAAAATATGAAAAATTTTATGATCTGCATAGTGAATTCAGTGAGGTGGGATTTCCAAAGGTAAGCCGAAGGGAATCGGCTTGTATGGACCCTTCGCCACTGCCACCTTGTATATGAAAAGGGCACCTTCCTATAGCCAACGTAAACACAACGAAATACAAACCGCATCACTCGAGTCGCTAATAACAATGAGATCCGATGTCACGTCCTCCCTCGTTCCATAATTGGTGTCTACTTACGCAGCGGTGTCAACAGCACAAAACACTTCTTTCGAACGAGAACAAAGGTGGCATAAGGAGCTGTTTAAATAATAGCCCCCCGTTTTAGCTGATTGCAAGCGTACCTTCCGCCAGCGTCGTAGCTAGGGGCTGGCTAGGGCGACTGCCAAAGGCACAATTCTCAGGGGGCGCACTTTGCGGGCCATAGCTAGAAAATAACTATACTTATAGTATAGTCGAAGGGCGCTAATTATCCTCGAAATATGTATTGAAGCGCTAAATTCAAATCTTACCAGGGGCGCTCATGAACCTAGAAATAAGTATTGGGGCGCAAAATACAAATCTTGCCAGGGGCGCTCATGAACTTAGCTCCGTCGCTGCCTTCCGTTTTCGGCAGTATCGTGCTAAGATCAGTGTTTTCTTACATTCCAAAATTTTATGGATGGTCAATGTTGCAAGTGTGGGTAGGTACTGTAGGTAGGTACCTACTCCCACGATTATTCAGTATCGTACGATACTGAAAAATATTCAATTTGCTATTAACTGCTTATTTTTCAAAGATCTTTGTTATCTGCTGATAAAATATTATGATGACATATGTTTGACACATAGTTTTTGTTACAACGTTTTCAGAAATTTATGCCGTAATAAATAAAGAATAAAATAAAAAATTTAAGGGCTATTACTATTATTTATTTTTTCCCATTTTCCTTTATTAGTGTAGTTTACAAAAGTAAACAACAAGTTAAACTAACTTACAATGTTGATTGTTTTGTTTACCTACTTTTTTGTTACAATGTTATTCGGATAAGATGTTGTTTCTTAAATAATTTCTTTTGCTCAGCGCAGGCACTTTGAAATTTATTCCTATTTATTTTGCCCTTAATCTGGACCTGCGTAAATGTCTTTTGTAAGCGTGCACTGTGCACTCGTGTCGCGCCCTCTGTCGAGATCATGATTTTTATAAAACGGGTGCGAAGCATTGTGTAAAACGAGTAAAATGAGATGATAATTTTAGCCTACGAACTACAAAAGCTTCTGCAGCAAGCTTGGAGCTATAACCACCTCTGTGGTATACAAGGTGTTTGGTAAAAGCCTTTTAAAGCCGAATATGGTAGATAGGGACCATCAAACTGAACAACTGTTCCTCAGTGATGAGGATTCCGGGCGTAGTGCGCTTCCACCTTCGGCCTTATCAGGTGAGGTGAAGGCCATTCAAACAGTCGTAAACAGAATATAAAACGACATATAAAACTTAAACTGTATTAGATGCAATCATATGAAGCTCTAATTGAAACGAACAATGGTTAGAAAGGCTTTGCTTTTATGATTTGATTTTGATTTCCGACGCAGTCAAGAGTAATTCCACAGAACATAGAAGTAGATAGAAGTAGTATGAGCTCAATTTAGTATGAAAACCAGTGTAACCAAACAAACACATTAAAAATCGAAGCCAAGCCCCCCACTCAATAGTTACATGCTACGCACACACACTTTGTGAACACATAATTGGATAAACAGTAAAAATGTATAATATCCAGAAAGCCATAAATCACAAAGTTTATTTATTTAGATTCAGTTGTATTACCATAGCAACTTGGTACCAAATTAAATAATACGTATATTTATAATGCTGCTACTCAGCCGCTAGATGGCGTAAGCTAATTTTAATAGTGCGATTTACCACCTTATTCATTAACACATAAAGTACTTTAAGAAAATTTAATGAGATAAGGGAAACCGGGTTGGTTAACATTCTTCACTTAGCTTATCCTAAATAGTTTCTTATCAATAATTCGTGTAAACCCAATTTCATAATTCGGTGGAATCCTGACATTTCTTAATTACTAGGCAAAAAATATTTGAATTTCAAAATTCAGAAACCCAAATAAAATAAATATATCGGATGTTTCGAAAAGCAACACTTACAGATAGATAGCTCAATGGTGAATTCCACCACCATCCTTTACAGTTAGCTAACTATCATAGAGAAATCTTTGTTTCAGAGAGTACGCGGGAATTATAAGTTATCACCCTATTTACAGCAAATAAAGTTATTTGTATTTATTTGTATTTGGGATCTGTGACCAACAAGACCTGACAGCTGAGCTTCAGCATGTCAAGCACGTTCTGCGAAGTAACAAATTGCCAGTACCACGCCTCCCCTCCAACCCAGAATTCGTGTCAAGCCAGCCATAGTAGAACGACGACCTGCCATTCTACCTTACATGAAAGGTGTCATTGACAAGATTGTAGGTATTCTGAACAGTGTGTCTATCAAGACCAAGCCGACGAGGAAGATAAACCAACTCTTACGACCTGTCAAGTGCAACATCCCTTTTCAAGGTGCAAGCGCTAGGCGTCTACAAACTAGATTGCTACTGGGCTCTCTTACATCGGGCAAACAAAGAAAAGTATAAGCGTAGAAGTATATGCGTTAAAGAACTTGCCAAGTTATGTGCCGGCACCTATACCTATCGAGTTAATTTCAATAGTTACTTTCCGCCCCGCACAAGTTCAGGGGGTCAAGTCTGCTAATGTTAACGTCAAAAACGTGGATCAATGGTGTTGGAATGGTAGTGATTTTTGACACAGTTCTTGTTTCTTATACCCAAAATCGAGATACAATGTGTTTCCGTTTTGGGTTTAAGAATCACAATGTGTTTCGGTTTTGGGTTTAACACCACTGAACCAGGATTTCGACGTTAACATTAGCAGAATTGACCCCCAGGAGTGTAGTATTCTAAATCTAAAAATAACTATAAAACGTTATTTTTATAAAACTTTATGGCTACATGACCAATTTCAAAATTAAATTTTAACTAAGAATTTTTTTCGCTCTTTTCTTGAGACTTCGCAGCCTTGTAGGGGAAGTAATTTTCATTAAATTGCCTCGAATGATTAAAATCCTTGACAATAAAATGCTAGCTTACCGGGCTCGCCTATAACGTACTATTTAAGTTGACTAAAATTCCGTGCTGTTTTTGCGTGTTTTCAGTGGTGAGTGTATCAAATCAACTGTTATTTAGACGTTTATCATTTATTTATCAAGTTTTTGCTATGGTGATAATACTTTTCAACTCTTCACAGTCACATCTTTTCTCGGTCTCCCCTATTGAGTGACATTTCCGCCATTCTTTATTTTAGTGTTTATGAAAGTTCAAGAATATGTCAAATTGTGCGTTGGAATATGGATCATAAGTGTATACCGCTTAAAGGTGGATATTTATTGTTATGAATGTTAAAAGGAAAATATCAGTTGAATTTTTATTTAAAATCAAAATTAATTAAATAAAGCTCGCCTCCGATATTTTATGCACCCGTTTGCTAAATGATATATGTGGATATAGATTTTGCTCTTTTATATAATGCACCTCGGCATTTATATATTATTTTTGAAGATTTTTTGTTTGGCGTTCGTTCATACGACTGACTGAGCAAAATTCAAAGATATGCGGAGCTACGCATATATGATGTTACACGGGTGCCGCCCACATGCGACTTCTACTGGGGGAAAAAAAAAATTCTTTGTTCTGTGAGTAATTCACATGATATTTCCAGTCACACCCTTGCCACAATGCGATATTCAGTCATCGATGTCGTCGAGTTCTCGGTAAAGTGGGAACTATCGGCGCGAAATTTTATTTCGTTTTTTGCTGAGCTAGACATTGCGAGCTGAACGGTCGGTTTTAAAACGAGAAAATGATTTCGAGGAGACTCTTTGTTACACAGTGTAGGAATTTGTTCGATATTCGTTTCGCGCGGTTCTATCTAAACGCTTGAACAGAACAGTTATATTATAAACTAAAACAATTTTTAAAATTGGTATGTATTAAAATGAAAATAGCTTTGGTACCATTGGGTACAGTTTTAAACTTTCGCGTTGCATTTTATTAGATTATCATCACAGGTATAGCTCGCGCAACATAACTTGACCCAATTTTTAGTACCACGTGACCTGCGCACTACAATTTTTGTACTGAAAATTGCTACTGCGCAAGCTTCATTGTCTATGGTTTGGTTCAAGTTATGTTGCGCGAGCTGTAACGCGTTTAAACTAAACATAGGTATATAAACACCTACCTTTTCCCGAGTTGCATCGGCCGTGCCGTGGCTGGTCACGGGCTGACTCTGCATCTCCAGTCTAATCTAATATTACTGTCGAATTACGAACGTATTAGATATTATTTTAGGTAAGTTTAGGTCGACAAGGTGGACCGACGATCTGGTGAAGGTCACGGTGCGCCGCTGGATGCGGGCCAAGCAGGACCGATCGTCGGGGAGGCTTGGTTGGGCAGACACCCACTGCTGGGTGCAGTGGGTGTCGTGCGGCTGATATGATTAGGTAAGTTTAAAGCCCATACAGCCATTCTGGTAGCGGTTACGACTTAGAGTGCACACATTTGTGTCGAAACATATTTTTTCAGTAACTTTGTTCCGTCACAATGAGTAGCCGTGTCGACCGTTGTTCCGTCGCCGTTCCGAAAAGTGGGGACGATTTGTAACATTTGGTAACAGTAACTTTTAGTCGCACTGCGTTGTCGCCGCGTAGTCACATCGCGACGTATTTGTGCTCACTTCTATCAGGGATTCATTCATTCATTCGTTCAGCAGTTCCTTTGGTTCCAACAAATATGGTGACATGAACTATTAATTGGGAGTAAAAGCGCAATTTTATCCCGATAGGTGGCGTCATGTCGTTGGTACCGAGCCGCCTCAAAGAAACTGTCAAAACATATGGGAATCTCTTGGAGTATTGCACTTTTTAATTTTATACTGAGAAAATGCCGCATGTAACTTGTAAAATATTTGAGTTCATCGATTTCCCAGTAACAAAAAAAATAGAGGGCAAAAAAATATCAAAAAAATATGCTTTTTCCTCGATTTTCTCCTTTGCTGAGCCTGAGAAACATTATAAATCAAAAGGAATGTTTCATGAATTTGATGAAGCTTCGCCAAAATAAAACAACATTTGAATTATAACAGCTTTGTTCTTTAATATTTCAACCTCAGCAGTTTCTAACATATTTATAACTTGGATGAATTTGATAGGTATATCAAATATGGAATAAGCCCAATACAGGGGCCAAACAGAGAATTAATAGAATTTTATATGCCAGAGTCATTCAAGAAACTTAGAATAATAAAATAAATATGATAAAACGGTTCGTGTAATTTTGGATGGTACAGAAATTCCAGTACAGAAACCTGAAATTACTATTGCACATAAGGCATCATCAGGCAACTATAAACACGGAAATTCACACTCAGTTGCTTTGTTAAAATTTAAATCATATGCTTCTAATCTGAAATAAAAAGATTACTTGTAAATCTTACACGAAATTTAATGAAATGTAATGCTTGTTAGCAATTTTTTGTAAGTTGCTATAAACTTTCTTGCCTGTTGTTTTGGCTTTTCTTTTCCGTAATTCTTCTTTTATATGAGCTAAAGTTAGCATAAAATACATTGTTTGTCCGCAAAACCGAAAAAAATACAATCTTAGAAAGTAAAATCACGTAATACACAGTCAAGACAATATAAGCTCAAACTGACAATTGTTCCAAAGACTGAGCGCCATCTGTAATTCACTTTGCCTTCGCCTCCCCATTAAAATAAAAGGTAGCGCCATCTTTTTCCAGGCAAGTAATATTTATAAACAGATTTTGTTCAATATTGTTTTTATTAATGTTCAAATCGTAATGGGAAAAAAATTGACTGTGTAATTTCATCAAATAGAATGAAATTTACTAACGCGCCACAATATTATCACAATTTTAGTATTGTGGTGGTAAGTAAACATTATTTATTTGTACACACCGAGTGCTCAAATGCTTTTAATTATTCATAATAGTTAATGTCAAAACAAAAAATAATATATTTTAGCAATATTAAACAGTAAAATTGATAAATATTAAAAAAAAGCATTTTTTTTAGGTGAAAATATTCTCGTCACAACTACTCACAAAGTAACTATAATGTGTCGACATGGTTACGTAAAGTCGTCACAAAGTAACGGGAATTCAAAAATGGTTTCTCCATTTTTTTGCTTCCAGCGTTTCTCAAAGTTTCGATATTTGTTGCAGGGTCAAAAAAAATCCAATATTTCTGGAACAAGCGGTCGCAGTCAGAACAAAGAAAAATAAATTATACTACTTATAAAAGTGGAATATTGGCTATTTCAACTCGTGAGATGTACTCGTACCTATTAAACTGAACAGATTGCATAACCTATTTTATTAGTAAAGGGGCTGTTTATTTATACTGAAATAAATATTATACCTTTTTCTTATAGCTTCTCATTTTACAACTAACCCCAATATTGTTATGCTAATAAGTCAATACCTAGTTGGTTTGATCGGCATGATCAAACCTTAGCCTCGCCCCCGTAGCATGTCCATCGAAATATGATAAAATCGCGTCTTGGCGCATAATGTCCTTTTCTCAAATTGTCCTT
This sequence comes from Agriphila tristella, assembly GCA_928269145.1. Taxonomy (NCBI): domain Eukaryota; kingdom Metazoa; phylum Arthropoda; class Insecta; order Lepidoptera; family Crambidae; genus Agriphila; species Agriphila tristella. The sequence continues at coordinate 18,662,626 of OV743431.1, read as the reverse complement.
TTCTCGAAATGTCCTTTCTCAGAATGTCCTTTCTCAAAAAGTCCTTTTCTCAAAATGGCTTTTTCTCGAAATGTCCTTTTACTCGACTTTGACTTTTAATGTTAATAATGATAAATAAATAATATTTTTGACTACAAATAAGGAGACTGGTTCATGATTATTATTACTTTTTTATTTCTGATCCTTTCCATCATTTTTCTACAATTTTATAACTACATTACTCATTACTTTATAACATTCTTAGACTTAAAAAATATTTGCATGCATTGCATGTCTGTGTTTTTGATGATAATTTAGATAAGCGACTAACTAAAAATTTTTTAATATGTATTTGTTAAAAAAATATTGCATATTAAAAGGACATTTTGAGAAAAGGACGTTTCGAGAAAAAGACATTTTGAGAAAACGACTTTTTGAGAAAGGACATTCTGAGAAAGGACATTTCGAGAAAAGGACATTATGCGCCAAGACGTAAAATCGCGTGATATAGCGTTTTATCAACATTCAACTGTCGAAATACATTGTCTTTTGACAGTTACACGTGATAAATCGCTATATTATATCATGTTTTGGTAGGCATGCTAGGGGGCAGAAAACAAAGGCAATATTTGAGAGTGACTGGATTTGGTGACGCTCATTTGTATAAGATAGATTATCTGGTATTCCGGAACATTGTCGTAACGTTACAACACATTGTGTTGTAATGTTACCATCCCGTTACCACACATTGTTACAACTTTGTACTCTAGTTGCAAACTGAGCACAAAGTGTATAGAATGTATGGACACAGATCATTGTGAATTATGTCGACACAGCGACGACACAAAGTTACTGAAACTAGTTTCCGTAACTTTGTTACTGAACTGTTACAACACCTTTAGACAAAACCCCACACAGTCGCAAATAGTCGCCATGTGTTGTATCAGTTACGAAACTGTAGCGACTTGTTACATCTGTTGAAAATCTGTGACCAAAAATGGTTGTATGGGAGATTTAAATGGTTTTGTTGAAAAGAAGTTAACAATAATGTGAAACATTATCATAACACCTGTACCTTGATTACGTAAAGCTGTTGCTAACAATTCTCGATTGAAATCGATTGAAAGCGCGGTTGCATTGCTGCTTTAAGTAAGATAGTTGTCACATTGGTTCTTAACTAAAGCAGCAATGTAACTGCGATTTCTGTCAGAGTTGATTGCAACAAAATTACAAAATCACCCCCCTGAACAATGATTTAATATAACACTTTCCAAATGTGTAACAAATCGAGAACGGTCTCATCGATCGGGTTAGAAGTGGCCATTAGTCCCACAGAAGTACCTACACTCGTGGTGTCACCGCTCGAGGACACTCCACGCCTCTACATGTCACAATACGCCCCACTGAGTCAATGTAGCAACCTCCTATATAACTCTCTAACTTCACAAAATTTATCCCGCTTGGTGGAGCTACTCCTATGGGAGACCTTTGCACGGGCATTTACCCCCCATTTTCCAATTTATTTTAAATTATATCAGTAATGGTTGATACTAAAAAAATAATTATTATGGACGTCGGATAGTAAATGAATTAAAGATTGAAGAAAATCAAAATATGTTGAAAGAAAAATTGATATTTACGAAAATTTGCTTCCAACACCCAAAAATTGATTGCAAACACATACAAACAACAAAATGACTGGTCTACATCTACACTAGTGCCTAGTTGGCGATAGTGTGCCGGCCGACGACGGTGGAGCGATTTGTGAATCAGCTAAATTATTGCCATTGATTTAAATAGTACAGGTTCCAAATGTGTCACAAATCCGGGGAATCGTTCAGAGGTGGTCAGCCCTGCCTGCTTAGGGTTGCCAGATGGATATCTTAAAATCCTGATAAAAAGCCTGATTTCTACCAAAAAGTCCTGTCATTTTGCTAAAGCCCCTTACGGCTTACGATAACACATTGTAGGCACAAACAAAATTTTCTTTTAATAAATAAATTATTATAATGCTGTGTGAAAATTTTCAAATACTTAAATATAAGTAGTTTTAGTTTTTCGTTTTTAGGTTTTAACTGAGGATTATTCATAATTTTAAAAGTGGATTATTTCAAAATTGATTATTTATTGCAAAGTTAGTTGATTATTTTACTGAAAATGTTCTAGTAATAGTTGATTGTTACCAAACATATAAAAATAAATAAAGATTAAATGTTTGCTTTACTGTAATGTGAATAATCCAAAAAGCCTGACATCTGGGTTTTGGTCCATGATAACAGTAGGTACCTACAGTGTATAAATTAGATCGACTTAAAGTTTGTTGCTGACTATATTATATATTACAAATCTGAGAAGAATTTTAAACAAATAGAGGTGCATATGTTATAGGCAAACGCCGAAGCTCAGGCACTCCTAGGTTTGACTAGTCAAGCCTCAGGTTTGACTACAACAACTGATTTAAACTCAATACGTTTAAATCAGGATTTGACCAATTGGACAGAAATTAGGTAACACAGAATGTGTGTTTTTTCCTACACAAAACATTTGTGAACTGCGTTTTCTTTTTAAACTTATGCGAAAACAGATACAAATGATTAACTTTGAATACTTTATTCAGTGTTGTGTATCATCTTTACCTCATAAACTCATAACTTTTATGAATATTAAGAAGTAAAGCTCATAACGAAAGTGCGTTGTTAGCAACTCTACGCGCGTGCCAGGGTAACCATCATAATGGACTTGTGAAGGACAAACAGGAAAATATAGATAATTTTATTCTGATACCTAGTTGCTGCCTGCATCCAGCGGCTTCCCGCGACCATCGTGTCGGTCCACTTTTATCGGAGGCGTACCCACGGAGCGTCGTCCAATGCGCGGTCGCCATTCCAGAACCTTTCCGCCCCAACGGCCGTCGGCCATCGGTTATTTGTAGGGTTTATGGTAGGAAGTAACGCAGTTTAGCGACTTGTCTATCGATCAGTTGTTGTAAAAAATGAATTTGTGGTTATTGATTATTGAAAATTATTGTTTTGTTGTTATTAATTACGATTCATTAGTAGTGTGAGTAAGTTATTGTTAGGGCAAGCCTGGCTTTTGGGTTTTTATGGAGGTACCGCCACTGATCGGCTCTTTACGCTATGTGTCCAGCCCACTGACACTTCAACTGAGCAATCCTTCGAGCGATGTCGGTTACTTTAGTTCTCCTGCGGATTTTTTTATACAGGATCCAGGAAAATCTCAATGGGGGTACACCCTGAGTGTTCCTAAAAGTGCCCTTATTACAATTTCCACTTCTCTTAACAGCCAGCACACATGCGGCCGCGGTGCACGTTACACGTAATTTTGCACATTTCGCGGTTAAGTGCTCTCACATAGTAATTTATGTGCATGTTACGAACGCTAAAGAATCCTGACGAGATGTGAAGCACTACTCTTAATTCATGGCAGAGTGGCTGAACTCTCAATGAAAGAGCAATATTTAAGTAAGTTGACTTTGTAGAATGGTAAGTAATACGTAAAAAATATTTTAATTTAATAAGCAAGCCAAGCCTTAGAGCATTAAACAGAAGCTGCATGAAGAACTCCGATTTTAATTAATTGAAACCATAAGTCTGCGGGATTTGTCCTTTGGAATTATAATTTTTTTCGTGATTAATTTTGGGATAAGTCTTTGTTCTTCTTTCAGTAAATTTGAGAGTTGAAATGAAACTGCGTGCGAAAAATATTGCTGTTCTAAAAAAATGGTACGAAAATAACATAAAAATTCATAATGTACCTATATCATGCATGTTTCATACATTTTGGTCCAAATATGAAAGTGCCGGCCAAAAGACAAAAGTGTCTTATTCTGATAGATTTTGTCCAACATTTTGTTCATACATTTTGACTCAAATGTGAAGTGGTGCTACAGTTTCGGTGTCATAGTAAGAAATGCTGAGGTGGACAAAATCTATAACAATAAACAAGAAGCTTATACCTCCCTCAAATGGAGATTGCACGGCCATATGTCATAGTGAAGATTGAAAAAAGGTCCTTACGGCTTATTGCAACCTCTTTCTTTAGTGTTACAATACGTGTTCGTTGTTCGTCGTTCGTTTGTTCGTGAGAAACGAAAACGTATTGTAAAACGAAAAGAAAGAGATAGCAATACGCCGTAACGTCACTACGAGTCTTTTTCAATCTTCACTTACTAAGGCTGGCCCCAGACCTACCGGTTCCGTTTCTTTGCTTTGCTGTGCTACCTTGCTTGAAAGACCGCCGGCCAACCAGGGTAATTTTCAATCTATCGCATTTTGGGACTAGACCAAATTGGCAAGATAGCCATTAGCTTGGTTTTATCAAATATCATCGCCTGGATTGCGAAGTAGGAAGCTTTTAGGCGATATGCCACCCTGAACATGGACTCCGATCGTTAAAAATAACTCGATCGCTTATTTATACAAGATGTTTGGTAAAGCCCTATAAAACTGAATATGGTAGATAGGGACCATAATAAAACTGAACAACTTTTACTATGGGACCAAATCTGAACTCGCGAAAAAAATGAACTGTTTCATACATTTTGATAATTTCGTTATTAATTTTTGTATAAAACAGCAGTTTTTTTTTAAAACGAAAACTAAAACTTCTCATCGCACCCCAGACGACGATATTTGATAACACCAAACTAATGGCTATCTTGCCAATGTGGTGAGGTCAAAATATGCGATAGATTGAAAATGAGCCTCTTGGCCGGCGGTCCATGGTAGAACAGCAAAGCAAAGAAATGGAACCGGTAGGTCTGGGGCCAGCCTTACTAGGCGTGCAACCTCCATTGTGGATATAAGCTTCTTGACAATAAAGCACTTTTGCTTTTTGACCGGCACTTTCACATTTGGACGAAAATGGATGATGTCCTTTACCATTTTATACAGGGAGCAAAACGTAATGTTCCAATGCTTATTTCTTATCCTTTAACTATCCTTTGTATCTAAAATAGATACCTACCTATAATAATTTCAGATTTTTCTCCCGATAACAAAGTAAGAGAGGTCTACAAAAGGACATCCTCTTGGAAAATAAAAGCATTGTTCGGAGTGTTTAGATACTCATTAGCACCGTGCAGCGACAAGGGTCCAACAAGGGGTGCGATGTAGATAGTGCACGGCGCGAAGGAACCCTTGCTCAATAAACTCGAAAATAAATTGCACTAGCTGGATTTTTTTTTTACTTTTTTCTCCTTTCACTATAAATTGATTGAGGTCGAACTTGGGATACGAGTTTATTAAGTAAGTTGATTATCTACCTACCCATTGTCTGGCTACATGAAATAATATAAAATTATAAGTGATTAGTTAATAAAGAATATTGATTTACCTACCATCACAACAACACTTAAATTTACAAACTAGCTGATGCCCGTGTTATATCTTTTTAGATTTTTTATAACTTTAGCACTATATTTTTAGTTGTTTAAGGAAAATTTAGATTTCTCGATTCAGGAAGTTGATTTGATTACAATTCAAATGAAAAATCATTGTTAAAACGACATTTACACTATTTATTTCTAACAATATTAATTTTGTAATATAATTCTAGTTTCTAGATATATTCTCAATTCTGTAATTATTTAAATAACGTAAAGAGTACTCTAGTTGACCAATTATGTACACGTGTTCTGTACTGACAGCTCGATGACGTTTATTTGTTTGTCACTGCTATAAAAGAAAGAGCCCAGCACTTGTGGGACACTTTTTGCACAGACGTTGACCAGAGCGGAGCTTATGCCAGTTTGAGTGGCGGAAAGGTTGTTGGCAACACGATTCATAAGTTAAGAACATTATTATTGTGTTATTTAGAATAATTGATTTGAAATGTTATAAAATAATGTGAGTGTGATTAAATTAGTATTCAGAGGCCACCCGCTATTAAATTTCATATTCAATTTTATGATTATTCTGGTTACTTGTGATATTAATAAGTAAAGTACTAGATTTGATCTCTTTTCATTTGGCTGGTAAATTATATAGTATTTTAACCATTTTGAGATTAAGCTATATATCTTTTTAAGATTAATTTGTTGAACTTTGTAACAATATATTTGTAAATGTCTGAATTGATAATGCTGACGAGTTTCTTGCGCCCGTTCTTCTTCTCAGCTAAAAAATGACGTCCGAACGGGTAGTAGGGTAAAAGAAATGGACGATTAAATTGAATAAATACTATTTCATTTAATTTCACTTTTTTAGTTTTATTTATCATTATGTTTTCTTTTATCTAACATCAGAAGTAGGGATAGACTCGGTCCATATTACAATGTATTAACACCAATTCCTAATCATTTTCAGAGTGAATGTCGAAGTGACCCGCCACGCTTCCTGCGCTTTACACCAGAAGAATGACTTCGCTGCGTTACCCCTGTGTAATCCAGATCCTGGAAATTGCAGCAGCGAGGCAACAAGCTGGTATCGCAACAGTATCTTGTTTGTTTGCTTCGAAGTGAGAAGAAAACTATTTTCCTCTGGACTCCCTGCTGGAAAAGCCGGTAAGGCCCTCGATGGCTATGTTTTTTTTATGATTAAGTACCCTGATTCACAAGACTTACCGGTTGGTTAGCTTATTACCTCTGATTTAGCGAATTATTGTTGTAAAGTGGAAAAATAAAGATTTGTATGTTGCAGAATTAACGTTAAATGCTTTTAGTTATATGAATATTATAATATTAATTTATAACGTTATTTGATTGATGTGGTTTCATGTATAGATATTATAAATTACTAGTGTTGCATTTCGTGTTTCGTTGGGTTATTGAATATAGTCAACTCTTAAGGCTCCGTTATGCGAAATCATTGGTCTGTCTTTTTCTTCACGTGTAAAGAGTATGGAAAATAACCTCACTTCTGCACTTTTTCGATGTTTTTCGTTATTTTTTCATCATAATCTCTAGCACAATTATCTTTCTTGAAAAAAAAAAGTTATTGGAGCAACTGTACAGTACGTAGTATATATTTCGATGTAGAATTCAATACGTTTCCGCTATTATATACGCCAAAAATATGACCCGCGGCAAGCACTTTTGATGATATTCTGTTTTTTTTTACAATATGTGAGGTTTATACGCAATTTAATACTTGTAGCTACCAGATAATCTCTTTAGCTTGTCGTATGTTTTTTTTTGTGGCTACAACTTTACGTTTTCTATATTAAAATATGGCTCGTGCAAACCATGTTTGCCTATTAGTAGTGCTCTCAAAGAAAGATACCTAGGCAAACACGGAAGATCAGCGTCGGAATGTCTGCGACACCCGGCACATGCTGAGTAGGTTGCCTTTTTATTTAAGCATGTACCCATGTATTTTGTGCCGCTAAATAAATCAATTTTAATTCAAATTCAATTTATTTTGCATTCCAAAATGTTACAAAGCTTTTTTATTTCTATTCTATTCTATTCTATTATGGCCCCTTAACAGAAGCATTACGAATCAAACTCACTTGGAATAAAGGATTAGTCTGTTATACCTAGTTTAATAAAAATCCATTGCTTGATGCCTTTATTCAAATTTATTTTTGTATTTCATTTACAATAATTATTATCACTGTTGATCCAATGTAAAGAAAGTTTAGAACACATAAGTAGTATTAATTTATATTGATACAAAATAATGATCTAAAATTAAGTCTATACTTACAATTTAATCCAAGTGATCAGGCAGACTAAAACGAATTGTCCATCTAGGTTTTTGATCATATATCTAGTAAATAGTTAGAACTTTAGAGAGAGAACATGTTTCAAGAATAATAAATGATAATAAGCAATACAAGTAGTAAAAAGAGACCGATTGATTTGTTAGTCAATGACCCAGCTAATGACGAAAGTGCTGCAATTAAATAAAGTTAATAATGATTAATGATAATAATGATTAATGATTAATGATAATAATGATTCATGATAATAATGATTAATGATAATAATGATTAATGATAATATTGATTAATGATAATAATGATTAATGATTAATGATAATAATGATTAATGGTAATAATGATTAATGATAATAATGATTAATTATAATAATGAATAATGATTAATGATAATAATGATTAATGATAATACTGATTAATGATAATAATGGTTAATGATAAAACTTTTTCGCAAATTTATGAAGCCGCATGATACATCATATCTCTTGGTTGTTCTAATAGATTTGTTCCCTAATTGTATTGATAAATTGACATTATGATGAAATTTATAATGATTGATAGTAAAGTCAATAAGATTTATTTATATTATAATGATGCATATTGAAAGATAAGATAATGAGACTATATTCGTAGATAATGACCCATACACCGTGTATTTTGATATCCCATGACTCTAAGGTTATTCTACAGGTCAAAATAACAAAAAAAACCCTCTTAGACATGTGGTCCGAAAATGCATAGTTTTAGACATAGTACTACACCTAAATTACCCTTATGATGATTATTTATTACATACATACTTCTTTACTTTCAATATTATCACTAAACGTGAAAATGGTGCTTAACTTACATTGACAAATACTACTACATTGTACTAAGATTTTCTTTGATGAGATACCTAATTCATATTTAGAGGTACGGCAATACGACTTTGCCATATTTGGTGTTTTGTAAAGGTTTTGTATAAGAGTCTTTAACTTTACAATTTTTTTTTATATAAAAAAAATACTTAATAAAAAAAAAGTCTAATTAAACATTTTCCTATGCTATATATGTAGGGTTATCCTTCTAAAGAACACTTATAATAAAATAAGAACACATAAATACCTTTAACATCCTTTACTTTCACAGAACTTGGACACTGTACACAGTAGTTTCACTTTTCAAATTGCTGCGTCGACGGTTGGAACAGAATGAATCCGATTCTACCGTAACTCTCTGCTTATATAGCTCTAGTGTTGCCAACAATAAATTATTGCCAGTAGAATAAATAACTCATATTCGGAAAATAGCGTTAACGTTATCGTTAAAAATAGCGAAAACGCCAAAAACTAGTGTTATAAATGGCAAAACCTAACAATCGACCATCCTGACCTCGTGCATGTCCCCATGCACGCGACCTCTCCATTGCACGCGACCAGGATGTCGTACCTAACAATCGGCCGACTTGTTCCAACCTCGAGACAACCTCCAAATAGAATAGAATAGAAATGGTTTATTGCCTCAAAATTACAATTATTTACAATCTTAGTTTAGAAGTAGCCACAGAGGCAGAGGCAAATACATATTTAGACATGACAGTTTTATTGCAATTTTATCCTAAAATTATGAAATATATTTTAAAGGTAACAATATCAAATTAAAAGTTACATTGTTAAGATATACTGTTATGAGCAATTTAATTAAATCAAATTAATTATTTATTTATGAATGCAGATCGACCTATATTTTATCTCGATGGTATAAGGATATATCAATCTAAAATCTCATTCACTCATGTACCTACCACAAAGATTCCTTTTCTCGTGATACATAAGCTGTAATCTATTTATGAATGAGATCAACTCATATCACCTCCAAACTTCTTATGAGGGTGTATCAGTCTGAAATCTCATTCACTGATGTACCTCTAAGATTTCTATCTCATAAAAGTACATAAGCTAAAATCTATTTATAAATGAGATCAACTCATATCACCTCCATACTTCTCATGAGGGTGTATCAGTCTGAAATCTCATTCACTGATGTACCTCTAAGATTTCTATCTCATAAAAGTACATAAGCTAAAATCTATTTATAAATGAGATCAACTCATATCACCTCCATACTTCTCATGAGGGTGTATCAGTCTGAAATCTCATTCACTGATGTACCTCTAAGATTTCTATCTCATAAAAGTACATAAGCTAAAATCTATTTATAAATGAGATCAACTCATATCACCTCCATACTTCTCATGAGGGTGTATCAGTCTGAAATCTCATTCACTGATGTACCTCCAAGATTTCTATCTCATGAAAGTACATAAGCTATAATCTATTTATGAATGAGATCAACTCATATCACCTCCATACTTGTCATGAAGGTGTATCAGTCTAAAATCTCATTCACTGATGTATCTCCAAGATTTCTATCTCATGAAAGTACATAAGCTATAATCTATTTATGAATGAGATCAACTCATATCACCTCCATACTTGTCATGAAGGTGTATCAGTCTAAAATCTCATTCACTGATGTACCTCCAAGATTTTTATCTCATGAAAGTACATAAGCTATAATCTATTTATGAATGAGATCAACTCATATCACCTCCATACTTGTCATGAGGGTGTATCAGTCTGAAATCTCATTCACACTCATTCCATATAAGCTAATCACTTCTATTTGCATATTCAAACATCATCAGCATCATAAATACCATAAACATAGAAACATTAGTTAGGGCTTATTTGCACTTAAAGATTTCCTAAACCTAATACTCTTGTAATAATTAATATCAATCATTAAATAGGAACCATTTGCAAAAACACAATTATCGATACAATGGATGTTTTAACTCACTGATTTCCCAACGCCTCGACACCCTTTCGGGGGCCGTGATCACGGGAGGACTAAAGCAAAAGGCCATCGCTATAACCTATATCCAAAAACCATCCATCAGTGACATCGAGGAGCCATCAGTGGCGCCATCCATCGGCACCATCCAGAAACTTCAGTCAGCACTATCCAAAAGCCATCGGTCAGTGCCCCATCCAGAAGCCATCCGTCAGCACTCAGCGCCACCCAAAAGCCATCGGTCAGTGCCTTCCAGAAGCCATCGGTCAGCGCCATCCAGAAGCACACAAGTCTTCTGAAATTAAACACAAAAGCGACAGCAACCCCTTTCAAGTATTATCTTAAGACTATGAAATAAAAATACCTTGGAACATTTCAAATCGTAACTTTCAATACATTATCAAATGAAACCTTATATGTGTAAATCCTACTATCATAACCCTATACTGAACCAAACTTTCCCCAATGCTAAAGTAAACAGAACTGTGGACATACATTTATTTATATTCAGTGTCAAGATCCAGTTAACACTTAGTTACTTCAACTTTTAATTTAATTCAACTATGGAACCAAGCCATGGTCTTGGCAATGCCTAGTTTCTGTCAATACCCGAAAGATACCTTCCTCCGTAGGCCTAATTATGTTAACAATAACAGGTAAATTTACCCGCGACTCTGATCAGTTATTCAAGGAACTTGATTTGTTACCACTTACTAAACATCTTTATGTGTATGTGTAATGTTGTATAATGAGCCACCGAATGACTAAGTACTTAATATAAAATCATTTAAGATTAAATCATATAACTGACTGTATAAGTATAATTACAATAGTGTGAAACATTAATTCTCGAACATGAAATACTAATGTCAATAATGTGAAATATAAGATCAAGCAAGACCACTTGATAGTTGCAGACCATTATTTTAAAAAGCTTAGTGTGAGTTGCACCAAAACGCTGTCAAAGTTACGGTTATCGTCAAATGATAATGGTACCTATTGTGACGTCAAACATATCAAAGGACATCATGCAGGCTGGCAACCTTTTCTTGGCTAACTTGTGCTTAACAGGTAGGTACTTTAACAAGCTTGTTATCGTTATAGTTAGGTGGTGCAACTCAGCCTTAGCATATTACCGCCGACTTGTCCGTATATCTGGGAGGAAGGCAGTTTTTTTTTTATAAACATCCTCATTTGTTTGGACTGTCTATTAGTATGTACTCACGTAGAACCCAGTTAAGTCGCAAAACGATGTCATCATTAGTATATAATCATATTACCAAAAGCTATAAAAAGGTTAAAAAGTGTTTCTATTCAATGAGGGAATATTTTGAATGTAAAAATGCATAATAATTTGACATGTTAATTATTGACTATTTGTTATTTTTATTATTTTATCTTATGACATTAAAATCTCTTGTCATTATGTACTTAATAACTTTGCAACTTAGAATTAGACTTCCGAAATGATTAATTTTAATATGAATGACATGTGCTTAAATCTCCCTTCATTCTGCTTGCCTGAAACTGGTGTCGTGTAGCGGATATTACTTATTTTAAGATCTTTATGTATGTGTAGGTACCATGTTACTTGCAGAATAAATATTTCTTATTATTCTTTTCTTATTCTTATATGGATAATTTGGTAGGCCCTGTATTTGTATGCATACCAGCGGACAATAATTAATGTACCTACCTAATCCGCCTTGCTTTTGCGACCACGCACGTTTTTACTTTTAATTATAATGTTCTCATGTAAGTGACAATGTTGATGTATTTATGAGAATAAAGTTCTTTTAACCTAACCTAACAGCTAGTGCATAAAGCAGTAGATACGGCGGCAAATCCTGGCAGCCAGCACAGCGCCTATAGGAAATCCCGTCCTCCCAATATTAAACTTGTGATTTGTTATCAATCACTGATCATGATCAACTTATATGCTCGTCAAAAATGTTCAACGTATCAAAGATGTAAATTATTTTATATAAAATACTAATTTATACCTAGTCACATGTCACATAATGTGACACAAACATGGTGTATTATCTACCATTGATTACTTCAAATTAGTTAGGGTGCAGTGAGCAACTATGAAACACCAAAAATTCTGAGTCTCATATTTCTCTCATTTTTGAAGACAAGGATTTCATTAACATGAAAGGAGTCTACTTAATTAGGTATAATATAGCATTTATAGTTTCACTAATAAATATATATGTACATAACCAATAAGAAGACCTTTTAAAAAAAAATAGTTGCATTGTGTTCACCTAGGTGTACACAATGTAACACCCTGTGTCCAACAATGAAACACTGTTATTAATATTGTCTTAAGTGTATTTAGTGTGGTTATTGGAACATGTAAATGATAAAAACCGTTAAATTGTAATCAATAAAGGTTCTGTCCAGAGTATTACACTTTATTCAGACTTTTGATTTGTCTTAGGTACGATTATTTTGTTACTTAACGATTGAGGATTTTTTTTAAATCATAGTTATACCTATAAATAGGTTATAATGAATTACAATCAATATTTACTCATAAAACCAGCGCCACCTTAATAACATTTTATTAATAGAAAATGATTATGTACCGTTTTTTTTAAATGTTTAGGTATAAATATTCACTAAATTTGTGTGAAATCATAACTAATGAATAAACCACTTGATAAACCACATGACATGGTTACACTAAACAAAGTTAAATATAAAACTAAACTAAACAGCGTTTCATTGTGTCCACCCTTGAGCTGTCATTGTTGGACACCGGGGTGACTCCGAGGACACCTCAAACATATCGTTCAAAATCGAATAATTTAATAGGTGATCTAGTCCTCATGAATCCATCATATATGTACAATACAATGCAATGTCATACGTAGAAAAAGGGATTTATTTATAGTATTTAACTGAGAAATCAAATACAACTGAAAAAATAATCTGTACACTATCAGACAGCATCGCGATTCAAAAATATGGCAATGTTTCACTGTGTCCGACCGTTTCAACGTTAGACACTTAACCGTACCCTGTACCTATGCGTTAACATGATTGAAACCATACTTAGTTGTTTGTCTGTTAATTTCCCAAATAAAATAAAATAAAATAAATACCATTGTACAGAATAGGTACCAAATAGCGTTAGGACCTTAACCTTGGACTTATTACAGTGATGGAGAGGAGAATAGAAACTCAAAACATAATGCTTCAAAGAAACTTTGATCTAGCGTTATCATCATTTGGCACGAATTAGCGTGTCGAATGCTACCAAGGGTAAGGAGTAAGCCCTGGCCACGGTCGTGGCTGCGCCCAAGAGACTCATTCAGTAACTTGCGCACCACGCTACCAGAAAGTCACCCTGATCAAGCGCTACGCGCAAGTAACCAACCCCAGCATCTCCCTGTATACACATCTATGTTAGCTTACGTAAAACACGGCATAATAAATAAATATTCATATATGTACGTACTTTTATAGGCATTTATGTGGCAAAATTAAAATATTCGTCAAGAGTTATCAGAGTTGCCCTGGATTAGCATAAAGCGTAAATCAAACTATGTCACCATTTTAATTAAATAATTATACTCTCAGTTTAGAGAGAAATTCAAATTCAGTAACAATGAAGCACTTTAGGAAAGAGAATGGTTCGATTAAGGCTTTTGACGAAAAGTTCTGTAAAATGTGTTTTTACAGAAAAGTACAATTAAATTTAAGATTAAAATATGTCAATGGTCTCTTCACCGGAAAGTAAAAGTTGTCTTAGCACATATTATTCAAAACATGACACAATACCAGCAGTACGTGTCCACCGTTTGCCAAAGAGTATGTAACACCTCAAAAGTGTAAACAGTAGGTAATTATTAAGCAAGTTGAGAGTGCAAATAATTTATTTATTTAGGGAAAAGAGAAAAAAATTCAAATTAACTTCTATTACTAATAAGTCGCGATATCCGCAATGTTAAATGTTAAAGAAAGAATGTAGTATACTTGTTAATTTTAAGATAATATTTGCATGTTAATGGTTGAATAGGCAGATCTTTAAATAAGTACTATAAGACCTCCAGTGTACCCTAATCAAATGCAAATAAATTCTATTCTATTCTAAGAGTAGTATTTTTTGTTTTTTTGTTTTGGGGCAACTTTATTACCTTAATTATATTAAATGTTCACGCAAAGCCCCCGTATAAACTGAACCATTCCCTTTTAATGAATTATCAAAATTATTAAACATTTGTAAAAAGTAGGGTTACTTTCAATCTCGTAACTCATAAAATAGTAAGATGCAATGTTACTTCTGACCTTTAAACGATTTGAAGAGGATACCTCAGCATTCCATCCTCGATCTCGTTTCTTCACCTTCATCTTCTTCATCCTCGACTTCGTTTCGACACGCTGCCGCAGCTTGTGGGTAGTTAGTCTCGTTCCAATGAGTATTAAACAGAAAATAATGCAAATTTTAGAATAAATAAAGCCATGAGTACCTACGTATCAATTTAGCTTTGTTTTATCTCAAACACTAAATCTACTGGAATAGTTGGGAATGACTTTGAACTTTAACTTCAATTATGGAGAAAATTTCATATTGACTGATAATAAGTTAACAGTTTTCCAATGGAAACTGGATACTACAAAATTAGAACAAAGGAAACCCATTTTTTTTTATCATGCAACATGAGTGATAGTAATTCACGATTTTCACGATTAAATAAGGCAGGATCAAATCATTTATCGCACTACACGCCAATTCTATCGAGGAGTGGCCCCGACCAAGTACCAGCGCAGTGCCTTTATTACCCTACCCGCCAATTCTGTCGGGGAGTAGCCCCGACCAAGGATTAGCGAGCAGCGCTTTCATTACCCTACCCACCAATGCTATCAGGGAGTGGCCCTGACCAAGCATTAACGAGCAGCGTTTGAGGGTGGTGTAGAACAGAGTGTGAAGTATGCACTGTCGAAGTGTAGCCTCGACCAAGTGCAATGAGTGTGAAGTGAGTAGGATCAAATCATTTATCGCACTACCCGCCAATTCTATCGGGGAGTAGCCCCGACCAAGGATTAGCGAGCAGCGCTTTCATTACCCTACCCACCAATGCTATCAGAGAGTGGCCCTGACCAAGCATTAGCGAGCAGCGCTAGGGGCTGGTGTAGATCAATCAGAGTATTGTTTGCGAGTGAAAAAATGTTGCACGGCCGAAGGGTTGCCTCGGCCACGTGCGGTGAATGTGAAGTATGTAAGCACGACCGGAGAGTAGCCCCGGCCACGTGCAATGAGTGTAAAGTGTGTAAGCACGACCGAAGTGTTGCCTCGACCACGTGCAATGAATGTGCAGTATGATAGCACGACCGAAGAGTTGCCTCGGCCACGTGCCATGAGATGAGTGTAAAGTATGTTAAAGCACGGCCGAAGAGCCTTGGCCACATGCAATGACAATTTTGTTTTTACTGCGTTCAATATTGGTTACCACTTCTGAATTGTAGGGTTATCCTTCTAAAGAACACTTATAATAAAATAAGAACACATAAATACCTTTAACATCCTTTACTTTCACAGAACTTGGACACTGTACACAGTAGTTTCACTTTTCAAATTGCTGCGTCGACGGTTGGAACAGAATGAATCCGATTCTACCGTAACTCTCTGCTTATATAGCTCTAGTGTTGCCAACAATAAATTATTGCCAGTAGAATAAATAACTCATATTCGGAAAATAGCGTTAACGTTATCGTTAAAAATAGCGAAAACGCCAAAAACTAGTGTTATAAATGGCAAAACCTAACATATATTTAATCTTTTTTATGGTTTGATTGGTACCCTTGAGTTATGGGATGTAAAAAAAACATGTTTTAAAAGTTTTGGTAATAATCATAATGGTCTTTTACTTTGGCGACTTTTTAAGTGCCTACCACCCAGGGGTGGTAGTGGAGGGAGATGTTTGTAAAATTAGTGTCCATTGATGGCAGTAGTGGTTTAATCTACATTATTGTTT
Organism: Agriphila tristella; assembly: GCA_928269145.1. NCBI lineage: Eukaryota > Metazoa > Arthropoda > Insecta > Lepidoptera > Crambidae > Agriphila > Agriphila tristella. The sequence goes on along the minus strand of OV743431.1, from coordinate 18,646,142 downwards.
CATCACTCTTAAAGACCATGTTATTATGAGTTTACCACAACGTATATTAAAATTTAAACTGTACTTGTCAGATTGGCCGAACGGTTTGTGTAAAGTACAAAATACCATTATTCAAGGATCCACAGGGCTACATTTTGACCCACCATATTTTCAAGTTCGTTTAAGTTAGTTTATTCCACTATTTTATAATTATACTTAAAAAACGTTGTTAAACCAACAAAAATAGCAGTGGTAAAAATAATGATAATAAATCAATAAATTAAGGGGCTGTTGACGCTGTTGGCCATGAGCTGGTGAAGACTTAGCTTTACTGACAGGTCTGACACCGCGAAGCTTATATTAGCGATATTGACAAATTTGTGGTTATTGTTATTATTTTATAGAATTGAAGATTAGAGCTAGATTTTTTGAACTTATGGGTATACCTGTGGGTAAATGGTAATTGCTGATCGATACTTGGTGTTAGTTATTCTCACTAGCAGTGGATGAATGTTATTGGTATCTATGTCTAAGTGTACAGCTATACATACTTTTAAGATATGTTGCTATTTAATAAAACATAAAGTGGAATAAACTGATTTAACTCTGTTTCACGGATTCCGGTTTAATTCCTATTAAGTTACTTGACAATTAATTATAAAGTTCTATTTTTTTATCTATTATTATTCTTAAATAAAACCAGGTGCTGGTATCAGCTGGAAGAGGCCGGAACTTGTGAAACATAATAATTATAATATGGAAGATAGTTTATTATAAAAAAATTATAATGTAAGAGACTCGGACTCGATAAGAATATGAAGAATTAGAAAATACTGTGGCTGTGCCTGTGGTTTTACCTGTGGCTATGCCTGTTACGGTGGCTGTGCCTGTGGCTGTGCCTGTGGCTGTGCCTGTCACGGTGGCTGTGCCTGTGGCTGTGCTTGTGGCTGTGCCCATAATAAGCAATGATAATTTGATGTAATTGATTGCTAGAAATGTACTTCGAGCATCAAGTACATAGCAGAATGGCCATGTTATATCCAGAGATGTCAAAATAGTTTGTGAAAAGTGTTTAAAATTTAAATTCAAAGTGCAGAATTGCAGATGTTTGGCAATATTTAATTTCAAATAAAAAAAATGGTTTTCAAAGAAAGTATTCAAATGCAAAATGCAGAATACGTATTGAAAAAAGAAATATTTTACAAATACTAAGTACATATTTTATCAAATATTTCAAATAAAAAGAAAATATATATAAAAATGATAATTCAAAATGAAAAATTAAAGTAGGAATTTTGCATTTTGTATTTTGAACACATTTATTTCAGATGATTCACATCTCTGGTAATATCATACTTAATTTATAAAATGATAAAAAAATCTTTGTTATATTTTGTTTGCGATTGTTGTATAATTTAAGAATTATTATTCACGAAATGAATTGTTTGATTAAAAATGTACTTTGAGAACAAAGTACACATCAGAATGGCCGTGTTATATCTTTTTAGATTTTTTATAACTTTAGCACTATATTTTTAGTTGTTTAAGGTGAAGTCGGCTCGGGGCTACCGAGATATTGAGGGGGCGAAGCAGCGGGCGGGCGGAGCAGGCGCGGGGGGCCGCGCGCATATTCGTAAACATGCGAGCGCTCGTATTTACGTAGATGAGCATCAAAGTATCGAGCGATGACCAATTTTGCCGCAATCTGTCAAGTCACTGTGGCGTTTCGGTGAGGCTGCTCGCCCTATACGCGAGAGATCTCGGTTCGAATCTCTGTCGGATCAAAAATTTTTTGATGGTTTTTACGATATTCTAGAATGTTTACAATGCTTATACAATATTTACCTATATAAGGTTTATTTATATAGGTAGTCCATAATTTTTATTTTAGCTGTTGCACCTTTAAAATATAGTTTTATCTTTATCATTTGTGAAAAGAGTAAAATAACACTTTATAAACCTAAAACTTTGCTTGTTTTTATGAAAAAGACAGTTAAAATTATAAAATCTATAATAAACTCTAAAAAACAATAAGCATTTACATCTTTTGTATTTTCTTTTATTATACTGACGCGGTACGTTTGCTGTTTACAAAGCACTTCGGGGTCTTGTAAATAGCAGACGCATTAGTCTGACACGTCTGCTATTTACAAAGCAACTTCGGGTGGCTAACGCGTCGGGTACCTATTTACGAATATGCGGCCCGCGCAGCGCGGCTGCTACTTCCGCGGCACTGTAGGCTGTTGTAGGCGAGATGTCGTAGGGTAAATGTGCCAATAATGATTCCCAAAAAGTAATTGCAAAAAAATGTTTTAGTTAATAATAAAAGGTTCTCGAATACTAATAATAATTCGCTAGTTTTATTACAAAGGTATTTACTGTAATAGTCTAATAAATATCACATTGATGTATGTACAATTAATAAACACTACACAGGGTTATTTGTAAAACACCAACAACCTTGCAGGAGTAGATTACTAACATCATAAACAACAACATTAATTTGTTCTACGACTTTTCCGAAAACAAACAAAAAAAACTACTTTCCATACAAAGCTCGATCAATAATTGCATGGAAAATTTCTCGAAAAGTACTCATCCTAGACTGATGGTGTTTATGATAAAATTAAAGGTCTTGGTGAGATCTTCATTTTAGATGACAGCTGTCAAATTTAAGTTTGATAAATTTGAATTTGACAGCTGTTAGATATGTAAAGTTAAGATCTCACCAAGACCTGAATTTTGTTTTTAAATTCTTTGGTCAGCCCCCTAGCACAGAGAAACACAATATAATATAGCGTTTTATCGAAAAATACAAGTACAATTCCAAGATAGCGGATAGCGGCCAACTTTTTTTGTTAGTGGGCTGATTTTGACGAAACTCGGTTTGGGGCACTATTTTGACAAGAAAACAGCAACGCAATGTTAGAAATAAAAAAATCAAAGAAGGCGGCCATCTTTGTTGTTTGCGGGTTGATTTCTATGAAACTCGGTTTGGGGCACTACTTTGACATTATAACACCAACGCAATGTTAAAAATTAAAAAAATCCAAGATAGCGGCCAATTTTAACATTGAAAATGTTTTTTCGATAGTTTCAGTAAAGTACCCAATTTCAGCCAGAGTGAGACATCGCCCTGGTCCAGTGAGTTTTGGGTCTACGTGAATGTGATAAGCGTCAAAAGATGCGTCTTGGCAAGGGCTACAATATGATGAAAAAAAATTTTTTTAAAGTCCAGAACTTTTTCGAAAATCGCATAAATGTAGAAAAATGACACACTTTTTCGGGGTCTTTTTTCACTAAATCTAAAATGTCTCAAAAACGAAAAGCTATATTGAAAAAATGAAAAAAATCCCTAGAGATATGGAGTTGGACTACGTTTTGAAAATATTAATTGTCCCTCACTCTTACGGTCTGGGCTGTAGCTTATCCTTTATGTAGCGAAATGTCGGGATACTGCCTATTGTTATAGTGATTTTATATTTTGTATTTTTTATTTATTTCCACAGTTCTTTTTTGATAAAAAAATTAAACTTTAATTAATTAAATAAAACTTGTAATACTTGTCAGTGTTATTAAACTCGACGTTCGTATGGCCTATTAGCGCCAAGATGATCTTTGTTGTGGAAGTTTTTATTTTCCTTTTGAATTGATTTACTGTTTAATTTTGACGCTATAGTAGCACTGGTCGGATGGTCATAATGCTGTACATGATTCAATAAAATTAAATTACCGGATGCATTTTTTACTGCGTCCACTCGCACACATTTTAGAGCGATCGTGACGCGACCCTGGTACGACCATTTATCATAGAGCTACTCTTCCGAGGCAAATGCTACTGCACGATAGGTCCGACATATTTGGCTAACCATAACACGATAACTATTTGTCTCGCGGAATCAGTAAATCCAATACACTGTAATTGGAATTAGGTAGGGTGTTTTGGCATGACAAAACATAAATAAAATTATATTGCATTGTTTTGTATGTATATGCTTATATCTCCTTATATATTATATAAAACTAAAAAATAGGGATATAAAAGACACTTAAATTAATCGATTTAGGCCTATAAATCCAAAACACTGTAACACTCAAGTTACAGTGTTTTGGATGAATTAATCGAAGTTCTTGACAATCTTTTTTCTACCTACCTATTCGTTTGCACGGTAGTGTGACCCAATTTTTTTTAAAGTATGGTACAGGTTTGAAACTTGTTTCCAAGTATCGATATTATCATTAGGGCAGATTTTTACTATGCACCAAAAAATCTATCCTGGTTAAAAAAGTTACAACTAACTGCACTGAAGCTAAAAAATATGAACGTTTTTTTGGTTAGCAATTACTGTAGGAGCAAAAGAAATGACGCTAGTATCTCCAGTACACGTGGCGTACATCTCTAGGCGTGTCGTAGTGAGTTTTTGTGTGTAGGTAAACGGATAAACGAATCTTGAGCGAAAGTTGAACAGAAGAAGGGTTTTAGTTTGAGGCCCGAGGCCAAGTCGAGGGCCACAATAGGTACTTACGAGTAGATACAGAAAAGTAGATTCAAAATATTATATCGTGGGTTGCTGTTATTTCAATTTCGAGATTTGAAATGACTTGATCAGTCATGTCACATGTCTTTCTTAGTTACTCTGCGATTCCAAACTGAATGAGAGTATGATGATGATGCCTAGGTAAACATAGTTTGCAATTGCAATGAGGGTTGTTATCGCACATTCGAGTGATGATGAAGTCGGCGCGAGAGTCTCGCATGCTGCATTTGATTTTGATTAGTTTTTATTAGGTTATTTTATGTAGAAATTCAGATTTTATTTGTTATACTTACATAGTACTTAGGTTACCTTTCAATAAAATATTAATGTTCTATAAGAATGGAATAAAAAAAATATTTATTAAAAGTCATTAACTTCATTTTCAATGTAACAGAAGGTCGTGAAAGGCACGAGATGTGTGATTTTATTGTTTGTGGGCTAATTTCAATCTAACTCGGTTTGGACACTATTTTGACAAGAAAACAGCAACGCAATGTTAGAAATAAAAAAAAGTCAAAGATGGCGGCCATCTTCATTGTTTACGGGCCAATTTCTATGAAACTCGGTTTGTGGCACTATTTTGACATTATAACAGCAACGCAATGTTAAAAATATAAAAAATCCAAGATAGCGGCCAACTTTTTTGTTTGTGGGCTAATTTCAATGTAACTCGGTTTGGGGCACTATTCTGACAAGATAACAGCAACGCAGTGTTAAAAATATAAAAATCCAAGATGGCCGCCAACTTTATTGTTTGTGGTCCAATTTAGATGAAACTCAGTTTTGGGGCACTATTTTGACAAGAAAACAGGTATACAATGTAAAAAATATAAAATCAAAGATAACGGCCAACTTCTTATTTGTACTCCTTTTTTTCAACCGAGTAACATCGAAATCAACCTGAAAACAGAGTTGACTGCCCTTTTTGTGTTTTTTACCATTGCGTTGCTGTTTTCTTGTCAAAATAAATAATAAATATTTGACAACATCACATACATTGCTCCAATCTCAAAGTAAGTAGCTACAGCACTTGTGCTATGGAAATCAGAAACAACGGTGGTATGACACACACCCAGACCTGAGACAATATTGAAAAGTTCATTTTCTATATTGATCCAGCCGGGGATCGAACCCGGGACCTCAAGAGATGGTGACGCCTTGAAAACCAACGTGTGAACCACTCGACCACGGAGGTCGTCGAATAAAAAATAGAACCCAAAACCGGGTTTCATCGAAATAGACCCACAAACAGCAAAATTGGCCGCCATCTTAAATTTTTTATAAATTTAACATTGCGTTGTCGTTTTCTTGTCAAAATAGTGCTCTAAGCCGAGTTTCATCGACACTGGCCTACAAACAACGCAGCTGGCCACCATCTAGGATTTTTATATTTTTAACATTGCGTTGCTGTTTTCTTGTCAAAATAGTGACCCAGACTGAGTTTCATCGAAATTAGCCGACAAACAAAAAAGTTGGCCGTAATCTATGAATTGTACTTGTATTTTTTTAGCATTGCGTTGCTGTTTTCTTATTAAAATAGTGCCCCAAACAGAATTTTATCGAAATCGGCCCACAATCAACAAAGTAGGCCGTCTTCTTAAATTTTTTTATTCTTGTTTTCTTGTCAAAATAGTGCTCCAAACCGAGTTTCATCGAAATCGGCCCACAAACAAGAATGTTGGCTGCCATCTTGAATTTTTTTTATTTGTAACATTGCGTTGCTGTTTTCTTATCAAAATAGTACCAAAAACCGAGTTTCATCTAAATCGGCCTACAATCAACAAAGTTGGCCGCCAACTAGGATTTTTATATTTTTAACATTGCGTTGCTGTTTTCTTGTCAAAATAGTGACCCAGACTGAGTTTCATCGAAATTAGATAAAATTATGATTATCATCTATAATAATTGCAAGAAAAACAATAAAATAATAATAATAATAAAAAATGAAAGTTTGACGAGTGACGCAATTTTCTTTAATTCGGCCGCTTTTGCCCTAAATTCGAAAATTTATGTCCCTGAATTCGACATAGAATAAAGGAAAATGAAGTCAGAAACTTTTGCTGATATTACATAAATTTTAGAGTGCAAAAATTTACGTCATTATTATTATCAACATGCTTACAAAAATAAGCTTAGCTACAATAAAATATATATTATTATTACGTGGCTGAAAATAGAAAACTTTTTTACTTTTGCTTAGAAATAAGATTTCTATCGGTATTAATTACTAATGTTGTTTTAAAAAAAAATCTTTACGTTTAGTAAAATCTATGTCTGGTACCACAACAGGAACAAATAAGTCAGTGTCAATTCCAAATCTAATCGTCAGTTATTTTGTTATTTTTCGAATAAAGGCAGCTGCTAAAATAAGGTCTAGCATTTGCTCATGATTACAATATATTTGACCAAGGAACAGGGTCGATATTTTATGAAGAAAAAAGCCACGAGGTGAAAGCGAGCATTATTATTATTTCGCTGTAGTCCATCAAAAATGTTTGGGTTCCATTCCATGCGATTATGCGCAAAAAACTTGCTTCCCTACTGTGGCGTCAACAGCGGCAATGGTATCCTGAAGGTGTTTGCATCCGGATTCCAGACCAACTGTCCCATTCAAAGGCAGAGGGCTGAAATAGCGACAGGGCTAAAAAGTAGTTACGGTATTGCTTACTAACATAGGTTTAAGAAAAAAAATTACTAATTTAATGTTGAATTCATTGTAGTAGTATCAGAGATTCAAAGTTGAAAACCCTTGGGGGGCTGGTATTTGGCGTATTCACCCTACCATATACATATACTTACATTGAGTTATTTGTTAACTCGTCTGAACATCCGTGATTGGGAGACTGAATTATACAAGGTGCAATACTAAATAATATAGTAGAAAAAGTTCGACTCGCACCAGATCAATTCTCGGACGGGAATCGAACCCGCGACCTTTGGATATCCGGGACAATGCTTTGACCGCTGAGCTACCGAGTCAGATAATGGTTCGATTCCCGTCCGAGAATTGATCTGATGCGATTAAATTTTTTTCTACTACCTATATTATTTAGTTATTGTATAAAAAAAACAGCATTGTGAATGCAAAAATCTCAAATTTAAAATACAAGGTGCAGCTGGTTGAAGCTCCTCTAGCACCACCCCAGATGGTCCTGGGTCATTGTTGCTTCTATAATACTCGTAAATAAAAAACTCTTAGTACCCGTGGCGGCGTAGTGGCATGGCACTGAATAAATAATAGTACAAGTGTAGTGGTGAGACTGGTCGGCTTATATGCGAGAGTTCCGCAGTTCAATCCTCTGTCGTACCAAAGATTTTGATGGTTTTTACCATATTTCTAGAATGTTTACATGCTTATACAATGTTATCTACATTTTTTTTGTGATCCAATCTGCAATCAGTTCTCTCAAAGAGTAAAATAATATATTGGGAAAAGAGCGCCCACTCGTGGCAATTTTTTGAAACACTGATTTGAAAGGCCATCTTCGCCTCTGGAGGTTTGAGCGGAACTAATGAAAAGAAATGCGTGAAATTGTAATTGATGAAAATGTGTTTTTTCGTATATATTTTGTCGTTTTTGTAATATTCTTTATATAAAACAAAAATATTAATAAAAAAAGAGTTAATCGAAACAAAGAACACAAAAAGAAAAATGTGATCTTTGCTAGGATCGAACTCGGATTTTGTCGAACGATGACAGTGTCTTGCATACGTTTCTTGGGTAGATAACCGCTACACTACTCAGACGTTGCTACAAGTGTCGAATTCACTAATTAGATCCTACTTTAAAATAAATAAAAGAATTATAATAATTACCCTTTGAATTTACTATATTTTTGTTTTTTTAAAGCTACGCTTCGAAAGTATTATTTTTTTCGCTTATTCGGCATTTTTCTTCCTCACAAATAAATCGCAACGCTGCCAGGCAAAAAGTAGTACGTGTCTGCTCGCGACGAGGCTCGGCGGCCGACTGAGGGGACGCGGGCGCCGTGCGACAGACATGCAAGTGCGCAAACCGAACGTAATTTTGTGTTTAGGTATTTTTATTAAATTATGTATGTTATTATTTCAAAAAATGAGCCCAAGCATCCATCACATATTTAATGAACAATAAGAGGACACAAAAGATAAATGAAATTTTGGATAACTATTGAATGGTACAGCTTTTTAGTCTAAGAAACGTGTCTAAAAATGCGTAATTAGAGCTTACTTTGCGATTTTTTTCTATCGAGGAAAGTTAATCAAATCGTGTTTTCGGTCCCAAGCATTTATAGCAAATACCTTGAAGTATTAGTGAAAAAAAATCCATCTCGTTTTTTGTGGATTTCGAATAATAAAGTTAAAAATTCCGAACACTATCCCACCTTCGCGCGATTGATTTTGGAGTGTATTTCGCCTTAAGGAAAATTTAGCACCCGCGACTTCGTACGCGTGGACTTTATGACTTTGGCGTATGCATATAAGTGAACTAATGTACTTAGTTAGAAAAGAAAATACTTGTAGCAGTGTTATGGTTCAGCATCAGGTGTTCCAGATCTTCGATTTTTAGATGCAGATGCAGATGAAATTTTTAGATGCATATTTTGTACCTATAGTTTTAGATGTATATTTTGTATAGTTAAGCTGGACCATTATGGTTCTGGATCAGGTGTTCCAGATCTTCGATTTTCATACCTCAACAAAAATGCTCATCGCGGGCTGAGCAACTTTTGCAAAGATGTCATTTTTATATTTTGTTTAGTTTGGCTGGACCATTATGGTTCTGCATCAGGTGTTCCAGATGTTAGTTTTTTGTACCTCAACAAAAAATGCTCATCAGGCTGAACAACTTTTGCTAGGGTGTCATTTTTTATATTTTGTATAAAGTTTACCTGGATCATTATGGTTCTGCATCGGGTGTTCCAGATCTTCGATTTTTATACCTCAACAAAAAATGCTCATCAGGCTAAACAACTTGTGCAAAGATGTTATTCTTATATTTTGTAAAGTTCAGCTGGACCATTATGGTTCTGCATCAGGTGTTCCAGATCTTCAATTTTTATACCTCAACAAAAAATGCTCATCAGGCTGAACAACTTTTGCTAAGGTGTCATTTTTATAATCCTTATAGTTATGTCGGACCATTATGGTTCTGCATCAGGTGTTCCATTTTCCAAAATCAATTATACCTTAAGTTATGCCCAGGCTTAACAGCTCTATATCAAAAAAGTTTCATTCGAATCAGTTCAGTATTTCCGGAGATTAGCGTGTTCAAACAGACAAACAAACAGACAAACAGACACACTTTTTTTTTTCAAATTCTTACTCTATTATTACTATATGTCCATCGCCCCAGATTTTTTTTTTTAAATATATGTAATGTACAGACACACTTTTTCTACTGTTTTATAAATTATATGTAAGGATATGTAAGGATGTAAGGATAATATGACAAAAACCGTTTAATACTACAACCGCAGTACAAAATATTAGTAGGGTGGAGATAATAATTAAATGTTACTAAATAAAAATAAATTTTACTCGGTTTTAAGGAGCAGTTTCTACTAACCTAGTATCATAATACTACCTAGATTTCACTATTGTTTGGAATCAAATGATTCACGAATTCACAATACAATTAAGTTTGGCGTGAGTAATGTAAGTATAAAATATTTTCTTTGATTCAGTGGAAATGGATTCCCGTGGTTTAATGATCATATTTTCATTTGGTTATTTTGATATTGTTACTGTTGATTCGACAGCGCTGAAAAATTTCTTGTAAAAATCAAAACAAAAGTTCATTTCATAAAATTTGTTCACAACTGCTGCAGGAAATTGAGTAAGAGCAAGTCTACAAGTGGTTTCCGTCATATTATACTTTTCCTAGTTCGTCAAGAGTTTTGGATCCATGTTCCGTGACGATCCGGATTTAACAATCCAATCAGTGCACTGACATGAAATTTTTTTTTTCTAGTGGAATATATATAATAGAAGTCAATGAATCAGTGCCAATATTGTTTCCGAACATTGTTAACGTTTTGTTCGCCGATAGGCACTCGGCTTTCAATTAAAACTTGCTATCAAAATATACTGTTGAAGTGAATATAGGTCTTGCTCTCTTTCATAAGATATCAACACGTTATAATAATTATTGTAGTCGTTCAATATATTGCTGTTTAGTTTATACCTAGGTAAAACATGACAATTTGTGGAAGTGATGATCTGTCACTTGAGTAACCCGACGAACAATAGTTTTTACAAGCTTTTATTTAGTCTCAATTAAACAGATTTTTTTGTTGATTAAGAGCCGAATTCACCATTGATTTTAAACGCGCTTAAGATCACGTTTTACGTAATGTAGTTTAACTGTCGAGTTTGATACCCCGTTTCCCGTTTATTCCAAAAATCAATTTCACTAGGTCATTAAAAAAATTGAATCAAGATTTAACAAGGCATTGTTTATAACATATTTGTACATTTTTGTAACAAATTTTACTTTGTTGTTATGACAGTGACAGCCTTAAACTTGTTTTTTGACAAAGCGCGTTTAAACTCAATGGTGAAATTGGCTCTTAGTGTTGCGAAATTTATCCAAATGGCAGAGATATGGTGAAAATCATATTTCAGCCATTTCAAAAAATGGTCAAAATTGTCACAAACGTTCAGTCTACAGCTCTACAGAGTCACAATTATAGTGTAGACTAGCAACTCGCCCTCGCTTCGCTTCGGTTCCTTATTTGCCAAATGCGACCTTCCAACAACACCCAAAAAGAAAACAAATATCTAAGCTTACAGTCGTCCAAAAAGCCAAAGCTTCCAGATGGCTTAATTTTTGCCGACTTCTTCACCTTAAAACCTCATCCTATTATACACCTAAACCTTCCTCAAAAATTACTCTATCTGTTGGTGAAAACTGCATGAAAATCCGTTCAGTACTTTTTGAGTTTATCGCGAACAGACAGACAGACGCGGCGACGGACTTTGTTTTATATAAATTGTTAAGTACTTAACTTTAGACATTGAATTGGTGGGTTGTACAAAAATACAATTTCAAATAAGTTCTTATTATACTTGTACTTTATTATCACGTTTTTTTTGTATGTTCTCTTACTTGGTACAATATTTTATGATTCAAATATGGTTACAATAACTTCGTAACAAGAACAACGCATTATGTGTATAGTCACAGAATAACTAATGGTACAAGTGTATCGTAGTCAAGTAAGTAGTAGATACTTATTTAGTATTTACTATAGGTCGTTGTCCATTTTTTTTAACGTTTTTTCACAGTATGAGCTCTACAAAACAACTGAATTGGCCCTCAGGAGCTTTCCACATCGCCGGTTAAAGAGTAAAATTAACCCATTGAGAAAGGTCCTTGTGCATGGAGCCAGGGGCTGCGTGTAGTGGAAGGATAAAGACTAAGCACAGTCTTCGGGGCGAGTTTTAAACAACTTCAGATGAATACGGATCCTTAGCATTTCTTTTGTATTGTTAAGTACCTACTATGGGTTTTTCTTTTTTTTCTTTTCTTCTCAGCTGTTGCTTGTTTGTGGCTAAGTATTTTTAAGGGTCCTATCATGTCATGGCCATACAGAAAATTGAAATATTTCACTGTTCTACAGGCTTTACAACCCTATAAAAATTAACATGTACCTACCTAACAACTTAAAAATTAAGCGCTTTCGAATCCATTTTTTGCCCGTGACACTACTGCGTGGCACTAGGTACCAGTAGTGTTATGGGAAATTTTTCTTTCCCGTGACTCTACCGGAAGTGCCATGGGTAAAACTATATCTCTCATGAAACTACTCGATGTTTTCCTACCATCATACAGAAAGTTACTTTGAAAGGCTTACTTGGTCTTTAATTTTGAATGGGTGTAGGCTGTATCATGTCCGCAGGCGATGTGTCTGAATCATTCGGACGATTGAGTCGATTAATCCTCGGACATGTTCAAACACCGGACGCAGCCGGCGAATGAGCGAGGTGTCGCATTGTCTGTCACAGTCAACTCAAGTGTAGTAGGATTGATACAAATGTGAATTGTAACTCGACAGCAGGACAAAAAGGAGAGATTCTGAGCTGTCATTTGTAGTTGGTTTTATTAAAAAGTTTATACCAAGCGCTTGTTTCACAATTTAAAAATAAGCCATAATTACCTATTGTGTTGCAATTACTTAGGCACTGAAGTCTCAGTGAAGAAAATAATAATGCGCAAAAGTACTTTTGATATTCGGATACTTAATGGTAAAAAAATCCCATAAAATTAAGAGTTAAAAAATCAAAGAAAAAACCATCCATGTTATTTAACCGTCAATCCATGTATGTAGGTACAGTCAGTGGCACGAATCATGAAATCGGGTGGGGATTGCGCGGAACGCGTATTTTGGGTATGCGTTGCGGTGAGTGAGGGGCGCGGGCGCCGGGAGAGGGGCGCGCGCTATTGGTCGCTCACAAGAGCACATGCGCGAACTTATCCCCACTCCGTCGAAAAATTTTCATGATTCGTGCCACTTACTGTACAGTCGAGTTCATTATATTATATTTTACAGGATGTTAACTTTTATTAATTACAAAAGGTTGATGAACTATCAAACGTGCTTACATATATGTGCACGTAGATATCTCCTTATTCTAATGGACTAAAAATAGACGGTTAATCACTTTTATTTCACAGAGATAGAGGAGAGAGAGATATAGTTGCTGTTTCTAGACTGAAGGGGACAGAGTTTATTTCCATGAGTTATAGGACATAGGACTGCAGATACCTACAGTTCCGGCATGCAACTGTGACCACAGCTCACGGCATTATTGCGTAGACTCGGCATGTGAATTCGAATTATTCACTCGATTAAATTGATTAATCTTCGGACTGTTGCCGACCACGTAATGTTTAGATCGCTTCTCCTGAATATATTTTCGCATAGGAATTAAACTACGTTTCTCGTTTTTTTTTTAAATAGAATAGATCCATAACCAATGATTTAAAAATTCTAATATCTTTGATCCATACGGGTTCGATCGAATTCTTTAGTGTTTCACTCAAACATTTGGACCTATTAGAAATCTATCCGGTATAAATAATTCATTTTGTTACTTTACTAATAAATAGAACAGTCATATGATAAATGTTAGATCAATATAATTTTGTGTCAGTCAATATACTTACACAATCAATACACAATAATGTAAGTATTAAAAAAATAATGACCGCGAAGTGTCAAATATTTTCTAAAGTCTGACAGAATAGACTATTTGACTAATTTTGGAAAACCATTTTAAATTATTCCTTATTACGTAATAAGCGCACCACATTGATATTTCAGGAAAGATCAATGTATTTCATAAAAAAAAAAAGTTAAAGTTTAAAATTTTAAAACCGCGCCAAAAACGCTATGGCGCTGGACACGAGACTTGTTGACGTCACAAGCCTGTAAACATTGTAATATCCTTAGCCATTTGACAGTCATCAATCGCGGATCCTAAGTCTATGGTCGTGTCAAACGCCTGAAGCCATATTTATTTACAGGCAAGTAAAGTCATCAGTCAGCTTAGAGTGTTTTCGCCATTATCTGTTAGGATGACCATAATTTGTAGTATATTTTCAATGTTGTCAAATTGTCTATTCTAATTCCACGCACTGTCTATATGGCTTGCCGGGAGTAGGTACCTACTTAAATAAACGACTATGAAACACCGCATTGTGCCGTGCAATGAAAAATGTCGGATATTCGAGCAACTTTATTGTACTGTACAGCGCCGTTTAAAGATCTGAATATGCAACACTACTTGTGCGATGCAAGTCCTCGTTCTGAGCCATTTCGCAGCTAGTTTTGCGGAAATTTTATGATACTTGGCACTTTTATGCGTGCACATTGATGATGAAAAGAATACCCACCTAAAGAGTTTGGTAATTTTGATAAAATGTAGGTAGCGTAAATTTTAATTATGGTCTGTAATGCGACTAATGTGTAGTAAACAATTACGATATTTTGTCAGATATAAAATCTCCATAGAATGCTACTACGGAATAAAAAATAAATATCGTATCTTAATATATAAAATCGTAAACTGAATGACTGATTGATCTATTATAAAATTAGTAACCTTCTCACAGTTAGAAAATTATATTTACTTAATCTTATCTTAAAAATCCATAAAGATTTACCTTTTGACCCCAATAAGTTAAAACGTAGACGGAAACACACTGTGGTAAATACAGACATATTTCATACAGCTTTTGCTAAACGACAATACATGAGCCAGTCGGCGTTTATTTATAACAGAGTTAATAAAATACTAGATATATATCACAGACCAGTACATAAATGTAAAGAAATTGTCAGTGAATGGTTAAAAACTTTATCCTATGAAGAGACTGAAAATTTACTAGAAAGGATTGTATAAACTTAATTATAGAACTATATATCAGAAACAGATACACATCCACACACAAACTTACACACCCATACACACACACACTTACACACACATACACACACACATACAGACACATACACAACATTTAGAGACCGGGCAAACTTACCTTTTTTGCAAACTGCTGTTCTTTTAATTAATAATAACCTTTATTTTTGTTTAAATACTTTTATGGTACCTACCTAAGTATTATTAACATAATTGTAAGGATCAAGGGTTTGAGCGAGATATCCCTAACACAAGTGTATCAAATCTACTTACTAGGGTTGTCTCACCACTTGTTTAGAATTGAAACTTTATGTTAATAAAACATTTTTTTTTTTTTTTATTTATTATCTATCAACGCACAGCCCAAACCGCTGGACCTAGAGACTTGAAATTTTGCACACAGATACTTTATACAGTGTAGGCATCCACTGAGGAAGGATTTTTGAAAATTCCATCCCTAAGGGGATAAAATAAGGGATGAAAGTTTGTATGAAAGTCCCTCAGTTTTGAAGCTAGAATCTTCAAATGTTGTGTTTAGGCTGACGATTGAAAATTAATAAATACGGGTTTCAGCGTTTTTCGAAATTCTACCCCCGAAGGGGTCAAAAGGGGGATGAAGTTGTGTATTAAAGAAAATCCTTTATTTTCGAAGTAAAAATCGCTAAATTTATAATTTAGGCTTATGGATAGAAATCTAAAGCAACGTATATTGTTTTTGTTAGGATTTTAACTCCAAAGGGGATGAAATGGGGGTGAAAAGGGTTAAAAAACCTAAAAATAGATATGGATGTCGTTATCGGGGTTTTGTGGGATGACGATTGCAAAAATGACATTGATTTTGAAGTCCAACCACGATTGATGATGATTTAACCCCTAAGGGGTGAAAATGGGGTCCAAATTTTGTATGGAAAAATAATATAAAATAGACATTACAACTTTAAACTTCGTAGGAGCACATCTAAAAATAAATAGGCAAATATATATTTTGTTATTTTGAAAATCAACCCCTTAGGGGGTAAATGGGGTGAGTAAACATAAAAATCGATATAGATGTCGTTATTGGGGATTTCTGGGATGACGATTGCAAAAATGACATTTATTTTGAAGTCCAACACGGTGGACATGATTTAACCCCTAAAGGGGTAAAAATGGGGTTCAAATTTTGTATGGAAAAAGAATACAAAATCGAAATTACAACTTTAAAATTCGTAGGAGCACGTATAAATATATATTTTGGGATTTTGAAAATCAACCCCTTAGAGGGTAAGTGGGGTGAGTAACATAAAAATTGATATGGATGTCGTTCTTGAGGTTTTATGGGATGGTGATTGCGAAAATGAGATTTATTTTGAAGTCCAACGCGGTCACAGCCGTGACACACTCTGTACATGAGAGTTCGAGCGCCAGCGACCTTGAGCCAGAGCGTGGAAGCGCTAGGGTTGATACCGAATTTAGACTTGTAACAAAGGAGATAACATATAGTATGTTAGGAAATATAAACTTGTGCAAGGACATGTTAATGATCTTTAAATTATATTAGGTAGGGTAGATACATCATAAATTGCAACTCTTATACTATATTTTCTGTTATTTATAATAAATTTATTAATCTTTAACATGTTAATGAAAGATTTGATTTGTATTTTTTTTATTTATTGTCAATTTTACCTACTTGCGAGTTTACGAGTTTAATCGTCTGAAATCCTTGTTTTCAGATCTTTTTTTATAATTAAAGTAAGGTAAAAGGAAGGGTAAAGGCATGACTAATATTTCGTATATTTTAACTTTTAAAATACGAAGATACTTTTATCAGGATTTTGTTTTTGGTTGTTGTCACAACAACAAACACAACAATAATGCCCGCCGCCGGGCATGATTATCTAACAATTAAATAATGTTGCGTCGCGTGGCGTAGTCAGTCCGTGAGAAATGCGGTACAATGCGGATTGCGATGGGCCAAGCGAGCGGCGAGCGACAGTAGAACCCTTGGCCGGGCAAGTCGGCGACTAACGGCTGCACTCCCCGCGCGCCGCGCGCTGCCCCCGCACGCCTCCAGACACGCACACATAGCCGCGAGCGATTTTACGAGCATACATGCGCAAGTTTTTTTTTTTTTTTTTTTTTTTTTTTGTGATCCTATCTGCAATCAGTATTCTACTTTAATCAGATTTGGTGTTTGATCATTGTCATTCAGAGCGTGACTCCAGCGAGCCATCTTCTCGAAGTTAACTATCACTATAGGAGCAGATTTCCAGTCTCTCCTGGTATTTGCTTTTGTGTTTCTGGATTTCCTCCTGGATGGTACTGAAACATGCGCAAGTGTCGTTTCTTTTCGCGTTAGAGTATATATTCTGTGACGCGGTGGACATGACACATATGGACCTGGACCTGGACATGCACATCCAGGGAACGGGAACGGGAACGGGAACGGGAACGGAACGGAACGGAACGGAACGGAACGGAACGGAACGGAACGGAACGGAACGGAACGGAACGGGAACGAGACGGTAACGGGAACTAGAACGGGACGGGTACGGGAACGGGAACGGGAACGGAAGGGGTACGGGACGAGTACGGGACGGGATCGGACGGGAACGGAACGGGAACGGAACGAAACGGGAATGAAACAGGAACGTAACGGGAATGGAACGGGAACGAAACAGGAACGAAACTGGAATGAAACGGGAACGGAACGGGAATAGAACAGGATGGGAACGGGAACGGGAACAAGAACCGGACGGGAACGGAACAGGGACAAGAACGGGAACGTAAGGCGTACGGGACGGTTAGAGGACGATTACGGGACGGGAACGCAGCGGGAACGGAACGGGAATGGGAACGGGAACAAAACGTGATCGGAACGGGAATATAACGGTACGGGAACGGGAACGAGAACAGGATGGGAACGGGACAGGAACGGGATGGGAACGGGAACGGAAACAGAAGGGGTACGGGACGGGAACGCAAACGGGACGGGAACGGAACGGGAACGGGGAACGGGAGCGGGAACGGGAACTGGAAGCCTTGTGCGAGGCCCGCCACACGCGGCAAATGTCTTGCCTCGCGAGGCAGCGCGCTTGATGGGGACTCGCCTAATCGCGTAAAAATGGCTGGCCGGATCCTGGTTGAAGGTTCCTTAAAAGGATTTCGTCTAATATCCACGCGGACGAAGTCGCGGGCAGAAGCTATTCATTTATAAAATTCGTGACTAACATTTTGGTTCCGTGGTACCTACCTTAGTGTAGTCAAATTTTACCTAAGTACTAGAAATATTAGTGACTAGCTTTCGCCCGCGACTTCGTCCGCGTGGACATTCTGAAAATCCCTAAGAGACCTTTGACCCGTATAAAAAGTATTCTATGTTTTAAGCATGACTTAGAAAATTTTTCGCTACGGTTTTCAGCCAGGCTATAAACTACATATCTGTGCTGTGATAATACTCGTAAAACCACATAAAAATCAGACTAAGGTCTAAGTATATTGTTGTGGGTGATTGCTATGTAATTTCACAGCTACTTTTATTGATTTTACTTCAAATTACGTTCGATCCTAAAAATTACATCAGCAAAATATCGTGTTGCTTCTTTATTTAGGATAAATCGAAAATATTCGGTCTCCGTCGCGGCGCCATTTTTAAGTTCGTTTACTCTTCCATTAGCCACAGCTAGCTAATAGCCCGCTTCGAGGATCCACAGAGGGGATTGAGAACGGCAAATAGAGACGTCCGATCTCCTTGGGAAGTTTGATGGAATAGCGAAGAATTTTACAGAAATATTACGATTATATAAAAAAAACAAAGAACGTTCAATGAACTGGGGCTCAAATCTGCTAATGATTCGTCAAAATCGTGTTTCAATGGTGTTTGAATGGTAATGCTTTTTGACACAGTTCTTGTTTCTTAAACCCAAAATCGAGACACAATACGTTTCAGTTTTGGGTGTAAGAAACACAATGTGTTTCAGCTTTGGGTTAAAGAAACAAGAACTGTGTCAAAAATTATTACCATTCAAACACCATTGAACTACGATTTTGACGAAAACATTTGCAGACTTGACTCCCTGTCCACTAATTGTCTAATTTCGAAATCAAATAATGACAAAACATTGATAAGTACTTCTTTTTGGCACAAATAAAAACTTACCAAAGAAATGCAGCATGTGTCACATCCATCTGTCAAACGAAAGCGATCGCGATAGATTTTGAAATTAGACAATTAGCCCCCAGAACCGAAATAGATTAAGGAATATAATAAATCTTTATTTCTTCTCTCACATACCTATAAATTATACTTAAACATTCAAGCTAAGCTTAGTCTATACTATAAGAACCATAAAATATGATGGTAGTCAATGTGAGAGACTGTCTGTCGATTCTGTAACCAAACTCGCATCTCACTTCGAACCTCACTTCACTTCGCGTGAATTTGTTATTTGAAATTGGCTGAATATAGTATAAGCTATTTTACCGAATGCAAAAGGTTTTAGGTAGCTACTGTAGCTGTCTAAAACTTTTTGTGATTAAAAAAACAGCCTCTCATTATCTCATTTATGATTTAAAATTCTGGCGAAATGAAGTGAGGTTCGAAGTGAGATGCGAGTTTGGTACAGAATCGACAGGCTGGCCTCTGCGCTAAGAGAACCTGTATGACAGATAACCTGAAATTGATTGTGTGAACATTAAATGCCTTGTAGTAAGTAATCGATAAGTGGAGTGAATCGAACATCATAATACACAATGCCGAACTAAACTTTTCCAACTTATTCTAAAATTGAGCAAAAGTTTCAATATTCGCCTAATATATACCTACACGTTTTACAATAAGGGGGATCGGGTATTTTTTCTTAAAAAAGATGCACGTGAGAAAGTGATTTATTCATAAAAAACATTTGTAATTAATTACCTTACTGAAATTTATTGTAAAGTTTCTTCGTGATAGTAGACAGGCGCCACTTAAACAATGAAAACAGCCATCACAGCTAATACCAATGCAGTGATCAAGGATGCCCTTATTCCTGGCGCATGACCTCCAGTGCCAGGCACAAGCAGGTTCTCTCCTGTGTAGATTGGGCGAGGAGACAGGTTGCCCCCCACTACTGGCTGGATACCGTTACCTGAAAATCCCCAATAGTTACAACCTTGGTCTCTTCAAGGTTAGAGAGAGGCATTTCCTTGGCAAGCATGCTACACCTTAGACCACATCCTGTTTACCAAGCTATATGGTGGTCCAATGCCTGCCCAGTTACCAATAAAAAAAACCGGCCAAGTGCGAGTCGGACTCGCGCACGAAGGGTTCCGTACCAAAAACGGCAAAAAAAATCACGTTTGTTGTATGGGAGCCTCCCTGAAATATTTATTTTATTCTGTTTTTAGTATTTATTCTTATAGTAGCAACAGAAATACATCATCTGTGCAAATTTCAACTGTCTACCTGTTGTTGTTATTAATATAAAGCAGAATACGGCAAAAAATCACGTTTGTTGTATGGGAGCCCCCCTTAATTATTTCATTATCATCATCATATCAGCCGCACGACACCCACTGCTGGGTATAGGCCTCCCCTAAGGATCTCCACGACGATCGGTCCTGCGCTGCCTGCATCCACTGGCTTCTCGCGACCTTCACCAGGTCGTCGGTCCACCTTGTCGGGGGCCTACCCACGGAGCGTTGTCCGGTGCACAGTCGCCATTCCAGAACCTTTCCGCCCCAACGGCCATCGGTTCTTCTCGCTATGTGTCCAGCCCACTGACACTTCAGCCACAGTACATATATAAGTTTTTTCAAACAGTATGAGAGCTCCACGGAAACGTTTGAATTTGACGGCTGACGTCACTCTAAGAGCTCTAAGCAAAGTTCGCAGTACTTTGGTCAGGGTCAGGGTCAGTGTCCCGCCCATTGCCACTTCAGCTGAGCAATCCTTCGAGCGATGTCGGTTACTTTAGTTCTCCTGCGGATCTCCTCGTTTCTGATTCGATCACGTAGGGAAACGCCGAGCATGGCTCTCTCCATTGCACGCTGGGTGACCTTGAGCCTCCTTATAAGACCCATAGCGACCACGTTTCACTGCCGTAAGTCATCACACTTTCACTTTCACACACTGTTCATAGACTTTCGTCTTGAGACACTGAGGTAAGTCGGACGCGAAGATTTTTCGAAGCTTCCCGAATGCTGCCTACCCGAGTTGGATTCGACGAGAGATCTCTTTCTCTTTCGAAGTTGGACCTACCTAACTGGACTGCCTGTCCTAGGTATACGTAATGGTCAACAACTTCAAGTGTAGTGTTCCCAACATGAACTGGAGAGGGTACAACATGGGCGTTTGACATAATTTTCGTCTTATCCATGTTCATCCTAAGACCCACTCTTTGGGAAGCACTACGGAGATCTTCGAGCATTGTGTTCAGGTCTTCCATGGACTCAGCCATAAGGACTATATCATCGGCAAAACGAAGGTGTGTTAGGTACTGGCCATTAATGTTGATGCCGAGTCCTTTCCAGTCCAAGAGCTTAAAGATGTCCTCCAACGCAGCTGTGAACAGTTTCGGAGAAATAACGTCTCCCTGTCTCACACCACGCTGCAGTTGAATAGGATTTGTGTTCTTAATTATTTACTTTATTCTATTTTTAGTATTTGTTGTTATAGCGGCAACAGAATACATTATCTGTGAAAATTTTAACTGTCTAGCTATCACGGTTCATGAGATACAGCCTGGTAACAGACAGACAGACAGACAGACGGACAGCGGAGTCTTAGTAATAGGGTCCCGTTTTTACCCTTTGGGTACGGAACCCTAAAAACCAATATCCATACTAAAATCTTATCTGTTTGTATACGAATTAGACCTTGGTGAAGGACAAAGACTATTATTTCAGAAATTTACACGAAAAATGTACATTTCGTCAACAAATAAGGTGATAGTGGTGGTTCAAAAACAGAAATATGGTGTTCACATCTATAATTCCCAATAACCTATCCTCACTAACTAAATAAATCATTTTCATGTTAGAATAAGCAACGGAAAGGTCTAAGTAGAGAGAAAAATCTAGATTGTGGTTTATAAGTAGAATGGGGAATGTCTAAGAAAACAAATCTATTTTTATAGGTAGGAATAAGCTTCAGTTGCGTGAAAAAGAAATTAACAGATTTTACAGTCCCCGCAAGAATCGGAGCATTGAAAATGAACAAAAAATTTACGAAAAACCAAAATCAAATGCAAAGTCCTATTATATTTTTAAAGTTACCTAGGTAGTACCTATTTATTATTACGATTGTGACACTCGGCTTCGCCTCGTGTCACAAAAGCGCCCGCTGACTGCCTCGATGCAGCCGAAATAATATTAACCAATTTTCAAAATTCCAACGAATGCACTTCTCGTCTGCTTCTTCATCTTTTAACACTATTACCATGACGATCGGTCAATAATCATAGAACCTACATCACTTTTTATGTACGGAAACAGCCGTTTCTCTACAATCCCAAATCTAAAGGGACCACCTACAGGTCACAATTATAAACAAATTTAAAAAAATATTTCGCCATTTGATAGCTAAACTAATACCCTAGGACCTGTTTTTCATTTTTTCTAAAGTCTGTTTTTTTTCCAAAATATTTACAATTTAGTAAACAAACATCCCCCAAAAAACCCGGAATTTTTGGAATTTCGCAAAATTTAAAAAAAAATTACCAGTAGATTTTCAAAATTCAAACGTTCGCACGTGTCTCGATAAACTCCTCAACTTTTGGTACTATTTTCATTTCGATCCTCCCAAAATCCTCGGAGATATGGCCAAAAATACGTCTCAGGCGATTTGCATCTGATAACTATTTTCAATGGTAAAATAAAGACAATTCGTCTTCACAAATCACGAAAGTTACAGTAAAATGGAGATAATACTGGAGTGATAGCAGAATGGAGATGATTAGCCACTACCGGCCACAACACAACCACAAGATGTATTAAAAAGTTACTTTCCTCTTGGAAGTAATTTTTGCCAGTGTCAAGTGTTTAATAGTTCAGTGGTAGGTATTGTTTCAGTTTAAGTTTACATTAGACTGCTGGTGCATTGCATTCCAATGCTGCTTGGAGCATTTGGCAACAAGTATATCAAGACAGTTTACTCGGTAAGTTCTGCCGAGGTAGCTACCACCACAGAATACATAATAGTATAAGTCTACCACTACAATAAAAGTCTCAGCTTCACACAACCAAGATCGCGCCTATTTCAATTATCCCACATATCGTTCAGTTGCGTAGACACTTGTACCACAAAACTGCACCAATTTTAAGACACAATATCCACTATGAATCAATTTTCGAATACTTAATTAAAATAGACACCAAACCGTACTCGACAAAATGGGGCTAAGGCTAATCATCTCCATTCTGCTGTCACTTCAGTACTTTTTCGAATCCAAAGTTATTTTATTTTTTTACTTTTTTTCACGCAACTAAAAATTTTGAACCTTTTTCCTATTAATAACGCAGCTTATTCATACAAAAAATATCAACCGATTTGTTTTTATTTTCAGACATTCCCCATGAAAAGGGATTGTCGTCTGACTTAACTATGTTGATACGTTAAGAACATTTTAATTAGAAGTTTCTTACCAATATTACAGAGGTCACTGGTGCAGGCGCGGTAGAACGTCCGAAACGTGGGGTCGGTCACTTCATGATTTAAGTGGTCGGGTTCCTCTTCGCACCCTCTGAGGAAACTTGCGATTACACCGACAGGATCCTTAAAATGAAACGATTTATGCATTTCGTTTAAAAAAAATTGTTGAATGCAAAATCAAGAAAACTACTAGATACTAATACCAAAAAAAGTGTAGTCCTGATAAAGTACAGGTGGGAGGGTTGCCAACTTTTTATACAAAATAAAAAGTATATTAAGGTCGGAAAAGAAAAATAAACAGTATTTAAGAAAAAAAGAACAGTATTTTATATATTTAGTGTTTTTAATAAATATTTCTTAGTGATTCTCGCACACTTATCAATTTTGTGTCATTTTTAAAAGAGCCTCAATATCTTCGATCATCTAAGAAACGATGTCTGAGCTGCACCGCGCGCCTAAACCGTAGTTTGGGCATTTACTTTTTAAACAGATCTATGGATACCAGTGACGCTTGCTGAAAACAGTACTTTTTGTTAGTTCAACAGTAAAAAGTATAATGCATTGAAAAACAGTATAATACTGTTTTTAACAGTATAGTTGGCAGCCCTAGGTGGGAATAGCGACATGTTTTCTAAATAGAGTAATTTCGATGCGGAATTCCGAAACGGAATCATTTCGAACACAGCTAATCTATACAAATTTATGGACCTACCAAACACAATATCATGCGGGATTTTCCCGTACGGAATTTTTATACTTACATTATCGATATTTCGTTTCGGAATTCCGAATCGGAATTCTGTTTGTATGTGGTCTGCTTAGGCTGGCCCCAGACCTACCGGTTTCATTTCTTTGCTTTACTGTTCTACCATGGACCGCCGGCCAAGAGGCTCATTTTCAATCTATCGCATATTTTGACCAAACCACATTGGCAAGATAGCCATTAGTTTGGTGTTATCAAATATCGTCGTCTCGGTTGCAATGCGAAGTTTTAGTTTAAAAAAACTGCTGTTTCAGATTTGGTCCCATAGTAAAAGTTGTTCAGTTTTATGGTCCCTATCTACCATATTCAGCTTTATTAGGCTTTACCAAACATCTTGTATAAATAAGCAATCGATTTATTTTTAACGATCGGAGTCCATGTTCAGGTTGGCATATCTCCTAAAAGCTTCCTTCTTCGCAATCCAGGCGATGATATTTGATAACACCAAGCTAATGGCTATCTTGCCAATTTGGTCTAATCCCAAAATGCGATAGATTGAAAATTATCCTGGTTGGCCGGCGGTCTTTCAAGCAAGGTAGAACAGCAAAGCAAAGAAATGAAACCGGTAGGTCTGGGGCCAGCCTTAAATCATAATACCTATCACAGCATTAAAACTTCGTAAAAATTTGCTTGAGAAAGCTATCCTTATTGCAGTTTACCGCTGCTTTGGAGCCAATAATATTATTGCGTTCGCTATTTCCATTCGGATCAACTGAACCGACCAACTGGAAACTGAACAACTATTTTACTTCCCAACAGGACAACTATTTGGTTGATCGGTTGGGAAGGAAACGAATCAACTATTTTAGTTCTCAACAGCTCAACTACGTAGGTTCGTATCGTAAAAGGTATCGTAAAAAAAGTATTTTTTTTCATATTTGGTGGGTTCGATTCCTGGATAAGGCAGGCGATATTTCAAAAATCTTTGAATGCAGGGCCAATTATTTTTAAAATTAAAATGAAGTCTTCTTTCAGTAGTATCCGTCCTTCAATATTTAAGGTTCTTTCCCTTCGTGTGGAAAAGTTTTGGGATACCCTTATTATATTGAAAATATTTATAGAAGTTAACCTTCTCTAGATTTATGTGACCCTGGTACTTAAAATTAAAATATATTTTTTACCATTAGCACTTTTTACTTCAGGGTAATTAAAATTGTATAAAAGTTAGGTAACTTTCTCTAGATTTATGTGATCCTGGTATTTTTTCTTTACCTGCGACGGTTATTTCCTATAAATTAGATCCCACTAGAAAAACATATAAACATGCATGTTAAGAACTCCTTTTCAAAAATAGGTTTTTTATACTATGGCACGGCTGTGACTATGGACATGACAATTGACATTACGAATAAAAAAGAAAAGAAAGCTATCGAAGTAATATGGTTATTTTATTATTTTAATGTAGATTAATTACATGTGTGTTTTTCTTTATATTTTTACTAGAGACCATTCGATGCGTCGATTAACACAATGTGTTATCATTTAGTTGTTCCGTTAGGAACTTTAAATGAAATGTAAAAATCATCATTTAATAGAAAATTCAAATTGGATGCAATGGTTGGAAACCGCATCGTGAAGTTGGACTCAACAATTACTTTATATATCAGCTGTGGTGCTGCATGGTACTGTTTGTTGTTAGTTTAACTAATGCTATTTAACTTATAAATGTGAAAGTTTGCATGTTTGGATGTTTCTTACTCAAAAACGGCTGATTTGCGTGAAACAACTGGATTAAAAACCAAGCTATTTTTAATTTTGCTTAAATGTTCCTTTCACCTTATGCGAGACGTCCTTGCAAGGAGTCATAATCCTCAACCATGAGGGAACGACTGAGGAGCAGGAAGGGTTCCTTGGGGATTTTGGGAATGTTCGCATGGATGAAGTAGCAGGCGCAAGCCAGTGAATAAATTCTACGTCAATACCCTGAACTCCTGCCGCATGATCGTACAGTATGTGGAGGAACAGTCAACGGTGTGTGTGGTATCAGTGACATTGAGGCAGGATTGGTTCGCGTCTGCTGACGAGAACGAGCAGGCATAGCATCTCAAACCTAAAACAAGATTAAGAAATAAATTATTAAGATTTTAATACCAGGTGAAACAAGACCCTCAACGAGCCGAGTCTATGTAATTCTGCCCATCATCAGGTCCATTTCTGTTCAAAATTATTGCTGGGAAACGATTTTAATTTTTGGTGTTAAAAGCATTGTATACTACCACGCAATGTAACGCTACGTTCACACGGAAAAAAATCAGATCGGATTTTTGCAGGAACGGTTTAGTCACGATTTATATCCCACCAAAAACATTTTCATTTAAATGTTGTCGCCAAGGCTCGCACTGTCAAAAAGTTATCAGACCTCATGTAGAGTCAAGCTTCTAACTCTACGAGCCCTAACTCTACAAGCCTTAACTTCAAAAACTCTACACCTTAGTCAAAATATGTGGCTTGGCAGTTTCGCTACATGGAAAAATATATTCACTGCTCATACTTTTCTGATAAACAGTTCTTGTAGTAACGAAACGGCCAAGCCACATATTTTGACTAAGGTGTAGAGTTTTTGAAGATAAAGCTTGTAGAGTTAGGGCTCGTAGAGTTAGAAGCTTGGCTCTACATGAGGTCTGATAACTTTTTGACAGTGCGCGCCTTGGCAGCAACATTTACATTAAAATGTTTTTGGTGGGATTTCACTTCTTTTTGTAAGTAACTCTCCATATATCAGAAAAGCAAGCTGGTCAGAATTGTGGTCTTAAATCGTGTAAAATTCGATCACCATCAATCAGCGTACATTGTACTATTATTTATTCTGTGATAGAACTAAATCATTTATGCTGTGATATTATGTGGTCTAAAATCGTGTAAAATTTAATTAACATCAACTAGCGTACTAGTACTATTATTTATTATGTGGTCATTTACTCAAAATAGAGTCTGCGCGAGTTTTGCGCCATGAAAGAAGTAGGTAGTTTTGAAATGAACACAATATCTTTTTTATTACAACTTTTTTCCATCGCTTTAACAGTGATTTACTAAGGCTTAAAAATAATTACTAAATATTTAAAGATTTTTCAGATCCTTATGTCTAATTTTTCTAGCATCAAAATTTGCGGAAGTCTCATACAAACTTCCATCCCCTAGTTTAAGGGGTAAGGGCGTTAAAGTTCCAAGATTTAAAATTTTTTTGCAGTTTGTGTACTAATACTAGCTTACATACCAAATTTCAGCTTTCTAGGACTTCAGGAAGTACCCTAGGAATTTTGATGATTATCAGTAAGTTTTGACGAAATCGAGGTTTTTTAGATATCAATAAAATCCAAAGTTTAAGAGCTATGCAATTGAAACTTTATATTTTTAATAAGTCTACTAATAACATCATATTCTGAGAATTTTGTGCTTCTGATATAATCCCAACTCAAGTTATGAGGGTTAAGCGGTTGGGAGGTTAAAGTCCAATTTCATATTTTTTTGTTTTTTGTGTACTAAAACTAACTTACATACCAAATTTCAGCTTTCTAGGACTTCAGGAAGTACCCTATGAGTTTTGATGATCATAAGTAAAATGAGGGTTTTTAGACCTCAATAAAATCCAAAGTTTAAGAGCTATGCTATTGAAACTTTGGATGTTTAATAAGTTTACTATAGACCACATATCCTGAGAATTTTGTACTTCTGGTATAATCCAAATCCAAGTTATGAGGGTTAAGCGGTTGGGGGGTTAAAGTCCAATTTCATAATTTTTTGTTGTTTGTGTACTAATACTAGCATACATACCAAATTTCAGCTTTCTAGGACTTCAGGAAGTACCCTTTGAGTTATGATAATCATGATTGAGTCAGTGACGAAATCGGGGATTTTTAGATATCAATAAAATCTATATTATAAGAGCTATGCAATTGAAACTTTGTATGTTTAATAAGTTTACTACTGACATCATATTCCGAGAATTTTGTTTATCTGGTATACTCCAAATCCAAGATACGAAGGTTCAAAAAAACGAAGCGCTTCGAGAAAAGGTATAGGTAGTGCCCTTGAGCTTCGCTTGCTCGTCTTGGCGGGGGCACTGCCGTGCCCCCAGATTTAAATGTACGAGTTCATACGTGCATTCGGTTTCAAGATCCGCACAAGCCGAATCGGGCAAAATTTGACATCCGATTTGGCGACTGCAATCGGATCACGACACATGACAAAATACCGTAGACGGTTGAGACGGTTCAGTGGCAATAGCACTTTAGTACATGCGTTCACACGACGACATACCATTCGGTTTTTGGCAGAAAAGCAAAACCCACGGAGATACGATTTCCCGGATCGGATTTTTACCGTGTACGGCAGAACCGGATACTCTGTTCACACAGCCATTATTTGTTACGAAATACAAATTAAAACGATAATGTTTCTTTGGACAAAAATTAGGAAATAACTAATAAAGTAAGATTTCAAAAAAATACAAAAAATGACTTTGCCCTACAATAACTTCGTATTATTGGTTTCTGGTTCCGGTTCCAGATCTTCCCAGGTCTTGTTACACCCGTCTACTCGCCCGTAGCACTTCAGACGGGACAACTCGCACCCTTGGGATTCCGGCCCAATGCACTGACCAATAAAATTATGAGTCGCCGATAGTCGTCGGTAGTACGTAGGTACAGTTCCATATTTCCGTTATCTCTGATTCCATAACACAAGTGCTTAGCTACCTACTTACTTTGTACTTAATCAGAGCAATGTTTGTAAAGTTGTCTAATATTTAAATTTATTTTATTTTATTTTTAATGTTTTCTGTCAGCATATGTGAGCATCAAAGAAGCTACGCCGCAATGAGAAGTACTGGCAAGAAACTCGTCAAGAGTTGCTTTTTCTTTCAGTATATTTCAGTCTTCAAATTAAAAAATGACTCCAGCCTTCAAAGTGAGGTCACCTTCCATCCATCACAGTCATTAACCAAAGTTTACATACAACTGATTTAGATACTGTAGAAATAGTGATTTTTTCAGCAAGTGAGCAAAGTTATTTTTAGTTGCGAGTGCTGACTTTAAATCACAAACAAGCGAAGTAGTCTAGATTTGAATCACGAGCTTAGCAAGTTATTCTAATATAGAAACACTAACACAGTGAATAATTTAAAGGCATGAGACATAAAAAAATGCTCTCGTGTGAAACATATAAATTTTTCACCTCTACCAGCGAGAAAACTAGCAAAATAGCTATGTGCTGCGAGCATAAGAAAAAGTGATTTGAAATACGCTCGCAGCAGAAAGCGATTTGCTGCGAGTTTTTACGCACCAAAAGCGCCCTTTTCGTGCTGGAGAGTTGAAACATTAATTTATTTCCTTAACGATGACGGATGTTAAAAGTAGAGTGGTACCTACTTGTATTTTATAATTTAATAATAATTAGCTTTATATCAAACTATTGTAAATAACTATTTAATATAACTTTCAAAAGAACCTGTAGGCACGTATATGACGGATCGGGTACCTATCGGGTATGGTGCGGGCGTTCAACGCACGGTAATCTCCGCAAGGGTACCGCTACTGCCTCACTGCTGTCGAACGTTTCACACGATGGCCAGAGGTAATACCAATCATGGACATGACAGCAGAAACGGTGGGACGCGCACTATTGTCGGGCTGGATTTCCCGTTTTGGCTGCCCAACCGACATTGTAACCGACCGTGGGCCTCAATTTGAATCCAACCTGTTTGCTTTCTTGGCGAAGGTAGCAGGGTTCAACCATCGAAGAACCACGGCCTATCACCCCGCGTGTAATGGTTTAGTTGAGCGGTTTCATCGCCAGCTAAAAGCCGCCATCGTATGCCACGCCGACAATAACTGGATCGAATCTTTACCACTGGTCCTGCTTGGTATTCGTTCAGCGTTCAAAAAGGACTTACAAGCTTCTTCCGCTGAACTATTGTACGGCGAACCCCTTCGCCTACCTGGAGAGTTTTTCCAAAACAGGGTGGAGGCCACTACGGATGTTACCGATTTTACTGCACGTGTTCGTCTATTTGCTGAGCAAATAGACGACACTCTGAGAGTCAAGGAATTCTGAGGGATCAATATTCTGTTTGCTCCTTCTACGTTTTATGTGAGAGAGAAGTGTTGGTAAATAAACCGTAAAGATAGAAAGTCGTGCTTATTAATTACATCACCAACACCCAAACCTCCCACAAACCTACCTAAGTAATAAAAACCTATTTAAAAAACTAATTTTGAAGATTTGATTTATGTACTATTTGTAATTACTCAGAGTTTAGACACTACTTTTCTATAAAGCAAATTTATAAACACAACACACCTTCTTTTTATTGTAATGTGTGGGTTTTTTTCTGAGGCAACTCATTTTCTTCTAAATACTGAAATGCACATTGTTAGTTATGTCTGTCATTCATAGAACGATGGT
This sequence comes from Agriphila tristella, assembly GCA_928269145.1. Classification (NCBI taxonomy): domain Eukaryota; kingdom Metazoa; phylum Arthropoda; class Insecta; order Lepidoptera; family Crambidae; genus Agriphila; species Agriphila tristella. The sequence continues at coordinate 18,615,439 of OV743431.1, read as the reverse complement.
GGAGGTGTATGTCTTATAACTAAAGAAGAAATAGAATTTATTGAAAGAAATTATATTGTAGCCTTGTAAAAAGAATTTATTATAGAATTTTGTGCAATAGAAAAACCAAAAGAAAATTGTATCGTAATAAGAGTATACAGACCAGATCGCCATATTAATGTGTTCTATGACCAAATCACGAGGGTTCTAAACAGATTAAATGCAAAAGACAAAACAAAATATCTCTATACTGTCGGTGATTTCAATATTAACATGTTAAACAAACGTAATTCTGCAACTATTGAGTTCCTAAATTTTATGCGGTCCTATAATATGAAACAATTAATAAAAGATCCCACCAGGGTAACTGTAAAAACAGCAACTTGTGTCGACTTAGCGCTAACAAACTACACACCTGTAATTTTAAAAAGCTATGTAAAGAAGGAGAAAGTACGGACTATCTGATCATAGAGCAGTTATTTTAATCATCAGAAAAAAACTTTGAATATGATATGAACAAGACATGGTATGTAAATAAAAGAAGGAACACTAACAAATAATAACAAACTGTTGTAAAGAAGCTCTCAAAGCAATAAACTGGGATGATATTATTGACAGATAAAAAGATGTAAATGTAAACACTAACTATAACGCATTTCTTAGTAAAGTAACAGATATATTAAATAAACACATACCTATTGGTATTTGTAACTGTTATTACAAAAACAAAAATTAAAAACATCAAAAGAAAAGGCTGGCTTACAAAGGGCCTTAAAAGATCATGCACCCATTAAAGAATGTTAAGGATCACATTAAATCAAACAAAAAGTGACGTGATTAAAAAAATACTATAGTGCATATAGCAATATATTAAAGCGTAGTGTAAAAACTTCAAAGAAAAATGAATACATTCGGCAAATGAAAAAATCGGACAACAAAACTAAAACTATGTGGAAAATAATTAACGCAAAAACAAAAAAACCGAAAACAAAAATGTATAAAAATCTGGAACTAAAAGTTAATGATAAAGTAATAAAATATCCTAAAGAAATATCAAATATATTTAATGAATTCTTTGCCTCGATATGAGAAAATGAAAACAGTAAAAAATTCACAAATTTTACAGTCCCCGTAAGAATCGGAGCATTGAAAATGAACACAAAAATTTAGGAAAAACCAAAATCAAATCAAATGCAAAGTCCTATTATATTTTTAAAGTTACCTAGCTATTTATCTTTACGATTGTGACACTCGGCTCCGCCTCGTGCCACAAAAGCGCCCGCTGACTGCCTCGACGCAGCCGAAATATTATTAAGCGATTTCCAAAATTCCAACAAATGCACTTCTCGTCTGCTTCTGCATCTTTTAACACCATTACAATGATCATAGAAGCTACATCACTTTTTATGTACAGAAACAGCCGTTTTTCTACAAATCCAAATCTAAAGGGACCACAATTATTAACCGATTTTCAAAATTATTTTTCCATTTGGTAGCTAAACTAATACCCTAGGATAGGACCCTTTTTTTCATTTTTTCTTAAGTCCGTTTTTTTCCGAAATATTTACAATTTAGTAAATAAACACCCCCCAAAAAACCCGGAATTTTTGGAATTTTACAAAATTCCAAAAAAAGTTACCAGTAGATTTTCAAAATTCAAACGTTCACATATGACTTGATGAATTCCTCAACTTTTGGTACTATTTTCATCTCGATCCTCTCAAAATCCTCGAAGATATGGCCAAAAATACGTCTCAGGCGATTTGCATTTGATAACCATTTTCAATGGTAAAAGATGAAAAACCTGGACGTCCCGTTATAAACTCTCCTACAGAATCAATGTTCTTACGACCAGTAGAGAGAGAAGAAATAACAAAAAATATTAATCTACTCAAAAATAAACACAGTTTCGGCACTGATGGTATACCGCCAAATTTGTTAAAAAAGTGTGCTGACGAACTCTCAATACCTTTAACTTCTCTTATTAATCAGAGCTTCAATGAAGGAGCTTTCCCTGATGAGCTCAAAATATCCCTGGTCATATCCGTCCATAAGAAAGATGAAAAAACATTCCCGAACAATTTTAGACCCATTGCACTCCTTTCAACATTTGCTAAAGTATTCGAAAAAGCGATGAGCCTTCAGTTATATAATTTTTTGGAAAAGTATAACATACTAAACGATAACCAAAACGGATTTCGCAAAAATAGATCAACCACATTAGGGGGCGTCCATAAATTACGTGAGGTGTTTTTTTTTAATTTTCTGTCCCTCCCTCCCCCCCTGGTGAGATGTCGTGAGATTTTATTCAACCCCCTCCCCCATCCCCCAATCTCACGTGAGATTTTTCAAAATGTGGTTTTCTTACGTAAACGCTTTGGATTGTTATTGTAAAGTAGTAGATGTATTATAACGTCGAAGTATGAATGAAATTATTTTCTTTCAAACGAATTAGTGAATGATTTTAAATCGTTTTACGACACACCTACGCTTAAGATTAAATCTTAAGCATGTACAATCTGGATTAAATGAACCAAAATAGTATGTTTTTTTTTGTTTCAATCAGAAAAAAAATTGCGTGATTTTTGCCGAGACCCTCCCTCTCCCCAACGTTAGATTGGATGAGATTTGACTCGACCCCCTCCCCCCCTTAAACATCTCACGTAATTTATGGACGCCCCCTTAGCTGTATTTAAATATATCCAAAGTGCGCTTCAACAATTAAATGATAGAAATAATGCAGTAGGTATGCCTTCTGTTAAGTAAGTAAGTAAGTAAAGTTTCGTATAATATCCTTCTGCAAAAACTCTATGGCTGTGGCATTAGAGGTCCTGCTTACTTCTGGTTCAAGTCATATTTAAGTAATAGGAAACAAATAGTACAAATCGAACATTTTAATAGTTAAAATAATTAAAAGCTTTTTAAAAAAAAGAAAAACCGCCTTCAAAAAACTGAAAACAAAAACAGCTTAAAAATTATATACCTCTAAAAAGCAAAAAATAAATTCGAATCATTCGTTACACATATCAATATTAATAAAACACGTCTATTGAAGTCGGGTGGGGCTGGAGGACAACTTAATTTTTTTCTAAAAGCGCCACCCGACTTCATTAGAACGTTGCATTGCAAACCATGATTTGGTTTGTTTTGGATTGCCATAAACTTACCAAAACCTAAATCACTTTACATATACTATTTGACATATACTATCTTCTTCGAAGAGTTCCCTTGTGTATCTTCGAAGATCGAAATCTAATAACAATGAATTTAAACTGTGACCACTCTTGAAGTATACCCTTTCAAACAAAAAAAGAATCATCTAAATCAGTTCATAAAAAAAGATGTTAAGTCCGAAATTCCATAAAAACTCGTGCGATGGCGAGCTAAATAGTTGATATTTTTCAGGATTATGAAAAAACTACTGGCCAGATCTCTGTAAAAAATTTATGGGACCACACACAAACTATGTTCTTTAAGATAAAAAAAGAATTGTACAAATCGGGTAACAACTGACGAAGCTATGTTAAAACATACATAAAAAAAAACCGTCGACTTGAGAACCTCCTCCTTTTTTTGAAGTCGGTTAAAAATAGAAAAAATACAATCTAATCTAATCTAGCGTATTAGGGCGTATCTTATTCATAATGTATATAAATGACCTTCCAAAAACTTTAGACCATGATCAGACAGTTCCCGTGCTATTTGCAGATGACGTTTCTATATTAATCAAATGTAAAAAAAACTCAGACCCAAACATTAATAAATTACATACTCTCGAAAATGTATCGAATTGGCTAACAGACCATAATTTAGAAATAAACTTGAAAAAAAACTAAACTTATTGATTTTAAAGCGTGCCAAACAAGTCATTTAAATATTACCTTTAATTTTAGGAATTCTCGAATAGATCTCGGAATTACAATAGATTCTAATATTAACTGGAAAAGCCATATAGAAAATATAAAATCTAAATAGGGGATATGCATCAATTTATTTTTATCAAAATCAATAGTGAGAGAATCAACTGTAATATTGAAACTTGTCTCTTGCGTTTTTTTCTCGTAATATAGTTACTTGAAGTTAGCACGCATCAGCTCCCGCCGAAAACGCTCTATACAAAACGGTTCACACATCACGTTTCGGTGTGTTTCGGGCGCGTTTAATATGGAGTTAGCCAATAATCTTCAATTATCTCCCTAAATTTTGCGTTTAAGTAGATATGTGCCATACAAAATATTATTTCTTTTTCGATATTCTATCTGACTGTAAAGTGCATTATATCCGAAAACGAAACAAAAATATCGTTATTTTCCCCTGATTTCATCGTGCGATAAAACGAAAATAATCTTTTTTTATTATTTTTCTTTCTGTTCCATCATGTTTTTACAAGTGTCCGCAGCGATCAAGCTCAATTTTAGGAAAATCGGTGACTTATGCATATTCCCTATTGTCAAAATTCACCTACGTACTTTTTGAAATTGAAAAAAATTCTGTGAAAGAATACCTTCAAACGAAACATATATAGAATAATCTAAAATATAATTACAATTTTACTATAAATTGAAATGTTTATGTTAATTTAAAATATATTTTAAAATTTAATTTTAATTGTATTACCTATTTTAATTTGACATACCAGTACAAGGTGTCTAAGTTGAAAGTACTACTTATTTATAATTTAAGAACTATGTAACACTTAGTCTGCAAATAAAAGTTTGAAGTTTAGAAAAAAACTTACCAACAGCTTTCCCAACCACAAAACCAAACAGTAATAAAATAATTTTGTAAAACATTTTTATAACCACGTTTAAATAATCTTTTATAAGTCAACAAACGTCAAATTAGTTCAATATTAAATGAATATATCAGCTATCAACAAATCAAGGTTCGATCTTATCTAATCGGTTGGTATGAGCATTGTTAAAAAGCAGTGTTAATGTTTGTTATGAACGATTGCGTGATTACGCGAAATTGTGATGACGTGTTTGATAAATCCATTTTGATTTCTTGATTCGTTTTCTGACATAAATTTTAGCAAAAAAGGAGTGGTCTGGATTCATCACTAGGCAATTTTAATTGACGCTCAAAATGTTAGCGACTTTATGCATCATGTTGCGTTGCGCCATATCTGACGGCAGCATGTGCACTACGACTATTTTTACCGACTTCAAAAGGAGGGAGGTACTCAATTCGACACGTTTTTTTTAGTTTGTTTTTTGTATGTACACCGATTACTCGAAGACGGCTGAACCGATTGAAATGATTCAAACGTTATTAGATCAGGTTTGATCCCAAGTTGGTCCCATTTTTTAAAAGTTTGAAATCGGTTCAGTACTTTTCAGGAAAACACTGTCGTTTTCGTTACCATTTTGTGAACTTATACGGATGATCGACCATATCTTCTTTGTTTATATACCGATTTAGATGATTCTTTTTTTGTTTGAAAGAAGATTCTTTAGAGATGATACCATTTTGATTTCATTGTTTTTGGACCTTGGATTTCAAAGATACATAAGGGAACTCCTCAAAATCAAATAGGAACTGTATAGTGATTATACTAAAAAGAATAAAATAAAAAATTGTTTAAAAACAAAAAAACCGACTTCAAAAAGAAAACGGCCAGGAATTATTTTATTATTGTATGAATGACTGTATACTATTATGGATCTTGTTATCTGGAATAAATAAATTATTATTATTATTATAAAAAACCTGAAAATAAAAACAAAACAGCTTCAAAATTAAAAACCTCTAAAAAGCAAGAAATAATTTTCAAATCGCTATACCTACGCATAGCACTGTAATAAAACACGTCTATTGAAGTCGGGTGGGGCTGGAGGACAACTTCTTTTTTTTTATTCTAAGAGCCTTTCCTTTTTAGAGGTTTTTAATTTTGAAGCTGTTTTTCGACACTCATTTTGCGATGTCTAACCCACAAAAGTCGACGTTAGTAATGTCAATATTGACGTCATGATATTAACATTACTAACGATAAGATAGAGCAAATATAATTATAAGTTACCTAGAAAATCAAACATACCTACAGAGGCCACGATAACAAACAACAACTTGATATTAGTCATCAACTTAGTTACTTCCTCTTGAAAGGCTCATTCTTTATAGCGTCCCCCAAGCAGAACAAAACAATAAAACATTCCTATTGTGGAATAATTTGGAATCCAGGCGGTACAAATCTCGCTTTGAACCCGGTCGGAATTTGTGAGAGTTACCGAACAACAGTAATGAAGGCCTAATAGGCCAAATTCCAGCAAAATCCTCTTGATCCAACCGGAAGCCATAGGCACAGAACATAGAACTTGTATAATTAAATAACGTGTAATGTTTGTAGCTCACAGCCGTAATAATACACATTTTATGGTCACGCAACGAAACGTCTTGAACTTATTTGGTGATGGATATGCTTTCTCGCAAAAAAATCGTTGCGGCTGTGCGTGTCCGTCCACACAAAAGTAAAAGCAGTCAAAGTGACATGATAGGGTTCTCAATAGTCTAGGAATCAAATTTGTAAAAGAAGCTTTTTGATAAATTAAATGCGTATTTAATTGTACCTGTCTTTCGATCGATGCTTATATTCCAGACATATCAATTCTATAGAATTTAATAAAAAAAAAATTGTAATTTTATTGTAATGTTATTGTATTTTTTTAATAAAGTAAATATCACACTAATATCGTTACAGCGTAAGCCACAATTTTTTATCACAAAGAGTTTTTCACAGCTCGCCAGGGTGTTATAAATTTTGATAATCTGCCTCGACGCCATTACAATTTGCAGAGGGGTGGCGGAGGTGGCTAAGCTAAAAGCACATTTTAAGGGCGTCTGAATAATTTTGTTGGAATGGGTCGTGTTACTGATGCAGTGCTGTCATAGAAAGAATATTCCGCTGCGTTGGAACCGTACTGTCGTAAGTTTAATTTGTTTAATATTTTTTCTATGGAATATGAAATTCTATTAAGCTTCTTAGTCTCATACTTAAGTCTTTAAGTCAGTTTAAGTTCATCAGATGGACTTACAAAAAACATTAAGCCTTAAATAATATGATAAAGTTATAATTTGTGGTGCTTCGTATTCAGAAAATTAATTGTATTGATACGTGTGTGTTATTTGAATCAGGCGACACTATTAAGTAATATTTAAGAATTTTAAATAATTATTTACATTATTCCACGCCATTTTGCACCCCCTGTAATCTAATAATCTCACTATACCGTAGGTTGTCTGGAAAAAATCGCTGTTACCGATAAGACTGCCATGTTTTAACACTAGGCTAAATTTTATTGTTATTTCTTTGTTATGTTATTGTGGTGTTGAAATAAAGAATTATCTTATCTTATCTTATTTTACTATTGTCAGAATGGTTGTAATAGTAGGCACAAAACAGAAGTAATCATCATCTACGGTACTGTGTGGCGACACCTAGGCAGCATTTAGATAATTGCAGGATAGGCGCAACTTTGTCGGTGTAGCTTTGTACTGGCCGGCGTAGTTCGCGCTCTTTGAAGTACATAATGACGGTTCGCATTACGAGGACATTGTCTGATGGCGGGATGGGATGCGGTTTGATGATCCCCGTGATTTGATGCAGTTCGCACTGTTCATTAAAATAATGATCGCGCTTCTACTATGTCACACGCATGCTTTTGATATTTTTATAATTGCGACTTTCTTTTGTTTGCATTTTTTTGGTTTACTGTCTGGCGCGGGATTACAGATTTTTATTTTTAGACATTATTATTATTAATAGAATAAACTATTCATCCGATTGTGATAGAATTTTGTGAGTTTTTCTGAATGTTCACTTGGGAGAATGGTCAAATTGTTGGTCGATAATTTGCAACGATATTAGTGTAACTTTTATGACCACGAAAAAGTTTGTAAGTATGATTTCTAATTTACTAGCTAGAGAATCGACATCCTATTAAGACATTTATGATTGAAGCCTATTTATTAACTGGGGCATGCGATTATACCGTACGTCTACGAGTATGTAATGTAGGAAAGAAACTTAGTGGACCCCCATAGTAAATCCTCAGTAGAAGAAACTTTACAGTATATAAATAAAGTATCATAAAACATATTTTTTAAATAATCCAAATGGTTTTTTTTTGTTTTTGGATATTTGTACATAGGTTTTGGTTCATACTATATTACATAGTATTATATTATCTGTGATATTACATATCTGTAAAGTTTCATCGACTGAGGATTTAATGTTGGGATCTCCGTACAAAAGATAGCTTTATTTTCTACACTATATGGCTTTTGCAATCGTATCGTCTCTAATAAAAGAGAAATCAGCGTACCTATGCCTGTGATCGATTCGTCTGCCCAATGGCTCGGAAGTATCGGGACGGTCCGATGTGTCCTATTTACAGATGGGAATACCGATTTGAGTGCAGTCGCATTGCATTGGATTATTACCGTTAAATGTATTTGCTTTCACTTTTGCAAATAAGTTGATTAGAGATAAGATGATCACAGAGTGACACTTATATGATTGAGATATTTAGAGATTTAAGAGAACAACACCAAAAATATTAACGCTACAAATTTTAGTGACAGACGCTACGTATTTTAACTACGAACGCTACGTATTTTAACTGCGGACGCTACGAATTTTAACTACGAACGCTACGAATTTTAACTACGAACTACTACGAGTGCTACGAACAAGAGAAAGGGTGTTGATTTGGAAGCACGCCGTCTTTTTGTTATGCCCCGCCCTGTGTATGCCGTGGTGGCCTATGTAATAAAGACAATATTTAGGTCGACTGCCGTTGTTAAAAAAAAATATTTCCTCATTAGCGATATTTATGATTAAACAAATTCAAGGTTCTTTTCTCAGACCGTATGTTCTTTTAATTATCGAGATACTTGTTGGCAGACTATATACAAGTAAGAAATGCTATCATATTAAAGATATTACTTAATTTAACCGAATGAGAATTGTGTAGTTACACAATTAATTCAATGTAGTTACATTCCCCAATTTTATAGAGAGCTGCAGCCGTTCATTTTGGCGCCGTAAGCAATTACGGTAAAATAGTTCAAACAAAAGCGAGTTTAATGTAAAGAAATTTCAGCATATTTGAGCGAGTACGGCCAGTGGCTGGGCTTGTGTGTTTTAAATCAGAGTGTTCTTTTAATTTAGTTTTAATACGGACTAATAATAGTGTCTTAAATCTGCCTTGTTTTGTAATTGGGTGGAATTTTGCTATTGAAGTAAAATACTTACATATAAAAAAAGTACTTTGGTAATTAGTTGGTAAGTATTTAGTTTGACTTTTTATTTTCCTGACGTTTCGGTACTTTTGTAGCTGTGGACTGAAATCGCTCGTAGGCCAACCATCCAGCAATGATTTTTTTAAAACGTTCAGAAATTTTATGTTAACAAAAAATTTGATTGGGTTAAAGTAATGCACAAAATTTAAATTTGTGAATAGAGAATCTACTGAATCTACCAGCATTTCACAAATTTTCCAAGAAAGAAAGGGGCTAGTGTCCGTTAAAAAATATTTATTTCAATGTCTCTACGTACGTATACATACCTTAAAGTGAATTTTGTTACTTTATTAATAACTAGCAATTTAACACACAACAACACAATTTTTGTAGAAGGTATACGTTTCGTTAGGCACTTAGTTTCAATATTAGTGTGATAAGTTTGTGTAATATTTCGCTCATAATGTAGAATATGAAAACAAAGAAAAAGTATCTACAGCAGTTTCCCATTATTCACGCAAAAGAATTATCGATGTGTAATTGGTAGAAAAAGCGCTAACTACTCGTATTTTCAATAGAAAATGAATGAAACAGTGCCTCACGTTGCATTTAAACTTATCTACAGCTGATCATTTCACTGCAATAAGCAATCGCGTTGCCGGCTGTAACAAGCTAGCGGGTAAAGGAAATCAGTTCAGTCTGCACTGAGCGAATAACCAGTGGTCTGGAATAACCCGAGTATTGTACTGTGCCACTTATAGGTGTGAAATATGGTAGGTAGGCGATGTGAAAACTTGTTATTGGATGACACATTGATTGATTTTAAGCTATTTGTACATAATATTCAAAAATTATTTTTTTTACATTCCATAGAATGCCATAGATTTTTTTTATATTTTAGGTTCATATTTTGTAAGTAATCAAGTTAAAATATATTATAGTTTCAGCGCCATTTTGTCTTCAATGAGTTTTTGTACTTTCCCTTTTCCGGAAATAAAAAGTATTCTAGAAGTTGACCCGGATAATCCGTTACTACTACACTAAAAACCATAAAATCTGTCAAGTAGTTTTTGCGTGATGCGGTAACAGAAAAACAGACAGACCGACTGACAGACAGACAAAGTTTTAAAAAATAGTGGGTTTGGCTTCTGTATCTATTATAATGACTACCTATTAGAATTACCATTAATTTTTTTGTTCTCAAGTTCGTAGACCGAGCAAATTAATTTGTGCAACTGTCATCTTTTAAAAATTAAGGGGACACTAGAAAAACGTAATCATCAAAAAAAAAATTAAACGGATTTATAATGGAATTACGCTCTATGGACTCTTAACAACAGTTATTGCATTATCAGTTGCCAAATGCAGCAACAAATGTCAAAAGGTCTCAGTTAAAGTTAGTTAATAATTTTATTGCAAAAAAGAGACGTAAACAAAAAGTCTCGGTTTTTACACTATTTGATATTTTTTATTAATAGTGGCCCTGTCAGCTGCCTCACGTTTGTGATATCTCAGATTTTTACATTGAAAATGTCTCTTCGTTCGCTTCAGTATAGACTCCGATTTTACGAAAAAGTGCGATCCCCTTATATCTCAGAGGGTCGTGAAGATATGATATTAAAAAAAAAACTCAAAAGTCGTGTATTCACGAGAGAATTATTCGAGAAATTAAAAAACGAAAAAAAAATGGCCGATATGGTGGAAAAAATCTCATTTTTTCCGATTATTTGATTTTGGCGCTCGATATTTTGGAAATGAAGAATGATATAAAAATTTTGAGAAAAATTCCTCTGAACAATTTAGTCAGCTACAATTATTTGAGCCTAAAACAAAGACGACTGGTTTAAGGGTTTGGCCTGTTGCTTAACCTTTAACACTGAATTTTTTTTTCGATCGCTGAAGCGATAATACTGAAGTATTAGCCCCCATTTTCGCTCAGAGTGCGACATATTGGTGTCGTAAGTTTTAAGGCTACATGAATGGTTGAAGCCTCAAAAAACGCGTATCAATGAGGGCTACAATATGTAGCGTGTTGGCGTAATTTCGGGAAGCGCGCTCCCTAGATGCGCGTCGCGTGCGTCACTGAGTTGCTAAATCTTAGAATTATTTATATATTTTAGGAAAATTTTAGGTTATAGTAGTACCTACCTTTCAATAAAATAGTAATGTTTAAAACAATGAAATATTTTTATATAAATTTCATACACAAGAATCACCAGAAAAGTAGAGCCAAAATTGTTCATGGCTTTGCTGTGATTTCAAAGTATTGTAAGTTCTAATTCAAACAAAGGTATTTATTTTTTATAAAATTCAATAAATTGATTTTCAATGTACCAGACGGTCGTGAAAGGCACGAGACCTGTATTTTTTTTCGAAATGGTTGAAATATGTTTTTTTTCGAAATACTTCAAAAATTTAAATCGCCAAAAAAATATATATATCAAACCTGCTCACATAATTTCACGAAAATCGGATGAGAAATGTAACCTGGAGAACAGACGGACAGCCTAAAGACATACGAAAGCGTTTTTGCCTAAGCTGAAACGGAAAAGCAAAAAAAAAAAATGTGTTGCAAGAAATAGATAAGTATGCGACGACGTGACCGGAAAATTTAAATTTTATATCACCAAATTGTAAAATTAGGACAAGGTGATGAAATGATAAAACTCTTTCATAGCCTGTGTTAAAACCTTTTCACAACAGCCTGCCTAGCATGACCGATTTATATCGCGTGATATAGCATTTTATCGACACTCAACTGTCAAATTCCTTTGTCTTTTTGACAGTTATACGTAATAAAACGCTATATCACGCAATATAAATCGGTCATGCTAGGCAGGCAGAGCTGCGTTTGCAAGCTGATGATCATAATCTATTTATAAATTCGAGTAATAAAACTCGTTGTCAAATGAAATGGAAGCGCATGAATGATTTCCCTCCAGTACAGATCGCTTGGTTGCTACATTTAATTGGAAATCGGATTAAAGCATACCTCGTTTGTCTGTTTGCTTTCATCAAGGACTGTTCACTGTTTGTTGTATTGTTTTGTTTTTGATACACAAACATGCTGGCAAAATGCAGACTTTGAGGGTTAGCAACACTTTGCTTAAAATTTATAAGTGTTTTATTAATTCTACAATGAGATGGATGGTAGGTAAAGCCTTTGGTGGATGTTTTTTTTAAATAAAACTCTAAAATTTAATAAAACTTGTTCAAAAAATCTAAAGAAATAGTTGCTATAAAATTTTGTGATTGTCAAAGTTGAACGACCACACCATAAGAATTAGTTATAAAGTAATAATAAGCTTTGTCATATTTCGTGCCATTTGCCAACAATTAACATCAAGTTTTTTAAGCCCGTCCCCGGAGAATCCTGTCCGTTATTCTATATAACTTTGTTTGAATTCCGCGACGTTATCTCTACGCAAACCCAAGGAGACTGTAAAGTTACCGAACCCAGGGGACCTTGGAGGGAGCAACGAATTTTTGATACGTCCAAGTACATACCTACATAATTACTTAGTACGATGTCTGACTTTTTTACTACTTAAATATGTTATGCCTAAATGTTATTGAGTTCATTTTTAGTAAGTATTTCAAAATAGGTATACCATGGCTTTTTTGGACAATTATTTTTCTAAAATTAAAATTACTTAGGTGGCGAAAAAGTGGAACAAGTCCTTGAGTTTGTATACTTGGGGAGTTTGTTCACAAGGGACGGAAAGAGTGAGGAAGACATAGAAAGACGAGTGAAGAAAGGAAATTCGGTGAGTGGTGCTATACACTCGGTTATGAGTAGCCAAACCGTTTCTGCAAAGGCGCGAATGGCTATTCATAACGGAGTGCTGGTACCGACACTGATGTATGGAAGTGAATCTTGGGTATGGCAGAAGAAGAATGAAAGCAGAATAAATGCGGTAGAGATGCGATCGTTGAGGAAAATATGCGGAGTAAAACTGAGTGATAGAGTGAGCAATGAGGTGATTCGTAAAAGGTGTGGTCTGAAAGATGATATAGTGACAAGAATTGAGAAAGGAATGCTCCGGTGGTTTGGTCACTTAGAGAGGATGAATGAAAGGCGAATCACGAAAGAGATATATTGTGCGAATGTGGAAGGAACGATTGCACAAGGGCGTCCCAGAAAAACCTACGCGGACCAAATAGAGGTTATTATAAAAAAGGCTGGTGTACGCAGTGACAAAAACCGCAGGGCATGTATGAAAAGATTGATGGATGTGAATGAAGCGAAAGAAGTGTGCAAGGATCGTAGCAGGTGGCGATCCATAGTCTCTGCCTACCCCCATGGGAAACAGGCGAGAGTGTATGTATGTATGTATGTAAAATTACTAGGTGTTAATTGTACAGTTAGATACTTAGCATGACTGTTGGTAACCAAGGACCCCTAAAAATATTGAACACGCACTTAATGAGGAAGTTAATTTACATGGATTATCCTTGCTGCCATCAAAAGAGCGTCCAATCTGATCATTTATAATACTGTCTACTCGTTCTATATTTTTATAACAATTTACTTTCAATCAGTCAAACCTACCAAATAGGTAACTAAAAGACCTTGTTTGTCCGTTTAGTATTATTAAATTTTTGACAGAAAATTTGTAGGACTAAAAGGACTTTCTTGTCCGTTTACTACACTAAAGGACTTTTTTTACTACTGTGTATTTTTCTTTATCACATAATAATATGAAAACTGGTATCATCAGTAACATTGATTTGTCTACTTTTAAATTATTCAACCCACTAAGAATGGGGAGGACCTGGTGACCTACAAGTGTATAGATACTATATCTATGTTAGGCACCAGTCTTTCATAAGCAAGGTGTACTTACTTAATTAAAATTAGACAATAAGATAGTTATGTATTAAATATAAAATTTACTACCTGGTTTGTGACTGAAATAAACTATTATTATTATAATTATTTTTGAAAAAGTCTAACTTTTATTATTATTTCTCGGCTGGAAATTCTCGGGACGAAGCCCGGACCTTTTGCCAGGCTTGCGTGGCAGGATTATTATCATTATTAAATTTTGTACAGAAATTACTAGAACTTTTCTCCGTTTAGTTCCACTAGTAGAGTTAGTTTAGTTCTACTAGTAGAATTAAACGACAGAACTCTACGGATACAATGAATAGTACCGGTAATTTGACGAGACTGTCATGCCAATTCCCACGCTGACCGAATACGCTTTGTGGCTACTGCTTTGCAAGTTAATAACCTGTTTAGTCCACTATAAAGTCTGCATATTCACGGCACAGCTGTAGGGCGTCCATCGGATTGGGGCAGGATAGGGCTGATTCCTTAGCCACTGAAGAAAAACATATAGGTACTTGCAACTTCACTCGAGAATGTATGGCGAAGAAAAAAAAATCTGAAAAAAATAAGCTCTGAAGTTGCCGCAGATCGCCGTCTATTTTTTTCAATTTAATCGCATTGTACGTAAGTAAGTATGCAGAAGACTCCTTTAAAATGATACTAACATTGCATCTCAAGCAAACCAAAAGATTTTGAATTGTGTAGTGAATATGTGAAACAAATGAGTACCGAGTGGGATTTAAACTTTTAACGTAATTTACGTTGTGCTATTTACATAGGTCGATTGTAGTCACCAAGCAAATCGCTTCCAAAATTCGATCGCAGGTGATGGCGTCGCTATCGTCTATTATGGCGATGGCGTAGTTAATAGTTCCAGTTTTGGCCACCGGATTAGAAAATTTTGTTCAGTCACCTGCGGCCTAGGCCGAAACGTTATTTACACGGTCGATTTTCGCCGGGCGGTGAAAGTTCTGCGGCTTTAATCACGCATATGTAAATACCACATAATCAGAAGTTCGGATTGTCTACTTAAATTCAATGGCAGAGTACTATCCCCGTCAATTGGTAATGCGCCTGGCGGCCATGATTTTACCCTCAAATATGAAAAACAATTGTAAAATGTTTATATACCTAGACCATATCTTATTGATAATAATAATTCAATAATTAATATATTGATGACCTACAAGAATTTTCTTGTTTCATGACATTTTTAGTTGCGGATCACGTCAACGTGGATGTTAATGTGACAAGGTTCCAGCGCATTACCAATTGACGGGGATAATAACAACCTCTCCTCAAAAAGCAAGTATTTATTTAACTCGATTTTGAAAATGGAACAGGCGAGTACAGCTGCCGGCCCTAGAGGAATACTGCGGCACTCCACGAGCGTTAATGGAAAATGGATTAGTGCGCGAACTCTCCGACTGAAGCCAGTGATCCACGTCCCAGTAACGACCAGATAGGAATTTGCATTGTCCATCAATCTACGCTTTGGACGGAGTTCGGAGTTTAACTGAAACATTTGAAGTTCACATTATAATGCGCTAATCTTTCGATGCTGTAACGGGGGTCTTGATACTTATTTTATGTTTAAGCTTAGAATAATTACACCAAAGAAGCCCTGTCCTTGCATGCAAAGTGAGGCAACTAATACTGAGCCAAAATGGCTCAGTATTAGTTGCCTTGAAGCAAAACACTTTATACGCGTTTGTGATAATTTAATTCATATTTTTTACACATACAACAGTAGAACCTTTAGCAAATAGAACCTCGTTTATGTGTTGTTCTAGTAAAACTTGGACGAATTGATTCGTCCAAGTAGAAGCTAGTCATTATAGTCAGTTTAGCACATCAAAAGCAGCATGGGTGCTTGGACGGATCAAATAAAAGTGCCATAACAAATTAATAATTGTATAGATAGATATTTTATTTCATCGGTACATATCATTAGAAATCGGTACACATCATAGGTAATAACAAAATCAATTGGTCCGAGTGTGCAATCTGAGGCAAGCCTGTATTTCAGACCCCCCATCTTGCCGATGGTATCCTTAGGTTCTATGTTATTTTGTTAAAGAAAGTGTATTTAAATGGCTGTCAGAAGAATATCTTGGTAGTGACTTAACTTTAGCTGTAATTACGGGTGAGATGCAACTGTGTGAGATTTAATTGCGTAATAGTAGGCTTGGCTTGGCCACAGAGCAGTGAAATAGCCCTGCTGACTGTCAGCGGTTTGTGGTCAATAGGTATAATGCTGGCTATGCTCATGCTGTGTATTGTTGTAGGTAGCTACAGTTATCAGCATTCCCTATCTAATAGCACCTAATAGGTAACGTTAATAAACACAGAACTAGACTAAGTACTACTCGCTTAAGTCCTTACCCGCTATTATTTTCAGCAAAGTCAAAATGAGTACATTTAATGCAACGAACTAGGTACTTTTACATTACAAGTGCCTGTGTTAAGGCTCAATTACATTACACAATTTTAAGCACGCGATTTCAAGACTAAGCATGGTGTAAACGGACTAAGACAGTAAGAATCTTAAAATCGTGCGGCCTAGCCCGCTCGGTAATAAGATTCTTAAAATTGTGTCGTCTAAATGCACGCACGATTTCAAGACAGGCTAACTGTACCTTATTCAAAACCCCGAGAGTTTTCAACTCGAACTCCAAAACCGCTTCGAAGCCCTTGAGAACAGCATAGATGTGGACGATCTAAACAACATGGTGGTGGATACTGTCCGTACGGTAGGGTCCAAGCTCTTTAAGACCCGCCGTCCCAAGATAAAGAAACTCTCCGACCACACACTCCTACTCATGGATCAGAGACGTGAAATGAGGCTCCAGAGTTCAGTAGATGCTAATCGTTATCGGCAGCTTAATAGACAGATATCTAAGTCTTTGACGAGCGACCTTCGCCAATTTAATACGAATCGTATTAAAGAGGCTATCGAGCGGAATAAAGGCTCCAAAGTGTTCGCGAGAGATCTGTCTATTGGGCAAAGCCAGATGACGAAGCTGAAAACTGACGACGGACGCATCATTTCATCAAAGCCTGAAATCCTGAGGGAGATCGAGAGCTTCTATGGGCAGTTATATTCCACGCAGACACCTGTTGAAAGCAAGGCTAAAGACCCCAGAGCCAAGCTTACCCGACACTATACTCAAGATATCCCGGACGTCAGCCTGTACGAGATTAGTATGGCTCTCAAACAGCTGAAAAACAACAAGGCGGCGGGTGACGATGGAATCACTACAGAACTTCTGAGAGCGGGCGGTAAGCCGATACTCAAAGTCCTCCAGAAGCTCTTTAATTCCGTCATCGTCCAGGGCAGAACGCCAAAGACATGGAACATAAGTGAGGTGATCTTGTTCTTTAAAAAGGGTGACAAGTCCCTCTTAAAGAACTATAGACCCATCTCGCTTCTGAGTCATGTCTATAAGTTGTTTTCGAGAGTCCTTACGAATCGTCTCGCTCGCAAGTTCGACGACTTCCAACCTCCCGAACAAGCCGGGTTCCGAAAAGGCTTTAGCACCATAGACCACATCCATACGCTGCGGCAGGTTATACAGAAGACCGAGGAGTATAATGAGCCACTTTGCTTGGCGTTCGTGGACTATGAGAAAGCCTTTGATTCGATTGAAACCTGGGCGGTGCTGCAGTCTCTCCAAAGGTGCCAAGTGGACTATAGGTATATCGAGGTGTTGAGGTACTTATACCAAAATGCCACCATGACGATCCGAGTACAGAACCAGAACACAAATCCTATCCAACTGCAGCGTGGTGTGAGACAGGGAGACGTTATTTCTCCGAAACTGTTCACAGCTGCGTTGGAGGACATCTTTAAGCTCTTGGACTGGAAAGGACTCGGCATCAACATTAATGGCGAGTACCTAACACACCTTCGTTTTGCCGATGATATAGTCCTTATGGCTGAGACCATGGAAGACCTGAACACAATGCTCGAAGATCTCCGTAGTGCTTCCCAAAGAGTGGGTCTTAGGATGAACATGGAAAAGACGAAAATTATGTCAAATGCCCATGTTGTACCCTCTCCAGTTCATGTTGGGAACACTACACTTGAAGTTGTTGACCATTACGTATACCTAGGACAGGCAGTCCAGTTAGGTAGGTCCAACTTCGAGAAAGAGATCTCTCGCCGAATCCAACTCGGGTGGGCAGCATTCGGGAAGCTTCGAAAAATCTTCGCGTCCGACTTACCTCAGTGTCTCAAGACGAAAGTCTATGAACAGTGTGTGTTGCCAGTGATGACTTACGGCAGTGAAACGTGGCCGCTAACTATGGGTCTCATAAGGAGGCTCAAGGTCGCTCAGCGTGCAATGGAGAGAGCCATGCTCGGCGTTTCCCTACGTGATCAAATCAGAAACGAGGAGATCCGCAGGAGAACTAAAGTAACCGACATCGCTCGAAGGATTGCTCAGCTGAAGTGGCAATGGGCGGGACACATAGCGAGAAGAACCGATGGCCGTTGGGGCAGAAAGGTTCTGGAATGGCGACCGCGCACCGGACGACGCTCCGTGGGTAGGCCCCCGACAAGGTGGACCGACGATCTGGTGAAGGTCGCGGAAAGCCAGTGGATGCAGGCAGCGCAGGACCGATCGTCGTGGAGATCCTTAGGGGAGGCCTATACCCAGCAGTGGGTGTCGTGTGGCTGATATGATGATGATGATGATGAACTGTACCTACGACGGCACGTCAGACGTAACAGTTGTACTACAAAAACCAACTTTATACCTAAGGCATAAAGGCGTTCCCAAGGTCAACGTGTAGAGGTAATGTGACAGACAGAGACAGACTCTGTCTGACTCGCGACAGATAGACGATACTGCCACAGTACAAGATAAGTTCAAAAAGGAATGTTGGTTTTTTAACACGTTTTCATATGGACGTTTTCTTGTTTATTTATTTATTTATACTATTAATATTTATAAGTAGGTTCGTTTATTTGTTTGTCCGTAATTTTAGAAAAGAGTATTTTATACTAGGTAAGTACCTACCTACCTAGCTTCCCGATGAGCTAGAGACTTGAAACTTATAGGTAGGTAGGTTGTTTTTAACACGCTTTTATTAGGTTGCTTTCTCGTTTGCTTGTGTGTTTGTTTGTTTGTTTCTCCACAAAGTTTGCGAACAATTTAAACTAGCTTTCGGATGAGCTAGAGACTTGAAACTTTGAACATACGTCAGAAATGGAAGGCAATGCAATATTATGGTATCATTGTGCTGATCTGGTGATGGAGCCGGAAGAAAGCCACAGGAACTCTATAATGGAACCATACAACCCCATCGTGCTTGGGCTCGTTAGAATCGTCTTGATGAGTACTTTAAAGGGAGATGAGGTCCAGGCTCTGATGATTTAGCTGGAAGGCCATGCCATAGGAACTTAATATTGAAATCGTGCAACCCCATTGAATTTGGGCTCCTTTGAATCGTCTTGACGAGTGCTTTGTTGGAAAATAGTGTCCAGGGTCTGATGATGGAGCCGGAAGAAGGACACTGGAACTCTTTAATAAAACCACGCTACCCCATTGAGTTTAGGCTCGTTTGAATCGTCTTGGCGAGTACTCTAATGGGAAATAGTGTCCAAGGATCTGATGATGGAGCCGAAAGAAGGCCATAGGAACTCTATAATAAAACCATGCAACCCCATCGAGTTTGGGCTCGTTTGAATCGTCTTGACGAGTACTTTGTTGGGAAATAGTGTAACGTATAATAACGCGATATCTATGTAGGTCAATACGTGCGCGACCGACAACAACGACGATGTGCACCTTCTGAGCCGGACGCCGTGGGCGGGCGTGGCGCGGGGTGGGTCACGCCGAGAGGCGGGCGGGTCACGCCGAGGGCCGGGTGGGTGCCGCTGCCGCGGCCCGCGCGCGAGCCGTCGCGTTCGCGTTGGTGTGCGGTGCGGTGCGGTGCGGCGTGTGTGTCCGTCGAGTTATTCACAAGAGCGACAGTCTTGTTTTGTTTGATACAATTCTTGCAATTTGCATTAAGTAAGTACCTACACATTAGAGGTTTTTATCTACTTAAATAAAATGATACTAGGTAAATATACCTACTACTACTTCATACCTACTAGGTAAAATATTTCTATTCGTGAGCCTTTCGAATTTTCAACCTAGTCAGATATTAATGTTATGTAGGTTTCTAATAGGTAAATAATAGTTGAAAAAAATGATTGATTAATATATAAGTAAGGAGATAGGTACCTAAAATTTTATTTAACACGACGACTGCAAATTGAAAATATTTATAATTAACCTCTTAACAAACCATGATTAAAGAAAAGGAATTTGGTATTAGGTAGGTGCTTAAAGAACTAAAACAGAAAATAAAAGAAATATAAAAACTACAATGTAAATAACTCCAATACTACGTTGATTGAAAAAGACATTAGAGACTTACTGCCTTCTCTTTTACTATAATAGTAAGCACGGCCGAGCGTGCTAGAAATTGTGTGGTGTAAATGCGCGCATTCTTAGTCGTTTTCAAGACAGTCTTAAAATCGCTTGCTTAAAATTGTATAGTGTAATTGAGCCTTTACAAAAATGTCCGACTGTGTGCCCGTCAATAACACACGTAAGTACCTTACCTATGTTTTTTATAAACAACAGGCAACTAATAAAAGTACACCAACGCACAGCGTTTTATAATTTTGATACTTTGGAGTAAGTCCAAAAGTTAACGTTTAAAATGTAGTTCGGAACGGGTAATGAAATAAGTAGAGCTGATGAGAATGAACCTTCCGTCGCTGAACATGATATTCGCTGAACATGATATTCTCAAAACATGATATTCTCAAAACATGATGTTCTCAAAACATGATATTCTCAAAACATCATATTCACAAAACATGATATTCTTAAAACATCATATTCTCAAAACCTCATATTCGCAAAATATCATATTCGCGAAACATCATATTTGCAAAACATCATATTCTTAAAATCTAAATTATGATTATCGATGATTATACCCCAGTACCCCATTTATTTATCCCACTTTTTAATTTTGAGCACCACTCGTAATAATGACGTCAGCATTACTCATGTGGTCGGAACCATAAATCATATATTCTATTAAAATATTTCCTCTTTAATACAAAACTATTCAACAGGCCGGTTATACTTCTAATTAAGACTAATAAAAAATATAAGGCAATGTCATCTCTTGGTACTGTCATTATTTGCTTGTGATGTAAAAATGGATCACAGTGAAATTAAATTTATAAAAAGCCAAAAAAATAAACGTGTCCTGTTACATGGAGGTTATAGGTACAATTTTTATTTACAAAATAAGTCAGGTACGTCAAATTGGCGTTGTTCCAAGCAGCAAGATTGCCGTACATCTTTAACTTTAAAAAAAAATAATCAAATTGCAAGACCTGCAAAGCACATTTGTGGCCCTCCTGATAAAACGCGAAATCAAATAAGTGTAATTGTCGATACCTGCAAAAAAGAAGTCTGCGAAAATTTTGAGTCGGTGCAAAAAATTTATGAAAAGAATTTTCATAGCCATAACTTAAAAGACCATGAAATCCCAAAATTTGAATCGGTAAAAGACAGTCTTCATAGAGCCCGAAACAGATATTTAAATATTGTTAATTCCAAAGGGACAAATTCGAAACATATCAAATTGCCACAAAATTTAGTGGAAGAGTTCTTTTTGTATGACGAATGCAATTCATATGACCGAATTATTATTTTCTCAACCCTGCCTCGCGAAGACATAAAAGAGTATTTTCGAGACATAAATATTTTTTACGGCGATGGTACCTTTAAAGTGGTGCCTGCACCATTTTATCAGATGTACACTCTGCACGCTGACATTGCTCGAAACGAAGACACGGTAAATTTTGTACCATTAGTTTATGCTCTCCTTCCTAACAAAAGACAAACCACATATCGGAGATTCTTTACAATACTTAAAGAACAGTTCGGTTTAAATTTGGTTTCCTATAAATGTGATTACGAATTGGCCGTAGTGCAAGCTATAAAGGAAGTGTTTCCGTCTATACAAGTTAGTGGATGTTACTACCATTTTTGTAATGCTGTTTTTAAAAAGAGTAAAGAATTGGAAATTGAAGAAAATGCAGAATGCCGCAAAATCACACAATTTTGCACTTTTTTGCCTTTGTTGCCTCCAAGATTGATTCCCGATGCTTTTTTTTCCATTATTGAAATGGCTCCGCGATCAGCCAATAAATTCCTTGACTATTTCAATAAGCAATGGATGAGTAGTATCACAACCGACATTTTAAGTTGTTATAATCAAAAAAACCGAACTACTAATGGTGTTGAGGGCTGGCATCACCGCATAAACACAAAAATCCAATCAAAACCATCTTTGTTTCTATTTATATCACTGCTTAAGAAAGAAGCCAAGATCCAAAAAAATAAATTGAAAAGAAACACTCTTCATTTTCCTGACACAAAAAGAAACAGAAAAACATTACAAAAAAACAAACAAATAAACAATATAGTCGAAGATTACGTAAAGTGTAAAATTAGCATTCAAGTTTGCCTGAAACGGTTGCTGTTATTAAGAGGCCACTGATAATTTAATTACTTTAAAGGAATAAGGAACTATAAGGTTTCCTAGTTGACTACGGAACCCTAAGAATTGATATTTTGTTTTAAATAAGAAGTTGTGTTATTTTAAGTTGTGTCAAGACTATAATATGAGCTATTAAATTGTTTCAAAAACTTACTTTTTCATTTTTTTATGTTCATCGTAATTTAGATTTTAAGAAAATGATGTTTTGCAAATATGATGTTTTGCGAATATGATGTTTTGCGATTATGAGGTTTTGAGAATATCATGTTTTGAGAATATCATGTTTTGCGAATATGATGTTTTGAGAATATCATGTTTTGAGAACATCATGTTTTGAGAATATCATGTTCAGCGAATATCATGTTCAGCGAATATCATGTTCAGCGACGGAAGGTTACAAAACTGCGGTTACTTAGGCCGAAATTTACCAATACCAAAACAGGCGATCAAGTCTTAAACGTATGTTTTTGACGTTTTTATGTATGGAGAAAATGTCAAAATCTGGTTAAAAATTAATCGGCCGTTCAAGTTGTTGGTGAAATCGGGTCTTAGACGGCCGAGGGGTGAGAACTGCATTGTTTGTAAAACTACAGCATTTTCCTCTTATTAATCACTCAATTTCTTACTTTGTTGTTATTCATTGAAATTACAATTAAAATATTCCACTTCTCTTTAAAAACGGTGTTTTTTAGGGTTCCGTACCCAAAGGGTATAAACGGGACCCTATTACTAAGCCTCCGCTGTCCGTCTGTCTGTCTGTCACTAGGCTGTATCTCATGAACCGTGATAGCTAGACAGTTGAAATTTTCACAGATGATGTATTTCTATTGCCGCTATAACAACAAATACAGTAAAGTAAAATATAATAAAGTAAATATTTAAGGGGGGCTCCCATACAACAAACATAATTTTTTGGGTTCCGTACCCAAAGGATAAAAATGGGACCCTATTACTAAGCCTCCGCTGTCCGTCTGTCGGTCTGTCTGTCTGTCTGGCTGTCTGTCACCAGGCTGTATCTCATGAACCGTGATAGCTAGACAATTGAAATTTTCACAGATGATGTATTTCTTTTGCCGCTATAACAACAAATACTAAAAATATAATAAAATAAATATTTAAGGGGGGCTCCAATACAACAAACGAGATTTTTTGTCGTTTTTTGCTTTTACATTAATAAAGACAACAGGTAGACAGTTGAAATTTTCCCAGATGATGTATTTCTGTTGCAGCTATAAGAACAATTAATAAAAACCGAATGAAATAAATATTTAAGGGGGGCTCCCATACACAACTACTCTGCCGCAACACAGTTTTAAACTAGTGTGGAGGGTAGGAGCCAACCTTTACTTTTTACTAGTGCTATTCTATGTATACATACACATTTACTATAACAGCACATGGAATTGTTCTAAGTTTTCTCATAAGGTTAATTTATTTTAAATAAGTTATGACCTAACTAGTATAAATGAAAACATTGTAAAATGTCAAAATAAACTAATTTCATTTCATTTCATACAACAAACGTGATTTTTTTCCGTTTTTTGGTACGGAACTTCTTGCGCGAGTCCGACTCGCACTTGGCCGGTTTTTTTTTATTCATCAGTCATTCAGAAATTCTTACACCTATGTCGAGAGTGGGTTAACTGTTATTATTTCAGTCACTGTTGTTTGACAACAATATCGCTTGATTACCTACAAAAACCAAAAAATAATGAAAAAAATACTTGTATCAAAGTTGTTCAACAGTTCAATAAACTTAAGTTGTTTCCATTTATAACGTCTTCAAGTGGTTTTTGGTTTATGTATATGTTACCGTTAGAGTACTGCAGATTAACTGATCGAGTCAGTTAAAGTGCGGAATTTTTCTTAAAGTAGACGATTTGCACACTTTAACTAGTAAATCTGCAGATTAACGGATGCCAAGGCTTCTGGAAATTTATGTAAAAGACCTACATTGAAAGTTTATTTTACAAAAACTTCGTTTCTGGCGCTTCGCTGGCCGCTCCCGCGGCACGTTTGCTCCGTTTCTGGTCGCAATTCTAACCTAACCTAATGAACACTTAGTTAAAGTACAAAATAAATCAATTTTTCGCACTTTAACTGATACGACCAGTGAATCTGTAAATTAACTAGTTAATCTGCAGATTCACTAATTTCCGCACTTTAACGGTAACATATGTAAAGAAAATCACTCGTTTAGTTTAGTTTTGCTTTTCTTAAATTTGAATGATGTTCTGAGAGTTTGAATTTGCCGCGTTATCTACAGAGTTCTACCAAGTGTCACAACTGAAAGCTGTGACATTGCGAAACATGAAAGTAAGGTTATAACGGTTGTAATTAATGTGAGTGATAAAATTTTGATAAAGATATAAAATAGACCTGAAATGAAGGCTTTAAATGTTGTTTCTTTTGTTCTTACAGGTGAGTGAATCGTTAGTTACATACAAGATTGTATTTTTGTAATTTGTTTAATGTAAGATAGTAAATAAATCTTTTGTTCTTACAGAGAAACGCAATTTCGTCTTTGTTTCATTAATCCCCATTGAAAAAGTACACAAGAGTACCTATAACAGTATTATAAAACAACATTTTCTGCAAATATTTCAAGCAATATGGAAAAGTTGAAGTTTGAGTTTACTCTGAAAGCAGCATCCGATGGAAAATCAAACATCGTATGCATAACCTCTATAGCTACACCCGAAGGAAAAGTTTTTGTAATACCAATAGAGTGTCAACCTGCACATTTTCATGAAGAAATTACAAAAACCCTGAACTATGCTAAGGTAAAAAAATCATTAAATAAAAGACACCAAACAAGGAGTATATGGATAACTTTGACAGATGTTCTAAGAAAAGTTTATTTGGATAATGAACAAAACTTACAGTTTAATGATTTTTACCTGGAAGAAATAATGGAAAACGCAAATAAGGCTGAATCTATACCTAGCGGCTCAAATCAAACATTGGAAAAACAGTTGGAAAAATTACTCGAAGAAAAACAAAACACTCAAAATTTAGGAAAAATTGCAAAAGATTTTATTATTGAAAAATTCACTGGCAGAAACTCAAATGCTTTCCAATGGATTAAAGATTTTAATAAAGAATGTAAACGTTTTCAAATTGCCGAAGACAAAAAGAAGATTGAAATTTTAAAAAACTTTTTGGAACACTCCAGTATACATTGGTATAGTAGCATGCTAATGAAACATACAGTGGAATCGGAATGGAATAAATGGGAGGAAAATTTTTGTGAAACGTTCGCAAACAAAGGATGGATGTCTATTCGATACGCTTTAAGCTTTAAATATCAGGCAGGTTCGTTACTTGAGTATGCTTTGAAAAAAGAAAAATTGTTACTAGAGGTAAGAAAATCAATCGACACTGGGACACTTATAGACCTTATAGCGTATGGCTTACCTAATTATGTGGCTGATAAAATTGACAGAGGAATTTTACAGGAAACTAAAGATCTCTACAATGAAATAGGCAAGCTGGAACATCTTGTTGGGAAGAATAAATATGATAAGAAGAATTATATGTATTCAGAAACTAAATCCAAAAAAATTGAAGAAAAACAACCATGTCAAATCTGTTTCACCGAGAAAAGAGGGAAACGTTTTCATCCCGAGGAAAATTGCTGGTTCAAAGGGAAAAATCAAAAAGCAGTTGTGAAAACCGTTAATAACTCGGAATTGGAAATTGAACTGAATGAGAAAAATCCAAAAAACTAGAGGTGCCACCATTAATAAAAGTAAAGTTACTATTAAATGACACTTTAAATGTTTCAGGAATATATGACTCTGGTTCAAATGTGTCATTAATTAATTCAAAATTATTGAAGATACAACAAAAGGATGATAAAAGTGATATACAAATGGTAAACTCGAAGACTATTAATGGTGAGAAGGAAACAAAAGGTATTGTAACACTAAAAATAAAAATCTACAATATTGAAAGAATTATGGATATATTTGTGGTAGATAATGAAAATTTTAATTATGATTTTCTAATTGGTTTGGATTGTATCAAAAATTTCAAATTAATGCAAAATGAAGAATTAAAGATCATACAATGCAACAATCGAGAAGAAAAGCAGAAAACCCTAAATGAAGAGGATATGAAAAACAAAAATTATTCAACAAATGTTAAAATTCCTGATGTACTAGGTGACAAAAATAAAGAGAGTACTTTTAAAAACTTTGAGATATTACAACAAGACACTAAGCACATAAACAATTGTGAAATAAATTTTAATGAACATATAAATTTGAATGAATTTGAAACGGAAGTAAACCATCTCGACCTACATCAACAATCAGAGATTGAGAAGTTGATAGAAAAATACAAATCGGTCTTTGCGAAGGATAAATATGACGTTGGCACTGTACGAGATTACGAAGCTCATATTGACTTATTGGTCGATAAATACTGTTACAAACGTCCATACAGATGCACAGCTGAAGATAGAAACGAAATTGAAAGTCAAATAGCAAAGCTGCTAAAAATGAATCTGATAGAGGAATCTTACAGTCCATTTGCTGCTCCGGTAACTCTGGCTTATAAAAAAGAAGATGAAAAAAAGACAAGGTTATGTATAGATTTCAGAGAATTGAACAAAATTCAAGTCCTTCAAGCACAACCTTTTCCTTTGATTGAGGATTTAATAGTAAAAACTGTAAACTGTAAATATTTTTCTACTTTGGACATAAATTCAGTATTTTGGTCTATACCTTTGAAAATTCAAGAGAGACACAAAACTGCATTTTTTATGCAAGAAGGTAATTTCCAATGGAAATGTCTCCCATTTGGATTAAAAACTTCTCCAGCTATTTTCCAAAGAATATTGAGCAACATCATAAGAAAATACAAACTCTCTAGTTTTGCAGTAAATTTTATAAATGATATCTTAATATTTTTTCGAGAACTTTTGAAGTAATACATATGTCAAAACTACTAGAGGCAAAACAGAAAGAAGGGTTTAGATTAAAATTTTCGAAGTGTATTTTTGCAAATAATTATGCCAAATATTTAGGCCACATAATAGAAAACAATTCAGTTAGACCGCTGAAAGATTACTTAACAGCTGTCAAAAACTTTCCAGTTCCAGAAACAAGGAAGAATGTACGTCAATTCCTGGGAAAAATTAATTTCCATCATAAGTTCGTACCACACAGTGCTATTATCCTGGACCCGTTACATAATTTATTACGAAAAGATGTGAAATTCATATGGTCTGCAGAATGTCAGGAATCCTTTGATAAAATAAAACTTTTGCTATGTTCGGAACCAATACTGAAAATCTTTGATCCCGAACTACCAATTGACATTTATACAGATGCTAGTATAAAAGGAGTAGGAGCAGTCTTAAAACAAAAAGATAAAAACGGAAACAGTAAGCCAGTTGCTTATTTTTCAAAAAATTAACTGAAGCCCAAAAGAAGAAGAAAGCAATATATCTAGAATGTCTGGCAATAAAAGAAGCTGTCAAATATTGGCAGCACTGGCTAATGGGAATAGAATTCATGGTATATTCAGATCATAAACCATTAGAAAACATGAATATAAAGGTTAGAACTGATGAGGAACTGGGTGATTTGACCTATTACTTATCCCAATATAATTTTAAAATAAAATATAACCCAGGAAAATCAAACCAAGAAGCAGATTGCTTAAGCAGAAATCCAGTTCTAGAAACTTATGATAACAGTGATGACTTTTTAAAAGTAGTAAATTTAATAGACCTAGAAGATATAAAAAATGACCAACACACGAATTTAGATCTTAAAAATAGCAGAAGCAAAATATTAGAAAATACAAAAAGAATAAAAACAAAAAAAAAATACTATCGGAGAAACTAAGCAAAACTCTAATAAGAGATGTCCACAATTCTTACTGCCACATTGGAAGAACCCAAATGATAAATAAAATAACACCATTCTACACAGCAAAGAATATAATCGCAAACATTAAACAAATTTGTGATGAATGTGAAATTTTTATAAAAAACAAGTCAAGGAGGAAGACAAAATATGGATTAATGTCACATTTAGGTCCAGCAACACACCCATTTCAAATTGTATCTATTGATACCATTGGAGGCTTTGGAGGATCACGGTCAACTAAAAAATATTTACATCTTCTGGTTGATCATTTCACAAGGTATGCTTATATTTTGACATCAAAAAATCAAAACTCTAATGATTTTATTAAACTAATAGAACATGTGACCCAAAGCTACAATATTGATATGGTATTAACAGACCAATACCCTGGTATAAATTCAAAAGAATTTAAAGAATATCTTAAAAAGTAAAATATAAGTATAGTTTTTACTGCTGTTGATGCTCCATTTTCAAACGGGCTTAATGAAAGACTAAATCAAACGTTAGTCAATAAAATAAGGTGTAAAATAAATGAAAGTGATAAAAAAGCAGCATGGACAACTATTGCACAGAAATGTATAGAGAAATACAATGAAACCGAACACACGGTCACGAAATTTGCCCCAAAATACCTCTTGGAAGGTGAAAATGTGAATATTCTACCACCTGAATTAAAATCAAGATGTACAAAAGAAGATCTGGATAAAGATAGAAAACTTGCCTTTAAGAACACAATAAAATCTCACAGTTATAATAAAAAAATATTCGATCAGCATAGAAAAAATTATAACTTTAAAGTGGGAGACAGAGTTTATGTGGAAAATGGAAATCGATTAAATAGAAAAAAAATGGATGAATTGAGGATTGGACCATTCAAAATTCTAAAGAAGATTTCAAATTCGATCTACGAAGTTGATGCCGGACACAAGAAAGCGGAATCAAACCTCTACCACATTACAAAACTGTCTCCAGTGTTGTTGGTTGCATGAACAATTATTGCAATTGTTCCTCTCTAGGGGGGGAGATGTAAAGAAAATCACTCGTTTAGTTTAGTTTTGCTTTTCTTAAATTTGAATGATGTTCTGAGAGTTTGAATTTGCCGCGTTATCTACAGAGTTCTACCAAGTGTCACAACTGAAAGCTGTGACATTGCGAAACATGAAAGTAAGGTTATAACGGTTGTAATTAATGTGAGTGATAAAATTTTGATAAAGATATAAAATAGACCTGAAATAAAGGCTTTAAATGTTGTTTCTTTTGTTCTTACAGGTGAGTGAATCGTTAGTTACATACAAGATTGTATTTTTGTAATTTGTTTAATGTAAAATAGTAAATAAATCTTTTGTTCTTACAGAGAAACGCAATTTCGTCTTTGTTTCATTAATCCCCATTGAAAAAGTACACAAGAGTACCTATAACAGTATTATACATATATACCTAACTATGTACCTAAGTAAAAAAAATTGTCATAGGTAGGTACGTTTGTTTTGTTTTAAAATCAGATAATCTTTGTGTATCTGCAAGTCGGGTAAAGCAGTGCAATGGCGGCCACTGTTTGCGGCGGGGCAGAGCATGTCCCAATTTGCATTTACAGCCAGAGTTATTCTCTATTTATCTGTTTGCGCCACGCCACGCCTGTTAGTTTTCAACGCTTCATGGGTGTAAACGCGTGACTATGAATTAAATCTGACAACAAATATTATTCGTTTGCTGACACAAAGTGCTATAAATGTTAATGAACACGAATAAACAAACAGGCGAATAATTGAAATTGTTACGTTTTAAATGGTTTTCAACTGTAATTTGATAAAGTGCTAGCGTAGTTTTGAAATTTCAATTGATTGGGTAAACGAAATATTTATATTATTGTAACGAAGTATTAACTATCCATTTTTATTAGGGTTCCGTACCCAAAGGGTAAAACGGGACCCTATTACTAAGCCTCCGCTGTCCGTCTGTCTGTCTGTCTGTCTGTCACCAGGCTGTATCTCGTCTCGGTTCGTGCGCGAGTCCGACTCGCACTTGGCCGGTTTTTTAAATACATGTTTCCAGTACTTAAACAAAAATAATGAAGTTGTATGAAATGAATTATCCTAAAATAATAAAATTTTCAACATTCCCAGCAATAGAGAAATGAAAATAACAGTTTAAACAATTATTTTGATACTGGTAACGGAGCTTACAGTTTACATAAAATATTTTGTTTTCCGAGAATTGCCATGATGAATAAATATGAAGTGTTTGTTATTTTCTCCACTGAAGTATACCTAAATTTAAAAATAATAATTGTGGTTATTTGCGAAGAATCAATGTTTTATATCAGTAACGAATTAAAGTTCGTGTTGGTCAAGAAAAAATACATAATAATTTAGATCTATCGCATTTTACTTTGCAATTTTCTTAAAATCTTTTGTTTATTTGAGTACCTATAAAATCGTATAGGTACAAATATAAAAATGCGAACCCGGGACATGAGTAATATAGGTTACCAGCGCTGCATCAAACAGTACGAACTATAATTGGCTATCGTCAAACTTCCGGTACTTTTTTCCAATTATTTGACGCCTCTAAGTACCAAATAGTAACAGTTTAGTCAGTTATACAGTTTAGTAAGGCCGTACATACTCCCGAACTCCACAATGTAAATCACCATGGTTTCAACTGGCTACACAGTGTGTAGTGGTACCGGAGCTTAAAGCGGTACCCACACGTTCTACATGCGGCGGACAACTCCATAAATCGGCTAATGTGCGGCGCATCCAACTTGCCCAATAATTCACGTCCGACTGCCTTAATGGCTTGCGAGGCGAGCATAAACAATAAAAAGCTATAAAACTCTGGCGAAAGTGATTCTGGTGCGCGACCCCATGCTTTAGGAGCGCCATTTGAATAATCACTTGGAAGTGTAATAAAATAATAAAACACTTGAAGCTTTTGAAGCTGTACTTTATCAAATAATAATACCATCAAAAAGGTTGTAACGCTACTTTATGAACGAATATTTTTTCTACGAATAATTGAATTGAATTAACCTGTGGTCTAGTCTAGGGGTCCCGGATTCAATTCACAGGGAGGGTACAATTAGTACTCGGTTTGGTTGGTGGTAGGGCTTATTTCAAGTCTGCTTAGCTACCACCATCTTACCTAAGTCTGACGCCATAACAACAATTTAAAAAAAATGTTGTGTTCCGGCAGTTAGAGGTAAGATAGCCAGTTCCTCAGTAATGAGGATTCCGGGTGTAGTGCGCTTCCACCTTTGGCCTTATCGTCACTTAACATCAGGTGAGGTGAAGGCCACTATCCCGTTGTGCATAAAAAAACAGTTCTAGACAAATACCATGAGATATGATTTTTTCATTATTTTGTAATGATTGGAACTAAAAATTAAAAAGTAACATTCAAGATAAGTAACAGCCTCTTACGCAGTATTTTTGCAATAAATTTATAATAAATATAAAATAATAATTCTTTCGAGGAGCTCGGTGGCGCAGTGGTATAGCGCCTGGCCCAACGATTGCGGGGGTTAAGCAACGTTCGCAAAAGTCAGTCATGGGATGGGTGACCAAAAATTTACTATCTCGAGCTCCTCCGTGGTTCGGAAGGCACGTTAAGCCGTTGCTCTCGGCTGTATTTGCAGTCGTTAACACCATTGGGCCCGCGTGGTGGGTTATGGCCCATCCTCCTTATCCAACCCATAAGGAAGGCCTGTGCCCCAACAGTGGGGACATTAAAATGGTTGATGGTCACAAAGTATTTCTAAATGATCTTGCTCTTACACAATATTTATGTAAGTAGGTAGAGTAATATTGTAAAGTTATTTTGTTTACGTCATTTTGAGAGATGAATATAGACTTACTTGTATTTATGTAATTTAGAGCTTCTTATAAATTTCAAATTAGACAAATAATTATGAATTAATTATTAGGAAGTAAAGTATTAATGTTTCCGTTATTTTGAGAAATAAATAGACTTACTAATTAACAAATTTTCGTTGAAGAAGTGCGTATTACTCACACTGGCTATTTGGTGCTCAAAAAGGGAACCGGCGAAGCGTCAGAAATGTTTTTTTTGTAAAGTCCGTTCGCTTAGATAGTGATGTCGCCCTTTTATCGCGCCGCCTTTGCACGTGCCGCTTCTTGTTTGCTATCTGAAATTGAGAGAAAGAGAAAAACAGTTTTGCTATCTGAAAATTGCTATAAGTTGCTTTGACAATTAATGTTTTTTTGCTAAACGAAAATTTTCGTAAGTGTGATATTGGGAAAAGTTTTTTTGGCCTTACATTAATAAACCGCATTAAATATAACTGCAAAATTCTGACGCGTTGTAGTGTGCGCCTGAAAATAGTCGGATAATACTATCAACCAATTTACCTAACAATGTATTTATACGAGGGTGGTTTGATAAGTCCATGACTTTGTAAAGATGAAACATCTTTTTTCGGCATAAGTATTTTGTTTTATTTCTCAACATAATCTTTTTGTAGCACTGCATATTCAGTCCAACGAAGTCTCTACCTCTTTAACCCATTATTTTTTCTTTCATCGCCTGAAAACTGTGCTTACTGAAATGAGGGCCATTTCAGATACCACCTTTTGGCTTGATGAAATTCTTTGCCCGCTAAAGACATTTATTCATGTTTGGTAGGAGGAAAAATCTCAGTGGACTAAATCTAGAGAATAGGTAGGATTCGCATCTTCATTCGATAAGTTTTGATGTCATGAGTGCCGCCGAGAGGGTCGACATGGTCATTAAAAAAAGTTAGAAGTCGCTTGAGCTTTTTGTTTCCAAAAGTAATAATCTTTTGCAGAATTTGAAAAAAATTGTGTTAAGATTACTAAGGAGTTTCTTTTTAAGATTCAAAAAAATAATATGAAAATAAAACTATTTCTTCTTTTCAAAGCCATGGACTCATCAAACTGTCCTCGTAAGTATGCTTGAGTGTATTAAATTTTGCAAACGGCGCTCGCTTCAAGGCATGGTCTATCGCTTCCGAATTCGAGAAAGGAGTTTCGACACTCGCAAATCGAGAGATTCCGACCAAAATCGTCTGTTGAAGCCTCACTGAATAGATCTATCGTGCGACTCGTAACTGAACAACTGTAGGCACTACTCGGTCGGCCGTGAAAGGACCTTTTAGGGTGAACCTGTTAGAATTTGTGCCAAGTGTCTTCATACACAGCTGTAGATATCAAAAGTTGTCAAGTGCGAATCGGAATTGACATCATTTTTTAATTTGACAAGACGCTTGTTTAGCATCATTTTTCAAAGGATCTGAAGCAAGAAGCAAAATCAGAGCAACAGCTTATTTCTTAGTAAGCCTATCGAAATCACAGTTGAAAAGTAAGGTTAGGAATTTTGCCAATCATTTTATTTATTCAAAAGAGATTTTTACGAAAATATATTGAAACTTCGCGTGGACTCCTTTCACCCTATATATCTCTATAAAAACATCAAAAT
Source organism: Agriphila tristella (assembly GCA_928269145.1). NCBI lineage: Eukaryota > Metazoa > Arthropoda > Insecta > Lepidoptera > Crambidae > Agriphila > Agriphila tristella. The sequence continues at coordinate 18,581,461 of OV743431.1, read as the reverse complement.
AAGTTCAGTGGTTCATGCGCATAAATGGTAACAGACAGACAAAGATACATTCACATTATAATATTAGTATGGATGTAGAAGTGTCCAACATATTGGATGTTAGTGCAATGGTTCGCGAAAAGGCTTTTACCGATGCGAGTAAAATGTACCGAAGTGGTTGATAAAGGAGCTCAAATATAGAATAAATATAGATAAGGAGAATATTTATACATACCGATTTGCGGTTTGAAATGGTGAGCATTCCAAGAAATGTATTTTAACTTATATTTTGGATATTTTTACTCACTTGTAAAGTTTTATCAAAACATTACATATGTAAATTAAAAACTTTTTAGGATGAATAAATAATAAAAAAAATATTAGAAAAAATCAACTCACCCGTAGCAACTCAGACGGGACTGCTACGGGTGAGTCGTTTTAGTCTAATATTTTTTCATTATTTATTCATCTTAATATAAAAATAGCATTGTGAATACAAAAATCTAAAAGTTTAAAAACTCTTTATTCAAAAAAAAAACATCGATAAGACAGAACTCATCGAGATTAGGTTAGCACATACCTTTTCAGTTATACAGCGTGACTTAAAAAATTGCTACTTTTCGCCGAATTTGCGAATTCGATTAGGTTTGATTTGATGTAGTATAAAGTTAAGCTTATAACTAATAGAACCTACCAAAATGCAAAAATCTAAAACTCGATTGAAATTAACCACGACGACATTGCAAAGAAATAAAAACAAAAAATTTTAACTATAAAATAAATCTATTGCAATTACAAGGGTTATATTCGTAATTTAGCTAAACTAAAAATAATAATTCAATAATTATAAAATCATAATGTTAATAATATATTGAATTATATCAATCGTTCAATATTCATAGCTTTGATTTGAATTTCACGTTGAACGAACGTTTATGGTGGTATCGCAATAGGGTATTTTCCACATTTTTGAAAACTGCTTATATTTAAGGATTGGGACGAACAATTTAACAGAAAAATAAAAATTAATTAATTAATGTCTTTTTATCTCCATTAAACCAATTAAAATCAAATTTATTTTTAATTGTTTTGAATTTACCGTCAAAACGCTCGGTTCACTGACATCTACTGAGTGACGTCAACTTTGTGTCAACTATAGAGTAAATTGCAAAGTAAATTGTAACTTGTTTACACAAAGTTGACGTCACGCAGTAGACGTCATCGAACCGAGCGTTTTGGCGGTAAATTCAAAAGCACCAAAAATATATTTGATTTTAATTGGTTTAATGGAGAAAAAGACATTATTTAATTAATTTTTATTTTTCTGTTAAATTGTTCGTCCCAATCTTTAAATATAAGCAGTTTTCATAAATTTGGAAAATACCCTATTGTATTGGAAATAGCAGTTTACGGTCTCAATACTGGAAATGACTATCCTATCTCATTTTATTAGGAATGCATGAAAATGGTATTGCTATTTCAAATTGCTATTGTAGATTTTGATATTACACTCGCATCAAAGATATGGAAAATTATAAGTTTGTCCCGAATAAAGGTAGCCTTAGTGGTTGAGGATTTTGTGTGAAGTGAGATTGTAGGTACGAGTACCTTTGGCCTTAACGTCATATAAAGATAAATATGAAGCTCTTATTATAGAAACAAGCAATTCACAGAGCACATCAGATCCCTTTCCTAAGCAGTATGCTCTACACATCCTCCTTAGTAATATCCTTACTTCCTTACTCATATTATAAATGCGAAAGTCCGCTTATTTGTTTGTTACGCCGTCACGTCTTAACTACTGAACCGATTATCATAAAATTTTACAAACACGTTGTCAGGGGTACCTTTCATCCCGAAAGAAAAGTATTGCTACCGAGGGATATAGCAAAAAATTTTCTACGCAGACAAAGCCGCAGGCGGCCGCTAGTATTTTATAATTTCTAACAGTCTAAACCAGTAGATGGGTGAATCTACGTTGTTCTTAACTTCCTGCGTCATTGTCTGAACTCGAAAATCCAATGCATCACAATAAATAAATTAAAAATATACAAATAAATGCAATGTTTTATTGTACTATAATGTAAATGATGGCATATTTTTGATTTATGCCTTGTGATGCATTGGATTTTTAAAGATTTTCGAGTTCAAGTTAAGAACAACGTAGATTCACCCAGATGGGTGTCATTGCATGCAATCACATGCGTAGACAACAATCATACATAAAACAACACAAGGTTCAGTAAATTTTGTTCTGTGATGTTCAGCTTGGGATTAAATATCTGGCGTCAATTGTTTTTTTTTCATTTATAAGAAAAAAAACGGTAGAATTTCCTCATATTTAAATTTTAACCTTCTGAGAAATTTACCTTAGAAAGTAATATTTTAGCAACGCACGCTCGACTAAAGACACGTAGCACTTTAACCTTCACTCTCGAGCGACTACGCCGTAGCAGTTATCTACGGCAACGTAGCGTCGTAGCTACCCGAACGTAGATAAGAGACCAAATTTTGTAGCGGAGATAAGCTAATGAGAATAATTTTGTATGCTACAAGAATACTAAAGGTACCTTTTGTTGTGGGTTGCGCCGTAAAATGTATAAAATAGGAGTGATACGACGTGCATGTTTAATGTAATTTTGTGTAATCATAGTGATGAAGTCGAAAAAAATATTTTGTACTTAATAATGGCAGCAAGTTAAAAAAAAATATATTTTTTAAGGGGAAGTATGATTTTTGCAACATGTTAGTTTTAATAGGTGTCACAAAAGTCTATTGACTAAACTATCTTCTTATCACATTAGTTTATGTTAAAACAAAGAACAGGAAAGTAGATACTTAAAGACAAATATTTTTATTTATTAATATTAATTGTAAAACTACTTATAAAATTATTTATTTATTTTATTTATTGAGCAGTCAACAAAAACATGTACTAACTAATATAATAAAAGGCTTAAAGGCGTGCGATGTGGACAATTAAAGGCTAAGTAAAATTATAAATAACTTTTAGGGTAGGTACCTAAAATTATACAAAGCTTAAGATAAGAGGGCGTTTAAGTTGCTTTCTTACTAGCGATGAGTTTAACCATTACTTTATATTTTTTGGCATTCTGGTGATAAAAATAATAATAGCATTAAGTCAAGGAAAAACGATATACATTAATGCGGAAATATTTGCACTCTTCTAACCACTAAACACATACTCCGGGGACATTAAAATTACAAAAATATCATGTTCATCCACAAACACATTTGAAAACAGCTAAATACGATCTTATATCTTTAAAGTCAAATTTAAGTAACTATAATCAATATTTTATTATACGAGAATACGACGAGTCAGCACAACCGAAGGTTTTGTCGAGATTCCGAACAAGTTGACACCTCGCCGGGTACAAAGGGATTTACTTTTCACGTAAAATGAAGAGAGGGCAAGAGGAACGATTTTTTTTTGTTTGCAAAGCAAATATCCTCTCCTTCTATTATAATGTAAATATACAACGTGTTACAAAAAAACCCTAAAGCCGAATATGGTAAATATCAAACTGAACAACTTTTGCTATCGAATCAACTCTGAAATTACGAAAAATTTATGTGCATTTCAAGACTCAAAAACCTATAAATTTTAGTATAAGTAAGGTACAAAAAGTGAACATGTTGTTTTATGTAGTCAGGCAATAAATCAAAATTATGGATTGATGTATAACTTATGTTTATAATATTATTACTTTTCTTAAAACAATGATGGATTTAGTATCTGTATCGATAATAATTATTACTATTAGAACTACGAACGAACTAAAATTTCCAAAAAAATATTGAATGTACAAAAACGGCTCAGTTACAGATTACAGGGAAATGCTTTTCCATTTTTTCATGTATTGTAGGTAGTTTTTTTGTGATTCGTAAGTAAAATATGCTTCAGAAATAGCGTTTTATATGGTTTACTATATCAACAAAAGAGGATAGTAAGCATTACTTCAAAAAGGCAAAATATCTTTGGAGTAAGTATATCGGTATAGTCTGCCTCAGAAGTAGCTGTATATTATAGGACCCTGCCGCAATAGTTATAAAAACTTGTTGTGTGACTCGGATCGTATATGAGCGTAATTTGTGAGTGTGATATGGTCCTTAAATGTTCAGTAACTTTTGCCCTTACCTACCAAACTTATTCATCGCGCGTCGGATTTGTTTGGCCGAGCCATTTTCACACGGGCTGCCTCGGGATAAAAGCCTCTTTGTGACTCCGAGAGCCTTTCACTCGAGATTGCGCACTCTAAAAACCCGACTATATGGAACGGTAGAAGAATTAGTCACATTGCTAGTAGCGATGTAGGAATATGTTATTTGAATTTTCGGCATCGATAAATCAACGAAATCTAGAGTAATCTCTCAAAATTAATGGAAGGGGAGAAGTATAATGTGCCTTTTATTTATAGAGCTTTCGACTGAAAGTTTGCGTGATTTAACTACTGTTAAATCACGCAAACTTTCTATTAAGGTAAAGGTAAAGCTATCCTATGTTAATACTTAGTAATGTGTTTTTACACGACTGCCCAAAGCAAAAAGAGTGTTATGTGTTCAGGGTTCATGTATGTTTGTGGGTATGTGAGTTTCTTTATTCCACCATAACTTCTAAATGCCTAAACTGATTTTGATAAATGGGGTATCGTTAGAATCCTTACAACATCCCGAGTGACACAGGCTATATTTTTTTAGAAAAAATCAATATGGCGACTGTACGACGCCATTTTCAAATGTGAAAAAAAAATTTTTTTCTTCTATTATTACAATATGGGCATCAAATGAAAGGCCTTGATGAGCACATTCCAAAACTATATAATATGTCACTAAAATGTGTGAAATAAAAATAAATAAATTAAAAAAATATTAAAAACACGACTGCCCTGCCAAAACGAACTAAAAAGTTAAACAACAAGTGTCATTGCAGTCGGGGGACCTCTTTGATCAAAAATTGTTCCATGATAAGGTCCCCCGACTGCAATGACACTTGTTGTTTTTAACTTTTTAGTTCGTTTTGACAGGGCAGTCGTGTTTTTAATATTTTTTTAATTTATTTATTTTTTAGCTTAAGTTATTTATCGAACACCCTACTTCTCTTTACTATCTAATAAAAAAGTAGGTTGTTGTTGAGGAGCTCGATGGCGCAATGGAGATGGCGCAGATGGTCAAAGACCTCTGTCAAAGATCTTTGACCATCAGCCATTTTTTGATGTCCCCACTGCTGAGGTGGATAAAGAGGATGGGCCATAACCCACCACACTGGCCCAATGCGGATTGGTGGGTGTTAATGACTGCAAATGCACCCGGGCCACCAACGGCTTAACGTGCCTTCAGAAGCACGGAGAAGCTCGAGATAATAAATTTTTGGTCACCCATCCCATGACCAATCCTTGCGCAACTTGCTTAACCTCCGTAATCACCGGGCCAGGCGGTAAACCACTGCGCTATTGAGCTCCTCAACAACAACCTTTTTCTTTATAAGATAGTAAAAGACGAGCGTCTAATGTTTTTTTTCTTAGAGCAACGCGGCTTCGGAAGTTTCGGACTTTTTGAAATATTTAAAATTTATACTTAAATAAATACTTTATTTGCTTACCTATTAGGTATAATAATGTTACATTATCATAATTTATTATATATGTATAACTAATACTCCACCACAGAATAAATAATAGTACAACTCCACTACTTATTCAAAACTTGTGTATCTACGTACCTATACTGTAAAGAAGCTGAAATCACAGTTCAGGCGAGTGCATTTGCAATACTGATTCGTCGGCAAACAACGTGTCAAGTTTTATAATTAGATATCTCCTAATAGGGTTACCATCTCTGTAAGAGAGGATACCAGCCTGTCGATTCTGTAACCAAACGCGAACCTCATTTCAAATCTCACTTCATTGTGCGAGAATTTCAAATCATAAATGAGATATGATAGGCTGTTTTTTAATTAACAAAAGATTTAAGATAGCTATGGTAGCTACCTAGGGGAGCTCGGTGGCGTAGTGGTTTAGCGCCTGGCCCAGCGATTGCGGAGGTTAAACAACGTTTGCAAGGGTCCGTCATGGGATGGGTGACCAAAAATGTATTATCTCGAGCTCCTCCGTGCTTCGGAAGGCACGTTAAGACGTTGGTCCCGAGTGCATTTGCAGTCGTTAACACTCACCCATCCGCATTGGGCCCGCGTGGTGGGTTATGGCCTGTCCTCCTTATCCACCCATAAGGAAGGCCTGTGCCCCAGCAGTGGGGACATTAAAAATGGCTGATGGACATGGTAGCTACCTAAACCTTTTGCAATCGGTAAAGTAGTCTATTTTTAGCAAATTTCTAATAACAAATTAACGCGATGTGAAGTGAAGTTACAGTATCGACATTCTGTCTAGGATGCACAAAATGCCTGATTTTTCAAAAAAAAACCAATCAAAATCAAGTTTGGCTATTGTGAAAAATAGCCGCGCAGCACGGTTTATAGTCAGTTTCATCGACTTGTAATCTTGCCCATCTTTGGCCGCGTAGCGCGATTTTTAGACGGTTTTATCCACTAATCTTGTAATTCGTGGTTTCATCTGCAAAATTAAAAAACGATATCTCAGCTTAGCGCCGATTGCATGCCTGTCTAAACTGTAAAATGCCTGGCTAATTGCAGCAAATTCCTCTCAAATTGTAGCCCTATTTGCGAACTTTGCACTAAATAGAAATATTTGAGAAGTTGAATTTTTTTTTTTATGTAAGGTGGTTTTTCAGAAAATGCCAATAAATGAAAATTTACTGGTCGCATCTAAAATAAAACCTCATAAAGATCAATAAAAAACCTTTTTAAAAAAAGGAAAACCTCCTTCAAAAATCTTAAAAAACAGATCTATAAAAAGCAAGAAATAATGTTCAAATCGATTAATTAAAACACGTCTATTGAAGTCGGGTGGAGCTGAAAGTATTTTTTTACTTATTGTATTGTTTATATTTTTAAAGCCCCACCCGACTTCAATAGACGTGTTTTAATTAATCGATTTGAACATTATTTCTTGCTTTTTATAGATCTGTTTTTTAAGATTTTTGAAGGAGGTTTTCCTTTTTTTAAAAAGGTTTTTTATTTTAAATTTTTTTTGTGGTAGGTATGTAAGCGTTGATTTTATAATATAAAACGTTATAATGTTTCACATTTTTAATGGTATACCCCGAGTAACTCAATTTCCACGAATTCCGTTGGGCCTTCGAAGTTCAACGCTAGTCCAGAACGTCCTTGACAATAGATAGGTACTTAACTTGTTTTTGATTGTCATAAACCTACCAATATTTCAATCACTGTACAGTTCCTATTTGATTTTGAGGAGTTCCCTCGTGTATCTTCAAAATCCAACGTCCAATACCAATGAAATTAATATGGTATCATCCTTAAGGTGTTTTCTTTCAAATAAAAAAAGAATCATCTAAATCGGTTCATAAACAAAAAAGTAATGGTTGAAAATCCGTCTGAATTCATATAAAATGGTTACGAAAACGACAGTATTTTCAAGATTACTTGAAAACTACTGAACTGATTTCAAAATTTCAAAAAATGGGACCAATTTGGGAACAAACCTCATGTTATAACGTTTGAATCATTTCAATCGGTTCAGCCGTCTTCGAGTAATCGGTGTACATACATAAATAAAAAAAAAATATACGCGACGAATAGATAACCTCCTCCTTTTCAAATTTTTGAAGTCGGTTAAAAATAAGATTTATGTAGAAGCTGCAGCCACTGCATATGCCTAAGTCTATGGAATGTAGTGTTCACTTAAACTCCTATTAACTTTTACATCGCATTCACACTTAGGATTTACAAGGTGCCAGTTTAGACGTAACAATAAATAAATCATTGATGATAATGTTTTGGTGTATGAAGCATAAAGTTCCTTGATATTGTAATTTAAAGCCAATTTCAATGATTGATCACCTGCTGCGCTACTTACCTACACTTGCTACTTCTTTTAGTGTAAATTAACCATTAGGCTTTAAATTACAATATCAAGGAACTTTATGCTTCATACACCAAAACATTATTTTCGTAGATGAATCTTTTTCTGTGTTATGAAATGAGGTCTCAAATATCATCTCACGGATTTATGTAACATGGTAAGTAATGACTGTCTTATAAAAAGAGTGTATTGTCGGATGTATACTTTATATTGTTATAATTAAATTAGTGTTTGTTTATACCACTTTATTTTGATAAAAGAAAGTACAATCACTGCCTAACAACAATAGTAAAGTAAGTCAGTTCAGTGTAAACAGTGGGATTATTACTAATTAGGCTCACTGGTACTGTTCCAGGGGCTTAACTAAGTTTCTAGAAACAACAGAATTTAATATTTCATGAATATTGAAGAGCTTGTTAATGATTTCAAGATCCATTGCGCCTTTGTGAAGTATCTTCAGCTCTATTCTGACTCGAGTATTCCGGCGTAAGTCAGATCTCATCTTTGTTAACGTTTCACTATATTTTTGATATAGCTACTGTACTGTTTTGTACATAGTTATATTGCTTTAGTTTAGTAAAACAAATAAAAATAGACGAAAATAGACATTCAATAATACAACGAAAATTGGTCGTAGCTATCTTATAAGCCAATATTGTTAATGAAAAGAAACCATTTTTAACACGTTTTTATTATTATTCTAATGTAAAGCCTATTGTAGTTTATTTAGAATATTAGCAAACGTGTTCAAAGCAAGTAATAGAGTTAAAGTATGAAATTTGAGATTTTTTTCTCACACACAGAGACTCTCATATCTTCTGTTATATGCAACGTTTCAGTTGCTTGTTATTATTTCATATGACCATGACGGCGAACTATCAGCAATAAAAATATTTCTGATTTTCATTCCTTAAAGTAAAAAAGTACTATAAAAGTGACTCCTTTTTTAACCGTCTCCAACAAAAGGAGGAGGTTCTCAATTCGACTGTATGTTTTTTTATCGTTGATCGCGCGTATCTTCGAAATTTATAGACCGATTTTGATGATTATTTTTTAGTTCGATTGAGTTTGCTTGCGAAATGGTCCGATTTAATTTTAATTCAAATCAGTCGAGTAGTTTTTAAGTAATCCTGAAAATACTATGATTTTGCATCAACTACCTTGACGACTTTCTTATTATTTATGAACCGAATCAGATGATTTTTTTTTTGTTGGAAAAGGGATACTTTTGTGTAGTATTTTTAACCGACTTCAAAAAAAGGAGGTTCTCAGTTTGACCCGTATGTATGTATGTATGTTTCTCCGCAATTATCTCACGTCGGGCTGTGCCGATTTTTCTACCTAAATAATATACCTAACCTACACTAACTAATACAGAAGGTACTTTCAACTAAAAACAAAAAAATAAATACAAAATTGTTTGAATAACCAAAAAACCGACTTCAAAAAACCTGCCTATAAAAAGCAAGAAATAATATTCAAATCATTAGATATGCATTATCATTGTTATAATAAAAACACGTCTACTGAAGTCGTAATATTTTTGAACCTCAAAAACGAAAAACATTGTAAATTTTTTGTACAAGTACTTAGACCCTATTTTTTTGGAAATAATAATTCATTAATTAATAAATTTAATTAACTTTTAGAAGGGTAGTATTTAATCGGGTAACAATAAATTCCTATTTTGGGTAACAAAAGTATTGGTAAAATACTGAAATACTAAGTGGGCAACGGACTGAGCGCGACTACATATGTTAAAAATGGGTGACTTTAAAACAAATTGAGTTATAGAATTGAGTTATAGTATTCAGAACGGGCGAACAAATCACTATTTGGGCAACAACCTTAGGGAACACATAAACATTTAAAATTTGGCATATATTTTATTTAAAAAAGTTGACTATTGTCCTAATCGAAATGATAAAAATACCATGCTGGGCAGTTTAAATCAGTTATTTACCTACTTGGTATAATGTTACCCACTCAGTATTTTTGTCACTTAAGTATTTAGAATTTTCACTGCTAACTTAACTTATTTGTCTCCCACAAGCAGTCGCCCGTTTTACTTATTTTTGTAATCCACAGTTAGTTGCTCGTTTAGTTACGAGGGTGGTTTGATAAGTCCATGACTTTGAAAAGAAGAAATACTTTTTTTCATAATTTATTTTTGTGTCTTAAAAAGAAACTCCTTAAGGCATCTTTACACTACTTTGTTTCAAATTCGGCAAAAGATTATTACTTTTAAAAACAAATAGCTAAAGCGACTTCTAACTTTTCTTAATGACCCTGTCGACCCTCTCGGCGGCACTCATGACATCAAAACTTATCGAATGAAGATACGAATCCTTCTTATTCTCTAGATTTAGTCCACTGAGATTTTTCCTCCTACCAAACATGAATAAATGTCTTTAGCGGGCAAAGAATTTCATCAAGCCAAAAGGTGGTATCTGAAATGGCCCTCATTTCAGTTACCAGTTTTCAGGCGATGAAAGAAAAAAATAATGGGTTAAAGAGGTAGGAACTTTGTTGGGACTGAATACGCAGAGCTACAATAAGATTATGTAGAGAAATAAAATAAAATATTCCGAAAAAAGTCTTTCTTCATTGTAAAAAAGTCATGGACTTATCAAACCACCCTCGTATGGTGTCGCCCAAAAATAAACCGCTGCCAGGTTTAGTATCCCATTAACAGTCGCCTTTAATTATTTCCAGTCACCCAATTAATTAATTCCCCTTTTAGAATACAATAAAATTCTAACATGTAATTTTTTGTTGCGGATGACGTCAACGTGGATGTTAATGTGCAAGGTTCCATCGTATTACCGATTTGCGGAGATAGTACACTTAAGATTAATCTATAAGTTCGTAAGGTCGATTCTATCCCTCGACTTCAGCTATCAATCACTCAACTTCAGTTCAAATCTACTCGGACCAGAGAAAGGTTGAATCTAACTCAACCTTACATTTTGTTAGTAGTAACTGAACTTACTGTATTTATATAGACTGTTTGCCTTATCCGAATATGGTATTAGGGTACCATGCATACAACCCCGGAAAATTATTATAAATCGTGAAAACCGCCACATGGCTAAATTTTGTTTTTTATTTCTATGGAAAAATGCATAATGATAACCCTAGATGTAAAAAGATTATTGTATTCGATAATTGATCCCATTAACGGTCAAATTTATGTCTAGGTTTCATTATAAAAAGAAAAAAAAGATCACGCAGGTAAACGCAGAGCATGGCTCTCTCCATTGCACGCTGGGTGACATTGAAACTTCTTATGAGCCTCATAGTTAGCGACAACGTTTCACTGCCGTGCCGTAAGACATCACTGGCAACACATTCTGGACATAAAGTGTTCCCAACATGAGTTGAAGTGGGTACAACATGGACATTCGACATGATTTTCTTCTTATCCATGTTCAAGGACTTTAATTAAGTTATAAACATAATTATATTCGAAACATTTTAAATATTAATAGAATTGAAAAAGACTATCGTAGCTCTATAAAGAGTTTTGCAAATTATACTCAAACAACATTACTCTTAATTTTAATTCCTAATGGCTAAAAGCTGTACATCGTTGTATCTACTAACTTATCTTAAAAGAAAAATATTTTATAAGAGGCTGATTAAATGAGATAAGGTTGTTTAAAGCTGCCGCGGAACATTATAAAACTCTTAAGAATGGTCCTCTTGGGCGGCCAGAGAAGCAAAAGTGGCAAAGTGGCAAAAGTGGCAAAGTGGCTTAGTTGGTTGTAACGTGTGCCGTAAACCGATGATGAATGTTTGATGCGGGCGGGAGCGCGAACACGAATTGGCTTTTAGCACTCTTGCTGTCCATCTGGAGGTATATTCTGTTTTGGTGTTTATTCTTTGTTTAAAAACATTTAATAATTATAAATGTAGTATAGTGTGATAGGTATTATAGAAGATAATGTCATGTACTTTGCTGTGGCAATACAAATAACTTCGATGACTTGTCTTTATTAAGCCAGTGATGTACACGTACTTAGAGTTTTTTTTATTGAAATCGATCGTGTTATATGTTGGTTACTCAAATGGGACCAAGGTTTTCATTTAATTAGAACGGAAATATTATGCAGCGAGCCGATGGAGCACACCACACTAGCATCAAAAAATAAAAACAGAAGTAACAGTCCGGGCGTATTTCAAAACACTTCCATTACTCGTACTTATTCGTTTTATGACGCAAGGTCCTAGGGGCTAGAAAATGTTGTAACGATGCTATAGTACTAATAATAAACCCAGTGTGACCTGAGATTCCCTGTACGTAATGTGTATGTGTGCGTTCACGGAAAACCATTTTTACCCACGACGGACGGAACGGAACGGAGGCGGTATATGCGTTTGGGGTTAGAGGTTGTGCGTTTGTTTGTTTGTGTGTTTGTCTGTTACCATTTTCATCGGAAACTACAAAGCCGTTTTTTGCATTCAAAAGGTTTCATTTCAGAGCAGGTTCTTAGACATGTTTCATAGTGGTAGACCACCAGGGGGCTCTGCAGCAACCAGATAAGTCAAGTTTGTCTATTACCATTTTCCTTGGAAACTACTGGGCCGATTTCAATGCGGTTTTTTGCAATCAAAAGGTTTTATTTCATAGCAGGTTCTTAGATATGTTACATGGTGGTAGACTACCAGGGGGCGCTGCAGCAACCAGATAAGTCGCGCTTGAGAAGTTCTCTAAAACTACTCAACTGATTTCGATGCGGTTTTCTGTAATGGGTTTGTAGGTTATCGGCGATGGTTCTCAGATAGATGTTATGGTGTTTAACCGCTAGGGGGCGCTGCAGTTATCATTTTCTCGTTTATTTCCAAAGCGGTTTGACCAATTTGGATGCGGTTTTCTGTAATAGTTTTGTAGTTTGTCGGCGATGGTTCTTGGTGTTATGGTGTTCAGCCGCTAGGGGGCGCTGTAGTAATCATTTTCCGAATGGTTTGACCAATTTAGATGCGGTTTTTAGAGTAGATAACGTATGATTTCTTTAAAAAGTTTAAAATAAAATGGCAAAATTAAAAAATTTTAAAAAACCCACGACGGTTAAAATTGTTTCTGTTTTTTCTAATTTTTTTTTAGCAGCAATTCTGCTTTTTTATATTTTGTGCCGGTGTATCTCTAAAATGATTTTTTTTTAGCTAGAATAGGGATGAACCTGCCTCAAAGTTGATACATCACCCAATTCATCTTCGTATCTGTGAAAAAATAATGACGTTCAAATACTCTATTACCTCCTTTTTAATTTCTCTTGTGTAAAGTTATAAGGGAACCTTTTGTTTTAAAGAGCCACGTTTATTAAGTTCTTTTGTTACACGAAACTTTGAGATGGATTTAATTAAAAATTTTGTGACGTTTCACAGTGCGATGGATATTTTGGGTGGGTTTTATGAATGGTTTAAGAGGTAATTATGTGTAACAAGTGAATAATAGAGTTAAAAGTGTTTTAAAGTTTTCTTTGTCAAAAATGTGTCTACAAAACTTTGCAAAATGTATATTAAACAATCTCTTTATGGTCAAGTGTCTTCAATTTAGAAGGTATTAAACCGTTATTTTTCGCTAGAACGCTGCTGAGTTTGCTATTGGACACAACACAAATGCTTCATCGTCGAGTGTGGCGATAGTCACTTGTTTGTTCGATGGTTGTTCCACGTTGTTCGATGGTCGTTGTTCATTTGTTCGCGTACGCAGAGTGACAATGACATCGCGATCCCATAGACTGTACTCACGGAGCGATTTTCTGCTGCTCCTTCTAAGTTGCGGGACTGAAAAAATGAATAAGGCGAGTAGTGATTTCGCTACGTGGTTATTAACCGCCACACTGATTGCTGGCGACGACCGAGGTTTTAACTTAATAATAGGAACCCATACGGCTGAATACTCAAAGTCTTCTTAGTCTTAGGGTTAGGGTTACCAGATCTAATAATGAGATTTCCTGACTTTTCAGTAAATTTCCTGACATTTTGTTACCTCCATCTACATTCATCATTTAGTTGACGTTTGATATTTTTTTTCTCACCAAAATGATTGACAAATCTAACACCTTTTGGCAAATCAAAAACTAGCAGCCGCCCGCGACTTCGTCTGCGTTGAAAGTTTTTTTTGCTATCCCTCGGGAACAATATTGTTTTTCGGGATGAAAAGTTCCCTATGTCCTTGTCTGTACCCCTGAGAACGTGTATGCAAAATTTCATGATGAACGGTTCGGTAGTTAAGACGTGAAGGCGTAACAAACAAACAAACGGACTTTCGCATTTATAATATTTTGTTTTTCCCTGTTTTCCTGACAGATGCATTAAATTCCCTCATGGCCGAACTGAACAACTTTTACCATGGGACTAGCTCTGAAATCGCGAAAAAAAAATCAGCTGTTTCATACATTTTGATATTTTCGTTATTCATTATGAAACAGCTGTTTTATTTCGTGATTTCAGAATTGGTCTCATAGTAAAAGTTGTGGTGTTTGATGGTACCTATCTACCATATTCGGCTTTATAAGGCTATTACTGAACACCCTGTATAGCTACTTCGCACTCATCCGTTAGGCCCTGTCCTAATTGGCCATCGGTCGTGCGATGGTGCGTCCATCCGATGAAACTGGTCGAGCGACCGTGCGATCAAACCTAGTGATATCTATTGAATGTCCTAATTGACGGTCGCTGAAATCGCAACGCATGATCGCACGACCGATGCCAATTAGGGCAGGGCCTCATAACGCGGCGGGTGCGTGCGAAGTACCGCTCCGTGAGTTTTCATTTCAGCCATAGTGCTGTCAGTGACTGGCAGCATGGCAGCCTGATTGTCGGTAGCTGCAGGGGATTCGAAGTTTAGGCGTGCTTGTTGTGCCCGACGAGTGCTATTGTTTTGTTTCTAGGAGCAATTTTGTTATGCATTTGGAAGAAAAATGAAAATGCCTGCTTAAGCGTACTTGCAGACTACAGACTTTCTTGTTTGTAAGAAATAACGTTATTTTTTAATATAACGTTATTTCTTACTTTTTTACCGTTAATTTTAAAATTAACGTTATGTCAATAAATAACGTTAATTTAGTTAACGTTACATTGAAATTAACGTTATTTCAGTAAATAACGTTAATTTTAACGTTATTTCTTACTTTTTTTACCGTTAAACTTTAAAATTAACGTTATTCCAATTAATACCGTTATTTTTTTAACGATAATTTTACCGGTATATTGTACCGGTAAAGTTTAACGCTATATTTAATGCTAATTTTAACGGTAAAATATTTTTAACGTTATTTTTACCGGTAAATTTACCGATAAAATGTTTTAACGGTATTTTTAACGTTATTTTTTATTTATCGTTATTTTTTTAACGGTATTTCAATCCCTGAGTATGAAGAATCGGCCGATACCAAATCGTTGTTGTGTGCGCACTTGCATGCTTCTTCATACTGATTCCAAATATCTGCCGACAGTTTGGTCTGTAGTTTGCGGGGACTCTAAAGCGTTGAAATTTAATGATCATTAGAGTTAAATCATGGGTATTGAAAATATTTTTTTTAAATCATGCACGATAATATATAGGTAGATATAATTGCATTGTTTACTTGTAGGTCTCTTATAATCATAAATAGTTTATTCACATTGAAACATATAAGTACAGCTCTTATGGTGGCTATACCACCGAAAGTGGCTTTTATTTAAGGTGGTTGTATGACCGAAAGTGGCGCCCTCAGAGGTTTTTATTTAATAAGTTATTACTTAATAGAAAAAGATTTTAATAATGTTTTACGTGAAGTTTTTAGCCTTTTTTCGCTAAATGGCAGATTCTGGAAACGGCAAATTCTGTAAACGGCAGATTCTATAAATGGCAGATTCTGTAAATGGCAGAAGTACAGTCCCAAACAACATTCGGGGAGGAAAAGCGCAATTTTATCCCGATAGGTGGCGTCTGGTCTTTGGTACCCGGCCGCCTCAAAGAAAGTGTCAAAACATATGGGAATCTCTTGGAGTATTGCACTTTTTAATTTTATACTGAGAAAATGCCGCATTGTTATGCATGTAACTTGTAAAATATTGGAATTCATCGATTTCCCAGTAACAAAAAAAAATTGTGGGCAAAAAAATATCAAAAAAAGATGCTTTTCCCTCGATTTTCTCCTTTGCTGAGCCTGAGAAACATTATAAATCAAAAGGAATGTTTCATGAATTTGATGAAGCTTCGCCAAAATAAAACAACATTTGAATTATAACAGCTTTGTTCTTTAATATTTCAACCTCAGCAGTTTCTAACATATTTATAACTTGGATGAATTTGATAGGTATATCAAATATGGAATAAGCCCAATATTGGGGCCAAACAGAGAATTAATAGAATTTTATATGCCAGAGTCATTCAAGAAACTTAGAATAATAAAATAAATATGATAAAACGGTTCGTGTAATTTTGGATGGTACAGAAATTCCAGTACAGAAACCTGAAATTACTATTGCACTGAAGGCATCATCAGGCAACTATAAACACGGAAATTCACACTCAGTTGCTCTGTTAAAATTTAAATCATATGCTTCTAATCTGAAATAAAAAGATTACTTGTAAATCTTACACGAAATTTAAAGAAATGTAATGCTTGTTAGCAATTTTTTGTAAGTTGCTATAAACTTTCTTGCCTATGGTTTTGGCTTTTCTTTTCCGTAATTCTTCTTTTATATGAGCTAAAGTTAGCATAGAATACATTGTTTGTCCGCAAAACCGAAAAAAATACAATCTAAGAAAGTAAAATCACGTAATACACAGTCAAGACAATATAAGCTCAAACTGACAATTGTTCCAAAGACTGAGCGCCATCTGTAATTCACTTTGCCTTCGCCTCCCCATTCTAAAGATATTTTTTATATTTTATAGCTCTATCAAGAAAAATGACAAGCGGAAATAATGACACACGATAATCCCGACCGACCCGTGGTCACATCATTACCACACCAGTGTGACTACGGGGATTTTTTACCCGTAGTCACACCGACTCATTATGACCTTGACATGAAAAATGACAAAGAAAATTATAAACTTTTTTTCGTAAAGCAATACGTCAACGTACAAAGTACCAGGATCTCATAAATATGGAGAAGTTTAACTAACTTCTATATTATTTTGTTTTATTTTGTCTTACTTTTCGTAATACAATAGGTACGTCACCAAAGTACCAGGATCTCATAAATATGTAGAAGGTTAACCACCACCAATGGCACCAATATAAACGTTATTTAAATTAAAATAAATTCTGGTCAAAACCAATGTTTACAAAAAAAAAGTCATGTCAAAAAACTTTTGTTTTTGCTGACTGACTGTACAATATCAGTCGTTTACAGAATCTATCATTTACAGAATCTGCCATTTAAAGAATCTGCCGTTTCCAGAATCTGTCATTTAGCGAAAAAAGGGTTTTTAGGGCCCATGGTCTAGTATTTTTAGTATTTTTGGAAGGTATCACTACATGCCCTCGTAGTCATTCGTAGAAGTGTCAGAACGGCCACTTTTAACACGTTTGCTATCTTCTTCCAGCAGTGACTACGAGGGAATGAAATGATACCATCTAAAAATACTAGGGTTTTATTATAATTGTGTATTATACTAGAGTTTTATTATAATTGTATATTAGAACTAGCTTCTGCCCGCGACTTCGTCCGCGTGGATATTAGACGAAATCCTTTTAAGGAACCTTCAACCAGGATCCGGCCAGCCATTTTTACGCGATTAGGCGAGTCCCTATCAAGCGCGCTGCCTCGCGAGGCAAGACATTTGCCACGTGTGGCGGGACTCGCACAAGGCTTCCAGTTCCCGATCCCGCTCCCGCTCCCGTTCCCGTATCGTAAACGTCCCGAAACCGTCCCGTACCCCTTCCGTTTCCGTTCCCGTTCCCATCCCGTTCCTGTCCCGTTCCCATCCTGTTCTCGTTCCCGTTCCCGTCCCGTTATATTCCCGTTCCGTTCCCGTTTCGTTCCCGTTACGTTTACGTTTCGTTCCCGTTCCCATTCCCGTTCCGTTCCCGCTGCGTTCCCGTCCCCTAACCGTCCCGTACGCCTTACGTTCCCGTTCTTGTTCCCGTTCCATTCCCGTCCGGTTCTTGTTCCCGTTCCCGTTCCCATCCTGTTCTATTCCCGTTCCGGTCCCCTTTTATTCCAGTTTCGTTCCTGTTTCGTTCCCGTTCCGTTCCCGTTACGTTCCTGTTTCATTCCCGTTTGGTTCCGTTCCCGTTCCGTTCCCGTTCCGTTCCCGTTCCGTTCCCGTTCCGTTCCCGTTCCGTTCCCGTTCCGTTCCCGTTCCGTTCCCGTTCCGTTCCCGTTCCGTTCCCGTTCCGTTCCCGTCCGATCCCGTCCCGTACTCGTCCCGTACCCCTTTCGTTCCCGTTCCCGTACCCGTCCCGTTCTAGTTCCCGTTACCGTCTCGTTCTCGTTCCCGTTCCGATCCGTTCCGTTCTGTTCCGTTCCGTTCCGTTCCGTTCCGTTCCGTTCCGTTCCGTTCCGTTCCGTTCCGTTCCGTTCCGTTCCGTTCCGTTCCGTTCCGTTCCGTTCCGTTCCGTTCCGTTCCGTTCCGTTCCGTTCCGTTCCGTTCCGTTCCGTTCCGTTCCGTTCCGTTCCGTTCCCGTGCCCGTGCCCATTCCGGTTCCCGTTCCCGTTCCCTGGATGTGCATGTCCAGGTCCAGGTCCATATGTGTCATGTCCACCGTGTTGGACTTCAAAATAAATGTCATTTTTGCAATCGTCATCCCAGAAAACCCCAATAACGACATCTATATCGATTTTTATGTTTACTCACCCATTTACCCCCTAAGGGGTTGATTTTCAAAATAACAAAATATATATTTGCCTATTTATTTTTAGATGTGCTCCTACGAAGTTAAAAGTTGTAATGTCTATTTTATATTGTTTTTCCATACAAAATTTGGACCCCATTTTCACCCCTTTAGGGGTTAAATCATGTCCACCGTGTTGAACTTCAAAATAAATGTCATTTTTGCAATCGTCATCCCAGAAAACCCCAATAACGACATCTATATCGATTTTTATGTTTACTCACCCCATTTACCCCCTAAGGGGTTGATTTTCAAAATAACAAAATATATATTTGCCTATTTATTTTTAGATGGGCTCCTACGAAGTTTAAAGTTGTAATGTCTATTTTATATTATTTTCCATACAAAATTTGGACCCCATTTTCACCCCTTTAGGGGTTAAATCATGTCCACCGTGGTTGGACTTCAAAATAAATGTAATTTTTGCAATCGTCATCCCACAAAACCCCGATAATGACATCCATAACTATTTTTAGGTTTTTTTAACCCTCTCACCCCCATTTCATCCCCTTTGGAGCTGAAATCCTAACAAAAACAATATACGTTGCTTTAGATTTCTATCCATAAGCCTAAATTATAAATTTAGCGATTTTTACTTCGAAAATGAAGGATTTTCTTCAATACCTAACTTCATCCCCTTTTTGACCCCTTCGGGGGTAGAATTTTGAAAATCGCTGAGACCCGTATTTATTAATTTTCAATCGTCAGCCTAAACACAAAATTTGAAGATTCTAGCTTCAAAACTGAGGGACTTTCATACAAACTTTCATCCCTTATTTCATCCCCTTAGGGATGGAATTTTCAAAAATCCTTCCTTAGTGGATGCCTACACTGTATAAAGTATCTGTGTGCAAAATTTCAAGTCTCTAGGTCCAGCGGTTTGGGCTGTGCGTTGATAGATCAGTCAGTCAGTCAGTCAGTCAGTCAGTCAGTCAGTCATTCAGTTTACGATTTTATATATTAAGATTACAATATTAAATAAAATTCACTCGGTCAGGGTACCTACCACTTTAAAATCAAAATAATGTTTAGCATATTTCACCCATAACAATGGTATGACAGTGTCATGATATCATTTGGGTTAATGTAAATGAACTAAAAGTTTGAAAAATACTACAAACAGCTATGGTAAATCGTCCCCTGATCCCCTCTCCTCTGAGGTAAAAGTCTGTAGGAAATAAATAATAAATTCCTTAACAATGAATAACTTAGTATCTCATTGAAGATGGCTCACCATATTTTTCACCGCAACATTTTTAGCACATAAAAGTTTGGAACACACTCCGTAGCGTTTACGACGCCGTAAAAGTATAATAGTGTGGCATAGATTAAATCATCCCCTAGGGTTTGTAAAGGCTTGCACGGGAAATGAAGGTTGGAGGGGGCACTGCCATTTCCTCTGCCGACCGGAACCGCTCACTCGCAAAACACTCGTTCTATTATCGCGCTGTGCTGCCATCTAGTCTCGGCCTTCATTGTCAGACCTCTTTTGTATGCCCGTTTGTAGTCATGTGTTTGTCAAGCCGTTTACAAATTCCGTAATCTGTTTGAGCATTCGGTGCTAGAAAGTTTTTTGTTATGATAAAGAATAGATTCGAGATTGTAAAATAAGTATTTTTTGTTTTGTTATAAGTAAATTAGTGGAACCGTTAAGAATATATCGAACGAAAAGCTAAATCTCAGTGTATTTATTATTATATCCAATTATTATACAATATTGAGCGCTTTTTTTCCTTACCCGTAACCGTAACAACAAAGTACCTATACGTCTTCTTTATTTAAAATAAAAAAAAATAAGCCAAAATTTTTCTTGCTTTCGTTTTCATAATATATAAAATATCTGGGCATTTAGAAAAAAAAAAGAAAATGATACACATATTATTTTTTAAACTCAAATATCTCAAAATCTGCCCATAGTTGTAGACTTACACTGTAGTATTTTTTGCTTATTTTGCTATAAGAATTTTTTGGAAACGACTTTGCAAAAAAAATTACCTACTTACATATACCCTTTTAACAAATAACATAGCAACTACTTACTCGAATGAACGACGATTATAAAATAAAAAAAATATTTACCTTCTTTTGAAATGTAGTATTTTTAAGTCGGCCCTCATAATTTTCAAAACTTTTTTTAATATTTTCTACATGTTCTTTGAAATGGTATCTATGTCGCAGGCAACTGGCTTAATCAGCCGTTCAATTAGCCGCCTAGCCTTTTCATTGAACGTCGCCGTTTCATCAGCAGCCTAAATGACATCCAGCCAATACATCCAAAACAATATCTAATTAACGGGCTGGGAGATGCTAAGGCCGTTGATTGAATAGGATAACCATCGTGACGAATAGAAAATGAAATATTTTGAAATTGAATTCTTTATTATTATTTAAGTAAAATACTACTTAATATTATAAATGTGAAAGTTTGTGGGTTTGGATGTTTGTTCCTCAATCGCGGAAAAACTGCTAAACAGATTTGGATAAAATTTGACACACAGATAGTTTTCAGTCTGGATTAAAACATAGAATACTTTTTATCTCAGCCAAAGGTTCCCTAGGGGTTTTCCAAATGTCCACGCGAACGAATTCGCGGGCGGAGGCTAGTACTTTAATATCATAGGTGCCTGTTTTGTCTTTTTCTTTCGCAATATTAACTGCTGAGTTTTAACGAAGAAGATAAATCACATTTTAAGAAATCTTCTTGTCAACTACACTCGGCTTCAGAAAAATCGCACCTCTTCGAAAGTAAGTTTAGACTTGGCCACCTGCTATTGCTAGCTAACGTTCTACTGTGTAAATGTTGATATCTATTGAAAGTACATTTAATGAGCTTTCAATTAATATTTTGTTTGATTTAATTAACATAACAGTTACCATAATTAAACACTTAAGGCCAGTGTATTCCAAAAACTCTGTCTCTGTCTTTTTCATTACGTTCGAAGAGTAATAAAAATAACCTAACTTTTTATTTTTTTCCATGTTTGTTGTTATTTTGAGCATAAAGTCACTTTTTGAGAAAGTAACCGTTGAATATTCTTCTATATGTCATTACCTATTTTTATTTATATTTTTCGTGGATAAGGGATTCATAAACTTTGAGTATTATCCAAAAAATATAAACTTAATGAAAATTTTCTTTGTCTTTGCATATTTTTTTAGTCGAGTGAAGATACGAATATCGTATTTTTAAACATAAAATAATCAAGATCGTTTATGAAACTTCAACATTTATTTTTATCTGCATATCAAAATAAAGAATAAATGATTGTTTATTTTTGAATCAAAGATAGGCCAAATTCGATAATTTGGAATATACTGGCTTTAAAGCGCTATTGCTTGCGCCGCCATAAAAGGGAAATAATAGGGGTAAATTCAGGAAATGCGGTTAAATTCGCTATTGAAATGATGGAGAAAACACACTTCAACAGTTCAATTAAAAATGGAATACCCAAGGTGGATAATATTGCCCATGAAGTTGCTCAAATATTGCAAAAAAATTAGGCAATTTCATGTTGCTCAGAAACTGAATCTCAGTAATTAGCAACATACACATACATAGCCAACAGTCTCTAGAAACCGTTGGAATACTCGTCGAACGGAATGAATTACTGAGATTCAATTTCCGAGCAACATTACATTGTCTTATTTTTTTTTTGCAATATTTGAGCAATTTCATGGGCATCCATTTTAGGTATTCCATTTTTTTATTGAACTGTTGAAGTGGGTTTTCTTTATCATCTCGATAGCGAATTTACCCGCATTTCCTGAATTTACCCCTTTTATTTCTCTTTTATGGCGGCGCTAGCAATAACGCTTCAAGCGTTTATTTATGGTAACTGTTATGTTAATTAAATCAAACAAATATGAATTGAAAGCTCATTAAAAGTACTTTCAATAGATATCAACATTTACACAATAGAACGTTAGATAGCAACAGCAGATGGCCAAGTCTAAACTTACTTTCGAAGAGGTGCGATTTTTCTGACGTCGAGTGTAAAAAAACTCTCGAATGGTAGTAAAATATAGAAAATTCAAAAGCACTTAATTACCTGTTTCTAAGAATAAAGAATTTTTCATTTTCATTTTTCTAATACTCAGGTTCATTAAGCGTTTGATTTTTTTGAGAATAGGTAACACAGATAATGTGTAAACTATCAATAAAATAATATAAAATCAACAAAAACATTTAAATGTACAAAAGTTTCAATGCAATGATATTGATAACAAATATTTGTTATAATTGATACCTTGCTAACTTTAAAAGTTCTTCACCAGCAGCTGTCTTTGTCATAATCACGATATTATCATCGAAGTACGACACAAGTGTTCATCCAGTACCTAATAGTCTTTTTCTGTCCAGAACTCATGGTCACCTGAGCTTTCTCGTTTATCGTTTATAACCTCTAACCATAACAATAAATATTTATTCTTATGCTCTCTTTCTAATGTCTAAACTCCAAGGTTTACGGTGAGATGTTAAAAAGAAAACACAAATTATTTTCATATTTAAACTTGACAATAACATTGTTTACCTCAAACATCGGAACAAACAATAAATTACGAAAAAAACAAAACAATCACTTGATGGTATTGGTCATTTTCTGAGTTTATTTCAAAACATTCTTTAAAACGTTCGTTCAAAGATTGATTTGCACTATTTTTTCACCAAACACTTCCATTTCACGATATTTTCGTGTAAACGAAGTGTAAACGTAATTTAATTGTGAAAAGCACCAGAAATCACAGCTGGTCGACGCCATATTTACAGATTTGACAGCAACATCGCCTCAGCGTGCCTGGTGATAGAAAATGGAACTAAATTACAATGACTTGGCTAGGCAAGTGGTTAAACGTTATCGAACCAAGACATTTGCCTAGCCGTTAAATGAAATGCCGGGATGTTATTTAGGCCGATGATTGAATGGCGCCTGTCAATGAAAAGGCTAGGCCGCTAATTGAACGACTGATTAAGCTAGTTGGCTACGACATCTATATTGGCAAATTTTGTAAGAGCACATTGCGTTCCTCTACTTCCCTTTAACTCGTTTGAAGAGCAACTTGTGAACTTAGAAAGAGCTTTAGATAGTTTCAAAGCAAGTGCTGACTGCCGGGCTGCTAGATACCACATGAAAATTGTTTCTTTTTGCTTACTTAGCTTTATGATTGGTAGAGCTATCGGTTCTGAATGTGAATATTTTCTTTTCTATGTTCATTTATATTGTTCCACCAACTAGTTTCAGAGGGAAAGCGTTGTAAACAAAACATAATACTTTAACTGAGCGATTAGTTTCTGCCGAACGGATTTGATAAATCTGATTAGTAATTTTATGGTATAAGAAAATAAATAAAGATAATTCCCCCATTTGTCTCATTTTTATACGAAAAAAAATTTTACTAAATTAATTGCACTGATCTCTAAAAATAGGTGTAATAAAAAAATATAAACGCGACGAATAGATAACCTCCTCCTTTTCAAATTTTTTAAGTAGGTTAAGAATCTGAAACGTGGATTTAACCGCCTCTGTGGTCCGCGTGTTCCGCCCGTGGTTCGCCCACCCAGTTTAAGACGTAAGGGTTCCGGGTTCAATTTCCAGGGAAGATACAATTTGTACTCGGTTTGGTCGGTAGTAGGGCTTATTTCAAGTCCGCTTGGCTAGTTACCACCATCTTACCTAAGTCTGACGCCATAACAACAATTTTTTTTTGTGTTCCGGCAGTGAGAGGGAAGATAGCTAACTGAGGAAGCTCAGTGGTGAGAATTCTAGGTTTAGTGCGTTTCCACCTTCCGCCTTATCGTCATTTAACATCAGGTGAGGTGAAAGCCAAGCACTATCCCGTAGTGCATTAAAAAAAACAATAGTTTTGATTCAGCATCTGATTGACCTTCGCGATGCATCGTAAATACTTTTATAACATATTTGCTCGTAAAGGGTCTCTTATTACGCCAATTTCAATATCGTATTGTATCTCATTACGAACTTGTGCGGTAATGTAAAGTAAAACGCACGGTTTATCAAGATGCTTCGTCTAAAACGAACGGTACTTTTTTAAATCTTAGCAAAGAGTTTTTATATCAGAATCTTTTCTGATGCGTCATGTGCGATTGACCTCTTGGTCAACATTTTATGAATAAAATATACTTTAAATAATCTATTTTTTCAATAAAAAAATTTTTTTTTTTCAATTTTTGAATATGGGTATCAAATGAAAGGCCTTGATGAGCACATTCCAAAATTATACAAGGTGTTTGGTAAACGCCTTATAAAGCCGAATATGGTAGATAGGGACCATCAAACTGAACAACTTTTACTATGGGACCAACTCTGAAATCGCGAAAAAAAAAATCTGCTGTTTCATACATTTTGATATTTTCGTTATTAATTTTTGTATAAAACAGCTGGTTTTTTTTTCGCGATTTCAGAGTTGGTCCCATAGTAAAAGTTGTTCAATTTGATGGTCTCTATCTACCATATTCGGCTTTATAAGGCTTTTACCAAACACCTTGTATAATTTGTGACTAAAAATTAAAAAAAAAATTGTTTTTTTCGATTTTTGAATATGGGTATCAAATGAAAGGCCTTGATGAGCACATTCCAAAATAATATAATGTGTCACTAAAATTTAAGAAAAAAAATTTTTTTTTAATTTTTGAATATGGATGGGTATCAAATGAAAGGCCTTGATGAGTGAGCACATTCCAAAATAATATATTGTGTCACTAAAATTTAAGAAAAAATTTTTTTTTTCGATTTTTGAAAGGCCTTGAATAATTTGTCAACAAAATTAAAAAAAAAAATGTTTTTTTTCAATTTTTGTTTTTTTACTTTATTGTTGTTTGATTTCCTCACAATCGAAGTGAAAGGCAGAAAAATCGACCGATAGAAACTTACAAGTGTATCAAAATTTCATCATTATGGAAAACAAGCAAAAATGCAAAGTCCGAGTTTTATTTATTTCTTCGCAAATATGTTATAAAACGTCGTATGACATACGTGCGCTTTGATAATTACAGCCTCTGCTTTCTTGTAGCCCTCGCCTACGGCTCGGGCTAGCAATATCGCCTCAGCTGTAATTTTCAACTTACCGCACTTATATCATAATGTACTATTATCTACACTCACAACGTAATGTTCCAAATATGAATTCAAGAATAGTACATTACTGACGCGGTCAATAATGACTGCATTTATGGCAGCGCGATGATGATGGCCGATAGCGTAGCTTAGCGCAGGTCCAGGCCGTCACAGCGCGGTCAGCATTGCTGCCCTTGATGGCCAAGCTGGAATAAAGGCCGAGACCGGAGGTCGAGGACTTTATAGCGCGGACAGCAAGGGCTGCAATGATGACCAAGCTTGAAGGCCGAGAGCGTAGTTGAGCTCAGCTTGAGGCCATCATAGCGTGGCCAGCAGTGCAGTCATTGTGGACCAAGTCTTGTATAGTGCTTTACTCAAAAATGTCAAAAATGTAAAAAATGTCAAAAATGTCAAAAAATTACAAAAATGTCAGAAATGTCAAAAATGATTCATTTTGTCAATATTGACATTTCTGACATTTTTGTAATTTTTTGACATTTTTGTAATTTTTGACATTTTTGATATTTTTGACAATTTGTCTTTTTTGTCATTTTTGACATTTTTGAGTAAAGCACTATACAAGACTTAGTCCAAAATGACAAAAATGATTAAAATTACAAAAAACTATGTTTGAAACAAAACTCGACAATAATGGATTTTCAAAGGAAATTGCTGGTGGCTAAAACTCGACAAAAATGAAATCCCATACAACTTTGTTGCGTCACCATCGGAGGAGCGCGGCAACCTCGACTTTGTTCAAAGAAGGTTGTCGAAATAATGACCATATTACAAGCATTTTTGAGTAAAGGTAATATAAATACGTACTTTATTTTCGTGGATAGGTAAAATTAAAAAATAAACTCATTACGATGCAGTCAACTGCATCATAAAATAACTTTTTTTCTCATTACGATACAGGGCAAATCCAAAAAGAAGGCAGTGCTGTAACATTAAAAAAAAAACGATATTTTCCCACATATTTTCCATGATTAAAATGCACTCTATGGTAATCGATGACTTATTGCACTTAGTTTGTTGGAATGCACTCATCTCATTTTTTTTCTAAAGGAATGCGCGCCTTTTCTAAAGCATTTCAAATAAAGTTTTGATTTCAATTTTTACATTTTGTAATACTTACTGAATTTTGTAGGTTTTTTTATTCTTGCTTTAAAATGTGAAAAAAAATTGACTCTGCCCTAGCTAATACAAACAAAGTCTCTCTCTCTCTCTTTTCTAACGTTGATCTTTTATTTAGTAGGTTCAATCCCAAATATATGAGTGTAGATAAAGCAGTGTATGAAGCTGCACATAACTAGGTATTAAAACACTCGTGTGATACTATTAAACTAAACAATGTGTCAGTTTCATAAACTACTATTGTGAATTGGCGGGAACTAGCGATAGAGTGGATGGAAATACCAGCCAAAACTGCCTCCGAGTAAGTTATAAGGATACCTACCTACTAGGTGTATAGTATAGTCGAGTCAGTCTCACCATAGCCTAGCCAGTGACTGTCAGCACTATCAGTGTCTAATAAAATGATAACAGGTTCGTTACCAAGGTAATGAATGTTCAAGCTAATTTCAACCTAATTGTATTTGAATGACTGTAAGAAAATTACCTTAAGGTGGGTCATGATTCAATTTCGTTGACTGTACCTACTTATACGTAATTATAATCGGGAGAAAAAGATAAACAGGGTGCTTTTTATAAAGCACTGAAGCTCATAATTAACGTACTTAAAAAACATGTTATTATATTCGGCATTAGGGGTATTTTTGTAGGACACGTTTTATACCTGTAAATATTTCCCATTCTTATTTGAGTCATCCTAACTAATTTTATAAATGCGAAAGTCCGTTTGTTTATTTGTTACGCCTTCACGTAGTAACTACTGAACGGTGCAGAAAAGGACATAGGGTACCGTACAATTCCCGAGGGATAGCAAAAAACTGTCCACACAGACGAAGTCGCGGGCGGCCGCTAGTTTAAAATAAAATTTAAAATATTTTCGCACTTTCTTCTTCTAGCAAATAGCCTTAGAGCGATTGATATCGATACTTAAATAGTGCCATTCAGTCGATAGGTAACCGAGCGTGACCACGGAGACGGAAGCAACTTATCTACACTAGGTAGGTAGGTTCTATAATATGTTCGACGATATTGTGAGCAATAATGGGTGGAAATTATCAGCAGTGGAAGCACGAGGACTGATAAAGTGTTATGCCTATTTTAAAGGGTAAGAGAGGTTCCTATGTTAAGAAACCTTCCGGGTAGATAAATATATTTTGTGCATTATTTTTCAAATTTTATAGGGTTAAAGACCTATCTTTTAACCCTTTAACATTTGAAAAATAATGCACAAAATTAAGATAAGTAGGTATGTTTTGCAGGTAAATACGTTTTACTCAAAAATGCTTGTAATATGGCCATTATTTTGACAACCTTCTTTGAACAAAGTCGAGGTTGCCGTGCTCCTCCGATGGTGACGCAACAAAGTTGTATGGGATTTCTTTATTGTCGAGTTTTAGCCACCAGCAATTTCCTTTGAGAATCCATTATTGTCGAGTTTTGTTTCAAACATAGTTCGTGAAAAAAGTACATTGTACAACCCGCGCAGTTAATGAATGGGATTACACTCGTTGTGGTAAGCGCCGTGAGCCGCCATTTTCAATCCCATTCTTTATTTGCGCGGGTGTTGTTGATATTTTTGACTTTCTTGCCTTTTTTATTTTTTTGTCATTTTGGACCAAGTCTTGTATAGTGCTTTACTCAAAAATGACAAAAAGTAAAAAATGTCATAATGTCAAAAATGTCAAAAATTTCAAAAATTTCAAAAATATCGAACATGTCAAAAATATCAAAAAATTCAAAATTGATCATTTTGGTAATTTTGGACATTTTTGACATTTTTACTTTTTTGACATTTTTGAGTAAAGCACTATACAAGACTTGGTCCACAATGACTGCACTGCTGGCCACGCTATGATGGCCTCAAGCTGAGCTTAACTACGCTCTCGGCCTTCAAGCTTGGTCATCATTGCAGCCCTTGCTGTCCGCGCTATAAAGGCCTCGACCTCCGGTCCGGCCTTTATTCCAGCTTGGCCATCAAGGGCTGCAATGCTGACCGCGCTGTGACGGCCTGGACCTGCGCTAAGCAACGCTGTCGGCCATCATCATCGCGCTGCCAGCAATGCAGTCATTATTGACCGCGTCAGTAATGTACTATTGAGCTGTCAGCTGGTTTCTTTTAGGTAGTAGGTACTTCGATCAGAGGTACCACAAACCATAACTTAGTAAAACTTTTCTGACATTTCAGTGTTCATTTGAAAGAAGAAATGTTAACTCAATGTTGATTTAATTATTTCTTATTTATATCTTTTTCAGCAGCAGTTTCTGAGGCGTAGGTATAAATCCAATTTAATACAACACGAGATTTAATACCACGGATCCAAAAATTGCCAAATCGAGTTGGCAAATCTCTTTATCTGTATCATATATTCAATATTATAGCTGTGATTACTTTCGCTTTAAGCTTTGCCGGATTTATGGAGAGCTTTATTCACAAAAGATCGTTTAATGAGCTTCGAGTTCGACACGAGGATTTGAAAAGAGCTAATCGAGTAGGACGTAGCTGTCGTGAATTTTAAATAATTCGTGGTAGCATATACTTAAGTAACTACCTATACCTTTATCAGTTTAAGCATAAAGGAATAGAGGCAAGAGAGTCGCCAACCCATGGCCCATTCCATTATGGAGGATGAGAAAACAAAAAATTTTAATTGTAGGTACAGGCAAAAACACCTGGTCACAGAATAACTAATAGTGATCTAGTGAACTTATTCAAGTTTTGAGATGCGGGATTTATCGGAAAAGCAAGTTGCACGGCCTCAGAACTTTGGTTACTTTGCAGTTGGCAACATTTTTTTTACCTCCGGGGGGGGGGGGAAGGGGGAGGCAGCTGCACCTCCCTTCCCACCTTTGGCGACGCCCCTGAATAGAGGAAACCTAGTGTTTTGCCATAGTCCCTGATAGTATACAACAGAATAAAACATTCCCAAGTACGTAATCCCAAAAATAACTCAGCTCTGGATCTATTTACCTAAATAATGGACGACATTTTTGTGTAAGAATTAACGGGCGCTTTTTAGATCCAATTTCAAAATGGCGGCATTATAATTGATCATTAGCATATTTCAATTCGATCCTGAAAGGTCACGAGCAGTACGCCTGCTATCACATAAAGCCTGGCTCTTAAATAAAGCCGATAGATTTGACCATCGGAACGAATTATTGTATCAACATAGAAATACGCCGGCTTATTCATTAAAGATTATAAGCTTTACGTTGTACAGATGCGTTATAACGATTTTTTTAAGTAGGTAGTCACTTCTCAAGCTTACGCGCTCACTAGAAATGAAATAAAACACTTTTTAACGGATACTAGCGCGGTTTTATTGAAAGAAAAATATTTTTTAAAGCTATCTCTAAAAAAATTATAATGCCCCTTTTTTAAACCTTTGTTTAGTAACTCTTTGATAAGTAAAACGGCCGTTAACAAGTGGGCTTAAAAGTGTATAAAACTAAAATTAACTTTCAGGTTTATTGAATTGCCAATATCTTTCACTTTGAGAAAATTCTTTGTCTGTCCACTGAGCTAGATGTCAGTTAAAACCAATTTGAGAGTTTTGAAAATAATTTCATGGATGACAAACTTTTGAAAGTTATTTTTGCTGTCGCAAAGAGTTTAGTGAAATTTCAAAAGAAGTTGGCGAAATGTTTCTTTTCAGTGCGTAGGTATATCAAAGTATTGAAAAAAAAATCTGACTTTTGAATTATTGTAAACTCTCTTTTGCCAGCGAATTCAGTCGCGCGAAATTTTTGTTTCTGTTTGAGTATCGGAAATGATATGTGTCCTTTTTAAATCACTACGCCAACGTTTTATATTAAAAATATTTCGGCAGTTCAGTCGTGAAAACGAAATATAGAAACAAACAAACGGATAGATTTACTTTTGCATTTCCATTATTATATCTTAAATACTGGACCTCTTACATCGTAATTCGTCTCAGGACCTCCGACATTAACTTGTTGATGTCTATTTATTAGTGGAGGCTAGTTGAATGAGTCCTCAAATTCAGCACCATTGTCCTCCCCGTGTTCATTCACAGACGTCAAACCCTCATCACCATCGGCGAACAAGTTATATTCCATTAAAATGGACACACGATACACGATACTGCACAAAAAGAGACACACAATAGGTGTCATGTACCTATATACATTTTTGACAGACACTTTATCTGTGATACGAAAATAATTCTTTTGTCGCCAAGAAAATAAGAAATACGTGAAGACGGGGTAGGTCTATTTAACATAACGGGTATCTTTAAATTACTTCGAAAATACCAGTTAGAGAATATTGATGTTTTTTTCTAAGATCCGAATTCACCATTGATTTTAAACGCGCTTAAGATCACGTTTTACGTAATGAAGTTTAACTGTCGAGTTTGATACCCCGTTCCCCGTTTATTCCAAAAATCAATTTCACTAGGCCATTAAAAAAATTGAATCAAGATTTAACAAGGCATTGTTTATAACATAATTGTACATTTTTGTAACAAATTTTACTTTGTTGTTATGACAGTGACAGCCTTAAACTTGTTTTTTGACAAAGCGCGTTTAAACTCAATGGTGAAATTGGCTCTAAATGTTCTTTTTCACCCTTGGCTTATTCGAATGGTTAAAAAAAGGAGTGAAATTACGTGTTCATACTTTTCAGTTTTATAAATATCCGGTTATGGTTTGAAATACCAGCTAAATGAAAAACAAATGACAAGTGAGTCTCCGTCTGCTTAGTAAAGATACGTCTTTTATATGTGTGTTTCTAGAGATATATCTTCAATGTGTGCCGAAGCTATGTATGTTATCTTTAAAAAAATACATAAGAAGAAACGATGGATATTTCTATATCCCTTAGAATTAGGAGTTATCTATCGAATTTCATCGTCCAAATTATGACTTTAACTCACGTATTCTATTATATTACCTATGAAATGATGAATCGACACGGAGTCTGTTTAGCATACATGTAATCAGTTTTGGTTGAACTAAATTACAGTCACGTATATGAGTGGGACACGTAGTGAATATCCCTTGTAGTAGCATAAACCGAATTGTGTGTATGTGTAATACCTGAAGCTATATAGCTTTATGTATGAAGACGTCGAATTAGAGAAACTAATATAGGCTAAAATTCAGCTTACGATAAGTTTAGATAAATCATTAGGAAAAGCCCGCTGCGGCTTCTTCTTTGTCCTAAAAGGTTTTAAGACAAAAACAAATCGTCGGGTTTCTTTGTTAGCCTCGTAATTATAAAATGTCAACTTTGTCTCAGAACCATGTGAAAAAAATTAAAACTTAAAAACGTACTTACGAGCTTAATGCAGAAACACGACGAAAACTAATGCCATTTTTAAGACTTTGATCAACTTTGCCACTTTTTATAACAATTTCGAAAGGTAGGATATAAATTTTGTTCTCTCTCAACATATTCTTCGACGGTCACTTTGTTTCTTCTACCTACTGACAATATCAAAGTTTTCTTTACAAAGTTCAGTAAATGCTGTTTCAGCTTAAAACAAGTTTCGGTAACGCGACATCGAAGAATCGTAGAGGCGATACTTGGAAGTTGCGAAAAGTTGTGAATTCTCTAGGAACATGATTGCGAGGAACTTCGTAAACTGCTGAAAGAACTTCCCAGCTGGCTGCAGTGAATTTAGTGACGTCACTTAGTTGCGCGTCACCACCGGTCCAACTTTTGATAATAGCTATTTACGACATAAGTCTTAAATGGATGTGCAAGTGTGTTACGCCCCGTATCAACATAAAAGCAGTAACACATTGTAGCTTTTTGTGGTGAAGTAACACGCGCTTGTTTCGCTACATTAACGTAATTAACTGGGTGGTGACTTCAAGTTGAAAATGTGGTATTTACACTGGTCTACTTGGCAGACGACTTACTGGCCGATTTTAGTCAATTATCTCTTTTTATCGACAATCGCTTGTAAAATCCAATTGAAACTGTGTGATCAATGCTAGCCACTCTTGGATATTTTTAATAATATTATGCGTTGTAATGTTTTCAATCGTTTTCTACAACATTTGGGATTAATTTATCATATAATAATCATGATTATTGTTGCTGTTATCGAGGCACACCTTGAATCAACCACTGTGCATCTAATGAAACGCTTACGTAATAGTATAGAAAGGAGAATTATACCGAGCTATTAGCTAAATTATCATTTGAAGGATCTTAACAGGAGTTAAGATTCCCTTTTCTATAAACTCGGAGGATTTGTTTAATTATTTTCGCTATTCAAATTAATGGGTGCACGACTGATCTTAGATCGTGAAAATATATATCAAGGTTTTAACGTAGGTAAATTATTAACAATGTTTTTAACTATAGTAGGTAGTTATCATATTTTTTTTATTGTTTTATAGTAATCTATATATATAAAATTCAAAGTCCTGACTGAGTGAGATATCAACGCACAGCCCAAACCGTTGAACCTAGAGACTTGAAATTTTGCACATAAATACCTTATATAGTGTAGGTATCCACTAAGAAAGGATTTTTGAAAATTCTATCCCTAAGGGGATGAAATAAGGGATGAAAGTTTGTATGAAAGTCCCTCAGTTTTTGAGCTAGGATCTCCAAATATTGTGTTTAGGCTGATGATTGAAAATAATTAAATACGGGTCTCAGCGTTTTTCAAAATTCCACCCCCGAAAGGGTGAAAAGGGGGATGAAGTTGTGTTTAGAAGAAAATCCTTTATTTTCGAAGTAAAAATCTCTAAATTTATAATTTAGGCTTATGAATAAAATCTAACGCAACGTATATTGTTACTGGTACTATTTTGACCCCTATGGGGATGAAACGGGGGTGAAATAGGGTAGATAAACCTAAAAATAGATATGGATGTCATTATTGGGGTTTTCTGGGATGACGATTGCGAAAATGACATTTATTTTGAAATCCAACACGGTGGAAATGATTTAACCCCTAAATAGGTGATAATGGGGTACAAATTTTGTATGGAAAAATAATATAAAAAACTTTAAACTTCGTAGGAGCAAGTCTACAAATAAATAGACAAACATATATTTTGTAATTTTAAAAATCACCCCCTTAGGGGGTAAATGGGTAAGTAAACATAAAAATCGATATGGATGTGGTTCTTGAGGTTTTGTGGGATGGTAATTGCGAAAAATACATTTATTTTGAAATCAGACACGGTGGACATGATTCAGCCTCAGGGGACAAGGACGGAGACGAAGACGGGGACGGGGACGGAAACGAGAACGGGAACGGTAACGGGTACGGGAACGCGAACGGGAACGGGAACGGAAAAGTGTAAAGAAACGGGAACGGGATATCTACCAATATATTTGGACCCAATTCTGACTGTTGTTATAAACTAGCTTCCGCCCGCGACTTCGTCCGCGTGAATATTAGAGAAAATCCTTAGGGAACCTTCAACCAGGATCCAACCAGCCGTTTTTACGCGATTATGCGGGTCCCCACCAAGCGAGCAGCCTCGTGCGAGGCCCGCCATACGCGGCAAACGTCTTGCCTCGCACGAGGCTGCTCGCTTGGTGGGGACCCGCATAATCGCGTAAAAACGGCTGGTTGGATCCTGGTTGAAGGTTCCCTAAGGATTTTCTCTAATATTCACGCGGACGAAGTCGCGGGCGGAAGCTAGTAAAATATAATTATTATGGCATATTAATGATATCAGAGCAACTCCACCTTGTATAGTTCTATTATGTTTTACGTCAAATGCACCAATTTATTTATTAAAATTAATATGCAGTCGTTAAGCCAAGTTAGAGGCCTTACAGGCGGCTTGATAAACTCTAACACCAGAGGTGGCCACTATTCCTCATTCGATAAGAAGAAGAAGAATATGCAGTAAAAATATTTGAAAACCGCCATAATTCAAATTGCTTCGTCAAATAAAAAAATTATTTACCAAAATAAATATTTTAAACAATAATTGTAATGTTTGACAGCAATTCTGCCGTCGTATCAGAGAACACAGTATCTTTACTTACTGTGTTTTCACTTTTATTGTATTACTGTAATAATGAGCAAGAGCTCTACCCGGCAAAATTTTGGTTTTATTTTTAGCACTTATGGTTCCAGAGATACGGTTACTAAAAACACAGTAATTTTTACGAACTAACACCAATTATTAAAACAAAACACAGCATGTAGGTATTACAAAATTTGAAAACAGTAAGTAAGAGGTTACTGTGATAATGGTAACAAACAATAAATACCGTAAGAAATACACTTTAGATAAGAACACAGTAAAACGCTCTTGCTAGTATAAAACACAGCATTTTTTCTAAATACTGTGTTATAGATTAGCTCAAGATTTCAAGATTATAATATATCACCTAGCAACAATACAGTATCTAAGATACTGTGTTATAAGAGAATTATGCTGGCAATCGATTATTAAGGTTCCTTAACAAAATAACAGTATTTAACTACTTACTGTTTTTTTACCTAGACCTTTCGAGTGCGGAAACAATATTTACTGGGTTTTAACTAAGTATAAGGGACGTGCGGGGTAGGTGGGCGGTGAGGGGCGTGTGTGATTTGGGAGTGACGGTGACGAGACGAGTCAGTCGGCGTACGGACATCGTGCTGGCTTTGCGTTTGCGCAAGTTATTCAACGAGCACATGGCAAAACATCGTAAGTAAACAAAATGTTAGCGATTTCGCTAATTTCATTTAAGACCATTCATCTGCTCAACGCCTCAAGAAACTATGTCCTAGAATTTATTTGCGTGAATTGGTAGAAGTACAAGTCAAACGAAATTCTTACAGCTTATATATTAAAAAGTCATTTCAAGAAGAAAATTATACAAAATTTGAGTTTCTGAAAGCGAAGTGTGAAAAAAATGGTATTCCATGTCCTGTTTTAAAATCTTCCCCGCGAGGAATTACCACACAACGAAAAAATGCTATTATTGGTAAATTGGGACCACTCATGCCTTCTAGTCGCCTTATATTTTGGAGAGAATTACCCACAAATGATATGGCTCTGGATCTGTGTACAGAAATTGAAGATGGCTGTGAATAGGATTACATAATAATGTGAAATTTAATATAATTTTGTATTTGATCTTTTATTGAGTTTATGTAAACATTTATTGGTTGTTTTTCGAAAGCCTTATTTAATATGTTAATATAGCAAGATCTCTTGAGTGATAGCTCACTCCAGCCGAAGGACGGTGGTCATGCTAGGGGGGCATAAAACTAAATAATTTTAATACCATCACGTAAAAAAGTAAAGTTAGTTTGTACGAACAATATCAGTTTTAAAAGGTCGTAAAGTAAAAAAGGTTGAGCTACCATAAGAGATTTTGCGTTATTTACAAACATATTCCTTAAGGCTTCGGCGAACGGTGAGCTTCCCATACAAACGTAATACCAAAATGATTTGCAATTTGCGCATAATTAACTCTTGTGATGTTATTCATATTAAGACAGTATTTGTCTAGGTTTCTATTAAATAAAAATCCAAAATACTAAACATAATATAAATACAAATACAAATAAAAATGTATGCGATTTACAATTTTGTATGTATAAATGTAATTGGCATTTATTTTGAATTGGGTTAGTATTTTGGAATTTTTATTTAATAGAAACCTAGACAAATACTATATTATTCCAAATAATATCACAAGAATAGTAAATTGTGCTCAAATTGAAAATCATTTTGGTATTACGTTTGTATGGGAAGCTCACCGTTCACCGGAGCCTTAAGTTACTGTTTTTATAATTATTTTAAAATATTATGGTTGATTGATCTCATGTTTTTAATAAGTAAAAGTTTTAACTAGATATTATTATAATTTGTTAGAAGTTTGCTAATTTTTTATTTTTTTGTAGGGACAACTTTTTCCAAATAGTGATTAAAAAGACTTTTAGAATTTTTTAATTTTGAGATTTTAGCATTCACAATGCGATTTATACAATACAAATAAATATACTAGAAAAAACACGACTCGCACCAGATCATGTTCCCGTCCGAGAACATGATCTGGTGCGAGTCGTGTTTTTTCTAGTATTTTTAATTTTTATTGTATAAGACTTTTAGAAGATTATTATTTAATGTAAAAGCCTAGAAAGGCATTTGATTTGAGACTGATTTGTTTAGTTTAGCTGTTTTACCAGTAAAATATAATTAGTAATTATTTGTTTTATTTACCTGGACCATATTCATGTTTTTTCAATTCATTTTACTAAAGAAAATTATATCCTTTTTAGTACAAAAACTTGCAAAGTTTAGTCTATAACACAGTATTGTAAAATACTGGATTAGACCAACCATCGCTAGCTTTTATCGTTTTAACTTAAAATACAGCAACTTGACTTACTAGATTCACAGTCAACTAAATTTTGTTAAGTAAATTAGATTAAAAAACAGTATATTAACAGTTACTGTGATGAAGTAAAGAATTTAGCAGCTTCTTTACTTAACTTAATCACAGTATTTAGTAAATCTTAGCTAGTACACAGTAACTATGTCAGTTACTGTCATTTAGTCTAGTACAACTAATTTTTCTTATTTCTTTTTACCAACAAGAACACAGTTATGCATTTAACACGAAATATCATAAAGATACATAAAAAATAAAAATACACATTTTAGCGCAACGTTATTTTTAATCACTCTACATTCTAGTTAGTTTGCTAACTTTCATAAATTTGTCACAATCGAACATAGTTTCCAAAAAAACTTTTCGCGCGTTTTTCTCGAAACGACTTTTTCAAAGTTACTGTGTTCTCTGATACGACGGCAGAATTTAAGTGGCACAAAAAATATTTTCGTCATGAATGATCTTCATCAAAACGAAAAATGTAAAAACGGAAAGCAACCAGTTTATTATAGTCACTGCGAAAGGAACAAAATTCTAAAACAGACTTTCGCACTTGTACTATAAAAGCATTAATTTTAGGACGGAACGGAGTTAGGGTTAAAAACCATGGTTATGGCTTTAATCCTACTTGTATATATTTTTTGTACTAGAAATGCTTTGAAGTAAAATCACTTTATAACATATTTGCTCGTAAAGGGTCTCTTATTACGCCAATTTCAATATCGTATTGTATCTCATTACGAACTTGTGCGGTAATGTAAAGTAAAACGCACGGTTTATCAAGATGCTTCGTCTAAAACGAACGGTACTTTTTTAAATCTTAGCAAAGAGTTTTTATATCAGAATCTTTTCTGATGCGTCATGCATGTGCGATTGACCTCTTGGTCAACATTTTATGAATAAAATTTACTTTATATAATTTATTTTTTCAATAAAATTTTTTTTTTCAATTTTTGAATATGGGTATCAAATGAAAGGCCTTGATGAGCACATTCCAAAATTATATAATTTGTCACTAAAATTTAAGAAAAAAAAATTTTTTTTTTCGATTTTTGAATACGGGTATCAAATGAAAGGCCTTGATGAGCACATTCCAAAATAATATAATGTGTCACTAAAATTTAAGAAAAAAAATATTTTTTTCGATTTTTGAATATGGATATCAAATGAAAGGCCTTGATGAGCACATTCCAAAATTACATAATTTGTGACTAAATTTAAGAAAAAAAAAATTTTTTTTTCAATTTTTGAGTATGGGTATCAAATGAAAGGCCTTGATTAGCACATTCCAAAATTACATAATTTGTCACTCAAATTTAAGAAAAAATATTTTTTTTAAATTTTTGAATATGTGTATCAAATGATAGGCCTTGATGAGCACATTCCAAAATTACATAATTTGTCACTCAAATTTAAGAAAAAAAATTTTTTTTTTCGATTTTTGAATATGGGTATCAAATGAAAGGGGTCGTCCATTAATCACGTGAGCCTCGAAAGGGGGGGGGAGGTAGTTGAAAACATCACGAAGTATCACAAGGGGGGACGGGGGGGTGTAGTGAGATATCACGTGTATTAATTTTTTTCGTTGAACGTGTGACTTTTAACCGAAAACTGTGTGTGATTGTTGACTCACCGTTACCAGGACGATTTCCCCGCCCACCGCGACATATTCGTACTGAAAATTGTTGAGATTAAAAAAAATACACGTGATTTAGAAGGGAGGGGGGGGGTTAACGTAAAACCTCACCATGTATCACCAGGGGGGAGGGGGGGTTAAAATTGGCCCAAAAAACATCACGTGATTAATGGACGCCCCCAAAGGCCTTGATGAGCACATTCCAAAATAATATAATTTGTCACTAAATTTAAGAAAAAAAATTTTTTTTTTTCAATTTTCTGTTTTTTACTTTATTGTTGTTTGATTTCCTCACAATCGAAGTGAAAGGCAGAAAAATCGACCGATAGATAGTACAAGTGTATCAAAATTTCATCATTATGGAAAACAAGCAAAAATGCAAAGTCCGAGTTTTATTTATTTCCTCGCAAATATGTTATAAAACGTCGTATGACATACGTGCGCTTAGATAATTACAGCCTCTGCTTTCTTGTAGCCCTCGCCTACGGCTCGGGCTAGCAATATCGCCTCAGCTGTAATTTTCAACTTACCGCACTTATATCATAATGTACTATTACGTACCTACTGTATATGCGACTGTACTACCTTTACCTTTATGTAACACGAAACATATTGTCTGTAATTTGTTTTTGAATTTAACGACATGGATAAGAATTAATGTTAAGCTGTTAGTTAGTCACAATGAAAATGCCTTTTATTATTACATATAAACTGTCAAACGGAAGTCAATCCAGAGGGTTAAATGAATCTCTTTCAGTTTAATGTAACATGCATGTATATTTTATTAAGACGAATAAAATTAGTAGAGCTAAGTTTAGCTATATACGATTGAGTACACACTAAATTTAATTTTAACAGAGCTGGTCGCTCAGCGAATAATCACTGAGCTATTTTTGTCGCCGAGAATAGAACATACAGAGTTCAATACGTAAACGCCCACGAGCGACTTTTTGTAGCTGCGATAATCGCGGCGGTAATCGCGGTGTTTTTTGTCGCTGGCTAAGTAAAACCTTTGTCGTGTCATTTCGTGGACGATTATCTTATCGATTAATGCCGCGATTATCGCAGCTACAAAAAGTCGCTTGTGGGCGGAAAGCCATATGGCATATGGATGAATCCGAAATACGCATCTGGGATTAAAATTCCCAATATATTATTTTACTCTTTGGATTAAAATATTATCTCCGCAAGCGTGTAGGTGTAATGCATTAGTGGAATTAATGTTTCGATTTTCTGCCTTGTCGGTTCCGAGTTAAATCTGAGCCCTTGTCGATTAAAAAATATCGATAGTCTGCGATTTCGTAATCACTTAGTTGGTTCTAAAATAAAAGTTGAAAAAATAAATTCTAGTTGAAAAACTAAGTTAGCTAAAAAGAAAACTACTTTATAGATTTGCTACACATGAAATGCGCGCTTGTTTAGATAATGATTATTTTGGTAATAATAATGATGAAACTTAATTTTTAGTTATTTTTTTTCTTAGACAAATAAGGAACAATTCAAAATACTGAAAGTATAGAATAGAATACGAAAGAATAATTAAATATTTTCCAAAAATGCAGTTTAGGATAATAAACAGTTTTTGGTAAGTGTGATAAATGAAGCTTTAAAATATCCCAGACATTTCTATTTCCAATTCCAAAAATAGTATACCTACTCAGTGAACGAAATAACTGAACAGTCCCTATCCCGAATTTCCCTCAAGTTTAAAGCTGACACACGAAATGCTCAACTAAAAGCTGTTTATTGCTCGCGGTCCACCCCGCTAAACAGTACCAGTATTTTAAACATAGGTAACGAATTCTTTTCGTATATTTTGCTCAAAGATATCCCTTGACGTTTGTGAAATTGTTATTATTCCTAAAAACATATGCATCTGATGAATTGAATTAATTGGAATGACGTCATATTTTTTTTAAACAGAAGTAAGGCGGAAAACAATCGTAACATCCATAACATGTTAATGAAAAAATGTTTTTTTTTTGTTTAAACTAGTCATAGGTCTACCTATGTTTGAATTTTATTGCGCGATTAATTTTTCTGAATTATGATATGAGTTAAGAAAAATAATAAGATTTTAGAGGCAGTGGCCCTTTGTTATAGAAGTCACCTCCACATCCAATTCCATATTATTATTTTTAATGGTTAAGTAGTCATAGTAAATGATACATAAATTATGACATGCATTAACATAAACTTTTGCCTGTGTTAACGGAAAAGGCAACTATAATAAATATACCTCACTTTTTTTTAATCTAGATGAAAAGATTGGGTTTTATGTCATTTAATTTGCGCGTCCACTGCATCGGAATCGGCGCGGACGAAGCGTCGGCACTTGTAATATTATATATATATATATAAATTTGTATTTCTATGGCGCGAAAAATGCCGATGCAGTGCACGCAGTGTTATACAAATCCATACAAAGCAACAATTCCGTCCGCTCCGTCCGCTCCGATTCCGATGCAGTGGACGCGCACCTTAAGACATGTCAACCTCATTATAATCTTACACTATTCCGTTTAAATGAGAGGTAGCTAACTAACTATTACTTTTACTCACATAAAATCACTTAGCACAGAAAAGCTACTAGCTAATGTTAAGTCGTCACCAGAGACGCCATTTTCATTTACACCCATAAAATTGTATAATAGAATTTGAAATTCAAGGTACCTCCTTACAGCACAAAGAGGTATTATACTTTCTCAAAGACAAAGGAGTACTGACGGCATGAAATAGTCCCGTGAATAGAGCTCGTCTTATTTCAAAGTTCCATTGAAATGGAAACATTTAATTGCAAACTGCAGTGGACGGTGCATTCAGATCGCACCGGTTATTACCGGACTAAAGCGCTTTTCGACGACTCGAATGTGGGAATGAATTCAAAATTACCCACCTACATTAAGGGAAATTCTGCTTGGGTGGGAAATTGCATATAACTACACAGTTTTTATAGATACGTACATAGCTTTGAACTCGTCAACGCCAGGAAAACGAGACACAATAGATTTTCTATAGTTATCCGGTCGCCGAAGACCGCTCGGGCGTTGATGAACAAACACATTGTGTACTATAATTTTTTTTCCCTCCCAAAAGCACCCAATAGGCATGTAAAAAAAGCTAAAAAAAAAGTAAAACCTTCTTCAAAACCCTTAAAAAACAGCTCTATAAAAAGCAAGAAATAATGTTCAAATCGGTTAATTAAAACACGTCTAATGAAGTCGGGTGGAGCTGGAAGTAATTATTTTACTTATTGTATTGTTTATATTTTAAAACCCCACCCGACTTCAATAGACGTGTTTTAATTAACCGATATGAACATTATTTCTTGCTTTTTATATAGCTGTTTTTTAAGGTTTTTGAAGGAAGTCTTGCTTTTTTAGAAGCTTTTTTATTTTTAACTTTTTTGTGGTAGGTATGTAAACGATGATTTTATAAAATAAAAGGTTTCAATGTTTCTCATTTTTCAATGGTATACCCCGAGTAACTCAATTTACACAGGAGTTCCGTTGGGCCTACACAGTTCAACTCTAGTCCAGAACGTCCTTGACAATAGATAGGTTCCTACTTGTTTTTGATTGTCATAAACCTACCAATATTTCAATCACTATACAGTTCCTATTTTATTTTGAGAAGTTCCCTTGTGTATTTTCATAGTCCAAAATCTAATACCAATGAAATTAATAAAGTATCATTTTTAAGGTATCTTCTTTCAAACAAAAAAAATCATCTAAATCGGTTCATAAACAAAAAAGTAATGGTGGAACATCCGTCTGAATTCGTATAAAATGGTAACGAAAACGACAGTATTTTCAAGATTACTTGAAAATTACTGAATCGATTTCAAAATTTCAGTATATGGGACCAACTTAGGTAGAAACCTAATGTTATAACATTTGAATCATTTCAATCGGTTTAGCCGTCTTCGAGTAATCGGTGTACATACATATAAAAAACAATATTCGCGACGAATAGATAACCTCCTCCTTTTCAAATTTATGAAGTCTTATTTTATAAAATCATCGCTTACATGCCTACCACAAAAAAAATTAAAATAAAAAAAGATTTTTAAAAAAGCCAAAACCTCCTTCAAAAACCTTAAAAAAACAGCTCTATAAAAAGCAAGAAATAATGTTCAAATTGATTAATTAAAATACGTCTATGAAGTTGGGTGGGGTTTTTAGAATATAAACAATACAATAAGTAAAAAAATTACTTCCAGCTCTACCCGACTTCAATAGACGTATTTTAATAAATCGATTTGAACATTATTTCTTGCTTTTATAGAGTTGTTTTTTTAAGGTTTTTGAAGGAGGTTTTGCTTTTTTTAAAAGCTTTTTTTACTAATAGTAAAGAGTTCAACGCGTTATGTATGAATAACCATAAACAGTATAAAAACACTTCATAACATTTAATTTTAGTCTAAATATGTACAGAAATAACATAATATCGTCTATATAGTCAAATTAATAAGTAACTATTAAATTAACAAGTAGATACCTAACTGTTATGTCCTGTTTCTTTAAAACATTTGTGCACAATTGTAATTGGGCACAGACGTGCACCTATTATATAAGAATTTTTTGTAAATTTGTTTTGTGTCTGATGTCTGGTATTGTGTCTTTAATAATAAATAAATAAAAATTACTCATCCAGCTAAGTATACTAATAATATCATCACAAATACATAATGGGAGAAATTAAGAGGAGCGTTGCAATTATTGAAACTGTGGTCAGGTCATTTGACCACTGTCCGGGCACCCAGTTATTATTATTTTTTAAATATATTTAATATTAATAATACATTGTGTTCAGTTAAGCCGTTCGTCATTCGTTCGAGGGTGGTTGCCCCTAGTTGCCCCTCCTCATTCACTTGCCAGTCCGCGAGTATACTCCGTGCAGGGCGCACGTATCACTTTCAGTCCGCATTATGGAGGGAAAACTTTTAAAAGTATCGCGATCGTGTTTCTATTTTTGAATTCATTACATTTTTTTTTATTTTTGATGCAAAGGAACAATGAAACAATGCCTTTGAAAAGTGAAGTGGACTGGATTATATGTTATGGCAGTGACTAAGAATGTGATAACTCTTTTGTGAAAAGTTGTTTGATGAAAATCTAAATGATGAAAAGTAAGTACCGTACTTTAGTTGAAAACTATAGACTGTTATCCTTTTTTTAATAACAGAGTGTCGTATAATGCAAATATCCGATAAGAGTGTTTTTGTATGGAATATAATCAACTTTAACAAATAAAGGTAGAGGTAGACACAAATTCTATAACTCCCTTTAACCCCTCTCCAATTTCTGAAACGTAAACTTATCTTAAAAGATAAAAGGTTTTTCTTTTTTGTTCTCCGTCTTCGGAATTTACTTGAATCCGCCTCTTATCTTATTACAGAAATTCTGTGTATTAAAACCTGAAAATCTTACACTGAAACTTAACCGTTCCAACGCTATTTTAATTACAATGCCTTCA
Organism: Agriphila tristella; assembly: GCA_928269145.1. Classification (NCBI taxonomy): domain Eukaryota; kingdom Metazoa; phylum Arthropoda; class Insecta; order Lepidoptera; family Crambidae; genus Agriphila; species Agriphila tristella. The sequence goes on along the minus strand of OV743431.1, from coordinate 18,536,999 downwards.
CTCTGAAATTAAACCGATTTGAATGGAATCCTATTAAAAGTATGTCCTATTTCTTTTTAAGTTTATAAACAAAAATATTGCTCTTTAAAAGAATTACAGGCTATATGTATCTATCTATAGATAGCTATTACAGAGTATTACTTTTAATCGACTTAAAAAAAGGAGGATAGGTCTGACTGATAAAATTGTTGACAGTCAAATAATAATTGTAGAGCTGACGAAAGATATTCAATAAATGGAATTAAACTTTTCTTTTCTCTTTATATATTTTTTCTTTTATAAAAATATACACCAGCCTCATTGTATCTTCTCACAACAAGATACCAAAATGGTTGTAACAAGGTTGTAACTTAGTCTAAAACGCAATTTATACTTACTAGCGGACGCCCGCGGTTTCACCCGCGTGGTTCCCGTTCCCGTGGGAATATCGGGATAAAAAATATTTTATGTTTTAATCCAGGCTATCTACTATTTGTGTGCCAAATTTCAATCAAATCCGTTTAGTAGTTTTTGCGTGATTGAGGAACAAACATCCAAACCCACAAACTTTCACATTTATAATATTAGTAGGATGATATGGATGAAATCACTGTTCACATTTTCTAATTAAACCACTTAATTTCTTTGCCGCATCTGATTTTGGGTTTGGTATTGTTCAAAGCATTCTAAATGCCTTTAATATTCCCTTCGTCCCGATGTTAAAATGTAGTTTGTTGAATAGTAATTCCCTTTCCGAAAATTAAACTTTTAATAAAGATACCTACTTATTTCTTAACATTCGGTTAAATGGTCTGTTCATTTAACTCTAGTTTTTTTTACAACAGTAGGTACTAAACAGTTTTCAATAAATATTTTAAAAGTAGTTTGGAACTATTTTTGGGAAAAAACCAGTGAGTTTTTATTTTATAAAAGTCATGTTCTCATAAGTTCTTTACATGAAAAATCTATAGTAGGTAACGAAGTGTTTGAATCTTAATCTAAGTAGATATATTGAATTTCCAAGCTCTTCAATGGTGAAGTCGGCATCCCAAATTAATAATATGTTTTAAATAAAAAGAAACTTAAAAATGTAATGTAAAATTCAGGCAGTAGCTCTCATCGTTTCACAAGTGGCGCCCGTCCATTTTAGTCTGAAATAACCCGAGCGAGTATAAAATCCGCGATGTGCAAAAATACGTTTTAAAAGCGGGGAGTTGCTTTCACCATTTTCGTTACTTTTCTACAAGTGCAACCCACTCGGCGCAGGCAGTAAATACAACCAGTGCCACAGGGCATTAAATACAGTTTCGAAACTGAACCATATGCATGTAATGCTTTTGGCAAAGGTTAATTTAACCGTATGCTCGTAATGCTTTTGGCAAAGGTTAATTTCATTTTTGAGCTGGTTTATTATGATTTATTTGCAATGCTCTGGCTCTGAGCAGTTGGTTGGTTCAGTTAGGCTGGCCCCAGACAAAATTGGCGCTATTTTGGCTGTTTTAGTTGACTCACTTTTGCCAGCGCGTTTTATAGGGAATTATCGTTCTAGGTGTTATTAGGCTGGCCCCAGACCTACCGGTTTCATTTCTTTGCTTTGCTGTTCTACCTTGCTTAAAAGACCGCCGGCCAACCAGGGTAATTTTCAATCTATCGCATTTTGGGACTAGACCAAATTGGCAAAATAGCCATTAGCTTGGTGTTATCAAATATCATCGCCTGGATTGCGAATTAGGAAGCTTTTAGGAGATATGCCACCCTGAATATGGACTTCGATAGTTAAAAATAATACGATCGCATATTTATACAAGATGTTTGGTAAAGCCTTATAAAGCTGAATATGGTAGATAGGGACCACAAAACTGAACAACTATTACTATGGGACCAAATCTGAAAACGCGAAAAAAAATGAGCTGTTTCATACATTTTGATAATTTCGTTATACATTTTTCTATGAAACAGCAGTTTTTTTTTTAAAACTAAAACAAAAATTTCGCATCGCAACCCAGATGACGATATTTGATAACACCAAACTAATGGCTATCTTGCCAATGTGGTCAGGTCAAAATATACGATAGATTGAAAATGAGCCTCTTGGCCGGCGGTCCATAGTAGAACAGCAAAGCAAAGAAATGAAACCGGTGTAGGTCTGGGGTCAGCCTTAAGGCACTTAATAATTATCCTTATTAATATTATAGATGCGAAAGTCCGTTTGTTTGTTTGTTTGTTACGCTTTCACGTCTTAACTAATACTGAACCGATCATCATGAAATTTTACATAACATTTTCAGGGGTACAGAGAAGGACAAGGAAATATCAATTTAAACATTCTTTTTGGGACAAGCAGGTTGTGAAAATGTTTTTCTTTTATTACATATTTAACACAATCTTAATCACAGTTGGGTTTAATAAAAGTAACTACTTCACAATATAAAACCACTGCAAAAAAATTAAACAAACTAGTTTCGTTTTGAAGTTTCACCCGTTTTTATGCCAACAACTATTAAAAAGATAAGCTGCAATATTTTAAAGTTAACAGCGTCCTCGTTATTGCGTATGCTGGGGTGCGCCTTGGGCGAGCGATAGACTAACACCCCTGATTTATACTATGAGTCTGTCTATAAACGACACGCCATCGCCGGTTAATTTCAAAAAACGGACTAGTAAAAACAAACTAAAAAGTAAAAAATAAATTCTTCTGTAAATATTTATAACCCTTTACCTACAGAAATTTTAAACCTAAAAACGTGGGGCGCATTTTGTAAAATTTATCAGCATGTGCGCCCCACGTTTTTAGGTTTAAAATTTCTGTAGGTATAGGGTTATAAATATTTACAGAAGAATTTTATTTTTATTTTTTAGTCTGTTTTTACTACACCGTTTTAATATTTTTGGTCCGATTTTTTTTAATAATTTCGTCCGTTGTAAAACGTGTTTTTAAAAAAGATTTTTTTTCCGTAAATTGTTATTTTCTGCTTTTTAGTTAACGAGCTAAGACTAAAAATTTACCATCTGCTATCGGAGCACTCGTCAAGACGATTCAAACCAGCCGAAACTCAATGGGGTTGCATGGTTTTATTACAGAGTCTCAGTGGCCTTCTTCCGGCTCCATCATCAGATCCTGAAAACTATTTCCCAAAAAAGTATTCGTCAAGACGATTCAAACGAATCCAAACTCGATGGGGTTGCATGGTTTTATAATAGAGTTCCAATGGCCTTCCTTCGGCTCCATCATCAGATCCTCGGACACTATTTCCCATTAAAGTACTCGTCAAGATGATTCAAACGAGCCCAAACTCGATGGGATTACATGGTTTTATGACCGAGTTCCAGTGGCCTTCTTCCGGCTCCATCGTCAGATCCTGGACACTGAAACAGGATTACAGGATTTCCCAACAAAGTACTCGTCAAGACGATTCAATCGAGCCCAAATTTGATGGGGTTGCACGGTTTCAATATTGAGTTCCAATGGCATGGCCTTTCAGCTTCATCATCAGACCCTGGACCTCGTCTCCCATTAGAGTACTCGTCAAGACCATTCTAACGAGCCCAAATACGATGGGGTTGTATGGTTTCATCATAGAGTTGATGTGGCTTTCTTCCGGCTTCATCATCAGATCAGCTCCATGACACCATAATATTGCATTGCCTTCTAGTTCTGACCTATGTTCCAAGTTTCAAGTTTCTAGCTCATCAGGAAGCTAGTGCAAAATCGTTCACAAACTTTGCAGAGAAACAAACGAATGAACACACAAACGAGTTAAAATACCCATTAATTGCTTAATATTTTCAGTTAGTTTTGCGGACACTCTCTATATGTAAATTTCACCCTTTAAATTTTAAAAATACTGCAATATTTTAAAATATTTTTATACCAATTCGACCGGTATCCTGTACCGGTGGCGGTAAGGATATCGCGATGGGTATGCGGTAACAAGCGGTTCAAAGGTGTTCCGCAACAGCTGCGGTAATGCCATACAAAATACCGGTCGGGATATCGGTCGGGTATACCGTTACCGACACCGGTACATACAGGATACCGGTCAGGTTTGAGTAGGCCTTTACATATTTTAAAGTCACAGCATCCTCGTTATTGTGTATGCTGTGGCGCGCCCCGGCGGGCAATAGACTAGGCCCTGATTTATGCTGTGACCCAATGAACGATACGCCACTAAATCTTAAAAAAATATTCATTAATTGCTTTCCAACGCGTTTTATATTGCCGTATATGAGTTTGAGTTGAGTTCGGGTTGAGGTCGGATCGTGCGTTATCGTCTGAACGCAGCCTAACTGAATATTATAAATGCGAAAGACCGTTTGTTTGTTTGTTACGCCTTCACGTCTTAACTACTGAACCGATCATCATGAAATTTTACATACACGTTGTCAGGGATACACAGAAGGACATAGGATATCCATCCCGAAAAAAGTATTGTTCCCGAGGGATAGCAAAAAACTTTCCACGCAGACGAAGTCGCGGGCGGTAGCTAGTGTATAATAATTTAAAGTGAATCATGTGGGGGTGATCTAACATTATCGAATTATTATCAGTCCACAGGTTTAGTGGAAAGTTATAATAAAATTAATAAACTAGTATTTTTTCATTTAAAAAAACACGTTTTTAAAACCGACTACAAAGTATGAAAAACGTGGGGCGCAATTTGTAAGATTTATCATCAATGATATATTCTTTTGAATGCGCCACACATTTTTAGGTTTAAAGTTCCTGTAAAAAAGCAAGAAATAATATTCGTAATCATAAAAACACGTCTATTGAAGTCGGGTGGGGCTGGAGTACAGATTCCTTTTTTTATTCTAAAAGCCCCACCCGACTTCAATAGACGTGTTTTTATTATAACGAATATTATTTCTTGCTTTTTAGAGGTAGGTTTTTTGAAGTCGGTTTTTTGTTTTTTTTAAACAATTTTTATTTTTTTATTTTTAGTGTAGGTACCTTGTAGATATATTATTTAGATAGTAAAATCGGCTCAGCCAAACGTGAGACGCAGACGATTGCGAAGAAACATACATATACCATACGCACAAGTAGGTATACCGGGAGTTTTGTTAAGTAGACGAACTCCGGCTCACCATCACACCAAGACGGACACACATTACCACCAGCACTTCTGTACACCAGGAAACTCCAGGAGTTCCCATACATTATAATATTATATTGCTTTTATCACATCCAACATAAACAGCCGCCTTCGCCATCCTCTGACAGTGACAGTTCAGTGTTCCCATATACTGAGTGTTGCCCTCTTGTGCGTGTGAGACAGAGTATTATATCTATTCCATAGATACAAACACTACATCCCTTCCTTATCATTTTATTTTATATTTTTTCTGACCGTTGAGATCACATACACATAATCACAGGAAAGCAATCAATCATGTAACTTACTACTACACAATCGTTTACCACAATCAATAAGTACTTATTGACTTATAAAATTATGTCTTTAGAGATCACAGCAAAGTACTTATTAAGCTTACACTATCAATTAGAACAAGCAACCATTCATATTAACATTAGGTAAATATGCAATGCAGTATTGAAATGAAACCCAAAATTAAAACTTTAGAAACCACAACAAAATAATATTTTGAACTTAATGAATTAGTACTAATTATCCTTGAGAAATTACAGTAACGTTCATTAGTTATTGATTAATTATTGTATGAATTGGACCCAATCATATTTAAATTACCTGTATTAATTTATAGAAGTCTTTTAAGTATTACAATAACATGTCCGTTTCATTCTAGTTCCCATTATACTGTATCCTCTGAAACCACTTTCCAAGTACAATTGACGGCACATCAAACCACACATGTTGCCCTCGAGGCCGTCCGTCCCTTATGCAATAAAAGCTGCTTCCACGTCTCAACCGTTCAACTCGACTAAATACTATACTTATGTGTACTAAATACATTCCTTCTCAACTTTCCTGTTCCTTCATTTCTTATTTAATGTTCTCACTGTCTACAGCTCCTTCTACACATAATATGTAGTAGAATTAAAATCAATTACTACTTAAGTTAACTTTTCCATTTATCCCCATCTATCCTTTCCCTCTTCTTTTTGTATTTTTTTTTATATCCTGGTTTCTCACTTTGGATCGTTTGGAGAATTATTTAAGCTAGGTGATTTTTCAGTTACACAGTCAAGTTATAGTTGCACAATTTCAATATTCATTTAAAACATATATCTTTAGCCTGTTTATTGACTGTTGCTATAAAAATCATTATTATGTAGCCGGCTAAATAGAAAACAGTATTAAACTATTTGATACATTTAGAAATAAAAGAAGGATATCCATTTCTGACCCGCCAAAATGTTGATTCCACCAACCAACCATCGTGTACAGTGAAGTATATAGCTCACAAATTGCGTTTTTATTGTTATTTATAAACTGCCAACTATTATGTACCCATTGAAAAACGAATATGTTTTATTTATGTCAATGTGATAGTTTAATGACCTGAGAGCTGTCGACACTTCAATCAGCTGGTATGTAGTTGCCTGATATCCATACATAATAAACTACCCATACCATACCATATCAATGACTTTATTTGTTTACTAATATTGATAATCATAGTCAATAAACCTAGACAGGTGCACAAAACGTAGTGATTTATTACTTGTCCAGTGGTGTGCACCCTTCTATACCTTATGAAAAGTTTGTTTTTAGTTATTGAACAAATATTTAAAATTATTGATGTCCAACAAATTCCGGCAGGCAGCTAATGTTTTGTTATTAAACATATTTTTGTTATAATATCATTCATTTACTATTATTCCTTACATTTACTTAGTATTTAGTTTCCTATCTATTAGCTGTCAAATATTAATATCATTTCCAAATGTATTTCCTAGCTTTGATTATTATAAATAAATCAAAGTTTCCTGTTATCTAGTTCTTTTAGTTAGGTACCTATGATACAAAATTTTATTTTGTTATTGACATTAAGTTGAATCAAAGATTTTACTATAGTTATAATCGAGCTAATATCAAATATTAATTTTATTCTTCATTAATGTTATTCTTACTATATCATGTATCCTCTGTAATTTCTACCTAGCCAATATTTGCATGCCTCTACTCCAGGTTAAAGACCTATGTGAACTTTGATACGTATTATATCATAAATATGTATTGCCCTTATGAGAATTTGCGTTTTGAGAAGATGCCTTTATCGAATGAGGGTACCATATTTGTTGCAAATAAATATCCTGCATTATGAATAGAGATTCTATCAGCATAACTTGGTATTTCCATCTCCCATTGTCAATATCCTTTTTTGTCTTCAAAACACGCCCCAGGCAGTAGTAAAAACCTCTTGCAATGTTGCTCCTCCTAACACCAATAAACTAGCATATTATATGAAACAGATACTAACTAATATACTAGAAAACCTCGACCCGTCACCAGAATTTTCTCAGGCAGGAATTGAACCTGCGACCTTTGGAAAACCAGTCCAATGCTCTTCCACTGAGCTACTGAGACACTAGTGCCAACGTCAAAATCTTTCTAGTGCCTATACATATATTCAGGGGCGTGCATACCATATAGGCAATTAGGCAGTGCCTACCTCATTAAGAACCTAAATAATATACCACTGGTATTAAAATTAATTTAGTTTAATAGGGAATATGCATCAATTTTTTTTTTAATCTTAATCAAAAGTATAATGCGTGAGAAAGTTAACTGTAATATTAAAACTTTTCTCTTGCGTTTTTTTCTCGTGATATAGTTACTTGAAGTTAGCGCGCAGCAGCACCCGCCGAAAACGCTCCATACAAAACGGTGACGTCACACATCACGTTTCAGGTGTGTTTCGGCGCGTTTAATATGGAGTTAGCCAATAATCTTCAATTATCTCCCTAAATTTTGCGTTTAAGTACATATGTGTCATACAAAATATTGTTTTTTATTCGATATTCTATCTGACTGTAAAGTTTATTATATCCGAAAATGAAAAAAAAATATCGTTATTTTCCCCTGATTTCATCGTGTGATAAAACTAGGATTATACATTTTTTTATTTTTTTTCCTGTTCCATCATGTTTTTATAAGTGTCCGCAGCGATCAAGCTCAAATTCATCAAAATCGGTGACTTATGCATATTCCCTATTGGTTCCGTGATTCTTTAACCAAACTTCTATTGAACACCCGCCCAGTAAGTTTTTCCTTACGCTAAATACGTACAGTAGGCAGTGTACAGATTGCCTATTCGAAGCGAGCAGCGTTTCATACAACTTATTTAGAAAAGGTATTGGTTAAAGTTATACGGCCGCAAAAAAAAGTGCGCTTTTTGTCCGTGTAACGTTCTAAAACATGACGTTCGCAATGTGACAGCGCTAGGTAAGCTAGCCTACCGTGCCGGCCGAGCGAATTTTTTAGCGAGATAAACCGACGACCCCCACCCGACCCTATATCTGTCTCACTCAGTCCCATACACAATAGATTATGACCTTTCGCTCACGCTATGTCAGAGTTTTATCTCACGAGACCGGATGAGTTGAACAAGTTTCGACTTTATTGCGATGTCATAAAAGTGTTGAGACCCGCACGTGTGAAAAATGCAACAATGCAAACAAATGCAAGTGCCATCCTTCCTTCCTGCCATCAAAATCCATATTACCTACCAAATTATTAGGAATTTTTTAATGATAAGCGCAACTACGACTAGTTAGATCTACAGTGCCTACCGCGCTGGAAAACCAATGCACGCCCCTGCATATATTATATAATGAGGAAAACTATGAGATAGATTTAGACAGATTATTACATCAAATTTAATGGTTATCTAACTCCAATTGAATGGGATTCTACAGCCAATTTAATGGTCGTCGGTTAACTCCAATTGAATGGAATTCTACATCCAATTTAATGGACGTCGGTTAACTCCAATTGAATGGAATTCTACATCCAATTTAATGGACGTCGGTCAACTCCAATTGAATGGGATTCTACATCCAATTTAATGGACGTCGGTTAACTCCAATTGAATGGAATTCTACATCCAATTTAATGGACGTCGGTTAACTCCAATTGAATGGAATTCTACATCCAATTTAATGGACGTCGGTTAACTCCAATTGAATGGAATTCTACGACCAATTGAATGGTCGTCAGTCATCTTCGATGAAATGGAAACCTTTGCCGACTGGCAAATAGACCTGTAAAATAAGCAAAACTTAAATTCTGAACAAATTTTAAAACACAAATGTCTGAAACTAAAGCTATTGTTATTATGAATGAAAAGCCATCTTAACATAATTACAGTTTTTCCTCTAAGTACATTTTGATCTGTTACTAGCTTACCACCCTCACCTCCGCCTGCGTGGATCACGGGTTATATCATACGGGCGGAGTCCCGTGCCCAGCAGTGGGACAAAAGTAGCCTATGTCCTTCCCAAGGTCCCATCCATCCCTGTACCAAATCTCACCAAAATCGGTTCAGCAGTCCAGGCGCGAAAGCGTAACATAACATAGTTTACTTTCGTATTTATAATATTAGTAGATAATTTAATGTAATTATTAAAGAGCTTTATTAAATAGTGAGGAACTTATTGCAGAGCAATTTGTCATAAAGATACTTAGGTATGTTAATGGTGCTTGTTTGTCAATTTAATTGTTTGCACTCATCATTTTGTTTACACCAATTTCCGTGACAAAACATAAAAATTACAGATTGAAAACAAAAATGAACAAAGCGTATATAACAAAGCTTACTACACTGAAAAAGTTAATGTGTTCACTATGAATTCCAGCTAAAGAATAAGAAAGGAGAACAGCACAACATTTGCAAATTTTAATGTTATTAGCATTTCCTTTAAACACTAAGGTATATAGCTAGAGACAAAATAGTTCATACCATACCTTTTCCTCCTTTTTTTGTATTTTGTATCTTTTGCCATTGATTTTGTATATTTTGCTCTTGCCTTTTCAAGATTTAATCTTGCAAAAACCAGAGGCTCATTCATGAGGGAAGGCATAGCCCTTATAATAAAGCTCCGCAACAAGCCACTGATTCTCCCTTGGATGAATTTAAACATGTTAAAAGACGCTCATGGGCAAAGGTTATTATAAAGTAGACGACTATCTGAAAGATCAAAATGCCTGGAACAAATGTAACACATAGCACACACTTTCTAGTAAGCAACCTTTCTGCCAACAATCATGCTGCACTGTATTTGGTAACGATATATTGAAATTGTAAATATCGCTACTTTTCTCAGTTAAAGCTGGACAAGCTTCCCACGGCCATTCTTCTTTTCAGTAAAAAAAACCTGGGACAGGTGGCAGGAAAACAGATGATTCAAAAGCGCTCAATTGTGATGTTGACAACTTTATTTTATTTTATATCACATAAATTACCTCTCAAAAAAAAAGAAACATTGGTAAAACAAACATTTCGCCAGCTTGAAAACTGCCCGAGATATCACAGTGTGAAATGCACACAAATGGACTCGCCTAAAAACGCTCCATACCAACGGCCACTGAATTACGACGTCACGCCTCAGCAGTTTGCATGCAACGCGTAGGAAATCTGTCCGGCAGCCATATTAAATACTGTGTTCATCAAAATGGTTCCTTAGACAATTTTGCCATACATTTTACGAACTAATTAAAGGTATCATTTATTTTAATAAATATTATACTTTTTAAATGGACTCGTCCACCCAACTTTGAAGGGTCACAAAACAAATAACATGCAATATACAAAACCAAGAGGCATACAGGCCACCCCAAAAGTTTAATATGGTTACGATTTCCATAAGCATTTCGTTATTTTAATAATTAGTCAACATCCCAATTATCAGTTCACTTGAATAAAGATACTTCGACTCTGACTTTTAACTAGAGCCTTGTTTAATATACATTTTAACTTAGTTAATTACACGAGTCCGGTGTTCATTGAGTTGCCAATTTGAAAACAGAAAATCAACCACTCACAGGCACCGCAATGTTGGTATGCTATCTACCGTAGCAAACTACAATGCTTATAAAATAGTCCCCAAGGAGATTCACTAAAACACAGTGCTGTTCTGATGAATTTCAACAATTTTAAATAAATAAAAATATACCTTCGATTGTACGCAAGTATGTATCTGGACGCTCGAAAAATATACTTAGATGATAGGGGCTAGGGCTTGAACATCGGAGTATTTTTCAGCTCCGGAGTTGGGTTTCAATGTTCAGGGTTTCAACTCCGGAGCTCCGGAGTTCCGGAGTTTTCAGTCTCTATTTAAATAAAATTGCAGTGATATTTTTAGCGTGTTTAATAGAGGTTATTAACTAACCAATAATCAATATATTATACTTTTATCATCGATAAATAAATAAATTGAATCACTTAGGTACTTACTTGCTTATTGCGCAAATAATTCGACTAAAAATACATTTAACTTAAATTTCACGCCACTCAAATTTGCCGAGTGTTGAGTCATCATCATATCGGTCACACGACATCTACTGCTGGTTATGGCATTGCTCAAGGATCTCCACAATGTTCGATCCTGCTCTGCTTGTATCCAGCGGCGCCCCGCGAGCCTGCGACCTTCACTAGTCACCAGATCGTTGGTCCACCTTGTCAGGAGCCTGCCCACAAAGCGTTTTGTGTTCGGTCGCCATTCCAGAACCTTTCTTTCCCAATGGCCATCGGTTCTACTTGTTAAGTGCCCCATCCACTTCCACTTCAGCTGATCAATCCTTTGAGAGACGTCGGTTACTTAAGATCTCCTACTGATTTCTGATTCGATCACGCAAGGATACGCCGCGCATGGCTCTATTCATTGCACGCTGGGTCGCTAGGTGACCTTGAGTATTTTTAAGATACCCATAGTTAGCGAGCACGTTTCATTGTCTTTAGTCATCACTGGCAACACACGCTGATCAAGGTCTTTCGTCTAGAGACACTGAAGTAAGTTTAACGCGAAGATTTTTCGAAGCTTCCCGAATGCTGCCCATTCGAGCTTAATTTAACGAGAGATATCTGTCTCCAAGTTTTGACGACCTCCGTGGTCGAGTGGTTTGCACGCCGGTTTTTAAGGCGTCTCACCATCTCTTGAGGTCCCGGGTTCGATCCCCGGCTGGGTCAATGTAGAAAATGAACTTTTCAATACTGTCTCAGGTCTGGGTGTTTATCATACCACCGTTGTTTCTGATTTCCATAACACAAGTGCTATAGCTTAGCTATTTACTTTGGAATTGGAGCAATGTATGTGATGTTGTCAAATATTTATTATTTATTATTTAAGTTGTCTTTACTTAACTGGACTGTCTGTCCTAGGTAATGGTCTTGAACTTCGAGTATTGTGTTTGTTCCCAACATGAAGGAGTGGGTAAATACAACATGGACATTCGACATGATTTTTGTCTTATGTTTATGTTCCATCCATCCATCCATGTTCATCCTAAGAGCCACTCTTTCGGAAAACACTACGGAAAATATTCAAGCATTACGAGTATGTTCAGGTTTTACAATGCCTCAGCCGTGAGAACTGATCTGCAAAATGAAGGTGTGTTAGGTACTCGCCATTAATGTTGCTGCCAAGTCCTTTACAGTTCAAGAGCTTATAGTATTCTCCAAAGCAGCTGCGAACAGTTTTGGAGAAATGACGTCTCCCTGTTTCACACATCGCTGCAGTAAGATTGGGATTTGTGCTCTGGTTCTGTAATCGGATCGACGATTGATGGCATTTTCGTATAAGTACTTCAGTCAGCACCTCGCTACACCTGTATCCCACTTGGCACCTCTGAAGAGACTGCAACACCGCCCAGGGGTATATGCCCACGCCGATAAAAATGCTTTCAATTATTATTTTTGAAAATCGAAACTCCGGTTTTTGTTGCGAAACTCCGGTTTTACAAACGATGTTGAAATGCTTCGAAACTCCGGAGCTAGACCAAAACCGGAGTTCCGGACTTCAAGCCCTAATAGGGGCCGCTTTAGTGTTATCAATAAAAATAGATACATTGCACATTGATCTCTTTAAGAGTAAAAGTAAAAGGGAAGCTCCTTTGAAATTGTACCAGAGGTTCTCAATACACTTTTCTGAAATTAGTACTCAAATAGACTATAATAGGTATCTAGTATTTTTTAAACATACAATACAACAATATCGGTTTAGACACATGCTGTGCCGGTAATATACTTAAACAATAACTGAATTATACACATTGCCCGAGGTAAGTTTTTTATTCTTTACTTTTAGTTTGACAATCTTACCTCAATGATTTAGCCTAAATAGGCATTTAGGCATAGTTAGGTTACAGGTCATTGAATCGAATACTAATAATCAAAAGGTTATTCAATGTAAACAATACCGAAAATGTGTACAATGTTTAGCTTACCCGCTCTTACAGGCTGACCTAACCTCTTTGCCGATAGTGAAATATAGCCACCTAGTTAGTTGATCTTGTCTTACTATTATCGTGATGTTAAACAATAATCTGGTAATCCAATGAAACTAGAATATGTGTTCTTGATAAGTACCTACTCCTTCCCTTCAAAATAAGACAAAAATTTTACCTTCGTCGCCACTTATACCATACGCACAAGTAGGTATACCGGGAGTTTTGTTAAGTAGACGAACTCCGGCTCACCATCACACCAAGACGGACACACATTACCACCAGCACTTCTGTACACCAGGAAACTCCAGGAGTTCCCATACATTATAATATTATATTGCTTTTATCACATCCAACATAAACAGCCGCCTTCGCCATCCTCTGACAGTGACAGTTCAGTGTTCCCATATACTGAGTGTTGCCCTCTTGTGCGTGTGAGACAGAGTATTATATCTATTCCATAGATACAAACACTACAATACATACATACGGGTCAAACTGAGAACCTCCTTTTTTTAAGTCGGTTAAAGAACTACACATATAATTATCCCTCTTCCATCAAAAAAATAATTATCTTATTCAGTTCATAAACAAAGAAGTAATGCGACCAATTATCATCGAGGTAATTCTCACAAAATCATACTATTTTCGTACTTTTTTCAAGATTACTTGAAAAGTACTGAACCGATTTCCAAATTTAAAAAAATGGGACCAACTTGGGAGTTTACTAACGTTTGAATCATTTCAATCGGTCTAGCCGTTTTCGAGTAATCGGTGGACATACACAAAAAAAATATACAGACGAACAGAGAACCTCCTCCTTTTGGAAGTCGGTTAATTAATCGACAATTCCCAATCCTTTTATGCAACCGAACATCCTATTACAATACGACTAATAAACCCTTACTAAAAGGTTTATTAGTTGTTGGGTCGTCGATGTACTAACAATACCATTGAAACGTAAAACGCATTACAAAATTGAATAGTTAGCTCAAAGGAAGCATTTTCTCAGCTTACGTTGTGGAAATCTGAATAAAGTTTTCAAGAACGCAGTGCACTTTGATACTTTGTGTGCGTCAAGGGAATATTCTGCACCTGACACTCACCTTACCTAAGCAGTGCATTCTTTAGCCGGGAGGAGATATTAGAAATACCTGAGGCCGTATTACAAGCTCTTAAATCCTGCCAGGTTTATAAATTGCTGTAGTGACATCTCTTTCTCGTCGTATAGCAAATAAAAGAGATGGATTGATAGCCAGTCAGAAAACTGCCTGGAAATAAGAGATCATAATACGGCCCCTGTAGGCGACAGACACTGCCTCCTCTGTACCACTTGGGCTTTTTGAAATTAAATACGTCGGAAAAGCCAGTGTGTTACAGAGCATCGCCTGCTCTTTACTGCACTGGGTTGTTTTACTTAATATAGAAATATTACCGTAAAAGTAGACTGTAAATAAAAAACCGCCCAAGTACGAGTTGGACTCGTACACGAAGGGTTCCGTACCAAAAACGGCAAAAAAACACGTTTGTTGTATGGGAGCTCCCCTTAAATATTTATTTTATACTGATTTTTAGTATTTGTTGTTATAGTGGCAACAAAAATACATCATCTGTCAAAATTTCGACTGTCTAGCTATCACGGTTAATAAGATCTGTGAAAATTTCGACTGTCTAGCTATCACGGTTCATGAGATGCAGCTTGGTGACGACAGTTAGACAGATGGACATCGCAGTCTTAGTTATAATATGGTCACGTTACCCTTCGGGTAAAAAAAAGTAAATGCTGTTTATAATTAATGATTAAACGAACTTACCTGTAAGTGAAGTTCTATCATAATTATACGAAGGATTCATCCGAAGATATTAGTATATTAACAAATGTAGTATCGCTTGCATGTATCACCACTTAGCACGTTATTTTAAAGCAATAACCTAAAAAACCTAAAAAGAGAAGGTTTTTGACATTTTGACATTTCCGGTCCGAGCTCTCCTCGTCACTACTAGACGCCAACCACTTCATTTAGTTTAAAGTCCAAATCTTATGATATTTCCTCATTTTCTTCAGTGGGTAGATAGTAATTGTAATTTACAATAATGAGAAGGGAGTTAGGGAGGGTGGGATTCTATACTAATATCTTCGGATGAATCCTTCGTATAATTATGATAGAACTTCGCTTACAGGTAAGTTCGTTTAATCATTAATTATACTTCAGATTCATCCGAAGATATTAGTATATTAACAAATGTAGATGTTTAAAGCATTATAATAAGAAAATGGAAATATCATTTCTTGCGTATTAGTCTTTTAAAAAAGAAAGTTTTTTAAAGTCTTTTAAGTCTTTTAAAGAAAGTCTTTTAAACATAATTCTAAACGTTTGACATGATTACTACTAAAAACGGTACCTACAGATGGTTGGTACAAAAAAAATATGCAAGGTTGGTTTGGAAAACTCAGTTTGATTTATCGATGATAATATATTTTAAGTGCAAGGTTGGTTTGGAAATCTCAGTTTGATTATTGATGATATTATGTTTTATTATTTTGCTATTATAGTGGAGTAATTAACCATCCCGCCGTGTTACCTGGAACATCTATAATATCGTTTTTTGTTAGGGCTATAAAGGTATTGGCGTACGTCGAGTGTTAAAACTGGTTAGACACGAGTCTACTCCACTATCATTAAATGTTTTATTTCAGCAATCTATTATTTACAATACATATAGGAATTTAATTTCTTTCTAAATAAGAAGTGATTATGAACTGTTTATTATAGTTAATATAAATGTGTATACTAATACAATCTTGTTTTTTTTTGTCTTGTTTGCATTCTTTGTGCAATAGGCAAGGTAATCAAAGTTAAATTTTTAAGATAAAAAGTTGAAAAAAAAAAGAACAAAAGTGGAAAATATTTAAAGTTTTCCTATTTGAAAAAATATTTAAATAAAGTTTTAAGTAATCTAATATATCCATTGTATTTGAATAATGGAGGCTACACAAAGGCGTAGGTAGTTAAATTATTTACCAAACTTGAGATTAGTTCAATTTTGTCTATTCAATAATGAACGCAATATTATCTAATACTGATATTTAAATTGTATATACACTTCTGTAAAGGAAAATATGTTTATTCTGTCTATATTATTATTTGTTAAATAATCGAACCGTTACCAAACTCTGTTCTTCCTGATAGTATTAGTAGACAGCAGCTTCAATAATAACATAAATAATATACCTGTAAAATCATACCACCTTGATAATGTTGTGAAAACCAATTTATTTGTGCGTTTAATTTCCGTCCCTGAAATTGAAAGTTATAGGATGTGAATATTTTATATTAGAATAAAAGATACGAAGAAGTACCTTACATGTGAATAAGAGGTACCAAACTAAGGCTCAAAATTGTGACGATCAGGATGGCACAATCGTTATCACCTCTAGTTTAAGAAACTGGTGGAACAGAAATAAAATAGTAGGTAGCTTAGTGTCATAATAGTCTTTCTACAATACTAAACCAAAATAGCATTGTGAATGCTAAAGTCTCAAATTATAAAATAAAATGTTTTTGGGCTAAAAATGCTAGAAATAGAAAAAAATCTACTTCATTTGATTTCTACTGCCTAATTCGACTTGCATTCGAATTTACACACTCTCGATCTGAAAAAAAAACAAAACAAAACTGGTGATTAGTTTTTGATATTTTAATGAATTGAATAATTTCTGTTTAGCATCAGAATAATAACATCTAGAATACTTAACACCCCGCACTGAATGCAATTAGAAAAATGGCAATGAAAATATCATAGGCTGCCTGTTCTAGATAATTGATATGCAATTATTATTTTACAATTTGTGATTCCTGATATGATCACTAGTGTCCCCTAGTCTACCCCATTGTTTAAAGGCACAAAAGAAACGTCTCTAATTCGGTGTAAGTATCGATGATATTCAACTAAGTAAAATAATATGATGACATACCGGTATCTACCAGTTTAATCAATTCATAAAAAAAGGTAATAAAATAAGTGTTTTTTGCAGTTATGTGAACGTTTGTCTTGTGAAGACCATAATTGCCATTACATTTGTAATAGAATAGAAAGTTGCGACGGTAGCTGTATATAACGGGTGGCGCAAAAGTACTGGCACTAAAGAAAATACTTTTATTTTTTTTATATGACATTTTCTGTCATTCTGTTGTTGAAAATTGTGTAGTGAACAAATATAAAATACACTGAAAATAAACATGGACCGTTTTACTCCCCAAGAACGTGGAATAAATATGGATTTAGTGAGGGACGCTTTTCCAGGCCGAGTTATCTCTCGTTTTGGCGATTTGCCTTGGCCTGCAAGATCACCCGATCTGACCAGTCCAGACTTCTTTCTTTGGGGTTTTTTGAAATCTCGGGTGTATGTGAACAAGCCACAGACTCTCGCAGCTCTAAAAGAAAACATTCGTCAAAAAATAACGAACATATCGCAGGAAGTGTTACGGCAAGTTATGCAAAATGTCATAAATAGGGCTCAAATGTGTATCAACTCTGGAGGTCACCATTTAAAAGACATCATCTTTAAATCCTAATGGTACGAAATTTAATGGCACAAATATACATTTAAAAAAACCTAAATCTAGTTTTCTAATTTAGAAATTTTTTTATAGCTGAACCAAATAGGGTCTTTACTTTTGCGCCACCCGTTATAAAAAAAAATGAATATAAAAAGGATGAACTTCAATTAAAAAAAATATATAGGTTTTGAGACCCTTATAGTAAATATCGTTCAATAACAGGGAAATCATGCTGTTTAAAAAAGATCATAGCCAGGCAGCGGCGGTAGTTTTGTAATAAAAATGTGGGCACTACAATGCCCAAAAGTTACGATTTTAAATTCGTGTATTTCTATCACTTTCCTTATCAAAATTAAAACCTTATAGGTGATGGGATCTCTAGACTGTGTTTTTTAAAAACAATAAGCGTTTTTTAATTGTGTTATTATTATTTTTAGGTGCTTATAGTTTTACTTAAGTACGAAATTTTTTCTAAAAGCTAAGTTAACTTTTAAACAGTTATTAACTAAATCTGATATGACAACCTGTTTTTTTTTTGAACAGAGATCACTTTCTATTGAACCTTCAACAAAATGTAACAAAACTATTATTCATATGTTATATAATATAACTGTTATGCATTCTGCCCGAATTTAAGTCATATTAATGGTAAACTATAATTTATCTCTGGAGATGTTACAAAAGTGAATCATTAAAGAGATAACACTCATATAGTCTGCCAAAGAAAAAAAAAAGAAATAATAATCTAGGTGCCCTGCTAGCCGGCTAAATGGTACTTCCATACATAGAAGATTACCGGCGCCAGCGATTGAGTGGACCTTTGCACCTGTAGTTGGCGACCACTGCCTGTATTCGCTGAATACAGACAAATGCCACACCAGCATGCACCCTCATGAATACATTATCCTAATGAGTGTCCTTACCCCACGTACGATGATCGAAGGCAAACATCGATGAATGCATCATCGGCAACCATTTGGATGGGCCGTAACGCCCGTCTGCGAGTCTGCTATGTACAATGTAAATCGGCCTTCTGACGAAACAAATCGCTGATGGGGCCTCCTCGCCGTGCCCCACTGTTTGTTTGCCGTCGGAAATGAAGCATGTGGTGATGTGGCACACCTACCTACGTCTTTTGTTTGTCGTTTTTAAGGCAATAAATATATAAATCAATTTTAAAAATGTTTTATTGAGTACTGCGTCCGATTTACTTACAGTTTTTTCGATCGTTCACATCAGGCCTGTGGCCAATGGATCATTCATATTCGACTGAACTGTCGGTGGTATTTTAAGCAAACAGCCTTAGCTACACTATAGTTGACCGTGTACGGTATAACCGAATGTCGTAATGCCCCACATAATGTAAAAAATGTGAAATACTGTCACAAAAAAGGTGTATATAGTTTTGTATTGGAAAGCTGCCTTAAACCACAGATTACATAATACTTTACATTAAACATAACTGGTACTTGTAGCTTGTATATTGTAACTTGTATATTTTTTCCCATCAGAAACATTATTTTGTACAAATTCACACAAATTAAATTTGAAAAGTAATAGAGATAATTTTTTACAAGGGCATAGCTAGTAGAACCATACTAAATAGTTAGTGATTAACAAGTTTCTCAACATGTTAGGTCTACCCGCCTGAAATACAAGGTTTCCTAGTTTAGGCAAATGTTTTTTTTTTGTACTATGTAATATAATATAATAATATAATGACCAACAAACATTATGGATGAATATGAATAAAATGTATGGATTCTGTTATTCCATTTTTCATTGAAATTTCTATCAGCATGCCAGCAGCTAGCTATTTTAGCGGCTAAGCTATTTCACATAAAAGGTTTGAAGTATCAGGTATTAGCTAGTTGCTGTATAACTCAATATTTAGTTCCATTAAGTTCTTAAGTTTTAGCATTTATGGCTAGTTCTGTCAGTTTTAAACTATCTTAGTACCGATGGTATTCTATTACACCGTTGGTGTTAACTCAACTCAACACTAAGAATATCATGATAACATGATATCAAAACTCATACCTGATGAGCAACGCTGTTGTCAGGGCTGCTGTTGCAGCTCCAGCACGGCGGTCGCCTGCCTGGAAGGTGGATGGCGGTGGATCCAGCGGACGGCGGAGTCACCCGATCGGTGCTCGGCAGCGATTTCAACGTGGCAACCTTTGAGGGTAGTCTGCTTTTTACAATGTCGTGTCGTCAGCGGCACTTTGAGTTGGTGTAGTTAGTGCAGTTGCGTTGTCTGACCTATCTATGCGGTGAAAGTACGAAGATACTCGAGCGACTCTTAAACTCCAGATTAATAAATTACTTGAATAAATATCAGCTTCTTTCACAATCTCAGTTTGGTTTCCGACAGGGCAAATCAACTGAAGACGCAGTTGCCGCACTTAGCCAACTTGTCACAGAATACGTCGATAAAGAGTTGAAGTGTTTATCGGTATTTTTGGACCTTGTCCACAAACTTGAATCACTTGGAATAAGGGATACTGCGCTTTCACTCTTCAGAAATTACCTTTCTGAGAGGACGCAGAGGGTGAAGCTGGATCGGTATACTAGCGAGGACGTTGCTGTATCTTATGGGGTACAGGGAAGGGAAGTGTGTTAGGACCTACGCTCTTTATAATATACATTAACGACCTCTGTGATCTAAAAATTGACAATGCGCACATCTTTTCCTATGCCGATGATACTGCTATAGTCTTTGCCGCGAAAGACTGGGCTACTCTACAGAGAAATGCAGAAAACGGCCTTCGTTTAGTTAGCAACTGGTTAAAGGACAATTTACTGACTTTGAACACCACCAAAACCAACTACGTCTGTTATGGTATCCAAAACCGCACACAACCGAATGCTGATTTCAAACTAAGTATTCACTCTTGCGATCACAATCTAAAACCTACTAACTGTGACTGTCCATCAATTAATAAAATTGATAAAAGTAAATATCTAGGAGTTGTGGTTGATCAGCAGCTCTCCTGGCATTCACATATTGAACTTGTCTCTACTAGAGTGAGAAAACTGATTTGGATTTTTAAGACCTTAAGACATGTGGTGCCTGGGGGGCGGTCGGGTGATCATTGCTCCACGAGAAACATTTTGAAGGAAATTTATATTTCGTTGGCACAATCTATCCTCACTTACTGTATTCCCATCTGGGGCGGCGCAGATAAAACAAAAATGATGACGGTAGAACGTGCACAACGTGCTTTACTGAAAGTGATGCATTTCAAACGTAGAAGATTTCCAACGAGCGCTCTATACACTATCAGTCAAGTTATGTCTGTGCGAAAACTTTACATTCTCAACACTATACTGAAGAGACACAACAACACTCCTTATGATCCAAACAAAATAAGAGCTAGAAGAAAAGATGTTCTTCCTGTTACAAGCACTAGAACCACGTTTGCTAAAAAGCAGCTTTATAGTCGTTCTGCTTATTTATACAATAAATTAAATAGAGTATTAAAAATATATGATAAGTCTCTGCACGAATGTAAGAAAATGATTATCAACTTTCTAATGTCTTTAGATTATGATGAGACAGAGATGTTATTGAATTACTCGGAATAAATCACATAACTAACACATTTACGCACACACAGACACACACACACACACATACACAACACACACACATACACACCACACACTTCTTGTTTTTTCTCTTTAATTTTATTTTAATTATTGCTAAATCTAGCTTCTAATGTTTATAACTAAGTAGTTATGGAAGAGCGGAGTCACCTGACACAGGCATTTTTTGCTTAAAAGAGGGCTCCGGTCACTGTACATAAAATGTAAACAACATGTTATTGAAAATAAATTATTGAAATTATTGAAATTGAAAATTATTGAAATAGTCCAGTATGACTATCTCGAGTGCAATAGATATTTAGTTGATGTCTTTTGAGACACAATACCTTGACAGAAAGTACCCAGTATGGTAAATTCGCATCAAACAAATAAATAAACTGACAGAAAGTACCCAGTATGGTAAATTTCAAACAAAAATTAAAATAAGGTAAAAGACCAGTGTGGCAGTTACGCCATCATAAAGGTAAGCAGACAATTATGCTGTTTAACCAAATGAACGGCATTTAATAGTGTACCTTCGTCTTGACTTCTTCTTCTTGTCCTCTTCCGTCTTGAAAACTTTTTCCTTTTTTCACGAAGCATTTTAAGTATAGTTTAATTTTAACTGTAAAAATATAATTTTAAAGAAGTCTCACTTTGAGACTGTATACGTGAAAAACGAATGAAGTGGTTGGCGTCTAGTAGTGACGAGGAGAGCTCGGACCGGAAATGTCAAAATGTCAAAAACCTTATCTTTTTAGGTTTTTTAGGTTATTGCTTTAAAATAACGTGCTAAGTGGTGATACATGCAAGCGATACTACATTTGTTAATATACTAATATCTTCGGATGAATCTGAAGTATAATGATGTATCATAATGATATGATATAATATTATGGATAGTATGCTTACTTAGAATAACTTTATCATTTGTCTGTGTTCCTCCGGCTTTTAGTGTAATATTGATTTTTTTACATAAAAAATCTTGTGTAGTACCTATAGAACAGACGATGCTATGAATGAAACACTTTGGCTTTTGGAACATACTTAATATTTATTAAAAAGCTTCTATGGTACAGAGAAGGCACTTCTGTGCCCTACAGGTATTTCTAATATCGCAGCCGGGAGCACTACTATGGTATTATGTTATCATCTGTGCAGGGAGCCAGCATTGAATGCGCTGCAAGCAAGGGGTGCGGAATAAGCAATACATAATCTTTACTGCCTTTGCGTATGTTTAAGCATTTGTTAGTGTTAACGGAAAAAAGTTTATTGTTAATCCTTTGTTCATAATTTAACTAATTTAATTAAATTAGATTAGCTTCCTAGTGGTTCAATTAAGCTTAGGAATATGGTGCAAATCTTGGTACTTATATTTTATTTTTTATTATTTATTTATATCAGAAAACATGTTCCACAAATTTTACAAAATTTAATTAATTGGAAGATAAATAAAATAAATATCAAAACAGTATAACATTGTTTGCCTGCAGATGTATCATGTCACAATGATACAAGTACTGGCAGTCAAAGCGCTCGGCAAAAGCTCGCAGGAGACTGTTCGGGCTGGCCCGTACCCTGCGCACCAGGGATGTGCACCTCTTGCGCATGGTTGTGGAAAAACAATCCACGCGCGCTTCAGCGAACATCCCTGAGGCGCTACAGAATCGAGGCAGCCCCAACAGAGTCCTGGGGCCGTACCGGCTAACGAATCGATTTTCATAAAAGTCTGCTGGGTTTCAAAAAAGCTTTTAAAAAAAAAGAAAAACCGCCTTCAAAAAACCTGAAAACAAAAACAGCTTAAAAATGAAATACCTCTAAAAAGCAAGAAATAATATTCGAATCATTCGTTACACATATCAATATTAATAAAACACGTCTATTGAAGTCGGGTGGGGCTGGAGGACAACTTAATTTTTTCTAAAAGCCCCACCCGACTTCATTAGACGTGTTTTATTAATATTGATATGTGTAACGAATGATTCGAATATTATTTCTTGCTTTTTAGAGGTATTTCATTTTTAAGCTGTTTTTGTTTTCAGGTTTTTTGAAGGCGGTTTTTCTTTTTTTTTAAAAGCTTTTTTATTTTCAACTTTTTAGTGGTAGGTATGTAAGCGCAGCGTGTAAATATTTTTTAACTTTATATTATAACATTTTCAATGGTAAAATGCCCAGAACTCAATTTCCAAATTCACGCTGTTTGTTTTTGAGGAGTTCCGTTGTGTTTTCGTAGTCCAAATCTAGTCCAGAACGTTGCATCGCAAACCATGATTTGGTTTGTTTTGGATTGCCATAAACTTACCAAAACCTAAATCACTTTACATATACTATTTGACTTTGAGGAGTTCCCTTGTGTATCTTCGAAGTTCGAAGTCCAATAACGATGAAATTAAATTGTGACCACTCTTGAAGTATACCCTTTTAAATAAAAAAAGAATCATCTAAATCGGTTCATAAACAAAGATGTTATGTCCGAAATTCCATAAAAACTCGTACGATGGCGAGCTAAATAATTGATGTTTTTCAGGATTATGAGAAAACTACTGGCCAGATCTCTAAAAAAATTTTATGGGACCACACACGAACTATGTTCTTTGAGATAAAAAAAGAATTGTACAAATCGGGTAACAACTGACGAAGCTATGTTAAAACATACATAAAAAAAAAAATAAAAAAAAAAATACCGTCGACTTGAGAACCTCCTCCTTTTTTTGAAGTCGGTTAATTAAAACAGATAAATCGAGCCCCAATTGGGCCAAAATGACGAACCCAAATTCATGATGTCACACGAACATCGATATCTTCCGAATCACGTCAACAAAAAGTACAAAACGAAATTGCTTACTTTGATTTCTCTGTTTTAAGTTGAAACCCAGCAGACTTTTATGAAAATCGATTCGTTAGCCGGTACGGCCCCAGAATGCATTATTGAATTGGACGCGTAAGGCGCCGTACTGCTTCTGCGTATAGCTCACCCACAGACTGCTCGTGTAGAAGGACGTGCAAAATGCCCTGAACAGGGTTATTTTGACTTATATAATGAAATGGCAATGATGTGAAATACTAATAGTAGTACTTAAAGCTACTTTAGTAATCACATACTTTGTTTTTGAGGAAAAGTTGACTAAACTTTGTTTATTTTTCTGTAGTATGAATTCTATAAGTACAATAAATTGTTTTTTTTTCGCAGAACACGCGTTGCTGTTAATCGCTCTCGCAGTACAAGCGGCCAGCACGGGGGACAAACGGCCACATTTTGTGGTGGAGCCCCCGCCACGGCTGCTGTGGCCAGCCACGCGCGGCGCATACGCATCCTGCAGGGCCACTGGTCACCCCTCGCCCGACGTCCACTGGGTCACTTCTGAGGGACAGCTAGTCACTACGATACCGGGATTAAGGTATTTAATAATTTATCGATTGAGTGTGATAGTGACAAGAAAGGGGGAAATAGTCACATTTTGTGGCAGAGCCCCCGCCACGGCTGCTGTGGCCAGCCACTCGTGGCGCATATGCATCCTACAGGGTCACTGGCTACCCCTCGCCTGACATGCACTGGGTCACTTCCGAGGGAGAGCTAGTCACTACGATACCGAGATTAAGGTAAACAATAATTTCTCTTATATTATTAAGTGTGATAGTGGCCAGAAAGGGGGAAATACCACGGCTGCTGTGATCAGCACGCGCGGCGCATACACTACACATCCTGCAGGGCCAATGGTCATCCCTCGCCCAACGTGCACAGGGTCACTTCCGAAGGACAGCTAGTCACTACGATACCGGAATTCAGGTAAACGATATTTTTTCTTATAATAATTAGTGTGATAGTGACCAAAAAGGGGAAATAGCCACATTCTGTGGCGGAGCCCCCGACACGGCTGCTGTGGCCAGCCACGCATGGCGCATACGCATCTTGCAGAGCCACTGGCCACCCCTCGCCCGACGTCCACTGGGTCACTTCCGAGGGACAGCTAGTCACTACGATACCGGGATTAAGGTAAAATAGTTTCTTTTTATCATTCGCTGAGGTAGTGCTTAGAATAGGGACGTGGGGACCAGCCACCTCTGCTGTAGCCATCAACACACGGGCTGACTTCTGACCTCCCCACGCTCGACATGCACTGGGTCAGTTCTGAGGGACAACTATTCACTTCGATACCGGGACTAAGGTAAACAGTTTTTCTTCTATCACTGGATGGCCAGAACAGGAACGTAATATTATGCTCATACTTTGTTATGGAGCCTCCGCCTTTGCCATTAAGATGTCTCTTAAGATTCTCTATTTTCTTTCTTAGTTTTTAACAAAACCACAATATATTATGAGAAGGAAACTTTCACTAAGAAAGTTTTATAAGGCTGCAAAATAATACCAATGAAAATCTCTTATATTTTAACTAGAATGAACTAATATGTGCCACACAGCTCAACCTAATAAAATAATTTGTTACGTACGTGATTTATTACGTAAAGTCTACTAACCAAAGCACGTTCACCGAACAAAGTTGTAAGCATTCGGCATCGTACCACATCGTACCTACTATAAATTACGAAGAAAAAACAAGTGAAAGAAAGTTTTCACCAATACACATTATGTCGAACGAAAGTTCAGTGCGACTGATCGATCTTCCAGATTAGTTTAGAAATTGGGCTTTAGCGAACTCGGTAAAAGTCGACGACGGGTTCATTAAATAAACTAGTTGAACTTCCCCCATATTTTACAGAAAGCGATACGAGAACGGGAAGTTGATATTTACTGCTAACAGTGGCGGGTTAATATTCTCTCTTTATTAATGCTGTAGCGTAAGATAGAGAGGCAATCCCTTTAATTTACTAAGCTCCGTTGAAGTTTAAGCAAGGTCTTGGTTGGTAGATTTAATGAATCTGTTAATAATGGTTATGTGTATATGTTACGGCTAATACCCGAAGTGCGGCTAAACTAGTTTTAGGTGTAGCCGCTAGCTGTTGGCTAAAACTAGGTGTAGCCTAATTGGTCGCGGCTATTACTAGGTGTAGCCGGCTACAACTAGGTCTAGCATGCATGGGATATAAAGAAAGTTTTTTTTTCACGCGCTTTTTTCAAAAGCTCACGCTGCGCTGCGCTGCGCACTCGCCTTAAATTTCTAACCTAACCCGGGACCTACAGGAGAAAAAGCAGATCGGTTACACCTAGTTTTAGCCAACAGCTATCGGCTACACCTAGTTTTAGTCGGCTAAAACTAGGTTTACCCGCACTTCGGGTATTAGCCGTAACATATACACAGACCATACAACAAATACTATGTGTGTATAATATCGATGGCTGACGGGCAAAAGGGTATACCGCCATTTTTTCCGAAATATAAATTTTATATATTTGCATATTAAATTGAATATAGAGCACAAATACATGGTTAATAAAATTGAAGAAAATCAATTAAAGTATAAGGGGTCATCCAAAAGCAGTTACTGTCAACGGCTGTTTTTTAAGTTTAGCCGTATTAGGCTGGCCCCAGACCTACCGGTTCCGTTTCTTTGCTTTGCTGTGCTACCTTGCTTGAAAGACCGCCGGCCAACCAGGGTAATTTTCAATCTATCGCATTTTGGGACTAGACCAAATTGGCAAGATAGCCATTAGCTTGGTTTTATCAAATATCATCGCCTGGATTGCGAAGTAGGAAGCTTTTAGGAGATATGCCACCCTGAACATGGACTCCGATCGTTAAAAATAACTCGATTGCTTATTTATACAAGATGTTTGGTAAAGCCTTATAAAACTGAATATGGTAGATAGGGACCATAATAAAACTGAACAACTTTTACTATGGGACCAAATCTGAAATCGCGAAAAAAAATGAACTGTTTCATACGTTTTGATAATTTCGTTATTAATTTTTGTATAAAACAGCAGTTTTTTTTCAAATGAAAACTAAAACTTCTCATCGCACCCCAGACGACGATATTTGATAACACCAAACTAATGGCTATCTTGCCAATGTGGTCAGGTCAAAATATGCGATAGATTGAAAATGAGCCTCTTGGCCGGCGGTCCATGGTAGAACAGCAAAGCAAAGAAATGAAACCGGTAGGTCTGGGGCCAGCCTTAGTTATTGCAATTTTCGTTCGCAGTTTTGTACTGACAATCTGTCTCTGTCTTTGATAATTTAATGTTAATAAATAATAATAAAAAATATACCAAAAGCTTTGAAACAAACCAAATTATTCAAAGACCAACTTTCACTGGTCTTAATTAATTTCTAAAGAATGGCAAGTCTCAAAGATCATGTTAAACTTACAAAGCCTCGTAACTCGTAATACATAAATAAATAGGCAGTCTTAAATTACTGGAACCAAGCGTAACTTTTCAAACATTTTCTTCAAAAAAATGTATCCACTTCGGAACAAAGCAACTACGAAGTTTTATACTTCTAATGAGTAACACAGACCTTCTCATAGCTTCTCCGAGTTGTGTATTTTTAATAGCAGCCGGCGTTAGTTCGTAACTTGCAGGGCAGCTCAAGCGGGCGACATTTTAAGTTGCCAGTATAACTTTTTCTGGTTCTAGTTAACGTACAAACTTTGGTAACTTCTTTGAGAAATGACGAAGGACAAAGATGTGTTGTTTGAAAGAACTTTGTTATACTTCTGATAGCTTTTTAGTCAGATATTTGAAAGAACTTTGTGAGGTATACCTCTGATAGCTTTTAAGTCAGATATTTCGATGATGCGAGAAAGTTTAAGCGCAAAAAATATTTTCAATGGAACTATTACCACACCCCGGGTACTCCAATCAAGCGCGCGTTTCAACTACCTATTACACAGACACTACACAGTGACGTTTTTGTATACGCTCAACTGTGTGCGTGAAGACTATTCAATAGAATGAGCACACGATTCAACACACTCACTCGCGCGGTGGAGTAAGGTAATTGATTGTGGGGCGGGGCGGAGAGTTTCCTTTCTGTACGGCAGTACTTATATCTATTCTGTGCTATTACTTATATTAGTAGCTTCCATTAGTGCCAGTCAGTTAATGAATACTGTAAGAAATCCAACTTTTTCTTTGATTTATTCTCCAGTTTGATACAGGAAACGAAAATTATAAACGAATACCAGTTTAATTAGCTCCTACCTGCATTATCGAAAAGGAACTGATATCAAGACCAAAGGGAAATATTTACTAGTATTAATAGAACTAACCAAATGAATTAAGCTCACATTCCAGCAATTTCGAAGCGCAGTCTAAGTCGAGCAAGTTTCAACTAGACACGAAGCGTTAGAGCTCACCGACACATGAAGCGTTTGTTGTGGAGTTATGGAACGCCTCAATAATATTCAATATCAGTACGTTGTAATAACACAGTGTAATAATATATTTTCCTATAGTGAGTAACTCCTTTGTTTCGGTGATGGAAGCAAATAAAGTGACAAGAGTACTACGGTACGGTATTTTTACTGGTTGTCTAATGATTTCATGGCCTTTGTACTTGCACATTTGATATTTTTGTCTCGCCATAGCCATATAATTTAAAAAAAATCGTTCAATTTATTTTTTTAGGTCACGTCAAAGGTTCTTACTACCTTTGCTTGTTAAATTAGCACATTAGTTAAGCAATAAAGTTTTTTTTTTATTTCAACATCAGCAATACCTACTTAACAGAAAAATATTTACACTTTTAATTACATTACACATTTAATTTTCACTAAATTCATATTATTATTTAGCTTTCAAATTTCCACTTATCGTAAATCCACACTGCCACACATTTGTGCTAAACGTAGTATTTACATAATCTGTGGTGAGCACCGACAAAGGGCCATATAAATGAGGCTTTTCACTCGTAATTCAAACGTTTCCTAGTTCCCGTAGCGTTTACGCCGAGGACTCTCAAATTGATACAAAGCCCTCAAGAGGACGACAAATTGGGCGTGAAATAAACGATTAAAGAGATGGTTGACGTATGAAGACTAAAATATTTTAATGTATGCTGGCATTATATCTTGTAGATAGTTTTGGTTAAGTTTCAGATTGACGTGGCTGACAATTTAATTTTCATGTTATGAGAATTCAATCCAGCCTGCCTAGCATGACCGATTTATATCGCGTGATATAGCGTTTTATCACGTTTAACTGTCAAAAAGACAAAGGAATTAGACAGTTGAGTGTCGATAAAATGCTATATCACGCGATATAAATCGGTAATGCTAGGCAGGTTGAGTTCGAAGTTTCCTAGCATGACCATCGAAACACGATATGATATAGCGATTTATCACGTTTAAAAGACAATGGATTTTGACAGTTGGGTAAAACGCTATATCACGCGATATACATAGGTATATACGAAAGCCGAAACACGGATCACATATTTTCATTTTCAGAATCAGTGTAAAAAAAATGATAATGTTACGAAGTTACAAGCTTTCTGTGTTGTGCGCGTGTGACATTTTAGTAGGGTGTGCGCACTGACGTCCATTAAACAAAGTACGCTGGACTGGCGAACGTCAGCAATCGTTTGTGCCGATTTGAAAATCGCCATATTGACGCTGAGAGCTGTAGATTCTGCTCTCAGGAGGAGTGAGTGTACTTGGAACTAATTAGGTCCAAGTACACTCACTACTGCCATAGTAGAATCTACTGCTCTCAGCGCCAATATGGCGATTTTCAAACCGCACAAAAAATTGCTGTCATTTCATGACAGTAGCTTGTCCAGCGTACTTGTATAATGGACGTCAGTGGGTGTGCATTAATTATGGTTTTGTAAATTTATATTATTTAGTCAAAATTTAACATGATATAAAATACTGCAATCGATTATATTATTGATTCTGAACAAACGGTTTTCAGGTGTCGTATATACTAAAATAACCTCGTAAGTATATCGTGTTTCGTCGGTCATGCTAGGAGGCTGGGCCAAACTTGTTAAGTAATTTACGACAGGATGAATTTACCGATGCAACATCGTTCATAAAAAACATCGATGTTTAAATATCGATGTTTTTGAAAGTGTAACATCGATGTTGAAAACATCGACGTTTATGAACGATATATCGATGTTTTTTCGATGTTTTTCTAGACTACCGGGCACTGCTTTAAAACACGGAAAAAACACGTTTTCTCAATGTATTAACATTTATACATCGATGTAATATGGATATAAGTAATATTTTAGCTAGGAATTAAGAACAGAACTTAAATGCAAATTATTTAAAGGCAAAATCAGATGCAGAGATTAACGTGTTTCCTTTTACACCACAGCCACAGAGCTGTAAAGTATTGTAACTTATTTTGACCTGCGTATAGCCGCGCCCAATTTGTAATGGTAACACCTGTTTTGGTTAGTATACGAACCAATGCATAGATGGCGCTGAAAAACATCGTTCATAAAACATCGTTCTTGAAGAACGATGTTTCATCGATGTTAACAGTTTCAACATCGATGTTAAAACATCGATATTTATGAACGATACATCGATGTTTTTAAATATCGATGTATCGTTTGCATCCCTATGAATATTGTTTCAATCGTATCAAAAAATATGCATTAAGTACATTTGAAAATATAAATAGGTACATCTCCATATTTGCCTCACTCTCATTTATAATTTTTCGCAAAATCTATCTAGCAACACCGTTTACCAGTGACTGGGGTAAGTTCTGCTAGCGTATACTTAGAGCCAAATTCACCATTGATTTTAAACGCGATCAATATCACGTTTTACGTAATGTAGTTTAAGTGTCGAGTTTGATACCCCGTTCCCCGTTTATTCCAAAAATTAATTTCACCAGGTCATTAAAAAAATTGAATCAAGATTTAACAAGGCATTGTTTATAACATAATTGTAAATTTTTGTAACAAATTTTACTTTGTTGTAATGACAGTGACAGCCTTAAACTTGTTTTTTGACAAAGCGCGTTTAAAATCAATGGTGAAATTGGCTCTTAATCATTCATGTGGTTCGGTTCGCTTGATGTTTTGTAAGCCCCGTTCGTATGAAAGGCTCAATTCATATTCCTTAACAAAGCTTCTATCGTATATTTGCCTATCAAAATACATGTAACATTCTGCAAAGAAATTTTGGTTGGGGTAAAAAATATTAGGCGGTAAAATTATAATATTTCTTTTTATTTGGCTTATATAATGCCAGCTTTCGCAAACGATTTCCAGTATTAATAATCATTTTTATCACATTACGTGTTAAGGATTTTTTTTCACAATCTTTTAGCAAGGGGTTCCTATGAATATTGAAAATGTAATGATTCTTTTTTACGAGCGTAAAGCTTGCTTGATTTGTAGCCATAGCCTATGGACATTTGCAACACAAGGGGTATCTGTTTGAACCTCAGAGGTTCACCTCTGAACCAATTCTGATAAATATTGTTAAAAGAAATTGGAAATAGATTGGACCAACAAGGACAGCTGACATTCCTGAAATTCCGAAGGGAAATTAAATTCTACGCGGATGAATTCGCGGCTCATAACTAGCATAAAATATACATAACTGTCTTTGACTATAGGCTTAGGTGACTGTACATTTCAATATCATAAGCTGTTCCGATTCAAGTGAAATAATCCAATTAAAATCCCTCGTATGAAGGCACACATAACGTAACAATTGGTCCATATTAAGTAACTAAATATTAATTTTATAACGTAAGTTATTTTCTAAGTTGTACCTAATTATTTCTGACACATTACATTTAATGAGACGAGAAATAAGATAAACTTTGCTAGTACC
The DNA here is from genome assembly GCA_928269145.1 of Agriphila tristella. Lineage (NCBI taxonomy): Eukaryota > Metazoa > Arthropoda > Insecta > Lepidoptera > Crambidae > Agriphila > Agriphila tristella. Next base: position 18,504,790 of record OV743431.1, on the reverse strand, counting down.
ATTTTATTTATAGCTGCTCACTGTTTCGAAATAGTCTATATAAAATAATAACAGCACGCTGGACTAGGATTATTGAATAAATATAGTAAATTGTTGCATCGAGCACAAAGTAATATATTATTGCACGGAGTGCCTGATTTAATTTAATCTAATAGGCACGAGGGCAATATAAATTACTTAAGGCGAGGTGTATAATCTGCTTTTCTTTCAACTATTACCTATTGGAATAGTAGATAAAAGAAACTCATATCAAACAGTTAAAATAGAAGTTTCATTATTGTAATTAAAACATTGCTATAACATTGTCGGCTTCATTTAGAATATTTTCCGTAGTTAATGTGTCGCTAGATGATTCCATTTTAATTCGAAGCCGAAGCACTCAAAATCAGATAGTATCACACTTTATCATTTCCAAAAATATTGTCAAGCAAAATTAACAAAGTTCCCGCAAAATCACTTTTTCAAATTTCTTTCATTTTTAAATCAGAGTTAGCAGCAATATTTTTTTAAATTTGGAACAAGTAGGATAGAAACGAATAATATACGTACGTAAAAAAAAGTATTGATATCGGCTGGCTGAATAGAGTTAATCCATTGAGATTGGCACCTTTTGGTGCGATTAAAAAACAACTGTGCAATAATGAAATTTCATACATTTTTATTGCTCTAGAGAAATAAACATTCGCTTTGTACTGAGTTTTTAGTGTGATTGTGATGAAATTAAAGCATAGTTGGAAGAAAAATATGTTATTATTTTTCAATCGGTACTTTAAAGGTAACATCAAAAATGTTAATATTAAAATCAATTGGAGTTCAGGGTTTAGATCTTATGTGGTGCGAATAGTACTTTTATAACAAAAGATCTTTTCTGACATCTATCATCTTTTCAACGCGCTACATTCTCGTTTCGAAGCATTTTAGCTACTCTATATATCAAACAAGACATCTTTATGAATTTTGCTGTGTCAACGAAATCATTTAACGACTATTATTTTGCGCCAAGTCGCAAGTTTTCCCAAGTAAACTGTAAAAACCGGAAACTTTTTATTTCCAAAAAGCGTCGCACCTTGACCGTGATGTAATATTAGGTTCCATTTTATTAAATCTCCTGTTATTAGATTTTTGCTGTCGAAAGTAGTCGCTGAATGCTGTTAGGCCCAAATCTTTCATTAATGGAAAAGAAAAGCGCCCTGAAGAGCAATTGTTTGGGGGCTAATGGAATGTATTGTGCGAGAGGTGATAGTGGGTAGCGGCAGAGATTTCTGTTTGATGGGCCTAGAGGGTGTATTATGAAGACGATTACACAGGCCACTCGGCAAACAGACCGCAATTTTGCTCACCACAGACTAAGTTAATGGAGTATATGGGTTTTGTTTGGTGCCGGTGGTCGGCCACGGTTTTAAGTCCTAATTAATAAAAACGAGGCGATATACATAATTATATACTTACGTGAATGCATTGTTTTTACATTTTAATAGTCTCAGAGCCGATTCCGGGAAAAGATAAGTAATATAAATTAAGAAAGTAAGAATTATTATTATGAAATAGTAATACGCAGAAGTAAATAAGTTACGAAGAAAGACGAGTTAGGAAATATTATTCCACATAAAATCCTCGTACAAGTAAAACTACAAAAAAATAATATGGTAATACGAAATATTTCTGAAAAGAATACGTTTCTTGTTTGTCCAACTTTTCATTAATGCACAAAGTTTCCGAATGCCGAACAACTCAGAAAGTTGGCCATTCGAAGTCCATGGAAGCGGTGCGATTATTAATACCTTAACGGCTTGTGTTAGAGTTCAAATTCCTGATATCGAAGCTGTGTTTGAGGTTGGTAACGTATCAGCCAAGCAGTGTCAATGCTAACATAGCTGTTGATTTTGGCGGAACCAGACTAGAGGGAAAGTTTGGACACAATCTGAGAAGTTATACCTATTAACTTGCTGTGACCATCTCTCACCTTATTTCAGAACGAACATGGTATTCATATTTATGTGTTTGTAAAGTTTTGAGGAACTCGGTGGCACAGTGGTGTAGCGCCTGGTCCAGCGCTTGCGGCAGCTAATCAACTTTTGCAAGGGTCGGTCATGGGATGGGTGACCAAAAATTTATTATATCGAGCTCCTCCGTGCTTCGGAAGGCACGTTAAGTCGTTGCATTTGCAGTCGTTAACACCCACCAATCTGCATTGGGCCCGTGTGGTGGATTATGGCCCGTCCTCCTTATCCACTCATGAGAAAGGTCTGTGCCCCAGCAGTGGGGACATTAAAAATGTCTGATGGTTAAAGTTGGAAGTGTTTTATTGATCCTACTCATGTAATGTAGTTTTATTGTTTGAGATATTGAGACAATAGTACATTACATCCGAGAACGGGAAGCTAGCGATTGCATTGTCGAGGATGGTTTGAAGCCCGAGCCGCAGGCGAGGGCTTTAATCATTCGAGGCAATGCAAGTAGCTTCCAGTACAAGGTTTGTATAATACTTTACTCACGAAATGCGAGGAAATACAATTTTCTTTGTAAAAATGTAATATTTAAATTGGTTCGCGTGGCCATGTTTACTGACCGGTCATGCAACCATAAAGTTTCTCAAAAAGAATGCTAGCTGATAAGTTCTACCGATTTGAATTTGGAACACTTACTTCCCGCACTCAGTGCGGGAAGTAAGTATTGAATTTCATTTCCGCACTGAATTTCAAATTTAGAATGTGATGAACCAGACCCCCACGGAAATGTTGAACGCCCCGCATTCTTTTTTCAAATGGAATGATGACATTTCAGAGCATAAGTGAGTAAAATATTTTACTCACTTATGCTCTGAAATGTTATCATTCCATTTGAAAAAAGAATGCGGGGCGTTCAACATTTCCGTGGGGGTCTGGTTCATCACATTCTAAATTTGAAATTCAGTGCGGAAATGAAATTCAATACTTACTTCCCGCACTGAGTGCGGGAAGTAAGTGTTCCAAATTCAAATCGGTAGAACTTATCAGCTAGCATTCTTTTTATGAAACTTTATGGTTGCATGACCGGTCAGTAAACATGGCCACGCGAACCAATTTAAATATCTCATTTTACAAAGAAAATTGTATTTCCTCGCATTTCGTGAGTAAAGTATTATACAAACCTTGTACTGGAAGCTACTTGCATTGCCTCGAATGATTAAAGCCCTCGCCTGCGGCTCGGGCTTCAAACCATCCTCGACAATGCAATCGCTAGCTTCCCGTTCTCGGATGTAATGTACTATTAATGTTCCGTGAAGAGATAACCTAAACTTGGATAGATACATCAATGTCTTACTGTTATACAGGAAAATGCTTTCTCGAATGAAAATATTGAAATTGCAAAACATTGAAGCAGAAAATTAGGTTTTCCTGTCAATATGAATAACAGCTATGAAATACGTAATATGTCAGTGGAAAATTGGCAATGATCGAATACGTGGTAAAATACACCTTTAAGTTATTACTTATCAGTAAGGTGTCTTGTGTGATAGAGTCTCGAAAATAGATGGATAGCATTTATCGCTATTAGAATAAGTGTTTTGGATTTTCTTGACGTGGTGATCATTATAAAGCATATGGTGCTGCTGAAATATATAAAAAAATGCTTCTTTTTATTATACTTTACATCCCATTAATTGGTTACTGTTGGTTATGGCTGAATAGTTAGCAACTAAAAAATTATGTTTCATTATAATTATTGTAAATACATATTTGTAATGTCGTATGATGCAATACAATTGTAAAAATAATTATAGCATTTCACATATATAGAGCATTAAACACTAAGGAAGATATCAGGGCCACGCAGCTTCCGCTAAACTTAAGTTGTAAAATATTATGAGACCAAAGCTTAACTTTACCCTCTGTGGTTATCACTTGGTCGTCCACACTCACTCTTTAATATAAGGCATTGCTTAAGTAACTTACTAAAGTAATATGGCCAAAATACGATAACATACGGATTTAAAGTCATCTATCACGGTGTAACGTAATAAACAACAAACAACTATACATTATTTTAAATTCCATAAATTTTTCAGCAAAATTTAACGATCATAATCACTGAGCATATTATTATAAACACTACGTTTTAATAATAATGATTAATATATGGCAAATGTTACTAATGAACTGGGTGAAATTTAAAAACTTACTATAAATAGTAAAACACTGCTGTTGATTTACATTTAACATCTAATATTTTTATCATCTCACACTATAGATTGTTTTTTAAGAGTTCAAAAATGTTTTTTCCTTGTTCACAGACACGTGTTAGCCGATGGGAAGCTCGTGTTAGGAGCGCGAAGGTCTCTCTTGGACGCTGGCGCCGGGAGCGGGAGCGCAATCTTGCGGTGCCGAGCTTCAAACCGAGCGGGGACGGTGCTGTCAAGACCAGTGTTGCTACAACCAGGTACAAACTTATTATTGTTGTCTTTTTTGACGCACAACGGGATGATGCTTGGCTTTCACCTTACCTGATGTTAAGTGACGATAAAGCCGAAGGCGCACTACACCCGGAATTCTCATCACCGAGAAACTGGCTATCTTACCTCTGACTGCCGGAACACAACAATTTTTTAATTATTGTTATGGCGTCAGACTTAGGTAAGATGGTGGTAGCTAGACAGGCGGACTTGAAATAAGCCCGAAGCCCGACCATCAACCAAAATGTTGTTAAGTGATTATGCCATTTTATTGCCACTTATTTCGATATGAACGTTTGGTTCATTTTTAGCGATGCTGTTTTCTGCTGCTAAAAAGCCCAAATCTTGAAGGGCAAATGTGATGAGCATAATCATTTGCTCGCGTGTCATGGATGTTTTTTGTTTTTTTCGGTACAACCATGCTGGAAACTTTTTCGGTTTGCAAAAAAGACTGAATTATCAAGATAAAATATTTAATAGAATAAACTATGTCGGGATTTACACCATGTACCTGTTTATTTTTGAGACTCGGCGCATGCAATTGCGCCGAAATATCGGAGTCTCAAAAATAAACAGGTTCATGGTTTAAATCCCGACATAGTTTATTCTATTAACGTCAATAACCATGGAAATTTAAAACAAAAATATTTAATTCCTATTTTCTCAAAAAGTCATCGTTTTCTTCCTGAATGAATCACTTTATTTTACATCAGCCTGTCGATTCTGTAACAAACTCGCATCTCACTTCGAACCTCACTTCACATAGCGGGAATTTTAAATTATAAATGAGACAATCATGGGCTATTTTTTAATCACAAAAGATTTAAGATAGCTACGGTAGCTACCGTAGCTATCTTAGGTAGCTACCTAAAACGTTTTGCAATCGGTAAAATAGCTTATATTCAGCTACTTCTAATAACAAATTCACGCGAAGTGAAGTGAGGTTCGAAGTGTGATGCGAGTTTGGTTACAGAATCGACAGGCGGTATAAACAGTAATAAAGTTAAAGAAGCTTTGAATATTTAGAAACGAGACAACGCGTTATCAACACGTCTCGTGTCGAGTTAATCTCATCATGAACTCATAACAGGTTGAATTAGCAAACTCGCCGTCACATAGAATTTGTTCAAAACAAACGTAACTCCTTTCACGATGCCAGAAATGAACCCAAAGTTACGCGTTGTAATTACTTTTACCATCGACCGTTCCAGGCACCTCTCATTTGGCGAAATGTGATGGAAATAAAAAAAATCCTGTAAACAACAGACTTGCAATAAACAGATGTACAAAAAGAGGGTAAAACAAATTACAACTTCGGAACGAGTTGGACCAATTAACTTTCCGTTACACAGAGGAAAATATGGAAACGAAAAACAGCCGAGGCAGGGCCAGTTTTTTTATCATGGAAAAACTTTTAATTAAGGGATTAAAAATGACATTAGAGTGAGTTTGCAACGAGGTAACTTTGCCTTTGTTGGGATAACAGTAAGGAAAATTCTGACATGGGGTTACTACGTTTATCTAAACGTTACGGATACATTTTCTTTATTGTAGCTTGTTAAAAGTTGGCTCAGTTTACCGGCGGGCGAATAAAGTTTCTGTCTTGACTAAGTTTGAATGATGTTCCGTTTAAAGAGCCCAAGCTGTTGTGCCGTTAAGAGTGAAGTTAATTTAAAATCACCCACGCACCGAAAGGGTAGTAATAGCAAAATAAAAAAAAAATACTCAAGACCTTAGAATAATAACACCTAGAAGCTGGGTCCTCGTATGCAAAGTGAGGCAACTATAATACTGAGCCAAAATGGCTTAGTTTTCAAATTTATATCCTTCATACGTTAGATAGTAACTAATCTAATAAATGTAGGAAAATTGAAACAGTTTTATTCTTATTCGGTATGATTAGTTAATAATGGAAAATAAAAATCTGAAAACGGAGCCATTTTGGCTGTTTTAGTTGCCTCACTTTTGACAGTGCGCTTTGTAGAGAACTATCGTTCTAGGTATTATTATTCTAAGCTCAAGAATTAATAGTGCCTTTGAGTAACCGTAATATCGATTAAAACGAATTTTATTAGTTCATCGTATCAAAATGAGATGTACATAAACAAGGTAAGGTAAGTTTCTTTGCCTTATCTGTTCAAGTTTTGTTAATATAAAGCAAAAGAGAATATAAATTAAAATTGAAGTCATTATTCTAATTCTTTGTTAACGTAATGACATATCTACTTAAAATTCCCAGCAAAGTGCGTATTCATGTTTTGTAATCATATTCCAGTCCCTTTTGTGCCTAAATATTGGGATATTTGAAAAGATGAATATTTTCAGTCCAATTACTTTTTCTACCAAGGGACTCGGAAAGTTTTAATTAATTCTCAGCGACATCATCTCGGAAAAATGAAGCTTGTAATAGGTATAGCGGTATTCTCTTTATTAAAAATACATAAAGTTCGACTTTGTGGAAAGCCTATATAGAACATTTTATTTTTGTACTCGCTGATTGGATCTTATCGTAATAGGCTTACCTTGTATTATGCCATTTTCGGTGCTTTAAATGTTTGTAGGTATAATCTGCCTACTTATTGTCTAATTTTCAAAATCTATCGCAATCGCTTTCATTTGACAGATGAATGTGACACATTGCTGCATTTCTTTGGTAAGTTTTTATTTGTGCCAACGAAGCATCAATGTATCACATCCTGAAAGCGACTGCGATAGATTTTGAAATTAGACAATTAGTACATACATATATACATACACTCACGCCTGTTTCCCATGGGGGTAGGCAGAGACTATGGATTGCCACCTGCTACGATCCTTGCACACTTCTTTCGCTTCATTCACATCCATCAATCTTTTCATACATGCCCTGCGGTTTTTGTCACTGCGTACACCAGCCTTTTTTTATAATAATCCCTATTTGGTCCGCGTAAGTTTTTCTGGGATGCCCTTGTGCAATCGTTCCATCCACATTCGCACAATATATCTCTTTCGTGATTCGCCTTTTTAGACAATTAGTCCCCAGTGCTATTTTTAGATCCCTACTTTTAGCTAGACAATGAGAACAGCTAGACGAGTTATAACTTAGTGGGCACACGCCCTAGTTTTTAGACACTTTGAAGATCGAAATTAAATTCAAAGTTTCTAATGGTATCAGCATCCTACAGACCTACACTTTTGAATTAAATCGATATCGTTTTGCATAATTTTGCAAAGTTTTTACATACTTCTTAATGTTTAAAATATTTACTTTGAAGATCAGTCTTGGGTTTAATTTTAAATCTTGCTTGTCAGTTTAAGTATACAAAGGATTCGATCAAACGTTTTGGAAAGAGTAAATAACAAACACTTTTTCTAACAAATATGCTTATAATATTGTGATAATGTTTCTTCAAAAAGTAACTGTATATGATTCCCTAACTTTTTTCAAACCGAGCCGCGGTCATAAATAAAAATAACAACATCAAAGTGTCGAATAATTTCTTTGAAACTCATTTGAATGAGAATAAGCTGGAACGGATTCCATTTGTTGCCTTTCAATTTCCTTTGTGGCAAACTCGTTGTTGAAGAAAATATTAAAATATGGTAACTAGAAACAGTAACCGAAGATAGTTTTAACGATCATAAAGAGGTAAGGTAGGTATAGGTTTAACGAAAGAATACACCGGCGACTTGTAAGAAGATGCTATTTGGACATTGATTCGGATTTCTTGCCACAAAATAATAAGTTTGAAGCGAGCGATCGTATGGAGACACACCTTTACTTTATATTATAAAGGTGTGTCTCCGTACGATCGCTTTCCCGTTTTCTTTCACTTGCATCTGACGCTTGCCTCAAAGCAATCAATAGCGCACGCTGACCTTGAGCTTTCGCTTTCCTCTTGCGCTTTCAACAGATTTATGCCTCAGGAGCTCAGGGCATGCAATAGCACATGCCCTATCTTCTAAAAAAACGTCAAGTTGAACGTGGAACCGCACGGTTTGGAGGCAATCAATTTTGCATGCGTTTGACGCAAGTTGAATTGAAAGTTAAAAGCGAAAGCGCACGGTTTTGGCCATATCCGAAAAATCTTCCGTCTGTCATTTGTTTTGTTGCGCTATTCGCACTGCATACATTTATTATTTGCGTCACAACGTAGCTTTGTCCTTCCTAATGGCACAACTCGGTTGGGTCCTAGCCTAGATTGCTTGACGAAAAATGTCTAAAGAGCGCGTGCGCGCAATTCGTTCCGCCTTCCGAGCGGTTCGTCCGTTTAGATAATTTTATATTTTGTCATCTTGCCTCGTGTTGATGGTCAATAGGGAAAATGACTAATGAATAAAATAACGAAATACTGATAAAAATCGTAAACATATAAACTTTAAGAGTAGCTTGTATACCTCTTAGTTTTATATATTGCGTATTATTTGTTTTATGACCCTTCAAAGTTGGGTGGACAAGTCCATTTAAAAAGTATTAAATTTGTTAAAATAAATTATACATTTAATTAGTCCGTAAAATTTATAGCAAATTTGTCTAAGAAACCGAACAAATTTCCTCGTTGCATATGTTACCGGCCAAACCCGATTTCAGGACAAACTAGTTTGGCCTAGGCTAAACTATTTCTTCCTATATGCGATGGGATTAACTGGTATAGCCTAGACCAAACCTATCCTAACCTAAATCCTAAGCCCGATAGGATAAACTAGTTTAGGCTAGGCCAAACTAGTTGATCCTGATATAAATACGTACATTCCAGGATAAACAAGTACGGCCTAGTCTAAACTCATTTAGCCTTGTAGAAAGTAATAAAATAGAATTGAATGTTGAGGTACAATTATTATTTCTTAAAATAAATTAATATACTCCATCTAAATAAATTATTATTAATTATTTCATAAAAACACTTAATATTTGTTATAAATTATTGTTTGCCTTAAAAACCACTTAATTATTTGTTACTAATAGCTTTTGCTTTTGAATAGAAAATCTTTGGAATTCAGGAGTTCCCGTCCCCGTCCGTTCCCATTCAGAACAGAATATGGTCTAAACATATTAGATCCCGTTCCCTTTTCCGTTCGCATTTTTCACTTGTCACTTGCCACTTCACTTTTCACTTCCGCTTTCTCTTCCGCCTCCACTTTCGCTTCCGCTTACACTTACCGTCACTGTAACCGTCATCCCCTCCCCTCCCCTTTCCCGTACCTCCCTCCCTTTTTCTCTTCCTCTTCCCCTTATAATTTTTAATCGACATCGTTAGTCTAAATACAAAATTTAAACATCTTAACTTTGAAACTAAGAGATTTCCATACAAATTTTCATCCCCTTAGGGGGTGAACTTTCAAAAATCCTTTCTTAATGCTCACCTACACCATGAAAGGTATCCACCCTCCAAAAATGGTGTCTCTACTTTCAGCCAATAGGGATCTAGGCGTATCCCAACAATCAATCGTGTTTTTATGAAATTATTTTTAAGCAGTAATATCTTTAGATAGAGAATATTTATTTACGTTTAAGAAACAATAATTATACCTCTATTATTCTATTTTATTACTTTCGATAAGGCATAATGAGTTTAGACTGGGCCGTACTAGTTTATCCTGGAATGTACGTATTTATATCAGGATCAACTAGTTTGGCCTAGCCTAAACTAGTTTATCCTATCGGGCTTAGGACAAATTAGTTTGGTCTAGGCTATACCAGTTAATCCCATCGCGTATAGGAAGAACTAGTTTAGCTTAGGCCGAACTAGTTCGTCCTGAAATCGGGTTTAGCCGGTAACATATGCAACGCGTAGGAAATTTGTTCGGCAGCTAGTTTATCATGGTGGTTTCTTAGACAAATTTGCTATAAATTTTACGGACTAATTAAATGTATTATTTACTTGCGGCCGCCCGCGACTTCGTCTGCGTGGACAGTTTTTTTTGCCATCCCTCGGGAACTACACGTTTTTTCTGGATGAAAGGTACCCTATGTCCTTTTCTGTACTCCTGACAACGTGTATGCAAAATTTCATGATGATCGGTTCAGTAGTTAAGACGTGAAGGCGTAACAAACAAACAAACGGACTTTCGCATTTATAATATTAGTAAGGAATTAGTAAGGATTTAACAAATTTAATACTTTTTAAATGGACTTGTCAACCCAACTTTGAAGGGTCATAAAACAAATAATACGCAATATATAAAACTAAGAGGTATACAAGCTACTCTAGAAGTTTATATGTTTACGATTTTTATCAGTATTTCGTTATTTTATTCATTAGTCATCATCCCTATTGACCATCAACACGAGGCAAGATGACAAAATATAAAATTATCTAAACGGACGAACCGCTCGGAAGGCGGAACGAATTGCGCGCACACGCACTTTAGACATTTTACGTCAAGCAATCCTACTCTTTGAAGCAATCTAGGCTAGGACCCAACATACAAACTACTCAAGCGTGACGTCATAACTGAGTAGCCGTTAGTATGTAGCGTTTTCGGGTTACTCCAATTTTTTGAATTTCAAACAAATCTCGGGCAGTTTTCATGCTAGCGAAATAATTCTTTTATCAATGTTTATTTTTTTGAGAGGTAATTTATACATAAATGTTACAACATAAAATAAAAAATAGTCACCATGCCAATTGTTGAAACAATAACAAGTGGTTCCGGCTCTAATCATTCAAGTTTCTCGAAAAAGTTTTATTGCTTTCGCTGTACTATATTCCTTTCGACGTAATATGAGTATAATACGCTTATGAAATATTCGCATGGAATTCACAAGGCTATTTTGAAGAAATAAGATAAAGAATCCAAAATAACTCACTAAAGCTCTTTGGAAATATATTACCTATTAAATGAAACGTAATTGTTGACGTTATATTTTTCCTGAAAAGGTCGTGGAATTAAACGACCAAAACAAACATGGCTTTGTAATAATTAGATTCGACGTAGCATTGTTTCAAGCTATAAAGCTATGTCCGAAGCAATTACTTTTTTAATATTTATTCCATTCTTTGTATTGTCCTGTATAACTTTTGTAAGAAGTCTTTCTTTTTTACTAAGGGAAAGGAAAATTTTATTATTCCAAGTCTGTAGCAAAAGAAAGCCATATAATTATTTTAAATAATAAATAAATAGATAAAGTTTTTAGACCTACTGACTTAATCATTTAAGCAGATATGACCATTTGATAATTATATCTTATATTTTTTTGGTTACCTACTTAGATGTTTTGATATGATAATTAAATAATCTCTTTTAAGACTGTTAAATTAAAGGACTGAAAATTATGCAAATCTTAGACCACTCAGTGACCACTACCTACGTTTTTTTTAGTTTGACTATTCTAGGTTCGAATCGTTCAAGTATACCTAAGGGGGGGTTCAACAAAAGCGAAAGCGAAACACACGACAAAAGACTATTCTAGGTTCGAATCGTTCAGTATACCTAAGGGGGGTTCAACAAAAGCGAAAGCGAAACACATGACAAAATCTTAAGGTTTTATTTTTACCTTGGAAACCCTTAAAACTGCCGAAGACAAAATTTAACCCCCAGGGACGGGCATAATTAAATTCCTTGCTTACATCTACTTTGTGGAGTCAACCCTAAAGTTTTGTCACAAGTTACCTAATAAGTCACTACATCGTGTCTTCGACTGTAACTAAGGTTTAAGAAGGGTTTAAGCGTTTAGTGGTTTGGATCGGAGTGAATTGCCCTAAACTATAAAGTCTCTTAGAGAACACTCGTTTAAAGTTGTTTAATCACCAACGATTGACGGATAGACAAAGTTTCAAGGATGAAACGAGTGAAATATATTTTACGATAAAAGTTTAAAATGTCGGTTAGTTACTTATAAATACAGGTGCTAGAACGGATTCCCGAGGCAAGGAACATGCATATTTCTGGGGTTACGAACGAAGTTTGAGTTTTGGAGTCACGGGTTATAAAAAATACTACTACTTAGGTAGCTAGGATACTGCTAGCCTACACACCATACAGCCATACTCATACACAAATAAAAAATGAGCACCTCTTTCAAATAAAATCTACTTTAGGTATTCTCTAACATAACAAACTAAACTCTTAACAAAAAATTACCACCATTTTTAGGCATATTAATCAAAACTTGGAAGAAAATAAATAATATTTGGAAATTTACACCACACGCAGAAATCCGGAATTTTCTCATCCATCCATGTGAAACCTCTATTAGCAAATAATATTCCGAAAAAGTATAACTTTGTATGAAATTTAATGTTTGTATGAAAATCGATATTCGTCGTTTGTTAGTTCTTAAATTATTTTATTCTGTTCAACTAGTGGTTTCCTGAAACGGAAGTGCTCTTTAACGATAAAACCGCCTACTGTTAACTTTATTTTATTTTGTAATGATGGACAACAAAGTTAAAGTCTTCTAATGAATGTGTGAGTCTATTAAATCAATAGATACAAATCGAATATTAAGTCTTAGGTAATAACTTTTTGTCTAATGTTACATACTGTGTGACATCATCAGCATTGCTATGACAACGTATTATAAGTCAGCTACTTTAATTGTTGAAAGTACCTATTTTTTTGACAGTGGAAGACAACATATTGACGCACACGGTTCGCCAGTTAGTTCCCGCTAAAGTGGGTGGCTCAGTGGTGCTGAGGTGCGAAGTTTCGCCGCAAATTGGAGTCGTGGATATTACGTGGCTGCAAGACGGCTTGCCTCTCACATCAGGGTTTTCGGGAGCTGGTAAGAAATTGTTAATACTATTCATACGGAACTTTATTAAAATTCTTTTTTAATCAATAGTGAATTTATTGATTTTCTTAATATAAAGTTTTAAATATTTATTAACTTTACAACATGTTGTCTAAAAGTTTAATTTTTTTTTGGCTCTGATGTTTTAGTTCGCTTTGAGGTTGCTACTTTTTTAGAGAAAGTAGTTCAGTTTTATGGACTGAACACATCCTTATTTGGAGAGTGGTTAAAAAAACACCTTGAATTATTCATTGGAATTATATCTAAAACACGAATTGTACGCATTGAATTGCAAGATATGAATATCTCGTGTTACATTCGAGCAATAACAATTGCTAATAAGACCAATTTCAGATTCACGTTGGGTGTCTGGTGCCGGGGGATTATTGCTCGGTTCGGATTTAACTCAAGCGGATATCCAAGCCGACTATGCCTGCGTAGCGTTAGACATTCCGAGTACGCCTTTTAAACTCACAACAGATGGTGAGCACCTTGAATTTAACGGCCAATTTAGCACCGAAGTTTAACGGCTCTTCTAAAACACCTCAATTTAATTTCCATAGATAGCAGTTGGCTGGAAAATATCGAGTTGAATTCGATAGAAAGTAGAATTGAGGACACTGTTATAGTGCCTTGCCTCTTGCGACATGTAACGGGTCATTCTGTAAGGTAAGATTGAGTTATAATTCGTCTAGTAGAAACAGTTTTTGTAATCACATAAAAATATTTACTTTACATGACTGTGTACTATGTAAACTTTAATTTCATACGTGCTTAGTATTTCATGTGAGTATAATGTTCCTTAATTTCAATGTCAGTTGGCAGCGGCAGGATGCAAGTGGTACTTGGACGTCTGCAGCTGGTGAAGGAATGTTTCGAGATAGAGCATTAGTGATTCCAAACGCCAGAGATCATCTCGCAGCTAAATATTCTTGTTCGTCAGGATCAGAATCAACACAGAGAATGATTGTCCGGCTGGTGGTGTATGAGCCTTTGACTGTAACCGTTAGTCCAAACCCATTGGTAAGAAGTGTCTAAAATTTACTTATTTGTAAGCTTTTGTGTAAATTGCTTCAATACCTAGATAAATAGATAAAAACTTTAAAAAACACAATTTTGTTTGTCAGCGCTTTCGGTTGCGACGCGTTATTTAAAGAATAAAAGTCTTGCTGACCCATGTTCTAACTGCAGATGCTAGGTACTGGAGGATCAGGTCACTTAAATTGCTCGGTACAAGGTGGTCGTGGTGGAGGGATCACGCTAAGCTGGCAGCACGAAGGTCGACCGCTTCATGCTCCTCAAGCACGCCTTTCCCTTGGACCTGTTAGACCTCACCACGCAGGGCTTTACCAGTGCACTGCACATGATCACTCTGAAACTGCTGTCTCGGGTGCTGAAGTTATTATAGCTGGTAATATTGTAATTAATCGTCCACACTGCCGTATACATTTTACAATAAATCCTTACAACTTCTTAAATGTCTACCGTACATACGAAACACGGTGTTTTTGTGTTTCAGATAGGCCCCCCAGGTTGGTCTCAACATTCAGTGAAGCTGTCACTAGAATTGGTCAAAGTATAGCTCTGAGATGTGCAGCAACAGGTGTACCGCCTCCTAGAATACTTTGGACATTAGATGATAGACCTCTACCAGCTGCTCCAGATAAGTAAGATATGATTGATGGATATAGAAGATAGATAAATCTCTGAAAAGGATTATAAGGTGTTAATTATCGTAATTTATAGGTATACTGTAAGCACTCGTGCAGAACCTTTGCCTGGCGCTGAGGAAGGAGCTATTGTTTCAACTCTAAGCGTGACAGTAAGAACGGCTGATGAAGGTGGCAGATATGGTTGTAACGCGACCAATTCACGAGGGTCGCATGCTCATCATGCAAGGCTCAACGTTTATGGCAAGTCAAAAAAAGTTGGACTTTTTAGTTTTTTTGTCCTTAGCTAAAGTAATTTAACTCGTTTTCTTTTTGCAGGTCCGCCTAATATTAGATATTTATCTACGATTCATGTAAAGACTGATACTGATGTAACTTTATACTGTCCCTATTCTGGGTATCCAATAAAGTAAGTTTACAAACATAATATACTTGAATATCCATTTTTGTAAACGATATAGCTAAATATTTGATCTGCATTTATTTCAGAGAAGTAGTATGGCGTCGTGAAGATGGCACTTTAGTTGATATTTCAAAAGAACCAGGGGATGAAAGGGGAATATTAAGACTGAGTTCTGTAAGGACTTCTTTAGCTGGTACTTACACTTGTGAAGTGAGAGCAGAAAGTGGAGAATTAGCCAGGAGGACAGTTCGTATCGACATACACAGTAAGTAAAAGTTGCACTTAATTATTTAAACGTTACTAATAGCTATAATTAAATAAATATTTATTTTCAGAGCCACCAAAAATAATTCCCTTCCAATTTGTAGAAGAGTTAGAAGTAGGAGACAGGACACAAGCTACATGTAGTTTAGTTTCAGGAGATAAGCCTATACTGTTTACATGGCACAAAGATAACTTGCCAATTCCATCAGTATTAAAGGTAAATTACTACGAGTACAAGATACTATATTGTTGATCTCATTTAATAATTAAAACTGCAAAGCAAAAATGTTTGTAGGTCGAACAGAAACATATGGATTTTTTTACAATACTTGTAATACAAGATCTTACATCAGCTCATAATGGGGAATATACGTGCAAAGCCAGTAACGACTTCGGCTCAGTCAGTCACAGCGCATCACTGATTGTTAAAGGTAGCTATGACGCAAATAGAATGTAAGATGTTCAGTGAAAAGCTGAATAGCATAACATATAAAGCAGTCTCTTTATACAGAGCCACCGACGTGGGTGTGGCGTGCTCAGAACACTTCCGTGTCAGCTGGAGCAGCGTTGCTTTTACCCTGCTCTGCCAAAGGGCAACCTTCGCCAAGAATTTCTTGGGAATACTCACCAGGTAAGGATCTTTATTATTTAACCTTTAGTGATTTGTTATTTTAATTTGAATATTTACTTCTGCGAAATAAAATTCTGCCTAAAGGGACCTGACCTAAAGGTCATCAATTTTCACATTCCTTATTGTTTTCATTAGATGGAGAAAATTGGCGACATATTTTGTGGGGTCAATCGGATGCGACTGACGCCAGTGGTGGTTCAGTTTTGTCAGACGGCACAGTGTGGTTGAGAAGTACCACGCCTGACCATGAAGGATGGTACCGTTGCACAGCTCGAGTTGAGCATGCATTTCTGCATCATATATTTTATTTAGATATCAGAGGTGAGTTTGAATCTCAGGAGGGGTTTGCATTTTTATCAACTTTTGTCATATAGTTTTTAAGCCCTTTGATTTCATTGACAGAACCTCCAAAATTGAGCAGAGGTGGTGGAGGTGGTGAAACAAGATGGGTGGTCAGAGGATCCACTGCTAGGTTATCATGTATCGTTAGGGGCGAGCCAGAAATACATGTTCACTGGACTCACGATTCAAGACCCTTAGCATTGCAGTAAGTTGTTAATTCAATTTGGTGTAACTCCAAACATTTGAGAAGCCTTGTCGGGTAGCACAGAGTTATTGATTGATTTTATTATTCAATTATAACATCTCCGAGAATAATTATTTACAAAAGGTTCTATCTTGGTAAAGCTGGAAGCCATAATAAGAACAGTAAAGAAATTGAATAATCCTTCAAAATCTGTTGATTTTTTATCGAATCAAAAGTCTGTTTACCCTTCTGTGACTAGTAATTAGTTCATTAGTTCGCTACGATAGTTATCTACCAATCTAAAAGTTTGTTACTGCACATACTGTTCAATGGCTTTTTCCAACTTTATATTCGTTTCTGCAGTGGTAGTGGTGGAGTGGAAACAAGAGATAGTGGAAATGGAGGAGTGGTCTCTGAAGTAGCGATCGCTCACGCCGGGCCCGAACACGCTGGCGAATATCGTTGCCTAGCGAGGAACCTCTACGGCACTGATGAACTGCTTTTTCGACTGTTTGTCAAAGGTCAGATTGCCTGGTATATTCTTAGTTAAAAATAACACCTACTTGATAAGCTGTTTTCTATTCATTCTTTAGCATTGACATTCGATGACAACCTACTCCTATTTTCATTATGGTTTTGATAGAGGTAGATCCATTATGTTCAACGATGGATGAACAAAATGACATTATGAACTGATTAAAAATAAAAATGATGAATAGGGTTCCATTAATTTTGATATTACATTGATTATAATTTATTTTCCTATATTCTATACAGAGCGTCCCAATATTCCCGAAGAAGTAAGAGTATCAGAAGTCTGGTCTAGAAGAGCTCGGGTCACTTGGAGGATCGCCAGAGGAGCCCTAGTTTCTCACTACTCACTGCAGTATCGCCCGCTCACTCGAGATCTCACAAACGCTCCGCTAGACGCTCCGCTACCTTCTCTGCTCGATACCTGGGACTCACCCGAAGTTCTCAATCTAACACTGGCTAATTCGGATTTGCTTCATGTTGCGTAAGTGCTACAATATATTCACGGGCTATAATGCAGTAATGTAAACATTTATTGTGATCAGAATTGTTCTATAGGTACTGGTAACCATTTATAAAATCAATAAATCAACATTAATGAAATTAAAAAGCAAATTGCCTGACTAATGAAGCTTAAGGTTTTTTGCGTTTTTATGAAAGTTGACATAATTAATATAATATTTCATTGATGTCATTATGAATTATTTTAAGGCCAGACTTTCAGAAGTTTTGTTCTATAATGACGGCATCTAATCCTTGCTTGTGAATCAAAGAAATCTCTCACTAATAGTTCATCTGTTATATCTATTATCTATAATTTGTTTCATTTTTATTATTTCAATTCCGCAATGCCGCTCAGCTAGTAACTATCTTCTAAGTTCTGATATAGCAAATTATATTGCCAAATTCAAACTTACACGTCTCGTGAGTATACATATTCAGCTTATGAATATTAAAACGCCTTCGCGGTTTCAATTTCTGTTACTACTAATAAGCAGCTTTGATATGCAATATCGGATAGTATTATTGATGATGTAGAATGAAATATTTTAATAGTAATGTTGAATTATTATTCAACTTGAATAATATTTATAGAGAGATGCTATAGAGATGGGATAGGTAGGTATTACATATAAGGTGGTACCAAATGATCTGATGATACTTAAACAGGTGATGGTGTTGCTTAAACTACATAACTTTCTCCAAGGAACACATGTCGAAGAAACGAAAAAAAAAATTCATACTCCCATACAAAATGTATTGGCCAGCTGACCGACTTACTATGAAAAAAAAAATTCGTTTATCGACCTTTTATCGACCTATGTTCCTTATAGAATGTTGTTCAGTTTAAGCAACATTATCACCTGTTTAGGTATCATCAGATCACTTGGTACCACCTTATATAGCAAATGGTTTTTCAGTGACAAAGAATACAAGAAAATAAGCCCAATGTAAACCTTAATTTAGTTTTCATTCCAATAAATAGATATAAGTACTTTATTCTAAAATTATTATAGAAACTGTTTTATACTTACAAACAAAACAAAACTGTTTCCTCTCCATCGCAGTTAAACTCCTAAAATATTTCTAGATACTACCTATTAAGAGGTTTGCGGTTGGAATCTCATTAAATAAGTAGTATGATGGCTACACGAAAAGGCACTCAACCTCTTCGCCTCTATCCAAAAAAGGGCTCTTAAGACTTTTAGCGCATTACTCTACTTGATAAAATATCGGTGCTTACTTTCAATAAATAAAGTATTTCGTAAGACTGTTGTTTTTAGGGCCATATATGGTTTATTTTATTCACAGCTAAAATTAAAAAATTAAAAAAATAATTATGACTATTATGCTACTTCATACAAATCAGTTTTGCCAGTAATACTTTGAAGCAAGATGCTGATACTTTATTATCAGAATTTAAACTAGCCTACTTAATCTAAACTCATCAATCAATGTCGGTCGGTACTACTAGATTTGCTACCTTTTCGTTCGACGTTACTTATATCGGCTGATAAATTACTTGAATTGGATCAATATTATAATAATATTCGGCATTTTCGTTTACATTACCAAGAGTTACAAAATAAACTTTCAAATTACATACAATTTATACGTAGGTACTATTAATTTGGAATTTGGTTTAAAATTATTTTCTAAATACCTCACAGGTCGGAAGGGCCCGGTAGAGCTGGAGCGTCAGTGTCTGGCTTATCTCCGGACACCCGATATGCTCTGCGACTTGCCGCCTATAACGATGTCGGTGGTTCCGCGTACACTGTTCCCTTACACTTCACCACTAGGGAGGAAGGTAAGTCTTTTAGGCACAAATGTTGACTAAGAGCTGATTCACATTAGGTCGGATCGACAATTTTACTTTTGGCCGACTATTAGGTTTTGTTGTTCACACTAAAACTGCCGGTCTGACCTAAACGGTTTTATACAAAGCAGTATGCCACCCTGACACAAATCTTGGCTGAATTTCCGGTAAACGTGTCGTCGCCGACAGTTTTATCGGGTCGCCGTAATGTGAACAGCGTTATTGAAATACATAATTATTCCAATATGCATCCGACACCTTTGTCGTTCCAGTTAAACTGTCAGTTCGACCTAATGTGAACCAACTCTAAGCAGTATTCTGTCTAACAGTGTTACAATGTGCGGTATTTTTTTTTTCGTCTGCTCGACTTGCGACCATCAGTTTATGGTTTGTTGGTTTGGTTTTATAGATAAATGATAATTATAAATGAACTGCGTCGTTTTTATTTCCTCATTAAATAATAAAGTGAACATCAAATCGTATAATATCTTTGGAATTCAGAATTAATTAAGCTGGTTTAGTAGTAATCTCACTTTGAGCTCGATGTTATTACTGTTCATTAATTTTTATTTCATAGCCAATGGATGAAATAAAACTTGTTCTTTTAGCACCTGGTGGAGCTCCTAGAGAAATTACCGTGCGTGCACTAAGAGCACGCGAGCTACATGTAACATGGCAGGTATGGTTAATTATAAAACTCATTAATCCATAAAACGCTATAATTATCGTAAAATTCCCCTTGAATCTTTTAAGATGTTTAAGCCCTTAACGAAATGCCTTGAATATAAAATTTAACGAACTTTGTGAAGACATTTTGATACACCACCATTAAGTTGGAAACTCCAATCAATCTGGAGTGTGGTTTTACAGCCTCCACCGAGAGAGACTTGGCATGGAACACTACTGGGCTATACGATCAGATGGTGGGAAGTTTCTGAAGAAGGGAAGGGGATTAGTGACAGTCCTGGGTCAGAAAGTGGGGCTAGCGCTGATGCCACTACCACGACTATTAGGGGGTTGAAACCGGCTGCCCGCTATGGAGTAGCGGTTAGAGCATACAATGCTGCAGGGACAGGTCCAATGTCACCACCACATTTTAGACACACTTTGGAATCGCGTAAGTTATTTCCTACACCTAACTAAAGTAGAAATCTGAGAATTGTTAAACTTCTATAACTACGAGTATCCATCTAATCCGTATACCGTATAATATATACACGAAGACAATGCAATCAAACAAGACTATAATTGACAACGATTTAAAAATGATATTATTTTAAATTAATAAGCGACACGTCTCGAGAATTTCAATAACGGAACTTCAACAAGTCTCTTGCAACTTTGTCACCGATTCGGGTAAATAAATCCCTTGGCTATCGACGTGGAGGCACGATCGTAAATTTCCCTATCAAAATGCAAAATGGCTTAATTGGACTGTGGCCTTTCCGATCTAGGTCAAACGATTCAGAACAAATTGATAGCGCTTTTGTTCACTGCCTTTGTTGCATTTTATTGGTCGAATAGTTAGGTGCATACTTTTAAAAAACATTCGTCTCAATATTGTTTTCAGTAGTTTACATTTATTTTAGTGTTGGTATTTCATTACATAGTTAGTTCGTTCTCGTTAGTTCTTTGGTCAACTGGATCTTCGGTACTGGATCGTAGTTCCAATCAGCCTAATATCTATTGGTCAACCACTTGAAACCAATATGTTTTAAATCTTAAATATAATTTTATTCCTACATTCATTTGTTTTTCTCCTATAGCTCCAACAGCTGGACCCGAAGGTCTAAATTGCATATCCAGTGGATCTACGTCTCTGAAAGTGTCATGGCAACCCCCGCCACTAGACGCAAGGGGAGGGATAATCACGCACTACACTTTGCAATACACGAGGAGAGATTCGGATCCTTTGCTGCCGTCTCAAGATGCATATTTACGCGTACAAGTAAGGTTTTTTTCTTGACATAAAAATATCTTAAGATCAGTATTGTGCTTTATTGCTTTTACAGTAGGTACGCAATAGTCTTATGAAATTTTGAAAACAGCTTATTAGGATCGTTAAGATTATTTTTGGCTTTTGAATTATTTTGTTTGCAATTAAGATATTCTAATCAATATCTGATTCAGCAAGTTAATTAAGTTTAATGATAAGATCCAAAGATTATTTCATCCCTCAATCATCATAGATAATCGGAAATATTTTAATTTTTCTGTAAATATATGTAGTTTAGGTGCGAATATCAAAGAGACAATAATTATTGTTCGTTATTTTATCATCCAATTTAATTTGAAATTATTTAGGGCAAAGAAACAACAGTATCTCGGCTTACTCCATATGCAGAATATGAAATCCCACCAAAAACATTTTCATGTAAAATATGGCCAAGACTACAATATGGTTCGCATTGTCAAAAGTTATCAGACCTCGTGTAGAGCTAAGCTTCTAACTCTACGCGCCCTAACTCTTCAAGCCATAACTTCACAAACTCTACACCTTAGTCAAATTTACAAAATATGTGGCTTGGTAATGGTCAAATGTGAACGCGAAATGTCGCTACATGGAAAAATGTATTCACTGTTTATTACTTTTCTGTTATACTTTCAATAGTTCTTGTGGTAAAGAAACAGCCAAGCCACATATTTTGACTAAGGTGTAGAGTTTGTGAAGAGGGCTTGTAGAGTTGGTATTATATATTCTGTGGTTAGGGTGCGTAGAGTTAGCTTGGCTCTACATGAGGTCTGATAACTTTTTGACAGTGCGAGCCATATGGTAGTCTTGGCAAAATTTTACATGAAAATATTTTTGGTGGGATTTTATTTCTTTTTGTAAGTTGGTCATTTATGCAAAAAAATGTGTTAGGTATCTATTTTAAAATTTAGTTTGAAATATTATTTAGGGCGAAGAAGCAACAGTATCAAGGCTTACTCCCTATGCAGAATATGAAATCAGAGTTAGAGCCCACAACGCGGCCGGCGACGGGCCATTATCTGTACCGCAAATCTGCAGAACTGAGGAGGACGGTGAGTTACATGATACTGTTGTCGATTGTTAACGTTACTCCTCGTTTTGTTACAATAATATCTGTTATCCGGAACAAAGCCTTTGTCATGTTTTACGTGGATTTCAAATATACACACTATTTGTGCTTTATCGTTCTTTCGCGAAGGAAGTCTTTTATTTGTTTTGGACTTTGTATTTTTTTAATGTTCTGCTTATCCTTATTGAGATATTGAAAAACTATTTTCATATATTTTGCTTATCCCATAATTGGAATATAGAAAAACTGTTTCAATATATCTAAACCAATTTTAAGCACGGTGCCTAAAATGCAACGTGCCATAGCTGGCACAATGCCTAATACGGTCAATTGACTAAGAAGCAGATTGCAGAGTTTCTAACTAAGTCTAAGCAAAATAATGGAATTCCGAAAACTAAGATTACATTTATTATAAAAAAGTAAAGATTCCTATTATAAATTGAAACAATGATCCAACTCAATCTCAAAGATTTTAATAGACCATATTAAAATACCTTTTTATTAGATGTTTTTTTCTAGGATACTTTAATTTTTTTCTTAGTTTCCTACTATTACTAGAATTAAAGTTTTATTAGTAAAATTATAAGCATTGCAAACAAGGTAGGCCTTATTTGTATCAAGTATCTTAGTTGTCTTTAAAATATAGAATTATCTAAAGCCAATCCAATAGTAGAAACAAATCAAGATCATGGATATGATGGATAGTTAATATATTAGGAAATAATTACTAAGAGAAAAATTTACTAAAACTCGTAATTTTAAGAGAAAACTTACCACAAAATCACACTCGCCCACGCGTAACGGGACGCTCGTGCACTCGAGCGGATTTAGGGCGTGTTTTCACGTGCTAATGAAGTATTTTAACACGTTTTTTCTTAGATTTATTTATCTAAGGCTCGTATTTATAAACCGCTGTCAACGTTGTGAGGTATCTTGAGATCATAAGTACTTCAAATACTCTTCTTATAGAACTAGCATCTCAGGTATGATCTCAAGATAGCTGTTTATAAATACAGGCCTAAGTTTTCTAATGTGTAGGCCATGATATTAAAACGTAGGCGTTATTTGTACCAAGTGCCTTATTTGTTCTTGTTAATCAACAACAGTTTGAATCCAATATCCAAAATTATGCGAATAATGGAACACTTACTCGTAATATACTTCACAATATTACATTCCTAACCACCAGTTTCCTATAATTGCCTAACGTTTATATTACCCACGTTATTAAACTAAGGAAATATGTGCACATTTAACGTCTACATTGAATCATTAGCAGTTCTCTACTCAGCCTTTATTAGAATTTGTACTGTGCTTTTAGTGCCGAGCGCTCCAGGTGGCATGAAATTGATCGCTCTCAGCGATAGATCGTTACGCGCGTCTTGGTTGCCACCTCCGGAGCCAAATGGCAAATTGACGCATTATACACTTTACGTCAAAGACTTATCGGGGTGAGTCGTTAAGTTTTATGGTGTTTTTCATGATGAGTTTTGATTGATTATCATTTACTGTCTTTACATTCGTTTCACTAATAATTTTAAGAAGTTTATTGGCTTGTTCCCGCTGTCTCCCACCTCCACCACTGCATATATCGGGAAGAAAAGGATATAAAAATATGATATATCCCAGTGGGGGACAACGGGATAGACCGTCCATATTTTGGTCTTATTTATCTAAATATCACTCGCAAACTAATCTAGGTAAATCATTCGACAGCTCACAAGAAGCAAACGCAACAAGAGTGAATGCGTGTACAGAGAACGAGGGGAACTCAGTGGAATGTATGAGGACCCTCAGAGGTTTGAGGGCTGGGAGGACATACGAAGCGTGGGTGAGGGCAGCTACCGCGGCCGGGGAGGGGCCTCCATCAGCGGCAGTGGCATGCCAAACAAGCATACTGGGTAAGGAAGTAGCAAATAAAAGGAAATTGAGAAAACCCTTTTGAATATTATACTAATTTCAGTAACACCCATCTCCTTTTAAATTCTAAGGTTGACCAAAGATTCGATCAATAATCTCGTATATCTTGACACAACATTTTAGGGTTTTCAAAAGTACTTTTTAAGTCCAAAATAGTACTTGATGCTTGCGTGTTACAATATAACGGCCTTATTAATAAACAAAGTGTAAGTTTACACCTGGTTCAACAAAAAATATCGTTTAGCAAATTGATTCTTACGTTTGTCGTTTCAAGGCATTATATTCGTAAGCAAAACTTGTTTTTTAAACTAGGTGTATGCTTACTCTTCCTTTATAAGGGGGTCAGTGTTTTACATTAACTCTAAAACGTTTTTATTTTTAGCGCCAGCTAGGATATCGTCATTTGGTGGATTATCAGTAGGTGCCGCGGGAACATCATTGTCTTTACGATGTGTTGTTGGAGGCAACCCACCACCAGCTAAAAAGTGGTTACGAGGTGGTAGTTCTCTTCATCCAAGACCGCCATTCCACCTTGATGGAGATGCGTTATTGATAAGAAGTAAGTGATAAAAAGTACTTGAATGTTTACTATGGAACCTTATTTTGTTGTAAGATTGTCGGTCTTGTTAATCATGTCATGATGCAATTTTTATGCAGATATTAAAACTTGTAGTATTCCAAGTAATTTATTTAAGTTATTTTTAAAGCTTTTACTAAAGAACTCAAATTACCCTCTTATCCATAGATTTAGATTTGTCCCATGCGGACAACTACACCTGCTTGGCGGAGAATCCCCATGGATCAGACTCAGTTACCTGGCGAGTGGTGGTTCTGAGACCACCTTCGCCTCCCACCCTAGTTCTTATTGAAGCTAGACCAAGAGAACTGGAGATCGAACTACGACCAGCTTTAAGAGCTGTTGGTCATGCAATGCCAAAAGCTTACACTTTACATTGGAGACTGACAACGCCTGAGGTATTTTCGCCCTGTTTTCATTTGAATAAAAAAACAATTATTACATTTCTTGCCAGGAACCATGTTTTAAAGGAGGAAAATTTTAGTAATGTTTCATATTCAAAGATATAACAGTTTCTATCAAAGCTATAACTTGAATTTAGTAGTCTTTGGTTAAGCAGCCTTCCGTAATTATTCCTATAATTTTAGGGTGAATGGCGGATCCAAACAGCAAGTCCTGGACCAATGACGTTGACCGGACTTCGCTGTGGCTCTGCGTATAAAGCGTATGGTACCGCTGGCGGTCCACCTGGGCCTGAACTATCTGTACGGACTTCTGGAGGCCCGCCTATAGCACCTCCGGATATCAGGTTTGTTCATCCCTAGAAGTATACAAGGTGTTCAGAAATACAACTCTTTGGTCTGAGGTGTTAAAGCTGACATAATAGGGATCACGACTAATGAATAAAATAACAAAATACTAATAAAAATCGTAAACATATTGAACTTTTAGAGTAGATTGTATACCTCTTGGTTTAATATTATATCGTATTATTTGTTTTATAACCCTTCAAAGTTGGGCGGAGAAGTCCATTTAAAAAGTATAAAATGTATTAAAAATAAATAATACCTTTAATTAATCCGTAAAATTTATAGCAAATTTGTCTAAGAAACCATTTTGATAAACACAATATTTAATATAGCTGCCGAACAAATTTCCTACGCGTTGCATACAAACACCTAGGCGTGACGTCATAACTAGGGTAGCTGTTAGTATGGAGCGTTTTCGGGTGAGGCCAATTTGTGGGCATTTTAAACTGTGATATCTCGGGCAGTTTTCACGCTAGCGAAATAATTATTTTACCAATGTTCCTTTTTTTGAGAGGTAATTTATGTAACATAAAATAAAAAACAATTTCGTCGTGCCTATTATGTGACGCAAAAAGTAACTTGGTAGTACTTACCAATTCTATTATTCTTTGTAAAAGTAGTAAATATAAGTTATAAGAGTCCGTACACATTTTGCCGCTGACTGCCGCTCTCTCGCTCGAATTGAAAAATATGTCTCGGCCACTTTTCCCAATATAAGATTACGGACATTTCAACATATTATTTCAGTTTCAGTTGCTGAAGTACAAAAGTTACGTTTTTGCCAGTTCAATAGGGAATATGCATAAGTCACCGATTTTGATAAATTTGATCTTGATCGCTTCGGACACGTATAAAAACATGATGGTACAGGAAAATAAAATAAAAAGTATAACTTTAGTTTTAGCGCACGATGAAATCAGGGAAAAATAACGATTTTTTATTCACTTTCGAATATAATGAACTTAACAATCAGATAGAATATCGAATAAGAAATCATTTTTTGTATGACACATATGTACTTAAACGCAAAATTTAGGGAGATAATTGAAAATAATCGAAAATTCTTGGCTAACTCCATAGTAAACGCGCGCCTGAAACGTGATATGTGACGTCATATATCATGTCCGTTTTGTATGGAGCGTTTTCGGCGGTTGCTGCTGCGTGCTAACTTCAAGTAACTATATCACGAGAAAAAAACGCAAGAAAAAAGTTTTAATATTGCAGTTGATTTTCTCACGCATTATACTTTTGATTTTGATAAAAAAAAATGATGCATATTCCGTATTGTTAGAAGCGACAACTTTTTTGTACTTTAGCAACAAAATACTGAAACATATTTTAAAATGTCTGTAAACTTATATTACGAAAAGTGGCCGAGACAGATTTTTCAATTACGCACTCAGATTTAAGAAATCTTGAGAAAACATGAAATGTGCGAGTGACAGAGCGGCAGTCAGCGGCAAAATGTATACGGGTTCTTAATCCAGAAGCACAAACTTAAATGAAGTTAAATAGTTGAATAGCCGACGAAGGAGCTTGCAATTATGCAATTTTTCCCGCAGGTGGATTCGAACAAACTCGACCCACGCCCGTTTCGATACCAGTGCGTGGAGTGACGGTGGGTGTGCACCTGTGGCCTTGAGACTGGAGTGGGCCGGCTCTGGAGTGGCCGGGGCGAGGGATGTGCCTGTTGGAGGCGAGGTTATTTTAGGGGGTAAGTTTGTCGTTGGCGGATTCAAATAGAAACACCCACAATTGCGTAAAGTGACGACGGCGAGTGCGCTCCCATGTCCTTAACGTGAGGCTTAGCTTAAGGCCCTGTCCTAATTGGCATCGGTCGTGCGATCATGCGTTGCGATTTCATCGTGCGATGAAACTGAACTATAGACGCATCGCATGATCGAGCGACCGTCAATTAGGACATTCAATAGATATCACTAGGTTTGATCGCACGGTCGCACGACCAGTTTTATCGGACGGACGCACCATCGTACGACCAATTAGGACAGGGCTTAAGACTGTAGAAAAGAGTAAAGTCTTGTCCACTGAGTTTTATCCAAAACAACCCATAAGTTAAATCTTCACCCACTTATTGCTGTTATTTTTGCTTTAGGTTTAACACCTGGCTCGCGGTATCGAGTTGCGGCCCGCGCAACCAACGAAGCTGGATTGACGCGCGAGGTATATGAGTTCACCACCCCTCCCGCCGAAGGAGGGTTCGCAGAAGAAGTGGACGCGCCTTTCCCAGCAACTGCTGGCGAATTGGCCTTACTGCTGGCTCTCTGTGCGGCGCTGTCTTTGGCTGCGTTGACTATATTAGCTATTCTACTGAGACGGAAAAGGTAAGTTTTAATAAGGTCATTATTTACTTGACTGTATTGTTGGATGTTCTCATCTCCTCTCACTGTAGGAGATTTCGCATAAGAAGTTATTGCATTCCTACAACTGCTAAACTTTATGTATACGTTCTTTGCCCGCTTTTACTACATTATAATTAGCTATTTTACTGAGACGGAAAAGTTTAAAGTCGCAATAATATTGTATTTGAAGTATTGGTGTATTAGTTTGAAGTATTGGAAGTATTAGTAGAAGAATTGTATGTGAAGTCCCGTTTTCATAATTGGGATAAAATAATTAGTTAATTAAATTATTTGATTCAAGTAAGTGTCAGTACCAATAAAAGACTGTTTTTGGCAACATTTGTAACTTCGACGTTATTTGAATTATCAATTAGAGATAGAATATTCCAAAATTAATAATAAACGTAGGTACCAACAATATCATTAATACACACCAACAATATAATCAATTCTCGTAATACGTTGTGCTTAATTGAAATAGGGTTTTTCGCGCCAGTGCTCATTTTGTCAATTAATTTTCGATATCCATTATATGCATCGAATAGTTATTATGATGTCTTTCTAGTTCTATGTCGTTATTTTATAGACCCGGTGGTATACCTAAAAATATATTTTGCACCTATTTGAGGGTCCTAAGTGCGCCAACCGGTGCTGCTAATACTTTTAATTTTATTAAACTTAAAAAAAAATGTGTTTGTTCGTCAAATATGACGACACATGATTATATTAATTTATCAAATTGTAAAATTAAATTCAATAAAAAAACGAAAAGTCGTTATTAGACAATATGGGTCGGGACAAGATGCTGACAAAGGCTGACCTATCGACAATTGACAATCGACCCTTCTCAACGAGTCGGCGACTACGGCGACATGTGTGAACACGAAGTGAGTTGTCATCATGTCCTTTCATATTGATGGGTCGTGGAATTCAAGGGACAGCTGAATTTACAAAATATTTTGGATAAAAATTCACAACCCTTTTTTGGAACTCGTGAAAAGCTAGATGCTGGGAGTAAAATATTTTTAATGGTAGGCAACTCATTTTGTCGTTCTCACACTAACGAAAACTACAAAAGTGGTAGGTATTATAATAAAAAATGCACAGATTCTCTGCATAGCATGAACTACTAGGACATTGAAAATGAAATTCAGACATAAGGAAATTGACGAAATGAACACACAAATAAAAATTTTAAAATTTTACAAAATCCAAAAATTAAAAAAAAATCTAAAAAAGTTCAAAATTTTTTCAACCATAACTTTTTTGGATTTCAATTTTTTTTTAATTCTTTAACCGTCTGATATATCTCGTCAATCAGCGTCCTATGACACCCTATTTATCTATGAACTACCATTAGCTTCCATACAATCACCGACCGTGTAAACCGTCTAAACTCCCAAATGGGACCTAGTACCCAGCGATCTAAAAGACATTTTCAATGACAAAATAAAGAACAAAACTGTTGTAATATTTCATGTATTACAAGATATACTTTCTGTAACTGCTGGAAAAGTCAAAGTGAAAGTAAACAGAAAAGTTTGCTTTTACTAATTAGAAACCTGATAAACAAAGTTTTATGTGATAAATGTGATGCTGTTTTTAAGGTTTTCCCCCCAACAAGACCTTCAAAAGAGATAGCTTAACGTTTGTGTTGTGTTTCATTATTTTCATTATGAGTTAGTTTCTTGCGTGTTTTTGCACAGTTCTCATAATTAGATACGTCATGACTCATGTCATTGTCATGTTTCGGTAATAATTTGCTATATTTTGTTTCTTGAAATACCTTATAATGTTAGCAAAAAATATTACTTTGCTTGTAAAGCGTAGCTCGTGCCATTATTTAAGTAGATGTCCAAACATCTGTACTTACACTTTTTTTTGTAACATCAGCGTTCATGGTTGACCATCAGCAATTTTTCATGTCCCCACTGCTGAGGCACAGACAGGCCTATATTATGGGTGGATAAGGAGGATGGGCCATAACCCACCACGCAGGCACAATGCCGATTGGTGGATGTTAACGACTGCAAATGCAGCCGGGACCAACGGCTTAACTTTCCTTCCGAAGCAAAGAGGAGCTCGAGATAATACATTTTTGGTCACCCATCCCATGACCGAACGTTGTGAAAGTTGCTTAACATTCGCAGTTGTTGGGCCAAACGCTAAACCACTGTGTCATCGAACTCATGGTTGATACATGGTTAATGCACAAATATGAAAGTGTTAATAGTAATAAAGAAATATTCATACAAAACGGCTGTTTCATAGGAAAAGAAGGAATATTACAAACAGTACGCCCACGACGCTATTTGTAAGAAGCACCTCGCTTTCCCAACCGCTATAATGCTTCTAAAAGAGTTCGCGGCAAGGCTATGCTGAACTCGTATTGAAATTCCGCCATTGTTTCGAATGGTTAAATTTTAAGCGGTTACTCCCGCATTGTTTGTGGCTCAGGGGCGTAGTGCAAAGCTGCCTCCTCCACATTGTGTAATTTTCTTAATGTTATAATCATTACTCAAAATGTGTTTTATGAAAATTTAGTTCGCAATTAAAATTTTGGATTAACCAGTCATTTGTTTATTCAAGTGTTAGTTCATTAATTTCAAAGGTTTTACGGCTTTCATACCTCTCTATCAAATCAAACTTCGTGTGTTTGTGTGCGTGCTTGTGTATGTGTTGCTATTGCTGGTCATACCTACCTTTTCATTCAATTTACTCAGAGATCGATTTTTTATATGGTATACATGACATTTTACGGGACATTTACCACTCTGGTAATGATAAATAGACGGTACAGACGACCTCTCATCTCAAATCGAGTTAAACTCATTGACCCGACTCACTGTCGACCCGACCCTAACAGACTGACATACATCTAAATGATGTAAGTATTTGGAAAACATAACCACATGGTTATGTTTTCAAACGATTTTCCAAATACTTGTTTTATTTTTAGTTAGATGTTTGATGGGTTCATTTTTTTAAATAAGACTACGGTTTCATAGAGGACATGAAAAATAGTACATTCCTGATACGCGTTTACAAAAAATCCATAGATCCATAGATACATGCAAAAAATAGTAAAAAGCACATAAAAATTTATGCTTATCACTAAAACTTTACTTACTGAAACAAAAAACAAAATTATCTTCTCGACAAAAAATTTAGCAATCGGTCAAATAAATACTCGTACATGATTAACTCAGATGATTGAAATTAAGTAAATATTATCGAATAGAGAATGAAATAATATAACTTACATGACTCGCAAACAAATCTAAAACAAAACACGAGTGCTAATGGGGTATTTACATGGAGTGACTTGGCAGGCGACTTTAGTCAATTAGCACTTTTGATCGACCATCGCTTGTAAAATCTAAATGCAAACCTAATTTCAATGAGCTGGCGATTTGATTTAATGCCATAGATTTTCGATAAAAAACACTAATTGACTAAAGTCACTTGCAAAGTTGCCTGCCAAGTCGCGACTCGTGTAAATACCCCGTAACGGGTGTACAGTTTCCGGGAAGTAGTGAAACAAAAGACGCACGTATGAGAATTAATTAGCCTCACAGAGCGGCATTATAATACAACACCCACAAATGCAGTTTGTTCCTGATTACACAAAGGGATTCCCGTGCCCATTGTGTATAAATAATTGCATTTTGTTTCAGTTCAAAAAACCTTAACATAGAACAAATCTGAAAAATTTTCGATAACCATTTGTACAAAAATCTTGCATTCAAAAGAAATTTTCTATGAATTATTGATTTCTTTAAACATTTGCAAGATAATTTCAGTATCAACCGTCGCAGAAACAAATTGGGTTGGTAAACTTTTCCAAAACTGTTGTGAATTATATATTTTCTGGTAGCTTTTGGCTTTGGAGTCAGGAATAACCAATTGCGGAATTTTTATAATACTTCATTTTGATTTAAATAATAAAATTTAAAATTACAGCATAGTACAATAAATCACTATTACGGCTGTATGCGTAGGTAGTGCTTTTGCTCAAATAAAAAAAATGAAAAGTTTGGCATTGGCAATGTCAACTAGTTGTCATGTCAGTCACAGTCCGCTAAAATAAATAAAATATTCTTTTGTGAGTAAATTTGTAGATATACATATATTTACGTGATCATCACAAACGTATAAAGCTCTCTGAAAGCAATTCCTGTTTAATCCTCTGCACCACGTCTCTTTTAAAGGTATGGGAATTGTACAAAAATTGTTCTGCGGATGGTCACATCTATATTTCAAACAAAACGGAACAAAGCAGTGTAGGTACTTCATCGGCGTAATAAGCTGGATAATGGATTTCTTCAAGCTGATCCATTTCCCATAACTGAACAAGAAAAACACTAGAAAATCACAATAAATAAGCTGAAAAACAAACTACAACATTAGATCGTGATTATTGATTACCAAAGAGTAAAATAATTGGATTACTCTTTGTCACCGTCTGTAAAATCTGTCCTGTCAATCAGTTTTTTTAATCAGTAAATGCAAGGGAACTTCGTGTTCAGCCGTTCGTTTGATATTTTATCGCAATAATAATAATAAAAAAATATTTGGTTAACAAGGTAAAATAAAAAAATCATAATATTATTTTTATTCTTCAAACTTGTGCTATCAAAAAAAAATATCTGTACAACAATTATCTTCGAAAAAGTTTACCAACCCAATTTAAATTCTCTAGAGAATCTTAGAATTCTAGAACAGGGATGCACAGACAGCAGCCCGCGATTCGCATGCGGCCCTTCAGCCAGTTGCCCGTCAGCAAAAATAGTTCCTCGTACATTTGAAGATATATATTTTTGTTTTGGTAGTCTTACCATGGGCCACTTGGGCAAATGATGAACTAATGGCGGGCTACCCGCACAAGAAATAGACAAAAAAAATATCTTCAAATGTACGAGGGACTATTTTTGCTGGCGGGCCACTGGCTGGAGGGCACAGACTTGCATCCCTGCTCTAGAACTTATTCAGAACCTTGTTTTTAGAACTGATGGCGCTGTAGGCCGCGTCACGTCTAACTCCGAGAAGCCAACCTGTGGAACATACCGAGCTTCACCACACCAGACTCCAAAGCTACCACCAGATCCACCAGGTATAGTAAAAATAAAGTAAGAAGACGGAACTTTCTTCTTTTATCGATGAGAAAAAGAAGATGAACAAGCGGTCTTGACTGCTCTCATGAAATTTTGCATACACGTTGTCAGGGGTGCAGAAAACCTACCTTTGATCCCAAAAAAGGTACCTTCTGTTGCCGAGGGATATAAAAAATTTGCTAGTTAGGTACTTATATTATGATAGTCACGAGATCCTCAGTACAAAGAGAAAAAAACTGGACAAGTGCGAGTCGGACTCGCCCACCGAGAGTTCCGTACAAATTAGTGGGTACTGAAATAAAGAATATATATTTTTAGTATTTAATTACTTATGTATAGTTTTCAGATATTTTCCTGTACTTTGAGAGTGTCGAAATATGAGTTTATGTGGCATAAATGGCCGTATCTTTTTTTACGTAAACTTAAATGTTTGATTTTTTCACAGCTTCAAGGGACCATAGATTTGAGGTTATGGTTTTAATTTTAACTCGATACCTCTACGCGTTCTTAAGATAAAGAGCTTTGACACACCGACGGACAGGCAACAGACAATTTATGATTTAATTACAACTGTAAAGTTTTCAGATTTTTCCCTGTATTTGTAGTATAAGACGATATTACTTGCAAAATTTCATAGTTCTAGGTCAACAGGAAGTAGGTACCCTATGAATTTTAATTCTCTTGAGTGTGTCTAAATATGCGTTTTATGCGTCATAAACGGCCGTATCGTTTTTTAACGTAAACTTAGAAGTTTGATTTTATCACAGCATCAAGAGTTCATAGATTTGAGTCTATGGTTTTAAATTTCAACTCTATACCTTCACGCGTTCCCGAGATAAAGGTTCTTGACAGACAGACGGACAGACAGATAGACAGACGGACAACAAAGTGATCCTATAAGGGTTCCGTTTTTTCTTTTTGAGGTACGGAACCCTAAAAAACCGTCACTTCATAGAAAAGGACCTACCTAATATCACAGAATATGTAAACGTCTAATATGCCGATTATATTTAAATAGGTAAAACCATTCGCAACGGTAAAATTAACATGAACGAAAATAACTTATTGGAGCAGATAAGTAGGTACGCAAATTTCACTTGAGAGAATTCCGATTTATATTCAAAACGTTTATAGCGAATTTGAATTTTATATTCGTAATAACATAAATTAACCTCTGAAATTCCTGGTATAATATCAAAATAAATTACTCCACAGGGGTTACTAGTCCTAATGAATAAACAAGAATAAAAGTCTCAGCTAATTTGGAGATTGTATTTAATATCTGAACGACAGCGAAATCGTGAAAAAAGTCCAAACTAATTAAAAAATAATATTATTGTCCTATTTGCGTTTGGTTTTTACTTGTCTGGCTAGCGACAAAAACTGTATTTTTTAACACGTTTTTATTAGGTTGTTTTCTTGTTTGTTTGTTTATGTGTTTCTCCACAAAGTTTGCGAACGATTTTATCCTAGCTTCCCGATGAACCAAGGACTTGAAACTTTGAACATAGGTCAGAACTGGAAGGCAATGCAATATTATGGTGTCATTGAGCTGATCTGATGATGAAGCCGGAAGAAGGCCACAGGAGCACTAGGATGAAACCATACAACCCCATCGTGTTTGGTCTCGTTAGCATCGTCTTGACAAGTACTCTAATGGGAGATGTGGTCCAGGGTCTGATGATGAAGCCGAAAGACCATGCCATAGGAACTCAATATTGAAACCGTGCAAATCCATCAAATTTGGGCTCGTTTGAATCATCTTGAGGAGTTCTTTGTTGGGAAATAGTTTCCAGGGTCTGATGATGGAGCCGGAAGAAAGCCACTGGAACTCGGTAAGAAAACCATGCAACCCCATCGAGTTTTGGCTCGTTTGAATCATCTTCACGAGTGCTCCGATAGGAGATGGTATATTTTTAGTCTTAGCTCGTTAACTAAAAAGCAGAAAATAAAAATTCACTGAAAAAAAACTTTTTTAAAAACACGTTTTTAAAACGGACTAAATTATTACAAAAAAAAAACGGACTAAAACATTAAAACGGACTAGTAAAAACAGATTAAAAAGTAACAAATAAAATTTTCTGTAAATATTTATAACCCTATACCTACAGACATTTTAAACCTAAAAACGTGGGGCGCATGCTTAAGACAATATGGATGATATTTTTTACAAAATGCGCCCCACGTTTTTAGGTTTAAAATTTCTGTAGGTATATGGTTATAAATATTTACAGAAAATTTTATTTGTTACTTTTTAAGTCTGTTTTTACTAGTCCGTTTTAATGTTTTAGTCCAACTTTTGGTATAAATTTAGTCCGTTTTAAAAACGTATTTTTAAAAAAGTTTTTTTCAGTAATTTTTTTGTTACTGTAGCGATAGCTAACCGCTGTATTAGTTTTTACTTGTCTGTCGCTAGAGTTGCTATGCTAGCGACAAAAACTCTATTTTCTATAACTGTAGCGATATCTAAGCGCTGTATCAGTTTTTGTTTTTACTTGTCTGTCGCTAGAGTTGCTATGCTAGCGACAAAACTGTATTTTCTGTAACTGTAGCGATAGCTAAACGCTGTAACAGTTTATGTTTTTACTTGTCTATCGCTAGAGTTGCAATGCTAGCGACAAAACTGTATTTTCTGCACTGTAGCGATAGCCAACCGCTGTATCAGTCGCGGTAGCGTGCGTCGAAACAGCAGACTATTTTATAGTTATTCAACGTAAATTTGCTTAGAAAAAGAGGAAACGTTAGCTCAGCCCTTTTTCAGATTCAAGAATTCTAAACCAATACTTCCGTCGCGCTGACGTAGGCGGGACCGCGTGGGAGTGCGATAAGGACAACTGTTGCTCTGAATAAAAATCTTTAATAAAAAACTCAAAAATCGAGGTTCCGTTCTCGACTGTTTTCTCCTCCAAAACTTCGACAATTCTAACGAACTTTTGGGACTGAATGGGAAGAAAATATTCTGTGTCTGACCGTTTTCATTTTTCACTTATTATTTTCAGATTTGTATACTAGGCTTCTGTTTTCAGCCTATTTAATGGGTCGTTTTAGCACAATTGGAAGTATCCTAGAAAAAACAAAAAAAATAAAAAGCAAAACATAAAGAGACAGATACCGATGCTATTCATCTTATTTGAAAACAAAAAACCGACATCAAAAACCTCAAAATAAAAACTAAAATTCTTCAAAATTAAATACCTCTAAAAAGCAAGAAATAATATTAAAATCACTAGATACGCATTTATCATTGTAATTTATCATTGTAATCGTCTATTGAAGTCGGGTGAGGCTGAAGGACAACTTCTTTTTTTATTCTAAAATCCCCACCCGACTTCATTAGACATATTTTATTACAATGATAAATGCGTATCTAGTGATTTTAATAATATTTCTTGCTTTTTAGAGGTATTTAATTTTGAAGATTTTTAGTTTTATTTTGAGGTTTTTGAAGACGGTTTTTTGTTTTTAAAACATTTTTTATTTTTTTATTTTTAGTGTAAGTAAGTAGCTTCTGTATTAGGTCATCTCATGCTGCTCATCACCTTTTACAAAATACGGCTTTTCCCGACGCAGGGGCATTTATTGTTGAGGAAGTTCTCCTGGCACTTCACTTTCAGCTCCACTTCACCATATGCATTATGACGAACTTAAATAGCCTAGCAACCATATTAAAGTAATCGTATAGCATCAGTGAAATACTTAGTACCTATTGAATAGTTCCAATGATCATCTATGGTCTTCATCATCAGTTCCACTTCACCAAAGACGATATTATCTAATTTACAATAGTCTTATGTCAATGGCTCATCACCTTTTACAAATTACTGCTTTTCCCGACGCAGGGGCTTTAATTGTTGAGGAGTTCTCCTGGTACTTCACTATCAGCTCCAATTCACCATATGTATTATAACGAACATTAATAGCCTAGCATCCATATTAAAGTAATCGTATCGCACCTGTGAAATACTTAGTACCTATTGAATAGTTCCGATGATCATCTGTGGTCTTCATCATCAGTTCCACTTCATCAAAATGGTACTTTTCGAAAGCAAATGCACGCGTACCTTAAGAAAATACCAAAATCGCTATAGGTGTGTATTTGAAGAGTTCCCTTGATTTCTCCAAGATTCCATCATCAGATCGTGATCTTATGACAATGGGACTAATCTGTAATAATATGCTTTCAAACGAAA
The DNA here is from genome assembly GCA_928269145.1 of Agriphila tristella. Classification (NCBI taxonomy): domain Eukaryota; kingdom Metazoa; phylum Arthropoda; class Insecta; order Lepidoptera; family Crambidae; genus Agriphila; species Agriphila tristella. The sequence continues at coordinate 18,467,346 of OV743431.1, read as the reverse complement.
AAAGAATTTTTACAATCGGTTTATGATTGACAAAGTTATGAGGTAACAAACATAAAAAAAATAAAAAAAAAATCAGCCGAACTGAGAACCTCCTCCTTTTTTTGAAGTCGGTTAAAAATAATCGTTGATCTAGGTTCAAAAACCAGGGAAGAAACAGTCGAGAACGTTTGAATAGAAAAATAACCGCTAATGTTTCCCCTTAACAAGCTCCTTAAAAATGCAGCTATCCTATAACAACATTTAATTATAGACGTATACGAGATAAGTCCATACGCAACATTTGCTGGAGGTCCCGCGGCGGTATCAGGCGGGTCCCGCGCGTACACGCTGCAGCTGCGAGCACTCGCGCGCCACGACGACGACGCCGCGCCGCCGCACCCGCCGTGCTGTGACGGTCAGTACCTAGGTTGTAGGCCAATCGTTCAATTTGGCCGATCGAGATCTGCATGGGCACATCATGGTACGTCAGCATTTCTTTATTTGCTGGTTTAATACTCGCCATATCGTCTTAACATTTGACGATTTGGCCGGCTATACTTGGGCAAATCGAAGAGAGAAATTTTTTGATTTACGTGTTGAATTTGCCTTGAATTTTGTTTCATTTGAAATATTTTTTTTCCAATCAAATCACTATTATTCGCTTCTTCATTCTCAGTTTTTGATTTTTTGTGATGCTGCCATCTTTGTCGCAAGTAAACACAAAGCTGACAGAGGGCAAACAGCGACGCCAGCACCGCTAAATGGAACTACTTTACGATGTGCCCAGCCATATCTTGATACGTTGAGTAAATAGACAAATCGGTTACTCTCATCGATCTGCCAAGTCTGCCCACTTTACGTGGCATATCATGAAAAATTCGGGCAAATTACGGAATGCTGGCATCATGATATGCCCAGACAGATCTCGAGCGGCCCAGTTTAACGATTGGCCCACGACAATTACACCACAAATTACTGAATAGTTTCTTCTCATCATTTTTATTTTAAATGTGCAAATGATACAAGATATAATATGAGAGTCTTTTCTAATATTATCAATGCCTTATAAGAAAATTGTTACATCAAAGTAATTATGCTTCCAAGAAGATTTGTTCATGAAAGAAAATAAAGAAAATAATGAAAGCTTTAAAATCTTGCGTTAATCTAATGTACTTTTTCATATTTATGTAGAAGAAACATGCGTGGACGCATGCGATGCACAGCGACGGCGGAGACGCAGGCGGCATTACTGCCCAGATCATGGTAAGGAAGAGTAGAAAACAGAAATATTTTCTTACGGCCGATTTCAATAACCTGTCCTCAGTAAGAGATAGGTTTACTAAAGATTTTTTGCCTAGATATTTCTGTTAAATTACGGGAAAACACAAAAATTGCCTAGTAACGGATCCATAGTGGGCATATCTCTTACTAAAGACAGTTTATTGAAATCGGTTATTTTAGTTTTCGAATAGGACTCGAAGGACCATTAATCTCAATCATTCTAGAAAAGACAAGAGAAGTACACAACTTCAATTTCTTAATATAAAATCTTGTCATCTAATCTTATTTGACGACCGATTTCAATGACCTGTCCTTATATATATTTTTGTATGATGGGAAATAACAACAGTTGCCTAGTAACAGAACCACAGTAGGCTTATCTCTTACTGAAGGTAGAATATTGAAATCAACTGTAAATAATAAAAACGGTGTTTTTCTTGAACAACGAAAACGCTAGTTTTTTTACATTCTCTTTGGAACCACGTATAGAGTCGTTGAAATCTTTTAAATACAGACAAAAACAAACATACAGACGAATAGAGAACCTCCTCCTTTTTGAAGTCGGTTAAAAATATTTACCCTGCCCTTATAATATTAATTTCTTTTTTTCAGGTTGTTCCCAAGATTCTGGGAGTTGAGAAACGAACTGCTAAAATTGATTAGTGAAAAATATCTAGTCTGTGTAATTAGAAAAATCAGTTATACATATTAATATGTATACAAAAATTTATACAATAATATTGTTTATTAAATACTGTGCATTTTTTATTTCAAAAAACCCTACCCAAATTCTTTTAAGCAGGTACTTTTCTTCTTCTCGCCAAAATGGTACATAAAAGTACCAGTTATATAAGTTTAAGAGCTGGGGGTCTACGCCCTGCGTCATTAAATTGAAGTTTCGAATTAGAAAGTTCTTTAGGTTCCTCATAAAATAATTATCAAAGTATCCACTAGGGAGTAGAACTCCTTGCCCGAGTCTGTGTTTCCTGATAGGTACAATCTGGGGGCTTTCAAGTCGCGAGTGAATAGGTTATTTCTAGGCAAGCGCGATTCATAGGTCTCATCTTCGCTTACCACTAGGCGTAATAGCGGTTAAGCGCTGAACCATCTACATTTTAAAGAAAAAAATAACAATATTTCGAACGGGCATCATTGCGTCGTAGTCGTCATTTTCGCACTTCGGAGAAAACGGTCCGTAATAATGTACTATGGGAAAAGTCATGGCCGAAACTTTGACCGAAAGTACGATCTTCGTGCAGTAGAGAGTAGACCCCCAGTACCGAGATTGGGTAATAGAATTTTGTACTTAACTGAATATATTACTGCATCTGCATCCATTCCAGTCTTATAAAACTAGCTGTTCATGACGATAAAATCCTAATGTTATTTTGGTTTAAATATTTTAAGAGAGATTGATATTAAAAATATGAAATTTTCTAAGCTTATAAATTTTCTACTACTAGCTTCCGCCCGCGACTTCATTGGCGTGGACATTCAAGACAATCCTTAGGGAACCTTTAACCAGGATAAAAAAGTTCCTATCTTGCTAGGCAGCGCGCTTGATGTGGACGTGTCTCGCACGTAGGTCTCGGGTGAGCACGTACGCGACCGAGTGCGATGTCGGGCCGCGCGAGGCCCGCCTGCAAGTGTCAAACGTACGTCCACACCAGTCCAAGCGTACTGCCTAGAGAGGCAGGACGTTAAAACATAGAACTTTTATATCCTGGTTAAAGGTTCCCTAAGGATTTTCTCGAATGCCCACGCGGACGAAGTCGCGGGCGGAAGCTAGTAATAAATAACCGAATCTTTTTTGTTTAAGCAAAACAATAGACAAACCCAAGAATTACTTAAAAAAGTGTAGTAATGAAATGAAATATGAACTTACATTTAATTTAGTTCTATCTTATAGTTTTATTCATTTTAATTATGGGCTTTATCCAAAAGGTAGTAATTGAAATTTGCAAACGCACGAGTAAACTTCATTCAACTCATTCCGTTAATACAGGAAAATACAATTAAGTATTGGACGCAAACACGTTTTTAGCCGCCATTAGCAATTTGCGCGGTAAATTTTCCTGCGCGCTGCACCATAATCAAATTACCTTTGCGCCTAAATAGGGAAAAATCTCAGCCAGACTTTTATTAGTGCTTTAAGTCTAGACTGAGTTACTAATTAGAAGAGAATAACTTAATATGCAAAGGTCGTCGTCTTCACAAATTATTCTCTTAGCTTTTCCCTGAAAAAGAAATTGGGATGAATACATCCTCATATTAAATATAATAGCACTTTAAATTTGATGAAAACAGCTATAAAATTGTATATCAGCACTTGAAAATAATAATAGACCTATAATTTAATATTATCACTACAATAATAATGGTTTGCACTTTAAAATAATAATAGATTCATAATTTAATATTATCACTACACAAAATAATGGTTTGCACTTTAACTGTGTCCCAAACATTGGTCCCAACTCCGAAACCATTTAGTTTCTGTCCAACCATGTCAGACTGACCACTGTTAAAATGAGTTGGAAAGAACTTGTGGCATAATGCATACATACGCCATCAGGTCGGTTCTGGTGTTGTTGGTCACAAAGGAACCTAACCTCCTCCTCGTCGTCGTCGCACCTAGACGTCTGTTTACCAGTGCTAAAGTTATAAAATTAATTTGTAACGTGCAAAGTATTAATTTTAAAGCTAAGCAATTAAATTGTATAGTCCAAAGTATTAATTTTAAAGCTTAGCATATAGTGGAAACCATTATTTTTAAAGTTCATTCAATAAATTTTGAAGCTAAACATTTTAAAGTGTGTTACATTATTTTTAAAGTGCATTTATATATTTAGTTGGGGTTGATAGATATTTATACACTAACACCACAGAATATATAATAGTACTAACGTCTAACACTAACGTTTATTAATCGTTACTCTATAAACAAAATTAAATACAAGCATAATTTGTTCGTTCTGGCAGTTTCGCCAATTTTGTAAATCGTCGATAGGCTGTGAAAACCTCGTAAGTCGCAAATTTAGTAAAGACTCTTTTAGCTGTTTTTCGTGAGAAAACCTCGTAATACATGTCTACGTCGCAAAAACTGAAATTCGACAATTGTAGTGCCATCTATTGATGTAATTGAGAACTTCATGAAAAATTCTGACTACACTGTTTTTTGCATCTTCTGTAAAATTTGAAGAAATGCACATACGAGGTTTTCACAGCCCGCCGACGAAATGCAGATTTTTTAGGGTACTTTACGGCAAAAGGAAAATACAGTCTCTTTGCTAGATCACCTGCCCCGCTAGCATGACCACCAAAACGCGTCATGATATAGCGTTTTATCACGTTTAACTGTCAAAAGACAGTGAATTTTGACAGTTGAGTGTAGTGTGTTGTGCAGTTAAAGAGCTATATCACGTGATATACAGTATACAGGGTGTCCCAAAACTTTATTACACGAAAGGAAATACTTAATTTAGGAACTTTTACTGAAAGAAGACATTTTGATTTTGAAAAATCACCTGTCTTAACTGAATTGAACCCACCAAATATGAAAAAAAACAATCTTTTATTTTTACGATACTCATTAGGATTATTTTTTTCCGAGTAACATCTTTTACATCTTTAAAGACCATGTAAAAATTGTTTTGTATGTACCTAAATACATACAAAGCTGTTTTTAATGACTATTATTTTTAAAAACAAACTGAAGTTTTCTTTGAGTAAAATTTCCAATCTTCAATATTTAAGGTACTTTCCCTCCGTGTTTTTCCCTGTATATCGTGTTTTGGTAGTCATGCTACAGTATGGAGGCTGGAGTCACTCTCGTGTTAGTTGTCTGGCTCTTTATTTGTTAAAACATTTTTTGACTTAGGATCAAGTGAGGAATTAAGGATGTCAAGTTGAAATTAATGAAAAAAAAATACTTAAACACGGAAGGAAGAAGTCAAGTCTTGGAAGTTATGCAGAAAAGAAGGAATTCAAGCATAGGACCTAACCTACCTGATTAAACATTGCTTGTTTACAAAATACTCCTATATCAATTTATATATATATATATAATTATATAGGTAATCATACCGGAAGCTATTTGGTACCCAGTAACGAGATTACTTGGACGCAGGCCTTATAGCTTGCAACTCCATCGATAATTATATTTTATAATTTAATTTGAAGTGACTTTGCAGCAATTATTAGCTTGCATGTAAAGGATAGCATTAATTTTTAATACATGGTGGTAAAACAAGTCAATATAATTTGGTAGGTAATTAATACTTTTTTTAAATTTGAGTAGCAAAAATCAATATACTAGAAAAAAATAATTTATAAAAAAACCCTTAAGAATGCTAAAATCTCAAATTAAAAATATATAAGAAGCTGAATTATCAAAATATCGGAAAGATATTACAATTTAATGTCGAGGTAATTCCTCACATAGATGAAATAACGCTAGCTTACAGCGTAAGAGTGGGATATACTAAAAGAAATTCGGTCATTAAATTCAATTCAATCATACTGTGTTGGTTTACGCACGATCTAACTTCTGAGGATGCTCTGGGTTGGGGCGAAACACGTGTAGTCTAATTGGTGAAGGTGCAAGGTGTGTTGCTGTCTCGCTAAATGCAGGTATTGTGCACTGATATTTTGTGGTGTGCATGTGCATTTTATTGCGGGCGGGCGGGCGGTGCATCTTGCATATTTTAATTTATATTTGCGGAAGTAAGCTACATATATTTCTTTTTTCACAATGGTTTGGGACTTCCGCCAAGTGACGCCTGATTCAATCAAATACTTAGAAGAAATTAGACGATGCCACTAGTGACTCGGTAGTTCAGTGGTTAGAGCATTGGACCGGACTTCCAAAGGTTGCGGGTTTGATTTCCATCCGAGAGTATGATCTCCTGCGAGTAGATTTTTTCTGGTACCTATATTGTTTATTTTAGTATCATATAAATAAAATTTTTCGTTATGAAATAAATTATTTGCCTGAGTAAGCCGTTGTTATTATTCAAAGCCGGCTCTTCGCTGCTTAAAGCGGGATCCCGCCGCTGGTACACGGCGGGGAATATATTATAGATTGCTGGTTTTTTTTTACGGACGGATGCTTGTTGTACATGAGTAAGCTCTAATCTATGTCACCCCGCGCGCGTGTCCCGCTTAACGCAGCGGAGAGCCTTAGAGCAACGCCGCAACCGGACGGAAGCCGCGTTGCTCTAAGTTCAAATCTATCACCTTATAACAGCAAAATAAAAGAATAACCAGTTGTGACAGACAGATAGACTGAGTCGCACCATAACGGTTTTTTTTATCATTTTAATACGGAACCCTAAAAATAGAAAGAATTCGTTACATAAGGAGAAAACATTTTCTTAACGATGAAACAAAAGTTTAAAGTTTTAATTCTAAATAAATGAAAGACCGGTTTACAAATGTTTTGCCTAATTTTAAATGCAATAATTTCATTTACCATAATTGCATATGCCATAATTTCATTATACATACATAATGTTTTATTTGCCATAACTAACAAATTACCTAAATTTATTTTCACTAATTTATTGGTCATAAGCAATCAAATGACATATTATTCTTATTACATAATTTTATTTGCCATACTCTTCATTTAACATAATGTTATGATCCATAACAATGATTTTTCATAATATTTACTTATTACAATATTTGGCAAAACAAACATTGGTTTATATTATTTTAGCAAAGAAATAATGAAAGAAGCCAGCATAATTCATACTTATTAAAGAATTAATAAGATTTTGACCAATCAAGACTTTTTTTTTCATAATATTAATAATGATTTTTTGAGGGCTTTTGTTATATTTGATTTATACAATTATAATTAGCTTTATGATTATACGATTCAGGTTTTTTTTTTAAATATCTAAGTTTTAAATATAATGAGCATAAAGCAATTGCAATTGCATGCTAGTAAGAGCAAGCTTTCAGCATGCAAGCAAGCGTGCAGCATGTAAGCAGGCATGCATCATGCAAGCAAGCATGCAGCATGCAAGCAAACTTGCAGCATGCAAGCAGACATGCGTATAAAAGCCATCATTACAATTAAATATTATGACCGAGGATCATTATGGCAAATGAAATTATTACAAATAATATTATGATAAACGGAAAAATACCATTATATCCACCATACTCGGAATCATAGGGGAATAATTGAACCACCTTGTTTAAGTCCGTATACGTATACCCTGCTTCGGTGGATTTTAATTTCGGTGGATAGATTCTTTCATTTCGGTAGCTAGTTCTTTCATTTCGGTGAACGACTGTTTCATTTCGGTGACATCAAATTTTTAATCACAAATATCTCATAAGTCTGTAAAGATATTTTGATGGTGTTAAATATGTGTATTAAGAATATAAAGAAATACAATAAACCACGGTTAAAATAAAAAATAAAACTTATAATAAAAAATTCAACCGAAATGAAAGAAAAAACACGACTTGTTGAAATTGACCCATTTAGTTCGCAATTAGTATCACAATTTTGGATTAACCAGTCATTTATTTATTCAAGTGTTAGTTCATTCTTTTCAAAGGTTTTACAATTTGTTGCGTGGCCCTTTAAAATTGCGGACGTTTTGCTCCCATGACTTACTACATTACGGTCGTTTTATCAACGAGGACATTTTGCTCTGCGGACCACCCCCTCAGAATTGAACAAAAATACATTTAATGTTATACCAACAAGTACCATTGTTGAAATAAATAAAACTAATTTCGGCAAAACAGCTAGTGTCAACACTGAGCCGGATTATCTTCAATCAAAAGAGATTTTCCTCAGACATTGTCTTTTCAATTTTGTAGAATCCAATTCGTCGTCTCGTTAGTTGCTAGGTTATTTGTAATTTCTAAACACGAAAAAACAGTTAAATCTTATGTTTAAGTATTTCAAAGCTGAACTATTTTCTTTATTTTTGATTTCAAAATAAATACACTTTTATGTTATAGGGCACTTAAAAGTTGATTGACCCGAGAAACATTTGACCATGCATTTTTTAAGCAGGTAAGCTTTGAAAAGCAAAAACATGTTAAAAACTAATCAAGGCCGAATATTGGTTACATACATACACAATTTAGTAATAATGGTCTTCTTATAATAAGTATTAATAATTTACAGTCAAAGTCCCATTAGGACCACCACTACAAAACCTAAACATGGTAATAATGAATTTAAGTAATTGCTTTCTCTGTGTGTATTGAATACAGACGTAAATGACAAAATACATTGTACATATGTATTATGAATGAAAATTAAGTTACGATAAACAGCTTTATCAGTCTAGTCAGCTCTATCAGCATTTTGCGGTGATTAACGCGCCAAATCAAAAATATATTTTTATAGATTGTTCAGATCATAAAGGATCACTTAAATAACTCCCAACTATGATTCAATTTTCTGAAACATGAAGCAACAAATAATATCAGCTACAGAAAATTGGAAGTCATGTTTATTTTAGCAGCATCACATGGACTATTATTACAACAATAATGGAGCTTTTACTGCTTTGAAAGGAACAAGCCACAAATAATTCAACAGAGGGCCTATTAAAAAAAGAATTACGATAGTCGGACGCGATTCGTCGTTCAATTTACTTGATATTTAACCTTATTCGTGAGTCAATAGTGCCACGGAATGGGATTAACATCGCTTATCGCGATGCTTTTTTGTAGTAGGCCCTCATAGTACAGTAGCCCGAAGAACATTTAAATTACGAAAAAGGTTACCGTCTGTAAATTATTTGTATATCTCCAAAAATGATATTTTTTTATTTTTCGAGGTTTCCCACATGGTTTAGCTATTGTCGTGTTCTACAGCTTTGTTTGATTGCCACTGATAATAGTAAGACTGTGGAAAGAGACCATACACTGATTTAAGACCAGATAAAGTCCATCCATTTTCATCTGGTCTTAAATCTGTGTATGGTTTACTTTTCATAGTCTTCAATCAAGCAAAGCTGTAGAACACGACAATAGCTAAATCATGTGGTAACCCTCGAAAAAGAAAAAAATATATAAGTGTTGGAGATATACAAATACAGGTTACGGCAGGTTGCGGTCTGTAAAACTTGGGTTAAAGTATCTTTAATTTCGTAATAAATAACTATATCACAACGTTAATAGAATAAACTATGTCGGGATTTACACCATGTACCTGTTTACACCATGTAAACCGGTACATGGTGTAAATCCCGACATAGTTTATTCTATTAACGTCAATAACCATGGAAATTTAAAACAATATATATCACAACGGCAAACGGTAACCTTTTTCGTAATTTAAATGTATTACGGGCTACTGTACTATCAGAACATCAAATCAAAGAAAGAAAAATGCTGTTTATTTCTTTATTAACACATATTATCAAGTAAATTCGTGATAGTGAAGTAACAACTATTGTATGTATTAACAAATTAATTACCTATTAATATACTCGTACATATAAGATGACGAATGTCAGACAGTGAGTAAAAACTAAATTGCAGATTTTTGTGAAACTGTTCAGTGTGTAACATATTATGTTACTGTGAAAGCCCTTATATTGGTAAATCTTTGGTTTTATTGGAAAATATTAGGATTTCCCAACTCGAGTTGGTAAATAAATGTAAGGATTTTATAAAAATGAGAGTTTTTTTTCGACCATTTAGCATTAAGCTTTTTAAAAAGGTAGTAGTAAAAGGGTTACTACTACCTTTTTAAAAAGTTTAAGTTATGATGACACAGAAAATCTACTTATTGTCCCATCATAATTATTTATTTCTCGTAATTGTCCAAACATACATAAAAACAAAAACACACACACACACACACAAACACACACACACACACACACACACTCACACATTCTCTCTCTCACTGTTTGTGTTAATTTTGCTCAGTAAGAGGTACTTCATGGTACTTAATGCACGCGTTGGTCCACAGTTGGAGAGGCTGGTTATCTGTCATACAGGTTTCTTCCTAGCATAGAAACCAGTCTCTCACATAGATTGTTTGTTAAATTATAATTTTGTACAACTTACTTTAAGTCTCAGTGCTGTATTTATAGATCTGTGTGAGAGAACAAATAAAGATTTATTTTATTTTTATTATTTTTTTATTAGATTTTGGCACATGCTAGGTTTCACCAATAATGGTTGGTCAAAGTCAAAGTCAAATAAGCTTTATTCAAATAAACTTAATTATTAAGTACTTTTGAGTCGTCTACATTTTCTTACCACCCGTTCCAGACTTTTTTAGCTGACAAGAAGAACGGGCGCAAGAAACTTATCAGCTGTAACAGCCATAAGTAACGATATTTACAAACTTGAATATATCTTTACCAGATAATTACAACAGGGTGACAGGATTATTGGCAACAACATAGACTTATTATATTACTTCAACAAAGTACTTATAGTAGCAAGTTATGTGTTACATCATTTCCATGCATTTTGATCTTTAAGATAATCATCTACTTTATAATAACCTTTACCCATGAGCGTTTTTTTAACATGGATTTTAAATTCATGCAAAGGCAGATCAATCACTTGTTGCGGAACTTTATTAATAAAGGCTATGCCTTTCCCCATAAATGAACTTCTAGATTTTGCAAGCCTAAATCTTGGAACGGCAAGTTTAGCTTTATTTCTTGTATTAAACTGGTGAATATTGCTGTTCTTAGGAAATGAATCATAGTGTTTCCTTACATAAACTAAATTTTCATATATGTATTGGGTAAATGTTGTATCCTACTAATATTATAAATGTGAAAGTTTGTGGGTTTGGATGTTTGTTCCTCAATCACGCAAAAACTACTGAACGGATTTGGTTGAAATTTGGCACACAGATAGTAGATAGCCTAGATTAAAACATAGAGTACTTTTTATCCCGATATTCCCACGAGAACGGGAACCACGCGGGTGAAACCGTGGGCGGCCGCTAGTTTTTAAATAAAACAGTGAAGTAGCTATCATAACTTAGTCATTTATTTCAAAATTACCTATCAGTAAAATCTTTGAATATTTTTCATTACCATTTTTATTTATTCTTTACTATCATTATTATTTTTTAAAGAAAAAAAAGAAAAAAAAAGACTCTTAAGAAGGAGTATTTTTAAATCATACATTACAATAAAAAAATACCTGTTAGTCAAATCCTCTGTTTAAATTATTATGATTTGATTGATTTATTAGTAATAAGTAAAATATAATTTTAAAACAACACCTTCAAACTTAGAATAATTACACCTAGAACGATAATTCCCTACAAAGCGCGCTGCTGTCGAAAGTGAGGCAACTAAAACAGCCAAAATGGCGATATAATACGATTAGGTAACGTATGAAGGATATAAATCTGAAAACTAAGCCATTTTGGCTCAGTATAAGTTGCCTCACTTTGCATACGCGGACACGGCTTCTAGGTGTAATTATTCTAAGTCTTCAAAATAATCATTTTTCAGCATTTACCGCGTCTCTGAGGTAAAACCTAAAATTTACTGTGTAAATGGTGGAGAAAGTTCCAAGTGAAACGATGATCACAGAACAGATCGAACTTTTACCATTGAGAGTTGGTAAATCTTAGGTTATACTGGAAAATCTTAGGACTTACATAAGTTCGGGATTTTACAGTAACATAATAATATAAATGAATTATTATACTTGTTGTAAATAAATAATAATAATAATTTAAAAAACTCAATTTTTGAAGTGGATAGGTAGTGTAAAATATTCAATTTCACTTGAAAATTTCAACAGAGATGTAAAATAAAGGTAGGTAGCTGTAGATTGTAATGGAGAGTCCTAACTCCATTATACAGAAAGTTCCATGAAAATTACTCGGCTCGGATTTGACCGCAGCCAAGGGTCAAGCAGTAACAATTAGGAGGCCAATATTACGGACAACATGTGGTTTACCCGCGGAATTGTACACAATTGCCATTTTCTGCCGCATGGTTGCAGAGATATCTTTTGGATATCTTAATAAAAGCTAAAAGCCAGTCTCACAGGCTTTGAATGAATAAATTCCGGATTTGACAGATAATTTCACAGAAATTCCGTTCTATTTTTAGGTGCTATACGGCAGCTGAGAAACCGTTTTGAATTTAAGGTGGCCTTAACTTTAAGATTCGTTTGAGTACCTATTTGGTCGTAAATCGATACAATTAATATATTGTTTTAAATTTCCATGGTTATTGACGTTAATAGAATAAACTATGTCGGGATTTACACCATGTACCTGTTTATTTTTGAGACTCCGATATTTCGGCGCAGTTGCATGCGCCATGATCACGGAAAAACTGTCGATTGTTGCGTGCGGGTAGATGTTATTGGCAGACGAATCGGTCTACCCTCCGTCTAGTTCTTTTATTACTACGTTCGATACCGGTACCACTGTCTGGAAACTCACTATTCACTCGAATTTGTTCTCGACACACGACACTCACTGTATCTGTACGCGAAACGGCACTTTTTTATTTTTGTTGTTTTTACACAACCGGACTACTGGATTCCAGACACTCGACAATTTAAACCCATCCTCACGATTGAAATTTTTGTATTTGGTAATTTCAATCGCTTCCCTGACCATTCTTGGTATGTAGTGGCGTTCTGTTGAAATAATCTGGGGGTTATGTAACTCGATCCAGTGATTTGTGTCCGAATGAATTAAATGTTCAGCAATGGCCGATTTTTGCGTATCGTTGTTTTGGACAGCTTTTATGTGCTCCTTTATACGGCATGCTATTGTGCGTTTAGTTTGGCCGATATATGAGCTACCACAACTGCAGTCGATCTTATAAACGCCAGGTTTCTCCAAAGGAAAACTATCTTTCGGGGACCGTAGACATTGCGATACCTTTTTCAATTAGTTGATACAATCGATACATTTAGTTGTGGTGGCTAGAACAGAAACACAAAACAAATAAAAACCGCGTAAATAAAAACGTGGGGAGCATTTTGTGAGATTTATCATCAACTAGCGGCCGCCCGCGACTTCGTCTGCGTGAAAAGGTTTTTTGCTATCCCTCGGGAAAAATACTTTTTTCGGGATGAAAGGTACCCTATGTCCTTCTCTGTACCCCTGACAACGTGTATGCAAAATTTCATGACGGTCGGTGGAGTAGTTAAGACGTGAAGGCGTAACAAACAAACAAACGGACTTTCGCACTTATAATATTAGTAAGGATTGTCTTTGGCATGTGCCTCACGCAAAAGAATTTTGCATAAGTGACTGTTTCCGAGGAATAGAAAAGTAACTATACTCGCAGTCGAAATTGCGGGCGGCCGCTAGTTACAAAATATTCCAAAAAGCTGTAGTGCGACTAAAGGATAATCCAAGCCAATGTCATAACATTATCCCTTATGCAAAAATACAAAAGTAAATCCAGAAAAGATATACAGACATAAAAAAATACATTAATACCGTAAATGTAACGTTTCAGTTCCACAGTAGTTCCGAACTGAATCCAGTGTATTACCGTATATAACACGTTTGTATGCAAATTTTATTCCCAAAATCCGGGCTGATGGAAAACGGTCCCCGAAGTATTATCGGGCGGACCCACGGCGGGCCGCGCAACTTTAGGGTCGACTTGATAACATGTCTCTAAACGTACCTCCTACTTGAAGCATAGACAGTAAAACAAACGCCGGATAAAAGAGAAAATAAAAAAGTTGATTCCAAGTTGTAGGTACTGTGAAGTTCGTCTATTAATTTTAACAAGACTGTAACTATTAATTAATTTACATGCTTAGTAATAGGCGAAACATGATGTACAAAATAATCTTAACTTAATCTCCAACTTAATTACCATGTTATGTTATATTACCGTAAACAAATGATTATGATTATGCCACCACAGTAAGGGCTGGCCATTATGGGCTGAAGTTTATTTTGGACCGTCGGCCAAGGAGCTCATTTTCAATCTATTGCATATTGGGACCAGACCACATTGACAAGCCATTAGTTTGGTGTTATCAATTATCCCGTCTTCATCTCCCGAGATTTAATTTGTTACAAAGTAGTAGCTCTGCTATACGCACGCACTATATCGCACGTCTTCAGCGCTATAGGAAGGAAAAAGAAAGCAATAGCTACCCCCTCTCTGCCTCCGACCAGCGCTGCCCGCCGCCGCGTCAACCTCATTCTTTGTTGCGCGCGCGCGCAAGACGCACGTCAGTCATCACAAAAATATTACTTTTTTGTTTAACTATAGTCTTAAAATCAGTGAAATTATAAACGTGAATTAATTCATGAAAACGGTAAAATACCTTCACTATGCAAGTGATACGAATGTTGAAGGTAGACTCACAATTTATCTTTTCTCTTAGTGATGAAAAGTATGCAAGTTATTCACAAAGGCAAACTGCCTTATATTTGCCTCGAGTCAATACGAGATATTGACCAATGGTACATTTTTCCCGAGCCAATACGTGATATTGGCCAGTGATTTTTTTTTTCCCGAGTCAATACGAGATATTGACCAGTGATACTTTTATGCGTTAATACGAGATATTAACCTTAATTTTACAATAAACTGCCGAATACTTGCCTCGAGTCGATACGACCTGCTTTTGTGAGTTAATGTCTTAATAACGAATCCTTCGTATATTATGATTGAACTCAACTTACAGGTAAGTTTGTTTAATCATTATTAACCGCTTCATATTTTACAAAATATGAATAGATTTGCTGGTGTTAACTGCAAAATATTTGCCTTGAGTCAATACGACATACTTGCTTTTATGAGATATTTTTTCCCGAGTCAATACGTGATATTGACCAGTGATAAGTACTATTATGAGCTAATACGAGATATTAGCCGTAATTTTATAAAACATATATACCTAGATTTGCTGACGTAAACTGCAGATTATTTACTTTAAGTCAATACGAGATACTTCTATGTGTTAATACGAGATATTAACCGTTATTTTACAAATATTAATAAGATATTTGCTATCAAAAATGAAGGCCTAATAATCTTTTTCGTGAAACATCAAAATTGTTGTCACTGATACAGGTATGTACAAGTACTTTTAAATGTTTCGGTTTTCTCGAACAACATTATAAAACAAAATTCTGATTCCTTTTTATTTTTTCTTCGAGAAAAATCAGCAATGATGTTGAACATCAAAATACACTCCCACAAGTGTTAAAGGTGCCCTTATGGTCAGTAAAATTAAAAAAAAAAACATTACCGGCAAATTCATCTCCGATTCGTTGAAAATGAATCATGCTATTATCATGTATTATGCCACTACTGAAAATCGTTCGAACAGTGTCTTTAAAGACCGTCAGCGCGACGACACCTACTGCTCAGTTCTCTCTAAACTTGGGGTCTGCCACAACAACCACAACCATATCTTGGAACACAAGCAGTTGAGCCGAGGTGACGGACAACAATCAGCAGGGCCAGTTTAACGTGTTTTATCAGCCTTGCGGCACCTACCTGCAGCTTCCAGCTCCAAGGGCTACCCGTGATCACCACCGTCGGCACCGTCGCGCTACCGGATCAGAACAAAAGGTCTGTACCTTGTCTGTATTTTTAGCTGGTCAGCTAAAATACGTTCTCGATTCGAGTAAAACCTATCAAACGACCGTTATGTGCTTGAGGTTATTTTCCAATACTAATCCTAAGTATTCAGTTAGTTAAATTAAAAAATAAACAAATATATTTTATTTTCTTTACAATAGAAAATAGAACATGTGGGTACTTTCTGAACATTTTATGGAGGATGCTAGAACGACTTAACTCATAACATGTGTCCTGATAATGTCATGGCACAACTATTAGTCCTTGAGAACGGTTGCTTTCACGCACAGCGCAAAAAGTATTGAAGACTAGCGGCCGCCAAGGAAATGGTTCTTGCTATCCCTCAGGAACAATATTTTCCTTTCGGGATTAAAGGTACCGTATGTCTTTCTCTGTAACCCAGACAACGTGTATAAAAATTTCATGATGATCTGTTCAGTGGTTGAGACGTGAGGGTGTAACAAACAAACAAACAAAAGGACTTTTGCATTTTTAATATTAGTAAATATGTTATTAAGTCAATAAACTTCATGAGTTTTGGGTCTTATTCTTTGGCTTTTTCACAGCACTACACAGAATCATCATCTTTACTAGATTTTTAAACCAATAATTTAACCCATTAATTACAGGCTTCAATGCCCTATTAAGATGACACTTATGTCTGGGTATTAATTACCAAAATTTCTCAAATTTTCAAGTATTAGAAACTATAAAAACAATGATTCTAATATTTAAGATCCTCATTAACTATCAAGAAAGTCCCAGCCAAACATGTAAATTCTTTGGCCTTGTATTGAATTTCTAAAATTAGTAGTATATTGACAAATAAGGACAAACAAAATATTTTTAGACGAAGTTATTAAAATCAAATAAAATACATTTTAGTGACTTTGTCAGATACTTGGGAACTATTACAGGAGTTTGTACTGTGGTAGCATTACTATTTTAACACTTAAAATTTTAATATTGGACAAGCTTAAGGCTTGTACATATTGAGCATTAATGTTTAACTATTTAAAATAATGAATATAATAATTACGTATTACATCGTACTATGTACCTAGTCAACTTTGTATTGTATGGTGGAAAAATAATATTTGTTTTTCTGATACGTTTAAATCAATATGATAAACGAATAGTTTTCAATACTTTCTCCATTGCTTTGACAATAAGACTGCGCAGCAGCCGGTCAAAGTGAGACAATATAAGATTTTGCACAAACCAGGAATAATTGCTGCTCATTAATGACCTGGATCTGCTTTTTGTTATAAAATTCTTCGCATGCCGTGCGTATACTAGCACCGATGGGCTGCTACCCGATGGGCGGCGCCTACCACTGCGGCTGTGCTAGATATAGCTGGGACGTGCACCACGCCGTCTGTCTGCAGGTGCCTATACTGAAGTTTTTGTTGTATATTAATAACACCACTGCCATTTCATAAATGAATCGAATTAGTGGTGTTCATTGCTTGCAATTAAATTAAATTGCTAAATTGCTCGCGAGAAATGGCAGTGTTATGATTAACAATAGGCGTAATAACGCCTCCCCAGCTTGATTTTTCCTTACTTATTTAAAAAAAAAAAACTTATTTTATTGTACATGACAAAGCCAAATGACATAATAGCTATCAGAGCCATGGTTTCTCAATGAAATAAAATAAAAAATAAAAGTTTTTTATTTCTGCAATTACACAATACATTAAATAAACTTATATTATTAAAGCTACCTAGTAAACATAATAATATACTTGTGACAGGCAACTCCATTCCCTCGTTGAAACCTTAATCAACTTGCTGTTAAAGAAATAGCGATGGTAATAGTCACAACAAACGTTAATTTATTTTTATTTCTCGCAGAAAGAAACATCATCCTCGCTGTCAGTTTTCTCTGGCTGCATATTATAAGGCAAACGTTCCTTAGAAAACAAGTTTCTTTAGTCAAGCGTTAGAAGTGTCTATTGATACCTTGCCTCAGTATTTGAATAATACTGCAAGCAAATCTATATTTTTATTGGAAATAGTGCCAAGAAAGAATATCTTATTTTATATAAATTAACGATTTAATAGGATTTCTAAATAACTGCTTTCTAAACGAATCCCAGTATACAATCATTGCTCAGATATCTCCTAATTATTTTAAATCCATATCAGCGGCAATGGTGACCTAAAAAGTTTTTTTTTAGATTTGTTTGTTACACTACCGTTACATTACATTACCGTTAGATACCGTTGGATCTTACAATAGTTTAAGTTTACCTGTTGAACTTACTCCCAAATAACTTACATTTTGAACAATTAAGCACACATTGGTCACCTTGTTAGCCTTGGCTACAAGTGAATGAAAACAGATCATGTACTTAATTCAATTAAGCAACTCAGTATTGTATTATATTATCTGAGGTAACACAGTAAGATTTGGCGAAATAATGTATTATTTAAAATTTAAATGACAGATGTTTAATCACATCTTCTGTAAGTCTCAACTTGTTGAACTTTCCATTCTTTAATTATTTGTGTTTATTAATATAAATATCTTAAATATTATCGCCCTTATGAACTAATACAAACCCCCCAAAAAAAAAAAAAAGAACTTATCAATGCTGCCTCGTCACAAACATTCGGCCGATTGATAAAATGTATAATGGAGGAATGTTACACCGATTTTTTTTAAAATCTCATTACCTGTTTATCATGTTGTGTAACATGTGGTTACATCGGCGCGGCGGCCAAGTTGCTGCCATTTGTGACGAAAAATTTGTTTAATTACTAGTCTGTGTGTCGAATTTTCTGTGGATGCTATTCGCAATCTGCTGTTTGGACTGGACAATCGACAATATTTGCGAGTTTCCAGGATACGGTCTCTAATTTTGCAGAACCGACATTGTAATAAAACAATTTTTTATTATGTTGCAGTTGCAGTGCAGGAGCACTGACTTATTTTTATCTTATTTAACTAATCCTTATAATAATTTAATGTGTGTTCACTTAACCCTTGTTTATTTATATAAACAAACAAAGGTTCCTCTAATAACATTGATATCTTCTCTAAACATCCTACTTTGTAACAAATTAAATCTCGGGAGATGAAGACGGGATAATTTAATGATCAAACGAACTTACCCTAAGTGAAGTTCGATCTTAATTATCCCGTCTTCATCGAAGAGATTTAAAGTCCCAACCCTCCCTTGCTAGTTGTTTGTTTAACAACCGTATCCCTATAATAGATGGAGATATCAATGTATTTACTTACTACTCCAAACTGAATGAGGTTGACGCGGCGGCGGGCAGCGCTGGTCGGAGGCAGAGAGGGGGTAGCTATTGCTTTCTTTTTCCTTCCTATAGCGCTGAAGACGTGCGATATAGTGCGTGCGTATAGCAGAGCTACTACTTTGTAACAAATTAAATCTCTTCGATGAAGACGGGATAATTAAGATCGAACTTCACTTAGGGTAAGTTCGTTTGATCATTAAAATATTGTCGTCTGGGTTGCGAAGTAGGAAGCTTCTGAAAGATATGCCACCCTGAACATATGGTTTCCTATACAAATACATTTCCAATCGCAAAAAATAATCGATCGAATATTGATATAAATGTTGAACAGGGTCGTAGGTGGCATCATTACAAAACATGTTAGACATCGGCTTGGTTATATAGTTTTCAGGAAGCATATGCGCGCGGCCACGGTAGAAACATAGAGACTTTTAATCCAAAAAATAATCGACTACATATTGGCAATTACATTTAGGGGTGAGGCACGTCCCAGGCGTATACAACGTGTTAGTGATATAGCGTAAAATGAGAAGACCGTTTCTTCGGACTATCAAACTGAACAACTTTTACTATGGGACCAACTCTGAAATCGCGAAAAAAAAATCAGCTGCTTCATACAAAAATTAATAACGAAAATATCAAAATGTATAAAGCAGCTGATTTTTTTTCGCGATTTCAGAGTTGGTCCCGTAGTAAAAGTTGTTCAGTTTGATGGTCCAAAGAAACGGTTTTCTCATTTTGCGTTAATTCATTAACACGTTGTATAAAACCACAGTCTTGCGTCGCTTTCAGGAAGCGTCTAGGAGGTCAGGCGAGGTAAGTACATTTCACATATAAATGCTCTTGTGATTCTTGTGATATGAAAACACAAAAAATAGTTCAGGTAATGATGCCACCCATCATTTATATAAATATGCAATCGATATTTTTTTAGCGATGGGTGACCATGTTCAGGGTGGCTTATCTCCCAGAAGCTTCCTACTTCGCAACTCAGATGATGATATTTGATACCACCAAGCTAATGGCTATTTTGCGAATTTCATCTGGTGCATGAGCACCAACATATGAATGCGATAGATGGAAAATGACCATGGTTGGCCGACGGTCCATTTGAATTAGGTATTTACTTATAAAAAACTAAGATTCGTTTTGCAAAGAAATGAAGAACAAAGATGGTGCGCTGTCATGGACGCACGTTTGATTTATCTAATGAATAAAGTATAAAAATAAATTTTAATTATTATTAACTTAGAAACATATTTTAAAAACTACGCCCCCACACCATTATATTCTACAATACTTACGTAAAACGAATTCGAAAAGTAAAAACAAAATTGTAAATTACCCATCCACCCACCGCGCACCGGTGGAAAAGTCCAGTGGGTAGACGGGTCGGGACGAAAAAAATTCAACGCGCATTAGCCTAGCAAAAGTTGTCAAAAAACAATGTTATTAAAGACATGAGATCTATTTATCCTAAAAATTAAGTAGCATTGTGAATTAAAAAAAAACACCTTTTTCATCTTCTTTATAGTAATTAATAGTCTATTAATAGTTAAAGGCTTGCTTTGAAAAAGAATTATTTCGATTAGTTGTAGTCATAAGGAATTACTTTACTTTTATTTCTATTAAGCAAACGTTACCTAGATTTATAATTATTTAACAAATCAGTCAATGTAAATCTCTCCTTCAAAACTTTTATAATTGAACTACTTCTTTTCACTCAACTGTGTATAACTTTCCCATTACAGTTTTATGCGACCAAAATTAGAACAATTTCCGTTTTGGTAACTGGAATTATTATTTTTGTACCACAGCAATATTAATATTTGTTGTATGTTTAAATACTGCTCAAAAGAAACAACTAACTTCTGAAATACATTTATAAGATTTTTTGAATTTGATATTGTTCAACGCCTTCACGTCTTAACTACTGAACCGATCATCATAAAATTTCACATTTATAATATGAGTAGGATTTTCAAATACCTAAAACTTATCTTGTGAGAGTATAAAAATACTTTCGAAAATTCAAGTCTCAAGATGAATAAATAATGAAAAAATATTAGAAAAAATCGACTCACCCATAGCAACTCAGACGGGATTTTTTCTAATATTTTTCATTATTTATTCATCTTAATATAAAAATAGCATTGTGAATGCAAAAATCTCAAAGTTTAAAGGATTATGCCGATTTTTCTATACAAGCTAGGCCATGATGCGCTTTGATGAAATTACCAATATACTATAGTAATTTTATACTGATTGCGTGGGAAGAATGTCATTAAAATATAATGCGGGAGAAAAGAGAAATCTCAATCTCAAGGAGCTGTTTACTGTTATAATTGTTTGACATTTTCCTATTATATGACATTTCAAAGTCAAAGTCAATGAGATATGTATGGTTAATGCGCATCATGGCCCAGAATCCGGCATGATCCTTTCAAGTCTCGTTACAGTTTCAGCTCACTGGATTTTCTTAAGTGCCTGTAAGTAAGAATAGATTCTTACATAAAGCAACTAGAAATTACACTTTGAATTTAACTTCTTACCTACTAATTTCATTACATTACATTAGTATTAAGTTAGACTTTGAGAGGTTCAGAATGGTAGAGAAACTCAATGATTCCTTATTTATAGCAAGTGCTATTGTCATAAGTGCTATCGTCAACCTTAAGGTTATACGCATTTCAAAAAAATTAGCGTCTCTCTAATGAAGTTATCTAAAGAACAAAAGCATTTTAGGAAGCAAAATTCTTAAATTAGTGTCGTATAGAGAGAAAAACATAATAAATTGTCAGGTATTTTAAAAGGAAGACAATCTTTTCACGTGGAATTTCAAATTTGCTTGTCAGAGGTATTTTTCACAAACTTTTTAGCTGTAACAAATAAGAATACGACTCATATTTATTTTTCACATATTGTTTGTATTGTCTAGGACTGCTCTATAGAGAGAAAATTAAAAAAAAAACACAGAGAAATGAAATATAAAAAAAATGCTCAAATCGGTACACTTTGACATGTTTATTTAAATACTGGTATTATGATTCTAAAGTCATTTTTTATTTTTCTTAGGAGTAGGTAATGAGGTATTTCTCTATCTTTTGTATTGCATGTTTTTTATATACTTCTATATATTTAATAATTTAATATACTACAGTAGCCCGTAATACATTTAAATTATCAAAAAGGTTACCGCTCGCCGTTGTGATATAGTTATTTATTACGAAATTATAGATCCTTTAACCCAAGTTTTACAGATCGCAACCCGCCGTAACCTATATTTGTATATCTCCAAAAATGATATTTTTTTAGTTTTCGAGGTTTACCACATGGTTTATCTATTGTCGTGTTATACAGCTTTGTTTGATTGCCACTAATAATAGTAAGCCTATGGAAAGTGACCATACACAGATTTAAGACCAGATAAAGTCCATCCTTTTTCATCTGGTCTTAAATCTGTCTATGGCTGCTTTTCATAGTCTTACTATTATCAGTGGCAATCAAACAATGCTGTAGAACACGACAATAGCTAAACCATGTGGTAAACCTCGAAAACTAAAAAAATATAATTTTTGGAGATATATAAATATAGGTTACGGCGGGTTGCGATCTGTAAAACTTGGGTTAAAGGATCTATAATTTCGTAATAAATAACTATATCACAACGGCGAGCGGTAACCTTTTTGGTAATTGAAATGTATAACGGGCTACTGTACTAATAGGAATTTTCAAAGTTCGCCGTCATTACGGCTCGCGCAGAGTTGTTTTGGTCTTTTGTATTGAAAATTAAAAAATGGAACGTGATGCGCGTCTACAGCCTTAAGTTGTTAATTAAAGTTAATTAAACATTTTAAGTGTAAAACTAATCGTTTACTTAAGTAATAACATGATGTGGCCCATATGGAATATTCCCCATGACACCACCGACAAAAGCCATCTGAATGTCTAAGTTAGCGTAAGTGAACCAAGTTGGGAGGGTTATGAAATAAGTCAGTGCGGCAACTAATGGGAGATTACCTGGTCCCCAGTGTCCTATTAATCAGTTAGCAAACTTGAAATCCCATGAAACTGAAGGTGGGTACATTAATTATTACCGAATTTTGGAAACTGATGATTGTTTGTTTTGATAGATTAATGGCCGATTGCACTAAACTTAAGGATCGCCTAAGTCTTTTCCTAACTACAACATGACCAAATTAAAACGGTGTCATAAACTTAGAGCCAATTTCACCATTGATTTTAAACGCGCTTTGTCAAAAAACAAGTTTAAGGCTGTCACTGTCATAACAACAAAGTAAAATTTGTTACAAAAATGTACAATTATGTTATAAACAATGCCTTGTTAAATCTTGATTCAATTTTTTTAATGACCTGGTGAAATTGATTTTTGGAATAAACGGGGAACGGGGAATCAAACTCGACAGTTAAACTACATTACGTAAAACGTGATCTTAATCGCGTTTAAAATCAATGGTGAATTTGGCTCTTAGCCGTCATGTAGCTGTCATTCGCTAAGTTAAGAAGGTTGAGTTGTAAGTAGATAAGAAAAGACTTAAGCGATTCTTAAATTTAGTGCTTTCACGCGAGAAGGTTTTAATAGATAATTCACACAACTCAGACACGTCAACTATCAGTCAAGTTTTAATGAGGACTTTTCAAAGTGACATTTAAAAAATAAAAATAGTAACTATTTGCCTCACTAGATGGTGTTGATCCTCTTCGATGCTTAGTTTTTTATCAACGCCATCTATCAAACCTACAGTTTTTTGTCATTGGGAAAAGCTCTCATACTATTTGGTTTTGACTCGCCTGTGACGCGACGTCGTGTGAGAAGTCAAAACTTGTATTGAATTTCGACTGACCGTCTACGTGACTGAGCTGTGTAAATGATCCTTAAGAGTCACACTGATAATCTCACTCTGCCACGCTTCAGGGCGCACCGAGCTTCCACTAGCGCCGCCAATCAAGAAAAAACCATTATAACGAAATAACTGTTTAATAAAGTTCTGAAAAATATATAAACTAGTATAAGTTATAATCCTACTAATATTATAAATGTGAAAGTTTATAGGTTTGGATGTTTGGATGTTTGTTCCTCAATCACGCAAAAACTACCGAACGGATTTGGTTGAAATTTGGCACACAGATAGTAGATAGCCTAGATTAAAACAATGAATACTTTTTATCCAGATATTCCCATGGGAACGGGAACCAAGCGGATGAAGCCGCGGGTGGCCGCTAATATACAGTATTTTTTCATGACGTCACTAAAGAGTCTTTTTTCAATCTTCACTATGATACTAGGCGTGCAATCTCCATTGTGGGTATAAGCTTCTGTCCCGAGAGCAAAATCTACTGCTCTCAGCGCCAATATGGTGATTTTCAAATCGGCACAAAAAATTGCTGTCATTTCATGACAATAGCCCGTCCAGCGTAGGTACTTTGTATAATGGACGTCAGTGCGGCTATCGTATCGCTACGTGCGCTCACTTTCATACAAACCCGTAGACTTGATGTGAGAGATAAAATAGTTGCGGATACAAAATTGCTCGTACGCAGCTCTAAGCCCTTTTTTCATCACGCCGCGCCGCCGCTGCCGTCGGAGCGCTAGTGTTGGCAATGTTGGTATTCTCAGTGCGTACACAAAGTACCTACGTAAATTCAATATTTTGTGGTGAGCGGGCGGTGACGCGCAACTACGACCGAAGTGGAAGGGCGGGCGGTCGGAGTGATTGTGACACAGTATTATAAAAGACTGTGACAGGAGTTACTGACTGACCGACATGATGACGTGGCACTGCCGAAGTGACTGGCTGGCTACCACACTGCAGACCTTGCTTACAGCTCCCGTAGCAACGTGTGTCTGTCTATGTGAGTGGGCTGATTCAGTCGTTTGTATATACACCGTCGTTTTTTAGTCGTTTTACCAATCCCTGTGTTGCAACAACACTCCCTGTGTTCTAACAATGAAAATAAATATTTTTGCCAAAGAAACATGGATCGAACAATGAAAAAAAAAAATCTTTCATAAACTAATACATTTAGCTGACTAGTTAGTATAGGAGGACCAATATTTTTAGTCGTTTTTCGACCCATGTTTATTTGGCAGAAATGGTAAGTTTCATTGGTAGAACACTCCCTTAAGTTAATTAAAACGACTACACTAGTGGCTCCATGAGCTGTAGACCTCGCGATAAAATAAAATAAAATATCGCCATGAAGTTTTCAAAGCACACAGTAGGTACGTGAGTATTCGCAGCTAGATGGTGCTTCTAATTTTGATCATTTTTCAAAATGAGTAAGTATTTTTTTTTATTTGGAAAAATTGGCTTGACTGAACAGTTATATATAATTATCGAACCTACTCACAAAATTTCACGAGAATCTGTTGAGAAATACGACCTGTAGAGGAGATAAAACAGCCGGAAAGCTGGAATGAAATATGTTTTTTTACATATCTCCGTCATTTTAACAAATTTCGAAAAACTGTCTGGACAATTTTTTTTTATATATTTATAAAACCTGCTCACAAAATTTCACCGAGATCGGTTGAGAAATGCGACCTGTAGAAGAGAACAGCCAGCGCCGGAAATACGGACTGAAATATGATGTTTTTACATTATCTCCACCATTTAAAATAAAAATGAAAAACTGGCTTGACAAAAAAAATCTATACAACTTTCAAACCTGTTTCCAAAATTTCACGAGAATCGGTTGAGAAATGCGACCTGTAGAGGAAAACAGCCAGCACTGGAAAGCTGGACTGAAATATGTATTTTTAACATTTCTCCGTCATTTTGAAAAAAATCAAAAAACTGGCGTGACATAAAAATTCTATATTATTTTCGAACCTGCTCACAAAATTTCACGAGAATCGGTTGACAAATGTGACCTGTAGAGGAGAACAGACAGCGCTGGAAAACCGGACTGAAATAGGTTTTTTAACATATTTCCGCTATTTTGAAAAAATTAAAAAAAATGGCTTATCAAAAAAAAAACCTTCATTTTTAAACCTGCTTACAAAATTTCACGAGAATCGGTTGAGAAATGCGACCTGTAGAGGAAAACAGACAGCACTGGAACGCTGGACTGAAATATGTTTTTTTAACATTTCTCCGTCATTTTGAAAAATTAAAAAAAACTGGCGTGACAAAAAAAAATTATATTATTTTCGAACCTGCTTACAAAATTTCACGAGAGTCAGTTGAGAAATGCGAGCTGTAGAGGAGAACAGACAGCGCTGGAAAGCCGGACTGAAATCCGTTTTTTTAACATATATCTGCCATATTGAACAATTTTCTAAAAACTGGCATGACAAAAAAAAATGCATGTCATTTTCAAACCAGCTTACAAATTTTCATGAGAATCGGTTGAAAAATGCGACCTGTAGAGGAAAACAGGCAGAGCTGGAAAGCGGACTGAAATCTGTTTTTTTAACATATCTCCGCCATTTAAAAAAAAAAATCAAACAACTGGCTCGGCAAAAAAATTCTATATAATTTTTGAACCTGCTCACAAAATTTCACAAGGATCGGTTGAGAAATGCGACCTCTAGGCTGGAACAGACAGCCGGACATACGAAAGAATTTTTGCCCAAGCTGAAGCAGAGACGCTTCGCTCGCACTTCGTGCTCGCTCGGTCAAAAATGACGGTGTATAAATGAAAAAGTTGCGTTGCGTTACTGCTTTAGCTATATTTATTATGGACCTACTTGAGGGATCCGGGTTTGACGCGTCCCGTCACGTCCCTTTGTGACTTTAAAATTAATTTGTCGCTGAGCATATAATTAATTAGAGCCGTGTGTTTGTATGTATAGAGTTACAACGGAGATACGAGATTTACCGCATCCCTTTTACACATACTAAAATTGAAAGAAGGTTTTTATTCAGGTAGGTATTTTCTAAATGAGATGACGTACGTATAATAAAAAAGCTACCTATTTTATTAAAAATTTCATTAAACATGGTAAAAAACGTATCCAACTAAGTTAACTCACTTGTTATTTTATTTTCACCGTTAAGGGTGCATTATAGGAATATATGGTTTGCGGGGGTCATATTTTTTTTGTAGCTGCACAAAAAATAAACGACAAGCTAAAGAGATATTATTGTAACTACAAGTATTAAACTGCGTATAAACCTCACAGATGATTGTACAAAAATCAGGATATCATCAAAAGCGCTTGCATAGGTTCATATTTTTGGCGTAAATAATATCAGAAATGTATTGATTTCTACATCAAAATAGTAGCTTCAATAACTGTTATTCAAGAAAGAAAGAAAAGAAAGATAATTGTGATAAAGATAATGATGAGAAAACAACGAAAATCATCGAAAAAGTGCAGAAGTGAGGTTATATTCCATACTCTTTACACGTAAAGAAAAAGTCAGAGACAAAATGTATCCGCGTAACCGAGCATTCAGTGACAATAGGGAATATGCATAAGTCACCGATTTTGATGAATTTGGGCTTGATCGCTGCGGACACTTATAAAAACATGATGGAACAGGAAAACAAATAAAAAAAATGTATTATTTTAGTTTTATCACACGATGAAATCAGGGAAAAATATCATTTTTTTTTTCTCTTTTTCGGATATAATGCACTTTACAGTCAGATAGAATATCGAATAAGAAACAATATTTTGTATGACACATATGTACTTAAACGCAAAATTTAGGGAGATAATTGAAGATTATTGGCTAACTCCATACTAAACGCGCCGAAACACACCTGAAACGTGATGTGTGACGTCACCATTTTGTATGGAGCGTTTTCGGCGGGTGCTGCTGCGCGCTAACTTCAAGTAACTATATCACGAGAAAAAAACGCAAGAGAAAAGTTTTAATATTACAGTTAATTTTCTCACGCATTATACTTTTGATTAAGATTAAAAAAAATTGATGCATATTCCCTATTATTCAGTCGAGGGGAAAATCATTTCTTGGCCTATCTACTGCCTACGCTACGTAAAAGTCTAGTATATTTAAATTAAATTGTGTTTTTCTACTATATTTACCTACTTCCTACGCCGCAATAATATGTATCACCATTTTTGTTTAAATCGATAACCGGCAAAATCTGGCCCACAGTCCATTTATTTACTCGAGAAAATTTTATTAAATTCATCATAATGAGTACAAAGCAAATTGAATGTTTTGTATAAGTACAACCATGATTTATATTTTTAATAGTGTTCTGTTAAACAGGCCATTTTATAAAATTATTACATATTTAATTTTTACTAAAAATATACAGTTGTGGCCATATAATTAAGAACGTTTATTTTATGAGATTATTTTTTACAAACAATGTCTCATAATAAATTACATATGTTTTCTTTTATTTATTGTGCTATCGCAAAATACTTCTGTACTATTAGGACATTCGTTTTAAATATGAGTAATAAAAAAAAACAGAGAGATAATTATTATACAGGGCATAACGTGGCAGCTGAACCTAGGAAGTATTGGTACAGGCTGGTCACTTAATTAAGAACGCTAAATATTTTTCTTATAATTATAATTTTAATAAACAATACTTTGTGATTGGTTACTTATTGTTTAATATCGGCACCCTTTATTGCTGAAAACTATTAAAAAACAGTTTGCTTTAAAAAAAATGGGAAATTGTAAAAATTGCGATAAATCTACAAGAGGAATTATAATAAAATTTCGTGAGAAGACCTGCGGGGCTACTCAAACGGCCACTTTCTATCCGTTCGCTAACTTAAAAATTAAAAATAAGCCATAAACACCAAAATAACGTGTCGTAGGCTTGTCGATTCCATACAATACGACAATGTCTGTGATTTACATAAACTTGCGACGTCTGACTTGATCATTAATTGCTTATTTTTAAGATTAAAGTTAGCGAACGAATGGAAAAGTGGCCATTTGAGTAGCCCCCCTGGTCGTCCAGTATTATAGCAGACCACTTGCAATGCTTGACAACTATGGTTTTCCATGCTGTAAAGCATTTTAACTTTTTTAACACGTATCAAACTAATTCAAATGTTCCACATGTGCCTAGAAAGAGGAAGACATGTTGTTGAGTCGATAGAAACATCATACGTTTTGCCAAACAATATTATTTTAAAGGGTGTAATGAGAAAAGAAAAGATTTTTTTTGTGAAAACAACATACATACATACATACACTCACGCCTGTTTCCCATGGGGGTAGGCAGAGACTATGGAATGCCACCTGCTACGATCCTTGCAAACTTCTTTCGCTTCATTCATATCCATCAATCTTTTCATACATGCCCTGCGGTTTTTGTCACTGCGTACACCAGCCTTTTTTATAATAACCTCTATTTGGTCCGCGTAGGTTTTTCTGGGACGCCCTCGTGCAATCGTTCCTTCCACATTCGCACAGTATATCTCTTTCGTGATTCGCCTTTCATTCATCCTCTCTAAGTGACCAAACCACTGGAGCATTCCTTTCTCAATTCTTGTCACTATATCATCTTTCAGACCACACCTTTTGCGAATCACCTCATTGCTCACTCTATCACTCAATTTTACTCCACATATTTTCCTCAACGATCGCATCTCTACCGCATTTATTCTGCTTTCATTCTTCTTCTGCCATACCCAAGATTCACTTCCATACATCAGTGTCGGTACCAGCACTCCGTTATGAATAGCCATTCGCGCCTTTGCAGAAACGGTTTGGCTACTCATAACCGAGTGTATAGCACCACTCACCGAATTTCCTTTCTTCACTCGTCTTTCTATGTCTTCCTCACTCTTTCCGTCCCTTGTGAACAAACTCCCCAAGTATACAAACTCACGGACTTGTTCCACTTTTTCGCCACCTAACATTACCGTACAGTCAGTCATTTCTTCATCTCTCTCAAACACCATCACTTTAGTCTTAGTTACATTCACTTTCATCCCTTTTCTCACAAAATCTTCATTCATAACCGACATCATTTCCTGCAACTCTTGCGCAGAAGACGCAAGTATAACTTGGTCGTCAGCGTAGAGAAGGCACTTGATTTGAGTCCCATTCATCACAACCCCACAGTCACGTTCTTTCAGACCTTTCATACAACTGTCCAAAAACAGATTAAAGAGCCATGGTGACGCAACACATCCCTGTCTGACACCCCTAGAGATGCCAAACCAGTCAGTGTATACGCCGTCAATCCTGACGCATGCACGGGAATCCTCATAGAGAGATTTCAGTGCATGAATCAGTCTGCTCTCCAATCCGTATTCGGACAACACCTTCCATAGCTCATTCCTGTCAACTCGATCGTAGGCCTTCTCCAGGTCCACAAAGGCACAGTAAACCTTTTTGTGCTTAGCCAGGTGTTTTTCGGTTAAGCACCTCAAGGAGAAGACCTGATCCATGCATCCCATTCCCTTTCTGAATCCCGCTTGCACATCCCAAATACTCTGATCAGTTTTTTGCATCACTCTTTCAATCAGTACCTTTGCATACAATTTACTGACAATGCTGAGAAGACTGATCCCGCGGTAGTTTTTAGCATCCTGCCGTGACCCTTTCCCTTTGTACAGCGGCACGACCACGGCTTTACGCCAATCTTCCGGCACTTTGCCACTGTTCCAACATTTATTAAAGATCAGGCACAGCCAGGACGCAACCAGCTCTTTCCCACCTCTCAGCATTTCAACAGTAATTCTGTCATATCCTGCTGCTTTCCCTTTTTTCATGCTCTTCATTGCACTAATAATTTCATCCATATATATATCTCTTTCATCCACTTCTGTCTCTTCCTCGTCTTCCACCCTTTTATCCGAGGCTTCTAGCATAGAGCCATCCGCCTCAAACAAACTCTCAAAATATTTCATCCACTCCTGTAGTACACCTTTTTCATCTGTCACTAGCTCACCTTTTTCATCTCTTATCACATTCATTTTAGACTTATGTGATCCACTTCGAGACGTTTTCACTTGTTTCCAAAACAATTTTATATTGTCTCGAAAGTTATCACAGAGTTTGAAGTCACACTTTTCTTTCATCTTTCTCTTTTTTTCGTCTACTTTTTCTTTCACTACTTTCTTAATCCTTTTAAACTCCCTTGCAACTGTATCAACATCATCTTCTGTAACACTTGCATTCACTCTTTTACTGGCTTTGATGGCCAGCAGATCCTGCCATACTTTTTTCTTTTCATTCACTATCTGTCTTACCTCACTATCCCACCAGTTTATTGGGGGAGCATTCTTCCTTTTACTCACTCCACATATTTCCTCAGCTGTTTCAGTCACACCTTTTTTAAACTTTTCCCAAACTTCCTCAAGCTTGCCATCTTTCACTTCAGCCACATTTGCCAATCGTTCTTTCAATTTGCACAAATATGTCTTTTGCACTTCCACTTCATCCAGGTTCTCAACTTTTACTCTAGTCAGCTCCGTTGTTGACACTGTGGGACGATGACGCCAACTTTTGAACAGACCACTAACCCGAGACACTACAAGAAAGTGGTCTGTTCCAATGTTACTACCCCTAAAGACCCTGGTGTCTACAACTCTGCCCTTCAGTCTTTCATCAACAATCACAAAATCAATCATACTCTTCTTTTCCCCTCTCTGCCAAGTGTACATATGAATTTCCTTGTGGTCAAACATGGTGTTCGTTACCACAAGATTCTTTTCTAAACATACCTCAATCAAACTCCTGCCATTATCATTTACTCTTTTGTCTCCATATATTCCTAAAACTCCCTCACATCCCTCTCTTCTCACACCTACCCATCCGTTAAAATCTCCAAGCATAACTATCCTTTCATTATCTTTGCATTCATTCAAGATGTCTTCCACACTTTTCCAGAAATCCTCCTTTTCCGTTGCTGACTTGGATATATCGGGAGCATACACGCCAATGACGCGTATCCGAAGTAATCCTACTTTGAGTCTAACCCAGAGAAGTCTGGGACTAACACACTCATACTCAGTCATGCATTCTATCATCCTTTCCGACAGCAGGAGTCCCACGCCCATACTCGCGTGCTCATTTTCGGCAACGCCCAACCACAGAACTTTAAACGGGCCATGTTCTGAGACTCCTTTGCCCTTTCTTTTCGTCTCGTTCACGCATAAAACATCCAACTTCTTTTCTTCCATAATCAATCACACCTCATCCATTTTCTCCTCCATCGCTCCACATACATTCAGCGTAGCAAAACGGGTCTCCGATGCCCGCTTTTCGCCCCGAGAGAAACAAGTTACGCGTGATGAGTGGCGAGCTCTATCGCCGCAGCCAGATTTATTAAAAAAATTTGAAACCATTTTGTTCCCACGATTAGCTAGGGAAAGACAACTGTCCACCACACAGAGCCCCGCGTGTGTGGTAAGGCTATTTACGCCTGGAGGGCACCAATTTCCAGGGTGGCACGCTTATGACTAGGCACGCCCCTAGCCATGCAGCCATCGGCACGGCAGACCTTAGCTTAGCGGAGGGGAAGGAATAGGATTAGGATAGGGATGTGAGGTGGGTATAGAAGTGTGTAAAATGGGACGGATCAGGGTACAAAAAGGACACCGTTGCTGCGGGGGGGTTGAGAGGTTGCAGCAGCGGAGGCTGAGGGTCCGGGGGCGCTTACCCGTACTTGTCATAGGGAAACCGGACAATCGGGAATCTCGGCGTGGACCATCCGAAGGCGTTTGGTGGAAGAGAAGTTGTTTAGGAGGATAGCCAGGAAGATACCGATGTTGACATTGCGCCTTAAGCAAGCCTGTATTGCTTTTGTCAAACTTTATGAAAACTGGACAGCCCGACAGTGGAAAAATTATATTTTTTCTGATGAAACTAAAATAAACACGGTGTGCTCTGATGGAAAGCAATATTTACGGCACCCTTCGAAAAAAATATTTGCCCCAAGTTCACAAAAGTGACATAAAAGCATGGCGGTGGAAATGTTAAAATCTGGGCATGCTTTTCTGGCCACGGAGTCAGGCCTGTTAGGCTCATAGAAGGAAACACAGATCAGTTCCAGTACATAAATATACTAGAGGAAACGATGTTACTCTATGCTGAAGCCGTCCTTCCGGTCATTTGGATATTCCAGCAAGACAATGACCGACAGCATTCTGCACGTTCAGTAACGGAATTTTTTGACTCACAATCTTTTTGTCTTAAATTAGCCAGCTAACAGCCCGGATTTAAATCCGTTTGAACATCTTTGGTGTGAATTTAAGAAAAAAGGTTTCAAATATTAAGTGTGGCAATTTTAGAGACTTTTTTAGAAGAATAGAACTCTGTTTCACTTACAAAATGTCAAAAATTTATTGAATGAATGCCTCGCTGGTGTAAGGCAGAAATTAAGAGTCGTGGGCATGCCACTAAATATTAAATTAGACTAAAAAGCATTAAATTGCCTTGTTTAAGGTAAGTTCTTTTACTTTGTGTAACTTCATTGACTATAAGTTTCATCTGATGAATATTTTATTGAGCGTTCTTAATTATTTGTCCAGCTTAAGTTGTATGCAAATTTGTTAGAATTGAAATAAACGTACATTAGTAAATAAACTCAAGTGTAATTTATATTTGTACTCCTAATAAAGTTTGCTTTATTCATGTACCTATTTTATAATACAATAAATTACTCCTGAGAAATCACAGGTCGTAATGGAAATTTATTGAAACTAAAAATCGTTCTTAATTATGTGGCCATAAACTTATTATTACATTTTACATTACAAAATGCATGTGCAAAATTCAGGTTGCGCATTGATCGCGTATCCATAGGGCAGCGGTTCCCGAATTCTTTTGGCTACGGAACCCTTTTTGTTTCACCGTTTTTGGGCGGAACCCCAGCTCAAGTAAAAAGTAAATTAATCAGGGTTGCCACCTTTAGGAACAGAAAACAGGACAAGGGGGCGAAAAAATGTTGGAATTTGGAATAAAAAGATAAATTTCCATATTTTGTATTGCTACGAGCCTCTCTCATTAATTCCGCATCATTTTTATATTTACTTATGAATTCCGAACAAGACTTATCTTTTGGAATTCT
Organism: Agriphila tristella; assembly: GCA_928269145.1. Taxonomy (NCBI): domain Eukaryota; kingdom Metazoa; phylum Arthropoda; class Insecta; order Lepidoptera; family Crambidae; genus Agriphila; species Agriphila tristella. The sequence goes on along the minus strand of OV743431.1, from coordinate 18,433,273 downwards.
GCTTAGAGCAACGATTTCTGACATTAGGACATTGAAGCGTCATAATGGAAAAACCTCGCTTGACATAAGCATTTGAAGGCGGTATGCTTAAAGTGCGAGATACAACGCAAAATAAGGCATTTAACTTGTTATCCTTTATGCTTTTAAACATTTAGCTCCGTATTCACATCTTGTAAGTATAGTTTGACTTTAAAATAAGGACTTTTATGATATAAAATATTTATTTAGTTAGTACAAAAAGATACGTACTTATATACCTATCTTGAATTTACCTATACCTAAACTCTTGAATTTTCGCGGAACCCCTGAGAGCCTCTCACCTAGGGTTCCGCGGAACCCTATTCGGGAACCGCTGCCATAGGGCATACTATGACCATTGAATGTCCTCTTGTGAGTATTTTTTGCATGGTCTGTGATCCTGTGCCATGACGTAAACCTTGTCATGTTTGTTGCTCATCCACGCTAACGTCACACCCCACTCCAGCCAGGAACGCATTAATTGTCCCATTGCCCACTTGCAAGGGCATAAAAATTTAAGGTTGAATAAAAATCTGCTATTTCATACGAAAATTAATAACAAAAATATTTAATATCTAACAGTGATAGCTAAGTTTTTTTTTGCGATTTCAGAGTTGGTCCCATAGTAAAAGTTGTTCAGTTTGATGGTCCCTATCTACCATATTCGGCATAAGGGGTTATTTGTAACACGTTGTGTAATTAAAACGCGTGTAAAAAGACCCTAAACGAAGCCGAACTCCACGCATTCCGCCGATCATCAGGATCATTTTTGTCTGTTTGACTATACCTGGGAAACCAATAGCTACGAAGCTATCGAAAGTCAAAGTAAAAAAAAAGTTGTTTTAATGAAATCTTATTTTATTCGTTATTTCCTAATTTTTGACAAAGAAACACCAAAATTGTAAGTATTTCGTAACAAACAATAGCTTCAAAACGTCATCACTCAATGTATCTCATTAGCACGCACGCACATAAGCGCTGCCTAAACTCGACCGCACGCAGCTGTGTAGCATACACTCGCAGGCGCGGTCTGTTGTACGCGTTACATTGCGTGGTAAACATGCAATGCTTTTTTAACACTAAAAATTAAAATCGTTTCCCAGCAATAATTTCGAACAGAAATCGTCCTGATGATGGGCAGAATACGTAGACCTCGGCTTCGTTGAGGGTTTTGTTGCACCAGGTATATTAGTATATTTATAGTATATATTTGACGACCTGAGTGGCCAAGTGGTCAACATGCCGCTCACCACGCAGAGGTCCCGGGTACAATTCCCGGCCGGGCAGAAATTGAAATGATGAATTTTAATTTCTGTGACGGTTCTCGGTGTTGCTATGTATAATAAGTATATATTTAATAGTAGTTTGTTACACAAGGGACGTAAGTGAGCTATTACAGAACAAGATCCAATTTGGCGCCCGTGCGAGCGCAACTCGCAAAGGGCGCTAATGGATCGAGGGTGTGATAGCTACTTACAACCGAGGTAAGCATACTACTTTACATCATTCATGCGAGGTAAATAAAACATTGACAATGATATTTTTCGTTCATTAAAAACCTCTCGTGGGGTTGATCAGACCATCAAACTGAACAACTTTCATTATGGGAAAAATCACGAAAAAAAAATCTGCTGTTCCATAAAAAAGTAAAATGCCTACTCCATCGAAATGTAAAACAGCTAATTTTTTTCGCGCTTTCAAAATGAATGTTATCATTTTATGAAAAAAAAAATTGTTTAACCAAGGAGTTTTGCATAGCTTGAATTTTCATAGTTTTTTTTTAGTAAAAAGTTTCGTCATTTTATAAGAAAAGAAATTGGTTCACTTAGGAGTTTGACAAAGCTTGAATTGTAAAGTTACTTTACAATTAAAGCATTCACCCATGCTTGAATTGTAAAGTGATTTGAAAATGGAACGTTCTATCTAAACAATGCACTGTGTTGCACATGCCAACTTACACGGCCTCTTACTATACTAGTAAATCCTAGTTGCCGAGCAGTATGATGTAATAGTAGTTTGTTACACAAGGGACGTAAGTGAGCTATTACAGAACAAGATCCAATTTGGCGCCCGTGCGAGCGCAGCTCGCAAAGGGCGCTAATGGATCGAGTGCACCCGAGATATTTAGACGCCCGAGCGAGCGAAGCGAGCGAGGGCGAATATAGTTCGAGGGTGTAATAGCTACTTACAACCGAGGTAAGCATACTACTTTACATCATTCATGCGAGGTAAATTTAATAAAAATAAGAATAAAAATAAAAATAAAAATAAAATTAAAATTAAAATTAAAATTAAAATTAAAATTAAAATTAAAATTAAAATTAAAATTAAAATTAAAATTAAAAATCAAAATCAAAATCAAAATCAAAATCAAAATCAAAATCAAAATCAAAATCAAAATCAAAATCAAAATCAAAATCAATATCAATATCAAAATCAAAATCAAAATTAAAATTAAAATCAAAATCAAAATCAAAATCAAAATCCAAGGAGTTTTGCATAGCTTGAACGGAAATGAAATGCCGCCATATTTATTGTTTTTTTTTTCAGTAAAAAGTTTCCACAGTTTATAATATAAGAAAAGAGATTGGTTCACTAAGGAGTTTTAAATGCTTGAATTGTAAAGTGTACTTTACAGTTAAAGCATTCACCATGCTTGAATTGTAAAGTGATTTGAAAATGGAACGTTCTATCTAAACAATGCACTGTGTTGCACATACCAACTTACACGGCCTCTTACTATACTAGTAAATCCTAGTTGCCGAGCAGTATGATGTAAAAAGTATTTACGTAGTATATCAGTTGTCTAGCACCCATAGCAGCTTTGCTTTGCTTGGTTTGGGGCTAGATGGCGCTGTGTGAAATTGTCCAAGCTTTTATTTATTTATTTATTATTTATATTATAACTTGCGAAAGAATAGAATGCGAAAGTTTGTATGTTTGTGTGTTTGTTACCTCTTCACGCCTAAACGGCTGGACGGATTTTGATGGGTTGGTAGACAGATTGGGACTTAGGCAATAGAAGATACTTTTTATCCCTTTCAAAGGTTCCTGAATAGAGGAAGTCACGGACAGCCTCTAGTAATTATATAAAACAATAGAGTTTAAAATGACGACATCCTCACTTCTATTTATCACAGAGATAGCTCGTTGCCAGAACTTAATTAAAGTACGGCAACTCATAAACAATTACGACAGAATAATCAATCTTCGTCTCCGTGCTAAACTCTATGACAACTTAATGTCGTCTAATTTACCCAGTTATTATTAAATAAAGTTCTAGTTCTAGCATTAAAAGAACATGCTTGTATGTGATAATTTTTTTCTGACCGTTTTTGCCTACAGTATAGAAGCTTGTCAAAAAATATATTTTTCAAATAGTTTTCAAAACAAGTTTTATTTACGTTAAGATCGTATAATAGTTGTATAAAAAGAAAGTAAGCGAATATCTATCGAGAAAAAAAACGCGTGTAAAAAATTAGATAGAGTAATAAAATTCTGTACAGGTGCTCCCTCACCGGGAGCATTCGCGTGTAATGTAACATTATAGAATACCTCCCTGACTCACGAGCATTCGCATGTAATGTAATATTATAGATTCGACTTTCGCATTGATGTTACAAGTTGTATCAAGATATTACACATTGTATCATTACAAGGTGCGCATTGTAACGCTCGGATCTCCTTTACTGATGTATGCCCGTTTTGTATCATTACAAGGTGCGCATTGTAGTGCTCGGTTCTCCTTCTTCACTGAAGTAATGCTTCGTTACATTACACGCGAATGCTCACGGTGGGGGAGCACCTTACGGGAAATTGGTACAGCGCCATCTATCGCCGGAAAGCGTAATTAAATTTTCCATAGATTTACTCTACAGAGTAATTTTAAGCGCGTTTTTTTTTTCACGATAGATGTTCATGCTAGGGGTACAGAGTGTGTACAATTCTGTTATAAATAATCCTACACTGGTCTTTCATGACGTCTAAGCCTTACATTAAGAGTACTGAAGTTGAAAACATATTGCTATTCATCTGAGTTTCTGAATTACCATTTAATGTAATGTAAAGCGTCGAACAAAATGTAGCACAATGTACCTGAGGGTTAATGATAAGATTTCATTTCCTTCATGAATTTGAGAAATTTGAGAACGTGTATGCTAAACGTGTATACAGATAAATTAAAAATAGGAAACATAAAATTACTCACTGCAATAAACCGATATTTTGAACAGCTACTATTCATAACATTGATGATATCTTTATGAATAGTAGCTGTATATTGTTTTCACAGTTTTTTTTATTAATTTATTATTTTTATTTATTTATTTTATTATATTAACAGTTTTTTTACAAAATTAACACCTGCCATACTGCTCAGCAGTTTGTCGGCAGAAGTTCTCGTCTTAGTTTATAATCTAATTATGTACTACTTACTATAAACTTATTTTTTAACATTGATTATATTCATTATGTATGGAGCCTGTGCGGCATTGATACACAGCGCAATTACATTTTCAATACCTTTGCCAGTTGCGCGCACAGAGGAAATAATCACTACGTTTTAGTTGCACGTATTGTGTGATCTGTAGAGGGAATTCGATCCTGGCCCTTATTTCTGTTCCCGGGATATCGGGATTAGGTACACTTAGGCAATCCCGGGATCCCGGGATTATTTCGGGATTGAAGATTAAAAATTCAAATTTTCGATTTCGTCAAAAATCGACGTACTTTAATCAAAATTTTAAAAGAAAACCAATATTATTTACGTTACAATACACACCTAGCTAATCTAATCACTAACTAATCAAAGTTAGAGTCAAATTAAGTCTAACTAGACTTTAAGTCTGGTTAGTTTGACACTTTTTATATATCAAAAAAAGTTTCAAGAGTGAATAAGATCTTCATTTAAACTTAAATAAATTGAAAAAGATATATATTTAACAAACTATGCAAATAAAGATAATTGACAAAACCTCTCTTCACGTCGACCAAATAAACGGATTTCATGTAAAAACCTAGTTAGTAATTAGTACCTAGGTAGTAAAGTAGTTTCTTAGCAAAAACTGATTTGAAATAATATTCATGAGTCACAAAATGTCTCATTTTTAAACTAAACTTGAAGAATGTTCATACATTTTTGTTCAGTAGCAGTAACACTGAAGTGTATCACCACATAGCCCAGTGAGAGTTGCTTGTCTTCATTTTAGTTCAAAATAAAAAAGTTTTATTCCAAGAAACCATCGCCAACCGCTGGGTTAATTTGTGTTGCTTGCTTGGAATGCTGCTTGAATGAAATATAGGTTTTCTTGTATTTTATATAATAAATGACAGGCGTGCAATTATATTGAGAGTACTGACACTGAGCGTTTAGCATCACGCACTATATTTTGCAACTTTTTTTAAATTAATTAACCAATCCCGAAAATCCCGGGATTATGAAAACTCAATCCCGAAAATTTCGGGATTGAAAAACGGTAAGAGAAAAGTTTTAATATTACAGTTAATTTTCTCACGCATTATACTTTTGATTAAGATTAAAAAAAATTGATGCATATTCCCTATTATTCAGTCGAGGGGAAAATCATTTCTTGGCCTATCTACTGCCTACGCTACGTAAAAGTCTAGTATATTTAAATTAAATTGTGTTTTTCTACTATATTTACCTACTTCCTACGCCGCAATAATATGTATCACCATTTTTGTTTAAATCGATAACCGGCAAAATCTGGCCCACAGTCCATTTATTTACTCGAGAAAATTTTATTAAATTCATCATAATGAGTACAAAGCAAATTGAATGTTTTGTATAAGTACAACCATGATTTATATTTTTAATAGTGTTCTGTTAAACAGGCCATTTTATAAAATTATTACATATTTAATTTTTACTAAAAATATACAGTTGTGGCCATATAATTAAGAACGTTTATTTTATGAGATTATTTTTTACAAACAATGTCTCATAATAAATTACATATGTTTTCTTTTATTTATTGTGCTATCGCAAAATACTTCTGTACTATTAGGACATTCGTTTTAAATATGAGTAATAAAAAAAAACAGAGAGATAATTATTATACAGGGCATAACGTGGCAGCTGAACCTAGGAAGTATTGGTACAGGCTGGTCACTTAATTAAGAACGCTAAATATTTTTCTTATAATTATAATTTTAATAAACAATACTTTGTGATTGGTTACTTATTGTTTAATATCGGCACCCTTTATTGCTGAAAACTATTAAAAAACAGTTTGCTTTAAAAAAAATGGGAAATTGTAAAAATTGCGATAAATCTACAAGAGGAATTATAATAAAATTTCGTGAGAAGACCTGCGGGGCTACTCAAACGGCCACTTTCTATCCGTTCGCTAACTTAAAAATTAAAAATAAGCCATAAACACCAAAATAACGTGTCGTAGGCTTGTCGATTCCATACAATACGACAATGTCTGTGATTTACATAAACTTGCGACGTCTGACTTGATCATTAATTGCTTATTTTTAAGATTAAAGTTAGCGAACGAATGGAAAAGTGGCCATTTGAGTAGCCCCCCTGGTCGTCCAGTATTATAGCAGACCACTTGCAATGCTTGACAACTATGGTTTTCCATGCTGTAAAGCATTTTAACTTTTTTAACACGTATCAAACTAATTCAAATGTTCCACATGTGCCTAGAAAGAGGAAGACATGTTGTTGAGTCGATAGAAACATCATACGTTTTGCCAAACAATATTATTTTAAAGGGTGTAATGAGAAAAGAAAAGATTTTTTTTGTGAAAACAACATACATACATACATACACTCACGCCTGTTTCCCATGGGGGTAGGCAGAGACTATGGAATGCCACCTGCTACGATCCTTGCAAACTTCTTTCGCTTCATTCATATCCATCAATCTTTTCATACATGCCCTGCGGTTTTTGTCACTGCGTACACCAGCCTTTTTTATAATAACCTCTATTTGGTCCGCGTAGGTTTTTCTGGGACGCCCTCGTGCAATCGTTCCTTCCACATTCGCACAGTATATCTCTTTCGTGATTCGCCTTTCATTCATCCTCTCTAAGTGACCAAACCACTGGAGCATTCCTTTCTCAATTCTTGTCACTATATCATCTTTCAGACCACACCTTTTGCGAATCACCTCATTGCTCACTCTATCACTCAATTTTACTCCACATATTTTCCTCAACGATCGCATCTCTACCGCATTTATTCTGCTTTCATTCTTCTTCTGCCATACCCAAGATTCACTTCCATACATCAGTGTCGGTACCAGCACTCCGTTATGAATAGCCATTCGCGCCTTTGCAGAAACGGTTTGGCTACTCATAACCGAGTGTATAGCACCACTCACCGAATTTCCTTTCTTCACTCGTCTTTCTATGTCTTCCTCACTCTTTCCGTCCCTTGTGAACAAACTCCCCAAGTATACAAACTCACGGACTTGTTCCACTTTTTCGCCACCTAACATTACCGTACAGTCAGTCATTTCTTCATCTCTCTCAAACACCATCACTTTAGTCTTAGTTACATTCACTTTCATCCCTTTTCTCACAAAATCTTCATTCATAACCGACATCATTTCCTGCAACTCTTGCGCAGAAGACGCAAGTATAACTTGGTCGTCAGCGTAGAGAAGGCACTTGATTTGAGTCCCATTCATCACAACCCCACAGTCACGTTCTTTCAGACCTTTCATACAACTGTCCAAAAACAGATTAAAGAGCCATGGTGACGCAACACATCCCTGTCTGACACCCCTAGAGATGCCAAACCAGTCAGTGTATACGCCGTCAATCCTGACGCATGCACGGGAATCCTCATAGAGAGATTTCAGTGCATGAATCAGTCTGCTCTCCAATCCGTATTCGGACAACACCTTCCATAGCTCATTCCTGTCAACTCGATCGTAGGCCTTCTCCAGGTCCACAAAGGCACAGTAAACCTTTTTGTGCTTAGCCAGGTGTTTTTCGGTTAAGCACCTCAAGGAGAAGACCTGATCCATGCATCCCATTCCCTTTCTGAATCCCGCTTGCACATCCCAAATACTCTGATCAGTTTTTTGCATCACTCTTTCAATCAGTACCTTTGCATACAATTTACTGACAATGCTGAGAAGACTGATCCCGCGGTAGTTTTTAGCATCCTGCCGTGACCCTTTCCCTTTGTACAGCGGCACGACCACGGCTTTACGCCAATCTTCCGGCACTTTGCCACTGTTCCAACATTTATTAAAGATCAGGCACAGCCAGGACGCAACCAGCTCTTTCCCACCTCTCAGCATTTCAACAGTAATTCTGTCATATCCTGCTGCTTTCCCTTTTTTCATGCTCTTCATTGCACTAATAATTTCATCCATATATATATCTCTTTCATCCACTTCTGTCTCTTCCTCGTCTTCCACCCTTTTATCCGAGGCTTCTAGCATAGAGCCATCCGCCTCAAACAAACTCTCAAAATATTTCATCCACTCCTGTAGTACACCTTTTTCATCTGTCACTAGCTCACCTTTTTCATCTCTTATCACATTCATTTTAGACTTATGTGATCCACTTCGAGACGTTTTCACTTGTTTCCAAAACAATTTTATATTGTCTCGAAAGTTATCACAGAGTTTGAAGTCACACTTTTCTTTCATCTTTCTCTTTTTTTCGTCTACTTTTTCTTTCACTACTTTCTTAATCCTTTTAAACTCCCTTGCAACTGTATCAACATCATCTTCTGTAACACTTGCATTCACTCTTTTACTGGCTTTGATGGCCAGCAGATCCTGCCATACTTTTTTCTTTTCATTCACTATCTGTCTTACCTCACTATCCCACCAGTTTATTGGGGGAGCATTCTTCCTTTTACTCACTCCACATATTTCCTCAGCTGTTTCAGTCACACCTTTTTTAAACTTTTCCCAAACTTCCTCAAGCTTGCCATCTTTCACTTCAGCCACATTTGCCAATCGTTCTTTCAATTTGCACAAATATGTCTTTTGCACTTCCACTTCATCCAGGTTCTCAACTTTTACTCTAGTCAGCTCCGTTGTTGACACTGTGGGACGATGACGCCAACTTTTGAACAGACCACTAACCCGAGACACTACAAGAAAGTGGTCTGTTCCAATGTTACTACCCCTAAAGACCCTGGTGTCTACAACTCTGCCCTTCAGTCTTTCATCAACAATCACAAAATCAATCATACTCTTCTTTTCCCCTCTCTGCCAAGTGTACATATGAATTTCCTTGTGGTCAAACATGGTGTTCGTTACCACAAGATTCTTTTCTAAACATACCTCAATCAAACTCCTGCCATTATCATTTACTCTTTTGTCTCCATATATTCCTAAAACTCCCTCACATCCCTCTCTTCTCACACCTACCCATCCGTTAAAATCTCCAAGCATAACTATCCTTTCATTATCTTTGCATTCATTCAAGATGTCTTCCACACTTTTCCAGAAATCCTCCTTTTCCGTTGCTGACTTGGATATATCGGGAGCATACACGCCAATGACGCGTATCCGAAGTAATCCTACTTTGAGTCTAACCCAGAGAAGTCTGGGACTAACACACTCATACTCAGTCATGCATTCTATCATCCTTTCCGACAGCAGGAGTCCCACGCCCATACTCGCGTGCTCATTTTCGGCAACGCCCAACCACAGAACTTTAAACGGGCCATGTTCTGAGACTCCTTTGCCCTTTCTTTTCGTCTCGTTCACGCATAAAACATCCAACTTCTTTTCTTCCATAATCAATCACACCTCATCCATTTTCTCCTCCATCGCTCCACATACATTCAGCGTAGCAAAACGGGTCTCCGATGCCCGCTTTTCGCCCCGAGAGAAACAAGTTACGCGTGATGAGTGACGAGCTCTATCGCCGCAGCCAGATTTATTAAAAAAATTTGAAACCATTTTGTTCCCACGATTAGCTAGGGAAAGACAACTGTCCACCACACAGAGCCCCGCGTGTGTGGTAAGGCTATTTACGCCTGGAGGGCACCAATTTTCAGGGTGGCACGCTTATGACTAGGCACGCCCCTAGCCATGCAGCCATCGGCACGGCAGACCTTAGCTTAGCGGAGGGGAAGGAATAGGATTAGGATAGGGATGTGAGGTGGGTATAGAAGTGTGTAAAATGGGACGGATCAGGGTACAAAAAGGACACCGTTGCTGCGGGGGGGTTGAGAGGTTGCAGCAGCGGAGGCTGAGGGTCCGGGGGCGCTTACCCGTACTTGTCATAGGGAAACCGGACAATCGGGAATCTCGGCGTGGACCATCCGAAGGCGTTTGGTGGAAGAGAAGTTGTTTAGGAGGATAGCCAGGAAGATACCGATGTTGACATTGCGCCTTAAGCAAGCCTGTATTGCTTTTGTCAAACTTTATGAAAACTGGACAGCCCGACAGTGGAAAAATTATATTTTTTCTGATGAAACTAAAATAAACACGGTGTGCTCTGATGGAAAGCAATATTTACGGCACCCTTCGAAAAAAATATTTGCCCCAAGTTCACAAAAGTGACATAAAAGCATGGCGGTGGAAATGTTAAAATCTGGGCATGCTTTTCTGGCCACGGAGTCAGGCCTGTTAGGCTCATAGAAGGAAACACAGATCAGTTCCAGTACATAAATATACTAGAGGAAACGATGTTACTCTATGCTGAAGCCGTCCTTCCGGTCATTTGGATATTCCAGCAAGACAATGACCGACAGCATTCTGCACGTTCAGTAACGGAATTTTTTGACTCACAATCTTTTTGTCTTAAATTAGCCAGCTAACAGCCCGGATTTAAATCCGTTTGAACATCTTTGGTGTGAATTTAAGAAAAAAGGTTTCAAATATTAAGTGTGGCAATTTTAGAGACTTTTTTAGAAGAATAGAACTCTGTTTCACTTACAAAATGTCAAAAATTTATTGAATGAATGCCTCGCTGGTGTAAGGCAGAAATTAAGAGTCGTGGGCATGCCACTAAATATTAAATTAGACTAAAAAGCATTAAATTGCCTTGTTTAAGGTAAGTTCTTTTACTTTGTGTAACTTCATTGACTATAAGTTTCATCTGATGAATATTTTATTGAGCGTTCTTAATTATTTGTCCAGCTTAAGTTGTATGCAAATTTGTTAGAATTGAAATAAACGTACATTAGTAAATAAACTCAAGTGTAATTTATATTTGTACTCCTAATAAAGTTTGCTTTATTCATGTACCTATTTTATAATACAATAAATTACTCCTGAGAAATCACAGGTCGTAATGGAAATTTATTGAAACTAAAAATCGTTCTTAATTATGTGGCCATAAACTTATTATTACATTTTACATTACAAAATGCATGTGCAAAATTCAGGTTGCGCATTGATCGCGTATCCATAGGGCAGCGGTTCCCGAATTCTTTTGGCTACGGAACCCTTTTTGTTTCACCGTTTTTGGGCGGAACCCCAGCTCAAGTAAAAAGTAAATTAATCAGGGTTGCCACCTTTAGGAACAGAAAACAGGACAAGGGGGCGAAAAAATGTTGGAATTTGGAATAAAAAGATAAATTTCCATATTTTGTATTGCTACGAGCCTCTCTCATTAATTCCGCATCATTTTTATATTTACTTATGAATTCCGAACAAGACTTATCTTTTGGAATTCTGCTTAGAGCAACGATTTCTGACATTAGGACATTGAAGCGTCATAATGGAAAAACCTCGCTTGACATAAGCATTTGAAGGCGGTATGCTTAAAGTGCGAGATACAACGCAAAATAAGGCATTTAACTTGTTATCCTTTATGCTTTTAAACATTTAGCTCCGTATTCACATCTTGTAAGTATAGTTTGACTTTAAAATAAGGACTTTTATGATATAAAATATTTATTTAGTTAGTACAAAAAGATACGTACTTATATACCTATCTTGAATTTACCTATACCTAAACTCTTGAATTTTCGCGGAACCCCTGAGAGCCTCTCACCTAGGGTTCCGCGGAACCCTATTCGGGAACCGCTGCCATAGGGCATACTATGACCATTGAATGTCCTCTTGTGAGTATTTTTTGCATGGTCTGTGATCCTGTGCCATGACGTAAACCTTGTCATGTTTGTTGCTCATCCACGCTAACGTCACACCCCACTCCAGCCAGGAACGCATTAATTGTCCCATTGCCCACTTGCAAGGGCATAAAAATTTAAGGTTGAATAAAAATCTGCTATTTCATACGAAAATTAATAACAAAAATATTTAATATCTAACAGTGATAGCTAAGTTTTTTTTTGCGATTTCAGAGTTGGTCCCATAGTAAAAGTTGTTCAGTTTGATGGTCCCTATCTACCATATTCGGCATAAGGGGTTATTTGTAACACGTTGTGTAATTAAAACGCGTGTAAAAAGACCCTAAACGAAGCCGAACTCCACGCATTCCGCCGATCATCAGGATCATTTTTGTCTGTTTGACTATACCTGGGAAACCAATAGCTACGAAGCTATCGAAAGTCAAAGTAAAAAAAAAGTTGTTTTAATGAAATCTTATTTTATTCGTTATTTCCTAATTTTTGACAAAGAAACACCAAAATTGTAAGTATTTCGTAACAAACAATAGCTTCAAAACGTCATCACTCAATGTATCTCATTAGCACGCACGCACATAAGCGCTGCCTAAACTCGACCGCACGCAGCTGTGTAGCATACACTCGCAGGCGCGGTCTGTTGTACGCGTTACATTGCGTGGTAAACATGCAATGCTTTTTTAACACTAAAAATTAAAATCGTTTCCCAGCAATAATTTCGAACAGAAATCGTCCTGATGATGGGCAGAATACGTAGACCTCGGCTTCGTTGAGGGTTTTGTTGCACCAGGTATATTAGTATATTTATAGTATATATTTGACGACCTGAGTGGCCAAGTGGTCAACATGCCGCTCACCACGCAGAGGTCCCGGGTACAATTCCCGGCCGGGCAGAAATTGAAATGATGAATTTTAATTTCTGTGACGGTTCTCGGTGTTGCTATGTATAATAAGTATATATTTAATAGTAGTTTGTTACACAAGGGACGTAAGTGAGCTATTACAGAACAAGATCCAATTTGGCGCCCGTGCGAGCGCAACTCGCAAAGGGCGCTAATGGATCGAGGGTGTGATAGCTACTTACAACCGAGGTAAGCATACTACTTTACATCATTCATGCGAGGTAAATAAAACATTGACAATGATATTTTTCGTTCATTAAAAACCTCTCGTGGGGTTGATCAGACCATCAAACTGAACAACTTTCATTACGGGAAAAATCACGAAAAAAAAATCTGCTGTTCCATAAAAAAGTAAAATGCCTACTCCATCGAAATGTAAAACAGCTAATTTTTTTCGCGCTTTCAAAATGAATGTTATCATTTTATGAAAAAAAAAAATTGTTTAACCAAGGAGTTTTGCATAGCTTGAATTTTCATAGTTTTTTTTTAGTAAAAAGTTTCGTCATTTTATAAGAAAAGAAATTGGTTCACTTAGGAGTTTGACAAAGCTTGAATTGTAAAGTTACTTTACAATTAAAGCATTCACCCATGCTTGAATTGTAAAGTGATTTGAAAATGGAACGTTCTATCTAAACAATGCACTGTGTTGCACATGCCAACTTACACGGCCTCTTACTATACTAGTAAATCCTAGTTGCCGAGCAGTATGATGTAATAGTAGTTTGTTACACAAGGGACGTAAGTGAGCTATTACAGAACAAGATCCAATTTGGCGCCCGTGCGAGCGCAGCTCGCAAAGGGCGCTAATGGATCGAGTGCACCCGAGATATTTAGACGCCCGAGCGAGCGAAGCGAGCGAGGGCGAATATAGTTCGAGGGTGTAATAGCTACTTACAACCGAGGTAAGCATACTACTTTACATCATTCATGCGAGGTAAATTTAATAAAAATAAGAATAAAAATAAAAATAAAAATAAAATTAAAATTAAAATTAAAATTAAAATTAAAATTAAAATTAAAATTAAAAATCAAAATCAAAATCAAAATCAAAATCAAAATCAAAATCAAAATCAAAATCAAAATCAAAATCAAAATCAAAATCAAAATCAAAATCAATATCAATATCAAAATCAAAATCAAAATTAAAATTAAAATCAAAATCAAAATCAAAATCAAAATCCAAGGAGTTTTGCATAGCTTGAACGGAAATGAAATGCCGCCATATTTATTGTTTTTTTTTTCAGTAAAAAGTTTCCACAGTTTATAATATAAGAAAAGAGATTGGTTCACTAAGGAGTTTTAAATGCTTGAATTGTAAAGTGTACTTTACAGTTAAAGCATTCACCATGCTTGAATTGTAAAGTGATTTGAAAATGGAACGTTCTATCTAAACAATGCACTGTGTTGCACATACCAACTTACACGGCCTCTTACTATACTAGTAAATCCTAGTTGCCGAGCAGTATGATGTAAAAAGTATTTACGTAGTATATCAGTTGTCTAGCACCCATAGCAGCTTTGCTTTGCTTGGTTTGGGGCTAGATGGCGCTGTGTGAAATTGTCCAAGCTTTTATTTATTTATTTATTATTTATATTATAACTTGCGAAAGAATAGAATGCGAAAGTTTGTATGTTTGTGTGTTTGTTACCTCTTCACGCCTAAACGGCTGGACGGATTTTGATGGGTTGGTAGACAGATTGGGACTTAGGCAATAGAAGATACTTTTTATCCCTTTCAAAGGTTCCTGAATAGAGGAAGTCACGGACAGCCTCTAGTAATTATATAAAACAATAGAGTTTAAAATGACGACATCCTCACTTCTATTTATCACAGAGATAGCTCGTTGCCAGAACTTAATTAAAGTACGGCAACTCATAAACAATTACGACAGAATAATCAATCTTCGTCTCCGTGCTAAACTCTATGACAACTTAATGTCGTCTAATTTACCCAGTTATTATTAAATAAAGTTCTAGTTCTAGCATTAAAAGAACATGCTTGTATGTGATAATTTTTTTCTGACCGTTTTTGCCTACAGTATAGAAGCTTGTCAAAAAATATATTTTTCAAATAGTTTTCAAAACAAGTTTTATTTACGTTAAGATCGTATAATAGTTGTATAAAAAGAAAGTAAGCGAATATCTATCGAGAAAAAAAACGCGTGTAAAAAATTAGATAGAGTAATAAAATTCTGTACAGGTGCTCCCTCACCGGGAGCATTCGCGTGTAATGTAACATTATAGAATACCTCCCTGACTCACGAGCATTCGCATGTAATGTAATATTATAGATTCGACTTTCGCATTGATGTTACAAGTTGTATCAAGATATTACACATTGTATCATTACAAGGTGCGCATTGTAACGCTCGGATCTCCTTTACTGATGTATGCCCGTTTTGTATCATTACAAGGTGCGCATTGTAGTGCTCGGTTCTCCTTCTTCACTGAAGTAATGCTTCGTTACATTACACGCGAATGCTCACGGTGGGGGAGCACCTTACGGGAAATTGGTACAGCGCCATCTATCGCCGGAAAGCGTAATTAAATTTTCCATAGATTTACTCTACAGAGTAATTTTAAGCGCGTTTTTTTTTTCACGATAGATGTTCATGCTAGGGGTACAGAGTGTGTACAATTCTGTTATAAATAATCCTACACTGGTCTTTCATGACGTCTAAGCCTTACATTAAGAGTACTGAAGTTGAAAACATATTGCTATTCATCTGAGTTTCTGAATTACCATTTAATGTAATGTAAAGCGTCGAACAAAATGTAGCACAATGTACCTGAGGGTTAATGATAAGATTTCATTTCCTTCATGAATTTGAGAAATTTGAGAACGTGTATGCTAAACGTGTATACAGATAAATTAAAAATAGGAAACATAAAATTACTCACTGCAATAAACCGATATTTTGAACAGCTACTATTCATAACATTGATGATATCTTTATGAATAGTAGCTGTATATTGTTTTCACAGTTTTTTTTATTAATTTATTATTTTTATTTATTTATTTTATTATATTAACAGTTTTTTTACAAAATTAACACCTGCCATACTGCTCAGCAGTTTGTCGGCAGAAGTTCTCGTCTTAGTTTATAATCTAATTATGTACTACTTACTATAAACTTATTTTTTAACATTGATTATATTCATTATGTATGGAGCCTGTGCGGCATTGATACACAGCGCAATTACATTTTCAATACCTTTGCCAGTTGCGCGCACAGAGGAAATAATCACTACGTTTTAGTTGCACGTATTGTGTGATCTGTAGAGGGAATTCGATCCTGGCCCTTATTTCTGTTCCCGGGATATCGGGATTAGGTACACTTAGGCAATCCCGGGATCCCGGGATTATTTCGGGATTGAAGATTAAAAATTCAAATTTTCGATTTCGTCAAAAATCGACGTACTTTAATCAAAATTTTAAAAGAAAACCAATATTATTTACGTTACAATACACACCTAGCTAATCTAATCACTAACTAATCAAAGTTAGAGTCAAATTAAGTCTAACTAGACTTTAAGTCTGGTTAGTTTGACACTTTTTATATATCAAAAAAAGTTTCAAGAGTGAATAAGATCTTCATTTAAACTTAAATAAATTGAAAAAGATATATATTTAACAAACTATGCAAATAAAGATAATTGACAAAACCTCTCTTCACGTCGACCAAATAAACGGATTTCATGTAAAAACCTAGTTAGTAATTAGTACCTAGGTAGTAAAGTAGTTTCTTAGCAAAAACTGATTTGAAATAATATTCATGAGTCACAAAATGTCTCATTTTTAAACTAAACTTGAAGAATGTTCATACATTTTTGTTCAGTAGCAGTAACACTGAAGTGTATCACCACATAGCCCAGTGAGAGTTGCTTGTCTTCATTTTAGTTCAAAATAAAAAAGTTTTATTCCAAGAAACCATCGCCAACCGCTGGGTTAATTTGTGTTGCTTGCTTGGAATGCTGCTTGAATGAAATATAGGTTTTCTTGTATTTTATATAATAAATGACAGGCGTGCAATTATATTGAGAGTACTGACACTGAGCGTTTAGCATCACGCACTATATTTTGCAACTTTTTTTAAATTAATTAACCAATCCCGAAAATCCCGGGATTATGAAAACTCAATCCCGAAAATTTCGGGATTGAAAAACGGTCGGGATCCCGGGATCCCGAAATCCGGGATCCCGGGATCGAATCCTCTGTAGTTTTGCTAATTATTTATTTAAGTATCTTTACAGTCGGTTGCTTGTTAGCTCTGTGTGTACAGTTAAGGCGATTAGTAGCGTCATAGTAGCGCCCTCATTATGTACAATTTATTGCTTGCTAAGTACGTAATGTATCGAAAGTTCACATGTACCGATTGAAGCAAAACTTTTATAGTTTATTTACAAACTATAACCTCTCTAAAATATAGTTCTTCGTAGTAGTAGAAATAGTAGGCAAATGTGCCAAAAGTGGCCACTGTTTGCTCTTTTCATCGAAGATGACGATTTATAAATACTTATAAAGAAATACCACCCTAGCAAAATACATAAAAATGATCTTATAACTTAATAGAACGATATTCTATTCTTAGTAGCAAAGTTCTTCATTTACAAAAAAGGCAGTGACTGATTAATTGAAGACAAAGGAACGCAGACTGGGACGTTACGGGGAATTGTTATCGACAATTTCTTTCAATTACGAACACTTTTGTGTTGAGTGGTCCGAAATTAAATTTTCAGTACTTTTCTATTAATAAATAATTTGTTTCTAAGCATCAAATAAAGGTCAGGAGCTGTAAGCATATTAATTGAAACTAATGTGTTTCACTTGTCGATACGATAGTGGGTGGTGATTTTATTACACTGAATCCTTAGCACATCCGAAATAAAGTAGATTATAAAGAAGGAAGGGGAAGTCTAAAATCAAATATGGAGAAATGTGAAATAATTGAAAATGCATAGCACGCAACGCACAAAAAATTTCTTTGTTCTGTGCAACGCACCTTGATATTTGACACAAAAGATAAACGTTTCTTTTTACTAAAACAAACCAGAGAAAATGCGTGCTTAACAAAAAGTTCGGGGTAAATACTTAATAAGCGGCAGCCCCCACGAACCAGAAAAGATTAATTACAGAATCGACAGTTTTAATTAGTTTCGTAATTAACAGCCGCATGGCACGCCTTCCGGAACTAAAACAAATTACCTTTTAATACAATCACTCCTGGGGACCGCTATTAAATTTTCTCATCAAGGTTTTTTTAGAAGGAGGCAAGGATTTTTTGTGCAAAACTTGTCTGTCTTTTGCGCGTGTCTACATAAAATTAAATATGCAGATGGTCGCCATATTCATTTGGATTAAAGAGTTGTAAAATAAAGTCCTAGTTCGTAATTTTGTGAAAATCCGAATATGTATGAATTCCCATTTTGACTTACAGTTGTCGAGATTACTTTTTCTGCGTCTAAGTATAGTTTTATTTCATTCACTCGTCTGAAACTCAAATCACATTCTCCTGTTCCACCAGGTTAAAGAAGGTCATCTCATCGGTTTTAAACCTTTAACATCTAACATTTTATGGTTTATTTTGATAGATAACCTAGAATACGCTGCTGCAAGACACCTTACTATACAAAAATATGAAGCAACATGAAGGAATTAATTTGGAGTACCATTTTCAGACGATTCAACATTAATTTCATTGTCACAATTTTACGACAGAGGTTCTATAAAAATTATATTAAAAGGTTTTAGTTTAAAAAAAGAAAAAGTCAGGTTCTATTTGGTTTAATCAAAAAAGAGTGCGCCTCATTGTCATCAGCGTAATTCGTCACAATCGGAATTGTGACAATTCCCTCAGGACGGCTTTGAGAAAAATTGTCGCTAACGAGCTTGTTCTACCCCCCCTCCTACCCCCCCCCCCCTTTTAATCCACACCACCTCCCGTTATCCGAAGCACTTTAAAACCCTTTTGCGATTTTCTGCGCCGAGAAATATCAAGAAAAAGTGAACGAACGTTTATTAATTTGTTTGCCATTTTAATTGTGTTTTGATACTTAATGAAATGGTTTGCTCCCTGCTTATAAATCGAAATAATTAAGTTATTGAATTTTTATATTTAAGGCTATTTTTATATATTAAGATAATTAATATTAGAAAAAAATCTAGAAAAAATCGACTCACCCGTAGCAGCTCAGATGGGATTCGAACGCACCCTTGGGATTCCAAGTGCATTGGGACGGAATCCGGAATTTATACAAAAAATATTCTTATGAATACTTTAGCAATTTGGCCAAAAAGTACACAACGGTCTCAAAGTTTAAAGGCCGACTTCGACTTACTTGACTTAGTTTTTAAAGCACATAGGCACATTATTTCGAGTTTACTGCACGCTCTTCCCAGCTAAGAAAGTGTAAATCTAATAAAAACATGAGCTTCCAGTTACGAAACAAAACAAATCATATAAAAAATCATATATCCTGTACATAGCAATATGTTTTAATCAGATACAAATTGATGAACAATGTAAACAAAGCACATTCTCTAAATAAATTACAACATAAAGAGCAAAATCCTGCATATTCTGATTGCATTGTGATGTCTTCGTGAACCTCAAATATACGAACGAAAATTGAAAGAACGAGGGATCCGACTTCGAAATAAGCAAATTTGTTCTGAGTGCGTCTCTTTCGAGGAGCATTCGGCCTCATTAGCGATTTTCCACCAGAACAAGCCAGGGAAGCACTGCGAACTCTTATTCTTATAATAAATATCGGGAGCGTTCAATTCAACATTTTGGAAATTCTCGTCTGGAAAATTACTGTCTTTTGTTTGAGTCATAGATAAGTTATATTATTATGGTAATGGTACCGATTGAACGTAACAGTGTACCTACCGCACATAACATGGGTATTGAAGTTTATGTTTGCCGAGTTCAATACAAGAAAAATGAACAACTCTTTGAAAAATAATTTAGGTTTCAGTGCACGACAAAGCATGGTACTTACTTGAGAGAGAAATACAGTTCAGTTAATTTTGTTACTCATTAGCATTGTATTAATTATCATAGTATTAGTTTCAATGCAGTCTAGATGTTGTAAAAATTAAGGGTATTACAGCTAAATATTCAAATACATGTTGAAAGTTCGACAAGCTTTTGAGTAGAAAATGCTATTACATTAGTTTTTGCTTTAAAACTTTATCTATTATATTGATATTTGAAACAGATACATTACTCTTGATTCACAAAATCCAACGACTTTTGAGTACTTACAGTAATTTTCTAGAAAGGCGAAATTGAGGCCAGTTTGACACCGACCTTAGAAAGATATCCTTAAGATTAGAAGTTCAGTAAGTAGAATGAGTGTAATAGACCACTTTACCTCCATTAACGCCGCAATTAGTTACGTAAGCAGCAGAGAAAACCGAAGTTACTGATTCGGAAAATCACTCAGTATGTCTCATCAAGTGGATGGAAAATTTCTTTTTTCTAGAGTAAATAAGAAGAAGTTAAATGTAAGTATATTATAACGTATTAGAACTGTGTATATGCTACTAATATTATAAATGTAAAAGTTTGTTATTGTTTGTCCCTCAATCACGCAGAAACAGCTGAACAGATTTGAATAAAATTTGATACACAGTTAGTTTATATAGCCTGGATTAAAACATAGGACTTTTTATCCCGGCCAAAGGTTTCCTAGGGATTTTCCGACCGTCCACGCGGACGAAGTCGCAAGCGGAAGCTAGTAACAACTAAATAAATCTTAAAATCTATTGATATGTCAAATATTCACGAACACTGTTGTAAATGAAATTTAAAATCTGGTCATCATTTGATTTTATGAATTAAGTCAAGTGTTATGTGTACAACATAAAGAAAAATATACTGTTTTTAAAGTTTGTCATAGATAGTAAATGTTAAGGTCACCAAATTTATAACCTGGCGCTGGTGGCAAATTTTTCAGCAGATTCTTCTGAATTTATTAATGATAAAAATTCTAAATAGTAACTAAAAATAAATTTAGCGAAAGTGAGATACTGCTCCACTCACTAAGAGATCGAAATCTTAATGGCCAGTCACGGTTGGCAGCACTTTGCTCAAGTCGCAGCCCACAGATTTCTAGAGTCAATATTGGGCAGGGTTGGGGTATCATAATCTAAAAATAACTCAAGAATCTAATAAGCTTAGATGAGGCATAAAAAATGACACTAGCGCGGTGTTTTATTTCGTGTCTAGTGAGGAGCGCGTAAGCTTGAGAGGTTAGATAGGACTAGGAAATACAGAGGAGATCAATACTTGAAAAATATTATTACTTACACATTTTTTCATAGTCTATCAGTGGAGTTGGCTGAGTCGCATAATCATCATTAATTAAAATATGAAATTCTTTTTTTTTACAATATTGAATTGCTCAATAGGGAATATGCATAAATTTTTTTTTTTCAAAATCAATAGTATAATGCGTGTGAAAATCAACTGTAATATTGAAACTTGTCTCTTGCGTTTTTTTCTCGTAATATAGTTACTTGAAGTTAGCACGTATCAGCTCCCGCCGAAAACGCTCTATACAAAACGGTGACGTCACAAATCACGTTTCGGTGTGTTTCGGGCGCGTTTAATATGGAGTTAGCCAATAATCTTCAATTATCTCCCTAAATTTTGCGTTTAAGTAGATATCTACTTAAACGCAAATAATATTTTGTATGACACATATGTGTCATACAAAATCAAAATATTATTTCTTTTTCGATATTCTTTCTGACTGTAAAGTGCATTATATCTGAAAACGAAAAAAAAAAATCGTTATTTTCCCCTGATTTCATCGTGTGATAAAACGAAAAATAACATTTTTTTTATTTTTCTTTCTGTTCCATCATGTTTTTATAAGTGTCCGCAGCGATCAAGCTCAATTTTAGGAAAATCGGTGACTTATGCATATTCCCTATTGAGTGTTTTATAACAAAAGGGACCTTTTACTATTTCAATAGGTACCCGTAGCACGAACATCAATCGAGCCATCTATTGCCGAAAAGCGAAATGAAATTTCTCATAGATAATTCTAAGACCTCTATAGAATAATTTTACGCGCTTTTTAGGGTTCCGTAGCCAAAATGGCAAAAAACGGGACCCTTATAGATTCGTCATGTCTGTCTGTCTGTCTGTCTGTCCGTCCCTATGTCACAGCCATTTTATTCCGAAAGTATTAGGATTACACAAGTGAAACTTGGTAGGTAGATGTATTCTGTGAACCGCTTTAAGGTTTTTACATAAAAATAAAAAAATAAAAGATTAAGGGGGGCTCCCCGTACATGAAACTGAAACTGAAAAAAATTTTTTTCATCAAAACTATACGCGCGGGTGTCTATAGATAGGTCTTTAAAAATGATATTGAGGTTCCTAAGACTATTTTTTCTCAAAGTCAACCGTTAGAAAGATATACACTGCCAAAGTGGTAAAATGAGTGTCCCCCCCCCCCTTTAACTTTTAAAATAAGAGAGTGAAAAATAAAAATAAAATATACGTTGTAGATCGTAATAAATACTTTCAACGAAAATTGGTTTGAACGAGATATAGTGATAAATTTTAGAGATATATCACATTTTCCAAAACAGCAAATATAACTTTGTCATTCATACAAACACTATGAAAAACAAAGTTATTTTTGCATACGAAAAATTATAGTGGTATTCAATATGGTATTGTATACGGTAACTACGGAACCCTACTGCGCGTGGCCCGACACGCACTTGGCCGGTTTTTTCTTGATAAATGTTCGTGGAAGAATATTCATACGGTCGTGAAATATTAAGTTAAAATAGTTTACTTTCAATAAACTACTTTACTATGAAAACAAAACAATTTTAATTAATGCATTTCCATTATGTTTTCTTAATAAGAGTTGGACATTGTTATTCCGAGTTGTGTTTTCAATAACAATATTATTAGATCGTTACTGGAATTCGATCTCAATTTGAATAATTAATTTGGGAACAATGGTTTTGTATGTCAATTAAAATTAATTGATTTGGGCATCATTACCATCGCGATGCCCAGCGTAAAATTAGGGCAAAGTTTAAAATTATGATAATTGGGACAAGTAGCGTAAATATGAACATTAATTAAAATCCTAAATAATTTTAGAAAGTGGTGAAAAATCCGTCTACCATGATGTCTATAAAATTATCGATTCCATCTTCTCCGATAATATAAATTCAAAAATATTTTAAAGCTAGTACTACGGAGAGTTCAAGCTGTTTCCCTGTTCCACTCACCTGAATTTGATGAAACAGGACCTCAATCTACTAAATTGTGAAAAATCCATAAATATTCGTTTAGCGGTTTTTTCGTAATTCGCGCACAAATATTTAGAATTTACAGTTTTATTATATAGCAGATTACAATTTCAGTAGTACCTATAATGTTTTCTCGCAAATGTATTGAAAAACGTAGTATGGCACACGGTTGTTAAGGTTTTTTAAAACTCCTTACCAACCTTGTATCATAAACTACTATTATGTTTCTCATTATGATAAAACTAGTGAATACATACATATATCATTAATCATTATACTGTTCTATCCTTACAGCTCCTATGGGATATTGTTCCCGTTAAAACTGGATCATTTTGACTTTATTTAGTGGAAACAAGCCATTTACGTTCCTCCTGTTGCTTTTCTTTTTCTTTTTTCGTATTTTTTACAATACGTCACCAAATTACTATAGGTTTCTATACTTTCAATCACCCTTTGATTTTTTTTCTCGGTTATACCACAGTTTATATAGTAGTTTTTTCAAAAAAAAAACTTTGTATGTACTGTGTGTTTATACTTTGGTGACGTATTACGAAGAAAAGAAAAAAAAAACTAAAAGCCATTACATAATAGAACTAAACTTTCTCTATGTTTATGAGATCCGTACTTGTTGTATGGTCTGTGTGAGATCCTGATACTTTCGTGACGTATTGTTTTACGAAAAAAGACTAAATAAAAACTGTAACTAATCAACGGGGAGATAAGTTAAGGTCATGCACTAGATAATTAAGATAATATGATTTTATATTCAATCCCGTACAATGACACATGTTGCTTTATTTGTTGAGTAGATACATACGTTGGATTTATGCTAAATAAACCGTTTTAAATCGTAGCGCGTGGCACGTAGCATGTAGCTCATAGCGTGTAGCACGTAACATGGAGCTGGTAGCAAGGACCTCATAGCGTGTAGCACATAGCATGGATCTCGTAGCGTGTAGCACGTAGCAAGGACCTCGTAGCGTGTAGCACGCACGTAGGACTGTAGCAAGCTACCTAAACATCGTTAAGTGTATTTGCTGGCTTAAATTATCATTCAGGCATGATGGAACATATCAGAATCTTAGAAACTGCTCAAGAATTTGAGCACACCCACATCTCGTTAAACAATTGATAAACATAAAACGCTCATAGGATACACGTGCTATTAATAGAGGTATATTTAATACTATTATTTATTCTAAGATTTAAATAGGTAAAAAAATAAACTTTCTTGACCTTCATCAGTTTAATATTCTGCGATTCCGATTTTCTACTTCTACCAAGTTGAAGATGATAAAATCAGTACTTGTAATAGCTACATGTAGCACGTAGCATAGAGCTCGTAGCATGTAGCACGTAGTCGTGTAGCAATGTCCAAAACACCATTGTGTTATTTACTGATATCAGGATATTAATTAGACAAAGAATTTCTCTCAACACCCTAAACTTGCAACTTCTTGATGAACCTTTTCTAAATTGTTTCAATACATTTAAGTATAGATAGGCGCTATAGGTTTATATGGTCAATTTATTTGTTTGGATCGTTTTAAATATTTATTATATAAAAATAATATTCAGATCAGAACGGTTTTCGTGAACATGGTCGAAATTTTCAAGGTTATTTTTTATAGGTGGTAGTAGTTTGTTCGTTTATTTCTTATAGTTAGTAGAACAAAACAGATTTATATATCCGTTTATTTATACAAGTTGAAATAAACGGATATTTTCCTCCCTTTAGTCCTACTAGTAGAATTAAACAGTACAACAGAGTAGTTTTATTCACGAGTCGTACGTGAAGCGATTGAAATTAAGAACATCCAAATAACTTCAATCGAGAAGATGGCTACAAATTAGCTGCAGTGTGGGATCCAGTAGTGCAAACACTACCTTTTTGTTCGCGGTGGGCTAACTACGGCCATGATATGCCAATACGGCTATGATACGGAATAGAGATACTGTTCAGTGTTGTGTACGGCGGTAGTTAGAGAAACTTTTCGACGGTAGATGAAGACTCCACCGCAGAGGAGGAGGTGTAGCACCGCATATCCAGTCAGCCCGTGACTAGGCCCGATGAAACTCGGTCGAAATGTCGTCGGCAACTATTTTGCCGAGGTTTCGGTGTGAAAATACCTATCGAAGTTGCACGCGTTTAATTCGTGTCATTTTAACTAAGTAATTGAAAAACAAATTTAAATCATATTTTTATTTGAAAAAAGGCTATCAATAATAGAAAAATACCTACTTACGTCTTTACTGATACAGTTAATTCGTAGAAAAACTATACAAATCAATCCTTAGCACGAAAAATTTGTTGTTATTCAATCGAGTTTGGATCAAATAATTTTGTGAAGCATAGTACCACTTTTGTAAATAAAACTAAAACCGATACAAAAAACTGCCTTAACTCCCAGTAGTTTCATATAGTTAGTTCCTCGTGGAACCACTGTAACTCACTAGTTTTGTGAAAATATGTTAAAATGCGAAGTATTTCAATTATTTTCGAATCGGTTCTCATTAGTTTACCTAGAAATAATTAGAGTGTTCGAAATTCTGTCGTGCTATGAGTACCTACTAACAGGGTCTATAGTAATATCACACAACTTCATCGTTTGCGTATTCGTTGTCCTGACTGCACTCCTTTATGCAATGGGCCATGCTACTGAATCTGTTCTGGTTGCCCCCGCAGCCGCCGTAGACGAACGTCTTGCATCGCTTCTCGTTCACGTCGTAGTAATACCTATGCGAAGTCATAAGTTTGGTTATAGGCTGCTAAAACTATTGATAAACCGGCATAAAAAGCATTTTATGCCGGTGATATGGCAATGAGTTGACCACCAGCGGTGTAAGTCTGCCTACCGCAAACAGATGATGTGGTCAATCCTAATGGATTTCAGATGTTAAACAGTCAATGATACATATATAATACACTATGCAATCGACATCACTTGTGATGGCATGGAATGCCATTAAGTACACAGAGAAAAAAAACCTTTAGTTTTAAAAATATCGCCAAATACTTCCACATATGGCTTTTATCAAAACTCCTTAGAATTTCGTTGACCAATAATTCTTTCGAAAGCCATTATTTTACCACTTCAAATAATCATAAATTACTACAAGCATGACATTTCAGTTGAGAATATTAAGAAAAAATAAAACACATCTTGCAAACATCAGACGAAAGGAAGTTTTTTTTTGTTAACTATGAATTTTGCCACACTTGTTTGCAACGCACCTCGGCGACCTAAATGTATATTAAGAAAAATATGTATTAACCTCGGAAATGCAATGTGATAACTTGAGCACCGCCTGCTGTACAAATTTGGACCTTATGTTTTGATGGATAAAGATTAGAGAGACATATTATCACGTCCCCTTGATTATTTCAAAATCTAAAAATGCAGATTTTACGCAGGTGTAATCTTTTCTTTTTCCAGAATTCAATTGTACCTGAATCGTTGTTGCATACAATGATTTGATTTCAAGTCAAATGCGGAGGTTCCAACCACCACGCGACTACAACGCGTCATAGCATTGAGGGCGGAGTTTACGGAAAAGTGCGCAGGAGTGCTGATAAAGGAAATTAGACCCAATTTCCAATACATTAAGAGTGCATTAGAATAAACTAGGTTTAGTTCTTTTGTTGTAAACATTGTATAGAGAAATTTGTAAAACTAGGAGATTAAGGAAGGGACGATCGTGGAGAGCAGACGTGATGAAAACTGTGATATTTTTTTAGACTGTAATATTGTTGTCTTATCTAAATGTTGCGTCCCTCCGATTTATAAATTACAAATAGTTTGGATCCATAACTGTATAACTTTCTAATGAAATAACTTAACTGATTCTTTAAATTCACGAGGAGCTCCTGCAGGAAATATAAGTTAAGTAAATAGAGATAAGGATAATGTTTATGAGTAAATATTTTAGACCGTGTCATTTAGAAATTACACTCAATTTGCTTAACTAATAAATGGATGAGCATTGATCTCACATAACTAAAAGGTCTAAAATAAGTACACTACATTATATTTCATTTTATGTGTTCATGTTTGTTGTTTAGATTAAGGGACTAAATGACGAATCTGGTTTTTTTATTATCTCACTTCGTTTTTCCAGATTCATTATTTTTAGGAACTGAAGTGAGAGACCAATTTCTTACTATATCGTGAGAAATTGATCAAATTAATAATTCAGTTTCGATATCACTTTCTATTAGAGTAATTTTATAAATTGATTGAAATAACTATATAATTTCTTTTGAATTGATCAAATAATCAAAGCAATTTCAAAATAAAGACATATAAATGATAATTTCATAATAAACAGATAATTTCAAAAATAATCAAATACTCTTAATTAAACCTATTTTATCAAATGATCAAAATAACTTAACAATCAAATTAACTAAATCAAAACCAATTAAAATCATTTTCCAAAACATAATAAAATAATCAAACTTTCAAAACAAACATTTCTAATAATAAATTATTTTAATATTCAATCTGTATTCATATTTCTTTCCACTATAGATATCCCTGTTCGCTGATAGGATTATTTGCATAACCTTGTATTTTCAAGAGAGAGAGCTTGATATCTTTATAAATACCATTAAATTAATACTTGTGTCATCTTCGATGATGATGCCATTTGTCTATTGGGTTATAGACAAAAATTAGATTATCTTACTTTGAATTTGACTACCAGTGAAATAATTGAACTGGTACAATATGTTTATAGATGAAGTTCAAAGCTATCACGGTTCTTTCGAATAGAACTTAGAATTTTATTGGTTTTAAATTGATAGCCTCAGACAATTAATTTCAAGCTCAGCTTAGATAAATCCTTAACTCAAATCACATTTGTTTACATAGTTGAAGTGCTGATGCATTCAATATGAATGATTTAAGACGCTGTCATAAATCTTTGACTCTATAATTGAATTTAGCTAGAGGTAGTGATTGATTAAATAATAATAAAATTTTCCTTATATTGAACTGAAGTTGAAAACGCTGTCTGGATTCAATTTAGCATACTTCACGTAGTCTTCGTATTGCGGGAAGTTGTGCGGAGTGTGACTTTCATTGTGGTCAATGTAGAAATAGCATAGGAAAAAGTTTAAAGAGCTCGCGCTAGTCTATTACCCAATAGGTGGCCACCTTAATAAAGGAGAAAGGACTAACTCCGCTAAATTTAATAATAAAGAGGTAATAAAGACAGCGAATTATTGACATCCGTCTGACGAGATTGTCAAAATCAGAGTAGGAAATTAGGACTGCACTTGAATAGATGCTCATTGTGATTGAATCCAAACACGTATTAAAATCATTGTTATCATTTATTTATCGAATAATTATTATCACACCTCAAGCTCACTATCTCAAAGGTATACAATATCATTCTTTCCAGACGAATTTGTTAAAAGGTACATTTATTTAAGCTGAGCTATATTTTGGGATAATATAATGAAATAAAATCACTAGACGATCAAAACAGATACAATAAGAGCTGAGAGCCCACGGGCCATCACACACTGTATTAACGGTAAAGCACTAATACGTATAACGCATTAATTCTATAATCATTTTATTTTTATCAAAGCTACTTTATAATGAACTTACTTGCAAAACATAGCCATACATAACCCGGAGTCGGGTTGTAAAGCACAAAAGGTTTTTGAACTCGAGTTTCGTATTGCCATATAAGTGGCTCCTAAAACATAATAAATAAAAATATGAGAGTTAGGTCCGATTAAGGAGGTAGTAGTATATGTAGGTAGGTAGTACCTTCTAGGATTCTTTAAGCCTCGATTACATACGCCAATTTAGCGTCCTTACTGGGGACCCAATTTCAGATTGGAAACGAAACCCCGAATTGGATCCTAGTTGGGGAATTTAAGGGTTGCCTCCCTAGCCAAGGCAAATGAAACTTTGGTTATGCAGCCAAGTCTTCAGTCATATTTTTTCTTTAGTTTGCATTTATGCAGGTGTATTACTACTGGCACGTAATTTGACAAGACATAGATGAGACAAAAGATGCGCAGCAGCTACAAACATTAAACTCGGTACATCTTTTGTCTCATCTTTGTTTTGCCAAGTTATATGCCGGCACCTATTTCACATTATAAGTAGCCCCTAGATGATCAAGCATGGCTTGTCAATAATTTACTTCGCATTACCACCACCACTACCAACTTTTTTGTTTTTAGGCCGATTTCAATGAAACTCAGTTTTTGGTACTATTTTTACAAGAAAATAACAACTCAATTTTTCAAATACTAAAAATCCAAGATGGCGGCCATCTTTTTTGTTTGTGGGCCGATTTCGATGAAACTCAGTTTTTCGTACTATTTTGTCAAGAAAATAACAGCACAATATTTCAAATACAAAAAGTCCAAGATGGCGGTCAACTTTTTTGGTAATGGGCCGATTTTAAAGAAACTGGTTTTTTTACTACTTGACAAAAAATTAACAACGAAATGTTGAAAATATTAATAAATTCAATATGGCAGCCAACTCTTTTATTTGTGGGCCGATTCCTCAATTTTTTGATTTCGATGATGATGATATTGTTACTATTTACAGTAGTTAGTACCAAAACCCGAGTTTTATCGAAATCGGACCACGAACAAAAAACTAGGCCGCCATCTTGGATTTTTTAATATTTTCAATATTGCCTTGTTATTCTCTTGTCAAATAGGACCAAAAACCGAGTTTTATCGAAATCGGCCCAAAAACAGAAAAGTAGACCGCCATCTTGGATTTTTAGTATTTGAAAAATTATTTTATGTAAAAAATTGTACCAAAAACCGAGTTTCATCGAAATCGGCCCACAAACAAAAATGTTGGCCGCCATCTGGGATTTTTCAATATTTTCAGTATTGCGTTGTTATTTTCTTGTCAAAATAGCACCAAAACCGAGTTTCATAGAAATAGGCCCAAAAATAAAAGAGTTGGCTGCCATATTGGATTTTTCATTATTTTCAACATTTCGATGTTAATTTTTTGTCAAAATAGTAACAAAACCGAGTTTCATCGAAATCAGCCCACAAACAATAAACTTGATCGCCATCTTTTTTATTACAGAGTTCTTAGTGGCCTTTTTCCGGCTTCATCATCAAACCATTTCCTATCATATCAGAGTACTCATCAAAACCTATTTTACCTTTCCATTAATAGTGAAAACTCATTGTTTAATCTATGTACAATAATGTTATTGTCAAGTACTGGTGACAACCCTAATCAGTGAAATAACGTACTAATTGGGGCATAGTGTGATCGCTACATCCAATTTAGCTTCCTAGATTGGATCCCCAGTAAGGACGCTAAATCGGCGTATGTAATCGAGGCTTTAGAAGGAAATGTCACCTTATGCACTCCACAACAATAATACATTTCGTTACAATCACACGAGCGCATACCTTTACAGTACCTCGCGCAATCCGTTATCGTTTCAAACTGATTCTGGTTGCCACCACAACCAGAAAATGTGAATGTCTTACACTGATCTAGTTGGGCGTCATAGTAGTACCTGTAATTTGTTATAATTTAAATAACGTATAGAAGAATCGTGTAGTTTATATAACATTCTCTATGACTTTATATTATACCTACATCGACCTAGGTTTTGAACAGTTACCAATCTTCGGTTGCAGTTGGCACCAATAATCCCAATTCCAAACGTCAGAGCCAGCTAAAGGTAGGTATAAAATAAAATAAGTCTAGATGAGATGATTTTATCAGGTGTAGGTTGGTATAATACAATACAAGTTAATATTAAATGAAACAACACCTTTTTGAGACCGTTGATGGGTAAGGCCGTAGATTTTTCCACTTTGTAACATAAAAAGTAACATAGGCACTTTTATGTTACGGTATCATAAAAGTATCACTAAGCAACATAATTTATTGTAAAGCTGCGAACCTAACGAAAGGTTAAAGTTGCCCTTAAAAAAATCAAGTTCTGCTATTTATTAATCAAGCAGTATTAAGTAATTAAACGCTTCTATCAATGTTTAAAATACGTACAATATTTATTTTAATTTGGCTTTTTAAAACAATATATTAATCACAAATTTAAATTCATTTTAAGGTACCTCCATAATAACTATTATTATTTTGCTTATTAGTATTTATTTGGCTTCTTTTAATCACTAATTAATAAAATCATTTGGTTGGTGTCATATACCTAAAATTATTTTTATCTACACTCACAACGTAATGTTCCAAATATGAATTCAAAAAAGGTAATATAAATACGTACTTTACTTTCGTGGATAGGTAAAATTAAAAAATAAACTCATTACGATGCAGTCAACTGCATCATAAAATAACTTTTTTTCTCATTACGATACAGGGCAAATCCAAAAAGAAGGCAGTGCCGTAACATTAAAAAAAACAACGATATTTTCCCACATATTTTTCATGATTAAAATGTACTCTATGGTAATCGATGACTTTAGTGCGATTAGTTTGTTGAAATGCACTGATCAAATTTTTTTTTCTAATGGAATGCGCGCCAAGCATTTCCGATAAAGTTTTGATTTCAATTTTTACATTTTGTTATTACTGAATTTTGTAGGTTTTTATTATTGTTGCTTTAAAATGTGAAAAAATATTTACTCTGCCCGATATTTTAGTTTAGATGCAGCTAAGGAATGACTTATTACAAGGTAGGTACCTTGCTAATACAAACAAAGTCTCTCTCTCTTTTCTAACGTTGATCTTTTATTTAGTAGGTTCAATCCCAAATGTATGAGTGTAGATAAAGTAGTGTATGAAACTGCACATAACTAGGTATTAAAACACTCGTGTGATACTATTAAAAACCTCGCCTACGGCTCGGTTTTTAAACACACACTCGTGTTTTAATACCCCTCTTTATGTGTCAGTTTCATAAACTACTATTATTACGCTAACATTAAAATTAAAAAAACTTGAGCTAAACTCAGTAAATATAGAAATACCGATTTACAAACCGCATTAAATGTTTCACATTAAATCGAATATTAATCGTCAACCACCAACTTTTTAAACTATGTGGACAAGCCTTTACAGACCATTATGTTACGTAACGTAAAAGTTTGTTACCGGTGACAGAAAAGTATCATAAGAGTATCGTAAAAGCAAAATATTTTTGATGTAATTAGGTTATAATTCCGAAATTACACAGATTTGTGCTTTTAAAGATATTTCCTCCATAACTATAAGCTTTGTCGCACAAACAAATAATATAAATAACATCAACAAATATATTGCATTAAATTGCTCAAACATCGTTATTTTTCATTAAGTATAAAACTATACGGCTAACTCCAAAAATAATCGTCATTTTGTTCAAATTACTGTCTGATGACATATTTATGGACAATATTTTTTTGTATGAAAATGTAAATCCTCAAACTCATTAAAATTAAATTAAATAAAAACTGTTCTTGTTACAACCAAATTGAAAAAGTTGTTTTTACCTTAGATACATTTGCACAGGATAAAAATACCGTAGCTGGTAAAAAGGTTAAATTTGATTATGATATTCGTATGAATCTACTGGTCATGCAAAAAGTGGAAAAATCTACGGCTTCACCCTGACAACAAAATCCAGGCTAATTTAACTACTTTTTGTTTGTCACACAGAATATAAACTAATTCAGCGTAAAATAATAAAATAATGATGACCAGATGAACTTACATCGTCTTGATCCTTGATTTCGCAAGCGAAAAAAGTCCATTGGCTTAATCGTTTTGTCTTCACAGTTAATATCCACATTGATTCTCCTGTGCAAAGCAGTCGGTTTCGGGAACGTTTCATGAAACACTTTAGCCGTAGACAATGACACGTCATCAGCCCCTTTAAATCCTCCTAACCCTAACACAAGCCCTAGAAATATAATCCAAATATAAGACAATTTTTTCATTTTAAAAAATCAACTTTTAAGAGTCTTTACATATTCGTGCCCGATAGACTGAACGCAATAAACGATAAAAACAAAGGCCAATAAAATGCTTACTGTATAGTGCCATAAAACATATTATCGCGGACGCAGTCATGTCCAGTACCAAAGTAAATGGTTGAAATTGAAAAATTCTCACACAATGAGCATGTGTATCATCAATTCTTTTACCCTACCAGCCCACACCCATTATGTCGTCTTAGCTGACAAGAAAAATGGGCGCAAAAACTTATCAGCTTTATTGAATAGCGTTCCATCATCGTGGTTATTTAATTATTTATTTATATCTATCTCTTCCATTCTATATCTAACATTAGTTCATTTTGAAAATCATTCAGTCTAGGCCGTTACAATAAATTCAGTTCATAATAACGATTCAATATGCGTTAAGATAGGTAGCCAGAAGTAGACCCATTCCCACTGGCAGCACCCATTCACGAGCATGACGCATGAACTAGTCATCGCTTCGCTCAACCTATTATTTTCTGATTTTATTATTGTCTGATTTATTTTCTGATTTTAGTATTGCGGAGCTGTGGGCTAACTAAAATTAAAAGTTAAATGCTATTGATTGGCGCTATTTTAAACGTTTGTTAACTTGTACTTATTCCTACGAATTTAAATCATATTCAAACTACTTATATTGTATACTGCGATTATGATTATGTTTTTATACACTTTGCTGCTTAAGCCTGCCTTTGGTGCTTTCCCAAACCGACACAATGCATTATCATGCAACCGAAATTACCCATTAGGCTTATTAATACCGGCATCAAAACTAATACCGGCATCAGTACTATTATGCTTAAAATACTAATTTAAATAGTCGGAATTTTCTGTTCATTTGAATAGTAGTTACATTTTAATGGAATTCTTTTTGGTATGTATTTTGTGAATAAGACGCAACACCCAATTTTCCACTTTTTTGTTGGTATAGAAATCTCGGAGCTTTAAACCGTTAAACATATCTCAATTGCACTCGATGGCTAAAATACCGTCGTCGATTTGTTAAAGACGACTAATCGGCGCGGGCCCGCGTTGGATTGGTGCCTACGATGACAATCAATTATGATCGTCGCCGGCGGATTTGTCCTGTAATCCCGTCTCCAGCCGCGCTCAGATGAAAAACTGTAGCAATTAATTCTCCAGGCGGCAGGCAGTTGTAGGTACTTACCCGTATTTTAAAGCTTACTCAGGAAATACCAGCGAAGCTATTACTGCGATCTGACTTGGTAGTAAAAAACCGCTCTAGGCTAATTTGCGAGATTTTTTAATCATTACTTGGATTGCTATTTGCAGTATTTCTGTCTTAAAGAGTGCTCGGATCGAAGGTGGTTAAAAACACGGCGTTTGGTGATCGAGGGATAATCTTTAGTAATGTGAACCGTCTGAACCGTTAAACATCTTGAATTTTTGTATGGGGGGAGTTATTATACTTAATAAAGATTTTGATTTCTTATTTCAATGCGACAGACTTCTTCTTCTAAAAAAATATGATTAGAATCAATTTAGTAATTAGTTAGTTTGAAGTTTTCCTACTAAATAGTTCAATTTCAATGCATTCCGTGGCAACCTTTAAAGTATGATAGCGCATTAATATGTAACTTTTAGCACATGTTCTGAGGTATTAAATGTAAATACCATTAATTTTCTTGGTTGAAATAAATAAAAATAAAAAAATCATACAATATGAAATATTTTTATCGATTCAGTTTTTCGATTTTTTTCATAATGGCTGAGATAAATGGGTAAGAAACATGCTTATTTCACCCTTTCGAAAAATGTTACAAACACGAGGTCAGAGTTCAAACCCGGTGCCCTGAGATTCTCAGCACAGGATCGCAAGTTTGCTCCAATTTGTTCTCAAAAGTATTCCCATAATGACTTAGCACAAAAAAATATCTAGTGCCAATCGAATTCGTATTTTTGTATTGGAACTAAAATAATTTTTTTTTACAATATTGTGCTTAATTTGACACGAATTGGATTCGCACTCGATAGTTTTTCATGCTCAGTGTAAGTGATTGTTGCTAAACTATATAGAAATAGGATACCGTTACGTTTAACTTGCCTTTTAATCCTTCTCATAGTTCTGAAAAGCTATTAGGTACCGAGAATCTGACCTAATTCCTCGCTGCACTCGAGTCAAAAGGCATTAGCATGGAGGCGAGAGAACCCACCTATCGATGCTTCAAGCAACAATAAGGATATCTTTTGTGGATTTATATTTTATTCAGCATTCCCGCATTATACGACGGCAAAGGAAACCAACCTACTTATCGCAGTACTTACCGCGGATTTTGGATAAAGGTATTCACATTTCTATAGGTGCGTGGAATATGTCTGAGCTGGAAGAGCTAATGTTTTAAATTAAATTCAAAAGGCGCATCTTTTCTAAGGGTCAAACAAATAATTCACATTCGTTTCGAGGTAGTCAGAAACAAAAAAATATTAATGTCACAATTGTGTTACTAGAAAGAATCACATGCATTATTGCGAACAATAATTAAAAAAATCACAGATTTTGCAGTCCCCGCAAGAATCGAAGTATTGAAAATGGTTACAAAAATTTACGAAAAACCAAAATCAAATCATATGAAAAATCCTATTATATTTTTAAAGTTACCTAGGTAGTACACAAAATCGCCCGCTGACTGCCTCGACGCGGTCGCATTATTATTAACAAATTTTCAAAACTTCAACGAATGCACTTCTCATCTGCTTCTGCATCTTTTAAAACTATTACCATGACGGTCGGTCAATAATCATAGAAGCTACAACACTTTTTATGTACGGAAACACGTTTTTCCACAATTCCAAATCTAAAAGGGACCCTCTACAGGTCACACACAATTAATAACCGATTTCCAAAAATTTTCGCCATTTTGTAGGTAAACTACCCTAGGACTATTTTTTCATTTTTTTAAGTCGGTTTTTTTCCGAAATATTTACAATTTAGTAACCAAACACCCCCCAAAAAACCCGTTTTGCAAATTTCCAAAATAAAAGTTACCAGTCGATTTTCAAAAATCAAACGTTCACACGTGTCTTAGTAAATTCCTAAATTTTTGGTACTATTCCCATCTCGATCCTCACAAAATCCTCGGAGATATGGCCTAAAATACGTGTCAGGCGATTTGCATCTGATAACCATTTTCAATGGTAAAACAAACTTTTTAACATATTGCAATAACTGTATATGCTTTAAGCTAGTATTTTTCATGCACCACAAAAACAGCTAAGATACTTCAATATCCATTACCGCACGGCAGCCAGTGTTGCAGTGCTGTGCAAACAGCTGCGACAGCGCTCGTCAGCAATGCGGTACGTTACAGACATAAGGTTTTAGCGAGAAAGGACTTTGAACAGTATTGGAATTTAAAATATTAGCGTAATTTTCTATTATGTTTTCTAGACCTCTCCAAAGCCTTCGATCTCGATTCTTTTGATGTGCTTTGAAGGGTGATGGAGAGTAGGGATCACAGACCATACAACAAGTTAGGGATGTTCCGGTACCCATGTTAAATATCTTTCGATATTGGTATGCAAACCAGATGAACTATGTAAAATGTTCGGACAGTCTCTCTGAGCCATACAGGTTGGAGTGCGGAGTTAGACAGGGTGGGTTGTCGTCTCCTAAGCTCTTCAACCTGTATGTAAACGACCTCATAGTGGATCTCAACAGCATGCGTGTCGGATGCCGTGTCGGTGGTGTTAATATAAAAAACATCAGCTACGCGGACGATATAGTGCTTCTGGGCCAGACTGTGAGGGCTATCAGAGAGATGCTAGAAGTTGGTGAGACCTACGCTGCGTCACATAGTCTTGCATATAATGTGAAAAAAGCGAGCATATGTGGATCCCGAAACTTTCTGTCTGAATAAATTAAACTGAATTGAGTTGAAATTGATAATCATGTTTCAAATCTGTAGCGGAAGGGGTAACTCTACTATTTTTCCACAAGCGTAAGAATCAATTAACACATTCAGAATGTCAATAGTTTATTCTATTCTAAGCAGTTAGATTGTACAATCAAAGACATTAAATGTGAATAATGTTTATGCCACTTAAATTATTTTATACTATTGCTTGTGTTACGAAATTTCACCCGCCTTTGCCTTGTACCATTTCATGCGCCTGATGAGCTCTCCAACGAGCTCTGTTAAAATAGTTAATAATGTCAGGATTGTGGTTTTTGGTTTTTATCTCGCATAAGAATCTGCAAATAATTTTAATATAAACTTTACTATCTATAAGCTGAAAATTGGCGGACTGACTAAAAAGACGCGGTCTTAATGCTTTAGTATTAAGTCCGCTTCTTTTACATTATTTTATATTTGTACAATAAAGAGATAATATAAACAAATAAATAAATAAAATTAAGTTAATATTGCAGGGTCATCAACATCAGGTTGATTACTTAAATATTTATTTGTGTATCACAAACGTCATCTTTTAAATCCGATATAAATGATTTCTTTTATATATTTTTTAAGCCATAAAGTACAACGAGTAATTTCATAATTAATTGAAATTAACACCTACCATACCTACCAAACGCCTCAAGGTTGATATTGAAATTGCAAATAAATAATTCCCGCCATACAGTGTTAATGGAATTAGTTCGCTACCTCCTAATTCATTAGATATAGGTTGTTTGTTCATCAACCGATTGTATTTCACACATTACCTACATATATAGTCGTCAGTAAACATCGCAGTTGTAATTAAACTCATGCACGAGTAATCCGCGACCATGGGTGAACGTCTGCTTCACATCACAGAGTACGCTGAAAACATCTTTTGTATCTACCGCAATTATTTTACACGCGGAAGACTATGGAAGTTCTGGGTGGCATTCAGAATAATTATGGAGATACTCATTATAATAGGATATCAAATCGTTTGGGTAAAACATTACACTAAACCAGCAAGTGATATGATGTACATTTTCATGACGAGTTTGTATTCGGCTCTGATTTTGTTCCTTGCCGTGTACCACAGTAGAACCTATGCGGCTTTCAAGTCTCATCTTAATTTTGGATACAGAGTCTTCGTAAGAGATGATAATTATCGGAAGAATCTTAAAGCAAAACATTCATGTTTGATTTTTTTAGTTGTCTCTATTGCTATAAGCAAAACCGCATTATTCGTATACAACTTATCGTTTCCATATTACACACATGACCTGCCCATGATCTGGAATTGGTTTATTCAAATTAACGGAGTCGTTTGTGATCTGAGATATATTTTTGAATTCCTAGTACTTTACTGTTTTCTTTATGTGATGCACGAACAGATAAACTTGATTACGCGATCTCTTAGAGGCGATAAGTCTTTGTTGAACAGTGAATTGGTAATCCAAATTATCGGTGACAAAAACCATAGGATGATATCAGAGGTTCACAAGTGGTGCCTTGGTTATAAACATGTGAGGCACAGCTGTAAATTTTTCAACACTATATTTGGGTTTCAGGTAAGTCCTTTTTACTTCTCGTCAACGCCCGGACGCCCTTGTTTATTGTTATCCGGTCGCCGACGACCGGTCGGGCGTTGATGAATTAATTTATTTATAACAATTGCGTTTTATACATATCTTCAAAGATTTTATCTATACTACGATGGTATTCAATCAAAGTATCCACCGAATAGGGGTGGGGTTTTGTCTTGCTTGTATCACAAAAATACAAAGATGTTGGATCGGGAATATATCAATTCTCTTTATTTCGTGGATGGTACCTATTCAAAAATTTGTAAATTACCTAAACTTGATTCAAATTTGATAGATTTTAAGTAAATAAACGGGGGCGTTCACCTTGGTGTTGCCATCAAAGTTACCTACTAATAGTTAAAATAATGTTTAGGTACCTTTTAACGAGTAATATAATATTTTCCACTACATTTATCTTTTATTTGCAGTTAACCTTTATGCTGACAGCTTCCATTGCGTTCTACATTCTATTAGTGTATGCAACTGCATCAGAGACTGTGTTGGTAAGAACTGTTATCACTCATTTTGAACGTAAAACCAGGGTTTCCTAGGATGACGGTGCCATCATATTACGGCCGTAATTTAGCGGCGTAGAACGTTGTCTATTGTCTAACTAAACAATATGGCCCGTAGCACGCGTGAGACGTTTTTTTCTAGTATTTTTTCTAAGATATAAATTTTCTTAATTGATGACTTTTCTGATTAATCATCTTGTTCGCACATATTGCTGGAGTTGCAGCCTAACTGCTTACTTTTTAAAAATGTTATCTTTACTAATATTATCAATGCGAAAGTCTGTTTGTTTGTTACGCCTTGACGGTTTAACTAATGAACCGATCATCATGAAATTTTACATACACGTTGTCAGGGGTACAGAGAAGGACATAGGGACATTTCATCCCGAAAAAAGTAAAGTTCCCGAAGGATAGCAAAAAACTTTCCACGCAGACAAAGTCGCGGGCGGCCGCTAGTAATGTATTATAATGTATTTAGCTGTAAATCTGTTTTGTGTGTTAAATAAATAAATAAATTGTCTAGGGTCATCTATCACCAGTGGGCGTGGTCATGTACACCGCCGACCTATTCCTGATGCTGTACATTTTACTAATGCTGTCGTACTCAGCGCAGCAAATGCAAAATAGCGCAGACATCCTAAGACGTAGACTTTGCAAGGTTCTCATTCTTTCTCTTTCAGGTAAGTCTTACCTGCCTTACTTAAAGTTAAACATTGGCACGTGACTCGCTACAGTAGGGACATAACGTGGTTTCCCAGAATTTTAGCTTTTACACAATATATTTTAGCGTGTTCCGACAACTAACGACAACTATAAACTATGTTATCTTAGCAAAATTATCTCATTAAATGCAATATGTTTGTAGTATTTTCCGAATACAACTTTAGTGTGCACAAATAAGTGAATAAGGACACACTGTGTTGTATAACAAATGCATGTGCGTTGTGCGTTGCAGCACAGCTCGTTGCGTTGCGTTTGTCATTTATTATGACAGCACGCGGCTGTTGCGCATCAGTCGTGCGTTTGGTGTAACATATACTACTTATAGCATTTAATACAATATTACAACGTCATTTGACGTCACGCTACGCAACGCAACGCGCTGTGCTGTATACGGTTTGACAGTACATAACAATTTATAAAAATGTATGTATGCATAGAATATTATTAAAATAGGAGAATTAATATAAATATTTTATATTCATTACTTTATTATTGCTTGCGGCATGAGTATATTGCCAACATACTTACAGGAAATACATTAAAAAATGTTATCTTAAATCTTTGATGGGCAATGGCGGTGTTATCATCATTATCATCAGCCTATCATCGTCCACTTCTGAACATAGGCCTCTCCGAGTGCACGCCACCGAGCACGATCCGCGGCTATACTCATCCAGTTTATGCCAGCCACCTTGCAAAGATCGTCGCTCTACATTGCCTGAGGGCGTCCCACACTACGTTTGCCCATACGCGGTCTCCACTCAAAAACTCGTCTGCCCCCGGTGTTATCATTGACAACTATTTCAGATTTTATAAAGTTTATTGTAAATAAAATATTACTAAATATCCTATCTGAGCCGTAGGGTAAAATGAAGCTGGTATCTACTATTATACCTATATATTCTGTGCTGGTATGCTGGAATAGTCGATCAAAGTTTCACAACAAAACAAGGAACCAGCCAGCTTTTTCCGTTATTCTGAATTTCCCAATTATGAAACGAGTTGAAAATCAAAAAGAACAGGTTCCACTGAGATTTGACGCTTGTAGCACATCTCCGCGAAACCGTACCGGCGCTACCGCGGTAGTTCCTCCATAGTTCCGCTATAAATAGTCTTCTATCAACGATGATTTAATTATGAGAAAGGATCACATCTACGTAGCGGTTTCGCGTCCATTACTTTCGCGTGTGTCAACGGTAGTAACCTTGGGCTACTTGTAGATTTGGCGGAATGGCGCGTGAAAAATCTATGAATTAGAACAGGCTATTCGCATTTGTTTCGCTTTGTCAAACTCATGGCTAAACGTACTGCGGTGTTTCGCAGAGGTATGCTACAGACGTGAACTCAGATCTCTGAATTCGAAGACCAGGAGTGCTGCTTAAAAATAGTTTTACTTTTCAGAGAGACACAACTACCAGGCGACGAAGGACCTCCTGAGGATGATGTCCACCTGTCCGATCCGGGTGCACGCCTTCGGCACAGTTCCTGTCGACATGACCTTGTTCCCTACGTGTATCTCATTCTTCACCACCTACACCGTCATAGCGTTGCAGTTCAACAACGTTCTGTGAAAAGTTTCTTTTTATGACTTTGCCAGAAAAACATAGTGCTTAAGTACGAAAGGGTTTCATTTGTCAATGTCTAACTAAAAGATAATCTGATAAAATAAAACGTATTTGAGTGGATAAAAACTAATAAAAAAAACATAATTCCCTTTTTTTAAGGAAATTAGAATGAAGTATCAAGATTTCATATAATAATTGCTCGTTTAAAGGTATAAGATAATATCGTGTTTCAGTGGTCATAAACAAAACCCTGCTTTGCAAAAAATAAACGAATAAAACAAAGGCTTTTAAAATCAAATAAGTATTGGTGTGATTTTAATGCGTGCTTATCAAGGCGTACGTTTTAGCTTAGCTCACTGCAAATACGGGCACCACTTCACGTGTGATCTCGACGCGAAGACAGCTTTCAAACACGACGATTAAGCGGGCCACTCACGCTACTAAACTTGTACTTTAGCGTCTTTATTAGGACTTCAAATGGCGATAACATTAAATTTTAAGAAAAGTTTACATAGAATAGCTTATGGCAAATTTATGGTGAAACGTAACATACATACATACTTACATACACTCACGCCTGTTTCCCATGAGGGTAGGCAGAGACTATGGATCGTAAGGGGTTAACGTAAGGGGTCAGTTTATACGAGAGTTGACTTCCGTGGTCAAGTGCACACCGGTTTTCATAGTGTTGAAATCTCTGAGGTCCCGGAATACCGGATTCCATTCCCGGCTGGGTGACTTTAGAAAACAAACTTTCCTATACATATTGTCTGAAGTCTAGGTGTTTGCGTTACCACCACTGTATCTGATTTACATAAGACACTATTTTATAATTATTTATAAAATAGTGCTACTTATTTTATAATAATTATAATTACATTTCACGCCGTTTTGCACCCCCTGTATTCCTTTTCTGTCAATCTCAATACAGTAGGTTGTCTGGAAGAGACCGCTCTTAGCGATAAGACTGCCATGTTTTGACACTAAGTCCTATTGTTATTTCTTTGTATCTGTGGGGTTGAAATAAAGCATTATCTTATCTGATCTTGTCTTATTTATTTATACTACATAAAATTAGGTAATACAAACTTGTAAGCGATTAAAGATACGGCAGTAACATTTTCAAGACACATTAATATCCATTAATTTATAGTTAGTTTTCCCTATAGTTTCGTCTGTACAGAAAAAAATGCGCTCTAAAACAAGTGAGAAGTTATTTATAAGTTTATACGTTAAATGATGCTGACAATGCATAAAAAAATTCACAGATTTTACAGTCCCCGCAAGAATCAGAGCATTGAAAATGAACACAAAAATTTACAAAAAACCAAAATCAAATCAAATGAAAAGTCCTATTATATTTTTAAAGTTACCTAGGTAGTACCTATTTATTTTTACGATTGTGACACTCGGCTCCGCCTCGTGTCAAAGCGTCCGCTGACTGCCTTGACGCAGCCGAAATAATATTAACCAATTTTCAAAATTCCAACGAATGCACTTCTCGTCTGCTTCTGCATCTTTTAACACTATTACCATGACGATCGGTCAATAATCATAGAAGCTACATCACTTTTGATGTACGGAAACAGCCGTTTTTCTACAATTCCAAATCTAAAGGGACCACCTACAGGTCACAATTATAAACCGCTTTTTAAAATTATTTCGCCATTTGATAGTTAAACTAATACCCTGGGACCCTTTTTTTCATTTTTTCTTAAGTCGGTTTTTTTCCCGAAATATTTACAATTTAGTAAGCAAACATCCCCCAAAAAACCCGGAATTTTTGTAATTTCGCAAAATTCCAAAAAAAGTTACCAGTAGATTTTCAAAATTCAAACGTTCCCACGTGTCTCGATAAATTCCTCAACTTTTGGTACTATTTTTATTTCGATCCTCCCAAAATCCTCGGAGATATGGCCAAAAATACGTCTCAGGCGATTTGCATCTGATAACCATTTTCAATGGTAAAACGAATTCAGAGTCGAATGACGAACAACGTAAGTAAAGTCCAAACAACCACACATGTTTACATGCTATGGTAAATAAAATTATACAAAGTGGAGAGGACAATGCAACAATTAATGAAATTTCGTATATCTAGTAACGCTCCCAGTCTGCCTGTAAAATATCAATGAAAAATACCCAGTAGTTTAGTCACAAGAAACATTTTTTCGATTTTAACATTTTCTACATGCTGTATCTATTACTAAGCTATTGCCGACAAGTCAAAAACCCCTACATCAGTATAAATTAACACAACGTTGCCAAATTGTACCTTAGGCTTAAGCCGTAAGTCAAGTCATCATGTCATTTAAAAATGTGCGAATGAGACAAAATCTACTTCGAACAAACAATAAACTTGACAACGTTTCAAATCTTTTACCTGTGTAAAAATGTGTATTTATTATTATTAAATTACTTACGAAAACAAGAGACACGTATTTTTTCCTTTTGCAAAATTTTATTTTGATGAAATGTCCAAACAAACACATTTTTACGTGCTAAAGTTCCACACCATGTCTACACGTTTACCTATAGTTAGGGTTACCATTGGAAAATTTGAAAATTCCTGACAAAAAGCCGGACAGGACAAGAAAAGTCCGGACATTTTCAGACAGATCCAGACTCCATACTTTTTGGGACTTCTCTTTCGAACACTACTGCTATGTGTATTTTTTAACTAGTATTACACCGCCCAATCTTAAAAAAGCCGGACAAATTACAAAGCCGGACAAAGTCCGGACAATAGTCTAAAAGTCCGGACATGTCCGGACTAATCCGGACGGATGGTAACCCTACCTACAGTGGGGTCTCTTAAGTTTTATGGAAATTGAAAAAAATGCACTTCACTTCACACTGTATTTTATTAAACAGATTCAAACGTTAACAATATCGACTTTAATTTCGCAATTCAAAAAAATTTTTTCGCTGCAAACTTCGGTTTTAGCAGTATCATGACATGAATTCCACCTAGGGACTGTTACATTACGACTGTCTGCCATTACCAACGAACTAAGGCCATTACAAATTCTTCAGAAACCTTGATGTTATTTTCGAATAAA
The DNA here is from genome assembly GCA_928269145.1 of Agriphila tristella. NCBI lineage: Eukaryota > Metazoa > Arthropoda > Insecta > Lepidoptera > Crambidae > Agriphila > Agriphila tristella. Next base: position 18,388,711 of record OV743431.1, on the reverse strand, counting down.
GTTAAACTAAATAAAATACTAGTACTTATAGGCAATCCAATTCAAAACATTCAAAGCACAAGCGAAAAATATTTTGGCACTTGACAGCGACAGTTTTTTTGTGAATGCTCGTTGTCCGGTTTTTTATTTTTCATAGCAGCAGATATGCAATGTGTTCTCTAAAAGCTAGTAGTGGAGAAAATTCATTCAACTATGGTATAATAATATTAACTTCACCAACAAAATAGGTCACCATTGTACTGTAATTTTTAGTCTGTGACTTTTTAATATTTTATTTTTATTCTGTTTACTTTTTGTACAACACAACACAAAAACGCCCAAAGAGCAAGTCGATGATGACTTGACGTCTCATTGACGCAGTCTTATAAGACTGCGTCCAAACTGCGTCAAAGGTGTTAAAATCTGTTAGAATACGAATAAGTATTACTTCTACTATGCCTTATTATAATTTCACAGTTTTCCAGTACACCGACGTGATTTTAATTTATAGGGAATGTCGTTGCTTTAGCTTTACGGACATACCGAGAGAGATATTATTATGGTAACACTTGTGTTTGTCCTACCAAGCAATAATGGTCGCACCATTTTTCAAGCTGTCCAAAGGATACAAGAAATATTTAATTTGTGAATAGGTATTCAGTGTACAGAATAACTTTAAATCAGTGATCAGTGGTCTGCTCGAGTCGCTGCCGTAGATATCAAGAAAAACACTGTTTTAATTCAGCATTAAATGGCGCCAAAAGTTCATTTCGCGGCTTGTCACCTGTCAATACTATTCTGTGATCTAACACCGCGCTGTTGCCGCTCTTACCATATGTAAGTAACCAATATTTACAAAGGGTGTTTAATTTCGTACTTGTTTTTGTGGTATTTAGTTTGTTCGAAAAAAAAAAATTTTTTATTTCGTTCCTAGGAATTATTTGATAGTTTCAAAATACTTCTATGAACTAGTGTCTACAGTGTTATCATTTATTGTCGCATTGTCAAATCCACGTTGTATAAGGTGGTACCAAATGATGTGATGATACTGAAAAAAATTACCTTCCCTTACAAACTGTATTGGTCAGCTGACAGACTTAATTATAGCTGTAAGAATTCAATGTAATCTCATTTTAAGTGAACATTGTAAGTTCTTATGAGAATAAATATCTTTAAACCCAACCCAACCCAATATGGAAAGGCGAAAAAAAAATCGTTTTTCAACCTATGTTTTTAGAGAAGGTTGATCAATTTTAGCAACACTATTACCTGTTTCAGTATTATCACCTTATATTGTCGTGAATATAATATGTATGTACGTACGTGAATGGTCCGCCTTCGCACTCCGGATCTATTATTTTTGCCCCCATATTTTCCAAGTCGATGCTTCCCATCATTCAGTGTTCTCTGATGGAAAATGACAGTGTTAAGATTCCCCAAGGAATTTGAATAAATTCTTACAAAAATATACTGTGACGAGGACATCTTACTTGGAAAATACGTTTTTATCGAGATCTTTTATAATAGCATTATGAAAATTATTCACCGACGATTTATTTTGTACAAACTTGGGTAATGGCGTGCTTTGCCTAAAATTATTGCGTTTTATTTTATGAAGGTAATTTTGAAGTTGAAAGTATTAGGTAGGTATCCTTACTAATAATATATTATAAAGGCGAAAATCCGTTTGTTTGTTTGTTTGTTATGCCTTTACGTCTTAACTACTGAACCGATCGTCATAAAATTTTGCATACACGTTGTCAGGGTTACAAAGAAGAACATAGAGTATCATTCATCCCGAAAAAAAGTATTGTTCCCGAGGGATAGCAAAAACCTTCCCACGCAGACGATGTTGCGGGCAGCCGCTAATTACAAATAAATATAATACAAACTATGAGTTTACCTGCTTGCACATATACCTATATTTTATTTAGTTAAGTACACTACCGTTATCAAAATCTAAAATATATTGATATATCTTTACAGTTTAATAAAATCAAATTAGATGCTTTTGTCGTAATAAGAATAATACTCAACTAAACGCCTAGGCTGCAATTTTTTCTGCGCCTCGACGAATCCGTAGCTACCTATCCCAATTTCGAATTAAAATGAGAAAGCCCGCGTTAGTTTAAAAGAAAAACTGTAAGTAGTAAAAGAGAGGGGAGACGATAAAATGAAAATGAGGAGCGGGGGGGCTCGTTAGCGAACAGTCTTCTCACTGCGCCGCGCCGATTGTCACGAGCTCAATATTTACAATTACCACCCCAACAAAATTGAGCCCTAATTGGTAGACGCTAAAGTTAAAAATGCCACGTCGATGGCAGCGTTAAAAATGCCGTCGGAACAAAGAACGCATAAAATTCTGCAATACAAAGGATTTTCAGAAATGTAACAGACGTAATAACTAATTAGATGATTCGTTCTTTGCCTTTGAGAGTGGAATTGAAATACGACGAAGCATTTTCTAACAGAAGCTATGGCTTTTTGTTTGCTTTATATAAAATAAATAATCATTATGTTGCCTACTTTGTTTCTCTGCTGTCTCCTGTAATTAGAAAAATTTAAATTAATTCCACACTACTTCTATTTTTTCTTTATTCTGCGCTTTTTTCTAGGGTTCCTAAAATATTCCCATCTATCGATGATGGTTCAGTTAGTAGAGACAATATCGAGATCCATGTTAAAAAAAAAACACAGATTTTGCAGTCCCCGCAAGAATCGGAGCATTGAAAATGAATACAAAAATTTAGGAAAAACCAAAATCAAATCAAATGCAAAATCCTAATATTTTTTAAGATAACTAGTTAGTACCTATTTATTTTTACGATTGTGATTGAAATGAAAACCGCCCGCTGACTGCCTCGACGCAGCCGAGAGATTAACTGATTTTCAAAATTCCAACGAATGCACTTCTCGTCTGCTTCTGCATCTTTTAACACTATTACCATGACGATCGGTCAATAATCATAGAAGCTACATCACTTTTTATGTACGGAAACAGCCGTTTTTCTAGAATTCCAAATATAAAGGGACCACCTACAGGTCACAATTATTTACCGACTTTCAAAATTATTTCGCCATTTGGTAGCTAAACTAATAACCCTAGGACCCTTTTTTTCATTTTTTCTTAAGTCAGTTTTTTTTCCGAAATATTGACAATTTAGTAAACAAACACCCCCCAAAAAACCCGGATATTTGGAATTTTGCAAAATTTCAAAAAAGTTACCAGTAGATTTTCAAAATTCAAACGTTCACACGTGTCTCGATAAATTCCTTAACTTTTGGTACTGTTTTCATCTCGATCCTCTCAAAATCCTCGGAGATATGGTCAAAAATACGTCTCAGGCGATTTGCATCTGATAACCATTTTCAATGGTAAAAAGTGTAAGTGCTAAGCTCTTTTGGCATCATCTATCATCAAATAATGATGAATTAATAATTACAACTCTCCTATTATAGTAATTTATTTTATACTTTGGGACAAGATATTAAGTGTTGTATTGTTAGGATCATTATTGAATTTATTCATTCAATTAAAAATTGCCATCTTTCCGCAAATATTTTGTATAGGAAATAGTGAACTGTGCGGTGCGGTGGCATTAAGGCTCAGTCCACATTTTGATCTTATACTTATAGCAGGCTCCAGATTCCTGCGTGATTCACGGCGTGAATTCACGACGTAATTTTGCCGCGAAGTCGGCGTGAAAAGCATGACCCTCCACACTCGCTATCGTTCACAGTTTAGTTCGCGCGCTCGTCGAGAATGGACGCCGAGTTATGCACTGCTATCTTTGTTTTTTAGCATCCCATAAAATGGTTTCGGCATGATAACACTGAATCATCACAAGTTCCTGCTCGTTCGTCCAAATGACGGTCATTTTGACGCACCGTACTCCGCAAATAAATAAAAACCTCAAGGCACGGTACTGTTTTCACGCGCGAGTGTGGATGCGCTTGCGTTCACGGGAGGTTCGCGCACCGCGAACCCTTTGAAGCGGGCGCAAATACCGACACCGAACGGGGAACAAGGCGTGAACAGGCGCGAAGCCCGTGAACGGGCGCGAAAACCATCCACATTCGCGCTTCACGCCTTTCACGGGTGTTCACGCCGCGAATGTGGAGCGCTCTTAACATCATTGCTCATATCAAGAAAAATACCATCACATATTTTTATTTTTTTATTTTTATGCACAATGGGTTAATGCTTGGCCTTTATTTACCTCACCGGATGTTAAGTCACAGATGAAATAATCACTACTACGTAGGACTAGAGACAAAGCTTCATACAACCGCGCAAATCGGTTGCACCACTACAAGCACGCGGGGCATGTGTGCGTGTCCACTGGCCGCTTGTCGCGTACAAGGAAAAAACCTGTTTTGACAGCCAGCCAGTGGGTAATCATAGGGCATCATTTGTTTTGTTAGTTGCAAGTTTGAATTTCACGTTCTTAGGAAGCTTTGTCTCTGTTCCTTTCTTTTTACTCATGTGGTTAAGTGACGATAAGGCCAAAGGTGGTAACGCAGTACACCCGGAATCCTCATCACTGAGGAACTAGTTATCTCACTTCTAACTGCCGGAACACAAGAATTGTTAAATAGTTGCTATAGCGTCAGAACTTAGGTAAGATGATGGAAGCTAGCTAGGCGGACTTGAAGTCATACCACCAACCAAACCGAGTACAAATTGTACCCCCCTGGGAATCGAACCCGGGACCCATGCGTTTTATACGGGTGGGCGAGACACTAGACCAATGATGCAGCACGTAAAAAGCTACAAAAGAAACCTAAATCTTTAAATCCTTTATCATTCTTGTGAATCGTACCGTCATTAACAAAATCTTTTACAAACTGGAGCTGAGTCACAGTCGACGTGCGAGGGACGCAATTTAATCTGAGCTCAAACGACGCTATCTGCATGCCATCTGAAGTAGATGAGCGAGCGCAAACAAGCGGAGAGATCCAGTGAGGTGTCACACCCACACATGTGAACTGTGTGAGTAAGAGTGGCGGACCCACTCTCACTATGTGCCACAATAATCGCAGCAGTAAGCTCAGACGAATAACCTAGTTTATATGTGAACACTTTGTTCTTTAACTATTTATAGTAGCATATATCAATGGTCACACATACCATGCTAAAACGGAATTATGCGCTTAAGTCCGTTCCATTCATAAAAAATACTGGCGCTATATACATAGGGCCAGTAATGTATATTCATTTGTTTCTCTACTATATCTAGAAAAGGACATGGGTACCTTTCATCCAGAAAAAAGTTCTGTTCAGGACTTCCCGAGGGTTAGGAAAATTAAGTACCCACGCAGACACAGTCGCGGGCGCCCGCTAGTATTTCATAATCCTTCAATCGTAAAACTTCATGCCTCTGATTCCATCAGTATTAACCATACGATGAATATTAACCGCAGTAACTCCATATTTTTCGTACGTCAACGGCCGAGTATCACACATGCATTCATTCTCCCATGAAAAGGCTCTCTGGGGGCAAACGCCGGACCTTTTGATGGTAACTGCTCTCGTGTTTGAATGAAAAATAAGAGCGACGCTGTACGTAGTTTTCGGGCCACGCGGCGCGCTCTGAAATCTGCACATAGATAAAAGTCATAAAAAACCTTCATAGTTATGAAGCTCTTTAACATAAGCATGTTAGCTCTTGAATGCATTTTATTGAAGGTCTAATGTACAGTCATAAGCCATGAAATATATTACAACTTTGAACCATGTCAATTCGATCAATCTCAATCTGCCAGTGCTAGCGTGTCAATATCACATTTACTATGGTGTGATTCTTATGGTGTACCTATTCACAATTTCATTGCTTGCTGTACATTAAAAAACAAAACATTAATCTCACTTACCTTACCTTTGTGCAAACCACTTCCATAAGTTTCGCAATCTGCGTTGCTGACCATTTTACAAAGGGGCCACCATTAAAATGGGTTTTAAAAATCTTTGTTACCAGACCAACAAAGACATGAAACAAGTAAATTCCAAATTTTTTTCACAACAAAAAACATGAATATTTCATTTCACGCTTCATTATTTTACACGATTCGTGTTTGCTCTCCATGTTTACTTCACTTCAATAAAAAAACCTGATTTCGATTAATTTACTTGGAAAAGGCAAACATTGTTCTTTTTTCGCCGGCGTTAACCCGTCAAGTCAAATTAGGTTAGCAGGCAATGCCCGTGTGAGCGAGTTATGCAGATTGAGTTATCTGTTTTTCAGCGTCCAGTTAATTCAGTTCTTCTCCACTGCGCGATTAAAGCCAGTGCATATTTTTTTTTAGCTCACGGTTATCCATGGTTTGGTAAACATATTTTATTATCATGAATTTTAGTTTTATTGGCTGTTGGTTTAAATATAGCGCGAAGAACCATAGATGCTGCTACAATTTTATTTAAGTCATTATTATTATTAAATTTATAGTAGTAAAATCGTAGTTAAAAAGTAAAAAACATACCTTCCGAGTTGCTCTAGGTATTTTAAAATTGTTTAAAAACAAAAAACCGATCAAAATGGTATCATCTCTAAAGTATCCTCTTTCAACCAAAAAAAGAATCATCTAAATCGGTAAATAAACAAAGAAGATGTGGTCGATCATCCGTATAAGTTCACAAAATGGTAACGAAAACGACAGTATTTTCAGGTTTTCCTGAAAAGTACTGAACCGATATCAAAATATTAAAAAATGGGACCAACTTGAGAATAAATCTAATCTAATGACGTTTAAATCATTTCAATCGGTTCAGCCGTCTTCGAGTAATCGGTGTACATACAAAAAAAAAACGGGTCGAATTGAGTACCTCCCTCCTTTTGAAGTCGGTAAAAATATCAGCGCATTTTACAGAATTCTGCTCTAGTCCTAAACCGAAGTTAAGAAAACAGTGTTATCAATTATCCAATATAACTACCGCTATTATTATTTAAAGCATTTAATTGAAGTGATTATTTCTCCAATAGTATTTTCACTGACAAAATCTCTACTTTTCCAAAAAAACCGCACGTGAGTTTCAACCTTAACTAGATGCATGCTCTTTTGCATTTTGATGAAATATTTCGTCCAAAGTCCACGTCAAAAAATATTGTGGTTCGGTGGAGATTGGTCACTCAAAGTATACGCAATCATGAATAAGATTAAATTTATAACATAATACACGAAAAAATGGGCCCTGTAAAATATTTCATGGGCCGTTACAGTGCTAAATGAAAAACCTGAGGAATACTTTTGTTTTATGCGAATAACGGAATAAGCTTAAAAAAATAAGATTATTGTTCTTCTTAGATATATTTGGTAGCTTCAGCTAGTATGAAATTTAAAACTTTAATTTCATGTCTTTAATAGTTTTTTGTTTGACAAAATTTATTTATGATTGTCTATATTCACTAGAAAGTTAAAGGTGACGAATGAGTTTTTACTGAAAACTTATCCACACCCTTTTATTGTAACATAAATATCCGTCAACCATAGAATAAACGTAAGAAGTAGCCTAAAATTAGTTTTTTTTTTCAATTCTTCACGTATGACCTGTTTCAGCCTGTTTCACTGGTTTCACTGGTCAATTTATTTTATAAATGTATCTGTCAACTAAAACGGAAATTTTAATAATTTGTATTGACTTACTCCTTATAACTTTCTGATAATTATAATTTATTTGTGAATAATTATAAAATTACTTAAAATATTCTCAGAAAAGTAGGGACAACAAAATTTTTTCTTTGTTCTATGGGTAGAACCTTTTTAAAGGGAAATGCTGTATCATTACATCACAAGCGTTAAGGGGTAATTCAAAATAATGTCTATATTAAAAGCAACAGAATATTTTAAAACGACATAGTTTTCTCAGTAACGAGCGCCACATCTTGCCCATAAACCAGGCTCGTAAAACCAAAGGCTGGCGACGCCATTACGCCCACAGATGTTATCACAACATAAAATGCCAAAATTAAAACCTATAAAATATCGAGACCCGACATGATTTATGTCATACGCGCCGATGTAATTCGGACAAATTGCGACTTTCGTTATTGCGGCTGTCATAAAAAGAGGTGAGGTTTTATCTCGTAAAATGGTCCGAATCGCATCTCGGGTGAGGCTTAACTCATAAAACTTTTAATGGATATTAATGGATTTTTCTAAAAGCATTTAATTATTATCACAATAAGCGTTGGCATCTCGCTTATAGCTCGCGCAAACGCGGTCGAGTCGCTATCTCGCTCTAGTGAAGCATGTTTCTGTGTGACAAAATAAAAGCTTAAAAAAAAGTAAAACTTCCTTCACCTTTAAAAACCGTGAAATAATATTCAAACGAATTATTTTTAATTAGGTGTAAACACGCATATCTAAAGGACCCCGCACAAAAAGTTCGAAAAAAGCCAATCGGTCAATTTAGCTGAAATTTTGGATAAATGTACCCTGTAACAGGCTGATCGAAACTGTAAAGTTGCAAAGTGAAATAATGACTAGTTTAGGAGAAATGGTTTTTTTGATGTTGTAAGAAGAAGTTTAAAAATAAAGAAACACATCACATTTTCACGTTTCTAATTTAATATTTATAATTATTAGGTTTAACTGTACTATGTACTCTAAAGAATTTCAAATGAAATCGGGTGTGGTCGGAGAATTGTTTTTATTTTTATTTTCTCAATAAGTCTATTCTTTTTAGGGTTCCGTACCCAAAGGGTAAAAACGGGACCCTATTACTAAGCCTCCGCTGTCCGTCTGTCTGTCTGTCTGTCTGTCTGTCACCAGGCTGTATCTCATGAACCGTGATAGTTAGATAGTTGAAATTTTCGCTATAACAACAAATACTAAAAATATAATAAAATAAATATTTAAAGGGGGCTCCCATACAACAAACATGATTTTATTGACGTTTTTTGCTTTATATTAATAAAGACAACAGGTAGACAGTTGAAATTTTCACAGATGATGTATTTCTGTTGCCGCTATAATAACAATTAATAAAAACCGAATAAAATAAATATTTAAGGGGGGCTCCCATAAAAATACAACAAATGTGAGTTTTTTTGCCGTTTTTTGGTACGGGACCCTTCGTGCGCGAGTCCGACTCGCACTTGGCCGGTTTTTTTAATTCCAAAAGCCCCAACAAACTTTATTTAATTTTGTTATGCGATTGAACGAGTTTAATTATCTTGATGGACTTTAACTTTGTGGAAATAAATAATAAAAAAAGATACATACACTCACGCCTGTTTCCCATGGGGGTAGGCAGAGACTATGGATCGCCACCTGCTACGATCCTTGCACACTTCTTTCGCTTCATTCATATCCATCACTCTTTTCATACATGCCCTGCGGTTTTTGTCACTGCGTACATCAGCCTTTTTTATAATAAAAATAAAAAAAGATATAAAATCCAATATGCTTAAGTACGAGAAGATAAAAAACATTGAAACGTCCTCTTATTTCTTAACAGATTTCAATCAAAGAGAGTAGTTTTAAAGCGCTTTGAATATAACGCTTGCTTTGCAAAATCGTCACAAATTGACGAAAGGTTTATAACGCGATGAAACCCCCATTACCCAAATAAGTGGTTTGAATCGGCTAATTTTACTGAGTGGGGCGTAGCGCTCCAATCTTTTCGAGGCTTTTATACGGCTTTTGTGAGATATTTCACATAGCTGAACTATTTTTATCTACTGGTTTTCACCCACGACTTCGACCGTGTGGATTTACACGTACATACATAGGTACGTGTAAATCCACACGTGGGAATTTTCAAAAATCCTCTCAGCGGATGCTTGTGATTAAAATTGAGTTCCCATTTTAATGTTTGTAGGTACGCATGATCCTAATGTTGGCATTGAATCGTAGAAGATAATGTTTGAGGAAGAAGCTAATCCTTTAAGATTTTTATTCCTAAATAAAAAAGTGTGCTAATTAAAGAAATAGAGACAGGTAAATCCTAGAAAAAAAACATATTTAAGCCATGATTGTTTAGAGGAGAATGCATAACAGCCGGCTACTATCATGCTTCTATTCCTTTTTTGACACAAACTAATAAATCACTACATAGTATAAAACAAATTTGCTTCCCGCTGCCTGTCCCATGTATGCTTAGATCTTTAAAACTACGCAACGGACTTTGATGCGGTTTTTTTTAATAGATAGAGTGATTCAAAAGGAAGGTTTATGTGTATAATACATGGTGTCAAATTCCACACTACACAGAAGTGAAGCGAGGGCGGGTCGCTTGCAATTAATAAAATCAACTAGACACCTTCGTTTCTAATTTTGACAAAAGATGGAACAGGAAAAGCGCTGTCTCTAACAAAGATTTTTGTGGAAATTCCCATTAGGCAAATAGGCAGTTTGTAAGAAAACTGCTAATTTCACTAAGTGGGAACCTACTAGTGCTTCGGTAAGGGAAACTTTTCTCGACTATAACGACCTGTTTCCTCGAATACTTTCAACTTTTAGCGATACCAAGCGAATATGCCGGAGGAAATAGTTTCAGTGCTTATTCGAATGGTTTGGAGTATTCCAAAAATAATAAGTACCTACTTATTAACTTTGATGTTGTGTTAAGTAAGAATTGCACTCTGTTTATATCTGTTCGTTATAAATAAATTGTTGTTGTATTTTACGTACCTAATTTATATACTTTTATCATTTGTTTCCAGTATATGCGATATCTGGTTATCCGGGGCTTTTTAAATTCAATTGTTCACAAATTCACAATAACAATGATAGCAACAGTTTAAGACCTTTCTTGAATACATCCACATATTTTGAAGGGTTTGAGTTGAAGGAAAATTAGTAGGTTTACATTCTTTAATACATTCCTAACATTCCAAAATGTAGAGCTAAAAAAAATACTTTGCACGTTTAGGTCAGAAAAATCTCTGAAAATATAGGCAGCAGTGACGACGCAAGTCTCAAATGAGAATTTTATAGTGACCGAGTCATTAATATGAAAACTCTCACAGTAATTTGAATAAATATGACAAACTTAGCATATTGCCGAGTGGGGCCATTAAAAATTCATGGTCCCACGTACCGGGAATGGCGTGGAGTCACATACTTTTTGCATATCAAATAGAATTATAAAATTGTATGCAACAATGGACCTCGACAAAGCTTATTAATTAACAATGAAAAGGCTTTATACCGGCTATTATATAAATGAGGTTTTGGAGCTTAAGCACATGTAATACAAATATTTTATTAATATTTAGCCTGTACGCTTTTCTCTGAATTACGTTTTGTTTTGCGTATTAAAACCATTATTACATTTACTTACTCATTTCAATTATGATCTCTTTGCGAAATACGTAGGTAAGTTTTGGGATTCTGCCGTTTGGCCAAATTAGTTTTGGTCAAAATTCACTTCCCTTAAAAACGTATCGCACTAGTTTCATTTCCCAAATGAATCTTTAGCAAATTAACATTTCGCATTTTATTCACTTGGTCTACATTAATTACCTACCTTATATTTCAAATATAGAATAGATACTTTTGTTTCTTTAGTATATTAGTAATATTAGTAAACCAAGCTGGCTTGGATAATAGTACATTGTTCACCGAGAGGAGAAAGAGACCGATTACCGTCGAGGGTGTCGCTTTAAAACACTCGAGATCGGGAATCCCACTTTCTCTCGAGAGATACATAGTGCTTTATACTACACCTACGAGGAAATCATCATCACGATCACTACTTATCATTTTGATAGTTTTATTTTACTTTCTACGAAAACTGAATCCTCAAACAACACACAAATTGAAAATGCCAATGGCGTCTGCAATTTTCACATGTTTTTTTTTAATTGTTTATCCTGCCGCCGCAGGGTCGCACTGCCAGCGCGACACCATCCGACACACAGCTAGTGGCCAGTGTCATTTTGCGAACTTGGAGATAAAAACTCACTGTAAAAACTTTTTCGCTTTTGATATTTAGGTTACCGGCGCATAGTCTTACCCAAAATTAAAAAAGAAAAACCACGTGAAATGGAAATCATACACTTTTCTCTCCCGCTCAGATGCGTTTTCTCCCCGCAATTTGTTCGATATGCAATGACGTTACTTTCTACTGTAAATTTGATAAGTATCAAGGTACTTTCCGAGCAGGTGTAGTATAAATAAAACTTTTTACGGATTACTGCAAAGAGAATGTCAAAAAACTAGGATTACTGCGCGTATATTATTGATTCAGGTGTTATTTAAGTGTAAAAGTGTTTCATTTCTAATGAGCTGTACGCGCGGAAGTCTTTATAAAATTGAACTACTAGTTTACCTTTTGTTAAGCATGTTTATGGTAGGTATACAATAATATTTATTTATTATCAGCTGATTGCAAAAAAGAGATTTTGCTTGGTAGAAATACCAAAAATATTGCTTACTAGCTGATGCCCGCGACTTCGTCCGCGTGGACGAAACTGAACATGAAAAACAATTATTCTTTCAGACTTACAGTGATATATTATTATACTAAATAGTTCCGCGACTTCGTCTGCGTGGAAATGGATTGGACAATTTGACTGAACATTACAAATAATTCTTTAATAAAAACCACGAATTAAAATAAAACACTAAAAAAATAGTTGAACTGGTTAAGTATGCTCTGAAAGAATATTAAAATCAATATAAACCATTAAAGTAATTCACCAAAAGTCCATTTCAGTAAACACCCAAGCTACGTAATATATCTTTCTACTATTCAAGGCTCTAAAAAATAAAAACATAACATTAATCTTGGAGAGCCATTAAATAAGCATATTCACATAGAGTTATGGGCTTGCTAAAACCCCTTTACTACTTTCATAGTGCTGTGCGAGCAGTCGGCGTGAACTCCTGAATATTTTATGCTTATGAAACGAGTGCACGAGAGGACATTTTCATAAATGTCCAATGTTCCTATCTGCCAATTTTACTGGGAATTTTTTTATGTGACTAACTTTGAGGGCAGAGTGCAAACTACTTGATTTTGGGAGTTTGAGGACTAGCGAATATGTAAAAGCCATGGAATTTTTTCAAGCTTTTTTCCCGCTGAAAAGTTTTGAACATGAGTTGGACATACAAAACTTTTTATAAATACACAAGTTCTCTAGCTTTTATCTGTGTAGACTCTCCAGCTCTACACACTCATAAACTAGAATTGTCTAGAAGAAATATAGACGAAATTTATAAATGCAAAAATATTTGCAATATTAACTTTTAACACTACTTTAGTGCTATTTGCTCTTGACCGTTGTTCCATTGATACTCACTCCATCGGCGCGAAATCTTAAGGTGCTCACACACAGCAGTTATATAACGTTTATAACAAATGTTATGCAACATTCACTAACTTTTTTATCTTTTATTTAGTAGTAAAATGTTACAAACTGTTATAAAATGTTTTTTTGTTACACAGTGTTATATATAACGTTATAAGATGAGGTGGGAGGCGGTAAACGCGCGTGTTGTTGACACGCGCGTGTATAAATTCTACTATGTATCATCAACACAGTATCGAGACAAAGTATCAAGTAACTTTAAAATTTCAAAAATCATTCCTAAACAATAAGAAAATCGCATTGCTTGTTCTCATTTTAAAGTCTTTCTTTTTAACCGACTTTAAAAAACTGGAGGAGGTTGTCTTTTCATCGCGTAGGTACATTATGTTATGTATGTACACTGATTACTTCAAGACGACTTGAAGAATTGAAATGGTTTCAAACGCTGTTACATCAGGCTTGTTCCCAAGTAGGTTCCATTTTTTTAAATTATGAAGTTGGTTTAATAGTTTTCAAGAAATCCTGAAAATACTGTCGCCTTCGTTGCCATTAAGAATTAAGACATCTGTCTAAATAAAATAGACAACAAAAAAATTACGTAAAACAACGTAAATAACAAATGAATTTATTCACAAAAAATACTTAAAAAAACGTTTATGAATTTATTAACCTAGAAAAGTGTTACTTGGCAATGTAGCTTTTAGTGCTATTCACTCTTGACCGTTGTCCTCAAAGTGTCGACAAGTGAATTACCAACTCGATACTCACTCCATTCGGCGAGAAGTTGGGATGAGGCGGGACTGCTGCGGTTTTGCGCTCGACCCACTTAAATTTCTATACAGTCTGCGCCCAATGGCAGTTTAACCGTCTGGTTAAAAGGCTTTTTGGAGGTGGTCGTTATTTTTAAAACGCTTTTATTGTACATAATTTAAATTATTATTTTTCTAGATTTTCTGGATTGTTTAGATTTTCGACAGATCAATATTGTCGAAAAATTTAAACAATCCAGAAAATCTGAAAATCGAGGTGGACGCAGTGCAACTATATTGTTAGTCCACGTCCACCCATATGGTTAATCCACGACCACCTTGTCCGCTTTGAAAATCGAAAATCATTTCAAAATCATGATAACTTTCTGTAGGTTTACAGAGTCAAGTAAATCAGTCAGTCGGGACATATTATCTTCTAAGTACACGAGATTGGCTGTCTCCAAATATCTGCCGCTGACTGTACAATTATGTACCACAGCGATATAATTATCTCCGTTGCTTACGGTTCAGCTAGCACTAGATAACAATTATCAATAATTGTACACAGTATAACATGGCATAGGTGATGTTTGAATTTGTAAAATAAACCTTATGAACCATACCATGTTTTATGAATGAACTTGTACCTAATTATGTGTTACAGTGAGTTTTGAACATATTCATACTTTTGAAGCAAAACTTACAGGTCAACTAGAGTAACTATCAGGTACCTAATCAAGAAAAAATCAACTCCATTCTTTAAAAGTTACCAGCATTTATGAGTGGGAAAAAGTTTTAAAATAAATGATGAAATCTACAGTTTTGCAATTGCTTATCTACCTATATATTAAGATGGCAAAACTAATGACCTTTTTTAAGATTTTGAAGAAATCAATCCTAAAAACGAACTATAAAAAAATTAAGAAACAGGAAATAAACTAGATATGAACTTCTTTTACGTTATACATAGAATATCTGGATACAATTTCCGTTCAGGAACAGCAACAAAAGAAAAACCTTATTCGGTTTCCGGCCAGCCTCAACAAAAGGGGGAAAAATATCATTACAGGAACAATAACTAAACCTTCAGGGCACTAGAGACTCAGGCTATAGTTTTCCCGTCAAATAAACCAATGAAATAAGTTAATTTCACCCTCGATCTCTCTCATTAGGGGCGCTCGATAAAGGTTAAGTTATATTTGCCCACCCGGCACCACATTTTCGATAGTTCTATCTCCCTTCATTATCCGCAGAAACATCATTAGTAGAGCGAAAAAACCATTCGGCCGCTTTCGCGTACTTCGGCATCGGCCAGCGGGGCGTCGCCGAGTGGTTTTCTCGCTCTTGCTAATTATGTGTTTATTAGTCAGAAAGAGAAAGAGCTACAAAAAGGCAGCGGTGGTTTGTCCAATGAAGCATATTATATTCCTAAAATGGAGCACAATAAACGAACAAATTGGTCCACCTCCGTAGCACCAGTGATTTTCTCTGCGTGTATAAGCAACCTTATGTATCGTGGCAGCGGTCTTAATTAAGAAACCCTGCTTCCTTAAGGGAATCCATTAATACCTTCATGTGTATACTCTAGTAGTTACTCTAAGGTGTATTATGAAAAGTAATAACAAGCCAGAAGCGAGTACGCTTCTACGCGTACGGAACTAATAAAGGGTTTTTTCTGGATGAAAATAAAGCGTCTATACATGTAGCTAATTTAATATTTGCATAAAAATTAACATGCCGCGGCAGCCAATCGGCTCCGCACGCATGCCGGGGTGGCTCTACACGAAATGTGAAATTTAACTACTATATAGACGCTTTATTTTCTTCTGGAAGAGGTAAAATGCGCTCCGATGCAGGCCGGTTGGTTAAGCTAGGGTTTGCTAGGATAGCGGTGCCGTCATATTACGGCCGTGATATAGCAGCGAGCAACGAGCAACGACACCGTCATCCTAGGAAACCCTAGTCGAAACTTTTTTGTATTCATAACTTCCCACAAAAAAATCATAAAGTTGGTAAGGAGAATAACAAATGTAAGTATGTAACAAAGGTCCAATTTCCATGTCACTCTGTATGTATATGATTGTTCAAGCTTGTAAGGCATAGATATGTATAAGGCCTTTCACTAATGACAAACTTAATTTTGAAAATACTGAGATCATAGAATGGTTTTATATTTATGCGAACTTCGAAGATTTGTAAAATCATCTCTCCAGCTAGCTTAGTTCTTTGATCTGTTTGAGACTGACAGGCGCTTGCCAATACTTCTCTCTTTTAAGTTCAAAAGGGAAGATTATAAAGCAATAAAGTGAAAAGGATATTATTAAAAGTTTAAAAACTTCGTCGTCAGCTTTCTTCGCTGAAAATACACAGAAGCTTCTCTTTGTCGACTTAATTAAAAATTGGTTACAAGAAATGTGCAAATAAAGTTGTCTGTCACTCGGCGGTGGGTCAGCCTCTTGGGAGAAACTCACAAACTGAACAAGCTTTCGGTGAAAGTTTGCGAAACTTAGTTTTGTCACATAGATAGGTACCTAATTTATAAGTTTTGGACATGTTCGACAAAAACTGTCGTGCAGTAATATTTTTGTGTAATTTACAAGATACAATCTCATTGTGATTACCTACTTATATCTGATTCAAAAATGATATTTCATTTGTATTTGTCTTTGATTTGTTTATTTAATTTATAATTTATCAAATATCTGATACTACTCGATTAGGTATAAGAAGTTAGGAGTGAAAATTCCCAGTACTAACTATTCCAACCTCGCTGTCGACCTAAATGCTATATCAGAGGGTTAAGTCAAGTTTACATAAGTTATTTTAACTACTATAAAGTTTCGACTAGCTCATAAGATGTTGAATATTCTAGAAGTTTTGCCCGCATTACGAGATCTCACACATGCGACGAGAAAATATTATTCTAGCATACCCTGTTAAGTGCGGTTAAGTGGTATCTTTGCGAAGCAGCCGGGCCTAATATGATCTCATCACCTTAAGGCAAGTACTAAATAAAACAATGCCATTATAACACTCAGCTTCTCGGCTCATATCGCACGCGTCTCGTAAACTTAAGAGGGTTTCTAGTACTTAACGAGAATGAATTACTAAATAGAGACATTTATGTACAAAATTTGTACTTTATATTTAATGTGGTGGTAAGAATAAACAGGTTTAATTAGCCTTGCATAGGCATGAAGCCTGGATCAAACCGAATGCGTTTGCTACGTTACATCATGTTGCGTTTGGGTAGCATCACGGCAATTAACGTTGTAATTTATGAAATGCTATGGAATATGTTACACCGAAGATGAGCAACAGTCGCGTGGCATTTCGCCGCCCTTACTTGAATGGCCAATCGACCAGTGAGCAAATTTTACAAAAGACATTTTTATAAGTTAGTTATCGATATTATTATAAATTTTCTAAAATCTTAGAAACATGCAGTATTTAAGTTACATTCGAAAAAATAAAAATAATTATAGTGTAAAGCGTGTATAACTATAGTTTGAAATAAAAAAGTCAGTTTTAGTAAAATTGGTCGGTTGGCCATTCAAGTACTAGGGCGGCGATTTGGTGTGACCAAGAATTTTATAATAATGTCATAGAATATGAATGTAAAATTCTTGGGTGAAACCATACGAAATTTTTTCTATGTCTATGGGTGAAACATATATTATACTGTCATATACAGTTCAACGCAACGCTACGCGCTGTGCTGCATCTGGTTTGACGGGCTTTTAATATTTGTAATTTTTCAAATTTGACGATTTTATAAGATTAGAAATGCCATAAATAATTATGTAATTGCTAAGTTACTGACTATTTTCATTATTATTATATTGTTTCAAGTGCGTTAAGCAATAAATCTAAGAAAGCTCTGTATTGTTTTCACAAATATATAAGGTACCGGTATAAAGTAATCCTGAATAGGTAACTAAAGTATTCAGTCAAATATCTAAACGATTGTGAAAAATTGTAGTGCGATCGTGTTTATTGGAAGTTGAGCTAATTTACTTCATATTCAATGAATATGTGTCTCAGATTCTCGGGAATTAAAAATTTGATTGTAATTTACCTATGTTATCTGCTTTTATAGGTATAGTAAAACGTAGTGATTACTTGCTCAGTGGGTATAGTACTAGCTGACCCCGAAGGGACATCTATGAGCTGACCCGACAGACGTTGTTCTGTCTTAGTTATGATTTATGAATATTGAATTCGAATTTTAAACGACATTCAGTTTTTTTTGCAGCCCGCATTCTGTCAATTCTATGTCAAACGTCATAAGGTTACATTAAAAAAGTTTATAGTCCAAATTAAATTTTATATGGCGTAATTAAGTATTCTTAAAATTTCTTATTTTCTGCGCATATTTCTTTATTTTTTCCTCCATAAAAACCTTTTCCTGATAATAACAAACACAACAAAAAAAGAATTAGCGAAATCGGTTTAGCCGATCTCGAGATTTGCGCTTAGCAAGACATTCAGCGATTCATTTTTATATTATAGATAGATTATAGAAAGTTAACAAGCAAATTAAGAATCATAAAAATAAAAAACAATTGAAACAGCTACCCGTTTGCCGCTATTTACTTTTTTTTAAATATTATTTTCTACTTCAGAAGCCGCGTTGCTCGAAGGGTTTAACACCTATTATAATGTGTTTTGTTATTTTTAGATAGTATGTATCCATTTAGTGTAAAGGTGTACAAAAAAATCAAATGTTTTTTTGTATAAGATTATAAGCGCGAAAGTTTGTTTGTTTGATTGTAACGATTTCACGTCTTAATGATATTTTATTTAGATTCACGTTGTCTGGGGTACAGATAGAAAGGACGTAGGGTACCTTTCATCCAGAAATAAAGTACTGTTCCCGAGGTAGGTACTGTCACAGACGAAGAAAAATTTGCGGGCAGCCTGTCTTTTATATTTAAGCCGACAATTTAGGCGTTTACTAAAAATAACAAATAATAAATAAGAAAGTATCCAAAGTTTGCTACCCCAATAAATAAACCCGACTAAATCTTTCATAGCAAACTTTATTAAAAAGCCGTCAATCAATTTCGTCGAAACATTGAGAACTTTCAGGGGTTTTATGAAATCTGGCAATTTTTTCGTTCAGCCAAGTTAGTTTATATCAATTTGACCCTAATCCAGTTTAGGGCGGAATTTGTGGGGGCGAGACGTTAATAAAAACTTTCGTTAAAATCTTTTTCTTCAAGTAGGATAATGATGTAAGACAATAGCTTGAATAATTAGAAGAACAAAGAGTTGATTTTTAAAAATATGAAAATAAAATTATAATGGTACCTAATTATATCTCGTTTTAATCTCGCACTTTGGTAAAGATGGTGCATTTTATTTTCACTACATTATTCATAGGCACAACTAACAATAAATAAATATCATGTGAAGTATGTGGTTTTGATTACAACTAGCTACCGCCCGCGAATTCGTCCCAGAGTGGATATTTGGAATAGCCCAAGGGTGCCTTTGACCAAGATAAAAAGTATCTTATGTTTTAATCCAGGCTATAATATAATATAAACTATCTGTGTCCTAATGTCATCCAAATCCGTTCAGACGTTTTTGCGTGATTGAGTGACAAACATCCAAATTTTACATTTATAATATTAAAATGGTAGGAAGTAGGATTTTCTTTGTTTTGATTATTATAACATTAGAATAGAAATAATTAGGTAAGGAAGAAAAAATAAATAACACTTAAATGAAAGTAATAAGTTCTGAAATTTCTTTTTTCAGAAGATTGTTTTCCATTCTTAGAAAATTATTTAAATATTCATCGAATAGTCAATTACATAACCATGTGGTATAAATTATTAAATGTTCTTAAATAAAATAAAATAAAAATTACCTATCATTTTGCATCCGATATGAATTTGAATAACAACACATCACTTCTATACAAAATTGGCCGTAAAATAAAAATTATTTTCAAACACCGCAAATTCATTTGACACAAAGCAATTTGCAGGCTTTAACTAATGAGCGGCGATCGCAATGACCGAGTTATATGAGCACAGATTTAATTTCAACAGAGCTCGCCTTGATATAATGTTCAACTAAATAACACGGACATCTAACCCCGTCTTTCCTTCGCAACTTCATCCCCCTTTCCCCCTCCCCCAGATTAATCTTCCACATGCCTCAATGTCATCTACCGTTGCAAATGACGCAAAAAATAATGATAAATAAGCAAGGATCTCGAATTTGCCGCTTTTAAAAACCTTGTTATTATGCAACGTTGGCAGATAGTGGAGTGTCATTTTATACTTTGGTATGGATTAAGCACTTTTTTTATGCTTGTTTTAAAGAGTTGAAAGTGAGCTAATCTCTAAAAATACTCAGTTGATTACAAAAAATCTTGCATCTTAGCCTTTGACTTTGGGTGGGTATCATAGAAAATATTTATAGCTACAACGTTCTTTTCTATTTTGAAGATTGTATGTTTTCTTCTGAAATTACTTAATAAATGTAGCTGCCATGCGACCTAAAACAGGTTGTGTGGTTATGACTATGATCGCGGCTACAACTACGGCTACGACTGATGCTACGGCTACGACTGATACTACGGCTACGACTACAACTATGGCTGGATTAATCGTTCTTCTCTTTTCTACCTATTCGTGATACTACACAATATGGATTCCGCACAACTGCTTTGATCAGATTCTCTATTCCACACAGTCTGCAAATTAACACAAACGTGTTTCTTCCTATTCGCGATTCTACAAAATAAAGATTCCGCAAAACTGCCACTCATCACATTCTCAATTCCACACAGTCTTCGATACCGGCTATTTCTAGGGCAACGACGAGTAATGCTACGACTATGGCTACGGCTACAGCTGTGGCTACGGCTACGTTGGCTATGGCTACGGCTACAGATATCATATAACATTTTTAACTCTTGCGTTTTTTTCGGCAGGTTTTTTGAAGTCAGTTTTTTGTTTTTTTTATTTTTAGGCTTTTTATTTATATCCATCTGTATCTACGAGTACCCATTAGCAGGCAAAATAGCAGGACTAAAATAGGTTTAAATGATTACATTCATTTTGTTTTGTAGCGTTTTGTTCTCCTCACTCAAAATTTAATTTGGCTTCATTATCTACTAAGTCCGTAGATATTTAGTAGCTTTTACAAGTTGTACTTAAGGAACAAATTAAAATAATTATACCAACCTACGTTGAATAGAAAAGAAATGACAATAAAAGGTACATTAAGTAATGTTTATTTCTTTTATAACTCTAGACTGAATAGCTGTTCCATTTGTAACAAGTTGCCATAACTGTCACAATGAAAACCTAAGATATTGTCAGAAGGACACATTAGCGAAATTAAAGAAACACAATATAATATTATTTCTAAAAGAAATATTTGATATTAAACATAATGTACAGTTCAGACCAAAAGATAAAGGTACTTATTGACGTTTTCTTTCAAAATGTATTCTTATAAACTTGATCAACCATTAGCTATTATTATGACGTATCATTGAAGGTATGTTTTACAAAAATTAATTCAACTGTATCGTATCTGGAGGAGCCAAAACTTGATATTTTTAGAAAATTATATTTATTTTTATTCACAAGTGCCTGAAATGTAATATTTTTAGGACGACCTTATAAAGCCCTTTCACTTGATACTACACTCAATAGGTTTTAGAACAAAACAAAAAAATCTATAATATAAAAATGAAACGCTGAATGTCTTGCTAAGCGCAAATCTCGAGAGCAGCTGAACCGATTTCGCTAATTCTTTTTTTGTTGTGTTTGTTATTATCAGGAAAAAGTTCTTATGAAAGAAAAAATAAAGAAAATTACGCGGAAAATTAGAAAATTTAAGAATACTTAACCACCATATAAAATTTCATTTGAACAATATAGGTAAACTTTTTTAATGTAAACTTATGACGTTTGACTTGCGTTTGACATAGAATTGACAGAATGCGGGCTGCAAATATCGTCAACTTAGCAACTTCGGGACGAAGCCGGCGTTGCTCGAAGATCGTCAAAGAGGATGTAAAAAAAACTGAATGTCGTTTAAAATTCGAATTAAATATTCATAAATCATATAACTAACAACGTCTGTCGGGTCAGCTAGTCCTAGTCCCATATAAAAACCATAGACTTCGCTATCGCTATGCTCAACGTCATAACTCCTCTCCAGGGATGATTTTTTAAGAAATGCTTGTCAAAATATTGTTTTTACCTCAAGTAGGTACATGCGAACCAAACGGCTATCCTGTATGTTTTTTGCGTACGACTAGCACTACATCCGTCCATTTTCGTGCACGCTATAAATAAAAGTACCTACTGAATTCCATTCACAAAAGTGTCTCAAATCGAAATCGAAATGAACGTAAGCTATTTTGCAGGGTGAATTAAGCAGCGTCGAAATTCGGTGTCGTGATCGCGACTATTTGAATCAACGCCAGACCAATATCCAGCCGAGCGACAAATCAGCACTGCGATATTGCCTCCATTTGGGCCCCAACCTCAATATATGGAAAATAAGATTTTTCACGGCCCCATCAAATGGCACGCGTGCCGCTGATGCCGCTCTGCATGCGTCGCGCCCCGCACAAATTGCGTTCATTTGTTTTTTAATTGGTTCATGCGATTGGCTATTTGCTGTGGTGATATTCATGAGATTTTTAGGCTTGAGCAAACGATCTGTTTAAGGAAGTTGATTCATTCACAATAATAAAAAGGACAGGGCTTAGATTCACTACAAAAGATACTCGATTTAATGAAATTGGCAAATAATTATAACATTGTTTGCTGCATGATATTGAACAGGTAGGAACTTAAATCTAACACGGTTCTTTTAAATAATTGTTTTAAAAAACATTTAAATACTCGTGTATAGTCAACGACACCACTGGACGACACCAGTGGGTGTCGTTTACAATATTTCTTGATAACACTAGTAAAGTTCTAATATTAAACTTGCATTTATCGCTATTAATTATTCCTCATTAGATAGATCACGACATGACATTATACATCACTAGTCTGCAGTAGTGTGGTTACCAAAAAAAATCATAAACGACATCCCAGTGGTGTCGTCCAGTGGTGTCGTAAACGCGAAAATACAATATTATTAGTATAGTATTTTCAATCATATTTATTTTACTTTCAAAAGACTTAAAATGTACGTTATTGAATTTAGGGAGGCCCGCATGAAGTGAGTTCAAAGTAATTGTTAATATTTCAATATTTTCCAAATTTCCTTTCGCGAAATTCAGCAAATCCAATTAAACGAACAATTCCAACTTTTTAATAGACCATTTACTGTTTACTTGTTGGTATCAACGACTTATCGATTAGGGTAAATGCCGGTTTCATTAAAACTTTGGATCATAAACGAATCATTTTAGAGTTAAGTTACTGAGTAAACTTTGTCAATAAAAATATTTTGATATTCAGTGTGGTGGAAAATCATACATAGGAAATGCATTGCGCTGAATTTTTTCTTTATCAAATAATTAAATTAATTTAGTGCTGATGCCACAGTTTCAATCAAAATATGCTTATTACGAACTTCTGTTTGGTGATATACAATTTACTGGCAATTACTAAGATATATTGTTTTAAATTTCCATGGTTATTGACGTTAATAGAATAAACTATGTCGGGATTTACACCATGTACCTGTTTATTTTTGAGACTCCGATATTTCGGCGCAGTTGCAGTGAGTGTCGTGTGTCGAGAACAAATTCGAGTGAATAGTGAGTTTGCAGACAGTGGTACCGGTATCGAATGTAGTAATAAAAGAACTAGACGGAGGGTAGACCGATTCGTCTGCCAATAACATCTACCCGCACGCAACAATCGACAGTTCTTCCGTGATCATGGCGCATGCAACTGCGCCGAAATATCGGAGTCTCAAAAATAAACAGGTACATGGTGTAAATCCCGACATACTATTCTATTAATTACTAAGATGTTTTGAGAGAATTTCTTTTGAGTTCAATTTTTTACAAATATCTTGAGCTACTGTTCTGTCCGACAAAGAACGTAAGAACATACTTAAAAATATACATAATAATAATAATAAGCCCACAGGGCAGCTGTTGGTGAGTAGCGACACCACGGACCCCGAGTGGTTTTGACTGGTTATGAGTTTTGACTGTAACATTATACACCACATATTACTAGATAAAATATGAGCACATAATATGAACACATACTATACATACAATACCTAACCTAGAGAGTTTACTTACGTCGGAAGCGTCTTGCAACAGAATTCCTGCACACGTCCCGCCTTTGTCTTGTCGGCATGATTACCATTGAGTACGGAAACTTAAATTAATATCGTCTATTTGGGTCGGTTATTGACATACCTACTTTGGAATCTTGTATGCATCACCATGCCAATAAGTGCTTGAGGAGCTCGGTTTAGAGCCTGGGCCCGCTTGTTTCTACTGATTTTCGTTCGACATATGGCTCAAACGTTCGAAATAGAGTCATATGTCGAACGAAAATCAGTAGAAACGAGCGCTCGACGCCAGCCGAGCGATTCAAAAATAGGGCCCCTGGCCCTACCATTGCGGAGTTTAAGCAACTTACGCAAGGGTCGTTCGTGAGACGGGTGACCAAAAATTACTATCTTGAGCTCCTCTATGCTTTAGAAGGCACGTTAGCCGTTGGTCCTGGCTGCATTTGCAGTCGTGAACACCCACCAATACACCCATTCATTGGGCTCGCGTGGTGGGTTGTGTTATGGCCCATCCTTCTTATCCACCCATAAGGAAGGCCTGTGCTCCAGCAGTGGGGACATTAAGAATGACTGACGTCAAATATGTATGATTAGCCTTTTTATTTTGTTTTACGATTTAACGAATCTTAATCAATAGCACTGTTTTTATTTTTAATCATGCTGTGTACACTATCAAAGGATTAAATCGATTAATATTCAATCAATCTTCTTTATACATGTATTGACTTAACTTGTTTGTGTATCAAAACCAAATAAAATAAGTGTTTACCAACAGGTGCGGGGAGTCAAAATTTTCTTTCTTTCTAATTTCACACAGTAAAAATAGTATCGTATTCATACATATACGGACAAATGCACAAACAGCGCCGACCTCTTTAAGGATTCACTTGGATTAATTCTGAGTCGTATATAACGGCCCAATTTCTATAGACCTAATTCAATTCCATCCGATTGGTTCTCATCACAGAGAAGCGATGGCACGAATATCGAAACTGTCATAAGCGGCTTAAAGTGGCTTCCAATCTAGAGTGAGGAGCTATTGATTTCGACCTGCCCTCGGTATATGATGCTATAGGCACGTGTGATATCCGCTACGGTTGAAAATTTCTGTAATCTGGTTGGCATTTTCGGAAGGAAAACATTGATGCATTTAGAAGTCATCTAGTATTTTACTTTAGTGTACATAGGTACTGAGATAAGACAGGAAATTATAAACACACTGTCTACATCAGTGGTCTAGCTTTAGAACATGGTATTACGAAGTTAAAGTTGACTTGGCAGGTGACTTTAGTCAATAGGGATGATGACTAATGAATAAAATAACGAAATACTAATAAAAGTCGTAAACATATTAAACATTTAGAGTAGTTTGTATACCTCTTGGTTTTATATATTGCGTATTATTTGTTTTATGACCCTTCAAAGTTGGGCGGACAAGTCCATATTTGTTAAAATAAATTATACATTAAATTAGTCCGTAAAATTTATAGCAAATTTGTCTAAGAAACCATTTTGATAAACACAATATTTAATATAGATGTCGAACAAATTTCCTACGCGTTGCATACAAACTACTCAAGCGTGACGTCATAACTGAACTGAGTAGCCGTTAGTATGGAGCGTTTTCGGGTGAGTCCAATTTTGTGCATTTCACACTGATATCTCGGGCAGTTTTCATGCTAGCGAAATAATTATTTTACCAATGTTTCTTTTTTTTGGGAGGTAATTTATATAACATAACATAAAAAAATAGTCATCATGCCTATTAGCGCTTTTAATCGACAATCGCTAGTAAAGTCGAATCGCCACATTAGGTTTGCGATTAGATTTTACAAGCGATTGTCGATAAAGAGCGCCTCTCAGGGCTATCACGTGGTCATCTTCCTAAAGTCGACTTCTTTCCAAAGTCGTCACTTTCCTAAATAATTCACATCAATTGATAATTGACTAAAGTCGCCTGCCAAATCGCTCCATGTAAGTACCCCATATAAGATTGAGGCGGACTAATCAAAGATTTTAAATCTGAATTTGCGAGCTGGTACGCATAGGTAGGTAGTACTAATATCTATTCTGTGACGCTGCGCTGGTTAAAAAAATACCCTACGAAAGTGTAAACAGATTTTTTTTAATCTTAGTAACACGGCTTCCGTCCGGAAGCCGCAAGGCCGCGTTGCTCTAAGTTTTAAATGATCAACACTTAAAAATACCGGCCAAGTGCGAGTCGGACTCACGCACGATGGGTTCCGAACCAAAGAACGGCAAAAAAACACGTTTGTTGTGTGGGAGCCCCCTTAAAAATATTTTATTTTGTTTTTAGTATTTGTTGTTATAGCGGCAACAGAAATACATCATCTGTGAAAATTTCAGCTGTCTAGCTATCACGGTTCTTGTGATACAGCCTGATGACAGACAGACAGATGGACGGACAGCGGAGTCTTAGTAATAGGGTCCCGTTTTTACCCTTTGGGTACGGAACCCCAAAAAAAATATTATTTACAATTTCTTTACAAAGACTCACCTAAATACACAAGATGAAGCAAATACTATTATTTTTCTCTTTATTAATTAATTAAAACAATTATTTCCTACAATCAAAATCTAAAACTATAGTTGTGCGAATAAAACATCAGCCTTCTCCGCTATTGCCGCCTTAACAGCTGGAAAGAACGGGAGCATGTTCGCCCAAGAGTCCAGGCTGAGCGTCAGGATTGTCACCTGGAATCAAAAACATAAATCATACTACGAGTAAATTATTAATGCAAATTTTCACGGCTAAACCGCTGGACTAATTTTGACGAAATTTGGCACGGATGTAGGTGGGACCTTGGGCAAGGACATAGGTTACATTTTATCCCACTATTGGGCACGGGTCTTTGCCCGCACGATATAACCTATAGTCCACGGGCGAATAATGTTGGAAAGGAAGGTGGTGGACCCCTACAGCCTTACAGTAAATCCTCAGTAGCCGAAACTTTACAGTATGATAAAGTATCATAAATGAAACATATTTTTTACATACATACATACCTACATACACTTACGCCTATTTCCCATGGGGGTAGGCAGAGACTATGGATCGCCACCTGCTACGATCCTTGCACACTTCTTTCGCTTCATTCACATCCATCAATCTTTTCATACATGCCCTGCGGTTTTTGTCACTGCGTACACCAGCCTTTTTTATAATAACCCCTATTTGGTCCACGTAGGTTTTTCTGGGACGCCCTTGTGCAATCGTTCCTTCCACATTCGCACAATATATCTCTTTCGTGATTCGCCTTTCATTCATCCTCTCTAAGTGACCAAACCACAGGAGCATTCCTTTCTCAATTCTTGTCACTATATAGGTATCATCTTTCAGACCACACCTTTTACGAATCACCTCATTGCTCACTCTATCACTCAGTTTTACTCCGCATATTTTCCTCAACGATCGCATCTCTACCGCATTTATTCTGCTTTCATTCTTCTTCTGCCATACCCAAGATTCACTTCCATACATCAGTGTCGGTACAGTGTCGGTTTTAAATTATCTAAATCGATTTATTTTTGTTTTTGGATATTTGTACATAGGTTTTGGTTCATACTATATTACATCCCTGCACGGTTTCATCGACTGAGGATTTAATGTTGGGCTCTCCATACAAAAGATCGCTTCATTTCCTACACTAGAAGCTGCACGGGCGGAAAGCTACTTATCCATAAAATCGAAGATCCGAAAAGAGATCTACCTTCGCCAAATCGTTCACCAGATGAAATAATTTTATTTCTATTAATTGTGTAAATAAATAAGCATAACAATCAAGTAGCTTAAACTATTAAAATATGCTTAAAACAACAATGTTTATAACATAGAGTTTTCGGTATAAGTAATGCCCAGTTTTAAAATTTTATTTGACATCATCTATTTATTTTCCCCACTGCTGGGGCACAGGCCTTCCTTATGGGTCGATAAGGGGTAAAATATTTAAAACAATAATTTTATTATGGCTATATTTTAATTTTATGAATGAGTTTTTAACATCCTGTTTGGCTTACGCCCATCTACGGCCCAACTTTAAAATACCGTGTACAAACTTACGATAAAATTTAAAAATCATTATTTAATTTAATATCAATAATGCAATTGGAAATATTATGTAATAAAGTCGCCATCACCAAAACCATTTTAATTACAATTCAAAGATTTTTATCCGAGTGACGTTGCTCTAGGTACGTAAAAATCTCGTAAACAATCGATAAAAATCGATACCAACAAAAGATATTATTAATTACTAACATTATTTGTAACGGCAATTCTTGTTTGACTAAGTCTAATTTCAAAAAATATAGTTTTTATTAAAACCAATACATAATATCATAAAATATTTTTTAGATTAGGTAGATCAGTATTGAACAAGACTAAAATCGATTTAGTAATCGATTCCAATAAAAAAATAGCAGCACTGTGTACTCGGCTGGTCTACTGTCAGTTTGACAGTATAGTGACAGTACGACGATGGCGACGTCACAACGTTTGATTGTCGTTTGTTGGTGTTTTGTTTTGTATTGGAAGTGTTTTGCAGTGAGTGTGTTTTTTCTCGTGCATCCTTAACTTTTTGACCCATTTTACGCTAATGGACTCCGAGTCTCCGACCCTATCCCGAACTTTCGAGTTAGGCCCCGCTATTTTATATGACGATAATCTGGAATGGAAACTGCCCACTTGACTCTCGTATGCATTGGATTCTGGAAGCAACTCTGGTTAGTTAATTCAAAGTAAACAACATTACATTTAGTTAAACTGACTTCGAGTGACTAAAACGATAAAACAAATGCCTCTGATATGAAAATTGTCGAAATAAATTGTGCCCATACTAACGAAAAAAAAGTCGTTTTATCTAAAAAAGGCGACTTATTTTATTAACCAACATTCAGTTTATTGAGTTTTTGACATGCCATGCTTTCATTTAATGCACAATTCATCTGTGTACTCCGCGGTGTACCGTGGGCCGGACTTCTATAGACCCATGGGCATGGTCCTTTCTCCATTGCACCAATCAAATAGGTACTTAAAGTCTTACCTTACTTTCCGCTCTGTAGGAGAAGCAGTGAGCAATGCCCCTGTTCATTCCCTGTAGGATGCCGAAGACATCACCAGAGTTGAGGGTCTCGTGCGTAGTCTCCGTCAGGTCTGGTCTGACAGACACGACAGACACTAGGCCAGACGCCACCCAGAACATACGAGCGTCACAGTCGCCAGCTACCACTATGTAGTTGCCTGTATCAACAGTAATAATATAAATAAATAATGCTTGGACAATTTCACACAGCGCTATCTAGCCCCAAACTTGTACTCTAAGCAAAGCTTGTAATATGGGTTCTAGACAACTGATGAAGATGTGATGTCGACAAAATGGCAAAAAACGGAACCATTATAGATTCGTCATGTCTGTCTGTCTGTCCGTCCGTATGTCACAGCCATTTTATTCCGAAAGTATTAAGATTACACAGTTGAAACTTAGTTCTGTTAACCGCTTAACGATTTTAACACAAAAATAAAAAAAAATAAAGATTAAGGGGGGGCTCCCCATACATGGAACTGAAACTGAAAATGTTTTTTCCTTCATACCAATATAGATTAGTGGAAATTTTTGAAAAAACCTCGGTTAACGGCATTGAATGAAACTTTTTGCCACCGGGTTTTTTTAGACTAATTTGACCCTGCTGAACACGATTCTGCCCGGTGTCAACCCCTCCCCCACTTCCTCCCCCCCCCCATTCCTCCCAAAACGTGACGCGTTTTGCGGTTTTTTCATTTTTTTTCAAAAATTATTACAGTTAAAAGAAAACTGTTCATGACAAAAATAATCTGCATAAAATTCTCTACAACATTTACATATATCTTATTTGACAGGCATAATAACTTAATAAATAATGTGTGCTCAAACTGCATACATTTTTATTTTTCCAAAATTTTTGCATTTGCAGTTAATTTATCAAAAAACGGTCGAAGCTGGGATAAAATAGCCAAGGAGCGAATTAATCTTCATACATTTACCTACAAAACAAGACCTTATTTACTATTGTTCAAGTATTCGTTCACGATTCGCAGCGCAGACGCCCTGCCGCCGCGAGTTACGAAGTTTAGATATTGTTATAATTATTAAGTCCTCGTATAGTAATATTTTGTAGGTGATATGAAAGACAAAATAATTTATTTATTATACTAGTTATTGCGCTAAAAAATAGTTATCTACACATAAGATTATTGTATAAACTATAATTATTTAGTAATTTGGTGCTTCAACTATTTATAATTGAGTGTCTACTTTAGGTATTGTTGTATTGTCTGTTGTTGGGTTATGTAACCATGTTTCATAATAAACACACTATTAAATTAAATTAAATTAAATTATTAGTTTTACCAACCCTGAAGCGGATCCTCGCTTCAGAGAGAGCTGAGACGTTGATCAGATCGAGCGTAGCCCACGAATACGTTATCTATTCCTAATAACATTTTCTTTCTTTCTTTGCCGATTATGTGGTTCTTGTAGCTCAGACCTTGGAAGTCCTGTACCTGCACAGTTTCCTCAGACTTAGGGTCTATACAACATGGGGAGATGTGTCGTGTCCCAAGACACATTCCCCGGATGGGCGGACTTGACGGACTTATCTGCCGTGGGTGGATATGTCGTCAAATGACGAAGAATGGTTCGATGTTCCAAGACGATTCAAAAAGACATGAACTGATTTTAAAAGATATGGCCCACACTATGAACAGAGTCTAGAGAAATATTTAACCTCTCTTTGTCTCACTCTCCCCTGCGATAGTATGGGATTACCGAACGACTGAAATCGTGTTAAATACTTCGCAGTTCTTTTCGTATCCGGACTGGAAAAGAACTGCGAAGTAAGTAACACACTTTCGGTTTGCCGGTGATTTAGTTCTTGTTGCTAACATCTTGAAGGACAAGGACAGCGCTCAAATATGTAAGTAGTGCTTTCCAAGAAACGTCTTTACCAGAAAATAATGGGAACACAACACTCGAAGTTGATGGCCATAAGTAGGTGCTAGGTAGGACAGGCACAATCCAGAACTTTTTCTAGTAAGAGATCTTCGTTGAATACAGCTTGTACCTATGGGCAGCATAATTTGGTGGGGAAATAACGAGTAGTCGAAAAACTGAAATAGTTATTAAAACTTTCGCTAATATTGTTTTTGGGCAAAAAATCAATCCGCGCAGCAGAGACGGCGGCGGGGTCGCACCGGCGCGGCGCCCATGTCTAGGCTGAAATGATGAGGATGATGACGAAATGTTTAAGTTAAATAATGTAGTTATTCTAAGTACGTACATGCGTATCTTTGTGATGTAGCGAGCACAGGTATTTGAGGTTCGTGGGGCGGTGGTGTTGCGGCAACGTCTGCGTTGCGACCTGTAGATCGTTAACGAATACTCGTACGACGTTAAGTTAGGTCTTGTTTTGTAGGTAAATGTATTAAGATTAATTTACTACTGTAGTGTTTTATCACAGATTCGACCGTTCTTAAATAAATTAACTGCGAATGCAAATATTTTGAAAAAAATAAAAAATATACAGTTTGAGCATACATTATTTCTTAAGTTGTTCTGCCTGTCAAATAATTAAATATGCAAATGTTGTGGAGAATTTAATGCAGATAATTTTTGTCATGGACAGTTTTCTTTTATCTCTACTAGTTTCGGAAAAAAATTGAAAAAACCGGAGATCGGGACACATTTTGGGGGAAAAGGGGGGGAAGGGATCAGGAGAGGGGTTGACACCGGGCAGAATCGTGTTCTGCGGGTTCGAATTAGTCCAAAAAGTTTAGGTGTCAAAAAGTTTCACTAAATGCCGAAATGCCGTTAACTGTTGAAAGCAGAAGCAATTTGAGATTTTTCCGCCAGTCTAATACGTGCGGGGTGTCTATTGATAAGTCTTTAAAAATGACATTGAGGTTCCTAAGACAATTTTTTCTAAAAGTCAACTGTTTGAAAGATAAAGGCTCCAGCACACCGGATGCGTAAGAGTATGCGTAAGCGTGCACGTAGACGTACCATGACGTTGTAATGCCTGATACTTTATGAGACATGGCACACCGCTTGCGTAACGTACGCGTGCACGTAGACCGATGCGTAACCCTACGCATTGCAGCTCTCATGAGACAACCAGGCTGCGTACTTACGCAGAGCGGAACGCATTGATGACGTTGTACTCAATGGCATTCCCTATTGGACGTCACACCGAACAAATACGAACACGCACGTATCTTTCCTGCGCGTCACTACGCGCGTGACTACGCGCGTAACCACGCGCGTGACTACGCATTCAGTTGTTTTGTTCGGGTCCCCCACCTATGAATTTTGCTTTTTTTCTTACAAATAGAGAACTTCGTCACTTCTATGAATTTAAACTAGTCATCAATTGCTAGATATCACTACATACATATTATAAAACAAAGTCCCTCACCGCGTCTGTCTGTCTGTCTGCGCTTCGCGATAAACTCAAAAACTACCAAACGTATATTCATGCGATTTTCACCCAATGATAGAGTGATTCCTGAGGAAGCTATTGGTGAATTATAAGTTGAGGTTATAAGTATGTAGAAATATGAAGATGTCGGCAAAAATTAAGCCGCCTGAGAAGCCTAGCATCGAAAGCACTGCATAAACTCTCTCGACTGACTGTGTTAGTATTAATCGATTTCTCCAACGCCTTCAACGCAGTTGATCATGATATCCTTCTAGCATTGCTTTCTCTTTCTGGTTTCTCTTCTTCTGCGCTGATGTGGTTTTCCTCTTATCTTCGCGGTCGCCAGCAGGCCGTACGTGTTGACCGGACTTTATCCGAATGGTGTGACCTGACGGCTGGCGTTCCGCAAGGCGGAATACTCTCTCCTCTTCTCTTCGCGTTATTTATTAACTCTCTAACATTTAACTTATCTTCTTCTTACCATTTTTACGCTGACGACTTGCAACTCTATGCTCAACATGACATCCAAAATCTTAATGTTGCTACCGCTTTACTCAACAGAGATCTGGAAAAGATTGCGGAATGGTCGGCTAATTACGGCATTTCAGTTAATGCGGGAAAATGCCAAGCTATTATTATTGGTAGCTCTCGACAACTGGCGCGTTTGAATCTCAACAGTGTTGATCCTCTTAAATACAACGGCGAATCTATAGCTTATACTCAACATGTGAAGGACCTGGGCTTATTCGTTGACGATAGTCTCTCCTGGAAGGAGCATATTGATCACATTGCTCAAAGAGTAACAATTGCACTTAGGTCTTTATACAGGCTTAAATATTTTCTCCCGTCCAGCACTAAAATTGCACTGATACAGGCTCTAGTTTTACCCATTATTGACTATGCTGACATCTGTTGCACCAATCTCAATGAAAATCTTCTAGATAAGTTGGATCGACTTCTCAATAACTGTATTCGCTTCATATATGGATTACGTAAATATGACCATATCTCACACTATCGCAAACAACTCAAATGGCTTCCTATTCGTGAGCGTAGGAACTTGAGAGTTGTCTGTTCTCTTTTCAACGTCTTGTTCGATCCTCTTACCCAAGAATACCTGAAATCTCGATTTCAATATCTGGGCTCCACACATCAACGTGATCTTCGCTCTAGCAGCAACCTTATTTTGCATACTCCTGTCCATTCATCCGGCTTCGTCTCCCAATCGTTCTCTCTTACGGCTATACGACTCTGGAACGCCCTGCCCCTTGCAATACGGAGTGCCCCTAACAAGTTTGCATTTAAAAGATTGGTCCGAGAACATTACCTTAGCTCTCTACGTTAGCCCCTTTGAATCTGACATAGTGTAGTATATTTAATATTTTTATGTATGTATGTATATTATATATAAAATTATTTATATGTGTATTAATATTTGTTATTTATCCTTAAATAAGTAATATATTTGCATTTACAACCTTAGATCTTTGCTTTGTTGCCGACACATTTATAGTTCTAACACCCTTACTGGTTGACTGTTAGAGAATGCCTTATGGCATTAAGTCCGCCATTTGCTGTAATTTTAGCAATAAAGTTTAAATAAATAAATAAAAAACTTCTGAGCTTTTTATTTTGTTAGATAAATAATGTATTATGGTATGGGGAATGTCCGAAAAAAATCAAATCAAATCAAAGGTTGCATTTGGCAAAAAAAGGACTTGTGACCCGCCCTCGCTTCGCTTCGGTGTAGTGTGGAATTTGACACGATACATACATAATGGACAACATTTCATTTTGATAAAGTACTAAAATTATAAAACCATTTCGAGATTTTAGTGTTCTAAGCTCATATTTTTCTTTTCAAAATTTTTAGTTCAGTATTTTTTACGTTATTTAAAAAAAACTAAATCTAGTCCAAATTGGGAATGTCAGGAAGTTTGAGTTGAGTCTATTTGTCTTGTATTTATATTATCTGTGCATTCATTAAAAAATAAAATCCATTGTCATAATAAATCATAGTGACAGAATGTCATTCAAGCGTATTTCTGATCAGACTAGTAAAATGTAGAAAATAAAATATTATTGTAAAAAAAACCTAAAAGAAAGTCATAGCACTGTTTGGGATACTTATGCGTTACCAGTGGAATTATGTCTTGTGTGATTAAAGGCTATAATTCTCGCACAGGAAGAAATGAAAATAATCAATAAACATTATGATTTCATCGGTAAGTTTATATTGTTTTAGATGTTTTTATGTAGTGTAAATAGCTTGAAACTATTATAATATACTAATAATTTGTGCAAATAGTTGTTTGTGTCCAGTTATTGCTGATTTTGCAAATATCAGATTTTTTATTACATGTCGTAGAGGTTATATTATTTCGCCTAGTGATGTGCATTTCTATATCGATATTTGTTTTATAGTACTTTCTTACATTATATTTGATGGGAACAAAAAGTAGAAAATCAACCCATGGTTTGGCACATCTTTCTTTTATGTAAATAAATAATAATCACGTAATTTACATTTGAAAACTCAAATCAGTTGTAACATAGTGTTTTGTATGTAGGTTAGGTACTACTACAAGCTCAATTTCTTTGTTTTAGGCGCCACCGTTATCCAACAAAACACAAAACGTAACACGTCAGGAGAGCCTGCGGGCTATCGACATAAAGCAATTACCTATTTATAGTTTGCGGCGACATCTAGAAAGAGTTAAAAAAGTGAACGCCTTAAAATAATAAACACTGATATTTTTAACATGTTCTTTTTATTTCCTTGACTAGTTTCTGCTAGGTTCTAAACTATGTGTGTGCTTTTATCCAAAATGAGTTCAGCCCTTTTTTCGTGATTGATTAAGAAACAAATAAATACCTACTTAGTTTAAATTAGTTTTAGTCGATTTTTTACATTTTATATTGGATATATGTAAAAAAAACATATTTCAGTCCAGCTTTCCGGCGATGTTTGTTCTCCTCTACAGGTCGCATTTCTCAACCGATTCTCGTGAAATTTTGTGAGCAGGTTCGAAAATTATAAAGAATTTTTAATCGGGCCAGTTTTTCGAAATATTGAATATATTAAAAAACTGGCCTTAAAAAATTAATTTATCCCGCATTTGGAAAAAAATTCAAAATTAGAAGTGTGTGAAGTGAACTATCTAGCTGCGAATATAAAAAAAGTTGAAAATATGTATATAAGCTGACGACATTTAAACGTCGACTTTCTCAAAATGAAAATGTTGTCTATTATCGACATCACTTACAGAAATCCCATGCCACATCACTATCGAAATCATGGTGTCATATTGTCACAGATAAGATCAGAATTGTTTTTTTTTGGCAAAAGCTACACATTTCAACTTCCTGACAATGTACTTACGCTCTTTTAGAATGAGTAAGATTTCAAACAGTGATTTAATATACAAAAAATCAATTAAAAGTTTAAATAAAAAATACGTGTCCCCTAATTTTGTATCTACTTGCATTATAAAAAGTGAAAACGACATATTATATTTTTGAAAGGTTGTCCATTAAAAACCTTTCTCTTGAATCAGTCTATCAATTTTATTAAAAGAAACCGCATTAAAATCCGTTGCGTAGTTTTAATGACCTGGGATTCAAGTTCACGACAAAGGTTATGATATTCACAATGTGTTGCTCTACTTTCATTTATAGCATGAACCCATTGTTTTTTTGCATGCCGAGGAATATTCTGGCACACCAGTAGTAATATTGCTTCTTCTTCATCTGATGAACTACTTGGTCCGTCCATCCAATCATCATCAGACATCGTGCACAAGAATTGCAAACAGAAAAAGTATGGCTGCCGCAGCGGCTGGGTATGTGTCAAGGGGTTACGTGCGTGACTACGCGCGTGTACACGCGCGTGTCTACGCATCCGGTGTGCCCGTCGGGTACGCAAAGGACAGGCTGCGTTGCGTATGCGTATGCGTAAGCGTAGACGTATGCGTAACCCGGTGTGTCAGGGGGTTACGTGCGTAACTACGCGCGTGTACACGCACGCGTGACCACGCACGTGTCTACGCATCCGGTGTGCCCAGGCCTTTAACACTTCCAAAGTGGTAAAATGACACGATATATTCACACAATCTATTCATAAAGTTCGTACGTTTTCGACATAAACAAATACTCTTGGTGAGTGAGAAATGAAGGGGCAATTAATGTAAACAAAAGACTTTCAGGAATTAAATTCTATATTTCCGACGACGAACTTAAATTAATGAAGTTTCTATATTGTTTGTTATAAAATTATGAATTGAGTTCTAAAGTTGTTTAGAGTTATGTATCGTATTAAATTGTTGTAGATATTTGATTATTATTTGTTCGTGCAAACATTTGAGAACATAACAATTAAAATACTTACGATGCTGAACTATGCGCACATATTGTACGAAATTAAGATAGACTCAAAGTCAAAGTCAAAACATCTTAATTCAAATAAACTCGAAAAATAACCGCTTTTAAATCGACTTCCTATGGTACTAATTAATATGAATTAATAACCTTTTTATCAATAAAACACCTAAAACACAATATAGTTTCATTTCGAACATACATTTAAGTAAAGTCAAAGTCAAATAAGCTTTATTCAAATAAACTTATTTATTAAGTAATTTTGAATCGTCTATATTTTCCTACCACCCGTTCCAGACTTTTTTAGCTGACAAGAAGAACGGGCGCAAGAAACTTATCATCAGCTGTAACAGCCATAAGTAACGATCCATAACGTAACATACACGTATATAAGTTGCGACGTTACCAATTACGAACCAGCCCCCCTACTCAAATGGCCAACATTCTATTCGTTTGAACGCTACGCTTACTATTAAAACTTAAAAATAAACAGTAAACTATAAAATTACGTGCCGTAAGCTTCAAAATTCCATACAATACATCGAAATCTGTGATTTATATAAGTTTGAGACATGTGATTATCATCTATGGCTTAAGTATATTTAAGCTTTAAAAGAAAGCGTAGCGTTCAAACGAATAGAAAGTTGGCTTGTTTGAGTAGGGGGGCAGAAAATAACACAGTGGAATCACTATATAGCGATCGCCAAGCAACGGTTGTAAAAATGGTTCTTCAGCGTCGACAAATAGCAATTCCTTAGATGGAGACCAACAATGGCCGAAATAATACAGTATCGTGTAAAAAAACTCAAATACCTGGAAAGAACACAGTGTAATCGAGAGCGCTTGCCAACTGTCGAAGAAATGGTTCTTCAGTGTCCGCGAACAGGTAGCAGTTCCTGAGGTGGTGGCCAAACATGGCCGACATGAGGTCGCAGCGACGCACGTATGGGGTCTGCTCCAAGAGAACTGGCAACTGGATTGAAATACTTACATTAGTTGCCTTCGGGCAAAATTTTTAAGCCTTGTAAGCGAGCAAATTTAAGTCAAGCAAATACCAACTACCTTATCGTACAAGACAACAAATTAAAACGTAATCGGTATTATATACCGATACGTACCTAAATGATAAGTTTTCTTGAGGATCGAAAATAAGTGAACAAAATGAACTACATTAATAATTATTATTAGTTTCTTTAACAAAGTTGTTTGTCGCTATGACATTATCTACCGAATATCTAGAAGCGTTTATCAAAAACAAATTAAGGTAGCACCTTGAGCGAAAGTGGCGACGCGGTGAATTTTATTTAATACTAGCATTCGCTCGCGACTTCGTCCGCGTGGACATTCGGAAAATTGCTATGGAACCTTTGACCGAGATAAAAAGTATCCATGTTTTACCACAGGCTATAACTATCTGTGTGCTATTCCAAATCCGTTCAGCCGGTTTTACATGATTGAGTAACAATAACATAAAACCTCAATAACGACATGCATATCGAGTTTGGGCTTTTTACCCCACTTACCCCTAAAGGGGATTATTTTCAGAAATTTACGAAATACATGTTTGATCATTTGTTTATAGAAGTACCCCTACGGAGTTTCAAGTCGTAATGTTTATTTTATATTTTTTCCATACAAAGTTTGAACCCCATTTTGACTCCTCTAGAGGTCGAATAATGTCTACCACTTAAAAATAAATGGCATTTTCGCAATCAACATCTCATAAAACCTCGATAACGACACCCATATCGATGTTGGGCTTTTATTACCCCAGTTACCCCCTAAAGGGTTGAGTTTCGGAAAAACACGAAACACGTGTTTGCTTATTTGTTTTCAGAAGTGCTCCTACGAAGTTTCAAGTTGAAATGTCTATTTACTATTTTGTTTCCATACAAACTTTGTACCCACATTTCAACCCTTTAGGGGTGGAATTTCCAAAAATCCCTACATAATGGGTGTTTACACTGTAGAAAGTATCTATGTACAAAATTTCAGGTCTCTAGGTTCAGTTGTTTGGGCTGGGCAATAAGTCTGTCAGTCACCCCTTCACTTTTATTTCATCATATCAGCCACACGACACCCACTGTTGGGTATATAGGCCTCCCCTAAGGATCTCCACGACGATCGGTCCTGCGCTACCTGTATCCACTGGCTTTCCGCGACCTCCACCAGATCGTCGGTCCACCTTGTCGGGGGCCTACCCACGGAGCGTCGTCCGGTGCGCGGTCGCCATTCCAGAACCTTTCTGCCCCAACGGCCATCGGTTCTTCTCGCTATGTGTCCCGCCCATTGCCACTTCAGCTGAGCAATCCTTCGTGCGATGTCGGTTACTTTAGTTCTCCTGCGGATCTTCTCATTTCTGATTTGATCACGTAGAGAAACGCCGAGCATGGCTCTCTCCATTGCACGCTGAGTGACCTTGAGCCTCCTTATGAGACCCATAGTTAGCGGCCACGTTTCACTGCCGTAAGTCATCACTGGCAACACACACTGTTCATAGACTTTCGTCTTGAGACACTGAGGTAAGTCGGACGCGAAGATTTTTCGAAGCTTCCCGAATGCTGCCCACCCGAGTTGGATTCGACGAGAGATCTCTTTCTCGAAGTTGGACCTACCTAACTGGACTGCCTGTCCTAGGTATACGTAGTGGTCAACAACTTCAAGTGTAGTGTTACCAACATGAACTGGAGAGGGTACAACATGGGCATTTGACATAATTTTCGTCTTATCCATGTTCATCCTAAGACCCACTCTTTGGGAAGCACTACGGAGATCTTCGAGCATTGTGTTCAGGTCTTCCATGGTCTCAGCCATAAGGACTATATCATCGGCAAAACGAAGGTGTGTTAGGTACTCGCCATTAATGTTGATGCCGAGTCCTTTCCAGTCCAAGAGCTTAAAGATGTCCTCCAACGCAGCTGTGAACCGTTTCGGAGAAATAACGTCTCCCTGTCTCACACCACGCTGCAGTTGGATAGGATTTGTGTTCTGGTTCTGTACTCGAATCGTCATGGTGGCATTTTGGTATAAGTACCTCAACACCTCGATATACCTATAGTCCACTTGGCACCTTTGGAGAGACTGCAGCACCGCCCAGGTTTCAATCGAATCAAAAGCTTTCTCATAGTCCACGAACGCCAAGCAAAGTGGCTCATTATACTCCTCAGTCTTCTGTATAACCTGCCGCAGCGTATGGATGTGGTCTATGGTGCTAAAGCCTTTTCGGAACCCGGCTTGTTCGGGAGGTTGGAAGTCGTCGAAATTGCGAGCGAGACGATTCGTAAGGACTCTCGAAAACAACTTATAGACATAACTCAGAAGCGAGATGGGTCTATAGTTCTTTAAGAGGGACTTGTCACCCTTTTTAAAGAACAAGATCACCTCACTTATGTTCCATGTCTTTGGCGTTCTGCCCTGGACGATGACGGAATTAAAGAGCTTCTGGAGGACTTTGAGTATCGGCTTACCGCCCGCTCTCAGAAGTTCTGTAGTGATTCCATCGTCACCCGCCGCCTTGTTGTTTTTCAGCTGTTTGAGAGCCATACTAATCTCGAACAGGCTGACGTCCGGGATATCTTCGGTATAGTGTCGGGTAAGCTTGGCTCTGGGGTCTTTAGCCTTGCTTTCAACAGGTGTCTGCGTGGAATATAACTGCCCATAGAAGCTCTCGATCTCCCTCAGGATTTCAGGCTTTGACGAAATGATGCGTCCGTCGTCAGTTCAGCTTCGTCATCTGGCTTTGCCCAATAGACAGATCTCTTGCGAACACTTTGGAGCCTTTATTCCGCTCGATGGCCTCTTTAATACGATTCGTATTAAATTGGCGAAGGTCGCTCGTCGAAGACTTAGATATCTGTCTATTAAGCTGCCGATAACGATTAGCATCTACTGAACTCTGGAGCCTCATTTTACGTCTCTGATCCATGAGTAGGAGTGTGTGGTCGGAGAGTTTCTTTATCTTGGGACGGCGGGTCTTAAAGAGCTTGGACCCTACCGTAAGGACAGTATCCACCACCATGTTGTTCAGATCGTCCACATCTATGCTGTTCTCAAGGGCTTCGAAGCGGTTTTGGAGTTC
The DNA here is from genome assembly GCA_928269145.1 of Agriphila tristella. Taxonomy (NCBI): domain Eukaryota; kingdom Metazoa; phylum Arthropoda; class Insecta; order Lepidoptera; family Crambidae; genus Agriphila; species Agriphila tristella. Next base: position 18,347,549 of record OV743431.1, on the reverse strand, counting down.
GAGTTGAAAGCTCTCGGGGTTTTGAATATGGGCCGGCAATGGTCGAATTGTTGATTTTATCAGTCGAGATCTTTCCAGCTTTGGGTTGATATTCAATGTGCCACGTACCAATCGGTGATCGCTCCCCGTCTTAACAGCGTTGATCACAGTGACATCATTGAATATTTCCTTTTTCTTCGACATGATAAAATCTATCTCATTTCTGACTTTACCGTCCGGACTGACCCAGGTCCACTTCCGGCTTTCCGGTTTTCTGAAGAAGGAGTTCATCATAAAGAGGTTCTCCTTCTCCATAAAGTCAGCCAGCATCTGGCCTCTGTCATTCCGTTGCCCAACTCCAAATTGCCCCACTCTCAGCTCATCACCGCATCGTTTCCCCAACTTTGCATTGAAGTCCCCCATCACAACAGTGTAGTGGGTTTTGTAGTTATGCATGGCTTTAGAGATCTCCTCATACATAGCCTCCACTTCGTCATCTTGGTGTGTCGAGGTCGGTGCGTAAACCTGTATAACATTCAGCGAACACCGTTTGGATATTCTGAGTATAAGGTACGCCACCCTGGTCGACACACTTCCGATGGTAATCACGTTGTTGACAAGGGACTTGTGGACGATGAACCCGACACCACCTTGGGACTTTTGGTCGCCCTCCCGGTAGTAAAGCAAGTTACCGGATTTGAGGATTATCGAGTCCTCTCCCGCTCTTCGGACTTCAGATAACCCGATAATGTCCCAGTGTACCTTGCTGATAACTTCTTCCAACTCGGTTAACTCGGTCCTTAGTGTGCGCGTGTTATAGGTTGCCAGGTGCAGTTGTCGTCGTTTTTGGTAGCCGAGCCGCACCCGGGGATTCTTAGCACCCCCTGCCCCGCCGTTACCGTAGCTAGGAATAGCGGGGCTGCCGGGGACTGGGGGCCAATTTTTTGATCCATTGTGCATGAGGGGGGGGGGGGGGGTTTGCCATAATCGCCACGCTTGGCAGGCGGGTTGGCGATCGCAGTAGGCCGAGGTTTTATGGAGACGCTGCTGCCCGTCTCTTGAAGACTATGCTCCCTTAGTCGCCTTTTACGACACCCACGGGATGATAGGGGGTAGTGCTATTCTAGGCCGGCACATACACGGCACACTTTTATTTAAGAGATTATAATTCTAATACACAATTTTAATAATGTTTTACGTGGAATTTTTAGGGCCCACAGTCTAGTATTTTAGACGGTATCGTTACATTCCCTCGTAGTCACTGCTAGAAGTAGATAGCAAATGTGTCAAAAACGGCCACTTTTAGCAGTTTAGGCCACGAATAGCTATGAGGGCATGTAGTAAAAATAATAGACCATGAGCCCTTAAATCTCCACGTAAAACAATATTAAAATCTTTTTCTATTAATGGCTTATTAAATAAAAATCTCTGAGGGCGGCACTTTCGGTCATACAACTACCTAATGAAAAATAGGTAATAAAACCCATTGGGTAAAATGAGCTTTTTTTGCTAAGCGTTATATATGATAAGCGTCTCCCTCGTCTCTGCAAAGCATATGAACCATTAATAATAAAAGGAAAATCATGAGAAAAATGTAGCCCTAGTCACATTTTTAGCCTACATGCGACTTACTTCATCCATCAAAAGCTGGCATTACTTTCATTCGGTAGTATACAAACACGACTCTTTTTATTTTTATTCATTCGTATACTTTTTCTTTTTTCTATTTACTTTTGTGTTAATACTCTATTCGAGTAGGTAAGTAATGTTTCAGTAAAACTTTTTAGTTTTTATGTATAAATAATAGCAATTTCTATGCACTAGGTATAAACGTAAAAATCACTGTGTGACAATTGATAAACCTGTGTAGGTACTACGTGACAATAAAGAGAGCATATGTTAATAATAGGTACGTAATATATTCATCATCATCTACATATCAGCCGCACGACACCCACTGCTGGGTATAGGCCTCCCCCAAGGATCTCCACGACGATCGGTCCTGCGCTGCCCTCATCCAGCGGCTTCCCGCGACCTTAATGCAATATAGGTAAAAGTTTTGTTAATTTATGAATGAAATAAACAGAGTTTAATACCTGGCGTCCTCTCTCAGTAATCCAGAGCTGGCGCACATATTTCCAGAATTTTTTCAACTGGTAATCTTCAAAAAAGTAATAAAATGAATGATGTGAACCGATATTGATAATAATTACCTAGCTAACTATGAAAAATAATGACAAGGATACAATATCTTGAAGTGATTTTACATTATTAAGAAGGGAGCCGCTGAGAAGCTAGGAGTGCACAACATAAATCACTTAAGTCCCGTTTCTCATACCTCCACGATTCTTGTCATATTATGTTCGTGGGCAGAGTTAAATGCCGAACTATGTATGTATTACAGTAACGAGCAAAATGTACGTAATACATTATCTATTTACACTTCAAAGAACATTGTTCAATTCAATACTGCTTAATATGCTATATGTACATCAATCAAACGAAACATGTTGAATGTATTACGTAACAAGGTGAATAATTAATGCATTAGATGTAGCTACCTGTTTAATAATTCACCAGGAACATTGAAAACAGCCCCCCTACTCAAATGGCCAGTATTCTATGCGTTCGAACGCTACGCTAACTATTAAAGCTTTTAAATAGCAGTAAATAATACAATTACGTGCCATAAGCTTGTCTATTCCATACAATACACCAAATCTGTGATTTACGTAAGTTTGCGTTGCGATGCGCCATTTAATCATCTATTGCTCATATTTATGCTCTAAAAGTAAGCGTAACGTTGAAACGTATAGAATATGGGGCATTTGAGTAGGGGGGCAGGTTTACTTATGAAATATAACTTGAATTTGAGTAGGGGGGGCAGGTTTACTTATGAAATATAACTTGAATTTCTAATGAGGGACTTCTTTTCTAACCCTTTACTGTTACGTCATCATCATGGGTCCAGCAGGAGCATTTTAACCTCCCCACTACTGGGCCACACAGGCGTTCCTTAGGGATGAATAAAGAGATGGGCCATAACCCACCACGTGGGCAATATGCGGCTTGGTGGGCGTTAAATTGCTAATATAGACGGAACCAACGGTTGAACGTATCTTACGAAGCACGAAGGAGCTTGAAACAATATATTTTTGGTCACCCATCCATTTCCACCATCAGGGTACCAGACGCAGGTTAGCATATCACCCTTACATTTTAGATACTCCAAGGGTCTGTACCAAGCGTTTTGCCAATACATTTCTTATGCGAACAGCTAAAGAAATGCGCTACCTGCTTATGTGTTCCCGGTAGATACAACCTTAGTCTCTTCAAGGCAAGAGTGAATAGGTAGGTATTTCCTGGGCAAGCATGCTACACACCCTTAGACCACATATAGTTTATGAAGCAAAATAATGGTGGTCAAATGCCTGACCAGTTACTAATAAATAAAGAAGAACCCTTGCGAAAGTTGCTTGACTCCTCAACTATACATACTCTACTTTACATAAAAACGCACTTACTTGATAAGCCCTGATTCTTCAACATATCAATAAGTTCACCGGTCGCCATCTCATATGTGGTCAAAGCGTATTTAGTTGAATAAGCAACTTGTATAGCCGTGGCGACGACGGTAGCGGCGAGCATTTTCCCGCTTATCAGGCATATGATAATTATAGACATGCACAGAGTGGCGTCGACGACGTATTCGTCGCCACCGGTCATGGTCAGCTCGGAGACCACGAGGTAGATCGATGTCACGTAGTCCCAAGCACGTTGGGGAGCCTCCCTGAAAAGGTTACATAACGTTAGTATATGGCCGTAACGTAACGTAGATTCGGTTTTTTAAGAGCCAAACTTAAAAGCAAAATATGGATACAACTTTTGAGGGTAATTTTAAATTGTTATATTGAGGTATTGTTTTCTGTAAAGTAGCTTTTACATTAGTAAGTTTCTATTAAAAAAAAAAATTGGGCCAGTAAAATATTTACTAACTTATAAAAGTGACACATTATCTCAAAACGTTTGTTTTAACATTAATATTTTTTATGATTTCGTGATCGAGTATAGTGGCCCAATTTTCTGATTCCTAAAATCGGTAGGTAACTTTTACTGTCTTATTCAGAGATGTTTCACAAAACTGGGGTGCAAGACTGTTTTAACAAAACCTGGTTTAATGCTTGTAAACCAATCACAATGCACCTTTTAATCCTTAAACGGTGAGACTAAACGTTAAACTGTCACTCTGAATACGATTTGCGCTAAAATGGCGTTAGTCCGCAGTCTAACGCCATGTTAACTTTGGCCCTAGTTTAACGAACGCACTCTGAATAAGTGAGTTAGAGATTATTAAAAAAAAAAAAAAAAATTTGTCAGAATTTCAAAATTTGATGCCTATGATAGTTGCGCGTAGTGTGAGATCTGTAGATTTTTTCTAATTTAAAGAAATAAATAATAATAAAAAACATAAGTAATTAAGTAACACAATATGAAAGCATCGTGATTCGTGTTCTTATGGATCATATAAAACGTGTAAATGAACTCACTCGTCAATCAAGTGCATTTTCAGGGTGCGTATCATGGTGACTGGGGCTATCGCAATCAACGTCAATAGCCAGATACATGAAATCGTGTGAATAAGAAGGACCACCACAGCCATGGTCATCACCACCTGTGGTAAAACACCAAGGTTTTAAAGGGTGAAATCGAAGTCATTAACAATCTTCTAAGGGTTCATGATAGGTAAACATGGTTTAGTTTAGTTTTAGATAGGTTTGCGGGGGTCATATTTTTATATAGAAAACGTAAAGTTGTAGCCACAAAAAAAATACGACAAGCTAAAGAGATTCTCTAGTAGCTACAACTACAAGTATTAAATTGAGTATAAACCTCAAAGATGATAATAAAAATGTAGAAAAAAACACAGACTATCATCAAAAACGCTTGCGTAGGGTCATATTTTTGGCGTAAATAATAGCGGAAACGTATTGAATTCTAAAGCTCATTCGCTTAGATAGTGTCGGTACACCCGCAAGCAAATGTGTTCAGAGACAGGCATACCGGCAAGTTTTTGGTAATGTTACTGATAACGGTAAATAATATCGTTATCTGTACCATAGTGTGCGGGAGGGGGAGGGGTGGGGGGGGGTCGTGTTATTAGGTAACGGTGTCCGTCCCTCCCTACTACTTGTGTTTATTGTAATAAAATAAGAATACTACACACAAGCGAGGTGGAAAGAGAATTTTAATGAAAAGGGAAAATTCCCTTCGGCCGTGTATGATACCAGAGTTTGGTAACCAGTATCATACGAAGAAAAAATGATCGTCGTAGGATACTGGTATCCAAGTGATAGGGATTTTTCGTTTTATGTAACCGAGTATCAGCTCAGGAAAATATCAAATAAGGTAAAGGGCCATTACTTCGTGATAGTACATTATTTCGTGAGTTTTGTTTCTGGCGCGAAAAATAAGGTAACTATATATTATTTACTTACATTATACGTCAGTAAAAAATCTCTATCATTTAAACTGTCGAAAAAATCAAATACCAAAATTTTGGCGACTAAACTGAGAGCAATGTGACTGACGACATGTTGAAACTTTGCGTGGGCCACGGACAGTTGTGCGGCGTGTATTCCTTGTCACCACCGTAAGGTTAGCGCTCGTACTTCTTAAGCTCATAGAAAGGCAAAGGTAAGGGTAAGGTAAGGCAAAAGATTTCAAACTTATATCATGTTTAGTTCAATTTATAAAAAATATCAAAGTCGTAAGAGCCTTAACATGCCGAAGTATGGGACATTTACCTTAATTACAAGTGAGTACTTAATATTTCCTCGTATGTAACTGATAAGCATGCCATACATTGTATCGAAATCATTTCGCCATTTTATTCCAATAGGTTGTAGGTGATAAACGATTCACAGTTGAACTATTTCCTTGTTTCCTTGTATGTTTTCAATAAAGCGGGGGTTTTTACAATAATGTTGTTGTTGTTTATGTTTCATAGGCAAAGTTACCAAACTCTGGTATCATACACGGCCGAAGGGGAATGTTATATTCCTTACTGGATACGGTTACCAAACATGATGAAGGGTATCAGAAAAATAATAAATCCTATCACTTGGATACCAGTATCCTACAACGCTCATTTTTTCTTCGTATGATACTGGTTACCAAATTTTGGTATCATACACGGCCGAAGAGGAAAAATTAAATAAAAAAAATAGACTACCTACTATTTCTTCATCACTTGAAGTGTCGGAGTCATTATCACCTGTATTTATAATAGATCCTACATCATCACGTTCCGAATCCATACCAAAATATCAATTTTCTTCTTTAATTGCGTGATCTACACATCTTTTGTGTTTACATGTTTTACAAAACACCCGTCTTTTTTTGTTGGTTCACTTAAAGTTTCATCTTGAGGTACTTCACTGTCCTCCCAAGGACGAAAAATCATTTTTAGTATACGTATACTATGCGTATGCTACGTAGCAGAGTCAACAAACACAACTTTTCACTACGGCGCGGCGCTTCGATGTAAACTGCCAAAATCCAAATTGACTTGCGGGTGTACGCCGCACGCGGTATCCTTTGTTTATGCGGCGGCATCCTTTGACAAGAAGCGGCACGTGCAAAGGCGGCGCGATAAAAGGGCGACACTATCTAAGCGAATGCGCTTTACATCAAAATATACTTTTAACATCCTGTGCAGTAGCTCCAATAACTTTTTTTCAAGAAAGATAATTGTTGTTGTTGTTGAAGATTAAATGATGACACGGGTCTCTTACTGATGTCACATGACGTAAATATAATCTTAAAATTTTGACCAGAAGTGGAAGATTTTCTCAAGCTTCCGGCCAATTTTATTTGCGATAATCTTCTGATCCTCGCTCAGCACAACTTTTCAGACCGTGTGCCATGCATTTCATCGTGATGTCATATGACGTAGGCAATACTGTCGTGATCTCCGGACTCGTCAGAAATCGATTACCTTGAGATAAAATACGCTCTTTGATATTACCTACTCTATCTATTGTACGTATTAAAGATTGTTATTTTTATATTATTACTTGTCGTCGTAGAAATACGTTATTTATTTATTCTAACGTAATAGATGATTTCAGTTGACCTTTTAAAGAGGCATACGGCCATCTAAATTCTAATGGATTCAAAATAAGGAATACCTTATTTATTTCGTAGTAGTTAGAGTTTAAATGTATATGTTATCGGTCAACAGAAACACAAAAAGAAATTAATACTTAAGTCCATCGCCTGTTTAACAATTAATGGAGATTATCACAAGAACGCAAAATATACCCATATTAATTTTAAGGAAACTTTTTAGTAGCTTGGTCAAAACCTGGTCAAAACATATTCAGAGTTAATTTTAAAAATGATGCAGTTTGACTATAGTCTTCTTCTTGTCTTCTTCTTGTCGGTGCAGGCGGTTTCCGCAACTCGACGTCTATTGCGCCTATTTTGCGTAAAAAATAGGCGCAATAGACGTCAAGTTGCGGAAACCGCCTGCACCGACAAGAAGAAGACAAGAAGAAGACTATAATAGAAGGAATTTATTAGCACATTGTCCTCGGCTTAACTTACTTGTAAAGAGGTTAAGTTATTCGTTAGTTCTGCTGATGTTTTCTTATAAAACTCGATAAGATACTTCAGTCTCAGAAGTTTATTTACGCGGAAGTAATGCATAGCAGTCAGTGGGTGCCTGCAAAGAAAATATACCTACAATTATTTTGGTATTTATCTATGGAACAATTTTAATATAAAAATATGATGACACAAAACGAATTCGATTGCCTTTTCAGAATTAAAGACCGATCTTCCGCATTTTCAAGAATTGACCTTATATCTTATTATAATTGTATTATATTATCTGTGTTATAATTTATTCCTACAACCGAATGAAATAATTTATGAATTAATGTATCTACTTCCATTACGTAGGATCAATAGCAATTTGAATGTGCGGCTTTTCCACGGAGTGAAATTAGTCAAATGATGATAAATAAATTCGTATGAAATTGATGTTCCAATCCAACTCACTATGCAAAATGTTTCAGAGTCCCTAATTACTTTTTTAATTTAAATTCGTATTATTTTCAATCACGTTATTAAATATTTCAAGCTTTAATTTGATATAATTATATATTACTACATTTTTTTTAAAGATAATAAATTAATTATACAGTTTTTTAATACATTAAAAACTTATTAAGTTTTTAAGTGTAAGTACCTAACTTGCGAATGTATCGAAAATTGTTAACATTTAGATGATGCAAATCTAATCAAACGGTATCATAACACTTGTAATAGCACCGATAACATGTAATATCTCTTATATTTCCACATTCAATACAAAGGCTAGGTGGATATTTCCTGCGCGTCCCTCTGAGCCGATCCGATCCTCCAGAGAGTTTCACAAAATCCCATTTTAATTGCCTTCGTCACTCCAGAAATGTAAAGCTCACCCTTGCGATTTGGAGCCACTGATTTATGTCCATTTCCTAATATGGCGTAATTCCTCAAAAGGCGTAGATATAAACACTATTCGTGGATAGCCTGTGATGTAGAGCTATGACTCGGTTTTTTTTATTCTTTTGCTATTTAGGGGCTTTTAACACTTAAAGGTCATGTAAGCCCCATCATAACCTTATCTAAAACTACTTATCCTATGACTTTATTTATGACACTATTTAGGGCGAAAACATATACAATTCTAGCCACATCGCTGGTGGGAGCCGACAGAATGGCATGGAACATGCTTATATTTTTTGCATTTAAGTTAAGTTCTGTCATCACCTCTCGTCTCATATTTCATGACTCGGTTTGATGTGATTATTGGATCAAGAAATGATCTGTGATTCTATTGAATTTGAATCCATTTCGCATGCTCACAAAGGAGGTGCTTTACAAACCATTATAGATTTCTTATGTTCTCGTAGTAAGAAGCTTGGGAAACTCTTTTTACATTTCGATTTGTTTAGTAATATTTAATTGGATAAGTGAACTTACGGAAAACACAATCCAAGTAACTCTAGAGGCAAGTTTACTAGTATGTCAGTCCAGACCCACATTTTGTGTTTCATATACCGTTTTCTGCATTTATAAGCATCCACTATAAGATCGCCATGTTTGCTTAGGTAACCCTAATTTAATAACAAATTAATAATAAAATAAAACTTCTGAAATTGAACTCAAATTTATGAAATGTTGTCAGTGTTAAAACGAAATAATATAATAGCTCGAAATACACATTATCCTAACCTTTTTAAATACATTTCCTCGCTTGTTTTCGTTCGAAACAAATTAAAAATGTATATATCTCACACCAAATAAAAAAATGAAGACGGAGTCTTCCGAACAAAGCGGTGAGGCCAACAAAACTATGCCTTGGCTGTGTACATACACAGTTCACGCACACACGTGTAACGAAACTATGCCTTGGCTTTCCATATAAAACCCTGCCGCCCGGCCCCCGACCGCCCCCTTGTACGCACACATGTACCATCAAAAACCGGCCTCACTTCATTGTTCGCAACGCTCCATCTTACTTTTTTATTTGATCTGAGGTCTAAATTATGAAAATGCTCACTGACGTTACTTTTTAAAACTTGACAATTATTAGTTATCCAGTTTAGTCATCTAAAGTCTTAGAATAATTACACATAGATGCCGTGTCCGCGTATGCAAAAAGAGGCAACTTATACTGAGCCAAAAGGGCTCAGTTCTCAAATTTATATCCTGCATACGTTACCTAATCGTAATTAAAATAATATAATAATTAATCTCTTTAAGGTAGGGAAATTGAAACTGTTTTGTACTTATTAGGTATGATTATGTAATAATGGACAAAAAAAATCTGAAAACGGCGCCATTTTGGCTGTTTTAGTTGCCTCACTTTTGACAGCGCGCTTTGTAGGGAATTATCGTTCTAGGTGTAATTATTCTAAGTCTAAAGTATTACTTTAGATAACTAATTTTAGTTTATAATGAAACTAACACTAACACTGTATGTATGTACCATGTAAACTTTGTGGAAGTTTTTTTTTTGATTTCATTTCATGTTTCAATTCATTTCATTTGTTGCGCATGGTCGAATTGTGTTCTAAATTCAAAGACCAAAATAGTGATTAAAAATGCTTTTTATTCACTGTTTTCAGTGAATAAAATAAGCTTTTTAGAGGGGGGATGGTATAAATATGTAAATATAGGATCTGAATTCTCATTTTTATGTAAGCTGAAAATTAAAATATAGCTAATACTTATAAGATTTACCTGATGAATCTTTAGGTATATTTTAATATAAAAATAAATATCTAAGACACTCTGCAGCCAGAATATATAGTAACAGTCATTAAGAGTTGTTATTTCGTATAAAGTCACCACATAGTTAAGTGTTGCAAAGAAACATGAAATATATCCAAAACCCTGAAAGAAGGACAAGTTATTTTGAAGAAAACCCCTAATGCCAAATATGGTAAATATATAACCATATTCGGCATTAGGGTATTTTGTAACACATTTTATAAATATAAATAGGTACTTTGTTCCTTAAAAGATTCTAATCTACGTTCTACATACCTAGTACTAATTATTAATTACTTAGCTTCCGCCCGCGACTTCGTCCGCGTGGCCATTCGGAAAATCCCTAGGGAATCTTTGACCGGAATAAAAAGTATTCTATATTTTAATCGAGGCTAAAACTATCTGTTTGTCAAATTTCATACAAATCCGTTCAGCTGTTTTCGTGTGCTTGAGGAACAAACATACAAACCTACATACAAAGTTTCACATTTATAATATTAAGTAGGATTTTCTTTTTTATTATTTTTTGTTTGGATGTTGGTACGCACGTCACACCAGAGCCAGTTAACAACATAAGATGCGTTTTTTATAGACAAACATCATCATATCAGCCGCACGACACCCACTGCTGGGTATAGGCCTCCCCTAAGGATCTCCACGAGACGATCGGTCCTGCGCTGCCCGTATCCAGTGGCTTCCGGCAACCTTCACCAGATCGTCGTTCCACCTTGTCGGGTGCCTACCCACGGAGCGTCGTCCGGTAGACAACCATACAAACATATATTTTTATTTATATAGAAGAAAATATTATACCTGAAATAATAACGAGCCAGGCCTCAACAGGTTGATTATGTTGTTGTAACTTTGAACGGTCACAATACTAACATACGACGACTTGGATTGGCTGAGATCAGAATAAGAACTCGTCGGACCGACCTGGCCTAAAATTTTAAGATGAGTTATAGATCACTTAACCTAAATGACCGCTGATCAACAAGCGAATATATGAGCGTCAGCGGTCTTTTTACGTGACCCCTATACTATTTGAAGGTTAATTTTAAAACTGATATCATTTAATCCACTTCAGACGAATGCTAATTCCTGTGAAGGATATTGCAATAATCTTCACGCTCGACAGGCCGGCTAGAAATCAGAACGTTGGTCCATTTTCATCGGAAAACTGCTTCTCATTTTCCACGCGTGTGTTATATTACTAAGAACTTCATAGACGTTTTGTCGCCATTTATAATTACAACAACCCTAAGTTTGAAGGGTTGATGATATTTTACACGACACGGCTACATCAAGATCATAATATACCGAATTAAACTCAACATGAAAACTCACATTAATTATACAGGGTTATTTGTAAAACACCAACAACCTCGCAGGAGGGTTATTGTCAAATTCAGTGGTCATTTTGTTCGAAAGCTTTAAAATTAAATGAGATATGGCCGATTGCACTAAACTTAAGAATCGCCTAAGTCTTTTCCTAAATACAACACGACCAAATTAAAACAGTGTCATAAATTTAGCCGTCATGTAGCTGTCATTTGCCTAGTTAACTTGGTCGAGTTGTAGATAAGAAAAGACTTACGCGATTCTTAAGTTTAGTGCAATCGGCCATTATACATTTAAAAGAGACAACTTTACCAAACAATACCAACTGAACTAAAAAATGTGTTTTGAGATGGTAAAAAATTATAAAATCATATTTTTGTCTCAAAAAGTCCTCTTCGGTGGTCTGTTCGGAAACCAACTCGGCTTTAATTTGTGATCTTAAGGAATATTAAAACAACCCCTATTAATTAATTTCGTTACCATTCAAAAATCTAAGACTGTAATTTATCCATATAAATATTATCCAGCAATATACCATTATTAATTATTTTATTATCATAGTCTCAATTTTGTTCCGAAGATTTAGATCTTTGAGGTTACCCTATTTTACTACCAGTAAAATCAAAATATTATATTTTCCTGAACGCATCCTAATCTATATTGAATAGCAGCTTAACTGTGAATGCATCAATGATTCGTAGTGCGAGTGCGAGAGCACTGCTGCAAAGATAATCATGTCGAAAAGGAACAAAACAAAAAAATTGTCAAAGATGGCTTTACTTTTCGGTGACAGCTGTAAAAAAATTATAACTTACTAAACTACAAGGTAGCTATATGGGCCTACTTGATTATTAAGCCATTTTACTGATTTCAAAGTGCTTTTATGATTATCCTCAAAATGTTTGGTTTTATGATTTTTTAGTGAGGAAAATCCATTCGGTGGTCCTCTTTTCGGTGGTCTTTTTTCCATACTTTTTTTAAATTTTGCTTTTTTTTCAATTTTGCTGTATCGATCGACCTCTAATTTATATTGATTTAAATTGCTAATGTTCCAATGGATATAAATAAAAACAAATTTCGTTTAATTTTGGACTTTTATTTTTTTCAATTTTTCGAGCCCCGTTTTGACAATGACCCAGGAATAGATAATAAACAACAACATTTGTTCTACGACTTTTCCGAAAACAGACAAAAAATATCGACTTTTCATACAAAACTCGATCAGCCTTTCGATTCTGTAACCAAACTCACATCTCACTTCGAACTTCACTTCACTTCGCATTAATTTGTTATTAGAAATTAACTGAATATAAGCCATTTTACCGATTGCAAAAGGTTTAGGTAGCTACCGTAGCCATCTAAAATCTTTTGTGATTAAAAAAGTAGCCTATCATTATCTCATTTATGATTTAAAATTCCCGCGAAGTGAAGTGTGGTTCGAAGTGAGATGCGAATTTTTTTTACAGAATCGACAGGCTGCTGTACTGTTCGGAACATTAAAATTTGTCGATTATAGAGTCGATTTTTTTTGTCAGTTTTCGGAAAAGTCGTAGAACAAATGTTGTTGTTTATGATGTTAATAATCTACTCCTGCGAGGTTGTTGGTATATTACAAATAACCTTGTAGAAAATATAAATAAAAGCTATGCTATTTAATTTCATTCTACGTTAGATTGAAGACATCTAAACTTAATCAAATGTACGAGTAACTAGACGAGAAGATAAATGAATATGATGCACATTATGGAAGGCATTGCTGGGTATCCTACTAACAACTAACTAGGGTAATGTTGTACGGACGAGTGACGTCGACCGAAATGGGCAAACGCGTACCACAGAGTAAATATAGCTAAAGCAGTAACGCAATGCATACAAACGTCCGAATCAGTCAGACGCACGCGTCGCTAAAGCTAGGTTTCCTAGGATGACGGTGCCGTCATATTACGGCCGTAATTTAGCGGCCTAGAACGTTGTCTATGTACGGCGCGGTTTCTGACGTTACGGTGTCGCCGTATTGTTTACATAGACAACATTCAACGCCGCTATATTACGGCCGTAATATGACGGCACCTTCATCCTAGGAAACCCTAGCTTAAGAAAGCTCTTATCAAGGTTAGCTCAGTTAGTAGAGAGGCCAATTCATAAAAAGTAGCTTATTTACGAAATTCGTAGGACTGCAAAGGTTTAATACCGACTAATGGTATGGTGGGATTCAGCGTACTTTACTGATCATCATATCACTTTTTGTCACTCGCAATCGCAAGTAGCCCACATACCAATCGCAAATGCTACCTCGGATGTCGCTTGTCATTAACGTCTCGGCCATGATATCACCGTGCGTGCTGCATCTTGAGTCTCAGCAACCACTGCGCGGTCGCAACGAACGAGCTGGGAGGCCACATCGAGATAGCGCGCAGTGGCTGTCGAGACGCAAGACGCAGTACGCGCGCGTGGAGATATCGTGGCCGAGCGGTAAGTAGTGTTGCGCACGCATTGGCTCCGCTGCGAAATAGGAATGCCAACTCTGGCGCTCCGATGACCGACAAAAAAAGGGCTCACTAGTTGAGATACTGCTTCTGGCTATATATGAACTGTGGCGGTACCGAGGCATCTGCGTAGTTTGATTAGAGCCGTCTGCAGTAACGAGTTAGCTGCGTCTGCGAGCGACTGCAACTTATTTTATTTAGTTAGCGGTGTAAACTCGTGTTTAGAAAGTCAACACGTTTGGTATTATGAGTCTCGACACTATTATTTTGTTATATTTCAGTAGAGTTAGATTCGTACAGTTCGCCGTACAGTTCCGGTTAAGAATAGGACTGTTCCATCTCATCCCGTGGGTATCGTAGAAGGCGATAGAGGGAAGTTTTAGGGACCCGGTACAGACCATCGCACAAAGGGTCACTCGAATGGCAGCGAGGAAACTGTCAACAACAGCATTCCCGAGGAGTCAGGCAGGCGGCCAACCGTAAAACTTTGCCAAAACCTAATGCAGTATGAATTGTTGTAAACTAAATCTCCAAGCCATAAATTTAAAAAGTAAAAAAGTAGAAATGTCACTCTGTTTTTTCCCTCGTTTCGATGTAAGATCGTACTATTTTAAAAGTGAAAATAAAACACATTAATAAACGAAGATCCATGTTTTAATGATCGTTTCCAAAAAGAAAAATATAAAAGGTTATGGGCCCAGCATAAACAATGGAAAGCTTCGAAGAAATAACTAACATCCAACGACTTACTACCGAAAATGATTGGACAATGTGGAAGTTCCAAGTGGGGATCCTGCTGAAATCTTATAGCTTGTATGAGACTGTACATGGATCAGATGCAGCAGTAGGAGGCGAAAGTAAAAATGAATCATTAAAAAAAGATGCACGAGCGCAGAAAATTATAACCTCAACAATAGCAAAAAAGCATCTACCACTGCTAATGACGTGTGATACTGCAAGTCAGATGTATGATAAACTTGCACTAATATTCGAAAAGACAACTGAGGAACAGAAATGTGCTGTGTGGGAGCAGTTCTTTGATTGTAAATACCAAAATAACTCTGATGTGATTGCAAACATAAGTACACTCGAAAACATTGCTTCTAAACTGAAAGGCCTTGGTGAGAAGATTACAGATAATATGATCATTTCTAAAATCTTATCAATCCTGCCAGAACAGTATAATAATTTCAAGACTGCATGGGAATTGTCTTCACATACAGAAAGAACTCTAAATAACTTGTCAGCCAAACTATTGGCAGAGGAAAAGAGGAAGAATCCGACTGAAGAGGAAAAACCCATTGCATTCAAAGCTCAGCATCAAAGAAACCCACAACAAAAGTACAAAAAGAAATTGTTTTGTACAATATGTAAGAAGACCAATCATACAGAAAATACTTGTTTTTTCAAAAAGTGTGCGATATGCAATAAGAATAACCATCAAACTAAAGACTGTTTCTACAATAAAGAAAAGAGAAATGGCAAACCTGTTGCATTATTTACATCTGTGAGAAGTAACTGTTACTCCGAAGAAAGTTATGACTTCATCGTAGACTCAGGCTGCACACAACATATGACCAACAACATAAACATATTGTCAGAGTTAACAGAACATCAAAGCAACATTTCAACTGCAAAAAGCAATACATGTATTGAAACAAGCGGAAAAGGAAACATAAAAGCAAAAAATTGCACAATCAATAATGTTCTGTGCGCTCCGGAATTACAAAAAAATCTATTATCAGTGAACAACATGACAGAAAATGATGCTACTGTTACATTCACAAGAGACAAAGTTATCATAGATAAGGACAACACAAAAATAATTGGAACGAAAACTAAAGAAGGACTTTATAATATAAAACTGAATATTGAAAAACACACCTCACTATTTTCATCGTCGAACACAGCGATGGACTGGCATACAAAGCTAGGTCATCCAAGCTCAGAAGTTATGCTAAGGATGATAAAATACAACCTTGTTAAAGGTATGAATTTCAAAGCCACTGATCTCAAGGATATGGAAGGGACATGCAAAATATGTTGCAAGGCAAAATTAACCAGATTACCTTTTAATTCTGTACGTGCTTGGGCAACGGAACCTCTGCAAATAATACACACCGACATCTGTGGTCCGGTAACTCCTTCGACATATAATAATGAAAAATACATACTAACCTTTCTGGATGACTACACACACTACATAAAAATACAACTACTTGAAAGGAAATCTGAAGCATTTGAATATTTAAAGAACTATATTGAAGAATCTGAAAGAAAATATAACTATAAAGTATCCACTATAAGATGCGATAATGGAGGAGAATATGTGAAAAAAGAACTCAAACAATACTGCTTCAAGAAAGGAATCGCAATTGACTATACAATTCCTTACTCACCTCAACTTAACGGCAAAGCCGAAAGGTTAAACCGAACTCTTCTGGAGAAAGTAAGAGCACTGCTATCTGATTCAAAACTGGAAAAGCAGCTATGGGGTGAAGCAGCCAGAACTGCAGCTTACCTTATCAATCGAACTGCAACCACAACAGCAGAGAAGGTACCAGTCGAGATGCTAACCGGTGAGAAACCAAATCTGAAAAATCTTATTAAGTTTGGTAGTGAAGTTTATAGCAAAATACTCGGTACTAACCTGCATAAGCTCGATGACCGTAGTGAGAAGCTCATACTCATAGGTTATGCTACAAACGGATATAGACTATGGAACAAACATACACAGAAAATAGTAGTCCGAAGAGATGTGAAACCTATAACAGAAATTGAAACAAAACGAGACGAAGAGAAGAAAAAGTTCAGAACACAAACTACTTACCCTGATGACAATGACATTGAAAGCATCAGTGACTCCGATAGTTCTGGAAGTGACACACTACATTCCTGTTCTGACTTAGAAGATAAAGAAGAAAGAAAAGAAGACATTCAAGAAGAAAGCAATATAGAAGAGAAAAGAGACGAAAGAGCAACTGAAACTCACAAAGAAAAAAACAATGAAGATAAAAGAGAAGAAAGAAAAACTGTAACTCATAAAGAAGAAAACAAAACTGAAGAGAAAAAAGAATTAAAAAATTCTAACAAAGAAGAGAGCACCAACCAAAACATAGAACAAAGAAGATCGGAAAGAGAAAGAGTCAAACCAAAAAAATTTGATGACTACATAACCTATCTAAGCTACAATGATGCGACAAAGGGTCCTGAAAAAGAAAAATGGATCGAAGCAATAAACTCAGAAAAAAAGTCTCTTTATGAAAACAATGTTTGGACTGAAGTCAAAACAGAAGAAGCTAGTGGCAAAAAGATACTTACCAACAAATGGGTATTAAAAATCAAAGATGATGGACGGTACAAAGCTCGATTAGTGATAAGAGGGTTTGAACAAGATGAAGTGAACGACACATACAGCCCAGTAGTAGGCAGTAGCCCACTAAGAGTTTTATTAGCTCTTGCTGCTAAGAATAACTACTGCATCAAAACTTTCGATATAAAGACAGCTTTTCTGTATGGAGAACTGGAAGAAGAAGTTTACATGTACCCGCCTGAAGGGATAATAATGAATGGAATATGCAAACTAAATAAAGCTCTTTATGGAATGCGCCAAGCACCTCTAAGATGGAATAAAACTATGACAAACTTTCTAAAATCACAAGGCTTGAACCAACTTAAAACAGAACCGTGTATTTTCAAAAACAAAAAGCAAACTGTTTTCATGGGTATCCATGTAGATGATGGAATTATTATAGGAAAAAATGAAGGTGAAATAGATACGCTACTTGAAAGAATTGGAAAAAGATTCAAATCAACTATAAACAAGGATCCAAAGAAGTTTGTTGGTATGGAAATTGAAAGAACAAATAAGGGACTCATGCTGAAACAAGAGAAACTTATAGAAAAGCTATTAGAAGACTATAAAATGCAAGACGCTAAAACAGCAAGCATACCAATGGAACCTAAAACTAAAGAAACATTGAGCCAAAAAAATAATACTTTTCCTTATCAAAACTTACTTGGAAGCCTGACATACATTGCTAACAAGACCAGACCAGAAATCAGTTTCCCCGTCAACTATTGTGCAAGACAAACGGAGAAAAGAACTGATGAAGATGTTGCAATACTGAAGAATATCCTGAAATACTTAAAAGGAACTAAAAACAAAGGATTAGTATACAGAAAGACTGACGAACAATTGGAATGGAGAGCATACTGTGACTCTGATTATGCGGGTGATCCAGAATCTAGGAGGAGCACCACTGGTTACATAATTTACCTGAATGATTGCCCAATAAGCTGGTGTACCAGAAAACAGCCAATAGTAGCACTCTCAACAGCGGAGGCTGAATACATAGCAGCGGCAGAATGTGTGAAGGAACTTCTCTACCTGAAATCGATGTGTGAAGAGCTTCTCAACCAAGAAATACAAACCAAGCTGTATATAGACAACCAAAGCGCTATAAGCCTAATAAACAATGGTGTCTTGAAAAGAAGATCAAAACACATAGATGTACGCTTCAAATTTATACATGAGAAAGTTAGAGATGAAGATATTCAACTAATCTATTGCCGTACTGACGAACAGACTGCTGACTTATTTACAAAACCTTTAAGTAAAATTAAATTTAATACTTTTGTTCAAAAAATTGTAAACTACATATAACTTTTATTAATTTGACTTGATCAATCTCAATATAAGATTTAAAACTTTGTAAAACTAAAATTAGAAACTTGCCCTTTTGTATGAGTAAGTTGTAAGCAACTTAAGGGGGAGTGTTGTAAACTAAATCTCCAAGCCATAAATTTAAAAAGTAAAAAAGTAGAAATGTCACTCTGTTTTTTCCCTCGTTTCGATGTAAGATCGTACTATTTTAAAAGTGAAAATAAAACACATTAATAAACGAAGTTCCATGTTTTAATGATCGTTTCCAAAAAGAAAAATATAAAATGAATTACATACTGCGCCGACCCCAATAGTGGTCGTTCTATGAGCTCAAAATTTTATTTTGTGTAGAACACTATAAATAAATTGGGATAAGGACAGGAGGATGATGATTTCAGTAGAGTTAGAAGCGAGTTGAAATTGTATAACAATTCCAAATTTTACAATCGACCAAACTATTAAACATAATGAAGATGAACATCAAAACTTATTATATAACAAAACGAACATTTCAACCCAGATACCATTATAAATATGTGTTTTAATTTTTACAAATAGTGAAGGTATATTCATAGTTTACCTAAAGTTTCGTTTCTGCTCGATTCGCTCCTAGAATCAAGTCCAGATTCAAGAGATCCCAAATGTGCTTCAGATTCATCTGCAAAACAAAATAAAATTAATTCATGCATTATTTCATTAAAAACTTGCAACTCGTGGAACTTGAAAAATAACATAGTTTTTCCACTGCGCTCTAAAGTATACTTCAGAAATAAAAATCAATTTGAAACTCCGTGAATTGGGTCGCATGTAAATTCCCTTTCGCAGACTGCGAGCTGAGAACGGACGATAAAAAAGTATAAAAAGTTCAGCATTGGCAGAACTAGTAGCATTTTAAAAAACATAGGGGTACAATGGTACGCTACCGACGTCACTATTATTCAAATAGAAATTGTTCATTGTGTGGTTTTTTCAAGGCGCATATTGCATGGAGCAAGGTCTTAATGAGGATCAGTAACAGGTTTGAATCCTATAGTTTTATTGGTATAATATAAAAACATATTCATAGCTATGAAACTTAGTGAAAGTTTTTTTGAAATCCGTTTAGAAACGGTTGAGGTATAAGGGTTTCGAATGCCAAGCTCAATGCAACATGTGCTTTATCACGCTCGACATAAAGGTTCGCGTACGTCTCGACGACGTCACAAGGACCCCCAAAATAACAGTGTTTTAGCACGTTTTAGCTCTTATATATTTTCAGGTTTAAGAGATATCGTAAAAATTTCTTTACAGTTAGGTAATCATAAGTGGTGGCATAAGCTTTCTGATAAGCCACTAAACAAAAATCGTTACTGATCCTCATTTTAATACCACTAATTCACAATTTTATTCTTATACTACTTAATCACATCAGTGTAAGTACCTCAATACTAACAAAACGAAAAGACATAAAGTAATAACTCTGCTTATATTTGAATAGGTCTCGTAAATTAATTAGGAAATATAATCCTTACGAACAGCAATAATGGCCCGTAAGCCAATATTGCAAGAACAAAGTCCAAGCCTCTTTGAGGATTAAGAGCTAAGCTTACGATTAATTCTCCTTTATTAGTTCCAACTTACCTGACGAAGTGTCATCTGCTACGTCCATCGTTATAGGCATGATATAATCTTTGGATATTTGAAAGGCTTTGTTTAGGGGCTCTTGTATTTTGGGGTAATATTTGATGAGGTTGAAGAAAGTTTGGCTGGGGATCACTAATAAATCTAAACTTCGGCTTGAGTATATTGCTACAGCAGAGCATGCGATTGGTTGCTATAAATAAAAAGGAAATTATAAACATACAAGATTGTGTAAGCTACGAAAAAACGTTGTCGCTAATGAATTAAGAGTTTCAATGCTATTGTTCACCTATAAGGCAGGCCTGTGCCCTCATAGTCCGTGAGCCCGCGACAGTATTGCCTACGTCATATGACATCACAATGAAATGCATGGCACACGGTCGGAAAAGTTGTGCTGAGCGAGGATCAGAAGATTATCGCAAATAAAATTGGCCGGAAGCTTGAGAAAATCTTCCACTTCCGGTCAAAATTTTAAGATTTTATTTACGTCATGTGACATAAGAAAGAGACCCGTGTCATCATTTAGTTTTCAATCGTAAAGAGAGAGTAAACATAAGTCTGTCAGTTCTGAAATGACTAAAAAACAAAAATTTTAAGTTTAAGGTATTCCGGCTGTTGCGCACCTCCTTGCTGTGCTAGTTAAGTTTATTTTTCAGTAACCTTTTTAAATCAAAATTCTTTGTGTTTTTGTCACTTTTTTACTTGTCAAATATATCTGTTCTGTCATCGTTGCTGCTACCTATTTATAAGCTTGTTCAAGGTAATTAATTTAGTTCTTTCATTATAACTACATCAATTTACAGTCCTCTCAGCGTTCATTCCATTCCCTGTCGCTATCACCGGCTATTTCAGATCTGACAGACATGTTTACTCTCTCTACGATTGAAAACTAAATAATGACACGGTTCTCTTACTGATGTCACATGACGTAAATATAATCTTAAAATTTTGACCGGAAGTGGAAGATTTTCTTAAGCTTCCGGCCAATTTTATTTGCGATAGTCTTCTGATCCTCGCTCAGCACAACTTTTCCGACCGTGTGCCATGCACTTCATCGTGATGTCATAATATGACGTAGGCAATACTGTCGCGGGCTCACGGACTATAACAGTGGGGACATTAAAAATGGCTGATGTAAAAATGCCCTTCGATATTGTTTTTTATGGATCACCAAAATGAAAACATTGCAACATTTTTGCGCGATAGATAAGTCAACATAATTTACCTGATTTGTACAAATACTCGACTAATAGAGATCTTTGATATTCTAATAAATATACTCATACTTTAACAACATTTTACTCCTGAAACTTACTCCAGAAAAATTTCCAAACATGCCTCCTGGCCCCATGCAAGTAATCATTTCATTGTATGACGACAACACATCGACCTGAAAATAATTAGTAGAAGATTTTTTTTCAATAAACGACTATATAATTATCCTTGTTTTTCTCGAAATGAAAAACAAAGGGAGATTTAACACAAACAGGAAATATTAGGGGAAAATTAATCAGTTATTATTATTATATTACAAAAGAGTTTTTTTGTTATTGTTTATGCCTAAAGATTTATTTATTTACTTGCTCTGCCTGCGATATCATTCTCATTGATTCGAACTGACAATCGAGGTGATGTTATTAAACATAAAAATAATAATTTATGTCGATAATATTATGTTTCCTTACTTTCACATTTTTTTATGCTTTTCCTTTGTTATTGTTATCTGCTGTCACTGCGTGTTTTAGTTACCTAAACAACTGAAGTATATTATGTATTGCGTACTAGAACAGACACCGCAAAGAAAGATTTTGCACATCTATAATGGAGTACAACCGCCCAGACCTATACGCAAATGTATGAATTGCGGTTATGCTAGGTAAGCAATGGAGAAGTTTCATGATCTCAAAACTCCTTTATTTAACTTCATTAAATTAAAATATAGCCCTAAATTAAAACAAGTGAAAAAAAAATTTAAATCCGTTAGTAAATGGCAGAGTAATAAATAATTTAAGTTGACGAATTTTTGCGCGATGCGATTGTAAGGGCGTGACGTCATCCGACCTGTTGCTTGTAACGAGGTGGTGGCGCGGGGTGTCCCTTGACTCGCCTAAAGTCATTGGTCCTAATTTCATTTGGCCGAATTTCTTTGGCCTAAACTCCTTACGTACAATTATTGTTTGGCCTAATAGATTTTTTCGCATCTTTGTCGTTTCGCCTAAACGTTAAATTCCCTAATTATCAAAACGACTAATGTTAATTGTCCTAAAATTTATTAGCATACATATCTTTTGACACAATAATGACTACGCCGAAGTATTGTTAACCCTAATATTGTCTTGCATACATAATTTTTGGCATAACAATATTGTATTGCATTCAAGTTGGTGACAGAAACAAATCGTCAAAACAAAAAACGGGCCTGAGGCCCCCCGCTATAAAGAAAAACTTTTAATGCGAACACCATTACGTTAGGTTAGGTTAGGGTTTTGAACACTTTTGCTTGCTTGCATGCATGCATGCTGCATGCTTGCATGATTTTATGCATGCATGCTTTTTTTGCATGCTTGTTCACTTGCTCGCTTGCATGCCTGTATGCTTGCTTGCATGTTTGCTTGCAAAATGCTTGCCGGGGGGTGCAGGGGGGCTGGCCCCCCTGCTCGGGGGGGTCGGGGGGCCTGAGGCCCCCCGCTATAAAGAAAAACTCTTAATGCGAAGACCATTAGGTTAGGTTAGGTTAGTGTTTTGACCACTTGCAGCGGAGCGAGCAAAGCGAGCGGAGCGAGCGAAGCGAGCGGAGCTCCCTAATGCTTGCATGCATGCTGCACGCTTGCTTGCATGCTGCATGCTTGCTTGCATGCTGCATGCTTGCTTGCATGCTGCATGCTTGCTTGCATGCTGCATGCTTGCTTGCATGCTGCATGCTTGTTTGCATGCATGCATTCCTTGCTTTTTATTGCATGCATGCATATCTGCTCTTGCTTGCATGCAAGTATGCATGGCCTTGTTTGCATGCATGCATGCGTGCCATGCAAGCATGCTATCTTGATTGTACTTATGTTGTCATGTTTGCTTGTGTGCATACTTGCTTGCTTGCTTGTATGCTTGCATTCTTGAGTGTGACAGGCAATTAAAAAGACAACGACAGGTTTATCTGCTCATTCTTTATTTTTAATTACTTACCAAACACATAATTTTTCGTAATTTAAATCATGTGCAATTGTTGTTAATTGTTGGTAAAATTGTTCAAAAGTGTTTAGTGAAATTGAGTAATTTTCAATTTACAAGTAGTAAACAATACCGATTAAAAACGATTATTCCTATAATGATTAAGGGAAGTAAACATTCGGCAAAAAAAAATATTAGGTGTTACACAATTGTGCGAATCGTTATTTAGTACTTTTAAACATTAGGGATTATGAATAGTTATGCTTAATGATGAATTTAGGAAGTAAACATGCGGCGAAAAAATTTTAGGCGAAGTGAAAATAGGCCAAACAAATTTAGGTCAAATGAAAATTGTGCAAAAAGTTTTTAGGCCAATAAGTAGTGTGCCAAAGACAGTTAGGACAAAAAAATTTAGGCATTCCAATATATACCCGGTGGCGCGGCCTGCCGCTGGAGATGCTCCGTAGAGGACGTCAGGCGACCGGTTCCCGATGAGTGAAATTATCTTAAAATCGCAACTTTCACGATGTGTGGGTCTCCAGCTTCCTCATAGGCTATAGAGAAATTCTAAGCTTGCCATATTTTAAAGCATAATAGCAGCAATCAAACTTCCAGACAAAATAATAGCAGCCACCATAAGTTCGTTACCATGACTTGTTTTATGTGTGTGAGCTGGCGACACGTGTCTGCAGCTTACACATCCCGTTAAGGAAAACCAGTGAGGTTACGGTTTTAGACTATAGTCAAAAATTTAGAGCCTAATTGCAGCAATAAGATCCAAAAAAACTAACCATCACACTCAAATACTGTTGTAACTACGAGCATAAAACTGTGTGCGAGCTGGAGACACGTGTCACTGGCTTGCACATCTGTATTTTCGTAATTACTTAAGGTACGATTATGTTATATACCTCAAAATTCTAAGCCGAATTGGAGCATTAGGCTCCAAATTTATCAAAGCTTTAACTCGAAAAGTTTTTGAGCTACGAGCCGATATCTATGTGTAAGCTGGTGACACGTGTCTCTGGTTGACACATGGTGAATTGCTGTAACTTTAAAGATTAAATAATACGTTATAATTGCAGCACACACGAGGCATAATTTCAAACCTCTGGGCCTCTTAGTTTCAAAATTATAAGCCAAAAACCGTTTTCCCGCCAAAAAATTCAAAATAACGGCTCGGAAGCGCCTAATCGCGCCGTTGCCGTTCCGTGCGCTACACTATTGCAATCGAATTTGAACCTAAGAGCTAGTATTATTTTGGTTCATTTTAATTTACGCTCTCGATCGTTTTAATTTCTGTACTGAGAATTTTAGTCTAGGAGGTAGAAGCCGTCTGATATAACTGGTTACCTAATTTTAAAGAAAAACAACGTCTATTTATTTAGGAATATTTATATCGCTATGCTTAGTTATTATACAATTTTTTTACACTAATCTCACTTACATTAAAACTTCGAACATTTGTTTGTCTGTCTGTATGTTTGTTACTCTTGCACGCCGAAATTTGGCATACAGACAGATATAAATATGGCCTGGACTGGAATCGGGATTAACACAATCAAAAAATAAAAATAATCCTATAAACAGTTATAAACAAAATCACGCCATCTGTTCGCGCACCAAGGAATTATTATTATAGCCGTGTAAATATATCAGTGTGCGTGCGCTCTGTTTTATCATTAGCACTAGAGGTGGTTAATATAGCATCTAGCGCCATATTATAGCCCGCTATATTTACATAGCGCGCTATGTAAGTAGACGCTATGGCGCTAGAATATCGCGCGTGGCAACAAGTAGCATCCTTGGCCGGACGGGTGCGCGGGCATTCATCGCGTGCGCGCTGTTGTTACCGGACGCGTTACGCGCGTTTCTCTCGCAGCACGCTAGGTATGAGTATAATATCGCGCGCGACCTTATATTGTGTTAGTTCGATTAGGACTTTTATGACACAACGAAGTCAATTAGTAAGTATTATGTAAAAGCTATTTAGCTAAGCAAAGTTAGTGAACGCGAGATATGGTAAAACAACCGTATTTCAAACGTCAATAAGGTCAAAGTCTCTTGCACCTGTTTTTTTTTTAACTAGAAAACCTTGTCTAGTGATCACAAGTTAGAAAAATGAGTGCAAGCGATTTTCGACCTTATTGACATTTATCAAAATCACGGTTTTTAATGAAAGATCAAAGTTAGTAAACGAGAATACGGCAAAAAATCAACCAAATTTTAAACGTCAATAAGGGCGAAAATCGCTTGCACCTGTTTTTTCTTACTAGAAAACATTGTCTAGTGATCACAAGTTAGAAAAATGAGTGCAAGCGATTTTCGACCTTATTGACATTTATCAAAATCACTGTTTTTAATGAAAGATCAAAGTTAGTTAATGAGAATACGCCAAAAAACCAACCGAATTTCAAATGTCAATAAGGTCGAAAATAGCTTGCACCTGTTTTTCTTAACGATAATTTAAAGAGGTGAAATACACCTAATTTTATCGACAAAAACACCCACATGTTGGGGTCTATCCCCACTCCTGTTGGAATGGCCGCCATTTTAAATTTGACTTTTTATTTTAGTATGCCAAATTTCGGCGTGAAAGAGTAACAAACATACAGACAGACAGACAAAATTTGTATAATAACTAAGCAAAGCGATATAAACATTCCTAAATAAATAGACTTTGATTTTCTTTAAAATTAGGTACTTAACCAGTTCGGCTTCTACCTCCTAGACTAAAATTCTCAGTACAGAAATTAAAACGATCGAGAGCGTAAATTAAAATGAACCAAAATAATACTAGCTCTTAGGTTCAAATTCGATTGCAAAAGTGTAGCGCACGGAACGGCAACGGCGCGATTAGGCGCTTCCGAGCCATTATTTTGAATTTTTTGGCGGGAAAACGGTTTTTGGCTTATAATTTTGAAACTAAGAGGCCCAGAGGTTTGAAATTATGCCTCGTGTGTGCTGCAATTATAACGTATTATTCAATCTTTAAAACGAAACTCTAACATATACAGTTACAGCAATTCACCATGTGTCAGCCAGAGACACGTGTCACCAGCTTACACATAGATATCGGCTCGTAGCTCAAAAACTTTTCGAGTTAAAGCTTTGATAAATTTGGAGCCTAATGCTCCAATTCGGCTGAGAATTTTGAGGTATATAACATAATCGTACCTTAAGTAATTACGAAAATACAGATGTGCAAGCCAGTGACACGTGTCTCCAGCTCGCACACAGTTTTATGCTCGTAGTTACAACAGTATTTGAGTGTGATGGTTAGTTTTTTTGGATCTTATTGCTGCAATTAGGCTCTAAATTTTTGACTATAGTCTAAAACCGTAACCTCACTGGTTTGCCTTAACGGGATGTGTAAGCTGCAGACACGTGTCGCCAGCTCACACACATAAAACAAGTCATGGTAACGAACTTATGGTGGCTGCTATTATTTTGTCTGGAAGTTTGATTGCTGCTATTATGCTTTAAAATATGGCAAGCTTAGAATTTCTCTATAGCCTATGAGGAAGCTGGAGACCCACACATACTTTCACGTCCTGTATTTTTTTTTATTTTTAGAGATAATTTGATAATGTTGGCCTTACTTTTAATAATAGCGAATATAAAAAATATTGGAAAGTTCTCCATTGTTTGCGTTATCTGCTTTAGTACGTAGTACATAATATACTTTAGTGCCTAATACTAACTGTAGGCGCGGGTTTCTTGAAAGAGTATATACGATTTTTTAATGATTAGTTTGTGACACAGAGGCGGCTAAATTGCTAGGAACAAAAGGAAAAGAAAAATGGAAGGCAAAACATGCAGCTTACCAAAGTCCTGGATCGAGGTGGTTTCGGGAGCTCCCAAACAGCAGGATGACACTGTCGGACACTGTGATTGCGTAGGCACTATAACTTTGAGTTTTCACCGATATTTGGAACAATTAATGTGAGAGTAATTAATATCGGTCGCGCGCGCACGTCAACAATCGGGTTACTGGCGCGGCCGGTGTATTTGTTTCTTCTCGCTGCATTTGCCATTAAGGATGCGGAAATTGAGCGAGAGGGCAATAGATAGGGTCATAGGAAAGACAAGGATAGGAAGCATTTCGTCGCTCCGTGTCACACTATCTATTAAGATTAAATAGGTACTTATGTATATTATTGTTATAATAAAAATTAATTATTTAATGCCTTAATGTGGCGTTAACATCCCCCCCGGGTTGACAGGATGTAATCCTTCAAACTAAACCTAAACCTATTATTAATAGCTATTAGAACCTTAGACTTAGATTTGCTTATTTATTTATTTTAATTTTATTATTTATTTTATTTCTTTATTATTAAGGAGTGGACTGTATGGAATTAAGTTAAGTTATTGATTGGGAAGCGGAATGACCTTCACAACCGGTCTGCGATATACACCGGACTTAGTTCTAACGTCCACGACACGTAGGGTTACCATCCGTCCGGATTAGTCCGGACATGTCCGGACTTTTAGACTATTGTCCGGACTTTGTCCGGCTTTGTAATTTGTCCGGCTTTTTTAAGATTGGGCGGTGTAATACTAGTTAAAAAACACACATAGCAGTAGTGTTCGAAAGAGAAGTCCCAAAAAGTATGGAGTCTGGATCTGTCTGAAAATGTCCGGACTTTTCTTGTCCTGTCCGGCTTTTTGTCAGGAATTTTACAAATTTCTCAATGGTAACCCTAACGACACGGGATATTCCGTCCCTCCCAGGAAAAGTACGTTCAATTATGCCTAACGGCCAATTTAGAGGAGCACTGTTCTCTGATTTCAGTAAGACGACAGTGCCCTCGCGCACGGGAGCGCTCGGTGTGAGCCACTTTGCTCTAGTTTGCAAGGTGTTAAGGTATTCCACCTTCCACCGCTTCCAAAAGCATTGCACGAGGTGATCAACAATGCGTTTTCGCTGTAATAGCGTTATCTTTTCCGTGCTCACATCTTCGGATGGCAGGGATTTTAAGGGCGTCATGACCAGAAAATGAGCAGGTGTGAGCGCCTGAGGCTCTGAAGGATCACTACTAAGTACAGATAGTGGCCTTGAATTGAGAATCGCCTCAATCTGAGCGATAACAGTTGTCATCTCTTCGAAAGTTAATAATTGTGTCCCTACAATTTTGGACAGGTGACTTTTGACACTCCTAATGTTACCCTCCCAAATACCACCGAAGTGGGGGGCGGAAGCTGGATTAAATTTCCACTCAATGTGATTATCTCTTAATTCGTTAGCGAATCTATCCTTATATTCCTCGGAATCTAACAGGCGATACATATTATTTAAGTAGGAATTGGCTCCTATAAAATTGGTGCCCTTATCCGAGTAAAGAGTTGAGATGGGGCCGCGACGCGATATGAATCTTTTAAAAGCATTTAAAAAGGCTTCAGTAGACAAATCCGAAGCGAGTTCTAAATGAACGGCTTTAGTAGCCAAACATATGAATAAGCATAAATATGCCTTAATACTATGTACTCCTCTACGCCGGCAGGGCAACACCGGAATTGGTCCAGCGAAATCGCAGCCACAGTGGCCAAATGCTTTTGCTTGTTGTACCCTGTAAGCGGGTAAATCTGCCATCAGCGGCGGTGTCGCGGGCTTAGGGTTAGCCTTGAAGCACGTGACGCAATTTTGTACTCGCTTACGAACAATATTACGCGCGGACAAAATCCAATATTTTTGTCTTATTAATGACATCAATAATTGAGGACCAGTATGAAGGTAACGACGATGATAATAGTCGATAATTAAATTGACTACGTGATCCTTGCTAGGAAGCAATATAGGGTGTTTACTATCGTAATCTAAATCGGAATTACGCAACCTTCCACCCACACGTAGTATACCGTCGCGTAAAAATGCATTTAATTTTAATAAAGACGGCGGTAATTTACCACCATTTTGGGCAATTTTAATCTCACTCGGGAAGTGAACTAATTGTAAGTCTTTACTGACCATTTCTTCCGCAATGTCTAAATGCGAAACACTAAATTGTTTCGGTAATTTCTTAGTGAACCGAAGAACATATATTACTATTCGGAGTAATTTATGCCACGAAGAGACACGAGTAGCTAATTCGTAAAAAATAGGTAAGGTACTAGGAGCCTTAACTGCAGCACTAAGGACGTTAACCTTCTCCTCAGGTAAATTTAAATCGTTAAAATCAGTTGTATCGACTTCTAATATCGGCCAATCGGAGACGGGTAGTTGCGCATATGGCGGTCCGTGGAACCAAAGTGGATGCTCAATTAACTGAGAAGGAGTGAGGCCCCTAGATAGACAATCCGCGGGATTGTCCTTCCCACTAATATGACGAAAATGTCGAGGGTGTAAGTCATTCTGAATCATGGCAACCCTATTTGCGACAAAAGTTTGCCATCGATTAGGATTAGAAACTATCCACGCGAGTGCTACCTTACTATCTGTAAACGCGAACGTGTTTGTTATCTTACACCGCGACGAATAGTTATTTAGAACTATACGTATTAACTTAGCTAGTATAACATTAGCACACAGTTCCATTCTCGCGAGCGTAACTACCGTTTTAGAGGGTGCCACTCTGGACTTAGCACACAATAAATTCATTACCGAACGATTCTCGTTAGGAAAATAAACATGTAAATATACCACACCACCGTACGCTCGTTCCGAGGCGTCCGCAAAGCCTATTATTGATATAACACAATTATTGTTATTTACGCTTACGTGTCGGGGTAATTTAATAGATTGTAAAAGGTGAAGTTCCGATTCTATAGTTTGCCACAATGAAATTATATTCGAGGGCGGGGATTCGTCCCAATTGACATTATTTTCCCATAAAGATTTAATTATTAGCTTAGCTAAAAGCGTCACTGGAGCCACATAGCCCATAACGTCCCACAGGCGAGCAATCGTGGACAGAATTTTGCGCTTTGTACATTCTTGAGGTTGTACGTTAATAATAAAAGTGAAAACGTCTTCCGCGGGTAGCCATAAAAGTCCTAAAACCTTTAATTGATTGTCGGGGCTGAACTCGACCGCATCACTAACACGATGTGTCGATGGAATACTAGACATTACTTTCCGCGAGTTACTAGCGAATTTGACTAACTCAAAACCGGCCGTTTCGAATAACTTTATCAATTGGGTCGCGAGGTCGATCGCTTTTTTATCCGATTGACAACTCGTAGCCAGGTCGTCCATGTAAAGCTCAGTCTCAGCTACCGCGGCGGCGGCGGGGAACTCGTCCCGCTCGTCCTCAACTAACCGACGCACGGTACGCATAGCTAGGTACGGACTACAACGCAGACCGAACGGCACTCGAGTTATTTCGTATACGATTAACGGTTCATTAGAGTTGAATCTGTATAATATTCGTTGATATTTTAAATCATCATTATCGACATGAATTCTTAAGTACATTTGTCTTATATCAGCGCTTATCGCGATAGGTAATAAACGGAACTTTAATATAATATCAAAAATATTATTTTGTAAATTCGGACCAGTGTACAATAAATCATTTAACGATTTTCCGGAACTGGTGGTATTACTGGCATCTAACACCACGCGCAACTTGGTGGTACTTTTATCATGTCGGACTACGGCATGATGAGGAATTACGTATTGATCGTTACTATAACCTACCTCACTAATAGTACCAACCGGACGCATATAACCCTTTTCTAAATATTCTAAAAATACGGAATCATATTGTTCCTTTAACGATTGATAAGCCAATAATTTACGCTCTAACGTTAAATACCTACGCTCAGCTGACCGCATAGAATCGCCTAATAAAAGTGACGGTTCATATTTGCACGGTAACGACACTACGTATTGTCCATTCGAAGTACGACGCGTGGTTTCGTTATAATATTTCTCACAATCTTCATCGTCTTTAGATAAGCAAAGTACATTCGGTACCTCTTCCAACTCAAAAAATCGATTCAGGCGATTTTCGACGGGTTCATCTAAAGTGAAAAGAGTATGGATGGTATTACACACGGGTTCAATAACGGGAGCTTGACCTATAATTATATAACCTAATGAGGTCTCGACAGCGACGGGCTCACCGGCGTCACGTGATATTGTATCCGGACGCAGAATGCGCGCGAACAAATCGCTACCTATAATCAAGTCGATACTACCCGGAGTATGATAATTACAATCCGCTAAAATAATATTATTTAAATAATTTAACCGAGCCGTGTTCACTTTAGTGATCGGTAATTCACTGGTAATATTATTCACGACCACAGGTCGAATCGTGTACCTGACCAAATCATTTATTCGCGAACGGATGGTCAGGCAGGTCGTCCCTACAATAGGACTATTGACGTCCCCTACACCTGACACATATTTATTATGCGACTCAGATATTTTTAAATTCAAACGTTTGCAACACTCCGTTGTAATTAAGTCCCTTTGAGACGCGCTATCAATTAACGCTCTAACTGCCCATATGTTCCCGGTCGCATCGAGCACGTGACATTGCACCGTGCCTAGTAATACGGTCGTCGACGGACAAGACACCGTCTGCGTGCCCTCCTCGTCACGCACGACTGATGCCTTCGTTTACGGCCGCGCAGAGAGCTACTCCTACCGCGGCGTCGGCAGGGCCGGCAGGGCCGGACTCAGTAGGTTTTGGGAAATGAAGCAAGCTATGATGTCTCTTAGTGCACTCATTACACCGTTCATTTGTTGACTTGCAATTAAGAATCGTGTGGGTACTATCTAAGCAATTAACACACATTTTATTACTTTTAATAAATTTATAACGATCATTAGGGATCATTGACAGGAATTTAGCACATTGGGAAACATGCAAATGTTCATTTTTCCCACAACATAAACAGTTATTGCGCTCCTGTATGTTAACAAATGTTTTTACATTACTATTATTAGCATTACGTGAATTTGA
This sequence comes from Agriphila tristella, assembly GCA_928269145.1. NCBI lineage: Eukaryota > Metazoa > Arthropoda > Insecta > Lepidoptera > Crambidae > Agriphila > Agriphila tristella. Next base: position 18,315,048 of record OV743431.1, on the reverse strand, counting down.
GTAACCTCCCGACATCGCAGTTGATGGCGACGAACTATTTTTACGACCTTGAGTACTGCCCTTCGCTGGCGCACCTACGGAATAACTACCTACACCTCGCGTACGCAATTTAACTCGAACATGATCTTTCACGAAATCAATAAAATCGTTACATTTCGGAAATATTTCGGATTTTTCGAATTTGTACTCGAATGCTTCATACGTTTCCGTATTTATTTTCTTACTGGCAATATAAACGAAAACGAAGTCTTCCAAATTCTCGAAATCTAATTGTTTTAAAGCTAAATAAAGTGCAGAGAATTTATCAATAAATTCCTCTAACTGAGTAGGTGAATTATTTGACACAGTAGGTAGATTTAACAATCTTTCTAAGTAGGTCGCGGCAAGTACCCGGTTGTCATTATATTTCTTTACTAAATTATTCCAAATAACTGTATAGTTTTCGGCAGTAGGTAGAATACCCTGACAAATTGCGAGAGCTTTCCCCTGTAATTTCCCCATCAAGAATTGAATTTTATTCCCATCAGTGAGATCCGAATTTTCATGTATAGTGGTACGAAAAGACTCGTAGAAAATGGGCCAGGACGCAATATCACCGTTAAACGAACAAAGTTCAATGTTAGGTAGGTATTTACGAGTAGGTTTTTCATGTTCACACTTAACTACCTCACCGGCAACGTTGCCACTCATTTTTTGAGTATTTGGCGCCGTTAACTGGTGCACTTTGTACTTAATTTTCGCGAACAATTGCTCGAATGCTATAGCTGAATTATACGAAGGGGTGGGGCCGTCAGCTATTGAGAGCTGAACCTCATTCCGCTCCTCAATTGTTTTTAAGAAATCATTTCTTAACGTACCGTCAACTGTGGCATCTTTACTTTCCTTGAGCAACTTTACCACAGCATACATTACGCTGCATACTATGGAATATTTTTTTATCTGTTACAGCCAGTGCAAATTTTGCCGCATTGGTAGATTTTGTGATAAATTGTGGTATCACAAAAAGTTTTTTAAGCTAGCAACATCGGTAACTGTCAAGTAGTGTGACTTCTAATTTCATGTGGTCAATTGTGCTCGCTGCGGCAACAAAGAAAAATTTGTGTTTATTACAGAAAATCGGCGTGTAGGTAAGTGATTTATGGCGAGTTGTATTGGGTATTTACTTTTTTAAGTATATTTCAATTGTATGATTCTTTAAAACTCCTTTTTTCTGAGTTACGGGAAGCGGTAATATTGCTACAGGTTAGGTCAAGTTGCCTCGCCTGGCTCGATGGCAACTTTACCTACGACTAGGGTTGTCAACTATGAAACAGTTCCCGCCTGTAAGCTACCTACTTGCAGGGCTCGTGGGTTTTTAACTTGTGCCATTCCAAAGAATTAAGTTACCTACATTATATAAGTTAGCAACTATCATGCCATACTAGGTGTTACTTTAATGTAAACATTTTTCGTAATTGTTAAACGCTTGAATTTTTACGTTTAGAAGCAATTTTTTGACAAATTTTTATATTTTTGCATTTACAATGCAAAATTTATTATTGAAAAATGTTATAATATTAGAAAAAGTCGACTCCTCTCACATCCCATCGGAGCACAGTTGTGAGAGGAGTCGACTTTTTCTAATACTATATTATTTTTCAGCAATTCTTTGTTTCAAATAGTTGATATGATTTTTGTTACTTAGATAACTATTTTGATTGATCTCTAATGAATAACATTGTACCTGCCTAATAAAAAATATCAATAAATTATATTTGTTTGAATTTATAACTTAATAAGTAAATTGACAACCCTGGCGACATCCGCTCGCTTCTATGAGAATTTCAAAAATCTAAGGTCAACTTTACCTAAGTGTTACTAGTGCTAAAATAAACAGTAGTAAAAAGCTTCTATGACAGCAATATCGATATTTTTGCTCAAAAAATAATGGTAACATTACGTTGCCTAACCTCTTCTATTGATTTTTCTAGGTAAACTGTTCATGAGGTAAAGTTGCCAAAAACGAGTCAATTTTACCTAGAGCTCAAAAATTGATATTGTAATGAACTTATGTCCGATTTAGATGAGTTCAATGGGTTAACATAAATAGACGGGTTTGCTTTACACATTGAATCAATAAAAATCAAAGTATCATGCTCTATGTATCTATAGTTTGCTAAAATGTCGAAAAATATGGTAATGTTGCCACAGTTGACGGTATCTAACGTAAATGCATCTCCTAAAAAATTATCAATTTTAATGGGATCGTCCCCTAATTTAGCTATTTGATCGTAAATGGTTTGTAACCTACCGTAATATGCCGATAATTTATTTTGTAATTGTTGCATTTTCTTTTCGGAAGCCATCTTTTTACAAATATATGACACCTAGCACCGCGATGGTAATATTACTAAATCTCAAAAATCTCACTCAATCCCGGTACGATAGGACCAAAATATGTAGGCGCGGGTTTCTTGAAAGAGTATATACGATTTTTTAATGATTAGTTTGTGACACAGAGGCGGCTAAATTGCTAGGAACAAAAGGAAAAGAAAAATGGAAGGCAAAACATGCAGCTTACCAAAGTCCTGGATCGAGGTGGTTTCGGGAGCTCCCAAACAGCAGGATTACACTGTCGGACACTGTGATTGCGTAGGCACTATAACTTTGAGTTTTCACCGATATTTGGAACAATTAATGTGAGAGTAATTAATATCGGTCGCGCGCGCACGTCAACAATCGGGTTACTGGCGCGGCCGGTGTATTTGTTTCTTCTCGCTGCATTTGCCATTAAGGATGCGGAAATTGAGCGAGAGGGCAATAGATAGGGTCATAGGAAAGACAAGGATAGGAAGCATTTCGTCGCTCCGTGTCACACTATCTATTAAGATTAAATAGGTACTTATGTATATTATTGTTATAATAAAAATTAATTATTTAATGCCTTAATGTGGCGTTAACACTAACCTTTCCTCTATAAATGATGTAGATGTAGGGTTGCACATCATGGCACTGTATGACGGTGTCTCCCTTGATGAAATACATCTCGTTGAGGTGCTGCGTGAACACCCTGATGAATGAGCGCTCCACCTTCCCGAAGAGTGGTACTTCACGTAACGCCTTCTCATACATGAAGACCAGGGTGTCTTCCATCAGGGCTGTGTTCAAGCCACGGCATATTTTCTGCATATTTTTTATTACATTTAATGAATCCGACCGAGTATAAGAAAAGGGGGTTAGTCCCGAAACACAAACTAGAATCTGAGATCGAATTGGTATCGAGTAAAACCAGTACAATATAAACCATGGCAACCGTTATCAATGTACTAAATTTAACAGATTTTTGACGTTTATTCGATCCTGATGTGAACTCGATCTCGTTAATTTCCGTCGAGGAATGTACTTGCTATCAAAATACACCTTCTATAAGTGAATCGTGAATAAGCGTTCAGAGGATCGATTTTTTGCTGAACCAATATAAATTTTAATTAAAAATAGACAAAACACGTCAACTTTCAATAAAAAAGAGTAGGTATGCATAATCTGAAAAGGTGTGTGTACATTAACTACATATTGCAAATGAAATTTTTGAACAGATGAAAAACACCTACAATGACTAACTCCAAATTTACCATAAATAACAAAACTCGCCTTATTAAAAGTTCTCACTCTACTCGGCAGGTGATAGTGATGTACAAAACTCGAGTCGTCGAGTTCTACTTTTGAATACTCGACTCGGATTGGCAGGACTCGGTGAGCTCAGTAGGCTCGTAAGCCCGAGCCTAGCCGAAAAACGAGCTCTCTGAGCCACGCCTCGAGGCTTCAAAAGAGTTTCAAGCCTTCAAAAGAAGACCTTCGAAAGACTCCCGAGTCGTCGAGCTTCGTACAAACGAGGCGAGCCCTGTAAAACGACTCCGAGCTCTGGACAAAAGGACTCGGAGGACTCGAGTCTTGTACATTACTAGCAGGTGAATGTATGATAAAAGGGGAAAAGGGCTAACACGGTCACTGGTGGCGACTTTACGAGAAAATATGAAATGTAAAACTACAAACTTGTGGGTTACTTCCGTTCGTCTTCTTCCACACGTACTCGAAGTACTTCATCGTATTCGCAGTAAGGAGAGGATCCACATTTTCCTGATACAGAAAGTTTGCGAGGTCTTTTGTCTTCTCCTAAAACACGTATGAACTGAGCTCATTAAAACTAATCTAATTACTGTGCCGGTAACATTTTTAATGGCCGAAGTTACGCCGTTTCGTTATAACAGATTTTTGTTAAGACTCGTTATTTAGGCTTTATTGCCAAACTTGCTGTGAATTATAAAGTTTGTGTTACAGTTATTTATTCTTCGTATGTTTATTTTAATGATTAATTACTTCTGAGCTTATATTTTTTTATGATTATGCGGGTTTGGATGAAATTCTATATTATACTCATCAACTTTGTCTAGGGTTACAGGTGTTATTGTCATACGAACGAGGTAAATTTGAAGCCTTGGTTTTCTGCCAGTGATGTACCGTGCTGTGATCTGATAATGGCCATCCAGGGAATGAATGGAGGAGATTCAGGTCGCTTTACACACCCAACTGATCTGATCAGCATTCTTAAAGATTAATGGGTCAGGGTTCTTAGTTTCAGGATTTCCATACATTTGCATGCAATTTTCGCGGGTTTTTTAAACATGTCTTTTAATCTTTTAGAATGCTAGTCAGAGGGCCTATCCAAAGTAACATGCGCAAATCTTCGTCATCGCTTCGCTTTCGAAACATGTATGGGATTGACATAAGGTTTCGTTAACTATCGAATTTTAAAACGTCAAATCCATACATGTTTCGAAGCGAAGCGATAGCGAAAATTTGCAAATGTTACTTTGGCTAGGGGGGCAGATCAGTGGGTTTGTGTAGCGATCTGAATCTCCTCCATTCACTCCCTGGATAGCCATCATCAGATCATAGCAGTACCATGGGAAACAGCCTCGCTTAACCACTGCTAAGGTTAAAATCGCTTGCACGCCGCGCCCGCTGTCACATACTTTTAGTTCGTGCAGGGGCGATACGCGCGCACACGAACTTTGTTGCAAACTGGTTAAGCGACGCTCTTGCCCATATTACATCCCTTTTTTTTTAGTGAGGGCAAATACAATCTTTACGTATGCTTGGCATTCTGGACTCGGTCAGTTAGCAGGAAGCCAGCCACTCCTGGTCTGTCTCTCGCCGCCCCCGGGTCCCCCGTCGAGCCGGTGGCAGGAAACCAAGGCTTCAAAGTTACCTCGTATGTATGAAACTAACAGGTGTTAGATTCATACATTTTTTTTTTATTTTTTTTTAATGAACAAAATACAAATTAAATATTTGAAAAACACACCATAAACCACAGAGATTTGACTGGCGTGCTACAAAGTTGAGCTCGCTACAGCTATTTGATATTACAAAGCAGTGATTACAACTATAGATTCACAATACAACATTATATTCCATACTTAGTCCAAGATTAACTAATGTAGTACTTGCTTTTTCCACACTCTCGATACGCGAATTTCAAAGCAAAAAGCTGGAAACAAAAAATCGCCACCTGGCAACACTAAATGTCGAATGTCAATTGTTTTTTCGCGCTCGCACGCGATTGTGCCCTTCGGGATTTTATTTAGAAATTTCATTGTTATTTTGTGTAATATTGTGTTAAAATGTGATTATCATGCCCAAACGAAAGTCGAAGATGATTCGACAGAAAAAACTATTCAAAGATTTGGGAAAAAACACCAAAAGTATAAACGATAAGATTCAGTAGGTATAGCCGGAAGATTGTAAGTATTTTGAGTTCTCATCTTCTTTACCATCTAGGAAGCTTGTATTATGTTGATAAACTGATTTCTGTTAAAACATTAATACCTGCAAAGTAATAACATAGAAACTAGCAAAGTGATTGTACGCATTATCGCGTTGCGACTATGCGAGGCCCGATGGGTGGATGATAGCTGGATTTGTTTATAAACATCCTTGTGCTACAGCGATGTTTTCTTCTCGTTGGGAAGGAAGGAATAAACCGATATCGAGTAGGCATCAAATATTCTTTACTATTACCTATACATATACAATCCCGTTAGGATAATAACAAACTTCTCGTTGAGAAGGTTTGAACCGATGCCAAGTAGGTATCAAATATTCTTAACTATTGTACATATGCAATCCCGTTGGGATAATGGCATACTTCTCGTTGAGAAGGTTTAAACCGATACCGAGTAGGTATCAAATATTCCTTATTATTGTACATTATGCAATCCCGTTGGGATAATAACATACTTCTCGTTGAGAAGGTATGCACCGATGCCAAGTAGGTATCAAATATTATTAACTATTGTACATATGCAATCCCGTTGGGATAAAACAATACTTCTCCTTTAGAAGGTATAAACCGATAGCTAGTAGGTATCAAATTTTCTTTACTATTGTACATACATTATCCCGTTGGGATAAAAGCACACTAGGTTATAGTAAGGTCAAGTAAGAACTTTGTTCTGAAATTCAACAATTATGTTATTCATTGTTCTTGAAGCTCTAAAAGTGTGGGGAAATCGTTGCATAGACCTCCAGACGTAATGGTTATTAACCAAATATTGTTTCTTTTATCATAATTGTGACTATTTACTTTTAGTCCAAGTTGAATGAGAGCATGGAGAACATGGAGAACATTCCCATAAACAGTGATCAACACAAACAGTATACCTACTTATTAAGATTTCAAAACATCTTGACAGAAAAACAAAGAATGGGAAAAGATTTTGTAGAACTTAATTTTCCTGAAAATTGGAAAATTAATACAAGCTTAACATAGATTTTACAGTTTCATTGACACAAGGATACAGAATATGCTATTGCCACTATAATAATATGTCAAACAGTAGAAATAATGACTAAATCAAACTTTGATACACTATGACTATTGTCAAGAATTCAAGCAATGCTATAAGACTGCTCTGTTGTTTAAATTATAATATACCAATATTACAAAGTAACTTTTCAGCCCATTATTGGACAAGAATTTAGATTTTAACCTCAAAGTTAACAACTGGAGGAGGATACCAACATCAACCTGGGGTACCAGGCGCTGCTCCACCGAGCTCACGAGGGATCCAGAAGCAGATCTTGCTACCCGTAGAGGTAAAATTTGCAAGGCAGACTGCAATATTTTTAGTTATGTTGGGAAAATTTAACACAGGATCCTGTCATATTGCAGGATAAGAAAGGTTTATCATATCCTTCTTACAGATACACCTAGACAAAACTATTCACCATGCAATAATAATTTTAATTTAACTAAGAAGTTAATTCTTTTTAAAGAAATTTTTTAATTAGGTCCAATATCGTTGTGCAGTCTGTAGTCAATTCTTTCAAGTATTTTTACTGTGCTTAAAAGTTATGGACTCACAAGTTCATACTTAACTTAAAAGCCTTTATTAAGTTTATAGAGGCTTCTCATTTTAAATTAGGAGATGTTAGGAATGTGTGCAAATTACTAACAAGCGGAGACTATATGACTACTATAGATATGAAAAATGCCTACTTCTTAGTGCCAGTTCAAATAAATCACAGACACTTTTAATTTAAAATTTCATCTATCATTTCATTATTATTTCAGTTGAATTGCCTGCCATTTGGTCTAACATCAATTCCATTTGTTTTTACTTAGTTACCTAAACCCGTAGTAGAACATCTAAAGAAATAAGAGTATAATCATAACATAACATACACATTGTACTGTTTTTAAATGACACTGGGATTGTCATATGAGGAATGTCTCAAAAATAATAACATAATGTCATAATTATTGTATTTGACACATTAGGTTTCATTATTAATAGAGAAAGGAGTTTCCTGAATGCTTCCAGCCAGAGTGAAAGATTATTTAATCTTATTTCTCAGGTTTTGATAAGCTGTACAATTAGAGAATTTGTTAAACTATTAGGAAATTTAGTTTTGGTTTGTATGGCGGTTGCATATTATGGTTTTGTATAAGTACCTACACAAAGACCTTAGAAAGAGAATTATTATTATTATTATTTTCAGCCCTTGAAGCCTCCGGAGGCAACTATGATAGTTATGCAATAAACACGTTCAATGGGATTCACTATGGTGAACAAGAAATATTACTACTGCTATTAGTAAGATAAAGCAATATAGTTTTAAATCTTTTGGGAGTCAGGCACTGGTTGGGGCGCGTTTTGCAACGGCCAGAGTGCTAGAGGACATTGGTCTGATAAAGAACTAGACTTTCATATCAATTATTGTGAATTATTAACTACATTTTTTGCATTAACTAGTAGGCAACACCACTGCAATTTTATATGTCAACAGACTATGGCGAGTTCAGTATCAGTATCCATGGTTTGGCAATACAGATCTGGCAGTGGTGCGTGCGACTAGAAAATATGGATTTTTGTTTCATACACAAAATCAATAAACTATACTAATGTTAGCATTACATTTAATTATTTTACATTACACTTAATTACTCGGGACTCATAATTAGTTATGAGTCCCGAGTAATTAAGTGTAATTATCAGTTGAAGCCTTCAATGTTATAATTATGAAATTGGGAAAGTCTGACATTTATAACTCTTTGCATCGGTTGTTAACATCAAATGTGTAAGTGCATGTATATATCCTGGCACAGGGATCCATCTGTGTGGAATATTGATACATTCACTGTTAATTGGTTAAAGTTTTTCTTTCGTACATTACTTTTACTTATTTTTAAAGGTTGTTTTAAAAATTTAAACAGACAGAGCAACAGCCACCCTTTAATGATGTCTTTATGGTAGTGTTAGTGTCAGATGTAGCTTCTATGGAATTTTTATATTCTATGGGTCAAAATTATCAAAAACTCCTAGAACATTGTGGTCCAAAAATGCATACTTGTGGAGATTTTATCAATCTTAATTAAATTACTTCAAAGTTATTATCCTTATGACGATTCTTTATTTTTGCATATACCTACATCATTTTCTTTTTATTATTATTAACGATCACAAACGTAAAGGTGACGTTAAGCTTTCATTGACAAATACTACTAGTTACTACTAAAATTTTCATTTAGAGGTACGGAAATGTGACCTTGCCATATTTCACATAAAAGTGTTTTGCATAGGTAGTCTTAACTTCATTGAATTATTATGTATGAAAAATAATAAATTTAAGAAATGATTAGTTGAAAAATATTCCCTACGCTGTTCGATTCTATTTCATGGTCTCATTTATACCCTAGAGCTAAGGGTTATAAAAAAAAAACCTATAGCAGTGTGTAGGACCCTTCTAAAGTTCTATCATATGTTTGTAGCTGTTATGTACCAATGTACCCATTGAATAACTTAAGCTTAGAAAGGCTCACCATTAAGATTGATATACTGTTAGTACTGGCACTGGCCCGAGGCTCCAGACTATAAATTCCATTAATAAAAAAAAAAATAAAAAAAAATAATAATAATAATAATAAAAAAAAAAGAAAGCTATTGATGTCAATTTTTTTTTTTTTTATAAATATTAGATATATAAAAATATTAGCTCCTTAAAGACTTCAACCTTAAGTAATCTTAGCTTATTTCACTGTCAACCCGAAATATGTCCCGTTAAAACGCTTACACAATATTATGGAAATAACTACAGGAATGATAATTCATCCGATAATTTGTTTATTATTTTCAACAGACCTCACCATCTCGTGTAGTCTTACCAGTCCAACAGTAAACGGCTGAAGCAAGTGATATTGGGCGGTGGTGCCGCTGCAACCTCATGTGTCCATAAGGTCTCTCTGCAGACACTATCATTAGAGCAGTGGGTTGGTCTCCTAGGTCGTCTAACTTTTTAGCACATCAAAACAGACTACTACTCTACAAAGAGCCGTATTGAATAATTCCATTTGCTTTCATATATATATATATACAGTTGTTATAAGTCATAACTAAGTAAATAGTTTTGATTAATGAATGTTGAGACAATACATAAAATTATTTCTAATATTAAAGTGTTATGTTCTTTGAACATCTTAACTAAGTGTTGTATGCTAGAGCGGTAGTAAATAATCTAATTTAATTTAAATACATATTTAAGACAGAAATTGTCATACATAGGTAGGTATCTGTTTTGATTATGAATCTTGAAACGATAAATCATTTGTAATTTTAAAGTGTTATGTTCTTATCTGAACATCTTAACCAGGTGTTGTTTGCTAAAAAGCGCTATTAAATAATTTAATTTGATTTAATTTAAAGTTTAAGACAGAAAGTGGTCATAATCTGTTTTGATTATGAATATTGAATAAATCAATTGTAATTTGAAAGTATTATGTTCTTCTCTGAACATCTACATTAGTTAATCTTGGACTAAGTATGGAATATAATGATAGGATTAAACGAACTTACCTGAAGTGAAGTTCAATCCTGATTATATGAAATACTTAGTCCAAGATAGAACATCCCGCCCTCCCTTAATTTAATTTTTCTTACGTAATTAAATTATTTTCCCTGGCTGGGTTGCTATGCTAGGGGCTCTGAAATATTGACATTCGACATTTAGTGTTGCCAGTAGGGCTTGCAAATATTCGACGAAATCAATATTCGAATATTCGAAAGTTTTTTAGGGAGGTATTCGAATATATTCGAATATTATTCGAATATTTCTGTAAAGTAAAACAGATGGTCGTAATAATTAAATATTGTTTATTTTTTAAATTAAACCAACGTTAAATGCTTCGTTTAATAGGGCGCATTTTGTAAGATTTATCATCAATTGACTTTTGCATTCGCCCCACAGTTTTTGGTTTAAAACTTCTTTATAGGGCCATAAATCTTTACGTGGGTAATTATTTTATACTTATTAATCCTTTTTTATAAGTATGTTTTGACTTGAGTCCGATTTATATACTTTTTAGTTCGTTTTTAAAACGCGTTTTTTTTTTGTTTTTTGTCAGTAAATATTTATTTTTTGCTTTTTAGTCTAATCTGTGCTTTTTTCTCTGGTGTTTTCCAAATTCACCATCACACCAGGGTTTGATACTATTTTTTAACAGAGTACTTGTCAAGACGAATCAAACGACCCAAAACTCGATGAATTTGTATGGTTTCTTTTTTTTATCGGAAACTGGGCAGGCATTTGACTACCATCTTGCTTGGTAAACAGGATGTGGTCTAAGGTGTAGCAGACTTGCCCAAGAAATGCCTATTCACTGTTACCTTGAAGAGACAAAAGTTGTAAATATCGGGGAACATATGAGTAGCAGCGCAATCCATTCTTCAGCAATCAAATGTATTGGCAAAGCGCTTGGTACGGACCCTTGTAGCATCTACTATGTAAGGAAGGGTGATATGCTAACCTGCGTCTTGTACCCCGATGGTGGAAAGGGGCTAGAGGAACAAACTTGTGCAGTTCCCTCGCACACTCTTTAACTTTGCGACGGTGACTAAGGCTCTGAAGTTCCGCCGCGGCCAATTTTGAGTTGCCGATGAGCCTCCTGGCTTTCAATCTGCTTTCAATTGATTCAGGAAGTTTAAGCTGATACTTAGCAGAACCATCCCACAGGTGACAACAGTACTCTATGATTGGACGAATCTGCGCGTTGTGTAACAGAAGCAGTTGGTTGGATGAGAACTGAGAAGTACCGCTTAGCCCGTGAGAGGGTGGAATTTAATACAGAATTCCTGTGGTTTTCTTTCGGCTCCATCATCAGACCCTGGACACTATTTCCCAACAGAAAACTTGTCAAGATGAATCAAACGAGCCCTAACTCAATGGATTTGTATGGTTTTATTACAGAGTGTGAAACATGGGCACTGACTCAAAAACACTATTTGAATCTCAGAACATGCCAGAGGAACATGGAAAGAAGCCTAATAAGTGTAACGCTGAAAGACCGGCCAAAATCAGAGGAAATAAGAACAAAAACGAAAGTAGAAGATATAATAAGGAAAATAAGACAGTTAAAATGGCAATGGTCGGGTTATATGGCAAGAGAAAGCAAGAAAAAATGGAACAAAATTAAAACAGAGAGACGGAAAAGGAAAAGAGGAAGACAAACCAAAAGATGGGCAGATGATATTATGAAAACTGGAGGAACACTTTGGACGCGAAAAGCAAGAGATAGAACAAAATGGAAACAGCTGGAAGAGGCCTATGTGTTGCAATGCAAGACACGATGCTCACTAACGCCAAGAAGAAATAAAATGTATTTTGTTAATTATTAGTGCCAATGTTTAAAATGTTTGTGTTATTTGCTTAGTCTCAGCAATAAAGTAGAGTATTACAGAGTTCCTGTGGTCTTCTTCCGGCTCCATTATCCGACCCTGGCCACTATTTCTTAACAGAGTACTCTTCAAGACAAATCAAACGAGCACAAACATGGGGTCACATGGTTTTATTACAGAGTTCCTGTGGCCTTCTTCCAGCTCCATCACCAAACCCTGGAAACCGTTACCCATCTCCTTTTAGAGTACTAGTCAAGACGAATCAAACAAGCCCAAACCAGATGGGGTTGCATGGTTTTATTACTGAGTTCTTGTGGCCTTCTTTCGGCTTCATCAGACCCTGGACACTACTTCACAACAGAGAACGTGTCAAGACGAATCAAACGAGCCTAAACTCGATGGGTTTGTATGGTTTTATTACAGATTTCCTGTGGCCTTCTTCCAGTTCCATCATCAGGTCAGCTCAATGACACTATAATACTTTATTGTCTTCCTGTTCTGACCTATGTTTTAAGTTTAACGTCTTTTGCTCATCGGGAACTAGATTAAAATCGTTTGCAATTTGTGGACAAACAAACAACATAGCTAAACAAATAAATAAACGAGAAAGTGAACGTTAACGATCGCTTCATTCTATGCTCACAAATGCTATTCGGGTTTTAAATTAATGTATTTTGCCTAAATCTAACAAAGTACAAAATATTCGAATATTCGAATTTCACCGACTTTAGTATTCGAATACCAAAATAAGGCGAATATTCGAATAATTCGAATATTCGAATATTCGATTTGCAAGCCCTAGTTGCCAGGTGGCGATTTTTTGTTTCCAGCTTTTTGCTTTGAAATTCGCGTATCGAGAGTGTGGAAAAAGCAAGTACTACATTAGTTAATCTTGGACTAAGTATTTCATATAATCAGGATTGAACTTCACTTCAGGTAAGTTCATTTAATCCTATCATTATATTGTCTCATATCATGTACCCAAGTAAGTAAACAAATATGAACCGCATCGAGCCAAGCAAATATTCTTTGCGTGAGGGAGATAGTGAGTGCGGTTGACGCGAGCGAGCGATTGAAGGTCACGCGCAATGTGCATAATGCACAGGCACGGTGCATCGCTGCTACAGGCTGTTTAAGAAGTGTAATTTTAATTTATTTTATTTACAGTTGTATCCATGTACAAAGTTGATGTATGTGTACTTTATTCCTATTGCTAAGCTATACATATTTTACTTGATGTCTAAGCAAAGTTGATAAAGACATACCTCCGTCTTTGTTGTTGCGGTTAAAAAGTTATTTCAGTATAAATCTTTAAACCGTAAATAGCTCACCGAATGTTCTAACAGCGCATGCGCCTGAGTGGATCGTGAGGCCGCGACGTATCCGAACATAAACGCGAAGTAAAGGTACCCGGTGATCTTGAGCCCCATGCTCAACCACATGTCCACGTTGTCGGATACCCCGGCCGGGGTGCAGCCGCATCCTTATTTTATAACATAAAACCACACATGATACCTTCGATCAAGAATACCTTTGTAGGTGTGTCCACCTCCACACACACATGTAATCATTATCGCAATTCAGCACTTTCATTGTACTCGTATCCGTATAAGCTCTAAGCTTCAGTCTGTCGAGACCCTCTGCGCTCGCTGTTTGTAAAGTTCAATAAAACCTAGTATATTCAGTGAACACGCATTATTATTGGGGTCACCCTATTCCTTCAAGTGGAGACCATAAGTCTCCACACCTTAGATGTCCGGTGTCCGGTCAGAGTCTCAAAAATTGCACCTCAAATAGCGTCCCACTTACAAACTGGGCGCTTATTTTGCACAAAGTAAGTGATAAAAGATGTGTTTTTGTACAAAATAAGCTTATTTTTTTGTAAAAAATAAATGATTATAAAATGTGAGATTGTAAGTGGAACGATAGATAAAACTACAACAATTTACTTTCAGTAGGTAATAATGGACGCAGAAATATTCACAAAGAAAAAATATTAAATTATTCGACAAGAACAGAAATCGAATCTACGCCTATCATTAGTTGCGTTTCCTCACGACATAAAAGTGCAATATACGGCGTTCGGTGATCGAGGGATATCATTTGGCAGGGTGCACCTTCTGAACCCTTAGATCATTTTAAAATGGGGAGCCATCTTGGATTTTTGTGTGGGAGGGAGATAAAATACAATCTTTTTTTTTGTACTATGAAATTGGATTTTTTTTAAGCCATCGTGTGAGATATCGGATGAAAGGGGTTTTTGAGCTGATTCTAAATCCAATCCAAGATGGCTCCCCTTCTAAAAATGATCTAAAGGCCCCCGGTAACGGTCATTTGCGATTGACAATTTTTCCGCAAATGATGGTTTCAAATGATGAGCAATTGATGCTCCGATTGACGGCGTATCATTCGCCGTCATTCGCGCAGCGCTCATAGATCTGTGTTGCGAAAAGAAGTGTCGGTTATTACTATTATTTCAAACGCAGACAAGGCAATAAATGCAATAACTCTTGTTGTGGATTAAAAAAAACAGAAAAAATCCAGACGATGGTCTAAAAATCTAAACTTAAAGAATGGTTTAAATAAGTTTGATAGTCTCTATCTACCATACTTATTTGGCATATTGGGGTTTTTTTGTAACACGTTATATAAAATGTCGGCTTTCTTCAAGACCAAAGCTGTGCACTTCTGTACGCTAGCACAGTATAAATAATAGTAGGTATTAGCGTAACACCAGTACCTACTATGATTTATTCTGTATTTACCCTGTGATTCCGTGTCGGTGAGAGGGTTTTACCTACTCTCTCTTTATTGTGGTCGAAACATGTCGGGTAATAGGGTATTTTCCAAATTTATGAAAACTGCTTATATTTAAAGATTGGGACAAACAATTTAACAGAAAAATTAAAATAAATTAAATAATGTCTTTTTCTCCATTAAACCAATTAAAATCAAATATATTTTTGATGCTTTTGAATTTACCGCCAAAACGCTCGGTTCGATGACGTCTACTGCGTGACGTCAGCTTTGTGTAAACAAGTTACAATTTACTTTGCAATTTACTCTATAGTTGACACAAAGTTGACGTCACTCAGTAGATGTCAGTGAACCGAGCGTTTTGACGGTAAATCCAAAACAATTAAAAATAAATTTGATTTTAATTGGTTTAATGGAGAAAAAAAGACATTAATTAATTAATTTTTATTTTTCTGTTAAATTGTTCGTCCCAATCCTTAAATATAAGCAGTTTTCAAAAATGTGGAAAATACCCTATTAGGTAGGTGTGAAATACCTGTATTCGTAACGTAGGTAGGTACGTGTTTAATTCCTGTTATTTTAATAGGTACACACGACGTCACCGCAGACTATACATGTTGATCTTGAGATCGCCTTTATGCCTTACGTAAAATAAAAGCTGTTTTCGCAGTTTTATTGTATAACCTGACGTGCTGTCGTGTATACAATGCAACGGGAAAGTTCAAAAGTGTATGTATATTAACAATATTACCTACTTACTATATAATAAAGATGTACCTACCTAGTGTAGGTACCTACCTCCCTAGATGTATGAAAATAATTGGGAAAGAAAAAATACGTGTTGCCTAAAAAACCATAAATTTTCATTACATCCATAAAAACATGTACCTTAATATTTTGAAATGTTGTCAATTGTACTTTATTGTGTCGGAGCGGTACGTAAGTACTTGTTGTATGGTCTGTGGTCGGAGCAAAAGTCGCTATTTATTTAAATGACTTAGCCGCGTGCTGCTTCTGTACTTGTAGACTATTAGTTATTCTGTGACACAGTCGAAACTAAATAGGCGCATAAAATTAGCTTAACCTGGATATAATTCGATAACTGTAATTTTCTTTTTCTATGACATAAACTGTTCATAGTTATAGTTAAAATAAATAGAGTTAAACAAACATTTATTATTCCTTCGTGTAGGACCAACCATAGACGTAACAGTTTTATAATTAGAGCTGCTAATGAGTTAAATAGTACTTTTAATCACATCGACATACTTCATGAAAAAATAGGGCGTTATCGTAACCTTTTAAACGGTGATAAATATTAATAGTTATTGTACCAAATTTATCATTAATGAGAAAAAGTATCTTTATACTGCAAAAAACTTCCCCTTTAAGGGAAATCGACAAAAACAACAAAAAACAACGCTACAGGATACATGATTTTATCAGAGAGTTCCAGTGGTCTACTTCCGGCTCCATCATCAGACCCTGGAAATGATTTCCTAACAAAGTATGCGTCAAGACGATTCAAACGAGCCCAAACTCGATGGGGTAGCGTAGTTTTATTAAATAATACCTGTGTCCTTCATCCGGCTCCATCATCAGAACCTCGGACACTATTTCTCGACAAAGTAGTCCTCAAGACGATTCAAACGAGCCCAAACTCGATGGGGTAGCGTGATTGGATTAAAGAGTTCCTACGTCCCTCGTCCGGCTCCATCATCAGACCCTGGAAACTATTTCCCAACAAAGTACTCATCAAGATCATTCAAACGAGCCTAAACTCGATGGCGTAGCGTGGTTTTATTAAAGAGTTCCTATGGCCTTCTTTCGGCTCCATCATCAGATCCTCGGACACTATTTCCCGACAAAGTACTCGTCAAGACGATTCAAACGAGCCCAAACTCGATGGGGTAGCGTGGTTTTATTAAATAGTTCATGTGTCCCTCATCCGGTTCCATCATCAGACCCTGGAAACTATTTCCCGACAAAGTACTCGTCAAGACGATTCAAACGAGCCCAAACTCGTTGGGGTTACGTGGATTTATTAAAGAGTTCCTATGGCCTTCTTCCGGCTCCATGGTCAGATCCTCGACACTATTTTCCAACAAAGTACTCGCCAAGACGATTCAAATGAGCCCAAACTCGATAGGATTGCACAGTTCCAATATTGAGTTCCTTTGGCATGGCCTTCCAGCTTCATCATCAAACCCTGGGCCTCATCTCCCATTAGAGTACTCGTCAAGATGATTCTAACAAGCCTAATCACAATGGGGTTGTATGGTTTCATCATTAAGTTCAAAGAGGAGAGTAAAAAAAATACATTATTATGAAAACGTAAAAGATTTAAGTTTAATTTTGGTTTTAATAGTCTAAAAAGACACATTATAGCTTAATAAAATATGAACATTATAGTTACCATTTTGGCTTATCCAGATATTCAGATCAGATGAATACTGTGCGAAAAACGAACATGCGAATTTACTTTCAGTTTATTTTTGCTATTACGTGATAAGATTTTAATTAACCTTAAAATTA
Organism: Agriphila tristella; assembly: GCA_928269145.1. Lineage (NCBI taxonomy): Eukaryota > Metazoa > Arthropoda > Insecta > Lepidoptera > Crambidae > Agriphila > Agriphila tristella. The sequence goes on along the minus strand of OV743431.1, from coordinate 18,297,544 downwards.
TACTAACAAGGTATTTGGTTACCTATTTTGCTTTCAGGAAAAAGTTAGGTAATGTACGGAATCTCATGATTTTTATATGAAACTGTTACCAACCCGATTTTTTTACATCACATATCTAATTCATATTTGCCACTTAATATCTATATCGGATAAAATTAAACAATTACGAATTATGTCCAGGTTAAGCTAATTTTATGCGCCTAAAAACGATTGTCATTTGCCGTCAATGTGCATCAATGCAAGGCGCTTCATTTGCCATCAATTAAAACTTTCGATCATTTGCCTTCAATGGTGCGGAAAAATTGACAATCGCTTCATTTGCTCGCGTAAACGATCAATTTTTCCGTCAATGAGCTTCATTTGCGGAAAAATTGACAATCGCAATTGATCGTTACCGGTGGGCTTAAGGGTTCAGAAGGTGCAACCTGCCAAAGGATAGGTATTCCTCGATCACCAAACGCCGTATTTTTTATTGAGCACACGGGACTACATTTTACTAATGTATTTTTAGACTTTAGTGAGAGTCAATTATTACTTTTGGTACGAGTAGCATTGATCTTGACTTACCAAGAAATATTTCGAACACCCAAAAAAAAGTTGTCGCATACTCAGTTGGTGCATCTGCAAATAAATAAAGTTTCAGCGGAAAAGCATAAAAATTCTCATTCACACTCAATATCATAATACTGTTTATTGTAAGCCTCCTACAGTTATTCGAAAAACTTTAACTCAATTTGATGATCGTAGAGTAAAGCAACTTAATTTTTCAAAATTTCTCAGATTTATTGCTTGAATCTGACGTTTTCAGAAATAGAACTTCGTCAGTCAGTGCCTTGTACCTTTAAAGAATATTTTATATTAATTCAGTCTACACAGAGGCGGTTGTGTGGACTCTGTGGTCTATACCTTGTTTGCCGAATGAAGCTAGTACGGAAAGGATGCGCTTGCCCACGATTGGACGCAGATAAGAGGCTAAGACCGTGTTCACAATGCGTGTCACGATTAGTCTGTCGTTGATCTCCGTACCGTTCAGACGTCTACCGCGTACCTTGTTCGTTGCAATCATTGTGTTTATGATATATTTTTATGTTATACTTAAACCTAGTATTTTTTTATTATAATTTTAATTAATGTTGTTACTTAATTATATTATTTTAACATCAAAGTAATGTTTAATTGAATAAATCCCAATCTATTAACCACAAAACAAGAAAAAAGGTATTGACCCTGTATGAGCAGTATGAACACGCCTTACGATATTATACCTGTTATCGTTTGTATACAAATGTGAGAAAGAGACAGCGCTTTGCTAGCTTGATTCAGCGAACAGGGTATAGTGGTTCGCCCACCCGTGTAAGACGCAGGGGTCTCGGGTTCGATTCCCAGGGGGAATACAATTTGTGAGTACAAATTGAAAAAAAACTACAAACAACATGGTTTGGTTGGTGGTAGGGCTTATTTCAACCACCTTCTTGCCTAAATCTGACGCCATGACAACAGTTTAAAAATTCTTGTGTTCCGGCAAGTAAGATAGCCATTTCCTCAGTGATGAGGATTCCGGGTGTAATGCGCTTGCACCTTCGGCCTTATCGTCTCTTAACATCAGGTGAAGAGAAGGCCAAGCACTGGGCCGTTGTGCATAAAAAACCGGCCAAGTGCGAGTCGGACTCGCGCACGAACGGTTCCGTACCAAAAAACAGCAAAAAATCACGTTTGTTGTATGTGTGCCCCCCCCTAAATATTTATTTTATTCTGTTTTTAGCATATGTTATTATAGCAGCCAATGATTTATAATAAGTCTATGATAGCAGCAATAGAAATACACGATCTGTGAAAATTTCAACTGTCTACCTGTAGTCGTTATCAATAGGGAGCAAAAAACGGCAAAAAAATCACGTTTGTTGTATGGGAGCCCCCCTTAAATATTTATTTTATTCTGTTTTTAGTATTTGTTGTTATAGCGGCAGCAAAAATACATCATCTGTGAAAATTTCAACTGTCTAGCTATCACGGTTCATGAGATACAGCCTGGTGACAGACAGACAGACAGACAGACGGACGGACAGCAGAGGCTTAATAATAGGGTCCCATTTTTACCCTTTGGGTACGGAACCCTAAAAAGTATTTACTTACACTTTACATAAAACTTAGCACCAGAAACCATCAAGGCCCTGGTACAGTTGACCATCACATGTCCATTGTTTGATAAAAACGGTGTACACGAATGCGTGAAAATGATTGCTGTGGCAAAGTTGACCAGAGTTATCGCTATTGGCAAGAACTTCATTAACACTATGACTGGATTCACATTTAATATATCAGATTCCCAGTAAGAAAATGCCCCTGTAACTCTTGTCACCTAAAATTTAAAACAAACTTTACGGTACTTCATAGTAGGTAAATCTTGAAGTAACCGTTTATAAAACTTACTAAGAGCATCCGATTCATTCTGTAGAAGTCCATATCAGTATTTTCGTTAACTATACGTAACTGTAACAAGATGTGTTAAAAGTCTATAATTTTTTTAAGACATGAAAAAAGTTAACAAATGTATGTGATGTAAAGTGTATGATCATCATCATCCCCCTACCCTTATCCCAATTTATTTGGGGTCGGCGCTGATCGTCCTTCTCTTCCATTCCTCCCTGTCACTCGTCATCTCCTCGCAACAACCCTCGTCCATTTCCCACAGGGGCCGAGTGCTGCTACTGCGCGTCGCCTACAGGGTACGCCCTAGTCCTATCGCACATATCATTTTTCACACTCTACATAGGTACTGGTCGGCGGTGAAATCGACGCTTAGGTACTCATTTTGTCGGCACTACAGCGATACTACGTCGTCTCGCCATCGATTATGTATTCTGAGTCCATAGTACCAGGCGTGGTGGCCATATGGGTTACCGAGGTGAGTTACTATGGCGAGGCGATATCGTACGGCTGCAGTACCGACAACTGTAACGAGCCTGAGCCATTCTGCTCTGCCGGACGCCACAAGACGTGAAAGGAAAGGAAGAAAGGATTTATGAAAGTAAAACTTACCACTTGTTCTATGGGAAAAATGCTGATCAAATCTAAAAGGAATGTGCCTTTCAAATATCTGGACGCTGTAAGGAGCGGATGGGTCACAAGCAAGGACTGTTCATTATAATATCCTACGTACGCCATTACTACCACGTCCACATATAGGAACAAGTCGGGCCATGTGTATGATGTACAGAATTCTAGTTGATTCGTCTGAAAATATATAAAATTGTATAGAATTAAGTTGTAAGTTTCTTAACTCTAAAGCACTCTTTTGTATAGACAAAAAACTTAAAGAAGTTTCAGAATACACTACTTACTGCAATATTGTAAGGTATTGTCAAAATGTAGTAAATGGCCCAGAAAAATCTTAAGATGCACCAAAACTTAAGGAATAACCCGTGTGGAGTTATACTGATGGGTACGAAAACATACCGAAGGTATCTGAAATTAAATCACATTTTCAATCAATTTAAGATATGAAAAAGAAATCATTTTCTTTTTCATATCTTTAATTGATTGAATCTTAAACCTTTTGTACCACCATACTACTGATTTTTTTATGCTGCATTCTTAGGGCGTCCTCGACATAGGTTAGAGCTTACTCATGCACTGCAAGCATCTGTCCGTCAGAAAACAGGCAATCTATATTCCCGCGCCGTGTACCCGCCGCGCCGGGATGCCGCTTAAGGCCCTTTTCAGATGTCCCGGTTGCCGGCTAACCGGCGTCGGGTACCCGGTGGTGAAGTGTATGGGCATAGTACGTAGCTTTCACATATACCGGCGTAATTTATCCGGCAGGCGGTTGCCGGGTGCGCACCGGATTCACTACTGTACGTCCGGTCGCCGGGCATCGGTTAGCCGGCGGCCGAACTGACAGTGGTGTATGGAACACGCAACTAGCTTTCAGACGCGCCCCGGCCGGTCAGTCGCCCAGGTACAGTCTGCGAGCGCATGCACGTGCGTAGTTCTGTCGCACGCTCGACTCGGAAGCGAAGCCAGTTTTATGGGACAAAACTTGCGCTGAGTACAAGGACAAAAATTAAACAAAAATGAAACCAATAATTTCTTGATTTTTCTTTCCGGCGCAGATATTTTCGTCTTCGATATAAAAGCCACATTGCAATTATTTGTTCACGGTCCATCTTTGAAAGTATGTACGAGACTGTACTCTTGTCGGCTCTCTAGCCGATACTGCCGGTATCAACCGGGACATGTGAAAGCTCATTTGACACCGGGTACCCGGCGCCGACTACCCGGCAACCGGGACATAAACCGGGACATGTGAAAAGGGCCTAACGCAGCAAACGCCCTAACTAATTCATATTTTACCATGATTTATGTTGCCAGGAAACTCCAACGAATTCCCCTTATTAAAAAAATCAAAAGATACTTGTGCTAATAAACAAACTCTTACTTACCTCATAACCCCCAGGCTATAGAAAGTTTTGGCATACTGAATACTATCCCCCCGGCCGGTCAGCAGCACAAAACTTTCTTTTATCTCCCTCTACAACAAAACGATAACTTGATACTACTTCAATATTAATGATAAGTTATTTTGTTAGCTGAGAACAAGTTTGTTTGCGTATATGTTGCTCTGACTCTGAATTTAAGGGAGAAAAACAAAAGACGTAAAGCAAATACTATCTTGTGATAATAAATACATCTATCTGACTACATTCTAACTGCTAGGTATAGGTCTCCCCCAAGGATCTCCATGACTAAATGTTTTTAATAATATTTCTACATCCAGCGACTTCCTTTTCTCTATGACAGAACTTCATGGAGTGGGAACAACATCCCAGTCAAATAGACCGTGGAAGTGTGACGTCACATACACAATGGCGGACATATGGCGGAGTTTGGCAATTTCGATAAAAACAAACATCTGAAGCAAGCAAGTTTCTCTTCTTGAGACATGGAATCACACCCAGGAGGGCCTAATACTTATTCCTAACACCAAAATATCTCAATACCTAATTCTTCTGTTTGTTTTTACCCAATTTTACGTCATCACTTCCACGGTCAATTTATGGTCACGAAAATGATCATACCTACGAGCCATCCATTCATTAAAACCATAACGTTCAAACGATTACCATCTAATAGTGACGCAAACGTATCGATCTTCTAAACAATGCGCACAAAAACTTAGCAAGCAAAGCATAAGTTCGTCCAAAGTTCTAGTAACAAATTTATTACCGTTATTCTGTTTGTTTTGGAATCCATCTTGCCGGTTAGCGGTTTTGCTTCCTCGTATCGTTTCAGTTGACTGCGGAGCTCGGGGTCTTCTATAACCTTTGTAAATATGAAGAATATTAGTCCTATCTCAAGAAGTCCGTTCGGCTATTAATTTGTTGGGCGTGCACATGATTGTTTTAGTGTACGTCTGCACACTCTCGTATTACGCACGCTAAGCGTGTCCGATGCGTTAAGCGGGTCACGCGCGCGGGGTGACATAGATTAGAGCTTTCTCATGCACTGCAAGCATCTATCCGTCAAAAAACCAGCAATCTATATTCCCGCGCCGTGTACCCGCGGCGGGATCCCGCTTGACGCAGTGGAGTGCCTTTAACAATGTGCATGTGCCCAGTCTATATCTATGCATGTGCCCGCCTAACAAAACAACATCAATAGCCGAATGTACCTACTTCGTAAGGTAGAAATACTGTAACTTTAATTATCCTTAGGTTCAAATTAGTCAAACAAGAATACATTGGAAAATATAGGTATACTACACATTAGTGCGATACCTAACATCTCGTCTGTGTGGTTAATCGCAAACATAAGTAATACTTTCAAGCAATATATGTACCTACTTAATTATTTGTATCTTTTACATTTACATTAATACAGTGAAGGTTCGTTGCAAAATGGAACGATCTTTAGTTACAAAATGAGCACTGGGTGATTCACAAGGGAACAAAATCAAACTTTTTTTTGTTGCATGGAACTTTATGTCTGTTGTTTACTAATTTGAGGTCGCTGATTTCAAATCTACTCTCATTTGTTCTATAGCAGCTCTATTTTTAGGGTTCCGTACCCAAAGGGTAAAAACGGGACCCTATTACTAAGCCTCCGCTGTCCGTCTGTCTGTCTGTCTGTCTGTCACCAGGCTGTATCTCATGAACCGTGATAGCTAGACAGTTGAAATTTTCACAGATGATGTATTTCTGTTGCCGCTATAAACAAATACTAAAAACCAAATAAAATAAATATTTAAGGGGGGCTCCCATACAACAAACATGATTTTTTTTGCCGTTTTTTGTACGGAACCCTTCGTGCGCGAGTCCGACTCGCACTTGGCCGGTTTTTTTTTTGAGATACAGCTGTCAGACATATTTTTGTACTAGTCACATTTAAACTTCGAATCAACTAAGCTGCTTTTTAAAAAGTTTTTTATTTAACAATGTCTACGTCGAGAAATATCTGTAAAAACAATCCCAACTACAATTGTAACATCTGTGGTGAATATAAAATCAAAAATTGTAGATTAAATGTGGCGGAGTTCATAAAACAGGTTCAGTAAACAGATTACTTTGGGTTCACTTTGGACACCCGTGACAAGTACTGGGTTCCTCATATGGTATGTAAAAGATATGTGGAGTCTTTCGAGATTATGGGCAAATAAGAAAAGACCCAATTTTAGTATCAAACACCAATGATGTGGTGGGAAACTTCAAATCATCAAGGTTATTGTTATTTTTGTGTGGTTAATATAAATAATAATAGAAACTGGTCGAAATGGTTTTACCCTAATTTGTTATCTGTTACTCGACTAGTCTTGTACTCCAGCGATGCGCCAGTACCTCAAGCTTCTTCATCTACACAAAATAATTACGACTTAGAAGAAAAAGCTCTTCTTCAAGTGATGAAAGTGGGAAAACTGATTTTAACCCAGATATTCGAGCACAGAGAAACAAAAAGCCGGAATTTTTGATGGTTTACCAATAACAAGGTTGATAAAGAATGAAAACTTGAATAGTTTATTGAAATAATGCCAGGAATTAATTCGTTTGGACTGCACAAAATTTTCTAAGAAATAAAAAGGATAAAATCTATGCGGGCATATTGAACTGATGTTGTCACCCTTCCTGCAGCTTGGTTGTAATATGAGCATCAAGGTACACTTTCTCCACAGCCATTTGGACCGTTTCCCTGAAAAATCTTGGTGATATGAGTGAAGAACAAGGGGAACAGTTCCATCAAGACATTCGAACTATGGAGAAACGTTACCAGGGTCACTGGGATGCTCACATGATGGCGGACTATTGTTAGAGCATTAAAAACAGTCCTCACGAACCAAATCAAGCAGAAAAATCTTATAAGATATTTTTTGTGATAAGTAGTGGTTGTTTCTCTAATGATTTTCGTAATAAAAATATATTTTTCTTTAAAAATGCGTTTTAATGATATTTCAAAAACCAAAGCTGATACAAACAATCTGGCTTCAGATCTGAAATCAGCACCCCGAGAATGTATAATATTAGTCATAATATTTCATGCAACAAAAATGCTGTTCCCTTGTGTATCGGCTCGTTGCGAGTGCACATATGCAGTAATATGCAGTAACATCCTCGCCAGTGAGTATCCGGCTTAAAGTGCTCAATCGTTCATTTATAAGGATACAACAATGAGTCATAACACTATCACAATAACATTGTCTTGTCTACATAACTCTACTAAATTTTGAGGCTTAGGGGCTTAATGAAATGAATAATCACTTAATTACCAAGACGCTGCGACAATATCTCATGGCACCTACGAGCTATTACAGTACAAATGAGGGGGCGCATTGTATAGCCACATTATGAGCGTGCGATATTAAAAGCATGAATTACCCACCTAACATTAGGATGAGATATTGGGCATTATGGGCCAAGCCGAGATACATTAATTTCGTACAAAATATTCGTGTTACGTTTTGAATTAATTTAATTACTTAGTTACATAAACTGCTTAGGTTTTTTAAAGAATTAAATTGCATTTTTTATGCACAACAAGATAGTGCTTGGGCTTTACCTAGGGTTGCCAACTTTTTTTGCATCAAATATAGTATTTTCAAGAATATTACGTGTAAAAATATAGTATCTGGCGAAAAAGTCCAATAAAATATAGTAGGTTGCCGAATTTTTAAAGAAGTTGTATTTTTCATACTACTTACTAAAAGCTTACTAAACATTTTCATAATTTATTCAACAACTATAAACACAAGAGTTTAAGCACAAAAATTATTATGCAATTACTTACCTATGTGCATATAAATAATATTTATTTTGTTGCTTTTGTTTAATTTTTTCACTTGAAAAAATATAGTAGTTTTGGCTAATATATGAAAAATATATATTTTTCAAAAAATATAGTAGGCGAGCACGCAGTATAGTAAGACACTATATTATATAGTAGGATTGGCAACCCTAGCTTCACCTCACCTAATGTTAAGTGACGATAAGGCCGAAGGTGGAAGCTCACTACACCCGGGATCCCCATCACTGAGGAACGGAACTGGCTATCTTACCTCTAACTGCCGGAACACAACAATTTTTAAATTGCTGTTATGGCGTCAGACTTAGGTAAGATGCTGGTAGCTAGCTAGGCGGACTTGAAATAGGTCTTACCACTAACCCCCCTCCTGGGAATCGAACCCGGGACCCCCGCGTCTTACGCGGGTGGGTGAACCACTAGACCACAAAGGCAGTTTTGTTCATAAAAACTTATGCTCGTCATTAATTCATATCGGCTTTTGCTTTATTTCTTTATTACATTTTTCATTATTTATTACTTTGTTTGTCGTCAACCGTCTTCAATTTTTTTTTAATAAAGTTATCCTAGCAGTCACGTCATCTTTATAACAAAAAGGTGAAAGCCCAGTCTCCATTTTATTTCGTCGTCACATTTGTCTCAAGTTTAGCTTTTATCTTTGTGCAGAGTTACCGTCATAATAGGATGACTGATGTCGGGGAAGGTGCCCCAGCACTGCACCAGCGTACTGTACTCCACGTGCAGGAGAATGCAATTTGTCGACGTCACCACCGTGTGTACCTGCGACCGTAGATCATTTACTAATCCGAGTATAAAGGCTCTGTCCTACTGCAGCGCACGGCAGCATAGGCACGCGCATTTTAGGGGAAACGTCAAAAAATATATAGGTACTTGATGTAATGCCATAAGTCGCGGAAAGATCCTACAGATCTGAAATTAAGATATATATTTCTTTATATGTTTTTCCAATCACGTATTGTATATGTTTAATGTTTTACCAGAAACACAAGTCAGTGATTTTGGCTGGATACATTTTAGTTTAGAAAATACCTCTTAAAAATTCTTAAGTCTTTTTCTCATTATTATCTCGTTACAATTTTTTTAACATAACCCCTTAACTCTACATTTACACTGCAGCGCATACTCTACATGTAGCGCAGCACATTTTACATTAAATCACACACTTCAAGCTCGATGGCGTAACGGTTTAGAGGTCGGCCCAGCAATTGCTGAGGTTAACCAACTGTCGCAGGGGTTGGTCATGGGATGGGTGACCAAAAATTTAATATCTCGAGTTCCTCCGTGCTTCGGAAGGGATGTTAAGCCGTTGGTCCCGGCTGTATTTGCAGTCGTTAACACAAACCAATCTGTATTGGACCCGCGTGGTAGGTAATGGCACTTATGGCCCATTCTCCTTATCCACCCATAAGGAATGCCTATGCCCCAGTAGTCACCACTGCTACATTAAAAATAGCTGCTGGTGATGGCCATGGCCACACACGTGTCCATGTACCGCATGCATAGCGTGCAATGTGGACGATATTATATCCTGTCACCATCACCAACCGCGTATTCGTGCATAGCATAGCGTGTTCCTGGGATACGTATCATATCACATACATTTTTAAACAAGGCCAAGCTTAGTCAAATGGGCGTGCCCGTGCGCCGCAGTGTAGAAGTGCCTTAAAGCACGATGCAGTTAGTGTCGTCATTAATATTACTGCTGGAAGGAATCTTGCTGAGACAGTCCTATGAAAAAGTATCCTTTTACTAAAATCTGTATGGAACAAAAAACATAAAATAATAATAATTGGAATACTTAGGAGAAAAATAACATTAATTTAATAAGTTTGTGTTATGGTGTCATTTTGCTGACTAATTTTAGCTTACCTGTCAAACATTAGAATTAGAGAAAACCACTCACTATTAAAACACTACTTTGTCTCCACCTAACCAACAGAAAGACTAGACAATTTTAACAAACTGACCTTCGGCAAACCATACAGCATCTCAATTACGCCAAAATGATCGCCTGGGCCGACTGATCTAACCACTTTTGCTTGATAATCTAAAAGATTACAATGACCCTGAAAAGAAAAAAAGAAAAATATTATTTACTAGCGGCCGCCCGCGGTTTCACCCGCGTGGTTCCCGTTCCCGTGGACATATAACTGAACAACCTTTACAATGGGACCAGCACTGTAATCGCGAAAAAGAATTTACTGTTTCATACAAAAAATAATAACGAAAATATAGAAAACTATGAAGCAGCTGATTGTTTTTCGCGATTTCAGAGTTGGTCCCATAGTAAAAGTTGTTCAGTTCTATCTACCACCTATTAATTCTGTTATACATTGTATAGTGTCAACTCATACAAACACCTATTCCGTTCGGCCGCATGTGCCCGGACAACAATAGAAAATCTATTGTGTCTCATTTTCCGGGCGTTGAAGATGGAATGAACCGTGAAATAAATTTTGATTTATTTTATTTTATTTAGGATACAAACAGTCTTATACATTGAAATTGAATACAAAACATATGAGTTTCTTATAGATCTATAAAGTAAATAAAGATAAGACCGCTTAGTTTTTACACGACTGCCCAAAGTAAAAAGAGTGTATATGTGTTCAGGGTTCATGTATGTTTGTGGGTATGTGAGTTTCTTTATTCCACCATAACTTCTAAATGCCTAAACTGATTTGGATAAATGAGGTATCGTTAGAATCCTTACAGCATTTCGAGTGAAACTGGCTATATTTAATAAAAAAATCTATATGGCAACTGTACGACGCCATTTTCAAATGTGAAAAAAAAGTTTTTTTCTATTATTACAATATGGGCATCAAATGAAAGGCCTTGATGAGCACATTCCAAAACTATATAGTATGTCACTAAATTGTGTGAAATAAAAATAAATAAATTTAAAAAATATTATAAACACGACTGTCCTGCCAAAAACGAACTAAAAAGTTAAAGAAACAAGTGTCATTGCAGTCGGGGGACCTCTTTAGGCAAAAATTGTTCCACAAAAAGGTCCCCCGACTGCAATGACACTTGTTGTTTAACTTTTTAGTTCGTTTTTGGCAGGGCAGTCGTGTTTTTAATATTTTTTTAATTTATTTATTTTTTCTTTAGATGTTTTAAAGTACACTTACAGAATAACACCTCGCATAAAACCTGATAATGTATAGCACCAACCTTTTGTATAATATACATGTCCCGACCAATATCTCCTCCGTGTTGGACGATCTCATTATCTGGTAGCACGATCGTCCTGCTATTAGCCGCCACAGTTTGAAGAAGGTCCCGATTACAATTCTGTTTTATAAAAATAAATTTAAACTCAGACTAATTATTTAGTCTATTTAATCTGATGACGATTAAAGCTTGCTTGAACACTGAGAATGTTGATTAGGCTCCCAAAATCGACTTTAAGTTACGAAGCCGCGTTGTTCTTCTAAGCATACAAGTAGTCGCCAGCAATGTCAGAACTAGAGACTTTTCCGTGTTCATAACAATCAAATTCGTATCGACCACAAAAATTACGCGGTAGGTGGCATACAAAATACATTTGTTCTCGATACGAATTCGATAGCCACTCCATTCGTGGTACGGGTATGGGCAAGAAATTATGCCAATCATTTTCATTTTCATCAGAGGCTATTATGGCGCTAGGAGCAGGTACAAAATTTTGCTTATAACTTAAAGCAATATATATCTATTATTATATATAGATAGTCTTGTTTTTATTAATAAATTTTTAGACCATATAATATACCTGGAATAGTGGACAGTATATTAACGTCTCAACCATTTCGATTGATAACACTTCTTGTTGTATATTCGAAGACATGTCTTGGAATATTTCTTCAGTGGACACTGCGTTGTTATAATACCTTTAATAGAGTAATTATAGCTATTTATGCATCTGTACTATAATGAGGGGTATTAAAACACGAATGTCGGTTTAAAGGGGTATAGTGGGTAAAAGTTATTGATAACATTGTTACTTTGAAATAAAAAAACGGGACTCTACAAACATTTACAAAATAACATCTGATAATTTTATAACGAACGGAAATCAGGATTTCTGTCTGCCAAAACCGGAACAAAGTTATGTCCTTAACTCAGATAGCTTACTACGAAAAAAATAATAACGATAATCGGTCGTTGTTGTCATTCGATTTATTTAATATCCTGCCCCTCTAGCATGACTACCGAAACACAAATTATATCGCGTGATATAGCGTTTTATCGAACTAAACTGTCAAAATCCTTCGTCATTTGAAAGCTAAACGTGATAAATCGCATATCATATCGCGTTTCGGTTGTCATGTTTGGAGGGCAGAATTTATAAAATTACGAAGCGGGTCGACATCGTCCGTTACCGTACTAAATTTTTCGGAGTAGTCGCTCAGTAACCTCGTTATTGGACTGAGGAAACTCACCACTGCACACAGAAAAACTTCTTCACGCGAGCTTTGATCTTGCTGCTGACGTGATTAACAGTTAGAAAGTAGAAGAGTTCCCTCATGGACTCCTGCGGACAAAGTTTTTATTGCGTCCAAAACTATGCTTTATGTAAGACGTGAACGTAAAAGTTGTTGATTTGATTTACTTTGAGTCCTTTTGGTATATCTTTCGCCAAGTAAAGAGTGCACTGAGATGGATGAATCTAAGCCTTGATTTTAAAATACTACAACCATGCTGCTGGTAAAATTTCCATTTAAAGTATAGCTTGACTTAACCTCACGTTCAAATAAATAATATTATGCCTACTGTCTACAATTTGCTCGTACCAAATCTCATCCAAAACAAATGAATGCTATAGTACTAGTTTATTTATTAACTATTTACAGTTATATTAATACAAATTAATGCCATAAAGTACTACTCTATTTGATAACTCTAATCTAAAAGATTTATTAACAAAAAACTATGAAGTCTATAATGTGTCCTCTTATACCCTTCCAATAAAAGAAAAGAGTCAACACTTTGTAAAATACTACCTTGAACTTTAATTTTCGTTGTGTTACTTGTAAATATCGGCTACAAATTCTCGCAGTATACAAGTAACTGAGATAGGTTCCAATAATAAATATTACCGGTACCTGCAAATATAAGACAGATTAGATTCCCTAAATAGTAGCACAGATTACATAATACTAATAGTAGCAATTTGTTTACTTGAACTGATAAATTGTGGTTTTTTGTAACAACTTGAGTAACTGTTGCTCATCTGTAAGCTTTCTAAGACTTTCCCAGAAAATACTGGAATGCGACCGTCACTATCATACCCAAAATAGATCAACAAGTAACAAGACAAATTTTTCAATTTTATTCACTTTCTTTAAAACAAGTAAAGCTTCTTAAACAGATATTTACTACAAATAGATCAGCAGTTCCCGGTGCTATATCTGAAGTCCCAGATCCAGTGAACACAGACGTCCCGAAAGACAAAGACGATACTATAGGTTTGTCATGTTTAGCGTCCGTCGTCATAAATACTTTCGTCTCCCAGTAAATCAAGCGAGCCATCCAGGAATTCTGAAAATATCGACCTTATTAATTTCTTGGGAATTTTAGAAGTCTTCTTATCGTAGAGGATGAGTGGCCACCTCTGGTGTTAGAGCTTATTAAGCCACCTGTAAGGCCTCTCACTTGGCTTAACGACTGTTATCAGATGACAACTGCTGGGACCGACGGTTTAAAGTACACTTAGAAGCGCGGAAGCGCTCAGTTATAATGCCAATTAACGGTCACCCATCCGACACCTGGTCGGATCGAGCGTTATCGAGACGATCAATCTGTCAAGCTCTGCCATGAGCGATTTTAGTATTGAAGTCAGATCATTATTACGATAAATATCTGTCGAAAATAAATTCTTGCACAAGTCGCAACACAATCTAAACCTTGAGCTCAGCGAAAATTTTTCTAAGTCTATGATCTAAACATCATTTTCGTCTGCAATACATTTTGTACCTACTTTGTAAAGATAAGAGAGTGGCCAGACATCTGGAGGTATCCAGTCTGACTGAAGCCGACTCTTCTTTCTTGCCAAGTCCAACAGAAAGACGACTGACAATATGAGGCCGGCGAACCGTGAACTCCCTATACAAACGTAATACCAAAATTATTTGAGATTGTTTTTTAAGAGCATAATTTTGGATTGGGTATTTATTATCTAAAATACTTGGATACTAACCTGATGGGTTAGTATCCAAAATACTAACCCAAATCAAATAATGGCCAATAAATTTTTTCACACAAAATCTAAACCGCATATTTGGTTTGGTATTTTGGATTTTTTATTTAATAGTCAAACCCTAGACAAATACTGACTCAATCCAAATAACATCACAAACAGATTTAATACGCTCAAAATGCAAATCATTTTAATTAGTAAATGTTTGTAAAGGAAGTTTGTTGTTCGCCGGCCTTAATTAGTTCATTCAATCCAGATTATTCCACCTATAGTATGAACGGAGTCAAAATTATAGTAAAGACTGATAGGATTTGATATAGTACCTTTACGATCAACACCAACTTTAAAAACGTCTCTAACTTTACTACTGCTATAAATTTTGTCATATTCAAACTTTTCACTACCTCTTCGAGTTTTTACTAAAGTTTCAAGTAAAGAGTCTTGTAAGTAGTCAGAATCTTAAAAATTATTCAAATGTATATGAACCCAAACTTACCTCGTTACATAATTTCCTTGGACAAGCAAATAAATATAGAAAGCAGCCCGACCAATAGGAGAAGATTATTAATAACAAACAGTACTTAACCAAACACAGGAGCTTGAAAGAAATTAAAGATCCGTTAAATATTAATCAAAGCAATACAGATAAAAAAGTATGAAAGGTATCTATAATCTAAGTATCTATTAAGAATCTAGCTGTAGGTATGTCTTTCTTATAACTTTACAGTTTAACATAAATAATACTAATCATCATCATCATCAGCCTATCATTGTCCACTGCTGAACATAGGCCTCTCCGAGTGCACACCACTGAGCACGATCCGCGGCTATACTCATCCAGTTTTTTGCCAGCCACCTTGCGAAGATCGTCGCTCCACCTTGTCTGAGGGCGTCCCACACTACGTTTGCCGATACGCGGTCTCCACTCAAGAACTCGTCTGCCCCAGCGGCCATCGGTTCTACGGCTAATATGGTCGGCCCACTGCCACCTCAGCTTGCTAATTCGGTGGGCTATGTCGATGACTTTAGTTCTCTGTCATAGCTCGCTGCGCGACTTTAAATTAAACCAGCCCTACAGTGAGTGTCCACGTTTCGGGTCCGTATGTCATGACAGGCAGGACACATTGGCTGAAGACTTTCGTCTTTAGACTCTGTAGAATATTAATAACTATTCCACAGAGTCTATAGTCACACTAATATACGCGCTGAATTAATAATATTCGCGCTTTAATCCGTAAAATGTGTTTTATTTCTAACGAGCTGTAGTCTTAGAAGTGTATATAAAATACTTTCTTAGTAAAGAGTGCCACTTATAAAATACAATAGCTACTTATATTTACAAAAAATCTTGATTATATAAATTGAAAATTCCTAATAATAATCCCGAAAACTCAAAATAATTAAATTGTTTGAAAAACAAAGCACTATGCATTTGTTTTTAAAATAACAAAAAAAAATAAAGACTTGGAACGTGATTCTACTTTTCATTGGAGATGGAGATTTTATGTAAGTAATGGGATTATTATCATCATCATCTTTTTACGCATAAGCAATAAATATATTTTTTTCTTCATATTTGAAGAAATAAAACATAATTTATTGGGTTTACCCAAAAAACGAGTCTATTCACTCACAGTGGGTTATATATTTTTTTGGGAAAACATAGTCCCAAAGTTATCATAATATTCATATGAAACCTTAGCGTTGCTATTGAAGTTCTTCATCCACTTGTTAATATAGTCCCAAATGTGCCAAACTTGCAGGATCGGGAACAGTTTGACGATTTGCCCGGACATAGACTCCCCATTAGGGTCCAAAGTATCGGTGAAGATATAAACAGGGAATAGGGACAGAATATCCATATAGAATCCCAATGTTGCCATTTTCACTTCGGCTATTTCTTTCACTGTAACTTTTCTTATATTCTGGAAAATAAAATAAGTGTGACCTTTATTAAATGTTAATCACTATAACCATGTACAAATAGACAATAATCTTCTGTCAATGTCGGAGATATTAATATTTTTGTAATAAAATATTCCTAAAAAACACAAAACAACAACAAAGTCAAACAAAGTCAGTCGAAAACTTTGCGTTTTAATAAAAGCTTAATCATAATGAACCAGGGGATCCTTTATTAGTGAATAGTTCAAATGTCGCTAAGAGTCACCTATTTGTTTTAACTAGAGTACCATTAGGTAATGGTACTTATTCAATGGTACTGCTGGCATCAAGGAATATTTTTAATTGTGCATCCACACCACAACGAATTTTAGGGCTAAAGCACAGAAAATAGTACTAAACTAAAGCCTAACAAAAATGAAACAGAATATCCAAGAAAATTAATAATGTAACAGAATATCTAAGGAATAAACAGACTTAATAATCATACCTTATCAACAATAGCTGTAGTTAACTGAATGTAAACATTAAGCATCATTCCAGTCGTGACAATAGTGGTAAATACTATTTCTAAATCCGTTTGCTCCGTCTGTATGGCGTAATGGGGGGACAGTATGCACAGATAGAGAACCATCAGAAAGTGACCGATATCAAACATGTGAATCTGTAGAAGACATAATGGTTTTGAGTTTTAATCTGAGGCGTGAAAAAGGTTTTCACGAGAGCGCCTCAAATGAAATCATTTTTTTACTGTTCGTCAACTCGTACGCAATTAAGCGCGACTGTGGCGCGACCCTGGCGCGACTAATTCGCAGAGCTACTTCTTCGGGACAAATACTACATCACGATAGGTGCAACATAATAATTCTAACCCTGGCATGGTAACTATTTTTCTTGCTGAATATAGGCAAAACATTGTAACATGATAAACTATAAATAAAAATTAATTACAGTGTTTTGTACGTATATACTCATTCTTTATAATTTTAAAATTATGTAAGGATTAATCAGATACAAAACACAGTATGTCACTCAAGTTAGTGTTTTGGATTTACACGAAAAGTAAAGCGTTGAATAAAAAGATATTTTTTTTTACGTATTATCATGACATTAGCCACTTATAATGTCCCAACTGCTGGGGCACAGGCAGTTTCTTAATAAGTGGATAAGGAGGATGGGCCATAACCCATCAAGCGGGCCCAATGTGGATTGATGGGTGTTAACGTCTCTAAATACAGCCAGGACCAAGACCTAATGTGCCTTCCGAAGCACGGAGGAACTCAAGATATAAAATGTTTGGTCACCCATTCCATGACCGACCCTTGCAAAAGTTGCTTTACCTTCGCAATAGCAGGGCCAGGCCCTAAACCACTGCGCCACCGAGCTTCAATCTATTTAACTACAAGAAGTAATCATAAACTAATAATTACTTAGCTACGTACAAAAGATGTATTAGGCTCTAATATCCAAGGAAACCTCGCTCTCAAGCAGATCCGAGGGGCGTCAATAGTCGTTACGTTGCCCGCCAACTGATACAATTCCAAGTATTCCGATGTAAACTTCGGCTGTCGAACGTTATTCTCATCTAGAACAAATTATTCAAATATCATTCTCAACTTTACTATAAAGTATAGCTAACCTTCAAAGCAATAAATACTTTATTACCCTTGTAATACATGTGAGAGTCGTCCACGAAGGTCGGATCTTCTCCCTCCACTCCAGCTAAATTGTCTTTGAGCACTTTCATAGGTCGGTAACGAGTTCGAATTAGTCTCGAATCGCCTTTGTCGTATTGAGTTATTGCTTCCTATAATGAACAATGATGGTGGAAAAGTGGCCGAAAATATCTGAGGAAAATTCTTTAGAGTTGAAAATACTGACGTTGTGTTATAAATGTGCCTATTTGTCAACGAGGATCAAATCGAAATATACGAACATTAATTAGAAGTGGCATCTGGACATGATTTTTTCTTTGTCTTTGTTCGCATTGCAAATTACAGGAAAATATTAGAAAAAAACTTCATCCTATAAAAGTAAATGAGGAACACTTTTGATTTTTATGTATTTCCCACTTGAAAATTTATTTTATGTTATACTAGCTTTCGCCCGCGACTTAGTCCGCGTGGATATTCCAAAAATCCCTAGGGAACCTTTGATCGGAATAAAAAAGTATCCTATGTTTGGCTAGAAACTATCTGTGTGCCAATCCAAATATGTTCAGACGTTTTTACGTGATTACATCCAAACTTGAACTTCGAAACTTTCACATTGTTCTATGTTAGATAGGCAAGCACTTGACCGATATGACGCCTGATGGTTAGCGATGATGCAATCTATGATAAAACGGGCTTGCCTAAAATTAACCTTCTTATCCATACGCAACTTGAAAGCCCCCAGATTGTAGGTACCTATCAAGGAACACAAAACTCAGGCAAAAGTTCCACTCTTTAGCTAGAGTCTAGCTAGAGGCACGGATGATAAATTTGAAGCAAATCGCTTAGTGCTTTGGAATATCCACCAAAAACGGTTTCAAAAACTTGTGCAAGGTCGTTTTATTTTTTAACCAAGACGACTTCTTTAGTCTAGTTTTACTAGTCTATTTATTTATCCTACTAATATTATAAATATGAAAGTTTGTGGGATTAGATGTTTAGATGTTTGGATGTTAGTTCCTCAATCACGCAAAAACTACTGAACGGATTTGGTTGGAATTTGGCAGACAGATAGTAGATAACCTAGATTGAAACAAAGAATACTTTTTATCCCGATATTTCCACAGGAACGGGAACCACGCGTGTGAAACCGCGGGCGGCCGCTAGTACTTCATAACATCAGTTGTACAATCTAACACTTACCTGTCTCACTCTTGTCGAATGCAGCCTGTTATAGATAGTTTTTCGGATAGTTTCAAGCATCGTAGGGTGTTCTGCTATAGCCCTCATGAAATCCGTACGACGTAAAACCTTAAAGCGATTATTATAAGTAGGTAGTTAACTACCATAATGGTATAATTTTCTTCGAGTAAGCAATAAAGAATTTTAGATCTTTCAAATCTATACAACGTGTTACAAAACAACCCCTAATACGAATATGGTAGATAGATGGAGACCATCCAACCACAGAATACATAATAGATCCAACTGACAACTTTTAGTAGGTACTATGGGACCAACTCTGAAATGCGAAGAAAATCTGCTGTTTCTTACATTTTGATATTTTCGTTAAATATTAATTTTTGTATGAAACAGCTTATTTTTTTAGGATTTCAGAGTTGGTCCCGTTGTAAAAGTTCTTCTGTTTGATTGTATCTAAATATCTACCATTTTCGGCATTAAGGGTTTTTTGTAACATGTTGTACTTATACATAAAACTCTACTCAGCCAGGTGTGCAACGGCTTTAACGAGGTTATTCTTTTAAAATCCTATATTCCATCGTAATAAAGTTAACAAAACTTACTTGAAGTTCGATGTAAGTAGCAGCTTTCACTGTAACTTTTGCCGGGATTGAATAAAACAAACTTAGTTCGCCTAATACCTGGAAGGAAATTTTACGATCAAAATTAGGTAGGACTTTTCGCTTTTAGCATATAAGCCTTTGTAGGTAGGTGTTTATTTATGCATAAATCTATCCGTATAAAATACATTTTGTTTGTCTATGTATCTATTGCAACTTATACCTATTCTGTGCCTATAGATTTGTGTTATATAACTTTAGTTTTCTGTTATCCGCAAAAATAAAAGCACTTATTAAACTCTGTGTGTTAGATCTAGGACACTTTCGTCAGATTCCTTTTTCGTCAGAAAAAAATCTGGGCTGTTTTTTTTCTGACGAAAACGGAATTCCTTTTTGGTCAGAAAAAACTTAATTTTTTTCGTTACACTTTAGTGTCAAATCGAAG
Organism: Agriphila tristella; assembly: GCA_928269145.1. Lineage (NCBI taxonomy): Eukaryota > Metazoa > Arthropoda > Insecta > Lepidoptera > Crambidae > Agriphila > Agriphila tristella. Next base: position 18,277,249 of record OV743431.1, on the reverse strand, counting down.
TAATGTCAATATCGTTATACTATATGTACGGTTCGCATTATAAAATTAATTGTTTGTTACTAATTTTGCGCACTCTTTATACTGATTTACCTACCGCGAAACAAATCAGCATCCTAACTTACTACGGTATTTTACTTTTATACTTATTATTACAAATTTTAAGGGAATCAGTGGTTTTCATTCAACTACTTACAATAACTTCAAGTGTGCCACAACTACAACTGGTCAACGAAAGATGAGATTGAAATGGTGGCGCCACTTTCCCTGTTAAATTAACGTTTAAAGTTTAAGTTATTGGAAACTGAACCTTAAAATACGGCGCAAAATTAATTCCAATTCCAACCGAATCCCATCTTTCGTTGACCAAACTCTACCCTTTATGATCATAAAGCCTTACAAAATGACTTTAAAGCAAAACGTTGCTTAATGACTAAAATGCAGATAACCTAACTTGCATAATATTTTTAAAGTTAATAATAACCTATTTGTTTAATTAATTTTAATTTGCCATACCTGTACAAGGTGTCTATGTTGAAAGTACTATTTATAATTTAAGAACTAATAAAAGTTTGAAGTTTGAAAAAAAAGTTTGAAGTTAAAGCAATACATCTATATTACTATATTTTATACTTACAACAACTCCTATGTATGGGCCCACTAGAACACAAATCTAGCGGCCCACACACTATATTTACAGATTTTTTATTTTGATTTTTTATAATTCCTACTAACTGTGCCTTTCTTGAAAGCTATCATCGGGCTTTCATCATCTTCATCGGAGAGCATCTCAATGACTCCTCTCTTGACGCAGATCATCCCGTTCTTCACGACACCTTGGCTCCAAACGTGCTGGCCGGCAAGAAAGATTTCATGCCGCATCAGCAAAGAAATTTGACGCAGGAAAGCTTCGTCTGTAATAGAATATGAATATAAGATTCTTGTCTGAAACAGATGTATTGCTCAGATGATGTGTACCAACTTGTACCATTGACTGTTCCGAACAATGAGGATTATCTATACCAGCAGCCCCCCTACTCAAATGGCCGGAATACTATTCGTTCGCTAACTTAAAGCTTAAAAATTAGCAATTAGACGATCAAGTCACATCTCGCATGTAACTCACAGATATTGTTTTTTGATAAGTCTACGACACGTAATGGAGAAGTTGCATGATGTTAAAACTGCTTTATTTAACTTCTTAAAATTAAAATATAGCCTAGTGAAAAAAAAATTAAATTAGTCAGTAAATGACAGAGTAATAAATAATTTAAGTTGACGACTTTTTGCGCGATGCGATTGTAAGGGCGTGACGTCATCCGACCTGTTGCTTGTATGGCGGTGGCGTGGCTGGCCGCTGGAGATGTTCCGTAGTTGAGTACGTCAGGCGACCGGTTCCCGATGAGCGAAATTATCTTAAAATCGTAACTTTCACGTCCTGTAACTTTTTTATTTTTAGAGATAATTTGATAATTCTTTCACAGTTGTGTTTAAATTTGGCCTTAATTTTAATAATAGCGAATAAAAAAAAACTAGAAAACTTCTCCATTGTAGAGTTTTTGGCTTAGCTTTAACTTTTAAGTAATCGAACGAATAGAAAGTTAGCCATTTGAGTAGGGGGGATTGGATTTATACCCGCATCCTTGAATAACAGTGTATTATGGAACTCTCCAACATTGATATCGAATATCAGCTCCATCTGCAACGGCAGCGGTAACCTCTGCAATTTGTTGGACGTAAGTATGCCGTCCTTCATCTCCCACAGCTGCTGCTTGTACTTGGATGCCTGTTCCATCAGCCAGGATGGGGCGTTGTGGAACTTGAGGTAGCTAATCATGTGGTGATACTGGAACCACATCATTGATCTAAGAAACTATGGCAAATATTGAGTCTTCAAAATGTTCAAGGACATTTGATTGTGATTGTATTTTATATGAGTGACCTTAATTAAATAAATAACAGATCAAATAAATAATCAGGCATCGATAGTTTTATATGGGGGCACATGATTAAAATTTTTATACAGCGTCAAATTTTAATCATTAGGTTCCCGCAGTAGGGTGGGTTCACTCATGATTTCAAGTGTGCGTGTGGTTTGAGGGCCACTTGCTCGAAAGTCAATAAAAGTATACTGATGATTTAGTGGACATTATAAAAGAAATGTGCAACTTGGAATCGATTTTGTGAAAGTCATCTTCACCAAGTTATTAGCTGAAGAGTCGGGCCCTCAGTTCTCACATGGAGGATTGAGGGCCCGGCTGTTGCGAACAAACTATTAACATTACAGTAAAAGTTTTAATGCTAAAGTCTAAGTTAATCCCGAACAAAAATTGTGGAAGTAAGATTTATCGCAAAACGCTTTTCTACTTTGTATAATCTTAGTTCAAAATGGGCCCTCAATCCTCCAACTTACAAAAATTAACTACGCATTTTTTTTTAACTATAGGATTACGGCTGTTGCAAGTTGTCCAGGGGGGTACGTAATAAAATGTGAAAAAATGTGAAACAAATAGCTGGCTTCAACTCCTCCTAGTTTTCCAGTTATTGCCTTGTTAATATTCGGGCCCTCAATCCTCCACATTTTCTTTTTCTTGATTTTTACGCACAAAGTATGGAATGTAAGACCAACCTGAAGTTTTCTGTTTATGTGAAAAAAAATGTGCAACAAGCTGATATCAAAGGGAAAATAAAAGACCCATTTATTAATAAGATATATCAATTTCATTTTTATCCTCTTTAAGTATGAAATAGGGTGACCACGTTTTTTATTCAATACTTATGAGGAATAGTTAAAACTCAGGAGGCGTTTTGGAAATGTATCCCTTTGTGCCTATTATTTTTTATTAAATTAAATAACTCCAAACTTCAGATTGAAAAATAAAAAAGAACATTTATTTTTGGAACCACACAACGATACACAAATTATAACAAAATACGGAAAAAATAAAATTTGCGTAACGTCGCGTGATGCCAAAATGTGCCAAGCTCAGTAACACTCAGTATAAGCAGCAAGCGGGGTGTCTGCTGCACTGGTATTCTGCTTGACACATTATGATCTCAAAAACGACAAAACAAGTAGGTACTGTCAAACATGGCATCTTTTTTGACACCAATGATTTTAGTTTTTTTTTAAAGATTTTTACCATATTTTTTAACTTAAAATGAAATAAAATCCAAATTGATCCACTATTTTAAAAGTTAAAATATACGAAATTTAGATCATATCCTTACCCTTCCTTTTACTTGACTTTTAACAATAAATCTTTAAAAATAAAGATTTTGGACGAGTTTAAAGAAAGTAGGTAAAATTGACACATTTGTGGCATTTTTACCTACTACAGTTTTTCGAAGAAATATAGTAGTGGTTAAGATTCCTTCACAATTTGTGCCTAAATAACTTATTTTTAATGAGTTTAGGGGAAAAAGTAACTTAATAATGGCATACTGAAAGGTAGGTAAAGTTGACTTCGTTTCGTTAACATTTTGATACAAAATATAGGGTTGTCAAAAAATAAATCATAGGGCGAAACAATACATCACAATTAAATTTTTAATTAAAGGCGCAGGTTACCTTACCTCCATGTGAGAACTGAGGGCCCGACTCTTCCGCTAATAACTCGGTGAAGATGACTTTCACAAAATCGATTCCAAGTTGCACATTTCTTTTATAATGTCCACTAAATCATCAGTATACTTTTATTGACTTTCGAGCAAGTGGCCCTCAAACCACACACACACTGATTTGCAAGCAACTTTTACTATGGGGGCCAACTCTGATCTTGGGGAAAAAAATCAGTCTCGACCTTAATGTAGCGCTGATTTACCTACGTACGAGGGTGGTTTGATAAGTCCATGACTTTGAAAAGAAGAAATACTTTTTTTTTCATAATTTATTTTTGTGTCTTAAAAAGAAACTCCTTAAGATATCTTTACACTACATTTTTTTCAAATTCGGCAAAAGATTATTACTTTTGGAAACAAAAAGCTCAAGCGAGTTCTAACTTTTCTTAATGACCCTGTCAACCCTCTCGGCGGCACTCATGACATCAAAACTCATCGAATGAAGATGCGAATCCTTCCTATTCTCTAGATTCAACCCCAGTGAGATATTTTCTCCTACCAAACATGAATAAATGTCTTGGCGGGCAAAGATTTTCATCAAGCCAAAAGGTGATGTCTGAAATGGGCCCTCATTTCAGTTACCAGTTTTCAGGCGATGAAAGAAAAAAATAATGGGTTAAAGAGGTAGGAACTTCGTTGGACTGAATACGCAGAGCTACAATAAGATTATTTACAGAAATAAAACAAAATATTCCGAAAAAATGTCTTTCTTCATTAAAAAGTCATGGACTTATCAATCCACCCTCGTAAATACGTAATATTAAGGTCGAGACTGATTTTTTTTGTTCGTAGGTTGCGTTTCCGTTCGTAAGTTGCGCTTTTGTATGAAACTGCTGATTTTTTCGCGATAACAGAGTTGGCCCCATAGTAAAAGTTGCTTGTAATCATGAGTGGAACCACCCCACTGCGGGGACCAAATAATTAAAATTTCAGCGTGTCTAGTTTATAAATATGTACTTACTCTATCGACAAAGACAGACATCCTAGAGCCCTCTAACGCCAGTTCCCGAGTCAACAGCCCGATAAACAGATACTTTGCGAAAATGTAGCCGACCAACATTATAAACGTTGTTAGGATTTTTTCTCTATTGCGCTAAAAGTAGCAGTCAAAGGTAAAAAATAAAATATAAACTAATTCATTTTAGTAGATTATTAGCATGATGCACAGGTACTTACCAACGGAAACACATCACCGAATATACAATTGAAGAAGCGGCATGTGCAGTAATACCAACAAGTTAAATATCTAAAAATTTAAAGACATTGCCAAAATCAGACATTCATGTTTTGTCCTCCAGTAACAATATTTCAAATAGTGGATGAGGTCAATGGGACAACTTTGATAAAACCAGCTTCTATCTTGACTTAGGCAAGCTATAAGATCACAAAGATATACCTACATGACATAACTGTTTCATTCCTAATACATGTCCGGAAAGGTCGAATTTTAAATTGAAACCTTTAATTTCCTAATGATAATTCATTTTTCTAATGAAAAAGCAAACATCTCATCATACGTATTGAACTGTAATTTCCTTGAGTCCACATGCGGAGGGTACCCAATCGTATACCAAGGTTTAGGCAAGTCCTTGTGCTGTTGCATTCCATACCAAATGCAAGCGCTGGCGTGCAAGAATAGAATCATCGCGACCACGTGCTCAGCCAAGTAGAGCAACTTGCGAGACTGACGCATCTGAAATGTCCGATAGTAACTTACACCAAATTCATACTATAGCTGTGTTATTAATATAGACTCTATTCTATACCATACTGCTTGATGCTATTGAATCTCTATAATAGCTATAGAGCTATAGCTATAGCTATCAAGCAGTATGGTTACTTCATCGGACGCGTCCAGATCGTGATAGTGATGGTAAATACTGTCCTCAGCAAGAATTTTTCTCCAGAAAATAACTAAAAAAAACAAAAAAAAAAAAGTTATACCTAAGTAAGGTATACCTGCCATTTCAGAACTGACAGACTTATATGTTTACTCTCTCTACGGTTGAAAACTAAATGATGACACGGGTCTCTTACTGATGTCACATGACGTAAATATAATCTTAAAATTTTGACCGGAAGTGGAAGATTTTCTTAAGCTTCCGGCCAATTTTATTTGCGATAATCTTCTGATCCTCGCTCACCACAACTTTTCCGACCGTGTGCCATGCATTTCATCGTGATGTCATATGACGTAGGCAATACTGTCGCGGGCTTACGGACTATAAGTAATATAATAATGAAAACTTACATTTTCATTTATTTGTTGATAAAAGGTAAATAATCTGTAAATACGGCCGATACTAAGCCATCTACCAACTAAAACCATTGTTGGATCATTCTTGATTGCAACTGTAAATAAAAAACAAAGTTTTAATCACAGTAAAAAATAAAAAAGCGAACTGTATAAAATAGGAGATAAAAGTGCTTTTAAATTGGCTCATACTTTTTACCATTGAAAATGGTTATCAGATGCAAATCGCCTGAGACGTAATTTTGGCCATATCTCCGAGGATTTTGGGAGGATCGAAATGAAAATAGTACCAAAAGTTGAGGAGTTTATATTAACATATTTGAACGTTTGAATTTTGAAAATCTACTGGTAACTTTTTTTGAAATTTTGTAAAATTCCAAAAATTCCGGGTTTTTTGGGGGGTGTTTGTTTACTAAATTGTAAATATTTCGGAAAAAAACCGACTTAAGAAAAAATTAACAAAAAATGTCCTAGGGTATTAGTTTAGCTACCAAATGAAGAAATAATTTTGAAAATCGGTTAGTAATTGTGACCTGTAGGTGGTCCCTTTAGATTTGGAATTGTAGAAAAACGGCTGTTTCCATACATAAAAAGTGATGTAGCTTCTATGATTATTGAGCGATCGTCATGGTAATAGTGTTAAAAGATGCAGAAGCAGACGAGAAGTGCATTCGTTGGAATTTTGAACATCGGTTAATAATATTTCAGCTGCGTCAGGGCAGCCAGCGGGCGCTTTTGTGACACGAGGCGGAGCCGAGTGTCACAATCGTCAAGATAAATACGTAGGTACTACCTAGGTAACTTTAAAAATATAATAGGACTTTGCATTTGATTTGATTTTGGTTTTTCGTAAACTTTTGTGTTCATTTTCAATGCTCTGATTCTTGCGGGGACTGTAAAATCTGTGAATTTTTGTATATTTTTGTCCTTGTTGTTTCGCCTATGCTTTAACAAGAATAACATAGCATTTCCTTTATCCGCTTATGTCTCGCAATGAGATTATGGGATTAAAAAGGCCATATTTCTTTTACCCAATCAGTATGCTAAAACCAAATGTCAGTTGGATGCGGATTTATCATTTTCATTTAACTCAAACAATAATGGAAATCCATTTCATCGATTACATTTTGCTACTTGTACAAAATAATACCAGTGGCTCCGTGAGCTGTAGACCTCACGAAAAACAAAATAAAATGTCGCCATGAAGTTTTCAAAGCACACAGTAGGTACTTGAGTATTGCAGCTAGATGGTGCTTCTAATTTTGATCATTTTTCAAAATGGGTGAGTATTTTTTTATAAATTTGGAAAAATTGGCTTGACTGAACAGTTATATATAATTATCGAACCTACTCACAAAATTTCACCAGAATCTGTTGAGAAATGCGACTTGTAGAGGAGATCAAACAGCCGGAAAGCTGGAATGAAATATGGTTTTTTACATATATCTCCGACATTTTAAGAAATTCCGAAAAAATGTCTCGACAAAAAAAATCTATATATTTATCAAACCGGCTCACAAAATTTCACCGAGATCGGTTGAGAAATGCGACCTGTAGAAGAGAACAGACAGCGCCGGAAATACGGACTGAAATTTGAATTTATTACATTATCTCCGCCATTTAAAAAAAAATGAAAAACTGGCTTGACATAAGAAATCTATACAATTTTCAAACCTGCTTACAAAATTTTACGAGAATCGGTTGAGAAATGCGACCTGTAGAGGAAAACAGACAGCACTGGAAAGCCGGACTGAAATATGTATTTGTAACATTTCTCCGTCATTTAAAAAAAAAACAAAAAACTGCGTGACAAAAAAATTCTATATTATTTTCGAACCTGCTCACAAAATTTCACGAGAATCGGTTGAGAAATGCGACCTGTAGAGGAGAACATCCAGCGTCAGAAAGCCGGACTGAAATACATTTTTCTTACATATCTCCGCCATTACAAAAAATTTTGAAAAACTGTCTCTACTTGAAAAAATCTATATGATTTTCAAACCTGCCCACAAAATTTCACGAAATTCGGTTAAGAAATGCGACCTGTAGAGGAGAAAAGACAGAGCCGGAAAGCTTGACTGCGATATGTATTTTTTACATATCTCCACTATTTTGAAAAAAATCGAAAAAGTGGCTCGACAAAAAAATTCCAAAAATTTTCGAACCTGCTCACAAATTTTCACGAGAATCGGTTGAGAGATGCGACCTGTAGAAGAGAACATACAGACATACGAAAGAATTTTTGCCCAAGCTGAAGCAGAGACGCTTCGCTCGCACTTCGTGCTCGCTCGGTCAAAAAGCAATGTATACTGATAAATACTTACATATCATGGTCAACGGTGCAAGGCTTATAACATCGTACAAGAGTAAACATAAGTTTCTTCTATGGGCTCGTATGTTCAGTCGAACTAAAGGCCAGAACATGTGCAGTAGGTGGACTATCACGTCAGACGCGAAGAACACCTCTGTCAGCGTTATGGTGATGTCGATGATGAACCAGTTGTCGCCGTCGCCAAGGTAGTAGCCAAGCAGAAGGTGCATGATGAACTTGTAGATGATTGATATGAACACGATTGTCTAAAATGCGTTTTTCATATCTTAGTGCACTGTCATCAAAGGGTGGAAATAAAGACAGTAGTTGGAGGTAAAGTAAATATTGATGATAGCTTTAACTGAAGGGAAATATGCCATTATTTCTTATCTCAGCCGTGAAGCGAACGGACTTAACTATTTTTTACCTTTCTATCGATTGGTATCATAAAACTACAGGATGTTATTTTTCGGATTTTAGCCCGTTTGATTCCTGACTGAAGCAAGCGATTTATCAAAAAGTTTTACTTCCTTGCATGCTTTTTAAAAATAAAGGAATGTTTCCTGTCAGTAAAATATACCTACCATCATCAATATTTACTTTCCTTCCAACTACCGTCTTTTTAGGGTTCCGTACCCAAAGGGTAAAAACGGGACCCTATTACTAAGACTCCGCTGTCCGTCTGTCTGTCTGTCTGTCACCAGGCTGTATCTCATGAACCATGATAGTTGAAATTTTCACAGATAATCTATTTCTGTTGCCGCTCTATAACAACAAATACTAAATAAAAACAGAATAAAATAAATATTTTAAGGGGGGCTCCCATACAACAAACGTGATTTTTTTACCGTTTTTGGTACGGAACCCTTCGTGCGCGAGTCCTACTCGCACTTGGCCGGTTTTTTATCCACCTGGAGCCACCTGGTATAATGTCATATTATTTAACAATAGGAAATAGAATAAAGGCAAATAAATCGTGGTGAAAATCTACCTGAAACCATGTATTCCATGGTGTTAAAAGGATGGCCAGAGTGATTCTCCTAAATCTACCTCTCCATAAGAACTTGCCTCGTGACTTCGCAAGCCTCAAAGTATGGTGTGTCGTATGGCTGAAGACATCGATGTTCGTGTTGACAGCTCTAAGGAGAAAAAATAGGATCATAGGTATTCTCATGGTACAATAATATCAAGCCCAGTGAACTCAATAAGGGGTGATTGGTTCTTTGTTTTTTGCTTTTGTGTGCGTTGACCAACGACGAAGACAGGTAAGAAGACCAATATAATTAGTAAATTCAACACTTGAAGTAATATCTCAGTAGCGTAGCGGATATCTACACAACCAACATATACAAGACGCTGCCATCGTTCGACAAATATGAGTTCGATCCTAGCAAATCCCTGTGAGTATAAATGTTCCTTGCAATAATATACTGCGCCAGGTATAGCACTCCGAGACGGAGGAAGTGACGTGGGTTTCCACCGGCATACTTCATCTCCGCTATCGGTATTGGAAATAACGTTCATCCATCTTTAATTGAACTGTATCGTTTGCTAAGAAAAACAAATCACAATTAAAATGTGCTATAATAATTTTGTAATGAGTGGGACAGAAAAAAACCTTCATTATTTGCTTGTTACTATAAAGTCACGCAACTGGATAGTGACATTAGTGACGTATGCCGGTGCACATCATCCAGAATGCCAAACCCTGTTTTCTTGGACCATGGGTATTATCTTCCCACGGATGGCCCAAGACTACGTCACGACTGATTGGTCGTTGGACCGCATCGCAACATTTTATTGGTCTTGATGTATTCATGGGCCAGTCACGTGACCCAGCTGTCATGGGAAGTGTCTACCTGGTTTTATTCTACCATGGGATCATCATATCCTAAGCGAATATTCCCGTACCAATTGCGGATATAGATGATTTTTCGTTCGGGATGTCTTTCTACAATATATATAGGTAATAGTTAATACTTCATAATTTTAGCATCTACAAGAACTACATAAAGTGGTAAATATAATAAGTTATTACGAATCATCAAAGGTCCTTATGGAAGTTTCGCTGATACTCCTTACTCGCATCCTAGATGATTCCTTGGCTATTGTATGTTGAATCAAACTTCACCAGAAGTGTGCCAAATTGAAATCAACACCTACTAGATCAACTTAAGTTCCTTTATTTATGTTTTTTATTCTCGTAAAAATAAGTGAAAAGATCTCTAATCTAATCGGGTTTAAAAACTTTTTTTTATAATTAAATTAAAATTAAATAAAATAATTTTTATTTCAGATAAATTACATCCATATGTGTTAGTAACTAATCTTAATACTATTGTTAGTAATTTAATTTATATTGAAATTTAATTGAATTATAATGAGCTGCTTCAAATAATATGAGATGAGGTATGTAAGTACATACCTATACCATTTATTTATTTTATTTCGTTTTTGATAAAATATTTATAAGTATATTCATTTATATACTTAATTATATACCATGACAAGAGAATAGCAGTTCACAACGTAACTTTTACGAATATTATTTGTAAAACACAATAACCTGCCCATTTCTTATATTTTCCCTTGGGTTGCCTGGAAGAAATTCTGAAAATGAAATTCCTCTTTTTTGTTATTTCCCTAGAATGTTATTACTTAAGTTCATTTTATGAAGTTCAGGCTAGTTTCACAGCTTTCGGTTATCTTTCAATTAGTTTACCAACTTACTTGAAAACCTATCTTCAGGCTTAATTTATAAAATTGAACAGAATTTTTGGATGAAATTATCTGTCAGCTTCATCAACATTAACCTACTCCTAATCCCTAAAGTGTTGATTTTGTCCGAAAATTCGATGAAATTTTGTAATGACGAGAATAAAAACAAAAAAATATGTAAACTGTAAAATAACATACTTACCAAAGTTTTCCTAAAAGCAAAAAAATAATTTTCATTTTCACAAAAAAAACATAAAATATATTGATGTCCCAATACATAACCCGCCAGAGTTAACGATTACGAGGTTAAACAATTTTAGTATGGACCTCTCGCTCGATGGGTGAATCAGACTCGTACTTGCCTTAATGCAACCTGGTTTGATTTTTATACTCTAATATTTTTATGAGTTTTCCTACCGGACTAAATAAAACATACTGTCAGCAAAAAAAGTGTATTTTGGGATGATGAACCCCCGAATATTTAACTGCGACCTGTTTCTGAGGCGACAAATGACTTCGCGAGCAGAATGTACCGTAATGATAAAGAACACAATAGTTTGACGCTGAATAAAGAAATTTTACCATAATTCAGTGGCTTTTTAAATAATTATGACCCGAAAAATTTTAACGTCGGATTTTGTAAAGAATAAATAAATTCGTTGACCGAGCGAGCACGAGGTGCGAGCGAAGCGTCTCTGTTTCAGCTTGGGCAAAAAATCTTTCGCAGCGAAAATTTTTCTATGTCTATGGTCTGTTCCTACCGCATTTCTCAACCGATTCTTGTCAAATTTTGTGACTAGGTTCGAAAGTTATACAGAATTTTTTTGTCGAGCCAGTGTTTTTAAATTTTTCAAAATAGCGGAGATATGTTAAAAAAACAGATTTCAGTCCGCTTTCCAGTTCTGCCTGTTCTTCTCTACAGGTCACATTTCACAACCGATTCTCGTGAAATTTTGTAAGTAGGTTTCAAAATGACATACAATTTTTTTGTCAGGCCAGTTTTTTGTTTTTTTTTCAAAATTACGGAGATATGTTAAAAAAACAGATTTCACTCCGGCTTTCCAGCGCTGTCTGTTCTCCTCTACAGGTCGCATTTCTCAATCGATTCTCGTGAAATTTTGTAAGCAGGTTTGAAAATAAAATATTTGTTTTTGTCACGCCAGTTTTTTGAATTTTTTCTAATTGGTGGAGATATGTTAAAAAAACATATTCCAGTCCGGCTTTCCAGCGCTGTCTGTTTTCCTCTACAGGTCGCATTTCTCAACCGATTCTCGTTAAATTTTGTGAGCATGTTTGAAAAATGTAAAGATTTTTTTTGTCAAGCCAATTTTTCAATCTTTTCTAAAATGGTGGAGATATGTAAAAAAAAAATATTTCAGTCTTGCTTTCCGGCGCTGTCTGTGCTACTCTACAGGTCGCATTTCTCAACCGATCCCAGCGAAATTTTGTGAGCAGGTTTGATGAATATACAGATTTTTTTGTCGAGACAGTTTTTCGAAATTTATTTAAATGACGGAAATATCTCAGAAAAAATATTTCAGGCCGGCATTCCAGCTGTTTGTTCTCCTCTACAGGTCGCATTTCTAAACCGATTCTCGTGAAATTTTGTGTGCAGGTTCGATAATTATCTATAATTGTTTAATCGAGCCAGTTTTTCCAAATTTATCTAAAAAATATTCACATTATATTAAAAAATATACACATAGGTATTTAGCAATCGAAGATGTACTTAAATGAGTACCTAGTGCGTGTTTTTTTTTCTAAAACAAGTTAAGCAGAAAAGACCAGTCACGAAGTCCCAAATATGCATCGTGTGTGCTGTGCTGCCGAGTGCATAAAACGATTTTTCTCTCAGCTCTACATTATGACCTGTGCTACACATTCAACTTCCAAAGAGGTTACATAAAACACGGGCAACAATTTTTTTTTTCACCTGAAACAGGAAGTTGCACAATGCAACTGGCTCCATCTCAACGTCAGCAGGATTCGAAAAAATAAATTTAAACTGGCGAAAACGGCCGCAACAAAAAATGCTACCCTGCAAAATGGGCACGTACAGAGAGTAGGGCGCTCATATAAAATGTAAATATGCGTCCAAACTGTAGCTACGAAAGAATAATTCATATTCGGGTGGTGGCGCGGGCGGCGGGGCCGGTCGTCCATTTTGCATGGTTATTTTGGTGAAATCCCCGCATATCCCGCTCTCATGTAATTAAGAGATTAAAAGATCAGCGAGCGAACGTGGATTTTTATGAAAACATTTTTCTTTGAAACGCACGATACACTGCCACTGCCAGCTCACACTACACCGTATTCATAAAAAGCAAACACGAGAAGTTTTGAAGTATTTTCTGCACTTATTCATTACTAGCTACTTACTTATTTAGTACTATGAATGCTGTATAATGGAGGAAACTAACTCTACGGAAATAATTTAAAGTTAATTTTGAATTAAGCAAACGAATTGTGTATAGCTTCAACCAAACGGATTCTAACTTTGTTTTGTAACACAACGAAGATGTCGAGCTTAATGAAACCCCGCTACATTTTGGTGGTGGTAAGTAAACTATGTTTCCGTTTAACTCCGACTAATAAAAGCGAGTAAGTAAGTAAGTTCATGTTTCCTTTACAGCAAGCCCGGTCTGGCTCCATTGGTGGCCCTCGGCTAGATGCTGATTTGAGGCCCCCCCACCCGGGAAATAAACCGAGAACTATGGGGTCCTCTCAGTGCCAGATCAAGACCACTTGGTACCCTAAGCAATCCAAGCCTATGGGCCCCCTACATGTATAGGGTTACGTAAGGGACGATGCCTGTTTAAGATGTACAAAGTTCCTGATTTTTTCAGAAAAATGCCTGTCTATAGTAAAAAAGGGCCGCGCAGCGCGATTTTTAGCCAATTTCATCGCCTAATCTTGTACTCTTGTCTTTCCTGTTAGCTAAAGTAAAAAAACGACCGCGCAGCACGATTTTCAGCCAGTTTCATCGACTAATCTTGTACTCTTGTATTTCCTGTTGTCTAAAGTAAAAAAGACGGACGCGCAGCTCGATTTTTAGCGATTTTCATCGGCTAATCTTGTACTGTTGTCTTTCCTGTTGTCTAAAGTAAAAAAAACGGCCGCGCAGCGCGATTTTTAGCCAGTTTTATCGACTAATGTTGTACTCTTGTCTTTCCTGAGGGCCTAGCCAAAGTAACATTCGCTAATCTTCGTTATCGCGTCGCTTTCGAAACATGTATGGGATTGACATAATGTTTCGTTAACAATCGAATTTTAAAACGTCAAATCCATACATGTTTCGAAGCGAAGCGATAGCGAAATATTGTAAATGTTACTTTGGCTAAGGGGGCTTTTGTCTAAAGTAAAAAAACCAGCCACTGCGCGTGATTTTTACCCAGTTTCATCGACTAATATTGTACTCTTGTCTTTCCTGTTGTCAATAGTAAAAAGAAAATGGCCGCGCAGCGCGATTTTTTGTCAGTTTCATCCACCAATTTTGTAGTAAGTCGTTTTACGTCTCGATAATTATTGACTTAACTATGCTAACAGTTTTTTGGTAAGTTCATCACTATTCCTGGCCATGACATTAATTATATTATCTTTATCCAAGTCAGTCTTCTAGGGGGCCCCTTGAGCCGGGGGCCCTCGGCGATCGCCGACCAGCCGCCCTGGCCAGACCCGACCCTTGATTACGTAAAGCTGTTGCTAACAATTCTCGATTGAAATCGATTGAAAGCGCGGTTGCATTGCTGCTTTAGTTAAGATAGTTGTCACATTAGTTCTTACTAAAACAGCGATGTAACTGCGATTTCTGTCAGAGTTGATTGCAACAAAGTTACGTAATTACCCCCCGGGCCTGCTTTACAGTTTCTATAGTGGGTGCTTGTGCGATTACGATACCCACTTTATTACACTTTACTTATACGAAAGGTAACCAATTATTTTTGTTTCATAAATACATATCAAAAATAAAAGCTGAAGTCAACTTTTTTTTTATATTCCTATGCCTTTCTCCAAAGTAGGTACAAAAAATTCATGCATAAGTATTCTTTGTATTATCTTGGTAAGTTTCACCAGTCTGTAAATGTGTTGTGATACTTGTGATGTTCTATTGTTATTTTGATGTTATTGCTCGAGACTACTATATTAATAATCGATACGCACTTAGAAAGTTTTAACCTCTACTTTTAAGATCATTTTATGTGAAATATGGTATACTAGCGGCCGCCCGCGACTTCGTCTGCGTGGACAGTTTTTTGCTATCCCTCGGGAACTGTACGTTTTTTCTGGATGAAAGATACCCTATGTCCTTTTCTGTACCCCTAACAACGTCTATGCAAAATTTCATGATGATCGGTTCAGTAGCTAAGACGTGAAGGCGTAACAAACAAACAAACAAATAAACAAACAAACGGACTTTCGCATTTATAATATTAGTAAGGATATTTCACATAAAATGATTGTTTTATTGACTTTGTATTATTATGTGTAAAAAAAATTAGTTGAAAAATATTTCCTATGCTATTCGATTCTATTTCATAGTCTCATCAATACCCTAGAGTTATGATATCACAAAAACACGTTGTACCTGTAGAGAAAAATATGACATAAGTGTAAAATGGTGAAAACTAAACAATATCTTCTCTTCTTCTTATTTTGTTTTGGCAATCTACTCTCCTCTTGGAAGTAATTTTTGCCAGTGTCAAGTGTTAAATAGTTCAGTGGTCGCTGTGTTTCAGTTTACATTAGAATGAGAGTGCATTGCATTCCAATACGGCTTTAGGAGCATTTGGCACCAAGTATATCAAGACAGTTTACTCGGTAAGTTCTGCTGAGGTAGCCACCACTACAATAAAAGTCTCAGCTTCACCAAGATCGCGCCCATTTGAACCATCCCACATATTGTTCAGTTGCATAGACACTTGTACCACAAAACTGCACCAATTTTAAGACACAATATCCACTAAGAATCAATTTGCAAATAATTAAAATAGACACCAAACCGAACTCGACGAAATGGCGCCAAAAACTCTTAAGCAATATCTACAAACTTCAAAATAGTGGAATTTAATAATATAATAATTTAAAAAATGTTTTAGTTGTAACTGGGGCAAGATTTTCTTAGAAATTACAAGAACGACGCAGTTTTCCTAAAGGTGTTCGTTTGTGGAAATGAGTTGAACCTAATGAGCAAGTGGTTAGGTTACGTAATAATGGAAAATGCATGTTAGTTCACTCTATGCCGCCCACAGAAATGTATATAACCAAACTAGTGTGTGCAAAATGTATGTACATTTTCATACTCTCAGGAATAAGTATTTCTACATTAGGTAACATTTAACTAGTTCTCCTAATGTAAGTTAAGTAACATCTGAGTTAGCATCCTTTTAGCAAAAGAGGATTTGCTAATGCGCGCCATTTTCTGGAATCTGGATGCTAAATTAATTTCTCAGTAAGCTTCCGATTCCAAGCAGAATTAAAACTGAACAAAATTCTGGCAAACGAATCCCACCTCATATCGTTGTAGAAACCTTGATAGAAGTACTAAATTACTATGTGTACATTTTAAAAAATGAAATTATTAACTATATGAAAAAAACAAAATACTATCTTTCCGTCTATCTCAAGCAGAATAGAGAACGAAAAAGGGCGATTCGAGTGCGATTTCACTCGCGCGAAAAATTTCCAAAGCTATTTTAGAAACGCCTCCTACGCTAGTGCCACTTTGTACTTGTGCCTTAGCTAGTGCAGTATGAAAGGTTCTACTTTGAGCATTCTGAAACGGTACACCTGCGACTAATTAGCTTTGTAGAGATTTATGATTCGAAATACTGTATTTCGAGGTGTTAAATCTTGTCAAAGGACACTTTATTGTGTCACTTTGTATGTGTGTAATACATTTTTGAACATTACTCACAAGTTTGCAATTTATTTAAGTACAATAAATAAGTATTTGATAACATCATAATGCATAATTAGTGTTAGACGAATAATTAAATAAAATTTTGAGAAAAACAAATAATAATTTGTTATAATATAAGGTCCTTCTGAAATAGTGCACATAATTTTAAGGGGTCAATGTACTCATGCATACAAACAACTGTTACTATGGTACCAACATTGAAATCGCGAAAAAAAAATCAGCTGTTCCATACATTTTGATATATTCGATTTTAAATTTTCTATGGAACAGCTGATTTTTTTTCGTATGTTTGTATGCATGAGTACATTGACCCCTTAAAATTATGTGCACTATTTCAGAAGGACCTTATATTGAGGGGTTGATAATACATACTAATAAATAATCAACTGACTACAGAGAAGTAAAGGTAGGTACATCTCGCGCAAAATAATTTGACCCAAATTTTAGTACCACGTGACTTGCGCAGTAGCAATTTTAGGTTCAAAATTGTTTAGAGCGCAAGACTCATTGTCTATGGTTTGGTTCAAGTTATATTGCGCGAGCTGTACTACGAACTGTTTTGTCAAATTCGATCCCAATAAATTGACATAGGATTTGACTATACCACACTGATATACAGGGTCATTTTTGGACCCCTTTTCAAACTTTGTCAGGTTATTCTATAACAGCAGTACAATCAATTTGTGTTTTTTTTTTTTTAATTTTTGTCCCAATCTTGTCCCTACACAAATTGAAATTGTTGTCACTGTTTGCGCATCGCACGGTCGGCCCGCGCGATCCCCCCTCCCGCCACCCGCCTTCCCCCGCTCGCGTCGCTTGCGCGAGGGTGAGCGTGCGCGGCTAAATTTTTGGACATAAAAAGTGGCTAAAAACTGTGAATTTAAAAAGAAAAAAATCATAATTATCTCACCTAATATTTTTTTATTACTCCCTTGAACTTATATTTCATTTTGTAAAGGGGTCGGAAAATTACCCTGTACGACCACAGATACAGGCTGCATTTTTATTCACTCTTCAAATTTTAAGAATGTGTTCAGTCCATGAAACTGAACAAATTTCTCCCTGAATCATGTGTCGAAATACGCCACATAGTTTTGGTCATCATACATAAGTTTGATTTGTATAGAAAATCATTTTTCTTTTACATATTTAGGTTCAAAAAATTTATATCTCATAAAAACATAAAGTTTACATAAAATGAGAAACGTTTAACATTATAAGTATTTTTATGTGGCTATTTCTAAAGCATCGGATACCCGGATTCATTTGATCTTTTGTTTCTTAGAGAAAGTTGTTAAGTTTCATGGACTGAAAACACATCCTTAAAATTTGGAGAGTGCGTAAAAAGACACCCTGTATATAATGACTGAAATCACCTATGGGTAAAAGGAACACAATTTCCTTTTTACCATCGCCACTCTAAAAAGTGCGTTTAATTCAACGATAAGAGTGAATAATAAGCGATTTTATTCACCGAGTGAATAAAAAAAATTGAATTTGGAACAAGCGCGCATCATGAATTAGTATTCCATAGAGATATAGTTACACAATAACATTAAAGAAAAAAAAATAGGTTCTTTTTAGTGTCTTATCTTTGGGTTCTTTTATATCTATTAGAGGGAGATTAAATGTTCAGTCTTTCATCAGTCCATTCCATCAGTCTGGTACGATATTCAGTCTGCAAAAATACAAAGTCTATACAGACTGATGAAATGGACTGATGCCAGACTGGTCATGTAATCTTTCTCTTAGCGTGGTTGTTTTATGTCATTGGAAAACTTCAAATTTCACGCATGGGCCGCATGGGTCGGTCATGGGATGGGTGACCAAAAATGTATTGAGCTCGAGCTCCTCCGTGCCTCGGAAGGCACGTTAAGCCGTTGGTCCCGGCTGCATTAGCAGTCGTTAACACCCATCAATCCGCATTGGGCCCGCGTGGTGGGTAGGATGGGCCATAAACCCACCATATATATAAAAAGCAAGAAATAATGTTCAAATCGATTAATTAAAACACGTCTATTGAAGTCGGGTGGAGCTGGAAGTATTTTTTTTACTTATTGTGATGTTTATATTCTAAAAGCCCCACCCGACTTCAATAGACGTGTTTTAATTAATCGATTTGAACATTATTTCTTGCTTTTTATAGAGCTATTTTTTTAAGGTTTTTGAAGGTGGTTTTACTTTTTTTTTAAAGCTTTTTATTTGAAACTTTTTTGTGGTAGGTATGTAAGCGATGATTTTATAAAATAAAACGTTAAGTATAATGTTTCACATTTTTCAAAATATATACCCCGAGTAACTCAATGTCCACAGGTGTTCCGTTGGGTCTTCGCAGTTCAACTCTAGTCCAGAACGTCCATGACAATAATAAACCTACCAATATTTCAATCACTGTACAGTTCCTATTTGATTTTGAGGAGTTCCCTCGTGTATCTTCAAAATCCAAAGTCCAATACCAATAAAATAATATGGTGTCATTCTCAAGGTGTCTTTTTTCAAACAAAAAAAGAATTGTCTAAATCGGTTCATAAACAAAAAAAGTAATGGTTGAAAATCGGTCTCAATTCATATAAAATGGTAACGAAAACGACAGTATTTTCAAGATTACTTGAAAACTACTGAACCGATTTCAAAATTTCAAAAAATGGGACCAACTTGGGAACAAACCTCATGTTATAACGTTTGAATCATTTCAATCGTTTCAGCCGTCTTTGAGTAATCGAATCGGTGTACATACATATAAAAAACAAAAAATATACATGACGAATAGATAACCTCCTCCTTTTCAAAGTTTTTGAAGTCGGTTAAAAATGGCTGATGGTCAACTTTAAATACTAAGTATAAAGTACTGCTAGAGGTACCTATTTGTTTTCTCGCAGTCAATGGTAAAAAGTAGAGTACACAATTCGTGAAAAAAAATTCATCTCGGTCCTTTGTATCCCTCGAACTAAATTCCCTTTTTATTCACTTGTTGTATAATCTACTATTTACCCATAGCACAGAATATATACTCTAACGCGAAAAGAAACGACACTCGCGCATGTACTATCCCCGTCAATTGGTAATGCGCTGGAACCTTGTCAAATTAACATGCACATCATCGTCATCCGCTACTAAAAATGTCAAAAAACAGTAAAATTCTAATAGGTAATATAATATATTAATTATTGAATTCTTATTTTCAATAAGAAAGGGTCTAGGTATATGAGAAAATTACAATTGTTTTTCGTTTTTGAGGTTAAAATCATGGCCGCCAGGCGCATTACCAATTGACGCGGATAGTATGCTCGTAAAATCGCTCGCGGCTATGTGTGCGTGTCTGGAGGCGCGCGGGGGCTGCGCGCGGCGCGCGGGGAGTGCAGCCGCTAGTCGCCGACTTACTCGGGCAAGGATTCTTTCTACTTTCGCTCGCCGCTCGCTTGTCCCACCGCACGGTCTTCATGAGATACAGCCTGGTGACAGACAGACAGACAGCGGAGTCTTAGTAATAGGGTCCCGTTTTTTACCCTTTGGGTACGGAACCCTAATAAAAATGATTATAAATCAAACCTTTCCTTCATTAACACGTTAAGAGATTAAAAAAATGATTATATGATAAATAACAGAAAATAAAGTATAATTGTTGCAATGTATGACCTAATATAATTAAAAGATTACAAAAACTTATTATAAACCAAATCTATCTTTCATTAACATGTCCTTGCACAAGTTTATTTCCTAACATACCTACTATGTAATTTCCTTTGCCACAAGTCTAATTTCCATTTCGGTATCAACCCTAGCGCTTACACGCTCTGGCTCAAGGTCGCTGGCGCTCGAACTCTCACGTACAGAGTGTGTCACGGCTGTGCCCATAGGCCGTGAAACGCGCAACGTGCAAAAGTTCTTTTTGATGCACTTTCAATTAGTGACGGCATGCAATGCTTTGTGACGAGTCGATGTACCGTGAGTGAAGTCTTTGTGACGAGTCGATGTGTCGTGATGAGCACTCTTTTGTGATCATCAGCATAATTATTTGCTTTGTGACTCTACACTCGAGTGATTAAGGCTGGGAAATGGCTGCATACGTATTTTGTCTCTGTAATAAAAATATGTAAATGTTGTCATGGAAATCCATCGTTGTCGCTAGTCTACGTTCAATTTCTATTTAATTTGCAACTTAAAAAAAATCTGGTGCTAGACAAGTTTTAGATTTCTGTTATTTGTTTTAATTTAAATGAAATAAAAAATAGGTAAGGTTCAAATTCGATAAAGAAAATCAATAACGTTTTACAACTGATTTCGCTAAATGAACCTATGTCATTTCAGTCTTTCCATAGACGCCATAAAAATTGTAGTAAATAAGTCGTACTTAAAAAACAGCATTCAAGTGTAAAACAAAAAAGTTTAATCAATAGAGTCCAGCGAAGCGGCCATAAATTAGTTGGATGGCGCAAATCCGCATAATCTCTGTCCAGTGCGCTGTGAGCTGTACTGTTGACAAAAAAACAACTGCTTTACTTGTATTGTTACTTAAAACTATTTATTTCTGTTACAAACAATGAAAGAAATGGTTTACCCTAAAGTTAGAATCTTTAATGTTGTATTTGTCTGAGACTGAAAAACCTTTCTTAATCGAATCGATCTTTACGATTTTATTTATTTTTTATTTTTATTTATTTATTTATTATTATTAGTTACACGGGCGGCGCCCAATTACATAACTAACATACATAGTTATTTTCATTAAGACAAACAAATACTAATAGACCGGGCGGCCATCGCACGGTTACCTACCCCATCGAGTTACTGGATATTACCACCTTCCACGAAAAGTAGACCTTAAATAGGTAAGAAAAATGTTGGTCTGCCGGGGCTCAACCTGGAGGATCCTTGGTGGTGCAAAGCTGTGCTACCTACTTTTGACCATCATTTTACCTCATGTGGTTACTGAACAAAACCTTTTCGTTGCTTTTATTCTCTATTAGTAGAGTTTAAATAATTATGTCTGCCGAGCGAATTCTTGGAGGGTTCCGCAGTCCAACCATTTTTAGGGGCCGCATGGGGGTGCTATTTTACCTCATCGAGTTACTGCATGAAACCAAGTTCTCCTTGTAGCTAAAATGATCCTCTTTAAATATTAATTGGTCTGCCAGTTCGCAACCTGGCAGTTTTTGCAGTCCAACCAAATAACTACATAGTATAAAACAAAATCGCTTCCCGCTGTCCGTCCCTATGTATGCTTAGATCTTTGAAACTACGCAACGGATTTTGATGCGGTTTTATTTGGTAGATAGAGTGATTCAAGCTTAAGATTTACATGTATAATACTTGCAAAATATAGTAGAGAAACACTGATAATTTTAAAGGTTTCTAATGTGTTTTGTAAATAAACACTTTTTTTGCGCTTCCATTGCAAACGCTGGCTGAATCCTACGAGATAGATCAAAAATATGTACTACAGTATTGTCCATCTTAAAAAGTTCCACAATAAAGCCTCAAATAGTATATGTCTATCTCTTAGGGATAACCCACAATAACCATTTTTATCCTTACTTTTCATAAAAAATAATGGCTTATTTACTAAGTGATTTTAAGCAATACAACATTAACCCTTATCCAAATTATGTACCTTAAATACATTGTGCATGCATGTGATATAGATTAATATGGCCTTAGTATGATCATTGCACCCCTGCGAAGCCAGGGCGAGTCATTCAAATTTTCTGTCTATGGACGAAATTTTTGTTTTTTTATTTATTTGGTTGATTTCTGTTTACCTATTTATTTTCAAACTGAAATATAAAACACAATTAGTTTATTATATGCGAAAAACTATTCATTGTGTACTTACCGTAAAATGGGGGGTACTTTGACATTACGGGGTTACATTGATAACAAATATCAATTTAAAAAACACTTATTTCTTGGTTTCTGAACATATCCGAACATTTTTTATGACGTTGGCAGCACTATATAGGCCCGTCATATCGAACATTAAAATCGTAAACTAACGGCTTGTTCTGGTTTTTAATATGTTGTTAGAACCACTACCAGTAGCGTAAATCCAAGTTTGCAGCTTCGAAAGACCTGTGCTGACTTTGCAGCACTCGAAAAACTGCGAAATTATCGCACTTTTTTTGGTATATATTCAATATTGTAAGCACGTTTTAAAGGAGATAAAAATTGCTACAATTTGACTTCATTACCGAGATCTCCAAAGATATACAGGTTTTTAAAAAAAAATTCGCCCCCTATATCGGGAAAAACACTCATTTTACGGGTAACATTATAGGAATATATATATTGTAGAAAATGTTAGCTTTAAACAAAAAATTACGTCTATAGGCCATATAGTTCACTCACAAATCTTAAAAATCCAATAAATGGGAAACTTCATTTTTCGCTGATTTGTTCTGTTTAGTTCTCACAATGCATAGTTTGAAGGTAGTTTGAAAGTAAAAACCATATACATATTATCTACAAGAAATATAATTCTATTTAAAAACTATTAATTTCTTTTTAAAC
Source organism: Agriphila tristella (assembly GCA_928269145.1). Classification (NCBI taxonomy): domain Eukaryota; kingdom Metazoa; phylum Arthropoda; class Insecta; order Lepidoptera; family Crambidae; genus Agriphila; species Agriphila tristella. The sequence goes on along the minus strand of OV743431.1, from coordinate 18,253,921 downwards.
GCTTCGTGGGTGGTTCATAAATATTGTGTTTTAGCCATAAAGTTAATATTACCTAGCGGGTATATTAACTTTATGGTTTTAGCGTGACAAATAGGCACATGATTGTCGACGTCAACGTCGGCGTTGTCGTTTTCTCTTTCTTCGGCAATTTTGAGCCCGGTGACGTTATGGCAAGAGACACCAGAACAAATTTTGCAGAGTGCCGAGCATTTGAGGCCTGCTTTTACGCAGGTACAGCCGCCTCCTTTACAGCCTTTCTTGCCATGATAAAAAATTCAGAAGAAGAGTTGGAATGTTCCTGTTCGGTATTTTTCTATCCCTATTGAGTGGCATCTTTTTCCACCCCCAACCACTTCTGAACTTGGTGATAAGTTCGGTAAGCGTGCAATGTTGCACTATCTTCTGTTGGAGGCCTCTCTCTTTCTACTGTCTTTCAGATGGTAGCTTCGATACCACCTTCAAATACATCAGCAGAGAATGTTTTTCTCTCTATGGAAATGTATGGACAGACAACAAAAATAAACTGTCTGTCGACCACGTCAAGGCTGAACTACAAATTAAAATTAATTTTGACCAAAAATGCAGCGAATTTTATAACTACCTACGTAGGTATCGCAAAACAAAAACTTGTTAAAATGCGCAAAATCGCAATACAGAGGGTAATTTTGCGACTTCTTTACAAAATCAAATATAAGTTCAAGGAAGTACCTAATAAAATTAATATTGGTGGGATAATTTTGAATTATTTCTTTTAAAATTCACAGTTTTCATCCACTTTTTATGTCCAAAAAGGCGCGCACGCTCACTCTCGCGCAAGCGACGCGAGCGGGGGAAGGCGGGTGGCAGGAGGGGGGCTCGCGCGGGTCGACCGTGCAATGCGCAAACAGTGACAACAATTTCAATTTGTGTTGGGAAAGTTTGGGACTAAAGTAAAAAAAAAATTTTTTTCTTCACAAATTTCAATTTGTGTAGGGAAAAGTTTGGGACAATTATAAAAAAATATAAAATAACTTTACCTTTACTTCACAAATTGATTGTACTGCTGTTATAGAATGACCTGACAAAATTTGAAAAGGGGTCCAAAAATGACCCTGAATAAGAATAAGTAAAGTTTTAAATTAAAAAAATAAATTAATTTAAGAAATAATTTTAAATGTTTGTCATAGGTAAATTTATTATTGATTTTTATATTTTCTGATTAAAAAATATAAACCTATAGTTTTTTTCTTACCATTTTGTATGTGGTATGTTGTGTCCTGCGTAATATACCCAAGTCCCGGATGTCAAGCTAGGTAATCCCGGAAATGCCTTTTTTGGAGCTGGCAAGCCTAGTCACGTCCCATGCCAGAAAAGAGCAGGTTGTGCCGCACCCAGTGAAGGCGTGGAGAAACAACTCGAATCCTGGGGGGACTTCCAAATCTCCACGATTGAATGAGGTTGAGGAATATTGTTTGGAGCCTGAGTCACCTCTACCACTTTTCTGGAAGTAGGTAAACATTCTTCACAGCCGAACCCAAACCATTGAGAAGGACAAGGAGGTCCACATCATGTCCAATAATGAGCACTGATTGAAAAGAGGTGCTCTTATCAAGTGCTACCTTGACGATGTGACAAACGAAAAAGCTTTTATACGAATTTTAAATTTCTGTTTGCAAACCAAAAAGTGCGAAAGTTGACGAAAGTTTTTTTGGATTTTTAAGATTTGTGACTAAGACTTGGAGATCTGTATCTTGGTAAGTATTTAACCTACAGAATTAAGTCCAAAGATTTGAGATCACTCAAATTGTAGCAATTTTTGTATTCTTTAGAAACGCGTAGTTTATTTTTAACACATAAGTAGTTAAGGGCTTACAATATTGATATTGATATATACGCGATACTTTCGCGGTTTTTCGAGTGCTGCAAAGTTAGCACAGGTCTTTCGAAGCTGCAAACTTGGATTTATGCTACTGGTAGTGGTCCTAACATAACAACATATAAAAAAACCAGAACTAGCCGTTAGTTTGCGATTTTAGCGATTTCTAGTATATGACTGGCCTAATACTGCGAAAAGCAAATGGCGCTCATACCATTAAATGTCTGCAGGTGTTTTTGTTAAAACATTTGCAGACTGCATTTTGAAATTGTTTCTTAAAAATATTTTTATTTTTAATAAAAAATAAGTTGTTTTTTCATCTGTGTTATAAAACGAGTGAACACTGATTCTCATTAAGTTTTTTTTATTAATCTGATAATTTCTGCGGACATATTGGTCATTTCTGTGTCTACGATTTTTTAGTTTTTGGCTTTTTTTAAATTAATTGTTGATTTTTGAGTTGTGTTTCTATATTTTTTGTATGAACCTAGTTAAAATTAATACATTGGTATAAAATGTACCTACAAAGTTTTTATTTTTCATGCTAGAATAGAATGTCCTATTATCATATTTCCATTATTATTGTTTGTTATATCTAAAAGTATACACTTTAAGGAATGAGAAGCACAAGGGATTTTGTTGATTTTGTACCTATTTTAAAGGTTTAAAAACAATCAGAGGTGTCTTTGATCAGATGACGGGTTTACTTTGATCAATGACCAATGTGGGGTGACATTATTTTAAAAAAAATAGACTGCTTCGTCATAACTGATTAAGATTTAGTTCTACCAATACTCTATTCAATAACCAATTCGTATCATTGATCAAAATAACCCCAATAATATGAATAGCTTTAGCGCAAAATCCTGCGGGCCGGTTTTTATTTTTTATTATTTATATTAAAGGGTTAAGCATAATAAAAAAAACTTTCAAATCCCGTTATAAAATATACGGTGATCCTTTGATCACCCAAAAGTTTTCATTCAGACTCAAAATCAGTTTAAAGTTGATCAGCTGATTCTTTTTTCATTGAAACGGATGGTTAAAAAATATTGTTTTCACTTTATCCTATAAATGTGTATAAACTGATACTTATTCTTATTTGAATTTCAAAAGTGATCAAAGTCCAGTCCCCCATCTTGCAGTACCTACTTATTTTAGTTTAAGTTCATAAGCAATAACAATAATCGTTTGTAAGAAATTACCTAGTACATTGTGTTGTGTTGTGTGTGACTTATTTGTTTGTTTTTTGACCCTTTAACATAGTCAATAAGTATGTATACTATTAAATAAAAATACCTACATAAATCAGTACAAAGAAACAAGCAAGCAAGTAAAATTTCGTCTGTAGACTGAAAAAACTGCCAGGTTGCGAACTTTAAGGGCATCATTTTAGATACTAGGAGAACTTACAAACTATATTAAACTAGTGACTCACCCTGGCTTCGTACGGGTGCAATGCTGATACTAAGGCTATATTAATCTATATCACATGCATGCACAATGTATTTAAGGTACTTAATTGGATAAGGATTAATGTTGTATGGCATAAAATCGCTTCCTAAATAAGCCATTATTTCTCATAAAAAGAAAGGATAAAAATGGTTATTGTGGGTTATCCCTAAGAGATAGACATATACTATTTGAGGCTTTATTGTGGACCTTTTTAAGATGGACAATACTGTAGTACATATTTTTGATCTATCTCGTAGGATTCAGCCAGAGCGTTTGCAATGGAAGCGCAAAAAAAGTGTTTATTTACAAAACACATTAGAAACCTTTAAAATTATCAGTGTTTCTCTACTATATTTTTCAAGTATTATACATGTAAATCTTAAGCTTGAATCACTCTATCTACCAAATAAAACCGCATCAAAATCCGTTGCGTAGTTTTAAAGATCTAAGCATACATAGGGACAGACAGCGGGAAGCGATTTTGTTTTATACTAGGTAGTTATTTGGTTGGACTGCAAAAACTGCCAGGTTGCGAACTGGCAGACCAATTAATATTTAAAGAGGATCATTTTAGCTACAAGGAGAACTTGGTTTCATGCAGTAACTTGATGAGGTAAAATAGCACCCCCATGCGGCCCCTAAAAATGGTTGGACTGCGGAACCCTCCAAGAATTCGCTCGGCAGACATAATTATTTAAACTCTACTAATAGAGACTAAAAGCAACGAAAAGGTTTTGTTCTGTAACCACATGAGGTAAAATGATGGTCAAAAGTAGGTAGCACAGCTTTGCACCACCAAGGTTCCTCCAGGTTGAGCCCCGGCAGACCAACATTTTTCTTACCTATTTAAGGTCTACTTTTCGTGGAAGGTGGTAATATCCAGTAACTCGATGGGGTAGGTAACCGTGCGATGGCCGCCCGGTCTATAACAATATAAATGAATATGGTATGACAACACAATCTACAAAATTTTGTTTAAAGTAAACAATTAAAAAGGATGTCCACTTTCACAGAATGACAAACATTTAGTCGTAATAGTTCCCCAACTATCTGCGAATACGTCGCACTCAGGTTGCTGACACAGGAGTGCATTGAGCCCCGCGAGCATCTGACAGACAGGCGAGTGGTTATACGCGACGGTCCGGCCCGAGGGGGGGGCGAACAGGCGGCGCTGTCGACAGGCGCGGCGCCGAACATAGTGATCTGGTACATACAGGCGCAGAAGTTGCTCCTGCAGCTCAGGGCACTGGACTCTGCCACGCAAGATCCTCACGGCTGCCAGGATTAGGTCCTTGTGACGCCTCACCTCCAACGAACACATACCGAGCATACCTAATAGAAATTTTGTGGGATACAGAAATGGGTAATAGCCGAATACCCTCTTGTATAGGTACCTCAAGAAGACCTTTTGTACTTTTAAATAAATAAATAAATAAATAAATATTTGACAACATCACATACATTGCTCCAATCCCAAAGTAAGTAGCTATAGCACTTGTGTTATGGAAATCAGAAACAACGGTGGTATGACAAACACCCAGACCTGAGACAATATTGAAAAGTTTATTTTCTACATTGACCCAGCCGGGGATCGAACCCGGGACCTCAAGAGATGGTGACGCCTTGAAAACCGGCGTGCAAACCACTCAACCACGGAGGTCGTCAAACCGACCATTACCTTATATTTCGCTTCGTGTGGATTCCACACACATGAGCTCGTTTCTAGTTTGCTTCTTATCAATGTCATGTAAAGAAGTTTCATGACATGAGGATTTTTAAAGTCATGCATATTACGAAGTGCGAAACCCAAACGACGGAAACAATCTTTTGTGATCTCGATGATGTGTTGGTTGAAGGTTAAGCTAGGGTCAAATGTGACACCGAGATCCCTCATACTTGATGTGCGAGAGATATCGTTGTCACACAGCTTATATTTGAAAGATACGGATGAGTGCTTCCTAGTAAAGGACATTACAAAACACTTCGAGAGATTCAGTTCCATTTTGTTGCATTTGCTCCACTCAGTTAGCGCATCTATGTCCTGCTGTATGAGGTGACAGTCATTTTCGTTTGAGACCTCCATATAAATTTTGAGGTCATCAGCATACAGGAGACACTTTGCATGTTTAATGACACAGGCGACGTCATTAATGAAGAGAAGGAAGAGCAAAGGTCCTAATATCGAGCCCTGATTCACGCCAGAAGTAGTTGCATAAGGCTCTGAGACATAGCAGCCGTACCTAACATATTGGCGCCGATCTGCGAGGTAACTTTTTAATAATTGTAATAATTGCGGAGCAAATCCTATGGAGTCGAGCTTAGCCAGGAGGATGTTGTTATCGACGCGGTCAAATGCCTTTTTGTAATCGAAATATAACACATCGACTTGCTGACCTCTATCAAGGCTAGTTGCCACATACTGGGTAATAGTAAGCAAGTTAGTATTTACTGACTTTTGTGCCCGGAAGCCGTGCTGTTCTTCACAAAGGTAAGGTAGAACCTGATCGTATATAGTTTTATGCAACAGTGTCTCAAATATTTTAGCAAATACCGAAAGTATTGCTATAGGCCGATGGTCTTCAACAGAAGTTTTATTGCACGTTTTGGGGATTGGTGTTACTTTTGAAATCTTCCATTGAGATGGATAAGTGGATGTGCTAACAATCAAATTTATGATATGACTGAGAGGTACACTTAAAAGCTCACTGCAAACTTTAACGAATGTTGTAGGTATATTGTCAGGGCCAATGGACTGTGTGTGTTTAAGCTTTTTAATAGCTGCCTCTATATCACTTGGACTATACCGTTCAGGATGTATGTTCTTATTTGCATCTATACACGACGGACCCTCACCAGTGATTGTTTCGTCAGAAATGTAAACACTTTCGAAAAAACTTGCGAAAGCTTCGGCAGCATTGGCGCCTGAGAGCTGGTTACCCTTATAAGTGACATTAGGTTCAAAACCACCGCTACTACGAAGACCTGATATGTGACGCCAAAAAGCCCGAGGGTTCGATTTAAGATTATTTTCTAAACCTTTAATGTGTTCGGAGTAAGATAATGCAATACGTTCCTTTAAGGAAGCACGAACTTGACTAAACTGATTATATTGAGAAGGACACTTAGATTTTTTCCAAGCACGGTGTAACTTTATTTTCATGTTAATATCCTTTATTATATTTGCATTAAACCAGACTGGATATCGTTTTGAAGGTACTTTTGATCTACGTTTTTTTGGCACTAGCTTATCAAATGTATTATATATTTTTTCATAGAGAATTTGCATAGCTTCCATTACATCTGTACTTGTTAAAACAGGAGACCAGTCAAGCCTGCTTACCTCTAAAAAAATTTGATCGTAATCAGCCATATTAAAGTTCCAATCCGTAGAGGACTTTATGTTACTAGGTTGAAGTGGTTTTGCGCGTTCACAGGTCGCGAAGTGTATTGTAATGTCTAAAGGGGGATGATAACGGTCTACGCGAACTATCCCTCCATCCTCAGAATTACCAACAATAATAGTATCATTGCACTCCTGGGTCAGCACAACATCCAATTTCCCGCCATATTCATTATATACATTATTGAATTCAGTTAAATTACAGAATGATGTGAAGTAGCAATAGTAATTACGAACACTTTCAGACGCACTATTAAGATTAAGGTCTCCAATGATATACACAGTACCATTAAGGTTAGCCATGATGCTTTCAGTCTTGGTAAACCAATTAAAATAGTCAATGTCAGAAGCTCTAGGATTTACATAGATGACACAAATGTATATGTTGCGACCTTCATGTGTGAGGGTGACCCATAAATCTTCACCAGAAGCAGTTTCTAATTCTGTCAGACGAGACAAGGTGATGCCGGGCCTTGAAGCTAGAAGCACGCCTCCGCCCCAAGAACCTCGATCACGCCTAATTACACTCCATCCACCTGCAGCCAATTCAGCATCATGCACAGACGTGTCCAAAAATGTTTCTGTGGCAGCTATAAGATCATGATGTGTGGTTAGGAGATTCGTGTTCCAAGACTTAAGCTTTGTTTTGAGACCTCTCACGTTCTGGTAAAAGATGTTAAATTCCGGCTGTTTGTGAGTGGAGGTGCCTATGACGATTTTTGTAGCCGAATCACTTGTCTGTTTCAAGTCTTGCTCTTGGACGAAAGGACTGACGCCAAGGTTTCATACATACATCCAAGGGCCAATGCTCCGGAGCCAATAACTGATTCGCAAGCTTAGATGGAAGCGTCAGTTTAAATGAAGCATATGGGCCACGCGCTTTCAATACCTCCACCTTGCAGCAATCGCTATTTATTATAGACTTTATGTGCTCACTGACCTGTTCATCTGTAGTTCCCTCCTTCACGTAGAAAAGGTGATAGCTGCAAAAGCGTTCTGATGCTTCCAAAGTTGTTTTACCAGGAGCTGCGTTACCTCTAAGCAAATTTTGAGGCGTACTTCGGCGACGACGTTTTCCCACTTCGGTCCACTCGTTCTCCTTTATCTCGCTGTTTTGGACGATCGTTACGGGATTCAAGGGCATAGGCATCCCTAACACTTTCTGTTGCACTAGAGGGGCCGAATCATTGTTAACGGCATTTTCATTGATCGGAGTTTTCCGCGGCGGCGGCGCTTGTGCATTTTTTTCTAGAGCCTTGTTAGCCACGGTTCTTGTTGGTGACGTTGCACTCTCGTTTTTGTTTTTGCCATTTACGAGTGCATCAATTCGACGTTCTAACGCGGCCACCCTTTCGCTAAGATTTGCCATAGCGTTAGCTATAATGGTGGGCATATGATCGGATACGGTTTTGGCGATTAGTCCGATTAAACGTTCACGCAGATCTCGCTCAAACTCTTCTCGAATAATCTCTTTAATATGTTCTACATTGACTATATCTTCTGAGTAGGATAGATTGTAGGACTGATCATTCAAACCGTCTGGCATACGTTTACGGAAAGTTACATTATCCGTATCCGAGCTGTAGCGCGATACAGGGGGAGAGGTATCTCGAGTATCTTGGGAGCAAGCTGGTTGTCGAATTTTTGTATCCAGGTTATCATCTTTCGGCTCTTTGCACTTACATGTCTGACATTTCCAAGAGGTTTTATGAGCTAAAGTCATTGTATTAAAAAAGCGGCATTCGGGGACTTCTGCACACATCAAATCAAAGATATCCTGACAAAGACTGCATTTTAGGTATCGTCGGGAATCTATTTTATTGTGGCATCCAGCACAAATAATTTCACCCGTAGCCATCTCAGCAATTTCAGTATTTTATCTATGCGGTTTAAGATACAAAACAGCTTACTTTATCCGTCCCGAGGTCGCAGTACCGGTATCGTTGTTGGTCGCTATGTATCGTGGTAGCGGTCGCTCGTGTTCGGTCGGTGCTTGCCGGGCTAGGTAGGTACCCGCGCTGAGCCGGCCAAAACTCTCGGGCTCGCGCGATCACGTGACAGCAGGCGCAGCGCAGCAGAGCGGCGAGTTGTCGTAGGTCAGGAACGAACAATATTTAGAAATGATTTCGATATTATCTACACAAAGCGGTCGAATTTTTAATCACTGTTTTCGCAAATACTTTATTTAACTACTATACGGCAAATATATTAGGTGTAAATTGAGAGAAAACTAAGTAAATCAGCAATATGAATTAAATTACGCGAGACAAATGTAATACGGTGTTGCTTCAATGACGCGCGGCGCGTATGTATCGATGCTTACTCCATACCTACTTATTATGGTCATATCAAATTCTGTTCCATTTATACACGTTTTTATTAGGTTGCTTTCTTAATTGTTTGTCAAAAAATTTGTGCAAAATATTTTATGCTAGCTTCCCGATGAGCTAGAGATTTATTTTATAGCTATTTGAAACTTTAAACATAGATCAGAACTGGAAGACAATGAGAAAAAAGTGTTTTCAGTCAGGAAAGTGAATTATATCTTAAATAAAAAAAAGTTAAAAAGTTTTTTTTTCCATCTTGACTGTACTGAAAAAATATATGAAGTGGTGATATTCACGAAATTTTGTAAAAATGTTACAACCTTATAATATTTTAGTAACTTTGGTTGTTAACAGAATATAGAATTCTGTAATTTTTGAATAGAACCATAATTATAAAACAACTTTCTCGACATGAACTGGAAAGGCTCTCATTTTCATACAACTAAAGCTCGTATAAGTTCTAGGGGAATAGGTAATTTACAAAATAACAAAACCAAAACAATAAGGCACATTTTTTTATGAAAATAAAAATATTGTACAAAAGACACATCTTTGCACTTTCATATAGCTTGTCTTGCTAACCGTAGTTTTGATATTTGCCGAAAGTATTACCTTTGATGTTGCATGAAAAATTAAATAAATAAACCGTTCTGCATACCCACTGACAACAAAAACAATTTTTATGATTTTTTAATAAACGATGAATATGTTTAAACCAGTTTAAACTTCATCGCCTCAAGGGGATACTTTTAAAACCATTATATGACGTAAAATATTTTCAAAAGCAAACTTTATAAAATAAGAACTTTTATAGGGGTTCGCAAAAATATAAAACTGATTAGATTTTCAACTTATTCAGAAATTTTCAAACAGCCAGTATAAAATGATTTATGAGCTTATACGCAATATCATATAAATTTTCAATTCTAACTATCATGGAGCAAATGGTGCATAAAGCTCTTCTACATATTTTTTTCATATGTTATTTTATTTGCTTTATTTGATACATATAATAGTAAAATGTATGCTGGAATAAAATTAAATAATACTAGCGACCCGCCCTCGCCTCGCTTCAGTTCCTTCTTTTTTTGCCAAATGATTAAATTTGACTCTGGTGTTCGGTGAGCGGTTGGTCTGCTGGAATGCACCTATTGAATGTGCGCGACTGTCACGCGGCATGACACTACCACATGTTGCGGAAATAAGTAGAGCGTTTAGTCCTTTTAAATTATTTCTGATAAATCAATAATAAATATTGTTATTTTAAAAATAATTACTGATGCGATTAACACAAAGATAAAATATTTGTGACTACCGCCATGGTGGATATAAAAAAATTCAGATAATATTGTAGACCAAACTTCTCATTATAAAAACGTGATATTTTTACCAATTTACACAAAACCTTGACAAATTATATTCCTAAACCTTCCTCATGAATCACTATATTTATTGGTGAAAACCGCATGAAAATCCGTTCAGTAGTTTTGAGTTTATCGCGAACAGACATACAGACAGACGCGGCGAGGGATTTTGTTCTATAATATGTAGTGATACTCTCTGTAAGAAAATGGACTCAGCACCAGGACGCTCAAGCGGGACTCGAACCCGCAACCTTTGGGAGTCCGATCCAATGGTCTATCCAATTGGGCTACCGAGTGATTCCGTAGCTTATTATGAAACTAATATTATTAACAATTATTTTTATACACTAGCAACTCAAATTGTTCCCATCACTAACCGTTAAGCCTGATTTAAGTACCCACCCCCACCCATAAATCTCTTTTAAAAAAAGTTAATACCTAGGTATTAATATCCTAGGATAGCAACTTAACTCGCTACGTTTTAGCTGAAGCGATAATCGGCGTTTAAAGGCAAAATTAAGCTTAAAGTATAGATATTTTTTATTTAAAACCAGTATTACTTAATACCACGCACGACCGAAAGGTGTTCGGTTTTAACTTTATTATTATCTTAGAAACTTAGCTTTAAGAAACCTCCAATTTATGAAACAAGAAGGCCTATAAAACAATGATTCCAATATTGACGATGATGAAAAATTTGACGACCCTCATAAACATACTCTACGAGTTTTATATCTGTAACATACTTCATTTTCTTTACAGATAACTTCCAGGGACGTCACTCAAGGATGAAATGGAAGGCGGTAACCGAGTTAAGGGACATCGGTCACGTTAGAGCTGGTTCACATTAGGTCGGACCGACAAATTTTACCATTGCACATAGGAGTATTTGCATTAAAAACTCGGTCAAAATTATTTGATGTTTCTAGTGTAATGAAAACTACATAATATCAGTGAAAAAAAAATATTCGTTTAATATAAAGCCATATTATAAGTTCTTTTTGTATTTTCAGTAAAAATGCAATTTTACTAATTATTACAAATAAAAATAAAAATAAAGACATTTTACACAATATATGATTAATAATAATCATATCCGCAATCAGTGTCGTCATCTCAGTCATTATTTTTTTCAAGACTAGTGTCTAAGGACTTGGAAGTGTCTTTGTCGACCTGGAGTTATTAATTTTTTTTCAAAATGGAGGAAGAATGAGGAACTAATTTCAACTAAATATGATAGATGAGGGTCCGTACTTTCATATATAAAAAAAATAATTGCCCGACAAAGCCCGACACATAAACAAAAATGCCTGTGAATTTGTTTCTAAATAAAAAATTGCTTATTTATAACATGTCTGAAATAACACTCAATAGACTTATAATTTCCGTATTAAAATAACAAAATTATACATGAAAAAATTCAGAACATACCTTCCTCTTCCATGTTTAAAACAATTTATTGTAGCACGCCTTCAAATATAACCACAAATCACCTTAGAAGTTGTGAAAATATTGAGAATGCCGAGAACAAAGATATTATATGCACACGTATGACTCTATCAGACTGATTGTACGCCAAAGCGTGCCGCGTAGTGTTAATTTTGTGCCTTCTACCCGACTCGTGGGTTAATAAGGTTTATAAAAAAACTGGTTTGAGAGTACTGTGCGTTAGTTTATAAATTGGACTTTACCAGTTTTAGAGCAAAAATACTCCTTTGTGTTGGCCAACTATCAGGTTTTGCTGGTCACACTATAAACTTCCGGTCCGATCTAATGTGAACAACTACAACACTAACACTACGTCGCGTCGCCGGCTCATCACAAAACAGTTGAGTTTGCTTCTGTGTACAATGGATGACGAGAACCTTCTGATTGTATGTTTTACACGTTTTGTCCCACAGTAAACTCTTGTCCAAGAAGCTTAAACCCACAATGGAGTTTGCACGCCTAGTATCATACTGAAGATTGAAAAAGACTCTTTAGTGACGTCACGGCGTATTGCTATCTCTTTTTTTTCGTTTTACAATACGTTTTCGTTTCTCACGAACGAACGAACGACGAACAACGAACACGTATTGTAACACTAAAGAAAGAGGTTGCAATAAGCCGTCACGTCACTAAAGGAGCTTTTTTCAATCTTCACTATGACATATGGCCGTGCAATCTCCATTGGAGGGAGGTATAAGCTTCTTGCTCTTGTCTTCCAAAAGAGAAATCAAAACTTTTTTAATAATTTTGCCCTCCATGCGTATACGCCGCGCCGGCGAAACTGTTGCCGATAGTGGGTAGGCGGGTGGCTTCGCCCCTACGAGCTGACAAGCGTGAACGGCGCTATACAAATCAGTATACCAATATTATATCCGACCCAACAAAAATCGTGGCTGCACGTCCGGTAATGTGTCTTCGCCGACAATTTTATCGGGTCGCCCTAATGTGAACAGCGCTATTGAAATACATTATACCATATGCATCCCGAGACTTTGTCGTTCTGGTAAGACTGTCGGTCCGACCTAATGTGAACCCACTCTTATCAGGAATTCACCGAGGGGAAAAAATCCAGTGGCGTGCCGATTAAGTTAGCGCGATGACTGAAGAGGAAATGGACGTCTCCGCCTGTGTCGTCTCTGTAACCCAATACCACCGGCCATTTGCGCCGGATTCAATTACTAAGCGAACATTTAGAAATATCGTCTGTGAGGGCCTTTACATTTGATTTTAATACGAATGACAAGTAAATAATTGCCTTGTCGTAAAGCTCTATTCTCGTATAACTACACTGAAATAAATCAATAAACAACACTCGTGTACGTCATTTACCACCGTATTACAGGTTACTGGGTGTACTTATTGTTATTTATACACCCAGTAATGTATTAAATATTTTTTCTACCGTAAATACTTTTTAACTTCAAACCAAGGTATTTGTTTTATTAAACCTTTTATTCTAATTCTGCCCACCCAAGTCAGATGAAACATGACTTAGATTTTAAGTTGGACTTCAAGCTACTAAACTGTGCAAAGCCCATCAAAATCCGTTCAGCGATGAGCGCACAAACATTTTAAACATACAACCACTGGTTTTTAGGGTTCCGTACCCAACGGGTAAAAACGGGACCCTATTACTAAGACTTCGCTGTCCGTCTGTCTGTCTGTCTGCCTGTCTGTCTGTTTGTCTGTCTGTCTGTCACCAGGCTGTATCTCATGAACCGTGATAGCTAGACAGTTGAAATTTTCACAGATGATGTATTTCTGTTGCCGCTATAACAACAAATACCAAAAACAGAATAAAACAAATATTTAAGGGGGGCTCCCATACAACAAACGTGATTTTTGTGCCGTTTTTTGCTCGATTTCAATAACGACTGCAGGTAGACAGTTGAAATTTACACAGATGATGTATTTCTATTGCTGCTATAACAAAAAATACTAAACACAGAATAAAATAAATATTTAAGGGGGGCACCCATACAACAAACGTGATTTTTTTTGCCGTTTTTTGGTACGGAACCCTTCGTGCGCGAGTCCGACTCGCACTTGGCCGGTTTTTTTTATTTTACTTCTAGGTATCATTTTTAAGTCGATAAACAAAAAGTTAGCGGTCAGAAACAATCAACACAAGAAATGATTTGTTCCTGATTCGTCATCTACAGTCAGTGGCACGAATCATGAAATCGGGTGGGGATTGGGCGGAACGCGTATTTTGGGTATGCGTTGCGGTGAGGGGCGCGGGCAGCGGGAGAGGGGCTCGGGCGGCGGGAGAGGGGCGCGCGCTATTGGTCGCTCACAAGAGCACATGCGCGAACTTATCCCCACTCCGTCGAAAAATTTTCATGATACGTGCCACTGACTGTACCTTGTCACAAACTAATAAGCGCGTTGCTTTACAAGTTCTGGAGAAATGACTTTTCTGCTAGCTCTGTAACGCAATACTCCGACCCATTGCAAAAGATTGGCTTAACATAGATGTATACCGAACTAGATGTGATACGATAACAAACAACTACCAATGCAAAAACCTATGTCTGTAAGTATAATGTGGATCAGTTGTTAGCACCATTTTCTCCTTATTCATTGACTAACTTCATTAATGCTTACTGTTATAAGTATCTGTGACTAAAAGGGAAAATCCAAAAAAAATGCGAAGGATCTAAATTCTGTCACTTATACAGCACACTGGTGCTGCCATTGGAAAAGATGAAATTGTGAATTGTGTTCTTCTAGTGCACTCCGAAGAAGCGTTGTGGTACTTTTTATCGCTCTAACAATATTTCTAGTCTATCGTTTAGTTTAATGGAGTTTTTTGCGGAAAGTGGCCACATTAAGCACTATGTTTTTTTTTTCAAATGCATCGCTAGTGTGTTGCATAAAAGTGATAACTTTTCGATCAAGGTAAGAACCAAATTTCATCAAAATCGGTTCAGTAGTTTAGACGTGAAAGCGTAACAGACAGAGTTACTTTCGCATTAATAATATTAGTAGGATATATCACGTCGCAGCCCACTAGCTTCCTTTCAATTAAAAGCTTAAAGCTTTCATAACCTGTCCCCGTACTCAAATGGCCACTTTTCTATTCGTTCGCTAACTTAAAAATTAAAAATCAGCCGTAAACTCTAAAATTACGTGTCGGAGGCTTGTCGATTCTATGATTTACATAAACTTACGACGTGTGAAATCGTCTAATTGCTTATTTATAAGCTTTAAGTTAACGAACGAATAGAAAAGTGGGCATTTGAGTAAGGTGGCTGATTTGTGAACAAAGCACACTCCGCTAAAAATTATGCTAGGTGGCAATCAATATAACATGAGTTTTACGCATGTTTACTTGAAATAGTAGGTATGAAAAGTTGGGAGTTACAAGTCGTGATAAAGTTTGGCCACATGGTGGAAACTGATCTGTAGGCTGTTCCTAACTAATATTGAGCTGGGCCAAACTGTCCTTACAAACCATTCCATACGGCGGCGGGTTAAAAGCGCTCTTTTCCCGGCTTCAT
Source organism: Agriphila tristella (assembly GCA_928269145.1). NCBI lineage: Eukaryota > Metazoa > Arthropoda > Insecta > Lepidoptera > Crambidae > Agriphila > Agriphila tristella. The sequence continues at coordinate 18,238,529 of OV743431.1, read as the reverse complement.
TCTAAAAATTATAATTGTCTAGGTTTAGCTAATAGATCAAATGTGGTATCATTTTCGGATAAACCAATAATGTGGAATTCATTTCTGGTATAAAAAAATGCAATTTATTTAGCAGTGTTTGAAAAATTACACAATAACCAAAATTTTCAAAGTTTTTTTATTTTATTTTAGGTATTTGCACTTGTTTCAGTATTTAAAAAAAATACCTTAAAAAAGCGTTTTTCAGGTTGATTCGTCATATTCTTTTGTAATGATAACTATATTATGCACAATTTGAGCCTAACCCAAGTAGTTTAAATCCATTGTTTTCGGAGGCACAGCTAGTCAAAAATAGGCATTTTTTCGCGAAATGGAAGGGTTTATCATTTCGTTTGGGAGCGTTTTTCTGGTTTTTAGGGTTCCGTACCCAAAGGGTAAAAACGGGACCCTATTACTAAGGCTCCACTGTCCGTCTGTCTGTCTGTCTGTCTGTCAGTCTGTCTGTCTGTCACCAGGCTGTATCTCATGAACCGTGATAGCTAGAAAGTTGAAATTTTCACAGATGATGTATTTCTGTTGCCGCTATAACAACAAATACTAAAAACAGAATAAAATAATTATTTAAGGGGGGCTCCCATACAACAAACGTGATTTTTGTGCCGTTTTTTGCTCGATATTAAAAACGACTGCAAGTAGACAGTTGAAATTTTCACAGATGATGTATTTCTATAGCTGCTATTACAACAAATACTAAAAACAGAATAAAATAAATATTTAAGGGGGACTCCCATTCAACAAACGTGTTTTTTTTTTTGCAGTTTTTTGGTACGGAACCCTTCGTGCGCGAGTCCGACTCGCACTTGGTCGGTTTTTTCTTCATATTTCCATGAAAAACATTAAATTTTCTACAATTTAAGTCTAATTTGAGTAGTCTTGGTTTATTGGTTGCGGATACACAGCTGGTCAAAGATGGGACATTTTTCATTTTATTTAGAAAAAGGCCCTGTTTTGACTAGCGATGTCTCTGCAACCAATGAACCTAGACTATTTGGGTTAGAATCAAATTGTAGGAAATTTTATGAACTTTAAAGAAATAAGAACAAAAATCCTGAAAAACGTTTCCAAACGAAACGAAAAACCCTTCTAGTTCGCGAAAAAATGCCTATTTTTGACTCCGCAAACAATGGATTTAAACTACTTGGGTTAGGCTCAAATTGTACATAATATAGTTATCATTACAAAAGAATATGACAAATCAACCTGAAAAACGCTTCTTTAAGGCATTTTTTTTTAATACTGAAACAAGTGCAAATACCTAAAATAAAATAAAAAACTTTGAAAATTTTGGTTATTGTGTAATTTTTCAAAAACTGCTGATAAATTGCATTTTTTATACCAGAAATGAATTCCACATTATAGATTTATCCGAAAATGATACCACATTAATTGACCTAATAGCTAAACCTAGACAATTATAATTTTTAGAATGAAGCCGGGAAAAGAGCGCTTTTAACCCGCCGCCGTATGGAATGGTTTGTAAGGACAGTTTGGCCCAGCTCAATATTAGTTAGGAACAGCCTACAGATCAGTTTCCACCATGTGGCCAAACTTTATCACGACTTGTAACTCCTAACTTTTTTTTGTATAGACGTTCATACCTACTAAAAGTTGAAAGGGAGAGCGCACTGTTTGGAGGCAATATTGCATGCGTTCGACGCAAGTTGACTTGAAATGGGCTCGGTGAAGACAGACCAAAATAGATCCGTAACAAGCCTTCATTGCTAACCAGCTAAAATAAGTACACAAAAAAATGTGCCACTTTTCGTATCCTTATATCCGAAACCAACTGGATGTGACGTACCAATGAAGTTCATTCGGAGACGAACAAGGTTTCGATGGCGACGCCGCTGTAAGTGCCTTCGAATCAAGTGGCCCGAGGTTTATTGTGGGGCCTTTCAGACAACCTTTCTTTGCATCTGACATTCCATTTGATCGACAAAAAAGCTCCGAGATAAGGCCACGTCGGGACTGCTCGATCTTTTCCCTTATCAAATTGTAAAGATGGAATTAAATAATCAATGGTTTTTGCCAGTTCGTCATTCATCAAATAAAAAGATGGATTGTTATCTTTTTATAAAAAAACCCGGGCAAATCAATGTGTTTTGACAAGTACATACGAGTATATAATTAAAAGTACTCAACGTACACTCACACATACGAAAATACTCATGTTGATCCCACTAAAGCAAATAGGGTCTTTCGTCGATTCATACCATAAGTGTTTCATCCCACGGTATGAACAGTGTTTCTTTCAGACAAAATTCTCCGGGGGGACAATTTCTTAATTGGTTCGGGGGAGCTCGGCCGTCGATCACTACACTAGTTTGCCCGTCTGCCTACACACAACACATTTTTCTCTGGGGGGCACTAAGGCTGCACCGGGGGGGCACTGTCATTTTGCGAGAAATTTCAGTCAGGAATATATTAAACAAATATATATATTTTTAAATAAGTAATACATTTGTTTGGCATATTCCTGGCTGAAATCTAAAAAAAAATCCTAAACCGTCACCAAATCCAAAAGTTTCTAATAATTTTGAATAGATGAAAGGGTCTCAAATAAATAAATTCAAATCTTTACCATGTAATACTATCATATCCTACTAATATTATAAATGTTGTCTCTTTTATATTCGTAACTGAAACTTCCAATGAATATAAATCAAAATTATTTTTCAAAACCAACCATTTTTTCTTCTCAAACTCTACAAATTAGTTATACCATTCATTAAAATCTTTGTTGGGATACAAGAAATATTTGAGATCTTCATTAGTATTTTCCAGGGTTCTTTTTAAGGTTGTCACATTTAACAACTAAGTATTACATATTTAGGACGTAATTAAACGCAATAAATTAAAGTAACGTATTATTATCATAGTCTATGATGAACGTTAAACGTTTTATATTATTAAAATTACGGTAGTTATTTAAAGATAAGTAGTCAAACACAGTCGCCAATTTTTGCTAAAAGTTCATAATGACAAGTCCTAACTTTCATCTGCTCCTCGACTACCTCCGTGACGACCTCTGTGGTCGAGTGGTTTGCACGCCGGATTTCAAGGTGTCACTATCTCTTGAGGTCCCGGGTTCGATCCCTGGCTGGGTCAATGTAGAAAAAGAAATTTTCTATATTGACTCACCACTGTAGTGATACCACCGTTGTCTCTGATTTGCATATATAATACAAGTGCTTTAGCTACTTACTTTGGAATTGGAGCAATGTATGTGATGTTGTCTAAAATTTATTTATATTATTTATTTATCTAGCTAACATCTTCATTCATTCATCTAACTACACTTTTCCCACAATATTTATTTTCTCCAAAAAGTGCTGGCAACCCTGCCAGTAACTGAAGCCGGCTCTCGAGCTATCTCGACCACTTCATTAGCATTTCATGTGTAAATAAGCATGAAGTGAGCTTTACATTCAGATAGATTTAGAAACTTTACTTCGTCTCAGGATATCAGGATTGTAGAGTTAATTTGAGAATCGTTTTCTACGTTAATTGTAACACAAAAAGAAAGTGTTAAACTTACAAAGATCTTTATTTATTGTGTAATACGAAACGATCGATAGAAATATGTGTATACAGGGTGATATGGAAATTCGACCTATTCCTTGAAAACGGTTATACTAGAGGTCATTCGCAACAAATTAAGCCCAGTGAACCAGGGGTCAAAACTTGATGGTTACCGAGCTGCACCAGTTCTTCGATATTTACAAAATTTTCCGACTTGTTACCAAAAACCATTAATTATGAATAAACTACTCCACTCTAAACATTGAATTGATACTTTTCTGAATGCTGAAAAGTAAGTAATCAATTTTTTAAAAAAACGTTGGCCCAAAACATACATAATCACAGAAATAAAAGGTCCTAAGTAGCAATAACTTTTATTTTCTGTATTTTTTCCCGAAAATCGTCGTAAGTTATTGAAAAAAAACTGTACGAAAGTTCGCGTACAAATTAGTAAAATAACTTTCACTAAGAGAACTAACAAGTTCTCTTGTACCGTAAAAGATTTTCAACTTGTTTTGTTGTAGGATGTTTACTACATAATTTAACAATGCTATGTATACTAACTAATGTTATACACAAATCCTTACTAATATTATAAATGCGAAAGTCCGTTAGGTAGCTTGTTTATTACGCTTTCACGTCTGAACTACTGAACCGATCGTCATGCAATTTTACATACACTTTGTCAGGGTTACAGAGAAGATTATAGGGTAACATTCGTCCAGAAAAAAGTATCGTTCCCGAGTGATTGTAAAAAAACATTCCACGCAGACGAAGTCGCGGGCGGTCGCTAGTTTAGAATAAATGATATTTATTTACCCACTTATTACCTAGGCATATACTCAGCAGTGGGTGTCGTGCGGCTGATATGATCAAGCTGATGATGATGATTTGCCCACATTGTACCACATCTTGCACTAAAAAAATTAAAACTTATTACCACAAAATGAGTAGGTTGTGCGTATTAAAAACCATAGCAAAATTATTAGGGAGAAGAAAATCCTGCGGCGAATCCTCCAAGGAAATTAATTCTCGTCGAGTTGGTTATAAACTAGTTGATATGTGTTCTGTCTGTTAGGTCAAGGTGGAACTCATTGGCCCTTTACAGCTCTTCTTGTATATCAGTGACCCTACCATGAGTTGTTGCAAACTACTTTCGCTATCAAATTCTATCGGATAGACTGCTCATGTCATGAAAGGGAGAAAACTGTAGTTTCAGATAGCAAAAACATTTTGCAACAACTAATGGTAGTGCTACTGGTTACAAAGAATCAGAGTACATCGGAAAATCCTAAAAAAAAATGGTTTTAGATTATTGAATGTCGTGCACAGTGTTCATAATGTTGATTAGACTTAATGAGGCTCTCCTTATCTTGGTTTTTGGATTAAAACCTTTGAAAATTCAATAATAAAACGCTGTCTTCATAATAATATTACCTATTTTAAATAGGCTTTAGCAGTTGTTGAGAGTGTATTCCGGTTCTGTAATGCTGGTTGGCATTTATTATTATATATTTTTTTTTGCAACTCAGCTGCTGAACAGTTCCGCTCCAACAATCGAGAAGAGAGATTAGCAAAAAATACGAAATGCAATTTTTTCGCAAGCAGCGAAAAACTAAGTGATGTTGAACGTTCTGCATCTGGAAATTCGATTCAATTAAGAATCCTTCTCTTAAATACAGGTTGTTAGCGAGGTGATTATTGTTTGTTTTCCTCCATATGCTTTACATAAATAAATAGATTGTATTAAATTAAAAATAAAATACAAAAGACTTTAATTTCAGTATTCACTTTCGACGACTGTACTATGACCATAAGAAAAAAATACCTTTTTTACCTTGATACGATCAGTTGAATCAGGGATCCTTATTCGAGACCACAGAAGTGGTGTAACGATTTTTAATAAGTCTTTATAAAACAAAAGTATAGCAAACTAAACTAAGTTAGGCAACGAGTGTAGTGAGAGTGAGCATAATGCATGCGCCCCCGAGATTAGCGCAACTTCGCTCTACAATATTAGCTCTATCTAACTAATCTGTGAACAAAGTCGCAAGCCATTAAGCGGCGAAAGCTGAACTTTCGTACACCAGACAGGCTCAGATTAAGGTCGTTGAAACATTTTTATCATATATTGTTAAAATTCACTCGCACCTAAAACCTACTCATCTTGATAATGTACGGACATTGTGCAGATGCAATAAATAAACACTTGTTGAAATATTTAAAAACTCATCATCACCGCTGAGACAAAGGACTTCCTAGATGAGTAACTGAACTGATAAATGACTTGCTCTGCTTTAATATGATTTTGTTCAATGCGAGATTTTCCTCGTCCCAAATTATGTGACAGGAGACAAGAATCGCATCGTCATGAAAAAGAAAGAATCTGATAAAGTAGCACAGACAATATCAAAATAAGTTACGTTACTTTTTAGGGTTCCGTACCCAAAGTGTAAAAACGGAACCCTATTACTAAGACTCCGCTGTCCGTCTGTCTGTCACCAGGCTGTATCTCATGAACCGTGATAGCTAGACTGTAGGAATGAAGTATGGTAGTATGGTATGGAGAGAGGTAGCCACTAGTAGGAAGGCCAAAGTGGAAGATCTTCCTCCGGGCTGGGTGGTATTTGCCCGGGGACCGCGGTCCAACCGATGATGGTTGGCAGTTGTATATATGCTGCTTCGCTGAGAAAACTTCGTAAGCGAGATGTAGGTTGCTCCATATATTTTCCATACTACAAGTTGATATCCATACTAATCTTTGTGTTTATACGACACTAGCGCCATCTGGTCACATGGTGATGAATCTTGTTGCAACCATGTGTGGTATGTGCGGCGGTACGGCAGATGCCGCTACATCACTCCCCCCCTGAGACCGGAGGTCGATAGTCCAAGGGTAGTCCAAGCTCAGCTGTCAGTGCGTCAGAGCTATGCAAGTGCCAGAGTAGAGTGCTGCAGGAGATGCCCCAGTCTGCGGTGAGTCGAGACAGTCTACGGTGAGTCGAGACGTTGTGGGGTGAAAGAAGGCGCGTCCGCCAGTGCTGCAGGTAGATCCGTGTCCACGGTGAGTCGGGACCTGTCCACGGTGAGTCGGGACAGTGGAAGGTGACGGTAGGTCCGAGCTGCTGGTAGGGTGCGCAGAGCTGCCACGCCGGAGTAAGGGCCCAGTGATGCTCCAGTCGTGGGCTGCGAAGACCAGGTCGGGATAATGCCGTCGAGAGTTGCCGAAGGTCTAGGAATCGTCGTCAATGATGCTGCGATGGAACCTTGAAGGCTGCTTGGCTGCTGTGCTTCTGCTTGCGGTGTGACTGCTGCGGATGCTGGATAAGGTATGAGGAGTGATGGCTGCGCTGCGTTGCTGAAGGTGCTTGATGTGCTCCGTCGGGGTCACCAGTGTAGGGAATGAAGTATGGTAGTATGGTATGGAGAGAGGTAGCCACTAGTAGGAAGGCCAAAGTGGAAGATCTTCCTCCGGGCTGGGTGGTATTTGCCCGGGGACCGCGGTCCAACCGATGATGGTTGGCAGTTGTATATGTGCTGCTTCGCTGAGAAAACTTCGTAAGCGAGATGTAGGTTGCTCCATATATTTTCCATACTACAAGTTGATATCCATACTAATCTTTGTGTTTATACGACACTAGCGCCATCTGGTCACATGGTGATGAATCTTGTTGCAACCATGTGTGGTATGTGCGGCGGTACGGCAGATGCCGCTACAAGACAGTTGAAATTTTCACAGATGATGTATTTCTGTTGCCGCTATAACAACAAATACTAAAAATAAAATAAAATAAAATAAATATTTAAGGGGGACCCCCATGCAACAAACGTTTTTTTTTTATTGTTTTTTGCTTTATATTAATAAAGACAACAGGTAGACAATTGGAATTTTCACAGATGATGTGTTTTTGTTACCTCTATAACAACAATTAATAAAAACCGAATAAAATAAATATTTAAGGGGGGCTCCCATACAACAAACGTGATTTTTTGCCGTTTTCGGGTACTTCGGGTACGAAGGGTTCCCCTTCGTGCGCGAGTCCGACTCGCACTTGGCCGGTTTTTTTTATTCGATTGACCCCTATTAATGAATTTTTTTCTTTATATTATTATGTAAGAGGCGCAAATTGTTACGAGTATGTTTAGTGATGAAAATTTGGAGTCTTCTAAACACTTCAAGGCCCGGAAAATGAGACACAATAGATTTTCTATTTTCACATACCGCCGCGCGGGCATTGATTAATTAAAGGCTTATTAAAAGGTTATTTATATTAATAAAGCCTTAATCCCAGTCTGGATGGAGTTGGCCAATTAACGATTCAGTCGAACTTCATTAGCCAGCCACCGCCATTATACAGACGAGCTGACATTACACAAAACAAGCCACTCAGGTCAGACAGATAATGATCTTTTGTTTGAAAATGTTATTAAAGTACAAAGCAGATTCTACGCCGTGATATATTTTTTTAAACACTTTTCTAGGGAAGAGGTAGCTATTATTCTGAAAGTGGCTTTTGTTGCTGTTTAAAAAGACAACTTTTAAAGTTAAGTTAAGTAAGTTACCTACGATTTTCGGAAATTACTGTGACATGATTTTTGTCTCTGATGAAGAATTCAAATGGGCGAGCGGTAAGTATAAGTGTTGTACCTATACAGGGTAAAAATTATCAAAAAAGTAAGTACTATTATAAATAATACGGTGTACTGCCTATTGACTGATTTAGAAAGAGGTAAAGAAAAAATCTGAATTTTGACATTTTCTTCTAAATCCTTACTAATATTATAAATGCGAAAGTCCGTTTGTTTGTTCGTTTGTTACGCCTTCACGTCTTAACTTCTGAACCGATCATCATGAAATTTTACACACACGTTGTCAGGGGTACAGAGAAGGACATAGGGTACCTCTCATCCCAAAAAAAAGTATTGTTCCCGAGGGATAGCAAAAAAACTTATCACGCAGACGAAGTCACGGGCTAGTATCAAATAAAACAATAAATTACTACGGAACGCTCGGTGCCCGAGTCAGACTCTCACTTGCCCGGTTTTTATTGGTTCAATTCCACTAATGTACAGTAATTACAATAAAGCACCTGTGATATAATGCTTCTCCTCAAATAATCATTCCACCCGCCAGCAATCGCGACAAATGACTTCGCATTTCTATAAAAATCTTGTTCCATCAGCCAATTGCAATAAATGAGGGCCCTGATTGGAATCCGATGGGATGAGATTTTTTGCCGGCCGTACACGTCAATCCGAGAAGATACTGAGGCAATGGGGAGGCGAAGGCAAAGTGAATTACAGATGGCGCTTCATTCTTTGGAACAATTGTCAGTTTGAGCTTATATTGTCTTGACTGTGTATTACGTGATTTTACTTTCTTAGATTGTATTTTTTTCGGTTTTGCGGACAAACAATGTATTATATGCTAACTTTAGCTCATATAAAAGAAGTATTACGGAAAAGAAAAGCCAAAACAACAGGCAAGAAAGTTTATAGCAACTTACAAAAAATTGCTAACAAGCATTACATTTCTTTAAATTTCGTGTAAGATTTACAAGTAATCTTTTTATTTCAGATTAGAAGCATATGATTTAAATTTTAACAAAGCAACTGAGTGTGAATTTCCGTGTTTATAGTTGCCTGATGATGCCTTCTGTGCAATAGTAATTACAGGTTTCTGTACTGGAATTTCTGTACCATCCAAAATTACACGAACCGTTTTATCATATTTATTTTATTATTCTAAGTTTCTTGAATGACTCTGGCATATAAAATTCTATTAATTCTCTGTTTGGCCCCAATATTGGGCTTATTCCATATTTGATATACCTATAAAATTCATCCAAGTTATAAATATGCTAGAAACTGCTGAGGTTGAAATATTAAAGAACAAAGCTGTTATAATTCAAATGTTGTTTTATTTTGGCGAAGCTTCATCAAATTCATGAAACATTCCTTTTGATTTATAATGTTTCTCAGGCTCAGCAAAGGAGAAAATCGAGGGAAAAGCATATTTTTTTTGATATTTTTTTGCCCAATATTTTTTTTGTTACTGGGAAATCGATGAACTCCAATAATTTACAAGTTACATGCATAACAATGCGGAATTTTCTCAGTATAAAATTAAAAAGTGCAATACTCCAAGAGATTCCCATATGTTTTGACACTTTCTTTGAGGCGGCCCGGTACCAAGACCAGACGCCACCTATCGGGATAAAATTGCGCTTTTCCTCCCCATTTTCCGTGCCCCAGGCACAGAATAAATATATTTAGTTAAAGCAGAAACGCCATTTGTTTCCAACGAGTCACACCACACCATCAACTCTCACACTGTGACTGGTTGAGATTTTTTTAAAAGATCCCAGCTACTCACACCTGTTACTCGATGGAAACTTTTTATTAGATATTTCCCAGCCATTCACACTGTTTCAGGTGAAATAACAGATGAAATAACTGAAATAACTGGTTGGGAAATTTCTAATAAAAAGTTTCCATCGAGTAACATGTGTGATTCGTTAAGATTTTTTTAATAAAAAAATCCCAACCAGTACTGTCAGTGGCACGAATCATGAAATCGGGTGGAGATTGCGCGGAACGCGTATTTTGGGTATGCGTTGCGGTGAGGGGCGCGGGCGGCGGGAGAGGGGCGCGCGCTATTGGTCGCTCACAAGAGCACATGCGCGAACTTATCCCCACTCCGTCGAAAAATTTTCATGATTCGTGCCACTGACTTTAACAGTGTGACAGATGATGGTGTGACTTGTTGGGAACAAATAAGAAACGCAGCTGCGATTAATTTAACTTTGTACGGCAGAATTTACTCTTTGTTATACAGTCTCGAGTGAAGTTGCCGCGTATCGCTGTCTATTATCAATTTAATTGCTTTGTTCATACAAACGTCCGTCCGCGATATTTTTTAAATAAATCTTGGTTAATATTCGCCGCGTAGGCATAATATATCGAAAGAGGGGCTGAGTAGCGATACTGCTTTAGCAATCTATTTACTCTGCCCCAGGCTTCGACGAACCCCGTTTATCACGGCCTATTATTGTGTTTAGTTACCATTTCTCTTCGTTCCTCATATTATTTCGATTGATATCACTAGTCTACTGATTGAACGATTGTCACAAACACAATAGTATCGTGGAAATTCAATCTCATGTTTGGGTAAATGTACCTATTTGAGATGTTTAGAAATTATTGACAATATTGTACACGCTAAACTGAAATTGATTTATCAACAAATTATTTATACATATAAAACTAAATTTATTGATTCATTCACTGATTCATTGTTGGGATAGGCGTAGAGCCCTCGGCTGAAGGTATAGAGACACCATTTTTGAGGGTAGATACCTTTCATGATGTAGATGAGCACTAAGAAAGGATTTTAGAAAATTTCCGGTATGCAGGGTGCTACAGGGTGTTCCAGTTTGTATGGGATTTGTATAGGGCTGAAGATAGATACCTACACTATTTTTGGAGGGTAGAATCCTTTTATAATGTATGTGAGCACTAAGAAAGAGTTTTGGAAAATTCCCGCTCTACAGGGTGCTACAGGATGTTCCAGTTTGTATGGAGATTTGTATAGTGCTGAAAGTAGAGACACCATTTTTGGAAAGTAGATACCTATCATGGAGTAGGTGAGCATGACTATCATGAAAATAATTTAGAAAATTTCCGTTATACAGGGTGCTGCAAGTTGTTCCAGTTTATATGATTTTTAAAGGGTTGAAGGTAGCTTGATTTAATTTAAATGTGTGAAATGAGGTCTACTGATAAATACCTTGGTATATTGGTAATCCGTGACTTTCCAAATAAATGCGGGAAAAACCAAGTAAATTATATTCATTCAAATGAGTTATGTAAAGCAAAAGCGAACTATTTCTTTTTATTATAGTGATGTTTGTATTATTGATTGAAACGTTTAAAAATTAAAGCTAATGCTTTAAAAAGATATATGTATATATAATTTTGTATCCTGTTGTGCCGATTTCTGTAACTTGTTCTATTTTAGGTAGGTTTTTAAGTATTCTGCTCGTGTAAAATCATTATTTAATCTCATTACCGTATCGCAACAGCGTTAATTAATTATAGGTAGGCAATGGTACCGTATAATATGCCTTTAATTACACCTTATTACATTAAGATTTCAATTACTCGCAACACAATAGGTACTAAGGCTCAAGTTACTGATGGCTATCGGGCGAACCTATCTTCGAAACAGAGACTATAATTATTGGTAAAGGATTCTGAACCCTATAGCTATCTCAATATTCTCAATTCGCGCATAAGTCGTCTTTACAAACTCATGTGATTCGGATTAATTGAAATAAGTATTTCTTTATTTGCTTTTGCATTGAGTAAACGCGAATATTATTTCAGATCTCTACGAAAAGACGATTAATAATGTGATTCTTAGTTACAAATATTTTTTTATAATAGAAACTTTGTAGTCCGTCCGTCTGTCTGTCTGCCAAGGCTTTCTTTCTTTCCTTTACTTATAGTACAGTAGCCCTTAGTACATTTAATTACAAAAAGAAAGATTACCGTTTGCCGTTGTGACATAATTATTTATTACGAAATTATAGATACTTTAACCCAAGTTTTACAGATCGCAACCTGCCGTAACCTATATTTGTATACCTATATCTCCAAAAAAATTATTTTTTTATTTTTCGAGGGCTATTACATGGTTTAGCTATTGTCATGTTCTACAGCTTTGCTTGATTGCCACTGATTAGTAAGACTATGAAAAGTAACCATACACAGATTTAAGACCAGATGAAAATGGATGGACTTTATCTGGTCTTAAATCTGTGTATGGTCACTTTCCATAGTTTTACTATTATCAGTGGCAATTAAACAAAGCTGTAATAGAAAGGATCATGCGGCATTCTGGGCCATGATGCGCATTAACCATACATATCTCAAAAAAAAGGAAATAAAAAATGGTTTCATAATAAACAATAAATTATTAAAATAAATGTGGTGTTATAAAGTTATAAATAAAATAGTTTCTCAACATATAATATCTTGTCAATGTATTCTGTCTATGTCTTCTCAATATAGACATTATTTACCAACTACTAAGTAGTTAATCTGTGACAGACTCATGTCATGTCAAAAAGGGGTAGATAACAAAATGTCATATAGGTAATAGGAAAATGTCAAACAATTATAACCCCAAACGGCTCCTTGAGATTGAGATTTCTCTTTTTTCCCGCATTATATTTTAATGATATTCTTCCCACGCAATCACTATAAAATTACTATAGTATTTTGGTAATTTCATCAAAGCGCATCATGGCCTAGCTTGTATAGTAAAATCGGCATAATCCAGTAGTCCGTCCGTCTGTCTGACTGCCACGGCTTTCTTTCTTTCCTTTACTTACACGATTATTCAAAACTTGTTAAACAAAGTTACAGCTATGCATTTAACCATCTTGCCTAAAGCATAATATCTTTTGACGGGCTCTCAAGTTTAAAAGTTGTGAAAGTCTCCTTGGTCGGTCAATTTACCTAGAGGTCGAAAACAAGGGAAGTTTGAAAAAGTTATGTTTTTGAGCATAATTTTCCACAATGCTTAGTGAAAATAAAATGAAGATTTATGAAAAGACTCTTTTTAATTTATTTGCATTAGATATCGAGTTTGATGAATGTCTGCAAAAGCCAAATTTATGTTTTTAGGGTTCCGTACCAGCTGTCTGTCTGTCTGTCTGTCACCAAGCTGTATGTCATGAACCGTGACAGCTAGACAGTTGACATTTTCACAGATGATGTATTTCTGTTGTTTCTATAACAAAAAATACTAAAAACAGAATCAAATAAACATTTGAGTGGGGCTCCCATACAACAAATATGATTTTTTTGCCGTTTTTTGAAACGGAACCCTTCAAGCGCGAGTTCGACTCGCACTTGGCCGGTTTTTTTTAAACCATATTTGACTGCTACCTTTTGCAATAAAAACGATAGGTCAACATATGTCTTTACGAAATACAACTCAATGTTATAAAAAAGCAATGTAAAGCATAATAGGTACACACACACAATAATAATAAACAATATCGACTGACATAATTATTACTGTTTTATTATCATGTAAGTAAATTATCCTACTAATATTATAAATGTGAAAGTTTGTGGGTTTGGATGTTTAGATGTTTGTTCCTCAATCACGCAAAAACTACTGAACGGATTTGGTTAGAATTTGGCATACAAATAGTAGATAGCCTAGATTAAAACATAAAATACTTTTTATCCCGATATTCCCACGGGAACGGGAATCATGCGGGTGAAACCGCGGGCGGCCGCTAGTTGTCAATAATTCTGCTATGCGGTATACCTAGGTAAAAGGTATTTTTAAAAATAAGTATACCTACCATAAATACTGGGAAATCGCCAGCCACGATTAATTTTGACAAAACGCACAGTTAACAAGTAATTTCGGCTTAATATTTTTTTTCAGGAATTCCGCTGAAAGCTGTCCTTCGTGGATGAAGATAAAATAATATTCTTGAGAGATGACTGAAGGATTCAATTAACTGCCTTTCCCTCCCAGGGGCCTCAATTATATCGCCAGTCACTAACTGATCTACGAAATTAACCACCAAAATTAACCAGTACCTTGTTCATTTAGATTACAAAATGTTTGCCACTTAGGCCCATATTTACAAACCGCACTCAACGTTCAGAGCTATCTTGAGATCATACCTGAGATTCTGTTCCTGTAAGAAGAGGCATCTCAAGCATAATAATATCTCAAGTAAGATCTAAAGAAAAATCTCAACGTTGAGAGCGGTTTAAAAATACGGGCTTTAGCATAGCGAAAAATTTTCTAAGTCTATGGGCTTTAGTTAGACCATAAACAAAATTGTATTTTCTTTTCAAATGAAATGGTTCTACCTTCATTGGCTTCAACCAAGATCACTGACCTCCATATATTTCAAAAAAAACTTTTTTAGTTCAATGACCAAGATGCTCTAATGTTCATTGTACTACCTACACAGACCATACAACAAGTTAGTACTTGTACTACTACTACCACTGACGTCCATTATACAAGTACGCTGGACAGGCGAACGTCACCAATCGTTTGTTCCAATTTTAATTCCAAGTACACTCACTACTGCCATAGTATAGAATCTACTGCTCTCAGCGCCAATATGGCGATTTTCAAATCGGCACAAAAAATTACTGTCATTTCATGACAGGACGTCAGTGACTACCATTAGAGTACATTATTATACTACAGATAGAGTTATCAGTCAGACCTAATGATCAACGCCATCTAGCGAAATGTGACAAAATGTGTACGATAATATATTATATAGGTACTAGTAGGTATCTTCATTCAGTATAATTTGAATTGTATTTTTTAAGGAGGTACCTTACCGGTCAGTTTCTCCATTTTATGAAGAAAACTTTAAAAATTAAATTATTGCAAATCAAAGACACACGATACCGCGATTCAGCACGGATAAGCAACATCTATCGACAGTTTAACAAACGAAAAATGAACGCCATCTAGCAAATAGTTCGGCAACTAAAATTTTAGGCCGCGCTCCCTTGTAGTGAGTCAATAAGTGAAAAGCCCCTGGTGACTACTACCTATCATACCACAGTATAATAATATAATTTACTGCTGTGCAACTACTCTACTCAACCTATTAGAAACACGCTTGACTTCTTTCAAATTTAGAACAGTCAAATATGACATTTAAAAATCAAAACGTGACGCCTGTCATCGGCTAAAATCAAAATTAGTTTTATTGGTTTTATATTTTGATAACTACAATAATGTTTTTATGTATTTTATATTGAAATAAGGTAATATTATTATATTTTCTTTCTTAGGCTTTTTTAATCTTAATAATAAAACTTCTGTTGTTTTAGTTATTTATATGGTAATATTTTTGTTAATGTTTTGCTTATCAAATGAGCTTAGATTATAATCTAAGCAAATGAGATGGAATTTTAATGTCTTCTGAGTCAAAGTTCTGAGTAAGTATTTTCTTTAGTTTTATGTTGCTGCTGGAAAATTATGGACGCATCAATGAATGAAGAAGAAGACAATGCCACAGTCACTGCACCAGCAAATAACCCGGTTAGCTTTTATGATAACATAACATTTTTGAAGTAGGTTAAAAAATATTAACGCAGTATATCAGTGCTCATAAACTATGGAAAATCTTATGAGTATCCATAAAATATTGATGCTTTTCTAGCATTTTTAAGAGGCCAGGCAGTTCACAAAATCTACTCATTCACTATCTCTTTTTAAATGGTTGATCATTGCATAACTTTAATTGTCGCTTCGCCAGAGACAAAATTTAGTAGGTACATTTTTATCAATTTCTGGAATACTGTTATTGCGTTAGACCAATAAAAAACTTATCTTATTTACATAAAAAATCATATCACTGTCGTTGAAAATTACGAAATCTGACATTGAAAGTTTATTTTTATAAGTTTTAACGGTGTAGGTACTTCCGGATTTTTTACAGAGTTACCAAGCCATTTATCAATGTTCTGTTCGGTTATTGTGTTTCTCTGTTTATTTTTCAGTCTATAGTCATTTTTTGTGAATAAGAATTCTACATCAGTTCTTTACATTGGAAGCTCAAAAATCAATCTTCTCATCAGATCGTGAACCGGCCTCGCCTTAATTGATTTTATAACAGTTCTAAGAACCATCATAAAAGCGTTTACCTACTGTATGTTTTCGTAAAATTATGAGATTTTTTTCAATAAACTCATTGATGTCCTATTTTACGTAGTTAGTACGTAATATTACATGTTCTATATTTTACCAAAAACGCTAAAGAGCATTGAATAGGAATATTTCATAGGTTGAGCAAAGCCCAAAATTGATTGTTACCATTAGGCCATATGGCCTGATCTGATGGTATCAATATTCACATGAGATCAAATTCTCATTTGGGCAGAAGGCCATTTGAATAGTGGGTAACTAAGTCGAATAAACACTAATTAGGCAACTAATGACTGAAAGCTATTTAATATTAAAACTCATTGACTGCCGAGTGAATACCAATAGGTTGTAATACTAGTGTTATGTGTAGGTACTGCTTTAAAATTTATTTTTGAGTTTTATTACTTACTAGCTTCTGCACGCGACTTCGTCCGTGTGGATATTCGAGAAAATCCTTAGGGAACCTATTAGCTAAGATAACTAGTATTCTGTTTTAATTTTATCAAAATCAGATCACGCGTTTTTACGTGATTAGGCGAGTCCCTACCAAACGCGCTACCCCCTTTTCCTCTCCCCCTCCCTCCCTTTCACTCCGAAACTGAAGACTTTTTACTTCGAAAATACAGGATTTTCTGAACACAACTTCTTCCCCTATTTCATCCCTTAAACAGTGGAATTATCAATAACTGAGACACATTATATTAATTTTTCAGCCGAAACACAAAATTTGAAGATTCTAGCTTCGAAATCGAGAATTTTCATACAAACTTTCATCCCCTATTTCAACCCCTTCCATTCCTTTCTCAAGCTCTATCTCTGTACCAAATTTCTTAAAAATCGTTTCAATATTTTAGGCCTGAAAGCGTAGCAGACAGAGTTACTTTCACATTTATAATCTTAATGGATATGGATTTTAAGTTGTCAGCGAAACTAAAAAGAATTCAATTTATCCCGTTTCTTGGAGTCTCATTGGTTTGAGATCGGGATAACACGGATTCTCGATTCTCGTCTGAGCACATCCAGACTAGAGACAAATTTTACCAGCAATTAAAATAATAAATAAATTGCTTCGCCAGGATATCGCTAGCGAAGAGATTGACGCCGCCCGCTCCGAGGCCACATTCAGATATACGGTCCAGAACATAAGCCAGCTAAAGGAACAGGCTTTATCACCTCCCTGCTACGTCCGATGCTTGCCGTGGAAGATCCTCATACTGATCCGGCACACCGCCACACCGGACCGGCAACAGCAGAAGGCGTTAGGGATGTTCCTACAGTGCAATGCTGACTATGACAGCCCTGGATGGTCTTGCTATGGTCTTGGAGAGCTGAAACTACTTTCTCACAAGCCAGATGGGACCCCTTTAGTTAGAAAACTAAATCATATGTTTCACCGGTTGGTAGTAATAAGCTGACGATGACAAGTTGAATGTAAAATATGTTTACCTATGGTTATTCTGTTGCATAAACTCACGGTTAAGCTAGGGTTTTTTAGGATGACGGTGCCGTCTTATTACGGCCGTAATTTAGCGGCATAGAACGTTGTCTATGTAAACAATACGGCGCAGTTTCTGACGTTACGGTGTCGCCGTATTGTTTACTTAGATAGCATTCAACGCCGTTATATTACGGCCGTAATATGACGGCATTGCTATCCTAGGAAGGCCTAGCTTTACTGCTGTAGGTAAAAAATAATTTTGTAAAATTTGGAGTTAGTAAATCTAACATAACCGTGGACTGATAATGGGCAGCAGCAATGGCAGCTAGTTTGAGGAGCTTACGTCCTGCAGGAAACTATAATAGTCTAGCTGTTATGATACAATTTTATTTATCGTATCACACAAAAGTATTTATTGTTATTGGATTTATATTAGCTTATCTACAGACGCAGAAGAATTATCTATGTAGTGATTCATTCTGACATCAGTCATTTTTAATGTCCCTACTGCTAGAGTCTTTTTGGGTGGATAGGGGTTTGATTCATTCCAATACCTATAATTTGCAGTAAAGAGGATGACTGGGGCTTCGCAAACTTCATATCGTGGACTGACCTGATGGATCCAAATAATGGGTTTGTGAAGGATGACTCGATTATAGTCGAAGCGCACGTCATGGCCGAGGCACCCCACGGGATTTCATGGGACTCCAAGAAACATACTGGATATATAGGTAGGATAATGTATTCAAGACCTATTGTTGCCATATTACTTAATTATCATCGATTTATCGAAAAAGATCATTTAAATATCAATAAGCTTTTTCCTGAGGAGCTCGATGGCGCAGTGGTTGAGCGCCTGGCCCAGCGATTGCGGAAGTTAAGCAACGTTCGCAAGGGTCGGTCATGGGATGGGTGACCAAAAATTTATTATCTCGAGCTCCTCCGTGCTTCGGAAGGCACGTTAAGCCGTTGGTCCCGGCTGCATTTGCAGTCGTTAACACCCACCAATCCGCATTGGGCCCGCGTGGTGGGTTATGGCCCGTCCTCCTTATCCACCCATAAGGAAGGCCTGAGCCCCAGCAGTGAGGACATAAAAAATGGCTGATGGACAAGCTTTTTCCTAAAGCCAAACAAAACACAGTTTTTTTTGTTCAATAAGAAATAGCTCGTTAGTTATCGCTAACGGGCTATTTCTTATTTTTAAATCTGTGTACAACAGATGCGATCAGATTCATTAAAATATTTTGTTTCTTTACAGGATTGAAGAACCAAGGCGCGACGTGTTACATGAACTCTTTATTGCAAACCCTATTTTTCACCAACGTCCTCCGCAAGGCAGTGTACAAGATCCCAACAGCAGGCAACGACAGTTCTCGATCTGTTTCGTTCGCAATGCAGCGAGTTTTCTATGACTTACAATTCACGGAAAAACCGGTTGCAACCAAAAAGTTGACTAAGAGCTTTGGCTGGGAGACGCTAGACTCTTTTATGCAACATGATGTACAAGAATTTTTAAGGGTAAGTATATGTACAGTACGAGCCATGTATCTTGAAATTTTTTCGATAGAGTGGGGATAAGTTCGCGCATGTGCTCTTGTGAGCGACCAATAGCGCGCGCCCCTCTCCCACCGCCCGCGCCCCTCACCGCTACTCATGCCCACAAAATACGCGTTTCGCGCAATCCCCACCCGATTTCAAGATATATGCCTAGTACTGTACATAGAGTACCTACCAGATTTTAATGTTTCTCACCCATTTCCCTAATTGCTTAAGTATAAAAAGATTAAAATAGTTTGGTTTTAGTTTTATTTTTCAATAACATACTTAAAAATGTTACATCATTGTTGTAGGTAATATAAGAGCAAGGAAACTAGCTACCAACACTAAAATAATATTTGAATATATCTCTAAGAGATCTAAGAGTTGCTTGAGGATCTTTATTCCTTTATTCCTTATCTTTATCCCTTGCCTAGTTGGAGGTTACTCTGAAAAGGAACTGCCAATCTTTATTTTCAGTAAAACAATTTTTCAAACCTTACCAAAACCATAGTTGTCCTAACAATCAGGTACTTCTAGACAAGCTAGAGAACAAAATGAAGAGTACCGTGGTGGAAGGCACTGTCCCAAAGTTGTTCCAGGGTAAGATGACGTCATTCGTCAAGTGCAAGAACGTTAACTGTACCAGCACACGCGTGGAAACATTCCTCGACGTACAACTCACTGTCAAAGGAATGAACAACAGTAAGTCTTGCTACTTAGTATTAACTCAAAATAATCTTTGCTGCAGACTATTTTTAAGCCGATCCTACGGTAGATCCTTGTCGCTAGCACAAAAATAACATCCTCCTCTCCTTAGTCGTTCACTCTTGACAGAGTGGTCGTGGTTGATGACGATGCATTTTCATTGGACAAAGCAGCCCCTGCGATGCGCCTCAACGTGTTGCGGTTCTCAGCGTCTCGGGAACTCTGGACTATGGAGGTTTGTTTCGCAGCTTTAATGAGGTCCGTCCAACGCGTAGGTGATCGACCGCGTGACCGCTTGCCCTCTACCTGCCCCAGAAACACAACACTTTGAAGTAAGTAAGTAATAAAAGAAACTCAAAATTCATTCGTAATAGATCCTACTAATGTTATAAATGTGAAAGTTTGTGGATGTTTAGATGTTTGGATGTTTGTTCTTCAATCACGCAAAAACTACTAAACGGATTTGGTTAAAATTTAGTTTGAATAATAGTTTGCCTAGATTAAAACATAGAATACTTTTTATCCCGATATTCCCACGGGAACAGGAACCACGCGGCTGAAACCGCGGGCGGCCGCTAGTTAAAATATATTTATTGGAAAAATGCCCAAAAACTACGCATTCATTTTCAACGCCAAAAACCTAATATACAAGTAAACTTTAAGCCATTAGCGTATGAGATTTTGGATGAACTGCCGCTAACAAGAAAAAAATAAAGCTTAATACTGTGCCAACATGAGTCTTTATTGAGAAAGAATTAGCGGTCTACGTTGGTCGTAACTGAGTTACGAAGAAGCACCTACCGGTGAGTTAATTAATCACGTTAACTCGGCCGATAGTTGCCATAGGCCGCTAAACTAGTCTATGTTCAACTTTTATTAGTTCCGAATAGGTGGTTCTCTTGATAGAAAGTAATGAACGGAAAAGTAATGTTTCATATAGTTTTTTATATGATTTATCTCCCAGAAATATTTTATTCACTGTAAAATCGGTAACGTAGAACCAAAAACGGATACTTTTATGCGTAAATAAACTTTGGAAAATAAGCGTCATTCGTTACAGGTTAGACCATAGAAATTCCGATCTCAGGAGTAGTTTTACAAAGAAATTATGCAAGTAAAAAAAGTATAAATGTATTTTTCATTGTGACGAGATTATTTTGTGTTACAAACCATCAAAGAACAACAATGTCAATAAACAGGTGATCCGAAAACGAATGCATACATTTTATATGAGATACGTAAAATATAACTTAGATTCATAAAATATGTGGCATGAAATGTGTGGCAATATATTATTTACCTGTGAAAAGTGTGATTACTTGGATCGTTTCTTTTTGTCACATCACAATTACTTAGAGCACAAGACACCATGGCTCCACGATACCTTTATTTTAAATCCTAATTAAGATTAACAAATATTTTAAACAAACTGTGATTGCTCATTTGCTAGGCGGGACGCTAGGGGCTCTTACTGTAAAAAATTTGGCACATGTCACTTGATCATTTGTCCCTTTTTACATAGACCGTGTCCGTATGATGTTAACTTCTCTTTTCCACGCTTTGTTGGTCTTATTGAGCGCTGCAAAAAATTTTCTATGTCTATGGGTTAGACAATAAAACTCTGTCTATCCTCTTTCTATTCTTCATTGGGCATTCTAAATATGGTCTCACGTACAAATGGAAGAAACAGGTTGTCTGGCCAAGCGACTAAATTCTCGCAATGAATAAGAATTGTGGCAATAAGTAATTTTCTCTTTTTATCCGACTTCAAAGAAAAGAGGAGGTTATTTCAATAAAGATTGATTATCAAACCTTATCTCTCTTGGATTTTCCATCATTAGGCCTAGCTTACATGGCGCTATACTCAAAATAAACTAGTTATCAACTCTTATCACCAAATGAGTATCTAAAATGTCACAGTACTACTAATTCCAGTGGCGGTTAGTAATCAACGCTATCATACACAAACTGGTATGTAACGCGTTAGTAACTGTACGTCATGTACGAAATAGTAGTGCTGTGACATTTTAGATACTCATTGGTGATCAGAGTTGGTAACTAGTTTATTTTTAGTAGGGCTAGGTAACATGGCGCTACTCAAAATAAATCTACCACCTGACGAGGGAAGTGTCATCAGACCTCATCAAAATAGTTTTCACCTCTCCAGCACGAAAAGGGTGCTTTTGGCGCGTAAAAACTCGCAGCAAAATCGATTTTTGCTGCGAGCGTGAGACAAAGTGCTTTTTTAATTTCTAACACCAACTTTTAAAATAATAAAGAAAAACAAATAAAGTGACAAGGATGGCACTTGTAAAATTGATATGTGAGAAAAGGATAGATAGAGTGCTTTATGGACGGATTAAAAAGTAAAAAAATAAAATGCACGGATATACCAAGGAGTTTTAAATAAGGATTGTTAAAAAAGAAGGTTGATAATTTGAAATAAAGAGTATGGAGGAGGTAATGAGGTCGCATGTGTGAATCAAATATGAAATAAGAAAAATTAATGAAATTTATTAACAAATTATATGTTTTATGGTTATAAATAAATAAATGAGACGGGGTATTTATGAATAAGAGAAAAACACAACGTAATGTAATCAAAACGACGGGAATCTACTTTACTGACACTATGAATAAAAATTTTCAGCATAGGTTTGATCGAATTATTTTGTGATAAATTACAAAAATGAATGCGTCCAACGATGAAGAAGATAGTTACTCCAAAAGAGTTAAGAGAACAAGTTTCTAATGCTGAATTAAGCTTTTTACCAGGAAAGTCACATGAAAAATTTCTCGCTGGTCGAGGCGAAAAGTTGTATGTTTTACACGAGACCAAAATGTTGTTCTGCCTCGTGCCTTTAAATCACTCACTGTGCTCAGTAGTCTATATTAGAATCACTCGCTACGCTCGTGATTCAATTCTAGACTACTTCGCTAGTTCGTGATTTAAAGTCGGCACTCGCAGCACAATTTGATTTTGGTCACTTGTATAACAAATAACTATTTTTAGACATCCAACCTCTTTCAGTCTACGAGTCGTTCAAAGATTACATCAGTATTGAGCTGCTGGACGGCGAGAACAAGTACGACGCGGGCGAGCACGGCCTCCAAGAGGCTGAGAAAGGAGTTCGATTCGATGAGTTCCCGCCCGTGTTGCACTTACACCTAATGCGGTTCCAATACGACCCGCTGACCGACGCGTCTGTCAAGTTCAATGACAAGTGAGTGTTTAATTATCATTATTCATCATTATTTCAATCAACATCATCACCTGAATCATCATTTTCAGTCAGGTTTTATTTCATTTTTGTCAGGTTCAGCTAAAACGAGGAGCTCGGTGGCGCAGTGGTTTATAAAATAAAATACATTTATTTCAGACTAGGTCCATATCATCATCATCATCACAAAATTGATTAAATTATCACACATCACACATTAAAAATATCATTAAAATCAAATATAAAATTATAAATTACGCATTAAAAAATTAATTAACATTAGAATTATAAAATTGATTTTCTTTTGGTATAACTAAAATTGTAAAAATAAAATGAACAAAATAATTAATTAAATTTAAAATTGGTATCAAATTAAATTAAAATAACATCAGAATTATAAAATTAGAATTAAAAATAACAATAATAATTAGTTAAAATGATGAAAATGATGAAGAATGAAATGAAATGGTTTAGCGCCTGGCCCATCGTTTGCGGAGGTTAAGCAACTTTCGTAAGGGTCGGTCATGAGATGAGTGACCAAAAATTTATTATCTCGACCTCCTCCGTGCTTCGGAACACGTTAAGCCATTGGTCCCGGCTACATTTGCAGTCGTTAACACCCACCAATCCACATTGGGCCCGCGTGGTGGGTTATGGCTCGTTCTCCTTATCCACCCAAAAGGAAAGCCTGTGCCCCAGCAGTGGGGACATTAAAAATGGCTGATGGACAGCTAAAACGGCTGCATCTCAAAATATTTCGATTCCGTGTCATTTATCAGTTTAAATTTTCTTAAACTAAAAATAACACTTAATACAAGCTTTTTAAATCACATCATTAAATCCTTAGGTAGGTACTGGCGGTTGACCACGGGGGCGGCTGGCCACGTGGCTAGTCTTTTTTAACAACTGTACTCTTTTTAACACGTTTTTCATTTCAATATGCAACCGCTCTTAATCGTACGCACTTGCGGTTAAATTACCGCTACGAATTCGTATTAAAATGAAGACGTGTGGTTGGCGCCCCCGCGGTTTGCCGCTACTGCGTAAGAAGGCTTATTCAGTAATAAATACGGTCAGATTCGAATTCTAACTTGAATTTGAATACAAATTAATTCAATAATAAAGGACGGCACCAATAAACGTTCATTTAATTACTATTCCAAAGCTATGACGGAAATACGGAATTTTCGCTTCAATTAGTGCTCGGAGGTTAAAGGAATTCAACTACAGACATCGTGTCTTATCGATTGCAGACTGAAGCATTATCAAGAATTCAATTTAACCAGCTCACTTATGATTTGAAATTGCCAATCACAGTGATCCCTATGTGAAATTCTGATAGCTACCGTCTAAGGAAATAAAGTCTTGATTTGAAAGCTTCTGATATATTCCCAGTAATCAAGAAGGTTATACCCACAATGGAGATTGCACATAGTGAAGATTGAAAAAAGACTCTTTAGTGACGTCTCGGCGTATTGCTATCTCTTTCTTTTCGTTTTACAATACGTTTTCGTTTCTGACGAACGAACGAACAACGAACACGTATTGTAACACTAAAGAAAGAGGTTGCAATAAGCCGTCACGTCACTCAAGGACATTTTTTCTATCTTCACTATGACACTGGCCGTGCAATCTCCATTGGAGGGAGGTATAAGCTTCTTGCCAGTAATCAAACGTTTGCTTTTTTGCAACGATGGAAATTGGAAACTAGAACTTTGATCGTAAAATTTGATGAATTCCAAAGTTAGGTAATAAAAAATTGCTAGCAATAATAGCAAAAATATAATTTTATCCAGGTTCGAATTCTACGAGCACATAAATCTGGACGCGTATTTGCAAGAGAAGCCAGAAACCCCCGCCGATTACACGCTGCACGCGGTGTTGGTGCACTCGGGCGACAACCACGGCGGGCACTACGTGGTGTTCATCAACCCCAAGGGCGACGGCAAGGTGCGTCACATAGTACACTCAGCGTCAAACTCCCGCCGATTACACGCTGTACGCGGTGTTGGTGCACTCGGGCGACAACCACGGCGGGCACTACGTGGTGTTCATCAACCCAAGGGCGACGGCAAGGTGCGTCACATAGTACACTCAGCGTCAAACTCCCGCCAATTACACGCTGCACGCGGTGTTGGTGCACTCGGGCGACAACCACGGCGGGCACTACGTGGTGTTCATCAACCCCAAGGGCGACGGCAAGGTGCGTCACATAGTACACTCAGCGTCAAACTCCCGCCGATTACACGCTGCACGCGGTGTTGGTGCACTCGGGCGACAACCACGGCGGGCACTACGTGGTGTTCATCAACCCCAAGGGCGACGGCAAGGTGCGTCACATAGTACACTCAGCGTCAAACTCCCGCCGATTACACGCTGCACGCGGTGTTGGTGCACTCGGGCGACAACCACGGCGGGCACTACGTGGTGTTCATCAACCCCAAGGGCGACGGCAAGGTGCGTCACATTGTAACACTGTTTTTTTTCACCTATCCTTACGGTAGCAAGCACTTGATTTTAAAGTACTTTTTATAGCGAAATTCTCGCTATAGTCTTGTAGGTTGGACAAGGAACATTAGGTATTAGGTGTAGGTAAGAGTTTAGATAGGTTTTACAAAACATATATAGTGTTTTCACATAGCTTTTGATGTGTTTAGTGTTAGTTTATTGCATGCAAATTTCTACCTTTGTTTGAGTCAATTTCCAGTAGTTTAACGAATGTCGGTGATTGTACCACACACTTCGGCATTCGGGCATTCACTTGAATTCATTTTAAAACATCTTTCACTAAGAATTTTAGCACTTTTCAATAATTAAAGCAAATAAACTTTCTTGTTTACATATCTCACAGCTGTCTTTTCAATTGACAAGTGACAACTGTCAGATGTGACGTTTAGCGTTCCGATTCCAGCTAACTGAACGTTTCGGACCAATTAATTTACACTTTGTTGATAAAATCAAATAAATAAATATCCCCTATTTGTTATTTTAATTAAATAAAGTAAATGTTAATGTCTCGCATGCTAGTTAAACATTTTTTATAATTACATTCAGATAAAAGGTAAGTATGTTCATAGAATGTATTTTGTCTGGGGGGTAGTTTGTTGTCTATGGCATTCTAGACTTTTCGAGTCGTTTCAACAATGACCGACGTACTTCGACGGACGGAAGTCTTTGTCTCATTCGTGGTATTTCGCCTGTGTCGTGTAGATGCAGGAAATTTTCGTCATGTGAAGTCAATCCATGTAATTGCTGTTTGGGTTTTCTTTAATTTCATAATGTGTGGAGCCTGAATTGTAGGGGGCTCCAGCTCGTCAATTTATATTTCATCATGTCTTTCATGAGATAAAAACCTGTGATAATTAAAGCCCAAATTTGGGGTCCCAGGTTGTTTCCAGGTTTACCTCAAAATTTCAAGATATAAGTGGTTCCCAGTTTGGTCCAGGAAATACTTCCGAGGTCATGGTTTGAGCTTGTTTCGATGTAACGTCATCCGTGCAGCGGCTTGGCTGGTATTCCATGCTATGATGTCTCGTTGAAATCGGCGCGACGAGCACAGGTTAAACCGTACCATTGCCATGGATTTATAAAACTAACCAAGGTATTCCTCAGCCTTCTTTTATTATCATCGCGGCAGTGATTCTGTAGTATGTACCCGGTGAAGTAAATAACGTTCATATCCAGTACAAAATGGTTATTTGATGACATGTTCAACCTCAACCCGGAGCAGGTCTACAGCCAATAATAGTCATGTTTGAAATTGATTTAGCTTCAGCGTAACTCTGGTCCATGAACCAGAATGTAGAAATAATTCTATTTTACTATGAATGTCTTGTGTTAAGAGGATAAGTAATAGGTATCTTAGCATAAGTTTTGTGAGTACATATGTGTTCGGTTCTTGACGGTCGGCCGACTTGAGAGATTGGTGACGTTTGAAAACTTATTTCAAATGCGGAGCCGGCCTCTTAATCCGTCTGACTAACTGGAAACGAACAGATATGCCCTCACCTTTACTTTTAAGGGTTTATAGTTTAAATCCCTACTTCTTTATATGGTTTTAATTTTATAATGAACCCGAGGGTATTGTTTTTGTAATAAATGTATGGTCTCACTTTAACCTGTTAAGGGTCCCTGTTAAACCATTTGCCCTTCGTGCGGTTTTAACATTATAATGGGTTCTCGAGGTATTATGTATTAATATAAAATGTGTGACTTCATTTTAACCCTTCGGATTCTTCGTTAAACCATTTATACCCCATGTGGTTTTAAATATTTTTATGACTTATTTTCTGCGAATCGTTGTTAACTTGGTATTAATTATACAACGTGTTAAATAAATGTTTATGTCAACGTAAATACTGGTTTGATTTATTAAACTCACTTTGTTTCGATCCGTGGACAATTTATCTTTTAATTTTTAACTTTCATTGATATCAACGGCGCCCAAAATCATAATTGTTCCATGGATGACTGAGCCACGCGAATCCACCGAACCCCTTTGCTCTACCGACTAACATTTTCAGTGGGGTAATTTCCATCTATACCCCGGGGTAAAATTTTTCCCATTACAGTGGCGTACCCAACGTGTGGCCCAGAAAAGTGAGATTAATAATTCAATATTTTAGTGCTGTATTTAACGTGAATTGAATTTTTTCCAATATGGCTGAACTTAATTGTAACGTTGATTTCTTGCTCGGGGAAGAACTTGAACATGAATTATCCGCTCTTAAAGTCTCTTTTGATGAGCATAGTAGTGCTGACCAATTACGGCACTTTTTAATGAATACCTTGATATTAGCTCGTAGGGGTAGTTTTAAAATTCCTTTTACGGCTGTTTTTACTAGTTCCGAATTTAAAAATACTGCTAACCTTTAAATAAAAAGTCGCGTCTGTTTAATTTAGAACTTCAATTATAAAACGGGTTCTGTATATTATTTCATATGCCAGAATAATGAGCACCTTACGTCTCGTTGCAATGCATCTCACCCAATTTTGTGTTTTATATATTTGTGTTCAAAATTTTCAACCCAAGTTGCGGGGACACTCCGTTTCGGACATCCGTTTCGGCATATGTTGTCTCTGTCAGTGGTTCATTTGTTGTGCGGGGCACAGTAGTGGCGCTTGAAACCCCTTTATATGGCTTTAGTTTCAAGCCTGCCCTTGTGTTACCTTTAGCATGATGCTGTTTCGTCGTTGTTAGTTGGGTGGGTTATGTTTTTGTTGGTTTTTGGTGCATATGTATACTGCGTTCAAAATTTTTAACTCAATTCGAGGGACACTAGTTCATATTAGTCCGTTTCGGCATATGTTGTCTCTGTCAGTGGTTTATTTGTTGTGCGGGGCACAGTAGTGGCGCTTGAAACCCCTTTATATGGCTTTAGTTTCAAGCCTGCCCTTGTGTTACCTTTAGCACGATGCTGGTTTATCATTGTTGTTAAGTAAGTTATAACTTTGTTACTTTTTGGGGTATATTTTATCCGTGTTACATCCGTAGGTCTTGTCGCATTTGTGTAAACCACAAATGATACCAAGGATGGTAACATTTCTGTTTTCTTTGTTATGATGGCGTGTCGTCCTGTGTGATGATTTGCTTTAGCAGTTGTTGTGTGTTTTAAGGGATGTTGGATTTCCACTCCTCACGCTTTACTTTTAGAAGTCACTGTTTTGCATACTTCAAATTTACATGTAATTTACCCATGTTTGCAGTTCGGTAAATTACGTGCTGGTTTTTGTTTAACCAACCTGTGTTTAACGCTGGTTATGGCTAGAACCTGGATTGGCTCTCCTTTTATGTTATTGGGTCTATGAAACGGTTTTACCTCTTTCCATTTTCACTCTTTTGAGGTATTTGTTAGGTTTCCCTTGATATGACTCAAGCTTTCTTTGTCTAAGTTTTGAGTCTTGAGGTGGTTTATCTTTAAGTAAAGTAGGATTAAGGTCTGTTTTGTTCAGTTTAGGATGTAGTTTTAGATTTCGTCGTTCCTCCTGACGAAAAATTTTATTCAAAATATTCATTTTGAATAAAATTTTTCTTTCCCAACGAAGACGGTACTGTAACACTGTTTTTTTCACCTATCCTTACGGTAGCAAGCACTTGATTTTAAAGTACTTTTTATAGCGAAATTCTCGCTATAGTCTTGTAGGTTGGACAAGGAACATTAGGTATTAGGTGTAGGTAAGAGTTTAGATAGGTTTTACAAAACATATATAGTGTTTTCACATAGCTTTTGATGTGTTTAGTGTTAGTTTATTGCATGCAAATTTCTACCTTTGTTTGAGTCAATTTCCAGTAGTTTAACGAATGTCGGTGATTGTACCACACACTTCGGCATTCGGGCATTCACTTGAATTCATTTTAAAACATCTTTCACTAAGAATTTTAGCACTTTTCAATAATTAAAGCAAATAAACTTTCTTGTTTACATATCTCACAGCTGTCTTTTCAATTGACAAGTGACAACTGTCAGATGTGACGTTTAGCGTTCCGATTCCAGCTAACTGAACGTTTCGGACCAATTAATTTACACTTTGTTGATAAAATCAAATAAATAAATATCCCCTATTTGTTATTTTAATTAAATCAAGTAAATGTTAATGTCTCGCATGCTAGTTAAACATTTTTTATAATTACATACAGATAAAAGGTAAGTATGTTCATAGAATGTATTTTGTCTGGGGGGGGTTTGTTGTCTATGGCATTCTAGACTTTTCGAGTCGTTTCAACAATGACCGACGTACTTCGACGGACGGAAGTCTTTGTCTCATTCGTGGTATTTCGCCTGTGTCGTGTAGATGCAGGAAATTTTCGTCATGTGAAGTCAATCCATGTAATTGCTGTTTGGGTTTTCTTTAATTTCATAATGTGTGGAGCCTGAATTGTAGGGGGCTCCAGCTCGTCAATTTATATTTCATCATGTCTTTCATGAGATAAAAACCTGTGATAATTAAAGCCCAAATTTGGGGTCCCAGGTTGTTTCCAGGTTTACCTCAAAATTTCAAGATATAAGTGGTTCCCAGTTTGGTCCAGGAAATACTTCCGAGGTCATGGTTTGAGCTTGTTTCGATGTAACGTCATCCGTGCAGCGGCTTGGCTGGTATTCCATGCTATGATGTCTCGTTGAAATCGGCGCGACGAGCACAGGTTAAACCGTACCATTGCCATGGATTTATAAAACTAACCAAGGTATTCCTCAGCCTTCTTTTATTATCATCGCGGCAGTGATTCTGTAGTATGTACCCGGTGAAGTAAATAACGTTCATATCCAGTACAAAATGGTTATTTGATGACATGTTCAAACTCAACCCGGAGCAGGTCTACAGCCAATAATAGTCATGTTTGAAATTGATTTAGCTTCAGCGTAACTCTGGTCCATGAACCAGAATGTAGAAATAATTCTATTTTACTATGAATGTCTTGTGTTAAGAGGATAAGTAATAGGTATCTTAGCATAAGTTTTGTGAGTACATATGTGTTCGGTTCTTGACGGTCGGCCGACTTGAGAGATTGGTGACGTTTGAAAACTTATTTCAAATGCGGAGCCGGCCTCTTAATCCGTCTGACTAACTGGAAACGAACAGATATGCCCTCACCTTTACTTTTAAGGGTTTATAGTTTAAATCCCTACTTCTTTATATGGTTTTAATTTTATAATGAACCCGAGGGTATTGTTTTTGTAATAAATGTATGGTCTCACTTTAACCTGTTAAGGGTCCCTGTTAAACCATTTGCCCTTCGTGCGGTTTTAACATTATAATGGGTTCTCGAGGTATTATGTATTAATATAAAATGTGTGACTTCATTTTAACCCTTCGGATTCTTCGTTAAACCATTTATACCCCATGTGGTTTTAAATATTTTTATGACTTATTTTCTGCGAATCGTTGTTAACTTGGTATTAATTATACAACGTGTTAAATAAATGTTTATGTCAACGTAAATACTGGTTTGATTTATTAAACTCACTTTGTTTCGATCCGTGGACAATTTATCTTTTAATTTTTAACTTTCATTGACATCAACGGCGCCCAAAATCATAATTGTTCCATGGATGACTGAGCCACGCGAATCCACCGAACCCCTTTGCTCTACCGACTAACATTTTCAGTGGGGTAATTTCCATCTATACCCCGGGGTAAAATTTTTCCCATTACAACATAGTACATTTAGCGTCAAACTCCCGCCGATTACACGCTGCACGCGGTGTTGGTGCACTCGGGCGACAACCACGGCGGGCACTACGTGGTGTTCATCAACCCCAAGGGCGACGGCAAAGTGCGTCACATAGTACACTCAGCGTCAAACTCCCACCG
The DNA here is from genome assembly GCA_928269145.1 of Agriphila tristella. NCBI lineage: Eukaryota > Metazoa > Arthropoda > Insecta > Lepidoptera > Crambidae > Agriphila > Agriphila tristella. The sequence continues at coordinate 18,207,040 of OV743431.1, read as the reverse complement.
ATTACACGCTGCACGCGGTGTTGGTGCACTCGGGCGACAACCACGGCGGGCACTACGTGGTGTTCATCAACCCAAGGGCGACGGCAAGGTGCGTCACATAGTACACTCAGCGTCAAACTCCCGCCAATTACACGCTGCACGCGGTGTTGGTGCACTCGGGCGACAACCACGGCGGGCACTACTTGGTGTTCATCAACCCCAAGGGCGACGGCAAGGTGCGTCACATAGTACACTCAGCGTCAAACTCCCGCCGATTACACGCTGCACGCGGTGTTGATGCACTCGGGCGACAACCACGGCGGGCACTACGTGGTGTTCATCAACCCCAAGGGCGACGGCAAGGTGCGTCACATAGTACACTCAGCGTCAAACTCCCGCCGATTACACGCTGCACGCGGTGTTGGTGCACTCGGGCGACAACCACGGCGGGCACTACGTAGTGTTATCAACCCCAAGGGCGACGCGCTGTACGTACTTGTGCCGCAGAATCATTATTTGTAGTACTAGGCTGGCATGATTCACCAAACGCGCCGAGCTATCTAGTAACCATAAAACAAAGTCACGTAATCATTGGCCATGCAAAGCCGCGAAAAGCGACGCGGTGAGCAAATTCCTAACACATGGCATGCCGCAAATTATGAATTGACCGCTTTGCGATGAGCGAATCAAGCATGCAATTCCGATGCGGTTGCTTCAAAAACACTCGAATCATTTTCAGCTGAACGATCAGCCGTGTACCATCGCGGGCTCTCGTGCTTAAACACTTTTAGAAACTTCGTGAGCGCGCACATCGAGTCAGCGTAAACTAATCCAAGTAAGTGACAACGCAGGGTGCAAGCATTTTTAACCTGAGAAGTGATTTTGCGCCCGTGTCCCCGATAGAGTCTTCGGCAGATGTGGCGCTACACTTACGTTTTGCTAGGTTTAGTAAATATCTAATTGTTGTTAACAGTGGTGTAAGTTCGATGACGACGTGGTGTCCCGCTGCAGCAAGCAGGAGGCCATCGAGTACAACTACGGCGGCAAGGAAGACGCGCCGCACCTCGCACGACGCGCCACCAGTGCCTACATGCTCATTTACATACAGTAAGACCTATTATGTATTTATAATGAACAGTGGTGAAAGTCCTGGCACATAATTTTAAAGCAATTTGGTTTTATATAATAGTCACTACTTACTGGTGATTTCTGAATTGAGAAATTGAAGGTGCTATGCGTGAGTAACATTTGAGTAGTGCTCAACTTCAATTTCTCAATTCAGAAACCAGCCGTAAGTATTAAACAAAGTCGCTTCCCGTTGTCTGTCCCTATGTATGCTTAGATCTTTAAAACTACGCAACGGATTTTGATGCGGTTTTTTTAATAGATAGAGTGATTCAAGAGGAAGGTTTATATGTATCGCTAGCTTTTGCCCGCGACTTCGTTCGCGTGATTAAGATAGTTTTGCATTTACTTTGAAAGTCATGGATTGCCAATATACCTAGGTATTTATCTGTAGACGTCATTTCACACATTTAAATCTCATAAAAAATTATGTACAAACTGGAACACTCTGTAGCACCCCGTATAACGGGAATTTTTCAAAACCCATTTCGTAGTGCTGACATACATTATAAAAGGAAATCTACCCTCCAAAAATGGTGTTTCTACCTTAAGCCCTATATAAACTCTCCTACAAACTTGAACAACCTGTAGCATCCTGTAAAACGAAACTTTCACAAAACCCTTTCTTAGTGCTTACCTACACCATGAAAGGTATTTACCCTCCAAAAATGGTGTCTCTACCTTTATACAAACTGGTATACCCTGTAGCACGCTGTATAACAGGAATTTTCTAAAATCCTTTCTTAGTGCTCATCTACATCATGAAAGGTATCTACCTTCCAAAAATGGTGTTTCTACCTTCAGCCTTATACAAATTCCCATACAAACTGGAACATCCTGTAGCATCCTGTATAAACGGAAATTTATTACTGCTTACCTATACTTACTTAGTGCTTACCTACATTATGAAAGGTATTTACCCTCCAAAAATGGTGTCTCTACCTTCATTACAAACTGGAACACCCTATAGCGCCCTGTATAACGTAAATTTAACAAAACCCTTTCTTAGTGCTTACCCACACAATGAAAGGTATCTACCCTCCAAAAATGGTGTCTCTACTTCAACCCTATACAAATTCTCATACAAACTTAAACAACCTGTAGCACCCTGTATAACGGGAATTTTCTAAAATCCTTTCTTAGTGCTTACCTACACCATGAAAGTTATCTACCCTCTAAAAATGGTGTCTCTACTTAGACCCTATACAAATCTCATACAAACTTAAACAACCTGTAGCACCCTGTATAACGGGAATTTTCTAAAATCCTTTCTTAGTGCTCAACTACACCATGAAAGTTATTTACCCTCCAAAAATAGTGTCTCTACTTCAACCCTATACAAATTCTTATACAAACTTAAACAACCTGTAGCACCCTGTATAACGGGAATTTTCTAAAATCCTTTCTTAGTGCTCATCTACATCATGAAAGGTATCTATCCTCCAAAAATTGTGTCTCTACCTTCAGCCGTTAGGGCTCCACGCTTATCCCAAACTAGTTCGTTGATCCCAACAATGAATGAATGAATCAGTCAATCAATCAATTAATTTAGAGTTTTATATGTATAGATATGGTGTCAAAATCCACACTACACGGATGCGAAGCAAAGGCGGGTCGCTGGTTGATACATCGGGAATTTTCTAAAATCCTTTCTTAGTGCTCAACTACACCATGAAAGTTATTTACCCTCCAAAAATAGTGTCTCTACTTCAACCCTATACAAATTCTTATACAAACTTAAACAACCTGTAGCACCCTGTATAACGGGAATTTTGTAAAATCCTTTCTTAGTGCTCATCTACATCATGAAAGGTATCTATCCTCCAAAAATAGTGTCTCTACCTTCAGCCGTTAGGGCTCCACGCTTATCCCAACAATGAATGAAAGAATCAGTCAATCAATCAATCAATTTAGAGTTTTATATGTATAGATATGGTGTCAAAATCCACACTACACGGATGCGAAGCAAAGGCGGGTCGCTGGTTGATACATCGGGTCATTTTGATCTTGAACATCTAAATTTCAAGGATGAGTCCAGTCCATGGAACTAAACAACTTTCTCTAAGAAACATGTGTCGAATTTCGCCACAAAATTTTGGTAATCCCATACTAAATTGATCACGTGATGTCTTTGATTTGTATGGAGTCGATTTTTTTTACATACTTGGCCATGTGTTCCTCAGAGAGAGTTGTTCAGTTTCATGGACTGAACACATCCTCAAAATTTGGATGGTAAGTTCAAAATGATCCGATATAAAATCAGATCACTTGGCTAGAATCGGAATTTTTTGTTCTTACTGCTGAAATTGTCCTACATAACCACTATCGTTCTTCAGGACATCGCAACTAAAGTACGTGCTGCAAGACGTGTCAGAGAGCGACATCCCCAGTGACCTCTGCGAGCGGATCAACGAAGAGATGCGGTACGAGATGGTAAGGACATGTAAATATCACACCATCCACGAATTCGTACCTTTTTTCATAATTTTTGTTTCGTATATGCAACGGGATGTTACGCATTTCAGGCGGCAGAAAAATAAGATGCAGAAAATATAAGTCTGACACCTCAGTCAGCTCAGCTAAATACTACGCAAGGATATTCAGCGCATTAAAACAGTTCTTCACTTTGCAGGCCCTAGCCGGCTCTAAATATAAAGGAAGATAGTCTTAAGAAAATTACAGGAGCAAATACAAGCAGTTTTTATATAATTTAAAATAGTTTAGAAATAACTTTTTGCCGGTGGCGTTTTATTAAGTAAATTTGTCTGGTACTTTAATAAGCTTCATTATCATTACTTTGTGTATATTTTGTATAATTATTTATGTACCGTAATAAAATTTGTTGCGAATTAATATAATTTTAATGTTTTCATTTATACAGCACTCTATCATTTTCATTACTTAATAGCTCAATAAGTACTTATAGTCTATTTCTTTTCTTGTATAGGTACCTAACTTATAATTTTTCTAAAAAAACACTTGTCATAATATGGCTCCTAGGAAGTAGGTATTATTATATTGGCACTTGGCACCTTTTATCGAGAAATTTAAAGAAACTCGCCAACTTCTATTTTTTCCACTTGTATTTTATAATATAAATAACTACTGCTAGTAACAATAGAAATTAAAAAAATACATATAAAAAAAATACATATAAAAAATTTAAGAATTTTCGCTTCGATAATCTCACTAATTGTTTAGGTTTCCCCACATATGAATAAACCAGTTGTAATGTTGCACCGTCTATTAAATTGTCCGAAAACCGACATTGCATTTCGCTGGGAATATGAAACAGCTACCTACCATTACCTGCCTGCACACCCATTGCAGAAACACTTATGAGATGTTTGAGAGACAGTGTGTTCCGACGCGAATAAAACAGTACTTACTAGGAAATCAAGATCTGCGACTAGTCGGTTCGTGTACGAGAAGTGGATAGTAATATGACGTAGGCACCATTGGAACAAGTATTGGTATTCGTATACTTCGTCTATACCTGCGTCGTTTTAAATACGTCTATAGCAAGGTTTCTCAACTTTTTGAAGTCGCGCCTCCTAACGACTTGCGAAAATCTTCACACATCTAATAAAATTTAGGTGATAGCTCTAGTTCAGTCTATTTTAGGAGTCTAGTATCTAATTTATTTTTGTAAATTATCAAATGCCTCGCGCCCTCCTGAAAACTGGCCGCACCCCCAAGGGGGACGCGACCCACTGGTTGAGAAACTCTCATCATCCTCCTACCTTTATCACAATTTATTTGGGGTCGGTGCATTGCGTCCTTTTCTTCCATTCCTTCCTGTCACTCGTCATTTCCTCATCCACTCCCTTCACATTCATATCATTCCGCACACAATCCATCCATCTTTTCTGCGGTCTTCCTGTTACTTTCCAGCCCTCAACATCCATATCCATTACTCTTCTAGTAACATGCCCTTCATCCCTTCTCATAACATGCCCAAACCAAGCCAGAACGAGGCATCGCTCAAAAAATCGTCAAAAGTAACAAAACGGTTTCCCTTAATGCTGCCTTAGTGTTGTCGGGTCTGCTTCCGCTGGATCTCCGTATCCAAGAAGCATCCCTGCTTTTTGAGGCAAAGCGTGGGAAACCCCAGGCAGCACTAAGTGGCAGGAAGGTCGAACAGCGAGCCTCGTTCATGAATGACACCCACCCCAGCAGGATGCTAAATTCAAAATTCACATGTTTGGACAACGCGGAAGAGGAAGGCAAACTGGCAGAAGGCTTAGTGAAGATCTATACAGATGGTAGCAAACTGGAGGGGAAAGTTGGAGCCGCCCTGACCTGTTGGGAAGGGCCGATTGAAACGTGTACCCGTAAGTTTAAGCTGGAACCATACTGTACAGTCTTCCAAGCCGAGTTGTATGCCATCCTCCAAGCGACCGAAATTATCATTGGCAAAAAATTTCAGGAAACGGCCGTACTTAGCGACTCGAGATCCGCTCTCCAGACGCTACTTGATCCAGACTCATCACACCCGATCACAAAGGCAATCCAGGGCAACCTTCAATACCTCAGAGACCAACAGCTCGTCTCACTATTTTGGATAAGGGCCCATGTCGGAGTGAAAGGGAATGAGAGAGCGGATCAACTAGCGAAAGAGGCGGCTCTCAAGTTGAAGAAAAGACCAGACTATGACTGTTGTCCCATCTCGTTCGTTAAACGCCACATCCGGGCGGAAACGATCGAGGCATGGGACTACAGGTATAGATCGGAAAACACGGCCGAGACCACTAAGGTCTTTTTCCCTGATGGGGTGGCAGCTTACGGTGTGGTGAGGAAGATGACCATTGATCGACTGGCGTCGCAAATACTGACCGGCCACGGAGGGTTCTGTGCATACCTGCACAGATTCAAACGCAGGGACAGCCCTTCCTGTATTTGTGACCCGGTCGCGATCGAGGACATTTTCCACATCATACTCGACTGTCCAGTACACAATATCGATAGGCACACTCTGCAACAGCAAATTGACACGAAACTGAGTAAAGACACCCTAAAGGAAATCATGAATAATAAGAAAGAGAGAAGCCTATTTATGAAGTATGCTAAAAAAGCAGCTGAAATTGTAATAAAAAGAAACAAAGACTGACAAGATACAAGACCCAATTACGCAAATGACAGGCATCTGATATGTAAAAGCCATTTATTAAAAACTTAAATTGTAATACAGTTAACGAAACTGAATATCAGGAATTCATATATATAAGCAACAGACTGTATAAAATCAATAGATAATAATATAATAAGGTAACAAAGAGAATTGTAATAAGTATAATATGCGCATAATGTAAGGATATGTTAAAAAAAATTGTAATAAACAATAGATAAGTATCAATAATAATACAATAAATTAAGCATATTACACACAGTGTAAACATAACGTTAACAAATAAGAACAAAGTAAAAATGTATTATAATTAAGAAAGAAACTGTATTAGCAACTAAGAGAATTGTAACATTGAGAAAAGAAAAAAGAATAGAAACAATAAAAAAGAATATGACATAAGCTATAAAGCTAAGAAAAAAAAAACACAAGAAAAAAAATAACTATAGCAAAAAAGGTCCTGCCAAAAAGCGGGGAGCAGTCGCAAAAAAAAAAAAACCAAGCCAGACGATTTCCTTGCAGCTTCTCTGTTACTGGTGCTACTTTCAGACTTCCTCTGACATACTCATTTCTTATTTTATCCATTCGCGTCACACCACACATCCACCTCAACATTTTCATCTCTGCTACATGTAATTTAACTTAATAAGTGGCATTCGCGGGTCACATGTAACTCCCGTAACTTGTCGCCATTTCATCCACCCATTTGGTTGAGAAACTCTATACAGTCTCTAGATCAATTACCCGACTGCCAAGAAAGGTAATGTTTTCTATGCCTATTCCCAATAACATAGGTTCCTCGATAATTTGGGTTCCGTACCAAAATGGTAAAAAGGAACCCTTATGGTGCGACTCAGTCTGTCTGTCTGTCCGTCTGTCACAGCTAGATTTTTTTCCAGCGGTGTAGTTAATAAACGACAATATATAGCGAAATGAAGTCATTATACTACGTAAAAAAAATTAATGACTCTCGAGTCTCACGGAGCCACTTATCACGAGCATGTCTACGCAAATAAAGCGCAGTTTTATTTCGAAGTCCAGTTAGTTACTCGAGCGTTTAAAAAATCGTCGCTGCGGCGGCGGCGCGCTATAAATCCAGAGAGAAAGCGATAAATTAAAGTGCTCTGCGTCTAGTACCTACCTCGACAGACTACGTTCGAAAAAAACGTTATTTTGCAGACACAGATGAAAACATACTTTTTTTACACTTTGAACAATGCGAACTTCGGTTACATGATTACTCGCAATTAAGCGATTGAGTAAAAATCGCAAGAGAAAAGCAGATGAATAGGCGCCTTGATGCTATATAAATACGGCGTAAGTTCACTTATCCACGTTTGTCGATGTTGCAAATTCAGCTTTTGAGTTAAACATTTGCCAGAACAGTAACGCTTTGCAAGGCTTATTGTCTTTTTGAAAAGTTCTACACGATTCATTGCTAGAAATAGAAGCAAACTAGCTCGTACGCAGTTGCGGAGCTAAAAATATAATTATTTTTGAGAAAACATATAAATAAATAAAAATTAAACTCTACGAGGTAATAGGTAGGAGGCCATATGGTAAACATAGAAAGTAGGTACTCAAACGAAAATATAACAAACTAGCTTCCGCCCGCGACTTCGTCTGCGTGGACAGTTTTTAGCTATCCCTCGGGAACTATAGGTTTTTTCTGGATGAAAGGTACCCTATGTACTTTTCTGTACCCCTAACAACGTGTATCCAAAAATTCATGATGATCGGTTCAGTAGTTAAGACGTGAAGGTGTAACAAACAAACAAACAAACGGACTTTCGCATTTATAATATTAGTAAGGATTTACATGGTTAAGCTGTAGGGGCAATCTTGCTATAACCTATACACCTATTTACTTACTATAACTATAACTAGCTATAACTCACTGGAGCATTGACGAAATCAGAAATCCACTACAAGACGAGGAAGAAGCAATCAACTTCTTTGCCTCCATACGTAAGTAAGTATACCCACCTCTTTGTTTAATTCGGGGAAAACTGTAACGACTTCCAAATACTCCCACTCCATCAATTCCAATCGTCAATCGACAGTTCGAATGACATTCTAATTGTAAGTGAAATTAATAGAAAAGGAAATTGGGTCACAATTATTTCCGCTCCGGTGCCGGACACTTGATTGATGCCCAAAGAGCTTCATTAGCGGAACAAGAGCCGATCGTGAAATATATTCTCATCTTGTCCTTTTAGCAAAGACAATTCTGTTATTTACGGTTGCGATTTATTTACTTCCTCCCATTTAGTTGATTGGGATGGGCTACGCAGATTGTGTCTAGTCACTAAATCCTGCGAAGTAGTTAGTTCGGCTAGAAACGTTACTCATAGGAAAAAATACTATTCGCTCAATAACAAAATCTTAATTATGTTTCATATTGCCCCGTCGTAGACTTAATTCATTTTATTTTATTTTTTATTTTATTTATTTATTTTCCAACTTACATCTATCATTACAGGCTCTTAACCTAATGCGATAGTGTAAACTTATAATTATGTACTTATCCTTAAAATTAACTATTATTATAACAAATAACAAATAATGCCGCCTTTGTGAATGCGTCCAGTGAGCAACCGAATATGTCCACGGTGTCAGACATGTTGTTTAGCATTCTCAATGCTCGAGTTAATGGTGCTTTTTTTAATAAGTTAGTGCGCGCGCGCGGTATAGCGAACAAAGGTGGCCGTCTCCGCCGCCACACATACCGGTCTGGGACACACAACCCCACCGACTGCAGCACCGCTTGGTTGGATACCTTGCCTCGCAATAACTTAAACAAATATGTTACCAACCTTAAATCTCTCCTAACTTCCAATTTATTGTACCCCACCATTCCGAGCACAAATAACGTCGGATACATCAAGGGATAGAATGGATACACACCATACATTTTTAAATACAGTAACCTGGTAAATTTATTCTGTATCCGTTCCAACATAAACTTATATTTCGCTTCATGTGGGCTCCAAATGAATGCGTTGCATTCCAAGTGGCTTTTTACCAATGCTTCATACAGAGCCCTTACCGCACTCAAATTTGTGAACCCATGAGACTGTCGTAATATAAATCCGAGATTCCGATATGCTTTTTTGCATACTTTAATTATATGATTCCGGAAGTTTACATCGGAGTTAAAGTGAACCCCAAGGTCTCTTACCTCGGTCACGCGTTGCATAGGGGATCCATCCACACAGTATTGGAATCGGTAAGGCTGTCGTGATAAAGAAAAGGAAATTACCGAGCATTTGGAAACATTGAAGTACAGCTTATTCCCATGACTCCACTGTACCACCCTATCAATGTCCGCCTGCAACCTCTCGCAATCCGACGGGTCTTTTATTTCAAGGACTAATTTAAGATCATCCGCAAAAAGAAGGCAAGTGGCGTCATTGACAACGTCAGGTAAGTCATTTATCATTAAAATGAATTCTAACGGTCCCAAATTACTCCCCTGACTTACTCCCGATCGTGTGAAATAAGGGTCTGACCATTGGCCGGCCCAGTCGACAAATTGGCATCTGTCCCTCATGTAACTTGCAAAAAAAGTGAGCGTTTTCGGCGTACAGCCCGCTTGAGCAAGTTTCATAAGTAGGATGTCATTGTCGACTGTGTCGAATGCCTTTCGAAAATCGAAGTATGCCACATCCACTTGTGTCCCCGAGTCGACCGATGGCACCACCTGCGTCATCATTTGGAGTAGATTGCTTGCGGTACTACGCTTTGGGCGAAAACCGTGCTGCGCTTCCGATAACTGAGAACTTACCTGCGTGTACATAGAGTAATGTACGGCGGATTCGAATACTTTCGCCGGGGTACACAAGACCGCTACCGGCCTAAAGTCACTTACATCCGTTCCACCACTCCCTTTAGGTATAGGGACAACCCTCGTCAGTTTCCATAGCTCAGGAAGGACCCCCTTCTCGAGACACGCATTATAGATGTGCAGCAGCGGGGCGGCTAGTACTTTGCGACAATATCTGAAAATAAAAGGTGGTATACCGTCTGGCCCCTTGGATTGTTTGGGTTTGAGCTTGACTAGCGCGCGCTCCACGTCCGCCAGCTGCAGCGCGTGCACCTGCACCCGCGCCGCGCCCGCGCCGGTTGGCGCCGCTGCGCTCGCCGCCGCAACGTCCAACTCCGCGGGTTCCGGATTGTACACAGAGCTGAAAAAATCTGCCAACGCCGTAGCACACTCTCGTTCTGATAACACTCGACCATCTTTTATCAATGTTTGTTTATTAGAACTACTTCTCTTAGTTTTTACATATTGCCAAAAGGACTTTGGATCTTTCGCCAGATTACTTTGGACCCTATCTCGATAACGGTTATGTGCTAGTTCCACAGACTTTTTCACTCGCGCCCTGCATTGTGAAAACTCACAGTAGTCATCGAAGGACTTACTCTGTTTGTATCGCTTATGAAAGTTATATTTTAATTTTATATCGCGGATAATATCTGCCGTGTACCACTCCGGATAATGAAATCTTGAGTTTGGTGATTTAGATTTCCTAAAAGGTACACATTCATTAAAAATATTATTAATTATACTATAGAAATAATTCAAAGCTTCTTCGGGATCTTTAATCTTATATAATTGACTCCAATCTGATTCTAATAAATAATTGTATAATAAACAATAGTCTGCCTTAGCAAAGTTCCATTGACTATTTTTTAATGAATGCGCCGTATCACTATTATCAGTGTATGTGCCGAAATCAGTTGTTGACATTGACACACACACCGTAAGCGGTGGATGTTGCCTGTCCACTGGCTGGAAACCCTCTGCCTCGCTCACACACACGCGCACACCGTTCCCGCTTAAAACTAAATCTAGCTGTCTGTTATTACAATTAAGCACCAGGTTACTCTGAACGAATTCACAAAAAGTTAAAAAATACTCAAAATAGTTACACACATCTATACTCGCCGAATGTAAGTTAAAATCTCCCAATACGATCATATTATCTTTGTACTTTAAACATAATTTTTCAATTAAATCAAACATAATCAAATACTCGTTAACATCTGATTTTGGCGGAATGTATACTACACAACAAGCACATATAAACCTATTTGCTAAATGTACATGTACAAATCATTTCAAAGGCACAAGTGTCTAAATTAATATTGTTTGGTGGGGGTATCTTGCGCAGCTCGAATCGCGGTGTGGCCACTAAACACGCTCCTCCTTGCTTACGACCGTCTACTCGATCACAGCGTAGTATTTGATAACCAGGCGGGACGATCTCCGTATCATGAATTGAAGCATTACAACCAGTTTCAGTTATGGCAAATAAATCCGATTCAGATGTCTGCAGAAATAACATAAATTGCGTAGTTTTTGTTCGTAGGCCTCTGACGTTCTGGTATAGAATTTCGGTGGTTCTAATTTCCTTCTTTCGGCTTATTTGTGTTTCTCCGAAACCAAATCCATTCGCTAAATTCAGCATCTCGCGGCCACATGTTAGGTTGATTAATTTTTTCAAACACTCGTTCTGGAACGGCTACAACAAAAGACGCGTAGTCCCTTTCTGTCTTGGGTGTTATCTTTTCCACTTTAATATGAACTTCTGGCCCACACTCAGTCTCAACATGTTTCTGTATTTGTTCCACCGTCGTAGTCGGATGTAAACGCCAAACGTGGAGGTGTTTCCTTCGCTCTACAGCCTGTAATTTTAATGCTTCATTTTCTCCTCTCATAACTTTTTTCGGTGGTATTTTCCTATTAGCGGTTTTGTTAATATTTATATTATTGCTTTTGCCTAATTTATTTCCAGTAAGATGAGACTGCAGGGTCCTATTGTGGTCTGATTTAAGATCTTTGCTGCTCGTGGAAACAGTAGCATGCGCTGGTGTTAGCGGTTCAACTGCGGGTTTTGTGGCCCCACACGGGACTTTGTTTGCCATACGTGTATTTTGTTGACTTGATATTTCGTTAGTTGCGTTTGCGGCTTGCGCGTATGAATATGTGCGCCTTCAATTGCTCTGATAACCAGTGATTATGAGTTTCTAATTCCTTAAGTTTAATCTGTAGACACTCGAAAGTACTGACCTTGCTTTCTAGTACCTCCACCTTCGCCTGTATTTGATTTAGCTCACTTCTAGTGTCACAAACAATATTCCATACCCTTTGAAATTGCTGGGCCTGTTCGTCAAAGCGCGACGTTATTTCCGATCTTAATTCTCGGATTTCTCCAACTAGATCATAATCATAATCAGTGTGCGAATCTTGTGTACGACGGGATGTCTGCTGGCGGCTCCCGCGCTGCGTGTTTACAAAGGTGTTGGCCACCAAAGTTGTATTTAGGCCTCTTATAGGAGTACCGGAGTTTCCCACTTTTGGCTGTAAACAGGTACATTCCGGGCAAACCCAACCATTTTTGTATTCTTGGGTATATGTCTCAAAAACGTCAATGTTGATAGAGAGACAGTTAAGGTCGTATATTTTCTTGCACTCAATTCTTGAACACTGCATGCCGTGGTTGTTAAATATTGTAGCACTGCACGCGTTGCACTTCGTAGCCATTTTTGACGAACAAACAAATCAGGGTTAATTCACCAAGCTAGGTGAATAGATGAATTAAATATACCTACTGATATTACTGTTGTGATGAGTATACTTAATTCTTACACCTTAATGTGAATGTCGTTTAAATAAAACTTTATTTATATTTTCATTAACACGTTGGCTGCATGCATGAGCATCACCGATGGGATCAAAAGATATTTTTTCAGGGTATTGTTTTGGGGAGTTTTTAGTGGCCAGATATAAAATGTGAATGCTATTTTGTGGAGGTTATTCCATAGTTATTTACAAAAAATCATCCGTAATGGAGCGATGCTTTGTGCATCACCAGTGGGATCAGTAAATTTGTATGGGGCATGGGAGCAATCTGTAGGTGTAGGTAGTATGGTGGGCAGCCAACGTGTTTAAGGGCATGTGGTCCCACTACCTACTGTTTTCTGGAGGCAACATACACAAGTTCATGTAACTATGTAAAATTGGAATTCGACCAATAAAGTTCCGAAAGTATAGATTTCCACGCAGTAATCGGCGCGACATGGTATTAAACGTTACTTCGAGGCCAAAAGTACTATAAAAAAGCCATTTCTCTCCAGAGTTTTATCATAAGTAGGGAGATAAGTAAGTAACTTATTAGAAGCAATAACATTTAATGATATTACGTAAACAGTAGTGATTAAAGTATTATAGCGGCACACTTTGTAAGATTACATCTTATTTGATAAAGGACTTCGAGCTGAGTCAGACGGATAAGAATAAGAATACTTAAATAATAATGAGATTTGAGCGTTGAACTCGAGCTTTATTAAATGAAGTGGGTAAGTTTACTAAATCACGAGCTAATCTGGCACGTATTTAATATTATTATAACCCTCGCGGAGAAAGAAACAATCTGTAAATGGCGGCCGGCCGGTCATGCTATCTCAGTCACACTTCGGTCATGCTGCATGCTATGCTATACACGTGGGTGGGTCATGCTATCGCGCTCACACTTAATGTATGGCCGCCATATTTTGTAGATTTTTTTTATCCTCGCTTATATTATGAACGCAGCTCCATCAGCTACATTCAATGTAGCACGTAGCATGGAGCTCGTAGCGTGTAGCACGTAGCATGGACCTCGTAGCGTGTAGCACGTAGCATGGATGGAGCTCTTATCGTGTAGCACGTAGCATGGAGCTTGTAGCGTGCAGCACATATACCATGGACCTCGTAGCGTGTAGCACGTTGCACATAGCATGGAGCTCGTAGCGTGTAGCACGTAGCAAGGACCTCATAGCGTGTGGCACATAGCATGGAGCTCGTAGCGTGTTGCACGTGCACATAGCATGGACATCGTAGCGTGTAGCACATAGCATGGAGCTCGTAGCGTGTAGCACGTAGCATGGAGCTCAAAGGGTGTAGCACTTAGCATGGAGCTCGTAGCGTGTAGCTCGTAGCATGGAGCTCAAAGGGTGTAGCACTTAGCATGGAGCTCGTAGCGTGTAGCTCGTAGCATGGACTTCGTAGCGTATAGCGTGTAGCATGGATCTCGTAGCGTGTAGCACGTAGCATGGAGCTCATAACTTGTAGCACGTAGCACGAGCTCGTAGCGTGCCCTCCGGATCAGCGTGCCCGCAGACTACAGACCAAACTGTCGGCCGATAGTTGGAATGAGTATGAAGAAGTATGCAAGTGCGCACACTACAACGATTTGGTATTGGCCGATTCTTCATACAAAACCAACTATCGGCCGACAGTTTGGTCTGTAGTCTGCGGGCACGCTCAAGGAATATAATACCAAAACACATGAATGTCAAAATGACAAATTCTCAAAAACATCCCTAAATCCCGCACGTAGCACGGACCTCGTATCGTAGCACACACGTAAGAATGTATCAAGTTACCTAAACACCATTAGTGTATTTGCTGGCTTTTAATTATCAGTCAGGCATGACACCTGAAATATATCTGAAACTTAGAAACTGTCTCAAGAATTTATGCACCCACATCTCGTTAAAAAAATTATGAACATACGAAAAGGATACACGTGCTATTAATCGAGGAATATTTCTGGACGTCATCGTCATTCAGAAGCATTTCCTCAAATGTGCCAAAAGTCAACTTTTCACAAGCAAAACAGTCAAAAGCAAAAAGAACATTGGGGAATGCAAAATATTATATTTGAAGCATGATATGTTATCTGACTTTACGCCTAAGATTCATTATTCCTTGTGGAAGCGTAACATCATATTATCAGAATCAGAAAAACAATGTGTTTAGATATAAAAATCGGCCAAGTGCGTGTCGGGCCACGTGCAGTAGGGTTCCATAGTTACCCTATACCATACCATATTTAATAACACTATCATTTTTCGTCTGCAAAAATAACTTTGATTTTCAGTGATGTATGAATGACAAACTTATATTTGCGGTTTTGGAAAATGTGTATTTTATCTCGAAAACTGATAACTATATCAACTCGTTTAAATCAATTTTCGTTGAAAGTGTTCATTAAGATCTATAGCATATTTTTTTAGATTTTTCACTTTTTAATTTAAAAGTTAGGGGGGGGGGGCACCAAGAATCTTATATTCATATTGGGACACACATTTTACCACTTTGGCAGTGTATATCTTTTAAACGGTTGACTTTGAGAAAAAATTGTCTTAGGAACCTCGATGTCATTTTTGAATACTTACCTATGTAAGGACCAATACCAATCGACCCGCACGTATCGGTTTGATGATTTTTTTTTTTTTTCATTTTCAGTTCCATGTATGAGGAACGGGAGGAGAAATATCTACATGTAGCACGTAGCATAGAACTCGTAGCATGTAGCACGTAGCCATGTAGCAATGTCCAAAACACCATTGTGTTATTTACCGACATCATCGGGGTATTATTAGGCAAAGAATTTCTCACTCGCGACTTCTTAACCTTTTTAACAATAACTATAAAAGGAACGCAGATATCCCCAGATATAACCACGAATCCCAGCGAATGAATCAGCTCTACTATTAATTAGGAAGTTTTCAGAGCCCTGCTTATACTGATTACCGCTGACGGGGCGGCTCGTAATTCCATTGAGGTGTTACTACTAAAATCTTGGAGTAATTTTATTATAGTAGATACTCACTTACTGCAATTTCGCTTGCTAGTTATTAGTATAGATCTGCTAGATTTTCAGATGAGCTTTCCTAAAACCCGCGCAGACAAAGAATGAGACTGGAATTTCAGGTAAATCGCTTGCCACAATAATTATGAATGAGAGAGCAATAGGTTTGGTGATATGGTGTGCGAGCGAGAAGTGAACATGTACGAGTCATTTTCAATCCCATTCTTTAACACCTTAACCGCCACCATACAAACATATTTTTTTAAATTCATGAATTAGAAACTCAAAATAAATGAACTATAAGAAAAACGTTTGCAGAAAATGTCAGATTTCATATACAATATCAAAAACGAGAACTTTCTTTAGGGAAAATTAAAAATATAAAATAATTTTTAAGCGTAAGTTACTGGTGACTGGTGACCTACGCGGCGGCTAGTGTTAACGGCGTGGGTGAATTTCCAGTCTCTTTATCTGCGCGGGTAGTAAAATGTTACAACGCATATATATAGGTGCTATATAGGTTTATAGTTAGTTTATACGAAATAATCGTGCGTTAGGAATCGCAGGGTAATGAAAAAACAATTTAAAATCACGTTTTTATTAAAAAAATGGTATCAATAATTTAGTCCATGGACATCCATGATTACGTCTTTTGTGATACAGTACAGCTCATTCATAGAAGTACTAATACATGTCAAGAAGCTTAAGCTTCTTGATACATGTCAATACCCTTAGCACTGCATCCTTATGTTTATGAGATCCTGGTACTTTTGTGAAATACAGAGATTTATTTACATTTTGTCACGAAAAAAAATTGGTGTGTCGTGGAGAATTATGTATGTATGGAATTTTTCATTTACCTACGACACTACTGGGGGGCTACTCAAATGGCCACTTTTCTATTCGTTCGCTAACTTAAAGCTTAAAAATAATCAATTAAACGATCAAGTCACACGTCGCAAGTTTATGTAAATCACAGACGTTGTTGTATTGTATGGGATTGACAAGCCTACGACACGTAATTTTGGAGTTTATGGCTTATTTTTAATTTTTAAGTTAGCGAACGAATAGAAAAGTGGCCATTTGAGTAGCCCCGCTGGGCTGGTAGTGTAGAAGTGAAAGAATTACCTACGACACTACCAGTAGTGCGCCTTGGTAGTGTCGTGGGGAAGAAGGGGGAAAACCTATCGTTATTCGATCGAGTTTGGATTAAGGCCAGCCACACGCAGACGGAATCCCGTTACGGAATTCCGTGCATACGTGATTCCGAACGCAGCAACTGCATACAAAATCTATGGGCCTTCCACACAAATGCGGGATTTTTCCGTACGGAACCTTCATACACCGTCGAAATTCCGTTCGGAATTCCGTAACGGGATTACGTCTGTGTGTGGCCAGCCTAAGTAATTATGTAGCCTTTGTTAAAACAGCTTTGTAAATAAAACTAAAACCGATACAAAAACTGCCTTACTTCCCAGTAGCTTCATTATACTTAGTTCCTCGTGGAACCATTGCAACTCACTAGTTTTGTGCCAATATATGGTAAAGTGCGAAGTATTTCAAACGTTTTCGAATACAACAATGCGCCGCCATCGCACACAGGCAACTTTTGTCTCCGCAACTTTTTTGTCTCTCACATGGTTTGTATGAAAAGTTGCCGACGACCGCGTCGCTTCGTGTGCGCGCTTCCATATAAACCCGTGGACTTGATGTGAAAGATAAAACAGTTGCTGGGCGACTAAATTGCCCGTGTGCGATAGCGCTAAGAGATAAGCCTGTAGCCAATGTCACATTTACAAATTTTCGCTATCGCTTCGCTACGAAAAATGTATAGATGTGTCATTTTAAAATTCTATAGTTAACGAAACCTTATGTCAATCCCATACATATTTCGAAAGTGAAGCGATAACGAAGATTTACAAACTTTTTTGGCTAGGGGGTATATATATAATTAGACTGATTCGATTTCGAAAGTCTATCGTGCTAAGATAGGGTAGGTACTCAGGGTCTAAAAGAAGCATCACACAATTTCATCGTCTGCGTAGTCGCTGCCCTGACCGCACTCCTTTACGCAATGGCCCATGCTGCTGAATCTGTTCTGGTTGCCCCCGCAGCCGCCGTAGACGAACGTCTTGCAGCGGTTCTCGTTCACGTCGTAGTAATACCTATGGGAAGTCATGTTCTAAGATTCGTTTATAGGCTGCTAAAACTATTAGGCCGGCCATACACAGACGGAATCCCGTTACGGAATTCCGTACATACGTGATTCCGAACGCAGCAACTGCATACGAAATCTATGGGCCTGCCACACACATGCGGGATTTTTCCGTACGGGATTTTCATACATTAATCAATATTCCGTTCGGAATTCCGAATCAGGATTCCGTCGTGTGTGTGGCCAGCCTTAATGAATCGGCATAAAATAGCAGTTTATGCCGGTGATATGGCAATGAGTTAACAGTCGTAGCGATCTTATCGCCGCCGCCATCGGTGTAAGGCTGGCCCCAGACCTACCGGTTCCGTTTCTTTGCTTTGCTGTGCTACCTTGCTTGAAAGACCGCCGGCCAACCAGGGTAATTTTCAATCTATCGCATTTTGGGACTAGACCAAATTGGCAAGATAGCCATTAGCTTGGTTTTATCAAATGTCATCGCCTGGATTGCGAAGTAGGAAGCTTTTAGGAGATATGCCACCCTGAACATGGACTCCGATCGTTAAAAATAACTCGATCGCTTATTTATACAAGATGTTTGGTAAAGCCTTATAAAACTGAATATGGTAGATAGGGACCATAATAAAACTGAACAACTTTTACTATGGGACCAAATCTGAAATCGCGAAAAAAAATTAACTGTTTCATACATTTTGATAATTTCGTTATTAATTTTTGTATAAAACAGCAGTTTTTTTTAAAACGAAAACTAAAACTTCTCATCGCACCCCAGACGACGATATTTGATAACACCAAACTAATGGCTATCTTGCCAATGTGGTCAGGTCAAAATATGCGATAGATTGAAAATGAGCCTCTTGGCCGGCGGTCCATGGTAGAACAGCAAAGCAAAGAAACGGAACCGGTAGGTCTGGGGCCAGCCTAAGTCTGCCTATCGCAAACAGATGATGTGGTCAATCCTTGAATGTTAAGGCCTTAACATGCGTCAACCCGAGCGGGACGATCCGTGATGAAGTGAAATCGAACGTAACGCTATTCACTTTGGGTTCAAAAGAGTGCGCGTTCCAACGCGGCGGTTGCGTTGAGAACTAGCACCGAATTCTCAATTTTTACATGTTTTTATTACTTTTCTGTGCTTTCAAGTTAGTTAAAAAAATTTGTTCAATTAAGATTGAAGGTATTAACATCGCCGATTTTTATGGTTGGTTTTAACATAAATGAATGTTCTTCTGTTTCCGAGAAATTTAGGAAATAAGACCAGAAACAGGGTCCACGGAATATTTTTTTACATCAAAGGTAGTAACTTTTTTATAAATGCTATCAAATCTATTGTGTATTATTTCAAGTAGGTACATTATATATTTTTTTCCATGATAGCTTCACGCGCGTAATCTTTCAATAATTTGAATTGAATATTGGGATTTGACCCACCTTAAGGCCACCCTAAGACCCACCTAAAAGCGCGGTTCATTTTTATGCACAACGGGTTAGTGCTTGCAGCTTGGCCTTCACCTTCTTCCTGATAAATGATGATAAGGCCGAAGGTGGAAGCGCAGTACACCCGGAATTCTCACCACTGAGGAACTGGCTACCTTACCTCCGACAATTTTTTAATTTGTTGTTATGGCGTCAGACATAGGTAAGATTGTGGTAGAGACAGGCGGACTTGAAATAAGCCCTACCACCAACCAAACCGAGTACAAATTGTACTCCCCTTGGTAATCGAACCCCGGACTCCTGCATCTTACACAAGTGTTTACTTAAAGGCGGTTAGATTAATATCGATATGAGTGACATGTACTGTCATATAGTAAAAATAAATATACCATAGCATTTCATACAGTACAAGAATTACAACGTCGCTTGCTGTTACATGCTGCGCTACTACGCGCTGTATAGTATTCAGTTTGACTGGCTTAAACAATCCAATACATTTATGCAATCGACATTGAATCGACATTACCGGTAAGGCACTGAAAGCATTGGTTTTAAAACAAAAGCTAACTGTTTGTAAGATTGGGCCATGGTCTGGACTGGCATATAGAATTTGTTGAAACTCGATCATTGATAAATAAAATGTAATAATTTAAGTATGTTTGGTGTGTTTGTAAATACTACACCTGGTAAACGTTTCTGCATTGTTTGTATTATCCAGCGTAAAACGTATTGATCCTAAGTACCTACCTACCTAAGTATAATAATGTTATCAAAGCTCTACCTACTTTATTATGAACTTACTTGTAAAACATAGCCATACATAACCCAGAGTCGGGTTGCAAAGCACAGAAGGTTTTTGAACTTGCGTTTTGTATTGGCATATAAGTAGCTCCTAAAACATAAATAAAAATATAAGAGGTCCGAGTAAGAAGGTAGTATTATAGTAGCGGTAATTGTTAACTAACAACCTTCTAGGATTCTTTAGAAGGAAATGTCACTTATTGCACTCGACAACAATAATACATTTCATTATCATCAAACAGCGCATACCTTTACAAAACCTCCCGCAATCCGTTATCGTTTCAAACTGATTCCGGTTGCCGCCACAACCAGAAAATGTGAATGTCTTACACTGATCCAGTTGGGCATCATAGTAGTACCTGTAATTTGTTATAATTTAAATAATGTATAGAAGAATCGTGTAGTTTATATTACAATCCCTATAACTTTATTTTATACCTACCTCGACCTAGGTTTTGAACAGGTACCAATCTTCGGTTGCAGTTGGCACCAATAATCCCAATTCCAAACGTCGTCAGAGCCAGCTAAAAGTAGGTATAAAATAAAATAAAAGTCTAGAAGAGATCATTTCATCGAGTGTAGGTTGGTACAACGTAATATTAAAATGAAGCAATACCTTTTTGAGACCATTAACAACAAAATCCAGGCTCGACTACTTTTTAACGTTTTTATTAGGTTGCTTTCGCGTTTTTTTGTTTTTACACGCTGATTCATTGTAAGGAACAAAATAATGATGCACTTACATCGTCTGAATTCTTTATTTTGCAAGCGAAAAAAGTCCATTGTTGGCTTAATCGTCGTTTCTTCCAAGTTAATCTCCACGTTGATTCTCCTGTGCAAAGCAGTCGGTTTCGGCGTCGTTTCATCAAACACTTTAGCTGTAGACAATGACACGTCATCAGCCCCTTTAAATCCTCCCAAACCTAACACAAGCCCTAGAAATATAATCCGAAAATCCGTCCATTTTTGCATTTTAAAAAATTCAACTCATAAATACTCGCTCCCGTTATACTGACCGCAATAAACGATAAAAACAAAGGCGAATAAAATTTATAATGCCATAAAAAATATTATCGCGGACGCAAACATGTTCATGGGATATACCAAAGTACTTAGGCAATGAAAAATATGGTATTTGAAGAAGACTGAACTATAGGCATAAGAATAAATAAAACTTATTCTTATGCTATAAGTAGGTGTTGGTATAGTGTACCAATCAAATCCCTCGGGCAATCTTTTTGTCTCTCACATGGTTTGTATTGTATGAAAAGTTATAGCACGCTATCGTGTACGCGCTTTCATACAAACCCGTAGACTTGACGTGAGAGACAAAAAATAGTTGCGGAGAAAAAAGTTGCTCGTGTGCGCTGGCGCTTGTTAGTTTTTATTACGAGTAGGTACAAAGGAATTATTGACAAACAATGTCAAATCTTGTTATTGTGTTTTGTTTGATAATATTTTAAAAAGACAAAGGGCATCATCCATTTTGGTGCAAATGTGAAAGTGCCGGCCAAAAAGCAAAAGTGCTTTATTCTGATAGATTTTGTCCACCTAAGCATTTCTTATTATGGCACCAAAGCTGTACCACCGCTATACTCGATTTTAAATAAGTTCAAAAAGTCTGTTTTCTCATAAATTTTGGCACAAATGTAAAAAAGTTGGCCAAAAAGCAAATTCTGATAGATTTTGTCCGCCTAAGCATTTCTTATTATGGCACCAAAGCTGTAGCACTTGATTTTAATTGAGTTCAAAAACTCTGTCTTTTCATACATTTTGACACATGTGAAGCGAAATGTGAAGAAAGACCATTAGGTCGCTTTTTTTTTATAAAACTTGTTACAAAAACGTGGTAAAAAGAGCTGACCGACCTCTTTTCAGTTACTTATTTACCACTGGAGCATTATAATAATAGGTCTTCACCTATGAAATTGCCGTATTGCAGTACAGACTTTTTCAAACAAAAAAAAAGTTTTGATTGGCTATGAATTCTAAATTCAAATTAATTTTGTTTTAAAAATATGACATTCTATTTACAAAATCAGTCTTTTGTATATTGATTAGCGTTGTATTTTCATTACATTTCAACATTTTTCCTCATAATGGATACTTCGAAATTTCGTGTAGGTAATTATGGAATATGAGTTCCGTCGTGGCACCAACGCGGCACAAACGACACGTAACATCAACGACGTTTACGGAGAGAACTGTACAAACGAACGTACAACCCGTTATTGGTTTGCTCGGTTCCGTTCTGGGAATTTTGACTTGAAAAATGAACCTCGTGGTCGTCCGGAAACTTTGGTCAACAATGATGCATTAAAGGCGATTGTGGAAGCAGATGAATCGCAATCTACAGCTGAGCTGGCAGCAGCTTTTGATGTTAGCATCAAAACAATATTGGTCCATTTGCGACAGATTGGCAAGATAAAAAAGCTTGATAGATGGGTGCTCCACTGCTACTTCACGACAACGCGCGACCCCAAACTGCACAACAGACCGTCTCTAAGCTGCATGAGTTGGGTTTGGAAGCTCTCCCTCATCCGCCATACTCACCAGATCTTGCGCCCACCGACTATTACTTTTTCCAAAATTTGTACAACTTTTTAGCGGGAAAAAAATTCAATTCCCGAGATGCAGTACAAAACGCCTTTGAAGAGTTTGTTGTCTCCCGTCCAGCAGATTTTTTCAAGAAGGGCATCCATAAACTGCCACAGCGTTGGCAAAGATGCATTGATTGCAGGGGTGATTACTTTGAATAAAAGAAATAAATAAGTTCGAAAAAAAAATACTTTAACTTTTTTCAAACAAAACGGCAATTTCATAGGTAAAGACCTAATATAATCTTATTTAGAAGCAAAATTTATAAAAATGCTAGAGATCGGAATAACTTACCCGAATGCACGAATGTATCAAAGAGAATGTAAAAAACTAGCGTTTTAGAATGTATTAAATGTGTCCCGTTTTCACGTGGTGTTTTTTCGCTATTTCCATTCGGATCAACTGGAAAAAAACCACGCGAAAATGGGTTTACGAGACACATTAATATTCCTCTAAATTTTTCTCCTACTAGTAAGAAGGACTACAAGGAAGTTTAGTTCCTGTAAACGAGGTTTACATAGTATTCGATTCGCGTTTATAATTCACAGAATAGCAGAGAATGCAGTGCTTAACTAAGATAAATAACCAAAATAGATAAGCACATGCGACGCAACTCGCACGATCGTTGTCTGCGGTGCAGTCCAGTCCAGGGCGACGAGAGTAAACCGCTAATTACACCGTTCCCGGGAATATATTTAAATTATATAGTAACTGCGAAGCGAACCCGACGTGACGTCATCGCTTCGAACCCTGAGATACTCGTATCTTGCAAATGGCTATCAGGGTATCCATGATCCTGATTTAGTTCGGTTAACCGGACTAACAACCGAACTACTGCAACTAAAGGGATTTTTCTTGCAGCAGGCATTGGTAAAATCCGGAAAATTTTCACGCACGTTTTTTTTGTTTATTTAAACCTTCTTTTCTCTTTTTCTGCTTACCTGTACTGCTGTCCTTTTGAGAATCTGTCCTTATGAGAATCTGCCTTTTTCAGAATCTGTCCTTTTGAGAATCTGTCCTTATGAGAATAAAGGCTATTATTATAAAAGCAAGAAAGCAAGTGACAACTGATTTAAAAAAAAACTACTACGGGCTTTAATTATAAGTAACTAGCGGCCGCCCGCGACTTCGTCTGCGTGGATAGTATTTTGTCTATCCCTCGGGAACAGTTCCTTTTTTCGGTATGAAAGGTACCCTATGTCCTTCTCTGTACCCCTGACAACGTGTGTGTAAAATTTCATGCTGATCGGTTCAGTAGTTAAGACGTGAAGGCGTAACAAACAAACAAACAAACGGACTTTCGCATTTATAATAAGGATATAAAAGTAAGGATGCTATTGATTGGCGCTATTTTAATTTTTTCTCAACTTTTAAATCATATTCAAACTACTTATACCTATGTATACTAGCGGCCGCCCGCGACTTCGTCTGCGTGGACAGTTTTTTCGCTATCCCTCGGGAACTATACGTTTTTTCTGGATGAAAGGTACCCTATGTCCTTTTCTGTACCCCTGACAACGTGTACCTACACAAAATTTCATGATGATCGCTTATGCCCGGGATACACGAGGCTAGTTTTTCAAGCTAGGATAGCAAGCTAGTGTCAGTAAGCTAGCAAGCTAGTACTTCTGGCTTCGTGTAGACAAAACTAGCTTCATCGCTTGCTTGTCTACACGAAGCCAGAAGTACTAGCTTGCTAGCTTACTGACACTAGCTTGCTATCCTAGCTTGAAAAACTAGCCTCGTGTATCCCGGGCATCAAGTAGTTAGGACGTGAAGGCGTAACAAACAAACAAACAAACGGACTTTCACATTTATAATATTAGTACCTATAGTAAGGATTTATATGAACCATAATATGGAACCTACCTGCGGAAATAATATTGTTTTTATTCACTTTACTGCTTAAGCCTGTCTTTGGTGCTTTCCCAAACCGACACAATGCATAGGCCATCGCGGGCAGATGTTTGCTGATCTAATGGCGAGTGCGATTTGCATACAAATTCCGAACTCGCATTGCTCGGACGCCCGGATCGGATTAACGCTAACGACGCCCCATTCTGTGGCGCTGCAATCTCGATGGTTCCACCTATACATTGTTGCCCTACTTGATTTGGTATGTACCAACTATTTGCCCTACCCTGGGGGAAACAAATAGTTTTTGTTGATCAGTGGGGAAAAGGGAATCCTACAGATATCCTATTGGTATATTCCTGGAATCTGAAGATAACGAAAATCTTTTACATTTCAATCATCCATTAATTCTTTGAAATCGTCCTTGGCTCTAATCGCAAAAATGCCAGTTTTGCAATTTTATTATCCTAGAGTTTATTCAACGAAAGATTAGACTCGGTTAGAAATGGAACTAATTTTGCGCCTTATTTCAAGGTTCAGTTTCCAATAACTTAACATCTTAACGTTAATTTAACAGGGAAAGTGGCGCCTCCATTTCCGGTTCATCTTTCGCTGACCAGACTCGACGACCGACGTAACCTCCTTAATATACTTAGGTACATTTCATAACATCTTATCATATCCTTTCAGCAGCTTAATTAAGAAAGAAATCCTGCAACTAGCAATCCAAGAACTACCAAGTCAGATAGCAGCAGCAGTAATAGCTTCGTTGGTATTTCCTGAGTAACTTTTAAAATATTAAAATAAACTGCCTGCCGCCTGGATAATTAATTGCTACAGTTTTTCATCTGAGCGCGGCTGGAGACGGGATTACAGGACAAATCCGCCGGCGACGATCATAATTGATTGTCATCGTAGTTATATGGATGGCGGCACCGATCCGCCGCGGGTCCGCGCCGATTGCAAGTTGGAGGCACGCGACACGCGACATGAAGCCGCGACGTGTTGCCGCCTCATGTTGCGGCGACTACTGGTTTGTATGTGTTTCTATGAAATACCTTCAGCCCGCGACATGAAGCCGCGACAAGCTCATGTAATAATCTCTTAAATTGTCTCTAATATTTTTTGAATAAATCTTCAACAGTTTTCATTCATTCTGTATGTTTTGAAATCCATTATTGCCAAAAGTGGCCACTTTGAGCTAAAATCGATTTTAAAACTTACAGAAAGAATGAAAACTGTTGAAGAGTTATTCAAAAATATTAGAGACAAATTAAGAAATTATTACATGAGCTTTTTTTAAATATTTACTTGGTTTACGAGTAATAAAAATAAATGTAGTGGCGGCGCCGCGGCGCTAGTTTCACTACCTACCTAGAGCGCCTTAAATGTAACTGATAAGATTCTAACAACACAAAAGATAATAGCCCAAACGAAAAGGTGTAGAGGGAAATGATTGGAACACAATTTTTGACTTCGTAACTTTGTTTGGACCAGTTAGGAGGTGAACATATCAAAAGTCCCCGCCCGTAGCCCCTATGCCGGGGGGGAGGGGGGATTGAAGGTCCCATTTTTCGGTTTTTCTCATATATCTCGAAAACTATGCATTCCAGCGACATGAGTTTTTTTACAAAATGAAAGCTGATTAAATTTGAGACAAGATTTATTATTTTATTTTATTTTATTTTATTTTATTTTATTTTATTTGAAAACCAACAGCGTTACAATTTATTTTTACTACTAATTCTAACTATTAGCAAGGCCAATTACAGGTTTTCCATAAAGTTACCTTACTTAGTAAATTCCATACAAGAAATTAGTACAATAATGCAATGATACAGTCGCAAAGTTATTAGTCAACACTCTATACTTAATTAACTTAAAAAAGAAAATCGCTTGTTATACTTATACTAGGTATATCATTCATTTCATTCCTAATTCAGATTCATCTAAAATAAACATATTATGTAAAATTTTTCGATATCTTGTATAGTTTTTGAGATATCCGCTCCTGAATATCTGTAATTTAGGAAAAATAATATTTTTTGATTGATGATGATTCACCCCCATCCCCACAATGGTTGAAATACTAACAATAACGATATACGTTGAGTTAGATTTTCATCCATATGCCAAAATTATAAATTTAGCTATTTTTACTTCGAAAATGAAGAATTTTCTATACACAACTTCATCCCCCTTTTCACCCCATCGGGAGTAGAATTTTCAAAAACGCTGGGATACGTTATATTAATTTTTAATCGTCAGCCTTAACACAAAGTTTGAAGATCCTAGCTACGAAACTGACGGACTTTCATACAAACTTTGGACCCCCGTTTCACCCTTTAGGGGGTGAGTTTTGAAAAATCCTTTCTTAGTGCATCCCTATACCTCATAAGGAACCTAAGACGACCGGCGGCGGTTTGGGCTGTGCGTTGATATGTCAGTCACCAATCAGTTTCTTCTTTTATATTTAAGGACTTATTACAGACTTTTAATAGTTAATATCTCGAAAACTATACAAGATATCAA
Source organism: Agriphila tristella (assembly GCA_928269145.1). Classification (NCBI taxonomy): domain Eukaryota; kingdom Metazoa; phylum Arthropoda; class Insecta; order Lepidoptera; family Crambidae; genus Agriphila; species Agriphila tristella. Next base: position 18,179,772 of record OV743431.1, on the reverse strand, counting down.
AAAAAAATACTGAATTAAACATGTAGCAAATTTAACAAGCTTTCATTTTGTAAAAAAAAACCCATGTCGCTGGAATGTATAGTTTTCGAGATATATGTGAAAAACCGAAAAATGGGACCTTCAAACAACGAGTCAATCAAGTCAAGTCAGTTAAAGTGCAAATTTTTTCTTAATGTGATTAAGAAAAACTAGTTATAATAATAATTGTTATGTGTTCCGGAGCTCCTCGATTGATAATGAATGATTTCCGCACTTTAACTAGTTAATCTGCACATTAACAGATGCTACACCGTTAAAGAGCGATACAGTGAGTGAAATAGCCAAGGCTTCAGGAAATTTAAGTAAAAGACCTATATTGAAAGTTTATTTACAAAAAAATCGTTTCTGGCGCTTCGCCGGCCGCTCCTGCGGCACGATCGTTCCGCTCGCTCAACTCGCGCGTTTTTGGTCGCAATACTAACCTAACCTAATAAACTCTAAGACTTATTAACTAGTTAATCTGCAGATTCACTGATTTCCGCACTTTAACGGTGACATATCTATTAATGTTTAGGTTTATTTCAAGGGTGCCACAAAATCTTATTATGGCAGCATTTTTTATATTCTTAACAACCCTCATAATATGGCTAGCACTTACTCGTTCACATCTTAAACAGCTTTTCATCCAAAACAAAATGTAGAAAGTCCATACTAAGAAATTTTATATTTGACAGTGTAACCTAATTCCTAAGTTTCTTTCAGTAATATTCTTTTGAGATCAAACCATATTCCTCATATACGCCCTACAAATTGATATAAGCGTCTAGAGTAGTCAAAATGATCTGAACAAAAATCTATTTGATCTACGCAGTTATAATCATCATATTGTTGTAAGCACACAAGGTGTTCAAAATATCTAAGCACTCTGTTTCATATTTATATAAGCAGAGTGTTCAAAAATATCTAGGCAAACAAAGCTGTCAAAGTTATCTGTGCATAATGCATTATTACATTGTTGACAGATAACTTTAACACATTTGTTTGCCTAGATAATTTTGAACCATAGACTTAGAAAATTTTTCGCTATGCTCAAGTAGACGGACAAAGGTTCGAGTGAGAAACCGATTCTTACGGCTTATGCGATGTGCGAGAAAGAGTAAAAAACAACTGACAGCTGAACCTGGTTTGACTTCATTTATCATCGTTTATCACCTAGGTGAAAAGCGTCAACAAGATTATTTTGTAATTTTGATCGCGATCGGGTCGATTTGGCTCTCAAAACTATATAAATCAATAATGGTGTCGTGTTCTGTACTGGATTGTAATGTTACTTACGACAATATCCCAAATAAACACTAATTTCAAAGGTAAATATGATTGTACTATTACCATTTTCATAATTCATATTTTAGTTGAATATATTTCCAAACACACTAAGTTATATACTAATATGATGATATTAAACGCCTATTTCCTAAATAAAGGCTGATTTCTAAACATTATGTGTTAGATAAAAAGATATTATGTCCGTGAACTTGAGAAAATAAGGCGTAGATATTGATCAAAAATTATCGATATCGAAACTCATGTCAATGATTTCGAATATAACTTTGTTTGTCTTTGTGAACACTGATAGTTTTATTTAAAGCTGCTTGTAACCGACAATTTTCAAATGGTAAATTATACCAACCTAAGTACTAATTTAACAATTATTTCCAGGTTTTCTGTAAATCCAGTGATTAAATTAAACTGGATAAATGTCATAAATAAATAAGCAGGGAGCCTCAAAGGAGACCTTAAGAAATTATTTAAATAAAATTGTTCAAAATCTTGTTTGTGTTTTATTTATTAGAGCAATAATACATTATGGTTATCGACAACCTAAAATGGACTTCAGTGCATCTCTAAATTCACGCACACGTTTACATATTTACAAACACTGGCTCATCTCACTTTTGGTTTCGCAGCCAAGCGAACTCTGTTCGTCTATTCCAGTGGATATTAAGTTTATGTTTTGAACACTCTTGACTGCTTATACAGGGTTATTTGTAAAACACCAACAACCTCGCAGGAGTAGATTACCAACATCGTAAACAACAACATTTGTTCTACGACTTTTATCATAACTCAATACATACACCAAAAAAAAATTTTTAAGTTTTTATTGTACTGTTCGACACTTTTACGTCTATGGATGGCGGCGGCGAGGCGGGCGGCGGGCGGGCGGGACGCGCGCACCAGGCGCTCCGCGCGCCGCGCGTAGAGTTATGAACATACGAACGGTTAATTAAAATGATATTTTTTTGTATGAAAGTAAAATCTAACGAATTATCAAGTCGTAGAACAAATGTTGTTGTTTATGTTATGATGTTGGTAATCCACTCCTGCGAGGTTGTTGGTGTTTTACAAATAACCCTGTATAAATATGAAACAATGAGTGCTTAGATATTTTGAACACCTTGTGTGCTAACAACAATATGACTCTAACTGCGTAGATCAAATTTATGTTTTGTTTTTCAGATCATTTTGAGTACTCTAGACGTTTATATCAATTTGACGCTGACTACACATTTCCAGAAATTATTTAGTCCAAAGGGAATCCCTCGCACAAAACAAACCAAATTAAACAAATATAGGATTATATTCATTGAAACATTCAAATCCAACATAACAAACATTGGAGCACATTCCAAGTTTGCACAAGCCGTACAGATTCACCACATGGGCGTCTGATGCCCGTGAGATCCTTCGTACTATAATCCCATTTGCCATAATTATTTGGGCATTTAATCTAAGCCACTATGTTTCTATGTTCGTCTCGAAATACCTCAAACCATGTTAATGAAAATATCGCAACCAACACACATTGTTAAATAAACTCCGCGCCGAGTCGGTTATAAGAGAAAAGCCACACGTAAGATTATATATCGACTCTGATGTACAATGTGAATAAGTTACTATTTTATGAGTGAAAACTAAAAGGGTATAAATTAAGTGTTATCAAGTCAGATTACTAGTGTCTTAAAACATCTAAGGCATCTTTACGAAAACTTATTGTATTTTTTCTTAATTTATTACATCATATATATACATAATTTCGACATAATCATTTATTAATAACGTAACATTTCTCTGGCAGGTCAAGTAAAAAATTAAATAGTAACATACATGTTTGGATGTTGCAAGGGCTTTCAGCCAGAATTAACAATACAGTGCTATATGCAGTTAAATAGTGTACACTCGAGGCCGTTTAATTAGTTAAACTTGGGAAATCTTAGTGATTTCAACTACATTGTTTTCGAGAATCATAAAACATATATCAGGCGTACGAACGCTGTTATATGACCATGTTAACTAATACGCAGTCTATCGCCTCAAATATACACTCGTTTTGGTAATTCGACAACGATTAAATCATTATTATTCTATATCTATATACTTCAATAATTTCTATAAAAACTGATTACTCGGGAATTTATTTGTATTTAGAATATAAGTATTGTAAACGCCTTCAGGCACGGAGGCGGCTCGCGCTTGGCAAGTGACCGCCCTCTAGAGGTTATTTGCTCAGAACATCCATCCACTCGGTAAAGTATTATCTTTATAGAAAAGCGCGAACCTACATGATTTGTGGACACCTAACAATACATACGTATGTGCATTAAGAGCTATGTACAAGCATCACTAATATTTACTATCACAATTACAATCATTGACAATGTGTAACAAAATTTTAATGCATTTCATATATCGGTTACGAAGTTCAATTATCAATGAATAGGTCCATGCTTCGAATCAAAAAAAATATATAAGATGATTAACACATAAAACATCAATTTCGAGTTCCCATCGATATAATATTTTATGCATACTATTTAAAATTGTAAGTACTAAGTATGTGTTTTTATTCTATAAAAATAACCATCTATAGCGATACAACACATCATTTGACAAGGCATTTATTTAATTCTGTTATATATTGTTTATAGACACATGTTAAAAAGCAGTTCTAAGCACACATAATGGGAGTATTACCGAAAAATATAAGGCGCAGCAACATGAGCAAATTACAAAATGATTGACAAAAAAACTAAGAAATAAGGAAATAAATCGCAAGGGGTCACAACCGATGCTAAACAACGAGGAATCACAACATACATACATAGACACAAACCGAATTGAACCGACTTTTAATGGTGCCAAATATATCAACGAATTGTTTTGTCGCAAGAGCAAATAATACCCAAAAAAATAGATCAAACAACTAGCAGCGTTTCACGCGCAGCGGAGAAATATGTTTTTATAGAACTTTTGCGTGTACTATTAAAATACATTATAATATTTGTAGTGTTCATAAGATTGATTATATGTTTACTCTTTTACAATAGTTATTCCTCTTGAGCGCATTTTATTTACCCTTATTTTAAGAATTCATTAAAATTTGATATCAATTAAAACTATATCCATTCCTCTCACTGGATCTGTTGCGGACATCACACCGTATAAGCCACGCACACCAGCAAGCGATAACACAGGCACATTTGACTATACATACATACTATAAACACAGTCATTACTATTATATTTCTCACAGTACAAATTCGTATCTAAATAATGCTGTATACTCTGTCAATGTTTAATTTTGCCGAATCACCAAAAACCATTAAAAAAGACAACCGTTGGCAAAAAGGTCTATAAGCTGCTCGACAAACATTAGGCAGCGGTCGTCCTTTTTACAAAATTACATAAATTAAAAAATATAAAGTCAGCAATTTGGTAATGTTGCTGTAAATCAGGAGGCCACAACACGATTTCTCAACACTGAAAATGCTAGAAGGCTATAAACAACAAATTGACGCAGTTTTTCAACATAACTGAACATCAAAACTTTCTAGCTCTAAAGTTAAAAAAATGCTATACAAGATGATCACGGATAATACTCTAATATAGTTATGTTGAACATCAACTTTTAAGATAATAGGTTGGGCCCGCCGAGCGACGGACCCGGCAGAAACTTGCTACCGGCGAACAAGATAAGCTATAGTTACGAATTAAAAACAACAATAAAACTTTTTGCTAGCAGGACTAATTTGTGGCCAATAATCCAGCCATATATTCTCTGAGGAACAAAGTGGAAAAAGAGAGAAAATTACGATACAATTTGCAATTTGAGTCTTAATTACCTTGACATTAAAGACTAAAATACTACTTCGTCCTCGAGGGAAGATATGGCGTGTATCTGTCACTGGTTACACTACTCGGGGTAAGCATGTTAAGTAAGTAAACATTGGTGTTCGTGGTAAGTATTCTATTTTACATAATGTTTAAATAAGGCTGTTCTGCGAATCGATACGATGTTAACATTGCATTTGCGGCAAACATTAAAATTTCGTCTGTAATGGTCCACAATGGTGATGAATTCACTTTATATTTAACCACTATGTATTACATACTTCGATGACGTTCCCAACTATTGATAACAGGCGATCTCTTTATTAGTAATTAATTTAAATTTAAAAAGGTAAAATAACCTAGTTTTATTTGTTATAAGCTGCGTACGCGCACGTCTACGGCATTTCCAACGTAGTTAACATAGTAATTATATCATTGAACCATTTCATGTCGTATACTACCTAAATTTTGTTAAGAACTTATGTCGATAAATAATTTTTACTCACACGAATATCATACTATTTGATTACGCCATCTTCAACTTTACTATCGTAATCAATTTGTTTTAACCTAACCGTTTTCGCCAGCCCTGATACAATTATTCAGAACAAAAGACAAGTTAGAGAAAAAATATATTCACTATCAAACACACATCTTCACAGTTAAACGATTTTAAAAAGCACAGTCACACGAAGTATTATATTTCATTTTCGAGTTAACTGCGCTGTTTCGACTCGGCTGTCTGCAAAGTGTAATATAAATAAATATACTGTGGAGAATTATTATAAACTAAACCCATGTAGTACTTCTTGCGTTCGACGAATTGCGTGTGTACACCTAATGCAGCTAAATTATCAAAGAAATAAGTGTCGTCATCGAAGTATGTTAAGCAAGGTGCAACGATAGGGCTGCGCGTGGCGAGTTTTCCAGTGGCTCAGTTGTAAATCTTGATTGCCTTCTCGAGGTAGTTGACGCGCGAACGCTTGGGCGTCTTGTTGATGTGCTCCAGCCCTAGCCACGGCCGCCCGCCCGTCGAGTCTGGGAGGGACATGTCTATATTACAGTCAAGCGGGTATTCTTTTTAAAGTCGAAGGGGTGGCTAACGTTTTACACTTGAGATGGGAAAAGGACCCGATTTTGACCCGACTGCAGGTTTGAACCCAGTTAACGCACATAGACCATTTTGTTGAACTAATTAAATCTTTAGAAATAAGAGATGTTTCGTCCTTTGAATATTTTTAATGCTGTATTGATTAACAAGAAATTATTTCCATAGAAACGTCAGATTTGACATCAAAAGAAATAAAAAAAAACTGTAAGAAGTTTTTATAACATACAATGTGTTTTTTTTTTATGTTTAAACCCAGTGGTCGAGTCTAAACCGGGTCTTTTTCCTATCTTTGCTTGGTAAATTTTAAACTTTGTGTGTTGGACTTTTAAGATAAATTATAGATAAATTATAAGATAATTGATAGAGGAAAAGTTTTTTTTTTGTATTACCCTGACATTCAACAACACAAGTTTATGACGTGAATTTTATAAAGATTTTTTAAATTTTAGGTATACTTTTTAAACAAGAATTAAAAGTATACCTACAAATAAGTTATTTTATGATGATTGAGATGGATAAAAGTTGCATTTATTTAAACCATTAATTGCTTATTTACTTTGAGTATTTAATTACTAAAATTAAAATGAACGTAAAATTTACTTACTTGCATTACTAGTCGGCCTGAAGTCGAAAATGTTTATAACTGCTCCTTCACTTATGTAATTAGGTCTGCCATTTGTTACTACAGCAAAATTGTACTGAAACAATACGAATTTATCGTTAGAAAATAAAAAACAACTTTAATGCCGTGTAATTTTATACTTTTATCTTTTAAATATTGAGCATTTTTAGCATTCAGTCCTATTTTTATATAATACTAAGTTAGTGCTTTTATCTTTATTATTGTCAAAGGGGTCTTCCAAAGTCACAGTCACTTCAACGTAAACGTTCATGAAAAGTTTACATGGTTTTAATTTAAACTCGATCCTCATAATTGATGTCTAAAAGAGCTATGTCAAACTCACAATCATTAGTGGGCCCAATGCATATTGACCGTAGTAGAATCAGTTGGCCGCAAAACCTAACAATTTTTTTTAAGGATGTGTTCAGACCATGAAACTGAACAACTTTCTCTAAGGAACATAGGGCTAACTATGTAAAAAAACCACTATCATTACAAATTAAAGAGATCACGTGATCAGTTTAGTATGGGATGGCCAAAACTTTACGGTGAAAATCGACACAATGTTTCTTGGAGAAAATTGTTTAGTTTCACGGACATCCTTAAAATTTGGATGGTGTATCTAAAATGACCCTGTATTAGATCAGTCCTCATCAACAGTTCTGTCGTATTAGTTTACCTTTTCCCACTCCTTGTCGGGTATGTCGAGCTTCTTCTGCAGGCGGTCCTTGACGGCCTGGAAAGGCTCGTTGTGCTTGACGCGCGCGTAGAACGGGATGCCGAACGTCGCGTACACCTGCTTGTGGAAGTGCGCGCACGGCACTAGCACTTCGTCATCCTGGTTACACAAAATTATATAAATACATCATTTATATTGACCATCAGCCATTTTTAATGTCCCCACTGGGCACAGGCCTTCCTTATGGGTGGATAAGGAGGTCGCATAACCCACCACACAGGCCCAATACGGATTGGTAGGTGTTAACGACTGCAAATGCAGCCGGGACCGACGGCTTAACGTGCCTTCCGAAGCACGGAAGGACTCGAGATAAAAAAATGTTGGTCACCCCACCCATCCCATAACCGACCCTTGCCAAAGTTGCTTAATCTCCGCAATCGCTGGGCCAGGTGCTTTACCACTGCACCACCGAGCTCCTCATTATCTCCTTATTTATATTGCTTGATTAAAAATTATCAAAAAGACAATATGCCTGGTTTAACAGAGTCAATAACATGGCAGAACAGTAATCTAAACTCCATTAGAGGTGGTGGTGGTAGAGGAGGAGGATTAGAGGGGTCGAATGACTCCATTACTTTTACGTGTTTGATTTTGCGTGGGCAGTGTTTTAATTGGTCGCTGCATGGGCGATTCTTAAAGTACCATATCTGATTGGGCCTTAAAGGGTCATGCAATACAACGTTGGAAGCAATTTTCATACTAAAAATTATCGATTTTATTGACAATTTTATCGTTTTTAATTAATAAATACCTACTAAACTATTTATTACTTGAAAACTGTCAATCACACTATTAAAGGTTTCTTTTTATTATAGTTTTAAGATTATAGGTTTATTATTGAATGGCACATCACTGAAAAACTACAAAATTGAAGGCCACTTTATGATTTTTTCTATCAACAAAAGTTTTAGCTATCATGTTTCTGTCAATCACAAAACTAAGTACTATAATCTACTTTCTATATAACTTTTTTTGAGATCGATAAATCAAGTAACTCTATCTTTGTTCAAAAATGTATATTTGGCGTTGTTCGGGCCCTTAAATAAGAACCACTCAGTGTTAGTATAGTATGAGTAAAACATCTTCAAATCGGATGGGGATTGCGCGAAACGCGTATTTTGGGCATGCGTAGCGGTGAGGTATGCGGGCGGCGGAAGAGGGGCGCGAGCTATTGGTCGCTCGGAAGTGCACATGTGCGAACTGATCCACACTCCGTCGAAAGTGTCAAGATGTTTGCCTCGTATTGTATGGTACCAGTAGACGAAAATCTATAACCAGTGTGGGTTGCCAGTGATGACTAACGGCAGTGAAACGAGGTTGCTAACTATGGGTCTCATAAGGAGGCTCAAGGTCACCCAGCGTGCAATGGTGAAAGAAATGCTCGGCATTTCCCTGCGTAACCGAATCAGAAATGAGGAGATCCGCGGGAGACCTATAGTAACCGACATCGCTCGAAGGATCGCTTAGCTGAAGTGTTAGTGGGCGGGGCACATAGCAAGAAAAACCGATGTTGGTTGGGGCGGGGCGGTTCTGGAATGGCGACCGCACGCTGACTCGGCTCCGTGGGTAGGCCCCCGACAAGGTGGACCGATGATCTGGGGCCGTACCAGCTAACTTACATGGCTATCATAATCGCTTTCATTTGACAGATGGATGTGAAACATTGCTACTTTTTTTTGGCACAAATAAACCGTACCAAAGAAAAGTAGCAATGTATCACATCCATCTGTCAAATGAAAGCGATTACGATAGCCATGTAAGTTAGCCAGTACGGCCCCTGGTGAAGGTCGCGGGTGCGGGCAGCGCAGGACCGATCGTCGTGGAGATCCTTAGGGGAGGGCTGTACCCAGCAGTGGGTGTCGTGCGGCTGATATGATGATGATGATGTATAGTACCTGCAACTGCAGCTCGTCCTTAGGTATCTCCTCTATCCTGTAGAGGCGCGGCGGCGACGTAATGACCTGGTCCAGCGTCAGCTCGGGGTCGGGCCCCGGCAGCACTTTGTGACACGACACCTCCACGATCCTTAACCTAAAACACACAAACTTAGAATAATTGTCTTGTATAACCCTTACATGAACTTATAATACAGAAGGGCCTTCGGGAGATTTAAAATTTGACAAAGTTAAGCATTTTTTTTATTCGGTAAATAGCCCAGTAAATGAAAAGATGTAGAGGGAAAGGGGAAGGGTTTGAAGGTCCCATTTTTCAGTTTTTCAGATATATCTCGAAAACTATGCATTCCAGCGACATGGGTTATTTTACAAAATAAAAGCTGATTAAATTTGAGACAAGATTTATTATGAAAAATTTTTCGATATCTTGTATAGTTTTTGAGATATCCGCTCCTGAATATCTGTAATTTAGGAAAAATAATATTTTTTGATTGATGATGATTCGCCCCCATTTCATCCCCATAATCGCTGAAATACTAACAATAACGATGTACGTCGAGACAGATTTGCATCCATATGCCAAAATTATAAATTTAGCTATTTTTACTTCGAAAATGAAGGATTTTCTATACACAACTTCATCCCCCTTTTCACCCTTTCGGGAGTAAAATTTTCAAAAACGCTGGGACACATATATACAAAGTGGAGAGGACAATGCAACAATAAATGAAATTTCGTATATCTAGTAACGCTCCCAGTCTGCCTGTAAAATATCAATTAAAAATACCCAGTAGTTTAGTCACAAGAAACATTATTTCGATTTTAAAATTTTCTACATGCTGTATCTATTACTAAGCTATTGCCGACAAGTCAAAAACCCCTACATCAGTATAAATTAACACAACGTTGCCAAATTGTACCTTAGGCTTAAGCCGTAAGAGTCATTTTTAAATGACACGCCTAAGCGTGTCATTTAAAAATGTGCGAATGAGACAAAATCTACTTCGAACAAACAATAAAGTTGACAACGTTTCAAATCTTTTACCTATGTAAAAATGTGTATTTATTATTATTAAATTACTTACGAAAACGTATTTTTTCCTTTTGCAAAATTTTATTTTGATGAAATGTCCAAACAAACACATTTTTACGTGCTAAAGTTCTACACCTTGTCTACACGTTTACATACAGTGGGGTCTCTTAAGTTTTATGGAAATTGAAAAAAATGCACTTCACTTCACACTGTATTTTATTAAACAGATTCAAACGTTAACAATATCGACTTTAATTTCACAATTCAAAAAATTGTTTGGCTGCAAACTTCGGTTTTAGCAGTATCATGACATGAATTCCACCTAGGGACTGTTACATTACGACTGTCTGCCATTACCAACGAACTAAGGCCATTACAAATTCTTCAGAAACCTTGATGTTATATTCGAATAAAGTTAAACTAAATAAAATACTAGTACTTATAGGCAATCCAATTCAAAACATTCAAAGCACAAGCGAAAATATTTTGGCACTTGACAGCGACAGTTTTTTTTGTGAATGCTCGTTGTCCGGTTTTTTATTTTTCATAGCAGCAGATATGCAATGTGTTCTCTAAAAGCTAGTAGTGGAGAAAATTCATTCAACTATGGTATAATAATATTAACTTCACCAACAAAATAGGTCACCATTGTACTGTTATTTTTAGTCTGTGACTTTTTAATATTTTATTTTTATTCTGTTTACTTTTTGTACAACACAACACAAAAACGCCCAAAGAGCAAGTCGATGATGACTTGACGTCTCATTGACGCAGTCTTATAAGACTGCGTCCAAACTGCGTCAAAGGTGTTAAAATCTGTTAGAATACGAATAAGTATTACTTCTACTATGCCTTATTATAATTTCACAGTTTTCGAGTACACCGACGTGATTTTAATTTATGGGGAATGTCGTTGCTTAAGCTTTACGGACATACCGAGAGAGATATTATGGTAACACTTGTGTTTGTCCTACCAAGCAATAATGGTCGCACCATTGTTCAAGCTGTCCAAAGGATACAAGAAATATTTAATTTGTGAATAGGTGTACAGAATAACTTTAAATCAGTGATCAGTGGTCAGCTCGAGTCGCTGCCGTAGATATCAAGAAAAACACTGTTTTAATTCAGCATTAAATGGCGCCAAAGGTTCATTTCGCGGCTTGTCACCTGTCAATACTATTCTGTGATCTAACACCGCGCTGTTGTCGCTCTTACCATATGTAAGTAACCAATATTTACAAAGGGTGTTTAATTTCGTACTTGTTTTTGTGGTATTTAGTTTGTTCGAAAAAAATTTTTTTTTTATTTCGCTCCTAGGAATTATTTGATAGTTTCAAAATACTTCTATGAACTAGTGTCTACAGTGTTATCATTTATTGTCGCATTGTCAAATCCACGTTGTATACATTTTTTTATCTTCAGCCTAAATACAAAATTTGAAGATTCTAGCTTCGAAACTGACGGACTTTCATATAAACTTTGGACCCCCGTTTCACCCTTTAGGGGGTGAGTTTTGAAAAATCCTTTCTTAGTGCATCCCTAGACCTCATTAGAAACCTATGTGCCAAATTTAGAGTCTCTAGACCCAGCGGTTTGGGCTGTGCGTTGATATGTCAGTCACCAATAATCAGTTTCTTCTTTTATATATTAAAAAGATAAAATTACAGACTTTTAATAGTGAATATCTCGAAAACTATACAAGATATCAAAAAAAATTACTAATTTAACATGTTCAGTTCACCACCTAACAGGTCCAAACAAAGGTACGAAGTCAAAAATTGTGTTCCACGCCTTTCCCTCTATACCCTTTTTTGAGCGTTCATTTCCTGAACTAAAAGAAGATAATCGAAAATATTTTTTATTGAGTTTACTTAAGAGAAAACATTAGCGGTATTTTTTTTCATACAAACGTTCTCGATAGTTTTATCCTTGGTTTTTGACTCAGTTTTTTTTTAATACTATCAATATCATCAGTATCTTTACCATCTATGTATGTTTTTCTTTTTTATATTTTTATAAGTTCTAGGTTACTTAAAATAGTGCTTAAAACGGCCCATTAAATAGGCCGCAAACAGAAGCCTAGTATGCAAATCTGAAAATAATAAGTGCAAAATGAAAACAATCCGACACAAAATACCTCCTCCCATTCAGTTTTAAAAGTTCTTTACGATTGGCAACTTTTTGGAAGAGGAAACAGTCGAGAACGGATCCTCGATTTTTTTGTTTTTTACCAAAGATTTTTAGTCGGAGCAGCAGTGTTTCCGCTTTCGACAGCGCGACGGAAATCTTAGAATTCTTATATCTGAAAAAGCTGAGCCCGCTAATGTTTCCTCTTAAGAAACTTAGTAAATCAGTAAACTTTAAAACAACACTTTGTAAGAACTTGCAATCGGCAGAAATAACAAACGAAATCTTATTGGCCACTTCATGTCACTGATGGTTTTGATTGTCCGAAACTAACCTTTTTGAACCCTCAGGGGACATTTCAACTACTTTAGCTGCCTCTTCTAAAATATCTGCTACTTTTCCACCTTTGTTTGGATATAAAATTAATTCTTTATCTTCTTTGTAATTTGGACCGACCTGTAAAGGAATAAGACACCATATTTTTTCCAAGAAATAAATTTTACAGATACGTATTTTTATAATGATATTGTTTACTTACCCATAAACATTTGAACTGTTTCTTGTTGTCCAATTCATTAACTTTAATAGATAATATCTGGTAGAATAACTTCTTAGGGCACTTTGGTTTACAGTATACTAATAAATCCTTAAGTATACCATCGTAGGAGTATCTCAGGGCCAGTCCGGGTGTGTCCTTGTAGCTACAACAATAGAAACAGCAATGATTATTCTATATCACGAGAAGCTTGATGGCTCAATGGCATAGCGCATTCGGTCTGCGATTGCGGAGGTTAAGGCGATTAGCTTCCTCACAGTGGCGCCCTCACCTTAATTAAATTTATTGCTCGCAAAGTATTAATGTATCGAAAATTCAAACGTTGCGATTGAAGCTAAGGTTCTATAGTTTATTTACAAACAATAACCTTAGTAAAATAGTAGTAGACAAAGAGCAATAAGTGGCCTCTTTTGGCACTTTTGTCTACTACTACTACTACAACGATCTATATTTTACAGATATAGTTCGTTTGTAAATAAACTATAGAGCCTTAGCTCCAATCGCAACGCGGCAACGTGTGAATTTTCAATACATTATTACTTAGTGAGCAATAAATTTAAATGAGGTCGCCACTTAAGGCGAATAATTTTCGTTAAGATTGATCATGGGATGGGTGATCTAAAAATGAAGGTATCAACTTGAGCTCTTCCATGCTTCGGAAGACACGTTAAGGGGTAGTCTCGGTTGTATTTGCATTGATAGCATCTAACAATCTGTAGTGGGTCATGGCCCATCTTTCTTATCCATCCATAAGAAATGTCTGCCCCTGTAGCATGACTGCCGAAACACGATATTTAGGCTCAGTTGCACCACCTAATGTCAACGATAACAAGCTTGTTAAACTACCGGTTAAGCACAAGTTAGCCAAAAAAGTGGTTGCCAGCCAGCATGATTTCCTTTGACAAGTTTGACGTGACAAATAGGTAGCATTATCATTTGACGATAAATTTAACTTTGACAGCGTTTTGGTGCAACTCACACTTAGATTTATCGACACTCAACTGTTAAATTGTCTTTTGTTTTTTTATCCACAACGGGATAGTGCTTGGCCACCATCTCACCTGATGTTAAGTGACGATAAGGCCGAAGGTGGAAGCGCACTACTCCCGAAATCCTCATCACTGAGAAACTGACTATATTACCTCTAACTGCTGGAACACAGCTTTTTTTAAATTATTTTTATGGACTTGAAATAAGCCCTCCTCATCACTGAGGAACTGGCTTTCTCACCGTGCCGGAAAACATAAATTTATAAATTATTGTTTAGCCGGCCAGGCGGACTTGAAATGAGCTCTTCCACCAACCAAAAAAGTTGCTCCTATATACTTACTTCTGGCATTTGAAGAACTGTATTAAATAGGGGTCTACGTTGAGGTGCTGGCCCACCGCGCGCGCCATCTGGTCGTACCGCATCTGCATCGACAGCTCCATTGTGAATCTGCAACGTAATCAACACTTAGAGCCGAATTCGCAGTCGTTTTGAAAAGCGATTAAGATCACGTTTTGCATATAATCTAGTTAATGTATCGAGTTTGATCGCCGTTTATTTCAAACCGATTTCAACAGTTTTTCAATACAGTTGCTCGAAAATGTAAGTTTACGTTGACAGCCGAGCGTGCGCTAAGTTGATTTTACCGCACGCCGTGCGTTTTTGTTTACGGATTCGTACAGCGTGAGGAAAGTTGATTTTACCGCACGCCGGCGCCGTGCGTTTTTATTTACGAACGTTTTTTTTAATTTCTACTAGCTTCCGCCCGCGACTTCATCCGCGTAGACAGTAGAAACATATTGGAACGAGTTAAAATGACCCCTTTGTGTATGAAAGCTAGTACAACGGAGAGTTCAAGTTTCCCTGTTTCCAACCGCCTGAATTTGATGAAACATAGCTTAGATTTTAAGTTGGACCTCAATCTACTAAATTGTAAAAAAATCATCAAAATTCGTTTAGCGGTTTTTGCGTAATTCGCGCACAAATATTTAGAATTTACAGTTTTATTATATGTATAGATTACAATTTCAGTAGTACCTATAATGTTTTCTCGCAAATGTATTGAAAAACGTAGTATGGCACACGGTTGTTAAGGTTTTTTAAAACTCTTTACCAACCTTGTATCATAAACTACTATTATAATAAAATGAGGCATTATATTAGAGTATTTTGTAACAAATTTTTCTTTATTGATATTACAGACAGCTTTGAACCCGTTTAGTGACTTAAATGAGTTTATAATAAATGGTAAAATTGGCTCATCGAAATTACCATCGCTTATGGATCAGACTTAAAACAGGACTCAGTTGATTCTTCATAAGAAAATGTATGATGTTTTATATTACGGAAAACACAAAGGTAAAAAATGACATTGGACCAGTCTAGATCTGGGCAAAGAACAGATGCAGGAAACCAAGGCTTCAAAGTTACCTTGTTTGTATGAAATCACCTTGATCTCTAGACAAAGTTGATGAGTATATTCATTAAACGTACCCCGGATCGTTGGGCAGCGTCTTGTCCACAAACTGCACCTCCACCTTGTAGAAGATGTACTTGAAGTAGTCCTGGCAGGTGGGCAGCTCCAGCTCCTCGTGGCGGTGGTCGGCGCGCTCGAACACGATGATGTCGCCGTCCATCAGCTCGTCCAATACCTGGCCGCGTGCACACGACTCAATCCAAGGGGGAACGCTAACAATCGCCTTACACTACTTCAACGAAAACAACGGGCATCGGAAAACATCGGAAACAATCAATGTTCCACGGAAACCTGGGATGAGAGAGAATTCCGTAAGAGGCTCTAAGGGGTTCCGCGAAAATTCGAGAGCTAAGTAAATATCTTTTTGTTCTGATTAATAAATATTTTTACCTTAAAAATACCTTCTTTTAAAGTCAACAAACTATGCTTACAAGATGCGAACACCAAGCTAAAAAGCCTCAGTATGGTGTGATTTCACGTAAAAAAAACAATGTTACAGTATATTTACTTCTACATAGCTAGGGTTCCGCCCAAAAAACCTTGAACCAAAAAAGGTTCCGTATCTAAAAGAAGAAGCCGATGCCCATTCTCATCTTGAAGTGATGTACAATATGATTGAAGCGCTACCCTCTATTCTATACTTTGACGACCTGGGGCCGTACCGGCTAACGAATCGATTATCGAAAAGTCTGTCGAGTTTCAACTTAAAACAGAAAATTCAAAGTAAGGAATTTCGTCTTGTACTTTCTGTTGACGTAATTTGGAAGATATCGATGTTCGTGTGACATCATGAATTAGGGTTCGCCATTTTGGCCCAATTGGGGCTCGATTTATCTGTTTTAATTTGAAACCCAGCAGACTTATCGATAATCGATTCGTTAGCCGGTACGGCCCCTGGGTGGAGTAGTTCAGTGGTCAACATGCCGGTCTGCCACACAAGAGGTCCCGGTTTCGATTGCCGACCAGGCAGAAATTGAAATGATGAATTTTAATTTCAGTGACGAATCTGGGTATTACTATGTATAATAAATATATATTTAAAAATATAGAAAAGTAGTACATAAGTTAATAAATGACGAGACGTGGCGTGCAGTGCAAGCGATTTTTACCTTAGGAGTTGTTAGGTAAAAATAAGATTATTTTATAAATTTAAAACTATTTATTACTACTATTTAAAAATTTAATAACTGTGTATTTAATGTATGAGTGAGGTTAAAGTGCTTAAGATGAGAAAGCTTGGGTAATAAATTAATTGCGATAATGTGACAAAAAATAACAACTGCTCAAATTAACATCAGTATCAGGGTAAAGATAAAAACTTAATTATAAGCAAGCTAGAATCAATCAAACTGATGAATAAATTAAAGAAAAGTGATACGTACCTTAGATACATTGTCATAAGATTTATTTGAATAACATTCAATAATAGTAACTTTCAAAAAGACTGTAATTTTTAATAAAAAATGAAAATAACAGTGAAAATAAATATGTACTTGTAAACAGGCAGTAAGTTTAAGATGTTTATGTATTTTTTGTTGTAAATTTTTTATTGTACGTAGGTATTGTTGCATTAGCCAAAATTTTGTATAGTCTGTTTTTCCTTTCTTGTCTTGTTTAGTTAACACAGTTTTTAACAGTTGTCATATGTCTCTTAAACTTAAATCGTTACTTAAAAATAAGTTAGTAAAATCAAATTGTTATTAATTATTATTAACAAATTCTTTCGTAATTTATGTGTGGAAAACCATTTTGTTGTATTTCATAAATTATTATTTCAATAAAGAGTTGGGTGAAAATTGTTTACCAAAATAAGACAAGTAAGGATAAACATATTCCAAGGTCAAAAAAAGTTATTTTCTTACGTCTAAGAAAAATTGTGATAGAATAAAACTGAAAAATTATACCTTTTCGAGAGGATCATTGTAGTTGTTGATCTTCTCCACAAAATCTGGTTTGATTTCCTCGTACAGAACAAGGGGCGTGTCAGGGGGGAATCCTGAGAACATGGAATAAATTTATAAATATTTTGTAGTCACCAGCACACCCCGGACACTCCATAAACCTGCGCCATTATAAAAATATGACGTCAGATGACGTTTTTTTACAAGCGCAACTGTGTGCGTAAGTCTAGACTTACGCAGGTAGCTCTACACAGGTTGGTCAAAAGTTCTGTTACTGAGTTTCTTTATCGATTACTGGCCATTAAAACAAATGAATAGAAAAAATAAAAATGACATATTATTGACAGTTTTATAAGCTATAATTCCATACCACACGTATATCATATTTTGTTTATTTCACCATGGAATGGGGGTTGAAGGAGAATCGTGTCGCTGTAATTGCTCTGAACAAATGTGGGCAGCCACCGAATATGATTTTCAAGTTGCTACAAAAGTTGAAAATCAACAAGCAATTTATTTATCGCACTATCTATAGGTACAGTAATACCTTGACCGTCGATGACCGAAAAAGATCAGGAAGACCACGCACCGTTCGGACACCAGCTGTGATCAAGGCAGTGAAGGCGAGAATCACGAGAAATCCCGTCCGGAAGCAAAAGTTATTGGCAATACAGATGACTGTGAAGAGAAGTTCCCTTAAAAAAATTATCAATGATGACCTTGGGCTTCACGCTTACCGTAGACGAAAGGGCCATCTGCTAAACGCACGATTGAAGGCTATGAGGTTAGCACGAAGTCGCGCTCTACTAAAGCGGTACGCACAAAACGGCCATCGAAAAATCTTGTTTACTGATGAAAAAATCTTCACAGTCGAAGAAAATTTTAACCGTCAAAATGATAGAGTATACGCTAACAATAGTAAAGAAGCCAGCATGATTGCTCCGAGGGTCCAACGAGGTCACCACCCCTCATCAGTGATGATTTGGCTGGGGGTGTCCTATTCAGGGCTAAGTAAGGTTCATTTCTGTGAAAAAGGTGTGAAAACTGGCGCTAGAGTCTATCAAGATACCGTTCTGGAACCTGTTGTCAAACCCTTAAGCCACACTTTATTTCAAAACCAGCCATGGGTCTTCCAGCAGGACTCTGCCCCTGCGCACAAAGCAAAATCTACACAAGCATGGTTTCGGGCTAACAAAATTGATTTTATCGCGCAGGAAGAATGGCCATCCTCCAGCCCAGACTTAAATCCTCTGGATTATGCCATATGGGAACTTATTGAGGAGAAAGCATGTGCTAAGCCCCACATGAATCTCGACTCTCTTAAGCGCGCTATTCTCAAGGCAGTCGCAGAATTGGATATGGTGGTAGTTCGTGCTGCCATCGATGACTGGCCTCGTCGTCTAAAGGCGTGTATTCATGCCAGAGGCGGTCATTTCGAATAATTTTAATACATGATAATCTTAAATATTTGTGCTTTCATTTGGTATATAATTCATTGTAGCATTATTTGTAAATTTAGTATTATTCATGTTTTCCATAGTTACAGAACTTAGTAACCAACTAGGTAGAGCTACCGTGCAGTTTGTGCTGTATGAGCGGCGTTCAATTCACAATTCGAAATTTTTGGTAAGTAAATAAAGTTACAACGCATTGCTAACTTAGCAATGCGTTTATGTAAGATGTCGTGCGTAGGGTCGTCGTTGAAGAGATAAATAATAACTTGCGAATATTATAACAGCTTTTACTTGCGTTCCACAATGGTACATAGAAAAATTTATAGAGAAAGTAGCAAAATTAGCGAATGAATAGCGAATGAACGTTTTTTCCTTTTGAAAGTCCGCTTATATAGGTACGTCGATTTTGAATTTGGTTTTTGACAGCTTCTTCATCGCCAGCCAATCACATTGCCGCAGCCGTCGTTCGATCCGTTTCACGCAGTGGTTGCTTCCAAGGCCGGGGGCACCCGGCCTTGGAAGCACCAGGATGCTTCAAAATTACTGCACTGCATCTTCATGAAATAAAGGACATATTTTTGAGAATGCCCGCCGCACAGTGCCACTTGCTGTGCGAATGTCCGCCACACGTGATATGCCGTCTTTGCCAGGAACTGTAGTGTAGCAACGATGCGCCCCAACTGCCATTTGAGAGGAGGCAAGTTATCGTCTTTGATGACGACGAGAGTTCCAGCTTGCAACGAGTCACCGCCCTCAGTCCATTTGCACCTAGTCTGCAACTCCGAGACGTATTCTTTCGCCCAACGTGCCCAGAAATGGTGACGAATCTGCTCCACCTTCTTGTAGCGATTGAGTAGATGCCCTGGATCAGCTCGCATGTCATCATAAACTTTTTTTTTTTTTTGTTGGCTTATCTGCGATCAGTCTCTTGACTATGAGCAGATGTGATGTAGTCAAATTGTCTTGCAGGAAGAGTACTCCACTGAGTGCCCCTCCATTCCTTATTTTTCTATCATTCGCCTGACAGTGACAGCTCAATGATGTGTTGTCGTTTAAGCCTCTTGGGGTAATTTATAGTGGTAAATTGCGCTGCCATGCGATTGGGATGTGTGCTAAGGCGGTTTTTGTACTTGGTTGAGTACAGTTAAATTTCCTCATTGACCGAGTTTATCTGGAGTTCATCATGCAGCTCAGTAGTCTTAATAAACCACGGCGCATTAGATAAATTTCTGAGAATGCCATTCTGTGCCCTCTGTACTATTTCAATGTTGGAGTTACAGGCTGATCCCCATAGCTGTATGCCGTATGTCCAGATAGGTTTTAGGACGACCTTGTATATCAGGAGTTTGCTGTCTGTGCTTAACACCGAGTTTCTTCCGAGCAGCCATTGTAGGTTTCTGTATCTGAGGTTAAGCTCATCTCTTTTTTGTAGGTGCTTTTTCCATGTCATTCTCCGATCCAAATGCATACCAAGATATTTAACTGTATCGTTGTGTGGTAGACGTTTTCCTTCTAGCGTTACAGGTGGACAGTCTCCTTTACGAAGTGTAAATGTGGCTTGAACCGATTTTGAGGCACTGGCTCTGATTCTCCATTTTCTGAGCCATTCTCCAATTTTGTCTAGCTCCTCCTGGAGGAGCTGGGATGCTTCGTCTGGGCTATTACTGCTGGCAAGTATAGCAGTATCATCTGCAAATGTGGCGGTTAATACCCCGGTTGTTTCCGGTAAATCTGACATAAATATCGTATAGAGAACGGGCCCCAGCACAGATCCCTGGGGTACTCCAGCTTGTATTTCATGAAAGTCAGACGTATACTCGCCGTCTTTTACGTAGAATATTCTTTCAGATAGGTACGATTTTAGGATCCCGAAGAAGGGGTGTGGCAGTAGTCTCTTTATTTTATAAAGTAATCCTTTATGCCAAACCCTATCAAATGCTTGTTCTATGTCAAGAAAAGCCGACGAACAGTATTCCTCTAGTTCTAAGGATTTTCTTTATGATCGACAACTCTGTGAACTTGTTCTACTGTTCCGTGCTCTTCTCGGAATCCGAACTGGTGGTCAGAAATTATGGATCGTTCAGATAGGCAATCGAGTATTCGTGATAGCAATATCTTTTCAAATAACTTTGAGATAACCGGTAAAAGACTGATGGGTCTGTAGGAGGTAACTTCGTTGATGGGCTTTCCGTCCTTATGGATCATTATAATGCTAGAAATCTTCCAAATTCTTGGATAATAGCCAACTTTCATGATGCCATTAAATAGTGTTGTAAGAAACATTATGCCTTTTCTTGGCAGTTGGACCAAGACCTCTTTTGTGATTTCGTCGAACCCAGGTGCTTTTTTGCTGTCGAGTTTTAAGAGGTACCTTGAAACTTCTCTAGTGTTTGTAGGCTTTAGCGGAAAGTCTAGCTGGAAGTCTTGATTTAGCAAGGCATCAATATCCGAGTCATCATTACTTTGTCCTTCGTTAGGTTTGAAGACATTAGATAAGTGATTAGCAAACGCATATACTCTTTCTTGTGCTGTCCTTGCCCATGCGTTGTTTTGTTGCTTGAGAGGAGGTCGAGTCTTTTTGGGTTGGTTGAATCTAGATGTAGCCTTCCAGAGGGAGTAATTTGTGGACTTTGTTGGTGTTAGTGACTCCAAGTATGAGGTAAGTGTATTGTTTTTTAGTGTCACTAATCAGTTTTTTAAGTTCCACTATAGCTTTGTTGAAGGCATTTTTATCTTCCCCAAGCCGAGTGCTGTGCTGTACTCAATCCGAGTGCTGTACTCTACGAAGTCTTATTTTTTCCTGAATTTTGGATCTTATGGCTGATGGAACACTGTTGTATTTTGGGGTGTTGTCATGTTTGTCCGGGGTTGTCAACCAGCAAGCGACTTGTACCAGATTTGTAAAGTTGGTAGCAGCAGTTTCTATGTCATCTGGGGTTTTGAGGGCAATTTTTAGTTCCAATTTTCTATCGATTATCTCGCGAAATGAGTCCCAGTCAGTGTGGTTGTTGTATAACCTAGGAATTGCCTCGTACTTCAGTAACGTTGTGCTTATAGTAAGTAGTACAGGGGTGTGATTCTCATAAACTGGCGCTGTAAGTGTACGACCGATCAGGAAATGGGCTGGACTTAAGGGTAGGAGATCATTAGGGTCTGAGGACATAGGTGAAAGTGGACGGGAGTTGAGGATCGCCGCCACTTGTGCTAGTACTGTGGTAAATTCCTCAAACGTAAAATGCGCGTTCCCAATGACCCGCGTCAAGTGATGTTTACAAGACTTTATTCCTGCCTCCCACAGGCCACCAAAATGAGGAGCGTAAGGGGGAATAAAGCTAAATTTAATAGATTGGCTTGTTGCATATTGAGCTATATCCTCTGAACAATTATTTAAAAAATTAGAAAATTCTTTCATTGCCCCTACAAAATTCCTGCCATTGTCAGATAATATTTCAACAGGTTTTCCGTAGCGTGAAATAAAGCGTTTGAGAGCTAGAATGTATGCTTCCGAGGAAAGATCGCTTACAAGTTCCAAGTCTATTGCTCGTGTTGTAAAACAGACATATAAACAAATATACGATTTGTCCGTTTTTGCGCCGCTTAACCTATCCGACTTTGACTGTCGAATATTGTGCAAAAAACGTAATACATAGGCAAACGTACCAATTAATCGGTCAAAACGAGAAAATCTAGCAAACGGAATAATACTCGCATTTTGATTACAGTTAAACGCATGTACAACATTAGCCTTAACCTCAGGTAAATCGTTGATTGAATGTTGTGAATTATTTTCTAAAATGCCACAATCGAAATTCGCATCATCGAAAACAAACTTAGCAATGCGTTGTAACTTTATTTACTTACCAAAAATTTCGAATTGTGAATTGAACGCCGCTCATACAGCACAAACTACACGGTAGCTCTAGAGCTAATGCTAAGTTAACGTTAACAAACACGACTAAACGAGCATACGATTCGGCACACGAACTCGCGGGGTGGGGTGAGGTAATTGATTCTGGGGCGAGACGGAGTGTCCTTTCTGTAAGGTAATACTTATATCTATTCTGTGTAAGCAGCCGCAGTCGAATAGACATCCAAATTGTTTTTTGAGAAAATCAAGAACATTCACTCTTTTTTTAAGTATAAGATCCGATTCTAAAACGAGATTGCAAAATGTGTACGGAGCTGATCGGCCGTATGATCTTGCGAGTCAACCTCTCGCCCTATAATACGACGCGTGCCTGACAGAAGGGAATAGAGATATGAAATTAATGAATCAATTTAAACAAGAACATACCTGCTCGCTTATTGAGTATCGGTATCAGATCAGCGGGTTTGCTGGCTATAGGCAGATAATGGTGTCCACAGTAATGGATGCGCTTCTGTTTAGGATCGTAGTACTTGAAGAACAGGACGACGTCATTCTCCTTATCGAACGTGGGTAGAGCGCTGAGGCCAGAGTCCGGGGGAAGCATTTCAAGGAAGATGTTCCACGGGTTCATGTTCTCTGATACGTCGGCCACAGTCTTGTGTTGGTCGTTCACAATATCTAGACAGGTTGGTCTGCAAGTCTGAAAAAGATTAAATTTTTGTCAGATTGTACGATTGGTACAGTACGAGGCAAATATCTTTAAATCGGGTGGGGATTGCACAGAACGCGTATTTTAGGTATGCGTAGTGGTGAGGTACGCGGGCAGCGGGAGAGGGGTGCGCGCTATTGGTCGCTCGCAAGTGCACATGCGCGAACTGATCCCCCACTCCGGCGAAAAAGTGTCAAGATGTTCTCGTTCTATATATTTTTACGTAGTTAACCACATAGTTTACTTCAGAGTATCATCTAACTAAGCTAAAACATTAGGATAAAAGTATTTAAGAAGTACGCGAAGACTGCTCGGCCCTGTTCAGGCTTTTCGGTGTCCTGACGAGCCACCGAGCAATCTTCTTGCTCTCAAACTCACAAACGATGTTTCTGAATGACGGAAAGACATATAAGCTACGAAACATAATATGTACAAGTGTAGTTTGGTACTTTCTGATATACTATATCTTATATTCCTTGAAATAGAATAAACCAACAGACGCCCTAAGTATTTAGCATAAATCTTAAGTTATCTACATAAATCTTTCGTACATAATGCAAAAATAATAATTCAAATGTCAAAATATTTGATTGGAGCGCGCTGAAAAGCCAAGGATGCAGCTGTTTGAGCGGATAGCGGAAGTTTTCCGCTTCCATTATGTCCTTAACGGCAGCTTGTTTCTGGACGCGTAACACTCGGTAATGCGTCCGTTCGGGGTCGTACAGGTCATTGCCTTGGTGCCCGTCGAACTCCGAAATTAAAAATGATGATGATTCAAATGTTGGGATACCTGATTGGAGCGTGCACTAAACGGCCACGGACGCAGCTGTTTGAGCTGATAGCGGAAGTTTTCCTCTAGCATCATCATAAGGTCCGCAGCGGTAGCTTGTTTCCGCACGCGGAACACGCGTTAGTGGTTCCGTTGAACGCCGACATTAATAATCAAAATGGTAATGATGATTCAAATGTTAGGTTACCTGATTGGAGCGTGCACTAAACGGCTACGGACGCAGCTGTTTGAGCGGATAGCGGAAGTTTTCCGCTAGCATTTCTATAAGGTCCGCAACGGTAGCTTGTTGCCGCGGAACACGCGGTAGTGTTACCGTCGAACGACGACATTAAAATGGTGATGATGATTCAAATGTTAGGTTACCTGATTGGAGAGTGCACTGAAAGGCCAAGGACGCAGCTGTTTGAGCGGATAGCGGAAGTTCTCCGCCAACATCTCCATAAGGTCCGCAACGGTAGCTTCTCGCGGTAAAGTCCTCCCGTCGAACGACGACATTTAAATGGTGATGATGATAAATGTTAGTATACCTGATTGGAACGCGCACTGAATGGCCAAGGACGCAGCTGTTTGAGCGGATAGCGGAAGTTTTCCGCTAGCATCTCCATAAGGTCCGCAACGGTAGCCTGTTTCCGCACGCGGAACACGCGGTAGTGCGCCCGTTCGGGGTCGTACAGGTCGTTGCCTTGGTGCCCGTCGAACGCTTCTTCTAGTACTACGTTCACGTTCATGTACAGATGTGCTTCGTTGCGCTCTTTGCGGCGAATCTGTCATCATAAAATCACTCAATCAATCCACAATAATACTATAAATGCGACGTCCGTTTTTGTTTGTATGTTACGCCTTCACGTTTTAACTACTGAACCAATCATCATGAAATTTTGTATACACGTCAGGGGTACAAGAGAAGGACATAGGGTACCTTTCATCCACGGTTTCAAGTTGCGGGCGGCCGCTAGTACATATATTAATTTATTTGAACTCATAAAATTAATATGGCCCAACGGTTTTACTTAGCTTTTACCGTGGACTTTCATTATCCAATTTTTACGACAAAAGAGCATAACTACGGCGCCTTTGTTTAATGCATTACAGCACGACAGTTAGTACCACTTTCCCTGTTAAATTAATGTTTTTGGTAAATGTCCCCCTCTATCTAATATGATAGACCTTGTCCAAAAAAAATAAAACTCTTAATAAAGTAGAAAATGGCTTTACGAGATAAATTACAAAGTAAGCTAAGCATTACTAATTCTAAACAATACAACGCGATTACATTAACTATGTACAACAGAAACAACCAAATTCAAAGACCTTGTGTGACAAATTCTGCAAATTTACTCATTGCCACACATCCTCGAGTGAAGTTGCCGCTTCTGCTGTCCATAGTTAAATCCACCGTATTGTAATTCTCACCGTTTCGATCCGCTTCTCCTCTGCCAACCTCTCGCTCAGTTCCGTGGGTATGTCCGCTTGAGTAACCTCTTGTAACACTGTTTTCAACTGTGAATCCCTGTTACAAGAAAAATATTTAATTCAGGGGTGCCCATACTTTTTCTTAAAGAGATCGACCTAGCAACAATTTATGAATAAGAGATCGACATTTTGACCGTTGTTGAAAAAAAATGCATAATTAAAACTACATTGGGTGCAAATTGTCAAATCTGTAATCCTTGGCGATCGACTTTAAAACCTCTCGACCGATCGATTGTACTTAAATTGTTGACATTCCTAATACTACAGTAGCCCGTAATACATTTAAATTATCAAAAAGGTTACCGCTCGCCGTTGTGATATAGTTATTTATTACGAAATTATAGATCCTTTAACCCAAGTTTTACAGATCGCAACCCGCCGTAACCTATATTTGTATATCTCCAAAAATGATATTTTTTTAGTTTTCGAGGTTTACCACATGGTTTAGCTATTGTCGTGTTATACAGCTTTGTTTGATTGCCACTAATAATAGCAAGCCTATGGAAAGTGACCATACACAGATTTAAGACCAGATAAAGTCCATCCATTTTCATCTGGTCTTAAATCTGTATATGGCTGCTTTTCATAGTCTTACTATTATCAGTGGCAATCAAACAAAGCTGTAGAACACGACAATAGCTAAACCATGTGGTAAACCTCGAAAACTAAAAAAATATCATTTTTGGAGATATACAAATATAGGTTACGGCGGGTTGCGATCTGTAAAACTTGGGTTAAAGGATCTATAATTTCGTAATAAATAACTATATCACAACGGCGAGCGGTAACCTTTTTGGTAATTTAAATGTATTACGGGCTACTGTACTATAAGTATTATAGTAAAATTGATTGAATTTAATAATAATGAGATTGCATTGTACTGTCATTTAAATTAAGTAGGTATGCACAATAATTCTGTTTAACATTTTAATAATTATGATTATAAGTGTTTGGCAATATTTAATGACTTTATTCATAAATGATAAATATTTGCACGTCGACAATCTCGACAAGCCATGCTGTACTATTATTTAATTTGTTACCTGTATTTTTTTACCATGTCTTGGCAAATAAATAAATTATTATTATTATTATTACCTGATATAGACCAACATGTAGGCGTTGGTGCAGTGGCGCACAGTGAGCGCCATGTCCTCGTCGTGGCCGCCGTAGTTGTACTCGATGGCTTCCTGCTTCGTGCACCTGGAGACTACGTCGTCGTCGAATTTGCACCACTGTTGACGAATATACTTCTTTATTATAAATCTCTTTGAACAATGAGTAACATAAAAGAGAGAGAAAACGCGACCACAAGCTGCGGACGACTTTTTTGATAAATTTTGTGTAGCAAACCGAGCGATCGAGTAGCAGCGTTCGAGCCACAAGCTCGGAGTCAATCGGGAGTCGCCCGCGCTCGCTACTTGTGGCCGATGCCATGCCGAATGCCTTATTTATATAATGAAATAAGATGAATGTGTGTGAATATGTAGTTCACACACTACACCTGTATCAAAAAGCCAGTTTTATTAGTACATTCAACGTCAAAATGATCTGAGCATACAACCAAATTTCATTTCAAAAATATCTGAACATTTGACAAAAATTAACCTTGGCACAAGACCTCAATTTTCATTCGTTTCATTTAGATTATTTTGATAGTGAATGCTCGGATCTTTTGACGCTGAGTGTACTATGTGACGCACCTTGCCGTCGCCCTTGGGGTTGATGAACACCACGTAGTGCCCGCCGAGGTTGTCGCCCGAGTGCACCAACACCGCGTGCAGCGTGTAATCGGCGGGAGTTTGACGCTGAGTGTACTATGTGACGCACCTTGCCGTCGCCCTTGGGGTTGATGAACACCACGTAGTGCCCGCCGAGGTTGTCGCCCGAGTGCACCAACACCGCGTGCAGCGTGTAATCGGCGGGAGTTTGACGCTGAGTGTACTATGTGACGCACCTTGCCGTCGCCCTTGGGGTTGATGAACACCACGTAGTGCCCGCCGTGGTTGTCGCCCGAGTGCACCAACACCGCGTGCAGCGTGTAATCGGCGGGGGTTTCTGGCTTCTCTTGCAAATACGCGTCCAGATTTATGTGCTCGTAGAATTCGAACCTGCAGAACATACAAATTAATGTAGGAGAAAGTGATAAAAGCTAATCGAAAAATATTTCAGTGTCCTTATTTCGCGTTACGTTATACCGCATACAAACTGGTGAAACGTAGCATGCAACGAAAGAATTGGCCATCCACATTACTGCAATGCATAATGTGGTATTTGGGTGATTTTCGTAAAAAGTGTACACTTTGTTATATATTTATGTAAATATTTTAGGTAAAAATAAACAATGCTTCAAATATTGATTTTGTAATAAATCAATTATTAAATAACAATCTTTAGCTAGGTACGATTTTATTTATTTATGGCAATATGACTAATTTAATTCAGGGTTCGAGGATATATATCAATGGATATATATCATGATATATATCGGATATATATCCGATATATATCAAACGAATTTTTGTGATATATATCAATATAAAAATAGTTTAAAAAATTGACACTATTATGTAGATTTTTGCTATTGTATTGATACTTAGAATGACTTAGATGGCGTTGATGGAGAGTTAAAACATGCTATTGTTTTGTTTTGCTGTATATAGTAATTGTAACATGAATTTCGCGCGTGCAAATAGCAAAAAATATATATATATGTATATGTGTGACAATGTGTGCTGACTATGTATAGCACTATCCTATTGGCGGTGAGGTAAATGAAAAAAAATAATCAAATATGTGGTGTATAATTTTTTTTAATCAAATAATTTTCCACCACTCATATGGTGATACTAATGATTTTTTTCCTGATTTTTAACTAATTTGTCAAATAAGTACCTAAATAAAGCAAAAATATTCTAGTTTTCACTAATTTGTCAAATAAGTACCTAAATAAAGCAAAAATATTCTAGTTTTCACTAATTTGTCAAATAAGTACCTAAATAAAGCAAAAATATTCTAGTTTTCACTAATTTGTCAAATAAGTACCTAAATAAAGCAAAAATATTCTAGTTTTCACTAATTTGTCAAATAAGTACCTAAATAAAGCAAAAATATTCTAGTTTTCACTAATTTGTCAAATAAGTACCTAAATAAAACAAAAATATTCTAGTTTTCACTAATTTGTCAAATAAGTACCTAAATAAAGCAAAAATATTCTAGTTTTCACTAATTTGTCAAATAAATACCTAAATAAAACAAAAATATTCTAGTTTTCTTAAATTAATTGATTATGTTTATAAAACACATACGCACACAGTATACATCAATAATACAATAAAATAATAATGTGGGTGACATATATAATGTTTAAATATCCGATATATATCACATTTTTGATATATATCGGATATATATCATAAATATCCGATATTTTGATATTTATAATAAATATCGGATATTTTCGAACCCTGATTTAATTATACATTTTATGTTACATTTCACCAGTCTGTACGCAGCATAAGTCTTTAAAATATTCAATCGTACGTAAAATGCCGTTGCCTCATCACGCCGAAACAGCTGGACTTGAAACGTGAAATTTGGCACACAGATAGTTAATTTAAAACATAGGATACTTTTTATCCTGGTCAAAGGTTCCCTAGGGTTCACGCGGAGAAAGTTACAGGCGGCTGCTAGTAATACTATAAAAATTACAGTTTCACTCAGTTCCTTCTCTTCTATCTCACCATTTTATAAGTGATGGGGTCGTACTAGAAACGTATCAGATGGAAGTGCAGTACGGAATGAGGCGAATATTCATCATCATCATCATCATATCAGCCACACGACACCCACTGCTGGGTATAGGCCTCCCCTAAGGATCTACACGACGATCGGTCCTGCGCTGCCTGCATCCACTGGCTTTGCGCGACCTTCACCAGATCGTCGGTCCACCTTGTCGGGGGCCTACCCACGGAGCGTCATCCGGTGCGCGGTCGCCATTCCAGAACCTTTCCGCCCCAACGGCCATCGGTTCTTCTCGCTATGTGTCCCGCCCATTGCCACTTCAGCTGAGCAATCCTTCGAGCGATGTCGGTTACTTTAGTTCTCCTGCGGATCTCCTCGTTTCTGATTTGATCACGTAGGGAAACGCCGAGCATGGCTCTCTCCATTGCACGCTGAGTGACCTTGAGCCTCCTTATGAGACCCATAGTTAGCGGCCACGTTTCACTGCCGTAAGTCATCACTGGCAACACACACTGTTCATAGACTTTCGTCTTGAGACACTGAGGTAAGTCGGACGCGAAGATTTTTCGAAGCTTCCCGAATGCTGCCCACCCGAGTTGGATTCGACGAGAGATCTCTTTCTCGAAGTTGGACCTACCTAACTGGACTGCCTGTCCTAGGTATACGTAATGGTCAACAACTTCAAGTGTAGTGTTCCCAACATGAACTGGAGAGGGTACAACATGGGCATATGACATAATTTTCGTCTTATCCATGTTCATCCTAAGACCCACTCTTTGGGAAGCACTACGGAGATCTTCGAGCATTGTGTTCAGGTCTTCCATGGTCTCAGCCATAAGGACTATATCATCGGCAAAACGAAGGTGTGTTAGGTACTCGCCATTAATGTTGATGCCGAGTCCTTTCCAGTCCAAGAGCTTAAAGATGTCCTCCAACGCAGCTGTGACCAGTTTCAGAGAAATAACGTCTCCCTGTCTCACACCACGCTGCAGTTGGATAGGATTTGTGTTCTGGTTCTGTACTCGGATCGTCATGGTGGCATTTTGGTATAAGTACCTCAGCACCTCGATATACCTATAGTCCACTTGGCACCTTTGGAGAGACTGCAGCACCGCCCAGGTTTCAATCGAATCAAAGGCTTTCTCATAGTCCACGAACGCCAAGCAAAGTGGCTCATTATACTCCTCAGTCTTCTGTATAACCTGCCGCAGCGTATGGATGTGGTCTATGGTGCTAAAGCCTTTTCGGAACCCGGCTTGTTCGGGAGGTTGGAAGTCGTCGAACTTGCGAGCGAGACGATTCGTAAGGACTCTCGAGAACAACTTATAGACATGACTCAGAAGCGAGATGGGTCTATAGTTCTTTAAGAGGGACTTGTCACACTTTTTAAAGAACAAGATCACCTCACTTATGTTCCATGTCTTTGGCGTTCTGCCCTGGACGATGATGGAATTAAAGAGCTACTGGAGGACTTTGAGTATCGGCTTACCGCCTGCTCTCAGAAGTTCTGTAGTGATTCCATCGTCACCCGCCGCCTTGTTGTTTTTCAGCTGTTTGAGAGCCATACTAATCTTGTACAATCTGACGTCCGCGATATCTTCGGTATAGTGTCGGGTAAGCTTGGCTCTGGGGTCTTTAGCCTTGCTTTCAACAGGTGTCTGCGTGGAATATGCCCATAGAAGCCTGCCGTGAAACTGCCCATAGAAGCTCTCGATCTCCCTCAGGATTTCAGGCTTTGATGAAATGATGCGTCCGTCGTCAGTTTTCAGCTTCGTCATCTGGCTTTGCCCAATAGACAGATCTCTCGCGAACACTTTGGAGCCTTTATTCCGCTCGATGGCCTCTTTAATACGATTCGTATTTAATTGGCGAAGGTCGCTCGTCAAAGACTTAGATATCTGTCTATTAAGCTGCCGATAACGATTAGCATCTACTCAACTCTGGAGCCTCATTTCACGTCTCTGATCCATGAGTAGGAGTGTGTGGTCGGAGTTTCTTTATCTTGGGACGGCGGGTCTTAAAGAGCTTGGACCCTACCGTACGGACAGTATCCACCACCATGTTGTTTAGATCGTCCACATCTATGCTGTTCTCAAGGGCTTCGAAGCGGTTTTGGAGTTCGAGTTGAAAGCTCTCGGGGTTTTGAATATGGGCCGGCAATGGTCGAATTGTTGATTTTATCAGTCGAGATCTTTCCAGCTTTGGGTTGATATTCAATGTGCCACGTACCAATCGGTGATCGCTCCCCGTCTTAACAGCGTTGATCACAGTGACATCATTGAATATTTGCTTTTTCGTCGACATGATAAAATCTATCTCATTTCTGACTTTACCGTCCGGACTGACCCAGGTCCACTTCCGGCTTTCCGGCTTTCTGAAGAAGGAGTTCATCATAAAGAGGTTCTCCTTCTCCATAAAGTCAGCCAGCATCTGGCCTCTGTCATTCCGTTGCCCAACTCCAAATTGCCCCACTCTCAGCTCATCACCGCATCGTTTCCCCAACTTTGCATTGAAGTCCCCCATCACAACAGTGTAGTGGGTTTTGTAGCTATGCATGGCTTTAGAGATCTCCTCATACATAGCCTCCACTTCGTCATCTTGGTGTGTCGAGGTCGGTGCGTAAACCTGTATAACATTCAGCGAACACCGTTTGGATATTCTGAGTATAAGGTACGCCACCCTGGTCGACACACTTCCGATGGTAATATTACTCCCGTCTAATACTTATGTAGGCCAATTTGAACAAAGCATTCTGCCATAATCGACCGGGAGATAGAACAGCTGGTGTCCGAGCCGAATATCATTGGGGAAACAAAAGCTGCCCGACTTCGCTGGCTGGGGCACGTAGAGAGAATGGGTGAAGATCGAGCTGCCAAACGAGCGTATCTAAGCCAACCATCTGGACGACGCCCAGTGGGTCGTCCTAGATACGGTTGAAAAGATGAAATTGTCAAAGACCTGAAAGAGCTGGAAGTGCCTAACTGGTCTCACATGTCACAAAATAGGAAGGAATGGCGAACTTTAACGTCGGAGGCCAAGATCCACTTCGGGTCGTTGACCAAGCGTAGTAAATAAGTAAGCATTTTGCATACAAACCTGTCGTTAAACTTGACCGAGTTATCAGTGATAGGGTCGTACTGGAACCGCATCAGGTGTAAGTGCAGTACTGGCGGGAACGAGGCGAATATGACCCCCTTTTCAGCCTCTTGGAGGCCGTGCTCGCCCGCGTCGTACTTGTTCTCGCCGTCCAACGTCTCTGTGCTGATGTAGTCTTTGAACGACTCGTCGACTGGAACAGAGAACATTTGTTAATCTATCTAAATTATAGAATAGAATAGAAAGAATTTATTTTGTGACCATATTAAATAACACAATTATCTTCTTAATTATTATTAGCTTAGTCTAAATGGAACACAAAAAAGGCTCACTCAGTATAAGTTAAGGCCCTAACACTAATCTTCCGTGCTCACCAAAATATAATAATTTTACATTCGGTAGATAATAATGATGTTGTAAAACATGATGTTTTTGTTACTGTCACTTGTTGTGTTACCACTTTCTGGTCACACACAAGACGGAATTCCGTATAATTCCAAACGCAGCTAATCCATACAAATCTATGGACCTACCACACACATGCGGAATTTTTCCGTACGAAATTGAAGATTTCGTAAGGAAAAATTCCGCATACACTATCGAAATTCCATTCGGAATTCCGAATCGGGATTCCGTCGTGTATGTGGCCGAGCTTAACTCTTTCAGTTTTGGTGGTTAGAACAGAAACCATCTTATTAAGATTTTTTTAAATTTTTTGAACGCTTCCTATTAATATTTTTCTTAATTATTGGGTTTCTTTAAATCACAATTGACCATGTTTCGATAAAATTTGGTGCCAAGGTGTAACTTTCAGGTACGGGCATTGGGTTCAAAAAGTCGTAAAGCGATATTTTTTATAAGGTACGTTTTAAAATTCTGTATTGCAGATAAACGTGTCAATTATGTTACGATTTCAGTGTTAATTTGTGATCAAGGGTTTGTTTCGTTATTTTATTATAATAAATATGCATTATCTTGTATACTTTTTTATAATCAACTGAATCAATATGGTGGTTTGAATACTAACCACTGTGACTATTTCGTTTTTATCGCGGAGTGATTATTATCATATTTATGTTAAATTTTCATGAAGCTACGAGTACTCAGTGAAAGTAATATAAAAGATATTCATCTGGAAGACATATACCTTCGGAAATCTACACGCCACACTAAAAGGAACGCACCTTATATACCTACAATACCTAAAGAAATAGTGTTTCGTGCTTGTTATTTGGTGTTGGGCGTAAAAATACTGGCCCAACTTCACTCTAACCTGTTCTGATAACCTTCATAAGCTATCAGGCTCAATAAAATTACACATGGAAAGCAATATGTACCAGCCAGAGCGAACTACAGCGTGAAGACGCGTAAAATGCAGTAGTGAAAATAAATCCAGCATGAAATGGAAGACAGTAAAGCACCTCTGTGAATTCGTTAAGGCAATAGTTATTTGTTATACAAGTGACCAAAATCAAATTGTGCTGCGAGTGGCGACTTTAAATCACGAACTAGCGAAGTAGTCTAGAATTGAATCACGAGCGTAGCGAGTGATTCTAATATAGACTACTGAGCACAGTGAGTGATTTAAAGGCACGAGGCAGAACAACATTTTGGTCTCGTGTAAAACATACAACTTTTCACCTCAACCAGCGAGAAAATTTTCACGTGACTTTCCTGGTAAAAAAGCTTAATTCAGCATTAGAAACTTGTTCACTTAACTCTTTTGGAGTTAGACAACTATCTTCATCGTTGGACGCATTCATTTTTGTAATTTATCACAAAAATAATTCAATCAAACCTATGCTGAATGCTGAAATTTTATTCATAGAGTCAGTAAAGTAGATTCCCGTCCGTCGTTTTGATTACATTGCGTTGTGTTTTTCTCTTATTCATTAATATTCCGTCTTATTTATTTATTTATAATCATAAAACATATAATTTGTTAATTAATTTCATTAATTTTTCTTATTTCATATTTGTTTCATACATGTGACCTCATTACCTACATACTCTTTATTTCGAATTATCAACCTTCTTTTTTAACAATCCTTATTTAAAACTCCTTGGTATATCCGTGCATTTTATTTTTTTACTTTTTAATCCGTGTATGACACCATAAAGCACTCTATCTATCCTTTTCTCAGATATCAATTTTACAAGTGTCATCCTTGTCACTTTATTTGTTTTTTCTTTATTATTTTAAAAGTTGGTGTTAGAAATTAAAAAAGCACTTTGTCTCACGCTCGCAGCAAAAATCGATTTTGCTGCGAGTTTTTACGCGCCAAAAGCACCCTTTTCGTGCTGGAGAGGTGAAAAATATGTTTCCACATTTTCATTAAAAAATTATTTTCATATATTTTTCCTGAAAATTTGGTTTTATCTAATAATATTATCTTCAATATTTTTATGCCAAAAGTCACAGTGGTCAGCAAACTAACCACCTTGTTCCTCGAAAGCCTTAAGTTGTAATTTTTTATTCATTTTCTTTTCTTGTATAATAAACCGAAATTAAATAGAATATCTCATTATTTCATTTATAAACTCATAACGTGAAACTGTGACTGAAAGAGTTAATATGCCAAATTCCCTGAAAATACTTTTAATTTTACATCAAACTTATTACGGTTAAAATCAATATTTGATTTTATTGCCTTTGATAATTGCTGAAATGACTGACTGTACGGTAATGTTAGGTGGCGAAAAAGTGGAACAAGTCCGTGAGTTTGTATACTTGGGGAGTTTGTTCACAAGGGACGGAAAGAGTGAGGAAGACATAGAAAGACGAGTGAAGAAAGGAAATTCGGTGAGTGGTGCTATACACTCGGTTATGAGTAGCCAAACCGTTTCTGCAAAGGCGCGAATGGCTATTCATAACGGAGTGCTGGTACCGACACTGATGTATGGAAGTGAATCTTGGGTATGGCAGAAGAAGAATGAAAGCAGAATAAATGCGGTAGAGATGCGATCGTTGAGGAAAATATGCGGAGTAAAACTGAGTGATAGAGTGAGCAATGAGGTGATTCGCAAAAGGTGTGGTCTGAAAGATGATATAGTGACAAGAATTGAGAAAGGAATGCTCCAGTGGTTTGGTCACTTAGAGAGGATGAATGAAAGTCGAATCACGAAAGAGATATACTGTGCGAATGTGGAAGGAACGATTGCACGAGGGCGTCCCAGAAAAACCTACGCGGACCAAATAGAGGTTATTATAAAAAAGGCTGGTGTACGCAGTGACAAAAACCGCAGGGCATGTATGAAAAGAGTGATGGATATGAATGAAGCGAAAGAAGTGTGCAAGGATCGTAGCAGGTGGCGATCCATAGTCTCTGCCTACCCCCATGGGAAACAGGCGTGAGTGTATGTATGTATGTATGATAATTGCAACAAATCTCTTCTTTCTATCGATATAGATTGTAACAGAAGTAATAGCTTAAGTAGCTATTACTCCTGTGTAGCTACCAAAAGACGGTATTTCCAACTATTCTAGGGCCTATAAAAATGAAATTAAAACCGATTTAATTACAATAATCCTACTAATAAACATTACAAATGTGAAAGTATGGATGTTTGTTGGTCAATCACACACAAACAGCTGAACGGATTTGGATGAAATTTGGCACATAAGATAGTTTATAGCCTATATTAAAAACAAAGGATACTTATTATATCCTAGTCTAAGGTTCCCTAGGGAATTTCTGAATATCGACGTTTATTTAACCCTTTCAGACCGGTTTTTTTTTTATTTCTCCGATTTTTTAGTAATTTTTTTTAGCTTATATAGGCAACAGAT
This sequence comes from Agriphila tristella, assembly GCA_928269145.1. NCBI lineage: Eukaryota > Metazoa > Arthropoda > Insecta > Lepidoptera > Crambidae > Agriphila > Agriphila tristella. Next base: position 18,143,248 of record OV743431.1, on the reverse strand, counting down.
ACTATGGGAAAAATAGATAAAAAAAAATATAGTTTGTCGCCTCCCTGAGAAAATTGCATTTTTCTTTATGTGCCCACATCATATCGAAATAAATATTTAAATATTTTTTTATGCTTTATGTCCTCGATTGTGGACGCCAGGTCTGAAAGGGCTAAATATAACAATGAATAATAATAATTATTACCTACAACACAAAGTTAGCGCTATACCACCAATACACATATAATAGTACTAAAGTACAGAAGCCCATCCGCGCGAGGTCAATCAATCAAGAAGCTACTCTCGCACTCGGCAATAAAGTACAATTTCAAAGTGATATCCCTCGACTATGGCTCGACTGACTCAGCCGCGAGCAGTAGGCTAAAGCCAGGTCTCCTGCGCCGGGTTTTTGTGTTTACAAACATAAAAACAATGTTTTACTAACATGTTTGGGGCGTGGCCTATGAGTTTTGTTTAGCAAAAACACAAAACATGTTTGCCGAGACGAATGGATAACATCCCCCGCTTTCGCCTGCGGGGAGGGGAAGTAACTCATTTTATGTTAGCGCTCACTAGATGCAGACGCCTCGCCTGCGTTCGGACAGAGCCGTGATTGGACGCAAATTTTCTAACAAAACATGCTTGCTAACATGTTTTGTTGAAAATTAAGCGCAGGAGACCCGAATTAATATAAATTAAGCTTGAGTGAGCCCACTAGCTACGAGGGTGGATTGATAAGTCCATGACTTTTTAATGAAGAAAGACTTTTTTTCGGAATATTTTCTTTTAATTCTCTACATAATCTTATTGTAGCTCTGCATATTCAGTCCAACGAAGTTTCTACCTCTTTAACCCATTATTTTTTTTCTTTCATCGCCTGAAAACTGGTAACTGAAATGAGGGCCCATTTCAGACACCACCTTTTGGCTTGATGAAAATCTTTGCCCGCCAAGACATTTATTCATGTTTGGTAGGATAAAAAATCTCACTGGGGTTGAATCTAAAGAATAAGAAGGATTCGCATCTTCATTCGATGAGTTTTGATGTCATGAGTGCCGCCGAGACGGTCGACAGGGTCATTAAGAAAAGTTAGAACTCGCTTGAGCTTTATGTTTCCAAAAGTAATAATCTTTTGCCAAATTTGAAAACGTGTAAAGATGTCTTAAGGAGTTTCTTTTTAAGACAAAAATAAATTCTGAAAAAAAAGTATTTCTTCTTTTCAAAGTCATGGACTTATCAAACCACCCTCACACCCTAACACTTACTGTTCTTCTTCCCTTTGATATTGAGCTGTATATCGTAGAAGGTCTCGACGCGCGTGCTGGACACATTCACGTTCTTGCACTTGATGTACGACGTCATCTTGCCCTCAAACAGCCGCGGCACTGTCCCTTCCACGCATGTGCCCTTCATTTTACTCTCCAGTTTGTCCAAAAGTACCTGATACAAAACGAAACAAAAAGTTTTAAGACTTCTCGAAAATCACCCAATACAACTTACATAATATGCGTACTAGAAAAAAAACCGGCCAAGTGCGAGTCGGATTCACGCACGAAGGGTTCCGTACCAAAAAACGGCAGTGAAAACACTTTTCTTGTATGGGAGCCCCACTTAAAAAAATATTTTACTATGTTTTAAGACAGAAATACATCATCAGAGAAAATTTCAACTGTCAAGCTATCATGGTTCATGAGATACAGCCTGGTGACAGACAGACAGACGGACATCGGACCTAGTAATAGTAATAGGGTCCCATTTTTACCCTTTGGGTACGGAACCCTAAATATACGACTCGCACCAAATCAATTCTCGGACGGGAATCGAACCCGCGATCTTTGAATGTCCGGTTCAATGCTCTGACAGCTGAGCTACTATTTTGACAATATTAAATTTCAGGTTTGTATCGAATTTTAAATAATTATTTAGTTTTTTTTTTTCCTAAAATTGTGTTTGTTGACCATCAGCTATTTTATTGTCCCCACTGCTGGGGCACAGGCCTTTCTTAAGGGCGGATAAGGAGGATGGACTATAATCCACCACGCGGGCCCAATGCGGATTGGTGGGTGTTAACGAATGCAAAATACAGCTAGGACCAACGGCTTAACGTGCCTTCCGTAGCACAGAGGAGCTCGATAATAATTTTTTGGTTACCTATCTCATGACCGACCCTTGTGAAAGTTGCTTTTAACCTCCACAATCACGGGGGCAGGCGCTGAACCACTGCACAATCAAGCTCCTCAATTTATTCCTCAATTCACTACGATCCTATCATAGTCAAAATATTTCGAAACAGCGAGTTTCAAGCACAACCAAAATAGGTGTAGAATTTACCCTCAAAAATTCCTGAACATCATGCTGCATGAAGGAGTCAAGTGTCTCCCATCCGAAGCTCTTGGTCAGTTTCTTGGTGCCAACCGGTTTGTCCGAGAACTGGAGCTCGTAGAACACTCTTTGGAGCGCCAATGCAACTGATCTGTACATACATTTAATATTAAGAATGAGTTTCCTTACCTATACTATACAGAGACTCGCGGTAGAGGATTCCATATTGTAATAGATATGCAAACGTAAGAGAGATAGCAATAGAGATGCGAACATGAATTACGCTGTCTCATTTCCACGTTTTATTGCAACGTCTGCCGCGAGTCTGTGTCGAGTATAGTATCCTATGTTTATAAGGAAACGTTCTAAAACCTGTCAATGAACAAAAAAACAGCTGATTAACCTGATATACCTAGTTTGGTTTAAAATCTAAAGACTACCTAACATTATTCATGTAACACGCACAAAAGAATTGATTAATTAGCAAATTAAGCCTCTATTAGCCATTATTTTAGGGTTACAATTTGCAAATCCTACTATTCAACTAGTAATATTCCTTATAAATGTGAAAGTTTGTTCGTTTCAATTTTTAGATGTTTGTTAATCACGCAAAAACGGCTGAACGGATTTGATACACAGGTAGCTCAAGGCTTGGAATAACTTATAAGAGTATTTTTTATCGTACTTGCAGGGTTCCATTCAATAATTTAATCCCATAGCTAATCCTATAGAAGGCTTCTGCGCTTCTGGAAGGAGCTGGGATGGCTTGACTAGCCACACCAATGCTGTGTTCACGCATAAGAGCGTTTTCACATTATCCGATACGATATCGGTATCGGACAACGATACGATAAAGGAGGAAGTAAAATGTATGAAATTTGTGGCTCCGATATCCGATATCGTGCCGGACAATGTGAAAGACAGATACATATTTCATACATTTTACTTACCTCCGATATCGTATCGTTGTCCGATACCGATATCGTATCGGATAATGTGAAAACGCTCTTACGGACCAAATGAGAGTCTAAATGCGGAAAAAAGAGCCCATCACCAATACCAATACCAATAATCCTATAGAAGCTAATATGAAACTATTTTATTGTACGATTTTATATTTAGATATCAATAGTAACTATCCAGTTTTAAACTCAAGAAACCTTACCAAACTGCAGAAGCCATAATAGCATGATAATAGCGCCTTATGGAATGGCTATACACGTCACGTGAAAATTTATCAATACGGCTTACACACAAGTCAACAACGCAGCTTATCAGCTTCCCGCGTGATTCAGAATTTGGTTTTCACACCTTTATTATTAAAATTTACAATAACAAAAAATACACACTAAAATTTAAAAAAAATCTAATAGTAGTAAATGTGAAACATCGTCAACAAAATCAATTGGGAATTAATATTTTAGTTAGCATAAAAAAAAATTAGTAATGCTCACCAAATCACAGAATAACTAATAGTACAAGGTACAGAAGCAGCACGCGGCAAAGTCATTTAAATAAAAAGCGACTTTAGCCCCGACACAATAAAGTGCAATTCAGGTCGCGCAGTTCACCTATTAGTTGCCTCTCTTTCTATCGCGTGCTCCTACCCTTTCTGACGACGCAACGTTAAGGTTGTCTTCTTTTAAATGAACTGTGCAGCATGTATATAATATGAAAATAGTAACATAATGTGAAAAACGACAATAGTTTATTGTTTTTTTTTATTTTGACATCCGTACACAGCACAGTAATGTCGATTCCACATTGTTACTATTATAAAGAGACAATATCTAAGCAGGCAGTATGATGCCGCGCTCGAACGGCGGCGGGCGTGTGGCGACCCTCTGCTCATTTGTCCCGCTGGCGGAACGGCTAGCGGTTGGTGCTTATCGCGCGACCTTGAGCGAGTGAAGGAGGCCTGACCAAATCCTAAACCGCCCAAGATTTGGTGAGCATTTACCAATTCTGGGTAAGGTTAGGTTAGTATGGTGATCATAAACATAAGCCAAATCAATTTAGTCTTACAAATAATTCATTTCAGAGAAAATTAACATATTATGGTTCAATCTGATTATTGATTTTGCGGTACTGTTGATTCCATTGAAGTTTTTTCAACTTATTACTTTTAAAACAATGATACACATTAATCAAATTACCTGGTACTGTCATCAGATTCCGTAGGCATTTTGTACACAGCCTTCCGAAGTTGGTTGGTAAAGTAAAGTGTCTGGAGCAAGGAATTCATGTAGCAAGTTGCACCCTGGTTTTTCAGACCTATAACAAATATTTATATTCACTTCTAAGCAATATTTTTGGTGATTTTATTTAGTTTTTGTGGTTATAGCACATATCATTGCCCAGCAAACATAACACCATCATCACTTCAACTTTTCGACCTATTTCAACCATTAAACAATTTACTTTGAATCTGTATCTATCTAGATAAACTCAAGTTTTAGTTTTTCATAACCTTTCAATTTCATTTAAGATCATGTGGCGCCAAGCTGGTACATGTGCGATAGTCATTATAATAATACGAGATAAGTTCAAATTATTGAAGTAAATTATCCTTTCTTCATTCCAAAACCTAGTTCATCATCAAAAATTTAGCGTACCGAAAAAAAAATTGTTAGCATGTTTGCTCTCATTATCATATCAGCCATAAGATGCCCATTGGCGCTGGACATAGAGGTACAGAATACTTAACAGTACTACGTCAAAGGCCAAGGATCTCAACTTCGATCAGGTATTGTTGATCGAAGATCGATCTCCACGACGACTATCGGTCCTGCGCCACCCGCATCCAGCGGCTTTCCGTGACCTTCACCGCTACATCTTGTCGAGGGCCTATGTCAAACGAAGCGTCGACTGGTATGCGTTCACCGTTTCAGAACTTTTAAGCTCCAACGGCTATGGTTATTCTCAGCCCACCCTACTGTCAATTCAGAGGAAGTATACAACCTCTTAAAACTTGTCAGTTTTCTGAATGGCTATAAGTGCGTCCTTCTCGCTGTGTAGCAAATAAAAGAGACGCATTGATTACCAATCAGAAAATTGACATATTTTAAGTTTGTAATACCCCCACTGCTCGGAAAATCTTTCGGGCGATGTCGGTAATTTTAGTTCTCTCTCCTACATATCTCATTTTTTATTCAAACATGCCGGGAAATAGCAGTAAATCCACTACTGTTAGTTTTTACAGGTCCTCTATCGAAAGATGACAAGCTTCGTTAGAAATCTTAATTCCTAACGAAACTTCCCACTTACCCACGTAACCCGTGTGCTTCTTAGAGTCCCAGGACACGCCGTGAGGCGCCTCCGCCGTGACGTGCACCTCCAGGGTTATAGAGTCGTCCTTTATGTAGCCCTTCTCGGGATCAAGGACGTCGTTCCACGCCATAAAGTGGGAGAAACCCCAATCGTTCTCTTTGCTATATTTACAAGGAGAAATAATATTATAGTAAATATTCAACAACTAAAGAACGAAATAGGTACATTTGAATTGAATAACAAGTATTTGAATTGATTTCCCGAGTTGATTTTCTTGAGTACTTGGATGTTTAACAATTTACAAATTAAGTGGTAAATAATTACATTTTAAGCAGGCAAAATAAATTATCTGACAGTAAAAAGTGATGACTTGCTAGAGTAACTCTTACCTATAGAACAAATGTTGAATTTTCCTGAAAAAAGGTTCTGTTTCTGGCTTATGGGAGATGAGTCTCAGTTCAGCCATGGCGTAACAGGACCAACTGGAAGACTCGCTCTCTCCATTGCACTGAAGGAAGAATCCGAGCGACTTCTGCTGTTGGCGGTCGGGCGACGGCGCCTGTCGCGGCATCACCATTATCTTCCACGGCAGGTTGCGCACGTAACACGGCGGCGAGAGCACGGAGTCCTTCAGACTCCTGAAGTTCTGTACCGTGAAACGGAACGTTGCCTCCGACCTCGCCTCGTCGTCCTCCATTTCGGTATCGAGACACGCGAGCTGCATACGAAATAATTTTAGTGACAAACAATCTACATCAAAAAGGAATTCAAGTCCTTTTAGAGATTGATCCTTACAGGCATATCCGAGGATGTGGTTTCCTGGTTCTTCAATACTTCGCCCATGACTACTTCGCCGTTGGGTCCTTTCATAAGTTCGTCGTCCCAGGTCTTGTCTGTTGCTGTGTCAACGGTCTCCACTGTAAATAAACCATATAAATAACATAATTTAAGCTTAAAAAAGTTATTAAATGCTTTTTTAACTTTATAAAGCTTTTACAATTTACATAATAGGAAATGATTTAAAATCCCTACAAGCTTCGTAAGACAAAAGTAATTACATTGAAACATTTCAAGAATCACCCGAGTCAGCAATCTTTCTATTGTATCAACATTAAAATAAAAAAACAAAACTGCCATAAACAACATTATGTTTCATGATATACATAATGCTTTATTTCAACAAGGCAGCAACAATGCTTTCAACAGGAAGCCACACTCATTAGTTTCAACTTCATTTAAGAAAAGGTTATAATAACCTTGACATAAGTTAACTTTAATAATATCTTCACCACCTCATTCTTTTCAGCTTTGTAAGTGTGAAAACTTTTAAATGAACAATGATGAGGAATAAAAATTATTTGTCATAGATATACAGAAAGCTTTTACTTATTTACCTTTTAAGTTTCACAAATGTTGTTATTTCAAACCACTTTGTGAAGTAAAAAACTCGCAATTATAACAGCTAAAAACATGGAAAAAGCTATCCATTGTTTTACTGATAATAATTTGGACAAATGTGCCAAAGTGACATATAAAGTTTCATAATGACACTAACTGGCCAACGCAAACGTATGTTTTTGAGAAAACCTCCCTTTACTGTGAAAGCAAGAGAAACTATGAATATACAGCCAATCAAACATTTTTAATACAGCTATTTGTATTGTATTTTTGTATGTCAGATGTCACCACCCATTAAGCCCCTCCAGGGGGTCAAGTCTGCTAATGTTAACGTCAGAATCGATTTTGACATTAACATTAGCATACTTGACCCCCTGAATACCAGTACTGTGACGGCCTTGTGTAGTAGCAGCAATAGCTGAGGCTGGGGCCTAGTTGGCCGCACACTTTGTTTTTGTGTCTTGTTTTGGTTATTCTGTTTGTTCTTGTTTATTATTTTTCAATTTATATTTCGTACTTTATGATAACTTGATATCTATGTGGCCAATAAACGTTTTACTTACTTTTATGCAAAGCTATGAAAAGTTGTTGCTTATGGTTACAAAAGATTGTGGTCACATATTTGTGTTATCTAGTAACTAAGAAGGATAATACTCCATTTTCAACATAAAACAATATTAATTAATTAATAATAAGGTAGTAAGAATATGATGTAAACATAGTTAAGAAGTGCATAGTCAAATTAGTTAAGTCAATTTGTTATTTATTAACAAATAGTTTATAGTTTATGATACAAGGTTGGTAAGGAACGAGTTGATGTTTTATAAACCCGAGCCGCAGGTGAGGGTGTATAATGGGGAATGTCCGAAAAAAATCAAATTGGCTGAATATTTTTCTATAGGTAGGAATAAGGTCCCTTAGTAATAGAAAAAAGTTTCAGAATTTTCGATTGGGTAAAAAAGTTTTTAAAAATCAAAGTCTCTTCGACTTCACAAATGTATGAAAGTAACAGCAGAATGGAGATTATACCTTTGCCGCTAACTGCCACAAACACAACCCGTATTAAAAAAAAAAGTTTTGACATTTTGTCTTGAAACTTTTTTTTAATACCATGTTGTGGTTGTGGCAGGTGTTGGCAAAGGTACAATCTCCATTCTGCTGTTACTTTCATACATTTGTGAAGTCGAAGAGACTTTGATTTTTTGAAAATTTTTCACGAAACCGATAATTATGAAAATTTATTCTATTACTAAGGGACCTTATTCCTACCTATAGAAAAATATTCAGCCAATTTGATTTTTTTCGGACATTCCCCATTGTCATGAGCTTTAATAAAAAACCTGCCATACTACGTTTTTCAATACATTTGCAAGAAAACATTATAGGTTCTACTGAAATTGTAATCTATAACATATAATAAAACTGTAAATTCTAAATATCCAATGGCTAAGAAAATGGAAAATCAAGGCAAGCCCATCAAAGTCGATCCACATGACATTCACACTTCGAAAAGATAACTGCCCTGAAGTGAGATTGGGTTGCAACCCTCTACCAACCAGTAAATCAGTCAAATACCTGGGTATTCACTTAGATCGTCGTCTTACCTGGGCCAAGCACATTCAAACAAAAAGAGACGAAATAAACCTCAGGAATTTACTGGTTGCTCGGAAGAAACTCAAAGTTGTCTGTGGACAATAAGTTACTCCTGTATAATGCCATCCTCAAACCCATATTGACCTTTGGACTTCAATTGTTGGATTAGGCTAGTAATTCCAATGTCAACAAAATTCAAAGAGCACAGAATTATATCCTAAAACAGATCTCAGATTGGCCTTGGTTTATTCGCAACTCAGAAGTTCACCAACATCTCCATATCAACACTGTCAGGGATGAAATCTCGAGGATATTTGACAAATACAAAAATAGGCTAGACAATCACCCAAATGAACTAGCAAAACAGCTGACATTGCCGGATTGTATGAGACGCCTGAAAAGGCGCAAACTACCAGATATGAAAAACTCAGTTAAGACTAATCCAAGAATGAGTGGGCTCTCGATGGAGCGCCTTGCTCTACATGTCATTCTTAACAACAAATCTGCTCATAGTCCAGGAGACTGATTGCATGATAAAATTTATAAAAAAAAAACTAAATATTTGTGCGAGAATAATGCAAAACCTGCTAAAAGAAGCTGTTTCATCAAATTCAGGTGGGTGGAACCAGGGAAACAGCTTGAACTTTCTGTAGTACTAGCTTCCATACACTAAAGAGGTAATTTTAAACTGGTCGGTATATTTTTCTACTGTCCACGCAGATGACGTCGTGGGAAGAAATGAAAAAAACGTACGTAAACAAAATTGCACGGCGCGGGCGTGCGGTAAAGACCGCACGCTGTACTGTCATCGTAAACTCACATTTTCGAGCAACTGTATTGAAAAGAATATTCCAAAGCTATTAACACCACACCATTTACCAAACTATAAAATTATCAACATCCATTTTCACACTACATCAATAAAATTGTTTTTGCATGTTTACCATGTGACCATCTGTGACAGGTTAGATCATATTGACCATTGGGCATTTTTAATGTCCTACTGCTGGGGCACACCCTTCCTTATGGGTGGACAAGAAGGATGGGCCATAACCCACCATGCGGGCCCAATGCAGATTGGTGGGTGTTAACGACTGCAAATACAGCCAGAACAAACGGCTTAACATAACTTCTGATGCACAGAGGAGCTAGAGATAATAATCTGACCAACCCTTGCGAAAGTTGTTCAAAGCTCCGAAATCGCTGGGCCAGGCGCTAAACCACTGCGCCACCGAGCTCCTAATACCTTAATATAGACCTTGATATACCTAGATCATATTACCTTGTATGTGTAATAATAACAGTATTTATCAAAGATATATTTAAGTTTCTAAATTTTGTTACTTATTCCTGTTAAAGCTGATAAGTCTTGCACCCGATCTTCTTGTCAGTTAAAAAAGTCTGGAACGGGTGGTAGGAAAATATAGACTATTCAAAAGTGCTTAATTATTATGTTTATTTGAATAAAGCCATTTTGACTTTGACTAAAATATTTACCCGATTTAAAGCATGTTATTGATATTGCCAATAAATTAAAACAAAGCGAATTCATTGCTTAGTGTCATACAAATTGTATAAAGACAAGTGCAGTGCCTTCACGACCCGTCCACCCACTGGACTTTTCCACCAGTGGGTGTACGGGTAATTCACAATTACTCCTCCACCCACTACGCTAGTGTGAACCCTGTAACTGATTAATTTATATTTTCTATAAATTCAAATAAATCGAAACTTTTTGCTTTCATATTGTTAAATAAAACCTAACGGGTCCGTGGACCTACCAATTTTCCCTACTTAGTAGGGCCACGGTATACCACTATGTACCTACTCGTGGTCCTACTGGACTAGGGCTTATTATAAGTATCAATAATTTAGTATCGCTATTTAATGATTTCAAATAAATTTTATATTCAATTACGAAATAATGTAATATTATTATTAATGTCAAAAGCACCAGGGCAACATAACTTAAGAGGAGTTATTTTGATTTCGTACCATGAAGATCTGTCTTAATTCTTTTTAGCTCTTTAATTTTTCAAAAATATAAATTGAAATAACTCCTTGTGAGTTATGTTGCCCTGGTACTTTTGACTGAATATTACTTAAACATAGGATTTCAGGTTAGGTTCGAAATAATCGTTCTTTATTACTTATCTATCGATATGGACATAGTAGGACCACGGGTACATTACTGTGGTCCTACGAGTATGTCAAATCGGAAGGTCCACGGGCCCTTAAAAAAACCCTTGTTATTGAACCAAAGTACTAAGGTACCAAGTACCAAAGTACAAAGCACAAATAATCGAAATATAAATCAATTTATTTGAATAAAAAATAATTGATTGCTAGACATACTTAATTCGGTTCACACTAGCCTAGTGGGTGGAAGGGTAATCGTGAATTAACCGTCCACCCACTGGTGGGAAAGTCCAGTGGGTGGACGGGTTGTGAAGGGTGCAGTGTGGTATCTAGAGTTAATTCAGTAAATCTAGCTCTATCATAGGTACATAATCAATATCATATCATAGTTGATGTTGGTACACATAATGTTTTCAGAGTCAAATGTTAGTAAAACAATAGAATCTAAATTTAGATTTTGAGCATCAACAACAACTTGCAATTTTATAACAAAGAAAGTTGTACATTATTAAAACATTGTGGTTGAAATTTAACCATATTATCACAGTTCATTGATTAGAAATGCATTTTTGTTTTATGTATCACCATGACTATTGCATTTCCATTGATTTGTTGGAGGTTTTGAGGTTAAGAATGTTAAGTGTAACACTATACCTAATTATATTTACCTATTAATCAGTAAAGGTACTATGCCAAACTATTGCCAACAACTAATCCAAATTGATATCCACCTATCAACCATAAAAATTGAAAACAAATACAAAACAAATAGTAATTTATTACTTCTTTAGTCTGTCTTTGTACTTATGTATGTCTAAATAGTTATAATTTTGTTGAAAATATGTGGTTCACTAACCGTCTTGAGTTTCCATTTCCTCAACTTGGTTCACATTAGAGTCGTGGTGCTGCCGCTCTTCAGCAGGCGTGTGGTTCATGGTAGCCGGGCGCGCCACGGGGGACTCTCGCCCGCAACTCTTTGAAATTTCCTGAACAAGCAGTTCTAGCTTAGAAACAAAGTCCAATAGGTACTCACTAATCTCACTATACTACCACGTCCACTACTGACGTTTCATTATTATTACACTTCGCTTACCTTTAACGCCAGGGGATCACTCCCTCTAGATCTGCTAAAAATCCGTTGAACGAATTTCAGCGAACCTTTTTCATCGACTCGAACACCCTGCGCACCAGGATTTTTGTTTTTCTTTGAGAATATGATGTTAATTTTCAAAGAGTGTTTACTAGCGGCGCGGCCGATGTCTGCAGATTTCTACACAAGAGCCCCACAAAAGATAGGTACGCTAATAGCACATTCCTAATCTTCTGATCACTGCCTGTCACGTTAACACTACGCTGTGAGGCGGGATATTATTAAATTCACTAACTTAACTGGATACAAAGTTATTTTCGCGAATATAAACAAAATGGTGGATTTAATTAAATTTCTGGCTTCGGATGTGTGGCCCGGTTTTCGTTCGACGAATGCACCATTTTATTTTCTCATTCTCACATTCACCGTAGTGATGTCCATAACAGGTACAGTCACAGAATAGTACAAGTACAGTCGATAAAAAACTTCACTATTGCTATACACATGACACAACACAACACAATAGTATATTTCTAGCGTCACGCTAGAAACATACTATTGTGTTGTGTTGTGTCGTGTCGCGCTGTCGCGTATCGATTTCATACATTTAGTATGACTAGAAACACACCATTGTGTTGTGTTGTGTTGTGTCGGCATCTTGTGGCGCGGATCGCTCGGCTGCGATTGCAACAGAACCCCCACCACCGATCTGTCGCGACACAACACAACACAATAGTATGTTTCTAGCATTGTATTGGTATCTGTCGCTGGCGGCGGCGGACGCTCGCAATCGCATTGTAATTTTGATTTGACTCAAAGATGAAGATTTAATAGAACTTGTGCGTCAACGTAAAGTGTTGTATGATACCAAATGCAAAAAATATAAACATCAGTTTATCAGAGCTGCTGCTTGGGAATAGTTTGTAGGTTTCTTTTTATCGTTTTTTTTTATAAGTAAACAAATAGATATACAACGTGTTACAAAATTACCCCTAATGCCGAATATGGTAGATAGTGACTAACAAACTAAACAATTTTTAATATGGGACCAACTCTGAAATTGCAAAAAAAAAATCTGCTGTTTCATAAATTTAGATATTTTTGTTATTATTTTTTGTACGAAACAGCAGATTTTTTCGTTGTAAGTATTGTTATTGTCCTGAATTTCATAAGATTTTTTTTCTTGATTTAAAATCTCTGATAGCAGTGAATGTAAAAAAGAATGACTCCACCCGATATTTCAGATTCAGCGACGGAAATGACTCATAATCAAGGTACCTAACTAAATACAAGCAGTCTCTCTCTATTTTCTAAGTAGGTTGGTAAATACCTACTTATTGATTTAGTTTACGTAATTATTTTTTATTTCAAAAATGTTAGGTAGGTACAGTGTTTTATTTTAATTTTTCTGAAGAAGTGTCATCATATTAAATAAAAATTTAAGGTCCTCTTCTAAATTACTCTCAGAATATAAGAATATGTAATAAAATATTGTACAATAACATCGATTTTAAAATTGAATTAACACTTTAACGGAAAAGTAAACATTGTTTAAGATTGTAGATGAGAATAGAAAATAAAAAAATCATAAAAAATGTTGTTGGTTATTTGTGCAAATTTACTGTTAAAATTGAAGTTATTTATACGGGTGGCAACTCTAAATTGGTTCCTAGCTAGGATGCTAAATCGGCGTATGTAATCGAGGCTTTCTCACCTCACTTTGCGAATAGTATCGAGTGAAAGAGAGGAAATCATAAAGGACCGACCGAGATCTCGGTCTCGGTCTCGGTCTCGGCCAGTCTCGGCCAAAAAATATGTCTCGGTCTCGGCCAAAATGGCCGAGAATCTCGGCCTATAAGTACCTACTTACGTAGGCTGGTTGGTTGATCACGTAAGTCTGTTGCTAACAATTCTCGATTAAAATCGATTGAAAGCGCAGTTGCTGCTTTAAGTAAAATAGTTGTCACATTGGTTCTTAACTGAAGCAGCAATGTCACTGCGATTTCTGTCAGAGTTGATTGCAACAAAATTACATCTTCAACATGGATTATCTCGAAAACGTTGCACTTTAGGGTTTTATATCACATAAATTTTTTTGTACATGTTTTATCGTGCGCCGCTTATTAGGTATTCAATTGGATGGGAAATAAGATTGATTTTATCTATACAGGATCTTTAACATAGATTATCTCGAAAACGTTGGGTTTTAGGGTTTTATGTCACATGAAATTTTTTGTTTATCTATAGATCTTCTATGAATATATTATTATATAGGTTTTATCATGCGCCGCTTATTAGGTATTTAATTGGACGAGGAAAAATTTGGATTTTATCTATAGATTATCTCGAAAACGTTGCGCTTTAGGACTATCATATGACATTTTTTGTTTGTCTATAGATCCTCAATCGATATATATAGGTTTTATCATGCGCCGCTATTACAGTATAATAAACCCGCTATTTCCGAAATATCCATCAAAAACAAACCTAATGGTTACCACTATGCCAGCCTCTCTTACAAATAGGTTCAAACCCAATTGTTGACTTCGGTCATTTGGTAATTTGCTGTCGACTTGTAATAGGTACTAAATTTAGTATTACAAATTAATGAGGGGGTTCACTTATTATTCTACACAATAGTTTACAATGTAAAGAGCGTAGAGATGTAGTATCCCTCTCAATTGAACGAACCGTTGAGTTATCGTGCGTGGAACTTGATCAAATAATTATAGTATGCGTATATAGACCCCCCAAAGCGAATTACTCTGAGTTTGAGTCCACTATGGAGGAAGTTTTAAAAATAACTTGTAGGAAGAATAAAAAAGTCGCAATTTGCGGAGATTTTAATGTCGACATCTTAGACCCTAAAATAGCCAAACTGTCGAGTAGGTTCATAAACCTATTTAAATCATTTAATTTGCTACATATTTTTAATGAACCAACGCGTATCACACCCACATCGGCAACCTGCTTAGATAATATTTTCTGTAACTGTAATGTCATTGAAAAATCAATTTTAAATTGTATTAAATCCGACCATAGTGGACAATTAGCCTCCATTGAGCACCATCATGTTCCGCCTAAACGGGAAATAATGTGTAGGCCAGTAAAAAAACACTGTATTGAAAAATTCAGAACCAATGTCACAAGTAAAATTGAAACATTACCAGAACCAAATTTTGAAGCCAATAACCTATATAATCATTTATTTAGCATAGTTCAAACTGAATTTAGTAAAACTTTTAAACAAAAAGTCATCAAATGTAATGATAGTACGAAATTTAGTGACTGGGCCACACCCGGCATATATAAGAGCAGAAGGAAATTATACGAACTTTATGCAGAGAAAGCTACTTCTAGTGATCCTAACTTCATTGAATTTGTCAAGAAGTATTCACAAACATTCAGAGAAGTCTGTATCTTAGCAAAGTCCAAGTACTTTGCAAATAAAATTAAATTAGCAGACAATAAAATTAAGGCTACTTGGAATATTATTAACAAAGAAACGGGCAAATCAAAATCCAATATAAATTCCTTCTGTTTAAAAACTGGTGATCAAACTTTTGAATCTGACAATGAGGTCGCTAAAGTTTTTGAAGATTTCTTTGCTAGAATACCTGTAGAAACTACCAGTACTCTTAGTGCTTGTCCCAACATCGCTGTCTCCCTTCTGGAGTCAAGTGTTGATAAGTGCAATGAAAGTTTTTCCTTTAAATATATAAATAGTGCAGATATCATTAAAGCTTTTAAAACAATTAATGTTAAAAAAACAGAAGATCTTTGGGGCATGTCAACAAGCATAATTAAATCAATAATTGATATACTAGCCCCTTACTTGGCTTTTATTTTTAACAAATGTATTGACGAAGGGGTCTTTCCTGATCTAATGAAAAATAGTAAATTGATTCCTCTTTTTAAATCTGGGGATAAAAGTGACCCAGCTAACTTTAGGCCAATATCTATACTACCAGCACTTAGTAAAATATTTGAAAAAATTATATATTCCCAATTATTAGATTACTTCACATACAATAATATTACTAAAAACTACCGCGGGATCAGTCTTCTCAGCATTGTCAGTAAATTGTATGCAAAGGTACTGATTGAAAGAGTGATGCAAAAAACTGATCAGAGTATTTGGGATGTGCAAGCGGGATTCAGAAAGGGAATGGGATGCACGGATCAGGTCTTCTCCTTGAGGTGCTTAACCGAAAAACACCTGGCTAAGCACAAAAAGGTTTACTGTGCCTTTGTGGACCTGGAGAAGGCCTACGATCGAGTTGACAGGAATGAGCTATGGAAGGTGTTGTCCGAATACGGATTGGAGAGCAGACTGATTCATGCACTGAAATCTCTCTATGAGGATTCCCGTGCATGCGTCAGGATTGACGGCGTATACACTGACTGGTTTGGCATCTCTAGGGGTGTCAGACAGGGATGTGTTGCGTCACCATGGCTCTTTAATCTGTTTTTGGACAGTTGTATGAAAGGTCTGAAAGAACGTGACTGTGGGGTTGTGATGAATGGGACTCAAATCAAGTGCCTTCTCTACGCTGACGACCAAGTTATACTTGCGTCTTCTGCGCAAGAGTTGCAGGAAATGATGTCGGTTATGAATGAAGATTTTGTGAGAAAAGGGATGAAAGTGAATGTAACTAAGACTAAAGTGATGGTGTTTGAGAGAGATGAAGAAATGACTGACTGTACGGTAATGTTAGGTGGCGAAAAAGTGGAACAAGTCCGTGAGTTTGTATACTTGGGGAGTTTGTTCACAAGGGACGGAAAGAGTGAGGAAGACATAGAAAGACGAGTGAAGAAAGGAAATTCGGTGAGTGGTGCTATACACTCGGTTATGAGTAGCCAAACCGTTTCTGCAAAGGCGCGAATGGCTATTCATAACGGAGTGCTGGTACCGACACTGATGTATGGAAGTGAATCTTGGGTATGGCAGAAGAAGAATGAAAGCAGAATAAATGCGGTAGAGATGCGATCGTTGAGGAAAATATGCGGAGTAAAACTGAGTGATAGAGTGAGCAATGAGGTGATTCGCAAAAGGTGTGGTCTGAAAGATGATATAGTGACAAGAATTGAGAAAGGAATGCTCCAGTGGTTTGGTCACTTAGAGAGGATGAATGAAAGGCGAATCACGAAAGAGATATACTGTGCGAATGTGGAAGGAACGATTGCACGAGGGCGTCCCAGAAAAACCTACGCGGACCAAATAGAGGTTATTATAAAAAAGGCTGGTGTACGCAGTGACAAAAACCGCAGGGCATGTATGAAAAGAGTGATGGATATGAATGAAGCGAAAGAAGTGTGCAAGGATCGTAGCAGGTGGCGATCCATAGTCTCTGCCTACCCCCATGGGAAACAGGCGTGAGTGTATGTATGTATGTATGTATGTACAATAATATACTTCATAAAAATCAGTTTGGTTTTTCCAAGGGTAAAAGTACTACTGATGCTGGAATTGCACTTCTCAAACATATTCTGGATGCTTGGGAAGAAAAGCAAGATGTAATTGGCATTTTCTGTGACCTTTCTAAGGCATTCGATTGCGTTGATCATCAAACACTATTAAAGAAGCTAGAACATTATGGTGTCTCTGATAAATCAGTTAGTCTTATGAAATCGTATTTGTACAATAGAACTCAGAAAGTAGTGATTAATAGAACTGAATCTACTGGAGCCCCCATCAATATGGGTGTGCCACAGGGATCAATATTGGGCCCATTGCTGTTTCTAATTTATATAAATGACCTTCCCAACTACGCGAATAATTTATGTGAAACAGTACTATTTGCAGATGATACTTCTTTAGTTTTTAAAGTAAACAGAGGTAATAACTGTTCGGACGAAGTAAATAGTGCCCTCTCTAAAGTTTCATACTGGTTTAATAGTAATAATTTAGCACTTAACCCCAAAAAAACTAAATGTGTTAAATTCTCATTACCTAATGTTGAGCAGACAAAATTAAATATTAATTTGAAAGACGATGAAGTCGAGTTTATCGAGAGCACAAAATTTCTAGGTATCACACTAGATTCTCGACTGCAATGGGATCCACATATTGAAGCCTTGTCAAGTAGACTTAGTTCAGCGGCATTCGCTGTTAAGAAAATAAGGCTTTTAACTGATATTGAAACGGCAAGGTTAGTATACTTTAGTTATTTTCATAGCGTAATGTCGTATGGACTGCTATTGTGGGGCTCAGCTGCCAGTATTGAAAATATTTTTGTACTCCAAAAAAGAGCTGTTCGCGCCATATACAATCTACGGCGGAGAGATACCTTGAGAGAAATGTTCAAAGAAATAAATATTTTAACTTTGGCAGGCCAATATATTTATGATAATTTAGTTTATGTAAGGAAACACTATGATTCATTTGCTAAGAACAGCAATATTCACCAGTTCAATACAAGAAATAAAGATAAACTTGCCGTTCCAAGATTTAGGCTTGCAAAAACTAGAGGTTCATTTATGAGGAAAGGCATAGCCTTTATTAATAAAGTTCCACAACAAGTGATTGATCTTCCTTTGCATGAATTTAAAAACCATGTTAAAAAAACGCTCATGGGTAAAGGTTATTATAAAGTAGATGATTATCTTAAAGATCTAAATGCGTGGAAATGATGTAACACATAACTTGCTAATAAGTACTTTGTTGAAGTAATATAATAAGTCTATGTTGTTGCCAATAATCCTGTCACCCTGTTGTAATTTTCTGGTAACGATATATTCAAGTTTGTAAATATCGTTACTTATGGCTGTTACAGCTGATAAGTTTCTTGCGCCCGTTCTTCTTGTCAGCTAAAAAAGTCTGGAACGGGTGGTAGGAAAATATAGACGATTCAAAAGTACTTAATAATTAAGTTTATTTGAATAAAGCTTATTTGACTTTGACTTTGAATGTGATTGTTATTTTAATTGTCTTTTATTAGTGGTCGCGTACGAGCTCAAAATCAACGGAAAACCACAAATCGATGTACAGCATAGCTGTTTGGGACAAGTATACTTGAATACAAAACAATATTTTGGGCCCGCATTTCTTAAAATTTTATCCCTTAGGAGAGGAGTTATGCTGTTATATTTTTTTGTATGGAAAATTTGTTTTTGTTCTACAACTTATCATGTGTGGTATCCAATTAAAGGGCTATCTAATCCATATCGTTACATTTCAGCCACTTGTTTTAAATTATACCAAAAAATATTTTTAAAATATTCCAAGTTTGGGCTCCTACAGATACGATATGGTTTAATATTTTTCATAAAATATATCTCAAATCATTTGTAATTTTCTCATATCTAACCTCGAAAAACCAATTTTGTAAATATTGACATTTAGAATTTTTATTTTTTGTTTTTAATGATTACAAAGCTTTTACAAAATGATTATGTATGATAAAAAAATATATTTGTAATGTAACCTATCGTGTGTGATATCGAATGAAAGGGCTTTCTTGGGCCCTATTTTTGAATCACTCGACTGGCGTCAAGCGCTCGTTTCTACTGATTTTAGTTCGAAATTTGACTCAATCTCATACATTTGAGTTGATTTGTCGAACAAAAATTAGTAGAAACGAGCGCTCGACGCCAGCCTTTTTTTTTTAAACGACTGCCTCCCGTAATTCCACCAAGTCAAAGCTCGGTGGAATCCCAGGAGGAGGGAATACCCACTAAAAAACTACGGCACTTGCCCACTCGCCACCGGTTGGTCATACGGGGGGCCATGGGTGGTAATCACCCCAATTGACCCGGTGGCTCGCCCGGCTATCCGGGCCTCCTCGCGGTTGGGAGATGGCCGGGCAAGTTTGGCCATCTCCCCAGACGGTCGAGGACCGTGCAATGTTGGCGATGGGTCACCACCCATCGCCCGCGTGGTCCTCGTCAGAGCGGAATGAGGTGCGCATAACGCCTCCTCCTTACGCCCACCCGCCTGCGTTGGAGCTGGTTCACATGAGCCTCCTCTTCGCGAACCCGCTCCGATGCCTCCTTCTGCAGGATGACCTCCTCACAGAAGGAGACTACCGTCTCCCAGGATCTCTCGGTGGCCAGCATGGCCCGTACCATGCTGGGCAGCGAGAGATCCGTCCCCACCACAGTGACCAGAGTACAGCGCTGCGGAGCCCAGGCAGGACACACCTCAAGGGTGTGCTGTGCACTGTCCTCCGCATCGCCGCACTCGTGGCACTGTGGCGACGCCTCCTTTCCTATCCGACACAGATACTTTTCGAAGCACCCGTGCCCGGAAAGTATCTGTGTCAGCCTGAAGGTAACCGCTCCCGTTCTAGACGCTCCTGCCATACCTCCATCTTTACCTTTTCGGCCATTTGTCTGAAGGCCAGGGCTTCCTCTGGGGTGGGACGTTCCCCACTCTCCAGCGCCATCCTGCGATCCCTGTACACCTCCCTAAGCACCTGGGCTTCTAACTCCCAGGGAGGTGTACCAGGGATCGCTGTAATGATGTAATGATCGAAAAAATCAGCTGTTCCATACAAAAAAACAATCCTACTTCATCGAAATGTATGAAACAGCTGATTTTATTTTTCGCGATTTCAATGTTGGTCTCATAATGAAAGTTGTTCAGTTTGATGGTCTGATCAACCCCACGAGAGGTTTTGTATTAACTAAAAATAACTTTGTATATCTTTTAATTTAAGGTGTATTTTACAAAAAAATCTTAACCACATCGAATCTGATGGAGCCCAAACATTGTATGTTTTGAAAATGTTTTGTAATACAAGAACCGGCTTAGCAAGCTCTTCCTTTCAATATCATACACGATAGGATTTAGAAAAAAAATCACCATACAAAAAAGATGACATTATAATAACTCATCTTATAAGATTTTTAATAATAATAATAATAATTTTTAAAATATAAGATTTTTTAAGAACTGCGAGTCCAAAATATTGTTTTGAGCTCAAGTATAAGTGCCGTACCAAACGGCTTTGCTGTACATGGATTTGCGGATTTTTCTGCGTACACCTAGCACTATTATGATTAAATAAAGAATTTTTTAAGTAAATTAAATGTGTTTTTCATCGATATTCGCCATTTAATAGTAACATTTAAAAAAATTCAAAAATCTCGATCTCGGTCTCGGTCTCGGCCGAGACTTTTTTTTAACTTGGTACTCGGCGAAAAGTGGGTTCGGTTGGTCCCTAGAAATCATGCGAGTGCGTGAACGAGTGAAAGAGAGAAAACGATAGTTAACTATTCGCAAAGTGAAGTGAGAGCAAAAAACCAACTCGTACTAGGCCCTCTACTCCTCTTCAGCGGGTCTACCGCTTAACTCTATCGCATAGACTCTGGCTTTGGTTTATGACGTCAGTGCACTCTCCGCCCTTGTCATCGTGTTATGATATGACAAGGACGGATAGAGCATAGCTATCGCTTTGAGTTAGGCGGTAGGGCCCCTGGGAGTAATTATTGCCAGTGTCAAGTGTTAAATAATTCAGTGGTATACACAGCTGTTGGAAAAATTAAAAAAAAACCTACCTAGTTGAATAGCGCCATCTATCAACATAAAAATAAACTAAAATTCTCAGCTGTCAGAAAACCGCTCATTGAATCGTGCGTAGTGCGATTGAAGCAATCTGAGCTTCAGTCGCGCTAAATAAAAAAAAAGTATTTTGGACCCAAATATTTAAAATACTTATAGATTTGCCTCATCTGTGGGACAAGAAAATAAAAAAATGTAAAGGAATCTATGTATAAAGAGATTGAATAAATAATGAAAAATATTAGAAAAAATCGGCTCACCCGTAGCAACATCTTCATCTTAATATAAAAATAGCATTGTGAATGCAAAAATCTAAAAGTTTAATAAAGAGATTGACCAGAAAGCTACCTACATAGAAGTTTTGAAAAAAAAATTACTAATATGAGGACCTCATTTATAGGGAAATAAAAAACTAAGTAATTAATTTTAAAAACTTATAATATAGGTACTATACCTATTATCTATCTAAAATCTGTTCTGATGTCTTCAAGAGAAGATGGCAATATGTACGTGTGTATGCAGTGCTGGATTAACCCTTAAACAAATTAAGCAATTGCTTAGTCTTACGTCTTACGTCTGGGGGGCACAATAATCGCCACCGAAAAGCGAAAATCATATTTTTAAGAAATAAGTAATAAAAATGATTTATTTCAAATTCATTTGTGTGGCCATGTAAAGCGACTTAGGTACTTTAAGATTAGTGGATGAAACTGACAAAAAAAAATTGTTTAACTATAGACAGCCAAGACAAGAGAACAATATTAGTAGATAAAACTCAGATAAAACTGACTAAAAATCGTCTATATCTAAATAAAACATATTTAGATATAGACTGTTATTATTGTTAGTAGGAGCTACAAATGCTACAATATAGAGCCAGAATTTTGCGCCCAAAGGCTTATTTCTAGGATCATATAATAAGCGACACGACTTGAATTTTTGCTATCCCTCGGGAACAATATTGTTTTTCGGGATGAAAAGTACCCTATGTCCTTCTCTGTACCCCTGAGAACGTGTATGCAAAATTTCATGATGATCGGTTCAGTAGTTAAGACGTGAAGGCGTAACAAACAAACAAACAAACGGACTTTCGCATTTATAATATTAGTAAGGATGGCTCTGCCGAAAAGTATTAATCTCTCCGGATTTAAAAGTCAAAATACTTTTCGAAAGCTAATAATGTCATCCAAGAAGCTTATACCCACACGGAGATTGCACGCCTAGTATCATAGTGAAGATTGAAAAAAGACTCTTTAGTGACGTCACGGCGTATTGCTATCTCTTTCTTTTCGTTTTACAATACGTTTTCGTTTCTCACGAACGAACGAACGACGAACAACGAACACGTATTGTAACACTAAAGAAAGAGGTTGCAATAAGCCGTCACGTCACTCAAGGACATTTTTTCTATCTTCACTATGACACTGGCCGTGCAATCTCCATTGGAGGGAGGTATAAGCTTCTTGATGTCATCTATCAAGTAAAAAAAAATATGTATTTTTTTTACGTAAATACGGCATTAAAAATTACTAAAATAATTTTTGATCAAAATTTGTAAGCCTTTTTTTAGTTTTTAGTCACAGATCTCAAAAACTAGGACATTAAAGTGTATTTTTTTTAATTTTTATAATACACACGAATATTATCTACAATTAATTGACATTGTTACAGCCTAGAATCAATACGTCATCCTTTTTCCTTCCACTCAAGAAGCTTATACCTCCCTCCAATGGAGATTGCATGGCCAGTGTTATAGTGAAGATAGAAAAAATGTCCTTGAGTGACGTGACGGCTTATTGCAACCTCTTTCTTTAGTGTTACAATACGTGTTCGTTGTTCGTCGTTCGTTCGTTCGTGAGAAACAAAAACGTATTGTAAAACGAAAAGAAAGAGATAGCAATACGCCGTGACGTCACTAAAGAGTCTTTTTTCAATCTTCACTATGATGCTAGGCGTGCAATCTCCATGGGGGTATATGCTTCTTGCTTCCACTACAATTTCCGAAAGTGCCTGTCACGTGGCTATCACGTGGACTTATGGCCGGTATACATTTTGATTAGTGTTTAGTGCGAATGGCTCGTTTGGTGTTTAGCAAAAAACAATTACTTAACGGAAGTGTCTATTCATCGGGGCGCCTCGACGAATAGTATTTTTCTCTATCTAGCGGTGCGCACCGTTGAGTAGCACTTTCTCTAGGGATTGGCTATATGCCGGTGCCTCGGGTTCGATTATCCCCGCGGGAAGTAACATCTTTGAGTTGGTTGTTTCTAGTTTGGTTTGGACATTGCAGGCTGATCACCTGATTGTGCGATAAGAGAATTAATGATCCGTGCTTCGGCTGTAGATCCTGCGCCTGACCTCTCCTGTCTTGTCGGTCGTCCTGCCGTCCTATCGGAATTATAGAGTGAAGGAAAAGAGAGTGCAAACACTTTTCTCTCAAATCTCAATTAAACTGGATCTAAATCTCTAAACACAAACCAAAACTACGCACTGCACTAACAAATGTGCTAAAACCACAGCCAAAGATGATTACCTACTATACCCGCAAATGCGCACTATGGAACCTTGTCATATTAACATCTACGTTTACGTCATCCGCAACAAAAAATTAGGTACCTACATGTAACAATAAAATTATAATAGATATTTTTTTATTAATATTAGTTACTAGCGGCCGCTCGCGACTTCGTCTGTGTGGACAGTTTTTTTGCTATCCCTAGGGAACTGTACGTTTTTTCGGGATGAAAGGTACCCTATGTCCTTTTCTGCACCCCTGACAACGTGAATGCAAAATTTCATGATGATCGGTTCAGTAGTTACGACGTGAAGGCGTAACAAACAAATAAACAAACGGACTTTCGCATTTATAATATTAGTAAGGATTGAATTATTAATTTTAAGATAGGGTCTAGGTATAAAAAATCTACAATTTTATTTTCGTTTTTTTGGTTTAAAAATGGCTGCCAGGTTCATTAGCAATTTGCGGGGATAGTATTACAAGGTGTTTTCGAAATCGCAAAAAAGAAAACAGCTGTTTCATACAAAAATTAATAACGAAAATATCAAAATGTAATGTATGAAACAACTGATTTTTTTTCGCGATTTCAGAGTTGGTCCCATAGTAAAAGTTGTTCAGTTTGATGATCCCTATCTACCATATTCGGCTTTATAAGGCTTTTACCAAACACTTTGTATTATAAAAAGCGGCACCACATCAATAAAATAACACTAACGGTTAAATTGAATATAACGAGAAACAACAACTCAAAGATGTTGCTTCCCGCGGCGGGGATCGAATCCACGACCTCTGGATCGAGAGAACAACACTCTAACCACTAGCCTAAGAGGCATTTACACAATTATTACTACCTATTTGAATAGTTTAACTTACGATTACGACAACTAAAAAGGAGGCGCACCGGCATATAGCCAATCCCTAGAGAAAGCGCTATTCAGTGGTGCGCACCGCTAGATAGAGAAAAATACTATTCGTCGAGGCGCCCCGATGAATAGACACTTCCTTACTTAACACTAAACAGAGACTGTCCGAACGTGTTTTTTGCTAAACACTAAACATGCCACTCGCACTAAACACTAATCAAAATGTATACCGGCCATTATGTCAGTTGCTAGCCAAAACCGAGCTAGGTGTGTTCCCCACTTAACCTTATGGCCGGTATATATTTTGTTTAGTGTTTAGTGCGAGTGGCTCGTTTAGTGTTTAGCAAAAAACAATTACTTAACACTAATCAAGGAGTGTCCGAACGTGTTTTTTGCTAAACACTAAACGAGCCACTCGCACTAAACACTAATCAAAATGTATACCGGCCTTTATGCGAATGCTTCCCTCCCCAACACCCGAAACTTGCAGAAGTATTCCTCGTTGGGGAACATCACCCTGACGTAAAAAGGAGTGGATTGCCACATCAAAAAAGAAGAAGAAGAAGACAGTGACAGACAGCGTTGCCAATCTGTGGGGAATTCCCAAATATGTGGGGATTTTCAGTCCGATTGAGTAATTTGTGGGGAGAGCGCCAATGTGGGGAAAACGCGGGGAATTAGGGTTTTTAGATTTTTACACTAGAACTGAACTTGGAAGTAATAAAAGTAGTTAGAAGTATTTCTAAAGGTCCAAACAAATTATCGGACGCGGCTTACTGCCGCGGCTGATCTGAGGTATGCAAACTATCGGATGTAGTAGGTCGCGGACGTATCCGATAGTTTGCACACCTCAGATCAGCCGCGGCAGTAAGCCGCGTCCGATAATTTGTTTCGGCCTTAAATCATGTTTATTTAGATCACGTTTAACGTAGCTTCAGCTTATTCAGTGTAAATAGGAAGGTTTTTTAGAGTTTATTTTATGGCAACATTCATGACCATCAGTGCCCTACTGTTTATCAAAACTTACAGGTCTTGTTCTTTTTAAAAACAAGCATTTGTCTTATGAAAATAATTATTCCACAAATTCGCTTATGAAAACACGTAATTTTTTTTTACTTAACTAATATTTTTCCTTGTACTTATTAGTGATTTCTTTTATCGAAAAAATCAAAACTTGTAAAAAAAGTAGATTAAAATCATTAAAATGTGTTATTTAACGATTTTTATCTACTTTTTTTGGGTATTTAAAAGAAGATTTTGTAATAATATGTTTAATTTACATGAACAGTACTTTTATTTCGTTGATGAAAATTTGTGGGGAAAATATATTGTTTTCCCCAAATTTGGGGATTTTCAAGGTCCAAACAAATTATCGGACGCGGCTTACTGCCGCGGCTGATCTGAGGTGTGCAAACTATCGGATGTAGTAGGTCGCGGACGTAACCATAGACTAATATGACGTCATCGGACGTCCGATAGCTATCTGGAACGCAGGATGTTATTAGAGTGTGCACACTTATCAGCCGCGGCAGTAAGCCGCGTCCATAAGCCGCGTCCGATAATTTGTTTGGACCTTCAGTCAGGTTTTTGGGTAATCCAGACCGTGGGCATTGGCATAGAGTACATTATTGGGCCGTATTACAAGCTCAGGGTACAAATAGTACATATGTAGCACTAACTCTTCAATGTGATACATTTCAAATTGGGGACTTGATCCCGTCAAATTGACGCTCACCTTAAATCCTGCCAGGTTTATAAACTGCTGTAGTGACATCTCTTTCTCGTTGTATAGCAAATAAAAGAGATAGATTGATAGCCAGTCAGAAAACTGCCTGGAAATAAGAGGTCATAATACACCCTGCACTCAGATTATCTAATTAAAAACCACCTAGCGACTGGTTGCAGTTCACAGATGATCGTAATCCATTGCTACTTCTTTATGGGTTAACAAAAAAACATACCAAAGAAAAGTGGCAATGTATGTCAAATGCAACCGGTCGCTAAATAGTTTCTTTTTAGATAATCAGGGTGCTGGTGACAGATGACAGTTGATAAAAAATATTTTTTCTATAAAATTCAACTTCAGAGTTTTCAGTTGGTTGGTTTGGACTTTATTTTGCTTTGCTTTGGTTTTCTTTCAGATGGATTTCAGTTTCATGTGAAACGTTCGAGTAAATAAAAAATATTTTTTTACATGGTAACAGTAAAATGAACATAAATACAATGATTAAAATTTAAAATTGACTCCTAAAAAGTTAAATAAAAGTCAATGTTCAAATGTGTGACACGACTGACACGTTTAAATTCGATTAAATAAAACTATCTAAAATAGTAAAACCATATGAAAATGTTTTCTACAAACCATAAAACTATCTTCGTCCTTGATCATACACCATATTTCGGCATTTCCTCTGAGTATCCGATAGATTTTGACTCTTCTAAAAGCCGAGGCCCCGGGTATGTGCCGCTTCCGCCGGTGTGCAAATCATTATGGACATGCAGTGTTGAAGCAGCAGTTGAGTACTGCAGAATTGTATGGGATTTATTTCCTGAAGGTAAACTGGTATGTGTTTAAATATCATCATCATCATATTGTATGGCCAACTGTGTTTTGTTGGTTTTTATGCACAACGGGGTACCTAGTGCTTGGCTTTTACCTCACCTGGACTTGAAATAAGCTCTAACACCAACCAAATTGAGTACAAATTGTACCCCTGCGTCTTACAACAGAGGTGGTGACTATCCTAAACCTGGGGAAGTGGTACAGTGGGCAGTCATCTATGACGTGTTGTAGGGTTTGGTCTAAGGCCCGCAATCACATGCCAAGAGCTAAACTCACTTATTAAAAAAAGCGGGACTTTTGGTCCCACACCCACATAGGTTGGACTATGAAGAAAAAGATAAACCTGACTCTCCGGCCATCTGAGTGTGTGCAGTGTGGGCAGGACAATAGATATAAAAGCCTAACTAAAACCAGATGGGCTGGATGTCATTAAATTTGACACTGTCCGTCTTTATCCGGACAGAAGCCATATCAAGTGTCGACTTTGTCGTCATTGTCGACCTCCGTGGTCGAGTGGTTCGCACGCCGGTTTTCAAGGCGTCACCATCTCTTGAGGGCCCGGGTTCGATCCCCGGCTGGGTCAATGTAGAAAATGAACTTTTCAATATTGTCTCAGGTCTGGGTGTGTGTCATACCACCGTTGTTTCTGATTTCCATAACACAAGTGCTATAGCTACTTACTTTGGGATTGGAGCAATGTATGTGATGTTGTCAAATATTTATTAAATTTTTTTTTTTTTTTAATTAAAATCAAGTGAATTTTTTTCTTTTTCTAAATGTCACTGCTGTATTTGTTTGTGTTTTCAGGTTCGATTTGTTGTTAGTGATTCAGCTGCCCATATTTTGAACACATGGGCAACGACACAGCAGAATCTAACACATGTAAGAATATTTTTATCTCTGATCCCAGCCATTTATCACGTTCAACTGTCAAAAGACAATAAATTTTGACAGTTGAGTGCCGATAAAACACTATAATATCGCTTTCGCTTTCGCTTTCACTGGTCATGCTAGTGGGCAGATAGCATTTCATTAAATAAAGACTAAAGTTTTAAACAGCTATAAATTTATATATTTTTCTAGATATTAAACGGCCTTTGCCTGGTCGGCCCTGTAAGGCGTGGAGCCGGTGGGGACGTAGTGGGGTTGGTGGCTGCAATTGAAGCACTGGCAGAACCATCACCCACACAGGCAGCGAGACCGACAACAGATAGGCTGTTGCAAAACCGGTAACTGGTAGACATACTTCGTATTGCACCATTCATAATAAAAGGATTTAAATAATAATAAGGTATAATATTACTGGTTTCAGCGGTCGTATAATATGTATAACTAGTGCAAGAGATGATGATTCCATCAGTAGTCTGGCAGGAATCGCTCTCAATACACTGATACAGCAGAATAAAAAGGCCACACAACCACAACCACCTGCCAGTCCAGAATCATCTACCACCACACAGTAAGTTCTACTTTAGTCACAGAATTAATAATAGTGTTACGGACGCGGGTACGGGATTGGAAGGAAAACGCTGTGGTTGCAGAGACTACGCTTTGTTACCCAAAAACATAACATGGCTAGAAGGGGATCTTCCACAATAGTGGCAGGACCCATACCTATTCTGCCACTCCCGTTCGCCAACTGCGCTCATGGGTAAGACAACGTACTCGTGCTGCACATAATACTCGTTGGGTAAATCTAACAAGCTGTAGACAGTCCAAGTTGGCGATGTCTGCAGTCTCGCCGCGGTTGACCTGTAGACTGCTCAGCCTTAATCGTCCAAACCTCCAGATAGTTGTAGGTACACTTATAGGTCACCTATATAGTTTTAAACCGACAACTATTCATATCCCCTATGTAGGTAGAGGATGCCTGGACACAGAGGAAACGGCTACCCACGTGATCCTGAAGTGTGTGGGTTTGGCCGCACACCGGGCAGAAATCCTAAAATACGTGAGGTCGCTCTTAGAAGCCTGAACGCCCCAGGAGGCTTCTGCGCTTCTGAAAGGAGCTGGGATGGCTTGACAAGCCTTACCAATGCTATGTTCACGCATAATGGACCAAATGGGAGTCTAAATGCGGAGAAAAGAGCCCATCGCCAATACCAATACTACACCCCAGTTACTCCATATAAAGCACCGCGTTTCAACTACACCTATTGCACGACGCTAAACAGTGACGTTTTTGCACACGCGCAACTGTGTGCGTGAAGTCTAGGGCTATTGAATGAGCACACGATTCGGCACACGAACTCACGGGGTGGGTAATTAAGTGTGGGGCGGGGTGGAGAGTTTCCTTTTTGTCCAGTACAGTAGTACTTATATCTATTCTGCCTATACATTACTTTTATTATTGTTGTTACATTCATTAGTTAACAGTTAGTCACATTTATGTTGCTCTGTTGGTTGATTACATTAGTCTGTTGCTAACAATTCTCGATTGAAAGCGCAGTTACATTGCTGCTTTAAGTAAGATAGTTGTTACATTGGTGGCTGGGGAAAACCAGTGTGCATCCCATTCAACTTTTGGTGCTGGCTGTTCGCATAATATGTATTATCTTATAAGAAAACTTAAAAGATGTGATTTTTTGTTTTTTATGAAAAACATTGGACCAGATTGTCCCCTGGGTTTATATTTTTTCTATAAACTATATATATTTTTCTGTACAAAACTAAATATGTTTTATTGGCTATAAAAATCTAAAAAATGTACAGAGATTTTTTAAATGAGTTATCTAGTTTTTTATGAATGAAAAAAAAAATGAAATTTACACACTCGTTTTTGCCTACCAAGAAAAGGTTCATCTATCCATTTAACTGAATCAAATATTTCAGGCCCCTGGTGATCCATTACTGTCATCTTGTAATTATAAATGTGGCCCCTGAAAAAGCTGATATGAGAGTCACAAACCAACCACTGTCTGAGGTAAATAGTAGGAATACCTACATCTATCGTTATTATACATCTTTCGTTGACCAGACTCTACCTCTATTATGAAGCTCAAAATGAAACTATTATGCAATAGTGTAGAAACCATAGCCTTTTTCGATTTTTCACGCGCCATGCATATTCATGACAGCTTTAACAAGACTGATTGCACTGCCTTTTTAAAACGACACCAGGGGCCGTACCGGCTAACGAATCGATTTTCATAAAAGTCTGCTGGGTTTCAAATTAAAACAGATAAATCGAGCCCCAATTGGGCCAAAATGACGAACCCAAATTCATGATGTCACACGAACATCGATATCTTCCGAATCACGTCAACAAAAAGTACAAAACGAAATTGCTTACTTTGATTTCTCTGTTTTAAGTTGAAACCCAGCAGACTTTTATGAAAATCGATTCTTTAGCCGGTACGGCCCCTGTACCAACTATAAGCCATAAATAATTATCAGTATCAACTCAAAGGTAGCTAAACATTTTGGTACTATGTCACTCTAACTATAGTGCTAAGTTGCCATACAAATATTGGCATGATACATTTCTAATGTTGGCTCCACACATTGGCCCAAACCTTGGCCAATGTTCGTTAGTTGATGCTTTTGAAAAAAACCAGCAACGTATGGTGTATTTGCCAATATTGTGGCCAAAGTGTGGAGTCGGCATAAAGTGTAAAGACAGAGTGCTGTTCAAAGTTCGTCCATTTTTTATTGTGTCAAACTTTTTCTAGATGGGCGGTGGTCTAATGGGCGTGGAAGTGATAGTTGCTAGAGCCAGCGCCTTGGCAAACCTTCTGGGAAGACTGGTGTTGCCGCACTATAGACTAGCCACTACTACTGTGACTGGTATTCCTATGAAGGTAAACAAACACAAAGTTGATCATGTCTTTTAAGTGAAAAAAAAAATCCTTATTTTCAACTGGATATTTGGATTAATATTTGTCTTATATATTTTTAAGCGACTTAAAAAAAAAAGAAAACCCGCCTTCAAAAAACCTGAAAACAGAAACAGCTTAAAAATTAAATACACAAGGGAATCGAAGATACACAAGGGAACTCCTCAAAGTCAAATAGTATATGTAAAGTGATTTAGGTTTTGGTAAGTTTATGGCAATCCAAAACAAACCAAATCATGGTTTGCGATGCAACGTTCTGGACTAGACTTGGACTACGAAGACACAACGGAACTCCTCAAAAACAAACAGCCTAAATTTGGAAATTGAGTTCTGGGCATTTTACCATTGAAAATGTTATAATATAAAGTTAAAAAATATTTACACGCTGCGCTTACATACCTACCACTAAAAAGTTGAAAATAAAAAAGCTTTTAAAAAAAAAAGAAAACCCGCCTTCAAAAAACCTGAAAACAGAAACAGCTTAAAAATTAAATACCTCTAAAAAGCAAGAAATAATATTCGAATCATTCGTTACACATATCAATATTAATAAAACACGTCTATTGAAGTCGGGTGGGGCTGGAGGACAACTTCATTTTTTTCTAAAATCAAAACTCGTCAAGACGGCCAATGCACTAGGGCGAGTCCTGCCAAATATCGGAGGCCCAAGTGACAAATGCAGGAAGTTATTTGCTGGCGTGCTGAGGAGCATGGCTATGTATGGCGCACCTGTATGGGCAGACCGGCTAAATGACCGCAACGTAAGGATGCTCCACCAAGCTCAGAGAGCCATGGCCATACGTATAATCCGAGGCTATAGGACGGTCTCGTGCGCAGCTGCATGTGCACTTGCGGGTACGCCTCCCTGGGAGCTAGACGCTCAGGTACTCAGGGAGGTATACAGGGAGCGCAAAACAGCGCTTGAAAGAGGAGAACGTCCTGCTCCTGAAGAAATAGTGGCCACCCGTCGTATGGTGGAGGAGGTTAGGCTGGAGGCTTGGGCGGAGAGGCTCGAGACGGAACGCTACGGGAGGAGAACCACAGAAGCAATCTATCCGAGGTTAGAGGATTGGTGCTCTAGGAAGCACGGGGCGCTTACTTATAGGCTGACACAGATACTTTCCGGGCACGGGTGCTTCGGAAAGTATCTGTGTCGAATAGGTAAGGAAGCGTCCGCACAGTGCTACGAGTGCGGCGATGCGGAGGACAGTGCACAGCACACCCTTGAGGTGTGTCCTGCCTGGGCTCCGCAGCGCGGCGCTCTGGTCGCTGTGATTGGGAGAGATCTCTCGCTGCCCAGTATGGTACAAGCCATGCTGGCCACCGAGAGATCCTGGGAGGCGGCAGTCTCCTTCTGCGAGGATGTGGTCCTCCAGAAGGAGACATCGGAGCGGGTTCGCGAAGAGGAAGCTCATGTGAACCGGCTCCGACGCAGGCGGCTGGGCGCTAGGAGAAGGCGCTACGCGCACCTCATACCGCTCTAACGGGGACCACGCGGGCGATGGGAGGTGACCCATCGCCTGCATTGCACGGTCCCTGTCCGTCTGGGGAGATGGCCAAACTTGCCCGGCCATCTCCCAACCGCGAGGAGGCCTGGGTAGCCGGGCGTGCCACCGGGTCAGTGGGGTGATTACCACCCATGGCCCCCCGTATGACCAACCGGTGGCGAGCGGGCAAGTGCCGGAGTTTTTTCGTGGGTATTCCCTCCTCCCGGAATCCCATCGAACCACTTGGTTGGGTGGGATCACGGGAGGCAGTCGTGGAGGAAGCCGCAACTGTCTCCTCCTGGCGAGTCCCACATGCCCCCCTCTCGCTCACCTGCGAGAGGGGAAGCGCGTAAAAGCGTTTTTCTCCGACATATAAAAAAAAAAAAAAAAAGAGTTTTGTACCCAAAGGGTAAAAGAGCGACCCTATTACAGCTCGCGCAGCGAGTTAAGAGCGCTCGGCAAATGTAGAGGGGGTATGCGCAGTAGTAATTTATTATTAAAAAATGATACTGCGCATACCCCCTCCAGACTGCCGAGCGCTCTTAACTCGTCGTGCGAGGTATACTAAGACTTCACAGTCCGTCTGTCTCTCTGTCACCAGGCTGTATCTCATGAATCGTAATAGCGAGCTAGACAGTTGAAATTTTCACAGATGATGTATTTTTGTTGCCGCTATAACAACAAATACTAAAAACCGAATAAAATAAATATTTTAGGGTGACTCCCATACAACAAAGGTTAATTTTTTTGCCGTTTTTTAATACGGAACCCTTCGTGCGCGAGTCCAACTCGCACTTGGGCGTTTTTTTTAAATATGTTACTCGATTATTTATTTCAGGAAGAACAAAATGCAAGTTCTAGTGCCAATTATGATGTAGAAATAATTCATTCGCTGGATGCTCATGCAGGGTTGAGAGCATCTCAAACTGCAGCCGAAGCAGCCGAATCGGTAAGAATTTACATTGCGCCGAATTCCATTTTTTTCATTACGAACTAGCTTTTGCCTGCCTTTGCTTTTTCGAACGCGTGGTGTACCTTTCCCGTAGGACATTTAAGAATAATAATTGTAGTTTGTAGCCCATTTTATCTCCAGTGTAAAATCTATCTCTAACTAACTCTATACAAAAATCATGAAAATCAAGTACCTAAATATCGCACTAAAACAACGACCGAATTCGAAATTTTGGCAAAATCTGTCTAAGTAAGATTCCTACCTCTTAGCGTGCCCGCAGACTACAGACTTTCTATCGGCCGACAGTTTAGTCGGGCTCTCAATCAGTATGAAGAAGTATGCAAGTGCGCACACTAGAACGATTCGGTGTCGGCCGATAAATAAGTTGGATGCGCTTCCCGACTAAACTGTCGGCAAACTATCGGCCGACTGGTTAATCAATAATCAGTATTGGCTCATATCCACGCGCGCACACACGACGATTGTTTAGTCGGCCGGCCCGGCCGATAGTTCATTTCGCTTCGAGTTTTGGCGCCGGACAGTCAAGGGTTTATTAATAATGGCATCGCTAATTGTAGGAAAGACGTCTTAAATTTTATCGAGGGAATAGAAAAAATAATAATAACTCTCTCTCTATTTATGAAAAAATTTAAAGCTTTTTCTGACGTCAATATAAAGAAAAAACTCTGGGAGGAAGTTTGTGAAATGATTGTTCCAGATTGGAATCAGCTTAGTGCCGGGACAAAACAAAACAAGGTAAATAGGTAGGTATAATATGTAACGATACATTTTCATTTATTACAAGTTCATTCGCTCAATAGTGTATGCCTAGCGCTTCGCGTATCGTCCACCAGTATACAACGTGTTAATGAATTAACGCAAAATGAGAAAACCGTTTCTTCGGACCATCAAACTGAACAACTTTTACTATGGGACGAACTCCGAAATCGCGAAAAAAATCAGCTGTTTCATACAAAAATTAATAATGAAAATATAAAAATGTATGAAGCAGCTGACTTTTTTTGCGATTTCAGATTTTCCAACTTTATTGCATCAAATTTCGCGTAATAACGATCGACGAACTGAGTGGTGCAATGTTTCAATATTCCAGTCTACCACGCAAGGAATTGAACCTGCCTGAACCGGCCGGGCAGAAATTGAAATAATGAATTTTAATTTGGCTTATGTAATGATCACCATACTAACCTAACCTAACCCAGAATCAGTCAATGCTCACCAAATCTTTTTGGGTGGTTTAGGATTTGCTAAAGTATTAATTCATATCATTCCCTTTTAATTACCTACCTAGTAAAAAATCTGTTGTCTAGCATCCATATGCTATGTAGGTAGGTATGTAGTGTTAGCTTAGCCATGTATGTAAAATCAAATATTCAGCTTCAGAAGGCTGAACTGACTTGGATGAATTTTTTTCGGATGATCGAGTAATTTGGAATGCATCATGTAAAATTTTCCATTCAATAATCTATGACTGAGGATTGGATGCACCCAATATTCTCTTCTCCATAGTATGAGAGCAATAATAACCTTTCTAGACAAAAGTAAATTAATTTTCATTGTGCGACCGTTCTCTTCAAAACTCGGTTAAACAAACTAAATTAGCAAATCATTCGGAAAGTCGGCCGACTGTAAGTTGGCTAGTCTGCGCACTCATCACCAACCCGACTGTTTAGTTGGTTCGGCCGATAGAAAGTCTGTAGTCTGCGAGGGCTCTTAGATGCTCTACAATCTGGTAAAGAAAAAACACCTTTATTCTTTAAGGAACAAGGTTTAAAAAAATTGAGTATATTCATGTCCCTCCCGCGCGCGTTGTATCTCAGCCGAAATAGTGACCAATTCAGTGTTGCGCCCATATTCTCTTTGGTTACGCCGACAGCAGTGTCAGATGTTTGATTGAACGCATCAACGACCGATTTTGAGATGCGTCGATATTTTATTGAAAATTAAGATATTTTTTTATATGATTTTTTAAACAATAGTAACCGATTTTGAATTAGGTCGTGGTTTTATCAAAATTGAAAGAAGAATAGATGACTTATTTAGTATTGAGTCGATATATTTTTAAATAGTGCATCAGCTTGTGTGACCAGACCACTTTGCTGTATAGAGACACTTTTTTAAGATAGGGCTATAATCAGCGACCCCTTTTTGTAAATATCGACTTAACTCAAAAGCAAATAATTGTTATCATTTTTTGATATAAAAAATAAATTATTAATATTTTTTTTCATTGTACACTCGACGTCAGAAAAATCGCACCTCTTCGAAAAAGTTTAGACCAAGTCTACCTGCTATTGCTAGCTAACGTTTTATTAAGCACATGTTGATATCTATTGAAAGTACATTTAATGAGCTTTCAATTAATAATTGTTGGATTTAATTAACATAACAGTTACCATAATTAAACGCTTAAGGAGTTATTTCTTGCGCCGCCATAAAAGGGAAATAAAAGGGGTCAATTCAGGAAATGCGAGTAAATTCGCTATCGAGATGATGGAAAAACACACTTCAACAGTTTAATTAAAAAAGAAATACCCAAGATGGATACTATTGCCCATGAAGTTGCTCAAATATTGCAAAAAAAATGAAGCAATGACATGTTGCTCGGAAACTGAATCTCAGTGATTGATTCCGTTCGACGAGTATTCCAACGGTTTCTAGAGACTGTTGGCTATTTCCGAAGGGGGAGAAATATACAACAACACGTACCATTAAATAAGATAGGATTAAATTAACTTTGAAGAAATTTTTAAAATGTGCGATTTTTCTGACGCCGAGTGTACTATAAAAGTAGATATATTTTAAATATTTTAAGACGTTTTGCAAGTTAGGCTTTCTGATCATAAAGGAAATAACCCGTTTGTCAGGGTTTGGTAGGGTACAGTACGAGGCATATATCTTGAAATCGGGTGGGAATTGCGCGGAACGCGTATTTTGGGCATGCGTTGCGGTGAGGAGCGCGGGCGGCGGGAGAGGGGCGCGCGCTATTGGTCAATCACAAGAGCACATGCGCGAACTTAAAAAATAAAATAAAAAATTTTTTTTCATGATAAACTTCATAATGGCAACCCTGTGTAACAAACTGTTAAAACTGTATTTTGCTTTTGCTCATTAATGTGATTGATTATCGGAAAAATAGTCTATTTGCGTCTAGGGTTGTTAGTTTGCAGTTTCCATAGAAACAAAAAACTTACGCGCCATTATGAAACACCCAGTATACCAAAATTAATCACACACAGACGGAATTCTGTTACGGAATTCCGTACATACGTAATTCCGAACGTAGCTTATCCATATAAATCTATGGACCTACCACACACATGCAGGATTTTTGCGTACGGAAATTTCGTTTGGAATTCCGAATCGGGATTCCTTCTGTATTTGGCTTATCGTTTGTTCATATAGCCCGCGTGCAGCGTGATATTACTATCCAATACTATCCATACATGTTTCGAAGCGATGATGCCGATTTTACTATACAAGCTAGGCCATGATACGCTTTGATGAAATTACCGAGAAACTATAGTAATTTTCTTGTGAGTGTGTGGGAATAATATCACTAAAATATAATGTTGGAGAAAAAAGAACTTTCAGTCTGAAACTATTTTCCTAATAACTTTTTAACGCCACATTTGTTTTGTTTTAATAATTTCTTGTTTATTATGAAACCATTTTTATGACCTTTTATTAAGACCTTTTAATATTTTTGGCGGTTCTCATATTTTGATTTTATTGGATAAAGCTTTTTAGCGCGGATCCATCTACCAATGGTAATCTATACTTTTAATTCTCATAACAACACGATATTTAAAAAAATTGTCACATCGCGTGAGTCTCCGAGATTCCGCTATCTTGTTGCTCCGCAAATAATATTAAGTGTATTTTTAAGTGAAATAGGGTATTTTCCAAATTTTTGAAAACTGCTTATATTTAAAGATTGGGACGAACAATTTAACAGAAAAATTAAAATAAATTTATTAATGCCTTTTTTCTTCATTAAACCAATTTAAAGTCAAACTTACTTTAATGGTTTTGAATTTACCGCCAAAACGCTCAGTTCGATGATGTCTACTGTGTGACGTCAACTTTGTGTAAACAATACTATCCCCGTCAATTGGTAATGCGCCTGGCGGCCATGATTTTAACCTCAAAAACGAAAAACAATTGTAAATTTTTTATATACCCAGACCCTATCTTATTGAAAATAATAATTCAATAATTAATATATTAGATTTATTACCTATTAGAATTTTCTTGTTTCATGACATTTTTAGTCGCGGATCACGTCGACGTGGATGTTAATGTGACAAGGTTCCAGCGCATTACCAATTGACGGGGATAATAGAGTAAATTGTACCACAGACTATATAGGTTAACACAAAGTTGACGTCACATAGTAGACATCATCGAACTGAGCGTTTTGGCGGTAAATTCAAAACCATTAAAAATAAAATTGACTTTAATGGGGAGGCGAAGGCAAAGTGAATTACAGATGGCGCTCAGTGTTTGGAACAATTGTCAGTTTGAGCTTATATTGTCTTGACTGTGTATTACGTGATTTTACTTTCTTAGATTGTATTTTTTTCGGTTTTGCGGACAAACAATGTATTCTATGCTAACTTTAGCTCATATAAAAGAAGAATGGACAACCTTTCAAAAATATAATATGTCGTTTTCACTTTGTGTAATGAAAGTAGATACAAAATTAGGGGACACGTATTTTTTATTTAAACTTTTAATTGTTTTTTTGTATATTAAATAACTGTTTGAAATCTTACTCATTCTAAAAGAGCGTAAGTACATTGTCAGGAAGTTGAAATGTGTAGCTTTTGCCAAAAAAAAAATCAAATCTGATCTTATCTGTGACAAAATGACACCATGATTTTGATAGTGATGTGGCATGGGATTTCTGTAAGTGATGTCGATAATAGAATAGACAACATTTTCATTTTAAGAAAGTCGACGTTTAAATGTCTTCAGCTTATATAAATATTTTCAGCTTTTTAGGGTTCCGTACCCAAAGGGTAAAAACGGGACCCTATGACTAAGCCTCCGCTGTCCGTCTGTCTGTCTGTCTGTCACCAGGCTGTATCTCATGAACCGTGATAGCTAGACAGTTGAAATTTTCATAGATGATGTATTTCTGTTGCCGCTATAACAACAAATACTAAAAACTGAATAAAATAAATATTTAAGGGGGGCTCCCATACAACAAACGTGATTTTTTCCGTTTTTTGGTACGGAACCCTTCGTGCGCGAGTCCGGCTCGCACTTGGCCGGTTTTTTCATTATATTCGCAGCTAGATAGCACTTCCAATTTTGAATTTTTTTCCAAATGCGGGATAAATTTATTTTTAAGGCCAGTTATTTTAAATATATCCAATATTTCGAAAAACACGAGCTGCTAGATGTGCGCTTTATATTCAGTAAAAAATCAGAGAGAATAACATGAAATAGTTATTTTCACCTCTCCAGCACGAAAAGGGCTCTTTTGGCGCGTAAAAACTCGCAGCAAAATCGATTTTTGCTGCGAGCGTGAGGCAAAGTGCTTTTTAATTTCTAACACCAACTTTAAAATAATAAAGAAAAAAAATAAAGTTACAAGGAGAGACTTATAAAATTGATATGTGAGAAAAGGATAGATAAGATAGAGTGCTTTATGGTGTCATACATGGATTAAAAAGAAAAAAAAGAAAATTCACGGATAAACCAAGGAGTTTTAAATAAGGATTATTAAAAAAAAGGTTCATAATTCGAAATAAAAAGTATGGACGAAATGAGGTCGCATGTATGAAATAAATAAAAATACGAAAAATGAATGAAATTTATTAACAAATTAGTATTTTATGATTATAAATAAGTACTTTTTAGAACTATCGAATATAAAATGTAAAAAATTGCCAAAAACTAATTTCAAATAAATATTTATTTGTTTCTTAATCAATCAAGAAAAAAAGGCTGAACTCATTTTGGATAAAAAGCACACACATAGTTTATAACCTAGCGGAAACTAGTCAAGGAAATTAAAAGAACGCGTTAAAAATATCAGTGTTTATTATGTTAAGGCGTTCACTTTTTTCACTCTTTCTAGTTGTCGCTGAAAACTATAAATAGGTAATTGCTTCATGTCGATAGCTCGCAGGCTCTCCTGACGTGTTACGTTTTGTGTTTTGTTGGATAACGGTGGCGCCTAAAACAAAGAAATTGGAGCTTGTAGTAGTACCTACCTATACATACAAAACATTATGTTACAACTGATTTGAGTTTTCAAATGTAAATTACGTGATTATTATTTATTTACATAAAAGAAAGATGTGCCAAGCCATGTGATGGTTTTCTACTTTTTGTTCCCAACAAATATAAAGTGAGAAAGTACAATAAAACTAATATCGATATAGAAATGCACATCACTAGGAGAAATAATATAACCTCTACGACATGTAATAAAAAATCTGATATTTGCAAAATCAGCAAAGAACTGGACACAAACGACTATTTGCAGAAATTATTAGTATATTATAATAGATTCAAGCTATTTACACTACATAAAAACATCTAAAACAATATAAACTTACCGATGAAATCATAATGTTTATTGATTATTTTCATTTCTTCCTGTGCGAGATTTATAGCCTTTAATCGCACAAGACATAATTTCACTGGTAACGCATAAGCATCCCAAACAATGCTATGACTTTCTTTTAAGTTTTTTACAAGAATATTTTATAAATTTCTACATTTTACTAGTCTGATCAGAAATACGCTTGAATGACATTCTGTCACTATGATTTATTATGACAATGGATTTTATTTTTTAATGAATGCACAGATAATATAAATACAAGACAAATCGACTCAACTCAAACTTCCTGACATTCCCAATTTGGACTAGATTTTAGTTTTTTTAAATAACTTAAAAAATACTGAACTAAAAATTCTGAAAAGAAAAATATGAGCTTAGAACACTAAAATCTCGAAATGGTTTTCTAATTTTAGTACTTTCTCAAAATGAAATGTTGTCCATTACGGAAAAGAAAAGCCAAAACAACAGGCAAGAAAGTTTATAGCAACTTACAAAAAATTGCTAACAAGCATTACATTTCTTTAAATTTCGTGTAAGATTTACAAGTAATCTTTTTATTTCAGATTAGAAGCATATGATTTAAATTTTAACAAAGCAACTGAGTCTGAATTTCCGTGTTTATAATTGCCTGATGATGCCTTCTGTGCAATAGTAATTTCAGGTTACTGTACTGGAATTTCTGTACCATCCAAAATTCCACGAACCGTTTTATCATATTTATTTTATTATTCTAAGTTTCTTGAATGACTCTGGCATATAAAATTCTATTAATTCTCTGTTTGGCCCCAATATTGGGCTTATTCCATATTTGATATACCTATCAAATTCATCCAAGTTATAAATATGTTAGAAACTGCTGAGGTTGAAATATTAAAGAACAAAGCTGTTATAATTCAAATGTTGTTTTATTTTGGCGAAGCTTCATCAAATTCATGAAACATTCCTTTTGATTTATAATGTTTCTCAAGCTCAGCAAAGGAGAAAATCGAGGGAAAAGCATATTTTTTTGGATATTTTTTTGCTTACTATTTTTTTTGTTACTGGGAAATCGATGAACTCCAATATTTTACAAGTTACATGCATAACAATGCGGCATTTTCTCAGTATAAAATTAAAAAGTGCAATACTCCAAGAGATTCCCATATGTTTTGACACTTTCTTTGAGGCGGCCCGGTACCAAAGACCGCCGCCACCTATCGGGATAAAATTGCGCTTTTCCTCCCCATTGGTTTAATGGAGAAAAAAGACATTATTTAATTTATTTTCATTTTTCTGTTATACTGTTCGTCCCAATCTTTGAATATAAGCAGTTTTCAAAAATTGGGAAAATACCCTATTGAGTGAAAATAGGTTTATTTTGATAAAAAGAGGTATTTGAAATTTTACTTAAACGGTGCTTACTGTAATTAGTTTTCGTACTTGAGCGGTATTGCAACAATGATAAATTATTATCAGATGGATTTGTTTTTTGTCTCTCTTAAAAAGTTGACAAAATCGACTTGCGCGGTATTGTAATATAAACGAGGATTGGTGTATCGCAGGTGGTGCTCCGCTGGTGGACGCCGCGAGGCGCGGAGGGCGGCGCCAGCGGCTGCAGCGGGCCGCTGTGGCGCGTCACGCCCGCCGACGTGGCCTCGCGCCCCTCCGCCTGCCTCGTCAACTTCCTGCTCAACGGCCGCTCTGTCACGCTCGAGGTGCCCAGGTACGTACAGTACCGCTGTGGCGCGTCACGCCCGCCGACGTGGCCTCGCGCCCCTCCGCCTGCCTCGTCAACTTCCTGCTCAACGGCCGCTCTGTCACGCTCGAGGTGCCCAGGTACGTACAGTACCGCTGTGGCGCGTCACGCCCGCCGACGTGGCCTCGCGCCCCTCCGCCTGCCTCGTCAACTTCCTGCTCAACGGCCGCTCTGTCACGCTCGAGGTGCCCAGGTACGTATTGACCATCAGCCATTTTAGGGCGGTCGCATATTGTTTGAAACTGTCAGAAAAATTCTGACGGTCCCGGGAAGGCACTCGGTGCATACATTTTGTATTAGAACCAACATACACTGTTAGCATTAGAATTTATATAAATAATATTTTCAGTGCGCTAATAATAGTCGTTGTACTGCAGTAGGAAGGGCGGCGGGCGGTCCGCGTCGCACGTGCTGGCGGCGCAGGGCGGCGAGCTGTGGATCGGCGCGCTCGGCGGACGCACCACGTACGACGACCCGCCCTCACTCTCGGAAGGCGCGGGTGGACGAGTCACCGATTACAGGTATGACAAAAAACACTTAGGCCGCGAGCACTTTGGATACGAATTTGCATCGATAAAAAATGGTCTAATAATCAAAAATGATAACAGCATCGGTCCTACATGTCCAAAAATTGACGAAGTCTCATTTTTCGTTTTTATTTTTTTCTACCCAAAATTTACCGTTTCCGCAATTGATTATAGTAGTAGAATATATCTTAACAAGTTATATTGCTACTGAAAAAATATTGTTTGCGGAACTCATCTTGTTCGTCAGAAAAAAATTAAATGTTACATCTTCATCCCCTGCCAAAATTTTCTTAGACTGACTTGCTGACTTGACTGTTTGCGCGAATTGCTTTGCGCAAACTGCGCATAACTTCGAGGTAGTACACTTTATTAACCGTACGACCCTGTGGTAGGAAGTCGTAATGCACGTCGCCTCTGCAATCACAGAAATTTGATGCATATTCTTTGATCCATTTTTTGGAATAGGCAAAAATCGCCGCAGAGGAAAAACACCTGCGCGCTCTTTTAGCTGTCAAAAACGTAAACTTCTAAAATGGCTGACCTTGTCAGCATAAGCGAGGGACAGGAGTACTAACATAACGCCACAAAAAATTAAAAAGAAAAATATTTTAGTAATCCGTGATTTAAAAGTCACCTTATTTTTTGAACAGACCTCGTATCGTATTATGTATTTTGTGACTTCGCTTCGTAATTAAATACGAGAAAACCACGGGTATTTTTTTTTTAGGTTTTTTCTAAGGTTTTTTTATATTATCATTTTCTTGATGTTTGAGTTTCGAAGTTTCATTCTTACTAAAATAAAAAATCTTCAATTTGAACGCTCTCGCTCTCAGCCTCCGGAATTTATAAAGTTTTCGGGACGAATGTTGATCTAGAAAATGGTACCGTAGGAACTGACCCTAGAGTCATAATTTCCAGGATAAAAGAGTTCGGAGCCCTAATGCAACAGAACCGTTTGGGCCCACTCCGCGGCGTCGGCGCAAACGCAAGGGCGCGTGCGCGCCTACAACGTCACACCACTTACTGGCCGCTCACTATATCGTCCACGCTCATATTCAACCTGGGATCCGTGAGTATATCATATAACCTCATTGTTTTACCAGGGGGGACTCACTACGCGCTTAAATTTTTATATTAGCCTCCTGCTCGCGGCTCACTCAGTCGAGCCAGCGCACGAGGGGTGTCGTGTGTCAGTTGAGAAAGAGCTACGCGACTAACGCGACAGAAAGAGAAGGTGCATACAATAATAGGCACACTGTGCTGTGCAATTTGAAATTGTATGCTGTGCAGAGAGAGTAGCTTATTAGTACGTGGTTTTACTATATCAACAATATCAATTATTTTTTATTACATTGTTAGGTAATCTGATCACTGTCTGTCTATTAATTTAATCGCCTTGTACGGAGTTTTACCTCCATGGTCGAATTTCTTCTACTCTGCGCCGTTTCTCAATTGGACAAAAAGTCAATAGCCTAAGAAACAAACTTTTTAAAAATATTGTCTAAAAATCTTGAAAGGTTAGGCCATTTATTTGCCATTTCTTGTTTATTAGGTGATGGAACCCTTAACAAGGCTAGTTGTACAAGAATCCTTAACCGATGATGAAGTGGACACTTGTAGAAGCGTGCTTCTGTCGTTGCTTGGTATGGAATCACGACACGAGTTCCCTACCGCCCAACTGCCTTCGAATATGAGGTAAGATAAAAATTATATCATAATTATGATATTGAGCTCTAATGTTATAGTAATAAAACCTATATTTACGTCCTCTTTCTATGTGTGATATTTATCACACATAGAAAGAGGGCTCTTTTATTTGCTATAGGTACAGCAAGAAAGAGATGTAACTATAGCAATTCATAAACCTGGCAGTGGCAAGTTTTAAGAGGTTGTAATACGACTTTCTTATGGGTGGATAAGGAAGATGGACCATAACATAACCTATTCACCACGTACGCCCAATGTGGATTGGTGGGTGTTAACGACTGCAAATGCAGCCGTGACCAACAACGGCAAAATCTCCGTACTTTGAAAGATACGTTAGCCTTCCAAATGTTCCAAAGCACGGAGGAACTCGAGATAATTTTTTGGTCACCCATCTCATGACCGATCCTTGCGAAGGTTGGTTAACCACAGGGCCAGGCGCTAAACCACTGCGCCACCAAGAGAGCTCCTTTGAGAGGTTTATGATCATGTTAACAGTTTATAGCTCTTTGCCTACCTGGCAGTGGGTTTCATGCAGTTGATGATATTATCAGGGGATAACCGGCTATCTTTTCGAACTTCGATTAGACATGGGCGCCGCGCCGGCGCGGCGCCGCCTTGAGTTACCGGCACGCCGCCGCCGCCGCCGTCTCTGCCGCGTGGCGTGG
This sequence comes from Agriphila tristella, assembly GCA_928269145.1. Lineage (NCBI taxonomy): Eukaryota > Metazoa > Arthropoda > Insecta > Lepidoptera > Crambidae > Agriphila > Agriphila tristella. Next base: position 18,098,498 of record OV743431.1, on the reverse strand, counting down.
AATTTTGCCCAAAAAAACAAAGTTATTGTCGAAAGTTTTACTATTTAATGTTAGTTTTTTGACGACTCGTTATTTCCGTAACTTACCAAATGATGCTGCCCTGTATGGGCTGTATTATTGGGCTGTATTCAATAAAAATCTCTTTTTCTCAAAAGTTGGACTTATCGAAGTGGACTGTGTTTGTCCTATCTAACACAAACGTAATGGTCATCAACTTCGAGTGTTGTGTTCCTAATAGATATTTCTTGGTTTCTTGTAAAGCACTACTTAATATTTGATCACTGTGTTGAAGTCCTCCAAGATCTCGCAAGAATTTAAACATCGGCAAACCGAAGGTGTGTTAGGTATTTCACAGTTCTTTTCCAATCCAGCCGGATACAGAAACTTTAAAATATCGCAGTGGTGAATAGTTTCAGAGAAAAACTTATCCTTGTCGCGATAGTATGGGAATTGAACTCTGGTTTTGAATTTTTAGTAATTTTAGCCGAAGTATTGATTTTTTTAAGAACCCTAACACAGCACTTCGTTGTTGGCACCTTTGAAGAAACTGTAGCACCCCCATGCCTTGAACGAAGCGAAGGCTTTCATAGTCGTCAAAATGCTGAGTAAAATGGCAGATTCTCCTCAGTATTCTGTATGTTTTTATACGACTGGAAAATGCTATGCATGTCCCAGCTTCGGGAGATGGCTAAAGCCTGAAGGTCACTGGGACCTACCACAGTGTGGTATACCTCTAAAATCAGTCAATGTCCTTTGGAATCTCCTTGGAACAATGTATTATCGAACCATTCTACGTCATTTTTTTTTACATTAAATGGGCTTACTCTTGGCCACATTCGAGAACCATAAGGCTAAGAAGAGGCCGAAGATGAAGCGAGCTTGCCCAGAAGAAGCCTATTCACTCGGGCTTTAAATATCGCTGGGTTATATGCTTGCGGGAATACAGACGCAGGCAGGGAATTCCACTCCTTGGCTGTGCGCATTAAAAAGGAAGATGAAAAACGCTTCGTGCGCATGCATGGAATGTCAACCAAATAGGGGTGAAACCCCGCCGTGCGTCTGGACGACCGATGGTAGAACGGGGATGGCGGAATGAGCTCATGCAGCTCAAGAGCACACTCTCCGAAATATAACCTGTAGAACACCGCCAGACAAGCTACTTCACGGCGGTGGGAAAGACTGTGAAGCTTTGTTTGTAATAACTTATTATCCCCTATGAGTTTTCTGGCTCTTCGTTCAACCGAGTCAAGTGCGGATAGTTGGTACTTTGCGGACCCATCCCACAGGTGGCAGCAATATTCCATGCACGACTGGACTTGCGCTTTGTAAAGAGTTAGAAGCTGTCCCGGCGTGAAATATCGCTTAACCTTGTTCAAGATGCCTAGTTTTTTGGCCGCAGTTTGAGCCTTCGACTCAATTGTGTCACCGAAGTTGAGATCGGAAGTCAACTTTATGCCAAGGAGATCGAGATTGTCGGTGACACCTCGGAAAGTAGGAGTCTAGTTCAGAGGACTCTTTTTTGCAGTGAATAGACATGCCTGCGTTTTGGTGGCGTTAAAAGTGAACAAATTGTTGTCGCCCCATTGGGAGACAAGACTCAAAGTCATATTTGTCCGCTCCACCATGGCCTCTCTCAAGGAACCAATTTCGTCTCTGCTGGCATTTGCATTGGACAAATACCTCTCCGCAATCGTGCTGTCGTCTGCATACCCAACAATTCCGGGCATAAGCAGATCGTTGATGTGCAGCAGAAAAACCGTTGCGGAAAGAACAGATCCCCGAGGAACTCCAGCTTCTATAGCCATGAGGTCAGAAGAGCAGTCATCAATAACCACTCTTATCGACCGTTCTCTCAAGAAATCCGAAATCCAACTGCAAAAGTCAGCAGGTAAACCATACGCTGGAAGCTTGCTCAGCAAACTAGCGTGCCAGACCCGGTCAAAGGCTTTCGAGATATCAAGCGACACTGCAAGTCATCAGACTACAAATTACTCAAAGTAGCATTGGCAACTGGTGGAGCCACGGGAATCGTTGCGCACACTACCGTGATTATCCACCCACGGCATATAAGTCCGTGAAGTCTGTTCGTACAGACGAACAGACTACTTCCCTGACAGCAGGGAAGGAAAAGTGTGTCCTGAGACACAACACGTGGGAGACCCTAAGTCAGGGGAAAACTGTGCAGGTACAGGTCTTTCAAAGTCTCAGCTAGAAGAACCACATGATCGGCAAACTGTTATACTCAAATATCTCAGTGGAGCTTTCCAACTCATTCCCTGCTGGCTATCCGGAGAAAGCGAGAGTCGTAAAACGAACCTCCTCGACCAATCCCTATACGACCTGCCGTAGCGTATAGTATAGATATGGTCAATAACCAGTCTTTTCGGAACTCAGCTTATTCAAGAAGTTGGTTGGAAGTAGGAAGTCGTCAAACCCGCGAGTGATACGATTTGTAATTTTATACAAATCATATCACTCTTGCAGATGTGGCTCAGGCAAAATGAGTGAGATCTATTAGTTCTTCAAGAGTATCCCACAACAGAATCGCCTGACCTGTTAGGTACATGTATTAAGAACAGTCTTAATTTATTAATATTCATTTAAATATTATTAAATTAATTATTAATATCATACTATGCCTTAGGTCTTAGGCCTTCTACCCTCAAGGGTGAAGGAATTTAAAACTTCTGGAGAGCTTTTAAGCATACGGCTTGTTTTCATGGTTTTTTGTGATTTCGGCATCCTTGCCGCCCTGTTACTGTTTAGTTGCTTAAGCAACTAGTACTAATTTAGTACTAATCTCATACAGGCTGACGTCCGGGATATTTTTGGAGTATAAAATCTGGTAAGCTTGGTTCTGGGCTGAAGTCTTTAGGCCTTACTTTAGATTAGGTGTGGGGTTTCTGCATCTTACAGAGTTCTAATAAACGTAAAGTGTAAAATTGTATCATGCAGGGTTCTCTAAAGCCAAATACCTATTCATGTCAATTAAGCTTTAAAAAAATCCACGCCGCCGGCGCCGCGCCGCCGCCGACCTAAAATTGCCAGTTCGCCGCCGCCGCATTTTTTTAACGCGGCGCCCATGTCTAACTTCGATGGGTCTGCCGAGGTAAATCGAAATAAGGAATTGTCTATTGTACTATTTTCCGAAGTTATTTGGAAGATATCGATGTTTGTGTGACATCATGAAATGAGGTTCGCCATTTTGGCCAGATTGGAGCTCGATTTATCTATTTTAATTTGAAGCCGGGCAGACTTGCCGAAGTTCGATGCGTTAGCCGGTACGGCCCCAGTATACAAATTAAAATCTCATTAAATAAATAGACAACAATGTAGTTTGATTGTGGACAGGTAACGTGGCAAAGTATCATTTGGTATGAGTTTCAGATACATTTTGTATAAATATTTTTTCCACAAATGTTTCTGTTTTTCACATGGAAAAGTTGCCAATAATTTTTATCCACTATTTATAAAATTAAGGCCAAATTATACACAACTGTGAAAAAATTTTAAAAAGAAAAGGGTGAGTGTGGCGCGACGTCATCAGAATCTGCGGAACATCTCGAGCGGCCCGGCCGCGCCACCATACAAGCGATAGGTGTGGTGACGTCACGCCCTTACAATCGGTAGGCTGATTATCTTAAAAGAAACTATTTAGCGACCGGTTTCATTTGACATACATTGCTACTTTTCTTTGGTATGTTTTTTTTAATCCAAAAAGAAGTAGCAATGGATCACGACCATCTGTGAACTGCAACCAGTCGCTAGGTGGTTTTTAATTTGATAATCAGCCTACGGGTCATTCGAGTCGCGCAAAAATTCGTCAACTTAAATTATTTATTGCTCTGCAATTTATTGACGGATTTCGTTTTTTTTCCTAATATAATAATTTTAGGCTATATTTTAATTGTATGAAGTTAAATAGGGTTTTTCAAGATGAAACTTGTCCATTGTCCTTGTATAGGGGCAAGTCTAGCGGCCGTCGCGAGGAGCTGTGGCGCCAAGTATGGGGTGAACTAGAGGCCCTCATTCGCGCGCACTCCGCGTCGCCCGCGCACCGCGCCTTACTGCGCGTCCTGCTCGAATGCCGCGCGCATAACAACCACACATCTGACAGTAAGTTCTTAAGTACAGTTTTTAATATAAACCTGCGGTAGGACTGCCTATAGTCCATGGAAACGTTCGTGGCATGCGAGGTCGTAAAAGTGCGAACGGAGTAGCTATATTGCGCGCTCCCTTGCGCTTATAGGCCTTATGGGCGGGCTCAGACTCATTTCAATGGTACGCGCAACACTAATAACTGACGTCACTGACGCGATTTATGTGCCATGAACTTTCTCATGGACTATAACTCAATGAGGATCAGTAACGATTTTTGTTTAGTGGCTTATAATCCCCGCGTTCCGAATCACGCTCACAGCGCTGTTAGCGCGAATCCGACCAAATTAAAAATTCACAAAATATTACACAAACAGGGTATTTACGTACCTACTTAATTTAATGGATTATACGCTAACAGTGCTGTTGGCGTGATTTGGAACGAGGCAAATATCAGAAAGCTTATGCCACCACATGATTAACTGTGAAGAAATTTTTGTGATATCTCTTAAACCTGAGAAGTTAAATGAGCTAAAACATGCTAAAACACTGTCATTTTGGGGGCTCCTTATGACGTCATCGCGACGTACGCAAACCTTACGCCGTACGTGATAGAGCATATATTGCATTGAGTTTGGCATTTCCTTCAAACCCTTAATAACTCAACCATTTCTAAACGGATTTCAAAAATTCTTTCTCTAGTTTTTATAGTTAGCAATATGTGTTTATATTATATCAATAAAACTATAGGATTCAAACCTGTTACTGATCCTCTGCTTTGGAAATTATAACACAAGGACGGAGAGTGCATTAGTATCGCTAACGCTTAAAGCAGTGATGTTACCATTTTATATTTTGTAACTGTTACTATTTGCCTGAGCTAAATAGCTAACCCTACCGCCTAAATGATTAGGCAGTAGGGCCCCTCGTCAGAGCTAAGAAATGGCAGCAATTTTAAAAACAGTTTTTATTTTACGGTTTTTAATTTATTGGATTTGTTTTGGCTTTAAATGAAAGATGAAGAGGTCAGGCTGTTGTCAGTTCGGTCACTTTAAATATTAATTTGGTAATTAAACTAAAATTAACGAAAATCAACTAACTTATTAGGTGACAACAATTTTTTTGTTATGTTATTTGTTGGTATGGTATGTGTTGTGTATATGAAAGGTTCTACACAAATTGCAATGATAAAAAGCCTGAAAGGTTACCTAACCGGACTGAATATGGCAAACTGAGCATCTAACATTCTCATAATTATACTATCCTGCATTTGCGACTCCTATGCTTTATCTTACCGTTTTTGAGCTTGCTTTTAAAGTGACGTTACCTCTACATATTGCAGCAAATTGTTTAAGCGCACCATGGTTTTGCTATATCATTGTAATACTATAAAGACGGGTCATTTGGACCCAGGGATAACGTCAGCCCAAACTGGAAAACTGGCCTTTAGTACATTTTGCGTTTGGATTCTAAACGAAACCACAGTGTTGTTATAGCGATGTGGTTCTAATTCTAGTTAGAATCGGTCAAAGTTGTTTGTCTTAGTTTTGGCGAAAATTATCCCATAGGGTCAAAGTAACCCACCATTACGGAGTATGTGTTCGTTATGCATTAACAACATAAAAACTACTAGCAATAGTTTCTTATAAAGTACATTCCATGAAACGAGCTCCCAAAGAAAATTCGTGTGTGCCCATTGTTTAATATCACGCCAGAGGTCACGCCCCTCAATAGCCTAGTCCAGGGATGGTGACAATAGATTTAGAAATGGCCCATATAAAATAATTACAACATTTACGAGGGCCAAGGAGCATTTTTCGCGGGCCGTTAGATAACGGGTTATAATCGCGGGCCGGATTTGTCCCGCGGGGCGCCATTTCCCTATCCCTGGCATAGTCTATAACCTAGCTCTAGCCGCACATTAGAACGTGCACGTTCACGTCTACGCGTACGCACTACGCATCCGAAGGGTGTTGACCTATCGTTAAGTGAATGCGTGCTTTATCGTATTCAATGCAAACTTATGGGTGTGCGGCTTGCTTGTTGAAACAGATATATAGGTACAATGCGATTAAATTGATAATTGAGTGATCCACTGCAAATTCACTCGAGAATGTATGGCAAAGAGTAAATTTTACATTTTTAAAAAAGTTTAGTGTTATTTTTATTTACTTTAAGAATTATATATTTGTGTAAGTAAAAGCATGTCTTGTCTATGTCTACTAAAATTTTAACACCAAAAGCGATCGCAAGGCATTGAAAGGTAAGTAGGTAACTAAATTATCTTCATTTTACTTTCCAGCTTAAATAAAATAGTCATTATACAAATTTAAGTAACTAAAAAGTAATAAACACGTGGGATATATATTTTTTTAATTAAAAAAAAGTTATGCTTACTAAAGAAGGGCAAATTTAATAGATCTCATTTAACATCAGTCAGTCTTCTGTCTTATTTGTCAAGTAATTCGTAAAATTGCTTGTATAATTTTTTACTCACTTATGCTCTGAAATGTTATCATTCCATTTGAAAAAAGAATGCGGGGCGTTCAACATTTCCGTGGGGGTCTGGTTCATCACATTCTAAATTTGAAATTCAGTGCGGAAATGAAATTAAATACTTACTTCCCGCACTGAGTGCGGGAAGGGTTCCAAATTCAAATCGGTAGAACTTATCAGCTAGCATTCTTTTTATGAAACTTTATGGTTGCATGACCGGTCAGTAAACATGGCCACGCGAACCAATTTAAATATCACATTTTTACAAAGAAAATTGTATTTCCTCGCATTTCGTGAGTAAGTATTATACAAACCTTGTACTGGAAGCTACTTGCATTGCCTCGAATGATTAAAGCCCTCGCCTGCGGCTCGGGCTTCAAACCATCCTCGACAATGCAATCGCTAGCTTCCCGTTCTCTATTATTACATACAGACGGGGTCATTTTGCGACCTGTTTACAAAATCAAATAAAAGGTCAAGTAAGTAATAAAAAAAAAGATATGAGAAAATTATGTTTCATTTCTTTTTAAATACTTTTTTCGTTATCAGCCACAATCAAATATAAGGTCAAGTAAGTAAAAAAAAAAGATATGAAAAAATTATGTTTCATTTCTTTTTAAATACTTTTTTCGTTATCAGCCACGTTTTCAGCCACTTTTTTATATCCTAAAAATCTAGGAGCGCACGCTCACCCTCGCGTACGGGACGCGAGCGGGGGAAGGCGGGTGGCAGGAGGGGGCTCGCGCGGGTTGACCTGTGCGATGTGCAAACAGTGACAACAATTTCAATTTGTGTAGGGAAAAGTTTGGGGTAAAAACGTAAAAAATATTTTTTTACTTCAGAGATTGATTGTACTGCTCTTATAGAATGACCTGATAAAATTTGAAAAGAGGTCCAAAAATTACCCTGTATATAATTAATAATTGAAAAAAGTTGAGCAATATTGTGCCTTTGAAAAAATAAATATTGTGTGCCCGCGGTTAGAAGGTTACGTTGTTGAATTTTGATGAAGTATCAAATATTGTGATCTATTAAATTTGCCCTACGTAAACACAGTAATTGCATTGCATGGCAGCTTGGCAGCAACACTATTTTTTACTGAAAGCTTTTCATCGCAGCATTTTGCGTTTTGTGACTTTTCTTGCATGTCGAATAAATTAAGTTAACAACAACAGTTTTTTCGTCAATTTTAACTTTTATTTATTTTTATTTATCAATTTCCAGAAGTTTCCAGGTTAACTTAGTTTCAACATAAAAGTGGTATACTGAGTGCTTCTTAAACATTGTGGAAGCTTGTTACTCTGCTTCGCACTTCCAATCTTAAAGTTTATTTTATACAGAATACTACATAATATAGTAAAATTATGTTCATAAAGCTCTTTATTTACATACTTTTACAGTACTTCAAGATAGGGAATGGGCATCGGCTACTTCGTGTTTTTTTATTTTCTTAGAAATGACGTTGACATATTTTATTTCATGCAATAAAAACTCGAAAAAAATCGTACAATTTCAACTTTATTGGCAATATAGTTGAAATTGTAAATGACTTTTAGGGCCAAATTAATTTTTGTTAATTGTCTTTCTTTGCTATGTTAGACGATTGTTTCCAATGCCCATTCTTTATCTTGAAGTACTGTAGTTTGTATATCTGTATGATTCGTCGTCGCACAGTTGGTAACTTTTCCAAAATAAGAATTTGAATAGGCAATTTACCCTAGATCAGAAAGTCGTTTTTTAACACCTTATTTTTATACAGTTGTACGTCTTTACCAATTTATAACACCTGCCAATTTACTCCGATTTGCAGGCGAGTCTCGAGCGAGTGTAATACGAGCGACAACAGACTCCCCCCTGTCGCCAGTGGGCGCGGGCAACGGGCAAGCGGGCGATGTGTGGGCGCCGCGGAACGTTCTAGACGCGCTGCTCGCCGGCCCGCGCCCCTCGCGCCGAGCCGACTTCGCGGGCCGGATGGCGGCCGGGAATAGACCTGCGGTGCTGTACCAACACTTGCAGCAGGATGTTGAAGCTCAGCACTGATTTTAAGTTGATTTCCCCCAATTATATGGACATTTGCTAGCTTGATAATATTAGCGGGCGAAGTGTAGGACTTTTGGCTGGCCCTCGCTCAACCGTCGCGACTCCCAGCGGCCGGGAATAGACCTGCAGTCTTGTACCAACACTTGCAGCAAGATGTTGAAGCTCAGCACTGATTTAAAGTTGATTACCCACCATTATATGAACAATTGAAGTCTTCCTAGGTACTAAGAAGAATGTTTGCTACCTTTGTAATATTAGCGTAATACGAGCGACAATAGACTCCCCCCTGTCGCCGGTGGACGCAGGCAACGAGCAAGCGGGCGATGTATGGGTGCCGCGGAATGTTCTAGACGCGCTGCTCGCCGGCCCGCGCCCCTCGCGCCGGGCCGACTTCGCGGCCGGGAATAGACCTGCAGTATGTACCAACACTTGCAGCAGGATGTTGAAGCTCAGCACTGATTTTTTCTTGATTTCCCCCAATTATATAGACAGATCTTCCTAGCTACTAAAAAGATTGCTTGCTAGCTTAGTAATACCTATTAGCGGGCCAAATGTACAACTTTTGGCCGGCCCTCGCTCAACCGTCGCGACTCCCGGACTTTGCGGGCCAGACGGGGCGGCTGGAAATAGACCTGCAGTCCTGTAACAACACTTGCAGCAAGATGTTGAAGCTCAGCACTAATTTTTTGTTGATTTCTCCCAATTACATGGATATGTGAAATCTTCCTAGCTACTTTATATTATTATCGAATGAGGATTAGTGGCCACCTCTTTTATCAAGCTACCTGTAAGGATCAGTCAGTCAAATTCCTACTAGCTACTAAGAAGAATGTTTGCTAGCTTGGTAATATTAGCGGGCGAACTGTAGGACTTTTGGCTGGCCCTCGTTCAACCGTCGCGACTCCCGGACTTTGCGGGCCGAATGGCGGCCGGGAATAGACCTGCGGTGTTGTACCAACACTTGCAGCAAGATGTTGAAGCTCAGCACTGATTTTTTGTTGGACAGTTGAAGTCTTCCTAGGTGCTAAGAAAATGTTCGCTAGCTTGGTAATATTAGCGGGCGAAGTGTAGGACTTTTGGATGGCCCTCGCTCAACCGTCGCGACTCCCGGACTTCGCTGTCTCGTGCCGGACCGACTTCGCGGGGCGCATGGCGGCCGGGAATAGACCTGCAGTGTTGTACCAAAACTTGCAGTTAAAGCTCAGCACTGTTTTTTTCTTGATTTCCCCCAATTATATAACTAACTTGGTAATATTAGCGGGCAAAGTGTAGGACTTTTGGCTGCCATTTCGGCCGAGTTCCGCGGGACGGCGTGATGGTTGGCAGCTGGGAATAGACCTGCGGTTCTGTACCAACACTTTTTTATGATAGGATAGGCAAGCACTTGCCTGCTATCACGGTTGATGGTAAGCGATGATGCGATTTACGATGGAACGCGCTTGCCTAGAAGATACCTATTCACTCGCGACTTGAAGGCCCCCAAACTGTACCTATCAGGAAATACAGACTCAGCTCAGGCAAGGAGTTCCACTCTTTGACGGTATGGATGATAAAATATGAAGCAAATCGCTTAGTGCGAGTCTTTGGAATACCTATCCACCAAAAAACAGTGGCGCTGATTCGTACGTCTGGTTGTCCGATGGAAGAAGGGAGATGGCGGAATAGGTTGTGCAATTCCACTGCACACTCGCCGAAATGTATCCGATAAGAGACCGGTAAGCAACCTTTAGTCTTACAGCAAGATGTTGAAGCACTCGACAAAACATTAATGTCCTGGTGCCGACTTGAACCACTGTTCATTACATTCGCGCGGTATTCATTCATTTGGACGCTCGCACTTAACTATAAGAGTACATTTTAACATAAGGAAAGTTTACATTCGACGCTCGTGCCCTTTGATTCACGTCCAAAAAGCCGCTCCCAGCTCGAGCGCGCGAGTTGCGTGGCGAATAGCAAGCCAAGCTTATCGAATAGCAAGCTACACATCTTGTCTACACATTCGAGCTCGTTATTATGCTACAAGCCTCGGCATATCTCGTATCTTTAGCGGTGACAATTAATGTACAGAAGTAATTTTTGGGTCTCATTGGCGGGAGACGTGGTGCGGGGCACTGTTAATATGCCCAGTAATGCCCTCCAATTTCTCTCACCGCCAAAGATACGTGCCGAGGCGTATACTCGCCTACAGTTTTCATTACCTAATTAACTGATATGTTCTACGTTAGTTCAGTTTTTTATACTGTTTGATACATCTAGATTCTAAATTTATGATGTTAGCAAGCTGTAGTGAAACGGCTATGGACTGATGACTGTGCGGTGATTCCATAGCTATTTTTTGTGGCCTCTATTCAACGATACCGATATAATGTATAAAATTTTAAATCCTGTATAGATCTAAGAAACGAAATGTGATTTTAAGTGAAGAGTATGTTTGCAATAAATGCAGTAAATTTTTAATGAATGTTTTAATTTACCTTGATTTAAGATTATTAATATAATTCAAAAATATTAGAAAAAATCTACTCACCCGTAGCAGCTCAGACTTCCCTTAATTTATAAATTACGTATACATTGTAAACAAAAATTGATATTTTTCACGATAAAAATGTTGACTTTACCAATGTAAGCAGAAACCTGCAAGTTTAGACCGTAATTTTTGTCTACTTTGGAATAAATAAAGAGGGTTATCATCACAATAAATAAAAATGCGACATTATAAAATTAATATCTTATATTTGTTCAATAAAACTACATTGTGGGCCCGTGTGCCCGGCGCCCGGGTAACACGACCTTTGTATTATCTTGTTGAATATAAACTCTGCGGGCAGACTGTGTCATAAGGCAATGGTGTGAGTGTGACGGCCTGGCGGCCAAGTCAAGGCATCTGCAGCCCACAACGGAATATCGAAACGAGAATGTCATTATCACAACATCTAACACTACTTGTGACATCGCAGTTACTTGAAAACAGTTGTAACTTTCAGCTTAATTTCATTCTCGTTTCGATTTTCGGTGTAGGTCTTCTGGTCCGGCAGCGGCGACCCCTCGCCGCCGTTCGTTACAAATTATTGGAATGTCACGCGGGATGCGAACGTTCAAACATCAAAAATTCATTACAAACGAAACCTAACTCTAGGCCCCGTCGCGGGCCACTCTGAAAATACACTCACATTGAAATATTGTACAATCTCATACTCTCGTAGAGCGCCCGGTGTAAGTCCATCGAAACGCATCCGAAATATTAATTAATTAATACCCTATAAAACTTACAAAACCGACCGGTACTCTTAAAACTTAAGGCTAAGTTTAAAATTAAACGGAATTGAAAAATAAATTACCTAGGTACAATATTTTAGTCTAGAAAGCTATTTATAGGCGCACGAGGGATGCTTGGTGGGGTGCGCGTGTGTCAGTGTGTGGCTTCTCGAAGTTTCTTTGCTTCAGGTGGCGCCGGCACGTCTGACGAGTCTCCCAGTGAGTTTTCTTCCGCTGAACTCGCTTCTTCTAGCGGTCTGTAAACAATAATAGTTTGATATTAGCTAAACATGAAAGGACCAAGAATAGAACCTTGCGGTACTCCCATTTTATATTATCTTAATTTCCGGACATAATGTCAACTGCTATCATTCGAATTTAAGTTTCTACCGCCTGTTATTAGGAAACCCGATCCAACAATGCTTTATAAGGAAGACGTAAGAATTATTATTTATTATTATATTGAGATCTACACAGTCGCATACTTTAGTAAAGACACGAGATAAGCTTAGAAATTATAATACCCAGTTTACGTTACATAATAAGTCAGAATGAGCCCGTTCTTTTCATTTCTCTTTTGCTACTGCAACTGTGTTGTTGAATTGATTGTTGAAACTTTTAGAGGAAGGTTAAACCTATTTTAGCTAATCGGAGTCCTTTTCATGAGGCTATTACTTGAAAATTCTTTACCCTTCCTTAGTGAGTTTGTGTATTTTTTACTTTGGTGGAGTAGGTATCGTCATGACTATTGCTCTTTTCGAAGCTGCATACACCTGGAGGGTCACTCCTGACGCGATCGAGAATATCGAGATCGAGTTGGAAGCGGTAAACGCCAAAACGTACTCTGGAAACCACGGAAACCGTTTTCAATGTACCAAAATAACAAATTTTTGACGTTTATTCGATTCTGATGTGATCTCGATCCCCTCAATTCCCGCAGAGAGGAGGGGGCAGATTTCAACTAACCTTTTGGCGCTGGGCGTGCTGACGGCGGAGTCTGAGTTGTCGGAGGGTGATGGGGGAGTAGCGGGGGTGGCGGGGGAGGTGGCCTTCGCGTCCATAGAGTCCTCCGTGCACGACGTGGTTGTGTCCTCGTTCACTGAATCTGCTAGTTTACCTGTGACAACCGAGATAGAATTGTTAAGTTGTTAATTTTAAAGCACTACTGTTAATACGAGTAATATTGAGATTTCTAACCTTTGCCATGTGTGAAGATTATGGCAATATCCTTCCATGGGCGAGTGTCTAGCAGTAAGTGTCCTATATGGGCTCTAATCATGATATATTTTTAAATATACTCTAATTACTCCGAATGGTGTCATTATATTTTTTTTATTTTAACTAGAAAGTACCGCTATCAAAATCGATATCATAAGTATACAGGGTGTCCCTAAACTTTGCCACATGGAGGGGAAAGTACCTCAAATATTGAAGACAGGAAATTTTACTGAAATAAGACTTCTTTTTGTTTTAAATAATAATGCAAACTACATTCAAAGATTTTTTCAAAAATCGCATTCAAATTGATACAATACGTAATAATTAAAATTTTAATGTTATATTAAGTTATAATAATGGTAGTGCATTGGGCCGGAATCCTAAGGGTGCGGGTTCGAATCCCGTCTAATTTGCTACGGGTGAGCCGATTTTTTCTAATATTTTTCATTATTTATTCATCTTAATATAAAAATAGCATTGTGAATGCAAAAATCTAAAAGTTTAAAATTGTACTGTTTCACCTTAATTGATTGTCTGGCACCCGCAATGGGTGCTACAACCGAATGTCGAAGTAGTTCTCTTCACATTGGTGAGATGGCGCTGATCTTCAGCGGAAACGTAAAAAGTATTAGAAAATTTCGCCAAATCCATCAGCGGCTTGGTAGCATAATTGGTAGTGCATTGGGCCGGAATCCTAAGGGTGCGGGTTCGAATCCCGTCTAAGTTGCTACGGGTGAGCCGATTTTTTCTAATATTTTTCATTATTTATTCATCTTAATATGAAAATAGCATTGTGAATACAAAAATCTAAAAGTTTAAAATTGTACTGTTTCACCTTAATTGATTGTCTGGCACCCGCAATGGGTGCTACAACCGAATGTCGAAGTAGTTCTCTTCACATTGGTGAGATGGCGCTGATCTTCAGCGGAAACGTAAAAAGTATTAGAAAATTTCGCCAAATCCATTAGTGGCTTGGTAGCATAATTGGTAGTGCATTGGGCCGGAATCCTAAGGGTGCGGGTTCGAATCCCGTCTAAGTTGCTACGGGTGAGCCGATTTTTTCTAATATTTTTCATTATTTATTCATCTTAAATGTTATATTTCATGATCTTCCTTTTGTTTAAAATGCTTTATTACTTGACAAAAAATAATAATATTGAGGAACCCTTTCGATTGGTAACGTAAAAATAAGAGATTGTTTTTTTTCTAATTTGGTGGGTTCGATTCCTGGTTAAGGCATGCGATTTTTTTTGGGAAACCTTTGAATGCAGTTCCTATTATTTTAAAAATCAAAAAATCAAAATGAAATCTTCTTTCAGTAAAATTTCTTATCTTCAATATTTAAGGTACTTTCCCTCCGTGTGGCAAAATTTTGGGACACCCTGTATATGTAAGATTGTAAATAAATTGAAGAATTTGTCATTATTGTTGTTTGTAGTTGTAGATGACGTCGGATGACGTTTTTGTACACGCGCAACTGTGTGTAAGTCTAGGGCTACCGTGCAGTTTGTACTGTACGAGCGGCGTTCAATTAATAATTTCGAACTTTTTGGTAAATAAAGTTACAATACAACGTACTCGTATTGCTTTGAATATCAAAATAAGTTGTCATTGACAAACACGACTAAACGAGCACACGATTCGGTACACGGAATCGCGGGGTGGGGTGAGGTAATTGATTCTGGGGCGGGGCGGAGAGTTTCCTTTCTGTACGGTAGTACTTATCTGTGACTATATTACTCATAGTATTTGTGTTGTTTACCCAAACATTTAATTTATATTCAAATGTTTTATTATTGACAATACGACTTAATGTTTATTCCAACGAATTATATGCATTATCGAAAATAACATTCGCAATAAATGTTGTTAAAGTGATATTTTCCTTACTAAGTTTCCTTTTTGTCATTAGTATGAATTTACTAACATGAAGCCTTTATTATCCATTGTTGACATTTTTGCAATATTTTGCCTTCATAAATAGTTATTTAACTGTCATTACTGGACTGTAATTGCATCAAGTTGTTTTGATGTTACCAAAACCAAGACCTGTCTCACATTACAGGTAGTCCTACCAGAGCCCTACCTGGCAAATACAACAGTTTAAAATGAGAGTAAAGTATACCCTTATAGCCCTTTTTTTGAGACTGCCGAGAATGCTTTGAACAAAATTGAAATTGTTTCAAAACGAAACACGGGATCCAAATCCAAAGTACTATACTAACCGATATTGTCATTGTTATCTGATAGATGTGGTCGTCGCGAATGCTCGATCAACAAAACAATCGAGATAACGCGTTGCTTTCTTTTCGTTCGTATTTTGTTTTAATAATAACGTGCGTTTATTTACGGCAATTGTTTTTAATACTACCCTCATTGAGTCGACATCGAAATAGTGTGCTATTTTTTATTCATGTTTTTTGTTGTATTTTAGTGTTCATTTTGTAAAACATTTTCATTTGATCTCTAGAGGTTTAATCTACATACATATTTTATGTTAAAACATGTGCTCTTTTGTTTATTCATGTTAATGATTGTATTTTAGTGTTCGTTTTGTAAGGCATTTTAATTTGATCTCAAGAGGTTTTAATCTAATTGTATAAAAATATATTCATCAATAAATTATCTTTTCACCTCTCCAGCACGAAAAGGGCGCTTTTGGCGCGTAAAAACTCACAGCAAAATGCGATTTTTTGCTGCGAGCGTGAGGCAAAGTGCTTTTTTTAATTTCCAACACCAACTTTTAAAATTATAAAAAAAAGACAAGGATAACACTTGTAAAATTAATATGTGAGAAAAGGATAGATAGAGTGCTTTATGGTGTCATACATGGATTAAAAAGTAAAAAAAATAAAATGCACGGATATACCAAGGAGTTTTAAATAAGGATTGTTAAAAAAGAAGGTTGATAATTCGAAATAAAGAGTATGGACGAAATGAGGTCGCATGTATGAAATAAATATAAAATAAGAAAAATTAATGAAATGTATTAACAAATTAGTGTTTTATGATTATAAATAAATAAATAAGATGGGATATTAATGAATAAGAGAAAAGCACAACGTAATAATGTAAAACAAAACGGCGGGAATCTACTTTATGAATATTTTTTTTCAACATAGGTTTGATCGAACTATTTTTGTGATAAATTACAAAAAATTAGTGTATCCAACGATGAAGATAGTTGTCTAACTCCAAAAGAGTTGAGTGAACAAGTTTTTAAGGCTGAATTTAGCTTTTTACCAGGAAACTCACGTAATTTTTTTCTCGCTGGTAGAGGTGAAAAGTTGTATGTTTTACACGAGACCAAAATTTTGTTCTGCCTCGTGACTTTAAATCACTCACTGTGCTCAGTAGTCTATATTAGAATCACTCGCTACGCTCGTGATTCAATTCTAGACTACTTCGCTAGTTCGTGATTTAAAGGCACAAATCGATTTTGGTCACTTGTATAACAAATAACTATTTTGCGAGCGCTGTTATTAGGTCATCTGCGCAAAAGTTTTCAAGTTTCCTATCACGGATATCCTAACCGTGCGAGTGTGAAATGCCCGAAGTTGAGCTTGTTTGTAAACAAACAACTACGCCCCTCCCCCCTCCTCAACCTTTTCCCGTCTGTCCACGTGGTATTGTGTATGTATTTCTGTTACAACGAAATCGTGCGATAGTATGCCTTCCGTTACAGAAATAGAAATCAAAAATAGAGAAACGCGTCGTTATCAGCGAGTCTATTTTTAGACCGTGTTAGGTCAGGTTAGTTATATTTTTAGCCGAATTCGCCGATTGCGATGTGATTGCAAATCACATACATTCGATTTGTACAAAAAACATGTCCTGCTTTTATTTTACACCGTTGAATTGGTTCTCTTCCATATATTTTTTATCCGTCACAAAAGCTCTAGGTTTTAAGTTAGTAGTTCGCATAAAATCCATATCAAGGTATAGGTAAATTAATCGAGGAAACTGAGCATACAAGATGGCAAAAAAATCTAACCATTATACTGCCCAATTTATTCTAAAAAAGAAAGTTTGTTGTCTTACCGTTTCCGTTTGTCGATGGTGGCTCTAGGTTGCTTTCATCGCTGGGCAGCGGTGATCCCCCGTTCGTCGGTTGCGCGGTAATTATGGGCTCTTTGCCCAGCAACTGCGGTTGCAAGTCTGACACTATGTTGTGGGTCCATAACGCGAGTTCCACCATGTGAGGTGACCATTTCTTGCCACAACCGTTTTGTTCCTAGAAAGAAGAAATTGCATTTTAAGACTTAGTGTTAGAAAAGTACAATACCAAATCTAAGGTCCTGAATTCGATAGCCTAAATGTGCTAGTATCATTTCACGAAAGAATAGTATGGATTTTTTTCGATGTGCAGATTGACATTGATAAAAATCTTGTGTCTAATTAATAAAATTCAAAGAATCGGTATAGCGGAATCACCGAATGTGCTAGTATCATTTCACGAAAGAATAGTATGGATTTTTTCGATGTGCAGATTGGCATTGGTAAAATTTTGTGTCTAATTAATAAAATTTAAATAAATCGGTATAGCCCAATGTGCTAGAATCATTTCACGAAAGAATAGTATGGATTTTTTTCGATGTCCAGATTAGCATTGGCAAAATTTAGTGTCTAATTAATACTCACCTTATTTAACCTATCACAGACGGTCCTTATATGTTTTACAAAATTGAGGTATTCCTTGGCAGTGTAGTCGCTCCCTTCCATTTCAGGGATGGCTTGTAGGCATTCGTCGGCCATGAAGGGCGCAATTTCAGGGCTGGCGGCGGCGAGGAGTGCGGACGCAGTTGCTGTTCCTACTCCCTTCAGATTGCTAAGTGCTGTCATTGCTGATTCTATGTTAGGCAGTTTACGGAAAGCTTTCTTTGTCTCTGCCATTACTGCTCTCGGTGTGTTTACTTTTATAAGATATGATAACTGTGGATAAAATCTCCCTCTCTGTAACGGAAAAAAATTGAGATTAGATACCGAGTTACTTATTCGTATCTGTATGACTTAATATAATTTCTGCAATACTCCGGAAATTAGCTGTAGCGGAACTTATTATACTACTGAAAGGTCTGTTGTGGTGATATTTAATGCTTGTTTGATTTATTTTCACACGGACATGTTCAATTCTCAAAATACTTATAACAATATTGTTCTCGAAATACGGCACTAATATAATGTGATTTATCGACGTCTGTCGGTGTTCAAATGTGTTGAGAGCGAGTTTACAAACGCTTACGTACTGCTTGTTTCCATTTCATCAGCTGCACGAGCTCTTCATGTATCAGGTGGGCATCTTTGCCTCTCGCCTTGATCTTCTTTGGTAATTCATTCTGGTACCTGTAAAAATTAAAAGTAAATCAAATTAACTTCTTCCAAGATAAATTCACTTTCCTAGGGAATGCCGGAAATCGTAATAGCCTATGTCCTTTTTCAATCCGCATTCTGTTTCTAAACTAAAATTCATCAAAATTGGTAAAGCAGTTTGGCTAAAAATTTACAGTCACCTTTGCAATAATAATGATTAGTCCACCAATTAGATTAGTTACCAAATAGGCCTCTACTCAGTAATAATTTTACCACGTTTTTTTTCTTCAATAAGCCAGACACCTATGACAAGTTCCCTAATATTTTTTTAGCTTCTCCAGATTGAGCGAGTCGGCCCTCTACGAACCGTACCGCTGCACACTGTCTAATATGGGAAATCTAGCGGTATTTAATTAAAAAAACTAATTTCAGAAATAATATGATTTAAGCTAGTAGTAGTAACACTACTCCTTATAAACCAAAGTACAACATTCCATTAAAATTTGTTAATTGCCCGCATTAAAACGTCATAAAATCGTACTGTCATTCACGTCGTAGTTGTTTGTTAAATGTGCTATAAATTAGTAAATTACGATAATAAGTGTTGTAACTCAAAGGATACTCGAGATAAATTGGTGAAAATTTCGTAAAAACTTGGTTGTGTCTTTTACTTGAATGTAAGGTAAGGAGTTGAAAATATTTTTGTGGCACAAGTGGTGTTTTCATTCGCCCAACTTAGCTATGCGTGTATTTAAAATTCAGTTTATAATTTGAGATTTAAAAATGTATAATGATGCATTAGTTTTATAATTGTATTATTATGTGGTGTAGGTATTCGTTAATCAAAATAAGTGAAATTTGGCTGCCCTCGTTTGCCCCTCTTATAATTTTTTTTTTAATTTCCGATAGGACTACTTAAAATGAAGAAAAGGGATTAATTGGTGGTTTGTACAATTAAAATTATTATAATTAGTAAATTAGTTATCAAATCAAACTATAAAACTATTTAAATAGTCTTAAATTATATTAGAACTACATATTTAAAATAAATGTTTTTTTTTGTTTAATGCAATTAACAACTTTGAAAGAACCTTAGGTAATCGTTATGTATACTATCAACAACACAAAAATCTGTGCTTTTATGCAGTTGTCTTAGATTGTGAAATAGGAAGCTTAAGACACAAAAAATCTGCTATAAAACACATACAATTTATTAATTTCCGCTAGATTGTCCATATTATACACTGTGCGCTGTTCCCAGATACTGCACTATCTAAATATCAACAAACGTACCTACCCGGAAAAACAACATTTTTAAATTATACTGTGAAATACTTAAAAGTTCCCTTACCAAACAGCTATATATATTTTTAACGAGACGTTATTGTCAGTGTGGTTAAGCGACAAGTGATAAAAAAGAAGACATAATAAGACTACTTAGTAAAGTACCACATGTACTAAAATCGTCTGTTGAATACATCAAAGGAGTGACGATTACGTGCCTATTATATGTACAGTACACCTTATCAAATATAAGTATAATGTAAGTACATGTGCTCAAAATATATTACTTTTCCAATTACTTGTCTATTGAAAAAAATAATTAAAATGTTCAGAGTGTAAATAATAGTGTATAAAAAAAAATCTTCATAATATAAATAGGTAATTAAAATTAAGTACAACTAAGTAAGAAAATTCCATACTATAAAAATCCATATACATACTATAAAAAAATTGAAAAAAATCCTAAATAATCAACCAATGAA
This sequence comes from Agriphila tristella, assembly GCA_928269145.1. Taxonomy (NCBI): domain Eukaryota; kingdom Metazoa; phylum Arthropoda; class Insecta; order Lepidoptera; family Crambidae; genus Agriphila; species Agriphila tristella. The sequence continues at coordinate 18,078,315 of OV743431.1, read as the reverse complement.
ATTGTGAATTTGTGACTTTTTTCAGGTAAAAGTCTACCACTCCCTCTGAGTTGCTATCTAGACTTCTAAGGAATTAGTGGGAATTTAATAAATAAAAAACGAGCCAAGTGCGAGTTGGACTCGCCCACGAAGGGTTCCGTAAAAAAAATCACGTTTGTTGTATGTGGGAGACCCCTTAAATATGTGTTTTTTTATTTAATTATTTATTTTTTAAGTAAATATACAACAAAATTTTCTGTGAATATTTCAAGCGTCTATCTGTTGTCGTTATTAATATCGAGCAAAAAACGGCAAAAAATCACGTTTGTTGTATGCCCCTTAAATATTCTATTTTTTTCTGTTTTTAAAAATAAAAAGCGGCAATAGAAATACATCATCTGTGAAAAGTGCAACTATCTAGCTATGACGGTTCATGAGATACAGCCTGGTGAAAAGATGTTTTTTTTCCCTTTGGGTACGGAACCCTAAAAAGGTTGCTATTAATATTATATATATATATCATTTTAAAGGATTTATATAATATATATTATATAAATCCTTTAAAATGATTGTTTGTGTGTAATAAAAAGATGGGACAATTTATTTTTGAATGTGTTTAATTGGGAATATTATCTTATTAAAAAACAAAATGACTTAAGTAGTACTTATATCATAAAGTTGATATACATGATATTAACTTTATGCATTATGCAACACAAGCGCCTTTCCCGCAAAAAATAATTAAGTAGGTACCGTGTAAATACACAGTTTATTCAAAATCCAAGCTGATGGTCCCCTCGCAAAATATCAACTGATCTAAAAATTCTGAAATAAAATATATGAGCTTAGAACACTAAAATCTCGAAATGGTTTTCTAATTTAGTACCGTACATTTCAAAATGAAATGTTGTCAATTATTGCCATATTATTGCTATTCATACACATTGTGTTTATACGCACAAACTTAATGACAGATATAATATTGTGGTTTTCCTCGACGAAAAACAAAACAGCGTCCGTTTTTAGCTTTTTTCACCACTAAAACTGCAAATAATTATTTGTCACTGAGTTAGTGTGTTTATAAATTAACAATTGATATTTTGCGAGGGGACCATCAGCTTGGATTTTTAATAAATTGGGTATTTACAAGGTAATTATTTTTGCGGGAGTGGCGCTACAACATTTTATAATATTAAAAAAGTAGCTTATTTATGCAGATACTAGCTTTTGCCCGCGACTTCGTCCGCGTGGACATTAGGGTACCTTTGCCATTAAGTATATTAAAGCGTGTTTAATATTTTTATCTTTATGTAAGTACCTATCTTATTTTAATAATATTTTGCCGTTCATATTTATTTAAGTACCTTACTAGGTATTAATTAAAATAATTAAATTCACTGTTGTTCATTCATTTAAGTAGCTGATTTTTTAAATAATATCTTATTTTTTTTTATTTAAGTATTTAATTAAGTGCAAAAAACTACCTAAGTATCTTACTTACTAAACCACACACCTAAATTTTACTTAGTAATTTTATTTAACTACTAACTACCTATACACAATTAACGTATGTTAGTCTAAATCTAAACTATCACATAACTAAAAAAATCTAACTCTTGCATGGCTTTCTTTTTATCTAGTCACCTTTTGTTTTTTATTTTGCAACTAAATTGTACCTGTGCCTAATGTTAAAAAAATATTTTTATCATAAATAAATAAAACTAAAAAAATATATTTAAGTAAGTATGTATTCTAAAATGTTCTAAAAGTAGGCGTCCTAAAGTGTTCCCAGGCGAGATAGATGACTCATTCTCTATTATATAAAATTGCTTTTATCATCCCAAAAATATTTCAAAAACTTGATTGACTTAAATGATATTGTCTTATAAAGAAAAATATAAAACAAAGTTACTGTTCATAATTTATAAAATTTATAGCAAAGCTAAAAGGCAAGTCACCATTTTGAGCGGATGTGACTCGCGGACTCAACAAAGCAGTGTATTATCAACCAAAGCAGTTAAAAATACAATAAAATGTCGTTTTCATTATCGAGTTTGTAATTTAGTTAAGAAACCAGCATATTAAATGCAGGGAATCTGCTCAAACATGTACGTAAATGCATTAAAACGAGTCATGAAACGTAGGACAGCCACCATTTTATAACGCCTGAGCGCGGTGATATTTTCCCCCACACTGGCTTCAGGAAAACGGAAAAACGATTGTGTCAATTTGACATCGATCCCACGTGACGCAGTGATTTTAATGAGCACTCCGCGGACTAGAGATGCAGTCCGCAGGGAGGTAGCTATCAAATCAGTTTGCACGGATACACACACAATACAAGTTCATTGACACGCCACGGCCGCATTTTCTCCTTTCAAAGACGTTCGTACTTACCAATTGTCCAATTTTATGAGCTCCTCTGGTTTCTTTGTTTTCTGTTCAGCCTTCAGTTTAATCGCCTGTGGATATAACTGCAAAACACTGTCAAATTCTTTTGCATCTGCCTCCATAAAGAAAGTGGACGTGTCTTTCGCGGTAGCCATTGTGAATGTTCTAAATGTACAACACTGCGTATTAGTTTAGCTATAGCGCCGAACTCGACGCGGCGACAGCACCTGGCCAACTGGGCGCACTCTCCCCACTCGGCGCCATCTTGTTGACTGAACCTCGCAGTGACGTTCAATATTATTATTCGAAATGTGTTTTAATCTCTTGAATTATTTACATTATTTTGATATAATTCTAGAAAATATTGACCTAAATAAAATTTCAATAGAGTCGAACCTTTTTGCAGAGGATTTGGCGCAGTTTTAAGACTAGTTACAAAACAAAAAATGTACTCACTCGCTAACGCAAGGTTATATCGGTCGCACATTGAGTCGTGGCGTCGGACATTTGTCTGGCCTCCACCCACTAGGAATAACAGGATGCAAAAAAATAAATCCATGTTATTCCAATATCACTTCACTACACTGGAATAATGATAGTTTAGAATGGAAATACAACACAAATTAACACTAAAATCACTTTTATGATAGTCACGTCGACCTCGAAGCATTATCAATTTCCTTAAAACGTGACGCAACACACGACACCGTTCTACCGAAACGACTTTGGTAAACACGCATATTTTCCGTTGCATTGCAGTACACACTGAGCTCGGAGTAGTCATGAAGTAGTAACTAGCGGTGTACATAAGGCATTTAGGTAGTAGGACGTATGTACATATCACCGGGGTGGAACGTCACCAAACCAATCGGCTTTGTTGTTTTGATAGATCGACATGTGCTCTACTCTCCCTTTACCAATATGTGTTTAATCACATAGAATCCGACGCGCTACTTAATTAACCATTGACAAATATAGATACAATAAGAACTAATTGAGTTTACCGATTTAATAACATTGCTTGCTATAAGTAAGTACTTTCTAATGGAAAATTAATTAAAAAAATATTTTTTAGTCTGATAACATTCAGTGAATTAATTTCACCTTAATATCTTTAGTAAATCCTTCAGTTAGATACTTAAATAATAATTGGCCGTATTTTTTCAAATGACACTACAAAAATAATTTACTAACTATGTGCAATAGTTGACTGGCAGAAACTACTATGGAATGTCGTTCGTTATACTTGGCCTATCATTCTTCTAAACTTGAATGAAACTTAAATAATTATTACTTAGGTATACAAATGAAAAAAAAAACGAATTTTGAATAAGTCACGTAAGTCAAACAGGATCTAGATACCTACCTAGTCTAACTAGATTTTTATTTGTAAGATAAAAATATAACGGCACCAATGAGTAATTTACTATAAGTTCAGTGAACGGCACAGTATTGTTTTTTTAGTCTGGAAATTCCTTTTTATTTTTTTGGTTTATAGGGTAGGGTAGGGGAATGTCCTTGGAATTTCCCCAAGTAAAGTACTTACATAGTAAAGTACTTACACTTAACGTTATATTCACGAGAACTCCAATTTTTAACCTAAAAAAGGAAAGATCGATCTAATTAACAATAATTATTAATATATTGAATTACCTATTAGATTTTTTTTGTTATAAGTACATGTAATTTTTAGTTGCGGATGACGTCATTGTGGATGTTAATGTGATAAGGTTCCAGCGTATTAGCAATTTTCGGTGATTATAATATAACATAAATCTTTCGCACTTTTATTTTCAAAATTAAAATTTATCAACGCCCGAGCAGACGCCGGCGACCGGACAACAATAGAAAATCTATTGTGCTCGTTTTCCGGGCGTAAAGGAAAGCTACGTTTTCATATGGCCAAATACTGAAACGTCCTAATCATGTTTAAGATCTGCGTAACTTTAAGTAGGTATGAGAGGCAGGCACGTATCCAAGGGGGGGGATAGTTGGGATTTATCCCTCCCCCGAAATCCAGAACACACAGTACAGGACTAAATTCAAATTTAGCGGGCGAGGCACTCTCCGGTTTGCGGGATGCAATAGTCCCCCCCCGAATTAAAAGTCTGGATACGTGCCTGATGAGAGGCTTAATCACAATAAATGAAGTAGGATTTATTTTTGGTGAACTTGCGTTGAAAAATAAAAAAGTTTATCATTAAGTTAATTTTTGAACTGCTGTTTTCTTATTACTTATTATACCTTCTTAATTTAGACCCTACTAGCGAAGGTAGTGTAGAAGTATCGAAAAGTAAATTAAAACTTATGTTTGTAGTGTTCCTTAATTGTTCACGATCAGAATGACAAACTGAAAATCAATGGATAAGATTAGGATAAAATTGATAATAAATTATCAAATAACAGACGTAAATCTGCAATTGATCAAACATTTTAACAATTAGAATATCGGCTCGTTAGCTCAGTGGTAAGAGCACCCGTTTACTTGTAATAGAGGTGGTCGGGGGTTCGAATCCCTCACGAGCTGTTTTTTGTTCCCTTTATAGAAAAACCTTTATGTCAAGCAAGCAATCTTTATGATTCAGTACCTCCATTCTTTAGAACACCAAGAAGTTAAAAATAGTCATTGAAGATTGGAATTGAAATGAAATACTATTCAGGGTGCACGCCGAGTTTGTCGTACTTATTAGTAAATTAGGTCCTTGTATCCTATTGTGCTAAGAAAGTACTACTTACCCACCTGATTAAACTTAGCTATAGTATAAATAATCAAGGCTTATAGTCTATACATGATAGCTTAGCTTGGTGATTTTTACAGAAACTTTTTTGTAAATTCCGTCTTAGAAGTCCTTGTTTAACACCAAATCGTTAGAAAAATAGCAGGAGATGCTGGAAACCTCCTATGACAGATCCTTTTTATTTTTTGTAAATATGTAAGTAAGTATAATACATATTTATTCAAAATCACCAAGCTATCTTAGACAGACTATAGTATATATACCTATACTGGTTTCAAGAAATCGTATCCTTAGAAAAAAACTCTTGTAAATCAATAAACAAACACCTCATTTTCCAGAAATTACTAAAAATAAATATTTTTTTACCAGAACTTTTATGGAAAAGTGCGATATATTTATTTATTTTCCAAATTAATATTAATACCTATGTAATGAATGACCATCTTAATATATAAAATCGTAAACTGAATGACTGACTGACTGACTGACTGACTGATCTATCAACGCACAGCCCAAACCGCTGGACCTAGAGACTTGAAATTTTGCACACAGATACTTTATACAGTGTAGGCATCCACTAAGGAAGGATTTTTGAAAATTCCATCCCTAAGGGGATGAAATAAGGGATGAGAGTTTGTATGAAAGTCCCTCAGTTTTGAAGCTAGAATCTTCAAATTTTGTGTTTAGGCTGACAATTGAAAATTAATAAATATGGGTCTCAGCGTTTTTCAAAATTCTACCCCCGAAGGGGTCAAAAGGGGGATGAAGTTGTGTATTAAAGAAAATCCTTTATTTTTAACCGACTTCACAAAAAGGAGGAGGTTCTCAATTCGATTGTATGTTTTTTTTTTTATCGTTGTTCGCGCATATCTTCGTCATTTATGAACTGATTTTGATGGTTCTTTTTTTGTTCGATTGAGTTTTCTTGCGAGATGGTCCCATTTAATTTTTTTTCAAATCGGTTCAGTAGTTTTCGAGAAATCCAAAAAATACTATGATTTTGCATCAACTAACATAACGACTTTGTTATTTATGAACCGAATTAGATGTTTCTTTTTGTTGGGAAAGGGGTACTTTTAATGTAGTCTTTTTGACCGACTTCAAAAAAAAGGTTCTCTCTCAGTTTGACCTGTATGAATGTATGTTTCTCCGCGAATATCTCACGTTTGGCTGAGCCGATTTTTCTACCCAATAATATACCTATAATAATATACCTAATATAAAAGGTACTTACACTAAAAATAAAAAAATAAAAAATTTTTTCAAAAAACAAAAAACCGACTTCAAAAACCTGCCTCTAAAAAGCAAACCTATAATAATATACCTAATATAAAAGGTACTTACACTAAAAATAAAAAAATAAAATTTTTTTTCAAAAAACAAAAAACCGACTTCAAAAACCTGCCTCTAAAAAGCAAGAAATAATATTCAAATCATTAGATACGCATTATCATTGTTATAATAACAACACGTCTATTGAAGTCGGGTGGGGCTTTTAGAATAAAAAAAGGAAGTTGTACTCCAGCCCCACCCGACTTCAATAGACGTGTTGTTATTATAACAATGATAATGCGTATCTAATGATTTGAATATTATTTCTTGCTTTTTAGAGGCAGGTTTTTGAAGTCGGTTTTTTTTTCGAAGTAAAAATCGCTAAATTTATAATTTAGGCTTATGGATAGAAATCTAAAGCAACGTATATTGTTTTTGTTAGGATTTCAACTCCAAAGGGGATGAAATGGGGGTGAAAAGGGTTAAAAAAACCTAAAAATAGATATGGATGTCGTTATCGGGGTTTTGTGGGATGATGATTGCAAAAATGACATTTATTTTGAAGTCCAACCACGGTGGACATGATTTAACCCCTAAAGGGGTGAAAATGGGGTCCAAATTTTGTATGGAAAATAATATAAAATAGACATTACAACTTTAAACTTCGTAGGAGCACATCTAAAAATAAATAGGCAAATATATATTTTGTTATTTTGAAAATCAACCCCTTAGGGGGTAAATGGGGTGAGTAAACATAAAAATCGATATTGATGTCGTTATTGGGGTTTTCTGGGATGACGATTGCAAAAATTACATTTATTTTGAAGTCCAACACGGTGGACATGATTTAACCCCTAAAGGGGTGAAAATGGGGTCCAAATTTTGTATGGAAAAATAATATAAAATAGACATTACAACTTAAAACTTCGTAGGAGCACATCTAAAAATAAATAGCCAAATATATATTTTGTTATTTTGAAAATCAACCCCTTAGGGGGTAAATGGGGTGAGTAAACATAAAAATCGATATAGATGTCGTTATTGGGGTTTTCTGGGATGACGATTGCAAAAATGACATTTATTTTGAAGTCCAACACGGTGGACATGATTTAACCCCTAAAGGGGTAAAAATGGGGTTCAAATTTTGTATGGAAAAAGAATACAAAATCGAAATTACAACTTTAAAATTCGTAGGAGCACGTCTAAATATATATTTTGGGATTTTGAAAATCAACCCCTTAGAGGGTAAGTGGGGTGAGTAACATAAAAATCGATATGGATGTCGTTTTTGAGGTTTTATGGGATGGTGATTGCGAAAATTAGATTTATTTTGAAGTCCAACGCGTTGGACATGACACATATGGACCTGGACCTGGACATGCACATCCAGGGCACGGGCATGGGAACGGGAACAGAACGGAACGGAACGGAACGGAACGGAACTGAACGGAACGGAACGGATCGAACCGGACCGGAACGGAACGGAGCGGAACGGAACGGAACGTAACGGGAACTAGAACGGGACGGGTACGGGTACGGGAACGGAAGGGGTACAGGACGAGTACGGGACGGGATCGGACGGGAACGGAACAGGAACGGAACGAAACGGGAATGAAACAGGAACGTAACGGGAACGGAACGGGAACGAAACAGGAACGAAACTGGAATGAAACGGGAACGGAACGGGAATAGAACAGGATGGGAACGGGAACAAGAACCGGACGGGAACGGAACGGGAACAAGAACAGGAACGTAAGGCGTACGGGACGGTTAGGGGACGTTTACGGGACGGGAACGCAGCGGGAACGGAACGGGAATGGGAACGGGAAAGAAACGTGAACGGAACGGGAACGGAAACGGAACGGGAATATAACGGGACGGGAACGGGAACGAGAACAGGATGGGAACGGGACAGGAACGGGATGGGAACGGGAACGGAAACGGAAGGGGTACGGGACGGTTACGGGACGTTTACGGGACGGGAACGCAAACGGGACAGGAACGGAACGGGGAATGGGAGCGGGAACGGAAACGGGAACTGGAAGCCTTGTGCGAGGCCCGCCACACGCGGCAAATGTCTTGCCTCGCAAGGCGATCGCGTAAAAATGGCTGGCCGGATCCTGGTTGAAGGTTCCTTAAAAGGATTTCGTCTAATATCCACGCGGACGAAGTCGCGGGCAGAAGCTAGTTCATATTCATATTTTGTGTAATGTTTAAAAATTGAGCTTTTATAAGTACTTGCTGACCTCTCACCTGTTTTATCAACAGATTTTGACCCGGATCGGGAATCGACTGCGCGATCTTTGCGTTCTGCGAACGACGGGCATCATGCGGTGTGCCAGCTGGAACATCTTAGCTTAGTCTTTGATACAATGTAAGTTATGTTATGGAATTACTAAGAGTACTTAAGCAGGAGTATACCTACTTAAAGAGAAAAATAACTTTAAAGTCATTTAAGCAGCTAACTAAATGTGTAATTTATTAAAATTACTTATTTATTAAAAAATTACAGTGGTGGCCGGATAATTAGAAACACCAGTCGATTTTCATACAAACGAGGTAACTTTGAAGCCTTGGTTCTCCGCCAGGGATTGGTCTAGCTGTGATCTGATGATGGCCATCCAGGGAGTGAATAGAGGAGATCCAGTTCGCTATACACACCCAACTGAGGGTCTAGCCAAAGTAACATTCGCAAATCTTCGTTATCGCTTCGCTTTCGAAACATGTATGGGATTGACATAAGGTTTCGTTAACAAACGAATTTTAAAACGTCAAATCCATACATGTTTCGAAACGAAGCGATAGCGAAAATTTGCAAATGTTACTTTGGCTAGGGGGGCTGATCTGATAAGCATTCTAAGAGCTGCAAGGATCAGAGTTCTCAATTTCCATACATTTTAATGCTATTTCCACGGGTTTTTTTAATATCCAAATAGCTCTTAGAATGCTGATCAGATCAATTGGGTGTATAAAATGATCTGAATCTCCTGCATTCACTTCCTGCATGGCCATCATCAGATCACGGCTAGGTCAATCCTTGGTGGAGAATCAAGGCTTCAAAGTTACCTCGTTTGTATGAAAATCGACCGGTGTTTCTAATAGGGAATATGCATAAGTCACCGATTTTGATGAATTTGAGCTTGATCGCTGCGGACACTTATAAAAACATGATGGAACAGGAAAAAAAATAAAAAAATGTATTATTTTAGTTTTATCACACGATGAAATCAGGGGAAAATAACGATATTTTTTTTTCATTTTCGGATATAATGCTCTTTACAGTCAGATAGAATATCGAATAAGAAATAATATTTATATGTACTTAAACTCAAAATTTAGGGAGATAATTGAAGATTATTGGCTAACTCCATATTAAACGCGCCGAAACACACCTGAAACGTGATGTGTGACGTCACCGTTTTGTATGGAGCGTTTTCGGCGGGTGCTGCTGCGCGCTAACTTCAAGTAACTATATCACGAGAAAAAAACGCAAGAGAAAAGTTTTAATATTACAGTTAATTTTCTCACGCATTATACTTTTGATTAAGATTAAAAAAAATTGATCTTACGCGTGTGTAAGTCCTTCAATGACCCTCATGCACTAAAATCAATTTACTTTGCATACGTTCGTAGCTTACTTGAATACGCTAGTCCCATATGGTCACCTCGGTATGCTGTGTATGTGACTAGTTTAGAGCGTATACAAAAGAAATTTGTTAGCTACCTAGACTATCGCTTGCGCAACTCAGCCAATTCTTACATTGAATCATGTCGTACTTATAACATCCTGACGCTTGAGGAACGTCGACTCTTGTTGGATATGAGCTTTCTTCATGATATTCTTAACGGAAACTTAGACTGTCCCGAATTGGTTGAGAATATCGGGTTCTGTACACCCAGGCGCCGTACGCGTCACACTCCCTTGTTACATGTCCCTAGATGTGCCACTAACTATGCTCGCAATAGTATATTGGTCCGCCTTCCTCATACTTACAATAAGGAATTTGGAGAGCTTGACATATTTTCTCTTTCTAAGACAGCCTTTAAAATCAACATTAAAAACAAATTCTTGGAAAAATAAAATATTTATAATGATGTGTAAGTCTTTGGCATGGCATTTTAATAAATACTTAAAATAATAAATGAAAATATGTTTATTTTAGATGAATCTGAATTAGAAATGAATGATATACCTAGTATAAGTATAACAAGTGATTTTCTTTTTTAAGTTAATTAAGTATAGAGTGTTGACTAATAACTTTGCGACTGTATCATTGCATTATTGTACTAATTTCTTGTTTGGAATTTACTAAGTAAGGTAATTTTATGGAAAACCTGTAATTGGCCTTGCTAATGGTTAGAATTAGTAGTAAAAATAAATTGTAACGCTGTTGGTTTTCAAATAAAATAAAATAAAATAAAAATTGATGCATATTCCCTATTATCCGGCCACCACTATATAAGGTCCTTCTTAAATAGTGCACATAATTTTAAGGGGTCAATGTACTCATGCATACAAACAACTTTTACTACGGTACCAACATTGAAATCGCGAAAAAAAGTCAGCTGTTCCATAGAAAATTTAAAATAGAATAGATCAAAATGTATGGAACAGCTGATTTTTTTCGCGATTTCAATGTTGGTACCATAGTAAAAGTTGTTTGTATGCATGAGTACATTGACCCTTTAAAATTATGTGCACTATTTAAGAAGGACCTTATATATTATATTCTTTATTGTACTAATAATAGTTGTTACATAAGTCATAATGATAATTGTGAGTAAAGGTGGACTTATTTCTAAAGAGATCTCTTCCAGCCAACCTAAGTAAGCGGTGTCAGAAATTTATAGTAAGCGGGTACATAAAGTGCATGACATAAAAAATAATAAGAAAATAATAATAATTAATTTAAACTTAATGTTATTCGTTTTTTTATCCAAACTGCCGTTTAATTAATTTGATCGATCGAATTATCTGTGTAACTTAGCCGATACTATTTTCTTCACTTAATACATGTAGCATTAGTTAGCTAAGTGTTTAAACATTTGTGCATAAAAGATTTAAAATATTAGCGCTCATGGTTGTTAAATTAATTAAGACAAATTTAGTATGGAAAATGCAAATTCTAAAAATGCTCCGTTTAAAAAATTTGGCAATTTCATACTTGAACCTCTAATACTTAGTTCAGCACGTCATATCAGCTGTGGAACTCGAAATATGTACTCAGAGGCACAACGATAAAGCGCGCGATAACGTCGATACGATAACATTAGCAGCCCTTCATATCAGAGAGTCGAAATACTAACAAAATGTTGCTTCAAAAGGGTGCGATTCAACGCAGGGTTACTGGTTGTAGTTAACGTAAATGCGTTCGAAGGGTTCCAAGCTTCAACAAAAAGTAACAATAACACACATCCCCTCCGTGTACTTTAAGAGTAAGGGCATAGAGTATAAAATCGAATAGCCCGTTGTAACAGTTGGGTTTCATTTTTTATGTCGTCAGGGACGCCCGAGGCCCGGAGCGAGCCGAACATCGCTGCGTGCGTCCGATATAAATGAACCGACTGCCTGGCTGCCTGCTGCGTGCGACTGAGCTGCAAACCAGTAGAAAAGGGACGCAATATGTATGTATAGGATAGGATGATACGATTTCCAACACGAACGTAACATGAGTAACAAAATGTTCTTCAATTTCTTTTCTGAATGGTCTAGTTTATGTTGTTTTGACATTTACTTGATAAGTTTTTGACATAAGTATGGGTAAAATATTTTGAGATTTTTCGTCTCGTCGCTCACTTCACAGTTTATTTTATACTTTGGTATAGGCTAGGTAAACCTCTACTACAGATTAACATCTTGGCAACAATTTGCTATCCTACAACAATCAAATAATCGGCTAACTTAATACCTGAAAAATATTACAGTAAGATATAATAAAACTACCTAAGACTAAACTTTAATTTGGAGCATCCAGCGAGAATCAGGAAATTGCTGAATAATTTATTATATCATGCATGATACTATTATTTATAAGGTGGTACCAAATTATGGGATGATACCTAAACAGGTGACTGAACAACTTTCTCCAAGGAACATAGGTCAAAAAACTATTTTTTTACTCCTTTCCATAGTCAATCGGTCAGCTGACCTGAGTTGTATGGCAGTATGAATTTTTTTTTCGTTTTTCGACCTATGTTCCGTGAAGAAAGTTGTTTGGTTCAGTTTAAACAAAACGATCACTTGTTTAAGTATCATCACATCATTCTTACCACTTCATATTCTGTGCTATCATGATGATTGTATAGTATTAGAGGTAGGTAAAACAACATAAAAGATTAAAAATAAAAATTAATTTAACAACCTGCTTGCTTCATATACAACATTTCGTCGCATTGCACATCGGCTCGTTAGCTCAGCGGTAAGAGCACCCATTTGCTGAATCAATAGAGGTGGTCGGGGGTTCAAATCCCTCACGAGCTGATGTTATTTTTCTATTTTTTCAATTAATGGAAATGAAAATTTCTTTCTTGGTATCCCAGATCTTTTATCAATAGAACAAACAAATTAGTAATTAACAAAACCAAATAGGCGATTGATTGATTGATTGAAATATTAAACAAATATCTTTATGACAGCTACTATAAATCAAAATAACTCTCATCCCCATAGATAGGTAGTGCCTTTGCTCAAACCCTAAATTCACGATATAATATCACGCACGCTATATATACAAAACTTGAAACGTCCTAACTCAAAAAGTTTCATTTTTGTGTATGTCTCATTCCCATTATTCAAAGACAATTTGTATAATGTTATTTCTAAGAACGAAATGCGCCTTATTAGTATTCTTGAGCAAGAAAAACACTACAGTGGGAATTAAAATTCTCCTTTTTGCCCCAAGGTCGGTGAGTTGTGTGACTCGTGATAATCACAATGTGCTCGAACCAACCGCCTGCGCTCGGTCAGCCGCGATACCGAGAACGGGCTGTGGTATTTTTATACCTGATGTAATGTGAAGACAGCTAACGCCATCTATCGAAAGGCAACCGCAACAGTATCTTGATAACTTCAGTTTAGAGAAAGCGCGGTTCATTTGGTTTGGCCTGTGGATTTGATACGCTTGAGGCTCCTATGTAACTGTATTTTGTAACCAGTTACTTTTTAGTAACTGGTTAAAAAAGAATACATTATGTTACTGTTCTTTTTGTTGTCTCTTTTTCTGAATATAGGGTTTGATATAAAAAAAAATGCATTTTCCTATGTAAATTAGAGTTATTTGAAACTATTAGATGTTAGTCGAAATAATAAAGTTATACTCGTATGGAATGAGGCCAATTCTCTTTATGTCTAATACTTCTATCTAAGATTTATATTTTTTATTTTATTTTATTGAACCCATATTGCAGTTGCACACCAAATGGTTCGTTATTAATGTTAATGTTTTAAAAATAAAATAAATAAAATAAAATGCTAGGTACTCTAATTATCTTAGTCCAACCAAAATGTAGTTTCAGTTGGTATAATTAGTACCTTACTTTAATTTCTTTCTTATTGGAATACTTTCTCCATATCATTGCGATAGGTTATTTTCTTTATTAAATTAAAATACATTAATTTTCTATAATACATTTCTTCAACAGGGATCGTTGTAAGGTCTATCACCATTACAGACAGACACGTAATGCTAGTAAAATTACATTATCAGTTCCAAGGTTTACCAATCTTTACGGCAAACAATCGCTACAATACCAAGTTCCAAAATTAATAAACGATCTTCCCATAACACTAAAACAAGAAATAAATGAAAGCAACATCAAAATAAAACTAAAACAATATTTCTTATCTTCACTACTTCAAAACAAATAGTCATTTGTTTTTATTTATTATTTATTTATAACTAAGTACCTACTGATAATTTTAATAATTAATAATTCAATCTAAATTAATTAAATATTTAATCAAAATTATAATTACCTAACGAATTTAATTAATAATGTTATTGAATATTATGTCTAATTTTAAAATGTTTAAATTTGATAGAATTTGCACGTTAGAATGCTCAGAAATCCACCCGTGAGTTTGCGCTTGCGGCCATTGGTGCGTTGGTCGGACTGGGCAGGTAGAAAAATTTACTTTTCGTAAGCTAATTGAAATGCATACCCTACAATTGTTTTATTGATTGTTATAGATAAAAATATGATTATTGTACAAGATGATGAATGCAGACAGTGTACGGTCAAACCTAAATAGGTTTTTGTGACACTGTTATAAGAAATTTAATAATGTATTAATATTGTTGTAATTTAATAAAAAAATAAAAAAATAATATTATAAACTGCTTGTCGATGCATTACAGTAAGTATATTTTAAGTAATAGTAAAATAATATTATAAGGACATTTAACCAAAATTAAACGATTAAACTAATACTTAAATCCCGAATGACTAATTATATTTATGATGGTATAATATTTTTTAAAGAAATAAATAAGAAAGAAACAAATAAGTTTGCATTTAATTAAATCTACTACGAAGGTTTATATGTATTCAAAGACGATAAAGTGAAGAAAGAATCCATCAACACTTTCATTTACTATTATTATATCAATTAACGTAATAGCGTCACGTCACACTACACTGAATCACTTACAATGAAGATTTCGCAAAAGTTTACTCAATGAAGTGACGTCACCGCATAGTACTCTGACGCCTGGCCCAGCTGATTTTAATATACTTGTCTACCTATATGCTTAGGTAGATTATTGGGTTCTTTCTTTTGCGTCAGATGTTTTGCAGGGTGATTCAATATTACGAATTCCTACTTATCTTTTTTTATTTTTATTTATTTAGGTCTACTTATAGTGTATGCACTAATTACATCATTTCATACTTAAATATCTTATTTTAGTTAAGTACATAAACTACTTACAAGTAGACACCTCATGCTTCTTAAATGCTAGAGTACAGACTTAACTTAATTAGTACTTAATATGTAACTATTTTTTTTTATATATTTTATGTAGATAGGTATGTATAAATACAAGTTAAAAATTGAATTACAAAAGTGACTGTTTAACTTGCATCAATAATATTGTGGTACATAATTTTGCGTATCCTATTGGCAGAGTCATAAAAGACGTCAATCAAATCGGAATATTTGTTTAAAATTCGGTTTCATTAACATATAATATTATAAATGTGAAAGTTTGTGGGTTTGGATCACGCAAAAACTACTGAACAGATTTGGATGGGCACACAGATAGTAGATAGCCTAGATTAAAATATAGAATACTTTTTAATTCGATATTCCCACGGGAACGGGAACCATCGCGCGTGAAACTGCGGCCGCTAGTGCTTAATAAATGAAGAATGACCCTGTCGCAGGCACTGCTTTAACAGAATATTATAGTAGGTCACAAAGTAGGTACTAGTCACAACTCGGTAGCGATGTGAGTCGGTCGCCCGCCGCTGCCCGTCTATTCGCCACTCCTCGCGCTCTTGAGCGCCGCGCGGGCTTTTCCACCGTGAATTTAGGCCAACCATAAATAATCCCCACTCATTCACACATTTCTCTTTTCATATCTCTGTCCCTTTCCTTGAACTTCGCTCGCATCTTCATTATCATTAAGACATTTATATAATCAGTTTAATGTTTACAATGTGGCTTGCATCAGGTGATGAGAGAAATACTTTGTGATTCGCTACAGATAACTGATAAGACGAGAAGAAAGTTCTTCAGCTTCTATACCCGTAGGTATTCACTAGAAATGTAGAAATATACATATTATACATATTATTAATTATACTATTTACAATATTACCTAAGTTTTGTTTAAAATATAAGAAGAAAATAGGTACTTACCTACCGGTCAAAGCGGTCAAGGTAATCATTAATCAACCATGCAATCATTAGTATAAAAAAACTTTGACTTGACTTAAACTATAACATAATTTAAAAAAATAGGAGATATTCCTCGCAGCGCATCCATTTTCAAACGCACCTAATGAAGAGCACCTAAACTATTCCTCGAAACGCACCGTTTAGGTACCTACGCTAATAAAACCGATTAAAATATTATAATTTTATTCCTCGAATCGAAACGCACCAACGGTGAAAAATTATAAAAATAGAAAGCATGAAAAAACGTAATAAATCTTCATATTATCGTTAGAAGTTTTAAAAGTCAATTGTCCTGATTGCTTATTTATTAAAACTAGGTACCAGGAAAGCAGAAAGTAACTGGAACTGGGTAACGACTTACTACAAATATTTACACGTTTTTAAATTTAATCATGACAGTTACTTTGACTAAAGTACCATGGTGACCGAAATGAGCAGCAGGTCTATTACATAAAAAGAATCGCGATAATCGGAAGCAATTCGTTGTTCAATTTACTTGATATTTAACCTTATTCCTGAGTTAATAGTGTCACGGAGTGGGACGAACATCGTCAGGGTAGCCACTTTCTGGAAAACCGGGAAAAGTCAGGGAATTTCGCTAGTCATGGAAAAGTCAGGGAAATTTAATGGAGGTCAGGGAATTAAAATTGTCTCTGTAGGGTGGATAAAACCAAATACTATAGGAACTCTACTAAAACCGACTAAAAATCGCGCTGCGCAGCCATTTTGTTTACTATGAACAAGCAAGATTAGGTACAAGATTAGTGGATGAAATCGCGCTGCGCGGCCGTTTTTTTTTACTATAAACAGGTAAGATTGCAAGGTTACTGGATGAAACTGATTAAAAATAGCACTGTGCGGCCATTTTAATTACTATAAACAAGCAAAATTACAAGATTAGTGGATGAAACTGACTAAAAATCGCGCTGCGCGGCCGTTTTTTGGCTATAGACAGGCAAGATTACAACCTGGATGTAACTGTAACTGACTAAAAATCGAGCTGCCCGGCCGTTTTCTTTACTATAAACAAGCAAGATTAGTGGATGAAACTGTCTAAAAATCGCTCATGTCAAAGTGTACTGATTTGAGCATTTTTTAATATATTTTTTTTAAATATTTTTTTTACCTCTCTATAGTGCACTCCTAAAATAAATTTTATTATAAATTGTAATTTGCTAGCAGATTATCCTACAAAAACTCAAAAATGAATTCCAATTATATATTTTATATTTTTAACATTTAAGATTATTGTCAGGGAAAAACGCCTGGAAAACCGGGAAAAGTCAGGGAATTTTGGTTGTAGTAAATAGTGGTCACCCTGATCGTCCGCTTATCGCGATTGTTTTTATGTAATAGACCTGCTGTTCATTTCGGTCACCCGGTATTATTGTAAACTGTAATTCTGACAAGCTTCATAGCTTGAGACGCTTCTTAAGACCTAAGAAACTAACAGGCTTGAAGGCTGTCTTGTGAAATCCGTCAATATGGGATGTGATCTCTATATAATCTGGGATTTTCTTTGTCTGTATGTCTGTGAGTCTTTGTATTAGACAAATTACTTCCTATCCAAAAAGTTTCAAAATAATTTCTCTATTTAACGTATTATTCGACAAACCTTTGGCAGAATCCTGTAAAAATGTTCAAAAAACCGGCCAAGTGTGGCTCGGACTCGCGCACGAAGGCTTCCGTACCAAAAAACGGCAAGAAACACGTTTGTTGTATGGGAGCCGCACTTAAATAATTTATGTTATTATTTTTTTAGTATTTGTTGCGGTAACAGAAATACATCATCTGTGAACATTTCAACTGTCTGGCTATCACTGTTCATGAGATACAGCCTGGTGACAGACAGACAATGGAGTCTTAGTAATAGGGTCCCGTTTTTAGGGTTCCGTACCCAAAGGGTAAAAACGGGACCCTATTACTAAGACTCCGCTGTCCGTCTGTCTGTCTGTCACCAGGCTGTATCTCATGAACCGTGATAGCTAGACAGTTGAAATTTTCACAGATGATGTATTTCTGTTACCGCTATAACAAAAAATTCTAACAAAATACTAAAAATAGAATAAAATAAATATTTAAGGGGGCTCCCATACAACAAACGTAATTTTTTTTTGCTGTTTTTTTGCTTTATATTAATAACGGCAGCAGGTAGACAGTTGAAATTTTCACAGATGATGTATTTTTATTGCCGCTATAACAACAAATACTAAAAACAGAATAAAATAAATATTTGAGGGGGGCTCCCATACAACAAACGTGTTTTTTTTGCCGTTTTTGGTACGGAAACCCTTCGTGCGCGAGTTCGACTCCCACTTGGCCGGTATTTACCCTTTCGGTACGGAACCCTAAAAAATGTATGTACCAACAGTAGGTCCTCACGCTAGGTTTTGGACAAAACAGTATGATATCCATAAAAGTTAACGATAGACAGTTAACATAACAACGCTAATCAATGGCTATTGATGTCAGTGCAGTGTCTAACACAATTGGGACTGGGGCGGAAACGTTTGGTCAATATTATTTCGATCTCTTCCTTCTTCAACCTATGCCTTTTGTCTTTATTCGCTACTTAGTTGCTAGTTGCTTACCTTATCTACATGTAAGTACCGTTTTTAGTAGAAAATGTTGTTGAGTTGAGATCGAGATTTTAACACAACCATGGATTGTAATTAATGTAAGTCGCTTAAATGGTCAGGTTTTTATTTTAGACTAACAACCGCCCGCGACTTCGTCTGCGTAGACTTGAAGTAAACAGTTCTAGTAGAAGGTTATGTTACAAGTTTTTTTCTTATAAATTCATTTAATTAAAATAAAATGTACCGATAACCTACATTTATTACGATTACATCCATCCTGGTTTACCTTAAGCATATAAAATATCTCATGTGTTGTAAATACTACGTAGATAAGATAAGCATTAAACAGTATTAGCTTATGTAGCGCCGCGCACTAGTATTTAAAATTTAGTAATATTTTCGTGATGTTAGATTGTATCAGTCAATCTTTCATAAAATGTCGTCGAGAGGACTATCCAATTCCGAAATTGTAAAAACCGAAACCGAAAGTGTATTTTTTTTTAATATAGGGGTGCTTAATTTATTTTTCCCTAGCATTTTAAAATATAAAATTACGAAGTATATTAAACTAGCTTTTGGCCGCGACTTCATTCGTGTGGATATTTTAAAAATCTTTAGAATTTTATTCTTAAAAATGTTGTTGAAGGCGTTCCCGTTCCCGTTCAGAATAGGGTCCAGACCAGAGATATAAGATATAAGTATCCCGTTCCCCTTCCCGTTGCCGTTCCGGTTACTGTTCCCGTTACCACTTTTCACTTGTCACTTTTCACTTCACGCTTTCGCTTCAGCTTCCGCTTCCGCTTATACTTACACTTACCATCACCGTAACCGTCAAACTTTATATCTACCTATCGCCGTCCCCTTCCCGACCCCGTCGTCCCCTCCCCCTCCCCTCTCCTTTCCCATTGCCTTTCCTCTTCCCCTTATAATTTTTAATCGTTATTGTCAGCCTAAAAACAAAATTTGTACATCCTAGCAGTGCCGCATTTGTCAATAGGCCGAGCAGGCCGCTGCCTAGGGGCGGCAAGGTCCTAGAGGGGCGGCAGACCAGTAACGCCATTCATCCGCCCGCCCGAGGGGCGGCTAGTACTACTCTGCCTAGAGCGGCCAAACTGTAAATTCGGCACTGCATCCTAGCTTTAAAACTAAGAGACTTCCATACAAAAAAATACAAATACAAAAAAAAAACTTTCATCCCTTAGGGGGTGAATTTTCCAAAATCCTTTCTCAGTGCTACCTACACCATGAAAGGTATCTACCCTCCATAAATGGTCTCTACTTTCAGCCGTTAGGGCTCTAGACGTATCCCAACAATCAATCAATCACCAATTAATCAATCAATTTAGAGTTTTATATGTATAGATAAAAAAACCCAGAAAAACAAATCTTTCCTCTTTATAATAATATTAGTACTTATAGAAATATTACAAAGGTACCGCTCTAGAGATAAAAAATATCTGGTAGAAGGTCGGTACTTCTACTATCAGTTAAGATTACTGATTAAAATATTTAGTAGGTACGGTCAGCAACTAAAGTTGTTCCACACTTTAGTACCTTGTCATAGTAACTTTGTTGATAAATGTTTCAAACCGTGATATATCTTTCCAAAAAGTTGGTATGACAAAGTACTAAAGCGTTAATCGACTTTCATTGCTAACTGTACTTCTATCTAAGGTGAAATCAATGAATGATCTTTAATCGGCCTCTATTGCACTTTGTCCTATAAATTACTTACTTATTATGTCTATAAAGGCAGTTTCTGTGCGATCATTATATCAGTCAGTTGACAGCTGTTTCTCGCAAAGTGGACTTTTATATCGATAAGGTGAAAATATTATCGCTATATTAAACAAACTATGATATAAAAAAACACTATAGTGTAGAGTATCAACTTTTATTGTAAAATATTGAATATTTCGAGGATTCCAAAGTAATTGATTGAGGTAAGTAAGTTAAGGATTTATTTTTTAATATAATATCTCTTTCTAATGAAAACAGAAAAATATTCAATACAAAATTATTAAAAACCTTTGCAGATAATCACTATACTGCCACACTATAGCTAATCAAAGCCCATCGAAAATGCGAATAGAAAAAATAATTGACATTTCAAAACGCTCCGTTCGTTAGCGACACGCAGGCCCATCTTTCCCACTGGGCACTCTGGGCACTTGCCCAGGGCCCCGCGATCGATAGGGGCCCCTTGTTTCTTACCAGATCGCTTAATGATAACGGATGCTTATTATTTTACGAAAAAAAATCCATTTCAAACCACATAGATTTTTAATCACTAACTTTAAATTCTAAAATAGTTACTTTTATGGATTATACAATAATTGTTCTTATCAAGATTACAAGATTAGTGAATAAAACCGATTAAGTATAAAAATCGCGCTGCGCGGCCGTTTTTCTTTAATTTAGAAGGCAAAATTACGAGATTATTTGATGAAACTGACTAAAAAATGCGCTGCGTGGCCGTTTTTTTCACTAAAAACAGGTAATATTACAAGATTAGTGAATGAAACTGACTAATAATCGCGCTTCGCGGCCGATTTTTGCTATTCCTAGATAAGAATTTTTCTAAAAAATCTGTCATTTTGTGCCTCATATACAGGCATCCTCTCCTACTTTGATGGTAACGCAAGTCAAGGTCATAGGGGCCCCATTATCCTAATGTGCCCAAGGCCTCAAATAGGTTAAAGACGGCCTTGGCGACACGATATCTTACGTCAATCCCAAACATGTTTTTAATCTATTCGAATTGTAGAAAGCCATTTGGCTAGGGGGCTGCCCTTTCACAATGTCTGAAGATTTCCATTGTTTCATAAGCATTATTACTCTGCATATCTGGCGACATTCCAAGGGAGCATACCATATCGGACTTGGACATTTGGAAGTCTTTGGCAACACATTCGAAAATTATGTTAGCTAGGCACCTACTGGTATGCAGTGTGGAATAATTTTAGTAATGAAAATAATGAAATTGCTGCAGTTACTGTTATGTAATGTTGGTACCTACTATAAAAAATCTCTAAGTACCTAATTTCGCATTTGCAGCGAAGCTTTTGATGTCCTAATTTTTTCACTTAAACATTCATTGACTGTACCTTCATGATGGATCTTGTATTTTTCGTTTTGTACGTATTTGTTTTCGTTACGAAATTTTCTCAATTCACGGTCTGTAAAATTGGTGTTTGTTTTCAGGTACATAAGTGTAAATAGCTACTAAGTCCATTAGTCCAACAATGGCCCAAGGCTGAACACGCGGTGCGTTAACGAGACGAGACCAATAAGTTAGCATTAATTTATTATTAGACTGCAAGGGCAGTTGAATAGTGTGCACGTTAGCGGATTTTCGTGAGTTATTTTATTCATAGATACCTATACCTAATAAAGAAAATCAATTTGATAACCCATTACGTGCATGTGTCCTGAGATCTGAGGTTATCAGTTGAAAAAATAACTTTAAAGAGTCAATTTTGGTAAAATGTATGAAATCATTTTATTTTTTCCTTTTTTCCCGTGAATAGTAATGTTGCGATACTGTTAAAATAAATGAACACGAGTAAAGAACTACCTTATCTACAAAAACATCACTAACCTACCTAGTTCATTTTTATTTAGCGTGAAATAGTAGATTATACAACAAGTGAAAAAAGAAGGAATTTAGTTCGAGGTACTATATTGGATCCCGAGAGCAGCGAAGGATTCTAGAGTTGAATCCCGAGCATAGCGAGGGATTCAAAAGTAGAATCCTGAGCGAAACGAGGGATACAAAGGACCGAGATGAAATTTTTTTTCACGTGTTGTGTACTCTACTTTTTACCATTGACTGCGAGAAAACATAATAGCAGTACTTACACCTATAGTACCTATTTATAGTTATCAAATTTTATTATTTAGATAGGTAATCGGTAATTTAAGCGTTAGAAAAATGTGAAACTATAAGTTTTCCAATGACATAAAACAACCATGCTATGAGGGAAATTACATGATCAGTCTGACATCAGTCCATTTCATCAGTTTGTATAGACTTTGAATTTTACAGACTGAAGATCGTACCAGACTGATGGAATGGACTGATGCAAGACTGAACATCTAATCTCCCTCTAATATAAAGAAAAGAACCCAAAGATAAGACACTAAAAAGAACCTAATTAATTTGCCGAGATATTTTTTTAGAAAAGAACCCAAAGATAAGACTCTAAAAAGAACCTAAATAAAATTGGCGGGATAAACTATGGCTTTATCTATGGAATAGCTCCATACTTTCAGCACGTTTTATTTTTTTTGTATTGTTCCAAATTCAAATCATTTTTATTCACTCGGTGAATAAAATCGCTTATTATTCACTCATATCGTTGAATTAAACGCACTTTTTAGAGTGGCGATGGTAAAAAAGGTTTTTTTTTATTGTTTATGTATTATTTATTGCAGTATTTTAAGATGTGTGCCGATTCCATCGCTCTCAGTATTATGGTCTGAGCTGCGAGAGGTTAAGAGGTGGAATGACTGGCTGAATGCCAAACGTTTCAAATTGAAAAATAAAGATTCCGATAATTTTATCTATAGTCGGTTAGTGTCTTTATATCCCACTACATCATCAGGCTATAAAGACACCTACTGTGTTATCTGTGATATAAAGAATTGCATTACGCAAACTTCACGTGCATTGGTAAATAAGCAATTTAATCATGCAACCAACAACAGGTCAAAGTCCAAAGTTTGCGTTAAATTAAATAGAATTGAGTACCTAGCAACAATTAATCATGTTACAGTTTTATGTCATCCCTGTTCTTGGTAAGGAAGGACATATTAAATTTTGCTGGCTTTGAAATACAACACCATAACGAATTACTTACGAACTATTGTAGCTACCTTAATCATAAGTTATCTTGTTATGATGTTAGTGTAATTATTAACTTAAGCATAATGATAAGGGATTCTCTTATTAGTAGGTAATATGTTATCTATGCTCATTAAAGATCTTACTTATCTTTTTAATTAACACATGCAATTCGCTTGATTAGACAGGTTAGTCGCTATTTACCTCTCAAAAAATAGAGATTTTGTGTTAGAAGATTAAATGATAGTTGTAAGGGAAAAATTGCGATAAACTAAATCCGCCGTTAAGTATATATAACAGTTGTCGTTAAATTCTCGCCAATATTAAAATATCGGTCGGTAGTCGAGTGTTAATCAACCATGCTTGAACGTTAAGGCTCCCTGTCCATTGACGCGAAGCGAGTCGGCAGAGCGGAGAAATAAAATCTCCGCTTCGCAATCTTATTGATTAATATTTCCTCGTTTCTCCGCTCCGCTCACTCCGCGTCAATGGACAGGAAGCCTAACACTGAAAAAGACTTTAACCTTTATCCTTTTCTCAGAACTTTTTCTCCTTTCGTTTCTCTTCAAGACTTGCTAACGGAAAATGGGCTCTAAATTTGTAACTATGTCCTTTTCTATCGTATGTGCGTCTACAAACCGTATCATCTGATCGTTGAATTTTTATTTCTACCCAGATATTATGGACCAGATTATAACTAGGTGACGATAAAATGCCGATACTACGCAACGCAGACCACCCCGCCGCCAAGGTCACAGATTCCGTGGCCACGCGGTATGTCGTCGCCGTGCTGGGGGCGTGGGCCGCTGAAACAGGTGAATTTTGTGACTTTTTTGTATGTTAGATAGGCAATCGCTTGCCCGCTATCACGCCTGATGATAGGCGACGATGCGATCTACGATGGAATGCGTACCTATTCACTCGCAACTTGTGTACCTATCGGGAAACACAGACGCAGGCAAGGAGTTCCAGTCTCTAGCGGTACGGATGATAAAATTTGAACCAAATCGCTTAGTGCGAATCTTTGGAATATCCACCAGAAAACAGTTGCGCTTGACTTAGGATGTGGTAATTCCACTGCACACATCCGATAAAAACCAATAAGCTTGCAACCTAGCGTCTATGCTCGAGGCTTTTGAGCTTTACTACAAAAAAGATAATCGTTGCCGAATGAGCTTCCTGGCTCAATGAATTCAAGCGTCTATGCGTATTATTAATAATACATAGGTATTATTCGCAAGCACGTCAGACTGCGATGGTATAGCCGTGGTATAGCTATAGATAGACCATCGCAGTCTGATGTGCCTAACCACCACGGTCACAATACATAATAGTAGAAGTACAGAAGATACATTTCGCAAAATCATTTGCAAAATGCGATTTTAAATTTTTTCGTAATTGACGCTCATTGATGCGAAAAAAAACGTAAAAATTGACAATCGCAATTGGTCGTTACCGGCGGCCTTAAGGAAAACTGCAAATTGCAATTGAAGCGATTGACATAAAAATTGACAATCGCAATTGGTCGTTACCGGCGGCCTTAAGGAAAACTGCAAATTGCAATTCAAGCGATTGACGTAAAAAATTACAATCGCAATTGGTCGTTACCGGCGGCCTTAAGGAAAACTGCAAATTGCAATTCAAGCGATTGACGTAAAAATTACAATCGCAATTGGTCGTTACCGGCGGCCTTAAGGAAAACTGCAAATTGCAATTCAAGCGATTGACGTAAAAAATTACAATCGCAATTGGTCGTTACCGGCGGCCTTGAGGAAACCTGAAAATCGATGTACAGCCGTATAGCACATTGATGTGTGGCCGAAATCTTTTTGGTCCGCATTTATTAAAAAAAAAAGAACCTCGAGATGAGTTATGATATCATTATTTTTTTTATAGTTAGAAAAAACGTTCTAAAACCTATCGTGTGTAGTATCAAATGAAATGTTTTTCTTAGCTATTTCTAAAAATATTCCATACCACATCATATCATTTCAGTCACTTGTTTTAAATTAAACCAAAATTCATTAAATTTTGGGCACCTCTCTTCCAGATACGATACAGTTAAATAAATTCATTTTTGTAAAATATAACTCAAATGATACGTAATATCCTCATGAATTTGAAACCACATACGGTAGGTTTCAAACCAAGAAATGTTTCTTCCCGTTTGTAGTAGTTAGATTTTTTTGTTTAATTAAAACAAGTTGCTGAAAATCTCAGAAAGCTCTTTCATTATCATTTTTTTTACATCAGTGTACCACTTCAACAAAAAAAACTAAAGTGCCAAAGAGCTATCCCCTGTACATCGATTTGTATCTTCTTTGCGTGTTCCTATAAAGTACTCATTTTTTTAGGTGGGTGTAGAAAAACCAGTCCAAAAGGACTATTGTTATAAAGAATCTACTTTAAATTATTATCTAAGCGCTAAGGTTGTTTTCCGTATTTCGCTCTCGACAATTTTATTGGTAAAAATAATTCTACTTCTAATTCATTTTTTTTTGCAGCCACTTACCCATTCGACCTGACGAAAACCAGAATTCAAATACAGAGCGAAGTGGCAGCCGCTAAACATGGCTACAAGGTAATCCTAACAAATAAGTAACTTTTCATAAAATAAACATCTATTTTCTATTGTTAATTAAAAAGAAAATGTTTTATTTCCTTATTAGTAAGAGCGTCCGCTGCGTTAAGCGGGATTCCGCCGCTGGTACACGGCGCGGGAATATAGATTGCCTGTTTTCTGACGGACAGATGCTAGCAGTGCATGAGAAAGCTCTAATCTATGTCGCCCAAATCCCGCTTAATGCAGCGGACGCTGTAAAAAACTGTATTGTGACTAAAATGCTGGGCTTTATTATTTGTCCTGGAATACCGAGATGATGGACCACTGCACAATTTCTTTCTTGTTTTAAACAATATCGCTCCTATGGTGAGAGAAGTTGGCATTATACTTCCTGGTTTTTCAGGTGGAAAACAAAGGTATGATCAAAACAGCTGTAGGCATAGCCAAGCAGGAGGGTGTACTGAAACTGTGGACCGGCCTGATGCCGATGTTCCAAAGACACACCATCTATTCCGGATGCAGGCTCATCTTTTATGAAGCGTTCAGGGACGCTCTCAAGGATGAGAACGGGAAGTTGTCGCTGGCGTATTCGTCTTTAGGTGAGAGGACTGAAACCCCTTTTCCCAGTATTCTTCTTGCAACTAACATAGTCTCGAATGGGTGGTAGGAAAATATAGACAACTAGCGGCCGCCCGCGACTTCGTCTGCGTGGAAAAATTTTCTGCTATCCCTTGGGAAGAATACTTTTTTTCGGGATGAAAGGTACTCTACGTCCTTTTCTATACCCCTGAAAACGTGTATGCAAAATTTCATGATGATCGGTTCAGTAGTTAAGACGTGAAGACGTAACAAATAAACAAACAAACGGACTTTCGCATGTATAATATTAGTAAGGTTTCAAAAGCACTTAATTTCTAAGTTTTTTTGAATAAAGGATATTTCATTTCATTTCAGTAGTCTTAGTAAAACTCCATCGTAGACCAAATAATGTTGGATAATTAGCCTTTGTTTAGATGCAAATGAAATTAGTTTGTGGTCAGATATTAGCGATATTAAGTTTTTAGCTAACTGAGTAATGGGTCCCATAATGAGGGAACATGATTGGATCCGAAAACGCAAAAATAGGTAGTATTGCAAAAGTGATTGGTAAAGATAAGGTACTACAGATGCAAAAATACTGATTCATTCGGTTTGTATATTTGTTTAGTAAGTCTGTATGTTTAGTTTAGATTATTTTATGAAAAATATGATCACACTCCACCGACTGACGGAATCTTAGTACTTAGTAGTTGTTAGTGGCATTCTTGTGCACAAAACAAAATGTAACATCTCCATATCAACTAAAATTTGGCATTTGTAGAAGTTGACATTTGTAGAATTGCGCATTTGTAGAAGTTGGCATTTGTAAAATCAGGCATTTATCGACTAAAACCAAAATCACAGCACCGTATGGTCACATCTCTTCATTTAGAAACTTGTACCATAGGCAACAGCGTCGCTTAACCACTGCTAAGGTTAAAATCGCTTGCACGCGGCGCCGTCACTACATACGTTTAGTTCGTGCAGGGGCGATACGCGCGCATGCGAATTTTGTTGCTAACTGGTTAAGTGACGCTGTTGCCCATAGTACATGACAAGATTTTCTAAAGCAACAAGCATCATTAACAAAACCCGAAGTTCCACAGGTGGACTGGCTGCCGGCTCCCTGGCGCAGCTGATCGCCTCCCCAACGGATCTGGTGAAGGTCCAGATGCAAGCCGAAGGTCGCAGGGTGCTGCAGGGCAAGCCGCTGAGGTTCAGGAACTGCAGGGAGGCGTACAAGTTTACATACGCTGAGGGAGGGATCAGGGGGTTTTGGAGAGGTAAATACCATCCGATTTTTTTTAATAGTGTCATTTTCAGGAGTATCCCTTGTGTCTTCAACACCTATCTTATAGTATTAATGTCCTGCCTCCGTATCTCTAACGAATCTGTTGAAGATCCAGACGCAAGCAGAAAGGTAGCAGGGTCCTGCAGGGCAAGCCGTTGAGGTTCACGAACTGCAGGGAGACGTACAAGTTCCTATACGCTGAGGGAGGGATCAGGAGATTTTGAAGAGGTAAATACAATTCGGCTTTTTTTAATAAAGTGCCATTTTCAGGAGAACCCCTCATGTCTCCAACGCCTATCTTATAGTATTAATGTCCTGCCTCCGTATCTCTAACGAACCTGATGAAGATCCAGACGCAAGCAGAAAGGTAGCAGGGTCCTGCAGGGCAAGCCGTTGAGGTTCACGAACTGCAGGGAGACGTACAAGTTCCTATACGCTGAGGGAGGGATCAGGAGATTTTGAAGAGGTAAATACAATTCGGCTTTTTTTAATAAAGTGCCATTTTCAGGAGAACCCCATGTCTCCAACGCCTATCTTATAGTATTGATGTCCTGCCTCCGTATTTCTAACGGATCTGATGAAGGTCCAGATGCAAGCCGAAGGTCGCAGGGTGCTGCAGGGCAAGCCGTTGAGGTTCAGGAACTGCAGGGAGGCGTACAAGTTTCTATACGCTGAGGGCGGGATCAGAGAGTTTTGGAGACGTAAATACATTCCGGCATTTATAAAGTGTCATTTACAGAAGTACCTCTCGTGGCCCCACCCCCTATATAATAGTACACTAGGCGTCAGAAAAATCGCACCCTTTTAAAAACAATCTTCAAAGTTAATTTAATTCTATATAATTTAATGGTAAGTGTTGTTACATGCTTCTTCCCCTTCGGACATGGCCAACAGTCTCTAGAAACCGTTGGAATACTCTTCAAACAGAATCAATAACTGAGATTCAGTTTCCGAGCAACATTTATTGCCCCATTTTTTGCAATATTTCAGCAACTTCATGGGCAATCGTATCCATCTTGATCATCTCAGACGTCAGAAAAATCGCACCTATTCGAAAATAAGTTTAGACTTGGCCACCTGCTATTGCTAGCTAACGTTTTATTGTGTAAATGTTGATATCTATTGAAAGTAAATTAAATGAGCTTTCAATTAATAATTTTTTGATTTAATTAACATAACAGTTACCATAATTAAACTTTTAAAGCGTTATTGCTTGCGCCATAAAAGGGAAATAAAAGGGGTCAATTCAGGAAATGCGGATAAATTCGCTATCGAGATGATGGAGATAACACACTTCAACAGTTCAATTAAAAAAATAAATACCCAAGATGGATACTATTGCCCATGAAGATGCTCAATTTAAAAAAAAATGAGGCAATGTAATGTTGCTCGGAAACTGAATCTCAGTAATTCGACGAGTATTCCAACGGTTTCTAAAGACTTTGCTATGGCCTGAAGGGGAAGAAGTATATAACAACACTTACCATTAAATTAGATTAAATTAACTTAAAGAAATTTTTGAAAAGGTGCGATTTTTTTGACGCCCGGTGTATTAACGACACCACCTAATCCCAAATACAAATCGTGTCTCGTCTTACAGGAGCCGTACCAAACGTACAACGCGCCGCCTTAGTCAACATGGGAGACCTAGCAGCTTACGACTACTCCAAGCAGTTCCTAATGCGCGAGTTCGGAATGGCGGACAACGCGCTACTACACGCGGCCGCGGCGTTTTCCGCTGGGTTCGTGGCCGCCGTACTGGGCACGCCAGCTGATGTCATGAAAACACGACTCATGAACCAGCCTTTGGGGCCGGATGGAAGGTACGAAGGATATGTTATTATTAAATTTCTAATATGCGAGTTCGGCTCGGCAAGGCTGACAACGTGATTGTGCATGCTGCAGCGGCGTTTTCCGCTGTGTTCGTGGCCGCCGTATAACATGAAAACACGACTCATAAACCAGCCTTTGGGGCCGGATGGAAGGTACGAAGGATATGTTATTACTAAAGCACGTTTCTAGTGCGCGAGTTCGGAATGGCTGACCACGCGCTAGTCTACACTATGGGCTTCGCGTTTCCGCTGCGTTCGTGATATGCGAGATCGACTCGGCAAGGCTGACAACGCGATTGTACATGTTGCAGCGGCGTTTTCCGCTGGGTTCGTGGCCGCCGTGCTGGGCACGCCAGCTGATGTCATAAAAACACGACTCATGAACCAGCCTTTGTGGCCGGATGGAAGGTACGAAGGATGTTATTATTAAGGAAAGTATGAGAGTTCGGATCGGCATGAGAGAATTGTTTAAAGAAATAAACATCTTAACTTTGGCAGGCCAATACATATATGAAAATCTAGTTTATGTAAGGAAACAATAGTGTTTCCTTACATAAACTAAATTTTCATATATGTATTGGCCTGCCAAAGTTAAGATGTTGAATATTGCTGTTCTTAGGAAATGAATCATAGGATTCATTTCCTAAGAACAGCAATATTCACCAGTTTAATACAAGAAATAAAGATAAACTTACCGTTCCAAGATTTAGGCTTGCAAAATCTAGAAGTTCATTTATGGGGAAAGGCATAGCGTGATTGATCTGCCTTTGCATGAATTTAAAATCCATGTTAAAAAAACGGTCATGGGTTTATCTCAAAGATCAAATTGCATGGAAATGATGTAACACATAACTTGCTACTATAAGTACTTTGTTGAAGTAATATAATAAGTCTATGTTGTTGCCAATAATCATGTCACCCTGTTGTAATTATCTGGTAACGATATATTCAAGTTTGTAAATATCGTTACTTATGGCTGTTACAGCTGATAAGTTTCTTGCGCCCGTTCTTCTTGTCAGCTAAAAAAGTCTGGAACGGGTGGTAGGAAAATATATAGACGATTCAAAAGTACTTAAAAATTAAGTTTATTTGAATAAAGCTTATTTGACTTTGACATGGCTGACAACGCGCTAATGCACTCAGCCGCGGTGTTCTCCGCTGGGCTCGTGGCCGCTGCTGTGCTGGGCACACCAGATGTGGCGAAAACAAGGCACATAATTAACTTTGGGCCGGATGGAAGGTAGGAAATGTTGTTCTGATAAGCCTGGGATGTGGAAGAGGCCTGTGCCCAGCAGTGGGCGACGAACGGCTGCTATGATGATGATGATAATGATAAATTTGATTGATTGTCCCTCCCAGACATACCTAAATAGATTACAGATATATCTAACCTAGATTATTTAATTATCTTCAATCCAATCGGATCAATCGAAA
This sequence comes from Agriphila tristella, assembly GCA_928269145.1. Taxonomy (NCBI): domain Eukaryota; kingdom Metazoa; phylum Arthropoda; class Insecta; order Lepidoptera; family Crambidae; genus Agriphila; species Agriphila tristella. Next base: position 18,046,910 of record OV743431.1, on the reverse strand, counting down.
ATCGATATCGATCATGATCAATCAGCTATGCCGATCTTTACAGGTTTGATAAGAAACATTTTAACCCTTTAAGCAAATTGAGTTTCTGACCTATTCTTTATTTTGGCGAATACCCGTTACTCTTTTTTGAATACTTATTAGATGAGTTGGGGGCTAATTGTCTAATTTCAAAATCTATCGCAATCGCTTTCATTTGTTAGATATTTGTGACACATTGCTGCATTTCTTTGGTAAGTTTTTATTTGTCCCAAATAAAAGCGATACGTCACATTTTGAAAGCGATTGCTAAATTAGACAATAGACAGGCTGGTCCTCTATAAATTCTGAAAATTGATGCACGAGATATTACGTGCTTCTGTATAACATCTTTGTCTGGTAACGCATCGCCATTAGAACCAATTTTATATGATGCCAATATTATGAATGTTATTCAAGTAGAACGTTAATACTGTCACCTGAATTAATGAATAAACTGTACGCGAAAGCTAAAGGTATGCACGACGAATGAGTTAAGCCTATGCAAAGTGTAAATGTGTGCGTACGACGCAGGGAGGAATCAATAAAATTTGACGTCTCTTTCTAAAATGGTTTTTTATACCTGGTTTTAAAATGTTAATGCTCGTGCAATGTATCAATAGGCACTTAAACACTAAATTTGTATAAACTAGCAAAACTCGAACATCCAAAACGATGCATCTATTTACGTACCACCCCACGGTCGAAATCAATAAAATCCATCCAAATTGCGTCGGTGCGGTCGTGCGTCCAGCCAAGCTATGCTATAGTAGTATAGGTATGTTCTTATCAGTGCAAGCAGAGTTAAGCAGACGTAAATATGAACCAAGTATGGCAGGGAACCTAAATCAATGATTTATTACTTGCAAAACTGCTCCGGCTATATATTAAACATTAATGAATATTAGGTAGTTATTATTTTTGGATTAAGGGACTATAATTTTCAATTAAGTATATTGCCACCTTGAATAAGATAAACACGTTATAAAGGAGCTTTACAAAATCTATTACGATCGCTTTTAATTTTACAATCAGTAATCCATCTATCACTGGCTCGTTCGTATCGTAGACATTTGTCATAGACTTGTATTAGGTAAGTACCGCAGCGACGTGCATGCAATAGATTTTATATTAAGTACTCAGTGCATGCATACATTGTGATAGATTTTTAGTTAAGACTATTTAAGGGCCAAGCCCCGTAGATTCTACTATCGTGTCCACTAATGTATCATCCAAGGCCACAACAGATAATAGTCAAAAGATCGATAGGCGGTGCGTTTCGGAAGGTGTTGAACAGCTGTGCGGTCGAGGTCGGGGTCAAAGTCAGCGCGCAGACTCCGAGTCCTTTTCCTTTCGGTTGTAATTATAGTTGTAAAACAGCGGTTGTTATCTGGTAGTTATCTAAAGCCGCCGATATTATCGTTTGAACAGCGGCTGACTAGCGGCTGCTTATCCGACTCAATACCAAAAGGTCTTACAATTTTTACATTTCCTGAGTCGAAATTGTTATAATTACGAGCCGTTATATACAAATAGGTAATTTTAATATATTAAAAATACCTACTTTATCGTGATGTAAAACATAAATTAATGTTCAATATTATTAATTACTACCTACCTATTTTTCAATGTCCTTCAATTCAACACGACAGAATAATAAACTAATGTAACTAGTACCAAAGTGATAGTGACCAATCTGAAAATGAGAGTGTTTTAGAAGAAATAGATCCACTTTCATAATTTTTATTAATTCAAATAATTTTTTTTAAATGTTGCTGGAAAAAGACTAAAGTTTAGTTATGATTATGAATACGACTTACGATATCTAAATAAATAAAAACTTGAAATAAGTACGTAATCGTTTATTCTAAATTGAAATAATAATTAACAAATTGTTGTAAGATAATTTCTTAAACATTAATAAATCTCAAACTGTATTTATTGGTTTCATTATTGGCTTCGGTTCCTCTTTTTAAGCACCTCGATAAGTCACTGCATAACATCACGATTCACGACGCTCATCATCATCTCCATTGTACCTACTTGTCAAGTTCGTGGGCTATGAATTTGCAGAACATAAAATTAGAAATTCTGTTGTTCTCGTATTGACGAAAGAAATTGTTCTTCAGTCATAACAGCTGCTTCACAAAACTATTTACTGGTAACTGTAACGTATAAAGTAAGTAGGTAGTATGTAGATAAACAAACGGATTCAATAAAACATAATGACATGTTTCAACTGTAGCCAGCCGCTGATTATGGGTGATCACCGTAGTCAGCGAAAAAAGCAGCTGGTCAGCGGCTGGTTGACTAAGATAACAACGGCCTTCACATCTATAGTTGTAATGTAACATTTCGCTGTAAAACCACGTGTATTTGAACTGTTAAGACGAGATTAGCCAATCAATATCGACTCTCCTATAAATGTTTCTAGCTGAACCATTACATAGAATAGATTTATCACAAAATGATGCCCATTTCTGATTTTTATCAATTATCGTGTTTAAAGAATAGAAGTAATATAGCTCATAAAATTGATTTAAATTGCTAACTAGAATAAAAATCGGTAACGTAGAAACAGAGAAAATTAATGATAAAGATTAGCAATAATTAAATTAAAACTAGAAAATATTGATTTTACCATTACATAATTTCTCTGATTGCCAAATTAAAATTCAATAAATACTAGTGTTTTACGGTCCTAATAGTATTTTTTTATCAAGTATAAATGTACTTTAAAAAAAAGCTATCTGACAGGTCAACACTTGTATGAGAAGTGTTTTGATATGCATATTGTGGATGGGCTTATGCTCACTTTTACTACAAAACAAGAACAATATTTCATATCTTACGTTACGCCCAAAGTTTGGTTTCTAATGTTTCTAATTACTTACAGGGGCACGATGTACCGCGGTATGATAGACTGTCTCCAGCAATCGGTGAAGAACGAAGGGGTGATGTCTCTGTACCGAGGGTTCCTCCCACTTTGGATGCGGTTAGGCCCATGGGCTTTAATCAACTGGATAGCCTTTGAGAACATAATGCTCGCTACGGGAGGGCGAACGTTTTAGATTTTGAGGGCTTAGACAGTAACTGGCAACATCTTGAAATCGGGTGGGGATTGCTCAGAATGCGTATTTTGCGTATGCGTAGCGGTGAGGTACGCGGGCGGCGGGGGAGGGGCGCGCGCTATTGGTCGCTCGCAAGTGAAACTGCGCAAATTTATCCCCACTCCGTCGAAAGAGCGCCCAAGATGTTTGCCGGAATCTGAAGGTTAGCAATGGACACTGGTGGTTTATAATGATGATGTAGACTAGGCGTCCACTGATCGTTATCGTAAGCATTGCATTGCAACAAAATGAAACTGATTATGCGTTCCGTACGATGCAGAACAGTGGACGCTTAGCATGTTTTGTCATCAGTCATAACAGTTTTTTCTATGTGGATGCACATAGTCGTTTTGTGATAGTAGCGTACAGTTAGCGCACTTTTCGGTGCCGTGGCGCGGTGTCACTATAGTGCAAAAAGAGGTAGTAGGTAACCTCTCCTTAGTGATTATTAAAATAATTCACTGTGCCTGCTTGAACGCCGCCGCTTTCGTTATTGGAAAATGCAAGGTATTTTTATTTAATTATTTATATTGCATAAAATCAGGGAATCATGTATTACGACATTAATTTTAATTTTCTGGGAATAGAATAGAACTAATTTTGTCATCACTTTTGTATTGATATTGCTTTGACACGAAGCAGCTGGTAATATACCATAGGTAATATACGTACACCTGTGTCATGGAACCAAACAAGTATGATTATCTATTTATTAGCTAATTCGAATCTCAAGCATTATTTTGTAACATCATTTTCCTCAAAATGATTTGCCAAAGTATGAATGCCTTCAGCCATAGCACAGACAACGAATAAAACGCAATTCTAAAAAATATGACATGATGCGTTTATTTTTATATAATCAAAGTAACCAGTACAAAGCTCCATATAAACGGTTACACAATAGAATATTTGTACTCTCGAATGTATAAAAGATGTTAAATTAACAAAGGTGCTAGCATGTTACAAGTAGCTTATATTTGAAATCCTTATTGTAGTGATATGACATGTTCGTTGACAATAAATTCTATAGCATACTTACCTAATAAATGAGGGAACTTACATAGCCATAGAAAAGGGATAGGTACTTTTATTCAGTGACGTAATCTGCACTTGTTTGTTGAAATCAGCGACAAAAAAGGGTTTACTATTAATCACCAATATTTAGAGCCAGGTTCAGAGGTTCGGTAAAAGATTCAATTAACTTGCATGGCAGATATTTTCATAGAAAATCTGGTCTGATTTTAAATTACAATGTAAAAGATAGTGCAATCCGGAACTCGGAAATGCAGGCCATTTTGAAAAGTGAATAGGCCATTTTACTTAGCATTTACAAGCAAGTTTGATTCTCAGAAAACATAATTTTGAAGTTGATGTATATTGACAAAATTCTTAAGCGATAGTTCAAAAAATAATAAAATATACAAAAGTTAAAGATTGTTAACACGACGACTGTTTCACCTTTATAGTTATGTACTTATACTTATTTAAATAGGCATATTAGACATCAAATTTTCTGACAGTTATACTTCAAATAAAGAAAATATAGACGAATTTCTTGAAGATAAGAGATAGTGTAGTTATCATAAATAACCAAAAATATGATGATAAGTCAGCTGTGATTCATTCCTCTATGAAATAGGTGTATGTATCAAATGTCACAAAGGTTTAGTCAATAAACATACTAATAGATAAGTAGAAGTGTATATTTTAACATTATATTGTTAAATCAAATATTAAGACAATGTTGAATGTGATGTTGATATTTAATAAAGTATTTATTATGTTGAACCAACACTTGTTTCTCATTGTACAACCTTTGTTTTACACAGGTATACACAGTTATTTTTAAAGTATATCTAAAAATGAAAAGGGGTGTTCAGACCACGTAAATGAACAACTTTACTATGGGGCCAACCACGAAATCGCGAAAAAAAAAATCAGCTGTTCCATACATTATAGTCGAGTCGATGTTGTACTTTTCTATGGAACAGCTGATTTTTTTTCGCGATTTCCTAGTTGGCCCCATAGTAAAAGTTGTTCATTAACGTGGTCTGAACACCCCTTTTCATTTTTAGATATACTTTAAAAATAACGGTGTATTAGGACATTTTAAAATAAAAGACGAAGTACAATATTAAATTTATTAGTAAAAAATATTATACATCTTCCACAATATTGGAGAATCATAACTTAATTATTTAAATATTTGATTATTATAGATTATAGCACTTCCGATTTTTTTAACTTGCCTTCATGCACATATTTGTCACTACAGCGAGAAGCACAGTTGTATGGACATCATGTATTGTATATAGTAAGTATCTAATTGGTGTATTGCAGTATATTGTGGGCCGATTGATCACAACATGCGGTACAGTTGCTTTCTTATTCTATAAATACACACATTAAATGCTTTGCGGAAGGGAAACAAACAAACGTTATATCTATACGCGGGATGTCTCTTAATCTTAACACGTAATGGACAGTCAGTACTACATATTACAAAATTTAAAGTCGCCAGAAGAGCCACTCAGAACAAATCGCAGTTTGCCGTGCACACACAGACATTACGTACAGTCAGCGCCAAAATATCAGAGCATTCAAACCTACCAAAATGGCTAATCATTTGACAAAAATCAACCTCAACTCGAGACATTAAGGTGCAGTTTCACGTGTCTGAGAATAAACGAAAGTGCTCATTAGTATCTTGAGATAAGTTTGATTTATTTATCAATTTATAATCTATTTTGGTAGGATTGAATACTCAGATTTTTGGCGCTGACTGATTCAAACCTACCAAAATGGTTAATCATTTGACAAATATCAACCTTATCTCGAGACATTAAGGTGCAGTTTCACGTGTCTGTAAACAAACGAAAGTGCGCCTTAGTATCTTGACAAAGTTTTTTATCAATTGATAATCTATTTTGGTAGGTTTCAATGCTCATGTTATTTTGGCGCTGACTGTACAAACAATTTTTCAGATATAGTCAAATTTGTAGCAGCTCCTAGCACAATGAAACAAATGACTGAAGTGTACTGAGCGGCACTTCTGTTTACAACACAGACTTAAATCTTTGTGGTACAATTGGCTGACGTTGATTGCAGCAGAGTACGAATCGAATCGCATTCGTTCTAAGGGATGTACTACTATTGAAGGTCGAACTCGAATGCTACTGTAACGGTGATTCGTTTCGTTTCAACTCTACACTACGAGCCTAGCTATGCCTTTACATGATTTAACCCTAGAATGTAGTCATGCTGCATACTTGTTCATAACAACAACACAGTTATAAAGGTGCTTTGACAAATCTTGGATTTGTTTGGTGGCACCATTTACATGTGTTTATGGAAACACGCCCACAAACGGTTAGTATAGTTATCATATCATTGAGAGTTACAGTTAATAATGTTATGTGCCACTACACTTATATGAACTTTTAAACCCTAGACTTTTTAAGCCTGTCATCGGGCCGATTTTAACAACATGATTGCATAAGTACACTGGCCTGCAAAACTAAGTACTACAGAGGTCTATTTTCATACAATCGAGGTAACTTTGAAGCATTGGTTCTCCGCCCAGGATTAAACGTGGTGTGATCTGATGATGGCCATCCAGGGAGTAAATGGAGAAGATTCAGATCCCCATACACACCCAATAGATCTGATCAGCATTCTAAAAGCTGTTTGGATATGTTTAAAAAAACGAAAATAGCATTAAAATGTATGGAAATGCTGTAACTGATAACTCTTATCCTTACAGCTCTTAGAATGCTGATCAGATCAATTGGGTTTTTATGGGGATCTGAATCTTCCCCATTCACTCCCTGGATGGCCATCATCAGATCACACAATCCTGGGCGGAGAACCAATGCTTCAAAGTTACCTTGTTTGTATGAAAATAGACCTCTGTAGTACTTAGTTTTGCAGGCCAGTGTAGATACCTTTCTCCACCGTACAACAAATGTTAACTAATGTACTTTAATAAAAATGTGTTGTTGTCATTTCAACAGCTGCACAGATTGTCCATCCATACGTGTTAAGTGACATTGTAGCACTAAAACGCTTATTACGTCGCTTAAAGGTAGTTTTCTCGATTAATTTACGATTAAAATTCTAATCATTTATGTTCCATAAATATAGTAATTTTGGGTACAATACAATAACAAAAATAAATATCTACATTGGATCAACGAGCACTCAAAGTTTTTATCCATTTCAAGTCTTGACTAAGGTTTACTCTAACTAAGTACAATGACACCGTCGAGTGCCACGAATTACAAAATCACTTCAGAATTAAAGACATAACCTTACCATTCAGGAGCCTAACACTACCGTCGTCGAATTTACTAAAAATCTGCATTACATTATATTAAAATTTAATTTTAGACGATTTCGTTTATATTCGTTACTCGCCTATTAATTGGTAAAACACTAAAAAGGTAACAAATCATAAAATAAACACATCAAAAGCGATACAAGCACGATGTTATACGAATATTAATAATATTTATTGTTATAAAACCTCGCTGTACATTCCGTTTTATCAAAACATTATTGTATAAAATAAATTGACGAATATTTAATATCGGACATTACAAATTGTGCGTAACACAAACTCAGATAGTCGGATCCTAATTCTAACGAGAGCTTAGCTTTTGGAGGACGCTACATTTATATCCTACGTGACTATGGTACCAGATTACATATATTTGTATACCGAAGATAAAAAATAAGATTGAAATGTATAAAATGAACTTAAGACTATTACTTAACTAGCATGTAAATGGTAAATATTTTTAAAATGAGCATTATAGACTAATAAAATAGGATAAATAATGGTCATACTTTAAAAATCACATCAAGAAAAAACCTAAAACTTGGGGGGGAATATTCAGCACAAACTGAGTTTGATCCCTTTTACCTTTATACTAAACATATATTTCAAAAAACTACAAATAACATTCTGGCACGTAATAAACGACAAGACTGCTGCATCGCATCGCAATTTGTCAAGATTACAAAATTGAGAGAAGACAATTATAAATTCGTCACAGAACACCAAAACGCAACACTGCACTAAGTATATTTTTGTACTACCAAAACATCTCATTGTATTGCATAAATTAAGGCAAATCGACCCGCGGTCTGAGGACCGGCTGTACTCTCGCATTGCTGAAGGAAACGTCGATCGTAGGAAACCAAGCACCATTGTGTACAAGAAACTACCTGCGGGCCGCGAGATTTGACTGACTCGGTACTAAGGTTCACACCGGACATATTATGCAAGCAATATTAAAATCATTAGTCTTTAAAACAGTGTTATATCAATGAAGCTGTCAATTTCCTTCACAGAGTATAAGTAATGATAAAAAAAATGATAAACCTCTATATTAAATCGATAGCTTGACCCTAGAAACGTTAGCACGAAAAACTAATCAAATTCGTATACAGCGCTTCACCGTGAAGGGAACTAACTCCAATACGAAAAAATATATATGTGCAAGGGAACACTATCAGAGTTAGATTATTAATCCCTAAATTTCATGGGCCATTCATTACATTTAATCCATTATACTGTTTAAAAGCACAAGTTTTCGGTGTAAACCTTACTAAAGAAGGTGGTAAATGTCACCGTCGGTTTGCGGTATGAAAACAATGTAACCGTAGTGTTACGTACGTTGCGTCCGTAGCGTAGTGATATGAGCGTACGTAGATGCGTCGCGGGGCGGGGGCGGGGGCGGGCAAGCGCGGGGCCACTATGAGTGGTAGGCGGTCACGTACGACGCGGGGAACAGCCCGCGCCGGTGCGCTATCTCGCCCTGGAAAACGAACAAAACATTTTACAACCTATTGGAGCTTTTGAAATGAGCGCCATCTAACGGCAACTGACACCTGGGCCCCTATTTTTGAATCCTTCGGCGCAGGCGGCGTCGAGCGCTCTTTACAAACTTATCAACTCGGTGACAGCGTCGCTGCCGTCTATTGGCTCCGTGCACGCTTTAAGCGCCACCTAACTTTTTGCAACTTTGTGGGCTCTGACCTGACCGTTTTGACGTTTTGATATGTAATGGCGGCATTGTGACAAAATATTAAAAAATACTATACATATTGTGTTATTAATGTAAATTTCAAAATTACTGTGATTTGGGTGAACAGTGTTGTGAAATAATTTTTGGTCATTTAAATTAAAGATGGCAAGTAAGATCTATTCAAAAAGAGTGTTTAATTTTGGTTATATCAGGGTATGTTTACTTCTTTTTTAGTTGTAAATTTTGTAAAACAAGATGATAAAGCTACTTTAATAATTTTATTAAGTGATAAGAAACATATATAATTGTTCCTTCCTGTAATAAATTAAATATCGTTTTCAAACAGATTACAGAGCCTACATTATTTCTACTTTTTGCCACCATGAGCGCTGCGATCGATTATTATACCTTTGCACCCAGCGAATAGACGACGGCGTAGTCGTAACCTAGTTAACAATATGTAATAACATTTAATTCCAGCTTTGGTCACCGGGTCAGATAAGGAAGGATGTAAAGAGCGCTCGACGCCAGCCGAAGAATTCAAAAATAAGGCCCTTGGCCCTGTAGCCATCGAAGGCCAGCCACACACAGATGGAATTTTGATTCGGGATTCCAAAACGGAATAATTCCGAACACAGCAAATTCTTACATATATATGGCCCTACCACAGACATGCGGTAGTTTTTCGTTCGAAATTTTCTTACATTTCCATTTCGGAAATTCCGAATCAGATTCCATTTGTACCTATCGGCGGGCCTAAAGATATATATATATATGGATTGGCATAAGCTTTCGCTAACCATCAATCTTTAAATGTAATTTCGAATGCTTAGTAATAAAACAACAACTTAGAAAGTAAAGAACTAGAATTTTCTGTCAATACATCATCATACATAACGTAATATGTATAACGAAAACAGGAAAGTTTACATATAAATATTGCATGAATCAGTCGCGGTACGGAGAAAACCGTATTTCAAATTGATTCCATGATAATTTTATCAAAATAGCCGCGTTATGCAGCATTTACCCAATTGATTTTAAACCTTATAGTAACTAACATTAATTTCAAAATCGATTGAGAAAACAATGTTGTGGTAACCGAAGGTGCTACGACCCTTATTATTCAACCCGGCTTAATTCATTAACTTTCTATTTATGAAATAGTTACTAAGTTTAAAAATATTTACGAATAATTTATCATAGCGATTCGGCCAGCTGATTTCATTAATGTAAATAACGGTATTTTAATTACGTAATAGTTGTATCATCGTATCAAATGACACCAAACGTAATAATTAAGAACCAATAATAGTAAATTATTGATAGAAGTAAGATTATAGACTTGATTCATTCTTCTCAAAAAGTTTTTTTTACGAGGTACAGTGGAATTTCAATTTTAACATAAGGCATGAGGAAGTTAAATTGTGAGAAAGTTTCCCAAAAAATTGTTATATAACTTCTACTAAAGAGTACTAAATGCATTAGTGATGAGAATAGTTTTCCCAGAACTCCACAGATTTAATGTAATTCGGATTATTTTTTTTGTATAGCAAGGTTTCGGCGGAGAAAACTAATTATTTATTGTTTTTTTTCAGAAATCAGAGTATTTATTAATTATTGTTAAGAAGAAAGAAAGTTGATAAGTTAATTATTGACTCGTAAACTAGGTAACGCCTGTAGCAAACTTCCGCCGCGAAACATCGCAGTAGGTTCCGCCATGACTTCGACAAACGAAACAATGCGTGTTTTTTCACGCGCGATTCCGCCCGATCGGCTCCGACCGTTGGCACACGCGAAAGTAACGACGCGAAACCGCGACGTAGATGTGACCGTCATATATCGTCGTCTATAGAAGACAATTCATGGCGAAACTACCGTGGTTTCGCCGGTACTGTTTTGCAGCGGAGGTGTGCTACAGCCCTTGTTCCTCGGAGATAACCGTGGCCAGATAACTGGTTATCTGTGAGGAATTTTTTTCCTCCCATATAACCAGTTATCTCTTAGGAATATATTTTCCTCGCAGATAACTGTTAAAATAATTAGTTATCTGTGAGGAAAACTTATTCCTAAGAGATAACTGGTTATCTCCGAAGAATACATTTTCCTCGCAGATAACTGTTAGTATAATCTGTTTTCTTTACTTATCAGTAAAGTAAGCTTCAATAAGGTTTTTATGTTTTATCGATTAAAATTTTATTCTTTTCTTGGCAAAAAATAAAAATCTGAATTTTGTTTTTTTCAAATAATCTGGAATATTTATTTATCATCAAAAAGCTAAGAATAATTTAATTTTAAATTATTTTAGCCTAATAATGTACTTTAATTATGCATTGATGATGAAGTAAATTACAATGGACGTGTGAATTTTTTTTTAAAGTAAAAAATGCACATTTTTTTTTGAAAACTAATCAATGTGACATGTATCACACAGTTCACACTGCCACGTTCACGTGATTTGATTTTTTGGGTCAAATATATCTCACAGTGCACACTGCTACGGAAGAAATAGCCAGAATACCGATGGCTGTTGGAGCGAACAGCTTCTGGAATGTCAATCGTGCAGCTCTGCGTTTAGACTCCTGTCGACTGAACCTAACCACTAATAGTGATTTGATGATGCATCTGTATCTTGTGAGATACATTCGCCTGAGATAGTAATTTAGTACGGACTTGGCAATGTACCTCACTCAATGGATACATAACATCATCATCATCATATCAGCCACACGACACCCACTGCTGGGTATACGCCTCCCCTAAGGATCTCCACGACGATCGGCCCTGCGCTGCCTGCATCCACTGGCTTTCCGCGACCTTCACCAGATCGTCGGTCCACCTTGTCGGGGGCCTACCCACGGAGCGTCGTCCGGTGCGCGGTCGCCATTCCAGAACCTTTCTGCCCCGGATACATAATGGATGTATTCTTCGGAGATAACCAGTTATCTCCGAAGAATACATTTTCCTCGCAGATAACTGTTAAGATAATCTGTTTTCTTTACTTATCAGTAAAGTAAGCTTCAATAAGGTGTTTATGTTTTATCGATTAAAATTTTATCCTTTTCTTGGCAAAAAATAAAAATCTGAATTTTGTTTTTTTCCAAATAATCTGTTTTATTATGAATGTAGAATGCACGAAATAATTATAAAAAAAAAAGTTTATTTAGCAGAAGTACGTTATGTATCCATTGAGTGAGGTACATTGCCAAATAATTTAAAATTAAATTATTCTTAGCTTTTTGATGATAAATAAATATTCCATGATTAGAAATTTTAATTTTTCTATCTAATAGATAACTAATTATTGTAACAGTTATCTGCGAGGAAAATGTATTCTTCGGAAATAACCAGTTATCTTTTAGGAATAAATTTTCCTCACAGATAACTAATTATTTTAGTAGTTGTCTGCGAGGAAAATATATTCCTAAGAGATAACTGGTTATACAGGGTAATTTTGTAACCCCTTTACATACTCAAATATAAGTTCAAGGAAGTAATTAAAAAAAAATTGGTGTGATAATTATGAATAATTTCTTTTTGAATTCACAGTTTTTAGACACTTTTTATATCCTAAAAATCTAGGCGCGCACGCTCACCCTCGCGTACGAGACGTGAGCGGGGGGAGGCGGGTGGCGGGAGGAAGCTCGTGCGGGTCGACCTGTGCGATGCGCAAACAGTGACAACAATTTCAATTAGTGTAGGGAAAAGTTTGGGGTAAAAAGGTAAAAAAAAATACTTTATAAATTGATTGTACTGCTGCTATAGAATGACCTGACAAAATTTGAAAAGGGGTCCAAAAATGACCCTGTATGGGAGGAAAAAAATCCTCACAGATAACCAGTTATCTGGCCACGGTTATCTCCGAGGAACAAGGGTGCTACAGGCGTAAACCTTTTTTACCACTAAGGCAAAGTAGAGGAGTTAAAATCAATGAACATTTCAAACCCAGCGGACGCGTATGCGTATACGTGCAAAAACGACTGCGTTGTATTCTATGGAGCTATGAAACACGGTACAGTACAAGGCAAACATCTTGACACTTTTTCGACGAAGTGGGGATAAGTTCGCGCATGTGCACTTACGAGCGACCAATAGCGCGCGCCCCTCTCCCGCCGCCCCCGTACCTCTGCTACACAAACCCAAAATAGGCGTTCTCCGCAATCCCCACCCGATTTCAAGATGTTTGCCTCGTACTGTAAATTGCTTACGTGGACGTGCACGACACGCGTAGGCATGCGATGGGTTTTGTCCGTTTTTCAACATAGGTACGTTCTAGTGAATTACTTTTTCAGTTAGGTATCAAATGTTTCTTACCTGCCACCAATGCTGGTCAGAGCGGTCGGTGACGGTGATGACGTCACCACGCCGGAACTCGAGCTCGCCGGCCTCCTGTGGCGTGAAGTCGTATAGCGCCTGTACCAGCATCTGAAAGGAATCAAATATAGGTTTAGATCAGGGGTCTCCCAACTCCCAGCTCCGGCCCGCGACCACCAACAATCCGCCCCGCAAAAGCGGGCTGGATCGTACCAACTACTGTAATTAACTTTACAGGGGGTCAAGTCTGCTAATGTTTTCGTCAAAATAGTAGTTCAATGGTGTTTGAATGGTAATGCTTTTTGACACAGTTCTTGTTTCTTAAACCCAAAATCGAAACACTAACTTAAACAGGTGTTTAAACCCTTTTGTAATAACACCGTATTTGTTTGATAGCGAATTATACTGCCAAATGCTTGTCATACAATTGTTTTTCATAGTTTTTAGGGTTCCGTCACAGAATATATAATAGAACTAGTTCCGTACCCAAAGAGAAAAATGGCACCCTATTACTAAGACTCCGCTGTCCATCTGTCTGTCTGTCACCAAGCTGTATCTCATGAACCGTGATAGCTAGACAGTTGAATTTTTTAGAGATGATGTATTTCTGTTGCCGCTATAACAACAAATACTAAAAACAGAATAAAATAAATATTTAAGGAGGGCTCCCCTGCCATACAACAAACGTGATTTTATTACCGTTTTTTGGTGCGGAACTCTTCATGCGCGAGTCCGACTCGCATTTGGCCGGTTTTTAATTAGTTACTAAACTTACTTAAACTAACATAACAACTATTTATCTGTTATCTGAAGATTGAAAGATTAGCCCTTTTATCTCGACGGGATCGAATTCATCGAATTCATATCAGGATCGAGTTAACGTGTTTTTTTTTTATTATGGTGTACTTTCGAAACAGTTGCCATGGTTTCCATTGTATTGTTTTAGCGTTTATTCGAGTCGAGTAAACGTCAAAACAGTATTATATACATACAATCGAATTTCGATTCGAACTCGATCTCGTCGGTTGTACTTGTACCCCCCAGCCCTTATAAATTAATTACTGCAAGCGCCAGTCAATAACAGTTTATTAAACGAACGAAGCCCATATTAAATCATCTATTATCATAAAAACACTTATATCCATAAGCAAGGAGTTTAATTGCATCAATTTAATTAATGTAACACGGCGAGTGAACGATTTATTACATCCATACATATTCATAATGGGGAGTTTAATTAGGCATTACCTATGACGCTTATTTCACCGCTTATGTGCTAATACAATTTCTATTGCCATGCCTATAGAGGTCATTTTTAACTGTAAGTACTTAGATCATTGACAGAAAGAATTTGGTTACTTTAATATTATTTCTTCAAGTTGATGTTGATGTTAGGAGCTCGATGGCGCAGTGGTTTAGGCCTGGCCCAGCCATTGCGGAGGTTAAGCAACATTCGCAAGGGTCGGTCATGGGATGGATGACCAAAAATGTAATAGCTTGAGCTCTTCCGTGCTTCGGAAGGCACGTGGTTCCGGGTGCATTTGCAGTCGTTAACACCCACCAATCTGCATTGGGCCTGCGTGGTGGGTTATGGCTCATCCTCCTTATCCACCCATAAGAGGGCTTGCCCCAGCAGTCCCCAGTGGGGACATTAAAAATGACTGATGGTCAAGTTGATGTAATTTGTAACTGAAAATATGTGAATGGGTTTCCTTAAATTTTTTATTTGTCGTACTTATTTTGAAAGACTTTAATAATAGGGATGTTGACTTATGAATAAAATAACGAAATACCAACGATCTCAGACTGAGATCGTTGCGAAATACTAATAAAAATCGTCAACATATCAAACTTTTGGAGTAGCTTGTATACCTCTTGGTTTTATAATTGCGTATTATTTGTTTTATGACCCTTCAAAGTTGGGTGGACAAGTCCATTTGAAAAGTATAAAATTTGTTAAAATAATTTAATTTGTAATAATACATTTAGTTAGTTCGTAAAATTTATAGCAAATTTGTCAAAGAAACCATTCTGATAAACACAATATTTAATATAGCTGCCGAACAAATTTCCTACGCGTTGCATACAACGTAGGAAGGCGTGACGTCATAACTTGGTAGCCGTTAGTATGGAGCGTTTTCGGGTGAGTCCAATTTTGTGCATTTCAAACTGTGATATCTCGGGCAGTTTTCATGCTAGCGAAATAATTCTTATACAAATGATTTTTTGAGGGGTAATTTATGTAACATAAAATAAAAAAATAGTCAACATGCATATTGCAAACTTTAGGTTTTACCAAGCGATCAATGTTTATATGTAAACTACAATGCGACCGAGGAAAACAGGGAACATATTCCAGGAAACCCATTTATTAACATATCGTATTTGTCCCCTACCAATCGTGCGAGTATTATGCAATCAAAATAGGAAAACCAAGAATACTATAATACAAATAATTACGTGAATTAGGGATATCAAAAACTCTTTCACATAAGTATAGAAAGCTCTCGAAGTTCTCTGACAACCTATTAGTTGAATAAGGAATGGTAAATTCCTCGCCATTTCTGGTCACTGAAATTGCAAGCGCCCGCTACCAAAATATTGTAACGTGATGGAAAACTTTCTATAATCTAAGTAGACCTTGTCAAGGAACCAATAGTTAAATTACAGAGGCGTCGCGCAAAACACATACATCGGAGGCATTATTTACACGGCAACCAAAGATTATAGCAGCAAGAACGGCTGACCGGGTTATTTTCGTAGTTTTATCAGGGTCACGCCCCGCCATACTATTCACACACAGACAACGGCTGATTTTTATTCCAGACACACGATTCTCTTTTGTTCAAAATTTACTTGTCTTGAAAATCCTTGTTATGGAAATCTGAAATAAGCTAGTAAGAAAAAATTCAGTTTCATACATTATTATCAGTTAAAAAATTCATCACTAATTACGTTGACGTATCTCACCAAAACTAATCTTCACTTCTTCCTTACTCATGCTTATGCACCAGTGCATTTTATGGTGATCATTGGTGGTCACAAAATTTTTTAGAGGTTCAAGATTTCGTCGCAGTAGAGCGAAAAGTCACCAAGTCGTAATTTTTTTCAAATTGAATTGAAATATCATCAAAATCATCCTATTTTTAACACGTTTTTATTATTTCTATCTTACAGCCGTTACATTTGTTTGTATTTTAGAAAGTGCAAAAAAATCATTCCTCATTTGGACTTATTATAACATACTTATCAGTCACAAATAATTATTCGATAGAATTGCAAATTTAACATGACAGCTTATTTTAAAAACTAGGCCCAATTATTGTAACATGACAGCTTATTTTAAACACTAGGCCCAAATATTTATCTTCATAAAAAAATCTAATTTCTTCCATTTAAATAAAAATTGTTTCTTATGTTCCAAATAAACCCTTGTTTTTGGTAAATGGTAAAACCACATAAAGTAATTACTATCATTCATTAACGTCATCCACGGATTTAAAATTTTCAAATTTTCCTCAATGAATTTGTTTACTGTTATGTAATGACGTAGCCGTTGCGTTACGGTAAATTCTAAGTTACAGTATTTAAATAAGGGATATTTTTAATTGGGTGACTGAAAATAATAAAGGCGACTGTTAATGAGATATTTAATTAAATACAAAACCCGGAAAAAGGGCGACAAACTGTGGATTAGATGTGGGAGATAAATAATTTAAATTTAAAGAGTGACAAAAATACTGAGTGGGCAACTATTATTGCAAGTAGGTAACTATAAAACTGATTTAAGCCTCCCAACAGGGTATTTTTGACAACTCGATTAGGTTAATAGTTGCCTTTTTTGAATAAAATATATGCCAAATTTTAAATGTTTTGTGTGTCCTAAGGATGTCGCCCATATAGAAATTTGGTCGCCCGTTCTGAATATACTAGTTAGTTACTCGTTTTGTTATATTATAAAGTCACTATTTTCAATATTTGTTGTCGCTCTCAGTCCGGCGCCCACTTAGTATTTTAGTACGCTATAGGTATATTCAGTATTTTGATCCCGGATAATGGGAATTAATTGTTACCCGATTAAATACTACCCAAGGGTTGTGACATTATATTATAATGTGTTAACGTAAACGACTGCAAGTGCAAACAGGACCACCGGAGTTAGAGTATACACAGGTTGGTCAAAAGTTCTGTTACTGAGTTTCTTTATCGATTACTGGCCATTAAAACAAATGAAAAGAAAAAATAAAAATGACATATTATTGACAGTTTTATAAGCTATAATTCCATACCACACGTACATATCATATTTTGTTTATTTCACCATGGAATGGGGGTTGAAGGAGAATCGTGTCGCTGTAATTGCTCTGCACAAATGTGGGCAGCCACCGAATATGATTTTCAAGTTGCTACAAAAGTTGAAAATCAACAAGCAATTTATTTATCGCACTATCCATAGGTACAGTAATACCTTGACCGTCGATGACCGAAAAAGATCAGGAAGACCACGCACCGTTCGGACACCAGCTGTGATCAAGGCAGTGAAGGCGAGAATCACGAGAAATCCCGTCCGGAAGCAAAAGTTATTGGCAATACAATGACTGTGAAGAGAAGTTCCCTTAAAAAAATTATCAATGATGACCTTGGGCTTCACGCTTACCGTAGACGAAAGGGCCATCTGCTAAACGCAAGATTGAAGGCTATGAGGTTAGCACGAAGTCGCGCTCTACTAAAGCAGTACGCACAAAACGGCCATCGAAAAATCTTGTTTACTGATGAAAAAATCTTCACAGTCGAAGAAAATTTTAACCGTCAAAATGATAGAGTATACGCTAAGAATAGTAAAGAAGCCAGCATGATTGCTCCGAGGGTCCAACGAGGTCACCACCCCTCATCAGTGATGATTTGGCTGGAGGTGTCCTATTCAGGGCTAAGTAAGGTTCATTTCTGTGAAAAAGGTGTGAAAACTGGCGCTAGAGTCTATCAAGATACCGTTCTGGAACCTGTTGTCAAACCCTTAAGCCACACTTTATTTCAAAACCAGCCATGGGTCTTCCAGCAGGACTCTGCCCCTGCGCACAAAGCAAAATCTACACAAGCATGGTTTCGGGCTAACAAAATTGATTTTATCGCGCAGGAAGAATGGCCATCCTCCAGCCCAGACTTAAATCCTCTGGATTATGCCATATGGCAACTTATTGAGGAGAAAGCATGTGCTAAGCCCCACATGAATCTCGACTCTCTTAAGCGCGCTATTCTCAAGGCAGTCGCAGAATTGGATATGGTGGTAGTTCGTGCTGCCATCGATGACTGGCCTCGTCGTCTAAAGGCGTGTATTCATGCCAGAGGCGGTCATTTCGAATAATTTTAATACATGATAATCTTAAATATTTGTGCTTTCATTTGGTATATAATTCATTGTAGCATTATTTGTAAATTTAGTATTATTCATGTTTTCCATAGTTACAGAACTTAGTAACCAACTAGGTATATATATTCTGTGCCGGAGGGCAGTTTCTATCTTGTGCGGATGAGGGTGCGGATTCAGTTGGTCCGCGGTGTTTTGGACGGAATCCGCACCCGCACCCGCATTCACGCAAGACAGAAAACACAATTTACCTTCCAAAGCACGGAGGGACCGACTCTTTCGAAAGTTGCTGTAAGTAAATGCACGAACTAATTGCGTCATCGAGCTCTTCAATGATGACGTAAATATTGGTGACGTACTTTTGTAATCATCATACATAACGCTTATCGCACCGAATAGTTTGCGTAGGAAGGTAGGTATATTAATTTGTCTGCGTGGCTTTCACGCTAATAGAAATGTCCCCAATAATCCCCAATCATGTTCATTTTCAATTTTACCGAATTTGAGAACTTATCGATATAATATCCACGTGATGTACCAATAGCAGTTCCTTTTTAGCCGACAATAAAGAGTAGGAAGTGACTCTGAAAAACAATTACTCATGTTACCAATTTGGTAGTCGCGTCATTCCACGCAAAACGGAAAAAAGCTATTAATTTTGGATTTATTTTATTGTCTCTATATTAAAAACAACATGCAGATTAAAGATTCAGTTCTGTCCCACCAGTCACAAATTCAAAATGATATATTTTTATTTTCAAGGTATTTATTAGAATTTATTTCTATTACTGTAAAAAAAATCTGCTATTTCATACAAAAATTTATAACGAAAATATCAAAATGTATGCTGATTTTTTTTCGCGATTTCAGGGGTGGTCCCATAGTAATAGTTGTTCAGTTTGGTGGTCCCTATCTAGTCTACCATGATCGGCATTACGAATTTTTTGATGACGATGATGTATGTATGTATAACTAAGGGTTTGCCAAATTCTGGAGTCAAATTTCGCACCAATCACTTTGAAATGGCCCAATCTTTGGCCAAAGACTTGGTTTATAATATTGTGTCCCCACTCATCGGATATAAATTGATATATTTATCATTTAACAAAATATGTTTTTTTTGCCAAGCTTAGAAGATTTTTACTATGTAGGCACGGTACGAGATGACGAGAAATTCTTTAACGCAATAGATTTCCCTAATTGAAAATAACAAAATCGACGAGTTTTCGTTTCGGTAAGTTTTTTGATAAGTATGTCAGTTTAAAAAATGTAGTTCATTTTTAATACGCTCCAACAATAACTAACAATGCGGTAAAAGATAAAACTTGCTTGTTTTGGAACTTTGGTCACTAATTATTAGTTAACTTACATAACGATAGGGTCGGTGTACTCCAGTCTCCACACGAAATATCAAAATAAATAGTTTACGCCTTACTTAAAGCACAGAATAGATATAAAGTACTACCGTACAGAAAGGAGACTCTCCGCCCCGCCCCAGAATCAATTACCTCACCCCACCCCGCGACTTCGTGTGCCGAATCGCGTGTTTGTCAGACTCAGCGCCAACTTATTTTGATATTCAAAGCAATGCGTCGTAACTTTTTAGCCGTGTTTGTCAACTGTCTAGCTAGGTATTTTGATATTCAAAGCACTGCGTTGTAACTTTATTTACCAAAAAGTTCGAATTATGAATTGAACGCCGCTCATACAGTACAAACTGCACGGTAGCCCTAGACTTCCACACACAGTTGCAGGTGTACAAAAACGTCATCTGCTTATAATGGCGCGGTTGTATGGAGTGTCCGGGGTGTGCTTAAAGTAAAAAAATATCCTTTTTGCTTCGCCGTAGTCGGGAAAAAAGTGATAATAAATAATGACTTACTTCTTCTGGAACTACATCTTTGAGCTTGACATCCTGCAGGCGGCTGACGGACGCCGTGCGATGGTAGTCCACCAGCTCGTTGAGCGAGTTGAACTTCACCACCCACAGGAAGAATTTGCTGGAAGCATCTCTTAACACTTTGAAGTGCTGCACGCCGTCCGGACATCTGCGGAAGACGACCAATGCTAAATAAGTGTTTGAGGGCAAGACCAATATTAAACTGCGTAGACAGCAGACTTTTTTGATCAATCGTGTTCACGTCCGTCACGCATGTTCTGTATTTGCTAAACTGTGTAACGTTGAACTACACTCAACGTCAGATAAATCGCACCTCTTCGAAGATAAGTTTAGACTTGGTCACCTGCTATTGCTAGCTAACGTTTTATTGTGTAAACGTTGATATCTATTGAAAGTACATTTAATTAGCTTTCAATTAGTAATTGTTTGATTCAATTCACATACCAGTTACCAGAATTAAACACTTAAAGCGTTATTGCTTGCATAAAAGAGAAATAAAAGGGGTCAATTCAGGAAATGCGGATAAATTCGCTATCGAGATGATGGAGGAAATACACTTCAACAGTCCAATTAAAAAAAGGAACACCCTAGATGGATACTATTGCCCATGAAGTTGCTCAAATATTGCAAAAAAATGAGGCATTGTAATGTTGCTTGGAAACTGAATCTCAGTAATTGATTCCGTTCGACGAGTATCCCAACGGTTTCTAGAGACTGTTGGCTATGTCCGTAGGGGAAGTAGTATATAACAATTGACTTTTAAGAATTTTTTCATAAGGTGCGATTTTTCTGACGCCGAGTGTATTAAGGGAATCACACAGGCCAGACTGACAAAATCAGCTATATTAGGAGCAATTTTTCTCAAAACGTAGAAATGATTACGTCTCCAAAAAAATACATGTAATTGATATGTTACCGTTTAAAGTGCGGAAATCAGTTAAAGTGCACATTAACTAGTTAATCTGCAGATTCACTGGTCGAATCAGTAAAGTGCGAAAAATTGATTCATTTCGTACTTTGACTAGGTAATCTGCAGATTAACGACTTAGGTTAGTATTGCGACCAAAAACGCGCGAGCCGGGCGAGCGCAGCGAGCGTGCTGCGGCAGCGGCCGGCGGAGCGCCAGAAACGACGTGTTTGTAAAATTTACTTTTAATATAGGTCTTAAACTTAAATTTCCTAAGCCTTGGCTATTCCACTCATAGTAGGTGTTCATACCTCTATCGTCTATACAAAAAAAAGTTGGGAGTTACAAGTCATGATAAAGTTTGGCCACATGATGGAAACTGGTCTGTAGACTGTTCCTAACTAATATTGAGCTGGGCCAAACTATCCTTACATACAGTTCCATACGGCGGCGGGTTAAATAGCGCTCTTTTCCTGGATCATTCTAAAAATTATATCAATTCAGGTTTAGCTAATAGGTCAAATGTGGTATCATTTTCGGATAAATCAATAACGTAGAATTTATTTCTGATATAAAAAAAAGCAATTTATCAAGCAGTTTCTGAAAAATTACAAAATAACCAAAATGTTTAACTATTTTTTTTTATTTTAGGTATTGGCACTTGTTTCAGTATTTTCAAAAAACTACCGTAAAGAAGCGGTTTTCAGGTTAATTTGTTGAATACTTTTATTATGTTGACTATATTTTATACAACTTGAGCCTAACCCAAGTAGTTAAGGTCCATTGTTTGCAGAGACACAGCTTGTCAAAAATAGGCATTTTTTCACGAAATAAAAAGGATTTCTGTTTCGTCCGGAAGCATTTTTCAGGTTTTTTGTTTATATTTCTGTAAAGTTAGTTAAATTTTCTACAATTTGAGCCTAATTTGAGTAGTCTAAGTCTATTGGTTGCAGAGACGTAGCTGGTCAAAAATGGGCCTTTTATCGAAATTTATTGAAAAAATCTTATCTTTAAAGATCTGCTACTTTAAGAAAAAAATCGCACTTTAACTGACTCGATCAGTTAATATGTACCTTTTACGAAGAAAAGTTAGATTCGTAGGTAGTATTAAATTTTTCACTTTCAATTTTTTTTTATTTATTTATTAAGGCATACCAACTAAGTACAATTCGGAAATTAACTTAAAAACATATTAAACAAATAGTCTCTTAAATTAGAAATTGTACCTAAAATACAGGTAAGCATAACATTCACTTACAGAATTTTATAACAAACAGTTAGTTGATAACGAATTTGGAAAATAATGTTGCATGCAAAACACTTAAAGATATTCTGGGTTAAGGCGGAAAACATCGTTGTATGAATTTAATAAGGTATTTATATGCGCATATCGCCCATATTTGTTTCTACTGAATTTCAATCGAAAGGGCTCAAAATTATGCAGTCTGGCGGACATGCGGGGCACATTGATACTCAAAAGTGAGAGAAGATATGGGCAGTCGACTGAATTATTCCAAAGCTTATAAAGAAATAGTAATCCTAATATATTTTTTATCTACACTCACAACGTAATGTTCCAAATATGAATGTAATATAAATACGTACTTTATTTTCGTGGATAGGTAAAATTAAAAAAAAACTCATTACGATGTAGCATAGCCTTCTTTATTTCCAAGCCGTGAACATAAGTTTGGCAACGTCTGTTACTGTCAGTTCGTGGTCATGTCGGTCGTCCGCCAGTCTCCATACTAAATGTATGGGAATATTTCAATTTTAAGAGGTCGATATTTTTTTTCATAGTAATCGTGTGAGGTTTAAAATATGAAAATAATTTAGTTCTTTTATTGAAATGCTTTGTATATTAAACAATAAGAAAAATATCAATGTTAACCAGGAAAAAATTGCTATCAAAGATGTCATCTTTTTTGTTGATTTTCTTCAGCAGGGAGTTGATTAACACGCCCTCTAGCAATAAATGATATATCATTAGAAAGGTCTTTTAAAGACAAATATTTGCTGTTAAAATACTTTATATCAATTGTTAATACTTTTGGAGTTAAAGGTTATTAAAGTATAAAAGTGGTTTATTGTCTATGGGAGTTGATCTACCACACCTATAGAAATGAATGATATATCATAAGAAAGGTTTTTATATGACAAATATTTGTTGTAAACATACTTTCTATTAATTGTTAGTAATTTCGGAGTTTTAGGTCATTAATGTTAAAAAAATTGGTCAAGTTTAGTACAACTCTCAAAGTTATAATAGTTCACGATTATAGTAATACAATAAAGTGTTTCAAATTTAAATACCTTTCCAATGATGTAAGATTTATTGCTAGAGGAGGCGTAGATCAAAATGCTCATCGTACTAAAGGACCCCCAAAAAGTTCAAATAATTTGCCTCAAACCTTATATTCTAATAAATAAATAATAATAATAAATATAAAACTTTATTGAAATAATCTTACATTACAATTTACAACTAGTTTAAACATAGATAATATAGGAAAAACAAATAATAAATAGTTTTTAAAATAATTTTATACTATGTGCTTGACCACATGCGATGTTGCCGTTCTGCTCAACTTCAGGGCTTGGAAGATATAGAAGGCTATGAATGTAGTCAACTGCATCATAAAATAACTTTTTTTCTCATTACGATACTGAGGCCGTATTACAAGCTCTTAAATCCTGCCAGGTTTATAAATTGCTGCAGTGACATCTCTTTCTCGTCGTATAGCAAATAAAAGAGATAGATTGATGGCCAGTCAGAAAACTGCCTGGAAATAAGAGGTCATAATACGGCCCCAGGGCAAATCCAAAAAGAAGGCAGTGCCGTGATACATGTACCTAGTTGGTTACTAAGTTCTGTAACTATGGAAAACATGAATAATACTAAATTTACAAATAATGCTACAATGAATTATATACCAAATGAAAGCACAAATATTTAAGATTATCATGTATTAAAATTATTCGAAATGACCGCCTCTGGCATGAATACACGCCTTTAGACGACGAGGCCAGTCATCGATGGCAGCACGAACTACCACCATATCCAATTCTGCGACTGCCTTGAGAATAGCGCGCTTAAGAGAGTCGAGATTCATGTGGGGCTTAGCACATGCTTTCTCCTCAATAAGTTGCCATATGGCATAATCCAGAGGATTTAAGTCTGGGCTGGAGGATGGCCATTCTTCCTGCGCGATAAAATCAATTTTGTTAGCCCGAAACCATGCTTGTGTAGATTTTGCTTTGTGCGCAGGGGCAGAGTCCTGCTGGAAGACCCATGGCTGGTTTTGAAATAAAGTGTGGCTTAAGGGTTTGACAACAGGTTCCAGAACGGTATCTTGATAGACTCTAGCGCCAGTTTTCACACCTTTTTCACAGAAATGAACCTTACTTAGCCCTGAATAGGACACCCCCAGCCAAATCATCACTGATGAGGGGTGGTGACCTCGTTGGACCCTCGGAGCAATCACGCTGGCTTCTTTCTTTACTATTCTTAGCGTATACTCTATCATTTTGACGGTTAAAATTTTCTTCGACTGTGAAGATTTTTTCATCAGTAAACAAGATTTTTCGATGGCCGTTTTGTGCGTACCGCTTTAGTAGAGCGCGACTTCGTGCTAACCTCATAGCCTTCAATCGTGCGTTTAGCAGATGACCCTTTCGTCTACGGTAAGCGTGAAGCCCAAGGTCATCATTGATATTTTTTTTAAGGGAACTTCTCTTCACAGTCATCTGTATTGCCAATAACTTTGCTTCCGGACGGGATTTCTCGTGATTCTCGCCTTCACTGCCTTGATCACAGCTGGTGTCCGAACGGTGCGTGGTCTTGTCTTCCTGATCTTTTTCGGTCATCGACGGTCAAGGTATTACTGTACCTATGGATAGTGCGATAAATAAATTGCTTGTTGATTTTCAACTTTTGTAGCAACTTGAAAATCATATTCGGTGGCTGCCCACATTTGTGCAGAGCAATTACAGCGACACGATTCTCCTTCAACCCCCATTCCATGGTGAAATAAACAAAATATGATATACGTGTGGTATGGAATTATAGCTTATAAAACTGTCAATAATATGTCATTTTTATTTTTTCTTTTCATTTGTTTTAATGGCCAGTAATCGATAAAGAAACTCAGTAACAGAACTTTTGACCAACCTGTGTATATAAAAAAACGATATTTTCCCACATACTTTTCATGATTAAAATGGACTCTGTGGTGATCGATGACTAAGTGCGATTAGTTTACTGGATTGCACTCATCTCATTATTTATTTCTATTGGACTGCGCGCCATTTTTAGAGCTTTTCAAAAAAAGTTTTGATTTTAATTTTTACTTTTGTTTCACTTACTGAATTTTGTAGCTTTTTTTATTTTTGCTATAATATGTGAAAAAAATGTGACTCCGCCCGATATTTTAGATGCAGTTAAGGAAATGACTTATTACAAGGTACCTAGCTAATACAAACAAAGTCTTTCTCTCTTTTCTAACGATGATCTTTTATTTAGTAGGTTCAATCCCAAATGTATGAGTGTAGATAAAGTAGTGTATGAAACTGCACATAATTAGGTATTAAAACACTCGTGTGATACTATTAAAAACACACACTCGTGTTTTTATACCCCTCTTTATGTGTCAGTTTCATAAACTACTATTAACTTGTATTATTATGTATTCTGTGCTTTAACGTTAAAGCTTTCAGTTCGATATTACTTCGAACGTTATAAAGCTGCAATTCTGTATGTAATAAAATAACCTTAAAACATCATATAAAAATCACGCAAAGAATTCAAACTTTATTCTCTAAATAATCAAGATTAAAAAAAACCCGGCCAAGTGCGAGTCGGACTCGCGCACGAAGGGTTCCGTACCAAAAAAGCAAAAAATCACGTTTGTTGTATGGGAGCCCCCCTTAAATGTTTATTTTATTCTGTTTTTAGCATATGTTGTTATAGCAGCAATAGAAATACACGACCTGTGAAAATTTTAACTGTCTACCTGTAGTTGTTATCAATATCGAGCAAAAAAATCACGTTTGTTGCATGGGAGCCCCCCTTAAATATTTATTTTATTCTGTTTTTAGTATTTGTTGTTATAGCGGCAACAAAAATACATCATCTGCGAAAATTTCAACTCTCTAGCTATCACGGTTCATGAGATACAGCCTGGTGACAGACAGACAGACGGACATCGGAGACTTAGTAATAGGGTCCCGTTTTTACCCTTTGGGTACGGAACCCTAAAAACAATCATTCAAGGAACTCGTTTGGGAAAAATCACTGCCTGCGCAAGCTATTCCATTGAGCTCCGTCTGTCGATTAGGGTGGGTCTTCTTTGCCTAAGGTGAAGGATCAATACTAATTCTGTGCTAATATTGGTCCATCACCCAACTAGGCGTACGACTGGTCACCATGTAGGTCAAGGGGTACGGAAAGTCCCACATAACTATGGCGTAAATTACTTTCTCTCGTAAAAAGTATGTAGTAAAGGTCGTGGGAAAATTTATCTAACACTTGTCAGTGTCAGTGCAATTTGATCAAAGCCTGGACATTGCTATGAGTATTTGTTCTATTTTCAAATTGGTTTACGCAATAGATATAAAATTGTCATAACAAGTGACTTTCACGTTTATTAGATAGGACCCTAGCTGTGAGCTAATTTTGTCAGTTTTGAAAGATTTGTTTGTAAAAATAAATGAACTGAGTTATAGTAAAAAAATATAAAGAATTCCCACATTCTAAGCTTTAAGAATGCTAAGCGTGTGTTCTCTTCTCACTCACATTTTATTATTGTTCTAAATTAAAATATGAGATGATATTACTGATTAACTAAAACAAATAAGCTTAAGGGAAAAGCGAGGACTCAATATGTACCACTTCCCTATGAAAACATCTAACGTTTCACATCCAATATCGATCAAATGGCTAATTCAAACAGCCGACCAGGCAGCCATCAAAACTCTTTATTTATTTAGTTTTCTCGCAAGGTTAAACCAGTTCCTGGCCAACAGTATGAATCAGCGACAAGTTGATTGTACTGAAACCAGTTTGGGCCATTGGTCTATTTATTTATAAGTAAATTTGTTAGAACTGAAATCGGCTCATTTAACTCATCAAACTTTTCGTTTTTAATTTGCAGGTGAAAATGTTAATTATAATTCAACAATGGCAGCATTGACCTCATAATGAGGTCCTCATTATGTGGTTCTATAGAATTAGTATGTGAAAATATTTATCAGATAATATCACCGAATTGGACTCGAATAGTTTCTTGTTTCGTACGTTTTAGAGCGCGATTTTTCCGTAGATGGGTTTTAGTTTTTAAAATTATTTTTTATTTTAAATATTTTGGGATTGTAAATCAGGTGAATGCAAGCAAAGCCACGAGCAAAAGCTATATATTTAAAAATGCTAATTAAGCCCTTTCATTTGATACCCATCACGGTATCATTAGAAAAGATTTTTTAGTTCATGACTAACGCCCGATTGCACTAAACTTAAGGATCGCCTAAGTCTTTTCCTAACTACAACACGACCAAATTAAAACGGTGTCATAAACTTAGCCGTTATGTAGCTGTCATTCGCCTAGTTATCTTGGTCGAGTTGTAGATAAGAAAAGACTTAAGCGATTCTTAAGTTTAGTGCTTTTGCACCTAAGTACTCTAGTCTAGACTCTCTAAGTCCAGAGGGTGCCATATTAAATTTAATGTGACGTCACGTAACCTATATCCAGCGGATGATTTACACTTATGGATATGAAGGAAAAGACAGAAATTTGTTTTTTTTAGTACTTATAGTCCCCTGCAATCTCAATACACTTCAACGCGAAATCATCTTTTCAATACACTCTAAAAAAGTAACTTTCCAACTCTGAAAAATAACATCATCGAAAAATCGCTTTCCACGAAACTCTGTTTTCAGTTCAGCTTCGGGAACAAAAAATAGTCACTATAGGTTATATCTATTCTGTACTATAGGTGCCAGGTCTGGGCTGTAAGGTAAGGTATCTGTGAATGTAACCAACAGGTAAGGTTACGAAACGTTCACATAAGATATTCTTGTAGCAGTCTGGACGTAACTATACAACCAACAATTTGCAGACAATGCGTCCGCTCGTTGCCTGGGAATTTATTCAACACTATGTTACGAGAACCTCTAACTTGTTGGTCAAGTTGGATTAAATATTTTACGATTACGACACACGTGTCAGAAAGTTGAGGCGACATCGAGTGCAACATGTGCTTTAAGGCGGTCAGCCACAGTAATTGATAGTTAATCCGAAGCTATTTTTATTTTATAGAGCGGTCGTTTGTTAAGGACAGATGTCACTACTATCCGAGTCAATTGGTAATGCGCCTGGCAGCCATGATTTTAACCTCAAAAACGAAAAACAATTGTAATTTTCTCATATACCTAGACCCTTTCTTATTGAAAATAAGAATTCAATAATTAATATATTATATTACCTATTAGAATTTTACTGTTTTTTGTCATTTTTAGTTGTGGATGACGATGATGTGTATGTTAATTTGACAAGGTTCCAGCGCATTACCAATTGACGGGGATAGTACCGTAATAAATGTTGAAGTCTCCCTAGGCTTAGTCTGTAGCATAATTTGTAGAGCTTTTGAGCTTGCTTAGCAGGGAATGACTTTCTTTTATCTTTGAAAAGAAAATTTAAGGATTTGTGGACTGTCAAAAACCTTCTAATCTAGACATTTCGATGATGAGTTCTTCAATAGAAAATACAAACTCACGCAGATCTGAAATTACGAATCATTACTTTCGCATGTAATATACATTAACAGTGATTGGAAATTGGAACCGCGGAACAGTCCTCTCCATAATAAGTTAGACATTGAAAACATTCTATTCTCGTTAACGAGGACCTTAATGTTGACATTTAATCGAGTTAAGTATCGCATATTCAGCGGCATCGTAACGAAATTCCATTACTTAGCGTCGATTTTGGAAGTTAATTTGACTAACACACGCGCCACCACTCCCCGCGCCCCAGTCCGATGCCCCGCCTCAAATTGGGAACAACATGAAATATTGCGCTGAAACCAAACACTGGCAATGTAGGGAACATGTTTTATAGGCGGTATAAAAATTGTTATCGAATAAATTTTTATTAGAGCAGTTAAGAACATGATCGTAGATATATTCGAGTATCACTGGTTGCTTCTATCGCAACTGTTTTACACCTTTTTTACATAAACATGACATAAACGAAACTATACTTGTGGACTACTAGGGTTTCCAACTTTGTCCAACAATTGCTTTTTAAATTGTGTTAATGAGCTTTATACCTATTCTTTGATTTAGGGTAAAACCCGGATAGTCGCCTCGATTGCAATCACTCTAGTTTCGCGAATGAAACACATGGTATATTATTTATCTGTCGAGAGACTCTGCAACTACAACTAAGTTGACCGTGTTGCATGTCTCTGTGCGATTGCATGGGACGGCTAGGTGCGATCAAAGTTTTTGCGGAATAAATGTCCTCTGTCGCGACGAGGCATCTATCCTAAACGTAATTTATATAGATTTGGCAACTATCCCCTATATGGGATAGTTGTCCCAAAATTTAGAGGTCCGCAAAAATCGCCAATACTCTGGAAATATCAAAGATAATATTTATTCCTTTCATTTTGAAGATAATAAACCAAAGTAGTTACCCGTTTAACAACTAAAGAATCTCGCTTTTTGTATTAAGAGATATAAAGAAATTTCAAAAAGTGGGGCAACTATCCGGGTTTTACCCTAAAGGGTGGGGTAACTGATCCAAAACTGACCAAAGAGTTATAGAGACAATACTTCTTGTAATTTGTAACGGGTAGTATTTAATCGGGTAACAATAAATTCCTATTTTGGGTATCAAAAATACTGAAATACTAAGCGGGTGACGGATTGAGGGCGACTACAAATTTTGGAAATGGGTGACTTCAAAATACAAATTGAGTAACTAGTTATTCAGAACGGGCGACTGAATTACTATTTGGGCGACAACCTCAGGGCACACAAAACATTTAAAATTTGGCATATATTTTATTTAAAAAAGGTGACTATTATCCTAATCGAGCTTGGACGAATCAACCACTGGACGCGAAATGACAGCCATATTCGCCTTTACCCCTTAGCCACTTACTGTGACCGATAGCCTCAGTAAACGATATCGCGTTGTCAGTGTGATGCTAGAGCTCGTGGCGAAACATTGGTACAAAAATAGGCAAAATGCTCCGTACTGTTCAGCAAAAAAAATAGCGGGCAGTCAAGAAATGTTTCTTTTCACGCGTAAGCACAATTTCAATCTATGATAGTAGCTATTTTTCGTAAAATAAATAAAATTTGGTGTGTAAACAAAGTAGGGTGAGTTAGCCGGTTTGCCGGCCCCCTATGGTTTTCGGCCATTTCGGAAACATAACCAGGGGGGCTTTTCTATCCGTTTGCTAACTTAAATCTTGAAAATAAGCAATTAAACGATCAAGTAACACGTCGCAAGTTTATGTAAATCACAGACATTGTTGTATTTTATGGAAGTGTCAGGCCTCCGACACGCAATGTTAGAGTTTATGGCTTATTTTTAATTGTTAAGTTAGCGAACGAATAGAAAAGTGGCCATTTGAGTAGGGGGGCAGGCCTCCTTCTCTTGCTCAAGGTCGCGCGGACAAGGACTTTAATAATTTATTATGTTTAAAAATGTTGACCTCCTCTAAATCTATGCTACCCTGGTAGTTTGATAATGTAATAAAGTTTTTAATGGTAAAGTGGCATGGGGAATGCATATGTATGGAATTTTTCATTTACCTACGACACTACTGGGCCGGTAGTGTAGAAGGGAAAAAAATACCCACGACACTGCCAGTGGTGCGCCTTGGTAGTGTCATGGGGAAGAAGGGCGAAAATTGAACAGGGTAGGCGTGTCGTTAAAAGTAGCAAAAAATGTGCATATGAGTTTTTTGGAAGGTAAGTTAAAGTTTATTAGTTAAAGTTTTTAGCCTAAAGTAGTTTGATGCAAAAAACTAATGAAATCAATATTTGCGTTGCGTTGCGTGCGAAACGCGTAAAGTTTTCGGTGTGATACATTTAAATTTGAAGGCCGGGTAACTAAATGCATTTTTGGGAGGTTATTTGCTTTTCGGCCGCCTGGCCGAGAACTAATGTATGAGTTTCACAATCCATAATATTTGGCCGGCAATTATGGCCGGAAACCGGCTAAATCACCCTATAGTATTGTCATTATTTGACAAGTTAATCCCCCCTCTCCCCGCAAAAATTGGTTGATCGTGATTTCATACATTTTTCTTACGTTACGTGTCCAGTGGTTAATTCGTCCAAGTAATCGAGATAACAAAATTACCATGTTGGGCAGCTTAAATCAGTTATAAATATAATTACCTACTTGGCGTAACTAACATTATTTATCTCCCATGTAGTCGCCCGTTTTACGTATTTTTTGTAATCCAGTTTGTCGCTCGTTTAGTTATTTGGTCGCCCTAAAAATAAACCGGTGCCAGATTTAGTATTTAATTATTCCATTAACAGTCGCCTTTATTTAATTCCAGTCACCCAATTAATTAATTCCCATTCATAACTAGGGCTCAGTGGCAAAACGTACCTTTCGCAAAATGCACCTCTTACAAAAAACACACCATTCACAAAAATGGACTTTTCGCAAAACGTAGGTAAACCTTTCATAAAATGTATTTGTCGCAAAACTTACCATTCCCAAAATGCACCTTTCGTAAAACGTAACTTTCGAAAAAGGTAACTAACTACTTTTTTTGAGTAAGCTTTAATTAGTAGACAAATGTCAATTTTTTTTTGAAATTATATAAAAACTAAAAAATATAACACAATGAAAAAATACATAAAAATACAAATATTAATAGTAATCAAACACTATTTTTGCTTTTTCATCGCCTGCAGAACAGGAACAGCTGTGGCCCTACCATGAGTTGATGCAAACTGTTTACATTACGGTAAACTATCGTTATTCTCTTTCACTCCCATTGAATGTGAGCCGTATATCCGACAGTTTACGGTAACGTAAACAGTTTGCATAAACTCATGGTATTTTTGCGAGGGCTGCATTTTGCGAAAGGTACGAACTGCGATTGAACGAGTTAGCGTATAAAAGATAAAGTTTTAAACAGAAGAAAATAAAATCCCAATACGCCATAATAATTGAGAAAGCACCAGCCGTCTCAATAATTATGTTTACTTTCAACACCATGCATGTTTAGGGGAACTTTCAATTTCACTACAAATTAATTTTGTGAAAACGAGCGACGAAACTAAAAATATCAGATACCAAATCAAACAAAAAAAATGAAGAACTTATTTTTTTATTGACCTCAGCAGAGTGCTTCCTATATCCGTCATACATACATTAATGACTAATACATCACCGAGACATTCCCAACTTAGTAAAACGAACGCAGCGTGAGTCACAGCAAGCCGAAGCGAGAAACTCATTTTTTTATTATCTACTAATTGAAACGCCAATAGACTTGTTTGTCGTCTTTCGTTAACGCGTCATGTTATATTGCTAATAATCAGTATCCGTACATGGAAAGTACGAAAAATCAAAAAAATAAGCACATGAAAATGGTAGAAACTGAATTTAAAAAAACACTTGTAGTAAGGTTAGTTGTTTTTACTGTAAAATCGAAATACATTTATGTACCTACTTATGTTTTAGTAGGATAATTTTTAACAGCAAAGCTGTATATAGGTACTATAAATTATCTAATTTGATTTGATTATCTTTTATGTCATGCCATGAATGTATCAAATTTGAGATTGATTTAACCACTTTTAACTAGTGCTTCTTCATTAATTTTAGACTGTAGATCACAAATATTTAAATATTGCCTGATTTGCTTTCAATATGATAATTGGGAATGACTGAAAAAAACATATTGGTTGAATATTTTTTTATTACTTGGAATAAGCTGCCTTATTAATAGAAAAAGTTTCAGAATAATTACTGTTTGCAAACAAAAAATATTTCTGCTATAAGGGAGCTTCCAAATAAAAAAAACAGCCAATTTATTATTTTCAGACATATTTCATCTGAGCTTCCAAATCAATAGCTACAGGTGCCAACTCAACTTAAAAATATAATAAGGAAATACTCAACACAATTTTTATGTGACTAAATTGGCAAGTTAATTGGGAAATTTGATGTTGATTGGACGATCATCAGCTGTCCATTGTTATTGTTTTCTGCTTAATTGCATACACCATAGATAAACATACATTATGGGTATTGTGTGCTAATATGACCTAAATTGCAAAGTTAGAAGTAAACTCCATGAAAGAAAAAAATAAATAAATACAGCTTACAGTCAGTGGCACGAATCATGAAATCGGGTGGGGATTGCGCGGAACGCGTATTTTTGGTATGCGTTGCGGTGAGGGGCGCGCGCTATTGGTCGCTCACATCACAAGAGCACATGAAAGTGAAAGTGAAATATATTTTATTTAAATAAGCTCACATAATAAGCATTTTTAAATCGTCAATTCTTTTACCCTACCACCCATTATGACGTCTTTTAACTGACAAGAAAAATGGGCGCAAAAAACTTGTCAGCTTTATCAATCAGATGGAACGATATTTACAAATATGTATATCGTTTCCAGACTTTATATTAACAAAGATTAACAAATAAATAACATTATTGAATTAGCTCATTTCTTAATGAGTTTCAAATTTCTTAATCAATTTACAGATTTTAAGCTAAATTCAAAGTTTGAACTTGTTATTCAGTCTAGGATAAAAATAAAAGAAAAACATACAATTCAATATGCATTAAGATAGGTAGTCAGAAGCAGACCCATTCCCACTGGCAGCACCAGTTCCCGAACATGCCGCATGAACCAGCCATCTCTTCGCTCAACCATATTTGAGGGAACGTAACGACCCGCCTCATACGACACCACCGCAGAAATGATTAAAGAGAGCATGACATACTAAGACTACCTATGTTAAGGCATCGAATTGAAAATTTATATCCAAAAGCTTTTCATAGGTCTTTCACTAAACTACTGACTATAGAAAGTAAAAATATTGCAATTAAATAAATCAAAACAAGGTAAGCTATTAAGAATTATATTTTTTGAGTAAGAAGTGCCATACATACAGACAATATAAAACAGATCTTTTATATACGAGTTATACGACGCCCTTAATACAAGCAGACAGAAGCAGACCCATTCCCACTGGCAGCACCCGTTCACGAGCATGACGCATGAACCAGCCATCGCTTCGCTCAACCATATTTGAGGGAACGTAACGACCCGCCTCACACGACACCACCGCAGAAATGTTTGAAGTGAGCATGACATACTAAAGCTACCCATATTAAGTCGTCGAGTCAGGAAGCCAGAAGTACGTTTTTAAGTAGGTAGGATACTTCTCACAATTTTATACTTAGAAAAGAAAATCACGATTCGAGTTTAATTAAAGGACTTTTATCTAGACCTATGAAAGAATTCCGGACTTGTTCTAATCAATACTGAGGTATTAGAGTAATAATTAACAATACAAAAGCTATGCCCATGCCTTTTTATCCTTCAAATAATCGTCAACAGTGTAATAACCTTTACTCATTAAATTGGATTTAACAGTATTTTTAAATTTTTCCAAGGGCAGTTCTGTGACTTGTTCTGGTATCTTATTATAAAAGGTAATACATCTACACAAAAAAGAGCTTCCGGTTTTATGCAGTCTGCGCCTTGGAACAGCAAGTTTGTTCTTGTTTCTTGTATTGAGTTTATGAACATTACTATTTTTTACAAAGCTATCTAAATTTTTCTTTACATACATTATATTTTCATAGATGTATTGGGAAGCTACCGTTAATATTTTAATTTCTTTAAATAGGTCACGAAGAGTATCTCTAGACCGTAAGTTGTATATAGCGCGCACTGCCCTTTTTTGTAAGATGAATATGTTATTAATATTAGCAGCTGAGCCCCACAACAACAAACCGTAGGTCATAATACTATGAAAATAACTGAAGTAAACCAATCTTGCTGTTTCAATGTCGGTCAGAAGCCTTATTTTCTTAACTGCAAAGGCAGCAGAGCTAAGTCTGCTTGACAGGATATCGATATGAGGGTCCCATTGCAACCGCGAGTCTATAGTAATACCTAAAAATTTTGTTGAGTCAACAAATTCGACTGCTTCGCCATTTACATGTATAGTCATATGAACCTGCCTCACATTAGGAAGTGAAAATTTGACACATTTAGTTTTACTAGAGTTAAGCTTCAGATTATTAATAGTAAACCAATGCATCACCTTGGAAAGAGTGCTGTTTACATCGTCACTGCAGTTACATCCTCTATCAACTTTAAAAATTAAAGAAGTATCATCAGCAAACAGTACTATTTCACATAAGTTTTTAGTATAGTAAGGAAGGTCATTAATATAAATAAGAAAAAGCAATGGACCCAATATCGATCCCTGCGGCACGCCCATAGTAATAGGTGCTTCATAGGATTCTGTTTTATTTACAACAACTTTTTGGGTTCTCGCCGACAGATACGATTGCATAAGGCTTACTGCATTTTTTGATACACCATAATGTTCCAATTTATCTAATAAAGTACTGTGACTGACACAATCAAATGCTTTAGAGAGATCACAAAATATACCAATTGCATCTTGTTTACTCTCCCATGCTTCAAAGACGTGTTTGAGAAGTGCAATTCCAGCATCAGTTGTGCATCTACTACGAGTAAAACCAAATTGTTTCTCGTGAAGTAGTTTGTTGATAAGAAAATGTGCTAATAATTGATCATAAATGATCTTTTCAAAAATTTTGCTTAGTGCTGGCAAAATGGAAATGGGTCTAAAGTTAGCGGGATCGCTTTTGTCCCCAGATTTAAAAAGAGGGATGATTTTACTATATTTCATTAAGTCTGGAAATATCCCTTCATCAACACACTTATTGAAAATAAAAGCAAGATGGGGAGCAATAGTAGTTATTATAGACTTAATTATGTGAGTTGAAATGCCCCAGAGATCTTCAGTCTTTTTTATATTTATTGAATTAAATGTTTTAAGAATGGTATCACTATTGATATGTCTAAATTTAAATACATTATTGCACTTATCAACACATGATTCCAAGAGGGAGACAGCAATTTTTGGAGATGAATTTAAATTACTGGTAGTTGCAATAGGTATTTTAGAAAAGAAATCTTGAAAAATTGTTGCCACTCCTTCATCTGACTCAATAATTTTATTGTCTGATACTAATGAGTATTCACGGTCATTATTTTTAGTTTTCCCAGTCTCTTTATTTATAATATTCCAAGTGGCTCTTATTTTATTATCTGACTGATGAATTATTGAAGATATACATTTTGCTTTTGCTAAAGTACATACTTTATTAAACATTTTTGAATAGTTTCTTACATATTCATGAAATTCGGGATCATTTGAAATTGTTTTCTGACCATATAATTCAAACAACTTATTTCTGCTAACATATATGCCTGGTGTTGCCCAATCACTAAATTTCTTTTTAAAGTCTTTGGATTTAATAGATCTTTGCTTAAATGTTTTATCAAATTCTACTTTAATTAAATTAAATAAATCATCATAATGAGTATTGGGATTATCATTACTAGGTAAGCAAAGAGTTTTGGCAGTGACATTATTATGAAAATTTTCCAATTTATTTT
The DNA here is from genome assembly GCA_928269145.1 of Agriphila tristella. Classification (NCBI taxonomy): domain Eukaryota; kingdom Metazoa; phylum Arthropoda; class Insecta; order Lepidoptera; family Crambidae; genus Agriphila; species Agriphila tristella. The sequence continues at coordinate 18,009,549 of OV743431.1, read as the reverse complement.
TAGTTAGAGGTCTGCAAATTATATTACACTGATGAGGAACATGATGGTGCTCAAGGGAAGCTATTTGTCCGCTATGGTCAGAACGAATACAATTTATTATTTCTTTATCAAGTACATTACAATTGCTAAAAATATTGTCTAGGCAAGTTTTAGATGTAGCAGTGATTCTTGTAGGTTCACAAAAGGTGTTTGCTAAATTGAAGGACTTAAACAAATTCAGAAACCTACTTGCAATTGAGGACGGCTTTAAGATGTCTACGTTAAAATCACCGCACACCACAATTTTTTTATTCTTTTTGATGACTAATTTTAGAGCGTCCTCCATAGCGGACTCAAATTGAGGGTAGTTACCAGTTGGTGGGCGATACACACAAATCATTATCAACTGATCTAATTCCACACATGACAGTTCAATGTTCAAATTCATGCGCGAACTTATCCCCACTCCGTCGAAAAAATTTCATGATTCGTGCCACTGACTGTACATAGTTATGAATCAATGCTAAAATGAAAAGTAGAGTTTGTAGTAAAAAAGAGAGACCGAATAAATTAATAATCTATGTGACTGATTTATTATTGTACGTTGTTAATTATTTATTTTCCACTTAACATTTTTTATGGACTTTTAAAAGGTTTAGATATTTATTGATAACTTGAGGATTTCCGGGAACCCCTAGTCGGGAAATCTCAAGTCCTGAGAAAAAAATATGTTGAGAAATCATGGGCCACTTAGGCAAATGAAGAACTAATGACAGGCCACAAAAAAAATAGGCAAATATTTACTTTTTCCTTCAAATGTACGAGGGAATATTTTTGCTGGCAGGCCACTGGCATATTGCAGAGGGGTCGCATGCGCCCCACAGTCTGTGCATTCTTGTACTACATAGATACATCTGATATCATTGTTTATTTATCATTCTGCAATAAGGGGTATGCGAGTTTCGGGGTCTTACTTGAAGAGGTAGAAAAACTAATTTGGGAATCGCTGAGCTGACTCATATTATTTGCACACATACACGACACAAGTCTATAAACAGCATTTATTATGTACAGTGTATAGCTGGCCTCAATGTCAACATATTGCATAGTCTGAAATGCTGTTGTGTGTACTTCATGTTTTCTTTAGTTTCGACCTAAATGACTCTGAAGTCATAAAGGGTGTAAAAAGACCCTCAACGAAGTCAAAGTCCACGCATTCTGCCCATCATCAGGATCGTTTATGTCTTTTTGATTACTTGGGAAACCAATAGCTATGAAGTTATTAAAGGTCAAAGTCAATTTTTTTTTAGATTTTTATGGAAACAAATTTTATATGTTACTAGCTTCCGCCCGCGACTTCGTCCGCGTGGAAATTAGAGAAAATCCTTAGGGAACCTTCAACCAGGTTCCGACCAGCCGTTTTTACGCGATTAGGCGGGTCCCCACCAAGCGCGCTGCCTCGCGAGGCAAGACGTTTGCCGTGTGTGGCGGGCCTAGCACGAGGCTGCTCGCTTGGTGGGGACCCGCCTAATCGCGTAAAAACGGCTGGTCGGAACCTGGTTGAAGGTTCCCTAAGGATTTTCTCTAATTTCCACGCGGACGAAGTCGCGGGCGGAAGCTAGTTTATTACAATAATCAGAATTGGGTTCTGGTTCTTGGTTCCCGTTCCCGCTCCCGTTCCCATTGTCGTTCCCGTTCCGCTTCCCGAATCATATCCTGAATCATGTCCACCGTGTTGGACTTCAAAATAAATGTCATTTTCGCAATCACCATCCCATAAAACCTCAAGAACGACATCCATATCGTTTTTTATTTTTACTTACCCATTTACCCCTTAAGGGGTTGATTTTTAAAATCACAAAATATATGTTTGTCTATTTATTTTTAGACGTGCTCCTACGAAGTTTAAAGTTGTGCTGTCTATTTTATATTCTTTTTCCATACAAAATTTGAACCCCATTTTCACCCCTTTACGAACTAAATCATGTCCACCGTGTTGGACTTCAAAATAAATGTTATTTTCGCAATCGTCATCCCAGAAAACCCCAATAACAACATCTATATCTATTTTTAGGTTAATTTACCCCATTGCACCCCCATTTCCTCCCCATAGGGTTTGAAATTCTACCAATAACAATATATGTTGCGTTATATTTCCATCCATAAGCCTAAATTACAAATTTAGCGATTTTCACTTCAAAAATAAAGGATTATCTTCAAAACACAACTTCATCCCCCTTTTCAGCCCTTCGGGGGTTGAATTTTGAAAAACGCTGAGACACGTATTTATTTATTTTCAATCATCAGCCTTAACACAAAATTTGAAGATCCTAGCTTCAAAACTGAGGGACTTTCATACAAACTTTCATCCCTTATTTCATCCCCTTAGGGGTAGAATTTTCAAAAATCCTTCCTTAGTGGATGCCTACACTGTATAAGGTATCTGTGTGCAAAATTTCAAGTCTCTAGGTTCAGCGGTTTGGGCTGTGCATTGATATCTCACTCAGTCAGTCAGTCAGTCAGGACTTTGAATTTTATATATATAGACTAGCGACCCGCCCTTGCTTTGCTTCGGTTCCATCTTTTTTTGCCAATTTCGCCCTTCCAACAACTCCCAAAAGAGAACAAATACCTTCCAGTCGTTGCTCTGTTTCCTTGGACAAATTAACCACTGGACACGTAACATAAGAAAAATTTATGAAATCACAATCGACCACTTTTTGCGGGGTGAGGGGGATTATACTTGTCAAATAATGACAATGTTATAGGTACATAATATTATAGACTCATGACCAAAATGACTTTTTATTATAATTACTTGTTTGGTAAATTAAATAATAACAATGTTCACTATGGAAAATTTTTGTTATATCTCAAAGGAATTAGGCAGCATTTTCGATGAAAGCTCCCAGGTAAGGTGGCTTGTATTTTGCCGACACTTCCAACAAATCGTTATAATTCAAACAATTTACACAAAACCTTGACAAATTATATTCATTAACCTTCCTCATTAATCACTCTATCTATTGGAAAAAACCACATGAAGATCCGTGCAGTGGTTTTCAAGTATATCACGAACAGACAAACAGACTCGGTGGAGGACTTTGTTTTATAAATGTAGTGATATCCTAATTTTTGTCCAAAGAAATATTATCTAAATTTTAAATATTTCGTAACATACAATGGCTTTAAAGTGTCATCATTCAATGTATCTCATGGCATACAAACACTGCCATTTAACTCAGCGGCTGTGTAGCACGCACTCGCAGTCTGTTTCGCATGTTACATTGTGTGGTGCTGTTTACAATGCTTTTTAACACCAAAAAAGAAAATTGTTTCCCAGAAATAATTTTAAACAGATATGGTCCTGATGATGAGCAGAATATGTAGACATCAGCTTCATCAAAGGTCTTTTCACACCCTGTATTAGCTAAATTTTATGTGATCAACTAACAAAAAGTAGCGGGACATCTTGCAAGACAGTGGGTAACGTTGCAGCACCATGTAGATTGAGTGTTGCGGGTCATGATAAGGGACATTCCGTTCCCTAATGTATTTGAGGCACACTTAACAAAAATTACTTACTTGACTGAAAGTGAAAAATCTCCTGGACTTGATTCACTGATTCTTATCAAAAAACCTCCTTCTGGTTTATTTGCTAACAATTTTTCTGCATCTGCCCTTGTGATTCTTCCAAAGTACCAGCTGCAATAAATCACTTACTTAATATTGTTGATACATCAGAAAAGTAGGTATAAAACAATAACAACTTTGTAATCAAACTGTGCAAACAATTTACTATCATTAATTTGAACTTTGATTCAGGTGATGTGGTAAATAAGATTTCTTAAGAACAGATATTATTGCTCTAATATAAACACTGTAAACTACTTTTTAGGTGTTGATATGTATGTTGTCTTCTAAATTTGGACTGAATATTTTCATGCATTTTTAACCTCTTTGATTAGTATCAAAATTTTTATTTTATCCAAGAAACAAGAAATTAGGACTCTTAATACTTAAAAGCTAAAGTAAGAACTTACTTGTGGCTCTTCATTTGAATATAATTACTAGGTATGAGTCCTTCTTTACCATCTAATTCAGCTCTGTACCAATTCATATCATCCTCCATGTTTAGTATCTGCAATAACAAAAATTCTAGAAAGATACTGTCTTATTTAGATTTTTACTAGCCCTAAACCGTGATGTGGATGGGTAAACTTACCTTGAGTACTTGATTCTTTCTAAAACTGAGCTCATCATCAGCAGTTGCTGTGAAATCGTGTTTGGCTATAGCCTCCATGTTCAAATTAGGCACTTCACTGAAATGTCACCGAATATAAAAATAACCCGCAAAGTATACCACCTATCAAAAACTCTTAAAGTTAGGGCATTAAAACAATCATAATGCATGTATTGTCTAAATTAATCACGTAAAAAATAGGCTGCTTCTAGCGTTACTACGAATTAACTTTTGTCCGATTTCGGAGCACATCAGTCACATCACCACTTCAAAGAAATACTACCAAAAAAAGGTAATATAAGTGTTGCCATGTAGACATTGGGACTTAATACCATTCAAAGAGAATATAATCAATCACTACGTTTAACAATATTAGACGGTTCATTGTTACGTTCATTTTCGATCAAGAAGCTTAAAACCACAATGGAATTTGCACGCCTGCCTAGTATCATACTGAAGTTTGAAAAAGACTCTTTAGTGACGTCACGGCGTATTGCTATCTCTTTCTTTTCGTTTTACAATACGTTTTCGTTTCTCACGAACGAACGAACGACGAACAACGAACACGTATTGTAACACTAAAGAATGAGGTTGCAATAAGCCGTCACGTCACTAAAGGAGCTTTTTTCAATCTTCACTATGACATATGGCCGTGCAATCTCCATTGGAGGGAGGTATAAGCTTCTTGTTTTCGATGCTTCATTAATGAAGCATCGCAAATGAAGTGTCTAATTATGTAGTTTCATCTTTCATCAGTGATGTGCCTTTTTGATGAAAGTCACTAGACGGCGTTTATCGGGCATCGGTCTTTCATCGAGCTCAGAATCAATGGAATACCGCAAATCGATGTACAGTATAGCCGTTTGGTACATGTATGTACTCGAGGTGAAAACAAAATTTTGGACCCGCAGTTCTTAAAAATTCTTCCCTTAGGAGAGGAGCAATGGTGTCATCTTTTTTTGTATGAGAAAATATATATTTTGTTCTAAAACTTAGAGTCTGGCCAACGAGTCGTGTCATCTCAAACGAGCGGCAAATTTAAAATTTCGATACTTCTTTCGCTCAAAATACTTTGATATATCAATTTCATCTTAGGTATATAGACCTTGACAAAAATCCAAGCTAAAACAATTTAATGAAAGTCTAAAATTGCTATTTCGCAGTATTTTGAGTGAATAAAGTTTCAAAATTTTAAATTTGCCGCTAGTTTCAGATGACACGACTCGTTGGCCAGACTGAAAGGGCTTGCTGATTCGGTTCTAAAAATATATCACATCGTTATATTTCAGCCAATTGTTTTGAATTAAACCAAAAAATATTTTCAAAGCATACCAAGTTTGGGCTCGTACAGATACAATATGGTTGAATTATTTTTCATAAAATATACCTCAAATGATATGTAATATTCTCATCTCTAACCTCAAGAAAGCAATTTTGACAATATTGATATTTAGTATTTTTTTTAATTTTTCATAATTACAAAGCTTTTACAAAGTGATTATATTTAATATAAAACAATGTTTGTTCTAAAACCTATCTTTATGTGATATCGAATGAAAGGGCTTCCTGAGCTGTTTCTAAAAATATATCACATAATTACATTTCAGCGCTTGTTTTAAATTAAACCAAAAATCTATTTCCAAAAATCTCATACAAACGTAAGTTTAGGAAAAATTTAAAAAAAAATCTAAATTTAGATATTTTTAAACTTACTTTCTTGTGCTTTGATATGAGGATATTATGTAACTCTTAAGGTGTATTTTACAAGAAATAATTTAACCAAATCGGATCTGAAGGATGGGCTCCTTCAGATCCGATTTGGTTAAATTATTAAAAAATTAAACTTGGTATGTTTTGAAAATGTTTTTTGGTTTAATTTAAGACAAGTGGCTGAAATATAATGATGTTATATATTTTTAGAACCGGCTCATTTCATTCGATACCATGCACGATAGGTTTTAGAAAAAAAAATCCCATTAAAAAAAAAGATGACACCATAACTCCTTTCCTAAGGGAAGAATTTTTAAGAACTGCGGGTTCAAAATTTTGTTTTTACCTCAAGTATACGTGTACCAAAGGGATTTGCTGTACCTACATCGATTTGCGGTTTTTTTTTGCGTACGCGTAGGACTATATGGGTTCTCTGATAGACGCTGCTTGAACTGACGTGTTTGTCGAAACGAAAAATGAACAACTTAAAACTAGGACGCCACGGCGTGTACCCGTCGCTATGCTCGAAAATGATACCGACCGACGCGTGCGGCGGGTGACTGTCGCCCGCTAGCATTACCCCGATTACCCGTCGCTGGTGAGGTTTTTGAGAACCGAGCGCCGAGCATTTCCGAACATAGCATTCAGACGTTGTCGGCGGCGGACGTTAGTAATGGAATAATTAGCATTAGCAATAATAATTAATTGCTAGTTGTCCATTAGCATTCATTAAATTAATCATAGTTCCTAAAAATACATACATACATACATACATACACTCACGCCTGTTTCCCATGGGGGTAGGCAGAGACTATGGATCGCCACCTGCTACGATCCTTGCACACTTCTTTCGCTTCATTCATATCCATCACTCTTTTCATACATGCCCTGCGGTTTTTGTCACTGCGTACACCAGCCTTTTTTATAATAACCTCTATTTGGTCCGCGTAGGTTTTTCTGGGACGCCCTCGTGCAATCGTTCCTTCCACATTCGCACAGTATATCTCTTTCGTGATTCGCCTTTCATTCATCCTCTCTAAGTGACCAAACCACTGGAGCATTCCTTTCTCAATTCTTGTCACTATATCATCTTTCAGACCACACCTTTTGCGAATCACCTCATTGCTCACTCTATCACTCAGTTTTACTCCGCATATTTTCCTCAACGATCGCATCTCTACCGCATTTATTCTGCTTTCATTCTTCTTCTGCCATACCCAAGATTCACTTCCATACATCAGTGTCGGTACCAGCACTCCGTTATGAATAGCCATTCGCGCCTTTGCAGAAACGGTTTGGCTACTCATAACCGAGTGTATAGCACCACTCACCGAATTTCCTTTCTTCACTCGTCTTTCTATGTCTTCCTCACTCTTTCCGTCCCTTGTGAACAAACTCCCCAAGTATACAAACTCACGGACTTGTTCCACTTTTTCGCCACCTAACATTACCGTACAGTCAGTCATTTCTTCATCTCTCTCAAACACCATCACTTTAGTCTTAGTTACATTCACTTTCATCCCTTTTCTCACAAAATCTTCATTCATAACCGACATCATTTCCTGCAACTCTTGCGCAGAAGACGCAAGTATAACTTGGTCGTCAGCGTAGAGAAGGCACTTGATTTGAGTCCCATTCATCACAACCCCACAGTCACGTTCTTTCAGACCTTTCATACAACACAACATACAACTGTCCAAAAACAGATTAAAGAGCCATGGTGACGCAACACATCCCTGTCTGACACCCCTAGAGATGCCAAACCAGTCAGTGTATACGCCGTCAATCCTGACGCATGCACTAAAAATAATGAATGCTATTTATCATCGAACCGCGCGAAATCGTCTGCGTTCGCATCCTGCTACTATCATATGAAATAATACGACCGTGCTAATTAGCACGCGGCGCGAAATATCTGCTAATGCTATTCGTACGTTGCAAATGAATTCGTCTCCGATATGAAATAATACGACCGCGCTGGTTAGCGCCGCGACGCGAATGCGAACTGTCTGCTAATTAATTTGTTCGTGAATTCGTCTCCAACAGTTGACCGTGATTTATCGAATGAATACGAGTGACTGTTTGTTTGTGAGCTTAAAGTGAAATGCTCATTTTTTTGATTAGATGCATCATCATAATTTTCGTCATCACATCATCATCATCGTCATAATCATTAATCCTCTAAATCACTATCACCTCCATCAACATCATCATCACATTCATCATCACCACACCTTCATTATCATCATCACCGCCATCATCATCACCTTCATCATCATCATCACCGTCATCATCACCGCCATCATCATCATCACCTTAATCATCATCATCTTCTTCATCATTATTATCATCTTCATCATCATCACCTTCATCATCATCATCGTCTTCATTAATTCATTTTGGTGAAGACAAAAACTAAATTGCGTAATGACAAAACACGAGCGTTACACAAATCAGAGCTATTCACGATCATATTAAAAAACATAATTTAAAAATCGTATTAAAATCATAATAAAATCGCATTAAAAATCATATGAAAAATCATGTGAAAATCGTATGAAAAATCATGTGAAAAATCATGTTAAAAATCATATTAGCAATTAGCATAGCAATAGCAATTAGCATAGCAATAGCAATTAGCATGCTAATTATGAAAATTAGCATGCTAATTATGAAAATTAGCATGCTAATGAAATTAACGAAAATTCGCATTAATTTCCCTCACTAGCGGACGTATGGGTTCTCTGATAGTCGCGATTTTAGACGCTGCTTGAACAGACGTGTTTGTGCTCAGAGCAAAATGAACAAAATAATATTAACCATAAACTTAATATTCACTGAAATAGACGAACAGAGTTCACTTGGCTGCGAAACCAAAAGTGAGATGAGCCAGTGTTTGTAAATATGTAAACGTGTGCGTGAATTTAGAGATGCACTGAAGTCCATTTTAGGTTGTCGATAACCATAATGTATTATTGCTCTAATAAATAAAACACAAACAAAATTTTGAACAATTTTATTTAAATAATTTCTTAAGGTCTCCTTTGAGGCTCCCTGCTTATTTATTTATGACATTTATCCAGTTTAATTTAATCACTGGATTTACAGAAAACCTGGAAATGTTAAATTAGTACTTAAGTTGGTATAATTTACCATTTGAAAACTGTCGGTTACAAGCAGCTTTAAATAAAACTATCAGTGTTCACAAAGACAAACAAAGTTATATTAGAAATCATCGACATGAGTATCGATATCGATATTTTTTTATCAATATCTACGCTTTATTTTCTCAAGTTCACGGACATAATATCTTTTTATCTAACACAATATAATGTTTAGAAATCAGCCTTTATTTAAGAAATAGGCGTTTAATAGCATCATATTAGTATATAACTTAGTGTGTTTGGGAATATATTCAACTAAAATATGAATTATGAAAATGGTAATAGTACAATCATATTTACCTGTGAAATGAGTGTTTATTTGGGTTATTGTCGTAAGTAACATTACAATCCAGTACAGAACACGACACCATTATTGATTTATATAGCTTTGAGAGCCAAACCGACCCGATCGCGATCAAAATTACAAAATAATCTTGTTGACGCTTTTCACCAAGGTGATAAACGATGATAAATGAAGTCAAACCAGGTTCAGCTGTCATTTTGTTTTTACTCTTTTTCGCACATCGCATAAGCCGTATGAATCGGTTTCTCACTCGCACCTTTGTCCGTCTACTTGAGCATAGCGAAAAATTTTCTAAGTCTATGATATTAACATTGTTACTTTTAGAAGAAGAAGAGGATGACGAACTTTTGATATTATCAAAGAAAAGAATAAAACTAACGATATTCTTCTAGAACGACAAGATGAAGGCGCTTTTTCTAACTTGGTTCTCAAACACTCGATTCATGATACCTCAAGAAAAGTTTATAGAATACTTGTAAAGTTATTTAAAGAATAAATTAAAGCTTCGATTACATACGCCGATTTTAGGAACCAATTTCGGGTTGCCACCCGTACTTGACAATAAAATATTGTAGAATAAGTTAAAATTGAATTTACACTAAGTATAACGGAAAAGTAAACATTGTTTAAGATTGGCGATGAGAATTGAAAATAAAAAAACATAAAAAATGTTGAACTTTCTGTTATTTGTGCAAATTCACTGTTAGAATTTGACTTATTTATACGGGTGGCAACTCTAAATTGGTATGCTAAAGGAAGTGTCTATTCATCGGGGCGCCTCGACGAATAGTATTATTCTCTATCTAGCGGTGCGCACCACTGAATAGCGCTTTCTCTAGGGATTGGCTATATGCCGGTGCCTCCTTTTTAGCTGTCGTAATCGTAAGTTTAACTATTCAAATAGGTAGTAATAATTGTGTAAATGCCTGTTAGGCTAGTGGTTAGAGTGTTGTTCTCTCGATCCAGAGGTCGTGGATTCGATCCCCGACGCGGGAAGCAACATCTTTGAGTTGTTGTTTCTCGTTATATTCAATTTAACCGTTAGTGTTATTTTATTGCTGTGGTGCCGCTTTTTATAATACAAAGGGTAAAAGCCTTATAAAAAAGAATATGGTAGATAGGGATCATCAAACAAAACAACTTTTACTATGGGACCAACTCTGAAATCGCGAAAAAAAAAATCTGTTGTTTCATACATTTTGATATTTTCGTTATTATTTTTTGTATGAAACAGCTGCTTTTATTTTTTGCGATTTCGAAAACACCTTGTGCTACTATCCCCGCAAATTGCTAATGAACATTGCAGCCATTTTTAAACGAAAAAACCGGAAAAAAAAAATAGATTTTTTTTACTTACCTAGACCCTATCATATTAAAATTAATAATTCAATTATTAATATTAATAAAAAATACCTATTAGAATTTTATTGTTACATGTTAATTACCTAATTTTTTGTTGCGGATGACGTAAACGTAGGTGTTAATATGACAAGGTTCCATAGTGCGCATTTGCGGGTATAGTAGGTAATCATCTTTGGCTGTGGTTTTAGCAGATTTGTTAGTGCAGTGCGTAGTTTTGGTTTGTGTTTAGAGATTTTGATGCAGTTTAATTGAGATTTGAGAGAAAAGTGTTTGCACTCTCTTTTCCTTCACTCTCTAATTCCGATAGGACGGCAGGACGACCGACAAGACAGGAGAGGTCAGGCGCATGATCTACAGCCGAAGCACGGATCATTTCTCTTATCGCACAATCAGGTGATCAGCCTGCAAAGTCCAAACCAAACTAGAAACAACAACTCAAAGATGTTACTTCCCGCGGGGATCATTGAACCCGAGGCACCGGCCTATAGCCAATCCCTAGAGAAAGTGCTATTCAATGGTGCGCACCGCTAGATAGAGAAAAATACTATTCGTCGAGGCGCCCCGATGAATAGACACTTCCTATGCTAAATCAGCGGGCTGATTATCTAATTAAAAACCACCTAGTGACTGGTTGCAGTTCACAGATGATCGTGATCCATTGCTACTTCTTTTTGGGTTAAAAAAAACATACCAAAGAAAAGTGGCAATGTATGTCAAATGCAACCGGTCGCTAAATAGTTTCTTTTTAGATAATCAGGGTGCGGGATATGTAATCGAGACATTGCCTCGATTACATACGCCGATTTAAGGAACCAATATAGAGTTGCCACTCGTATAAATAAGTTAAATTTTAACAGTGAATTTGCACAAATGACGGAAAGGTCAACATTTTTTATGATTTTTTATTTTCAATTCTCATAGCCAATCTTAAACAATGTTTACTTTTCCGTTATACTTAGTGTAAATTCAATTTTAACTTATTCTACAATATTTTATTGTCAAGTACGGGTGGCAACCCGAAATTGGTTCCTAGCTAGGAAGCTAAATTGGCGTATGTAATCGAGGTATTAAAGGCGTAATTTTACGTTTTTGACAGGAGTGATTACGTTCTCTCTGGTTTTGTTTGTACGTTTTCTCAGCGCACACGTTCAAACGTTGTTTGGGAAACGCGTTCGACAAACAAAGCATAGACAAAAACGTAGTTTTGTTTATGGTTTGTTTGTCAAACACGTAGTTTTTCCTCGCAGACGATCAAACTGCTTGACAAACACTTACGTGTTTGACAAACACGTTTGAACGTTTAGGGGGGCCTTAAGGATCCGTGCTACTTACAAAAACCGGCACCAAGAAGCTTATATCCACAATGGAGGTTGCACGCCTCGTAAGTAAGTGAAGATTGAAAAAGACTCTTTAGTGACGTTACGGCTTATTGCTATCTCTTTCTTTTCGTTTTACAATACGTTTTCGTTTCTCACGAACAAACGAACGACGAACAACGAACACGTATTGTAACACTAAAGAAAGAGGTTGCAATAAGCCGTAAGGACCTTTTTTCAATCTTCACTATGACATATGGCCGTGCAATCTCCATTTGAGGGAGGTATAAGCTTCTTGACCGGCACGATACTATGGAGCCATAGAGTAATGCCGGGTCCATAGCTCGTGTTTAATCCTACCCTACACAATCAACAAAACATTGTTTCGCGAAACGAAATCATCACACTTTTTTTTTGTTGAATGTTGAGATATTTTTGTTGATTATGTAGAGCAAAACACGCGCTATGGACCCGGCATAAGATAAAAAAATAGGGGCTGCCAACTGTCAAATTTAAAATACCAATATCTCGAAAAGTACTCATCCTAGACTGGTGGTGTCTTTGAAGAAATGAGAGGTCTTGGTGAAATCTTTATTTTAGGTGACAGCTGTCAAATTAAAATTTGTCAACTTAAATGAAGGTCTCACTAAGACCTTTCATTTACTCAAAGACTCCATATATTTAGGATGAATACTTTTCGAGACATTGCTGTTTTAAGTTTGACTGCTGTCATTTCTGTCAAACTTAAAACAGCAATATCTCGAAATCCTAGTGAAGTTAAAAAAAAGGTGAAAGACTTTTCACTAGCACGACACACTGATGAAACCGATGAAACCGATACGCTTCTGTTGCGACACAACACCACGACAGAATAGTATATTTCCGCCTTCATGGATTGTAAACTTAATTTTAAGTTAATCTATACCATAAAGATAATATACTTGGCGGAATAATATACCTAGCGGAACACTATTTATTTATGCGACCAATTTTATATTTTCAATCCGACTTAAGGTTGCTGTATACCGGACGGGAAAAACCCCGGACGGAACGGGGACGGAACGGGCACGGGACGGGGACGGAAGGTGATCCTGACGGGAAGTTTAATGCATACGCAACGTTTTAAACTTTTAGATTTTTGCATTCACAATGCTATTTTTATATTAAGATGAATAAATAATGAAAAATATTAGAAAAAATCGGCTCACCCGTAGCAACTTAGACGGGATAAGTTGCTACGGGTGAGCCGATTTTTTCTAATATTTTTCATTATTTATTCATCTTAGCATACGCAACGTGCTAGTTCCGACAGTTGACGTGGTAGTAACGTGCTAGTATTGTGAAAACAACTTTATTAAAACACTATTTTTGCGACTAATTTTATATTTTCAATCTCAATTGATTCAATTCCACTTTTTTCTACACCGATTTAAGTATTTTTCTAAACTGACTTAAGATTTTAAGTAGGTACCTATCAGTGACGAGGGGTGAAATTATGGCGAAGGTAAGCCGTTCTACAACAATGTTGTGAGCTGCATAGTGGAGCGATAGGGTGGGATTTCTAAAAGGTAAGCCGATGGGAATCGGCTTGTATGGACCCTTCGCCACTGGTACCTATGTATATCTAATGAGCGGTTTTCTGACAGCTGATAATTTTAGTAAAATTTTGTCGATAGATGACACTACTTCAAAGCTTTGCATTACACATCACTAAGGCTGGCCCCAGACCTACCGGTTTCATTTCTTTGCTTTGCTGTTCTACCATGGACCGCCGGCCAAGAGGCTCATTTTCAATCTATCGCATATTTTGACCAGACCACATTGGCAAGATAGCCATTAGTTTGGTGTTATCAAATATCATCGTCTGGGGTGCGATGAGAAGTTTTAGTTTTCTTTTAAAAAAAAACTGCTGTTTTATACAAAAATTAATAACGAAATTATCAAAATGTATGAAACAGTTCATTTTTTTTCGCGATTTCAGATTTGGTCCCATAGTAAAAGTTGTTCAGTTTTATTATGGTCCCTATCTACCATATTCAGTTTTATAAGGCTTTACCAAACATCTTGTATAAATAAGCGATCGAGTTATTTTAAACGATCGGAGTCCATGTTCAGGGTGGCATATCTCCTAAAAGCTTCCTACTTCGCAATCCAGGCGATGATATTTGATAAAACCAAGCTAATGGCTATCTTGCCAATTTGGTCTAGTCCCAAAATGCGATAGATTGAAAATTACCCTGGCTGGCCGGCGGTCTTTCAAGCAAGGTAGCACAGCAAAGCAAAGAAACGGAACCGGTAGGTCTGGGGCCAGCCTAAGAGCGAACGGAGTTTCAATGCATACGTAACGGGAATGGAACGGGCACGGGGTGGCGACGTGCCGCCGACGGAGTTTTTGCCGTTCCGTTCCCGTCCCGTCCGGGCCTCGACGTGCCTCCGCTCCGTATGCATGCTCCTATACATTTTGTATGAAACGATATTTTCCCCGCTCCGTCCCCGCCCGGTCACCGTTCCGTTCCCGTCCCGTATACAGCGACCTTAAATTAGCCGTATTCCAAAACGGAAACTTTGTACCTAAAGAGGTTATAAAAACTACTCGAACTTCCGATGATTGGCTGACCCTGACCCCCATAACGACGGAACGCAGTCAAACAACCGCACTCCCAACGCTGAACGCACTCCGAACCTCGGCACCCTGATTATCTAAAAAGAAACTATTTAGCGACCGGTTGCATTTGACATACATTGCCACTTTTCTTTGGTATGTTTTTTTTTACCCAAAAAGAAGTAGCAATGGATCACGATCATCTGTGAACTGCAACCAGTCGCTAGGTGGTTTTTAATTAGATAATCAGCCCGCCGATGACAGAGAGCTCTGCCCTCCTTATTGCAAACGCAGTACTTGCAAAATGGCGGTTTGGAGATAAATGCGGGAAACATATTTTTTGATATCTAGGCAACAAGACTATGTTATATATCATTTAAAGTATACCTAAAAATTAGGAAAAAAATCAAGCTTTCTATTGACATGTTTTTTTTTTACTTTAACGGTGTCATCTAAATGAAATGCGGAATACTGCATTTTTACCTACCATTTTGCATTTGGAGGATTGTGGGCATTACAGTATCACTAAGACCAAATGCAGTATCTATGTTTATTACTGCAAAATTACCTAGCACATGTTCAAAACTGCGTTTTTAATAAGCAATAATGTACTATTTTCATGCATGATACTAGTTAAAAGTGTTGGCTTCAGATGTTTAAGTAGCTAAGAAACGAAATAAAACAAAGTTTTGGTAGTGTAGTAGTGTTCCCAACAGGAACTGGAGCGGGTACAACGGGTATTCGACATGATTTTCGTCTTATTCATGTTCATTCTAAGACCCACTCTTTGGAAAGCACTACAGAGATTTCGAGCATTGTGTTCAGGTCTTCCAAGGTCTCAGCCATATAAACTATCTCATCGGCAAAACGAAGGTGTGTTAGGTATTGGTCATTAATGTTGATGCCGAGTCCTTTCTAGTCTAAGAGTTTAAAGATGTCCAACGCAGCTGTGAACAGTTTCAGAGAAATAACGTCTCCCTGTCTCACACCTCGCTGCAGTTGGATGGGATTTGTGTTAATTAAATTGATTAAAGTTAATTAGAAAACAAGAACTAGCTACTGAATTTACCACCAGTTCACAAGAGAAAGAACTCTCAGAGAAAGAACTGGCGGAAGAAAACTCACAGAGGTTGTCTCGACCTACCTTTTGATCCCTATCTACAAAACGAACTAACTTTAACTTTCTCTATTCTTCTCCTGCAGTGTGTGATTTAGGACGGGATTTTAGTTGATGAATTATGGGGTCCCAAGCTGGTGGTACTCTCCAACCATCTTCTCTATTGAAATTTGGATATTTGTTAATTTATTTCATTCATATTAGTAACATTCTGGGAATGAGTCTTTGTTTTTTGGCAAGGATTTGTGGTTTATTAAAATCTAATGTATGGTTGAGTTCTTTTGAGTTCACACACTGCAGACTTTTTAACGCGCCTATTCTTCATGTCAGCTACATGTTTTTTATCGCGCGTCCCTATACGTTTGCCCGATGTGAGAGCCCACAGTCGCAATCTAGGTTGTAGATGCCTGCATCTTGAAAGGGGATGTTGGATTTGACAGTTCATAAGAATTGGTTTATGTTCCTCGGCAGCTTGAAGTAGGTCTTCATAGACGCATGCTTCAGAATACCTCCAATCTTGTCAGTGACACCTTTCATGTAAGTTAGAATGACAGGTCGTCGTTCTACTGTGGCTGGCTTGATACCGTTTCTGTGATGGAGGCGTGGTACTAGCAGTTTATTACTTCGCAGTACGTGCTTGACATGATGAAACTCAGCTGTCAGGTGTTGGTGGTCACAGATCCCGCGTGCCCTCTGAAACCAAGATTTCCCTACGGTAGCTACCTGTAAAGGATGCTGGTGGGATTCACCATTGAGATCACCATCTGTATGTGTTGCTTTTTGATACACAATGTGGCTCAAGGTTTGATCAGAATTCCTGATGATAAGAATGTCTAGGAAGGCTAGTTTATTATCTGCCTCTAACTCCATAGTGAAATGAATGTGCGACCTACACCAGAACTAGATACTTAAATAAAAAAAAAACTTACCAAAACCACTGGAACATTGAATTAAGAAATTATAAGAACCACGACGTGGCTTAGCCCATAGCCTTCTTCATTTCCAAGCCGTGAACATAAGTTTGGCAACGTCTGTTACTGTCAGTTCGTGGTCATGTCGTCCGCCAGTCTCCATACTAAATGTATGGGAATATTTCAATTTTAAGAGGTCGATATTTTTTTTCATAGTAATCTAGTGAGGTTTAAAATATGAAAATAATTTAGTTATTTTATTGAAGTGCTTTGTATATTAAATAATAAGAAAAATATCAATGTTAACCAGGAAAAAATGGCTGTCAAAGATGTCATCTTTTTTGTTGATTTTCTTCAGCAGGGAGTTGATTAACACGCCCTCTAGCAATAAATGATATATCATTAGAAAGGTCTTTTAAAGACAAATATTTGCTGTTAATATACTTTACATCAATTGTTAATACTTTTGGAGTTAAAGGTTATTAAAGAATAAAAGTGGTTTATTGTCTATGGGAGTTGATCTACCACACCTATAGAAATTAATGATATATCATAAGAAAGGTTTTTATATGACAAATATTTGCTGCAAACATACTTTCTATTAATTGTTAGTATTTTCGGAGTTTTAGGTCATTAATGTTTAAAAAATTGGTCAAGTTTAGAGCGTTATAACTCTCAAAGTACTAATAGTTGACGTTTATAGTAATCCAATAAAGTGTTTCAAATTTAAATACCTTTCCAATGATGTAAGATTTATTGCTAGAGGAGGCTTAGATCAAAATGCTCATCGTACTAAAAGACCCCCGAAAAATTCAAATAATTTGACTCAAACCTTATGTTCTAATAAATAAATAATAATAATAAATATAAAACTTAATTGAAATAATTTTACATCACAATTTACAACTAGTTTAAACATAGATAATATAAGAAAAACAAATAAAAAATAGTTTTTAAAATAATTTTATACTATGTGCATTGAAATGTATGTAAACTAGAATGGACAGATCTACGGCACAAATTGTCGCAGCGATTGCAAAGATGGCGGCTACGCATGGACAGTGCGAGCGTGAGTTGCCAAAGAAAAAGTAGCATACACACAGATGCGACACATTCTTCATAATGATTAGGATATACCTACTTGTTTAATAATATTGCATAAAATTATAGTAAGAACGCAATTTAATTAGGTATGGAAGGAAACATGGAAAAGTATTTTTCCATGTATCCATAGTAATAATAATAATGATTAGGATATACCTACTTGTTTAGTAAAATTGCATAAAATTATAGTAAGAACGCAATTTAATTAGGTGATTGGTACATGTGAATACTTAATCGAAAAAGGAGGATGGGCATTTAGTACCCGTATTTGATGTCGTCGAATAGATTTTTTTATTAGGAAAAATATTTCTATGGCAACATGGGAAAATATTTACTAACCCAGATCCTTGTCCGGAAACCGCGGAAAGCTCACATAGTGCTAGTTCTAGTTGATATCATAATAATTGCATATACGATATTATTATAAAAAAATGCAAATACGATTTTACATATACTCTGCTTTATCTGCTGCTTATAATAATTACTCTGTCATAGCATTAAAGAAATAAACGAATTGAAATAAAAATCTATAATTGCAATTAAATATTATAAAATTTAAATTAAAAAGGGAAGATAAGGCACTAGCTAGCGTCTAGAAAATGCGCCTTCAAAATTAAAGCGTTGAATAAACGTACTAATGAATTCTATAATTCAAAAACACATTGAAACGTACTGGGGATCGAACCGGCCGGCACAGCGCCTATCCAAATGGTAGTCAACGGCATTAGTAAAGTAAAGTAAGCATTTATTTGGCGTTTTCAATACAATACAGATCTTTAAAATTAAAATTAGACGACCGAAAGGTCTGACCAGGCTCAGCTTGTGTTGTGGAGTCTATTCCACAACGCTGGTTTTCAGCTGGACTCATAATATTAAAAATATAAAATATATGTTAAGAGAAAACACATTAACCACTATACCATCGACGATGCTAAAACTGATGTAGGTATAATACAGTCTAAAATAGTAAAAACAAAAAATGTAACAAAAGATTTTTTTTCTCTAAACTACCGAGTCAGATTTTGATGCCGCTTTGCATAATAAGGGTGTAGTTGAGGTATCCCTACATAAATACAACAACAGTGTCGCTATTGGTTCATGGACCACTTCCTATACAAATTTTCCCACTCTCCTTTTTCATAGACAATTACTCTATTGAGCACTTTTACGCGCGTTTTTTTTTCTAGATAAATATTCGTGCTAGGGGTAATGTAGGTACACATTCGAACTCACTATTTGCCTTGCCACTCGAGCGGGATGAGTAATTGCGGCAATGGAACACAGTTGTTCTGTGCACGGATGTGCCTCGACAACAAAATACAGTAGGGATTTAAGATTAATAATCACTTTTAATTAATTTTTCTTTTTTGACAAGCCCCTGGACATATTTTTCGCCTGACAGCGTAAGTTAAGTACCTACACTGTGGCGGCGCGCGGCGGTGTTGTCTTACATCATAGGCAGTTCTTAACGGAATATAATAATATACTTATATTGTAAAACTGTGCTATTAGTTCACCTATCCTAGTTTAGTACCTACGTATACAATCTGTATAGTTCACTTTTCATAATCTATGATTTTCATACAAAATGTCGGCTCAATAGAAATAATGTATAAAAATTAGTTTTGATTGGTTTATGTTGATGTTTTGTTTACTTACCGATGATAAGTCACTCCACTATTTTTTTGCTTCGTAGTGGCACGATTTTTGCACGTCTTCAACACACAGATCGGCATTTTTATCGGCACAATTACACCGTGCGTTCGCGGTGAGCGTTGGCGAGTGACTAAATGAGTTGAGGTCAATTGACCTCAACGCGTGGAGCAAAAATCGGGACCGCGAGGTCGATTCTATACATACATTTCAATGACTATGTGCTTGACCACATGCGATGTTGCCGTTCTGCTCAACTTCAGGGCTTGGAAGATATAGAAGGCTATGCTTAGCCACACACGTGTTCCATCCGCTAATGACGTTTCTGACTGATTTGCTAGCGTGAAATGCAGCACTGTACCTTGCGGCTTCGGTCTGTGCGTAGGTAGCATAGTGTGTGATAAGTAACCTTGCTACTCGCAAATGCAGCACTGTAGAATACTGCATTTAGTCTTAGCAACGCAATAGTAGCTTTTCGTTATACTCCATGCACTCAAACGCAGTATTGTGGAATACTGCGTTTGGATTTAGTTTCTATTCCTAGCAAAGAATTATGTGCTAAATGAAACTACAGTAAACGTATCAAGTACTGCACAACATTTTAGTACATGCTGAATGCTGCAGATCTTGTTAGCATAAGCAATACTTTTGTGCAAGTACTGTGTTTTGCGTTAAATAAAAAACATAGTTTTAATAAAAAAAACATTAAAATTATTTTTTTATGTATAGCTTAATTAAACCCATGAGATGCCATTTTTGCAAAAAAGTGAAAATCCCAAAAGTGTCGATTACTGCAAGTGCAATTAGCAGGGCAGAGCTGCCTTACTGTCAATTTTGACATTGACATTTCTTTCAAGTCCATTTGCCTCCCAGTGGCGTTACACGCGTAAGTTTTTTACTAAAATATCTCTAAATTTTCTTCAAATCATGAACCCTTTAACAATTTTCAATAGTGGCTTAAGTCACTGGATTCTTGTGCTCGTGATATTTAATAATATTTCATTTCGTGACTTGGAAACATTCAAGTGAACCGGTGGGTCGTGTGTCCTTTTCAGGTTTAGTCGTAACTCAAATAAACGCAACGATGTCGGGAGGATTAGACATATTGACACTCAATGAGGAAGATGTCACGAAGATGCTTGCAGCCACAACCCACCTTGGGTCGGAAAATGTCAACTTCCAGGTATTTATATTTTCTAACCTCAAATTGTCACGTCGTTGTTTATTGTTGTGATGAGACAAGAATCCGTTCCATTATTCGTCTGATTCTGATGACGATTATATTCTCCCAACTGAATCTTAAACATGACTATAGGTTTTTCTTTGCATCTTATGTTGAAAACTCAAAGTTCAATATTTTTAGATGGAAACATACGTTTACAAGCGCCGTGCTGACGGTACCCATGTGATCAACCTTCGTCGTACATGGGAAAAGCTGGTGCTAGCAGCTCGTGCCGTAGTGGCTATTGAGAACCCAGCTGATGTGTTCGTCATTTCATCCCGTTCCTTCGGACAAAGAGCTGTTCTGAAGTTCGCAGCACACACTGGAGCTACCCCTATTGCTGGACGTTTCACTCCTGGTGCATTCACCAATCAGGTATTTTTATTTAGTTTTGCCACTTCATGATAATGTGATAGTCATAATTTTCTAAATTTGAACTGCCTATCTATTGTCTAATTTCAAAATCTACCACCCCGAACCTGACTCTCTGACCCATTTACAGAACACAGATACTTCTTTTTGGCACAAATAAAAATGTACCAAAGAAATGCAGCAATGTGTCACATCCATCTGTCAAATGAAAGCGATTGTGATAAATTTTGAAATTAGACAATTAGCCCCCTGTTCTAATTTTCTTAATTTGAACTGGTTAATTATAATATTCTTTACATTTCTATGATGACAAACTTATGATTGTGGCGTGGACCCCTAATCCACAAGCGTAGTATCTATCTGGGGCGACACGTAATAATATACCTGGAGGAAATAAAAACTAAAAGCCAGGAAGATACTAGATGCCACATCGGGCTTAAAGAGTTACTGTAATTAGGTGGTGAGTCACAATAGATCTATGTCACAGTGACTACACCTCTATCAGAGCTGCAGAGCCCCTAACACTCAAATAATAATGATGACAAACTTAACTAAGGAACCACTGACTGCATAAAATGCAGATATGATTAAACATTATCTGATCTTTTTTAAATTAAAGCAAAACAAAAGCTTATTGCATGTGTCCATTTTCTGAACTGATGTTATTTATAGATCCAAGCTGCGTTCCGTGAGCCACGCCTGCTGATCGTGCTGGACCCGGCTCAGGACCACCAGCCCATCACAGAGGCTTCCTATGTCAACATTCCAGTCATTGCTTTCTGCAACACTGACTCACCACTTCGTTTTGTTGACATTGCTATCCCATGCAACACTAAGGTAAGAAAATCAAACGAACAATAAAAAAGTAAATGGCTTCTTTTCTTTGACTGCCCTGTCTCTTACCAGTACATTAGCAGTTAGTGCTTTCTATTAGAAAAATTTATATTTGACCACCCATTTAGCAGGGTTCGAGGATATATATCAATGGATATACACAGGTTGGTCAAAAGTTCTGTTACTGAGTTTCTTTATCGATTACTGGCCATTAAAACAAATGAAAAGAAAAAATAAAAATGACATATTATTGACAGTTTTATAAGCTATAATTCCATACCACACGTATATCATATTTTGTTTATTTCACCATGGAATGGGGGTTGAAGGAGAATCGTGTCGCTGTAATTGCTCTGCACAAATGTGGGCAGCCACCGAATATGATTTTCAAGTTGCTACAAAAGTTGAAAATCAACAAGCAATTTATTTATCGCACTATCCATAGGTACAGTAATACCTTGACCGTCGATGACCGAAAAAGATCAGAAAGACCACGCACCGTTCGGACACCAGCTGTGATCAAGGCAGTGAAGGCGAGAATCACGAGAAAACCCGTCCGGAAGCAAAAGTTATTGGCAATACAGATGACTGTGAAGAGAAGTTCCCTTAAAAAAATTATCAATGATGACCTTGGGCTTCACGCTTACCGTAGACGAAAGGGCCATCTGCTAAACGCACGATTGAAGGCTATGAGGTTAGCACGAAGTCGCGCTCTACTAAAGCGGTACGCACAAAACGGCCATCGAAAAATCTTGTTTACTGATGAAAAAAAATTCACAGTCGAAGAAAATTTTAACCGTCAAAATGATAGAGTATACGCTAAGAATAGTAAAGAAGCCAGCATGATTGCTCCGAGGGTCCAACGAGGTCACCACCCCTCATCAGTGATGATTTGGCTGGGGGTGTCCTATTCAGGGCTAAGTAAGGTTCATTTCTGTGAAAAAGGTGTGAAAACTGGCGCTAGAGTCTATCAAGATACCGTTCTGGAACCTGTTGTCAAACCCTTAAGCCACACTTTATTTCAAAACCAGCCATGGGTCTTCCAGCAGGACTCTGCCCCTGCGCACAAAGCAAAATCTACACAAGCATGGTTTCGGGCTAACAAAATTGATTTTATCGCGCAGGAAGAATAGCCATCCTCCAGCCCAGACTTAAATCCTCTGGATTATGCCATATGGCAACTTATTGAGGAGAAAGCATGTGCTAAGCCCCACATGAATCTCGACTCTCTTAAGCGCGCTATTCTCAAGGCAGTCGCAGAATTGGATATGGTGGTAGTTCGTGCTGCCATCGATGACTGGCCTCGTCGTCTAAAGGCGTGTATTCATGCCAGAGGCGGTCATTTCGAATAATTTTAATACATGATAATCTTAAATATTTGTGCTTTCATTTGGTATATAATTCATTGTAGCATTATTTGTAAATTTAGTATTATTCATGTTTTCCATAGTTACAGAACTTAGTAACCAACTAGGTATGTCCGATATACAAGGTGTTTGGTAAAAGCCTTATAAAGCCGAATATGGTAGATAGGGACCATCAAACTGAACAACTTTCACTAAGGGACCAACTCTGAAATCGCAAAAAAAAAATCTGCTGTTTCATACAAAAATTAATAATGAAAATATCAAATGTATAAAATAGCTGATTTGTTTTCGCGATTTCAGAGTTGGTCCCATAGTAAAAGTTGTAGTGATGCAGCGAACCTCAATAATACCGGACCGCCGGGTCGCGAACCGTTCGGTTCCAAAATACCGAACCGTTCGCGACCCGGCCGAACCGACTCGGTATTCATTTAGGCCGTTAGGCGCGCTTGTTTTCAGTCTGTTTTCAGAGACTGGGCTCGTCGGCTTGATCCCAATCGCGCATAATGTTTTTAGTCCGATTTTTATACTTTTTAGTCGGTTTAAAAAAGGTGTTTTTTTATAAAAATAATTTTTTTTCAGTAACTTATTATTGTCTGCTTTTTAGTCAACGAAATAAAACTTAATTAAAAATACACCATCTCCTATCGGAGTACTCGTCAAGAAGAATCAGACGATCCCAAACTCGATGGGGTTGCATGGTTTTTATTACAGTCTGTGGCCTTCTTCCGGCTCCAGCATAAGACCCTTGGACACTATTTCGCAACAGAGTATAGATCGCGAATCACGAAAGATGACCATAAATGTCGCCCATCTTCGCGACATAACTCATGAAGAAAAGTCTTTAGACAAAATAATATTTCATAATCATATAGATATATCGATATTATTTAAATATATGAAATATTATTTTCTCTCAAGTCTTATCTTCATGAGTTATGACGCGAAGATGGGCGCCATTTGTGGTCATCTTTCGTGATTCGAACCATACTCATCAAGATTATTCAAACGAGCCCAAACTCGATGGGGTTGCATGGTTTCTGTAGCATTCTTCCGGCTTCATCATCAGACCCTGGACCTCGTTAGAAAGTACTTGTCACGACGATTCTAACGAGCCCTATCTCGCTCGATTGGGTTGTATGGTTTTATCACAGAGTTCTTGCTGTGGCCTTCTTCCGGCTATATCATCAGATCAGCTCAATGACGCCATAATATTGCATTGCCTTTCAGTTCCGACCTATGTTCAAAGTTTTAAGGCTCTCCGCTGTGTTAAGCGGGACACGCGCGCGGGGCGACATAGATTAGAGCTTACTCATGCACTGCGCAAGCATCTGTCCGTCAAAAACCAGCAATCTATATTCCCGCGCCGTGTACCCGCGGCGGGATCCCGCTCAAGGCAGCGGACGGCCTAAGTCTCTAGCACATCGGGAAGTTACATAAAATCGTTTGCAAACTTTGCGGACACACAAATAAACAAGAAAGCAACCTAATAAAATCGTGTGAATAAAATGTTGTTTAGTAAAAAAATATATTTCGAAATTTTGGACTTAATTTAACGACCAAATTATCATTTTAAAAAGGTTAAGGTTAAGTAAAAGGTCAAGGTTCGGTACCCGGCCGAACCTCGTAAAAAGTGCCGAACCTGCCGGGTACCGAACCTTTGCCGGGGCCGGGCCGCAACTCTAAAAAGTTGTTGAGTTTGATGGTCCCTATCCACCATATTCGGCTTTATAAGGCTTTTACCAAACATCTTGTATATCCGATATATATCCAACGAATTTTTGTGATATATATCAATATAAAAATAGTATGTAGATTTTTGCTATTGTATTGCTAGTTGCTACTTAGATGGCGTTGATATAGAGTTAAAACATGCTATTGTTTTGTTTTGCTGTATATAGTTATTGTAACTTGAATTTCGCGTTTATAATTCGTAATTATATCACATTTTTGATATATATCATAAATGTCAGATATTTTGATATAATAAATATCGGATATTTTCGAACCCTGCCATTTAGTGCATTGGTATTGGTAGTAGCATACCCGCGAGGGTAGGATATTGTATACTTAGTCATCTGTATTGTCTAAACTCTAAACCCATGTTCAGGCAAAGAAATATATTGATAGTGATCTTGCCTGCTGTGCCAGAAGTACCAGGTTCAAATTTTGGCATGTGCAAATGATATGAGATGGAACTATTTATCTATAATTTATTGTCGCCAAATTAGCTCTGCTTTGTTACAAACTAACAGCCGATTTCAATCTTCAGTAAGAGATAGGCC
The DNA here is from genome assembly GCA_928269145.1 of Agriphila tristella. Taxonomy (NCBI): domain Eukaryota; kingdom Metazoa; phylum Arthropoda; class Insecta; order Lepidoptera; family Crambidae; genus Agriphila; species Agriphila tristella. Next base: position 17,984,007 of record OV743431.1, on the reverse strand, counting down.
TACTTTGGATCTGTACTAGGCAACTGTCATCATTTAACAGAAATATCTAGGTTAGGAGGCAACAAATCTTTTAGGTTATTGAAATCGGCCGTGAATAGTTAATGTGAGCTATCTGTAATCACTTATTACCGTAAATTGGTTTTCATAATTAAGATGAGTTCATTTTTAGTTGTCAACTCATTGGTCAAGCACTTGTTCTCAAATCATGGAGCTATTTATCAGTTATTGTCGCCAAACTAGCTCTGCTTTGTTACAAACTAAATTTTTAATGTGGTTTGTATGGGATCACTCAAGATTAATTTCTATATTTCAGTCGTCACACTCCATTGGTCTGATGTGGTGGCTGTTGGCTCGCGAAGTTCTCCGCCTGCGCGGAACTCTCGCGCGCGACACGCGCTGGGACGTGGTCGTCGACCTGTTCTTCTACCGTGACCCTGAAGAGAGCGAGAAGGAAGAACAGCAAGCCAAGGAACAGGTACAGGTCTCTGTCATATATTTTATATATCATTATTTATTGCACCTTTCTTCATTGCACGCTTGACTTCTTGACCCGCACGGGTAGTTCACAATTCGTGCATCATTATGTCATGTACTTGGTACTACAATATAATCAAAATAATAATAAGCTACTCTCACTGCACGCCGATAAAGTGCAATTTCAAATTGCACAGTGCTGTGTGCCTATTATTGTATGCACCTTCTCTTTCTGTCGCGTAGCTGTTTTAACCGACACGAAATTCCTCATGTGCTGTTTCGACTAAGTCAGCTGCGAGCAGAAGGTTAATATAAATGGACAAATAAATAATTTTGACTGTGATTATTGGAAAAATAATAATAAAAAATACTATCAACTGAAAACTCTCTATTTACTACAGAAAATAGGTACATTTTGCAATATTGTAATTTTATGTGTAATTTAAATTAATAATTATTATTTATTAGAAAAAACACATTACAATTATTTTTATGCAAAGACGGTGTCTCATAAACCTTTAAGGGTTTTTCTGTACACTGTAACTTGTCGTCTTAATATATAAAGCACATTTAAAATATTTTAGGGACACATACTAGGTACACATACTTAACACATTTTAACAATTATTGATAGTGATAAATTATCAATTCATTCACAATTTTATCGTAGTGCTTAATGAATTTTGTGATTGGTGAAGTGCTCAAAATATTGTGTGCCATCAGTTTGCCATCCCTGGTTTTAGCCCGTGTAATAAATGAGTATGTAATATCCGCAGGCTGTGGTGGCGGCGAAGCCCGAGGTGCCCGCGCCCGTGCACGAGGACTGGACGGAGACCGTGGAGCCGGTCGCGTCGTGGGCCGAGGACGCCGCGCCCGCCGCGCCCGCGCCCGCCTTCGGCCCGCCGCCCGCGCAGGAGGACTGGGCCGCTCAGGTAATGCGGGGCTTCATTGTTATCGCCTTTTTCAATTCTACACCGTTAATTTTTAAGTTTATCTAAAAATGAAATGAGGAATTCAGACCATGTCAGTAAACAACTTTTACTATGAGGCCAACCACAGAATCTCGAAAAAAAGTCAGCTGTTTCATAGAAAAGTACAACATCGACTCTACTATAATGCTGGTGGAACAGCTAGTTTTTTTTTTCGCGATTCCGTGTTTGGCCCCATAGTGAAAGTTGTTCATTCACGTGGTCCGAAATCCCCTTCCTTTTCATTTTTAGATATACTTAAAAATTAACGGTGTATAAATCAGCCATGTCAAACTCAAAATCATGGTGGGCCGAATGCATGCAAATTATTAAGATAATTAATATAATTGATAAAATGCCCAGCCCAATGCAATGACCAATTAGCGACTCTGTACTCTAGAAAATTGGTCTGTGCATTGGGCTGGAATTCCAAGAGTGCGGGTTCGAGTCCCATCTACTAGTACTGTTTCCGATATCTATATAGCAGGGGTGCCCATACTTTTTCTTAAGGAGATCGACTTAGCAAACATGGCTACAAGATCGACATTTTGACCGTTTAACCTACCAAATATTTAACAAGAAATAAAATTGCATATGTAAAACTACATTGGGTGCAAAATATCAAATCTGTTATCCTTGGCGATCGATCTTAAAACCTCTCGCGATCGACAGGTCGATCGCGATCGACCGTTTGGGCACCTCTGCTATATAGTCTTTGATGAAACATAATTGATTTATTTACATTGGTGGTGTAACTGAGCTCATTGAACCACCTTAATATATAAAAATAGCCCTTTGAATGCCTAATGTCAGAAATCTTTGATAAAACATAATTGATTTATTTACAATTTTACATTGGTGGCGTTACCTAGCTCATCGAACCACCTTAATTTATAAAAATAGCCCTGTGAATGCCTAAAGTCATAAAATTAAACGAGCAATGTATTGTGCAGGTGCACGACGAGTGGGGCACCGCGGCCGCAGCGCCCGGCGCGCCCGCGCCCGCGCCGCCCGCCGCCACGCCCTCGTGGGGCGGCTCCACCGACTGGAGCGCCTCGTAAACACTTGTAAACATCCGTTAATAAACTCTAAAATCTAATACTGGTCGTTTACATTTTTGTTATAGCCTCGAAAATAACCCCCTCGTTGACTTAATTTATCTGGGCTTATTCACCTGGCTGAATTAAGGATCTAGGACACTTTCGTCAGATTCCTTTTTCGTCAGATCAAAATATAGGCTGTTTTTTTTCTGACGAAACCGGAGTTTTAGTCAGATTCCGCTTTCGTCAGAAAAAAATTAAGGCTGTTTTTTTAAGTGGCGCTCAGTGTCCGCTACAACCAAGAATCTTATATTCATATTCTATGACACGCTGCAACTTTACTCGAGAATGTATGGCAAAGAGAAAATTATACACATAAAAATACGTTGTTTTGACAGGCACAGGTACGTGCCGGACTACAGCTGGGCCACAAAAAAATAAGTTGGAAATCTGACTTTTTGACTATGCCATGATGAAGTCGATAATTTGTCGGAATACCAGAATTTGTCGGGCTTGCGTTTAGGAGATACGTGTGGCTCAGCTGTAGAGACGTCTCTATAGCTGGGCCACACAGATCTCGAAAACGGAAGGTCGTAGCGAAAATCTGATTACTCGGATGTGTAGCCGGTAATTTGTCGGATTTTGTCGCCAAAAACCAGAGTTTGTCGGTCTTGCGTTTAGGAGATACGTGTGGCTCAGCTGTAGAGACGTCTCTACAGCTGGGCCACACAGATCTCGAAAACGGAAGGTCGTAGCGAAAATCTGATTACTCGTATGTGTAGCCGGTAGTTTGTCGGATTTTGTCACCAAGAACCAGATTTTGTCGATCTTGCGTTTAGGAGATATGTGAGGATACGCTGTGGAGACTTCTACCTGGATCTTGAGAAAGGAAGGTCATAGCGAAAATCTGATAACTCGAGTGTGTAGCCGTTAGTTTGTCGGAATTTGTCACCAAGAATCAGATTTTGTCGATCTTGCGTTTAGGAGATTATGTGAGGATGCGCTGTGGAGACCTTTTTACCTGGATCTCGAGAACGAAAGGTCGTAAGCGTATCCTCACATATCTCCTAAACGCAAGATCGACAAAATCTGATACTTGGTGACAAATTCCGACAAACTAACGGCTATACACTCGAGTTATCAGATTTTCGCTATGACCTTCCTTTCTCAAGATCCAGATAGAAAAGTCTCCACAGCGTATCCTCACATATCTCCTAAACGCAAGATCGACAAAATCTGGTTCTTGGTGACAAAATCCGACAAACTACCGGCTACACATACGAGTAATCAAATTTTCGCTACGACCTTCCGTTTTCGAGATCTGTGTGGCCCAGCTGTAGAGACGTCTCTACAGCTGAGCCACACGTATCTCCTAAACGCAAGACCGACAAACTGGTTTTTGGCGACAAAATCCGACAAATTACCGGCTACACATTCGATTAATCAGATTTTCGCTACGACCTTCCGTTTTCGAGATCTGTGTGGCCCAGCTATAGAGACGTCTCTACAGCTGAGCCACACGTATCTCCCCCGAGCCCACCCCAGAGCTTTTGTGTCTGCCCTCTAACCAACTAAGATCAAAATCTTTTTATTTTACACATTGCCGGTGGACCAGCAGGCATTCTATACAATGCCTAGTCATGGTATACAATGCCTAGGTAGGTAATGTATGAAATAGAGAATAATATTCATTCTATTTCATACATTGCCTATAAGGGCCGGCCAGGCATTGTATTCATTGCCTGCATTTCATACATTGCCGGTGACATATGCACTATTAGGATCACACTTATCTTGTAATTATAACACGTCCATATAAATACGGCGTGTTAACAGTGTGGCGTCAGACAAATTTTAATGTGCCCGCACCTTTATAGGTATCAAACTCGTGGAATGGACATAGCATGACAGCAATCCGCAGGCTAATAATAAAAAAAAGTGGAAATGGAGATATTTTCGAGCATAAACAGAGCATAAATTAGCGATCGCATACATAACATCATCAAACCAGTGACTCGGTCGCGCGACGATTTCGAAATAATTCAGGAATTGAGTTCGGTCGCTCATTTTAGGTAATCCGCCTGCCAAGCTTCTGGCTTCGGCACTTGGGATTGAAATAGTGCGATTTTGTGATTTTCGACGAATAAAAACGTTTGTTTCACTTATTAACATTTATTTATAGCTGCTTCCGTAGAAATGAACTCTATAAAGACACGTGTATTTTGTGTTTCCCTGGTTAGATAAGACACGGAAAACAATCTTGTTCAAGAGCCCGGTCCAGTTGAATCTATAGTATTGTTTAGCAGGTCCGCCATATATGTATTCTCCCTTTACAGCGTTTATCAAAGTCCCATTTTCCAAGATTCCCTGAAAAAAATGGTATACCTATTTGCACTGATTGGTTTGTTTTAAGTGAAAGCCAATTTGGCTAACTACATTTCTGCACATTTTCGGAGGTATTTTTTCGGTGGTCTTTGGTTACCGGATTCGATAATGGGTCCACTTGCGCCGCCAATAAATTTAATTTCATAATTACCTAGTTATGCAACTGTACCATAATGAGGGGTATTAAAACACGAATGTGATATGATAATATTATCACATGAGTGTTTTAATACCTAATGGTGTACAGTACAGTTGCATACAAGGTGGAAAAAATGGGTGTAGATACAATTTTTTAATTTTTTTTGGGAAATTAAGAATATTTTAATAGATATGGATTAAAAACACCCATGATATTTATCTACACCCATGATTTGTATCCTCTGTAATGTAAAGTCATTATATCACCCGAACAAGTGTTATTATGTTGTACCGAATTTCATAATGTAACTCTTGCGCGCGGAGGAGCGCAGCGCGACATCCTCTCGCGCGGATATTGTAATGTTGGCAGTAAGCTAACCGTTTCAGAACCCTTTACAGAGGATTTAAACCATGGGTGAAGATAAAGATTAATAATTTACTAACATAGAACATGAAATGTTTAGGCGCGCTTCTCGCTGTGTCTGGTCTTATGTGCTCCAAACTAACCGTTCGGATTTGCACGTTTCTGGAAAGTTCGATGACAATTTCTCCATATGACCCACTGAAATGAAAAAGAAAAACTTATTTATTAAATTAGTGAAGCGTTCCTGCATACGTTAGGTACAATTGGCAACTCACGTGCTTTACCACTTTGCAGAAAAATTCTTGTACCTACCCACGCGAAAGTCTGTCTTTGCAATGTTTCATGTCAAGGGTGAGTCGGTGTGACCACGGGTAAAAAAAAATCCCCGTAGTCACACTGGTGTGTATCGCCTCTGCACGAACCAAACGTAGGTATGTTAGTGACGGGGCGGGGTGCAAGTATTTTCGATAAAACCTAGTGGCAGGCAGGAGCACTGAGGAAATACATCTACCTATACAATGTTATTTTTAGTTTATACAAAACCTCTCGTGGGGTTGATCAGACCATCAAACTGAACAACTTTCATTATGGGACCAACCTTGAAATCGCGAAAAAAAATCAGCTGTTTCATACATTTCGATGGAGTTGGATTGTACTTTTGTATGGAATAGACATGAAAGTTGTTCAGTTTGATGGTCTGATCAACCCCACGAAAGGTTTTGTATAAACTAAAAATAACCTTGTAAATCTTGAAAAGTCTAAGTTTAGTCTCTTGCTCATGTCATGTCAGTCATATTATCATAGGGTAGTAACTCGATTTATAGCACCAAAACTGGTTAACTTAACACCCAACAGTGCACATTAGGCCCACGCTTAGCGATCACGACCCGTTATCCAATGATAAGTTGGTTGCCTCCTCCAACTGTAGGATGTTTAGGTATAGCTGACGCTGAAAGGGCGAAAGGGAACAATAAAGGCGAAAAAATTGCGAAGTCGTCACAATAAAAAAAGCCTAACAATTATGAAAAATTATTGCTTCATTCAGCGACATTATTTTTATTTATTATTCAGCGATACTGAGGATCGATAAGTAGGTTACCTACAGCTTTGGCAAAAACGGTGACCTCGTTCGGAAGAGTCTGCCATATTTGTTGATTTATATTGGAAATGTTTATGCAAGGTTTATTTATACCACATGAACTGTTTACCTACATGGAAGATTTAATATTCACACTACCTACAACATAAATTAAAATCTAAAAAATATGCAAAAGATGGCTCCAAGAGAATGGTGATTAGGGGGCGTCCATTAATCACGTGATGTTTTTTTGGCCAATTATTAACCCCCCCTCCCCTTGGTGATGCATGGTGAGGTTTTACGTTAACCCCCCCCCCCACCCCTCTAAATCACGTGTATTTTTTTGGTTCAAAATAATCTCAAAAATTTTCAGTACGAATATGTCGCGGTGGGCGGGGAAATCGTCCTGGTAGCAGTGGGTGAGTCAACAATCACAATCACACGCAGTTTTCGGTGAAAAGTCACGCGTTTAACGAAAAAAATTAATACACGTGATATCTCACTACACCCCCCCGTCCCCCCTTGTGATATTTCGTGATTTTTCCAACTACCCCCCCTTCGAGGCTCACGTGATTAATGAGGCTCACGTGATTAATGGACGACCCCTTAGGTACTGGGAATGAGAGCAAATACTTATGAAGAATTTTCCACTTATTTTTTTTACATTTTTATAATAGCCACTTGCACTCCGCTCAGCTTCCTCTCCTCGCACACCACTCTCATGAAGTCGCAGCCAGGTTGATTTTGTAGATACAGTTTAAGGAGAACAGCTTTCATAAAATACCAGCAGACAGTCTGAAGGCGTAGGATTCCTCATCGCCAGCAATTGTCTGGGCTGGGCACAATACTGTGCAGTGTCTGGGGGAGGCTCGCACCCCCAGAGAGGCACTACTCTCCACAGGGCGAGTCTCCCCCAATACTCCTCGGTGCCACTACTCGTAACAATAGACCTATTTTCATGCATTGGATGATGATAATTACAGCTCACCTAAAAGGCCAACAGTCTGAAGGCGTCGGCTTCCTCATCGCCAGCACCGTGTCTGGGGGAGGTGCGGCCCTCCAAAGAGGCACTACCCCCCACAGGCCGAGTCTCCCCCAATACTCCTCGGTGCCACTACCCCTCGTTACAGTAGCCCCTTCTATGTACTTTCTGTCTGTGTCTGAGTAATCTGAAAAAATGGAACCTAGCATTTAGGTAACACATTTGAAGTAGGTAGCTGAACACTTTGTCACATCCAACCCAAAATCGATTATCCAGTTTTCTGAGGCTGAGTGATCGAACTTACCCAATTTACTTACGTATGGACCAAAATTACAGATCTCATTAAAAACTAATAATTTGAAGAAAAATCGATCAAAATAATATAAATTAATGATGCAATTTAAAGATTTGGATTATGTTTTACCAAGTTTCTAGTTAAGTTATCCATCTATAACTAAAGTTAAAAATTTGCTTATTGACTCTTGGTCTACCACCAAAGTCCCACTATTAGGTATTAGTGGTCCCACAAATTAGTTTGCATAAAAGTTTTCGGCGAAAGATTCCCGAAACTTTTCTGAAACTTTCCTAAATTAGGTACAGAGATTTAGCTTTTTTGAGCATTTCAAGGCAGCTTATTTAAAACCTAGCTAATTTTAGCGAGTAGGCATTACTTGCTTGGTGTATTGAAGCAAATTTCATGGAATTCACAAAATTTTATAACGTTGAAATGTCATCTACTTGACTAGAATTTTATTATAATAGAAATACCAATTAGGGCGCGTGAATCTTTCTGCCAATAATTTTTATCTCCTTCAAAAGTACTTTTTATAAGAAAAACATTCTTGATTTTGAGTAGAACTCACCTATTGTTGTTATTTGCGAAGTAATTGCAACAGTTCTCCGTATTCGTTCCGAATGTCTGAAAGAAATCATTGCAAATTACAAAATGTGAGAGAATTTCCAAGTATTTTGTAATGTACAAGAAGTTTAAGAAATAATTTAACTTTGACAGCAAATATACTTAATAGTAGATCAAAGCCAAATTAAACTCAATATTTACATTTTGAATTTTAGTTAGTAGGTATAAGTAGTATAATTAGTTTGAAATAGGTACAATGCTTTGATTGGATTACAATTATTTGTTTACATTTTAGCAAGTACTATTATCTATTCTGTGATTTTAGGTAGGGGCTGTAGGGTAAATAAAAAAAATACATATAAGTAATTAAGTACCTATGTATGTAGGTACCTATAAGTACTCTACGGAAAACATTAATTTGTAAATGCAAAAAAAAGAATCAAAGCTTTTATCCGAGTCTCAAAAAGTTGTAAAATCGTCTGCATTTTGTATAGGTTATTTAAGGTTATTCGAATTTTTTACTTGTATTGAATATAACACTTTTGCGGATTCCGACGTTACAAGTTTCTAAATTAATCTACAATAAGTGAAATATGCAGGTAGGTAATGTTTAAACATGAGTGATCCTGAAGGTTCCATAAAACTTCACACGTAACACTCTAAAGTTCAATAATTGCAAACATTAAGTGGTAAGTTCAGTGTTTACCGAACGCTCCGCCGTACGGAACTTGACACAATTAGGGTACCTTAGTGCTTGCTCCACTCTTGACAGCTCGGCAGCTAAATACCGCATTTTGTGGCAACACTCTTCACCGACAGGTGATGCTTGTATACCCACTGAAGCAAGTTAATATTACTTTGAAAATAGAGGTGTATAAGGAGCTACCTACTTAGGACAAAGTAATTTTATAGTTTTCTTTCACAATAGGGTATTTTCCAATTTTTTGAAAACTGCTTAAATTTAAAGATTGGGACGATCGATTTAACAGAAAAATAAAAATAAATAAATTTATGTCTTTTTTCTCTATTAAAACAATTAAAGTCTAATTTATTTTTAATGGTTTTTAATTTACCGCCAAAACGCTCGGTTCGATGTCGTCTACTGTCAGACGTCAACTTTGTGTAAACAATTTTAACACCTATGTAGTCTGTGTAACAATTTACTCTATTGTTTACACAAAGATGACGTCACACAGTAGACGTCATCGAACCGAGCGTTTTGGCGGTAGATTCAAAACTATTAAAAAATAAGTTTAACATTAATTGGTTTAATGAAGAAAAAAGACATTAATTATTTTTTTAATATTTTTCTGTTAAATCGTTCGTCTCAATCTTTAAATAAAAGCAGTTTTAAAGAATTTGGAAAATACCCTATTATACAGGGTCATTCTAAATTCACCATCCAAATTTTAAGGATGTGTTCAGTAGATGAAACCGATCAACTTTCTCTAAGGAACATATAGGGTCAAAAAATGAAAATCCATAAAAATCAAATTGATCACGTGTTCAGTTTAGTATGGAATGACCAAAATTATGTGGCGAAATTCGACACATGTTTCTTGGAGAAAGTTGTTTAGTTTCATGGACACATCAACAATACATCCTAAAAATTTGGATCGTGAATAAAATTACAATTTATAAGTAGGTAGTAGGTATGTGTACCTAACCAATCTGTTGATATCAGTACCTTCTGATCTTAATGATTTCTTATCTCAAATCAAGTTAAATTTTCAATGAAAAAACCTCATTGAAACAAACCTCTTTAATTTCAGGGTTAGATGTTTATAAATTCTTTCAAACGATGAAAAATAAAAACACATAAACGTTGTTTTCTTGTGCAGTCTTGAATAAATTCTAATGGATGATACCAAAACAGTGTTATTTTTTAAATAAGTACCTAACTAAATAATAATAGCACCCACAGATTTCTAATTATTTCAATAGTCAAACTGAAATGTAACGACCCTACAAAAATTGAAACATTACTTTAAATATATTTTGACAAAGTAAAAGGGTACTAATTAAACACCAATTTAGTACTTACATAAAGATATTAATTTCTCTTTGGGTAGAACGTTGCCCAGCAAACTTATTTTTGGAAGGCTATTCATCCAAATGGATGCTGAAACGAGAGCCAATTTATTTTATAATTAACACGAGCCCGAAATAATTATAAATAATGTTACCATCGTAACTGCGAAAATGATAGGAAGATATTTTTTTATTGGGACCATGCTTTCATGTTACGAGCTCAATTACCTAGTGGTTAGCGAGACTATGGTGGAGAACGTATTGTTTCATTGTAAATGTAGGTATAAAAGATTTCATAGCATGTCTTCAATGGGTTACCTCTATCTGGCAGAAACTTGATGCTCCGAAATTTATTTGGCAGAACACACTTGGCAGAATCTTCTTTAAACGAATATTTTTAAGGCATAAAAGTTGTTTCATATAATTATTGTTTGGCAGAATGTTTACATGTCGGAATTTACAATGGCATACTATTCAGATAGCAGAATTTCATTAGGCATAAATACCTTTGGCAAAATTTTTATTCGCAGAATTTCGTTTGGCATAACGTTTATTTAGGCGACATTTTATTGGTATAATTTCACTTGGTATACTACGAATTTGGCGCAGAATTTTATTAAGAATAATGTCATTAGGCATATTGTAATTTAAAAAAAAATGCATTTCAAACTTAAATGGAATTAAATATTTGTCTTAAAATGTCAATATGTTCAATTTTTGTAAATGTTGTGCTACAAAAGTCAACAACAGAACGGATCGCTGCAAAACCGACATGCATGCTGCTTGCTTGCATGCATGCATGCTTGAATGCTTGTTTGCATGCATGATGGTTGCATGCTTGCCGGGGGGTGCAGGGGGGCTGGCCCCCTCGGGGGGGGGGGGGCGCATGTTGCATGCTGCTTGTTTGCTTGCATGTAGGCTTACTTGCTTGCATGCATGTTTATTTGCCTGCATGTAAGGATGCATGCAGCATGAAACATGCGTATAAGAAATACAAAATTATTCTAGATATGAATTTTCTATGAAATGTATGCCAAAAGATGATTCTGACTATTAAATGTCTGCGATATGATGGTTCTGACTGTGAACATTTTCTGCGATATGATGGTTCTACTATTTAATTATTATGGATATGAAATGTATGCCAAAAGATGATTCTGGCTTACAAAATTATGCGTTTTAAGTGTATGATAAATGAGTGTCTGCCAAAGGATTTTCTGCGACATGAAGTTTATGCCATTCGCTGTTATGCATAATAAAATTATGACATAAAAAGTTCTGCCATAAAGGGTAGACCCGACTTCAATAGCTAAAATTCTTGCCAAGGAAGTAGGTATTATACTCAGTCCTTTGTAACTTATTTAAGTAATATCTAAGAAAACCATCCCCCTAGCATGACGCGATATGATATAGCAATTTATTACGTTTGCCTGTCAAAAGACAATGGGTTTTGACAGTTGAATGTCGATAAAACGCTTTGTCATGCGATATACGGGTTTCGTTGGTCATGCTAGGGGGGCATGCCCTCTAAAACCACGTTTACTCGCTCCAAAAAGGGACACTCACCAAAAATCCCTACACTAATGAAAATTAACCCCCCAATCACTGCCGCGGTCTTCCTTTTCTTCCCTCCCTTATGTCTACAATTACACCTTCGCTTCGGTTTCAATGTATTGGCGCCGGCGACGGCGTCGCGTTCCTTGTCACGCAGGTATTCCCATATGTTTTCCCGTATAGGGTATGAGGATCGGATTTCCCATGACGGAACTTTACGAGGCTTCCTTTTTTCCTTAAGTTTCCCTGTGAACGAGGTGATATTTGAGCTGTGTGTTTTATCGGAATTAGATTAGTTTGAAGACTGATAGTGATAGGTTCTAAGTATTTTAGTTTGGCGCAATACGTAGGTCCTCGAACTAATTTCCACAAAGTTATTGTGAGGTTAAGTATACTTAATTAACCCGATAACTGTATGATTTCACATTATCTCAGCTGTATTATAATACTGAATTGTGCTACCTACTTACGCATATTTTTTGCATGCAAAAGGCATGCAATAAAATATGTGTGCATTAATCATAATCAGGGCATCAATGGGCAAACAAAACAGCCAGTTAGCAACAAAATAATTCGTTCTTTTGGACATCACTAAAGTTTTCGAAAAAATATTTTATTTGAAGATAATAATAAAATAATAGTTATAACCATTACTAGGTTGGCGTAGGAAGGGGGCCGTGCCCGCCCTAAAAAGAAACCTGATATATCCTTCCAATATTTATCTATGCCCTTCAAAACTCCAACGCGGCTCTAGCAAACTCCAGCTTTGCCCCGGAATTGGGGTCCAGGCCCCCCCAGAAAACATCTCTAGATACGAAAACTAGTTTGAACGGTAAAAAAATGACCCAAATTATTTCTTTCTTTACAGGAATATTAACCTAGACGTTTTTGAAACATACTTTTCATTTTATCAACACGGGCGCGTACTATCATCATCCAATGATTTATAAGTAAAAAAACAGCATTCTTTCACTCTACTTGTCACGCTAAATTAACTTCGTCAGTAAACTTATAAAGGTCAACTTGAAGGCAAATAAAATGGAGCGAAGAAGATTGATACTTAATCGATTTCAATATAGTTTAATGAGCTGTTTGCTCTATTTGCCTTGATGCTGTTTAAATCCGTGGTAAACTCTCACGATGTTTAATTGTTTAATGTAACGTGGCATACGATTACCTGTGACCTTTTATACCTATTCTCCCTAACAACAATGTGGCTAAATTTCGCATAGGAACATAATTTTCCTGTTAACTTTGTTTCTTACATATTTACTGACACCATCGTAAACATATAAATATTGTGATATTCTTTTAAAAATAGATGTACGGTAGGTACCTAATATAAGATTAGGTACGAGTAATGATTCTTAAGGGCTGATTTTTCAATGCCCAGATAAAGCTTTATTCGTTTGATAACGTATTATGCCGCCAAATTGAAAATAATTGTCATATGTTTATGTTTGTTGATCAAATTTTTTGAATGACTTTTATGTTTTTCGTATTATAATTTAACTGACTGATATCTGTTATCTGAGGATTGAAAAATCAGCCCTTATTAAAAAAAAATATTCGAGTTATAACGATATTGCGTAGTAAATTGTATCTAATGGCTTCTTTAGTTAAAAAGTTTTAATTTTCCATTTTTGTGTAACGTCAATCATTAAAAAAGTTTAACAATAGAATTGTTCTGTAGAAAAGTCGGTAGGTACGTAAAACACCTTTTTGATGAATTGCGAACTTCACAAAAAGTGTATCGGGTAACTATCTGTTACTGCCTACCTAGTTCTGGCTGTTCGCGTAAATAAATAAAGTTTCGCAGTGGCAACGTTCGTGAAATATTCTTAACCAGTTGTTTATTTAATGAACTCGCAAACAGGCAGACTGGGCCGCGGGCACTGACCGCTCACCGTTTTGATGCACAGCTCGCTTCGAAAATATCTCTTGCATTTAGGGCGTTTGATTAACTGCTGGTTGCAATTCATAATAGCTTCTTTGAATTCAGATGCTAGTTACGCTGTCATGGATAAAATTCGAGACGCAAAAAATATTTTACTGTTTGCGAATTAATAGGCAAATCATGAAACGTGAAAAGCTAGCCTAATATATATTTTTCGTTAGGCGTGAAATACACAGAAGCGACGCGGCTCGGATACGGCGGCGATACGGTGCAGATGTGAGACTTTCAGATGCTTTCGGCAAAGGAAATACACGTATCGCCGCCGTATCTGCGTCTTAATTATCTCCGCCGCATCTCTTCTGTGTATTTCACGCCTTACATAAGTTACAGTATTCTCTTTATTTAACAGCTCTACTCTAAAAATAAAGCACAGAGCTTTATCTTTATTGAATTAAGATGTTACCTTGGCTAAAATTAGAAACACAACCAGGATATTATATTGTTTGTATTAGGAAGACTAGCGGCCGCCCGCGACTTCTGCGTGGAAAGTTTTTTTGCTATCCCTCGGGAACAATACTTTTTTTCGGGATGAATGGTACCCTATGTCCTTCTCTGTACCCCTGACAACGTGCATGCAAAATTTCATGATGATCGGTTCCGTAGTTAAGACATGAAAGCGTAACAAACAAACAAACGGACTTTCGCAATAGCTCGGCAACTAAACTTTCCATGAAAATGTAAATAGAGTTTTCTATGTAAATAGAGCTCTTACAACACTGTACAACAACCTATGGTTTCAGAACCTTCTAAATAGGATTCTATATCATGGGTGTAAAGTCTTGTATTAATTGTAATACAACGGAAATACAGGTGTGTGCATTGGCACACAACTGTATTTCCGTTTGGGAAATAATAGAAAAACAACGTACACGTAATAAACTAACATTATACTTAGTACACAAATGCATGTATGTTTACATAGGGGAAGTACGTCCAAAATGACATTTTTTTTTATTTGTCGCTATATCTTTCTAAATAAAGCCATTACAATCATTCTTTCATTTTTAAAATCATCTTTAGTTATTTGCCTTACAGTAATTTAAACTTAAAAATTAATTGAAATAATAACAAAGGAATTCTAGAGCTCAATTGACAAAAAGTCGAAAACCATTTTGTCCATATAGTACGGACAAAATGACATATAGTTATGCACAAAATGATAAAATAAAAAAAGTTGCACAAAGGTCACAAATAAAATTGATGGTCTTCCTAGAAACATCAGCGCGTGATGCATGAGCTCAATGAGCACATTACATGTATTTAAACCAGTCTTGTCTAGCTAGGGAACGCAAAAAGTTGAATTTAGATATAGTTACAATAAATACGAGCACAAGATCGTCGTTCGCTTTTTGATTTTTGTTTTGACTTTTTGGTTTGACGTTCAGATTTCCCTTTTTAGTTGCGCAGCATATTATTTCTAAATGAAAATTTTAACTTCCTAAATCTGTATTGACAAACTATATGTCATTTTGTCCGGAGTAAAAGTATGTCATTTTGTCCAATGATACGTGACATGAATAAAGAGTTAAGAATTTACTAAGAAAAACTATTATTGAATATTAATTTAATACACATCGCAACATAAAGCTACAACGCATCGATTTAAGTTACAATATTGAAAGTAAACAGCGTAAAACCTATCAAAAGTCTGAAAATAGTAATGAGAATAAAAAGTTGTAATAGCCAAAAAACACATTTGTGTCAGTCACTCCGGCGCGACTGAGCCGAAGGCGATAAAATTTTGACAGGATTGCTAAAATGGTTAACTTTACGTGATACGATGTCAAACACCTCGTTTCTGGTCGCCACTTTCGAATAAACTGCAGTGTGTCATTTTACCCATGTATGTCATTTTGTACGTACTTCCCCTACATGTAAACGCAGTATTTTCTATTGAATTTTCAGATTTAAGGCATTTACAATGCAATTTTTTTTTTAACTAGAAAATAGTAAAAATAAAATAGGAAAATAGTACTTCTAACGTAGAAAATAGTGATAATTATTAAATTATCACTATTTTCTACGTTACAATGCGATTAAATTGACAATAGACAGTGATCCGCTGCAACTTCACTCGAGAATGTATGGCAAAGAGAAAAATTGTTTCGTACCGCAAGCGCTCTGAAGTTAGTCACTTCAATTTTACATTGTTAAATTAATCGCATTCTAGTTATTAACTTGACGAATATACTATTTATAGTGTGCGGTACCGACTAATCAGTTTAATGTCACTAACCTGACGAGCACCACGGCGGGATAATGTTGTTTTGAGATACATCACTGCTATTAGTGCTTTCACAAGCTCTCCTGTATGCACTTCGTGTTATTATCACCATTTAGCCTTATTTTCCAAACAAAACAAGCTTACAAAGCTTCTAGATAAAACATAAATTCTGTCGGAAAAGCCTACTAGTTATAAAATTATATTTGACAAATCTTTTTTCTTTTAGCTTTCCCGCCAAACCAACCAACATTTTCACTTCAACATTTTTAAAATGTTTTCTTTTTTTATGCTCATAATGCAAAGGAATTTAGTACACGCGGCATAGAAGTAATGCGAAATAAAAAAAGTAAATGCCATTTTATAGAATTTTAATCAAACACTAAAATGTGATAAAGTTTACTAATTGATAATGATTTATGTTATAAACTTGAAACAAAATACAATTATTTTCACTCAAATTAACATTGAAAGTGTAAACTTTTGATTAGGTTGTTCTAGAAAATCATTGTTTTTGACCCCCGCTGTACTAACCTACCGTTAGTTTGAATTATTCAGAGTTGAGATGAATTGTTCCCGGTTATTAAGACTTAAAATTTAAATTTCATGGCCGAGGTATTAAATCAAATACAAACTTTGGGGCGGAACAGTCTGTGAGCCATGTTCGTGACACTCACTGTTGTTTTTGTTGTTTCGCAAGCGAGTGCTCAGGAGCAAGGATTGAGCACCGAGGCTCCATCACACTCGGCGTCACTTCCATTCTTGGACTTATTTACTGGTGCGTCAAACTACTACAGTGAACCCATACGTAAAACCTACTCGGACCCGTATTACGTTTCTTGTCCGAAACCTGATACGCTGAGCTCATTCGCTAATGTATTAGGTAGCGCTGCCAAGATTATGTTATCCGCTGCCGTGATAGCGTTTTTGAAGATTTTGGGAGGCAAAATACTTTTGTTCCCGTTGTTGTTGGTGTTCCTGGGCAAAGTTGGTTTGAAAGCTTTCCTGCTTTGGCCGATGATATCCAAGATGATGAAGTACTTTAAGAAGAAAAAGAAAAAAGGTTTTAAGTCTCGAATGATCATGGATTGCTCTCAAAGGATTGCGTGCGTGATTCAAAGGTCAGCTAAAGGTTGGGGGAGCAACTTGGGGGCTGCGGCCACGTTCACATTAATAGATGATGTGGATGAAGATACATCGTATGCGAAAGCTCTGCTAAGCATTTTTGCGGGAGATAAAGTTGCAGAGTGCATGTCTATCGAATGCAGTTCTGGAATTGATATAAGCTGACGAAATGCATAAAAGTAAAATAATATTAAGTAGGAAGGAATGTAGAGCAGTGCAAAGTTGCTTTATTTGGAACTCGGTGTTCGTTGCTTCATTTTAAACTGCAGACGTATGCGAATTTTCGCTTCGATAAATTTGATACTTATTGAAATATGCATTTTACCCGAGTCATTCGTTCACCATGAGTCTGAGGTGCATACCGTTCGTGTTGTTGTTTTCGTGTCAATATGTGTGCTGTTTTCCGGGTGACCCGGTTATGTACCTCCCTCCGTTTGAAGTGCGAACTTTGAAATCCGACCGGATCCCGGGGTTTGTCGCTAACCAGCAATTTCCCGCTAACAAACAGTTTGCTGCTAACCAGCAGTTTGCTAACCAGCAGTTTGCTGACCAGCAGTTTGCCGACCAGCAGTTTGCTGCTAACCAGCCGTTTGTTCCCGACCAACAGTTTGTCCCTGACCAACAGTTGCAACCGAAAAGGAAAATACCTCAAAGCCAGCCAATAAAGCATACTAATGTGAACACATCCGTTTCCAAGCCGCGAGTGGAAAAAGAAAAACAAAAGCCAGTCGATGGAAGAAACTTCACTTTTAACGACCTTTTGGAAGCTTTGAATACCATCGAGGACAAGAAAGAAGGCACTGGTGAAGGTTCTAGGGCATCCGAGTACGATTATCAGCAGTACCCTCCTTATGACTACTGGCCACCTTTATACGGGTACCAGCGACCGAGTCCGTACTCCCACGGGTACCACGAGTCTCCAGCTGCGTACGTCCACCCCACAGCAGTTCACCATCCAGGATCGAAATTTTCCCTAGACTTTGTTAAACCCGTAGCGACCAAAGTGGCAGGAAAAGTGAGTGGTCTGATTGGTTTAGTGTTAGCTTTACTCACCGGCTCCGCTCCGAATGACATTGAACTTAAAGGTTTCAAAGATATTGTTATAAACGGAATAGTTAAACCACTTCTTATAGCCAAGGGAGGTTTAAAGTCCCTGATCAGTAAGTTAACAATCCCAGTGATATCGTTGTTGTTGATCAATCTAGAAGTGTTAATCACTATTTGGTGGTTGTGGGAGGATTGTCCAGAAAACACACCGGCACCGCCCCCCTACAGCTACCCTAAGCCTCATGGCTATAACTCATATAGGCAAATTTAATTGATTAGCATGTTAATATTCGAACCCAGTTAAAATGTAAATAATTATTGTAAGTTAAGAAGACTGAGAATACTTATGTTGTGTATGTTAATAAATATTTATTCAAGTGTGTTATTGGTTTTATTTTAGTCATCATAATAACGACATTATTTTCTTTTGCACATACAATTATAGGTATATCAAACGATATAATATGTATTATGTACTTACGTAGTAGTTTTCAATAGCGATAGCGATGTCTCATTTGAGATTTTAAGAGTGAATTTTTTTGTGAAATATACCTAGAGTAAATAATAATGTTGCTTCATCATCGTTCCGAATTAAAGGTAAGTAGCACTTAATTAAATCTTTCATAATTTTATTTAGGAATTTTGATAATAAATTTACGTTTAGAATTTTATAAATATTTGGTGTTACTTATTTAGGATAAAATATAATAAAAAATGCAAAACTCCAGTACTTAAATCAAAAAATCATTATTAAAATTAGATAGGTATGCCTTTTGATTTGATTTAACTTTCGATCAAAGACTTAATAGAAAAATATTTTAATAATGTTTTACATTGAGTTTTAGAGCCCATAGTCTAGTATTTTTAGAAGGGTTAGTCTCGTTATTTCTCTAGTTTATATTTCTATATTTGTCTAGTTATTTTTTCACTACATGCCCTCGTAGGCATTCGTAGAAGTGGATAGTAAATGTGTCAAAAACGGCCACTTATATCAGTTTTGCTATCTACTTCTAGCAGTGACTGACTGCAGTGAGTGAGGGAATGTAACGATACCGTCTAAAAATATTAGACTGTAGGCCCTAAAAATTCCACGTAAAACATTATTAAAATTGTGTATTAGAATTATAATATTAAATAAAATTCACCGCGGCGCCACTTTCGCTCAGGGTACCACCTTAAATAAAATACGTCGTTTTGTACCACAAGTTGGTCACTTCTGTTGTACATTGTTAAATTAAGCGCATTGCAGCAGTTAAATTATGTTTTTGTTAGTGTTATTGAGAGAGAGAGAGAGAAATAATTATTTATCACACCAAAGACCACACAAAAATGAATAAACAATAAAGATATTATTGAGTTTTTAGATTTTGGCATTCGCAATGCTATTTTTATAATTTTAGAAAAAAATACTAGAAAAATCGACTCATCCGTAGCACCGCTGAGTCCGTCCCATCTGAGGTGAAGGGTGACGGGTGAGTCGATTTTTCTAGTATTTTTTAATTTAAGATATATAAATTATTATTTTAGATATATAAATTATCTTAATAAAGATATATTAAAAGAAGGTACCTACACAAAACATAACGTAAGAAAAAACACATTTTGACAAAATATTATGGGCCTTTCGGTCAAAAGATGTCATTTTGCACTGGAATAATTTATATCAGGGGTTTTAAATCTACAGGTGTCTACAGTACCCTTAGCACGAACAGCTATCGAGAAAAATAACGCGCGTAAAATTACTCGATAGAGAATTATCTATGCAAATTTTAATTTCGCTATTCGGCGGTAGATGGCGCTGTACAAATTTTTCATACAAAATTGCACTATCGAATGATTTTACGCGCGTTATTTTTTTCGATAGCTGTTCGTGCTATCGAAAAAAAGTCTACAGCTTTATTTTTAAAGTGTCAGTTTACTAAACCGTGTGTTATCGCATCAAATGGACAGTGTGATCGCATCCCCATTGTAGTGTCGTGTTAATCGTGTGAAAAATCCGCTTAGGTGCGCCGTCGATGGCGCGAAAGCCATGTGCTTAAAGACTGGACACGAGTAATCTGCAGCCGAAACTGACAATGGAAAGCGTATCGTATCGTTGACCGTTGTTCATGTTCAGTACCCTAAAGCTAGGGTTTTCTAAGATGACGGTGCCGTCATATTACGGCCGTAATTTAGCGGCGTAGAACGTTGTTAACGCCGCTAAATTAACGAGGATTCAAGTTAATATTAACGAGGATATAAATTGTAGGTACAGTCAAGAGCACCTAGTGAATTTATTTAAATTTTGAGAGGAGGCGGGATTTATCAGAAAAGCAAGTCAGGACTTTGGTTATTTTGCAGTTGGCTATATTTTTAACCCTGCCCACCCCTGGCGACGCCCTTGTTCCTACCTAGATAAAATACTTAAGTGATGTGTCAAGAAAAAAAACCGGTCAAGAGCGAGTCGGACTCGCGCACCGAGGGTTTCCGTCAGCGAACGTTTCCGTACCATCATAATAATTAATACACTGCAGAGCTGTAGAATAATAAAATTATTATTGCAGTATTAGGTCAGCACCATCTCTTGGGCGATAGTGGAACTATTTTTTTTCTTAGGCCAGCGCCATCTCTTGACTGATAGTAGAATTAATTTAAATTTTCTTAGGTCAGGGCCATCTGTTGACTGGTAGAGGAACTAATGAATTTTTTTTTTGGATTTCTAAAAAAGTTTGTTATATTGAGACATCGTTTTATTTTTCCTGTCATTTTTACATAAACTACTATCACATAGAATTATTTCAGATTTTTCTCTTTGCAAACTTTAGAGATAAGGGGGGAACGGTATTTTTTTTTACATTTTTCATCATAAGTCGAAAACTATGCGGCCCAAAAAAATGTTTTAAAATGTGCAAACAGTGCTCTTGCATAATATGATACCCCACATGCCCTAGTCGCCCCACTCAAAATTTTTAAGACCCCTTTTCAGTCCCTGTTGTAAAAAAAATATTGTTTTTTTTATTTCTTTCTTATTTGCAAAATATTTGGGCAAACGTCATCTTAAACTATTCCAAATTTCAAGTTGATACCATTAATAGTTCTCAAGATATCCAGCTGTGACAGACAGACAGACAGACTGAGTCACACCATAAGGGTACCTTTTTACCATTTTGGTACGGAACCCTAAAAATGAAGGTACGATAACTTATTATATTCTGAAAACTAAAAAACTTTCATGTAACTCTGGACCCCTAGCCCCGTAGCGTTGCAAAACACAGAAATAATTTTATTCTGTGGTACTACCTAGATTAATTATTCTCTAAGTCTAAATCTATACCTAGCCGCTCGACTACGGAGGGGAGGATACCTCGTGGATTTTCATGGTTTTCAATTTAGATTTAGTCCTATTGATCCTACTACTATTGTTCTAATTTTAGAATATGTTAAAATAGACTAATAACTAAATTTTTTGATTAAGCTCAAAACATGAATGGAAACAATTTTCTCGATAGAAAAAAAATCCAAAGTTGATGCCTCTCATATCATTTTTGCAGTACTGTAAGCAAACGGACTCATAGTTTGAACTGAAATTAGGTTAATAAGATAAGTAATAAATAGTTCCAACTTTTGATAAAACCAATTTTTTCAAAAATAATTTAGTTTTTTAATAAATCAACTATTTTCATAATGTCGCTTACGTTATTTTATTTTGGAATGCGTGCGCTATTGTTGTCCCTTTCTTTGCGCTGGGAAGCTATATTACTTTACCTCTTTGCACCGAAATTTCAGACGGCCGCGAGCCTTCCTTGAGGACAGACCTGTGCTTGAGCGCTCCAAAAATTTACCAGCCAAAACACGTAAAATGACAGTATACTGACAATGACAGTTTTAATTTCTCCCACATTTCAAAGACAAAGAGTCTCTAATACTTATCCAACCTATTTTTAGGAGATGAAAATTATCAACAGAACAAACCTTCCAAGAGTCGCCATTGCGTAACAAAACAATAAACTAATAAATA
This sequence comes from Agriphila tristella, assembly GCA_928269145.1. NCBI lineage: Eukaryota > Metazoa > Arthropoda > Insecta > Lepidoptera > Crambidae > Agriphila > Agriphila tristella. Next base: position 17,961,787 of record OV743431.1, on the reverse strand, counting down.
TTGTAAAATAAAATTTCTTTCCCGACCCGTGGTACAACTTTTAACTTTTACAAGTTTCGATCGTGAACAAATATTATTATTTTGCAGAATCATTAGTCTCTTTACGCGACAACGGCAAAGCAAAAAGAATAGCAATAATAATAAATAATCTCAAAACGAATACTTACGTCTCGCATTATTACGTTATTTATTTAGGCACGCATCATGCGCACGCTATAATAAGTAGGTATCTAACAAAGTGACATAAGCTGTTTTATAGATGAATAAATAATGAAAAATATTAGAAAAAATCGGCTCACCCGTAGCAACTTAGACGGGACCTAGATGACCATAAAACAATATTCTAGAGCCCATACCTACGTTTTATTTTAGCTTCAAATCTACCCAGTGGTGTCGCCACCAGTTCAACTTTAATAGCTTACAACTTGAAAACGTGACGTTTTAGGCGATTATGTCGTTAACAATTCTTGTTCGTATTGGTACTATAGGCCGACCGGTTAAATGGAGTGCGTTACCCCAGCAAAAAGTTGTGCTTTAGAGAGATGAGACCTTATCAGATAATTAGTGTGTCATGAGGAGAAATTTGTTTACTAATAGCAAAATTTGTGTGAATTGTAGTTTTTAAGATATTTAAGAAAAACAGATTTTGCTGGGGTCACGTTCTAAACATTACCCTGGCAAAAAAAGCTGTTTCAGCCTGGAACCAAATACATGAATAGATAGCTTTTGTTGCATGGTAAATGTTAGCAAATAGCAAAAATTGTGTGTGTTATGGTTCTTGAGTTATTTAAGTTTTTGCTGGGGTAACGTTTTGGGATTTCCCAGATCTCGAAAACGGTTCAACGCAGAAGTTTGAAAAAAATACCACTAAGAGACCTTAATTTGTTTAAATTTGTTTAAACGTTAGTTTTTGATTTGGTTGTCGCAAACCAACGTAATTAAATAGTTTCTAAAAACAGAAAAAACGAATTTGCAAGTAAACTAGTATACTTATAATTAAATAAACAGCTATAAAAAATAGCCGTGGTAGACACTTATTACGTCAAGAATTTTAGGTTTTGTAACTTTACAGGATATAAAGATATAAACAAATGTGATAAAGGTGATGTCCAAAAATGTATGAGGTCTGGGCCACGTCTTTGTACAGTATACCAAAAAATAGATAAAGACACGATAAACAGTTTCTAATCATTCAATTTCTTTAAAATCGCTTTGTTTTCTGGAAGGAACATAAAACAAAATGCAAAAACGCATAAAAAAAGCATCATGGCGGAAGATGTTAACAACTTCTTATACGTCTGTGTTAGGAGAGTAGGTAGAACTCAATGACAATGGGCGCATTCTGCCAGTTAAATCTTTGAGTCATCGATCGCCATAGAGAGTACATTTTAACCATGCAAAGTAAAATATTGAACAATACCGGCAGCTAGACCGCCTATCTCAAAGCGAAAGCAATGCTCTATCCGTCCTTGTCATATCATAACACGATGACAAGGATGGACAGTGCACTGACGTCATAAACCAAAAAATAGACAAAGCAATCAAGCCGCAGGCCTCCTACACTCGCTCGTCGGTCGCGCGATAAGAGTGCTGCACGGTGCATGTATCTTGCGCACGTTGAGGCACGGGTTACTTGCGCGGGTGTACAATGCTATGGAGCTAGACCCGCTTTACGTGTTTCCACGCGGGGCATGTAACTTGCGCAAGTGCTCAACTTGCGCGGGCTACTTGCACCGTGTAGAAACACTCACTACCGCTATACTTTCCATGGTTAAAAATGGCAATCGATGACTCCACGATTTGTCTGGCAGAATGCGCCCACTGACGGCTTTTTAACGGAGAGTTGCCATATTTGACGCTTTATTTCAAGTAAAAAATATTGATCTGTTTTTATTAATAACCATTTAACCATGCATTCTATAAAATTATTTGTATTTTTCTCAGAATCAGCATATTTTTCTCCATCTTTGAGGGTGGTGTACATAGACGTGGCCCAAATTAGGACATGTCCTTTTAGACCGGTCGTGCTTTAGCGATCGAATACACAGTTTCCATAACATTAAGACACATGGCATACATTAAACAAATTTAAGTAATTCATTAACATTCCTTCCTGTTAATTTCAGCTTTCAATTACGCCTATCATGAAAGTTTTAACAAAAACAAGATTGAGACAGCAATTCTTGAATAAGCCGACCAAATTGTAAAGGTCACTAAAAAGCGACCGCACCATACGTACGGGTTATCTTTGCAAATTAGCAGCTTAGCATCCGATGTTTTGTACAGTTATGAAGAAAAGTGTAATTCATATTGCAAAGATTTTACTAGTTTTCTATTTTATAAATTAATATCGTGTTTATTAATATCAAAGAATACATTTACGCGATTAATAGTAGTTTTAAAGAATGTAATGAATGATTCACGAAAGTTAAAACTTTGAAGGCACTCAACCATAAATAAATGTAAATAATAATCTAAACCTTCTTCTTGACGTAGTAAGTGTCTACCACGGCTATTTTTTACAGCTGTTTATTTAATTATAAGTGCACTAGTTTACTTGCAAATTCGTTTTTTTCTGTTTTTCGAAACCATTTAATTACGTTGGTTTGCGACAACCAAATAAAAAATTAACGTTTAAACAAATTTAAACAAATTAAGGTCTCTTAGTGGCATTTTTTTCAAACTTCTGCGTTGAACCGTTTTCGAGATCTGGGAAATCCCAAAACGTTACCACAGCAAAAACTTAAATAACACACACAATTTTTGCTATTTGCTAACATTTACTATGCAACAAAAGCTATCTATTAATGTATTTGGTTCCAGGCTGAAACAACTTTTTTTGCCAGGGTAATGTTTAAAACGTGACCCCAGCAAAATCAGTTTTTCTCAAACCCTGGACCGTTGCTTTTGATAATGACAAATTTTCAGCAGAAATGTTTTATTATAACAAGTCTTCCCAAAGTTTCATCTTGCAGAATCTTGTAGTTTTTGAGAAAAAGAATCTGAAATCCAGTTTTTTTTATTTTGTATTGACCTTCCTGTTAATTTCAGCTTTCAATTACGCCTATCATGAAAGTTTTAACAAAAACAAGATTGAGACAGCAATTCTTGAATAAGCCGACCAAATTCACAACACACGCGCAGAAAAAGAATGGGATTGAAAATGGCGGCTCACCACGCTTACCACAACAAGTGTGAATGAGAGAGCGATAGGTGTGGCGTATAGTGTGCGAGCGGGATGTGTTTATGAACGACGTCAAGTGCGTTGTACAATGTTGTATTTTCAGCCAACTATGTTTGAAACAAAACTCGACAATAATGGATTCTCAAAGGAAATTGCTGGTGGCTAAAACTCGACAATAATGATATCCCATACAACTTTGCTGCGTCACCATCGGAGGAGCACGGCAACCTCGACTTTGTTCAAAGAAGGTTGTCAAAATAATTACCATATTACAAGCTTTTTTGAGTAAATTCAATAATCTTCATTTTAAACACAACATATTGCATAAAATCTGTTTAATTAAATTTAGCTCCTACGGGGGGGAGGGGAGGGGGGAATTATGTGTTTAAACCCAATGGTCGGGCTTAAACGCGTCTTTTGCCCATTTTTCTTTATGTGACATTTTGAATGGCCTATTTCTTTTATGTGGGTAGGCCAGATAAAAAAATGTGAGCAAAGGTGTGTGTTTCGCCGTGCCGAGCTGTGACGTCACATTCTCCATTTCTCCATAAATATTGCTTTAAAAATTCTAAAACTATTTTTCTCGCACTTCTGAAGGGCAAAACTAGAAACGATGGCGTCACATATTTTACGATTTATATCTAGTAATAATTATTGAATTGGAACTGACGAATTTAGGACCCCTCCACACGTCATCGACCCCCTTAACGTGTGACGTAATTTATGGATGGCCCCAAATGGACCTCTGTCGCAAAAGTTACAAATCTGTTTTTCGCAAATGTATTGAAAAACGCCGAATGGTACAACTTTATTAATAATAATAGTATTTTTTTACAATTAATAAACTATTGTTAGGTATTTGTATTCATTTTCATTTTTCATTCAATTTGAAGATACCTAAATTATCAAAGAAAATGTTCTAAATACAATGTATTGCGACTCCATCGTTTCTCTATTCTTCTTCTTTAAACTTTCGATGAAACCTCACAGGCATTTGGCGCGAAAATCAAACTTTACGATTGAAGGCAGAATGTCATTATGGGATACGAGGGGTGAGTGGGCGGTGCCTGTAAAAAAATTTTTTCACGAGGCGTCGTCTTAAGACGAAAAAAAATTTTTTCACGAGGCGTCGTCTTAAGACGACGCCTCGTGAAAAAATTTTTTTACAGGCACCGCCCACTCACCCCTCGTATCCCATAATGACATTCTGCCTTCAATCGTAAAGTTTGATTTTCGCGCCAAATGCCTGTGAGGTTTCATCGAAAGTTTAAAGAAGAAGAATAGAGAAACGATGGAGTCGCAATACATTGTATTTAGAACATTTTCTTTGATAATTTAGGTATCTTCAAATTGAATGAAAAATGAAAATGAATACAAATACCTAACAATAGTTTATTAATTGTAAAAAAATACTATTATTATTAATAAAGTTGTACCATTCGGCGTTTTTCAATACATTTGCGAAAAACAGATTTGTAACTTTTGCGACAGAGGTCCATTTGGGGCCATCCATAAATTACGTCACACGTTAAGGGGGTCGACGACGTGTGGAGGGGTCCTAAATTCGTCAGTTCCAATTCAATAATTATTACTAGATATAAATCGTAAAATATGTGACGCCATCGTTTCTAGTTTTGCCCTTCAGAAGTGCGAGAAAAATAGTTTTAGAATTTTTAAAGCAATATTTATGGAGAAATGGAGAATGTGACGTCACTAAGGGTTTTTTACATTTCATTTAAATGTAAAAAACCCTTAGTGACGTCACAGCTCGGCACGGCGAAACACACACCTTTGCTCACATTTTTTTATCTGGCCTACCCACATAAAAAAAATAGGCCATTCAAAATGTCACATAAAGAGAAATGGGCAAAAGACGCGTTTAAGCCCGACCATTGGGTTTAAACACATAATTCCCCCCCTCCCCTCCCCGTAGGAGCTAAATTTAATTAAACAGATTTTATGCAATATGTTGTGTTTAAAATGAAGATTATTGAATTTACTCAAAAAAGCTTGTAATATGGTAATTATTTTGACAACCTTCTTTGAACAAAGTCGAGGTTGCCGCGCTCCTCCGATGGTGACGCAGCAAAGTTGTATGGGATATCATTATTGTCGAGTTTTAGCCACCAGCAATTTCCTTTGAGAATCCATTACTGTCGAGTTTTTTTTCAAACATAGTTGGCTGAAAATACAACATTGTACAACGCACTTGACGTCGTTCATAAACACATCCCGCTCGCACACTATACGCCACACCTATCGCTCTCTCATTCACACTTGTTGTGGTAAGCGTGGTGAGCCGCCATTTTCAATCCCATTCTTTTTCTGCGCGTGTGTTGTATTATTGTATGTAGGGGGCGATGCGGGCGACGGGCGACGAACGCCTGCCGCTCGCACCTCTCACGACCCCCGTTCTCGTCTCCCCTCGCGCCTCTGTGCCCCGCAGGCGAGGACTCATTTAACGTGTGCGTCACCCCAGCAAAAAGTTGTGCTTTAGAGAGATGAGACCTTATCAGATAATTAGTGTGTCATGAGGAGAAATTTGTTTACTAATAGCAAAATTTGTGTGAATTGTAGTTTTTAAGATATTTGAGAAAAACTGATTTTGCTGGGGTCACGTTTTAAACATTACCCTGGCAAAAAAAGTTGTTTCAGCCTGGAACCAAATACATTGATAGATAGCTTTTGTTGCATAGTAAATGTTAGCAAATAGCAAAAATTGTGTGTGTTATGGTTCTTGAGTAATTTAAGTTTTTGCTGGGGTAACGTTTTGGGATTTCCCAGATCTCGAAAACGGTTCAACGCAGAAGTTTGAAAAAAATGCCACTAAGAGACCTTAATTTGTTTAAACGTTAATTTTTTATTTGGTTGTCGCAAACCAACGTAATTAAATGGTTTCGAAAAACAGAAAAAACTAATTTGGAAGTAAACAAGTGCACTTATAATTAAATAAACAGCTGTAAAAAATAGCCGTGGTAGACACTTACTACGTCAAGAATTTTAGGCTTTGTTACTTTACACGATATAAAGATATAAACAAATTTGATAAATTTTAGACCGGTCGTACTTTAGCGATCGAATACACAGTTTCCATAACATTAAGACACATGGCATACATTAAACAAATTTAAGTAATTCATTAACATTCCTTCCTGTTAATTTCAGCTTTCAATTACGCCTATCATGAAAGTTTTAACAAAAACAAGATTAAGACAGCAATTCTTGAATAAGCCGACCAAATTGTAAAGGTCACTAAAAAGCGACCGCGCCATTCATTAGCGTAACCATCTTAAATGAACGGGATGCTATGGATCTTTTGTTAGTACAGTTGCGTACAAAAGTTTGCTGGTCGGATTATCTTTAAATATAAAATAAGTATCGGGAAAACTCACGATTGGCTAGGCCGATTTTGGTTTTTAAATGTTTGTCGTATTCCAGGGGAAGGTTTAAGCGGTAAAAAATATATATGAAAAAAGTGCGAGGTAGTTCCCGTAAAAACTTACGGGTAAATGTTTTTACCTGTCAAACATAGTGGTCACTGGATTGACATGAGTAGGTTTGGTATTAAAATAAAACATTTGGTTTGATCAAACAGAAGCAATAAATTACTATAAATTTATATATTGATACTGACCAATAAATCACACTATAAATTGCTTACCGAGATTATTACCTACTTAGGTTTAGATTATTATTTACATTTATTTATGGTTGAGTGCCTTCAAAGTTTTAACTTTCGTGAATCATTCATTACATTCTTTAAAACTACTATTAATCGCGTAAATGTATTTTTTGATATTAATAAACACGATATTAATTTATAAAATAGAAAACTAGTAAAATCTTTGCAATATGAATAACACTTTTCTTCATAACTGTACAAAACATCGGATGCTAAGCTGCTAATTTGCGAAGATAACCCGTACGTATGGTGCGGTCGCTTTTTAGTGACCTTTACAATTTGGTCGGCTTATTCAAGAATTGCTGTCTCAATCTTGTTTTTGTTAAAACTTTCATGATAGGCGTAATTGAAAGCTGAAATTAACAGGAAGGAATGTTAATGAATTACTTAAATTTGTTTAATGTATGCCATGTGTCTTAATGTTATGGAAACTGTGTATTCGATCGCTAAAGCACGACCGGTCTAAAATTTATCAAATTTGTTTATATCTTTATATCCTGTAAAGTTACAAAACCTAAAATTCTTGACGTAATAAGTGTCTACCACGGCTATTTTTTACAGCTGTTTATTTAATTATAAGTGTACTAGTTAACTTGCAAATTCGTTTTTTCTGTTTTTAGAAACTATTTAATTACGTTGGTTTGCGACAACCAAATCAAAAACTAACGTTTAAACAAATTTAAACAAATTAAGGTCTCTTAGTGGTATTTTTTTCAAACTTCTGCGTTGAACCGTTTTCGAGATCTGGGAAATCCCAAAACGTTACCCCAGCAAAAACTTAAATAACTCAAGAACCATAACACACACAATTTTTGCTATTTGCTAACATTTACCATGCAACAAAAGCTATCTATTCATGTATTTGGTTCCAGGCTGAAAAGGGTAATGTTTAGAACGTGACCCCAGCAAAATCTGTTTTTCTTAAATATCTTAAAACTACAATTCACACAAATTTTGCTATTAGTAAACAAATTTCTCCTCATGACACACTAATTATCTGATAAGGTCTCATCTCTCTAAAGCACAACTTTTTGCTGGGGTAACGCACACCATTTAACCGGTCGGCCTATAGTACCAATACGAACAAGAATTGTTAACGACATAATCGCCTAAAACGTCACGTTTTCGAGTTGTAAGCTATTAAAGTTGAACTGGTGGCGACACCACTGGGTAGATTTGAAGCTAAAATAAAACGTAGATATGGGCTCTAGAATATTGTTTTATGGTCATCTAGGTCCCGTCTAAGTTGCTACGGGTGAGCCGATTTTTTCTAATATTTTTCATTATTTATTCATCTATAAAACAGCTTATGTCACTTTGTTAGATACCTACTTATTATAGCGTGCGCATGATGCGTGCCTAAATAAATAACGTAATAATGCGAGACGTAAGTATTCGTTTTGAGATTATTTATTATTATTGCTATTCTTTTTGCTTTGCCGTTGTCGCGTAAAGAGACTAATGATTCTGCAAAATAATAATATTTGTTCACGATCGAAACTTGTAAAAGTTAAAAGTTGTACCACGGGTCGGGAAAGAAATTTTATTTCACAATATTTATTAGTTTATTGTTTTGTTACGCAATGGCGACTCTTGGAAGGTTTGTTCTGTTGATAATTTTCATCTCCTAAAAATAGGTTGGATAAGTATTAGAGACTCTTTGTCTTTGAAATATGAGAGAAATTAAAACTGTCATTGTCAGTATACTGTCATTTTACGTGTTTTGGCTGGTAAATTTTTGGAGCGCTCAAGCACAGGTCTGTCCTCAAGGAAGGCTCGCGGCCGTCTGAAATTTCGGTGCAAAGAGGTAAAGTAATATAGCTTCCCAGCGCAAAGAAAGGGACAACAATAGCGCACGCATTCCGAAATAAAATAACGTAAGCGACATTATGAAAATAGTTGATTTATTAAAAAACTAAATTATTTTTGAAAAAATTGGTTTTATCAAAAGTTGGAACTATTTATTACTTATCTTATTAACATAATTTCAGTTCAAACTATGAGTCCGTTTGCTTACAGTACTGCAAAAATGATATGAGAGGCATCAACTTTGGATTTTTTTTCTATCGAGAAAATTGTTTCCATTCATGTTTTGAGCTTGATCAAAAAATTTTGTTATTAGTCTATTTTAACATATTCCAAAATTAGAACAATAGTAGTAGGATCAATAGGACTAAATCTAAATTGAAAACCATGAAAATCCACGAGGTATCCTCTTAAGTGATTAATGTAGAATTTATGATATAACTAGCGGCCGCCCGCGACCTCGTCTGCGTGGACAGTTTTTTGCTATCCCTCTGGAATTGTACGTTTTTTCTGGATGAAAAGTACCCTATATCTTTTTCTGTACCCCTAACAACATCTATGCAAAATTTCATAATGATCGGGTCAGTAGTTAAGACGTGAAGGCGTAACAAACAAACAAACGGACTTGCGTATTTATAATATTAGTAAAGTAATAGTAATTATATAATAACGGGTTATAAAAACGAGTGAGAATTAATCGGGTAAATAAGTAGTATTGTCTACAATCCTTAAAAAACCGGCCAAGTGCGAGTCGGACTTATTGTATGGGTTGTATAGGAGGGAGCCCCCTTAAATATTTATTTAATTCTGCGTTTTTAGTATTTGTTTTTATAGCGGTAACAGAAATACATCATCTGTGAAAATTTCAACTGTCTAGCTATCACGGCTAATGAGATACAGCCTGGTGACAGACAGACGGACAGTAGAGTAATAGGGTCCCTTTATACCTTTGGGTACGGTACCCTAAAAGGCTACACCACAGATAGCTCTCTGCTCTCACAACTAGGTCGGCCTAACTACATTGAGCTGGCGCGAATGCTAAAGGTGTTAAATGTCTCCACGACGAGATAAGGGCTGAAATCCACCTGTGTCCTATTTATTCGCTATTCGAGATAGTCCCGTATTCTCGTCTCACAAGCTGTCATGTATTATTCAACACGTGGCTTGATCATACGCATCGTTGCGTATGACATCAGCTTCTTGCCTAGAAAATGAGAACCGCCTCGCACTAACTATATTGTGCAGTCGGAAACATTTTTTTCAGCGTAATATTAACTCTATGGTAGTGGCACTGTTAATATTCTTAGCTCTACGGTTTACGTTACTTTATGGGTTTAAAATAACTCTAATAGACTAGTAGTTCATATTAAAATTTTCAAGTTCAACGGCATTTTGTGAGCCATTTTGGCAACATGACTTTTCCGAAGTAAAGAAGCCTGCTGAATTCGGTTCTGAATGTTGCCCAATTTTGGCTCCTTTGCCCAAAATTCAAGATGCCGGCCAAAATGGAGCCTTATCTTATTAGAACTCGATTCTGGTCGTGTGATGTGTCCTAGCATAGGTTTTGGGGGTCGCTGAACTCAATTTTGATAACCGGAAGTTCGTCCGGGTACCGGAAGTATGAGAGGTGGCTGGAGGAGAGAAAATTCCGCCACGCGACACAATTTTTTTTAACACAGTTACTAGACAAAACCGTTCAACAAGTTTAGTACTCTATATACTGATATAACTGGACTATTTACCAGTATTTTTTTTCTGAGATAAATTTTTATAGTTTTAATTCTGTAGAGAATTTTCGAAAAATAAAATTGAGAAAATTCCGCCGTGTGACACAATTTTTTTTACACAGTTACTAGACATTTTTTTAACAAGTTTATTATTCTTTAAAAGGTTCTAATTGGGCTATTTATCAGTATTTTTTTTCTTGGACACATTTTCATAGTTTTAACTCTGTAGAGGATTTTCGAAAAAAGAAATTATAGAAAATTCCGCCGTGCGACAAAAAATCTTTTTTTAACACCGTTACTAGACAAAAATGTTGAACAAGTTTATTGCTTTATATAGTAAAATAACTAGACTATTTACCAATATTTTTTTTCTGGGGTAAATCTTAATAGTTTAGTTTAGATTTTTGAAAAAAAAAATGGCTGGGAAAATTCCGCCGCGTGACGCAAATAATTTTTTTAGACAAAAATATTCAACAAGTTTGGCTATTTACTTTCTGTAGAACATTTTCTGTAGAGGAATATTGAGATATTTTCTTGAATCAAATCATTATAAGAGCAAAACACGCTTGAAAAAAAATTCGGCTTGGCAACATTCAGAATCGAATTCAACAGGCTTTTTTACATCGGAAAAGTCCTGTTGCCCAAATGGCTCACAAAATGCCGTTGAAACGGTAAAGGAAGCGGATTTTTAGGATTTTCGACCAGTCTATAAACAATCTGAGTTTTGATGTTTTTGGAAATATAATGAAACATTGTTTCAATAGAGATATAGTCTCAATATCTTTACCTAAATGAGAATGCAAAAAAATTGTACTTTCAAATAATTCAAAAGAAAATTTCAGAGCTTTGTTTAATACTTTTTAGTTTTTCTCGTTATTTATTCTCAGAAACTATTTTTCCTCTAATCTTACAGGCTCACAGCTCGAATCCCACTTTTATTACAAACTTTGTTTCATCATATTGAATTTCTAAGATGCAGAAAATACTTATATTTTTTTCGTAATTTAGGTACTTATTTTCACCGTCTGGAATGCCGTGGGATTTTGATGATTATTGTTTCTTCAGTAAATGATGGATTAAGTGAAGGGACTTAAAAGATATTCAAAAGCTTGGATACGTATTTAATATTATTAATTGTTTAATAAACATGTTTTTTCTAATATGGTTCTCTCCATCAAAGTCTTTTACCGACCGTCTGACATTGGTCGTGCGTTCCTAATCAAGATTAGTTCACGTTTCCACTAATAGAGAGAGAACCAAAATATTTATGTCGATGATCCATTTCTACAATAAATATTCTGATAGTTTTATAATTTGAAGTGTACGGATTTTTGTTGCTAAGGTGCATGATAGGAAAAAATGGTTTGCGCGGGCCTATATTTTTCTATATTCGGGTTTTCTATATTTTCTATAGAAAACGTAAAGTTGGAGCCACAAAAAAAAACATACGACAAGCTTAAGAGATTATCTAGTAGCTACAAATATTAAATTGCGTATAAACCACACAGATGTTTGTAAAAAAAATCAGAATATCATCAAAAGCGCTTGTCGCGGGTCATATTTTTGGCGTATATAATAGCCGAAACGTATTGAGTTCTATACAAAATACACTTTAACGTACTGTGTATTGTGGTGTGTATTGTTGTATGTTGCTCCAATAACTTTTTCCAAGAAAGATAATGCTAAAGATAATAATGAAAAAACAACGAAAAACATCGCAAAAGTGCAGAAGTGAGGTTATTTTCCATACTATTTACACGTAAAGAAAAAGACAGAGACAAGTGATTCCGCATAACGGAGCCTTAAGAGAAAGGATAATTATAATAATTTAAAAAAAAACCTTGCAGTAAGTAGGTACTTATACTTACTTTTACTTGTAGCTCACTTTTAAGTGATACAATTTGAAATGTAGAGTCGAAATTTTATAGCTCTAAAAGTATCTTCCATTTTTAATGCTGTTTCCTCAAGACTTATAAATATATTATATACATACATACATAAGTACATATACTCACGCCTGTTTCCCATGGGGGTAGGCAGAGACTATGGATCGCCACCTGCTACGATCCATGCACACTTCTTTCGCTTCATTCACATCCATCAATCTTTTCATACGTGCCTGATAAACCAATTTTCATACAAGACTAACGAGGACCATATCCCACTCGTATTGAGTAATAAATTGTGAAAGTTTCTGTTTTTATATGATTAAATTATTGTAAGGTATAAAAATATGAAGTTCTATTCAAGATGAGAAGAAAATTCATGAGACTACGGTCTTGTTCGTCTCAATGACCGTTCTTCTCGATGAAATGAAATATCGATCGCTCTATCATATTCGCATATATCAAGAGAATTGAATCTCCCTTTGATGAATATAGCTTATTGTCTACGATCTATGCTTATTGTGACATTAACAATTTTCGCTTAATGGACTATCGATTTTGCACAACCCTATGGCGGTAGCCTATTTATGTAGGCCACAGCCCAAGTAAATCTGGGTACATTTGCTAAATTAGTACTAAGCGAATTAAGCCCGCAGAAGCAGGTCAGATCGTGAAAATTTCAATTTTTAATGCATTACGGTATTTAACGAACTTTATTTAAAACTGTGTCATTGATTTTATTTCATGTCACTTTTCATAAACATCGGTATACCTATAAAAATAGAAATAATGTAGAGTCATGGTTTTAATATTTATATGGTACTACTTTTAGATGTCTTTTGTGTAAATTTCATATTTTACCTAGCAATTTCATATTAGGAATTCCCGGTACTATGCTAATGATGTAATACGATCTTTTTACGGCCCTCTCGTTTTGCATCCCTCTCAAACACAACCTGGAAAGTCTGTTGTTAACCCATTTTTTGTTCTGCGTATCTAGGGCACACGGCACTTCTACTTCTAGCCCAGATTCGTCCTACGAGATAAAACATCATAACATGTTCAAGATTCTCCTTAAATCATTAGCTTGTATAAAACAGTTCTATAATATAATAATATGTAGAACCGTTTTAGTGTTAATAATATTGTTTTTGATGTAACACAATTCAGCATCAGGTTTTTTTTTTAAATTTGATCTATAATTACGTCCAAAACAGTAAAATACTCTCATATCATTTCGTTGATAATACTTAAGTACGTATAGTTTTTGCGCGTTTTTTGTATGTATGCCATCAAGAGGTCTTTAGTAATCCACTACTTTACATACATATTGCATTAATATTTATGATAAAACACATAAGTTACCGCCAATGGGTATGGGAATAAAACTTATTCTTCATTTCATTTTCGTATTACGAGTACTTGTGCCTTGTTTTTTGCTGTATTCGCTCAAAAACTCTCTCACTAATTCCTTTCTCTGAATAAATTCATATAACGAAGTCAGTTTATTCAATAAGTCTGGATCTCGGCAATAGTATCTAGACCTTTACCTACCCAATTAGGCGTAATAGGGCACTGTCAGGGAACGAATGCAGGCACCTGTCATCTAATCTCGTTACGGCCCCCTTTAGAATCCCTCAGTTGACTTGCGTAACTTTCACGCGTATCCTGGAGGGATGTTGAGGGTTAACTGTACACTTTACGTACTGTTACGAGTTCTTATAAAGAAATGTAATTTTATATAGATATTATACTTAAAAGAAAAATATAATTAAATATTTTATCAAATTCATCAATTAACGTTAACGTTATATATGATTTATAATTCTTCCTTTTATTGTATCTATCAACAACAATAACAGCTACGAGTACCATATACGGTAAACTAAATGAACTCCGCGGGCTATGTTTGATGTTATATTGTTCAAAATACAACAAGGAACCTATTGAGAACACTCATGTGGAGTTGCGTTTCAAATTTTTTATTGGTGCAGGGCAGGATAAAACTGAACCATTTTACATTGTCTCTATTTTTTGGATTCAACAACATTAAAGAAATGAAGATTAAATAACGTATCTTATCAAGAAAATCCGATGAGAAAAGAAGAAACTGCAATTTTTTTCTATTAAATTTTTGATGACTTGGTTCGGTGAGGGTCGGTTTATTTGTCATAAAAAGCTGAAAGTAAAAGTATGTTTAATTATGAATTTTAATACCGAGGAGTGTATTTGGTTGTTCCACAGATTTTTCACGTAATGTGCTTGATGCAATTTTATTGAAGTAGGTCATGTAATTCGATAATACTGGTTATAATTTTACATTGAAAGTAGACTGACTGAGCAGACTGAAAATAAATACCCACCCAAGAAATATTTTTTCTGTGCGAGATATTCCAGTCGAGAATAAGCGTAAATTGTGTTAGATAGACGTTTTTAAAATAAATACTTATTTCTGAATAATTATCATGAAATCTCATGAAATACTTAGTTGATTCCAATATGAATAAGAATTTGAATTGTTGTATAAATAAAAGATATCCAGGAGCGTAAAAAGCGTATCAAATTAATGCGTCGTGTTCACAGGAGACTAAAAATAAAAGTAGGCTTTGCGACAGCCGTTTCCCAATCGAGTGTTTTTATCGTTGTGGTGTGAAGGCAGGCGCGGGCGGGCGGCGCGGCGCGGAGTCGATAGCGCACCGCCCTGACGTCGCGCCGCACTCCGCCGCGCGACCAACGCGCCGCCGTCACCACGCACGGCTGCTACCGAGAAACGCGGTTCCCTACGTTAACGCGACCGATTTCTGTGTCCTACCAGTGACTGTACGCGACTCTCGAAACCCTAACGCGACGCCATCACCTATGGTGAATACCTCCATGCATAATACAGCTCTCGTGAAAACAAACACATCACACAGTGCTATTCGCGCAAGCGCGATTCCCGTGGACATGACGACAGCGGCCATCTTGGCCGAGGACGCACTTTCGCCTCGCCCCAGCTTCTGAGGTCGAACCTAAAGCTCGAGATAAAACGACGAGGAGGTGCGATGCGTCGCGGGCGAAGCTTTGAGGCGGGCGCTCCTTGAGCCCGCAGCGCGTCGCTATCGATCCGGTCGCGCCATGGCGTTCGCGGAGTGAATGCGGACATCGGACCGCGCTGCAGCCCTCGCGGAGCGGAGCGCCCGATCAGTGATAGTGATAGTGGTCGCGCGGCATGTGAGACAGAGTGTCGTCGTGGCTGGGAGGGCGCGCGGGCGGCGGCGGGCCCTGCTGACCGCGCGCCATGGGCGAGGAGTACGCGCGCTCCCCATGCGAGCGTTTTCCGGCGGCGGGCGCGTTCAGCGTAGCGCCGCCGGAGCGGCTCAGCCCGCCGCCGCCCGCGCCGCTACCGGATCGCTTTTCGGCGTCACCGCGGCGGGTGCGCCGGTGCGCGGAGGCGGAGCGCGCGCGGCGGCCACGTTACGTACCACCAGCGGCTCACGTGCCCGTGGAGCGGTATGTGCCGAGGCCACCGGCGCCGCTGCGCCCGCCACCGCCGGTGTACTGTGGGCTGGCGTGCCGGCCGCCGCCGCCGGCGTCGCGCAAGTGCTGCGGGCCCGCGTGCCGTGAGGATATCGCCGGCTCACCACCGCCGACGCGGTACGTGGAGTACGTGGGCGCCGCCGCGGCGCGCCGGCTGGCGTGCACGCCACCGCCGCCGCCGCCGCCCGCGCTCCAGCTGCCCTGCGAGCCCCAGGAGCCGCCCTGCTGTGTGCAGGCTCGCAGGCGCCCACAGCCACCACATGACTGGTAAGTACCTGCTACAAGATACCGACATGTAAACCAACCCTACTCAAACATACCTATATGCTTAGGTCGAACTTCAAAATAAACAAGTAAATTTTTTTATGAGTTTCAGATTCTCGAATTGCCAAGCACTATTCGAGATTTTCTAGAATAGCCGAAAGCTATCCTAATTAAGAGCTGAAACCGAAAACTGTAGGATAAAGACTTTATTTCTATCGTGCGTTAGCATAATATTCCCGTTGGGGATTGAGAAAACAACTAATGCGTAACAGAGCTTTTAGATCATTAGGTTTCCTTTCAGAAAGCTTTGACATTAAAGCGTTATTGATTATCGCAACAGATTTTAATCAATCATAATCTCCCTTTATATTCGGGCTGATGTGGTTGAACCAAAACAGATAAGACATACGTAGGTTGGGCACTGCATCGATCCGACTGATCGCTGATTACGTATAGCTAGGTGGGCAGACTTCGAAAGGGTTTTTAACGATTCGCGGTGACGGGAGGCTGAGCCGCTATAATTGGTTAATATTGATAACATGTGATTGATGAGTTTCGCTAACGAGCGCCGAGTCAACGCACCACGTTTCGAGAAACGTTTACGTGTGTCATACGCGAAAGATGGATTGCATTGGCTCTTATCATTGCGAAAAATGGGTTTTTATTTTTTTAACATGTTCGTACGTTGATTTTTCAGTTCAATATTGGTTGTTCGAGTTAGTGTAATTTTTTTCATTGAATGAAACATTGATGATTTAGTACGAGTATAAATTCCATTATAACAGGTTGAAACATAAAGTAAGCACATAAGTATTTTATGTTATTTCGATTTGAATTTTATTAGCGTCACTTGTCTTTTTATTTGAAATGTTGGTTGCGTGTACAATTTTGTACAATAATTGAAATAATAAAACGGGTTATCTTTATTATTCAAGATTAAATGAATGGAAATAAGTTCTAAAACCAATCATTGTTGGAATTTCGCACTTATCTATTCTATATGAGGCTTAAGTTGATAATATTGATATTTTACACTTGGTAAAATATTTGGAATTTGCTCTGCATTATCTGATGTTGCTGTCAGAGTTAATTTTACGCTTGCAATTGTATCGTACTTATAGCTACATTATTCTAAAGGCAAACAGATTTTGTGTGCATATTTTAATAACATTTCGAGATAATTGTTCGTTAAATAATGATAAATCTTTAATAAGGGTTTTGTGATGGATTGATTTTATAATTTATGGAAATTCCTTTTCTGGAAAATCAACATAGATGAGTTACAACGGTGATCTCAAGGAAAATTTTGAAAATAGTAATATTATTTACTAAGATAAATGTAAAAGTTTGGATATTTGCATAATATTTGTTATTCACGCAATAACATACTAATTGATTTAACAATTCTATCCTATGCCACATTAAAAATAAAAACTGTGACACAGTTGTATGGTGTGTATAGGTACTTATTTCATTGCTCGTGACGTACAAACATTATATCTGCAAAATTAGCTGGCTTGCTTTCTTGTAATTTAAAGGTATAAAATAAAAAGCAGATTAAATTAATATGTACCTATTTCAAAAGACCAATATGACTCTTGTTAAAATATTTTCAACCATTTCTCGATTTAATTTAATCCAAAAAAGATCAGCTACCTTTCTTTGTTTCGAAATAGCAGACACGTAAATTTAAAATACTTACAAATATTGTACTAAGGTATTAGTACTAATATCTATTCTAAGATATAAGCCAAATTGAAAGCAGAATCGTACCCTGCTGTTTCCCATTGCAAAAACGTTTTATTTCACTGTGATTTATTTTATAGTTTTAGTCTGGAACATTCCACGCAGTCTTGGATAACTACCAAAACTTGCCTAGTTTAAGTAACTTTGCTTTATTTTATTGTGTCTTTAATTTAGTTACTGCCTAACTTTGGGCACTTATTGATTTGTAATGAAGCACATTGTGAGCTTTGATTTAAGAAGTTTTAAGTATTATATTGGGAACAAACTAAATTTTATTGCGTTTGCTAGACAAAGTAATGATAGTATGTATTGTGTAATGTGTTTTCAAAAGGTCTATCCAACGTCATCCCAGACTATGAATTAACGAGAAAAAATATCTGATCTGCCCTACATAAGTGGAGATGTTTTTTTTTCTGAATGATTGAATGAAACTTTTTGTGTATCTACACAAAAAAATTTTTTTTTAATTTTATTCTACCACTTTTTCGGCGTCATGCCAAATCACTACTTTCTAGTACTAAGGGCCTCTGAGCTAAGTCGCGGGCGGACAGACGGACAGACGAATGGACACGACGAAAATATTAGGGTTCCTTGTTGACTTGACTACGGAACCCTAAAAAAGGGCTTTTCACTCATAATTAAAGTTACTAATTAGAAACGCACGCCTCGCAGTTACGATAAAATACCGGAAATAATCTTGTAATACCTACGATTATGTTGCCTGTTTCCCAAGAATGATAACACAGATCTGTTTCTAATATTTTAGTCATAGCAAAAAAAATAATGTTGTCTTCTTTTTGCAGAAATTGTGAAACTACGACAAATAAATACAATTAGACAACATCGAAAAAATTAAAATGAAAATGATTTTTTTAAACATCACAAACATTTCTCTGATTCTAAAGCACGTGTGTTATGAAAATCAGAGACAACGGTGAATCTACAAAGGGGCCTACTCCCACCTTTTTTATAAGTAAGCTTATATCCAGCAAGCTTGTTACAAGCTCTAAATGATATCACTCAAATTCGTACCACGACATCAAATAACAATCTTGTTTTGTGCTGGGAATGAACGAATGATTACACATATATTGCTTGGAAAAAGCAAAGAAATTATGCTTTGTAAATAGTATACCATTTTATAAGAAATATATGTACCTAGAATAAAACTTTATGTACAACTAGTTTCCGCCCGCGACTTCGTCCGCGTGGATATTAGAGGAAATTATTTGGGAACCTTTAACCAGCATCAGACCAGCCGTTTTTACGCGATTAGGCGGGTCCACACCAAGCGCACTGCCTCATGAGGCAAGACGTTTGCCGCGTTTGGCAGACCTCGCACGAAGCTACTCGCTTGTTATTAGTTATTATGTGGCTTGGTAGGGTGCCTAACCACGTAAAAACGACTGGTCGGGTCCTGGTTGAAGGTTCCCAAATGATTTTCTCTAATATCTACGCGGACGAAGTCGCGGGCGGAAGCTAGTTTATTACAATAAACAGAAATGGGTCGAGAGATATAAATATCCCGTTCCCGTTTCTTTACCCTTTCCCCTTCCCGTTTGGACCCGTCCCCGTTAGGTGCAGTGCAGTTCCCCTTTGTGCTCGTTCCCGTTCCCAATCCTGTTCAGAATTGAATCCACATAATATGTCTCCTCTCCCTCTCACTCTCAATCTCCCTCTCCCATCCCCCTTCCCGTCTATTTGGGCGACAATAAATTCCCATTTTGGGTATCAAAAATACTGAACATAGCGTACTGAAATACTAAGTGGATGAAGGACCGAGGGCGACTACAGATATTGAAAATGGGTGACTTTAAAATACAAATTGGGTAACGGGCGACCAAATTACTATTTGGACGACAACCTTAGGGCACATAAAATATAAAAAATTTGGCATTTGTTTTATTTAAAAAAGATGACTACTATCCTAACCGATATGACAAGAAACAAACAAACGAGAAAGCAGCCTAATAAAAACGTGTTAAAAATACCATGTTGGGCAGCTTAAATCAGTTATAATAGTTACCTACTTGGTATAATAGTTGCCCACTCAGTATTTTTGTCACCCATTTAGAGTTTTCTCTGCTAACTTAAATTATTTATCACCCATATGTAGTCGCCGGTTTTGAGTATTTTTGTAAGTTAGTCGCCCGTTTAGTTATTTTGTCGCCCAAAAAATAAACTGCTGGCCACCCAACTAGCAAAATATGTCGTAAAAAAATCAGCAGCACGTTTCTATTTCAGCTTTTAGTTATTTTGTCGCCCAAAAAATAAACTGCTGTCCAGTTTATTGTTTAAGTATCCCATTTACAGTCGCCTTTAATTATTTCCAGTCACCCATTCAATTAATTCCCTTTTTCATGTCATCATTTCATAACTCGTTCACTCAATCCGTACCATAAATCCGTACCATGAGCTGCCTTTTTGACAACTAGCAATCTTGTTTTACGTCAATTATGTCAAATCTAGCGATCTTTCAGCGATCTTAAAAAAGGTGTTTTTGTGCGACACAATCAACATGGTTTAAAGTAAAATGTTCCAAAAGTAGATTGTTCATGGTGCACAATATACTTATGCATAATTTACTCATATTTCTAGGCATATTGAGTGAACTTTCTTTAAAATATTACTAATAAATAAATTATCTTTTACAATAATTTTTGTTGACAAAAGAATGGTACGAAATCACGAAGATTTACTGTAAAGAAAAAGGCGTCGTATTTAACTACGTCCAGAATGTGTTTTTTTTAACTTGATGATTATTTGGTCATCGGGTGATTTCATTTGTAGCAGAACCAGCTTGTTCATAACCTGTGCGACAATTGGAGGCTTTTGATGAAAAATCTCAAATTCTACTGGTATTTTGTTCGTGAGTTCTTTCTGCTTGAAGAGCTTGTGCTCTTATAAATCTACAAAATTTCTTTTAAAATAAAACAGTACATGTATTTTATTGCCTTTTTATTAATCATCTTCTAATGGGAACATATTACTATGACAAGTTGTCCCTATTAAATAAACAAACTCAACATTAATTACAGCACGCCCACCTATGATAGTGCCAAGTTTTTTTTCGTAGAACATGCACAAAACCAAACTACAAATTTTACAAAACCAATTTATAAAAATAAAGTCACGGCCCCTTTGCTAAGCCTAGCTATAGCTAGCGCAATGGTACAAAATAAATAAGTCGGAAGCTTATGGCGTTTATGGGTTTATCACCGTATGATTCCCTGGCAAACCTGCAAATAACCAAAAATAATGTAAGTAGGTAGTTAGATACTCTAACATAATTCAATCAAGCGGTTACGAGCACTTCAGTATAAAACGACTTATTTACACTAGGTACTTGCTTTTAAGACCATAAATCAATAAATATAATACACCAATTTACTTACATGAACTTAAAAGACGTTGTGACGATATTCAGCTCTTTGGAGTAGAATCCTATCCTGTTTACTGAAAAAGTATTAAATTGTCCACTTTTAAGATATCACGTGTGTGGTTGATTTATCAATAAATTATTAATACGTGGTTATAAATTATATCAATCGAAGGATTATAGCTGTTTAGTGTTTAAGTAAATATTTTTTTGATCACGAGACGAGTGACATATTTACGCTACGCATGACATAAGTAGGTAGGTACCTCTTTGTTCATGTCTATTGTTGAAACCACAGAATAAATAATCACAACATAGCGTATTTTTTCCTTTATCTAAGCAAGGTATAGACAAATTATTAGTAAAATTATTCGTTCTTTCCCAGTCTTAGAGTAAGACGGGCTTCTACAGAAAGAGAAGCCATACGTAGCGTTTCCCCTCTGCCGAAGTACAAGCCCAAATGGGCATACGCGTTAGTAAAACCAGTTGCGCCCGGATTTCTTTCTAGACCGAGTCCAGTCGCGCATGTGAACGCTGCTCTGTTTAAAATGTCGAATTGATGAGTTTTTTGCTGTTAAAAGAGATCTTGAACATCAAGTATACAAAAAGACGGTTTTAAATTTCACATAAAAGTAATTTTTTACCGTATTATTGCTATTTGTTTACATTTAAACATTAAATTCGTATATTTTATTCTTGATTAGTTGTCAAATTTGTTCAGTGACATCGGGTCTGCTAGTCCATGGCTCGTCCGTACAAATTTCAGATCTGTCGCTAGATAAATCCGAGTTCTCGCCGATGGGCAACTTAGTGATGTTACCGTTAAATAATGTTTGTCGATAAAGTGTTGGTCAATCTGGCCCTGATTCTACGCCAAATTCAAATTCAAATACTTAAAACTTAACTTAACTCAACTCAACTTAAAATCGCTTATTATTCACTCTTATGGTTGAATTAAACGCACTTTTTAGAGTGGCGATGGTAAAATAGTAGATTATACAACAAGTGAAAAAAGAAGGAATTTAGTTCGAGGTACTATGTTGGATCCCGAGAGCAGCGAAGGATCCCAAAGATAAGACACTAAAAAGAACCTTATTATATTGGCGAGATATTTGTTTTAGAAAAGAACCCAAAGATAAGACACTAAAAAGAACCTAAATAAAATTGGCGGGATATTTTTTTTTAATTGTATAACTATGGCTTTATCTATGGAATAGCTCCATACTTTCAGCACGTTTTTTTTTTTTTGTACATAATTCATACGATGCGCGCTTGTTCCAAATTCAAATTATTTTTATTCACTCGGTGAATAAAATCGCTTATTATTCACTCTTATCGTTGAATTAAACGCACTTTTTAGAGTGGCGATGGTAAAAAAGCAATTATTCAATGATGTAACTGTGATCAACGTTAAGACGGGGAACGATCACCGATTGTTGTAAATTCAAATTGTTGGGTGTGCAGATGGCAGTACTGTCATGGAGCGATGTTCAGTGTCAGCAGCCTGAGCCCAACTTCCCTGGGTACACATTAGTCCCAACCCAATCACCTACACTCTCGAGCTTTTTGTATAAAGCTCGAGCGTATAAAAATGACCTCTTTGTTGTTATTCACCCCATCGTAAAATGATTGAGTTTGTAACCTTTACTCCTTTTTCCGTATCGATATTGCTGCATCGACAGTTGAGCCCAGCCCTTTATGTCAAAAACGTGTCATATTTTGATGTGTGACTCATCCGTACACAAATTTTTGCTGTTTTGTTTTATTTTTTATGTGTGAGTGTCGTCATTACAGTGTAGTTTTTGTATGTGGGTATGCGGAACTGCACTTGTGTGCATTTTCCCCCCCCGCAAAAAATGCCAGAATAATTTGAATAGAGTAATATCGCTAAGGCTTCTCCCTTCGTGACAAACGAAGCCTTTTGTTGCTCGAAGTTCCCAGTACTTTGCGGGAATAATATAAGGTTATTATATTATCATAATTTGTTTGACAGAAATGTCATGGTACGAATCTATGTAGAGCTCATATCAACATCGCTGGAAAAAAGATCGTTTTGAAAAAGGCTGGTTTAAACAAGCTGTTATTGCTTTGTCATTATAACACATTACATTTTGCATTAATAATTTTCATCATCAAGACTTCCTCATCACGAGCACAGGTAAGTCTTTGTTATACAAACGAACAGCCTCCACAGTGTGCGTCAAAAATCTTATAAAATATTTTGTGGTTCAGTGTGAAAGTGTTGTATTTAATAGTGTTCGTGTTAACTCTGATAATTTATTTAAAAATAATAATAATAAATTACGCTTTATTGCACACAAGTAGAAATATTACAGAAAAGGGGACAAAAATACAAAGAAGAAAGTATAGAAGAGGCGGTCTTATTGCCAATCAGCAATCTCTTCCAGGCAACCATTGGGTGTAAAATAAATAGAAAAAATGAAATATAGGGGAGTGGGTGCAATGATAAAAAAGGGAAGAACAAGTGTGTTATATGAAAACAAACAATAGTTATAAACTTTTAGATTTTTGCATTCACAATGCTATTTTTATATTAAGATGAATAAATAATGAAAAATATTAGAAAAAATCGGCTCACCCGTAGCAACTTAGACTTAACAATAGTTATACCTAAAGATAAATACAATTAAAATAAAGGAGAAAATAAATAATACGATAGTGGCATAACTTCTTTAGTCTCTCTATACTGTGGTACAATCAAACTTTCATCCCCTATTTCAACCCATCCAACACTTATTTCGCAATAAAAGGTAGCCTATGTCCTTTCTCGAGGTCTACTCTACCTCTGTACCAAATTTCATCCAAATCGGTTCAGTAGTTTCGGCGTGAAGGCGTAACAGACAGACGGACAGACGGAAAACAAACAATAGTTATAAACTTTTAGATTTTTGCATTCACAATGCTATTTTTATATTAAGATGAATAAATAATGAAAAATATTAGAAAAAATCGGCTCACCCGTAGCAACTTAGACTTAACAATAGTTAT
The DNA here is from genome assembly GCA_928269145.1 of Agriphila tristella. NCBI lineage: Eukaryota > Metazoa > Arthropoda > Insecta > Lepidoptera > Crambidae > Agriphila > Agriphila tristella. Next base: position 17,937,585 of record OV743431.1, on the reverse strand, counting down.
ACCTAAAGATAAATACAATTAAAATAAAGGAGAAAATAAATAAATGGTCAATCAGAAGAAGAGGAAAGGAAATGCCTTCTAACTCTATCTCTAAAGGACTTGGGAGTCTGAGATTTATGTTTACACGGACAGTCGCCATCAGTATATCGTAGCAGACAAGGTGACCAAATACTTCTGATCAGTTTAAAATGTCAATAAGTTCCATGCACTACAAGTTACCTTTACAAGTTCTGATGGTGACTGTGCGAACCAAATAAATATTTGTGAATGTTCGTGTTCATCATGCTCTTGTTCGTTCGTGTCTACACGCCCCTTAATAATTTTGATTCCATCCTGCCTGTCAGTGTCCGGACACGAAAGTGGCGGCGGCCGAGCGGTGGCGGGGCGGCGCGGCAGCGGAGCGGCGGCGGGGCGGGGCGATGAGAACGTGGGCACGAAACTTAGCGGTCGGTCAGCCGCGCTAGTAGTGTTGTGACAGATGGGCTAAATACCATTAAGGGCCCGTTGACCTACCAATTTGACCTACTGGTAGGACCACGGTATACCACTAAAGTAACTTCTTATTTTTTTTTTATTTCTATTGATGTGTCAAATGTGATGTTGCTATGGAAACAATTTCTTGTTAAATCAATACCGAAAAATATTCAAAGGACGAAATATATCCTATGTCTAAAAATTTTATTTAGTTCGAAAAAATGGTCTAAGTATAGGCGTTAACTAGTTTCAAAACCGGATTCTTTGCTCATCTTGTGTTTTTTAAATGATGTCCAAGATGCCGACATCCATACTGAATAAATAGGTACTACCTAGTAATCAAACAGACACTATTATATTATTCAACACAACACTACTGTAATCGCGGGCTACCAAATCCAACTAGTTTGTTCATTTGTTTTCGTCGCTCTCCTCCCGCCCGTGCATCGCTCGTCGCCCCGCTCTGCCACCGCCCGTTTCGTGCGCGTCTCCATACTGTGCCATACTGTTGAATGCATCGCCGCCGCTCCGCTGTCGCGCCGCCCCGCTGCCGCTCCGCCGTCGCAGTTTTCGTGCCCGGACACTCACTTTTATGATCGCCAAAGGATCGCTAGATTTGACGTATTAAAATGTATGCTTAGGGTTGCTAACAAGAATCTACTATGTTATTTTTCTTTTTCATGGGTAGTTACAAAATAAGTATCGAAAATACTTTATACTTAGATAGACTTACTTAGACGTATTAACGCTTACGATTATGGGAAGAATGTTAATGTTAGGTATAAGAATGGGACGGATTTCTGTGAGCGTTAGAATGGCTGGTTGTCTGTATCGATTCACGTCAGGCTGGAGACCAAAAGTTGCTCCCTATATTTGCTACCATTTACGATTTACCGTCAAATAATTGCTAAACTTTGAAACAAAATAAAGGAATTTCAAAATGACCAGCCATTCGGATATCAGGCATAAGAATAAATTAAACTTATTCATATGTATCAGGATAGCCGGTCAAATCCCGGTTGTGTAAACTATTCAAATTCTGGGCACTCGTTGTCTACACCATTAACTCTAAAAGTTCATGTTATTATTTACTTGAGTAATTACTACCTGTATGCAGAACAAAGAAAATATGATTTGTGAGTTTATCCTTACTATACTTGGTATCGACTATGAGTTGACATTCTTATGACAACTTAGTTTCTTCCAGAAAAATATGTTATAGAACTTGTAAAAGATACCTAGTAACTTAGTTAAATTTGCGTTAAGTTGGCAACCTTAGATATTTTTTGACAAAGAGTGAACAAGTTAAAGATGATCGCAACAAAATTGCTAAGAAATTTGAGGTAGAAACAACCTTCTTTATAGGACGTCGTGGTACGAAAAGTCAATGTAAGACCTAAAAGACATTGCTATAAGTGCTCGTTGTAGGCCCAGAAAAGTTCATTTTCTCTAAATTGACCCAGCCGGGGATCGAACCCGGGACCTCAGAGGTGGAGAACCGGCATCATTCCAAACTCATGTTTGACGCGCACGTTGATGCAATTATCAGTAAGGCCTCTAAGTCGCTTGGATTTATAATGCGTATTTCGAAGTGCTTCACGCAACTTAAAACATTAAAAATCTTATACTGTACATACGTACGAAGCCAACTTGAATATGCCTCCCAGATTTGGAATCCTAGATATCAAATGTATATATAGATAGAATTGAAGGAGTCCAAATGAAGTTTATGAAATTTTTATGCTTTGAAATGAGGATACCTTACAATTCAGCCGAATACTTTAGACTTTGCAAAAATCAACATATCTTACCATTAGTCACACGAAGAAAAGTAGCCGATATTATGTACATTCTTAAGATAATAAATGGCGCCATCGACTGTCCTGACCTTTTAGCAAGTGTATCGTTTTCTGTGCCGTCAAGGTCTATGAATGAGGCATTACTGGCCCATTGCAGTTCCATTAGCGTCGACCAACTACAGACAGAACAGTTTTATTCCCAGGTCTACCAGAAGCCTAAACGCGGTGTTGGGTGGGTGTGAGCTTGATATTGACATATTTAACTGCAACTTAGATTCTTTTAAACAAAAACTTATTAAATACTAGCTTTTGCCCGCGACTTCGTCCGCGTGGATATTCGAGAAAATCCTATGGGAATTTTAAACCAGGATAAATAGTATTCAATGTTTTAATTTCATCAAAATCTGATCAGCCGTTTTAACGTGATTAGGCGGGTCCCCACCAAGCGCGCTGACCCGCTTTTTCCTCTCATAAAATTTCATTCCCTATTTTGACACCTACAGACTTTCATACAAACATTCATCCGCTATTTTAACTCTTTCCACCATTATTTCGTAAAAAAAGATAGCCTGTGTCATTTCTCAAGCTTTACTCTATCTCTGTGGCAAATTCATTAAAATCGGTTTAGTATTTTAGGCGTGATAGCTTAACAGACAGACAGACAGACAAAATTACTTTCGCATTTATAATATTATTATGGATTAAGTATAGATTTTGTATTTTAGATTTTGAATTTTGTTCTGTCAATTTAACTCATGGAAGTCGATTAACCAACATAATCTCATAGTGTAAAAGTATGTAAGTTGGTACCTTATAAATACGATAGTGGCATAACTTCTTTAGTCTCTCTATACTGTGGTACAATCAAACTTTCATCCCCTATTAAAACCCATCCAACACTTATTTCGCAATAAAAGGTAGCCTATGTCCTTTCTCGAGCTCTACTCTACCTCTGTACAAAATTTCATCCAAATCGGTTCAGTAGTTTCGGCGTGAAGGCGTAACAGACAGACGGACAGACAGACAGACACAGTTACTTTTGCATTTATAATATTAGTATGGATTTTGTATTACTGATCTTGAATTTCGTTCTGTCAATTTTACTCATGGTAGTCGATTAAACAACATAATCTCGTAGTGTAAAAGTATGTAAATGGGTAGGTACCTTATAAATACGATAGTGGCATAACTTCTTTAGTCTCTCTATACTGTGGTACAATCAAACTTTCATCCCCTATTTCAACCCATCCAACACTTATTTCGCAATAAAAGGTAGCCTATGTCCTTTCTCGAGGTCTACTCTACCTCTGTACCAAATTTCATCCAAATCGGTTCAGTAGTTTCGGCGTGAAGGCGTAACAGACAGACGAACAGACAGACAGACAGAGTTACTTTCGCATTTATAATATTAAGTATGGATTTTGTATTACTGATCTTGAATTTCGTTCTGTCAATTTTACTCATGGTAGTCGATTAAACAACATAATCTCGTAGTGTAAAAGTATGTAAATGGGTAGGTACCTTATAAATACGATAGTGGCATAACTTCTTTAGTCTCTCTATACTGTGGTACAATCAAATTTTCATCCCCTATTTCAACCCATCCAACACTTATTTCGCAATAAAAGGTAGCCTATGTCCTTTCTCGAGGTCTACTCTACCTCTGTACCAAATTTCATCCAAATCGGTTCAGTAGTTTCGGCGTGAAGGCGTAACAGACAGACGGACAGACAGACAGACAGAGTTACTTTCGCATTTATAATATTAGTATGGATTTTGTATTACTGGTCTTGAATTTCGTTCTGTCAATTTTACTCATGGTAGTCGATTAAACAACATAATCTCGTAGTGTAAAAGTATGTAAATGGGTAGGTACCTTATAAATACGATAGTGGCATAACTTCTTTAGTCTCTCTATACTGTGGTACAATCAAACTTTCATCCCCTATTTCAACCCATCCAACACTTATTTCGCAATAAAAGGTAGCCTATGTCCTTTCTCGAGGTATACTCTACCTCTGTACCAAATTTCATCCAAATCGGTTCAGTAGTTTCGGCGTGAAGGCGTAACAGACAGACGGACAGACAGACAGACAGAGTTACTTTCGCATTTATAATATTAGTATGGATCTATTTATTGAATAAAAACTCATGCTGGTATTGTGTGCATCGCACGCACATAGAATTAGTACTTTTATTTGTTTATATAGGAAAAAAATGTCTATATAGTATTTAATTATTACTTTTAAGTTTCTATATTGTCACTATAAGCGGCAACCTATAATTAGCTTATTGTTTTCTACGATGTTTCTATAGTTATTTGTACAGCTGCTGGTTTTCCATGTAATAAATAAAATGAAAATAATAAATAAAATAAATAAAAAATCATGAAAACCGGCGTTCAAACCACTCGACCAAGAGGTCAAAATGAAAATCTTTTTCGTGAAATGTAAAAAAGTTTTGTGCTTTTTCTTTTTCTCTATTCTCTATAGGTTAAATTTAACAACTATTATGTATAGCTTTTTTACGTAAATTTCTCTTTCTTCAAAACATTTTCCATAAGAGTTTTCCAACATATGTCTTCACCACTTTCCATCGACTTGAGTCTTGATAAATGCGCGCAGGCTCCTATGTCAATATTTATAATATCGAGCCATTTTTCAGGAAGGGTCCGTTTCGCCTTGATGTCGATTTGGGTAGACATACGAATGTATTACTTATACCTACGTCCTCTGAAATTGTGGATCATATATGTAGTTATATTATTTATAATCTCACAACGATAATGAAACTAAAAACATAGTTTCTAATTAAAAAAAATGCATTTGGTTGAATCGCTTAGTTTGTTCGTTTGTTTGTTAGTGATTCCTTTTTTAAATATGTTTAATATTTTTGCCATTGAAAATGGTTATCAGATGCAAATCGCCTGAGACGTATTTTTGACCATATCTCCGAGGATTTTGAGAGGACCGAGATGGAAATAGTACCAAAAGTTGAGAAATTTAACGAGACATATGTGAACGTTTGAATTTTGAAAATCTACTGGTAACTTTTTTTGAAATTTTGCAAAATTTTAAAAATTCCGGGTTTTTTGGGGGGTGTTTGTTTACTAAATTGTAAATATTTCGGAAAAAAAACTGACTTAAGAAAAAATGAAAAAAAGGGTCCTAGGGTATTAGTTTAGCTACCTAATGGCGAAATAATTTTGAAAATCTATAAATAATTGTGACCTGTAGGTGGTCCCTTTAGATTTGGAATTCTAGAAAAACGGGTGTTTCCATAAATAAAAAGTTATGTAGCTTCTATGATTACTGACCGATCGTCATGGTAATAGTGTTAAAAGATGCAGAAGCAGACGAGAAGTGCATTCGTTGGAATTTTGAGAATCTGCTAATAATATTTCGGCTGCATCGAGGCAGTCAGCGGGCGCTTTTGTGACACGAGGCGGAGCCGCCGAGTGTCACAATCGTAAAAATAAATAGGTACTACCTAGGTAATTTTAAAAATATAATAGGATTTCGCATTTGATTTGATTTTGGTATTTCGTAAATTTTTGTGTTCATTTTCAATGCTCCGATTCTTGCGGAGACTGCAAAATCTGTGAATTTTTGACCTTTCTACTGAAATGTGTTTTTATATAAAGATACGAGTACAATTTATACGGTTTCATAAAGTGAATTCCTTCTTCCAATAACATTTCCTCGTTTTTCACCCATCTTTCCTGATGGAAAGGTCAGTAACGCAACGATGATTTGTGTTCATAGTAAAATAGCAGAATGGCTTATGTCCCTTATTTTGTATGAGCTCATAAAATCGATGTTATAATTGCGTGGTGGCTCGAAAGACTCCGCCCTCCGAGTTCTTGTCAAAGTTGTTTTTTTATGTTTTCCGGACAGTCTTTTTATGATATCTCTGTTGGAATCTCGCTATGTCTCGTGGACTTTTAATGAAAAGTTGGAAACATTTTTAAGGTTCTCCTTTTTGGTTTATTTTGTTTTGTTAATTCAAACTACCTACGTCGTATTTTGATTGAATACTATAAGAATAACAAAGCTCATATTGAATCTTTAAAAAATATTTGATAATTATGATAAAGTAATTAACTAAAAGTTAGTAGCACAATCAGTTGAAGTTTTAAAACTTAATATTGTTATCTTTTGTTTTATTTTGATTACATAAATTGATATAATGGTTTTAAAACGGTAGTATGTGTCGGCGTAGATGGCGCTTGACTCGATAAACTACGTAATAGAACTTGACGTCTACGCTAGATGGCAGCACAATGCCGCACCGCTCTCGGAATCAGGCGACGCGTGGAGGGGACGCTACGAATTGGAGGGGTGCCAATCGAGTATTTAAGACCGTGCGCAGTGCAGACAAGTCACTTCGCTTGAGCGAGGCGTCCCGTCCACACGTCTAATTGTGACACGGATCACGCCTGAATCCATTTTATCTTTTATTTGATTTTACTTTTAGCTAGTTTATTAAGAAGCTATTTATTGATTTTGCATGCATTCTCTTGTGAATTCACTAAATCCTTATTTTTATAAGTAAATTATTTTTAATTTAGATTGATGATCAACTATTTAATCTTCTTTTTTTGTAAATAAATTATTTTTATTTAAATTGCTATTATTTTACAAAAGGTCTTAATTATCCTATTCTTGAAATAACTAGTCTAATCCGGTATCATTGTCTCTTTTTAGTTTTATTAAGTTCTAGTTGCATTATGGATACAAATCACGATGAAGATAGCCGCTCTCCCTCGCCTATCATCCAACCTAATCCTTTACGCGCCGAAATCAGAAGTGGTCCATCCACTGCCGCCGTCCAACAAGGCCCGTCCACTGCGAGTACCGCTGATACAACACAAGCACTTTCCTTATTGGCTAATATTTTAGAAAATATGACGCATCAACAACAAATGGGTATGCAAGTAAATAACGAGCTTCTTACAAAACTATTTAATAAAAATACTTTACAAAAGCCTAGATTAAGTGACATTTACATAGCTCCTTTCAATCCCGATGGTGACGTACCAGTCAGGGACTGGTGTGAACACGTTGACCAAGCCAAGAACCACTGGGATCTTACGGATTATGAAGTGTGTACCAAAATAGCTAGTCTTCTTCAAGGACGTGCAAAAACTCTCGGCGATACATGGCTTGTCAAGTCACCAGTTTGGGCAGATATGAGAGAAGCTTTGATTCAAACATTCGAACCCGAAGCTCGCTATTCTAATGACATACAGAAATTAAGGAATTTCAGGTTTGACCAGTCAAATCCCGCTGAATCTATAACCAAAGCATGGAACATTTGGAAACGAGTCATTAGTGGTGATAAAAATAAGGATGCTGTTGAAACTGTCATTGGCTGCGTTGATAATGAGTTTCTTCGATTAAAACTGCTATCAAGTAAGTGCACGACTGTTCCTGAATTAATTTCTGTTGCAGCAACATTCAAACCTCGCGAGGCCAGGTATGGTGAACCAGTTGCTAAACGACCTCGACTACGTACAAATAGAGAAGACTTACTAACATGTTTCAGATGTGGAAAAATGGGACATATCCAAGCTAATTGTATGAAACTCACTGCCAATGAACCTAGGCCACTATTGAGCACTACGAGCACTTCTGGTGACACATCGAACCGATCTGAACGCTCAAAAAGTAAGTGCACTTATTGTGAAAAGCTTGGACATATGGAAGCAACTTGTTTTAGGAAAAGAGCTGATGAAACAGAAAAGGTAAATTTAGCTAGAGAAGAAGAAGAAATATTGACACCTATGGCTGTAACTATTAACGGACACAAGTATACAGCATTTTATGACAGTGGAGCAGCACGTTCGTTAGTAAAACGCTCTATTAGCAATTCTCTTCCAGGAAAACGTAACAGTTGTACTTTAATGCTAAAAGGCATCGGAAGTAAAAGTGTGCCAATTCTCTCATGTCAATGTATCGATGTAACTTGCAACATAAACGGTATTTTCGTGGAAATTGTCTTTCATATAGTAGAAGACCATGAGTCACCTTGTGAACTTTTGATTGGAGCAGAAATTGTCAAGGGTACTGGTCTTAATGTTCTTGTTACAGAGAAAAATGCTATCGTCATGCAAAAATCTACAGTAATGACATTCCAGACAAAGGAAGATCTTTTTACAACGTTGGACACCGATCTTAGCAATGAAACTGAAGTAAGTGAGTTGAAAAATATGTTACTTAAATATAACCATATTTTTTCAGTAGGAATTCCAAAAACAAAAGTGACTACTGGGTGTTTAGATATACAATTAAGGGACCCCTCTAAAAAAGTATCTCAAAGACCATATAGAATGGCACCCATAGAGAGACAAAAACTAAAAAAAATTATTGATGAATTAATAGCTAATGGAATAGTTAGAGAAAGCACTTCCGAATACTCGAGCCCAGTAATCTTAGTAAAGAAAAAGAATGGCGAAGACAGAATGTGCACAGATTACAGAGAACTTAATAAAAATACAGTACCAATTAAATTTCCTCTCCCAATAATTTCTGATCAAATCGACAAATTGTCTGATGCAGTCTATTTTATAAGTCTTGATATGGCTCAAGGATTTTATCAAATACCTATAAGTGAAGCTTCTATCCCTAAAACAGCATTCATTACACCGGATGGACTTTTTGAATATCTTAGAATGCCTTTTGGTCTGATGAATGCACCAGCAGTGTTTCAAAAAGCCTTATCAACGGCCTTGCGTCCATTTATTGATGACATTTTAATTTACATGGACGATGTACTTATAAAATGCAAAACATTTTCTGAAGGACTGCAAATACTTGAAAAAGTATTAGACACCCTTGCTAAAACTGGTTTTACCATAAACGTTAAAAAATGCTCATTTTTCAAGACTAGTGTTGAATACCTCGGAAACATAGTATCCAATGGCACAGTCCGTCCAAGTGTAAGAAAAGTGGAAGCTCTTCAACATGCACCAGCACCAACAAATGTGAAGCAGGTAAGACAGTTTTGTGGACTAGCGGGATATTTTCGTCGTTTTATACCATCTTTTTCAGAACGTATGATTCCTCTATATAACTTAACAAAAAAGGACGCCAAATTTCAATGGACCCCTGAGTGTGAGAATGTCAGATTGGATATAATACGTCGTCTAACATCAGTTCCAGTTCTCTCAATTTTTCAAGAAGGGCTGCCTATTGAATTACACACAGATGCCAGTAGTATAGGCCTAGGCGCTATACTAATACAAATAAAGGATGGCCGACAGCAGGTAGTAGCATATATGAGCATGAGAACCACTGAACCCGAAAGTCATTATCACTCATATGAACTTGAGACACTAGCAATAGTACGCGCAGTTAAACATTTTAGACAATATCTCTACGGAAGAACTTTTACAATAATCACTGATTGCAATGCTATAAAATCATCAGCTAATAAACATGAACTTTTACCTAGAATTCACAGATGGTGGTCATTTCTACAGCACTATGATTTCAAGATCGAATATCGTCAGGGCAACCGTATGAAGCATGCCGATTATTTTAGCCGAAACCCAGTAGCATGCATTAATCTCACTCAGAACATGGATACGTGGCTAAAAATCGAACAAAGACGGGACGAAGACTTGGCTAATATTATTCGCAAATTAGAAAATGGTGAAACAAACAGTGAGTATCGTCTTCATAATCTTGTTCTAGAACGCCAATTCTGCGAAGAAGAACCCGGATGCAAAAGGTGGAAAAAGGTAATTCCAAAATCTTATCAATGGAGCATAATCAATGCCTATCACACGGCGTTGAAGCATTTCGGATGGGAAAAAACACTTGCCAAGATTCGTGAAAACCATTGGTTTCCAGAAATGTCTACAACAGTAAGGAAGTTCATAGAGAATTGCGTGATTTGTAAGACCAGTAAGGGACCATCCGGAGCTAAACAGGTACAAATGTATCCAATTGAAAAGAAACCTATTCCATTTGACACCATTCACATTGATATGACAGGACATTTAACAAGGAGAAATAACAAACATGAATACGTAATAGTAATTATTGACGCCTATACCAAATTCGTTACCTTAACATATGCTAGCAATAAAACTGCCAGTTCCATGCTCAAAGCTTTAAAACAAGTAGTCTCCTTATTTGGAGCACCTAGGCAAATAATTAGTGACCAGGATACAGCATTTAAAGCTAAATTCGAAGAATACTGCAAACAACATTGTATACATCAACATTTTATAGCACCCGGAGTAAGCCGAACTAACGGCCAAGTTGAGCGTTTGATGGCTGTTGTCAAAAACGGACTTACAATAATCCGTAATTATGAAACTAAAGATTGGAAGAAGGGGTTAGATGCACTTCAATTAGCCATTAATTGCACAAAAAATAAAACGACTAACGTAAGCCCTTTAAAGATGCTCAGCGGAAGACAATGCCCTGTACCAGCTGAATTATTGACATTAATCAACGAAGAAGGTACAGTAGATCGAAACCAATTGGACACTTATGTGCAGAAGAAAATTGAGACAAGGGGAAAAGCGGATAAAGAAAGATTTGATACCAGAAAAGCGAAAGTAAATAGATTTAAAAAGGGGGAAATAGTACTGTTCAGAACGAACCCCAGAAGTCAGCTGGGATTAGACCTAAAATACCCTGATGCATATGAAATATGGAAAATTCTGCCGAATGATCGTTATCAGGTAAAAAAAATTATTGGTTGTGGTCGACCGAAAAAAGTCGCTCATGATCAATTAAGACTAGCCCCAAAACCTGGTGTATGTGTTGACCAAGATGCAGTGTCGGCGTAAGACGCTATGAATAAAATAGATCCAGATATAAAGGTAACAAATGTTTGATTATTATTTATTTTCGCAGAGTTGTTTTTGTAACGCATGTAGTCTATGTAACATCCATAAGTTGAGGACAGGGGCCTCCTTATTGTGAGTGTATGTGATATAAGTTGAGGACAGGGGCCTCCTTATTGTGAATGTATGTGATATAAGTTGAGGACAGGGGCCTCCTTATTGTGAATGTATGTGATATAAGTTGAGGACAGGGGCCTCCTTATTGTGAATGTATGTGATATAAGTTGAGGACAGGGGCCTCCTTATTATAAGAGTATGAGCATAAGTTGAGGACAGGGGCCTCCTTATTATAGAAATTTTTATTAGCTCTAAATTGAAGTTGTTTTAAAATACAGTATCGCAGGTTGAGAACAGGGGTCTCCTTAATACGTTTAATTATTTTGTATTTTGATTACAAACATTGAACTTGTTATTTCAAGGTCGGTCGGGGGCGACCTAGTAGCAGAATGGCCGTGTCGGCGTAGATGGCGCTTGACTCGATAAACTACGTAATAGAACTTGACGTCTACGCTAGATGGCAGCACAATGCCGCACCGCTCTCGGAATCAGGCGACGCGTGGAGGGGACGCTACGAATTGGAGGGGTGCCAATCGAGTATTTAAGACCGTGCGCAGTGCAGACAAGTCACTTCGCTTGAGCGAGGCGTCCCGTCCACACGTCTAATTGTGACACGGATCACGCCTGAATCCATTTTATCTTTTATTTGATTTTACTTTTAGCTAGTTTATTAAGAAGCTATTTATTGATTTTGCATGCATTCTCTTGTGAATTCACTAAATCCTTATTTTTATAAGTAAATTATTTTTAATTTAGATTGATGATCAACTATTTAATCTTCTTTTTTTGTAAATAAATTATTTTTATTTAAATTGCTATTATTTTACAAAAGGTCTTAATTATCCTATTCTTGAAATAACTAGTCTAATCCGGTATCATTGTCTCTTTTTAGTTTTATTAAGTTCTAGTTGCATTATGGATACAAATCACGATGAAGATAGCCGCTCTCCCTCGCCTATCATCCAACCTAATCCTTTACGCGCCGAAATATGTATTAAAAATACCAGTATCAATTGCAGAGCCATTGATAGCAACATATTTATGCTCTTATATCATAAAGTAGTTCTAGGTTTTCATGTATAAAAAAATTGCATAGAAAAATATGAAATAACAGTGGTCCATAAGAAGATGGACCTCGTCTTTGATCCAGACGAGAAGGGAACCGTAATAATTACTTTGGGTCGTTTTCATTTTACGCATCACCCGGAACTCGGGACTAAAAATGAACGAGATTTGGGATGTGTGCCTCTTCCCTTTGATGCCTTTGACTCGGTAGAATAAAGACAGTTTACAACAAGTATGGAAAACTTTACGTATTTGTGTAATTACATAAATATTACGTGATTTCACGTTTTTACTTGAATACTACCATACCTATAAGTAATATTTTTTGATAGAGGTATAATAATAGGAGAAACTACCTGACTGATAAATTATTGAGACTAGAATTTGAAGTTTTATAAAAGGACTAACGGCCGCCCGCGACTTCGTCTGTGTGGAAAGTCTTTATGTTATCCCTGAGGAATAATATTTTTTTCGGGATGAAAGATACCCTATGTCCTTCTCTGTACCCCTGACAACATGTATGCAAAATTTCATTATGATCGGTTCAGTAGTTAAGACGTGAAGGCGTAACAAACAAACAGACATACAAACGGACTTTCGCATTTATAATATTACAAGGACAAGGATTCCTTTAATAATATAGATGAGTTGAGTACTAAGAAAGGATTTTACAAAATGTTACTTTAAATTGTGATAATTATGTTATTACTAGCGGCCGCCCGCGACTTCGTCCGCGTGAAAAGTTTTTTTGCTATCCCTAGGGAACAATACTTTTTTTCAGGATAAAAGGTACCCTATGTCCGTCTCTGTACCCCTGACAACATGTATGTAAAATTTCATGATGATCGGTTCAGTAGTTAAGACGTGAAGGCGTAACAAGCAAACAAACAAATAAACAAACGGACTTTCGCATTTTTAATATTAGTAAGGATTAGTAGCCACTTCTATATTTTGTTAACATTTATTAGTTACCTACTACAAAATAGATATTGCAAACTCCCGGTTTTGATACTAACGTCGATTTTCTTTCTTGTCGATTAATAGTTCGTCTAGTTAACTAATTATTTTCTTACTGGATTAAGTTCCTTATTGATATAATAGTATTAATTAGTAAGAGCTATGATTGTCTTGTGTTATTTAGTTTCAAAGTATGCCAGTACAACAACGTTGGTCAAACAGTTTGTTATCAATTCTCATCATACATTGATAAGATAGCTCGTACTACAACAAGTTCTAACTGATGTTATTCGTGTTAGTCGTTTTTTGTGTAATTTTTTATGTGATATTTATTTCTAAGATTGTGTATGTGGAGTTAAAAACTGGTGTTTTTTTTAAGTTCCTGCCAGCTAGATATGTACAAAGTTTGATAGAGCAGTTTATGCAGTTTTGAGGTTATGGGCAAAGAGTAAGTACCTACTTAACCTTTTTTGGTTTACTTTATTGTACTTGATGTTTTTTTTTAATATTTTGAAATAAAGTTAATATTTTTTAAATATTTATGAAGTCTAGACTAGACACCTATTTACTTACTAAAAAAACTTCTGAACTTACTTTTTTGATACTGTGACCTTTCTAAGTATAAGTACTAAGTACAAATATTAGTTCACGAGACAAGTTATACAAACACACATCCATTTAGTTAGACAGAAATATTCAAAGAACTGTCTGTGATAATAAAGAAGAAATACAGACTTGAAATCAACCTAAATTTCTCGTTTCGAAATAATACTGGACTAAAATAGAAAGTGATTACAGCCAAAAATAAATATTTATTTTTAGTCAGGCTTGAATAAATTAACAAAATAGATTGAATTTGGTGACTGCCAGACAAAGTAATAGACAGGAAATGAGAATGCCTTTGACTTAGATTCATTAAATAAATTATAGAAATATAATACAATAATATCACCTTTATCTCGCTTCGCTTCGGTGTAAACTATTTATTGATTGTGTACATAATTAAAGATAATCTTTAAAATGCTTTTTGTTCCTACCTTAAAAACTTTAGGCACATTAATGTATGTCTATAAGTATTATCTATTTTAATATATAAAATCGTTAAACCAGAACGAGACAAAAAGCGAGATGGCGCTCTACGAAACTTTTTTGACACGTTTCTCTTAAACGGCACAATATTTCTCGGTAATTTGTGTGTAATTTGATTTCTTGATGCCGGGAATCGCGAAAAACCCAAGAAAATATGACATTGGGTGTTTAAATTTTGAATTATAAGCAATATAAAATCGCAATTTTTCGTGATAATAAAAGTAATATTATTTTCGCAGGGTTGCTTAGTTACCACTGACTGACTTATATAACCTGTTGATTTTCTCTGATTGTCATCACAATTGTCATGTGATTGTCATAAGAGCATGCAAAATTATTATTTTAATTATATGAAATATGAGAGGGAAATCACGTTTTTATTATAAAAATATATACAAATATTGCCATCAGTGTCAATTAAAATTTAATAATTTACGCGAGGTTCTGCGTCCAAATGGTTCGCTCAGAATTTATACCAAAGAAGCTGCAAGGAAGTCTGTGCTGTGCTACGCTGCAGCCGTATGGTATAGGTACATATGCTCCTCAGTTTTTATTGTAAAGAGAGCTTAGCTGAGTACCCAGAGAATGGTGCTATTTTATTGACGAAAGCTTATAGGACGCGTAGTTCCACAGCGTTACCTGTGCTTGCTAAAGTTTTCCTTGCTGAACTTGAGATTTTTCGGGCGGGACCATTTGCGGAGGAAGGGAGCCTCCTGGCTTCCAGGGAGTGCTGAGGACTAAGAAGAGCCATTTAAGAGGAAACCGTCGCTCTTTGGCAGGAACGATGGGACTAGAGCGAAGGCGGATGCGAACTCTATAGATTCATTCTCGATATCGCAGTGAGCCTCTCCGGAGATTGAACTAGATTCCATCGTCTCTCAACTACTGACCGGACATGGGTGTATCAGGCAGCGACTTCGGAAGTTTGACATCGGAATAGTCAAGCTAGCCAAGATCACGCACTGTGAGATTGACCAATACCCAGAAACTGGACCCGTTAATAACCAGAACCCCATCTGTTGCCGTGAAAACTGGAAAGCACTGCACGAGTTTGCGCGCATCTGGTACACCATCAGAATATGGTATGAATAGGTCTGAATGAATTTAAAGAGTAGCCCGAAGTACCGTTTTGTGGAGCCTAGATCCAGATGGGGGAGAGTTAAGAGATAGCCAAAAAGAAAGGACGGAAACAGAATTTGTAGGGAGTTATGAAAGTGCAAACGGGGAAAGCACTCTCCCAAGATTTAGTCCGTATACACCGAGAAGGTAGGAAGGACCAAGGCTTGGTGGAGAATTGCGTCTAAGGTAGAGGTCATATACTGTAGGTCCTAAACTGTTCATTTTCTGTTAATTAATTGTTACTTTACTATATTTGTAAATAATCTCTAAATACTATGTTACTATTCTGTAACTATACAGAATACTATACATAATAAATAATGTACAGGTACATCATTTATTATGTAAATGCATTAAAATCTTTTCAGAGCATAAACAGTTTAACTATTTAGTGTTATCACTGTGGTTTTGAAAGAATAAATTGTTTGTCATAGTATAGTTTCGTCCACGCGGGCGGAGCCGCGGGCAGATTCTAGTTATAAAATAAACCTATATTCCAACAGCATTCTAGACTCAGTAGATTGCATTGACTTCTAATAGAAAAAACAATTTTCATGTCAGTGGTAGATTAGGTTCATAGGGCTGTTCGCTCGCATCACGCATTTTCCGTGTATGTGTCATTTCGCGTAATCAATGTGTCATAATGCGTAAAATTGAGAATTTCATACATAAACGAAAGGTTCGATTAAATAAAATAATCTAAAGAGGCGTGTAGCGTCTCTAATCATATATGAAACCGATCCAACAAAAATAAAGTTGAGTTACTCAAGTCACAATAATTTATATATTAGAAGCGCCATCTAGCTTCGAAAAGATAATTTAATAAAGAATACCAAAACAGTGATTGTGAAATTTTAAACAACATCAATTTGAGCTACTTTTTAAACACGGTTTTATTACGTTGCATTTCTTACTTAATTGTTTGTTTGTTTTCTTTGTTTATCCACAAACTTAGCAAACGATTTTACACTCCAATGATCTAGATACTTGAAACTTTGAACATAAGTCAGAACTAGAAGGCGATGCAATATTATGGTTTCATTAAGCTGATCTGATGATGGAGCCAGAGGAAGGCCACAGGAACTCTGTAATACCACACAACCCCATCGAGTTTTGGCTCGTTAGAATCGTCTGGTCAAGTACTCTGACGGGAGACGAGGTCCTCGGTCTGATGATGAAGCCGGAAGAAGGCCACAGGAATTCAGTATTGAAACCATTCAACCTCATCAAGGTTGGGCTCGTTTGGTTCATCTTTACAAGCAATCTGTTGGGAAATAGTGTCCAGGGTCTGATAATGAAGCCGGAAGAAGGCCACAGGAACTCAGTATTAAAATTATGCAACCTCATCGAGTTTGGGCTCGTTTGATTCTTCTTGACGAGTAATTATTGGGAAATAGTGTCCAGGGTGTGGTGTGATGATGAACATTATAAATTACTGAAAAATACTTTTTTTTATATAAAAATGCTTTTTAAAACGAACTGATAATTATTTAATAATTTCTCCTGTACAGATTTTTGTACTGAAGTTTTAAACCTAAAAACGTGGAGCACATGCAAAAGACCATTGATGACAAATCTTACAAAATACAACTTACGATTTAGGTTTATTTAATAAATTAAAACTATAGAAATATAGAATTATTTACGGAACAATCTTTAAAGTACCTTCTTTTTAATAAAAAAATAACGAATGAAATCGGATGAAAAAAACTAAGTACACATTTTGACTTGTATCCCCTTTCCCGAGAGAACCGTGCTGAATTTCGGAACAAAAAAGAAAACTCAAAAGAACAGCTAAGCAATCGAAAATTCAATATTGGCAATTTTGTATGGAAATCGACATTTCAGATTACTTTTGACAGCTAACTTTTGATAATGAGGTTGTGATAAAAAAGCACTCGGTGAAATAAAGCATAGGTATTTAAGCTAGGGTTTCCTAGGATAGCGGTGCCGTCATATTACGGCCGTAATATAGCGGCGTTGAATGTTGTCTATGTAAACAATTAGGGCGACACAGTAACGTCAGAAACCGAGCCGTATTGTTCTACGCCGCTAAATAACGGCCGTAATATGACGGCACCATCATCCTAGGAAACCCTAGCTTTAGTGTTGCTTTCGTTTTAGTATTCAGCTGCTTTGTTGTCAACTATTAAATAGAAGGCGCATGTTTTCAATATTTTAAAATACGCAAAGAAAATTAATACTTAATCATATAAATTGTACGTGATATGAAACATCGGGAAAATAAAAAAATCCAACCAAATACTGACTACTAACCAAAGTACTTTCATTAAAATTGTTTTAAAAAACAAAAAACCGACTTCAAAAACCTGCATCTAAAAAGCAAGAAATAATATTCAAATCATTAGATACGCATTATCATTGTTATAACAACACGTCTATTGAAGTCGGGTGGGGCTGGAGTACAACTTCCTTTTTTTATTCTAAAAGCCCCACCCGACTTCAATAGACGTGTTGTTATAACAATGATAATGCGTATCTAATGATTTTAATATTATTTCTTGCTTTTTAGATGCAGGTTTTTGAAGTCGGTTTTTTGTTTTTTAAAACAATTTTTTATTTTATTATTTTTAGTGTAAGTACCTTCTATATTAGGTATATTATTATAGGTATATTATTGGGTAGAAAAATCGGCTCAGCCAAACGTGAGATATTCGCGGAGAAACATACATCCATACAGGTTAAACTGAGGGAGAACCTTTTTTTTTTGAAGTCGGTTAAAAAGACTACACTAAAAGTACCCCTTTCCCAACAAAAATAAACATCTAATTCGGTTCATAAATAACAAAGTCGTCATGTGAGTTGATGAAAATCATAGTATTTTCAGGATTTCTCGAAAACTACTGAACCGATTTGAAAAAAAATTAAATGGGACCATCTCGCAAGAAAACTCAATCGAACAAAAAAAGAATCATCAAAATCGGTTCATAAATGACGAAGATATGCGCGAACAACGATAAAAAAAAAAACATACAATCGAATTGAGAACCTCCTCCTTTTTGTGAAGTCGGTTAAAAAACGCGCTAGTATCCGCTAAAAAATGTTTTATTTCAGGTGATATGATGTTCACAGGGTTCACTAGTCGTTAATAATAGAATTTGAATGAAAGAAAAGCATTCACTACGCTTAATTCAAATATTTTTTATCGACCTTGAATAATAAAGTAAAGCTCTTTGAGCATAATTTATTTAAAGGACGACAAACGTTGTATAAACTCGCATAAACAGTGAACATAATGTGTAAAAAATCACAAATGGCTTTTAGGACAAAGGGAGGAGGAGGTAAGGAAATTATCCTGAGTAACGTAGAAAGGTGGGTGATTTATTCTTGGGTGGAAACTAGTGGGGCTTGGCAGCAAATAGGAAGATAAATGACTTTATTTTGAAACAACCTTTTGGATATCGCATGTTCTCAATTTTTAGAGTAAACGGAAGCCTTAAGATTCGTAATGTCTGTCTGTCTGTCCGTCATTATGTCACAGCCAATTTATTCCGAAACTATTGGGATTACACGGTGAAAACTTGGTAGGTAGACGTATTCTGTAAACCGCTTTACGATTTTTACACAAAAATTAAAAAAAAAAAAGATTAAGTGGCGACTCCCCATGCATGGAACTGAAACAGAATAAAAATCTTTAAAAATGACATTGAGGCTTTTAAAACTATTTTTTCTCAAAGTCAACCGTTTGAAAGATAATTCAATTCCAAACTGGTAAAATGTGTGCTTTTAAAATTTAAATTAAGAGCGTGAAAAATCTTTAAATAATATATGCTGTTGTTGTTGTAACTGTAGATTTTCATAAATACTTTTAACAAAAATTTGTTTGAACGAGATATTGTTGGCAGTTTTAGAGATATAGCACATTTTCCAAAACTGCAGATATAACTTTGTCATTTATACAAACACTATCTAAAAACATGTTTGCAGACTAAAAAAAAATTATAGTGGTATTAAATTTAATATGGTATGGTATAAGGCGTATAAGGTAATTACGGAATCCTACTGCGCTGCGCGTGCCCCGACACGCACTCGTTTTCGATTGTTTTCGAGCTGGTTGTGACGTATTTTGCTAGGTTTGCTCTTTCATAATTATTCGGAAAACGGCAGCCATAGACTTATTATATTACCCGGCAGCAGTGTATTGAGTTTGCTGACTCGACGACGACGCTTTATAATGAAATAACATAACATCGTGTAGAGTAGACATCGTGTATATGGAGACCGTGAGATAAAACCATCTAAATATGTAAAAGTTTTATGAGATAGAACCATCTATGTAAAAGTTTTTCTTGAGATATAATAACCATATTTGTAAAAGTCTTGTTGAGTCATGGTTCAGTCATGTTGCCGCGACATGGACTAAAGTGTTTTTCGCACAGTCTCATAACAGAATAATTATAATTCTCAGAGATTCTGTAGGTACTACAAAGATATTTTTGTACTCCACAAACACAAGACTATTTTTAATCTTAAGATGAATAAATAATGAAAAATATTAGAAAAAATCGGCTCGCCCGTAACAACTTAGACGGGATTCGAACCCGCACCCTTAGGAATCCGGCCCAATGCACTACCAATTATGCTACCAAGCCGCTGAGGGATGTGGCGAAATTTTCTAATACTTTCCACGCTTCCGCTGAAGATCAGCGCCATCTCACCAATGTGAAGAGAACTACTTCGACATTCGGTTGTAGCACCTATTGCAGGTGCCAGACAATCAATTAAGGTGAAACAGTACAATTTTAAACTTTTTTTTTTTTGATTTTTGCATTCACAATGCTATTTTTATATTAAGATGAATAAATAATGAAAAATATTAGAAAATATCGGCTCACCCGTAGCAACTTAGACGGGATTCGAACCCTGGAAAGTATTAGAAAATTTCGCCACATCCCTCAGCGGCTTGGTAGCATAATTGGTAGTGCATTGGGCCGGATTCCTAAGTGTGCGGGTTCGAATCCCGTCTAAGTTGCTACGGGTGAGCCGATTTTTTCTAATATTTTTCATTATTTATTCATCTTAATATAAAAATAGCATTGTGAATGCAAAAATCTAAAAAAAAAAAGTTTATTTTTAATCTCTTTATAACTTTTAGACTACTAGGTCTTAGTATTACTTGTAATTTTATCAATACAAATACATCCTACTAATATCCTACTTCCTACTAATATTATAAATGTGAAAGTTTGTGGGTTTGGATGTTTAGATGTTTGGATGTTTGTTCCTCAATCACGCAAAAACTACTGAACGGATTTGGTTGAAATTTGGCACACAGATAGTAGATAGCCTAGATTAAAACATAGGGTACTTTTTATCCCGATATTCCCACGGGAACAGGAACCACGCGGGTGGAACCGCGGGCGGCCGCTAGTTATATTATAAATGTGAAAGTTTGTGGGTTTGGATGTTTAGATGTTTGGATGTTTGTTCCTCAATCACGCAAAAACTACTGAACGGATTTGGTTGAAATTTGGCACACAGATAGTAGATAGCCTGGATTAAAACATAGGATACTTTTTATCCCGATATTCCCACGGGAACAGGAACCACGCGGGTGGAACCGCGGGCGGCCGCTAGTTATATTATAAATGTGAAAGTTTGTGGGTTTGGATGTTTAGATGTTTGGATGTTTGTTCCTCAATCACGCAAAAACTACTGAACGGATTTGGTTGAAATTTGGCACACAGATAGTAGATAGCCTGGATTAAAACATAGGATACTTTTTATGCCGATATTCCCACGGAAACGGGAACCACGCGGGTGAAACCGCGGGCGGCCGCTAGTTTCCTATAATTTTCAACAGATAAAATAAAGCAGTTTCAAAAGGAATCTTTTTCTACAAACATAAGGAACCTTTTCACAATAGTGTATTCAATATCAGACCAGGTAGTCTGACAATGGGAATAAACTCCAAGACAAATATTTGCTATCATATTGAATCTCGGAAATAATAAAATGAGAAATTGTTTTGAGATTTCTCTTTGTCTGACAGCATTCTCGAGCCAGTTATTAAAATCACAAAAACCACGATTTTTCCTGCAGACGTTTTTAACAATCATGGAGAGATTAAGTGTGCTTACTTTAACATTATTGTCGTTGTACCTAGGTTTCATTGATAGTGTTTAGTGTCATATCCTTAGGGCATAAGGCAGAAAAGTTTCGAGTACTATCAGTGTACCAAACTTTCAAAGGCTCTAGCTAGATAAAGAGAAAAGCATACTGCACCACTCAAATTATAGAGAAGTGTGATCAACTGTGATCGGAGTAGGTACTACAATTTTGCGTGATTTTGTGACGTTTTCTTAATATGGATAATGCTTTTAAATCCTGCTTGGTAGGGATTATAATAATGAAGCTTAAAAGGATTCGAATATTATTGAGATCAAATATTACTAATATTCAAATAAATACGTATATGATATTATTCAAATATATTAATATTCAAATCCCGAATCCCGCAAGTGTTATATAGCGTCATTCAATCCCGCAAAATTGCAATATCTATTTCGATCACTGGTGATCAACTAGTGATTCGAATTTTTATCTTGAAATAGTACGTCACTTATCGTCAAGAATATCCTTCAGACGAATTTCTAGTATGATATGTAAAATACAATACATTGTTTTTTTCTTTCTTTAATTGACCGAACGAGCGCGAATCGACTCCGCTTGGGCAAAAATGCGTCGTACCCGCTGTCCGACTGTACAGCTGTTCTCTACTCTACGGGTTGCATTTCTCAACCGATCGTGAAATTTTGTGAGCAGGTTCAATATTATTATGGATTTTTTTGTCGATTCGGTTTTATGTTTAGAATTTTGGATGTTTGATTTTCAAGGCGGACAAAGTCACGTGTGGAAGCTAGTACATGATGTTTCAAACTGAGTAAGTAGGTATAATAAGTTACATATGAGTTGGTTTTTGTGTTGAATAAAAAACGACTTAGTATTGTTAGTAATATTTTGATAATTACATTAAACAATTTATAAAAAAATCTCTAATTTTAAAGTTATAATTATCGTCAGTACAGTTGTCTCTAGTAGATAAATCAATCATTGTAACTGAATTCTTAACTCAAATTGACGTTTACTAGGAATCCACTTAAGGTCTAAATTACTAATGTCGCTTTGTGGTATGCGTAAATGCAGTCTATCTTGTTGATAATAAAGTCGATTATACCTAATTTATCACAATGTACGGCTGTTAGGGTTTTAATTACATGAGCGATGCATAGTAAGAGATATTAGTATTGATTTGCATAGTTGATGAGTCAGTCGTGTAGGTATATAGGCTTGATTGATAATTTCGATATTAAAAATGTTTATATTGATGTAGAAGTTAACACCAAATTGGTGCACGATAATCAACTGCTACACATGAAAGGTGTGTACAGAGTAGAAACACTAAGTATAAGTAATATTGGAGATGAAATAGGTACTCAAAATAATCATTATCTTATTTTACCTTACCAGCTTTTAACACGGAAATCTAACAAATAAACTAAAAAAAGAATCATCATGCAGCTATGTAATATAAACGATCTTTTTACCATCGCCACTCTAAAAAGTGCGTTTAATTCAACGATAAGAGTGAATAATAAGCGATTTTATTCACCGAGTGAATAAAAATAATTTGAATTTAGAACAAGCGCGCATCGTATGAATTATGTACAAAAAAATAAAACGTGCTGAAAGTATGGAGCTATTCCATAGATAAAGCCATAGTTATACAATTAAATAAAAAAAATATCCCGCCTATTTTATTTAGGTTCCTTTTAGTGTCTTATCTTTGGGTTATTTTCTAAAAAATATCTCGTCAAATTAATTAGGTTCTTTTTAGTGTCTTATTTTTGGGTTCTTTTCTTTATATTAGAGGGAGATTAGATATTCAGTCTTGCATCAGTCCATTCCATCAGTCTGGTACGACCATCAGTCTGTAAAAATTCAAAGTCTATACAAACTGATGAAATGAACTAATATCAGACTGATCATGTAATTTCCCTCATAGCATGGTTGTTTTATGTCATTGGAAAACCTATAGTTTCACTATTTTCTAATGGTTTAATTACCGATTACCTATCTAAATAATAAAATTTGATAACTATGAATAGGTACTATAGGTGTAAGTATTGCCATTATGTTTTCTCGCAGTCAATGGTAAAAAGTAGAGTACACAACTCGTGAAAAAAAATTTCATCATAGTACCTCGAACTAAATTCCTTCTTTTTTCACTTGTTGTATAATCTACTATTTACTCCACTGCAAGAGGCAATGAAAGAGCATTCATTAATTTCCATTTTCCATTAATTAACAGCAAAAACCACAAACCACTATGAGTCAAAATGATAAACATGTGCTGGTCACATAATCCCGATGTGAAAAGATAACCAATTAAAATTCATTGTATAACCTAAATTAATTTAACGGCTGAATGAACTGTATATAATAATTCGTTTGACCACAAATTATTAAAACGTTCAAAGGAAGGTTATGAAATATACAGGGTCTTTGGTAACACCCTTATAAAGCTGAAGCTGAAGCATATTCATATGGTAGATAGCTTCTGCCCGCGACTTCGTCCGCATGTATATTCGAGAAAATCCTTAGATAACCTTTAACCAGGTTAAATAGTATTCTATGTTTACCAAGGGCACTGCCCCCACCTTTTTTCTCTCCTTTTCTAATTCTTTTTAATTCTCAAGCTTTACTCTATCTCTGTACCAAATTTCATCAAAATCGGTTGAGTAGTTTAGGCGTGAAAGCGTAACAGACAGACAGACAGAATTACTTTCCCATTTATATTATTAGTATGGAAGTATAATGGTACTAAGCATACAACCCCGGAAAAATATTTTAAAACTGTAAGTAACAAAAACCACAACTTTTCTGGTTTTATTTATGATAAACTGCATAGTGGCAACCCTAGACCAGAATTGTGTTTTGCTTTATTGCTTTGTGGCTTTATCCGATTAATGGGATTGATTATCGAAAGCAATCGTCTATCTCTGTCTAGGGTTGTCACATTTCCATACAAAAAAAAAACAAAATTTCTCAGCTACCTATGTGAAATGTTAGGTTATCTAGCATAATATTCGGCTTTATAAGGGTATACCAAACAATCTATACTATTTCACCATTTTATCTTCAATTTGGTTAAATATAATTTTTACCCACTCCTATTCGAAGCCTAGAAAGTGCGTGTTTACTAAGCCTCTAGTTTTTTCCTTTCTTCTTGTTACGTTAGAATATTTTAGTTACCTGCTTAATTACGACACAAATAAATTTCTACACAGAACATTCTAGGTAAGCAATGTAAGCATAGTACCTCGCAACCTCTTGCCACTTCTAGCTGCCGGCAGATAAATTGGCAAGAGAAAGTTGAGACAAAAGATGCGCAGTAGCTAAAAACACAGTGTTTGTAGCTACTGCGCATCTTTTGTCTCAACTTTCTCTTGCCAATTTATATGCCGGCAGCTGTAGTAAAGTACTTTCCACCAAGTGGAGTTCGTCTCAACATCAGTTCACAGAAAATTCCTGTGTACCTCTATACCACTATTCATAGGAACCTTCGATAGGAACAATTAATGAACACGTACAAACAAACGTCACGCTTGACCTATTTTACTTTTGTTTTTACGTCTGAAATGCGTTTGTTCTGAGAATCGTAATGTTATATTTTGTACCTACTGATTTTATTTTTTATCGTCCGTAAAAAGTAAGTTTAATGTGTCACAGGGACTAAGTAATCTTTTTAGCATCTTTTGTTTTTCTGAGTTTAGCATATTTGGAGGTATTGTTTTTGTTTCTTCTGTACAAAGTATTTTTGAGTGAAATGGTGAAATTATAACGCGACTTCGTCTGCGTGGAAAAATTTTAATTATCCCTTTGGAACAAAGCTTTTTTCAGAATGAAAGGTACCCTATGTCCTTCTCTGTACCCCTGACAACGTGTATGCAAAATTTCATGATGATCGGTTCAGTAGTTAAGACGCGAAGGCGTAACAAATAAACAAACGGACATTCGCATTTATAATATTAGTAAGGATTTTGAATTGCAACTCTAAAAAAATAAGCGTAAACGTAGCGTTTTACGAGTAATAAAAATAATGTCTTTGTTTTACATAATTTACACTTCTAAGACTTCTGCGTGTACAGTTAATTAAAAATAAAATACATTTTACGTTATATTTATTAGTCAGGTTAACACCTGAAGAAGAACCTTTTACAATTATTTAGTTTGGATTTATTGGTTTATAAAATAACACCTGAATTAATAATACTGGCGCTGCTGTAATCCGTACAAAGTGCTTTATCAGTCATAATTTTAATGAAAAAAAGAAAGAAAAAAAACATTATTTAGGATCCACTTACATTCAATAATATTTTGCTATATAAAGAAAGCGTGGGTGGTAGCAGTATAACTGAAATTAAATAATAAAGTGGCCTTAAAATAGCATCTGTCGGAAAGTCATTTTGACTCCCTGGTCTTCCATGGACACTGTCTATTTTTTGTGTATTTGTTAGAGGTCTGTAAATTGGCATTCAAAGTAGGGTAGGTTAGTATTATAAAACATTAAGAGCAAACTAGCTTCCGCCCGCGACTTCGTCCGCGTGGACATCCCTGGGGGAACTTTGACCGGATAAAGTATGTTTTAATCCATGCTATAAAATATCTGTGTGCCAAATTTCAACTAAATCCGTTTAGCCTTTTTTGCGTGATTGAGTAACACACATCTAAACTCACAAACTTGATTTCACGTAATTTATCATACTTATTTGTAGGATAGCATAGACGATGGTTGGGATTTGTTCTTTCTAGGCAAGAATCAGTCAAGAAAAATGCGTAGCAGCATTTGTCTTGACTGATACAGAAGTTCAGCTATCGCTATTATCACTAGTACCCCATTCGTCTTCACTTATCAAACATTAGTCATTTGTTACTTTGATCAGATGCTAGATTCGCTTGCAAAAGTCTGCGATAGTTTGCTATGGAATAACAGATCTTTCTTTAAACATACCAATGTTGATGGGTTGGGAAGATCGTGAATTTGATAATGGTTTCCTGAGATAATTCTACACTAATGGCAGTAGCAATGAGTGACAGTATGGATTTGAATTTTCGAAAGTGCTTCTATAAATGAAGACAGCTTAGAGCATTAGCGATTCCGTCTGCTGAGCCGAGCCAAATGTTGTGTGGTGAGCAAAAGCTTGTTCCTGAATCATGGATGTACTACTTATCAGTGGCGAGGGGTAAAATTATGGCGAAGGTAAGCCGCTCTACAAAAATGATGAAAATGTTATGATTTGCATGGTGGATCAGGCTTACCTTTGGGATTTCCAAAGGTAAGCCAATAAGAATCAGCTTGTATGGCCACCCTTCGCCAATGCTACTTCTTCTATCTGTTATTTAGCAAAATACCAAATTTTGCCTTGAATATGACTAAATGCCAGTGGCGACGGGTCCATGCAAGTCGATTCCCATCGGCTTACCTTTTAGAAATCCCACCCCACTGATTCACTATGCAGATCATAGCATTTTTGTAGAACGGCTTACCTTCGTCATAATTTAACCCCTCGCCACTGCTAAATGCTAAGTGTTATCACTAATGAATGAATATTTATTTATTCATATAAAGAAAGCGTATTATTTTCATCATAAAGTTGTGTTTGGTTGACATAATTGTTGGAAAAGTGGCTTGCCTTGTGGGTATCATAAGAAAAATCGGTATTATATAAAATTCTATAAATGTTACCAAGAATTCCTCCACAAGACTTCAGAATTTACGTAATACCAAATAATTTATTTCTTTCATCCCAATGTCAATTCAGAGAAATCAATATAAACTAAACTTATATTGATACATCAACAAAAACCTGTATTCGTAAATAATTTTAACTAAGTAGATTTGTAATTAAGACAATACTATTTTGATTGCTTGGTCATCTATAATACTATGACGACCTCCGTGGTCGAGTGGTTCGCACGCCGGTTTTCAAGGCGTCACCATCTTTTGAGGTCCCGGGTTCGATCCCCGGCTGGGTCAATGTACAAAATGAACTTTTCAATATTGTCTCAGGTCTGGGTGTGTGTCATACCACCGTTGTTTCTGATTTCCATAACACAAGTGCTATAGCTACTTACATTGGGATTGGAGCAATGTATGTGATGTTGTCAAATATTTATATATTTATTTATTTATACCTCTGAATTTTCATCATGTACCTACAGATTTTTTACCCGACTGCCGAAAGGATAGGAGGGTAATGTTTTTCCAGCGTTAGTTTGTATGTTAATCAAATATACTTTTTTCAGCCTATGTGTACGTTCAACGAATCAAATAAGATTATCACTGTAGATACAGTCAGTGGCACGAATCATGAAATCGGGTGGGGATTGCGCGGAATGCGTATTTTGGGCATGCGTTGCGGTGAGGGGCGCGGGCGGCGGGAGAGGGGCGCGCGCTATTGGTCGCTCACAAGAGCACATGCGCGAACTTATCCCCACTCCGTCGAAAAATTTTCATGATTCGTGCCACTGACTGTACATAAACAAGACGTAACTTTAATATTCAGTGTAAGCTATATAAACCTTGCTGCTAAAGGTCATTGGGCATATTTGACCTGGTTGATGAAAGTTCGCGTACAGAAACTAAACCAGTTTTAAATTGAAGAATTCAATCCCACTTTTCAAAATATGTATTATTTTTTTATGTACCGACCGGCAGAAAAAAGTTATTTTACTGTAGTTTAAAAAGTTTGAATGTGTGCGAGTATATGTATGATGTTATTAAACTTTTGTTAATAAAACAGAAGTTTTTACTTTTAGTATTGTGAAAATGTGTTGTACAAGTATAATAAACGTTTGTATTGTCTTTATTTATTTATTTTATTTTACTTATTATTGAAATGATATGATATAAAGATAAAAAATGAAACATGACCTGCAAGAATGCAACCCATATCGCTGAGTAGCAAATACATTTATCTACATATCTAGCCCTATTTTGTTTGTGTACCTACGCCATAGGTCAAATGTCCGAACAAAATGCCCATTGACCTTTGTACAAGAATCCAATTAGTGATTTACGTAACACAACATAACCACTTTAGTCGTGGAATTAAATTGAGCATTGAGATACTAATCAACTTATTGCGTAATACCAAACGCTAGTTAAAAGCTTTTTAGTTAACAATTAGCGACCGCCCGCGACTTCGTCTGCGTGGAAAGTTTTTTGCTATCCCTCGGGAACAGTGCTTTTTTCGGGATGAAAGTTACCTTATGCCCTTCTCTGTACCCCTGACAACGTGTATGCAAAATTTCATGACAATCGGTTGAGTAGTTAAGATGTGAAGGCGTAACAAACAAACAAACAAACAAACGGACTTTCGCATTTATAATATTAAGTAAGGATAACAATAGACAGAGAAAAGAAGTAGGCAGTCATGATCAGTAACTATTTAGTAATCTGTTACTAAGTGCTTGCACTTATAACGAATATAACAAAGATACATTACTCACTAAGTCTAACATTGATTTTTAAAATTAAATAATTATGCTCCTAAATACCTATTTACCTACTTAGTTTTTCACAAAGCCATTGCAAAGCCATGACAAATTATAAAAAATATTCATATAGGTAGGTACTTACCTAGCCGTCCAAAAGAACTTTTAATTATTTTACTTCACCTAGTTGTAACAAGTTTACATATTTTTCCAATAGATGGCGCTAATCTCATCCGAATCGCGATATGGGTTAGTTGTAAAGATTCAGATAATACTTGTTTGCTTCCTCAAATACCCTGCATTTATTTAGTGACTGCACTTGTAGAAGGTATGAAATTTTTGAAAAGCTGACGCGCAATGCGCCGTCGTCGGCTTTCTTTAGGTTATTGACCTCCATCCATATATAATCTGTGATGGAATGCAGGCGCGGTCCGAAGGGGGGGGGGGGGGGGTCACGGGTAGCGATGTGTAACTCACTCTGTTTTTTTTGAGGATGAGGGAGGACCTCGTTTTACCTCGTGAGGTACTCGCGAGGTACCCCTCATTCGAGGTGAGGTGAGGAGAATGAAATAAACGCAACGAATGAGTGCGTAGCGAGGTGCGCGCAACGTTGCCGTTTTGCACTGGAATGAGGGAGGGAATCAGTCGTTGCTGCGCGCGCGAAAAAAAGCATGCGTGGTTGATGACTGAATTACTTAATATTATAAATGTGAAAGTTTGTAGATTTGGATTTTTGTTCCTCAAACAATCAAAAACTACTGAACGGATTTGGTTGAAATTTGGCACACATACAGGGTAATTTTGCGACCCCTTTACAAAATCAAATAATAGTTCAAGGAAGTAATGAAAAAAATTTAGGTGAGATAACTATAAATTATTTCTTTTTAAATTCACAGTTTTCAACCACTTTTTATATCCTAAAAATCTAGGCGCGCACGCTCACCCTCGCGCAAGCGACGCGAGCGGGGGAAGGCGGGTGGTGGGAGGGGGGCTCGCGCGGGTCGACCGTGCGACGCGCAAACGGTGACAACAATTTCAATTTGTGTAGGGAAAAGTTTGGGGTAAAAATGTAAAAAAAAATTTTGTTTTACTTCATAAATTGATTGTACTGCTGTTATAGAATGAAAGTTTGAAAATGGGTCCAAAAATGACCCTGTATAGTCTACTATATGTGTGCCAAATTTCAACCAAATCCACGTAACCTAGTATAATAATAATAACCTAGATTAAAATATAGGACTTTTTATCCTGATATTCCCACGAGAACGAGAACCACGCGGGTGAAACCGCGGGCAGCCGCTAGTTAATTATATGTGAATAAAGATCATATTTTTTACGCGGAATTAATCCCTTTTGGTCATGAAATGAAAAATGTTTTTTTTTAGTTATACATACTTGCAAATAAAGAAAATCATTTTTTATTTCAAATTCATTTCATTTCACTCATTGAATTAAAACCGACCCGACTCCAGAATTCTTATGCCGACTCCCTCAATCGTGCGTTTCGTGAGTAAGTATATTGAGTAGGTCTCGTCTCGACTCAATCAACCTTTCAATTCTCGGCAACTCACTCTTCTGTTGCATGTGTGCTGTGAAATCTGTGCTCGCGCCTCGTGCTCCAAGCCTCGAAAGAGTGAGGAGCTAAATGAGGTGGTTCAAAGTTGAAATATGAGGACTCCCTCATTTTGTTGAAACGAGGAACTCAAACGAGGTACCTCACGAGTGAGGGGCTCATCACTAGTCACGGGGGATATGACCCCCCCCAAAATCGTACCTACACGTCAAATAGAAAAATCTTCTATACAGTACCGTCAGTAGGGCGGCGCTGAAAACGCCCGACCACCGGTCGACTATCAATCGTATTGTTGCCTGGTGATGAGCGACGAAGAAACGAATGAAACTGACTAAAAATCGCACTGCGCGGCCATTTTTTAATATAAACAAGCAGGATTAGTCGATGAAACTGACTAAAAACTGCGCTGCGCGGTCATTTCTTACAATGAAAAAGCAAGGTTACAAGATTAGTAGTTGAAACTAAACTAAAATCGCGCTGCGCGGCCGTTTTTCTTTACTATAAACAAGCAAGATTACAAGATTAGTCGATGAAACTGACTAAAAATCGCGCTGTGCGGCTGTTTTTTTACTGTAATAAGCAAAATTAGAAGATTAGCAGATGAAACTGACTAAAAACTGCGCTACGCGGCAATTTTTGTGCTATTAACAAGCAAGGTTACAAGACTAGTGGTAGAAACTGACTAAAAATCGCACTGCGCGGCCGTTTTTTTACTATAAACCAGCAATATTACAAGATTAGTAGGTGAAACTGACTAAAAAAAAGCGCTGCGCGGCCGTTTTTTGAATAACAGGCAACATTGAAAATCTTGGAATCGCATATAGGGGGCGCCCCGTAAAAATATTGCCCAGAGGCCGTATTACAAGCTCTTAAATCCTGCCAGGTGTATAAATTGCTGTAGTGACATCTCTTTCTCGTCGTATAGCAAATAAAAGAGATAGATTGATAGCCAGTCAGAAAACTGACTGGAAATAAGAGGTCATAATACGGCCCCAGGGCGCTGGTAGTGCTAAAACCGGCACTGCTTCTATAAATTTACAAAATAAAAAAAACAATTGTATTATTGTGTGTATAGTGACCCCCTCCAAAATATCAGGCTGCGACCGCGCCTGACTAGATGGAGGTCAGTGCTTCAGTTCCTTTATTAGCAAGCTTGCTTTGCTTACCTAGCTGTTAGGGCCGATTTACACATCCATAAGTAAGATCTTGTCAAGAAAGGGCGAATTTCCGCGATTCGATTTTACAAGCTATTTTGGACACTGCTGTTAAATAGTGCACACGTTATTGACAGCGCTGGTCCTAAAGTCGGATCTCCTGCGCTTAATTTTCAACAAAACATTGTTGGCAAAACATTATTTTCACAACATTATTATCAAACCGCACGTCCGCTGCGCCTAGGTTTTGTTTTGAAAACATGTTTTGTTGAGAAAATTTGCGTCCAATCACGGCTCAAATTTGAAAATGAGTTCCGACGAAGAAGACGTGGTAGCTGTAATGGCAATAGTGGATTTAGTTCTCCAAAGAAGAAACAGAAACAAATTCCGATTTCCGGGTAGTAAAGTAAAGTAGCGGTCTTTCTCTGACCAACTCAATTAAAAATAAAGTAGGTATTGTCCTTATTCCACTCCATCACTAAGACAATACACAAATCACACAATGGCACACGAACGCAGGCGAGGCGTCTGCATCTAGTGAACGCCAACACAAAATGAGTTACTTCCCCTCCCCGCAGGCGAGAGCGGGGGATGTTTTCCGTTCGTCTCGGCAAACAATGTTTGTGTTTTTGCTCAACAAAACCCATAGGCCACGCCCCCAACATGTTGAGAAAACATTTTTGTGATGTTTGAAAACACAAAAACACGGCGCAGGAGACGCGGCTTAAGGGCCCTATCACATTTTTTCGTCGAAATTTCGATTTTGACGGATTTTAGCGATACAACCTAGAGAAACCCTTGGGTCTACTAAATACATTTACATGTGTCCGCGACAAAAAGTAATATGATGATTCACTGGAAAGTTAAAGGGTTAGAAAGGAAAATGAAAGTTGGTGAACGATTTCTTAGAGTCAACTTTGAACATACACAGAATGACAAACAAGTACAAACAACAAATAAAAGTATGAAATTTGATTTTTTTACGAAGTAAAGATTATTATGATATAATTTTTACGTAATAATAATAATGTATCTAGGAGAAATCCACAGTTAATTCTGAGCTTTTTTAGTAGTTTTATGGTTTTCTGATTGAGATTTTTTCACATATTCCAAACATAATTTCAAAATTCCGAGGCCGCTATGAACTATTCGACTATATAAGAGATAACATTCAATTTTTTTTATATCAATTGTTTAGCACAGTTGTTCAATCCATGAGCTCAAAAAAGTGCCTTCGCGCATTTTATGAAAATCTTTCTCTGCAATTTCGCGTTTAATTATAAAGTTAAGCAAATTTTCAAAAAAGCGAGGCCGCTATGAACTATTCCAATAGCTATTCTACACCATTCAATAAGTCAAAGTGTCAATGTATTTTTGTTTCCGAGATCGATAACGCCAAAATTGGCCATTTTACGCAAAAATCACAGTCGAAATGTAATATGCCTCTTAAGCGAACATTGCATAACGAAACGCGTCTAAACGTGTCTCGACCGCTAGCTACTTTACTTTACTACCCGGAATCTGTTTCTGTTTCTTTTTTGGAGAACTAAATCCACTATTGCCATTACAGCTACCACGTCTTCTTCGTCGGAACTCATTTTCGAATCTGATCCGTGATTGGACGCAAATTTTCTCAACAAAACATGGTTTCAAAACAAAACCTAGGCGCAGCGGACGTGCGGTTTGAAAATAATGTTTTGCCAACAATGTTTTGTTGAAAATTAAGCGCAGGAGACCCGACTTAACACGCGCGTAGCTCTGGACAGTCTTCAACTGTCTCTTTTTACCATTGAAAATGGTTATCAGATGCAAATCGCCTGAGACGTATTTTTGGGCATATCTCCGAGGATTTTGGGAGGATCGAAATAAAAATAGTACCAAAAGTTGAGGAGTTTATCGAAACACGTGTGAACGTTTGAATTTTGAAAATCTACTGGTAACTTTTTTTGGAATTTTGCGAAATTCCAAAAATTCCGGGTTTTTTGGAAGATGTTTGTTTACTAAATTGTAAATATTTCGGAAAAAAAACCTACTTAAGAAAAAATTAAAAAAAGCTCCTACCTAGGGTATTAGTTTAGCTATGAAATGGCGAAATAATTTTGAAAATCGGTTTATAATTGTGACCTGTAGGTGGTCCTTTGGGTTTAGATTTGGAATTGTATTAAAACGGCTGTTTCCGTACATAAAAAGTGATGTAGCTTCTATGATTAATGACCGATCGTCATGGTAATAGTGTTAAAAGATGTAGAAGAGGACGAGAAGTGCATTCGTTGGAATTTCGAAAATTGGTTAATATTATTTCGGCCGCGTCGAGGCAGTCAGCGGGTGTCACAATCGTAAAAATAAATAGGTACTACCTAGGTAACTTTAAAAATATAATAGGTCTTTGCATTTGATTTGATTTTGGTTCTTCGTAAATTTTTGTGTTCATTTTCAATGCTTTGATTCTTGCGGGGACTGTAAAATTTGTGAATTTTTATTTGTATCAAGAAGGAGAATGCATTTAAAAAAGGCATATCAAACGGCATGTTGGTTGGACTCATTCACACTTGCTTGAGGCATGTCCCTCGCTGCACCCGACCCTCCCAACGTCACAGTGTAACAGTTGATGGTATGACTCGTTGGGGACAAATTCTTCCGTGGCACTATCGTATCGACTCAGGAATAAGGTTCAACATCAAGTAAATTGAACGATGAATTGCGACCGACTATCATGATTCTTTTTTGTAACTAGCGACTTCGTCCGCGTGGTTATTCGGAAAATCGCTTTGGAATATTTGACTGAGATAAAAAGTATCCATGTTTTACCACAGGCGGATGTTGAACGGATTTGGAATAGCACTATCTGTGTGCTATTCCAAATCCGTTCAGCCCGTTTTACGTGATTGAGTAACAAACATCCAAACATTAATCTTCACATTTATAATATTATTAGTTCCTGTTCCCGTTTTCGTTGTCATTCCTGTTCCAGTTCCCGTATTAATTTTCCATAAAAAAAATTGAACGCCCGTTTCAGTCCTTTAGTTTGATTTTGAATAATGTCCACCGTGTCGTGTTGGACCCTAAAATAAATGCCATTTTCGCAATAAACATCCCATAAAACCTTAATATCGACATCCATATCGATTTGTTTTTAGAAATACTCATATGAAGTTTCAAGTCGAAATGTCTATTAAATATTACTTTTCCAAAAAAAATATGAATCCCATTTCACCCCTTTAAGGGTTGAATCATGGGCACCGTGTTGGACTACAAAATAAATGCCATTTTCGCAATAAACATCCCATAAAACGTTTTAACGACATCCAAATAGATTTTTGGGTTTATTTACCCACTAACCTCCAGGGGGTTGGGGGTTAGGGGGTAAATAAACCTAAACATTTTCGAAAAACCACGAAATATGTGTGTTTGCTTAGTTTTTAAAAGTACTTTTACGAAGTTTCAAGTCGAAATGTCTTTTATTTAAAATAATCCATACAACATACATAAGCCCCATTTCACCCCTTTAGGGGTTGAAACATGGCCACCGTGTTGGACTTCTAAATAAATACCGTTTTCGTAATCAACATCCTATGAAACTTTAATAACGACATCCATTATCTATTTATGAAAAAAAGTATAAGTAGGTACTTGTTAAATTTAAATGTTTGCTTGCTATTGTTAATGGTTGAATAGGCAGTTCTTTTAAAGACCTCCAGTGTACCCTTATCAAATGCAAAAAATATACACGCTGAAATTTTAATCATTTGGTTCCCGCCGTGTGGTGGTTCCACTCATGATTACAAGCAACTTTTACTATGGGGCCAACTCTCCTGCTCGGAAAAAAAAATCTGATTTTCCATACATTAAGGTCGAGTAGGTACTGCACTTTTGTATGGAACAGCTGATTTTTTTACGAGGAGGAGAGTTGGCTTTATACTAAAAGTTGCTTGTATTCATGAGTGGAACCACCACACGGCGGGAACCAAATAATAAAAATGTCACGCTGTATTCTATTCTATGGGTTTACTTACCCTATCTACCCCTAAAGGGTTAATTATATGAAAATCACAAAATACGTGTTTGCTTTTAAAAGTTGTCAGTTTTTAAAAGTACTCCTACGAACTTTCACGTCAAAATGTCTATTTAATATTATTTTTTCATACATAACATGAACCCCATTTTACCCCTTTAGGGGTTGAAACATAGCCACTATGTAGGACTTAAAAATAAAAGCCATTTTTGCAATCAATATCTCATAAAACCTCAATAACGACATCCATATTGGGTTTGGGCTTTTTTCCCCATTTTTACCCCTTAAGGGGTTGATTTTCAGGAATTTACGAAATGCATGTTTGATTATTTGTTTATAGAAGTACTCCTACGAAGTTTCAAGTCTTAATGTCTATTTTATATTTTTTCATACAAAGTTAGAACCCTATTTGACCCCTTTAGGGGTTGAATAATGTCTACCACTTAAAAATAAATGCCATTTTCGCAATCAAAATCCCATAAAACCTCGATAATGACACCCATATCGATGTTGGGCTTTTTTTACCCCATTCACCCCCTAAAGGGTTAAGTTTCGGAAAACCACGAAACACGTGTTTACTTATTTGTTTTTAGAAGTACTTCTACGAAGTTTAAAGTTGAAATGTCTATTTAATATTTTTTTTCCATACCAACTTTGTACCCCCATTTAAACCCTTTAGGGGTGGAATTTTCAAAAATCCCTTCTTAGTGGGTGTTTTTTTTTTTTTTTTTTTTTTTTATTTATTATTTGAACACTCGAATAAACTTATGTGTAATACATAGTCCCACAAAACTGTTTACACAGTTTGACTGCAGGATCGGTGTGTCTCGAGCTTAAACATTAAGTTCTTAACGAGTAATTTCATATAAATTCTACTTATTTTAAATTTAAAACAGATTTTACCGCACAATCATAGGTTGTGAAGCAGGTAGGTACTTCTAAATTATTACAACTCATTAGTCTACGTAGACTCTAATGTATCAAAGAAATGCTGCTGTAACATTTTTTTAAATTTTTGTTTATTTGGTTCCCGTCGTATTTCGTGGGGCAAACTATTCAGTAAGTATGGTAATCTTTTTTTTAAGGTCCTATCTCCATAGTAGTTGTTAACACTAGGAACCTTTAGTTTGCCCGCCGACACAGATCGGGTTCCATGATTGTGATCGATCAATGAAAGGTTATGTTCCTGAGTGTTATGATTATTTAAGGCCAGGAGGTATTTATGTTTTAAGCTAATTGGTAGTATTTTACAAATTTTAAACAATTTAAAGTAATCTCCCTTGCATTTAGCTTTAGTTTTTTTACTGACAAGTAGTTTAATAAATCTAATTTGCAAAGCTTCTAATTTTTCTAAATATGTTTTGAATGTTAGACCATAAATATCAAGAGCATAACCCAGAATCGAATCAATAAGTGCAAAGTATAAACATTTCAGCGTGGAAATTGGAACTCTAAAACTCAAGTGATAAAATTTACCCAAAAGTATTCTTAACTTACTACATATGTAATCGATATGGTGGGACCACGAAAAATTTACATCTACTTTAACACCTAGGTATGTTACACAATTGACTTTTTCAATAGGTAGGCATTGACAGTTGGATTGATTGTTGTGAAAACATTCAAAGCTATGAGTATACATGTTTGGCGGCGAGCTGTCAGTGTACATATAAGGCGAATGTATAACAATAAGTTTAGTTTTGTCGGTGTTTAAGACAATTCCATTATCATGGGACCACCTAACAACCGCATTTATGTCGAGCTGAATTAAGCGACATGTCTCCTCGAGTTCGGTACCAGCGCGTAAAGTACACAGATCGTCTGCGAACATGTAGGCCGAACAGTGTTGTATGACATTACATAGGCTATTAACATGCATGAGGTAGCAGGTTGGCCCACAGCAGGAGCCCTGCGCCACGCCGCACCTCACTTCAGTTTTCTCACTGAGTGTATCACCCACCTTCACTCGAAAGGAACGCGAAGTGAGGTAGTCCCGGAACCATTCATTCATGGGATGGCCAACACCACATTCGTCCATAGCATTCAAGAGGGTGGCCGTTTCTAAAGTATCAAAAGCTTTTTGGAAATCGTAAAAAATTGCAACAACAAATTTTTTTTCTTCTAAATATGTATTAATTTCATCTGTAAATTTGGATAATAACGTATTTGTGCTTTTACTTTTCTGAAAACCGTGTTGACAATTATTTAATATATTATTTTTTTGTAGAAAATTACTAAGTTGGTCTATAATGCATTTTTCAATAATTTTATCAATACTAGATAGAATAGCTATCGGTCTATAGTTAGAAAAAACTTTACGGTCACCCCTTTTATGGATAGGACGAATAAAGGCCTCTTTTAACTTGTTAGGAAATTTATGATGTTCAACTGATAAATTTATTAAGTTGGCAATAACTGGGCTCACTTTGTCAACAAATGACTTTAAGTCCGACATGCGCACGAGATCGCTTCCAGGTGACTTGTTTTTATCCATGGAGTTAATAATACGTTTAACATAATTACTACTGACTGGTTGCCATCTCATGTACACGTCTGAGCTTTTTACATAGGTATCCCTATCTAAAAGTTTGTCACTACATCTGTGCTTTATCTTGTCAATTTCGCTTAAAAAGCTTGTAGCAAATTTATCACAAATTTCTTTTAAACTACCTTGTTTTTCCATACTAGTAATAATCAAATTATCTAATGATTTTTTATCATTACCTAATAAATTACGTATCCTATCCCATATTTTTCTAATGTTTTTATTACAATCTAATATACTTTGTTTATCATGCATTACATTACATTTAAAAATATCTTTATTACATTTGTTTCTATATCTTGTATAGTCAAGCCTTTTAATCATATTTTTCGGGTCATTGCACCACAATATAAACAACCTGTCTCTTTCTAATATCATTTCCTTTAAGTTATTGTTTATCCAACTTTTATTGTTTCTGTTACTGATAGTTACTGCAGCACTTTCTATATTATAGCAATCGTTATATATATTTGTGAACAATTTAGTAAAGGTGTTATATAATTCGATCGGACAGCTGATATTCATAAGGTTATCAAAATTTGTTGCCAATAATTTTTCTCTCACTAATCGGTTATCAAGCGTACGTCGTAACGGCGTAGCTTGTTCTGCATCAGTGGCGTAGTTTACTAACGGAACGCGTTTCCATTGTATTGCTGCCGTGATGTAATAGTGGTCCGATATTTTATGCTTTATAACTGCCGAGTCAATTAATGCTAATGGTGCTCTTATATAGATATGATCCAAACATGATTCAACCAATTTACCTTTAATAATTTCCCTTCGTGTAACATCATTTATACATTTGACAAAGCCATATTCCGCTAACAAGTTTTCATACTGTAGAACACGGCTATCTTGATTTTTTAACAGATCTATGTTTATGTCTCCACAAAATATTACTTTTGAATTTTTGGGTAAAGAGTCTAATAATTGCCGAAATTCGACAAAGAATTCCTGAATTCTATCTTGCCTATTATGTCTGGGAGGTCTATAAATAGATATTACATAAACTTTTTCTTTATTTATGTTAAGTGTAATGGTAACACACTCTGCCGAATGCATAACACTCGAGAGCGCTGCCGTCTCGCACACGCGCGCAGCAAGTTCCGTCCGTGAGTAAACCAGCACCCCCCCACCACTCCGTCCCTTACGAGTTAACAAATTAACGTTGAATCCAGCTATTTTATAAAAAGATAACAATGTATGATTTATATTTGGTTCGGTTATGACAATTAAATCAATTTGATCCAAATTATCGCCAATAGATACTAAAAACTCACTAAAGTGTTTCTGTAATGATCTAATATTGACGTGTAATATTTTTAAATCTTTATAATAGGGTAATTGTTTTAACCAAGTACTTATACTATCAACACAAACATAGTTAACAGATCCGTCCGTTACGGAGTCTAATAAACGTAAGTCTGTGAATTTTAATATGCGAGGTACACATTCGTTTGATACATTGTAGGTATTAAAAAGATTCACTTCTTACCAGATAGATAACATAAGTCATTCTCAGATCGAACACATACAGCCTTCTCACCTTCAGATTTCTTGACCAAAACTTTTCCATTTGATATCCAAATATATTTATACGATCCGTGTAGTTGTTGCT
This sequence comes from Agriphila tristella, assembly GCA_928269145.1. Lineage (NCBI taxonomy): Eukaryota > Metazoa > Arthropoda > Insecta > Lepidoptera > Crambidae > Agriphila > Agriphila tristella. Next base: position 17,897,739 of record OV743431.1, on the reverse strand, counting down.
TCGTATTCCATAATAGTGCGCGGGTAGTTTTGGTTAGGTCTTCATTTATATAGATTTTATTAACAGCTGATCCACCTGTGATCATATCGCTTGTATATTCCGATAGCTTGCGGCGTTGGGTGAGCCAATTGTCCCGGGACTCCGTTCCGGTGGTTTTGAAGCCCACAATGATAGGCGCTGGTTTATTACCTACTTTTAGTGGTCGTGAGCGTCTCGCCCATTCTATGTCTGAGGTGCTCACACTGATTTTATTTCCGATTTTAGTAACTATTTCTTTTATATTCTCATCAGGTAGCTGCTCAATTCCGACGATCTCGATATTGTGTTTTCTGGATGACTGCTCAAACTCATGAATTTTCTGTTCGAGAGCTGTATTTTGTTTCTCCAAGTAAACACACTTGTTGTTTACATGTGTAATCGTTTTTTCAAGTTTTTGGATTTTATCCTTAGATTGTTCATGCTCCACAATCAAAACATCATATTTATCTGAAAGCATACTCAAGCTTTCTGTTATTGAGTCCAGTTGTTTTTTGAGCCCAGTGATATTACCAACTTTTTTTTGTATGTCCTTGAGTATGATGCCGTAATCCTGCAGCTCCTCCTCCTGCTCTTCTTCGTCAGAGCCTTCATCTTCGCAATTATTGCAGAATACACGTTTCTTCCCGTTTTTTATATCGGCCGCTAGACCTTTTACACACCCCCTGTGAAAGGTACCTTGACAGGGTCCTTGGCACATGAAATGTGAACCCTTTTTCGCTAGCACTTTTTTGCATTTTTGGCACTCCATAATTAACACTTGCGAAAATATTCACGAAGTTTTAATTGTAAGGTAGGAAGATTGAGCGACCGCACAAGCGCGTACGCTGCACACATACGTATCGATCGGCGCTTCGAACGAGGTTGGTTTTTACACTGTATAAAATATCTAGGTACAAAATTTCAAGTCTCTAGATTTAGTGGTTTGGGCTGGGCAATAGTCTGTCAGTCACCCCTTCACTTTTATATAACAGAAGATTTGGGAAAAGCATCTACTTTCTTATTTACTTTGATTGTTACTTAATTGACCCCTAGGATGTTTAGGGCTAGTAAAATTAAGTAAATGCGTCATCTCCTTGGGTAAATTATGTCTGTTTCATTACATTTAATCAAGCTTTTATTGGGTCGTTAATTGAAACGACAGCAATTCTAATTAAGATTCTGGGTTCTTTTGATTTTCACGTATCACGTCTGATTTCGAGGTTGCAATATAAAATAAATAGAAAACATTAATAAGCCGCTGTGACTTTTTTTGTAATGAATTGCTTTGCAGTAAACACACGCTATAAAACTTATTACAAAATGGTTGTGCTTCGAAACCATTTCTTTGTGATTCGAATGATGGTAAAACATAACTTGTTTATTATTTTACTGTTATTCCTTGTGACTGTTTCGATTCGATGTGTTTGATGTAATAGGGAATACGCATCAATTTTTTTTTTATCAAAATCAATAGTATAATGCGTGAGAAAATCAACTGTAATATTGAAACTTGTCTCTTGCGTTTTTTTCTCGTAATATAGTTACTTGAAGTTAGCACGCATCAGCTCCCGCCGAAAACGCTCTATACAAAACGGTGACGTCACACATCACGTTTCGGTGTGTTTCGGGCGCGTTTATTATGGAGTTAGCCAATAATCTTCAATTATCTCCCTAAATTTTGTGTTTAAGTAGATATGTGTCACACAAAATATTATTTCTTTTTCGATATTCTATCTGACTGTAAAGTGCATTATATCCGAAAACGAAAAAAAATATATCGTTATTTTCCCCTGATTTCATCGTGTGATAAAACGAAAATAATCATTTTTTTTATTTGTCTTTCTGTTCCATCATGTTTTTACAAGTGTCCGCAGCGATCAAGCTCAATTTTAGGAAAATCGGTGACTTTTGCATGTTCCCTATTGTACCCTCTACTGTTATTTGTAAAACCTTTTCAGTCTTCGAAATGGAAGTAAATGTAACGTTCCCAGCAAGCGCTGTCACTGGACAATAAATAGCGGCAACCTCATTTTCAATTGAAAATTTACAGCAGCAAAAAAAGTGGTCCAATTTACCAATCAGCAATTAATCCGAGTGGTTCTCGAAGATAAACCCCAATTAAAGTTGTCGGAGTGCGATCGGGTTGCGACCATTCTGTTCTTCAGATTTAATTGGTCGGATCTGTAAACGTAAGCTTTAGTCATTGTTTAAGCTTTTGCTAGCTGAGATAGGGGCTTAAAACGGTTAGACAATTTTGAGGCTTTGAAATGCTTTGTGTACTAGTAATAAGTAAAGTCATAACGGCATTTGCGTTTGACGTTTGTGTTTGGTCTTGGATATACCAATTAGTTCAATTCCAATTTAAATTTGTTTATTGATCTATTTCTTTCACTATACTCTTTCGGGTGATTCTATATAAAGCAACATAGTTCAACATGATTTTTTCGTCGCATTTAATTTAAACCTCTATGATATGGTGACATTTTTACTTGATTAACTAGGCTTTCTACCTGTTTTTGGTGGAACTGCATTATCAGTAACATGTTTATACAGAAGTTGGAATATACAGAATACAGAAGCGAAAAGCAGGATCGGTTTCAAGTACAAGAGTTCCAAGATAAATTGAATGATGGCGGTAGACAGAAATAGTATTTACCTCATCCCCTACGCAATAGCATTATCACAATTCATAAACTTCGAGATAACCTGCGACATTTTCGAACTTTGCGATATTTGACGCAAACGAGGTCAGACTGATGGGAAACTCACTCGCGATTTATTGTGAGCTCGTTTTGATTAATATCCCTACCTATCTCAGAATCTTTTGCCTTCATTCATTATTCAGGAACGAGTGGCTTGACATAAGCGCTTGAAATAGCGGTCGAGTCCTTTTCAATCTATTGTTTTTGCCTCCTGATTCAACACTGCGCTTGAAAAGAATTTATGAAAACTTAGCTTTGCGATGGAAATGTTTTGTCGGAATTGTTTTGAAAGCGAAACCTTTTTCAGTGGCGTTTTCATTATGTTGTCTATGGGTATCGTCTTTTTTTATTTTATTACACTGACAAAGTATTTTTTAAAATCATAACTTAAAAAAATAATATTCAATGTTAAACCAAATATGACCCACTAGTGGTTACAATCATATACTCGTAGGTGACTTACTATCGAAGAAAATAACGTAAGATTAGTTTTAATACTTACTTGAATACGTAGCTAGCTTTTAGCTAACAAGAAGAATGGGCGCAAGAAACTTATCAGCTTTATCAGAAAGAACGATATTGAGGAGCCAATCCTCAAAGTAGGTTATGGTTAGTGATGGAACTCGAATCATATTGATTCTAATAATTCGAATGACCTCAATCCAAGCTGGATTCAAATATTTGATTACAGCAAGTTTACCTTAGGGACCGAGAACAACTGAGAAGGCAGTTTAATATTCGTTGTTTTTTAAAGTTTTTAATTTCTTAAGCCATATTTAGTATTTTTACCGTATTGACCATATTTAGATGATATTGTTATTGATTAGAGTAGAATCATCATATCCATTTTGACGATTCGAATACATTTTTTGATTCGAATCCCATCACTATTTGGTCCAAGGTCTGTGTCCTAGCAGTGGGGTGAAGACATAAAAAAATATTCATGATGAATTAGAGAGTACCTACCTATTGTTATTATCAAACTCAGAAGTAATTGTTTAAAACTAGGTGAAGATCTTAGAGTAACAAACAGAAGCAACCCAAGTACTTGTTTTGATAGGAACTTTACCGAGAAACTTAATATTCGTTTTGTAGACGTAATTTGGATCAAGATTAACAAGCACGTACTTCTACAAGTTTTACTCAATTATACGAAAATGTTATACAAGCTGTAAACAGTGGCATGAGCTAGTTTTACTTTTTACACAATAATTGCTACAGGGATATGTAGTTTATTTCATTGTATAAAAAATATGTATTGTACAGAAGTTCTTTGACAGAACTTCTCTCATTATTTTAATGCTGTTATGCTGGCATAAATAAATAATCTTGTCTAGGCAAGATAATCTTGTCGTATTACACTATGTCAAAGTCTGTCGTTGTCGTTGTCCATTTCTGTATTAAACCTTCTGTCTTCAGCTTATATTGTACGTGGCTTAGTACCAGATCACTATCTTAATTAAACACGAAGTCTAACAATTGATTCGTCTAACCGTCGACTGTTGTGTTGACATTATTCAAATTGTAATTGAAATCATCACTGTACTTAATATTTTTTTAAAGGGAGTTTTACGTCGTCGTCGAAAAAAATAGTAATAATGAGGATCAGTAACGATTTTTGTTTAGTGGCTAATTAGAAAGCTTATGCCACCACATGATTAACTGTGAGAAAAAAATTACGATATCTCTTAAACCTGAGAAGTTATACGAGCTAAAACACTGGTTTTTTGGGGGTCCCTATGACGTCATCGCGATGTACGCGAACCTTATGTCGAACGTGATAAAGCACATATTGCATTGAGCTTGGCATTTCCTTCAAACCCTTTTAACTCATCCATTTCCAAACGGATTTCAAAAATTATTTCACTAGGTTTCATAGCTATCAATATGTGTTTATATTATATCAATAAAACTATAGGATTCAAACCTGTTACTGATCCTCATTATCGATTCTTGTTTTTAATATTAAAAACAAGTTGAATTGTTGTGAAAAAGAAGGAAACAATCTTTTGCAAAATGCAATGCGATGCTTTGCTTCATACGTGTAATTGTTGAATTCAATTTAATTATGCCGTATTTGATTAAAATATGTATTTGTATTTTTTTGAAACAAACAATAGCGTGTGCGTTATCTCGTGACGATATCCCTGTATACATTTAAATCCCTGAAATCTCAAATGAAGTGAGATTACAAATACATTAAAATGCTTCCACAGATCCAACTCAGAAGCGTTAAAATGAGCTTAAAGTGTATTCCTGCTCGCATAACGATATGCAAACATTTTAATTTGCGTAATTAATTACATGTCATTGTTTTTAACAAGTATTTCCTGAATAATTGAGAGAATCATATTATCAACTTCATATGATGGACGAATGAGTCTCGATGCAATAATTACATTATTTATTTATGATCACCACTGATTATTTTCGAGTAATGTAAAGTCAAATTTTCTTGCTCGTTAACAGCGAACTTAAATCTATAGAATAAGCATTCCGCTCAAAAAATGGCACCACACGAAAAGTACAACTAAGTGGATAGAGCTAAAAATGCTGGCATTTAATTATGCAGTACAATGAACACTGGTTGATTATTAGCGACCATAATTTGTATACTCATAGATACTTTCTATACTAAAACGAAAAAATAAGATACTTACGTAAGTATCTTATGCAGATCTGCATCTTTTTAACCTTTAGGACCATCTGACCACCAAATCCCACCACCAGTGGTCAGTTGAGAGAAAAAAAAATCTCATTCACTGGAGGTGAATTGGGAGCACTTTATTCCTAATTCATCATCAGTGATGAAGTGGGATTTTTTGTTTCAACTCACTACCGATGACCTTCTGAAAACTATATAAGCCTATTATTAAACCATAATTTAACCACCATAAGTTAACCGTCTCCATATTTATGTGATCCTGGTACTTTGAAGCCGCAAGTGATTGAAAGTATTTAATTTTATACCAAAGCTAAGCGAGGGCAGGTTGCTAGTTTATTATAAACTATCTATACACGGTTATTTTTATAGTATATCTAAAAATGAAATGGGGTGTTCAGACCACGTTAATGAACAACTTTTACTATGGGGCCAACCACGAAATCGCGAAAAAAAAATCAGCTGTTCCATACATTATAGTCGAGTCGATGTTATACTTTTCATATTGTATCTGTTATAAATGTCCCAATAAAATTCACCAGTGATGAAATGGGATAATTTTCACCACTGGTGGGTGAAATGGGAGTGACATTGTGTTATTTGGCCACTGGTAGTCAGTTGAGAAATTGAAGTGCCAACCAACCACTGGTGGTGGGATTTGGTGGTCAGATGATCCTAAAGGGAAGAAATCAGACTCTGAATAGAGTAAATGATTTAGGTTTTAGATGTTCCGCCTAATAATAATTTGCACACACGCGATGGTAGGATATGGCGTTGTTTGTTAATTTTAAATCATCTGTATTGTTTATACCCATTTTCAAGCAAATTATTATATTGATTGAATGATAACAACATTATCTTCTAAAAATAACAAACCCTTACATACGAGCAACTTTTGTCTCCGCAACTAATTTGTCTTTCAAGTGGTTTGTATGAATAGTCGCCGGATGTTGCGTCGCAACGTACAAAACCGTAGACTTGACGTGAGAGTCAAAAATTAGTTGCTAAAGTTGCTCATGTGCGCCAGCTCTTAAACACTTTTAAACGAACAGATCAGCGGTTATTCCTTTAGTTAAAGAGATCCTTATCTGTCAATTCGGTGTAACGAATCTTGCCCGTTGCCAAGTGCCAGACCCGTCGCTGGGCCGCCGCCAACTGCCAGCCAGCACAGACTGCTAAACTGGCACTATCACGATGCGCCAGATACCTTGTACTCTTCAGTGATTTTGTATGAGTGGAATTTAACATTGTAAAGAATTGTCGAAAGTCTAAAGAATATAAAAGTACAAACCATGATACAAAATGATAAAAAGTTGAGTCAAATAAGAGTTGGTAAACTATTACTACTATATTATTGAGTGCTTTACTTAATAAGTGACATAGTTTAACCAGATGCTCTTTTATGTAATACATACAATAAAATAATGTTTAAGTATCTTTATTTAACAGTGGAACTGAAAACTTGAAAACAGTAAAAATGTTTGACTATTGCGTCACCGCTTTACTTTTGCAAATACGTACAATTTGCAAAAGTAAAACGTGCTTGACGACATTTCTTATTTGCTATTATTTTAATTCTTTTTAAAAATCTGAACAAAGCAATTCTTTGTATTAAGGTTAGAAGGTCACCCATTACTCACTGCAGTTTCACAAGCACCAGCATACATGATATAAATAAAATGCAAGCGTTCAATGATCGCCGACACGCCATTACGTTAGCGTTGTTGCTTAATAATTTAAAAACTTTTATCATAGGATTGTGTGCCTTACATTAAAGTAATAAAGCTCTTTAAATTGTCAGCAGAATAGACGTCTGTATGAAGTGACAGTATCGACGGCGTCGCAACTAGGTCGGTGAGGGACACTCGACCTCTTTCTCCTACTTTCGTTTCACGTTTCACGCTGACGAATTCAGACGTTTCAAACGTTTGCATTCATTTGAGAAAACTTTTGACATTCGAGCGAAATAAGGAAATGGGACCCTCTGTAGTTGAACACATAAACGACAGCACAGTTAGCGCATACGTCTTCAATTTAAAAGTTATTTTGAAGATGCCGATGCGTATATTGCTTTTTCGTTCGGAACTTTCCACAGAACATAGAAGTATGGGGGGGGGGGGGGGGTAGACATTTTTGAATGATGAATTTTATTTACTTTAAACATGTGTAATGTCATACATTATACATGGATTTCTGTGTCTTTTGACAGGTTGTTAATTTCTAACGTGTACCTACAACATAAAAATCATGACATAATCAACAGCCTTGCATTATAACTGCATCATAGGTGCATTTTAAAAACGAACAATTTTAGGATACTTAAGGATTATGCAAGAAATATTCAAGGATGTTCTCGAGAAAATAAATCTCTCATAGTAAATATTACCAGCAAAGTAAATAAAGAAGTAAAAGAAATCTTTTGGCAAAATAATAATGCAAGTATAACCTTATTCAACGAAAACTGAGACTAAGCAATCAGTGAAGAAACAGAAAGAGAGAGATAGAGTCGCATATTTCTGAAGTTTCAAGTAGATACTTAAACTTAAATACAATCGCTGTAGTTTCTTCACTTCTTACTATTCAAGTTCTAAGTTTAAATACAAAGTTAAGCTATTCATTTCAATATTCACATGAAGCCTAGATATAATGTTCGAAGTTGGGAATACTGCGAAATTCTTTGCGTTTGTGCTCGACTTAAAGCAGTTCAAGAATTTAGTTCGAATAGCTGCTGTTGAGTACAAATTGTCCTACTATACTAACTATACTGGCACGCAGACTTTCAAGCTTTAGCTTAATTAAGCATTCATATTAATCATCTTTGGATAAAATTAAAATGCTCAATCCACAGAATCCACTATAACTACAGTATGGAAACTTTTCTTTTAAAAAAATAGTTTTGATCTAAATGATTTTGTTCGATTCACGGTCAATAGAAGAACATCATTTCGATGCACGCTGGTTCAAAAGCTCGATGTTCGCTTAGGTATTCGAAATAATGTTCATCATCATCATCATATCAGCCGCATGACACCCACTGCTGGGTATAGGCCCACGACCCTCACTAGATCGTCGGTCCACCTGGTCAGGGGCCTAGCCAAGGGAGCGTCGTCCAGTGCGCGAACGCAATTCCAGAACCTTGCCGCCCCAACGGCCATCGGTTTTTGTCGCTGTGCTCCGCCCACTGCCACTTCAACTGAGCAATCCCTCGAGCAATGTCGGTTACTGTAGTCCTTCTACGAATCCCTTCATTTCTGATTCGATCACGCAGGGAAACGCCAAGCAGTGGCTCTCTCTATTTCTCGTTGTGTGACCTCGAGCCTTCTTATGAGACCCATAGTTACCTATCGACCACGTTTCACTGCCGAAAGAATGTTAGCTCTGTGCTAATAAAATTAATTTTAAATTTTGTTTTTTTACTCTTTAACGAGCAGCGAACTAAAATCTAAGGAAGTGTAATTGCAAACAAATATTGCTTAAAAAAAGGCACCACGGGACCGAAAAAGTACAACCCGCTCAGCTTTAGTCGGGCCAGCCACGCACCCGGTGTCTGACGTTTGTAATCTTTTCAATAATTGCAGTTTGTATTGTACAGAAAACATAGAAAGAGAGAGTTTATTTAAAATTACGTCCTTTATAGTCAAAGTGGTGTAAAAGACGCAAAGAAGGCCTTAAAAAGCCTTTAGGACCATCTGACCACCAAATCCCACCACCAGTGGTTATTATGGTTTAATAAGAGGCTTCAGTGGCGAAGGGTCCATACAAGCCGATTCCCATCGGCTTACCTTTGGAAATCCCACCTCACTGAATCCACTACGTAGATCATAAAATTTTTCATCATTATTGTAAAACGGCTTACCTTCGCCATCATTTCACCCCTCGCCACTGATAGGCTTATATAGTTTTCAGAAGGTCATCGGTAGTCAGTTGAAACAAAAAATCCCACTTCATTACTGATGATGAATTAGGAATAAAGTGCTCCCAATTCACCTCCAGTGGTCAAATGAGATTTTTTTTCTCTCAACTGACCACTGGTGGTGGGATTTGGTGGTCAGATGGTCCTAAAGGATTTCTTCGGTGTCTGTTTCGTCGGTGACCATTCATCCTGAAAACGGATGCTAAATCGGATCCTACCTTCCCGAATGCAATTAAACTTCTTTGAATTTAGGAGCGACTGAATATCGGATTCGTTATTCAGGAAGGTCTAATAAGCTCTTAAGGCGTGAAGAGGTAACAAACAAAGACACACACACATTTTTCGAAATATAGGTACTCAGGATCCGTTTAAAACATTTCTTCTCCTCTCCGCCTATCTCCGCTCTGGGGTACCTACCGGAACTTTCCGAACTTCGGTAACTCTGCCGTGCTTCAATTTAAAACAGATAAATCGAAGTACGGAATTTAGTACTGTACTATTAATATCGATGTTTGTGTGACATCATGAATCGGGGTTCACCATCCCTCATTCCTGTACAATCCACTGAGGAGGATCCACCAGTGGATCGAAGGATATTGGCATGATTGGGGCTCGATTTATATCTGTATAAATTTGAAGCTCGGCAGACATGCCGAAATTCGGAGTTTTAGCCTGGTGGACACCAGGCGTAATATAAAATCAGATAAAAGCACAGAACATACAAATTTTCTTTGTTCTGTGGACAAAAGTGTTCTCAGTAGTGCCGATGTGCTAGCATGCTCTTTGGCAGCAACAGAAGGTCTTGGCAGCGCTTGATATTGCAGCGTTTGCCGATAAAATTGTTTTTTTTTTGTTTTTATTTTGAGAAAATTATTTTATACCCATCAGTATATGTTGACACTTTTCTGTTTCTTTTAATACAAGAATTCTACTCTACTTGAATATGATAATTGCTGTCGCCAGTTCCTCTAATGCCTTTGTTACCATTTGAGAAACTATTAAAAAAAGGTCTGGAAAAAGTTTCAAGTCTTTCAAATTACTGACGGTCAAAAATAAAGTTTATTTAATTCAAGTCAATATAAAGTAAATGAAACACACATATTGTTATTGTCGTCGTCAATTTTCATTCGTTGAAATTCATTCAATTTGCTTGGGGCGTTCATGCGAAAGATAACCAATATAAATTGTACATGCTATCGAACGCAGAGCGAATTGCTAAAAATGAAAATTATTTTGGAGTGAATACCGAATGAATATTATTATTTACTAGCGGCCGCCCGCGACTTCGTCTCCGTGAATAGTTATTTGTATTACCCTAGGGAACAGCACTTATTTTCAAGATGAAAGGTACCCATGTCCTTCTTTGTACCCCTGACAACGTGTATGCAAAATTTCATGATGATCGGTTCAGTAGTTAAGACGTGAAGACGTAACAAACAAAAAAACGGACTTTCGCATTTATAATACTAGCGGCCGCCCGCGATTTTTTAAAGTTTTATTGCTATCCTCCGGGAACAATACTTTGTTTCGGGATGAAAGGTACCCTATGTCCTTCTCTGTACCCCTGACAACATGTATGCAAAATTTCATGATGATCTGTACCTTGATTACGTAAAGCTGTTGCTAACAATTCTCGTTTGAAATCGATTGAAAGCGCGGTTGCATTGCGGCTTTAGTCAAGATAGTTGTCACATTGGTTCTTACTAAAGCAGCAATGTAACTGCGATTTCTGTCAGAGTTGATTGCAACAAAGTTACGTAATTACCCCCCAGTTCAGCTGTTGAGACGCAATGGCGTAACAAACAAAAAAAATGGGCATATTTTTGTTTGTAAAGCAAACTGAATAAACACTGGGCAATTTCTTCATGTCCTCTATTTATCATCGGGAGTCAGAATGTTCTGATCGTCCTCGACTAATTCCAATGTCAGATACTGGATGATTTGTGTATATAGATACATTGTCTGGAATTTTTATAACTATTCCATTACAACCTCAATCTCAGGCCCACGTTGATGGACATTGAAAAATGGATCTGATGTTAGTAACCCGCTTTCACAGCCTTTCATGTCTGCTTATTGTTCGTGGCCTCTAGTTGTTGGTAATTTTGTTACATTAATATTTTTTCGACAACCATAAATAACTTGGCACGAATTGTTGGTAGTTAAAAGTAATGACTTTCTTCCAGACATACTTATTACAGCAACGAATATATATTTGTTTACTACTCGTAATAACTATATGCCTACCTAATGCAATTGATACAGTTTTGTAATTGGTCAAAATTCTTTTTAGGGTTCCGTAGCCTAAATGGCAAAAAACGGAACCCTTATAGATTCGTCATGTCTGTCTGTCTGTCTGTCCGTCCGTATGTCACAGCCACTTTATTCTGAAAGTTTTAGGATTACACATTTGAAACTTGGTAGATAGATAGATGTATTCTGTTAACCGCTTAACGATTTTAACACAAAAACAAAAAAAATAAAAGATTAAGGGGGGCTCCCCATACATGGAAATGAAACTGAAAAAAATTTTTCTTCTACCAATAAGTGCGGGGTATCTATAGATTATAGATAGGTCTTTAAAAATGGCATTGAGGTTCCTAAGACGAATTTTTCTCAAAGTCAATCGTTTGACACTGCCAAAGTGGTAAAATGTGTGTCCCCCCACCTCTAACTTTTGAAATAAGAGAATGAAAAATCTAAAAAAAATATATGCTGTAGATCTTAATAAACACTTTCAACGAAAATTGGTTCAGACGAGACATAATAATTAGTTTTTGAGATATAGCACATTTTCCAAAACCGCAAATATAACTTTGTCATTCATACCAAAACTGTGAAAAACAATTTAGACGAAAAATGATAGTGGAATTAAATATCGTATGGTATAAGGAAACTACGGAACCCTACGGCGCGTGGCCCAACACGAACCTGGCCGGTATTCTGGCTAGTCTTGAACTAGCGATAATTTAGAGAAATAAAATACACTTCATTTTATCGACAAAACAACCTAGTTTTTGGGATATGTAAGAGAAATACTAAAAAAAAAACACACTTTCGGATTAAAATTTAATTTAGTTTTTTTTTTACTTGATAGGTAGTATTATTAGCTTTCTAATAGTATTTTTAACAACTGTAGGACTTTTAAATCCAGATAAATTAAATTCCTTTTTTTACAGGGTCATCCTTACTTCTTTAATTACTAATATTATAAATTCGAAAATCAATTTGTTTGTTACACCTACTGATCTGAAATTCCGTTTGTTTGTTACGCCTTCACATCTTAACTACTAAACCGATCATCATGACATTTTGCATACACGTTGTCAGGGGTACAGAAAAGGACATAGGGTACCTTTCATCCAGAAAAAACGTACATTTTCCGAGGGATAGCAAAAAACTGTCCACGCAGACGAAGTCGCGCGCTGCCAATAGTCTAAATAAAATGGCAACCACTCCAACAGGAGATGGGATAGACCCTGCATGTGGGTGTTTATGTCAATAATTTTCTTTCAATTATCGCTAGTAAATACAAGATCAAAGTCACTGTATATTAATATCTATTACAGATTACACAATTATATATACAAAACTCGAGTTCACAACCCAACACCCTTCAGACATACTCAGACCAATCAAATCAGAATCTATAATATCTGCATCGTATGTTATGACAACTTGCAAGGACTCCAAACTGTGGGTGCGGCATGCGGCACGTGGCCATTACCATTGGGCTAGGGTTGTCTCTTTTTTACATTAAGAGATAAATTCTTGTTGATGATGGTGGAAAAATTTAAGAACACAGTAACGGACTTATTTTATTGTTATATTTTTTAAAGATTTTATTTTGTGCTCTTGCATGCATGTTAATGTCACGTAAAGCCAAACCACCCTAACGGAATCATTCCCTTTTTAACACGTTTTTATTAGGTTGCTTTCGCATTTGTTTGTTTGTTTGTGTGTTTCTCCACAAAGTTTGCGAACAATTTTATCCTAACTTCCCGATGAGCTAGAGACTTGAAACTTTGAACTTAGGCAACAAAGGCAATGCGATATTATGGTGTCATTGAGCTGATTTGATGATGAAGCCGGAAGAAGGCCACAAGAACTCTATGAAGAAACCATACAACCCCATCGTGTTTGGGCTCGTTAGAATCGTCTTGACGAGTACTCTAATAGGAGACGTGGTTTAGGGTCTGATGATGAAGCTGAGAGGCCATGCCAAAGGAACTCAATATTGAAACCGTGCAACCCCATCAAATTTGGGCTCATTTGAATCGTCTTGACGAGTTCTTTGTTGGGAAATAGTTTCCAGGGTCTGATGATGGAGCCGGAGGAAGGACACAGGAACTCTTTAATAAAACCACGCTACCTTATCGAGATTGGGCTCGTTTGAATAGTCTTGACGAGTACTTTGTTGGGAAATAGTGTCCAGGGTCTGATGATGGAGCCGGAAGAAGGCCACTGGAACTCGGTAATAAAACCATGCAATCCTATCGAGTTGGGGCTCGTTTGAATCATCTTGACGAGTACTTTAATGGGAAATAGTGTCCGAGGATCTGATGATGGAGCCGGAGGAAGGCCATAGAAACTCTATAATAAAACCATGCAACCCCATCGAGTTTGGGCTTGTTTGAATTGTCTTGACGAGTACTTTTTTGGGAAGTTTCCAGGTTCTGATGATAGAGCCGGAAGAAGGCCACTGGGACTCTGTATTAAAACCATGCAACCCCTTCGAGTTTGGGCTCGTTTGAATCGTCTTGACGAGTGCTCCGATAGGAGATGGTATATTTTTAGTCTTAGCTCGTTAACTAAATAGCAGAAAATAAAAATGTACCTACTGAAAAAAAACTTTTTAAAAACACGTTTTTATTACAAAAAAAGTCGGACTAAAAACATTAAAACGGACTAGTAAAAACAGACTAAAAAGTTTAAATTTTTTTTTTCTTTAAATATTTTTAAAAATAAAATAGCGAGGAAGTTATTAATTTTGTAATTCATAAATTATTTTATTTACTGCTTTAGTATGCATCTATTTACATATAAATACAATCAAATAGAGGTACTAATAGTAGATTTTGCAACTATTAATATTTAAAAAAAAGTACTTAAGTAAGTTGACTGATTCTTAAACAAAAGATAGGGTTATATTATATAGCAGGGTTGGAAACCCTGTTCCAAACTGATATAATTAATCACGAAGACATAAAGTTTTCTCCCAAAAGGGCTTGTTTTGAAACCGACGAACTAAATTCGGTTAAATTAAGTTTTGATTAAGCGACGACCGTTTACTGTTTAGTCGAGATTCTCGCTCAGACTAAATAATCTGAGACTACACGTCGAAACATTCGTATTAGTAACCTACCCTACAGTAATAAATTGTGCAGTAATGCTTGTTAAAGCTAAATTAAAAACCATGTTCAGTGTATTCATTAAATATTAAATTTAATTCAGCGTTAAAAAAAATATTAATTTAGTTAAAAGTACAATTTGACAAGAACATCTCTCACGGATGTCGGAATCACTACTTAGTATAAAACAAAGTCGCTTCCCGCTGCTGTCGTCCCTAGTTATGTATGCTTAGATCCAATTAAGGTGCGTCCAGATATGTTCTTTTGATCGTACCGTACCTCCGTTCCGTACCAGCGTTCCGATCAAATAAGTCTGGACGCTACTTTTGCCCGTTCCGTACCTCCGTTCCGTACCACCGTTCCGATCAAACCGCCGAACGCCGCCGCGATCACGTCCAGACTAGCGCCGTACCGTACCTCCGTTCCGTATCAACGTTCCGATCCAATAGTACAGCAGCCCGTAGTAAATTTAAATTACGAAAAAGGTTACCGTTTGCCGTTGTGATATAGTTATTTATTACAAAATTATAGATACTTTAACAGATCGCAACCCGCCGTAACCTATATTTGTATATCTCCAAAAATGATTATTTTTTTTATTTTCGAGGTTAATCACATGGTTTAGCTATTGTCGTGTTCTACAGCGCTATCTGTGTATGGCTACTTTTCTCAGTCTAACTATTATCAGTGGCAATCAAACATAGCGCTGTAGAACACGACAATAGCTAAACCATGTGATTAACCTTGAAAAATAAAAACTCTCATTTTTGGAGATATACAAATATAGGTTACGGCGAGTTGCGATCTGTAAAACTTGGGTTAAAGTATCTATAATTTCATAATAAATAACTATATCACAACGGCAAACGATACCTAACCTTTTTCGTAATTTAAATGTACTACGGGCTACTGTACTACAACCTCCGAACGTCGGCGTCGCCGCGATCACGTCCAGACTAGCGCCGTACCGTTCCTCCGTTCCGTTTTTCCTTTGAACGGGGCGAAAAAACCGACTCGCGATGGATCGGAGCGTACCTGTCGGCGATCGAGACGGCGTACCTCCGCACCGTTCCGAACATGCGTCCAGACTAGCGTTCTTTGTTCGCGACGCTCAAGAGCGAGAGATACGGGTACGGGCAAAAGAGCGAGAGATTCGAGGTGGATCGGGGCGTACCTGTTCGGCGAACGGAACGGCGTACCTCCGCACCGTTCCGAACATGCGTCCAGACTAGCGTTCTTTGATCGCGACGCCGATCGGAACGGAGGTACGGTACGGGCAAAAGAACATATCTGGACGCACCTTAAGGCTTAGATCTTTAAAACTACGCAACGGATTTTGATGCGGTTTTTACCATTGAAAATGGTTATCAGATGCAAATCGCCTGAGACGTATTTTTGACCATATCTCCGAGGATTTTGGGAGGATCGAGATGAAAATAGTACCAAAAGTTGAGGAGTTTATCGAGACAGGTGTAAAAGTTTAAATTTTGAAAATCTACTGGTAACTTTTTTTGGAATTTTGCGAAATTCCAAAAATTCCGGGAGTTTTGGGGGATGTTTGTTTACCAAATTGTAAATATTTCGGAAAAAAAAACCTGACTTAAGAAAAAATGAGAAAAAGAGTCCTAGGGTATTAGTTTAGCTATCAAATGGAGAAATAATTTTGAAGGTGGTCCCTTTAGATTTGGAATTGTAGAAAAACGGCTGTTTCCGTACATAAAAAGTGATGTAGCTTCTATGATTATTGACCGATCGTCATGGTAATAGTGTTAAAAGATGCAGAAACAGACGAGAAGTGTATTCGTTGGAATTTTGAAAATTGGTCAATATTATTTCGGCTGCGTCGAGGCAGTCAGCGGGCGCTTTTGTGACTCGAGGCGGAGCCGAGTCTCACAATCGTAAAAATAAATAGGTACTAGGTACCTAGGTAACTTTAAAAATATAAAAGGACTTTGCATTTGATTTGATTTTTAGTAAATTTTTGTGTTCATTTTCAATGCTCCGATTCTTGCGGGATGTAAAATCTGTGATTTTTTTATAGATAGAGTGATTCAAGAGGAAGGTTTATATGTATATGGTGTCAAATTCCACACTATACCAAAGCGAAGCGAGGGCGGGTCGCAAGTAATTTAATGAACTGAATCTTACAAATTGTGAAAAAGATAATGACAAAAGTTATTGGCGGAATTTTTCGATTGATAATAAAAAACTGACATTACCGAGTTTAAGACAAGTTTGATAATAAATTTTCCAATTACTCCGAGCAATTTGCCTTTTTAGCGGCAGCTCTGACATTGAATGATATCTAGGGAGATGTTATTGATACTGAAAGGTCATTATCCCCTCTTAACAAATTCATATCGATCCGAGCGTTAAATTTATTGAAATAAATACGTTCCTTTGAGTTTCTTAGAACTTCATAAATACACCTTACTAATACATAAATATTATTATTATGTAATGATGGTATACCTAATGATAATTTTGATGGTTAGTTAAATAGTTTGACTTCTTTGTATCTATTACAAACTCGCTTTCGTTATATTACATATCATTATGTTAGAGACCATTAGACCTGCCCCCCTAGCCAAAGTAACATTTGCATATTTTCGCTATCGCTTCACTTCAAAACATGTATGGATTTGACGTTTTAAAATTCGATTGTTAACGAAACCTTATGTCAATCCCATACATGTTTCGAAAGCGAAGCGATAACGATGATTTGCGAATGTACTTTGGCTAGGCCGTCAGGGGCCCTGCACTGAGAAAAATTTCCTCTGCCGCACTACGTAAAATAAGGATAAAAATCGACCACTATGACGTGTGTAACCCGCTACATTACGCGTAAGTAGTCAGTCATACGTAGTCGGCATACTGACGCTCATCATGGAGCGGGTTACGTAATTTACGAGTGGTCGATTTTTGTACGTACGTACGTAGCCCGACATCCGGCTACGTACATACGTAGTGCGCAAGTCGCACTGAATACTCCTGAAACTACGACTGCGGCTTACGTACGTTACTGTAGCGGGCACAGTAAATAATGGTGAGCTATACGTGTGCACCGCGGCGGCATACGTACAATACTGTGGCAGACACAGTAAAGCACGGTGAGCCGTACGTGTGTACCACGGCGGCATACGTTCGATACTGCAGCGGGCACAGTAAATAATGGTGAGCCATACGTGTGCACCGCGGCGGCATACGTACGATACTGTAGCGGGCACAGTAAATAATGGTGAGCCATACGTGTGCACCGCGGCGGCATACGTACGATACTGTGGCAGACACAGTAAAGCACGGTGAGCCGTACGTGTGTACCGCGACGGCATATGAACGATACTGTAGCGGGCACAGTAAATAATGGTGAGCCATACGTGTGCACCGCGGCGGCATACGTACGATACTGTGGCAGACACAGTAAAGCAAGGTGAGCCGTACGTGTGTACCGCGACGGCATACGTATGATACTGTAGCGGGCACAGTAAATAATGGTGAGCCATACGTGTGCACCGCGGTGGCATACGTACGATACTGTGGCAGACACAGTAAAGCACGGTGAGCCGTACGTGTGTACCGCGACGGCATATGTACGATACTGTAGCCGGCACAGTAAATAATGGTGAGCCATACGTGTGCACCGCGGCGGCATACGTACGATACTGTGGCAGACACAGTAAAGCACGGTGAGCCGTACGTGTGTACCGCGACGGCATACGTATGATACTGTAGCGGGCACAGTAAATAATGGTGAGCCATACGTGTGCACCGCGGCGGCATACGTACGATACTGTGGCAGACACAGTAAAGCACGGTGAGCCGTACGTGTGTACCGCGACGGCATACGTATGATACTGTAGCGGGCACAGTAAATAATGGTGAGCCATACGTGTGCACCGCGGTGGCATACGTACGATACTGTGGCAGACACAGTAAAGCACGGTGAGCCGTACGTGTGTACCGCGACGGCATATGTACGATACTGTAGCCGGCACAGTAAATAATGGTGAGCCATACGTGTGCACCGCGGCGGCATACGTACGATACTGTGGCAGACACAGTAAAGCACGGTGAGTCGTACGTGTGTACCACGGCGACAACCGTACGATACTGTAGCGGGCACAGTAAATAATGGTGAGCCATACGTGTGCACCGCGGCGGCATACGTACGATACTGTGGCGGGCACAGTAAATCATGGTGCACCATACGTGTGCACCATGGTGGCATACGTATGATACTGTAGCGGGCACAGTCAAGCATGGTGAGCCATACGTTTGCACCACGGCGGCATACTTACGATACTATGGCGGACACAGTCAATCATGGTGCGCCATACGTGTGCACCATGGCGGCATAGGTAGGATACTGTGGCAGGCACAGTAAAGCATGATGTGCCAGACGTATTAACTGTCGTAGTAGAGGTAAGGTACCGTTGCCGGTACAGTAAGGCATGATGAACCGTGCGTATATACTACGGCAGCATACGTACGATACTGGTGCGGGAACAGTAAAGCACGGTGAACCATACTTATGTAACACGCCAGGGTACGTACGATACTGCTGCGGGTATAGTAAGTGTCCGGGCACGAAAACTGCGACGGCGGAGCGGCAGCGGGGCGGCGCGACAGCGGAGCGGCGGCGATGCATTCAACAGTATGGCACAGTATGGAGACGCGCACGAAACGGGCGGTGGCGGCGCGGGGCGACGAGCGATGCACGGGCGGGAGGAGAGCGACGAAAACAAATGAACAAACTAGTTGGATTTGGTAGCCCGCGATTACAGTAGTGTTGTGTTGAATAATATAATAGTGTCTGTTTGACTACTAGGTAGTACCTATTTATTCAGTATGGATGTCGGCATCTTGGACATCATTTAAAAAACACAAGATGAGCAAAGAATCCGGTTTTGAAACTAGTTAACGCCTATACTTAGACCATTTTTTCGAACTAAATAACATTTTTAGACATAGGATCATAGACTTATTATATCACTATATATTTCGTCCTTTGAATATTTTTCGGTATTGATTTAACAAGAAATTGTTTCCATAGCAACATCACATTTGACACATCAATAGAAATAAAAAAACTTTAAGAAGTTTCTTTAACATACAATTTAGGTTAGTCACTACGATATTCTAAAAAGCCCTAGTCCAGTGGGACCACGAGTACATAGTGGTATACCGTGGTCCTACCAGTAGGTCAAATCGGTAGGTCCACGGGACCTTAATGGTATTTAGCCCATCTGTCACAACACTACTAACGCGGCTGACCGACCGCTATGTTTCGTGCCCACGTTCTCATCGCCCCGCCCCGCCGCCGCTCCGCTGCCGCGCCGCCCCGCCACCGCTCGGCCGCCGCCACTTTCGTGCCCGGACACTAAGTGTCCGGGCACGAAAACTGCGACGGCGGAGCGGCAGCGGGGCGGCGCGACAGCGGAGCGGCGGCGATGCATTCAACAGTATGGCACAGTATGGAGACGCGCACGAAACGGGCGGTGGCGGCGCGGGGCGACGAGCGATGCACGGGCGGGAGGAGAGCGACGAAAACAAATGAACAAACTAGTTGGATTTGGTAGCCTGCGATTACAGTAGTGTTGTGTTGAATAATATAATAGTGTCTGTTTGATTACTAGGTAGTACCTATTTATTCAGTATGGATGTCGGCATCTTGGACATCATTTAAAAAACACAAGATGAGCAAAGAATCCGGTTTTGAAACTAGTTAACGCCTATACTTAGACCATTTTTTCGAACTAAATAAAATGTTTAGACATAGGATATATTTCGTCCTTTGAATATTTTTCGGTATTGATTTAACAAGAAATTGTTTCCATAGCAACATCACATTTGACACATCAATAGAAATAAAAAAAAATAAGAAGTTACTTTAGTGGTATACCGTGGTCCTACCAGTAGGTCAAATCGGTAGGTCCACGGGCCCTTAATGGTATTTAGCCCATCTGTCACAACACTACTAGCGCGGCTGACCGACCGCTAAGTTTCGTGCCCACGTTCTCATCGCCCCGCCCCGCCGCCGCTCCGCTGCCGCGCCGCCCCGCCACCGCTCGGCCGCCGCCACTTTCGTGTCCGGACACTTAGACATGGTGCACTATACGTGTTACGTATGGCACACCATGCCTTACGATACTCGCACCTGTATTTTCCTTATGCTGGCATGGTACATACAAAGGTGTTCAGATAATTAGTATGAATATTAACCAAATTCAATGAAATTTTGTAGACACGATCGAGAAACTAATATCTAGGTCTATAGTTTATTACATTTTCGTAAAAATGTATAGTTTAAATATTGCAGGGAGTTTTTAATGAAAATATGAAAATACCACAGACCTAGGTATTACTTTCTAGACCATATCTACAAAATTTAATTGACTTTGATTGGTTAATATTCAAAATAATTATCTGAACACCTATGTATGTACGGCCAGCGTCATAAATATATATACGTTAACAAGAGCTCAAAAATATCTACACACCTCTATGTCACTGACAATAAGGTTGGTGTTTACATATTTTGACTCAATGGCTGTATTTATGTATATGAATGACACTGACTGTACCATGCCAACATAAGGAAAATACAGGTGCAATTATCGTAAGGCATAGTGTGCAATACGTAACACGTAGTGCAATAGTGCATCATGCCTTATACCCGCAACAGTATCGCATGTACTCGGGCGTGAGTCTAATTAGACACAATTGATTTTTAAGTTTCCGTTTTTCCTTTTTTTGAGGCACGGAACCCTAAAAATAAAGTATGTCTAATAGCCGTCCATCTATGTACATACGTATGGTGAATGGTATGGTGCCTTATTGTCCCACACTAGTATCATACCTTCTATTTGTCTTCTCAGCATGTATATTTGTCCAATGCTGGAGATATGCTTCTCCCATGGTTTTTCTATGTCGTCCTTGTTGCGGCGTATCTGGTTGAGGTAGGCCCTGACATCTTAGGAATGGCGGTCTGCCCACGCTTCGACTTCCCGTTCATACCTCTACTATAACAGTTAATAAGTTTTATACAACATTATGCTTCTTTGTAGTATAACCTGCACTGGTTACGTAGATATCTACTTATAAATATTGGTGCGGGTACGATAAAGAATGATGTATCATTTTAAAGCTGACCAGATGTTTTAAAAACCGGCATGCGGCATTTTTCACATTTAATTTCTTTTACTGGCAATAGTTACGTATAAATAAATCACAAAGGTCGCGTCCTCATTGCAGGGTTTTTTTAAACTCTGGTCAGGCTTTATCTACTTATGTTGAACTTGTACGATATTAGTGCGGCTTTTATTATTATTATGCAAAATAATTTTAAAGCAAACTTAACAGCTGCACCGATATAGCACCAAAGTCCAGACCTGTAAGTGAAAAGCATATAATAATTGGTAATTTAGATAAAATCATACTTCACGATACATTATACATTTAGTGTACACAGCCATGATACAACATTTTTTATTTTTTAACTTTTACAAGGTTATTAACAGAAGAAATTCCGTTCTCAAACCCTGTACAAGTTTTATAGCTTAACATGCTTAAAAGGAAATAGACATAAAAGATTCATATTATTTATTTTCAATCGCAAAAATTGAGACATACTTAGTTACAAAAAAACCACAACAAGCTTAATTAATCATACTATTCTAGAATTACATGGTCGTCAAATTGGCGTACCCGTGAAACATTATGCTTTCTTTGAATGATCTTGTTGGATACGTCGGATTCAGAAGCAGCTTGCGATATATAGCCGTCGCATTCCGTGCAAGTGAAATGTTGATGACATAAGCCAGCAACATCAAAGCAATATTGCAGGATTTCTCTGGTTTATCTTCTGTATTCAAAGAAAAAAGTTTCGGTTAATTTTTTAATACTTATTTTTATGAAGGTTTAATAATAAGAACTAATATTTGAGAAAAAATTCTTACCGTCAATCATATGCAATGCCGTGCAATTATATTTGCTATTTTTGTTCTCGTGTCTCTATTTTTTCGCAATTTTGATGAAGCATAATATTTTATAATTTCTCCATTTTTTGAGGGTGATAGAGGAAAATAATTTGTTTTCCATTCCTAGATACAGACGACTGAAATCGTTCATTAGCTGAAAAAAGAATAAGTAACTTTTGTCATTTATATGTCATTGCGTACGTTTTTATAGAAAAACTACAAAGATTATGTAAAAAATAAGGCTGCGGACTGCGGTATATGCTTACCAAGGTATAGTTATTTCTATCAAGGTTTAATAGTAAGAACTAATATTTGAGAAAAAATTCTTACCGTTAATCAGTGCAATTATTTGCTATTTTTGTTCTCGTGTCTCTATTTTTTCGCAATTTTAATGAAGCATAATATTTTATAATTTCTCCCTTTTTTGAGGGTGATAGAGGAAAATAATTTGTTTTTCATTCCTGGATACAGACGACTGAAATCCTTCATTAGCTGAAAAAAGAATAAGTAACTTTTGTCATTTATATGTCATTGCGTACGTTTTTATAGAAAAACCACAAAGATTATGTAAAAAATAAGGCTGCGGACTGCGATATATGCTTACCAAGGTATAGTTATTTCTATCAAGGTTTAATAATAAGAACTAATATTTGAGAAAAAATTCTTACCGTCAATCAGTGCAATTATATTTGCTATTTTTGTTCTCGTGTCTCTATTTTTTCGCAATTTTGATGAAGCATAATATTTTATAATTTCTCCCTTTTTTGAGGGTGATAGAGGAAAATAATTTGTTTTCCATTCCTAGATACAGACGACTGAAATCGTTCATTGGCTGAAAAAAGAATAAGTAACTTTTGTCATTTATATGTCATTGCGTACGTTTTTATAGAAAAACTACAAAGATTATGTAAAAAATAAGGCTGCGGACTGCGGTATATGATTACCAAGGTATAGTTATTTCTATCAAGGTTTAATAGTAAGAACTAATATTTGAGAAAAAATTCTTACCGTTAATCAGTGCAATTATTTGCTATTTTTGTTCTCGTGTCTCTATTTTTTCGCAATTTTAATGAAGCATAATATTTTATAATTTCTCCCTTTTTTGAGGGTGATAGAGGAAAATAATTTGTTTTTCATTCCTGGATACAGACGACTGAAATCCTTCATTAGCTGAAAAAAGAATAAGTAACTTTTGTCATTTATATGTCATTGCGTACGTTTTTATAGAAAAACTACAAAGATTATGTAAAAAATAAGGCTGCGGACTGCGATATATGCTTACCAAGGTATAGTTATTTCTATCAAGGTTTAATAATAAGAACTAATATTTGAGAAAAAATTCTTACCGTCAATCAGTGCAATTATATTTGCTATTTTTGTTCTCGTGTCTCTATTTTTTCGCAATTTTGATGAAGCATAATATTTTATAATTTCTCCCTTTTTTGAGGGTGATAGAGGAAAATAATTTGTTTTCCATTCCTAGATACAGACGACTGAAATCGTTCATTGGCTGAAAAAAGAATAAGTAACTTTTGTCATTTATATGTCATTGCGTACGTTTTTATAGAAAAACTACAAAGATTATGTAAAAATTAGGCTGTGGACTGCGGTATATGCTTACTAAGGTATAGTTATTTCTATCAAGGTTTAATAATAAGAACTAATATTTGAGAAAAAAATCTTACCGTCAATCAGTGCAATTATATTTGCTATTTTTGTTCTCGTGTCTCTATTTTTTCGCAATTTTGATGAAGCATAATATTTTATAATTTCTCCCTTTTTTGAGGGTGATAGAGGAAAATAATTTGTTTTCCATTCCTAGATACAGACGACTGAAATCGTTCATTAGCTGAAAAAAGAATAAGTAACTTTTGTCATTTATATGTCATTGCGTACGTTTTTATAGAAAAACTACAAAGATTATGTAAAAAATAAGGCTGCGGACTGCGATATATGCTTACCAAGGTATAGTTATTTCTATCAAGGTTTAATAGTAAGAACTAATATTTGAGAAAAAAATCTTACCGTTAATCAGTGCAATTATTTGCTATTTTTGTTCTCGTGTCTCTATTTTTACGCAATTTTAATGAAGCATAATATTTTATAATTTCTCCCTTTTTTGAGGGTGATAGAGGAAAATAATTTGTTTTTCATTCCTGGATACAGACCACTGAAATCCTTCATTAGCTGAAAAAAGAATAAGTAACTTTTGTCATTTATATGTCATTGCGTACGTTTTTATAGAAAAACCACAAAGATTATGTAAAAAATAAGGCTGCGGACTGCGGTATATGCTTACCAAGGTATAGTTATCTCTATCAAGGTTTAATAATAAGAACTAATATTTGAGAAAAAATTCTTACCGTCAATCAGTGCAATTATATTTGCTATTTTTGTTCTCGTGTCTCTATTTTTTCGCAATTTTGATGAAGCATAATATTTTATAATTTCTCCCTTTTTTGAGGGTGATAGAGGAAAATAATTTGTTTTCCATTCCTAGATACAGACGACTGAAATCGTTCATTAGCTGAAAAAAGAATAAGTAACTTTTGTCATTTATATGTCATTGCGTACGTTTTTATAAAAAAAACTACAAAGATTATGTAAAAAATAAGGCTGCGGACTGCGGTATATGCTTACCAAGGTATAGCCTTGTGATTGTTTCAAGGCTGGGAAATCCTTGAAGTAATCCACTATATCACTTTTTCCACATTGGATGCGGTTTAGGCAGTTTCTGCCCACTTTTCTTCAACAGATTTCCATGGTTTCCAGATTTCCATGATATTTCATTTTTCAGCCAGACTAATGTTTCTTTAGACAATACCTGTAATACACACGTAAACCACATAAATGTGTATGGTGGGATGAGTTAACAAGAGGAAGCGCATCAAGGGCAGATTGAGATGACAGCAGTCGAGCTGTCAAACGTCAAAGTGAATGAAATGAAATTAAAAATTAAAATTAAAAAGGAAAAAAAAAAAAATGAAAAAAAAAAATGATATTAAATGTGGTACAATATTGTTTTTACATTTGACCATGTAAATCTACTGTTTGCGAGAAATTTTAAGTTTTATTTTAAACATTGTAAATTGTGTAGGAACTATAGGCAACAGCGTCGCTTAACCACTGCTAAGGTTAAAATCGCTTGCACGCGAATTTTGTTGCTAACTGGTTAATCAACGCTGTTGCCCATAGTACCTACCTATCCGACAAATATTTTACAACAGTGTATTGAGGTGTTTACAATTAGTGGCGTTTATGATTAATGTGACAAACATTGGTCAAATCATAAAAAAAAAAAAAAATTTTTTTACAAGGTAGGTAAGTAAATACCTACACGTTTACATTTGACCATTTACATTGATTGATTTCATTTGATCTTGTAAATACCATAGTTTGCGAGAATTTTAAGTTCTATCCTCGTAAGTCCTGTGTTTTTGAAATGTGTAGTTCCAACGACCTGACGTACTGTATGAAGTACAAACTAAAATTAGTGCTTCAGACCGAGACAGAAAAGTTTCATTTTCTGCGAATTTAGATGTGGAACCTGGTTGTTTATGTTTTTTGGTATGTTTGATATGCTCCAGACTATATTTTGAAGCAAAAAGTAAAAAAAATATTTTGTACTAAATTTAGTATGTTAGGTTTTGGTGTCCATCGTTCTGGCAGCGCCACGGTCTCCGATTTACGTGAAAAAAAATCACCATGTAGGCCGATTTTTTCCCAGTCGGGAAAAAATACGTTTGATTTTTTCCCTCCACTGGATCCGAAGATATACGAGGTTTTTTGTGGCGCTGCCAGAACGACGTCGTTCTGGCAGCGCCACGGCTATATCTCATTAATTACAAATGCTAGAATAAATCCGATTACATACAGATTTTTGGCTTTTTTTTTCCATTTCACACAAGCTAACATCCACCCGTGAATGTCAACAGATTCAGGAGTAATCGTGGGTCATTTGTGGCGCTGCCAGAACGACGTCGTTCTGGCAGCGCCACGGCTGTATCTCAGCAATTCGTTTTTTTTCCTGGAAACGGTGTGGGTATATATTTAATACCTTCGTCATAAGGCACGGCAAAAAACGAATTTCTACATTTCATCGTGGATTAAGAATTTTATAGGCTTCGAGAAATTCTAACCTCAAAAAAATTTTTTTTTCGCTCTAACGCCTTTAATTGATATATTAAATAACATTCGCGCATTCCCTTATCTTCCTATAAAGGGAAAAAAAAAACCACCATCGCAGCATTAGCCGTTCCAGAGAAATCATAGGTTTAGATTTGGTTCATACATTAGGCATCGTTCCCGCAGCGCCACACCCAGTACACCATGATCCAGGGCACCTGTCGCCAAACTGAGTATGCCAATATTTAGTACCACCATAGCGAACACGGAAAAAAATCTGATAACGTGTATAACACAGCTACTTTCCGAGAAATAAGCCATTGATTCAATATGCCATACAATTGGTACATTCGAGTAGAAAAGTTTTAAATTGCTTTTTATTTTAGCATTTTAAGTATCGGATCCGGTGCCCAAAACCATTTTTTACTATACACGGTGTTTGGTAATAGCCTTATAAAGCCGAATATGGTACATTTAAATATTTTGTTTATTAATTTTTGTATGAAACAGCTGATTTTTTTCGCGATTTCAGAGTTGGTCCCATAGTAAAAGTTGTTCAGTTTGATGGCCTCTATCTACAATATTCGGCTTTATAAGACTATATTACCAAACACCCTGTAAAGATAAACTAAACGATCGTTCAGACAATGCTTGATAAGCTTGTAAACGGTAACTGTAACTGCTCAAACATCGCTTCTAGACTATAAGAAAGGCTTGCAGAAACATTTTTATTATAACGGTTAAACCGGTTTTATCGAAAAATTGCGTTCCGGTGCGGAACGAAATAGAAGCGATACTTTAAACCTAAATAAACCGGTTTATTCCTAGGTCATCGCCCGGGCAGTCATATCATAGGGGTTTCTCAGAAATCGTCAAAAAATCATAAGGGTCAATTCAAGTTGGGAGAGCGCAGCGAATTTTCGTACTTCGAAATTTTCTTTATTTCTTCTTTAAAAAAAATATAAAAATCTTTTTAAAAAAACACGTTTTTAAAACAGACTAAATTATTACAAAAAAAAATTGGATTAAAATATTAAAACGGACTAAAAAGAAAAATATAAATTCTTCTGTACACATTTATAACCCTACCTACAGAAATTTTAAACCTAAAAACGTGGGGCGCATTTTGTAAAATTTATCATCCATATTGTCTTTAGCATTTTTTAGAAAATTTCGAAGTACCAAAATTCGCTGCGCTCTCCCAACTTGAATTGACCCTAATGATTTTTTGACGATTTCTGAGAATCCCCTATGATATGACTGCCCGGGCGATGACCAAGGAATAAACCGGTTTATTTAGGTTTAAAGTATCGCTTCTATTTCGTTCCGCACCGGAACGCAATTTTTCGATAAAACCGGTTTAACCGTTATAATAAAAATGTTTCTGCAAGCCTTTCTTATAGTCTAGAAGCGATGTTTGAGCAGTTACAGTTACCGTTTACAAGCTTATCAAGCATTGTCTGAACGATCGTTTAGTTTATCTTTACAGGGTGTTTGGTAATATAGTCTTCTAAAGCCGAATATTGTAGATAGAGGCCATCAAACTGAACAACTTTTACTATGGGACCAACTCTGAAATCGCGAAAAAAAATCAGCTGTTTTTTTATACAAAAATTAATAAACAAAATATTTAAATGTACCATATTCGGCTTTATAAGGCTATTACCAAACACCGTGTATAGTAAAAAATGGTTTTGGGCACCGGATCCGATACTTAAAATGCTAAAATAAAAAGCAATTTAAAACTTTTCTACTCGAATGTACCAATTGTATGGCATATTGAATCAATGGCTTATTTCTCGGAAAGTAGCTGTGTTATACACGTTATCAGATTTTTTTCCGTGTTCGCTATGGTGGTACTAAATATTGGCATACTCAGTTTGGCGACAGGTGCCCTGGATCATGGTGTACTGGGTGTGGCGCTGCGGGAACGATGCCTAA
The DNA here is from genome assembly GCA_928269145.1 of Agriphila tristella. Lineage (NCBI taxonomy): Eukaryota > Metazoa > Arthropoda > Insecta > Lepidoptera > Crambidae > Agriphila > Agriphila tristella. The sequence goes on along the minus strand of OV743431.1, from coordinate 17,869,048 downwards.
TGTATGAACCAAATCTAAACCTATGATTTCTCTGGAACGGCTAATGCTGCGATGGTGGTTTATTTTTTTCCCTTTATAGGAAGATAAGGGAATGCGCGAATGTTATTTAATACATCAATTAAAGGCGTTAGAGCGAAAAAAATTTTTTTTGAGGTTAGAATTTCTCAAAGCCTATAAAATCCTTAATCCACGATGAAATGTAGAAGTTCGTTTTTTTGCCGTGCCTTATGACGAAGGTATTAAATATATACCCACACCGTTTCCAGAAAAAAAAAACGAATTGCTGAGATACAGCCGTGACGCTGCCAGAACGACGTCGTTCTGGCAGCGCCACAAATGACCCACGATTACTCCTGAATCTGTTGACATTCACGGGTTGATGTTAGCTTGTGTGAAATGGAAAAAAAAGCCAAAAATCTGTATGTAATCGGATTTATTCTAGCATTTGTAATTAATGAGATATAGCCGTGGCGCTGCCAGAACGACGTCGTTCTGGCAGCGCCACAAAAAACCTCGTATATCTTCGGATCCAGTGGAGGGAAAAAATCAAACGTATTTTTTCCCGACTGGGAAAAAGTCGGCCTACATGGTGAATTTTTTTCACGCAAATCGGAGACCGTGGCGCTGCCAGAACGATGCACACTAGGTTTTGATAGTTTTTGAATACGAAAACAACAAAATTCATTTTACATTTTTATTTAAAAGTTATTATTATTATCAACAAAATCATATCTTCTATCAAACATAAACAATAATTAACTAATTTTCATAAAAATACTTGTAAAAAACAGTACTATTAACAATTTAGCCTTAATTCTTAAGCTCACTTACACACATCGGTGTAAGACTAAAAGAGAGAAAATTAAAATATAAAAGTATGTACGGTTAGTTAACAAAGTTAACAGTCCCACTTTCGATTAATAAACTTAATTTAAGTAGATATCCTGATTTCAATTTCTTGAACATTTTTGTCTTCATCTGAGTAAATGATGATGATTTATTCAGGTATGAACACCTTTTCACCGCCAAAATCATCGTGAATGAAATTGTTTAAAAGTTTTGCAATATGCTCATCATCAAAAGCTGAAATGTAACAAGTATATAAATAAAAGTAAATATCTAACATACCAAATGAAATTGGAAGAAATACTTAACGTACTGTATGCAGTACAAGTTATTTCAACCAATCATCTAACTTGGGTGATATGGAGTTATCAACTAAATTTTGTTTTATTTGTATTAATTACTATTTAAATTTACTCTTTTAAATTAAAAACAATGAAATAAACATAAGATTACGTTAATATAGCTGGATTTACTTATACTTACCTCGTATCGGCCTGGAAACCGACTGCGTGGACATTTTCAAAGAAATGACACTGACAGTGGCAGTTGACAGTACTGGTTTAAGGTGGCAAGGTTGGCCATAGATTACAGAAGTAAATGGCTGTCTCGATATTACCATTCTAGAAAAAACTTCGTCGAAAACGGGAGATTAGAATTTGTACTCTACGTAGTACATTAGGTAGTTACGTCTTGCTATAGAATTCAATTGTCAGGTCTGAAATACTAGCGTCAATTTGTACTTTATGAAGTGCGCTAGGACTTACGAGGTAATAAAAAAATCCCATAAAAACTTTCGTTCTTTTTACTTTAATCGGTTATTGTTATATTTTTTTCATGATTTAACCAAAGTTTGTCACATTCACCATGTCATATTAGACGGATAGGTACCTACAAAATTTACAATGTTTAAAATAAAACTTTAAATTTCTCGCAAATGTAGCATTTACAAGGTCAAAAGGAAAAACCACATTGTAGCGCATTTAATTTTGCTTTTTATGACACCCCACACAAGCTTATAAATTACATACTTTCTGTTGTATACGCCATATTCTGAAAGCGGCAACAGCAACTTTTATGACGTCATAACCCGTTATGAAACCCTCCCCCCCCCGTTAAGAACTGTCTCCCGATGGTTTTTTAGTCAGAATACCATGCCTAACAACATACTAAACTATGCCGCTAGTTTCATCAAGCGCATTTTTTTTCCCTTGAGGGAAGGCACTATTAACAAAACGGGTGTAACAAGACACTCAACGAAGCCGAAGTCCACGCATTCCGCCCATCATCAGGTTCATTTTTGTCTTTTAGACTATACCTGGGAAACCAATAGCTACGAAGTTATTGAAGGTCAAGTCAAAAATTTTTTTTTCAAAATATGAAATCTTATTTTATTCGTTATTTCCTAATGTTTGAAACATTTAGAAAGAAACATTTATCAAAATATTATGTATTTCGTAACAAACAATGGCTTCAAAATATTATCACTCAATGTATTTCATGAGCACGCAAACGTTGCTTTTCAACTCGGCCGCACGCAGCTCTGTAGCATTCACTCGCAGGCGCGGTCTTTTATAAAGTTACCTTGTGTGGTAATGCTTTTTAACACCAAACATTAAAATCGTTTCCCTGCAATAATTTTAAACAGAAATGGTTCTGATGATGGGCAGAATACGTAGACCTCGGCTTCGTTAAGTGTCTTGCTACACCCGGTATACTTAACTGGTACCTTCGCGGTGCGAGCCCGACTCGAATTTGACTAGTAATTATTATTTGCTCACCACTTCCCAGATATTCCAGGCGCCAGGCATCTGTGATAGTTGGCGTGGATCAGATGACTTCGAGGTTGTGTAATGTTATGATTACAATGTAAAAAAATAATGTTATGATAACTCACAGTGTTATTAGCTGCAGTTTAATAAATCTGTGAATATTTTTTCATTATCACCGATCCGATGTCCCGTACAATCACAGTACTTGTTGTATGGTCTGTGCGTACAATACAGCGTTTAAGTTTTTTTGAGTTGTTTAGCTCAGCGTTCTTAATTTCAAGGTTCTAGAATAATAATTTAAAGGTTTATTATTAAGTACACAGCAGAGTTCCAAGAGAAAACACAAAGAAAACGTTTTTATGTTTATATTTTAATATTTTACCTAAATACAAGATGTATAAAAACAAGTACGTACTTACATTGACACCGGTCGCTTTAAGATGTTGTGGCCAATTTTTATAGTATTCTATTTTTGGAATATTTTTTTTTATTCTTCATCGTTTTGCAGAATGGCAGTTTCAATTTAGTTAAATAAGGTTGACTGAAAAATGCAAACACAAACTTGTTATGTAGGTAACCATACAACAAGTACTTACGTGTAGATACAGTCGAGTTCATTAATATGTTGGCACGTTTGGCAGGATATTGACTTTTATTACAAAGGCATAAAGGTTGACGAACTGTCAAAAGTGCCAACATATTAATGGACTCGACCGTACCTACCTACTTGTTATTGCCTAAGTACATGTTCAAATTTTCTAGTTGTCTACGTGTTCTAAGATGTTCATGATCTAATGTTTTATACTTTAATTAGGTATTACATAATGGAGTGGTGGAATCTTGTACAGCATTCTTTGGTTGAATGCTCTAAGGTATGAATGCTCTAATAAACAAGCTAGAGCTCAAATGTAAAAAAAAATAGATTTAAAAGATCGACAGAAAAGAAAATATTTTCTCCTCCCCCGGTTTTCAATAAGAAAAAATTTCTGTCTCTTCATTATAGTTTACGACTTTAGCCAACAAGCAATGGATAAGGTTTTAAACTTGTTTGTCATTAGTATTATGCAGATTTTTCAATAAAACAAATGCTTTGTCAAACACGTTTAAAAACCTACGAGAAAACCAATGATAATAATAATAAGTCTATGGAGAAAACTCTAAATAATACTTACACGTGAAATGTTGTATTTGCACTGCACAGATAAAAAGCACAAGACGGCATTTTGAAAAAGTTCTCGAGTGTTTTTTCGAAATAACTGTATTCACGATACTCACTCTTAAACAAGTTTTGTACCTAGGTATAAAACTAAGAAAACAAAAGCGTCTCAAAACGCTGCAATGAGTGCTAACTCTGCTGTCACAAATGGCCGCCCGCCAGTGTTGCCAACCACTGCCAAAATCTTCCCCCAAGAAATTTTCAAAATTCCCCTAAAAACCCCCAAGTTTAAATTCTTATTATAAAGTAGGTCGTGACTAATCAAATAAAACGCTTGCATATTAAGGTTCGTATTATAGAATCAAACTCAAACTCAAATCTCTGCTTCTAATTACTAATTCACAGGCTGCGTGTTTGTAAAGTTTTGAATCAATGAAATCCGAGTACTCACATGGAATTTCCTATTGTACGAAGGTTTTGTTTGAAGCCCCTAAAAAAAACCCTGAAATATTCCTGCCCCTAAAAAATCCCCTTTTGACACTTGCCCCCCCTAAATCTAGGGGAAAATCCCCCAAGTTGGCATCACTGCCGCCCGCGCCAGCCGGCCGCTCTCTGCTTGCTTCAGTGTTGCCAGATGAGCAAAATGAAAATGCGGTAGCTGTGCTTAAAAACACGCAGATTTTCAACAAAAAGTGGAATTTCTTGTTATAACATTTACATCGATTTTTCTCTCGATTCGTGTGCTTATTAGTTGTTTTTCACACAAAGACAAGTATCAACTTATCTCAAGAAAAAATCAAATTAAGTCAAGTGCAGGACAGAAAATAATTTAACTAAATCTGATTAGATGATTCGATACTTTTTATAATCTTACTACACGCGGCTGCCTGTCATGTCCTATCTGTAACTTATCTTCGATCGATTCTTGTAATCCAAAATAAATACAGCGTTCGGCTAATATAATGCAAAATTGTAAGGTTAGAAAGTAGCCGATGCATCTTACAGACTAATTTTGTTTCGCTTATATTTTTACACAACTAAAGTGGTTGCCCACTTAGTTCTAAAAAAAGAGCAAACACAAACATGGTTAATGAACTTATGAAGTAGCTAATGAATGACCACCAAACAACATAACTTTAATTGTGATGGCAACCCCAAAGGACATGTCCTAATTTGGGCCACGTCTATGTACACCACCCTCAAAGATGGAGAAAAATACACTGATTCTGAGAAAAATACAAATAATTTTATAGAATGCATGGTTAAATGGTTATTAATAAAAACAGATCAATATTTTTTACTTGAAATAAAGTGTCAAATATGGCAACTCTCCGTTAAAAAGCCGTCAGTGGGCGCGTTCTGCCAGACAAATCTTTGAGTCATCGATTGCCATTTTTATCCATGAAAAGTATAGCGGTAGGTGCTTAGGGTGTTTCTACACGGTGCAAGTAGCCCGCGCAAGTTGAGCACTTGCGCAGGTTACGTGCTCCGTGGAAACACGTAAAGCGGGTCCAGCTCCATAGCATTGTACACCCGCGCAAGTAACCCGTGCCGTGCCTCAACGTGCGCAAGATACATGCACCGTGTAGCACAAGGACGGATAGAACATTACTATCGCTTTGAGATAGGCGGTCTAGCTGCCGGTATTGATAAATATTTTACTTTCCATGGTTAAAATGTACTCTCTATGGCGATCGATGACTCAAAGATTTGTCTGGCAGAATGCGCCCATTGTCACTGTCATTGAGTTCTACCTACTCTGTGCTGTGGGTTGTTGTTAACACAGACGTATAAGAAGTTGTTAACATCTTCCGCCATGATGCTTTTTTATGCGTTTTTGCATTTTGTTTAATGTTCCTTCCAGAAAACAAAGCGATTTTAAAGAAATTGAATAATAAGAAACTGTTTATCGTGTCTTTATCTATTTTTTGGTATACTGTACAAAGACGTGGCCCAGACCTCATACATTTTTGGACATCACCTTTGCGTAAAATGCGCAGTAGGTACGACGTTCTTTAGGTAATAAGTAAGCAGATTCATTATAAATAGCCGCGTTATTTATAATGTAGCTCGTTACTTATTTTAAGTATAAGGCTTGCAGTATAATGTATGCCATGCCACTACAGTTAAGTATAGCGGCTCTGTTTTTTCCGGTGCCAGAATATCTTTTTAACTAATGCGACTATTGAAAGTGTTTCGGGACATCTATATTCGAGGTAGGTATATAACTACATATCTACTAAGAATGTTATAAACCAATATGGCGGCTAACTTTTTGTTTGTGTGCCGATTTTGATGAAACTCGGTTTTTGTTACTATTTTGACAAGGAAACAGCAACGCAATAATAAAATTATAAAAAATCCAAGATGGCGACCAACTTTTTTGTTTTTCGGCCGATTTCGATGAAACTTCGTTAATGGTGTTATTTTAACAAGGCAATAACAACGCAATGTTAAAAATATAAAAAATTCAAGATGGCGGCCAACTTTTTTGTTTGTGGGCCGATTTCGATGAAACTCGATTTTTTATACTATTTGACAAGAAAACAGCAACGCAATGTTAAAAATATAAAAATATCCAAGATAGCGGCCAAGTTGGTGGTTTATGAGCCGATTTCGATGAAATTCCGTTCATAGTACTATTTTGACAAGGAAATAATAACGCAAAGTTCAAAATATTGAAAAATCCAAGATGGCGGCCAATTTTCTTGTTTGTGGGCCGATTTCCATGAAACACGGTTTTCGGAACTATTTTAGCGAGAAAACAGCAACTCAATGTTAAAAATAGTGAAAAATCCGTTATGGCGGCAACTTTTTGTTTGTGGGCCGATTTTGATGAAACTCGCTTTTTGGTACTATTTCGACAAGAAAACAGCAACTCAATGTTGAAAATATTGAAAAATCCATTATGGCAGCCTACTTTTTTGTTTGTAAGCCGATTTCGATGAAACTTGTTTTTTGGCACAATTATGACAAGAAAACAGCAACGCAATGACACAAATATAAAAATTCAAGATTGCGGCCAACTTTTTTGTTTTTGGGCCGATTTCGATGAAACTCGGTTTATGATACAATTTTGACAAGAAAACAGCAACGCAATGTTAAAAATATAAAAAAATCCAAGATGGCGGCCAACTTTTTTGTTTTTTGGTCGATTTTGATTAAACTTGGTTTATAGTGTTATTTTAACAAGGCAATAACAACGCAATGTTAAAAATATGAAAAATCCAAGATGGCGGCCAACTTTTTTGTTTGTGGGCCGATTTCGATGAAACTCGATTTTTTATACTATTTGACAAGAAAACAGCAACGCAATGTTAAAAATATAAAAATATCCAAGATAGCGGCCAAGTTGGTGGTTTATGAGCCGATTTCGATGAAATTCCGTTCATAGTACTATTTTGACAAGGAAATAATAACGCAAAGTTCAAAATATTGAAAAATCCAAGATGGCGGCCAATTTTCTTGTTTGTGGGCCGATTTCCATGAAACACGGTTTTCGGAACTATTTTAGCGAGAAAACAGCAACTCAATGTTAAAAATAGTGAAAAATCCGTTATGGCGGCAACTTTTTGTTTGTGGGCCGATTTTGATGAAACTCGCTTTTTGGTACTATTTCGACAAGAAAACAGCAACTCAATGTTGAAAATATTGAAAAATCCATTATGGCAGCCTACTTTTTTGTTTGTAAGCCGATTTCGATGAAACTTGTTTTTTGGCACAATTATGACAAGAAAACAGCAACGCAATGACACAAATATAAAAATTCAAGATTGCGGCCAACTTTTTTGTTTTTGGGCCGATTTCGATGAAACTCGGTTTATGATACAATTTTGACAAGAAAACAGCAACGCAATGTTAAAAATATAAAAAAATCCAAGATGGCGGCCAACTTTTTTGTTTTTTGGTCGATTTTGATTAAACTTGGTTTATAGTGTTATTTTAACAAGGCAATAACAACGCAATGTTAAAAATATGAAAAATCCAAGATGGCGGCCAACTTTTTAGTTTTTGAGCCGATTGCGATGAAACTCCGTTCATAGTTCTATTTTGACAAGGATATAATAACGCAATGTTCAAAATATTGGAAAATCCAAGATGGCGGCCAATTTTCTTGTTTCTGGGCCGATTTCGATGAAACTTGGTTTATGGTGTTATTTTAACAAGGCAATATTAACGCAATGTTAAAAATATAAAAAATCCAAGATGGCGGCCAACTTTTTTGTTTCTGGGCTGATTTCGATAAAACTTGGTTTATGGTGTTATTTTAACAAGGCAATATTAACGCAATGTTAAAAATATAAAAAAATCCAAGATGGCGGCCAACTTTTTTGTTTCTGGGCCGATTTCGATGAAACTTGGTTCATGGTGTTATTTTAACAAGGCAATATTAACGCAATGTTAAAAATATAAAAAAATCCAAGATGGCAGCCAACTTTTTTGTTTCTGGGCTGATTTCGATGAAACTTGGTTTATGGTGTTATTTTAACAAGGCAATAAAAACGCAATGTTAAAAATATAAAAAAAATTAAGATGGCGACCAACTTTTTTGTCTATCGGCCGATTTAGATATAACTTGGTTTATGGTCTTATTTTAACAAGGCAATAACAACGCAATGTTAAAAATATAAAAAAATCCAAGATTGTGGCCAACTTTTTTGTTTCTGGGCCGATTTCGATGAAACTTGGTTTATGGTGTTATTTTAACAAGGCAATATTAACGCAATGTTAAAAATATAAAAAATCCAAGATGGCGGCCACCTTTTTTGTTTCTGGGCCGATTTCGATGAAACTTGGTTTATGGTGTTATTTTAACAAGGCAATATTAACGCAATGTTAAAAATATAAAAAATCCAAGATGGCGGCCAACTTTTTTGTTTCTGGGCTGATTTCGATAAAACTTGGTTCATGGTGTTATTTTAACAAGGCAATATTAACGCAATGTTAAAAATATAAAAAATCCAAGATGGCGGCCAACTTTTTTGTTTCTGGGCCGATTTCGATGAAACTTGGTTTATGGTGTTATTTTAACAAGGCAATATTAACGCAATGTTAAAAATATAAAAAATCCAAGATGGCGGCCACCTTTTTTGTTTCTGGGCCGATTTCGATGAAACTTGGTTTATGGTGTTATTTTAACAAGGCAATATAACGCAATGTTAAAAATATAAAAAATCCAAGATGGCAGGCAACTTTATTGTTTCTGGGCCGATTTCGATGAAACTTGGTTCATGGTGTTATTTTAACAAGGCAATATTAACGCAATGTTAAAAATATAAAAAATCCAAGATGGCGGCCAACTTTTTTGTTTCTGGGCTGATTTCGATAAAACTTGGTTTATGGTGTTATTTTAACAAGGCAATAACAACGCAATGTTAAAAATATAAAAAAAAATAAGATGGCGACCAACTTTTTGTCTATCGGCCGATTTAGATATAACTTGGTTTATGGTGTTATTTTAACAAGGCAATAACAAAGCAATGTTAAAAATATAAAAAAATCCAAGATGGCGGGCAACTTTTTTGTTTCTGGGCCGATTTCGATGAAACTTGGTTCATGGTGTTATTTTAACAAGGCAATATTAACGCAATGTTAAAAATATAAAAAATCCAAGATGGCGGCCAACTTTTTTGTTTCTGGGCTGATTTCGATAAAACTTGGTTTATGGTGTTATTTTAACAAGGCAATATTAACGCAATGTTAAAAATATAAATAAATCCAAGATGGCAGTCAACTTTTTTGTTTCTGGGCTGATTTCGATGAAACTTGGTTTATGGTGTTATTTTAACAAGGCAATAACAACGCAATGTTAAAAATATAAAAAATTAAGATGGCGACCAACTTTTTTGTCTATCGGCCGATTTAGATATAACTTGGTTTATGGTGTTATTTTAACAAGGCAATAACAACGCAATGTTAAAAATATAAAAAAATCCAAGATGGCGGGCAACTTTTTTGTTTCTGGGCCGATTTCGATGAAACTTGGTTCATGGTGTTATTTTAACAAGGCAATATTAACGCAATGTTAAAAATATAAAAAATCCAAGATGGCGGCCAACTTTTTTGTTTCTGGGCTGATTTCGATAAAACTTCGTTTATGGTGTTATTTTAACAAGGCAATATTAACGCAATGTTAAAAATATAAATAAATCCAAGATGGCAGTCAACTTTTTTGTTTCTGGGCTGATTTCGATGAAACTTGGTTTATGGTGTTATTTTTACAAGGCAATAACAACGCAATGTTAAAAATATAAAAAAAATTAAGATGGCGACCAACTTTTTTGTCTATCGGCCGATTTAGATATAACTTGGTTTATGGTGTTATTTTAACAAGGCAATAACAACGCAATTTTAAAAATATAAAAAAATCCAAGATGGCGCGCAACTTTTTTGTTTCTGGGCCGATTTCGATGAAACTTGGTTTATGGTGTTATTTTAACAAGGCAATATTAACGCAATGTTAAAAATATAAAAAAATCCAAGATGGCGGCCAACTTTTTTGTTTCTGGGCCGATTTCGATAAAACTTGGTTTATGGTCTTATTTTAACAAGGCAATAACAACGCAATGTTAAAAATGTAAAAAATCCAAGATGGCAGCCAACTTTTTTGTTTCTGGGCCGATTTCGATGAAACTTGGTTTATGGTGTTATTTTAACAAGGCAATAACAACGCAATGTTAAAAATATAAAAAAATCCAAGATGGCAGCCAACTTTTTTGTTTCTGGGCCGATTTCGATGAAACTTGGTTTATGGTGTTATTTTAACAAGGCAATGACAACGCAATGTTAAAAATATAAAAAAAATTAAGATGGCGACCAACTTTTTTGTCTATCGGCAGATTTAGATATAACTTGGTTTATGGTGTTATTTTAACAAGGCAATAACAACGCAATGTTAAAAATATAAAAAAATCCAAGATTGTGGCCAACTTTTTTGCTTCTGGGCCGATTTCGATGAAACTTGGTTTATGGTGTTATTTTAACAAGGCAATATTAACGCAATGTTAAAAATATAAAAAATCCAAGATGGTGGCCAACTTTTTTGTTTCTGGGCTGATTTCGATGAAACTTGGTTTTAGGTACTATTTTACAAGTAAACAGCAATGCAATGTTTAAAATATTAAAACACCTAAGATGACAGCCAAATTCTTTATTTGTTTTTTTTAACCAAATAACACGAAAACGATCCCTTTTTTCCCAAGCTGTTTTTTTTGTATAATAGTATCAAAAATCGAGTTTCATCAAAATCGGCCCAAAAACAAACTGTGGGCTGCCATCTATTTTTTATATTTTTATTATTGCGTTACTGTTTTCTGTAAAAATAGTACCAAAAGACGGAGTTTCATCGAAATCGGCTCACAAACAAAAAAGTTAACAGCCATATTGGACTTTGCAATATTTTCAACATTGCGTTGCTAATTCCGAAAACCATGTTTCATGTAAATCGGCCCAAAAACAAAAAAAGTTGGCCGCCATCTTAGATATTTTTATTATTTTTAACATTGCCTTGTTATTTCCTTGTTAAAATAATACCAAAAACCAAGTTTAATTAAATCGGCCGAAAAACAAAAATCGGTTTAATATCATTAAACCGCATACGTTAATGTAAAGAGTGTGCCACAGTAATTTAATGATGCGGCTGACGTCATAAAGATTCTACGTACCGAAAACAGTCAGTAAGTAAACGGAGTTCGTAAAATGAGCCAGGATACGTAAAAACTGATGATGTAGACGGAGATTTTATTAATTATCCCGTGTACGTAAAATGTATCGGCATACCTCCGACCCTGCTCGTACATTATGTACGTAACCGGGACCATTAATTAATGTGACAGGGACAGTACAATGATTTGGCAACCAGTTACTGTTATAAAGAGCCTGGATACTGAAATAATGCAGCTGTATAACTATTCGTACGTATGGCGCATACATATTTTATGTTACGGGTTAAGTAAATTACGTATGCTGCTCCGTGCAGAATCATTAAGCCGCATACGTAACTGTAAAGAATGCGCCACAGTAATTTCATGATGCGGCTGACGTCATAAAGATTCTACGTACCAAACACAGTCGGTAAGTAAACGGAGTTCGTAAAATGAGCCAGGATACGTAAAAACTGATGATGTAGACGGAGACATTATTAATTATCCTATAATGAAACTACAGTAATAAAGGTAAACCACTTTTACTTTCTTCACTGGAATACACCATGAATATTATTAACTAGGCTATAGCAACGATACGTTAGCAGTTTTCCCTAACTACTTGGCTTCTCGACGGTTGCACAGTGACTGAGCCCGCAACTGACTTTCGTCGACCGTTCTGCCGCCTATCCCCACCGCTTACCTCCCCATTCCACTACAAATGGCGGGAAAATATGGCGGGAAACGGCGGAGCTAAGCGGCGGTGTTGCCAGGCTATTAAACTAAAATACTACTATTATCCTTTCAATTTGATTCAAAATCATAACAATAAAATGGATTTATTACTATCAAACGACAAAACGTCACATTCGTCCATCCTGACCTCGTGCATGTCCTCGTGCACGGTCAACTCAACAATATTATGGGTTATAATTGTCAACTCAATACTTTCATAATAATATCGTCACATTCGGCCGGTTGTATGTTAACTAATACCGCATTCTATTAAACAAACTTATTGGGTTTAACGTATTGTTATATTTTTTTAATTTGAGAATTCTCATTTACTTAATTGTTATAATTAATTTTGTGGATTAATGAATGCTAAAAGAGAGAATCTACTGAATCTGCCACCATTTCAAAAATGGGAGGCCCCTCCAAGAAAGAAATGGCGAAAGAAAACTTGGAGAGGGTTGTCGACCTCCGTCTTTTATATTTAATAATTTATTTACAAGAGGAACTAACTGTTGTAACTTATCGCGCCTAGTATGATCATGAGATCATAAAGCTATATCATTTTTAAAAGCCAGTAAGATTGTGACACAAATATTAACTCTAAAACATCTTAAAATTGTTACAATTTTTTTACCACAATAAGCAATCAAATTATTTATGAAAGTACAACATTTCTTATTAGTTCTTTCTACAAAATTATAAATTTTATTAAAATATTTAATAAGAGAAAAGTACAAAAAGTAAATATAACAGTCGACAGCCTATTTACCATGAAAGGGTAAACAAATTCAATTACAAATTGTCGACTTTTGACAGATAACGTGACGTGCTGCCGACTACCTAACTGAAATTATCAATGATATCAACTTATTAAACCCACAATAGGTATACAATTTCAATTTACTACACCCGCTAGCTGTGTAAAACGCAAGGTAATCGTTTAATTATTAAAGTTGCGTTGCAACAATCATTATGAGTATATATTATTTTTATTTATTTCACAATTCACACCATGAGCTAGGTACTTATAATATTTAATTTAGCTAGACTAGAACTACCTATTTTAACAGGTTCTGAATAAGATTTAAATATATTTGATAAATCAATGCATAGGAATTTGGGTCCGTTTCTATGTTCAACCAGATAATTGCAGCTGAAACCTATTAGCCGTCGCAGCCTGTTGTCATCGTGTCACAAAAACTAGGATCGACCAATAACGCAACAGTCGTTTCTACCATCCAGTCACGCGTCGCACATCGCGCCGTCGTCACCTTAGCGACATATAACGCATCGGCATCTTGTCAGATGCAATATGTTTCTGAAATATATAAAACATAAACGACAGTAACCGTCCCTAAATCATAGGACAAACGTCAACAAAATAAAACATCAGAGTCAAAAGGAAATATATTTAAATCTATTCATGAGAACTGTTTCTTTATGAGATAAGAAAAATATTATGTGACATTACACATTCACATACTTATATACATAATCATATCTAGTTGCATAGTTATTAAACATTAATTTATCATGACAATTTATTCATTTTATTCCACAATTTGTGGTTCTCTTGCATTTTATTATGTAATGTCAATATAATAAGTCTATGTGTAATGCGGTCAGTTTTAGTAGTTGCTAATGTAATTAGTAGATGCAATAAATAATTATGAATATGAATGTCATTACTCGCGGGGCCACCGTTTGCCACTATGTGGACACGGCCTGTCAAGACGTTATATTCAAACCAAAGCTATAACTGAGGACACATATGGCCCATAGACGCGACACACTTGGCCGCTTACTAAGTACTAGTACCACACGTAAGGACACACTTGGCCCATAGACGCAACATACCTAGTCTGGCCCATAGATGCGATACACTTGCCGCTTACTAAGTACCACACTTAAGAACACACTTGGCCCATTGACGCAACATACCTAGTCGCCTAAACACCACACTTAAGGACAAATGGTTCATATAATAGTAGCTTACGCACTGCTAGGTACCTAATAATATTGTAAGACTTATTTTCTCAAACATAAATATAATTTATTCAAATTAACCATAACTACATTAGCATCCAATTGCAATAATATATTATAAACCAAGAGATAACCAAGTAAAATGAAGTTGTGTCTTAAAGAAGAACGCGGACTAAAGTCAACTTATTTTTTGATAGATCTTCGTTCGTAATTGACTTCTGATTGTTTGTGAAAGTACTCCAATATTCAAGGGCCTGTGCACTAAGCTAAACAACAACAACTTAAATAATCGTTTGCAGATGACGATTCAAATATGAAATTGAAATCGCATTATGTAGTCACATAAACATGTAATATAAGCATATAACAACCTAGCCTTGTAAACCGCTAGCGCTTCTAGCCAAACCGTAGGCGCATCTAGCCAAATCTCAGGCGCATCTAGCCAAATTAAAGGCGCATCTAGCCAAAACATAGGCGCATCTAGCCAAACCATAGGCGCATCTAGCCAAACCATAGGCGCATCTAGCCAAACTGATGGCACATCTAACCAAATCATAGGCGCATCTAGCCCTGTAAACTGATGGCACATCTAGCCAAACTGGATTTGCATCTAAATAATAAACAAATCATTTATTTCCCAGAATATGGTAGTATACATTGATGTCATTATAATATAACAAAATCTGTATAATTATCCTGCCTGTTAGGCGTAGAAATCTGTCAGTAGCTAGGTGATTATAAAATTTAAATTTGAAAATCGATAATCATTAATTTTTACAACTACTTTTCATTACCCATCATTCCAATAAATAATTTAAAATCCACATAAAATAAATGTTAAACCTTAATGTCAAATATGATATATGACAATAATAATTATAATAATTGCCTGCCAGTACAATGTTAATTTAAATTAAAGCAATAAGATATTAATTACGACTAGCCAAACCATAGGCGAATCTAGCCCTGTAACCTGATGGTGCATCAAGCCAACCGAAGGCACATCTAGTCAAACTGAAGGCGCATAAACTGAAGGCGCATCTTGCCAAACCGAAGGCGCATCTAGCCAAAACAAAGGCACATCTAGCCAAACTGATGGCGCATCTAGCCAAACTGAAGGCGCATCTAGCCAAACTGAAGGCGCATCTAGCCAAACTGAAGGCGCATCTAGCCTTATAAGCCGCAGGCGCATCTAGCCAAACCGCAGGCTTATCTAATCATATAAAATGTTGGCGCATCCAACGTTATATAAAATTACGGCGCATCTAAACTTATAAAATGAAGGCGCATCTAAACTTATAAAATGAAGGCGCATTTAAACTTATGAAATGAAGGCACTAGCCTTGTGATTGTGAAACGAAGGCGCATCTAATCTTATAAAATAAAGTCGCATTAAACCTTATAAAATGTAGGCGCATCTAACCCTATAAAATGAAGGCGCATCTAGCCAAACTGAAGGCGCATCTTGCCAAACCGAGGGCGCATCTAGCCAAAACAAAGGCACATCTAGCCAAACTGATGGCGCATCTAGCCAAACTGAAGGCGCATCTAGCCAAACTGAAGGCGCATCTAGCCTTATAAGCCGCAGGCGCATCTAGCCAAACCGCAGGCTTATCTAATCATATAAAATGTTGGCGCATCCAACGTTATATAAAATTACGGCGCATCTAAACTTATAAAATAAAGGCGCATCTAAACTTATAAAATGAAGGCGCATTTAAACTTATGAAATGAAGGCACTAGCCTTGTGATTGTGAAACGAAGGCGCATCTAATCTTATGAAATAAAGTCGCATTAAACCTTATAAAATGTAGGCGCATCTAACCCTATAAAATGAAGGCGCATCTAGCCAAACTGAAGGCGCATCTTGCCAAACCGAGGGCGCATCTAGCCAAAACAAAGGCACATCTAGCCAAACTGATGGCGCATCTAGCCAAACTGAAGGCGCATCTAGCCAAACTGAAGGCGCATCTAGCCTTATAAGCCGCAGGCGCATCTAGCCAAACCGCAGGCTTATCTAATCATATAAAATGTTGGCGCATCCAACCTTATATAAAATGACGGCGCATCTAAACTTATAAAACGAAGGCGCATTTAAACTTATGAAATGAAGGCACATCTAAACTTATAAAATGAAGGCACATCTAAACTTATAAAATGAAGGCACATCTAGCACTGTGATTGTGAAACGAAGGCGCATCTAATCTTATAAAATGAAGGCGAATCTAATCCTATTAAATGAAGGCGCATCTAACCTCGTAAAATAAAGGCGTATCTAACCTCGTAATGAAAGCACATCAAACCTTATAAAATTTCATTCATATAAATCTCAATTTTTTTTTATCATTCTAGTATCAAGAGTTATACCTTATTATAAGTCGAAGGCGCGTTTAGCCTTACACGTTGAACGTGTGCCTAGCTTTGAAAGTAAGTTGTACATTTTCATTCATATCAATATATTTTTTTTATAATAGAAAACCAACAACAGTTAATAAAAAAGGCGCATCTCACCTTGTAAAATAAAGGCTTACCTAACCTTATATAAAATAAAAGCACATCTAAACTTAAAAAACTTCACCCTTATAAATTCTCAAGCCTCTTCATACAGGTACCTTACTTTAAGTCGAAGGCGCGTTTAGCCTTGTCCTAGCCTTACAAACTGAATGTGCATCTAGCCTCGAAAGTCAATGTTATAATAAATTTTCATTCATATAAATATCTAGTTTAATTACATAGGGCTGGGTGAAATATTTAGACTAAGTTTCATTTTAGTTTGAAATATTTCATAAATTTCATATAAGTAAATTAAAATATACTAGGGACTAGGAGTGACGGTATTTACAAATATTATGAACATCTTTAATGTAGGTACTTAATTAATACAACATAAATAAATCTTATCTGGTAAACTAAAAGCACGTCTAGCCTTGTAAACCGAAGGCACGTCTAGCCTTGTAAACCGAAGGCGCATTTAGCCTTGTAAACTGAAGGCGCGTCTAGCCTTGTAAACCGAAGGCGCGTCTAGCCTTTTAAACCGAATGTACGTCTAGCCTTTTAAGCCATAGGCGCGTCTAGCATATCAAACCGAAGGCGCGTCTAGCCTTTTAAACCGAAGGCGCATCTAGCCTTGTAAACCGAAGACGCGTCTAGCCTTTCAAACCGAAGGCCCATCTAGCCTTGTAAACCGAAGGCGCATCTAGCCTTGTAAACCGAAGGCGCGTCTAACCTTTCAAACCGAAGGCGCGTCTAGCCTTTTAAACCGAAGGCGCGTTTAGCCTTTTAAACCGAAGGCGCGTTTAGCCTTTTAAACCGAAGGCACGTCTAGCCTTGTAAACCGAAGGCGCGTCTAACCTCGTCTCAAAAATTTATAGAAAACAAATATGCCTAGAATAGAAATACCTAAGAACCGGTTCTCTTTAAATAAAATTTCAAAGTAGCGAAATATTTCCTACCAACAACGATTAGTTTTAAAAGCGTTATATTTTTTTACAAAACTAAAAAAAAACATTTAGGAACATAAAAATGACATCAAAATTATTACCTTTTACTAGTAAACCGAAGTTTAAGTTATATTTCTTCAAAACTAATATAGGACAAAAAATGTGCTTCAAAGTAAACTTAAATCATTCATTTAGGAACACATAAATCAAAATTATAATCTTTTACTAGTAAACATACTGCGCATCACCATGGAAAAAATAAAAAAATAAACGTAGCTCGTACACCAGATCTTTAGTATAAGATAAGTAGACACAGTTTTTTAACTGTAAGATCACTTCTCTGAAATCACGTTAATTAGTGAAATCGGCAATTTTTGTGAACGGCCTCTTAATAGAATAAGAATTAACTTCTTGAATTATAATAAAACTCTTTAAGGGTCCATCATAGGAAAACATGGTTTGCGGGGGTCATACCCTTATATAGAAAGCGTAAAGATGTAGCCACAAAAACAAACAAAAAGAAAACACGACAAGCTAAAGAGATTTTCTAGTAGCTAAAAGATCAAATTGCGTATGAACCTCACAGACAATTGCAAGAAAAATAAGGATATCATCAAAAGTGCTTGCGTAGGTTCACATTTTTGGCGCAAATAATAGCGGAAACGTACTGAATTCTACATCGAAATACACTTTAACATACTGTGAAGTAGCTCCATTAACCTTTATAAAAAAAAAAGATAATTGTGATCAAAAAAATAACACAGAAAAAGTACAGAAGTGAGGCTACCCTCCATATTCTTTACACGTAAAGTAAAAGACAGACAAATGCTTACGCGTAACCGAGCTTTAAACTACGACTATAGCGCGTCATGGTACTACTAAAACCCTTTTGAAGATCGACATAACTTGGTGCCAATTCTACATAAATTATCACGTTATCCGTTTTATTCTCCGTATCCGCACATCCCCAGGGTACAGTGTCAAGGTCGACTACTAACGACAATTACAATGGTATGAAATATAAAAAAATAACTTAATAACCTCTGCGGAACACATTGTCCGAAATAAAAATACGCAGTAACATAGATAGGTACTTAAAATATACACAGTTCTTATTTTCATAATTCATTATGTAATGCATACCGAGAGTTTAAATCACGAAAGTTACAGTTGGGCAGTTAAGATAAAAAAAACTTTCATTTCATGACCTCGCTTTACAATCATGGACATTACTATTCCAATATCAACGCACTATTTCATCATGCTGACGACGCTGAGTGTAGTTTTGTGTGCATGTGCAGTGTATGCACGACCAAAGTGTAGCCTCGGCCACGTGCAATGATTGTCGAGTGTGTATGCACGATCGAAGTGTAGCCTCGACCACGTGCAATGACTGAGTTGTGTATGCACGGCCGAAGTGTAGCCTCGGCCACGTGCAATGAGTGCGAGTTGTG
Organism: Agriphila tristella; assembly: GCA_928269145.1. Taxonomy (NCBI): domain Eukaryota; kingdom Metazoa; phylum Arthropoda; class Insecta; order Lepidoptera; family Crambidae; genus Agriphila; species Agriphila tristella. Next base: position 17,850,019 of record OV743431.1, on the reverse strand, counting down.
TATGCATGGCAGTGCAAATTGTAAAAGTAAGAATCTCTTTCAATGCAATAAAATTTGAAACTACCCAACTGAATTTCGTAATTTTAGCTCGGTTTAAAACGTTAAAAATCGTGAGCGTACATACCTTGGTTCTTCCACTGCTGATTTATAATGAAACTACAGTAATAAAGGTAAACCACTTTTACTTTCTTCACTGGAATACACCATGAATATTATTAACTAGGCTATAGCAACGATACGTTAGCAGTTTTCCCTAACTACTTGGCTTCTCGACGGTTGCACAGTGACTGAGCCCGCAACTGACTTTCGTCGACCGTTCTGCCGCCTATCCCCACCGCTTACCTCCCCATTCCACTACAAATGGCGGGAAAATATGGCGGGAAACGGCGGAGCTAAGCGGCGGTGTTGCCAGGCTATTAAACTAAAATACTACTATTATCCTTTCAATTTGATTCAAAATCATAACAATAAAATGGATTTATTACTATCAAACGACAAAACGTCACAATCCCGTGTACGTAAAATGTATCGGCATAACTCCGACCCTGCTCGTACATTATGTACGTAACCGGGACCATTACTTAATGTGACAGGGACAGTACAATGATTTGGCAACCAGTTACTGTTATAAAGAGCCTGGATACTGAAATAATGCAGCTGTATAACTATTCGTACGTATAGCGCATACATATTTCATGTTACGGGTAAAGTAAATTACGTATGCTGCTCCGTGCAGAATCATTAAGCCGCATACGTAACTGTAAAGAGTGCGCAACAGTAATTTAATGATGCGGCTGACGTCATAAAGATTCTACGTACCAAACACTGTCGGTAAGTAAACGGAGTTCGTAAAATGAGCCAGGATACGTAAAAACTGATGATGTAGACGGAGACATTATTAATTATCCCGTGTACGTAAAATGTATCGGCATACCTCCGACCCTGCTCGTACATTATGTACGTAACCGGGACCATTACTTAATGTGACAGGGACAGTACAATGATTTGACAACCAGTTACTGTTATAAAGAGCCTGGATACTGAAATAATGCAGCTGTATAACTATTCGTACGTATAGCGCATACATATTTCATGTTACGGGTAAAGTAAATTACGTATGCTGCTCCGTGCAGAATCATTAAGCCGCATACGTAACTGTAAAGAGTGCGCAACAGTAATTTAATGATGCGGCTGACGTCATAAAGATTCTACGTACCAAACACAGTCGGTAAGTAAACGGAGTTCGTAAAATGAGCCAGGATACGTAAAAACTGATGATGTAGACGGAGACATTATTAATTATCCCGTGTACGTAAAATGTATCGGCATACCTCCGACCCTGCTCGTACATTATGTACGTAACCGGGACCATTACTTAATGTGACAGGGACAGTACAATGATTTGGCAACCAGTTACTGTTATAAAGAGCCTGGATACTGAAATAATGCAGCTGTATAACTATTCGTACGTATAGCGCATACATATTTCATGTTACGGGTAAAGTAAATTACGTATGCTGCTCCGTGCAGAATCATTAAGCCGCATACGTAACTGTAAAGAGTGCGCAACAGTAATTTAATGATGCGGCTGACGTCATAAAGATTCTACGTACCAAACACAGTCGGTAAGTAAACGGAGTTCGTAAAATGAGCCAGGATACGTAAAAACTGATGACGTAGACGGAGACATTATTAATTATCCCGTGTACGTAAAATGTATCGGCATACCTCCGACCCTGCTCGTACATTATGTACATAACCGGGACCATTACTTAATGTGACAGGGACAGTACAATGATTTGGCAACCAGTTACTGTTATAAAGAGCCTGGATACTGAAATAATGCAGCTGTATAACTATTCGTACGTATAGCGCATACATATTTCATGTTACGGGTAAAGTAAATTACGTATGCTGCTCCGTGCAGAATCATTAAGCCGCATACGTAACTGTAAAGAGTGCGCAACAGTAATTTAATGATGCGGCTGACGTCATAAAGATTCTACGTACCAAACACAGTCGGTAAGTAAACGGAGTTCGTAAAATGAGCCAGGATACGTAAAAACTGATGATGTAGACGGAGACATTATTAATTATCCCGTGTACGTAAAATGTATCGGCATACCTCCGACCCTGCTCGTACATTATGTACGTAACCGGGACCATTACTTAATGTGACAGGGACAGTACAATGATTTGGCAACCAGTTACTGTTATAAAGAGCCTGGATACTGAAATAATGCAGCTGTATAACTATTCGTACGTATAGCGCATACATATTTCATGTTACGGGTAAAGTAAATTACGTATGCTGCTCCGTGCAGAATCATTAAGCCGCATACGTAACTGTAAAGAGTGCGCAACAGTAATTTAATGATGCGGCTGACGTCATAAAGATTCTACGTACCAAACACAGTCGGTAAGTAAACGGAGTTCGTAAAATGAGCCAGGATACGTAAAAACTGATGACGTAGACGGAGACATTATTAATTATCCCGTGTACGTAAAATGTATCGGCATACCTCCGACCCTGCTCGTACATTATGTACATAACCGGGACCATTACTTAATGTGACAGGGACAGTACAATGATTTGGCAACCAGTTACTGTTATAAAGAGCCTGGATACTGAAATAATGCAGCTGTATAACTATTCGTACGTATAGCGCATACATATTTCATGTTACGGGTAAAGTAAATTACGTATGCTGCTCCGTGCAGAATCATTAAGCCGCATACGTAACTGTAAAGAGTGCGCAACAGTAATTTAATGATGCGGCTGACGTCATAAAGATTCTACGTACCAAACACAGTCGGTAAGTAAACGGAGTTCGTAAAATGAGCCAGGATACGTAAAAACTGATGATGTAGACGGAGACATTATTAATTATCCCGTGTACGTAAAATGTATCGGCATATCTCCGACCCTGCTTGTACATTATGTACGTAACCGGGACCATTACTTAATGAGACAGAGTCAGTACAATGATTTGGCAACCAGTTACTGTTAAAAAGAGCCTGGATACTGAAATAATGCGACTGTATAACTTCGTACGTATAGCGCATACATATTTCATGTTACGGGTAAAGTAAATTACGTATGCTGCTCCGTGCAGAATCATTAAGCCGCATACGTAACTGTAAAGAGTGCGCCACAGTAATTTCATGATGCGGCTGACGTCATAAAGATTCTATGTACCGAACACTGCCAGTAAGTAAACGGAGTTCGTAAAATGAGCCAGGATACGTAAATGTTTATGTAGGCGGAGACATTATTAATTATCCCGTGTACGTAAAATGTATCGGCATATCTCCGACCCTGCTCGTACATTATGTACGTAACCCGGACCATTACTTAATGAGACGGAGTCAGTACAATGATTTGGCAACCAGTTACTGTTGTAAAGAGCCTGGATACTGAAATAATGCGGCTGTATAACTTCGTACGTATAGCGCATATATATTTCCTGTTGCGGGTTAAGTAAATTACGTATGCTGCTCCGTTAATACATATGCGGCATCATTAAACCGCATACGTAAACGTTAACAGTGCGGGCACAGTAATTTCATGATGCGGCTTACGTATTAAGGATTCGGCCTCATTACAAGTAACTCGTTTACATTGTCTTTACAGGGCATTATGCCGCATACTTACTGGACATGGTGTCGGCTCATTATAAGTATGGCTCTTATTTATTTCATGTGAAAAGCACATTATACGTATCTGGCTGCCAGTGCATTACAAATTTGCCAATTTTAAGTAGCCCGTTTTTCTCAGTGGCCCCCTAAGTGTCGTCGACTTCACCGTCGGCTTCATTTGACAGATGGAAGATATACATTGCTACTTGTTTTTGGTACAAATAAAAACTTACCAAAGAAAAGTAGCAATATATTACAAGCATCAGTCAAATTAAGCCGACGGCGAAGACGACGGCACTTGGGCGGTAGGCCCACTGTTAAATTATAATAGAACTGTTAAAAGAACAGTGTTACGGTAAAAACAGATCAACGCAGAAAGACATAGCTACACCTTGCATCGTGTAAAAAATGGGTAAAAACAATAGATAGGTACCTATTTATGAGATATTTTTAACAGTTATTGGTACAAGTGACATTTTACATGACGACGAGGTTATATTTATCTAAGTAGGATACCTATCTACATTTTTGTTGACTTGTAATTCAGCAATAATTTTGCCTTCGTTAACTATTGTTTAAAAGTTGGTCAGCTAATTGTATATCTAATTAATATCTAGCAATAACAATATTTACTTTTAAGCAGGGATTGAAATACCGTTAAAAAATATAACGATAAATAAAAAAAACGTTAAAAATACCGTTAAAACATTTTATCGGTAAATTTACCGGTAAAATAACGTTAAAAGTATTTTACCGGTAAAATTAGCGTTAAATTTAGCGTTAAACTTTACCGGTACATTATACCGGTAAAATTATCGCAAAAAAATAACGTTATTAATTAGAATAACGTTAATTTTAAAGTTTAACGGTAAAAGTAGTAAGAAATAACGTTAAAAATAACGTTATTCACTGAAATAACGTTAATTTCAATGTAACGTTATCTAAATTAACGTTATTTATTGACATAACGTTAATTTTAAAATTAACGCTAAAAAAAGAAAAAAATAACGTTATACTTAAAAATAAAGTTATCATTCCCTGCTTTTAAGATCTTGTTGTGGTGATATTGTTTAAGGGTTCAATAAGCTAATAAGCAACTTAAAATAAACTTAAAATACAAATTTAACTAAAAATAGCTTTTTTGATTGATTCAGGTGGCCTTTGTCGAATTTCAGATGGTATTCGGACTTCAGTACTTCACTCATCGGATTGGTTAATCTGGTTATATTGAAAAAGTTTCTGAAGGGTTGATTTAATTATACCTTCTTAGAATACCAATCGCATGAACTTGATTTATTTAAAGTACTTACTTATAGCTATTTGTGTTGTGATTTACTGAAATGTACCAAATTACTCTGTTTTGTCAATATTTATATCGATGAAAAATGCTTTGACCCTTTGTGAATATCAACTTAATGATTTTGTCAGTAAGTATATTGTCTTTTATTCAATAAAAAAATAAATAAAAAATAACTGCATAAGTTATTGGAACATACAATTTGATACTATCATTTATGAATTACATTATAGTAGATATCGTGTTACGATTATATTATGGTCATAATCATTTTTATGTACGGAAAAATACCCAGTTATGACCTAGCAGCCAATAAGTAGTTTCTTGCTGTCATACAATCGGATGTTAGAATCAATGAGTTTTCTTTTGAAAACTTTATATTACTTACTTTTGTATGTCAATACGACGTATTTAAACGGCGTGAGGTATTTCAGAAACGGTTCCTTGTTAAGACCTCTACTACGTGCAGCCAAGTAAAATAAAAGACAAGGATTATACACAGCTGGGCTAAGTTGTTCTGTATAACTTACAATCGCACAAGTTTCCATCACGTACAATGCAAGATCGGGAAACTAAACGCCTTCCAAATCCTATTTGCGATTCAACGTCCTATTTCTTTCAGCCAAAGTTCATTTTTGCCCGACACCAACTTAGTCCAACTTCTGTAATGCTTAAACGATTTTATTTGAGCGTCAACTTGGTTGAAATCAGAATTGTTTTGATTTACGCTTTGGCTGTGCTCAACGAATGCAGTGCTGACCTCATCAACTTTGTGCATGACGAAGTGCAAAGCAAATTCTATTTGCTTCATATTTTGTTGGAATAATTAACGTTGTATATATGTAGATTTAGTTTACTAGCGTAATTATTCTAAAACAAGACATTAGAAAATGAATATTTTTAATTAAAGTGTCGCTAAAATTGTATTCTCTCATAATAAAGATGTCGCATAACACAACAATGTACTAAGCCCTTAAAGCCCGACCCAAACCTGTGGGAAATGAAGAATGTAAATAGAAGGAGGCTTACGTCTTGTAAATTAGTTTGGTTAGGACTCGGCATCAATCACACGAAGCCGGTAACCGCGTTATGTCTCCACTAATTGTGATCTCGCACTGCTGAGCCGCGATCAGCCTTTTCAACATATCGATCGTCGTCGCTCGTTCTTCCCGCCGCCGCCTCGGAAGCTTTCCATCGAAGTGCGAATTCTCTTTTAGCGATCCGTGGACGGTATAAACTCGTCGATAGTAAGCTCCTGTGGCTCCGGGTCGGGTAAGTAGGTCGCCCCCCTCGTACCCGGTGTTGTCGCTTTCACTGCGACCGCTCGGGATAAAGCCTAATTTTATTGCGTTGGGTTCGATCGTGTCTTTTCCTGGCTCGTTGGTAAAAATGATACAAATTCCGGTTCGCGCGGTGTCTGTTGACTGATCGCTCCGAAAGGTTTCTAATAAGATTTCTTGAATATTACTTGCACTGTTGCAATTCAATTTCTGGATCTTGATTTTTGATAAAATAATATAAATAGTTGACGACCTCCGTGGTCGAGTGGTTCGCACGCCGGTTTTCAAGGCGTCACTATCTCTTGAGGTCCCGGGTTCGATCCCCGGCTGGGTCAATGTAGAAAATGAACTTATCAATATTGTCTCAGGTCTGGGTGTGTGTCATACCACCGTTGTTTCTGATTTCCATAACACAAGTGCTATAGCTACTGACTTTGGGATTGGAGCAATGTATGTGATGTTGTCAAATATTTATTATTTTATTATTATTTATAGTTATACTTAGATGGTGGTTTACACAACGACGTGTCAATGAATTAACGTAGAATGAGAAAACCCTTTCTTCAACCATCAAACTGAGCAACTTTTGCTATGGGACCAACTCTGGAATCGCGAAAAAAATTATCAGCTGTTTCATACAAAAATTAATAACGAAAATATGAAAATGTATGAAGCAGCTGATTTTTATTCGCGATTTCAGAATTAGTCCCATAGTAAAAGTACGGTTTTCTCATTTTGCGTTAATTCATTAATACGTTGTATAAAGATACTCTATCTGTTCACAATTTTGCAGAATATGTTGTTTAGTCATTTGGGCTAGTTTTTTTAATTTATATCATATCAATTTTTCATTGTTATCTCCAGTTGGGGTTAAAATGAGACTATCTAAACGCTTTATGACTGCAAAATGTGTACAGTTATTTAGTAACATTAATTATTTATAGTACAAAAGTGCAATGAAAGTGTATGAGCCAGTACTCACTTCTTCATATTACTTAGTCATGTCTCGGAATACACTTTGCAGTTTACTGTAAGTTACGGTTTTAGAGAGTATGATATTCTTGGTTTATTTTGTTTTATTTACATTTGCACTTTACTGGAAGACTTTCTGCGTCTTCAAGTTATTCATCGTGAATCGTGATAGATAAATGCAAACGTCATTTTGTAATGTGGAACCAAGCTTCATTATAAAATGAATAAATAGTAAAGTTATTGTTTCAGAACCTTTTACAGAGCTTTTAAAGCATGGGTGTAGGTAGATAAATACATAAAGACCATTGTCTTTATTTGACTTACAGAATCCCATTAAGAAAAAAAACAAGCGCATAGCTGTAAGTGCGATATCGGACTGGATTTATTTATACCATCGAAATACGTGTCGAGTTTGTGCTTGGCGGGTTATATTGCCAGGCGTAAGTCGTAAAAGTCGCCTAGTGGTTTTATATACCTAAGTCAACGACAAGCTTGCAACCTGGTGCAATTGAAATAAAATATCTTTGGTTTATTAAAAACGTGACGTGTGATTAGGTAGATTTAAGTAAGTAAGTAAGTTATTATTTGTACTCATTTCTCTTCTTCCACTCAGACTAGTTAGTACCTGGGTGAACCGAGCAAGCTCGGTTAATAGTATTTATTGTAATATGGTGGTGTTTAGGTGATAAAAAAGTGCTATTAAAAGTAAGTCACCGAGCGGGATTCGAACTCTGAACACTCGTTTCTTGTGGTCCACGTCCTAACCCGCTGAACCAAACGGACATTGGCCGGCCGCGAACGAAATTAGCGACCATATTCTGCGTCGAAAGAAAAACGCATGAAAATGCGAAAACGCGCATTTTCCCAAACGTAAGACCAATCTAGATCGATTGTTTACCCCCGAAAACCCCCATGTACCAAATTTCAACGAAATCGTTAGAGCCGTTTCCGAGATCACAGAAATTTATATATATAAATATATACAAGAATTGCTCGTTTAAAGATATAAGATAAGATTATTTGTACTGATTTTTCTTCTTCTACTCAGACTAGTAAGTTATTATTTGTACTGATTTTACTTCTTCTACTCGAACTAGTCATTAGGATAAGACATTTGTTTTTTTAGGAAAAAAGAGATCCTTTTTATTATTAATTTCTCAAATTTTGCGGTTTTAGAGATCGTACGGTAAGATTCAATAAACACTAGCGGCCACCCGCGACTTCGTCTGCGTATAAGCTGCTTTTGGTATCCCTCGGGAACAATAGTTTTTTTCGGGATGAATGGTACCCTTTGTACTTCTCCGTACCCATTGCAATGCAAAATTTCATGATGATCGGTTCAGTAGTTAAGACGTGAAGGCGTTACAAACATACAAATAAACGGACTTTCGCATTTATAATATTATTTATTTATTTATTTATTTATATTTATTTATTGCATACATGTAACACACTTACAAGATAAGACTTATAATAGCTATACATGCACCCGGCAAGGGTATGGCAATTTTAGTAAATTTTACTTACTTACCTAATTATAATTCAATATTTTTTTTCTTAATTTTACAAAATATTGTTAATACTTAAGACTAGTAGGAACTACAAATTTTAATATAGTTGTACTTAATGAATTTCTTAAATCTATTTTAACTTATCACAAAAAAATTCTTCTATTGTATAATAACATTTTTGTAATAATAATGACTTTAATTTGTTGGTAAATAATTTTAAGTCTTTTGTTTCTGTTATAGATGGGGGTAGTTTATTAAATATTTGTATGGATTTATAATAAGGGCTGCTTTTAAATAATTCTAATTTTGGTTCTGGTAGTATGAGTTTGTTTTTCCTTCGCTCACTTTTAACTTTTTCATAAAGGATTTTATTTTTATGGACAAATGTTGCTGTTTCTAAAATATATATTGATGTTAAAGTTAATATGTTGTGTTTAATAAAATACGGTCTACAACTCGCTCTTTGCCGAATGTTTACAATAATGCGGAGGCATTTCTTTTGTATTATAAATAGATCCTTAACATCGGTACTATGGCCCCACATTACGATTCCGTATTTAAGCCACGCGTATGCATACGCATAGTATGCGGATAATGCACATTTTGTATTTGTATTTAATTTAATTACACTAAGGCCGTAAACAAATTTAGAGAGTTTGTTTTTTATTTTAGCAACATGACTTTTCCAGTTAAGGTTTGTGTCTATTGTTAGACCTAATAAGTTAAATTCTGTTACTTCTTTAATATTTAGTGTATTCGATATTTTATTGAGGTTTAGTGGACTTTTTTGATAGGGTCTGAATTGTATTAGTTTGGATTTATTGCAATTTGTTTCTAGATTATGTTTTTGGAGCCAAGAGTTTATGTTTCTAAGGGTTTGGTCTATGTTCTCTAAATTTGGTTTGTTTTTAGGACATTCGAATAATACGGATATGTCATCAGCAAATAATACACAAAGTTGATTACAAATTTTGGGAAGGACATTAATGTAAATTATGAAAAGGATGCATCCGACGACACTTCCTTGAGGTATAGACCAGTTGGTAGTTGTTATTTCTGAATCTATGCTACGCAGGTCACCACTTTCTTCATCGAAATGTTCTATTTGTACTAATTGTTTTCTGTTGTTGAGGTAAGATTTGAGCCACTCGTAAGCTTGACCTCGGATGCCTAGACTGGAGAGTTTTGAAAGTAGTATGGAATGAGATACCCTATCATATGCCTTCGACATGTCTAATAGGAGGCCCACAGCATAACTTTGGTTCCTTATATAATTTAAAGCTTCTTGTATATACTTGTAAACTGCTTGTGTTGTAGTTCTGTGTTTTCGGAAGCCGTATTGGTTGTTGTCTAGCAAGTTGTATTTTTCCAAATAACTATTTATTCTGGTAACCATGGCTTTTTCAAAGATTTTGGATATTGTAGAAAGTAGGGCAATCGGCCGGTAGTTACTTGGATCATCTGATTTACCTCCGTTTTTTAGAATAGGTATTACTTTTGCTATTTTTAATTTTTCAGGAAAGATGCCCTCTAAGAAGGATTGGTTTATAAGGAATGTTAATATCGGGGTCAGTTCAATGCTACATAGTTTTATTAGGGCAGGTGGTATTTCATCTACTCCACAGCTGTATTTATTGGGAACCCCTCGGATTATATTTGAAATTTCGGTTTCAGTCACAGGGCTTAGGAACATAGTGTTCAAGGGGGTACTAAGCAAAGGTAGATCATTAATTGTATTTTTGTTTTGTTGTGTATTAGTATTACCAACCGCAGAAAAGTATTTATTAAATTGATGAGCTACTTTTTCTGGTGTTTTTATATGTGTATTATTTATTTTCAATGTTATTTGTTTATGCTTTTTGCTACTGTTTTGTTTAGTAATTTTATTTATTATATTCCACATTGTTCTTGTTTTATTGGAGGATCGCGTCATTTGTTTAGAATAGTGAAGTTTTTTAGATATTTTTACACTGCTTTTGAGCCGTTTAGTGTATTTTTTGAAATGATTATTAAGAATTTCATCTTTTGTTTGATTGACCAATGCTTTGAGTAGACGTTTGTGTGTACATGATATTTTTAAGCCTTTTGTTAGCCATGCAGATTTTAGTTTTTTCCGTATTCTTACATTTTGTTTAGGGATAGTATTGTCCAGGATATCTTTTATTTTTTTATCGAATATATTGTAGTTTTGGTTAATATCGTGTTTTTGAGAGATGAATTTGCTCCAGTCTATTTGTTGCAATTGTGTTTTAAACATAGTAATTGAAAATAACTCTACGGCACAGCACTCGATGATGTACTCTCTAGAGAGTTCTGTAATGTCTGGTCTATTTTTATATTTAAATCCTTCTTTCAGTAGAATTGCAGCACCTCCTCCCCTTAGTTTGTGCCGACAGTATGCCGCAGCGAGTTCGTATCCATCCACGTGTACCAGTGAACGTTGTTCTTCTTTGATCCAGGTTTCAGATAAACAAAGTACTGGGTAATTTTTCTCATTTGTTAAGTTTTCTAGTATATGTATTTTGTTTTTTATACTTTGTACATTTTGGATAAATATATTAATAGTTTCGAAATGAATGGATTGGAGTTTTCTGAGACTGTTTGTTTCCATTCTTTAGTGTATTTTCTGTAATGCAATTACTGAGTCGATTTGTGTTGTTTACACCTCCAATGCTTTGTATTTCTTCTGTTTCTGTCTCTTTGAATTCTTTTCCATTTATGATGAGTTTGTTATCGCGTATAATAGCATGTTTGCCTTTCTTTTTCTCCTCCTGTTGTATCCGTCTTAGATATTGACGCTTTTTCATTTCTGTTTCGTCTAAAAGCGGTGCTATGGCTAATCCTGTTTGAAAGAAGTAGCTTTTGTTGTTTAGTATATGTCTGGTCGTGCTTTTACTTAGTAGCTCGATGACTAATGGTCTACTGTTCCCTCTTTTACCTAGCCTGGTAAAGTCTTCTATGTAGCCGTCCAGATCGAGATTAAGAATGCCACGAAATATGTTTATGACACGTTCGTAAATTTCGTGATCGTTTTCCCATTCGGTTTCTTGCAGCCCATATAGTACAAACTTCTTGTCTTTATCAGACTTATTTTGCTGAGACGATATATAAGTATGATTGCAAGTCTTTTCCTTCTCATTTTGCTGTTGTAATAATAACGTTATTTCGTGTTTTAATTTGTTTTTTCCATTTTGTAATTCTTCTATAATTTTTGATATTTGTTTCATTTCTTCATTCAGTTTTTCTTGTTTCTCTGTAATTTTATTAATGTTAAGTGTATAATCCAGTTTAAAAGCAGTCAATGCATTATGAATTTCTTGTTGAATTAAGAATTTTATCTCTGAAGTCAAACTTTCTTTGATTTCTTTAAAGGCAGTTGTTGAGTTTTTTTCTAATTTTAAATCCAACAATAAGCTAATTTCTTGCAGACTTGGTGGTGCTGGGCTTGCAGATTTGTTTAGTAGTTCTTCAAGTTGTAAGGAGTTATTCATAGTATCGCCCAGTAAGCTTTGGTCTTGGAAGACTTGTTCATCTATGGATGTTTCAGAGCTACGTGACGTTTCATTTGGATTCTTAGTATTCTTTCTTTGTCGCAATGTAATATTTGCTTCACATTGATATTTTTCTGTTGATGAGCAATTTTGAAACCTAGTAGTGGGAGTGGTCGTGTTGTCTTTTTTTGGTTTCGAGCTTTGGCACTGAGAACACGTCCACTTTTTTTTGTGTTCAGAGGTCATTGTATTTCGGAATCGGGCTTCGGAGACATTTGCGCAATCAAGGTCATAGTAAAGTTTGCAGTTCCCACAAATTAAATACTGTCTAATCGTTATCGCTTTTAGACATATCTAGCACATTTTGTATTTGTGACAGGTGGTGCCATTTTTATAATTCTTATGTTTCTCTTTACTGTTATTAATAAAATTGCTATTATGGCTCTAAATTCCATATCTAGAAAATTTTTTGCCAACAAAAACTTCTTCGGATCTCAGGATCGAACTGCGGGCCGCAGAGGTAAGAACGCCGTACGAAAGTCGTGCTTCTGACCGAATGCGCTACTCGTACATTACTTTGGTTGACGAATTTGTGGGTCAGTATACGCAAGAAAGCTTTTTTGAAAAGAGTTCGTTAAGAATGCGTTATTTGAATCTTTTAGGAACGCACTTTTTCACTTTTTTCAAACACTTTTCTTTATTTAACTATTTCTTAAATTATATTTGTCGTTTTAATTAGTATGTTCACTTTTTTTTGCGTATTTAACTGTTTGTTTACATTTTAAGCACTGTTTTTGTATGTCAGTATATTTTTGTAATTTTCACTTTGTTGCAGAAGCCTTTTTTTGAGATAACGTTTGTACGGATGTATTAAGTTATTTTTCACTTTATTATACGTTTGTTTGATAATAATTAACACTTTCCTATTTTTCCTTCTAATTTAAATACGGAGCCTATCTGTACTTGACGGCACACTAGCGCCAAATTCGTAAGGATGATTAGTAAGGATGATTTAATGAAATACAATGAATTTCAGTTCAGTCAAGAAATCGCGGAGGAAGATGAATGGCTGTTTGTATTATTAGTGAGTTTGTAGTTCTAGTTCTCTGTCTGCAAGTACGTTCATTATCTACGCCAAGTTTTGATACAGTCACAGACAGTGGTGCCACTAACAAACTTATTGGCACAATCCCAATGAAATTATTATACTTGTGCATAAAACACAATCAAAGGTTTACGTGTCATTGAGCGAGCGAGTGCAAAGCTGGATCGAAGCGTCTCTCTCAGCTTCAGCTTGAGCAAAAATACTTTCGTATCTGTCCAGCTGTCCGGCTGTCCATGCGTTCTCCTCTAAAGGTTTGTTCTCCTCTACAGCAGGTTCTATAATTATATTAGACCGCCGGCCCAGAGGCTCATTTTCAATTTATTGCATATTGGGACCACACGACATTGGCAAAATAGCCATTAGTAATATCATCGTCTGTATTGCGAAGTAGGAATCTTCTGGGAGATATTGAACATAATATAGCCTTCGATACAATGACACTAGTGTAATATTACAAATAAGTACTAATACACACATCGTATTTTTATTTAATGCATAAAAGAAAAAGAAAATTCTAAGAAAGGAAACTAAATAATTCTAATAAAGTCAACCTTGCACGTTTTGTAAACAAAGTTTGAACGTCTAACATATTTTAGTGAAGAAATTGTACCCGCACCCCCAATATAAGGAACTCCCCCCCCAATTTGGTCGTCAACAGTATCATAACTCGTAGCTCCCGTAATATAGTTGGCAGTAAATAGATCGTGCTTACACGTTTGACGTTTATCACTGAAATAAGGGTACGCGTTAACCTACATATTGAGTTATGAAAGAAAATTTTCAAAGAAATATGTTGCAGTTTATTGGCGTTATTCTGAAAACCGCTCTGAAGTTTAGCTTTCAGTTTCAGCAACATTGAGTTAAACAAATCTCTTCTCTTAACTATAAAGCATAAACCAAGCCCAAATGGAAGCTCTACTACTGAAATGCGAGTATGTAATGTAGGTATAGACATTGGACGACAAAAAATAAAAGTCTTTAAGTCTTTTTTGGTTTTTTAACATAATAATAAAAAAAATAATCATCTAAATCGGTTTATAAACAAAGAAGTCGTCAAGGTAGTATACTGCAGAAATCATAGTATTTTCAGGATTACTTGAAAACTATTGAAAAAAAATACTCAAACAAAAATCATAAGAATCGATATTTCAAAATTTTGCATTTAAATTTCGTTCTCAACTCAAGTGCAGTGGGCCAGTGGGTCGAACGGGAAACGCAATAACCATACGACTCATCAATGGGACCGTGGGTCAATAATCAAAAGAAAAGAAGAATCATCAAAATCGCTCCATAAATGTCGAAGTTACGCACGAACAACAATAAAAAAATAGTATACAATCAAATTGAAAGCCTCCTTCTTTTCAATTTTTGTAGTCAGTTAAAATATACTTCCAAAGTATACCTAATCATCGAAATAAGTAAGAGCAATAGACTATTTGACTAATTTTGTAAAACCATTTTAAATGATTCCTTATCACGTAATAGGCGCACCACATTAATATTTCAAGAAAAATCAATGTATTTCATTAAAAAAATCTATGTTAAAGTTTAAAATTTTAAACCCGCGCCAAAAACGCTATGGCACTTGACACGTGACTTGATGACGTCACAAGCCTGTAAACATTGTAATATCCTTAGCCATTTGACAGCCATCAATCGCAGATCCTAAGTCTATGGTCATGTCAAACGCCTGAAGCCATATTTATTTACAGGCAAGTGACGTCATCAGTCATCTTAGAGCGTTTTTGCCACAGAAAAAAATTCAAAAATTATTGCATTTTTCTAGGTGAAATTAATCAATTAATGGACTTAATTTAGTCCATATCATAGTTGAATATGTTTTTTTACGCCATTATCTGTTAGGATGACCACAAATTGTAGTATATTTTCAATGTTGTCAAATTGTCTATTTAACATTTTTTTAAATGCTTAAACGAAGGTGGTGCCGCTGTGATTATTTTTAAACTATTTTAATAAAACTTTACGTGGAATTTTTTGGGTCCATAGTCTCGTATTATTACTTTCTCTCGTAGTCCTGCTAGAAGAAGATAGCAAAACTGTTAAAAGTGGCCGTTTTTAACATATTTTTTATCTATCTAGTGATACCTTCTAAAAATACTAGACTCTCTACTAGGCCCTTAAAATTCCACGTATTTTTTATTAAAATCCTTTTCAATTAACAACTTATTAAATAGAAACCTATTCGGGCGCCACTTGTGGTAGTCTATCCACCTTTTTTCATCATAGGCTTTTGATGAAAAAACACTTAATACTTTCAAAATGGGCTATTGGATTGGCTCCCAGGTTAAAATTTTGCACCAAATGTATCGCGCTCGCATTAAAATGAAATGTGTTTCCTTCTGCTGAGTGTTATTAAATTTTATATGGGAGCCAGTGATGTCTCTATGGGCCATATAACATAACGACTTCCTACGGACCAGCTACTTTGTATCACGTGACAGGTCTTTGTTATGTAACTGCTCTTTTATTACTCATTAGGTGAGTGGGGATTAAGATTGAAAGTAGTTTTGTGCTTGTGAATTATTACGACCGATATATTAGAGCTTGGTTCTAATGGGGGATAGGACGTGACCTTTTTAGGGTTCCGTACCCAAAGGGTAAAAACGGATTTTTCGTTGATTTATCCCACGAGTGTTTCATCCCGCGGTATGAATCGCACAAGGACGCTTTTTGAATTCGCTGTTTCATACCAAGCAACCTTTTTATGTAATTTTGCCAGCATTTACTTTGATTTTTTTTGGTAACATTGATTTTATTTTCATACCATGGTGTGGTATGAATGGGCGAATTTAAAAAGCGTTTTTGTGCGATTCATACCGTGGGATGAAACACTCGTGGGATGAATCGAAGAAAGACCCAAAACGGGACCCTATTACTAAGACTCCACTGTCCGTCTGTCTGTATGTTTGTCACCAGGCTGTATCTCAAGAACCGTGAGAGCTAGACAGTTGGAATTTTCACAGATTTCTGTTGCCGCTATAACAAAAAATACTAAAAAGAGAATAAAGTAAATATTTATGGGTCCCATATAAATTAACGTGTTTATTTGACGAAACCCTTCGTGCTCGAGTCCCACTCGCACTTGGCCGGTTTTTTTATTCCTTGCTATTATCACAGTTTTAATAACTATTATTATACAAGCCCATTATACATAGTGATGTACAAGACTCGAGTATTCCGAGTCCTTTTGTCTAGAGCTCGGAGTCGTTTTACAGGGATCGTCTCATTTGTATGAAGCTCGACGACTCGGGAGTCTTTTTCAGAGCTCGAGCCTTTTTCAGAATTCGGCCGATTTCGAGCTATTTTCACGGCTCGAGCCTTTTTGAGAGCTCGGTCGATCTTGAGGCTTTTTCTCGGCTCGAGTCTTTTTTGGTGCACTAATTGCGATGGGTTGCTGATGAATGAGGATAGGTAGAGCTAAAGCATAATAGATTAAGCATCTACGGTGATCTTTATAACATAAGACATTCATCTTTTTGAGTTCTAATTTTGGAGACTAGAGTCAGATTTTCAGGGCTCTGTGAGCTCGATAGGCTCTGCTTTAATATCTTTAATATTGCTTTTGCTTTAATATTGTAAATATTATTATTTACGGAGATATTAAAGTATAAAACTAAATATAAACTCTAAGCTTTTTATGAGGCTCGCGTTCATTTTAAGACTCGAGCTTTTTTGAAGGCTCGAGCTCTTTTGATAGGTTCGAGATCTTTTGAAGGCTTGCACTCTTTTGAAGCCTCGAGCACGCCTCGAGGCTCAGAGGCTCAGAGAGCTCGTTGCTCGGCTAGACTCCGGCTTACGAGCCTACCGAGCTCACCGAGTCCTGTCAATCCGACTCGAGTCTTCAAAAGTAGTACTCGACGACTCGAGTTTTGTATATCACTAATTATACAGGGTATATTTCATAATAACTCGAAAAAAATTTCTTTTTATTTGTATGGAAGACTGCAAAGTGAGTGACGACCCTAGGCGCAAATAGACTCTTGTTTTCGATAATCAATGGGTAAAAGCAAAACAAAATTTAGGCCTAGAGTTTCCCACTATGCAGTTTATCAGGACGAGAAATTAGAAAAAAAGAGTTTTTCACATAACGTTAATATACCGGTATATTAACTTTATGGTTTTTCAGGGTTTATAATAATTTCCGGGTTTGTATTCTTGTTACCCTATCTACAATATTCGACTTAAGGGTTTTTTTGTAACACTTTGTAGAAATATAAGTAAAGTATTGCCATTTGCTAATTTTTACTTTTGAAAATATCAGTTAAATGCACAATAGGCATGTTGACTATTTTTTTATTTTATGTTCCATAAATTACCCCTCAAAAAAAGAAACATTTGTATAAGAATTATTTCGCTAGCATGAAAACTGCCCGAGATATCACAGTTTGAAATGCACAAAATTAGACTCACCCGAAAACGCTCCATACTAACGGCTACCAAGTTATGACGTCACGCCTTCCTACGTTGTATGCAACGCGTAGGAAATTTGTTCGGCAGCTATATTAAATATTGTGTTTATCAAAATGGTTTCTTTGACAAATTTGCTATCAATTTTACGGACTAACTAAATGTATTATTTATTTTAACAAATTTTATACTTTTTAAATGGACTTGTCCACCCAACTTTGAAGGGTCATAAAACAAATAATACGCAATATATAAAACCAAGAGGTATACAAACTACTCCAAAAGTTTGATATGTTTACGATTTTTATTAGTATTTCGTTATTTTATTCATAAGTCAACATCCCTATTATAAATATGACACTTACAATATTAGAACACCAGGTATCAGAGAATCAGGATACTGTTAAAAATATTGTTTTAAATAGAAAAAAATACAGACTGTTTTTCCTCCGACATAAAGTAATAAGCATACAAATGTAACAAAAATACTTACATTTATTGTGCTCCAAACGAAAGAAAATCACTCACACATAGTTATCTATTGTTACCCCTACGTTTTCCTCATTCAGTCTCTGATGTGTCGTATATCTTCTCATTGTGGTGCCATCTGTCGAATCCTTTTGGGTAACGTTCTCACCGCCCAAATAGAATGCAAGGAATGCTTGGACACAGTTTAATTTCCGCACCGTCGAAGAGGTAGATACATCAGTTGATTTAAAAACCGACCGAAAGCGTTCTTATATTTAAGTAGGGTTCTGTAGAAATAAAAAAAATATTTTTTCGTAAAATGATCTGAAACAAACTAGTAGGTATAAGTTATTTAACATCAGCTCGCACAGCACCGTATTTTTCCGTAGCTCTAACTCTTTCCATCACTTTGAAGTTTCTTTCAATAGAGCGAGAAAACCACTCGGCCGCATTCGTGTGCCTGTTACAAACTATCAACGAGACATTAATTGTCATAAATCGGTTTTCTTGTTCTAGCAAATGTTATTTTAAAGCGGCGAAAAGAGACAGAACGATGATTTTGGATCCAGGTGGTTTAGTATTTATTACAATGCGATTAAATTCACAATAGAAAGTGATCCGCGGCCACTTCATTGCATTATTCAATTTATTGAGACTAATTGTATACTTATAAACTAGACATTTATTACAAAAAAACTGACAAACTGTGTCCTGTATTGAAAATTTTATTTATTTATTATATTATTATTATATGAACCTTATTAAAGTTGGCTTTAGCTTTGATCCTCTAATTATAAATCTAAATCCATCTATTCATTGATCATGTTACATTTACTGCGAAGGGTAATGACTTATGTGCTCAGCAGTAAAAGTCATATGGATTTGAGGTCATATTTTAGGTCAAAGTTCACTGTTTAAGACACAATATAATTAACAACGTCGTCGCTGTATTAACTGACTGAAAAGTTTATTTCTAAGAAAACATCAAAGATAAAACTGTAATGAAGACTGAGAGTCAAATAATTTCGCATATTATTATTTGGTTCGCAAAACTTGCGTCTTTAAATGAAGAATGCCTCGAATGTAATGTTTATGTTTGTGGTATTATGATTAGGGATATTTTTTATTGAGAGACTGGAAATAATAAAGAGCGACTGTAATTGGGCTACCTACTTACATACTAAACCCGGCAGCGTTGTCGTTGGCGACAAAATAACTAAACGGGCGACAAACAGTGGACTACAAAAAATATGTAAAATGGGTAACTACATGATTTAAATGAGTAACAAAAATACTGAGTGGGCGACTATTATAAAGTAGGTAACTATTAATGATTTAAGCTAATATGGTATTTTTGTCACCTCGATTAGGTTAATACTTGCCTTTTTATAAATACAATAAAATATATTCAAATTTTTAAATGTTTTGTGTTCCCTACGGTTGTTGCCCAAATAGAAATTTGGTAGCCCGTTCTGAATAACTGAATACTCAATTTGTATTTTAAAGTCACCCATTTTCAATTTTTGTAGTCGCCCTCAGTCCGTCGCCCACTTAGTATTTTATTACGCTATATTCAGTTTTTTTGATACCGAAGATATAACTATTTATTGTTACCTGATTAAATACTACTCTTTTAATTAAAGAAAAAAAGGAGAGCTGAAAGAAGAATGACCATTTCTGACCTGTCAAAATCATGATTTTATCAAATATCGTGTACCTACCTAAGTATGGTGTACGAGTAAGTAAGTATAGAGAAGTATTATAAGCTCATTGCATTTGCAAAATTGCATTATTATTGTTAATTATAAATTGATGACGAAAACAAAAATACAGAAATAGAGAAAACTTATAGAGAAAATATACAAAGTAAAGTAAAGTAATCTATAGTATAGGTACATATAAAACTCTAAATTGATTGATTGTTGGGATAGGCGTGGAGCCCTAACGGCTGAAGGTAGAGACACTATTTTTGGAGGGTAGATACCTTTCATGATGTAGATGAGCACTAAGGGTTTTGGAAAATTCCTGTTATACAGGGTGCTACAGCGTGTTCCAGTTTGTATGGAGATTTGTATAGGGCTGAAGGTAGAGACACCATTTTTGGAGGGTAGATACCTTTCATGGTGTAGATGAGCACTAAGAAAGAGTTTTGGAAAATTCCCGTTATACAGGGTGCTACAGGTGTTCCCGTTTGTATGGAGATTTGTATAGGGCTGAAGGTAGAGACACCATTTTTGGAGGGTAGATACCTTTCATGGTGTAGATGAGCACTAAGAAAGGGTTTTGGAAAATTCCCGTTATACAGGATGTTACAGGGTGTTCCCGTTTGTATGGGAATTTGTATAGGGTTGAAGATGGAGACACCAACTTTTGAGGGAGATACCTTTCATGGTGTAGGTGAGCACTAAGAAAGCATTTTGGAAACTTCCTGTTATACAGGGTGCTACAGGATGTTCCAGTTTGTATTGGGATTTGTATAGGGCTGGAGATAGAGACACCATTTTTGGAGGGTAGATACCCAACTAACAATTTTACGTCGTACAATGGTTGTACAAACGTTATCATATTACCACTGGTCGCAAAAGATAGGTCACACTAACGTTATAATAACGTTTACTCAACGCGAAAAGGGCCCCATTTATACGACCTACATTGTTGTTTAATGGTCATACAAAAGTCACAAGATTACCACTTTCATCGTACAGTAGTCGCATCAAAACTTTACAACGACTCTTTCGTTATATTGTGGTCATACAGATGTTTTTGAATGACGAAAACGTTGTATATGAGTCAAGTAACAACACTTGTACGACTGATTTTTAATGTTCGTCAGTGACTCGTGTTTGTGGTTATGTTTCGAGATCTGAGTGCAAAATAAATCCATTACAAGGTAATAAATGGTGGGTATTAATTAACTTTCATATCTTGCTAACTGTGTTTGTCTCTCATAGCGTTTAGTTTGTCTGGGAATTAAAATTTTATGATAATATACCTATGTAAATACAATTCATATTTTCATGCCCCTTCGTAGTTTTGCGTTTAAAACAAAAAAATGGTATTAATAAAATTATATTTAATTCTAAAAATGTCAGCCGTGTTAATTTTGTCGCACATTAATCTCTATATGACGTTTTAAAGACGAAAAGTCATTTTAAGGTTATTTGAAGACCAAGTAAGGCCGCCATTTTGTTAAACGTCATTTAAAAGTCGAAACTTGACTCAAATGCGACTACAAGTCGTACAGAGGTTTAAGCAAAAACGTTAATATAACGTTGTATAATTTAGTCGTGCCGACGTTGCTATGACCAGTTTATTATGACATATTTGTCGCATGACTAAAAAGTTAAATTTAAGACGTCTATAGGACCTAGCAGTCATCTCATTACTATTATAAGACTGTTATCCGACTTAAAGTCGTACAAGTCAGGACTTATGCGACGTTTTTGCTTGTTGGGTAGATACCTTTCATGGTGTAGGTGAGCACTAAGAAAGGGTTTTGGAAAATCCCTATATACAGGGTGCTACAGAGTGTTCCAGTTTGTGCATATATTTTTTTTATGGGAAAATTTAAATGTGTGAAATTAGGTCTACTGATAAAAACCTAGGTCTATTGGTAATCCGTGACTTTCAAAATAAATGCACATCTATCTTAATCACGCGAACGAAGTTGCGGGCAAAAGCTAGTGAATTACATTAGTATAAACTTGAACATATTTATTTTTCCATTACACAGTTTATTTTAAGTACTTATATATAATTCTACAATAACTCTAGTATAATTTCTACAATAATAAAAAAATATTGTCAAATTAAATTGAATTACACATTACAAAAGCTATTTGACTCGTCATAGTGGTCGTTGTTATTTCTGCTTGTAAACTCATCATGACATTCATTAAGCTTGTCTTAGACTTAGACATTGATTGACTTATATCGGAAAATAAGCTTTTCTTATTTTTTCGTCCCACTCTCCCATATATGGAACCCTAAAAGGGTACTTAAATATAAAGTACGCTTGGGTGACGGCGGGGGGACTCCCCACCATTTTAAACAGGCGTCAAGTCATTTGACGTGCAATTATTTTCATTTCGCAACCCAGTTTTCGAACGTTACTGAACTTTTTTTGTCACCCATGAACCTAATTTATGATGTTCCAGACCCTTAATTAATTTCACTCTGGGCTGTAACGTATACGTGCTTAATTACGTTAGGAGTGTCACGTGCTCACTCGTAAGGGTGACGTGCTTTGTGATGTGACATTTCGTTTTTGTGAAAGCTTTATGTCAAACAAAAGAATGGGAAGAAACGGAAGAAACCTGTTTTTAAGGCTTGCCTCTATGTGTAAGCTGGGTACGATCACGATACGTTTATTTTGATTATAGCTTTTAGAAAACTTCGTATTTCCAATGTAAATATTTCTGTAATTATTAGGTTAAATTATAATTTTTGACAATCGATTATAAAATGAAAAATTGGATTGATAAAATTTATTGCAAATGCACATTCAAAGATTTTACAGTCCCCGCAAGAATCGGAGCATTGAAAATGAACACAAAAATTTACGAAAAACCAAAATCAAATCAAATGCAAAGTCCTATTATATTTTTAAAATTACCTAGGTAGTACCTATTTATTTTAGCAATTTATTTTAGTAAAGCGCCCACTGACTGCCTCGAATATTAACCAATTTTAAAAATTCTAACGAATGCACTTCTCGTCTGCTTCTGCATCTTTTAACACTATTACCATGACAATCGGTCAATAATCATAGAAGCTAGATAACAGCCGTTTTTCTACAATTCCAAATCTAAAGGGACCACCTACAGGTCACAATTATAAACCGATTTTCAAAATTATTTCGCCATTTGATAGCTAAACTAATACTCTAGGACCCTTTTTTATTTAATTTTTTCTTAAGTCGGTTTTTTTTCCGAAATATTTACAATTTAGTAAACAAACATCCCCTAAAAACCCGGAATACCAGTAGATTTTCAAAATTAAAACGTTCACACGTGTCTCGATAAACTCCTCAACTTTTGGTACTATTTTTATTTCGATCCTCCCAAAATCCTCGAAGATATGGCCAAAAATACGTCTCAGGCGATTTGCATCTGATAACCATTTTCAATGGTAAAAAAGAAAAAAATAATAGTTATGAGTACCAGCAACATTTTCCTAGTATTGAATTATCCTAACCTGTCAAGTATTTAGTCTTAATAAAGCCTTCTTAATAGGCCGAAGGTTGCCGATTGTCGAATCCAAAATACGACCGGAATAAACCATTAATTGAACAGCTGAAACTTTAAGCATGCCCGCAGACTGCAGACCAAACTGTCGGCCGATAGTTGGTTATGTATGAAGAATCAGCCGATACCAAATCGTTGTAGTGTGCGCACTTGCATACTTCTTCATTCTGATTCCACCTATCGGCCGACAGTTTGGTCTGTAGTCTAGTCTGCGGGCACGCTAACGAGTGGACACGTCCAATATCGTTACTATCTTTTAGTTCTAAAATCCTTTACTTAACGAAGTGAGAAAACGATAACCGCTCTTACGGGCACCTTATCTCGTTCTCGCTATATCTAACCAGAGCTTCACGGAATACACGCCATTAAGTGACCTCCATAATTTCCCTTTAGGACGTGAATACGCCCATACGTCCAGGTGTAGATACACACTCTTATCACAATAGCATTAAAGGTCAAATTTGAACTCTCGAATCGTTTATTGCCCACGTATCATTTGCTCGCTTTGAAGAAACCTCAAACATGTAGTTAGAGGAAAAATACAGATTCTTTGAGGCCGGAAATATAATGGGGATTGAACGAAGAATAGAAGGTCCCGTCTTTGTCAGACCTATTTATGGTTTTACTTTATAGGATAATAATTTCAGGCCCTACACGTCTTGCTTAGCAAATGTATAGGTTTTAGAGAATGCATCTTTCTTCTTATTGCAATCAACTAATAATTTCTTCATTTCCTAAAAATATAAGACTTTAATAAGATAATTAAGTGTAACCTTTGTCATTCATGTTAAAAGTTTCAAGATTTCACATAAAAAACAAAGAAAACTAATTTTATAACAAAATTAGAGCAGAGTAGAAATACTTCAGCTTTACAGTATGCGCTAACTTATAATGTTGAGTTTGAAAACATTTCCATTTCTAATTTCACTTGCTACATTAGATAGTTTTATACTCTATTTCTATGGTCTGTAGAAGAAAAGCGGGAATTTTCCTAAGACGTAAGGTAAGGTATGCTTGGTAGTGTTCTTGCGCCAATCAATTTGAAACTCTGTTTTACATAACATAAGGTTTTATGTCAGTAGTTCGCTAGAATCTCGCAGAAATGATAGCACTTGCATTCAGTGAACCCGCGCGGTCGTTGTCCGAGGTTGTTGACCTTTCTATGTTCGCACAACAAAATCTTTGTTATTTAGGACTGACATGTAAAGTCCAGAGTGTAAATCCACTCTATTATAGTAAATCTAGAGTGTAAAACAACAATATTAGGGTTAATTTATTAGTGTTTAATTCTTACAAAAAATATTTTATTAAGAAATCTCTAAACCTTTTTTGCTAAGGAATACTCAACTTATTTTTTCTATATCGAAATTCCTTTCCTTCGTTCGTTTCCATAATTCAGGTTAACCCTGTGAGTATGCGAATGTGTTTTATTAATATGATGTAAAATGTTTTAGTATTTCGAAATTACTCCGATTTTTATCCAAACGTACTGATTTAATCTAGTTAAATAAAATAAACAAACAATTAAGTTAATTGTTACATTATTTTTAAAAATATTAATCAAAAACATTTTAGTAGGTAAAGTTATAATAAATTCATTATAATTTAACAAGAAGCAAACAATGAATGTTTCTTAAAATGTTTCTTGTTTCAAAAGACCTACGTTTTAACAAACTCGTAGAGAAACTAACATACATATTTAAGTCACGTAACATGTAGTGTTGTAGACATTCGGAAAAGAAAATCTCGTTGTGCAATGTGAGCTCTCTGCTCTAATAAAACTTTTTATTTGAACTGAAGTGTTTTCGTGTCGATTCTTTTATTCTTTAGAATTCTGACTACCTCTTTGCGTGAAGTATTGCTTGCCGGCTAAATTACACTGTGCAGAACACCGAAGTACCTAAGTTTGTTTTACTCGTAATATCTGGTGGTTACTTTTAAAAACAGAATACCAATAAAATTTCTAAAACAATATAAATAAACCATTCTTACAATGATCACCCCAAAAGCATGTTCAAAAATTCGTTAATGTTCGTCGGTCTGTACACAACTACGTCATTATTCTTTATTTTTGTACAATCGATGTGTGAGTGATGAGTATATCCATGCAGGCTCTCTCTATATTGTGATTCAATTACAGTCACAAGCAATGACATGGATACATCCATGGTTCCATTTATCATGGTAGCCAACATTAAATCGCAAAAATAAGTGTGGTAAGCTGTGACCAATAATTATGTAAACGTTAAATTGTGTTAACGTATGTAGACACAGCAAATCACATGCGATTCAAAGTAGTCAAATCTGATCCTTCAGAGAGTTGTTCGGAAGTATAAAAAAATATACTTGTTGTCAATTATTTACTTTTCCTGACTTCGTGTTACACATTACCACGTGCGTGACGTCGACGCCCGCAGCACGACGTGACACCGTGACACGGCAGAATTCCTCGTATTGTAGCAGATTCCGATGTATAAGCGCATAGTATTTTTGTCATTCTATTTTGTTCCTTCGTGTCACCGTGCTGCGCCATTGATGTAGCCCGTTTTTGTCCCAACTCAAATAGTATACAGGGTGTTTCATAAATGACTCGTAATATTTTGTTTTTATTTGTATGGAGAACTGTAACCTTAGACGCAAATAAACTATTTCGATCAACAATCCTATTAATGGGCAACGGTAAAACAAAATTTAGGTCTAGCTCATAGAAAAAAAAAATCAAGTCAATGGTCTAGCTAGGGAGTTGCCATTGCCACTAATGCTGTTTATCATGAAACTGTTTTTTTTTCAGGGTTTATAATAATTTTCCGGGGTTGTATGCATGGTACCCTATCTAAAAATTTCTTTTGTAACAAACTGTTTAATAATGTCGTCACATTATGATTTATTAAAAAAATAAGTTGTAGGTACGTGATTTAGGTACCTATTACTGTAGATATGTAAAAAAAAATAAGTTGATATCAGATATTAATTTAGAATTTAAGAAGCAGAAAATTTAAAATAACAAGCGGTTTTAGAGTGTCCAAGATTATGCATAATTAACATAGGTAATTTACCTTTTTACCTTTAAAATAATTTTCAATGAGCATGAAAATGATTTTTTGTACTTTAATAACAAACGATTTAATTAAATAAAACCACAGATAAAACTGACTTAAATTTTAATAATCTTTACAAAGGAAAATTCGCTTTGCAACGTTTTAATCTCCATTTAATATGACATTGATCGTTAGCATTTTACAGCTGGAATAAAATGGCTGTAATGCTGAAATATTGTGACATGACCTTCAGTTAACGCAGATGATAATACAGAAATATTTTTATTTCTGTTGAGAGAAAAATCTTGCTTATACCTACTCTTTTCCGGGAAAAGTATACAAATTATGTTTACGGATGGTTTACGGTTATATGAAGATTTTTCTCCCAAGCGTATGCTTAGCTACATAATAGAAATATTGTGGTATAGTGGTATACGTACAGTAGGCCTATGAAAATGTTGAGCATTCTCAGAATTTACAACGTGTTACAAAAAACTCCTAATGCCGATATGGTAAATTAGGACCATCAAACTGAGCAACTTTTACTATGGGACCAACTCTAAAATCGATTTCAGATTTGGTCCCAGTTGTTCAGTTTGACGATCCCTATCAACAATTTTTTTTAATATTTAATGGGTTTGCTCTTGACCCCAGTCTTGCCCAAAAGCAAAGACAGGGTCTACGATGGAGCGAGCTTGCCCAGAAGGTGCTTATTCACTAATCCTATAATACCTATTATAATTTGTAATCCAATTTCGTCAAAATCGGTCCAGTGGTCTAGGCGTAAAAAATTAACAGACAGAGTTACTTTTGCATTAAAATATTAGTATGGATTAGCCTTATTTTATCGATATAATACTATATAATATCATCCACTACGATTTCTGTATATATTTTTTTATTTTTTTTTTGTTAGTGTTGGTAACATTTTTCGAAGCTGCGCGGAGAAAACACTCTTTGGTGGAAACACCCCAGCAGTTCCCGAATTCTTTTGGCTTTAGAACCCTTTTTGGTTCACCGTTTTTGGTGGTGGTTTAGGGCAGAACCCTAGCTCATGTTAGAAGTAAACACACTGTATCATTGTTTTTTTACGTGAAACACACCATACGGTGGCTTTTTGGCTGGGTGTTCGCATCTTGTAAGTATGTTTGACTTTAAAAGAAGGAACATTTATTTAGTTACAACAAAAAAAAATACTTTACTATTGAGAGCCTCTTACGGAACTCCAGGGTTCCGCGAAACACCTATCGGGAACTACAACTTGGCTGAAAAACATTGCTGCTCCTCTTATTTCCGCTATGCACATCTCTTCTTCCGCTTTGGTGGAGTTCGGGCCCAAGGTCAGCTCAGCATATACCGGGTGTCCCAAAACTTTGCCAAACGGAGGGAAAGTACCTTAAATATTGAAGATAGGAAATTTTACTGAAAGAAGAGTTCATTTTGATTTTTAAAATAATTGGAACTGTATTAAAAGATTTTCGTAAAATCGCATGCCTTAACCAGGAATCGAACCTACTAAATTAGAAAAAAAAACAATCTTTTATTTTTACGATACCGATCGAAAGGGTTACTCGTTAGGATTATTTTTTGTTAAGTAACTCAGCATCTTAAACAAAAGGAAGACCATGAAATTTTACATTTAAATTTCAATGATTACGTATCATCTATCAATTTGTATAGGAAATAGTGCGATATTTAAAAAAAACCTTGAATGCCGTTCGCATTAATTTTTAAAATAAAATGAAGTCTTCTTTCAGTAAAATTTCCTATCTTCAATATTTAGCAAAGTTTTGGGACACCCGGTATAGTCGGATGTGCCGTTGTCCGTTCATGTGTGTGTCTTACTTACACCACAGTCTAAGATAGATAGTTACTCTACTATCTTACCTAAGTCTGACGCCATAACAACAATTTGAAAATTGAGGTGTTCCGGTAGTTAGAGGTAAGATAGTTAGTTCCTCAGTGATGAGGATTCCGGGTGTAGTGCGCTTCCACCTTCGGCCTTATCGTTACTTAACATCAGGTAAGAAACGATTCTAGCGTTTGAGATGTAGTGCAGTTTAGTTCATATTGCTGCTGACTAAACCGTCTTGAGATTTTCAGATATATATTAGCTAAATATTTATATACTGTGGCCACAGCTAGGCCGCAAGGGTGCGTGATCGATGGCCTCGACCTAAATAAAAAATCAGCAATATCACTAAATTGTCCATAATCTGGTTGCTCCTATTTGATCGAAAAGAGATCAAGGTTCATGCAAGATAATAACAAGGAAGGTATTATAGCATATTTTTTAATATTGCATTGTATTGTTTAATATTAGTTATTTATTATAAGATATCAAAAGTATAAAAGATTTTTTTTTGTTACAAAAGAAGACTATACAGATTGACAAATACTTTTTAAAAGATATATGATCAAAATCTTTAAATTAATAGAAGCAAATCTTGGATTCAAAGTCTTAATAGTACCAAGCAAGCAATCCATCTTACATTATAGTTGTAAATTCCTTTCTTGATTGTGTCGCAACCAGTGGGACGAAAAGTCTGATGAACATCGTACACATAGTTTGTACATCCTCTTTCACTGAAATTGTGAAAATTATCCCGAATGAGACCTTCTAATTAAGGGAGTCGCAAACTTTGCTGTCAGTCCGTAAACAAGCAGAGAAACAATACAACTTTGACTCTTTGTCGGATGAGAACGCAACATAGTAATATAGCGTCGTCCGTGGTGATGTCATTTTGCCCAGAAGGCATTTAGCATCTGTGAGTTAATGTAACTTCTTGCTGTATGTATTAGCTTTGGAGTTGCTCCGTTTGTTTATTTTTGCGTTTTGTAGGTATTTTCTTAAAGGATGATATTGTTGCGTGTGTACTTTAAGAAACCACAGTCCCGTACCCGTAGTACGAACATAATTATATATATATTCTTCGAGTACAATAATTTTATATTCATAAGAGAGCTTAAACACGCGTTTTCATGGTATTAAAAAAAAAGTTTCAACACAAAATGTCAAAACTTTTTTTTAATACTTGTTGTGGTTGTGGCAGGTGGTGGCAAAGGTACTCGTATATTCCATTCTGCTGTTACTTTCGTACATTTGTGAAGTCGAAGAGACATTAATATTTTTTCAATTTTCATGCAAGCTTATTCCTACCTGTAAAAAATATTTAGCCAATTTGATTTTTCGGACATTCCCCATTTGAAACTGAAGTTTCGCGCTCAAAACGTGGTAAGTTCATCAAAATTCATGCCAAAGCGTAGGTACTTAGTTGTACGTAAATTTTTTTTCCACAGAAAAACTCAATGACAATAAAAAGTTATATTACAATATTGTGATCTTTCAGAGGCAGGAAACTCTTTCCAATGTTCTGTTTTTTATTGAAAAAATACCAGGTGATGCTACACGTATTCCAAAATGTGCTATATTATGACTTAGTGTAGTTTATGGAAAGACTTTTCATCGGAAAATTATATTTTTTTGGTTAAATACCTATATACACATATGCACAGAGTACCTACCTTGTAATATCTACATTACATTCTTATTTAATATTTTACCAGCTGATTTTTTGCGGAAAAGTTGGAAAAGTGCGGAATCTGTTAATGTGCGAATTAACTAGTTAATGTGCACATTAACTAATTGAGTCAGTTAAATTGCGATTTTTTTTTAAAGTAGCAGATTTTCGTACTTTAACTAGTTTATCTGCACATTAACGGATGCTACGGATACGACGTTTTTGTAAAATTTACTTTCAATATAGGTCTTTAACTTAAATTTCCTGAAGCCTTAGCTATTCACTCACTGTTTTCCGCACTTTAACAACTAAATAGTTATTCATATTTTCTCGTTTATTTTCTTTTTGATGTCTTAGAACGAATTGGAAAGGAGCTCTACTTAATGTAGGTATAATAATTGAAGTGGTTGAGTAATACGAAACGCCTTAAAAGTGGGTCTGTAATGCGGTTTTTATGTTTATGTAAAGTAAAGTATATACGTTAGGCCAGCAGTAAAATAATACTTACTTCATTGTAGTAGGTATATACCTACAAGCTGCCTTTTTCCAAACCACTAGCTCCTATTACGGTCTGAGTAACCGCATTAAGAATTTAAACACTATTTAATGACAGGGGGCACATTTACGTCAACTTTATTCCCGAGGGGTAAGGCTTGTTTCTCATTGCTTCTCCTATCTTTTGATGAGTTATCGAATTTAAAACAGCTTATGTGACCTTAATAATGCAGGGCCAATAACCTGCGTTGTAATTGAGAAGATAAGGTCAAAATTATAATTTTAAAACGGGAAATTATGCCTTTCCATATGGACAGAAAGCGTAATTAAATAAATTATATTTTTTACGAGAAAACCGTAATTTTAATATTATTGAACAGGTAGTTTACTTTTTCTCTACTGCTAAAAATTTGGAAACAATATTCGATCTCCATTTTCTCGGTTATTTATAAGTTCACCTATCAAATAAAACTGTGAACAATTAATGAAATATTTGACGTTTGTTGAATTATAATTTTTTCGATACCAAAAACTGCAATCAATGATATAAAATTGAAAAAAGTCATTATCATTCAAATCCGTACATAATAACCATCTACCTACAGTTATTAAATCTTTGGAAGAAAGCTTACATACCTACGTAATTGAAGTCTAAAAGAGTCTGTGGGTCTACTCCTAAAATTAAAGTAAGTAATCGGACGACGTTCTTTCCGCTTCGTGAAATTCTTTTTTAGGAATAAGATCCAAAATTAAGTAAATCAAACGACGAACATCTTCCAATTATCGCAATTCATTTTCGTAGTAGGATCTCTCTGATCACGATTATAGCCTTCTTTTATAGATCTGACTCTGATGCTTGGAAAAATAAATTTGTCACAGCTCGCACCCTTATTACCGCAAAAGATATTTTTACATTCAGTTTCGTACTGAGTGGATGGAAATTTTTTTTGGGGACTATTTCCTCGTTGACCTACTTTGACAAGGGTTTCCCTGTTACATTAGCAGTTTGGCGCATTATCCCTAATGCGAATAATTGGTGGGTAATTTGCTCGTGACTCACCGTTTTTGAACCTTTTTGGGGTTCCATACTAGGGTCGGACGGAACCTTATTTCTGATGCGGTTTCTGTCAGACCGGTTCCCATGGGGATATCACTCGCATATTGTACTGGGACTGGGTAGTTATTTTCTATGACATGTTGCTTGAAATTGAGTAAAACTTTCTGAAACGGATGCTCCTTATTAGTTTCTGTAATTTGTATTTAATGGGTCATGACCAGTGAACGAAAATCTATGGAACAAGCATAGCGCTCAAAAATTGGCATCACACGAAAAGTACAACTAAGTGGATGGAGCTAAGAATGCTGGCATTTTATTATGCAGCACAAAGCGTCTGAGCACACTGGTTGCTTATTAGAGACCATAATTTGGATGACCATAGATATTTTCTGTACTTAAACGAAAAAATATGATACGTTATTTCTGCATATTTTTACTGCCTTCTTTGCGTCTTTCACACCATTTGACTACACAGGACGTCATTTCTAATAAACTTTCTCTCTCTTTGTTTTCTCTACAATACAAACTGCAATTATTGTAAAGAACGTTAACGTCAGTCACCGGGTGCGTGGCTGGCCCTACTAAAGTTGAGCGGGTAGTACTTTTTCGGCCACGTGGTGCCATTTTTAAGCAATATTTGTTTGCAATTACACTTCCATAGATTTTAGTTCGCTGGTCATGACTCTGAATATGTATTTTTTGAGTCTACGATCTTATTATCAGAGTATTGTATAACAGCACTAGCACTACCATGGTTATAATCAATTTAATTTGTTACAATAATACAGTTGACTTTGCCACTGCAAACCTTATTACTATTTGGATAAAGTACAGTGGTTCTCTAGTCGATCGCGTGATCGTGCCAATAAATACTATGAAATCAGTCGATACCTAAAACTGATTAAAATACGGCCAGTGCGATCCGCCCATTTTGTGCTCCTCTGATTTACTGCCTCCCCGGTATGGGGTAAACAGCACTGTTATTTGGGAAATACTCGATATAGTAAAGATTGCTTTTACATTTTACGCTATAAAGTTTATGGAGTTGTATCTTGTCTGGTGATTGCTGAACTATGCTGTTGGGAAGTCGCCTTTCAGATTTCAAGTTTTAATGAAGGTAGTCTATTGTCGTAGAATTTGT
Organism: Agriphila tristella; assembly: GCA_928269145.1. NCBI lineage: Eukaryota > Metazoa > Arthropoda > Insecta > Lepidoptera > Crambidae > Agriphila > Agriphila tristella. The sequence goes on along the minus strand of OV743431.1, from coordinate 17,817,330 downwards.
TTGCAATTTTTGATTTCAGGTCAATTAGTTGTCGTACGTTTCGATTTTGTTGTTTGATTTGTATGGCAGAGTTCTGCTTTACCAGGCCTAGGCTATTTTGCACACCTAAATAGCAACACTATTCTTTTTTGAATTCGATTTCCATTCACATCTACCATCAGTCTTCTAACTTCAAACTAGAGACCTAAAGACGTTAATAGTAAAGCACTAAGAAAGCACTTGTGATCTAGATTAATTTGATTGGTATTTTTTATACAACACGCTCAATGCTCATTCGTGACTGTCATGAGTTAATTGGGAGTTAATGATCATTATTTTTTAACAATAAGTTTTCTTGTATTTCAAGGTTCATACTTTGTAATAGAAATGCTTACGTGTCTGGCTTTGTGATACCGAAGTTATTTAAAAGTCGTCTTTTGTTAACTTAGATTAGTTAGTACAATACAACATGCTTTATGTAAACTATCTTGTTAATCAATAACAAGGGTTTAAGCCTAAAGCTCAGAATATATAATCGTACTGTAATCTACAGACAATGTTTTCATTTTGAGATTTCATTTTCATATTTGCCTTGCTGATATCTGAATCAGCGCAAAGACGCTCTCTACTAAAGTAAAAAGGTCTTTACCTATGAAATTTTCAAGAGGTTGCCTTTTTCATCCTAGTATTTTCTTTGTAAAAACCGTGAACACTCATGTAACAAAACTTTTATGTGCTAATGTTTGAACACTATGCTAACTTATTCCATTTACGATAAGCCAAAAAAAAGTTTCGGCTAAGTTACAACCACTCCGGTCACCCTTTTTTTTCCCACAAAAAAGGCACTTTCAAGATAAAATAAGGTCTTTATTTTTACAGTTGACTATCATGGTCATAATTCAATATAATATGCAGATATTGTTAAGTAATATTTGCCAAAACTTATAAAAGCTCACAATACTAACAACTATTAAATAGTTTTTAACATTATATCCTATTATATACCATTTATAACTTGCCGAGTCGCTTACTTAATTTTACTATTCAAATCTTAATACCCATATAAAATTGTGCTTAAACATGGAGTTTATTTAACCGACAATAGAGAAATGGAGAGTAGCCGGTCGGATTGTGAGTAAGGGCCTTGTAAAACGACGAGCGATGATCCGTTGGCGAGGTTGAATCCTCGTAATAAATCCGAATCTGGGAAAGGATGGATTCCGAATGTGCAGGCGAGGTACAATGCGGTGCGCTTTTATGATATTCATTCGATTTTACTGAAAGTTTTACAGACAAATTGAATAATTCATCAGATTGTTCATAAAATGTAGTAAAAATAAGTATACCATTTTTCGTACACAAAAATAAAACATAATTTTTTTTTATATTTTTTTTTATATTTGACAACATCACATACATTGCTCCAATCCCAAAGTAAGTAGCTATAGCACTTGTGTTATGGAAATCAGAAACAACGGTGGTATGACACACACCCAGACCTGAGACAATATTGAAAAGTTCATTTTCTACATTGACCCAGCCGGGGATCGAACCCGGGACCTCAAGAGATGGTGACGCCTTGAAAACCGGCGTGCTTTTATGACCCTGCTGCTGAAGCTCAGTCCTTCCTTATGGTTGGATAAGGAGGATGAGCCATAAAGCTAGGGTTTCCTAGGATGACGGTGCCGTCATATTACGGCCGTAATATAGTGGCGTTGAATGTTGTCTATGTAAACAATATGGCGACACGGTAACGTCAGAAACCGCGCCGTATAGTTTACATAGACAACGTTCTACGCCGCTAAATGACGGCCGTAATATGACGGAACCGTCATCCTAGGAAACCCTAGCTTAACCCACCACCTGGGCCCAATGCGAATTAGTTGAAAGGAATGTAGATGTGAACAATATGATGATTCAGATATTGGCAGGGGAGTTTTGATATAAGAAGAGAGATTGATCCATATAGGTAGGGTTTCCTAGGATGACGGTGCCGTCATATTACGGCCGTAATATAGTGGCGTTGAATGTTGTCTATGTAAACAATATGGCGACACGGTAACGTCAGAAACCGCGCCGTATAGTTTACATAGACAACGTTCTACGCCGCTAAATGACGGCCGTAATATGACGGAACCGTCATTCTAGGAAACCATAGCTTAACCCACCACCTGGGCCCAATGCGAATTAGTTGAAAGGAATGTAGATGTGATCAATATGATGATTCAGGTATTGGCAGCGGAGTTTTGATATAAGAAGAGAGATTGATTTATTCTTTTACGTATTAAATAGGTACGTTTTGAAAACAAAGGTTATATATTTCACGATTACTTGGACAACAAATATGGTACCAAACATGCTCTGAATCAATAGTAAGGGCCAGGATCCAATCTCACGCATTGCGTAGAGGAGCGATGGGTCTCTCGTATAAGGCGTGACCCTTCATAAATCTAAATCGCTGGCACGAGGGCGCGATGTAGGAAAGGATGTAATACCGGCGATCTGTCTTGTCCGCGACAAACCCGAGTAATTGCTCCATGAAAGTTTTCTTAGCATTTGATGATGTAAACGACGCATGTTTGACAGTGTTTTGATTGTGGGTAACATTTCATGTTCATCAGCCATTTTTATCTCCCCACTGCTGGGGCACAGGCCTTACTTATGGGTGGATAAGGAGGACGGGCCATAACCCACCACGCGGGCCCAATTTTTTTTGTCACCTATCCCATGACCGACCCGACCTTTCTGCGCCACCAAGCTCCAACATTTCATGAATCATTAACAATTTGTTATTGTCCCCACTGCTGGGGCACAGGCCTTCTTTATGGGGTGGGTAAGGAATATAAATTAGGTATAATAATATCAGAAATCCGCGAAGATATTTTTTTTGTCAAAAATTGAGCAGAAGTAAAAAACTGTTTAAACTTGATCAATATACTTAGTATACTTACCTATATAATCTTTATTAGTAGAGCACGATTAATTTAAAATTATTTCAATTTGATGTGGCGATTATAATTATTAAAGTATTTCTTTACACCATTATCACGAATAAATAAGAACTAAAAACCTTATAAGTAGGCACCAAGACGAGACGTACGAGAAATAAAGAAATAGGTATGATAAAAAATCATCAACCTTCGTAATTCATGCACAGAACTTTGTACCTCGACCTTAGAGCGACCTTTTAGCTAACTTGCAGGTATAAGCTGAACTGAAATATATTTACAATTTCTAAGGAGTTTTTTTTGCGCTCTGTCAAAGAAATTTGAAAACATACGAAAGTAAAGCAAATTTTTATTTTAGTTTAGTAGCACATCTCGCTAAACTACAGGTTGTTATTTTGAATACGAGCTTTAGCTGGTTCAGTTTCAACGTAGAAGTTAAAAAAAAGTTATCATATAAAAAAATCTCAGCATCGAGGAAAACCCTATAAGCTTTAAATTTAGGCACTTATATAAAATTAATAGACGTTAGCACTTCTCCAAAATACCTCTTAGTTACGATAAAGCCTATATTTGATTGTGTTTGTGTCCCAGATTACCATTTCATTGTCATTTAGGTCACTTGTCAGATTAAAGCCACCTATGTCAGAATCCTGATATTGCGATTGGAGTGAAATTGATAAGCTCCAAGTGCACCCACGCTAAGTAAGAGGGTTTACCATAAGTACTTTATAAAGTAGCGTGTGTGCTGAGGTCATAAGTTAGTACTATTATTATATTATATTCTGTGGTCATAACTCATAACTCATAATTGCTTAATGGAACAAATGTTTTTTAAAATGTCAAATCCATACATATTTCAAATAATTTGTTATCGTTTTTAAAAATGTATTTACCACATAAATGATTCATTAGTTTCTTTTTCATCGACTGTACTTTAGCTATTTTGAAAATCTGTTATTATAAGAATCTCATTTGTCGCGACGCGTATCAGCTGTTTTGCGTTTCTGATATTATGCCTGTTTTGCCTATTTCTGATATTATTTCCTAAAGGAATCTGCCGTATCCTTTAATTGAGTTAATTTGACGTTAGATTTGAGTAAGTATTGACAAACAGATAATTAGTGATACTTATACTTAAAGGCTTCCCTTTGAACATGTTTTTATTAGGGCACTTTCTCGTTTATTTGTTTGTTTGTCAACAAATTCCTTTTGAGGTAGAAATGCCTCTGGATATTAAGAAATCCGCCGTAAAAGAGTCGGAGAGATTACATTACCAATCGCTATAGTATTAACAAGAAAACTGACTGTTCATAGTTCCAGTTGAAAACTAAAAAACGAAAAGAAAAATTTTGTGTAATGCTTCCCTTGGTATTACAACCCGCTTTGTACAGTTTTCCACGAAAAAGCTGAAAACTAACGTAGTGCAACTTTCTGTTTACCGGAACTCGGAAGTACGTTATTGTTGGTGCTTGTTTGCGTTAGTGCATCCGGCATTTTGGATTTTTTATTGGATTTTAATTTAGGAAAGGAAAGTCAATGATTTCAATGGATCTTTTATTTAGATAATGAAAAAGATTTTTATGTATTTCTATATTTATTTATTTAAGTATAATATATCCGTATTTTTTATTTTATCTGAAAAGTAGTCAGTTTAAGTGGAAGTTCAATGAACAAAGTCTAATGGAGTTCCTATTGATAGTAACCAATTTTGGGAAATAATTTTGTTTTCAATTTGATCAAACCAAAAGACCCAAGGGTTTATTGACTCGTATAATGTAACTTGACAAAAGACAATTAAGTTATTATTACTGTTGTTAAATAGGTACTTATATTTCGCAGCAGTTCAATGATCTCCATATACTGCCGTCGTTGATACACGTTGCCAAGAAAATAATAGATATTTCTTTATTGTGTATCGAAACATTAAATCTATGAAAGCCTAACTTGTATTTTAGTGTCAGAATAAGGGTATTGTTTTAGTATTTGTATCAACATTATAATAGAAGTATCATATAAAGTAATGGACAATGGAATCGTGACAAATCACGTCAATGACCCAAACTTTGTACTAAGGAAACACAAATAAAAATATTAGTTAACATCCATGATTAGGGAACAAAACCTTTATGCTCATCCTAAAAATATGCACACATAAAACCAAGATTCGATCGAAGTCCATTAAAATATGTATACGGTTTAGAAATTCGTCACTTTGTTGTAGTTGAGATTTGTCATTGATTCTTGTCCATAAAAGTAATAGCTTCTAGAGTGACAAAGTTCTAAATTGCATACATTATTAGTAGACGTAAATGTAGAACATAATATTAATTATATGTCTTTGTTTCAGGTACGTATCATCTTAAAAGTTCACAAACCAGTTAATGAAACTCAGTAAGTAAAAAAAATGCAAGGAAAATTCTCATTCAAAACTTATAAAGGGGAAATTTCATAAATACGTAGATATCCTTTTTAAATTTTAGATGGCGAGTCCCATTGAAAAGAGTGGAATTAGGTATAAAAAGGGAATGGAAAAAGCAGATGCCTGCATTACTGAGGGAGATGAATACTTTATGTATCATTTCGCAGTCCGAGAAATTCATTTCCACTTGAAAGATTTATGCCGTTGGAAATCTCGAGTTTGCGGGCGTCGCGATACAGTCGCGATATATTCCATCGAATGCGTTGCAATATTTTTGTGAGTGCAAGCGATGCGGGAGTGAATTCTAATGTGTCGTTCGGGCTCGTTCGCCGCTTGAATGGATTTTACTTGTTTGCTACGTGCTTTTACTGAATTTCGAGAAAAATACATGAGGCATTACCCGTCCCGTTTATTCACAAGCTTCGGGTTTTCTTATTCATAAGTTTCACTATTGGATTGACAAGAGAAATTAGATTGATGTTTTTTTTCATTCGTTTTATCGGGTCATTTTGAACTTACCATCCAAATTTCTAGGATGTGTTCAGTCATAGCCTTCTATATCTTCCAAGCCCTGAAGTTGAGCAGAACGGCAACATCGCATGTGGTCAAGCACATAGTATAAAATTATTTTAAAAACTATTTTTTATTTGTTTTTCTTATATTATCTATGTTTAAACTAGTTGTTAATTGTGATGTAAGATTATTTCAATTAAGTTTTATATTTATTATTATTATTTATTTATTAGAACATAAGGTTTGAGTCAAATTATTTGAACTTTTCGGGGGTCTTTTAGTACGATGAGCATTTTGATCTAAGCCTCCTCTAGCAATAAATCTTACATCATTGAAAAGGTATTTAAATTTGAAACACTTTATTGGATTACTATAAACGTCAACTATTAGTACTTTGAGAGTTATAACGCTCTAAACTTGACCAATTTTTTAAACATTAATGACCTAAAACTCCGAAAATACTAACAATTAATAGAAAGTATGTTTGCAGCAAATATTTGTCATATAAAAAACTTTCTTATGATATATCATTAATTTCTATAGGTATGGTAGATCAACTCCCATAGACAATAAACCACTTTTATACTTTAATAACCTTTAACTCCAAAAGTATTAACAATTGATATAAAGTATATTAACAGCAAATATTTGTCTTTAAAAGACCTTTCTAATGATATATCAGTTATTGCTAGAGGGCGTGTTAATCAATTCCCTGCTGAAGAAAATCAACAAAAAAGATGACATCTTTGACAGCCATTTTTTCTTGGTTAACATTGATATTTTTCTTATTGTTTAATATACAAAGCACTTCAATAAAAGAACTAAATTATTTTCATATTTTAAACCTCACTAGATTACTATGAAAAAAAATATCGACCTCTTAAAATTGAAATATTCCCATACATTTAGTATGGAGACTGGCGGACGACATGACCACGAACTGACAGTAACAGACGTTGCCAAACTTATGTTCACGGATGAAACTAAACAACTTTCTCTAAGAAACATGTGTCGAATTGCACTACAAAATTTTGGTCATCCGATATTAAATTGATCACGTGATCTTTTTGATTTGTATGGATAGTCGATTTTTTTTACATATTTTGCCATTAATTCCGCAGAAATGGTTGTTCAGTTTCATGGACTGAACATATCCTCAAAATTTGGATGGTGAATACGAAATGACCCTGTATTTGTTACATTAGATAAAAATAAAAATTCTAATGGGATGTCTTGCAACATGTATTATTTTAAGGTTTTCTTATTAAAAAAGAAAGCTAAAAGATTCTGTATGCAAAACCTACAAACTTTTCTAGAGAATATCTACTTGGTAAAATCTTATGAAATGGTCGCTAACGTATCTTTATTTTTTTAACCCCATGGGTATTCTCTCTCTATTTTTAAATTGGATCTTAATCATTTTATGAATAAGCTTAAAATTATCAATTGTTACACTAAATTATTTCAACTAGGACGACGCTACGTCAGATGTAACAGTTGTCCTGCAAAACAACTTTTATTACGTAGGGTATAAAGGCATTATCAAGGTCAACATGTTTTTTATTACTGCATGTCTAATCGGTTGCTGTATCTTCAAGTAACATGTGGACATTGATGCTGCTCTTACAATTAGTCAAAATTGTTGTCTAATTTTAAGTAAGTACCTACGTACGTACTTATATATGTTACAGTCAAAACTCATAACTGATTTTTGAAGTCAAAAGTGGTTTTGACCGGGTATGAGTTTTGACTGTAACATATACATTATATGACTGTTTTTAGTCCCTGGTGAATAAAAAAACTGTAACGTCTGATGTGCTGTCATCTGTACTGGCAATAACGCCTGTTTGTAATCACGATTCCATTTTCTTGGCCTACTTGCTTAGTCAGAGGTGCCAATGGCTTCAGTCAATTAACAGTGAATTGTTAAATTGCTTATATTTAGATAGACGCAAATTTCAAATCGGAAATGACTTTATTGAGGTTTAATAGCGTCTCTTTTCGAAAGCTCCGAAATTCATAATGACATTATAAATGGTTTTGGGCATCCAATTTTCCATAACTCGTTCTTAGAGAAATTGGTGGGAAGTTGAAATTGAAAAATGTGCAATTCACAATAAAATTTAACGAGAAAGATTATTATTGTCTATTTCATTTAGAAAATGTTTTAAAGTTGGTAGTCGTTTAATTTTTTATAGGACTCTAGAATCGAAGCTTTAGGTCGCTTCGAATCGACGTCATTAAAAATAAACTAGTGAATTTTGTACCATTCCAGTCCAGAACGTTCCATTATGTTATTTAAAGATACTTTGTTTATTATGGCTTAATCAACAATAGAGATAGGAGTTATTTTCCTTCTGTATTTTTTGTTATACAACAAAAGTAACATATTTCACTACGGAGTGGGTAATGAAATTCATTCTCAGAAAAAAATTTTTTTGCATGTTGTCATTTTCGTTTACATAACAATCATAATAAATACTTAAACCATACGTAGATGACGTAGGTATGATTTTTTAAACTCTATCCTAATGCTGATTGGATTGTATAGAATTGTTACTTGACAGCGGGAAAATGGATCCGATTTATTTAGGATTTTTCCGAATAAGGAAGGAAATATCGTACCATGTCCTAATTTTAAAGATAAGTAGGTACTTACATACTATGGGTACTTACATAGTATGTAAGTACCTACTGGGTAATCTTTAAAATTAGGACATGGTTCGATATTTTCTTCCTTATTCGGAAAAATCCGAAATAAATCGGATCCATTTTCCCGCTGTCCAGTAACAATTCGATACAATCCAATCAGCATTAGGAACAATACAAATTGTGTTAACTGACGCATATCATCTCGACCGACGGTTGTCCCAAAAGCCGTAAGAGACGTCACTCGCCCAAGTAACCTAGCCTGTTCTGCGGGAGCGGAGCGCTATTGATTTTCCGCAGTCGGCGGCTGCGGGGCGAGGGGGGTTATCTCACTCAGCTGGGCCTCCCCTTCCCCCCTGTAAACATAAACACAGGGCCCGTCTCTCAGGATCGACATCCGTCGAGGTGAAATAGCGACGCTGAATATTTATGAAGCTTTCGTACCAGGGATTAAGATTCGACTTTTCTAGGTCATCAATTCGAAAGGTATTTGCTCAGAGTACTGATACTCTGTTACACTTGCATCTCCTCGAAGCATCGATAAGCTTTGCTTATTTACTGGTGGAAGGGAAAGACGAATGGAAGACGTACCTACTTAAGTTAAATGTGACTTGATTTCTTTTTTTATGATGATTTTTTTGAAATGTTACTTGATTTCGTTTGAAAAAGATTTAAAGTTTTTTTTAATTTTTATTCGGTTTGTTAAAAGTTGAAAGCATTGGGGTGATTAACTTTGATTTATTTAAAAATCAGTATGCTTCAATTAGGTAGACAGCTTTTTTGTTCCAATCCAAATTACTAATGGCTCCGTGAGCTGTAGACCTCGCGTTAAAAAGTAGCTCAAATTGTATGTTATTAAAAATAATCTAAAAGATGTCGCCACCCCTTTTTCCCACACTGTTCACGAGCTTTTCAAAGCACGTAGTAGGTACGTGCTGTTTGGTATTATTTGGTAGGTATATTCGCAGCTAGATGGTGCGTCTAAATTTAATCATTTTTCGAAATGGTGATTTTTGGTAAATTTAGAAAAACTGGCTAAATTAAAAAAAATCTATATTTATCGAACCTGCTCACAAAATTTAACGATAATCTGTTGAGAAATGCGACCTGTAGAGGAATATGGACATCTGGAAAGTCGGACTGAAATATGTTTTTTTTTAATTTCTCCGTCATTATGAAAAATTTCAAAAAACTGGCGTTACAAAAAAATTCTATGTAATTTTCAAACCTGCTCACAAAATTTGACGAGAATCGGTTGAGAAATACGACCTGTAGAGGAGAACATCCAGCGCCAGAAAGCCGGACTGAAATACATTTTTCTTACATATCTCCACCATTACGAAAAATTTAGAAAAACTGTCTCAATTTAAAAAAATCTATATGAATTTCGAACCTGCCCACAAAATTTCACGAAATTCGGTTGAGAAATGCGACCTGTAGAGGAGAAAAGACAGAGCCGGAAAGCTGGACTGCAATATGTTTTTTTTACATATCTCCGCCATTTTGAAAAAAATCGAAAAACTGGCATGGCAAATAAATTCTATATCATTTTCAAACCTGCTCACAAAACTTCACGAGAATCGGTTGAGAAATGCGACCTGTAGAGGAGAACATCCAGCGCCAGAAAGCCGGACTGAAATACATTTTTCTTACATATCTCCGCCGTTACGAAAAATTTAGAAAAACTGTCTCAACTTAAAAAAATCTATATGATTTTCAAACCTGCCCACAAAATTTCACGAAATTCGGTTGAGAAATTCGACCTGTAGAGGAGAAAAGACAGAGCCGGAAAGCTGGACTGCAATATGTTTTTTTTACATATCTCCGCCATTTTGAAAAAAATCGAAAAACTGGCATGGCAAATAAATTCTATATCATTTTCAAACCTGCTCACAAAACTTCACGAGAATCGGTTGAGAAATGCGACCTGTAGAGGAGAACATCCAGCGCCAGAAAGCCGGACTGAAATACATTTTTCTTACATATCTCCGCCGTTACGAAAAATTTAGAAAAACTGTCTCAACTTAAAAAAATCTATATGATTTTCAAACCTGCCCACAAAATTTCACGAAATTCGGTTGAGAAATTCGACCTGTAGAGGAGAAAAGACAAAGCCAGAAAGCTGGACTGCAATATGTTTTTTTTTACATATCTCCGTCATTTTGAAAAAGATCGAAAAACTGGCATGAAAAAAAAAATCTATGGCATTTTCAAACCTGCTCACAAAATTTCACGAGAATCGGTTGAGAAATGCGACCTGTAGAGGAGAACAGACAGCGCTGGAAAGCCGTAAAACCTGTTTTTTTTACATATCTCCGCCATTTTGAAAAATAAAAAAAAACTTGTAATATGAATTAGATGATATCTGTTTACAAAATCATATTTCATGGAAAAGGCGTCAAATACTATATATTTGCAGTGTTGGCGGTTCGGGTGTATGAATGATAGACTGACTGCGATCATAACTGATTTATTATAAAGGGTTTAAGCTTATATATGAGGAGAGATGCGTGTGTGTAATATGTATGTAAGCACACACACTACACCTCCCCCCTAAAAGAAAAAAAAATAACGAAGGGTTACATTTTTTTTTAAACTTATATTAACTTAACTTACTTATTTATTCAATCTAAACGAAACTTTGCTCTTCATCCAAGCTTTTTGAATTAAAAAAAATACAATTCCTTTTTAAACTAATGAATTTTGAATCTCCTTGTTGACGATCTTAAAATTTAAACTTTATTTTGTAAAAAGAAAAAACTTACTAAAATGTCATTTCAAACTTCACAAAAAAATTAAGACTCTCTCACTTATTTTTGACAAAACATAAATTCACACTTAACACAATCTTATTAATCTTAAAGTCACATCTTTGAAATCATAGTTATACAGTATTAGTAAATACTTAGTTTTGTGGAGGGCCAGTCCACATTTGTCACAAATTTATCGCCATGGTCATTACTTCAACATTATTCTCTAATATCATCATCACCATAACATTTTTATTTATTTATAGTCGACTCACATTTTTATATTTCATACAATATTTTATATAACATCATTTTATTTATTTATTTCTCATGGTACATTTATTTTCATGTGTGCGCACTTTAAATATATTCATACATTATTTTTCATTTATATTTATTTCATGGGACTTTCTTTTAAGGTCCACTCTGACGCTGCGTATCTCGCGCTCCTTCGTCCTGAGCTGCCTCCAACTATTCTCACGGAGAAATCTCGTTTACACCATGATCGAATGAAGGATCTATACCCATTAATAGTACCTTATTAACTCATTACTTCTTTATAATATCCTCCTTAATTTTTCCTTCTTATCGATCATAGACACACTAAAACATTTCAACATTCCATAAAATTCATTAATTATACAGAACCTCAATTATTGGGTGATCAGTCCAAATTGTGTAAGAATCTGACTAATTAAATTCCCATCTAAAAATCTTTCACTATCAAACTACTTCCTAACTTTTCAATATTACCATAACCTATCTTATCCTATATCCCACACTATTTACCAATCCTTTAAAAAAATCCATCTATTTTTTTACACAATCCTAAACCTTAACTTTCATAGTCTTTATTATCTTATAATAGTCATATCCGTTTATAATTTGTCAAGTCCAGGAATTATCTTCTCATTATAGTTAAGTACATAATGCATAACAATTTCATCGTAAGTATATCTAGTTCAAACATGATACCTATGTGGCAGGCAACGTGATTAAATTCCAATTCATTTAATTTGATTCTACTTTAAACAATCTTGCCTCATGTCTCCCATACAAGTTTACGCTGACGCGCTGAAATACAAAACTAACTTACGGATTCTACAAATCATACCTATCTAGTTCAAGAAGCAAGAAATTATAAGTTTTATTTTAATGCAAGTCTGAATTATAATTTTATTAAAACAACTACAAACTTCTTTATTTCGCATTTAAATGACATTACACAATTGATAACAAAAACAAACTCTGTGCGTTTTAGGTTTTTTTTTTCAATAGGTACATAATACAAAATTTAAACGATTAAAATCTTTTTATAAAATTAACGATTAACCAAAAGCACCTAAAAATTAAAAACTCTCCTTCAAACTTAGTAATATGTATGTACTTATTACCACAATTTCTCCACTTACGTTTTCAAAATAAGATACAATATTTCATAGTCTATTCTTTTACTAAAATTTATATTTACTTTCACAATAATTTTCGAAAAAATCGTCAACAACCGTTTTAAGTATAACGAATTATCATAAACTGTAAGTAATCCTATCTAAGTATCTATTTCATTTTTTTTCATATAGATATTTGAATATACGTTTCTGATTAAAATTAAAAACTACACACAATAACGAATACTTATTTAAAAATCTAAACAAACTCTTCAAACTAAATTTTCCCTCTGGAACTTACTAAAGTACGTAAACACATTTAAAAACACTTGTAAAATTTTTGAAGACGCTCTTTGCGCGCGGTGTGCCCAACGCTTCCATCACCACATCATGGACCGGAACAGCTCCCTGCTGCGTCCACATCGGACACCAACATCTCCCGGCACCCAGCTCATACCATCACGTCATCTTTCGCCAAACCAGTCGCAATCGCGGCGCAATTTTAAATATTTTCAGCCGAAGTAATTTTTTTTTAATTCGTTTAATTTATGAACGTTTTGAAGATTTCATTTTGATTTAGCATTCAGATTTAAGTACTATTATTTTCACTTTACAGTCATTTCACTGTCCTTAATAAGTATGAAAAAGTCACTTTTTCACATTTTTCTCCACATCAAGTTCGTTCACTTGTAATAGTTTTTTTTTTTGCACAAATTATTTATTTCCGAAAACCATCTGCGCAGCGCCGCCAACAGGCAGCACTGGCAGGGTCGCCATGCAGTGTTGGCGGTTCGGGTGTATGAATGATAGACTGACTGCGATCATAACTGATTTATTATAAAGGGTTTAAGCTTATATATGAGGAGAGATGCGTGTGTGTAATATGTATGTAAGCACACACACTACATTATGTATATTTTTTTAAATAAATTATAAAAGTAAGGTTTCAACATCAAAGGTTTATAATTTGTTATTATTCAAATGATATGTATAAAGCTGCGTTCTATAAATTTAAAAATCTTTTGATCATTGCTCATCTCTTTTTTATACCGATTTTAACAAAACACGTATATATATACACACACACATACTTTATATATTATATACCTTATATGTGTATATCCGGCGAAAAACGGATTACTCTTAAGGCATTGTGGAGACAGCTCGTGTAAAAAAAATGTTGAGCAATAAAAATGTTTGTGTTTTCAAAATGATAAACGATATTGTTGGAAAATCATATTAGAGGATGACCACTTAAAAGATATGTCTATGAATATTTTTGTGCCTTTTTGATCGTAATTGAAATTAGTAACTGGAAAGGTCTTAAATCAGCAATTGGTTATTTTTTTAATTTTCTGGAATGGTTTAAACATTACATTTTCTGAAGCATTTTGTGTTAGATATTTTTGCAATATGTCGGAAGTTGTGATAAGTCAAATCAGTTAGCTACTACATAAATCTGTCTTCAATCTCAGAGAACGAAAGAAAGGAATTAAAAAGAATACAGTATTATTGGATTGAAAAAACAATGCCGTAAAACGCTTTACATAAAATAATTGTCAATATGAAGGACGTTGATTGAGATAAGTCAAATCAATTATCTTCATAATAAAACCATCTTTAATCTCACGAAACGAAATATACATAGTTTAAAAATAATATTATCATAAGGAATTAAAAAATAATACAATATTATTAGATTTTATGGCCTAAGACAAAACAGTGCCGGAAAACGCAAACTGAAAAAAGGATCTAATTTTACTGGATTTTATTTTGTTGAGGCACAGGGCCTAATAAGATTAGTATCATTACATTAGTGGTCAATTTCTGGTACGTTCCTGCATCCAATATTTTGTTACAAGGTATTATCGTGTACCTAAGCATAAATGCATTATTTCATTATGTTTTCCCCGTTTTCTCCTAACTAGATTGCGAAGGAAAATTACGTATTAGAAAGTAATTAGAATTAATACCCTCTTTACTGAGAATACCTTTATAATGCTTCTCTCATTCTGTTTATTTTAGGTACTGTAGACAACAGAACAGGTGTGACCTTTTGGAGTATGAAAAAGCTTTCCGCCATTGTTATAAGTTATGTTTTCGCGCTGAATTGCAATACCAGTTGGTGGCGTGAGCATACCCTTGAAATTTGCATCTAAAGCTTTCGTGATAAGTATCAAAATTGTCTAAGCATATTACGGTATGCATCCCGAAAATAATAATTGTGGAATAACAAAGCCATAATTTAGGGCGTGCCTTGATGTTGCGCGTTTGCTATTGTTTGCCAGCCTTACAATTTTGTGGAGATTTGTGATTCAAATACTTACCATATGCAGCCGTAATGAGGGTCTTGGAATAAATAGAGGTCGCGAGACATTAGGGCTTGTACACACTGGAACAAAAACAAAGTTAAATGTGTTTATTGAATTTTTAGATTTAAGGCATTCACAATGCTATTTTTATATTAAGATAATTAATATATTTATTTCTTAAAATGTTCAACAACTTAAAACATGTCCTTCAAAGATATCTTAAGTTCAACGAATTTTAAAAAGGTTAGAGGATTAACAAAGTCAGTTTCTTTTTCATCTGCTTTTCATTATGAAATAACTTGATCTTTAATAGTTAACATTTTTATACAGACAATTCTCCGAAGTGGTCTTTTAATCTGATATTTCAATTATTTTTAAAGTTGATACCTTTGAATTTTTTTTAAAGTCAATTATGTATTTTATTTTAAATTAAGAAACTTTGTCTTGCTTGCTTAAACTGACGTCACGTATTATGAACATGCCACTCAGAAAGAATTGAGTTTTGTCGCGAACTTGCGAAGTTTGGTTGCTGACATTCTTAAATTACCTCAAAGAAATAAATAACCGCATAACTTACTAGAATATCTACGAGTATATCTATACCTATAATAAAATGGTTCTCACATCATAAAAATTTTAAAACTGTCACCATCTGTTTTGAAAGCACATTACGTAAAACCGCTGAATGAATTTTGACAAAACGTTGTATAGAGACAGTGTAAATACAGCAATACCGTAAATTTCAAAACCATCTCGAAAAGTGGCCAAAAATTCACAGATTTTACAGTCCCTGTAAGAATCGGAGCATTGAAAATGAACACAAAAATTTACGAAAAACCAAAATCAAATCAAATGCAAAGTCCTATTATATTTTTAAAGTTACCTAGCTATTTATCTTTACGATTGTGACACTCGGCTCCGCCTCGTGCCACAAAAGCGCCCGCTGACTGCCTCGACGCAGCCGAAATATTATTAAGCGATTTCCAAAATTCCAACGAATGCACTTCTCGTCGGCTTCTGCATCTTTTAACACTATTACCATGACGATTGCTCAATAATCATAGAAGCTACATCACTTTTTATGTACCGAAACAGCCATTTTTCTACAAATCCAAATCTAAAGGGACCACCTACAGGTCACAATTATTAACCGATTTTCAAAATTATTTTTCCATTTGGTAGCTAAACTAATACCCTAGGACATTTTTATTTATTTTTTCTTAAGTCGGTTTTATTTCCGAAATATTTACAATTTAGTAAATAAACACCCCCCAAAAAACCCGGAATTTTTGGAATTTTAAAAAATTCCAAAAAAAGTTACCAGTAGATTTTCAAAATTCAAACGTTCACATATGTCTTGATAAATTCCTCAACTTTTGGTACTATTTTCATCTCAATCCTCTCAAAATCCTCGGAGATATGGCCAAAAATACGTCTCAGGCGATTTGCATTTGATAACCATTTTCAATGGTAAAAATAGTAAACCAGCAACCAAAACTTTTTGTACAGTATAAATGCATCCACTTAAACCAGCAGGTTGATCTTTGTCACAGTGAATTCCATAGACTTAGAAAAATTTGCATTACAACCGTTTAAACCGTTGGCATCAGCAGCTGTTGTCATCTGATAAGAGTCGTTAAGCCAAGTTTGAGGCAGCTTGATAAACTCTAGCACCAGAGGTGCCCACTAATCCTCATACGATAAGAAGATGGTGATCGAAATAGCGATTAGCATGCTGAAATTTCAAATGACCTCATTTCGTGCCAAACAAGCAATCAATTGTAATACTTTATCAACTCTTTTGGAGTTAGACAACTATTTCATCTCTGGACGTAGGTACATTATTTTTGTAATAAATCACAAAAATAGTTCGATATAACCACAGACCATACAACAAACACTGTGGAACAAACCTATGCTGAAAAAAATGTATTCATAGAGTAAAGAGAAAAATTAAGAGAAAAATAGATTCCCGTCATTTTGTTTTATGTTGAGCTTTCTCTTATTTATTAATATCCCATCTTATTTTAGAACACTAATTTGTTATTATTATATTTCATTTTTTTTCTTTTTATATTTATTTCATACATGCGACCTCATTTCGTCCATACTATTTATTTCGAACCATCAACCTTTTTCAACAATCCTTGTTTAAAACGTTTTGTCACTCTATTTCTTTTTTCTTAATTATTTCAAAATGTGGTGTTAGAAATTAAAAAAGCAGTGCCTCACACTCGTCGATTTTGCTACGAGTTTTAACGCGCCAAAAGAGCCCTTTTCCTTTTCAGATTTACCTGAAGAGTATAAATAAACTCAACTTCATGTTTTATGTCTGCATTATCATCACGACATTATTAATAGTAGCAATATGTTATTATAAAAGTTAAAAAAAATCGAAGCAGAAACACAAAACCTTCTCCTTTTCTGAAGTACCTTAAGAATAATTAAACTGACAAATATACTCGATCTAGAACTAGATTAGTAATTAAATTTATAAACCTTAAAGTTGAATTCAATGCTGAATACTGAAATGCAGATTTCTCTTTATATAAACTTAAGTAACGTCTGCAGAGTGCAGAGTCAATATTGCAGGGAGAGATAAAACTGTTTTAATTAAGCTAATTGCTTGTCCCTTCTGCTTGCTACGTACATACTCTTTGATGAAAATTAACAGCATACCTTTCTGCTGTTTAATGAAACTGGTTTCACCAATATAATTACAACCTGTCAGCAATTTTTGAATGTTTTTGTGCTTATTTTACGTAATGTATTCTTGCTTAGTACGAAATATGGGTATTGTTAAGTTATTTTGATAATTAAGTTGAAAAGTCTGCTCGAGTAAGATAGCTATGTGATTTAACTTATTGGTCACCCATCTCATGACCGACCCTTGCGAAAGTTACTTAACCTCCACAACCGCTGGGCCAGGCGCTAAATCACTGCGCCAAGAGTGGAATACAGCGTTTTTATTGTTCCACTTTAAGGCACATGAATTTGGATTCTTGGTTCATCAACTAGCAACATGTTTCTTTGATATGGCCATCAACTTGACTTATTATACCTTACATATAACCTACCAGGAGCGCCCAGTTAAGAATTACTTTTGCCACAAAACATTTCTTCAGTTACAAAGGTCATTGGACCTGAAAACTGACGTCAGTCAGGAGATTTATGTAGATTGTTATCAAATTGTATAAAGCTTTCATAATTCGAAACAAGAGAACCTTAAAACATTATTCTATTCACATTTAGTAATTCAGTTAAGTGACGGAGGAAATTTAGTATTTGAAAGATGATCTCTCTTAGGTTTTTGTCCTTTGTAATAAAGTCAAAGGTAGAAGAACTCTATAAATTTGATTATTTTCTGCTATCTCATAATATTCCGAAATAAGAAAACTCCACGTGTCAATAAACTGTCTAAATCCAAGTTACTTCACTGAGAAAAGTCATTAAGACATTTTGAACCTCAAAGAAATATAAAAAAGCTTAATTTTTTTTTTGGAAGGCTGTATAAGCTCGGCCACGTACACGACGGAATCCCGATTCGGAATTTCGAACGGAATATATCAATTTTCATACATATCAATGTATGAAAATTCCTTACGGAAAAATCCCGCATGTGTGTATGGAAGGTATGGATTAGCTGCGTTCGGAATTACGTATGTACGGAATCCCGAAACGGAATACCGTCTGTGTGTGGCCACTCTAAGTTCGAAAGTCTACGCCGCAGTTATATTGGGGGTAGGGTTTCTGATTTCTCGACTTTTTTTATTTCTCGAGTTTCGGGAATTCTCGAGGCCGAATTCTCGAGTTTTCTCGGGTCTCGAGTCTTTAATTGACACGTTGAAATCTGATGAAATTTAGTAAAAATAATTTTTTTTTAAATACTTTATTGCACCACATTTAATATTTAAAATTTAGTACCTCTTATTGAAACAAAAATCCACTTTTTGTTCGAAAAAATCCCGGCATCCGGAAATTTGTCGTTTCTTTTCCACCATTTTCGATTTTCCAAAAAAAGGTTAAGATAAAAAAAAAATAGTTCCATACGATGCCCCCTCAAGCACTTGCACCTTTTTACACACTGCCTTTCGTTGAAGTATGGAAATATAGCCAAATTACACTCCCCTACGAAAATGATCTGATAAACGTTTTCAATGAATCTTCTTACATACTAATTTATCAATTAACTAACGGCCACCCGCGACTTCGTCTGCGTGGACAGTTTATTTGCTATCTTTGAGAACTGTACGTTTTTTTCTTGATGAAAAGTACCTTATGTCTGTTTCTGTACCCCTGACAACGTGTGTGCAAAATTTCATGATGATTGGTTTAGTAGATAAGTACTCTATTGACTATCCTACCCTCGTATTATATCTATCTATAGACGAATAAGTAGTGACTTGAGTTAAACTTGCAATTTTCGGATGCTTCTAATATTGTAGTCACATGGAATCTATAGTATAACTAGCGACCGCCCGCGACTTCGTCTGCATGGATAGTATTTTGTGTATCTCCCGGGAACAGTTCTCTTTTTCGGGATAGATACTCTATGTCCTTTTCTGCACCCTTGACAACGTGTATGCAAAATTTCACGATGATCCAGTAGTTAAGACGTGAAGGCGTAACAAACAAAAAAATAAACAAACTGACTCTCGCAATTAAAATATAAGTAAGGATTTAATATTTAATGAAGTGCAGTTTTGGTACATCAAAGATTAATTTATACTATAAATTGCATGTGAGAATAATGTTGGAGGCATTTGGGGTTGCGGGTTTTACTCGAGTCATTACTCGTCCATAGATGCGAGGGGACTAGACAATATTAAAAGCAATTAGAAAACTTACTTTTGTCTTAGACAGATGAATTAAAGAGCACGGACACGTCTGCTACGATTCAAATACGAGACTCGAGAATTCTCGAGCTCCGGTCTTTTTTTTCTCGTCTCGAATGAAGCCAAATTTCTCGAGTTTTCTCGAGTTCGAGAAAGCTCGAGCAGAAACCCTAATTGGGGGACATATTAAATTACGATATTGATTTTTTATATCTATAACAACCAAATTCGACTTGAACTAAAATACTTTATATCTCTTAAGCTAGGGTTTCCTAAGAAAGCGGTGCCGTCACATAGCGGCCGTAATTTTACGGACGTAAAAATACTATTTGACTTTACGGTGTCCAGCACCGCTCGCTAGGAAACCGCGCCATATTGTTTACATAGACAATGTTCTACGCCGCTAAATTACGGCCGTAATATGACGGCACCGTCATCCTAGGAAACCCTAGCTTTACGATTAGGATATGATAGAGACAATAGTAAATCACACAGTAGGTAGGTAGGTACGCAATACAAACATTTAATACAAGCAGGTGTAGGTACTTTCTAATACACTAGAGGACAAAACATTCGACCCAATCTTCAAACTTTGATTTGTTGGAACAACATTTGGATTCTAATTAATCAACCAAAGTTAAATGTCAGATACTTATCCCCTTATCTATAGACGAGAAGTGTGACTAGAGTAAAACCTGCAATTTTCAGATGCTTATAATATAATATCTTAAATACGCCAAAACTGCATTTATGATTAATTACATATTACTATAAATTGCATGTGAATATAATATTAGAAGCCTTTGAATTTAAAACGTTTTATTTATAACATCATCGCAAGCTTTACATACCTACCTGCCACAAAAAAGTTGAAAATAAAAAAGCTTTAAAAAAAAGCAAAACCTCTTTCAAAAACCTTACAAAACAGCTCTAAAAAGCAAGAAATAATGTTCCAATCAATTAATTAAAAACGTCAGATGAAGACAGGTGGGGTTTTTAGATTCAAAAATTACAATAGGTACCTACTTGAGAAAACGACACTATACAGCGTGAAATTTTAACCATTTGGTTCCCGCCTAGTGACGTACAAGAATCGAGTCCTCCGAGTCCTTGGCTGGCTCGCCTCGTTTGTATGAAGCTCGACGACTCGGGAGTCTTTTTCAGAGCTCGAGCCTTTTTCAGAGCTCGGCCGACTTCGAGCCATTTTTTACACGACTGCCCAAAGCAAAAAGAGTGTATATGTGTTCAGGGTTCATGTATGTTTGTGGGTATGTGAGTTTCTTTATTCCACCATAACTTCTAAATGCCTGAACTGATTTTGATAAATGGTATCGTTAGAATCCTTACAGCATTCCGAGTTACACTGGCTATATTTTTTTTAGATAAAATCAATATGGCGACTGCACGACGCAATATTCAAACTTGAAAAAAAAATTTGTTTGCTTCTATTATTACAATATGGGCATCAAATGGAAGGCCTTGATGAGCACATTCCAAAACTTTATAATGTGTCACTAAAATGTGTGAAATAAAAAAAAATAAATTAATAAAATATTAAAAAACACGACTGCCCTGCCAAAAACGAACTAAAAAGTTAAACAACAAGTGTCATTGCAGTCGGGGGACCTTATTATGGAACAATTTTTGATCAAAAAGGTCCCCCGACTGCAATGACACTTGTTGTTTAACTTTTTAGTTCGTTTTTGGCAGGGCAGTCGTGTTTTTTAATATTTTATTAATTTTCACGGCTCGAGCCTTTTTGAGAGCTCGGTCGATCTCGAGGCTTTTTAACGACTCGAGTCTTTTTCAGCGCACTAGTTGTGATGGGCTGCTGATGAATGAGGATAAGTAGAGCTAAAGCACAATAGATTAAGCATCTACAGTGTTCTTTACAACATAAGACATTCATCTTTTTAAGTTCTAATTTTGAAGATTAGAGTCAGATTTTCAGGGCTCTGTGAGCTCGAATATTATTATTGACGGAGATATTAAAGTCATAAATATAAACTCTAAGCTTTTTATGAGGCTCGCGTTCATTTTAAGCCCGAGCTTTTTGAAGGCTCGAGCTCTTTTAATAGGTTCGAGCTCGAGGCTTAAAACCCTTTTGAAGCCTCGAGGCGTGGCTCAGAGAGCTCGTTTACGAGCCTACTGAGCTCACCGAGTTCTGCCAATCCGAGTCGAGTCTTCAAAAGTAGAACTCGATGACTCGAGTTTTGTACATCACTATTCCTGCCGTGGGGTGGTTCCATTTATGATTACAAGCAACTTTTACTATGGGGCCAACTCTCCTGCTCGCAAAAAAAATCAGCTGTTCCAAACATTAAGGTCGAGTAGGTACTGCACTTTTGTATGGAACAGCTGTTTTTTTTGCGAGGAGTAGAGTTGGCCCCATAGTAAAAGTTGCTTGTAATCATGAGTGGAACCAACCCACGGCGGGAACCAAATCACTAAATTTTGAGCGTGTATAAGACTTCAATAGACGATTGGAACATTATTTTTTGCTTTTTTTAGAACTGTTTTTTTAGGTTTTTGAAGGAGGTTTTGCTTTTTTTAAAAGCTTTTCATTTTAGTTTTCAATAGCAATCCTAATCCAATGCCAATCTCAATCCATGTTCAATTTTAGTGTTGTGATAGTCCTGTGATTTCAGACTAATACCTTTCAAAGGATTTCAAGCCTATTGTCTAACTAGTTTAGCAGATTCGAACTAGAAAGCTTTAAAAAAATATTAAGGGTTTAACATTTCAATAGTCCTAACTTATATTATAAATGCGAAAGTAAGTTTGTTTGTTTGTTACGCCTTCACGTTCTAATTACTCAGTCACGTCCTAGCTACTCGACAAATAATCGTGAAATTTTGCACATTTGCACGCAAAATGTACTGTTCCCGAGGGATGGAAATATATCTGTCCACGCAGAAGAAGTCGCGGGCGGTCATTAGTTCTTACTAAACCTCCTTACTTAATAATTATAAAATGCGAAAGTAAGTTTGTTTGATTGTTTGTTACGCCTTCACGTCTTAACTACTCAACCTATCATCATAATATTTTGCATACACGTTCGCAGTTGAATGCTCTAAGTTCTCAAGGGTACAGAGAAGGGCATAGAGTACCTTTCATCCAGAAAAAAGTACTATTCCCGAGGGATAGCAAAAATACTTTCCACGCAGACGAAGTCGCAGGCGTTCGCTAGTTTGTGAATAAATTCTGTTTGCGAAGAGCACTTTACTGATATTTCACAGACATCCATTATGCAACACCTCTTATTCTTGTTACAAAAACTGCACAAATTAATTACTGAATAAAGATGGCGAATGAAGGCAAATAAAATTTAATATCATCATGATATCTGAGACTTATTAAAAATAATTATTAAAAATCCTACTATCCTACTAATCCTACTAATATTATTAATGTGAAAGTTTGTGGGTTTGGATGTTTAGATGTTTGGATGTTTGTTCCTCAATCACGCAAAAACTACTCAACGGATTTAGTTGGAATTTGGCACACAGATAGTTGATAGCCTAGATTAAAACATAGAATACTTTTTATTCCGATATTCTCACGGGAACGGGAACCACGCGGGTGAAACCGCGGGTGGCCGCTAGTATTATAAATGTGAAAGTTTGTGGGTTTGGATTAGGGCATGCAGAACCGTGTCCGGTTCCAGGATTTTGATACCCGGTTCTTGTAGACAGTTAGAACCGGGGGAACCGGTTTCCCCGGTTCCAGCAGTTTATTTTTTATTTTTTATTGAAATGTTGTAAATCATAGATATTTTGATAGGATAAGCAATTATTATACGGAGTATGAAATAAAATTGTTTAAATTTGTCTATTCAACATATATTTAGAATTTTTACATTTATTCATTCTTCATTTAGTAACAAATCAGTACTCATTTAGTTACTTTCCTTTATCATTTTTGTATATTAACCTTTACCCTTGGAAAACCAAAATGGTCGAAGAATCTTTTCATTCAGCACTTCAAAAACATAAATAAAATCTAAAAATAATAACTTATTACAACATACTCGTACTAATAATGTTAACGAAAATGTCTAAAACGTAAAGAAAGAAAGTAAAAGTCTTTAGAATATTCAGAGTTTTTGTACCCGTACGTATTTTATCCTCAGTAGGTTAGTTGTAGTTCGTCTCAAACTCAATCCAAAGGGCGTTTGCTGTAAGCGGGATCACGCCACGGGTTCCCAGTTCCGCCGCCCTGGCCGGCCTCCTCCTGAAAGACTAATCAAACCATCTAGCTAGTAGCTGGTTCCATCCGAAGTTTCTCTCAGAATAGCTTTCATCGAATAGAATAGTCTCATCGGGTAAAGCGAATGATTAGCGACATTGGTGCTGACACGACCTCAACCTATTCTCAAACTATAAATGGGTGAGAACTCCGGCTTACTCGGAATGATGAAGCCAGAGATCTGATGAAGGTGCCAAGTGGGCCAATTTTGATAAGCAGAACTGGCGCTGTGGGATAAACCTAACGTAGTGTTAAGGCGCCTAAAAAACGCTCACGAAAGGCATTAGTTGCTCATGACAGCAGGAGCGGTGGCCATGGAAGTCAGAATCCGCTAAGGAGTAAGCAACCAAGCAACCAGCTCTGAAAATTGATGGCGCTGAAAAGTTTGGCCTATACACTACCGTAACGGGCATGGGAGGCGTGTACGCAAGTGCATGTTATTAAGCCGTAATGAGTAGGAACTAGGAGGTGCGCGGCGGAGCGCAGAAAGGTCTGGGCGTGAGCCTGCTTAGAGCCTCCATCGGTGCAGCTCTTTGTGGTAGTTGCAAATACGCCAGCGAGGCCCTGGAGGACTGACAACGTGAAGAAGGGTTTCGCGTGAACAGAATAGTTGCTCGCGAGTCAGTCGAACCTAAGCTCAAGGAGAGATCTTATGTCATCCATGTTTTCTTGTTCAACAATTTCGTTATCATCATCCGTAGCCGTGGTTTTCTTGAAAAAGACGTCTGAGAGGGCTAGCTGAATTGCATGCGCAATGCAGTTTTGGCGCAAAGACTTTATTTCTTTGCCAATTTTTACCATCATGCTACATTGCATGCTGCACCTGTGGTTTCTTCACATTCACAGTTAGAATTGAAAAAATTAATTGATCATTTTCAGTTTTTGTTAATTTGCACGGAACCGGGGGAACCGGGTTTACTCCTTTCGGAACCGGTTCTGCTTAAACCTTCAAAGAACCGGGTATACCCGGTTCTGACGGAACCGGGTAGAACCGGGTGCATGCCCTAGTTTGGATGTTTAGATGTTTGTTCCTCAATCACGCAAAAACTACTGAATGGATTTGGTTGAAATTTGGCACACAGATAGTAAATAGCCTGGATTAAAACATAGGATACTTTTTATCCCGATATTCTCGCGGGAATGGGAACCACGCGGGTGAAACCGCGGGCGGCCGCTAGTGACTGAATAAAGATGGCGAATGAAGGCAAATAAATTTTTATATCATCTTGATATCTGAGACTTACAAATAAATAATTATTAAAAATCCTACTTATATCCTACTAATATTATAAATGTGAAAGTTTGTGGGTTTGGATGTTTAGATGTTTGGATGTTTTTTCCTCAATCACGAAAAAACTACTGAACTGATTTGGTTGGAATTTGGCACACAGATAGTAGATAGCCTAGAATAAAACATAGGATACTTTTTATCCCGATATTATTCCCACGGGAACGGGAACCTCGCGGGAGGGCGCTAGTGTTATATAACTCGCATCTTTTTTTTTTTTTTTTACTTTCACATTTCTATTACAAAACGCAAAGTATTTTTCATTTTCATGTCCATTACAATAGTATTTTTTTAATACATCTAAAAAACTATTTATACCTGTCAGTAAGTAATTGTTACAAAAATAGATCCTACACTGACTATGACGTGAATGGTGAAATTTTTTACCTATTAAATTTTTTCTCAAGAAAAAATATTTTCAGTTTCTATTTTCAATGAAATGCCTGCGAATACTCCCGTGCAAAGTAATGTTCCATTAAATTTCCATCAAATAAAAAACGGTCCGCTTTAAATGCGACACCTGATGTTTGCAAATAGAGTGTTCACATTGTGTTTATTATTCGGTGCGAGATCCGAGGGATGTAGGCGATCCTGCGACTGACAACACTGAACATCTATTTATCGGGCTTTAGGTTGTGTTCACACTTCACGTATCAGCCACTGTCTGTGTTCAGTGGGTCTATTATAAAACAGATCGGATGATTTTCGTCTTTTAGCTAACATTAAAATAGGTATTTATGCAACTGTACCTATAATACCTAATTATGTGCAGTTCGGTTGCATACAAAACTTTGTCTACACCCATGATAATTGCATCCTCTATAAAGAGTTCTAACTTTGACTTTGACTTTCCTCCTCCTCATCGTCATTATATCTGAACGAGTTTTATAATTAAGATGATTAATAATTAAAAAATATTAGGAAAAATCGACTCACCCGTAGCAACTCAGACGGGATGAGTTGCTACGGGTGAGTCGATTTTTTCTAATATTTTTCAATTATTAATCATCTTAATATAAAAATAGCATTGTGAATGCATAAAAAATCTAAGAGTTTAAGAGTTTTATAATGTTGTACTGAATTTCATGATGTAACTCGTCGCGCGTAGGCGCGGGGAGGAGCGCGACCTCCTCTCGCTCGGATATTGTAATGTTGCCAGTAAGCTAACCGTTTCAGAACCCTTTATAAATAAAAAAAAATAGATTTAAAGCATGGGTGTAGATAAATATTTGAAGCTATTTCAGAGATTATATTACAATTTAACAATATCACGACACGAATCGAAAAGGACAGTTTTCGAAGATAGGCTCTTCGGTCTATGAGCCCTAGTGCAAGTGGTAATGCAGAGGTTCATTATTTGTGAATGCATACAATTTGAAGTCATAATATACTATGGCATAAAGTTTTTTTGGCAGAATGTTTAATTCGTAATAACATTAATACCGAATAAATGTTTAGGCATACTCAAATTCCGCATGAATACTATTATTATCAAAATGATCAAACGTTTCTTAGCATAACAACTTGTGGCATAATGCATAAACGGCAGCAGGTCGGTCGAAGTGCTAATCAAATTAAGACTATCTTAATAATTAAGAATCTTACAGTAATGAATTATAAATATGCAATGTGTATACTAGGTTATGTATATTTAAAGTTATGTGTTTAATATTTATGTCAATTGAAATTAGTACAGGTTATCGTTATGCCGATGAAATCACTCTGCGAATATAACATTATGCGAATGTTCCATTATGCGAAAAAACTTTATGCCGTTCCTGTTAATTCTGTGCCAAACCATTTTATGACTAAAAATTTTATGCGAGCTAAATGGCACCCGTAAGGTAGAGCCACAATAAATATTATTTTTATTCTATAAATATCATCAAAACTACCCATTAGAGTCCACTGTAGGACATTAGGTTTCCTTGTGGGAGTGTGGGAGGATGTTGCATTTTCATTCATTCATTCAATAGTCGAATTTTTCATTCATTCATTTAATAGTCGCCTTAGACGATACTTCAAGTACGAAGTAATGTTGGTATTTCTACTTAACCGGACGCCACGGTTAATCAGTGACCACACATAACGTAATTGCGAGTGGTTAGGTGAAAACGGAAATTTGGGTATGTTTGGAAAATTAACAGACGCGCGCTGCCGATATGTTTTCTGTGACCGCGGCCTTACAAGGCAGTTTTATAACTTGCTATACATTATTATGTATCACAAATCTTGTTAGATGCTGTCAAGGCCAATCGGCCCTCTTTCAGAGCTAGACGCAATTGGAACTATAAGTCGTGTACAAAAAGATGGGATAAGAACGAACGTGTCAGATTTGGCCATTGAATGCGGTTACGTAAAGAAATATGCTATAAATATGTACATATACTAAGTGAAAACTACTTTGTTTGTGCAAAAACCTGTTTGTAAATATAATTTCAACAATGGTGGAGTGATGCACGACGTGGACAAACGTAGACTACGAAATGCAGGTATTTTACAAGACTGAATGCTAAATTTTACTTTCAAAAGTTAGAGAGAGAACGAGATCTAACTATTACTTTTTCAGTTACACTTGGAAATATCGTCCAGGGATTATTCGTTCTAAAACTGCTCACTCCTCCATTTTAGGGTAAGTAGGTACCTAATACGTGTAAACGAGAGGTAAATCTCTAGTGCTAGGGTACGCGTGCGCTGTTTAGCAATATTTATAGGAGCCACTTCAATTATTTAGCTTCACACACAAATGGAAAGGACCATAAGAAAATCGAACGCCAATGTCGTCATTTGTATCATAATTAGTTTGTTTAGTTTTTTAAAATCGGTTTGCTGTGCGTGGTTGTCATATTTGAGTCTCCCTATTTTGTGTTTCAAGGCCTGCCTTGTCACATGTGTGCGTGCGTGAACATTACTATTTGCTCCAAGCGGCTCTTCTGTCTACTTAATATTTTGTGATATAGACGTAGAACGTAAATAAAATAACGATGCAGCCATAAATCGACATATCGTGCCAATATTTTCTCGATAAATCCTCTTTTTGCTCGGAGATGCTGCAGGCTCATAGTAAGCAGTGCTTAGTATTCGTCCATTACGCAACTGCGGCTGGGTATTTAGGGTAATATGGTAATATAAGAGTTCTCTTATGTATTTTTCTGGACTTCATATATATGTATGATTATCGTCTATGGATTACATAGGGCTGTGTATCTCAGATTTGATACACAGCCCTACAGACATCTACTACATTTTTTTAAACATAACAAAGTCTCAAAAATTAATTTGTAAAGTTTGTGAATAAGTTTTTTAATCTCAAACTTTGTTAAAGTTACAGTTAAGAAACTTTTAGTGAATACAGATAGTAAAAAAATACGTCTACCTTTTTATGCGAAACTAAATGCCGGCCTTCTCAAAAACTCTACAAAAATGTTGCTGACTTTTTAACAAGCAGGAGGTTTAAGAGTTCTTAAACTTAAGATATTTTTTTGACACGTCAAAGGTATCTTGAAGGTTTTTAATAGACAATCAAACTTTCAAACGGTCTGCCTTTCCAGCGTTTATAACTTTTAACTAGAAGAGTTTCAGTGGATAAGCGAGTTTCTGATTCTCTCTTGGAAGACAAAATACGAACCATGACTCCCATGAATGTATAAAACTAAAATATACACATAATTTAGTTTTTATCTGTAAGCCATATTTTATTAACTTTTAACCTAGATTTCAATAGAGCTATAATGCTTAGTAGGCAGTGTTTTGTTCTCGTTACTCAAATGCCCCATATCGAATCCGGTGAAAAGAGACAAACTATTTTATGCTTGTCTTGTTTTATTTGCCCATTAATTATGAGCACATGGTTAGGAGGGTAGAAATTAAGTTATTTAAAACTATCAAACTACAATTCAATTTATATATTAACGTTTTAGATGATAAATATCCAAATCGGTTGAGGAAAGGACAAAGCGAACGTAATTCGAATAAAATATTTCACTCATATAAGTATTTTTTCCGTGGTGAGTCAATCTTCAGGCCCGTCAAATTAAAATGCTTATGTAGCGTGTCTGTATACCTTTTATGTACATACATTATTTGAACTGGGTACCTGCCAATGGATTTGACGGGTCTGAAGAATGATCCAGGTACCACTCTCCTTTAGTATTTTCTCTTCGAAGTTTTACAATTTGCAACGCATAGAAAACTAATCATAGTACTAACGACTACCTACTACCTACTACTAGTGATGCTACACTATTCTACAATAAGAATGGTCGTAATGTGAAGTGGATTCACCTATAAAACATCGGAACGAGTTTCCGAATCTACATTTTATTAACGATAAATGTGGTCTAGACGACATCGGTGCGGGTTTGGGATATAACTTTTAGAACATTAAAAAGGACTTCTAAATTATTAAAAAGTTAGATATTCTTCTTGGATTAGCAGCAAAAATAGGGATTACAAACATAATATTATTCTTCTTCTATCCTTATAATGATCCTCTATCCATATCACATCCATAATGTGGTGTGACAGATATAAAAGTTCATTCTTGGCATAGGTGTTTTGTAGACATGACATCTGAGGTACCGTTGGCGTCGCAACGGTATCTCAGATGTAACAGTAGTACTGCAAAAACAACTTTTATTACGTAGGACATAAAGACGGTCTCAAGGTCAAGATGTTACGTGATAACGACGCCGCTGCCCTTTGCGTCACTCGTTTGTACCTAAAAAGTACTAAGGGCACAACAAAATTCGTGAGCGTGCGTATCGCCCCTGCATGAACTAAACGTATATTGTGACGGCGCGGCGTGCAAGCGATTTTAACCTTAGAAATGATTAAGCGACGCTGTTGCTCATGGTACTTTTGTTCATTCCAACTCTTTTAGAAACACAAATCAATTGCAAGAATTCAGAACATGTCACTGCTCGATCATTTTCAATCGTTGCAATTTGGTGTGTGGTAAATGGTTGTAGTACGTGTGAAAAGACGCGTAAGTTTGTTTATGTACTTTATTTTTTACATACTGCTGTAACTGAGTTTCTAAATCATAAAAGACCGTCCTACTCACACTAGAATAAAAACGCGATTTAAGCGCAAGATACGTTATTTATACAGCTAATAGCGTCAACAAACATGAAGTGAAGATTTTCATATGGACAATAACTGGAAAAAAAGTATAAAAAGATACACATAACATTATGAGCGAAGGGATTAGACGGATTTTCATTTTTTTCTGCACGTAACGTTACGAATATACCGACCAGCTAAGTAATAAATAAAATCCTCTTATAAAATATGATTTGCATTCCATTCCTCTGCAATCGCGCTAAAAGCTACAACCACATCACAGGGATTCCGCTCCACTATTTGTATGTTAATTTTTCTTGTACCGTTTTGTTTTGCCTTAAAAAATGACGTCGTATTGCTGAAAACGGGCCATTAACGTAATAGTGATGGGGTGCTCTTTGTTCTTTTACTTCTAGATTCTTATCGTTGTCTAAATAATGTTAGCCGTTTTCTGTTTTCTCTTCTACTATAATTTTAGTATACAGGGTGTCCCAAAACATTGCCTAATGGAGGGAAAGTATCTTAAATATTGAGTGTAGGAAATTTTACTGAAATATGACTTTATTTTGTTTTTAAGAATAATTGGAACTAAAAATACTTGAAATTGGATTTAAAAATACTTGGAAGATTTTTTAAAATTGCATAAGATGCGATAAGTAGGTACAAACTGATACAATACCTAATAATAAAAATTTAAATGTTAATTTACATGGTCTTTCTTTTGTTTAAGATGCTGTGTTACTGAAGAAAAAATTATCCTAAATGAGTAACCCTTTCGATGGGTATCATAAAAATAAAAGATTGTTTATCTTTATATATTATTTGGTAGGTTCGATTCCTGGTTAAGGCAGGCCATTTTTCAAAAATATTTGAATGCAGTTCCAATTATTTTTAAAATCAAAATGAAGTCTTGTTTAAGTAAAATTTTCTACCTTCAATATTTAAGGTACTTTCCATCCGTGTAGCAAAGTTTTGGGACATTCTGTATAGTACCTACTATATACCCTTACTATAAGACTAGCACGACAGGTGACTCTACGGTCATTGTTTCAATCTTCCAAGTGCTTTAGCTACCTACATACAAACTACACAAAGCTATTAACTTAGGAATCCGAACAAAGTTTCTGATTTTGGCAATATTGAAATACACTGGCCTGCAAAACTAAGTACTACAGAGGTATATTTTCATACAAACGAGGTAACTTTGAAGCATTGGTTCTCCGCCCAGGATTAAACGTGATGTGATCTGATGATGGCCATCCAGGGAGTGAATGGAGAAGATTCAGATCCCCATACACACCCAATTGATCTGATCAGCATTCTAAGAGCTGTAAGCTGTATTCTCCATTCACTCCCTGGATGGCCATCATCAGATCACACCACGTTTAATCCTGGGCGGAGAACCAATGCTTCAAAGTTACCTCGTTTGTATGAAAATAGACCTCTGTAGTACTTAATTTTGCAGGCCAAATAGTTATAAAATAGAATAAAAATGTCTGTTATTAGAATAAACTATATCAGGATTTACACCATGTACCTGTTTAATAACCATGGAAATTTAAAGTTAATTTCGACGTAGTATATGTCTGTGTATGTATTCAGTACCCATGAGATGTTTTAACTAAATTGTATTAAGAATATTTGTCAGTACCTATTGCTTTTTGTTGTTATCAAACAATACAAACATTCCAAGGATTTTAAAATTTCAACTGAATATCCTATCCCGTTTATTAATTCGAACCAGTTATTAAGTAAGAGGATTACGTTAACAAAGCTTGCATTTCAATTAAAAGTGCAAATAAATTCAGTGTACATTTTGCAAGTTAAAAGCAACGTCCATTTAAATAAGCTACCATGATGAACTGAGTCTTGAAAGAAGTAGAACAATAAAGCTAACAGAACGTTATGAATATTCGGAGTCTCAAAAGCTAGATATGTGGTGAATAAGTTGGTAGGCTATTGTGAAATATTACAGACAAAGCCGCGGAACATGGCTTATGACGGCCATATAAATGGAAATTGTCGCGATCCAACTTCCAGAGTTTCTCGTATTGCAGACTGGTTTCGGAAATGACAATGAAACGACGCGACCACGCCGCCGCCGACTCCTTTGAGAATCTTGTACCTAATAGGTTTGGGTGGAAGTTTGTGTATCTATACGGTGAATGTACGTAGCGATTACAACTTATGTTTGTATTGGTAAAAAACATGTATGAGCTTTTGTGGATCATGAGGAATACAATACAATGTGAAACACACGATTGTTTGACATCTTTTAACGTGTCTACCTTTAGCACGAGTAGCTATCGAGAAAAAAACGCACGTAAAAGTACTCGATTGAGTAGTTTTCTATGGGGAATTTCATTTCTACCACCGATAAACGAAATGAGAAATTACTCTTTATCATTCATTCAATCATCTTACAATATTTAACTATATCGTATATAAAAATGACCGGGATCGGGAAGGGGGCATGTGGGACTCGCCAGGAGGGGACCGCAACATTCAGCGTTGCAGCACCCTCCACGACTGCATCCCGTGATCCCACCCAACCAAGAGGTTCGATGGGATCTCGGGAGGAGGGAATACCCACTAAAAAACTACGGCACTTGCTTACTCGCCACGGGTTGGTCAGTACCTACCTATCTAACCTACTACCTAAGTACCTACCTAGGTACTTAGGTAGTAGGTTAGGTAGGTACTTAAATCTAAATAGAGACTTCCATGCAATTCCATTTCCACCTAAATAAAATATTAAACAAGGTGAAAAATGTGTCTAGTTTCTTCTATCTCTTATACTGTTAACTATTTTAACTACTGATGCTCCGAGTACTAAATCTGCATTATTAAACCTTTTACTACAATGTAGTTAAAAGTTAAAAAGGCTGTTCGCATTCCGTCGTCTTCTGTGTTATGGAAAACGATTGAAAAATTACTTTAATCTTTTAGAAACAACGTCATATAAAATCATGTGCCGTTTTGTTTCCTAATCTATCTGTTAACTATTTTAGGAATTTAGAAATTGAATCTTTCTGTGTGCATAACTCAAACTGAATACATGGTATATGTACTTCATGTATATAAATTACTAAGTGTTTTCAGGGTCTTGTTCGATCGCTCAGATACGTCTTATGTTAGTTTAGGATACTGTGTCCTTAACATCCTCGTCGTTTTACCCCTGAATATTTTATTTCGGTTGCTATGCGTACACTGAAGGGCAATCAGGCTGTTATTTATAGCCATGTAAATCCATAAATCAGTTTTGCAAGTATATTAAAATATAATTTGGGTCTTATTTTAAAAGAACGTGGACTATATGTTTAAATATATCTGGAAGTCTGTTTGTCAAATTTTCTATAGGATTTTGAAATTACGGCAGGTTTTTCTTTCTTTCTTATCGAATGAGGATAAGTGGCCACCTCTGGTGTTAGAGTTTATCAAGCCGCCTGTAAGGCCTCTAACTTGGCTTAACGACTATTATCAGATGACAACAGCCGGGACCGACGGTTTAACGTGCCCTCCGAAGCACGGAAGCGCTCAGTTGTAATTCCACTTTAACGGTCACCCATCCGACACCTGACCGGACCGAGCGTTGCTTAACAAACGTGATCGAGTACGATCAGTCTGTCAAGTTCCGCCATGAGCGCTTCAAACGGCAGGTAAAGACTATCTAAAAAAATTTTATTGTGACGACATCCGGTTTAAAACAAACGTTTGTGGCTAAAAGGGAATTGGCAAGAATTCCATTTCGCTCCGAAAAGTGCACTGTTACTATGTTAGTGCTCCCGTCAGAGCACGCTCAACGGATTAGTCGAAAATATGATCCTTTTTTCACGAAATGCCATCAACGCTTACAAGATTATACGAACAAAAATTGTCACGTGTTTTTCAATAGTGAAAAATATGGGGTCCAGTTTTTCTTTAAGACGGTTTTATGACCGAAAGTGGCGCCGCAGTGAATTTTATTTAATACTAGCGGCCGCCCGCGACTTCGTCTGCGTGGAAATATTTTTGCTATCCCTCGGGAACAACACTTTTTTTCGGGATGAAAGGTACCCAATGTACTCCTGGCAACGTGTATGTAAAATGTCACGGTTCAGTACTTAAGACGTGAAGGCGTAACAAACAAACAAACGGACTTTCGCATTTATAATATTAGTAAGGATTTAATATTGTAATGTGGGGAAGAGACCACGAGGCCGCTCTCCGACTCGTTGGATCGACCTCATTAAGAAAACTACGCAGTCGACCGCGGTACAGTGTTTTCGCAACGCCGAGAATCGGCAAAGATGGAGAGACATCGCACCTCATTAAGAAAACTACGCAGTCGACCGCGGTACAGTGTTTTCGCAACGCCGAGAATCGGCAAAGATGGAGAGACATCGCACGTCGTGCGGCCGCCCTGGGAGCGAGTGGCGACGGCGAGCCGCAACCCTGTCCATCGTCGGCCACGACCACTCTGTCAAGAGTGCCCGACTAAGAAGAATATTGTAATTCTAAATACACAATTTCAATAAAAAAATTGTGGCATTTTTAGGACCCGTAGTCTAGTATTTTTAAACGGTATCATTACATTCCCTCGTAGTTAGTGCTAGATGTATATCGACGATTAAGTACCAAACACAGCTATCCACATTTTTTGGTATTTTTAATTACCTATATAGTTCGACTTGTCTGAAAACACTTCACACTTTTGCAAAAACATTCGAATTACTGCTAATTAAGAAGATAAGTACGTATACCAATAGCTGCTAAATTAAGACATTGAAAGAAATGCTGAACAGTTCTGATAATACCAACCAACCTTACACCTAGAACGATAATTCCGTACAAAGCGCGCTGTCAAAAGTGAGGCAACAAAAACAGCCAAAATGGCGCCGTTTTCAGATTTTTATTGTCCATTATTAAATAATCATACCTAATAAGTACAAAACAGTTTCAATTTCCCTACCTTAAAGAGATTAATTATTATATTATTGGATTTTAGTTACGATTAGGTAACGTATGAAGGATATAAATCTGAGAACTGAGCCATTTTGGCTCAGTATAAGTTGCCTCACTTTGCATACAAGGACACAGCTTCTAGATGTAATTATTCTAAGCAACCAACTTATTCATGGATTAAATGTAGATAGCAGTATTTGGTACTTAATCGACGATATAGCAAAACTGCTAAAAGTGGCCGTTTTTGACACATTTGCTATCTACTTCTACGAATGACTACTAGGAATATAGTGATACCTTCTAAAAATACTTATTAAGTACCTAAAATCCTCTGAGTGCGCATCAATAACACACTTAACGCCCACCGACTGACAATTGCCCAAGTCAATTGCCAAATTATTTTATGTACTATTTATGAATTAGGTACCTATGTCGTTAGTAAAGAAGCTGTGCATTATAAAGTTCCTTAGGTATAATATAAATGTTTATGTTGGTTATACCACCAAAGTGGTTCATATCACCTTAAAAAATACTAAAATTTAATAAAAAAACTAGCGAGTCGTAGTTGGTATAAACTAGAGCCGGTCCACACGGCACGTTGCTTGCGTCGGCGCAACGCAAATATTTTTTTTATGCACAACGGGATGTTGATTGGCCTTTACCTCACCTGATGTTAAGTCACGATAGGGCTGAAAATGGAAGCGCACTATGCCGAAATCCTCAACATTGAAGAGCTGGCTATCTCCTTTAGGCGCATAATATCAGAAACGCAAAATAGCCGATTCGCATGATATGAGATTCTTATAATAACAGATTCTCAAAAAAGCTAAAATTGTACATTTACGGGTACCACAAACTGCCAGAAAACAAACATTTTTAAATTGTTGTTATGGCATCAGACTTAGGTAAAATGGTGGTTGTTAGCCAGGCGGACTTGAAATAAGCCCTACCACCAACCAAACTGAGTACAAATTGTACCCCCCCCCTGGGAATCGAACCCGGGACCCCTGCGTCTTACAAGGGTGGGCGGAGCGATCCACTAGACCACAGAGGCAGTTGAAACACACATATTTTTTCAAATATTTGGGTTGTGACGACTCAACGCACCGTGTGGACCGGCTCTAAGAGTTTCTAAAATAAATAATGTACAAACATTTTTTGACTTTGCGAAATAGTTGAGAAACTACTGATATTTTTGTTTGTTATATGCATGTTTTTTAATTTAACATTTAGTGTAAGCAATAGTTTGTGAGTTGAAAACTCCTGAAGTTTTAGCAGTAAAGCAAACGACTTAGAAAATGTTTATTTTTTGGTTTCTGTGTAATAATTTTAGAAGTAGCAAGACAGACTCGCAAGGACTACCAATGAATGATCATGTCATACTATCACCAATTTTTTGAGTGGAAGTTATGAGGTTCTGTGTGTGTGACATAAAATAGACAATTTCATATTTACTGAAGGCATTGAAGAGCTTCGCAAATTTTCATCATGGAGTCATATCTTTTGTTGATCTGGGCTGGACACTTGAATTGATGATTTGATTGCTTTTGATCGAAATTATGTTCTTCTTCACCAATTTTGGGAAAGGGTCTTCTCACTTTACTGCGCCAACTCATTCGATCTTTGGTTATCGGTTCAGGTAATTGGGATTTCATTAAAGGGCTATGTAAAAAATAAATCGTAAAGCGAAATAGCAATGTAAAATAGAAAATGTCGCGCGCCAGATTGAGACCAAATTGGTAGAAAACATAACCCTCTTGCAGTCGGGTAATTAGGCGAAAAATCACGAAATCAATTCTAGTAAATAACAATAGCGATTAAAGAGAAATGCTTGTGAATATTGATGATACACATTATTTAAAGCAATCTCAACTTGAATACCTAACGTTGTTTCTAAGTAATTTAAAACTTAAGAATTTTTAAGAGGTACTTTTGAAATTAAAAAGTATCGAGCCAAAATCACTGAATCGTGTTTTTTGTTCAATGCCTGTCTGGAAAAAGATATAAAGAAATATATATCTTAATTTCAGATCTTTAGGATCTTTCAGCGACCTATGACATTACATCAAAAAGTGTATTTTTTACGTATCCTCTTTTTCTTTCTTTTGATCCGGTAAGTTTAGTGCTGTGTTGTGTTTGATGGTAGTTATATAATTGCAGCCTCTTTCTATTTAACTATTTTTTGTTGTTTTGGTAAAAAATTGCATGTACCAATACATATTCAAATGTCACATATTATGTTATATGAAGAGCAGAGCCTTCTGACACAAGTATTCTATGCTTAAAAGGAGACTCTGGCCACTTACTTGTTAATATGATATTTGAAGGTAAATAAATATTTTTTGATTTTTTTGATTTTTTTTGTGCCTATATGCGCAATCTGCAATTACAGTCAAGACTTGGGTTTTGTGGTATCCCAATTATAAGCTACATACCGGCAAACGTTAGTTTGCTACACTAGGAAAATTAAGGTCATTGGTTATATATTATGCTAAACTCTGGTTATATTATAGATAGGTACGGAGTTACAATCCAAACATTTGCCAAATATGACCTTGCTTTGTAAATTAGGCTTGACCAAGTTTGTTTAACTACTCCGAGATGAGGACATGACTTAGAATGTACATATATACGAGTAAACTATAAATATAGCTGATAGTTTATAGCAATAAGTCATGAAAAGTATAAAAAAATTACAAACATTCTTATCAAGTTATTTCGAAGATGTGCAAACTTATACTAAGACTTCAAATTGATTTGTTTGTTGGTAATATAAATAGCAAAGGAAATGAAAAGTTGAGTTTTTCACTCACACATTTAAACTGAATTAGATTTTTCAGAAAAAAAACATATAATTGATCAGCGCCATCTCTTTTTTTCTCACAAACGACAAAAATTGTATTCTCGAAGGAGAATAGATTCGGTCTAATTTACATCGAAAACAGTTTGGATACTTGACCGTAACTGAACAGTCCTGAGAGGGGCCAATTTGCATGGCATACCAATTACTTTTTACAAGTTCACTAATTTTGTCCCTACAGATAATAAATTACGACAACGTTGCCCTTAGTTAGTACGCTGTAAATTTAGTCGAAAAATAAATACACAATCTAAATAATAGATAGGTATTTTACTTTAATAAAGAACAAAAACTTTATTACCTTGACTTGGACGAATTAACCACTGGACGCGAAATGACAGCCATATTCGCTTTTACCCCTTAGCCACTTACTGTGACCGATAGCCTCAGTAAACGATATCGCGTTGTCAGTGTGATGCTAGAGCTCGTGGCGAAACATTGGTACAAAAATGGGCAAAATGCTCCGTATTGTACAGCAAAAAAAATTGCGGGCAATCAAGAAATGTTTCTTTTCACGCGTAAGCACAATTTCAACCTATTATAGTAGCTATTTTTCGTAAAATAAATAATATTTGGTATGTAAACAAAGTAGGGTGCCTTAGCCGGTTTGCCGGCCCCCTTTGGTTTTCGGTACCTTGATTATAAAAATATGTTTCAGTTTTTAGCAAATCATTGGCATTATTACCTCGATAACACAGCTGATTGAACAAAATAAGTAATTAATTTTTATTTTTTATTTTTTTATTTTATTATTTATTAGGACCGCCAGAGAAAATTACATTGAGTGTTACATAGTAGATATTTACGTTATAACACAGAGAATGAAAAATTCTATTAATTTAGTAAAATCAGCTTACTAATTGAATAAACCAATTTTAAATCAGCAGTGGATTAAAAAGATTTTTTAAGTTAAAACTAAATTTTGATTATTAAATAAATTCTAAAATCTTTCAATATTGATTTGTGTTTTATAACTTAATTAAAAACGTTATTATTATTATGGAGTTCACTTTAAAAGCTTAATTTATATTGGTAAATCACTAATATAGAAACACAATTTGGTACTTTTTATCAAGTCAACCTAATGATCCTAATATATGGATTGACAAAAATATTCCATCCCTTAATTTGTGCAAATGGGTACAGAAAACAGTGGACGCACAAAACAGACGTTAGGTTTTGCTCGTTAGGCGACGCTAATCTAGGGTTTAAAGGGACTACATTATTTGGGCTAAATACCCCCTAGATCTCGGCTTTATATTGTTTTAAAAGGTTCGGGCAGCTTAGTCAATGAGCTACAATTTTAATGTTCACCCGTTATTACTAGTTTGATCAGTGGTTTTGATAACAATTTTTAGGCGACGACTGCAGAGGAAGATAACGTTTTTCGGGCAACGTACGAGTATCTTCTAGAGGTATAATATTTTTTCATAACGTTAATTATTTCTTAGATGATGTCTAAAACTACCTACTGAAGAAAGAAGATTCTAAACAATATTGTCAAGTGTTCTGTTATACGAACAAAATTAATTCTTCAGTAGGTAAAATAATATGATCTGCAAATATTATTAAAATTATTATTTAAGTAACTTCAATTACCTTATCAAAATATCTATTATTTTGAGATGTCAAATATGCGACTCTATAAAGATAATATCAGGTTCATAATTTAATTCAACAAAATACAGATGCAATTTATTTAGATATCAGTTTACTCCTACTTGAAGATTCAATAACTTAATTCAATATACATTAAATATTTATTTCCATTGTTTGTACAAAACTAGATTCTGTTTTATTAAATTCAATATTTTTTTAATATCTTGAGGCATGTCATTATGCTATTGAAAAATTCACAAATTCAGAGTTTTAAAATTAAGTTCGGTAAGTAAGTACATAATTAAGTTCTTACTGACTAAATGTAAACGTACAGCAGCAGTATTTAGTACTTTCGCTGTGAATCTATTTTGTTGCGAGTTTTCTCGCTGGTAGAAAAGTAGTATGTTTCACACGACAGCAATTTTGGGATGTCTCCTGCTTTTAAACCACGAACTATCAATGCAATTTCAATAAGACCACAGAGCAACAGTGAGTCAGCACTTGCAGAAAAAACTTTGCTCACTGTGTGTAGCACGATTGCGCAAACTTTCAAAGAAAAATAAAACTAGAAAATTGTTAATCTATGTTTTTTCATTTGTAAGGATGACTGGAAAGTTACTTAATAAAATGATAACACAGTAAAGGAAGACTTCTTAATATTTTTGTCATGTTGAACCTGTTTGAGCAAGTTTCACCAAAGTATGACGTCACCAATCTGTTTCAGCTTACATAAGTAGGGATAAGTTTTGCAGGGTTTGATAGGAGCTGACAATGTTTACGGAAATATGCGCGAAATAATAATGAATTAGGTACACAATATCTGATATTAATTTCCTTTCATTAAGAGCATAAGTTTATAATTTCCAGGAAAATTCACACTCAGTCAAATTGATGGGAAAGTAGTCACGTCTTTAAGACAAAATAATTGTATTTGTTTAAATTTTTAGATCTTTTTCAACAGTAAATTGAGTTAAAATAAAGTCAAATGCTAGAATATGGATACAATGCGGTCTTATGTTTAAACTAATCCAACATATTCTAACGAGTAGTTCGATGTGCAAATTATTAGTTATTACATGTTATAAGTTATTATTAATTAATTTGAAATTGAGTCAATACTAAAACAATTTTATCAAACTAGTCATATTATATATTCTTGTCTTCAAGGAATTCTTTAACAGAATAGTATATTTCTATCAAAAAAGTAAACAGCTTATTTCTGAATTTAAATAATGTCAAAGTTTTTATGTCATGTGGCAGTTTATTATAAATTCGTATAGCCATCTGTAGGTATACGTTCTTCGAGTAAACTTTTAATCTCTGATTCGGAATACGAAGTTTTTCGACCTCTATATTCATAGTCCTGTTTTGGTGTTTTTTCACGAAAAATCCCATTTCATGAATATACAAACAAGGAAGTGGCACAGTATTTAAAACTTTAAACAGAGGCTTACCACTATCTAAATAGCCTGCACCACAAACAGATCTTATACATTTCTTTTGCGCTCTACTCTACTCTTATCGTATCCACGGAGTTTCCCCATAAAATGACACTGTATCTTAGTACCGACGCAATATATCCGTGGTAGGCTAGTAGAGCTTCCGTTTTAGATGCAATTTGTCTAATTCTGTTTAGTGCATAAACAAAGCGGTCTTATTTTATTACTATTTCTTCAAATGTGCTTTCCAGTTTAAGTAGTTCTCAATTTGTATACCTAAACGTTTTGTTGCGCTTAAATTTTTTATTGTCTCAGTCGATATTTTGGTAATTAATGTCAACTTTATTATTAAGACTATTAATTGTTTTAAATGGTATGTAATATTTTTTTTTTCTAAATTTATATTTAAATTGTTATCTTCTAACCATGTCGTGATTTTGTCAAATTCTGTCTTGGCAGTTAATTGCATTTAGTTTTTAGTTTTACATTTAACTATCAAATTTGTATCGTCCGCGAATGAAATACACTTTTGTTCAGTGATATTGGTATTGGTATTGGTGATGGGCTCTTTTTTCCGCATTTAGACTCTCATTTGGTCCGTTATGCGTGAACACAGCATGGTGTGGCTAATCAAGCCATCCCAGCTCCTTCCAGAAGCGCAGAAGCCTCCTGGGGCGTTCACAGGCTTCTAAGAGCGACCTCACGTCTTTGAGGATTTCTGCCCGGTGTGCGGCCAAACCCACGCACTCCAGGATCACGTGGGCGGCTGTTTCCTCTGCGTCTAGGCATTCCCTACATAGGGGACTGTCTGTCGCATTCATGATAAATAGTTGTCGGTTTGAGGCAAGGTGACCTGTAAGTGTACCTACAACTATTCGGAGGTCTGGACGATTAAGGCTGAGCAGTCTACAGGTCAACCGCGGCGAGACTGCGGTCATCGCCAACTTGGACAGTCTACAGCTTGTTAGATTTACCCAACGAGCACGAGTACGTTGTCTCACCCATGAGCGCAGTTGGCTGAACGGGAGTGGCAGAATGGGTATGGGTCCTGCCACTGTTGTAGAAGATCCCTTTCTAGCCAGCTCATCGGCGGCGTCGTTCCCGTGTGATCCACTATGCCCTTTAATCCATTGTAGGATTACTTTGTTTTTGGATGCTAAACGATCCAAAACTTGGTGGCATTCGTAGACGATACTGGAGTTGATCGTGTTGGCCTCTAGTGCTGTTAGAACGGCCATGCTGTCTGTCAGTATGCGGATGTTTAGTTCCTTCATACCTCTAGACAGGGCCGTGGTAGCGGCATTTATTATTGCAACACATTCGCATTGAAATATCGAACTGTGTTGGCCTAATGCTTGTGATATTTTGATATTTAGGTCTTGCGAGAATACTCCAGCACCAGTACCAGTCCTCTTGTTGCCGTCCGTATAAATTCGGACTTCATGTATGCCGGAGTAATCTCGGTCACTTTCAAATAACTGTATCTGGTATTTCTTTTCGAATATGTATTGTTTTGGGGTCCTGTCGCATGGGGCAGCGATTAGTGGCTCATGTTTCACTAGATTATTCCACAATGTGGAGTGAGGACCCTCTTGGTTGTACCACAGACCCAGGTGTTTAAGCCTTATAGCAGCCATGGAGGCTTCCTGTTGTATAAACAGGTCCAGAGGTGTTAGGTCCAGAGCTATTTCTAGGGCGGCTGTGGGGGTAGTTCGCATGCAGCCGGTTATC
This sequence comes from Agriphila tristella, assembly GCA_928269145.1. Taxonomy (NCBI): domain Eukaryota; kingdom Metazoa; phylum Arthropoda; class Insecta; order Lepidoptera; family Crambidae; genus Agriphila; species Agriphila tristella. The sequence goes on along the minus strand of OV743431.1, from coordinate 17,774,364 downwards.
GCAGAACATGCCAATCTTTGGAATTTCTGCAGCTTGTTGATGACGGTGCTTTGCTCTGTTTTGGACCACCAGGCAACGGCTCCGTATGTGATTATGGGACGTATAACGGTTTTATATAGCCACATTGTTATTTTCGGTGATAGCCCCCAGCTTTTGCCGAGTAATCTTTTACATTGGCAAAAGATGATGGTGGCTTTGTTTAGTTTCCCTTCGAGATGTCTATTCCAGAGGAGTTTGTTGTCTAGTATCACTCCCAGATACTTGACTTCCTTGCCAAGGGACAGACTGGTGTTAAAAAGTTTAGGTAGTTTAAGATTGCCTAGACTTCGTTTGTTTGTGAACATAAATAATTCCGTCTTTGTTGGGTTCACTGTTAGATTGTGTTTATTGCACCACTGTTCGACGACCCTCAATGCGGACCTCATTCGGTCACATATCACACTCTCAACTCGTCCGCTGATGAGTATGGCCAGGTCGTCTGCATAGCCTACTGTGAGGAAATTGCGGTCGTTGAGCCAACTAATCAGCTCATTGACCACAATGTTCCATAAGAAAGGTGAGAGGACACCCCCTTGGGGACATCCTTTAGCTACTACCCCTCTGGTAGTACCATTCACAATAAATTGTATAGCTCTATCTCTTAACATGCTGTCAATCCACCCGGCAATAGTGGGATCGACACCATGTTTAGAGAGGGCCTGGCTTATGCTGGTAAAATTGGTTTTGTCAAAGGCTCCTTCGATGTCGATGAAGGTGCCTAGTGTTGATATTTGGTGTTTGAGATTGCCTTCTATATAAGAGACCACCTTATGTAGGGCAGACTCTGTTGATTTGCCTGCAGAGTAGGCATGTTGGTTTGGATTTAAGGGGTTCCTGACTAAAGCAGTGCCCCTTATCTCCTTGTCTATTAGTCTCTCCAACACCTTTAAAAGGAATGATGTGAGGCTAATTGGTCTGAATGATTTAGGTTGAGTGTAGTCTCCTTTGCCGGGTTTAGGAATAAATACTACTTTGACTTCTCTCCATTTCAGGGGAATATAGCAGTGTGCTAGGCAGCTTCTGTAGATGGCTACGAGGTGGTCAATAAAACCGCCGTCGCTCCACCTCATCAGCCCTGGAAAATTCCATCTAGTCCCGCTGATTTGAAAGGGAGGAAGCTGTTGATTGCCCATCTTACTTTTTCTGGGTTGACAACCTTGTGGGCGGTGGTCCAGTTGGTTTCAGCAGGTAGGTACTCATCTTTTTCTTCCCATGTTCGACTTTCCGCTATGCGGCATCCGGGGAAGTGAGTGGTCATTAACAGTTCTGAGGTATCTTGATCTGTTTTGGTATATGTTCCGTCAGGCTTTTTCAGGAAACCAAGATTGTGTGTTGGTTCGCTGCACAGGATGTTTTTCACTCTGTTAGCCTCGTTGTTGTTTTCAATGTTGGTGCAGTAGCGTCTCCAGCATTCTCTTTTCTTGAGGCGAATACGCTTCCTGTAGTCGTATTGGGTTTGTTTGTATGCGTCCCAATGGTGCGGTTCCCGAGAGTTCTTTGCTTTGTTGAACAACTTCCTTACCTTGCGGCGTAGTTTCTCCAAGTCAGGTCCCCACCAGTGACACTTGTTGCCTGGCCGGGAGCTGGGAGTAGAAAGTGGGCATGTTTCTTCAAAGCTAGTGGTTAGTGTTGTTCAGTGATAATCGGAAGATCATTAATGTAAAGAAGAAATAGTAATGGCCCTAACACACTCCCTTGAGTTACGTCGCACTTGTTAATAAGAAATTCCGAAGTATAACAATTCTTTGAATTATTTTCGATTCTAGATATTTGATTGAACACATTGTTGACGATTAGATAAATAACTTTGCATCTAATTCAAGGCTGTTCCCCTGATGCCATATGTCTCTAATTTATTCAACAATAGCTGATGATTTACGCAGTCAAAGGCTTTGCTCATATCGAAAAATATTGCTGAAGTATTTAGCCTTGCGTCAATGCCTTGTGTTATATTTTTTTATAAATTGAAAGCATGCCAATATAGTTGGACTATTTTTTCTAAATCCGAACTGTTAATTTTTTAGTATGCCATTAGTGCATAAAAAGCCATTAATTTTGTCTAGCATAACTTTTTCAAAAATTGTAGCAAGTATCGATATTTTTGCAATTATTATAGTTGTTCATCACTCGCTTCATTTGAGCTGTTTACTTTATGTAAATTCAAAACCTCATTTGCTCTTTAACACATTGGACTAGTGTTCGCAATAAAAACAGTCAGAGGTGAGTTTTTATTATTATTTCATTTCCTTGTCGTTAACTATTTACTCGGCCGGTGGCAGCGCTCAACTTTCATATAAGTTTGCAAACCTAATGGCTTCTAGCGTACAAGTTATTGTTGGAGAAGGAAATAATTTCGCTTTACGCGCTGTTTGTCCGCTCTCGCGATTGTTTTAACGTCTACTGAAAATATGGGAAATAGAAATGAATAAAGTTTTGCGTAGGGCAAAATAGATGTAGTATCAGCGGCGGAAATATAATAATGATAGGGGTTAAAGTATGAAATTGCCGATTTTTTCTAACACACTAATGGCCGAATACTCAAACGCTACTTAACTTTGAGCGGCTCTCAAACAGCATGCTGTCTTTTTCATATCTTTGACATTTAATGCAACAGGACGACGTTTGAGAGCCCCTCAAAGTTAATTAGCGTTTGAGTATTCGGCCAAGAGGCTCTCATTTCTTCTATGATGATAAAGTTGCTTCAGTTACTTATTATTATTTCGAATAATGATCATGACGGCCCACTGTCAGCAATAAAAATATTTCTGATTTTCTTTCCTGAACGTTAAAAAACGTATCTTAAAAGTGACTCCTTTTTTCGTTAGCAGAAATGAATACTATATCGTTGTAGCTTAGTCGATACTTATATTTGTCACTTAAAACATGTGGCATAAGTAAGCTGTTTAAACATTTGTGCATAAAAGTTTCGTTCATGGTTGTTAAATAAATTAGGAAAACGATAGTATGGAAACTGCAAATTCTTTAAAATTCTCTACACAAAACGGTAATTTTATACTTAAACCCATTAATATAATAAAGTCTTAGAACATTTGATTAAGTAGTCTATGGTGAATATTAAAATCATAAATCATCATGTTCTAAAAAGCCACTGAATGCAAGGCTCTGTGTAGTGTAGGCATGCAGGGCTGATGTTTTAATCTATAATTTCTTCCCTGCATGCCTACATAAAGCTTTACAGGGCTTTTTGTAGTGTGCTTAAGGATACGCAAAGGTTTGAGTATTTGAACAGTGATTAATTAGGTAACAACAGTTGAAGAGAGAAGCCATGGCAACTCTTTTCTTGTTGCCTAAACAATTTTATACAATGACAACAATGTGAGATTTAAACGCTTCATCAGTTGCGAAACCTACATAAAAACAACAAAAGGTAATCCATCCACCACACTCGACAGAGCTTATACCTATAATTTGTGCTAACACACTCAAGTATAACAAGATAGTACTTACATGCTACATTAATTATTATTTCTTTGGCAAGTTACTGGCACATAACAATGTCAGATTACTTGGATTGACAAGACGTGACAATCACACGCCCCTCGCAAACTTCCCCATCAACTAATGCTCAAAAGCTCTTATTGAAAAACTTGGCAAGAGTTTCGTTTTCTAGGTCAACGGAGATCGTAAGAGGGGTCAACCTTAGTAAAGAGCGGTTAGCGAGGTCACATGTTTGATATGTGTATTAGTTTTAAATAATACATCATACCTACAATAAATTGAGCTAAGTATACAATTTTGAAATGATGAAAATGATCAATGATGAAATGTGATTTACCAGTTAAAGATCAAAATAAAATAAGTCACAACTTAAATAACGTATTCGTACTAACAATCTATGATTAGACACTTTAAAAATGGAACCTAATTTATATGAAACTAGTGGCCGCCCGCAACTTCGTCTACGTGGAAAGGTTTTTTTTTTGCTATCTCTCGGGAACAATACTTTGTTTCGGGATGAATGGTACCCTATGTCCTTCTCTGTACCCCTGACAACGTTTACCTATGCAAAATTTCATGATGATCGGTTCAGTAGTTAAGACGTGAAGGCGTAACAAACAAACAAAGGGTTTTTCGCATTTATAATATTAATTGAGACCCTAAGTCACTAGATGTTCTAATTGAAGTTTTTCTAGTTAATTAGCTATTTTATAAAAAATTAGCACATAATTGCTTTGGTGTATTCTGTACGTACAGTATTTAGGACACAGTTTTTCTTTTATTAGCTACTCCATCGTTTGTTACCTGTACCCGTATATTCGCTTTCGCTGCCTCTTATCATATTAGTAGAAGCCTAACTTTGGGGCACAAAGTTCGCTTTGTGATTTAGATAGACTGTTGTTGACTCTGTTCTATGTCACTTAAAACTAGGAAATTGTCTTGAACGAATGTGCCGAGTAGTTAGTCGCAATTAGGAATTATTTGATTTACTTTGGTGTTCTAGTTTGTTGTTTTATCAAATCACGGTAATTGGTTCGTGAAGTAAGTACTATTACCTAATGAAGTAATTATTCGAAAATTTTGCTGATTTTGATTTTTTATATCAGTTTTATTTATACCACGGGGTTAATTATGCACTAAAAGCATATAAATCATAGCAATTGAATAAGGCATCAGAAAAAAAACAGCTATCATAACAGAACATATTGATACAACAAAATTTCCTTTAAATCGATCTCTTGATAATTTTTCAGATTTTACACAATATTTGAGCGTGATGTTTAAATAAAAGTGACTTAAAAGTCTATCAAAACTTGAGTAGGTAGTTCAGAAGATGAAAATTTTGACTCTACAATCAGCCGCTTAGCGTGAATAAAGAAGGAAAACTTTCGCGACAGTTATAATTGCTTTCGACCTTACATCCGAGGGTATCTGAATGTCATTGTTTGACCGATATTAAATTTGATAGGCTTATCTCGACAATTCAAACAATTTGAAAGACCCGATTACAGTTGCGTTATCCTATTTCAATTCTTTATACCACAATGAATATTATTCTATCCAAGTAGAAACAAATTCAAATCAGTACATAAAGGAACAATGAAAAGATTATGGTAATTAAGAGTGAACTCTATACAAACGTAATACTAAAATGATTTGCAATTGGAGCATAATTAAGTCTTCTTGTGATGTTATACAGATTAAGGCTGGCCCCAGACCTACCGGTTTCATTTCTTTGCTTTGCTGTTCTACCATGGACCGCCGGCCAAGAGGCTCATTTTCAATCTATCGCATATTTTGACCTGACCACATTGGCAAGATAGCCATTAGTTTGGTGTTATCAAATATCGTCGTCTGGGGTGCGATGAGAAGTTTTAGTTTTTGTTTTAAAAAAAAAACTGCTGTTTTATACAAAAAATAATAACGAAATTATCAAAATGTATGAAACAGTTAATTTTTTTTCGCGATTTCAGATTTGGTCCCATAGTAAAAGTTGTTCAGTTTTATTATGGTCCCTATCTACCATATTCAGTTTTATAAGGCTTTACCAAACATCTTGTATAAATAAGCGATCGAGTTATTTTTAACGATCGGAGTCCATGTTCAGGGTGGCACATCTCCTAAAAGCTTCCTACTTCGCAATCCAGGCGATAATATTTGATAAATCCATGCTAATGGCTATCTTGCCAATTTGGTCTAGTCCCAAAATGCGATAGATTGAAAATTACCCTGGTTGGTCGGCGGTCTTTCAAGCAAGGTAGCACAGCAAAGCAAAGAAACGGAACCGGTAGGTCTGGGGCCAGCCTAAGACAGTATTTGTCTAGGGTTCTAATAAATAAAAAATCCAAAATACCAAACCAAATAAAAATTAATGCGATTTACAGTTTTGTATGAAGAAATGTAATTGGTGCCTATTTATTTTGAATTGGATTAGTATTTTGATTTTTTTATTTAATAGAACCCTAGACTAAAACTGTCTTAATCCAAATAAGGTCACTGTCCGCCGGCCTCTTAAGAACGTAACATATAGATTGAGCAATATTTTACAGAAAACATAAAAACACATATAAAAAATCAGTACCAGTATCACCGTCTAAACAAAGGGAATGATCTAAAACTACATTTATTAAGGACAAAGTCGTAAACGCGGTGTTAACGTTAGCGCAAAATATACGGTTATGTACGAATGCAATAAAAGTGATTGTAGGTACTTATGGAGCGTACCTGGTGAGAAACGACTGGTTTACGTATTTTACATTAGAGGATAACATCGTGTTTTTCTAGAAAATCATGTGTTTATAGTCGTTCATGTGTAGTTTTAATAGAGGTAAGGTAAATTTATGTTATGGCTCAAATAGGTGCCAATTCTACCGGGAAAGTACATCCACCTGTTTCTGTGTACTGTTTATTGTCTGTGGGATCCGATTGCTAGGTCAATAACGTCGAAGATTATATCTATCATGGTATCTTTATCATTTGGTTAGTAATGTTTCATAATTATCAGCAGCACCACGCTCACTGCTGGGCATAATCCTCATGCAAGGATCTCCAAGGAGATCGAAGATGTAAGAGGATCTGTGTTGCCTGCAACCAGCAGCTTTCTGCTATCTTTAACAGATCGTTAAATCTTGCAGGGGTTTAATACCCACTGTACATTTTGTCATGTGGTGCGTGGTCACCACTCCAGAACCTTTCCGCCTCAACCGCCATTGTTTCTTCTTGCTTTGTGTTGTGTCCAGCAATCATTCGAGTGATGTGTTTCTCCCTATGCTTTGGCTTATTGCTTGCTAAAAATTCAAGAGATCTCTTTTTACTGCGGTTTTTATGTACCATGGGCAACAACGTCACACCACTCCTTATGTTAAAATCGCTTGCACGCCGCGCCGTCACAATATAGGTACGTTTAGTCCATGCAGGGGCGATACGCGTACAGTAGGAAATTAAATGAACAAACTAAACAAAACATTATTAAATTACATCTATTTCTGAATGAAATCAGAATTCAGAATACAAACAATACGAGCACGTTACTCTACATGTTTTCGTTACTGAGTTTCAGTAGTGTGCAATGCAGGCTGAATATCGGATATCGACCATAGGATGCAGGATGAATATCGGATATTGACTGTAGGTAGGTACATCTTTTATGTTATTTTCACCACTACTGTATACCGTAATTAAATAAATCTCATGTTCACAGAACCTATGTTAATTTCTAAAGGCGCATACACACATGAAACAAAGTGTGGTTAACAACAATAACAGTGATTATTTGCATCAAATAAACATAATATAGGCTACTTCACTTTTGATGGCGAATCTGTAGATGGGGAGAGACAGAAACGGAAAGTAAGAAAGGAACTAATTTTGCCAGTCTGCCGTGTCACACCAATCTCACCTATCTCAAAGAAGACTAGTGGCTTACGCCTTATACCTTGGTTAATTCGTCCAAGGTCAGTTTCTAACAACATAATCATTTAACAGGGAAAGTGGCGCCACCATTTGGATGCCAGCTTTCGTTACACAAAGTAATTTAATCTTTATTTGTTACTATGATTTAGGTAAAACACTTGATGCGAGTAAAATAGAGTCAAAGTGATAGTTTTCGCATATATAGTTTACACTAGGTTACTTAGTTAAGCTTACACTAGCGGAACTTATTCGCTTTTCGCGCGTTGATGTTAGATTACTATTCATGATGCAAAAAAGTAATCCCACGTTAGCATGTAAGATTTTCACTATTATGTAAGTAATTCAATTTCCGTAATTGTGAACAGATTAAATATTTATTCGCTATAAGTGAATTAATTTGTTAGATAAACTTAACTATGTCAACCGGCTGGGCCGTAATTGCGGTGACCTACTTCTGTCCACATTACAACCGAGGACGAATTATGTCAAAACTGGGCTAGGGCTGGAACGACAACATTTAAAAAAATATGTACTTACATGTTATATTTTCTTTCATGTTTACTATATTATACAGAGTTTTTTCCGCAGTCATATGCTGATACTTACCTTATCTACGATATTTGATGTCACCAAACACCCGTATTGACTCAAATAAGGATTAGCTGTTCTTAAGCACTATTCTACATACATCAGCGGTTTCAATGCTTCTAACATTTCATATGCTTTTTCATAGTCTTCCAGTCATTTGAGTGTTATAGTTAAACAGGGAAGCATTGCGATAAACATGGAGATGGCGTATTTATTTCACGAACGCTGGTTTAAACGTGCTTAAGACCAAGCAATAAGGTTGTAACACGATAAATTGACTCGCATTCTTGAGATTAAACTACTCTAATATGTCTAAAAAGTATTGAAATTAGAAATTACTCGTTTTTAGTATGAGTATGCTCTTCCACTGTGAAAAAGGAAAAAGAAAAAGTTGATTTCAATTTCACCTTGAATGAGTGAATAACATTTTATCACCTTGTTTATAAAGTAAACAATCAAACTTCAACTCACGAATGCACGTACTAACTAAGGGAAAAAACTGTACTTTTTGAGGGAGTGCAGTTGTATAACAAACTGCTGTACGAGATATAAGAAAGCAATAGTAAAATATGTTCAAGAATAAACTAAAGATTTTTCATGTAATCTGCAAAGTTACTCGATTAGAACAATGCAGTCCAAAATAGTATCTATAGCCCTACCACTTTGGTTAATGTATAGCCTTTAACTATTGATTTAATAGGAATAAAAATTCTGTTTCGTTTTTGAGCGCACCACTTGAGAACAGCTGAACCGATTTGGCTATCTTTTTAGTTGAAATGTATCTTTGTTTTTCCATACGTTTTTATAACTCGAAACATGACTGAGTGTGTAATTCGTTTTTATATTGGGCCAGTTTTTGTTTTGTAGATAACAATTGTGTCCAAGACTCAAAAGCATGGTTTTCAAGTACCTATGTACTTTTAGTGTGTGTGCCAGGTGACCGATACTTTAGAAATAGCCACAAAAGAAATATTTATAATGTAAAACTTGTTTTCTCATTTTACGTGTACTTGTTTTTTGTAAACTTCATGTCTTTTTTATGAGAAATAAATTCTTAAACGCTAAAAGAACTTACATACGATGATTATATGTGGATTTTTTATATTTATTACGTTTTTCATCCCTAAAGCTATATTAGATACATTGGGCACAACACTGATTGCGTGTTACGATTACATGAAACGATTATTACTTAAGAGTTATGAGCATGTACCGTACTATCAGAGCAATGGATGGTTATGATGCAATTTCCTTACTAAATTATGACTTAGTTTCTTTTTCAGACAAATTGCTCCACTTTGTTAAATGTAAAAAATGCTGAATTAAAGTTCTGTTAATTTGTCTTTATCTGTACTTATATTAGTCAAGTCTTTTCATCACATTATGTCTCATGCTTTAATTAAAAAAAATAACTGCTTGGTTCCAATTTTTAACCATAACCTACCAAACGGTAGGCAGTTATGTGCATAAAACTTTTCCTTTCATCTTTTACATTAAAAGTGAAATATCTTAATAGTGGTCTCAGTTCATATTGATTTTTAAATGAAATAGTAATTCTACAAGGCTTTATTCCAAAGCCATCTGGGCTAACACACCAAATGCGAGCCTTATTCATTTGGGATTGGCCGAACAATTGATAGATCAGTTTGTTTAGAAATGTTAGATTGAAATCGGACCTTCCATTGATTTATTCGTGAAATGTAAAGAATTATAGTTGTTTTCAATTTGATAGAGTTGGAAACAAAGAGCTTTTAAATTACTGTACTGGCAGTGTTTTGTTTTTCTGAAACGAGTCAAAATTGTTTATTGACGTCACTATATAATTATATCAAAACTACTGTGTTGCCGTATTCCAAATTGGCGCTTTCCAATCCCAACACATATATTTGTGTTAAATCATCTTTTATTTGGAGAAAAGTAGATAATATAACTTTCAAACAGTTATGTCAAAATACATAGCGCCAAACACAGCCGGTTTTGTAACAAATGTTCTTTCAAAAGCCTCAACGAGCGAGACATTGGCAAGGTTTGGGCCAACATGTAGAGCCGACATGATAAGTTTCACCCTTTCTTCTCGTCAGCAAAAAAATACTGAATGGGTGGTAGGTACTGTATGGTCTACGGTGGTAGGGTAATAGAAAACCGTACCATTCATAACCACTACTTAGAATAATATGTGATTTGATTTTATGTATTTCTTAGCGTGAGTAATTTTCCCGTGAGTAAAGTAACAATGTTCAAAAATGTGGTTATTCGTTTGAAGTGGTCGACATTTACAAACTTCATCCGCATCGTAGAAAGAATTTTGTAATGGTTTTAAAATGACGTAGAGCATTTTACACCTGAGCCTTATCAATCTTAGTTAAAGCGTTGTTTAAAAATTGATCAATCAATCATATTCTGTACAAGTTTGAGTATAACCTAACCTTCGACTGCAATCTTCCATTATAAGTTTTGTATTATTTACACACGATGGTTTTTTCATTTTATATAAGCTGAAACATTTACATTGGATCCGACTAGATTAACAATGAATTTAATTTTTAAATTATTATGTTACTTATTCTTTGGGCACACACCTACCTTATGAAAATCTAGTATGTATGTTAAGAAAAACCGAAAGATAGGTTTTATCCCAAATCTGTGAAACAGGCCCAAAAATTTAGATTTGTTTAACAACTCCCGATAAAACAAAAATAAGAAGTTTTTTTGTGAATGTGATTTTTAAAAACAATCGTTCATTTGACTTTTTCTATTGGTCTGCCTTCACCGATTCGTTTCAACTTTAAAGTCATAGTGCGTCAGACGCATGCAATATTGATTGCCTCCAAACAGTGCGCTTTCACGTTCAACTTTCTGCCATACAAATTTGTCGTTTTTTGAGAAGATAGGGCAAGCGCTATTGCATGCCTCTGTCATGGACGACATGCCTCTGTTGAAAGCGCTAGAGGAAAGCGAAAGCGCACACTCACCCCCGTATCTATAGACGAGTAAGTAATGACTTGAGTGAAACTTGCAATTTTCAAATGCTTCTATTATTATATTCATACGCATTTTATAGTATCAATTAACCTTAAATTCACCAAAACTGCACTAAGAAGTCATTTTAGATGAATTTTACTATAAATTGCATGTGAATATGATATGAGAAGCATTAGAAAATTTCAACTTTTACTCAAGTCATTACTTACTCGTCTATAGATACGGGGGTCAGTGTGAAAGTAAAAGGGTGCGAGAAAGCAATCGTATGAATACACACCTTATGCTTGTTCTCTTTTCAAATTCAATCTTCCTAATCAACCTCCTTGTTTGAATTTTGTTTGCATACTCACTAATTAGGGTAAAACGACTTTGGTTTGAAATGTAGTGTCATTATTTTGGGCTGCGTACATGAAATTAGAGTAGTAAGGAATGCTAATTAATGATGTTTATTTAAATTAGAGGTCGTAGTTTGTTAATCATCAGGCTTGTTGAAAATGTTCCTTGAAATCTTGTTCATAAGCCGTACGTGAAGGACATCGATTCTGTTTGATCGTATACCTAAACCACCTATCACGTTACGTTACGTCATTGTGTCCTATATCTATTCCAAAAGATCAATTATTTTCTATATTTTTTTACTTATTTTATTTTATAATCAGGAAACAATGGCCCATAGATAAATTAAAACTAAAAGATAATATAATAATATGAAAAATATTATTAGTAAATATAACTTAATATTACGTTAGTAAAAAGTCAATTTGTCACTTTCTGTGTCAATTCGGTGGCACATTTTTGTTAATGACATATAGGATATTAAGGATCAACACAGGTTTAATAAACAAAACTTACCCAATACAGTTAAGCAAAATTGCCTTTGTAGAAACAAAGAGGGAGAAGAATTAATTAATGTATCACCTAAAGAACCTATTCCGAGGTATTCTGCCGAGGAGTGGAGATAAGACAACGGGTAATTGCAATTAATTAACTCGGAGCGTTTGTAGGTATATCCTATCTCCAAATGTACCACACTAGATACGCCATCTTGAGCTATAAAAGAAGGTTGCATCGATGTATCTTGATTTTGTAATACTTTTTCTTGGTTGAAGCTGGAATGGGTACATAGGTACTTTTGTGGATATAAGCTGAGAAACAGCTTTCGATCGTTTGATAAAGCACAGATGCTCTTGATTAAATAATATTTTACTAATATACATAGTTTTTATTTACGGATTTTCATCAATTGTGTCGTTAGGTTTGCAGTACGTCGATTAACATACATAGTGGATTCTTGAAAGGTTTCCAAGAAATATTATAAGCATTAGAAAAAATCTACAATTTTTAATATTTCAAAGTACTTATTCGTCGAAAACACAAATAGGTACGCAAATGATGGCCTATAAATATAAGCATTAGAAAAAAAAACAACATCTTTTATTATTTCAAAGCCGCCATCTAACAGCTAAAATTAAAAATATAGCGGTAATCTTTGTGAGAGTTCACTGAAAAATTGTTTTTTTCCTATAAATATAAATATGAAAAAACACAAAGATATCTGTGAATACATAAATATAATTTAGTTTTTAATGAAAAAATAAAAGGTAAAGCAACCGAAGCCTGAAAAGTTTTTATGAATTAAAAAAAAGCAACGAGCCTAATGCAAATGGTATGTCCGGGAGTTAACTTAATGCGACCCTTGATAAAGGTGAAGGCCGATCCATACATGTATTACAGTAACAGCCTAACGACTTAAATGGCTTAAAACAAGATTTAGATACAGTAAATACAATTATACTATGCCACTGGCGATGATGGAATCCGATAAACTGCTTTGTTTGAATGTAAAGCTTGATGAAGGCTAATCATAACATCCGTGTTTATAAAGAAATGTGCTAACAATTGATTTATTAACTACACTTTGTTTCTAGCCCCACTACTACAAACTTTCAACGCCTATTTCACTACCTTTCATTTCACGACAAAAGGTAATCCTACCCTAAAGTCTAATATTCACTGGAGTAAAGTGACAGATTCTAATGTCACATTGTAAAATAATTCTCTCTTATTTATTTTACTAGTGTTGTGTTTCGTTCACAATTGATTCAATTCACTAACAAAAAGTCAGTAGCGTTCTTGGTTACAATCGTAAATGTCGGTCAGATTACTCCAGTGAATTAATAATTAGACTTTATTTTTGAACTTAAATCTAAATTGAATCAGTGGTTGAAGAGTGAAAAGACAATAGATAGACTGCGTTATTTTCACATTTATAGTATAAGTGTGGATTTTTTTGCTGTATGTAAATAGGTCATGGGATTTAAATACCAATTTTGTGACCTCTATACTCATATGACAAGAAAAGTTTAAAGCAAATTTAGTAAAGATAGCACGTCCTTTTTATTTCTAGCTATGAGTAAAGCAAAGCCGTGATGATTTACCGTAAAATAATTTTGATTCTTTTCTTATGTTATAATATAGCGCGCGATCAAAATTATGAAGGAAGAAGAAGCACATTTAACTCATTTCAACAAGTCTATTGCAATTGGAACACCAAAACACCTTTCAGATAAAAGCTTAAATCGGTTTGTTTAAAGTAAATCAATTAAATAAGTTGGTCTCAAGTTTATCCATGTTTATAAAAGAGGAGAGCTGTTATGAGGTGATTTAGTAAAAGCGAAGGGTCCGCCAGTTTGAAATGTAAATTCGATTCGACTGTTTGGAATTTGTTCATTGGATATTTTCTTTCAGTAAGACGTTTTAGAGGATATTGTTTCAATCAGTTCCTTCTACTAACATTTTAGATTCAGTTTTTGTTACTTAGGTTTGAGAAGCTTTGTTTTAATGAAACTCTATTATTATTTTCTGTATAAAGTATCTGAAATATTTTTGGAACAGTAAGTAAGTACAATAATAATAATAGAAGCCGAGTACAAAATAAATTGTGTTCAATTTAATAAGTTTCAGTTGTCACGCGAATGAAATCTGCTTAGGTATTTGCTGAAGATAAATTAACGTCGACAAGAAACTCCGCAAAATATTCAATGGTCTGAAAATATATCTTTTTGGGTCAGTAGTGTCCTTTCTTACGTAAAACCAGATCCTATTGAGAATCGCATTTCGAAGTCGGTAAAAAAAAATCGTCAACGTCACAAAAGGCGTAGGCCGCGGTGACCCAAGCGGGTAGCGGTACGTTTGATTACTCTCATATTTCATGCGTCCATTTTTGTCGCCAAACTTGTGACAGCGTTTCCATTTCAGTAAATTGTGACACTTCACTTTTTACTGCCACATCTGGCCCATGTAAAACACGAAATTCATATCTCGCCGCTTTTTTACGTTTGTGCTTGTTAATGGATGCATTAGCATTCTATTTTATTCAAAGTCTTCTTTTACCTTCGCACTAAATAAAATGTTCAAAAGATACCAGCAACGTCACAGATTCGAAGTGAAATTATGCGTAAAATAAACGTGATTTCAAACTGCCATTCCGGTAGACGTTCGGTTATTCGCAGTCGATTTTACTTCACTAAACACTTTTCCGTTGGAATAAAGCGCCTTAAATTAATGTGTATTTATTGCTCTTGGAGTCCATTTGAAAATTTAAAAACGGCTCGCAAGAAAACTCCTTGAAAGTGGAAAGTTGGCGGGCATATTATAAATTAATTAACACTGAAAGGCTTGTAGGGGCCTCCAAAACAATTGCTTTAAGATTGCGCCGCGCCGATTCTGCGATGGGCGCTTTGCCAGCTGGATGTGAATTTTAATAATTATGAATTATTCCATTAATTTTGTAGTGCAGTGCTACTCTGCATATCTTCTCTATAAAGTTGCTTAAAATTAGTTGCAATAATTTGGACACGTGAAACTTAATCACGTTTGTGCTTTGGAGTGCTTTGAAACTAAGCTTTGCTGTTGAAAAATGAATCTTATTCTAGTTATGTCGGTACTTGCTAACATTTCAAAAAAGGTAGATTCTCAATTAGATTGTTTAACTTATATACTACTAACTTAAAAGAATATAGAGATTATATATGGTTTTCAATAAAAAAACGGGTAGAAAGGATTTTATTTAAGTATAAATTCAATCAGATTTTATTTGAATTTGATATTGTTCAGAAGCTGTATCAGGATACGGACTTTCAGCTTACGGACTTTACTGTTGAATTTACTGTATAATTTCCCCTATTCATCGTAAGTCAGTTCAAATAGAAAGAAATTGGAGTTTCATAAAAAATACGAGTTTATAATTTTTCTATTTTACGGCTTTCGAAAAGTATCAAATTCAAATAAAGTCAGATTGAATTTATCATAAAAATATCTTACATAAGTTAGCTCTTTTGTATGGAAAATCATATAGTGCCCTTATTTTCTTTTTAAAAGTAAGTATAGGTGTTATTAAAGCTCTTTGTTATAGATTGAATGCTTTCTAAATGATCAGTTGATATTTTTTTTAAACTCGACATATGATTGGTGATTGGTTTGATCGGAATTTAGATTGGGCATTACGGAGCCAATGCCGCCAAATGGAAGCCTAAATTGGCTATTTAAGCTGTGAATGCTATTTATGGTGTCCAACTGTGAATTTCCCGTTATAAATTTTAGGATTTGTTTTTCAAAGGAAAGTTTGCCATAGAGAAATTAATGATATCAGCACAATAAACAAATACATATTGCAACTGTTTGATAAACTACCACCGTTGCTAAGAAGCAATGGTGCAAAATTTTGTTTTACTTAACTTTTTAAATAAACTAAATTCCTCATTTAATAAGTCATTAACAGATATGGTATAAAAGTCGTAATACAATTAAATGCAATTTACATAGAATAAAACATTAAATTTCAAATTGCAGCGGTTAATTTTTTTTTCAAATAATTTATGTCGATTCTATTTGCCTATTTTGTCGTACTATTTTCATGTATTGCAATATATGAAAACAGTACGACAAAATAGGCGAATCGAATCAACTTAAATCTTACCGGCTTCACCCCTCACGACGTACATACGACGATTTACGTCGTGAAGGATTATGTGCGTCGGTCACGACATATGACGAAACCACCGCCGTCAAGACGATACGAGCTGACCGACATCGAGACTGCAAGCACCGAGATGCAAGAAGACGTATGCGCGGAGATGTCGTGGCGTTTACGATGATCAAATCATGATATGCCATGGATATGCCATGGATATGCCATGAAGGAGTCTTAGCAGAAATGTCTTAGTCGGTAGCTTGTAGGCAAAATCGGATTACAAATTTGACAACACTCGCACATACGCATACATACATAATGCAAATGTCTGTTCGTCATCAGTCTTTTTCAAAGTCCTCACTGCACGTAAGATCTTCCTTATGGGTAGATAATGAGGACAGGCCCTAGTTACGGCGGACTGGTGTTGATGAGTCGTTAACACCCACAGGCCTTCCGCGCCTTCCAGAGCACGGAGGAGCTCGATAGAATAAATATTTGGTCATCCGTCCCATCTGCTCGCCAAATTTTTATCGCAGCAATTTTGGTTTTGCGCTTTTGGTTGTCATTCGTGTTGTCATTCAGTTTGATAGTTACTAGAATGTTTGCGGTACAATATTACAACACTCCAGCTGTTGCAATGCAACTCAACAAACAGAACTTCAATCACACAAATAGAATATCAACGAAGTGCCATTTGATGAATATAAGTAGTCCAGCCTTTCTATTGTCTTATTTCAAAATCTATATCGCAATCACTTTCAGGATGTAACACATTGATGCATTATCTTTGGCACAAATAAAAACTCACCAAAGAAATGCAGCAATGTCTCACATCCATCTGTCAAATGAAAGCGATTGCGATAGATTTTTAAATTAGACAATTAGCCTCCTGGTTATTTGAACACGTGTGTGTGGCGTATAGCCTGAATGTGTCTCACACACGCATGTGAGAATGCAAGATAAGCTCATTTGGTCACCTATTGGCAACGAAGGTTACTTTTGTTTGGTTACCGCTATCATTTTTCGTCACTAAAAATAACTTTGTTTTTCTTAGTTTGTTTAAATGACAAAGTTATATTTTGCGATTTTGGAAAATGTCCTATATCTTTAAAACTATACCTCGTTCAAAGTTTCGTTGAAAGTGTTTGTTAAGACCAACATCATATTTTTTATAAATTTTACACTCCCTTATTTTAAAAGGTAAAGAGGGGGACACACACGTTATCACTTTGGGAGTGTATATCTTTCAAACAGTTAACTTTGAGAAAAAATAGTTTTTGAAACCCCAATTTCATTTTTAAGAACCTATCTATAAACACCCAGCACTTATAGGTTTCTAAGTTTCAACTGTGTAATCCTGACGTAACTGTGTAGACAAGACGAATCTATAAGGGTTCCGTTTTTTGCCATTAGGCTATGGAACCCTAAAAAGTACCTGTGAGGAGTTTTTGCTAGTAAACTATATTTATATTACATCATCATAATGTACATTTTCCATCTTGAAAGAGCTTCATATCAAACAAAGACTTTCCTCGATTGTGCAAGTACGAATTCTAAAGATGTTTGGGCATATTATCCGCAACGAAAGCTCATTAGAACGATTGATGGTACAAGGGAGAGTGGAAGGTCAACGTTCTCGCGGCCGATCACCCACAAGATGGACAGACATAATTAAATCGACTACTAAGTGTTCCCTCACTGAATGCACACGCAGTGCCACGAACAGTGAGAGATGGAGGAGTATCGCGAAAGCCCCAAACAAACCCACCAGACAGTCCATGACCACGACCACTCCGCCAGGAGTGTACGATTAAGAAATATTACATCACAGTCAATATATGTTCAGTCATAAGTCCTTTATTGACCGAGCGAGTGCGAAGCTCGAGTGAAGCCTCTCACTTGGTTTCAGCTTGGGCAAAAATGCTTCCGTATGTCCGGCTGTCCTGCAGACCTGCTATCATTCTGTTCTCTTCGACAGGTCGCATTTCTCAATCCAATCTCTTGAAATTTTGTGAGCAGGTTCTATAATTATTGTATAGTATTTTTTAGATTTAGATTTTCGTTTTTTTTTCAAATGGCGGCAAAATCATATTTCAGCCATTTAAAAAAAAACAATAATAACATAAACGGTGGTTAATTCGTCCAAGCATAAACGCGAGCTCTACAGAGGCTCTAGTGACATAAACTTCAAGAGTTATTTCATACTAGCGACCGCACGCGACTTCATCGGAGTGAAATTTTTTTTTGCTGTCCCTCGAGGACGGTACTTTTTTCTGGATAAAAGGTACCCTATGTTTCTGTATCCCTGAGAAAGTGTATGCAAAATTTCATGATCATTGGTTCAGCGATTAAGACGTGAAGGCGTGACAAACTAACGCACTTTCGCATTTATAATATTAGTAAGGATTAACAAAGTAATTCTAAGGCATTCTTCATACAGTGGAAGAACTTTAATGGGCGCATTTAAAACACTCATAAAATGAAAGTTTATCCATAACAGTGCTTGAAATTGTAAAGGCCGTGTTACATTAATATTACATTACTGCTATACATTTGAGTCTCCTAACACAAATTCCATTCTATTTGGCCGTAGCACGCACTACTGAATATTAAAACGATGAAATATTGCTTTCCCAAACTTTCGGTTGAAAAGTTCACCGCCATTAGTCGGCATCTGCCTACGTATCCACATTACAAGTATTTGCCTCATAAAGTTTGCCTAGGAAATGCATTATAGAGGTTATTTTGTTAGCAGTGAAATGGGTATGTCGGAAAGTTGGCAAACTGTCTAAGTTTGCTTGCATTTTGCACTTTGGTGCCACTTTAGTATGTTCTGGGGATAGCTATCTTTCAACGCATAGTTTTATGTGCTCTTATCCTCTTTTTAATACTGTTTTTTTTAGATATTTCATCTGAAGGTTATAAAGCAAACGAATATTTATAAAGCACTTTTCACTGATTTAAAGATGACTATAAAAAAACTGTTCATGCATGATAAAAAAAAAAGTTTTATTCGATTGACAACATTTCTTACATTTACATATTTTGTAGTTTAGCTAATAATCTAGTATAGATAATTGAAAATAAAACCATGCACTTAGCCCTGGATTCCACTCTAGGATTCCATGTGTCGTGAAACCCAGGTCCCTTTCCAATATAAAAAGGGAAAACAAAGAAAAGAAAGGTTATTGACAAAGCGTTTTCAAAACACATTTCTTTAAGAACCTGTTTCACAATAATAATGACGTAACGTCTATTACAAAATTAGTTGGTGGAACGAAATAGTCACAGAGTTTACTAATTCGGGATAGGGCAAAAAGGGTTAGGATAAGTTAAGCACATTTAGTACAGTGTAAGCTTATGCTTTCAGAGGTTTAAACTAGGAAAGTCGCAGAACCCGAGCTTACGCTTTTTGCGAAAGTACCTAATTAGTACCGTAAAATTGAGTCATTTAATAGTTTTCGCCTTCAAACCATACAAGTTCCAAAAATAATAAAAAGATAACATTTTAAATAATATTCCATACTTGATAATAAAAAAGCAACTTTCATGAAGATCTCTCTAATTTTTCAGTATGATGTGTTACTGGTCAAATAGAAATATTTTCGTAGCTTGGCAATTTACAAAATGCCTACACAAAGTTCTTCTCGTAGTGTTGCCAACATACTGAAACATTGTTGGCTGTCGTCGTAGTTTCGACCTTGTTTTGATACTAAAATATTCTATAGAGTTCGAAAAGTGTATACGTGATAGAACTGTTGAGTTTTACAGAGAAATCAAATATACTTATTTGATGCTCTTTGCAACATCGTATTGAGCATTTTTTTAACAGCTATATTTATACTTGTTTCATTTTGTAGAACTAAATATTTCTCGAAGTACGGCAAACAAAATAACAAACGCGTATTAGTTATTGTGTTTTTGCTGAATAGTAAAACAAGTCGACACTGCTTTTGTTTTACTGTCGCCTATCTTTAGCATTGACTGAACGTGAAATCTTCACAACAAAATAAAACTATGTTACAGCTTTTTGTTCATCACTTAAAAGTCACAATTTGCATTTTACTATTTCAAAATCAGCTTTTGTTAAATTTTCACCAACAAAATTGTTTCTTTACCCAAAAATTTTAACAAAACATTCCACAAACTCAACGGCGCACTAAAATTAAACTATTTTCAAGCACGCCCACTCCATCGTGTACAAGTAGAAAATGTCGCGATACTATGTGCCTCGTACTACCTTCTGAATTATTAATGCACCTCGGAGCACACATGATACTTCGCGACATCGTCACGTACGATGAAAGTGTATAACTACTCGTACAATCCTGGAAAACCTTTTTACAGATAAAAGCTGGCGAATATAATATGCTCTCTATTCGTAACACAGCTAAGATGTTGACACCTTTAGGCTGCGTACAAACGATAACACGAGACCCAAACTTAACCCAAACTCAACTCAAGCTCAACTCAAACTCAACTCACCCGCAGCCTACTCCTTGAAATACATCACTTACAATTTTGAGTCTTATGACACATTAATAAGCTCTTTTTTTATTTTGTCGATGCAACTGCACACTCCCCGCGCTCAGCCCGAACTCAACTCAAACTGAACCCGTACACAACCCAAACTCAAATCAAACTTAAACCGAACTCACTTCAAACTCACCTAGACATTACACAGGACCTTATTAAAGTGTCATAAGACTCAAAATTGTAAGCGATGTATTTCAAGGTGGGCTGTGGTTGAGGTGAGTTTGAGTTGAGTTCGGGTTGAGGTCGGGTCGTGTGTTATCGTTTGAACGCTGCCTTATATGCATTCCAATTTATGTGACGAAGATTATGATATGTGGTTATCAAAGGCAAGTCAATAACACAACACAAATATTTCCTTTTTACATTTTTTAACATCGTTCAATTCAAGAATGATGATTCATGCACATGTATTCATTCATTTAAAGATCCAAATACATAACAAAATACAATAAGATTCAAAACATATATTTGTTCCAAACAAAAATGATAAGGAGTTTTTCTTCTAAAGACGATGATTTTAAATATCACTAGAAAGGTTCGGGTTTGACATTGGTGAACATTTGTTAGTAAACATTAGGAGTAGCGGACCCTCTTACCGCGGCACAGATAGCCTTAGATAAGGCGGCCTTCCTTTATATTGCCTCTATCCACGCGATGTACTTACACTAGAAGTGGAACTACAAAACCAGGTTTTGCAGAAATTGCCTTACATTGCTGTACTCAATAAGCGGGTTACGACAGATTTTATTACACCCAAAACGAATTTATTTATTTACGGAAAAGGGATTGGTTAAGTTTTTAATATTGTTTTGGTACCTACGCTATGAACAAGCTCAATTTGTAAGTGCGCCATTAAAGGCTCCAGCACACCGGATGCGTAAGCGTGCACGTAGACGTACCATGACGTTGTAATGTCTGAAACTTTATGAGACATGGCACACCGGTTGCGTAACGTACGCGTGCACGTAGACCGATGCGTAACCCTACGCATTGCAGCTCTCATGAGACAACCAGGCTGCGTACTTAAGCAGAGCGGAACGCATTGATGACGTTGTACTCAATGGCATTCCCTATTGGACGTCACACCGGACAAATACGAACACGCACGTATCTTTCCTGCGCGTCACTACGCGCGTAACCACGCGCGTGACTACGCATTCAGTTGTATTTGTTTACAAATAGTACCGGTACTACCGGTAGTAAGTGGTGTTTTATTTTGTTTTTAAGTAATGAATAACGATATTAAAAAAAAACTAATTAATTTAGTGCGAAAAAATAGTCCATTTACTCAATCTTCGTCTGACATCGCGCACTAGAATCGCAAACATGGCTGCCGCAGCGGCTGGGTACGCAAGGGACAGGTTGCGTTGCGTGCCGCGTAGACGTATGCGTAACCCGGTGTGTCAGGGGGTTACGTGCGTAACTACGCGCGTGTACACGCACGCGTAACCACGCGCGTGTCTACGCATCCGGTGTGCCCAGGCCTTTAAAAAGCTGATTTCGATTTATACTTTATTCTTTTGTTTGGGATAGAATATGGAAAGTTATTAACCTCTCTTTTATATTATACTTAGCTTTCCGCCCGCAGCTTTGTCCGCCGCGTAAACTACAGGTTATATCGTGCGGGAGCAGACCCATGCCCAGCAGTGGGATAAAAAGTAGCCCATGTCCTTTCCCAAGGTCCCATCTATTTTCGTACCAAATTTCATTAAAATAGGTTCAGTAGTTAAGGCGTGAAAGCGTAACAGACAGGTTACTTTAGCATTTATAATATTTGTAGGGATAACTCTCGTATGTTAATCAAATGTGTTAAGTCATTTTCACATTCTAATAAATTAGTGCAAATGGATTTATTTAGATACCAAGTTATTAGTCATGTAGGTATTTATTACTCAACTCTTGGTTCTGATTTTGACATAGTCATATTAGAGCTTAGCTGGGCAATGAGGTAACAAGTAAGCTATAGTAGCATGCGACCTTGATCATACAGGCACAGGCCACTACTTTGACGTCAAATAATAGCAGTGCTTTCATTGTGGCACACAATAGGCTGTCTACCAATTGAATCACATGTAACGCCTTTGTAATTGATGAATTATGTACGAGGCCCGTCTAAGGTAATTTTCCAAAATTGCAGACTAATGAATAGGGGAAAGAGAATATAATTCGTGGATTCACAGTACTGGTATAGTGAATAATTTATAAGAAGCAAGGTGAAGAGCGCTCGTGGGAGCCGTGCCGAGTAATCAAGGGCTCGAATGGAAATTAAAGAATTTAGTATTTGCGGAGTTTGCGCATGTCGTGAATAATACAGCTGCAATAAATAAAACAAGATAGGCACTAACATGGGAATGAATATCATGAAGTTTTATGATCAGCATACGTTGCTAAGAGCGGAGCTTTCTACTTATGTTTGCTAGCTATTGGGGAAAAGTACGTTATTTTGCCAAAAGAGGTCAGACATATTCAGTTGTATTGTTGTGCTGCAATAGTAAAGTAAAACGCTTTTTATTGCTTTCTAAGCAAACTACAAATATGATAAAAGAAATATTCGTCTTCTTTTGGTTGACTTTCCGGATTAAAATCAAAGTATTAATGTTACTGGAGCAAATAGTTATCTTTTTTCTCATGTGTTATGAGAAGCACTATACAAGCACTGATTTTATTATTAACTGATTTGGAAGTTTTATAGTTACCTACACTAGCGAACTCTCGAAACTTCATCTGCGAGGACAGTTATTTTTTTATTCTTCGGGGACAGTACTTTTTTCCTGGATGAAAGAGACCATATGTCTTTTTCTGTAGCCTGAAAATGTATATGCACATAATTATCAGTTGAGTAGAAACTGAAAAGTGTAAGAAACAAACTTACTTTTGCATTTATTACTAGTGGCTCCGTGAGCTGTAGACCTCGCGTTAAAAAAGTAGCTCAAATTATATGTTGTTTAAAAAATTATCTAAAAGATGTCGCCACCCCTTTTTCCTACTTTTCAAAGCACGTAGTAGGTACGTACTGTTTGGTATTATTTGGTAGGTATGTTCGCAGCTAGATGGCGCTTCTAATTTTAATCATTTTTCGAAATGGTGATTTATAGTAAATTTAGAAAAACTGGCTAAATTGGACTGGACAAACAAAATCTATATAATTTTCAAACCTGCTCACAAAATTTCACGAGAATCTGTTGAAAAATGCGACCTGTAGAGGAGAAAAGACAGAGCCGGGAAGCTGGACTGCAATATGTTTTTTATTTACATATCTCCGCCATTTTGAAAAAAATCGAAAAAGTGGCTTGACAAAAAAATTCTATATTATTTTCAAACCTGCTCACAAAATTTCACGAGAATCGGTTGAGAAATGCGACCTGGGGCCGTATTATGACCTCTTATTTCCAGGCAGTTTTCTGACTGGCTATCAGTCTATCTCCTTTATTTCCTATACGACGAGAAAGAGATGTCACTACAGCAATTTATAAACCTGGCAGAATTTAAGAGCTTGTAATACGGCCTCTGTAGAGGAGAACATCCAGCGCCAAAAAGCCGGACTGAAATATATTTTTCTTACATATCTCCGCCATTACGAAAAATTTGGAAAAACTGTCTCAATTTAAAAAAATCTATATGATTTTCGAACCTGCTCACAAAATTTCACGAAATTCGGTTGAGAAATGCGACCTGTAGAGGAGAAAAGACAGCCGGGAAGCTGGACTGCAATATGTTTTTTTTACATATCTCCGCCATTTTGAAAAAAATCGAAAAAGTGGCGTGACAAAAAAAATCTACATAATTTTCAAACCTGCTGACAAAATTTCACGAGAATCGGTTGAGAAATGCGACCTGTAGAAGAGAACATACAGACATACGAAATAATTTTTACCCAAACTGAAGCAGAGACGCTTCGCTCGCACTTCGTGCTCGCTCGGTCAATAAATGTTACGATAACATAACGGCTACTATTAAAAGTGAAAATGATACGTAATTCCTGTATAAGTCATAAACTTTAAAAAATGATTTCTAGATTAAACACAAACTAAGAAAGGTTTTTAAACGCTTAAATAAAAAAATTAAACGCTTACTTTGTCAAAGGGAAGAAGAGAAATGACAATTTCAAACTAAAGCGATTCAAAGTATTTTGTCAACTAAAGTAATGAAGAAAAGTAAAAAGAAATGTCACTGAACTACAAAGTGCAATGTTGAAGAAAAATAAAATGAAAAGCAGACGTCTGTGCTACTTTGCTATTCAGATAATATCTCAATTTATAAAATTATAGTTCGTAAGAACTATTCAGAACTTTTAACTTAACTAACTTATTAAAACAAAAAGAAAAGAAACATTGAAAAAATTCAAATAACTTTACTCTTTTTGTAAAATGCCAGGTGATAAAAAGAATTTCTAATTCTAAGTATTATTAAATTACTTACTAGCTTTCCGCCCGCAGCTTCGCTCGCGAGGACTACAAGTTAAATCTTACGGGTGGAGACCCGTGCCCAGCAATGGGATGAAAAGTAGCCTATGTTCTTCCCCAAGGTCCCAAGGTCAATATTCGTACCAAATTTTGTCAAAATCGGTAGGGGTTTAAGCGTCTTTTGACGTGACAGGCAGACAGAGTTACTTTCGCATTTAAAATATAAAAAAAGTATTAGTATGGATGTGTGGATTTAATTAATAATTTAGTAATCTTGACGTATAATTATATATTTACATGTTCTTACGTAGTTCTAACAGCCATACTAGGTTCGTAGGTAAAAATTTCAATTAAGATTTCTTTCTTACTGACTTTAACACAGATTTTTGAATAAAATTATGCTCTATGATGCTTAGTTTTCGATGTAAAAGTTGTTTCTCGTTAAACCATATCAGTGAAATGCGATGTTAATTGTTCTTTTAATACATCCTGACTGTAAGGATACCGTTTGCTACTCGCTAACTTGAGTTATTGCGATCGTGCGGGGCATCGCAAATGTGGCTACGGACTACGCCGTAGCACCGTAGACGACTACGAAATTACTACGGTCATTACTCTGGTCAGACTGTTAACTTTAACTAAAGTATTGCAATTAGTAGAGGTGTTGTGTTCATAATTCAAGGGATTAGTTATTTTTTTATTCATTTAAATTTGGGTATTAAAATAAAAAAAACATCATTGGTCCTGTGATAACATTTTTTACGATATTGGGAGCATTGGGAGCGAGCAATATATTATCTATACATATAAAACTCTAAATTGATTGATTCATTCACTGATTCAGTGATTCATTGTTGGGATAGGCGTAGAGCCCTAACGGCTGAAGGTAGAGACACCATTTTTGGAGGGTAGATACCTTTCATGGTGTAGGTGAGCACTAAGAAAGGTTTTTCGAAAATTCCCGTTATACAGGGTGCTGCAGACAGTTCCAGTTTGAATATGAATTTTAATGGGAAATTTTAAATGTGTGAAATGAGGTCTACTGATAAATATCTAGGTATATTGGTAATCCGTGACTGTCAAAATATATACACAACCGCGGGCAAAAGCTAGTCATATTATAAAAAAAAACAACTTTCATGACCATTTCTCAAACTTTATTGATGCAGGACATTCAAGTTTCCAATCGATGTGGTTATCAGTATACTCCGCAGCCACGCAATATCTCCTTCGATATTGGCAGTGCCTCGGGAATAGCAATGGCGGAACTGGTCTGCATTATTGCCTCTTTGACGTGATCCCAATGTGAATGGCCGGCATAATTTGTCAGCTGTGTCGCACATGGTCGGCATTATCGAAACAATGAGAATTCCTGGAGATTTGTGATGTGATGTTTATTTGTTCTGGATTTTTTTTAATTTTCTGCTAGTACTACGTAGTTAATACTACAGCATTATTAAATTATTTACCTGCAACAATAGGGAATATGCATAAGTCACCGATTTTCATAAAATTGAGCTTGATCGCTACGGACACTTGTAAAAACATGATAGAACAGAAAGAAAAATAAAAAAAATGAATTATTTTAGTTTTATCACACGATGAAATCAGGAGAAAATAACGAAATTTTTATTTCATTTTCGGATATAATGCACTTAACAGTCAGATGGAATATCCAATAAGAAATAATATTTTGTATGACACATATGTACTAGAACGCAAATTTAAGGAGATAATTGAAGATTTTTGGCTAACTCCATATTAAACGCGCCTGAAACACCCTGAAACGTGATAAGTGACGTCACATATTTGTATAGAGCGTTTTC
This sequence comes from Agriphila tristella, assembly GCA_928269145.1. Lineage (NCBI taxonomy): Eukaryota > Metazoa > Arthropoda > Insecta > Lepidoptera > Crambidae > Agriphila > Agriphila tristella. The sequence goes on along the minus strand of OV743431.1, from coordinate 17,747,647 downwards.
AGCGGGAGCTGATGCGTGCTAACTTCAAGTAACTATATTACAAGAAAAAAACGCAAGAGAAAAGTTTCAATATTACAGTTAATTTTCTCAGGCATTATACTATTGATTTTGATTAAAAAAAATTTTGATGCATATTCCCTATTGCGTATATGTCACTAACTTTGATTATTAGTTAAACGAAGTTGTTTTATTGATGGTAAATTGAATATAAAGCAACGTCTAAGCAAATTGAAAATATTGTCAAGTCGCGTAGATAATGCAATAGTTTATTATCTGGTTCGAAATAATTCAGTGTGTAATGATGTCTAATGTGTTGTTAAAATGGAAAGCCAAATATAATAATTCAAAGCGTTGGTTTATTCATAGAATATCATAATTGGTGATTTTGAACGTAAATTAAAATGTCAGCACCAGTGATGAGGACAAGCATGTAAATTGAAAAGAATATTTAAATAATTATTTATTTACATTAACAGAAATAATCATGTTTGTTTCATTAACTTTAATTTAATTTTTTTTGTAACTATCAGGTTTTTGGAAGAAGAAGAAATTGATGGAAGCAATTTTCTTTCAGCGAAACTACTACATATCCAAATCAGTGTTTTATGTGCTGTCCCAGGAAAAACATTTATACTATTGGATTTTGTACTTCATATACTTACACCTAATATCTTAATAGCATAAACACCTCCACCTTAATTCGTTATTCAGCTCAGCGACACAATAATAAGGAAAATTTATCAAAGACATTGCTTAGCTACATAGTATATCTTGATTTACGTGGACTCCGCTGTGTGCGAGTTATTACCGCTTCCTCCGAGCACCTGTGACAACTGCTTAATACACTCCTACTGAAATTTATTTTACATTCATAAATAATAATGCGAGTTGCCATTGAATCGCTGAATAGGCTCGTAATAACGTGAAATATTTTTTTCTGCGTGGGGAAGTTTTTGCAATCGATTTGAAATTAAGCGGTTAGGCTTGTGAATACGATTATTACTATATTGGCTCTTTTCTGCTGTTTGGTTTGTAATTGCATCCAAATAATGAAGTATAGCTGATAGTAATAAGAATCAATAATTACTTTGGATGTAACACCAGAAAAGAGCCAATAAAGTAATAATCTAATTCACAAGCCTAACAACTTTATTTCAAACAATATAATATATTTACTAGTATAATAAAAATTATTTTAAAAATATCTATTCGCCTGTCTATGTGTTGGTTTTTGTTTCTAGTTCAGTGGTTACTGTTTGGTATCATATTTTGTCGTAAAAAGGGTACCATGTTTGATTTTGGGGCGTTTTGTTTGCTCTACGTAAAATATTGCAAAATTCCAAAAACTTAAAAAAATTGCACTGCCTCTAATGAATACATTAGAGGCCATTTCGAACATTGTTACAAAAAATTATTACCTATTAAATTGAAGATTTACGTGATATAGGTAATCGAAATAAAGCAGATCCATTAAAGATACTTTATTTACAAATATAAATTCTATTCAATATTGATGAGATTTTGCAAGTCATAAAGAACCGAACATTACCGAATATGACATCAAATTATACGATTATTGACTCGCCGTCGATTTGCAATCGAATTGCAGGAGGAAATATCAAATCAATCGGACCAATTGGACGGTAAAGGTTATGAATTGAATAATGAATTTCAAAGCTGCGGGGCTTGGAAGCGGTTTGACCAATGCTCGCTCGATTGACTTCTTATTCCGATAAATCATGACGTTTAAACTAAAAGATTACGATAGTATAGGAGTAAATTAAAACACATCAATTTTCCAGATTTATCTTCTGTCTTTTCCTAACATCATCTTTAATTTGTTACAGGCGTTCAAGCGCGGGCCTTCTGGCACCGCAGCTGGCATGCCAACCATCGTCCACCGCCAACGCTGCGTCCGCGCCGCCTCTGCCCGCGCCCACCTCCCCGCCACGCATCACCTCCGCGCCCCCCGCCCCAATCGCCCCTCCACCACCCCCCGACCCCGTACCGCAACCCGCGCAAGAAGATGGCGTCAGATTACGCCGCGCACACACTGTGGCCGTGCGGGACTACCTTAAAAGAGAGACGCAGACTTTTTTTGGTGTGCAGAGGGATAATGAGAGGGAACAAAGGAGGCTGTGGTTTGAAAGGCGGAGGAGGCACGCGGCGCGGGCGCTCGGCGACCTCCGGCTTGACTTGCCGCCGGACCATCATCCCGACGATGATGATATTAGGTTTGTAATTTTTTTTTTGTTATTCAACTAATGTGGCTTAAACATCACACCGTGCCTGATGTTAAGGACACTAGTGACATCAAGGGTTTCTTATGATGTTTGCCAATTCTGGTCTATACCTCTGAAGTCTCCGTAACTCTCTCCTTGACATAGTTACTAGTCCATCAGCCATTATTAATGTCCCCACTGCTGGGGCACAGGCCATCCTTATAGGTGGCAAGGAGGATGAGCCATAACCCACCACGCGGGCCCAATACGGATTGGTGGATGTTAACAACTGCAAATGCAGCTGGGGACAACGGCTTAACGTGCCTTCCGAAGCACGGAGGAGCTCGAGATAATAAATTTTTGGTCACCCATCCCATGACCGACACTTGCGAATGTTGCTTAACCTCCGCAATTGCAGAGCCAGGCGCTAAACTACTGCGCCACCGAGCCCCTCGATAGTTACTGGGGGTAGTTCTATTTCATATAGTTCGACAGTAAAAAGTAAGTTACTTTTACATGCATATACTCGTACTTATTGAATGTGATGTGAGTAGTTAATAGTAGTAATAATATAAACATGAACGTGAGTTTGATGAAAAAAGATCATTTGTGTGGTGCCGCAAATCCATTAAAAAACACAAATGATAATCTATTTTTTTATTGCTGTAATTACTGACTCACATTGTTTGGAGGAGGAAATTTCATTACGCAAAATATAATGAGCCAGAGGTCAATGACTGTGAACTAAGCACGTGTAATTATTTGCTTTAATGAGGTTCCTATTGCGGTATTCTAGAGAATAATTTTCACATTATTTTTCGCCCGTTTGAAGATTTTATTTTATTATTGACGTCAATGACTGCTTATAAAGTTTATATATCTCTTTCCCTGTGTGTTTATTCTCTCTCTCCAGCAAATAGGTGGTGTATGTGAATGGTGGTAATTGTTCGAAATAAACGATTATTACAGGACAGTTTGCGCTTTTACCAATAAGAGTTGGTAAATCTTAGATTCTACTGAAAATTCTTAAGATTTACCTGAGTTCGGGGTGTTACAGTAATACATATACAGTCCCAATGTCCAAAACTTTGCCACACGGAGGGAAAGTACCTTAAATATTGAAGATGCGAAATTTTACTGAAAGAAGACTTCATTTTGTTTTTGAAAATAATTGGAACTGCATTCAAAGATTTTTGAAAAATCGTTTGCCTTAACCAGGAATCGAACCCACCAAAAACGATTTATTTTCTGATTCCTTTCGAAAGGGTTACTCATAAGGATAATTTTTCTGAAGTGACACAGTATCTTAAACAAAAGGAAGACCATGAAATTTAACATTTAAATTTATTACGGATTATATCAATTTGTATCGAATCGTATGCGATAAAAAAAATAACTATCCATGCAGTTCCGTTTCTTTTTAAAAATAAAACGAAGTCTTCTTTTAGTAAAATGTCCTATCTTAAATATTTAAGGTACTTTTCCTACGTGTGGCAAAGTTTTGGGACACCCTGTATACTCTGAAACGTTGAGGCGAGCATTTTCTTGTAATGTTTGGAAGGTGCCGGTGTAAGAAAACCACGAGTATTGACGTAGATATTTGGCTCGTATCAGGACGATATGTGAGGAACTTGATGTTCCGGAGTAAGTAATCTCCACTGAATTGTTCAAACTACTGTGCCTATGTTAGCTACAAGAGAGCAGTCAAGCGAAAAGTTTGTTTTAATTTCATAGACTATGTGAATAGAAGTATCAGCTTATAGCTTCATTAGTAACGTTAGGGGTACAAGTTGAAGTAATGGTTTGCAGAAACTAAGGCATCAGAGCGCGGTGTCGACTCCAGGGATTCCGCGGAGCTTATTAATGTCCTTGTTAATTCTGACTCCGAATGGCATGAACTCTAACTTTGGACAGCACTGTTAACTTCGAATGAGTAACTTACACATGAGTTTACGTGATGTGTTGTTTGGACTCGATTCGTGCAGTCACTGGCTCAAAATTACTAAACAGAATTCAATTTTTTACTTTATGTATGTTTAAAGAAGACGAAATTGATTTTATTAGCATAAGTATCCTTTTAAGGGCGTGATCTATCAATAAAACTTTTATCCTAAAGAAAATGAGTCGAAAACGATATTTCAACTTCTAATATTTGAACATGATTAATAAGTAGGTACTTGCTTTGAGTGTACGCTATGTGATATATGTTTATCTACCAGACTAATATAATAAAAAAAATATGGATTCTATTTTATCAAACAAATTGAAGTCAAATAAATATTCTACATTTTCATTTCCAAGTATTAATGTTCATTGTGACCATCGTATTTGCCAGAGATATAAAATCATAGATCTTATAAATGCTAACTGTTTTTCTAAAAACATTTTTTTTGTTAAAAGCCATTAAAATAAAATGTCTAATACAACAAATTTGAATAAACAGCTTTTATTTTTATTTACTTTTTATCAAATAGACTTTTATATCCATATACTCGTCGACTGACTGTGACTGACATATTTAGTGTAGAGCCTAAACTAACTAAACTGATGGGGCGGAAAGCTTCCCAATATTATTAAGCCAAAATGATGAGAGCTGATGATCTCTAGCGGTATTGACATTATCCATCAGATCAGAGCTGTGATTCACATTGCGGAGTAACAGCGGAAGTAATATTAGGTGAGTACGTATATTAAGTTGAAAAGGTTATTGCACCAAAATGAACCACACGATACCATAGAACAATCCTTGTGACCACGTCTTGAAAGTATTCGTTTTCTCGCGTTCGGTGAGTCCTATAAGTCCAGACAATAACGTTTTATTGGCACTCGCAGTTTTGAAGCACAAAGGAAATTTAAACTGGCGCTATTTGTGTTTGCCGTGCAGAGTGGAAAGTAAGCATGTTCGAATTGTATTCTAGAATGTGTTTCACAGTTATCGTCAAACGATGTACCTATGTAACTGAAGTTTAAACGTGGCAGTTAAAGCGAATGGAAGGGCATTGTGATATTGACGGAGGTAGTATTAGTCTGAAATTGTTTCGTATATACCTATAGATGAATAAAGGAATCCTGTACCTTGTATGAAGTTGAAAGGCAAATCTTGCGTTGAATAATCTTGAAATTGATTAGAATACAATGAATCCGTTAATTACTATAGAATAGTCGAAATTGCTTAACTAGCTACTTATACAGGGTTATTTGTATAACACCATCAACCTCCCAGGAGTAGGTATAGTACTAACATCATAAGCAACAACATTTTATTCTATGACTTTTCCGAAAAGAGACAAAAACCGAGTGCGAGTTGGACTCGCCCACCGAGGGTTCCGTCCAATGTTATTGTTTTTTCGTGTACTTGTAGTAAAAGACGAGATTACTTGCCAAAGGACATGTCCTAATTTGGGCCACGTCTATGTACACCACCCTCAAAGATGGAGAAAAATACACTGATTCTGAGAAAAATACAAATAATTTTATAGAATGCATGGTTAAATGGTTATTAATAAAAACAGATCAATATTTTTTACTTGAAATAAAGTGTCAAATATGGCAACTCTCCGTTAAAAGCCGTGCGCATTCTGCCAGACAAATCTTTGAGTCATCGATTGCCATTTTTAACCATGGAAAGTATAGCGGTAGGTGCTTAGGGTGTTTCTACACGGTGCAAGTAGCCCGCGCAAGTTGAGCACTTGCGCAGGTGACATGCTCCATGGAAACACGTGCCTGAAGGTCCGAACAAATTATCGGACGCGGCTTACTGCCGCGGCTGATCTGGGGTGTGCAAACTATCGGATGTAGTAGGTCGCGGACGTAACCATAGACTAATATGACGTCATCGGACGTCCGATAGCTATCTGGCACGCAGGATGTTATGAGAGTGTGCATACTTATCAGCCGCGGCAGTAAGCCGCGTCCATAAGCCGCGTCCGATAATTTGTTTGGACCTTCAACGTGCGCAAGATACATGCACCGTGTAGCACAAGGACGGATAGAGCATTACTATCGCTTTGAGATAAGCGGTCTAGCTGCCGGTATTGATCAATATTTTACTTTCCATGGTTAAAATGTACTCTCTATGGCGATCGATGACTCAAAGATTTGTCTGGCAGAATGCGCCCATTGTCACTGTCATTGAGTTCTACCTACTCTGTGCTGTGGGTTGTTGTTAACACAGACGTATAAGAAGTTGTTAACATCTTCCGCCATGATGCTTTTTTATGCGTTTTTGCATTTTGTTTAATGTTCCTTCCAGAAAACAAAGCGATTTTAAAGAAATTGAATAATTAGAAACTGTTTATCGTGTCTTTACCTATTTTTTGGTATACTGTACAAAGACGTGGCCCAGACCTCATACATTTTTGGACATCACCTTTCATAGTTCTAGGTCAGCGGAAGGTACCCTATGAATTTCGATTTCCTTGGAGAGTAAAAATATGCTTTTTGTGGCACAAACGGCCGTATATTTTTTTACTTAAACTTAAAAGTTAAATTTTTTAAACAGCTTCTAGGGACCGTAGGCTTGAGTATATGGTTTTAATTTCAACTGAATAACTTCACGCGTTCCAGAGATAAAGGGTTTTGATAGACCGAGGGACTATGTACAGTTTTCAGATTTTCTCCTGTATTTGTGGTATAAGACGATATTACTTGGTAGTCCTAGATCGGGAAGTACTCTATGAATTTTGATTCCCTTTAGAGTGTAGAAATATACGTATTTTGCGGCATAAATTGCCGTAACTTTTTTTTTTACGTAATTTTAGAAGTATGTTTTTTACAGCTTCAAGGGGCCGTAGACTCGAGTATAAGGTTTTTATTTCAACTCGATATCTTTACGCGCTCCCGAGATAAAGGGTCTTGATAGATAGACAGACAGACAACAAAGTTCAACAAAGGATCTGTTTTTTCTTTTAAGATACGGAACCCTAAAAACGACTTTTCATACAAAACTCGATCAGATGTTCGGACATTAGTATGGAAAGCCGATTTTTTTTTGTCTGTTTTCGGAAAAGTCGTAGAGCAAAATATTGTTGTTCATAAGGTTAGTAATCTACTTCTGCGAGGTTGTTGTTATTTACAAATAACCCTGTATATTTCTATATGAAAGATTCTTCACTTATCTTCTTCGGTACATATTATTAACCGTTTTAGCGCTTATTTATCTTTTATACCCCTATACAAACTTCATCACGCTTATGGCTTATTTACATGGGTCGAATTTAGTCACCTGTGACGGTCGACTTTAGTCACCTAGCATGTAAGTCGCTTCCAAAATAGAATCGCAGGTAATGGCGTCACTGTCATCTATGTAGTTGATGGCGTAACCTAGGTTACATTATATAATAAAGAAGTTCCAGTTTTGGCCACCGGATCATATAATTTTGTTTAGTCACCTGCGGCTTAGGCCGAATTGCCATTTACACGGTCGATTTTAGCCATACGATTGTGCGGCTTTAGTCGCCTATGTAAATACTTCATTAGATCCTAATGCCCTAATAAATTTACTTGCAGTATGTATGGAGCGTCAGGCGCAGCCCCGAGAGAGGCGCGGGGGCGGGCGCGCGAGCGGCCCGACGTGCTGCCCGCGCCGGCGTCGCTCGAGGAGCCTGCGCTTGCGCCGCTGCCACGCCCCGGCAAGGACAGCGTCGCAAGGCTTACGCTCACCGGCCTTTCTTATGTTGTTACCGTGAGTATTTTTTTACGTAAAAACAAGAGGCCAAAATGTTGGAGCAATTATCCCCTGTTGAGGCAGGATCTGTTTACTGATATATTAAGGGAAAAAAGGAGTACTTCCGCCAGCTAGGTGTTTGTGCTCGAGGATCTTGCGTTAGCGCCGCTGCCTCGCCCCGGCACCGACAGCGTCGCGACTCGCGAGGCTCACCGTTCACCGGCCTTTTCTGATGTTGTTACCGTGAGTAAATATTTTACGTAATAACAAGAGGCTCATATCTAATCTTGGAATTTACCGTGCCCCAACTACCAAGCAAGAGTCTTTTGAGTAGGTATTGTTCTTGTATACGGGCATCAGAAACAGATTGACCTTCACATAGGGTTGCCGTCTCAAAAGAACCAAGGGTAGGGCGTGGTGATAGAGCGCGATCGGTGGAACGATGCGGGAGAAGGCGCAGCGTAGAGCGAAGGCGGCACATTTGATTTTGTTAAAAGTTTCATTTTAGAAAAAACCGGAGATATTATTGCATCTCGGAAGCTCGGGAGGTTAACCATTATTACCGGAGTCTCTCGGGCATTCCGGGAGGGGTGGCAATCTTCACAGTTGGTATTTTTATTTGACAATAAAGAAACAAAAATAAAATAACTAAACATTTTGCGATTTCATGATAAAGTCATTAGCTCTCAAATGCAAGGTTTTTGGCTGTATTCCAAACTATCTCGTCGTCTCCAAATAAAATGATGTGTTGCGCCGCTAAACAATGTTATTCTTAAATATGTTTCGTATGGCATAAAGTTTAAAATGTATTATTCTTTGACTAGCGACCGCACGCGACTTCTTCTGCGTGGAAAGTTTTTTTGCTCTTCCTCGGTAACCGTGCTTTTTTCAGGATTTTTTCATCCAGATTCATACTCTATGTCCTTCTCTGTACCCCTGACAACGTGTATGCAAAATTTCATAATGATCGGTTCAGTAGTATAAACAAACGGACTTTCGCATTTATAATATTAGTATAATAGTAAGGATATATAAAACACCATTAAGGGAGCGTATAACCCTGAAAAAAAATTTCATAGTAAAAATTATCTAAATCATTGACAACATAATCGTTTTTAATTCATAACTAACAAACTATTTATTATTTTGGAGTATCTACTGTCAATCACAAAACTAGAGAGTTAGCTAAGGTTTTTTATAGCAGTTTCAAGGTTAAAGGTTTATTATGGTGGTTGGCTCAGCTTTGCGTTGGCACAACTACAAAAGGGAGGTCACTTTCCTTTTTTTTTTCTATCGAGTTAGTTGTAGCTACTTCATCATGTTTCTGTCTCTGTCAGACTATAATCTACTTTCTACATTATTTAAGGGACCGATTAATCAAGTTTAGTAATACTGTGTGAAATCGTTTAACAAAAATGAGTATTCGAAATTGTACGGCCTTAACTTAATCTTCCAAATACCCCCTTATAGAGTCCTGATACACACGGAATTTCACACTTATTTCAAAGTAATTACCCAATACTAATACCGTGAGATTATCGGATAACCTAGTTGCGCTTTGCCTGCAATAATTAAGCATATGTCATGTTCACACAGGATCAATAAAATATGCATGCGGCTGTTAGCTCGGTTGGGCTAAGCATGTGTGAACTGCTTTAACGCAGTTAGAATGCTGAGAACTATGCTTATCACGCTATAGTTCAAGGAAGCAAATTTGCTATTAACAATTTAAATTATTTCACTGAAATCTCAAGTGGAGTTGTTTCTGTGTAGTTTTCATCGCGCATCGGTATTTCATGTAGGCATGTACACATAAAAAAAAAACTATTTGTAATATTATGAAAAGCCGTCTCTTTACTTGAATAATTTGTTAGCCATATATAGATTCATAGTTAAAAACATTTTGGATTTCTTATAATCTGCCGGGGTTAGAAAGGCTTACAAAAAACATTATGATTGTTGGCAATAATTTAACAACATGTCACAAAAGGCCTATCTATCACTATCACGATCACAATAAAGCTGGATCCACTCCACGGATTTGGAATAGCACACCTTCGATTAGGTCTCTGATCGAAGTAGCACACAGATAGTTTTACTTTTTATCCCGGTCAAAGGTTCCCTAATGTCCACGCGGACGAAGTCGCGGGCAAAAGCTAGTGTATGATGAAGATACGGTGATCTGAAACGCCAAAATGATACGAGTCTGGACAAAGCTTAAGGTCGATGACCCTAAAACATCCAATGAAAAACCATTATAGTAAAGTGGTAAGAATGAAGCTGTACAACATTTTTCCAACCCGACATAAAATGGATTTTCCCACAAAAAATTAAATTGTGAAGAGAAAAGGTAATTAATATAAAAGCCATTTTCTTAATAGATTCTCAACGAAATTTATCGCAGGTACTTAGCTGTGCACGAAGTACATAAATAATACGTTAAGGCTCCCAACACAAGGCCACAGGTGGTACAGTTTGCCGGTAACCTATTTTCGCTAGCTTATTTTAAAGTTATTCAAATAAGCACAAAGTTATACCGGCTATATAAGCCGTACCTATTGAATCGAAACTGGATTAGCCCATCGACATTGCCTCATAGACTCTTATGAATAAAATAACAAATGGCTAGTGTGTGTATTTGAGTTTACCAGAGACTCCTGATTTTGAAACTTTGTTGCAATCAACTCAACAACAGAAATCGTAGTTATATTGCTGCTTTAATCAGAACCAGTGTGTTAATATCTTACTTAAAGCAGCAATGTAACTACGGTTTTGATCGATTTGTATGTATGTTCTCTTCTACAGGTCGCATTTCTCAACCGATTCTTGTGAAAATTTGTGAGCAGGTTCAAAAATTATATGGATTTTTTTTGTCGAGCCAGATTTTTTTAAATTTTCAAAACGACGGAGATATGTTAAAAAAACAGGTTTTACGGCTTTCCAGCGCTGTCTGTTCTCCTCTACAGGTCGCATTTCTCAACCGATTCTCGTGAAATTTTGTGAGCAGATTTGAAAATGATATAGAATTTTTTTTATCACACCACTTTTTCGACTTTTTTCAAAATGGCGGAGATATGTAAAAAAAACATATTGCAGTCCAGATTTCCGGCTCTGTCTTTTTTCCTCTACAGGTCGCATTTCTCAACCAAATTTCGTGAAATTTTGTGGGCAGGTTCGAAAATCATATAGATTTTTTGAGTTGAGACAGTTTTTCTAAATTTTTCGTAATGGCGGAGATATGTAAGAAAAATGTATTTCAGTCCGGCTTTCTGGCGCTGGATGTTCTCCTCTACAGGTCGCATTTCTCAACCAATTCTCGTCAAATTTTGTGAGCAGGTTCGAAAATTACATAGATTTTTTTGTCACGCCAGTTTTTTGAAATTTTTATAATGACAGAGAAATGTAAAAAAACATATTTCAGTCCGACTTTCCAGCTGTCCATTTTCCTATAAAGGTCGCATTTCTTAACAGATTCTCGTGAAATTTTGTGAGCAGGTTCGATAATTATATAGATTTTTTTAGTTTAGCCAGTTTTTCTAAATACCTACCAAAAATCACCATTTCGAAAAATGATTAAAATTAGAAGCGCCATCTAGCTGCGAATATACCTACCAAATAATACCAAACAGCACGTACCTTTACGTGCTTTGACAAACTCGTGAACAGTGGGAAAAAGGGGTGGCGACATCTTTTAGATTATTTTTTAAACAACATACAATTTGAGCTACTTTTTAACGCGAGGTCTACAGCTCACGGAGCCACTAGTTTATAATTAACTGTACGCGCGAAAGCCACAAGAAGTGTATAATTGATATGTTTAACTCTTCCGTGTTATCATACTTCCTACTAATAATATAAATGTGAAAGTTTGGATTTTTGTTACTCATTCATGCAAAAACGTCTGATCTGAACCAATTTGAATAATTGGCAGCCAGATAGTTTCTAAACTGGATTAAAGCATAGGATACTTTTTATTCCAGTCAAAAATTCCCTAGGAATTTTTTGTCTGCCCACGCGGCCGAAGTTGCGGGCGGAAACTAGTCCTTACTAATATTATAAATGCGAAAGTCCGTTTGTTTGTTTGTTTGTTACGCCTTCACGTCCTAACTATTGAACCGATCATCATGAAATTTGGCATACACGTTGTCAGGGGTATAGAGAAGGACATAGGGTACTTTTCATGAGGAATCAAAAACTGTACACGCAGACGAATTCGCGGGCATCGGCTAGTTGTCTATAATATCAAAAATCTAAGAGTGAAACGATTGAAGGTAAATATAATACGGCTCCAATAGCTACTAAGCGAGACCCATTTCAAGTTAGTTTAGTTTGACGGTAATGGGTCCTTTTTTCCTAGCGATTTTTGCTTCCCTTCCCTTTATGTGATGTCCTTGTACTTGGGCAGACCATTCATTTTATTTTATCACTTAATCGTTCCTTTTACTATATTTACTTCGCTATCATGATTACGAAAAGTACTAAGAAGTTTCGAATAAATTCCTGCGAAAGTTCAGTATTATTTTGTTTGATTTTACTTGATTTTAGGAATTTTATATAGAAAACTAGTTTTACTCTGTTGTCTCAAGTGGTTGTAGATTTTCATAGCACAAGTACTTTCACTACTCATTTTGTAATCAGAGAATGAAAACACTTATCTGTGTTGACATGAGAACTTGTTTTTCACCTATCTAAAATGAGAAAAATATCTAACAATACTTCTTCACTCCTGAAAGCGGTTTCCCGTCCACTCCACATACACTAAGAAAGGTAGAACATCGTTCAATATTTACTTTGAGGCTTCGCGACCTCAAATAACGACTGCACATATGTGTGGTCTTGTATTTCTGTGGTTTATTTCCTGCTTATGTGTTTTGATGGCGATTTTATTAATTTTCAGGCAATTTCAATTCATCAGTCTATCTGTGAGAATTCTCTAAGTTTCAACTGTATTTCTTTACTTAGCGTCTACTTATTTTGGCATTTTTTAAAGCAACTTGAGGAATTGCTAGTTACCAATTTCATTGCTCTTAATATAAGTACATTAATCTTTTGGTATTAACATTCATAAAATCTGTATACAATACAGTCATCTAAATGTTACAATTATCTACTCTTACTACTTATTTCTCTACTATGAATACAAATACACGTCTCTTTTCTAGGTCGAGTTTAAAACTAGTTAGGATTGTGTCAAAAGAAAAAAAAAGACGAAAGAAAAGCGTACCTTATTCATAGTTAACAGTGTTTTATAAAACAAACGCGAAACGAAGTTTTCCTCAAGTACTATCTTCAATACAACGTTTAAGTCTTTGATCATTTTATGTCGGAGCATTGGACTATTGAACGAATACAAAGTAGTTCGTGCTCACTTGCATGTACTTTATTGCGAATATTGAACGGAAACTTTTATGTCATATTTTTATTTCAAGTTAAAATCCTTTTGTTCCAATGCATTTTTTGCTGTGTACCTTCTTCTATTAGTATAATACTTAATATGGAAAAAGATAAGTGGCTTCCATCCAATAACTCATACAGAGTATGAGTTTAGGGTAGTCAGTCACAATAAATTCGAATGAATATTAAATTTATATTGTCGTTTTTTAAATTCTCATTTATTTGCTTCTTTAATACTAGTGGCTCCGTGAGCTGTAGACCTCGCGAAAAAATAAAATAAAATGTCGCCATGAATTTTTTAAAGCACATGCACAGTAGGTACGTGAGTATTGCAGCTAGATGGTGATGGTTCTAATTTTGATAATTTTTCAAAATGGGTGAGTATTTTTTTTTATAAATTTGGAAAAATTGGCTTGACTGAACAGTTATATATAATTATCGAACCTACTCACAAAATTTCACCAGAATCTGTTGAGAAATGCGACTTGTAGAGGAGATCAAACAGCCGGAAAGCTGGAATGAAATATGGTTTTTTACATATCTCCGTCATTTTCACAAATTTCGAAAAACTGTCTCGACAATTTTTTTTATATATTTATAGAACTTTCTCACAAAATTTCACCGAGATCGGTTGAGAAATGCGACCTGTAGAGGAGAACAGCCAGCGCTGGAAATACGGACTGAAATTTGATTTTTTTACATTATCTCCACCATTTAGAAAAAAAATGAAAAACTGGCTTGACATAAGAAATCTATACAATTTTCAAACCTGCTTACAAAATTTTACGAGAATCAGTTGAGAAATGCTACCTGTAGAGGAAAACAGACAGTCCTGGAAAGCCGGACTGAAATATGTATTTTTAACATTTCTCCGTCATTTTGAAAAATTTCCAAAAAATGGCGTGACAAAAAAAAAACTATATTATTTTCGAAACGGCTAACAAAATTTCACGAGAATCGGTTGAGAAATGCGACCTGTAGAGGAGAACATCCAGCGTCAGAAAGCCGGACTGAAATACATTTTTCTTACATATCTCCGCCGTTACGAAAAATTTAGAAAAACTGTCTCAACTTGAAAAAATCTATATGATTTTCGAACCTGCCCACAAAATTTCACGAAATTCGGTTATGAGATGAGACCTGTAGAGGAGAAAAGACAGAGCCGGAAAGCTGGACTGCAATAGGTTTTTTTTATATATCTCCGCCATTTCGAAAAAATCGAAAAAGTGGCGTGACAAAAAAAATCTATATCATTTTCAAACCTGTTCACAAAATTTCACGAGAATCGCTTGAGAAATGCGACCTGTAGAGGAGAACAGACAGCGCTGGAAAGCCGAAAAACCTGTTTTTAACATATCTCCGCCATTTTGAAAAATTAAAAAAATCTGGCTCAACAAAAAAATTCCATATAATTTTCGAACCTGCTCACAAATTTTCACGAGAATCGGTTGAGAAATGCGACCTGTAGAAGAGAACATACAGACATACGAAAGAATTTTTGCCCAAGCTGAAGCCAAGACGCTTCGCTCGGTCAAAAACTGGACAGTATAGATGCAAAGGACTATGCTATATTATTATTATTATTGTATCTCGGCTGGAAACTCTCGGGACGAAGCCCGGTCCTTTTGCCAGGCTTGCGTGGGGACATGGGTCCAACACGTAGAGGCCCTTTGAGACTGTTTTAATATAATGTGAAGTGTGTGATGCACATGCCGGGATGCGCTCCCCACTACACGCAAAAGTGCGCAGACGGAAGCGGACCCCGGCAGGTACATATACTATTGCGAGTGTGAGAATACATAAAAATAAATAAATGGGCTATTGGATGAAAGGATAGTGGGTTGGAATACTGGGTTATGGGGTGAGATTACGGACTGACGGACGGACAGCTGCGGGGACTGGGGCCTGGATCGACTCCCGGGAGCACTCGGGTCCGTGGTGTCGCTACTCACCAACAGCTCGCCACAAGCTGCCCTGCGGGCTTATTATTATTATTATTATCATTTATTTCAGACACATACAGTCCATAGTGTTAGTAACAATAATCTGAAAGCTATGTTAGTTACAAAATGATAAATCTGGATGAATAAGTATGTTCCAAAGGCCTCTGATATAAAAGCTTTTGCAATATGCCTAAAAGTGTCAATTTAACATTAACATTACACCGATGGAACTTATGTGTTATCAATTATCATGTTGCCTCGAATTGACAACGCCCTTTTTTCCCTTTCGATATCAAGGTCATCTATCAAATCTTCAGTTAGGATATGGCCAAGCAAGATACTTGACCTGTGAAACACGATCCAAGGTTACTCTCAAGGTTATGGACGGTACCGAACAAGGTTTTTTATTATTTCCTGCAATTATAATTAACTTTGTTCGTTAAGTTAAAACTTTTAAAGGAAATAACTGTTTATTTTGTAATGAACGTTCCCTAATCGCTATGTCATTCAGAATTTGGGCCCTTAGATAGTGAACATTTATTTATAAATACTTCTAAGGCTTCCGCGCGTACAGTTCATTAGAAATAACACTTATTACTGATAACAGCGTATATTGGTTAATTCAGATATTAGAATTATTTAGTTTTGATTTATGATTATTACTTTTTTTATTACCAAATGTCCAACATTTCATTAATGTCCATTTCATACGAAATGCAGTCCTAACACCAAAAACAAAAGGTAAGATTTGGATTGAAACATTTCCTTTCACAGTAGTATCGTAGCGGTCCTCCAGGCTTAGAAGCGCAATCTTTTACCCGCGGCTCCGGCTGCCATCGTAAATAATGCCGGAGACGGTCGCCGTTCCGGCATTGTAAACCCGGAACGGACCCACGACACGATGCTCAACTACTTCCCTCTACTTCTTTATGGAAATCAGGACAACATGCTAATAATTTTGGGACTGGGTGGTAAGATAATATAAAACGTCTTTGTTCGGACAAATGATGGAAAAGTGCTATGAAACCAATTTTTGAAAGCAAAAATGCGATGAAGGCAACACATATAATAATATGTCAATATGAAACTACTTTAGAGAAACACTTTCGGTGTTATTACAGAAGATTTTTAACACCTGTTTAACTTAGACACTGTTTAACTGTGATGCTCTCACTGTTTTGACAGTATTGTTTGATAGAGACAGCAATACAGCATCACATTTAAACAGTGTCTAAGTTAAACAAATCTGAGAGTATTTGAACACAAAGCATTTAGAACCGGTTTTATGAATATATTTATTATCCTGGAATTACAGTTATATAATTAAGAATTAGTGTCCCATTTAAACTTCAAATAATTCTTACTATTGTTGAAACTTAGACAATGAAAGTTTAAGCTGTTTGATATTCTGGTAAAATAAAGCAATTTAACATATTTAACGACAGTTTAAATGCCAGTAAAATAAATGTACTTAGGGACCATAAAGAATAGTGCAGTATTGATTTCCAATATAACTTCAATGCACTGTTTATGAGCATTATTATTTATGATCGAAGTTATAGCTTTAGGTCTGTATGCTAAAACCAAATAGTTAAACTCATAAATAGAAAGTTTATTATTACCTACTTGATTCATCATCGTGTAGCTCAAACCTCTAGCTAGACGGATTGGACTGAAACTTGACATACAGATAAGTAGTTATTATGAAAAAGGCAATTCCCAATGGAGACTACACACACACGCACAATTCTGGTTTTCTTGGCTTGGTCTTCTCTCTTCTCTCTGGTCACGCCTTCAGTCCGCGTCTTATGCTACACACATTAGATTTGGCCGGAATGACAATCCAAGCCTGCATGCCGGGCTTATGCTTGTATAGCGCCCATAAGAAAGAAATTATGAAAATTTTCGGGAAGTGAAATTCTACACGTAAGATGTCGCGAGCGGATGAAAGGAAATGCAAACCTCAGTCAAGTCAAGGGCATTGCTTATTGGGTCTTTTAAAATAAGGAAATAGGATATTAAAATGTAACTTATTTGTTATCCGTGCACGCACGTACATGTTCAAATGTTTAGCAACATGCGTAAAGTTTTATGAGATTTTTATGTTATCTAGTTGTTGTTTTCCTGAAGCTTTTACGCAACTGACAGACAAGGACAGGAATAATTTGTGACTTTTCATATCATATATTAAGGAATAAAAAAAGCTATTATTTTTGATATTATGTATGTAGTAACTTTAGTATTATGAAGTAAATAAAACATGGAATCTGTATCAAGTATATTGCCTTCACCGCCAATTTTATATGACAGTAGGTTAATACCGCCGAAGTCGTAAAATTCTACCGAGGGGTTAGGAATTATATAGCCTCGTGTAAACGACATACTGCCTATCTCTTTTTGGTTAGTATACGTTACGGCACAATAATTACACAAATATCAGTGTTTTATCGATTATTTTAAATGTAAATAATCCATCACTGTGTTTTAAGACGATATAAAAACTTAATTTAAGAACTAAAACAAATGACTATTCAATTTATAGTTAAAATAACAGGAATTAAACGCGTACCTACGTAACTAAACTAATGATAGGTATTGTCACACATACCGATTTTAACTAAGTACAATGCAACGCAAGAGTTTAATTATGATTCAAGCTATGATTGAAAATGAAAATTAAAAAGGAGTTCGTATATAACTAGATGGCCAAAGACAATCTGATAAAGCACCGGCTATTTCAGTGTGTAGTGTGTCCTGGGGCGATAGTATCTGTGGACTGGGAATGCCACTATAAATAATGGGCACTGTCTGTATCCCCGGAAGGAACCCGCGCTACTGCACAACTACTTCCGGGCTATGAGAATTCTTTTAATCCAGATAACATTTTGATTTACTCCGGACTTAATACTGCTTTGACACGGGAAAATAGATCTAGGATTTGTATTTAGAATCTGGACTGAGTACTTTTTATCATCGTTAGTCCAGACAATTTTAAGGAAAATAACTACGTTAGTAATAGTAAATTTTTTACCTTTACTTTTCCAATCCATTTTTAACCGACTTCCAAAAAGGAGGAGGTTCTCTGTTCGTGTGTATATTTTTTTTTGTGTATGTTTACCGATTACTCGAAAACGGCTGGACCGATTGAAATGATTCAAACGTTATTACATTAGGTAAACTCCCAAATTGGTCCCATTTTTTAAAATTTGGAAATCGGTTCAGTACTTTTCAAGTAATCTTGAAAAAAGTACGAAAATAGTATGATTTTGATTGAATTATCTCGATGATAATGGTCGTATAACTTCTTTTAGCCCCAGTCGTAGGAAGCAAAAAAACGAAGAATACGGCTATCCATGAACCAAAGATTTCCTTCGGTAGAATTGATCCTTGGGTTCCTAAAATGGGTTTGCGAAGTGGAGCCACCTGGATTTTTCAAGCAGGTGGGGGGGGGGGGGGGGGGGGAGGGGGGAATTCTGCCTTAACGAAGTCCGAGGTTAATAACTGCCTCAGTTTAGATACTAAGCCAAGTTTGGCATCATTTTCGGATAAATCAAAGACGTAGAATTCATTTCTGGTATAAAATTGCAATTTATTAAGAAGCTTCCTAAACATTACAAAATAACCAATATTTTCAACTACATTTTTTTACTTTAAGTCACCGTAAATATTAAACTGATGTTCTTATTTGCAAACAAAACATATGTTAACAAAGCTTATATAAATTGAAGACTTGAAAAAATATAACTTACAATTTTTTTTATTAACAATTAATAGTGAAAAAATTTTCACTTTCGCCTGCCGTCAATTTCTTTTACACCTATGGAAATATTAATATTTTTTATCATAACAATATGGGTATCAAATGAAAGGTAATAAATAGCCAATTCCAAATGTATATACATTATAACACTTTTATGAAACTGTTTTGAAATAAACTTAAAAAGTATAACGCAGAATTAAAAAATATCAGTAAATTATTATAAAAACAAAAAATGCCAGTCAATACCGACAAAAAAAGGCAAATATCACAAGCGCCCATGTAACTACGATTTTTTTCAGATATTGTTAGGTACCTTGAGAGTAGTTTTACCCAAGTTTTAACCCTTGGAAACCTGTACTGCTGGAAAAACTTGGCACTTGTTTCAGTATTTTCGAAAAAACTACCTTAAGAAAGCGTTTTTCAGGTATCTCTAATCTATACTTTTATAAAGCTAACTAAATTTGCTACAATTTGAGCCTATCACAAGCAAGTTTCGAATTGATATTTAAAAATTTAATATTTAATAAAAATAATAACTACCTTACAACGGTTACGAAGTTATTTTTTTTAATTAGCCAAAACAAGAATATTTTCTTTAATTATTATATTAAAAATAAAAGGATAATAGAGCTCCTACGAGGTATTTTTCTTTTTTCAACATTCCAATTTGTGTATTTAATGGCAATTTTTTTCTTTAATCAAGCGAGTATTTTTTTTTTGTTTTTATTTTTTTTAAGTAGTTTAACAATTCGTACAAATATGAATCCAAAAATGAATTTGAAACCCTAAATTCATACGAATATGATATCAAACTGGGCATAGCAGCTTAACTAATACATCTATCGGGATTGGGCTGAAAGCCAAAACTTCAAAAAATTTACTACAAAAATCGTGGTGGCTCCACTTCTTATATCCATCCTAGGGTCCTAAGGACCAATCCTACCAAAGGAAATCTCTGGTTCATAAAACGCCGTATTTTTCACCCTACTGACGCCACTATTTGTTTATGAACTGAATAAGATAACTATTTTTTTGTTGGAAGAGGGATATCTGTGTAGTTCTTTAACCGACTTAAAAAAGGAGGTTCTCAGTTTGACCCGTATGTATGTATGTTTCTTCACAATTATCTCACGTTTGGCTGAGACGATTTTACTATCTAAATAATATACCTACAAGGTATCTACACTAAAAATAAAAAAAATGTTTGAAAAAAACAAAAAAACTGAATTCAAAATCCTACCTCTAAAAAGCAAGAAATAATATTCGTAATAATAAAAACACGTCTATTGAAGTCGGGTAGGGCTTTTAGAATAAAAAAAGGAATCTGTACTTCAGCCCCACCCGACTTCAATAGACGTGTTTTTATTATTACGAATATTATTTCTTGCTTTTGAGAGGTAGGTTTTTATCTTTACTGTATCCAAAATTTTATAGTAAAAATGTACATTCAAGTAGTTCCAAAAATGATCACTGTAATGGAAAATAAAACTTAAATTTCCAAAATATAATGACACTAAATACTTTCGGCCAAGTTTCGGCCTTATTCATAAACGCCTAATGATTCTATTTTAGCTATTGCACCGTTAAAATATGTTTTATCTTTATCATTTAATTTTGACAAAAGAGTAAAATAATCAAATCCTATAAATTTGCTTGTTTTTATGAATAAGGCGGTTTAAGTATATCAGCGGCTAACGGATCAATTTGAAATAATATTAAGTTAGTTATCTAACTAAAGGAAGCGTGTACAAATACTTTCGGAAGAAAATACTATTTTAAACAACAAAGGAAATTAAAGAGGATTCAAACAGTTCCATGTAATCAAAACGACAGCCAACATAAATTTCTCATCCACTCGATACTAATTTGAAGGTGGAATAGATACAGTAACTCCAATCTCGTTTCAATTCCACTGGATCCCACAGATTTACGCTTTGTTTGCGAAAGATGCTTCAATTTATTCATTAAAAACTGGAAATGCACCGGACCGCGCCGGATTGCAATGGCCGGTTCAAATTTCAATAGCGTCATCATCTTGTTTATGGTCCCAGCGCGCTCTATAATTTTCGATTCTGAAAGCTGATACGAAAAAAACAACAGCGGGAGTTTTTTTATAGGAAAGTATCAATTTGTAGCGATTTCAGATGTCAGCATTTTTGCTGCTGGGTAAAGATCGCAAAATGTTGCGTTTTTAATAGTCCGTAAGCCCGCGACAGTATTGCCTACGTCATATGACATTACGATGAAATGCATGGCACACGGTCGGAAAAGTTGTGCTGAATAAAATTTTGACCGGAAGTGGAAGATTTTATCAAACTTCCGGCCAATTTTATTTGCGATAATCTTTTGATCCTCGCTCAGCACAACTTTTCTGACCGTGTGCCATGCATTTCATTGTGATGTCATATGAGGTAGGCAATACTGTCGCGGGCTCACGGACTATAAGGAGGATTTGTTAATTAGGCCATTTCAGTTTGAAATTTCGGAGGCAAGTTTCACAATGCTGGTTATTTTTTTATTTATTTACACTTCATCGCATATGAAAGACCATTTCCATTCCAATTGCATTGAGAATCACCATTATGGTATAGTGGCACAAACTTTCACTCAATTACTGTTACGTTTAATGGACGACATTGGTCAATTCTTAAATCAATGAATTATTGTGGGACTGTTTTGAGAAAAAAAAAAATTTCAGTATTACCATTGCAATGGGCAATGGGAATAGTGCTCTGACCCCTTAGGGCATTCTCTGACAGTCAACCGGAAAGAGTGATAAAGACAGAAATCGTGGCGGCAATAATATAATAATATTTTATCTACTTTATTACCAAAATTTATATCCTCTGTGATTCATCGGAAAGTACACGATAATCTACTTATCAGCATTGAGTCCGTGAAGTGGGTTATGATCTATTAGTCTTGTCTTATACCAATCGTCATTGGAAGGTCTAATTGCGATGGTGACGTGACAGACGAGAGATGATGATGATGATGATGATGAGAGAATGATGCAGAAGTTATCGCTGTGTAGTTTCCTTTGTACCATCACATCACAGATAGGCCCAAAATCCGGATGAATTCCTAAAGACAATCAGTTGCAGCAGTCATTTTCTGGATGTGTTTTTGCTCGCATACTACGTATCGCATTCTGAAAATAAGAATTCTTCAGTGAAAATTAAAAATTCTTTATTCAAATAAGCTCATATAATAAGCATTTTAAAATCATCATTTCTTTTACCCTACCACCTATTATGACGTCTTTTAGCTGTAACTGTTACTAGCTTCTTAATTTACAGGCGGTGACAAGACGCTCACGGCAGTCGACGTCTGCGCAGTGGTCGCGCTCGTTTCGAGGCAGCGCGATCACTCCACAGGAAGACGCTGAGGTGGACGACGTGTTCTTCGCACCGCCATCGACGACGCTCACCCATCACGATGAGGGTGACCAGGTCGATGGACCTAAAGGGTGAGTAGATCATCAACATCTTTCGTAATCCCAGTCTATTTGAGGTCGGGGCAATTCTTTATCAGCTTCATTCTTGTACAGTACCAGGCAAATATCTTGAAATCGGGTAGGGATTGCGCGGAACGCTTATTTAGGGCATGCGTAGCGGTTAGGTACGCGGACGGCACGGCAGGAGAGGGGCACACGCTATTAGTCGCTCACAAGAGCACGACCTTATCCCCACTCCGTCGAAAAAAATTCAAGATATTTGCCTCGTGCTGTAATACCCGTCGTCTCCTCATTCACTTCTTTAACATTTGTGTCCTTCGGCACATCTGTGTTAAATAGTTTTTTCTGTTGTCTTATTTTTTCTATGAAGAGTGAGTAAACATTTTTAGGAAGCTACAAGTGGTGGTAAAGATTAAAAAAAACGGTGATAGATATCAGTTGCGACAATCTTTGCCTTAAACTTACTCCGGTGACATCTTAAGTACCTATATAAATTAAGGAAACTAGTGCAAGGAAACATAATAATACAAAGATATCTCAATGTTTGTAAATAATTCTCCATCATTTTTGGTCTACATACAACGATTATACGGATTATGATAGAAATTATAACTACTTAAGTATATTTATTCTATAAAACGAGTCACGACAACGAATATAACAATAGTACAGAAACTTATATTCAGGCAGAATGCAGAAACGTGAAACAAACTATTAATAGAAAAAAAGTTTCAGTATCTGTATCGGAGAGTGCAATGCATGCTCTTTAATTTCAGTACCTATTCCTCTGAATGTTATGCAATTTTCATCTTTATTTCCTTTAGCGAAGTGTATAAACAATAAAAAGGACGAGAGTAACTTTTAGTATTTAGAACGTTACTTTTGTAAGTAAGTAGTAAAAATAACGCCTTCCAAACGTTGATTCGAAGTCGATTTAACCCTGCTCTGATAAACGTAATTCACCGACTTCCAAACATTAAACTGTTCTCATATCTTAATAGCGACATGAAAAGGCAATTACGTAACAATTACGTCTGATATTGGATAAGTCGCTTCACCCAGGTTTCATAAGGCCCTTATCTCTCGTATTTCATGCACCGTGATAGTTGCAAGCGGTTATATTCCGCGTGAGTAAATACGAGAATCGCAGACGTAAGATACGTTCCACATATTAATTACTGAAAGCGGTACTCGTGTACACAGATACTATATATTTTAATCCCGCACTATAAACTCTAAATGAATATAAATGGTAGGTAACGCGAAAATTTGTACTCCGTTAAGCGAAACGACTCCTAGCGATTACGGGTTTGGAAGTAAATAATTTGTTTGTGCTGTCTGGATTTTCATTAAGTCAATTTGAATAGTAAAATACCTAGTTAGTTGTTTTACGAAAGTATGACTCACGTCACGTTACACCGCTTTGGTTCTGAGCCGAGTCTCGGCCGTGGCATGGTTGCTCTGTCATATTGGATCAAGGCTTGGCTCGAACGCAGTGCGTTTTAGCGTGCGTCATCTTTAACTCCGATGCTGAGCATCATGCAATTAACAATTTTTATCCGCTACTCGCCAAGTCACTGTGGTGTAGTGGCGGAAGAGTGGCGGGGTTGTTTATTTTATACGCAAGCAGCCACAGTAAAATATAATTTTTATCGACCATTTTAATACATATTGAAAAATAACATAACCCGTAAGCACACGTACAAAAGATCTCTACAGCAGCCACCAAGTGGGTTAAACTTATATAAATGCAGCTACGAATGCACCACCCACGTAGTAAGTTAAAGTGCAGTGTAGAGGATCCATATACCCACCTATTTTATTTAGATACCTATTTTATTGCAAGTGTGTAATCGGGTATGATTTTAAGTTTTAGTATTTACTTATTTGTTGATCTTTTTTTTAGGGTTCCGTAGCCAAAATGACAAAAAACGGAACCCTTATAGATTCGTCATGTCTGTCTGTCTGTCTGTCCGTCCGTATGTCACAGCCATTTTATTCCGAAAATATTAAGATTACACAGTTGAAACTTAGTAGGTAGATGTATTCTGTTAACCGCTTAACGATTTTAACACAAAAATAAAAAAAAAATAAAGATTAAGGGGGGGCTCCCCATACATTGAACTGAAACTGAAAAAAATTTTTTTCTTCATACAAACACATGCGGAGTGTCTATAGATAGGTCTTAAAAAATGACATTGAGGTTCCTAAGACAATTTTTTTTCAAAATCAACCGTTTGAAGGATAAACACTGCCAAAGTGGTAAAATGTGTGTCCCCCCCCCTCTAACTTTTGAAATAAGAGAGTGAAAAATTTATAAAAAATATATGCTATATGTATGGTATGACCTTAATAAAAACTTTCAACGAAAATTGGTTTGATTGAGATAAAGTAATTAGTTTTTGAGATATATCATATTTTAAAAAACCGCAAATATAACTTTGTCATTCATACCAACACTGTGAAAAACAAAGTTATTTTTGAAAAATGATAGTGGTATTAAATATGGTATGGTATAAGGTAACTACGGAACCCTACGGCGCGTGACCCGACACGCACTTGGCCGGTTTTTTTTGTTGTTTAGGTAGAAAAAGTAGGTTTTAGTTTTATCCTGAAAGTTGAAAATAACAGCTGTTGTGGTTAATTTACAAATGCTGAAATCCCATTAAGATAAATTTATTTAATTAAAATTCCTCACCCATCCTTATCCTTACTAATACAAGGTGTTTGGTAAAAGCCTTATAAAGCCGAATAGGGTAGATAGGGACCATCAAACTGAACAACTTTTACTATGGGACCAACTCTGAAATCGCGAAAAAAAATCAGCTGTTTCATACATTTTGAAATTTTCGTTATAAATTTTTGTATGAAACAGCTGATTTTTTTTTCGCGATTTCAGAGTTGGTTCCATAGTAAAAGTTGTTCAGTTGGATGGTCCCTATCTACCCTATTCGGCTTTATAAGGCTTTTACCAAACACCTTGTATATTACAAATGCGAAAGTCAGTTTGTTTGTTTGTTACTCCTTTAATCATGAAATTTTGCATACACGTTTTCAGGACATAGGCTACCTTTCATCCAGAAAAAGTGACGGTTCCCGAGGGATAGAAAAATAACTGTCTACGCAGACGAAGTCGCAGGAGACCGATAGTTCTATATAAAAATAAAAAATAAATCATGTTAAGCGTGTATCTAAAATATTTGTCCTATTTAAAAGCTGTGTTTAAAAACGTTATTCGTTAATTCTAAAGAACTTGATTGATGACAATAATAAATGAACGAAAAGTCCCTTTTTTAGTACAAAGCGATTTAGGAACTGCGCAAAAGTCTTTAGAACCATAATCGTTTGAAACATTCGCAATATCATTACCTCCGGGCTCAGAGCGCCTATTACATAAAAATAGTCACGTTAATCGAACGATGTTCGTTTCACTCCGTCACTATTACTTGTGTAGAGTCTGGTCAACGAAAGATGAGATTGAAATGGCGGCGCCACTTTTCCTGTTAAATTAACGTTTAGAGGTTAAGTTATTGGAAACTGAACCTTAAAATAAGGCGCATAATTAGTTCCATTTCCAACCGAGTCTCATTTTTCGTAGACCAAACTCTATAAGGTTCAGAATCAAGCTAAACGAACGATAAACATCGTCCGATCACGGCGATTCTTTTTTTTTTATAATAAGCCCTTAGCTTGCTTTTTGTGTTAACCCCATTAGGGGATTTGACCAAAAGTTATCACAAGGACGTTTCTCAAAGGAACACTTTTTACTTACTTTTGCGAAACGTTGCTACGGTTTTAGAAAAATAGCGTTTTCCTAAGGTAGGTATGCTGACATTAAAAAACATTAATCTGGAGAAAAAAGATGAAGTGTAATTGGAGTTCGGTGGCGCAGTGGTATAGCGACTGGACAACGATTGCGGAGGTTAAGCAACTTTCGCAAGGGTCGGTCATGGGATGGTAAACCAAAAATTTATTATCTCGAGCTCCTTCGTGCTTCAGAAGGTCCCGGCTGCATTTGCTGCCGTTAACACCCACCAATCCACATTGGGCCCGTGTAGTGGGTTAAGGCCCATCCTCCTTATCCACCCATAAGAAAGGCCTGTGCCCCAGTAGTGGGGACACTAAAAAATGGCTGATGGTCAAATGGATTTCGTTATAATTTTTTTTGAATTGGCAAAAAAATACAATGTGGAATCATTGTGCATCAATTTAAGCCACATGATGCGAATTAAGTTTGTCATTTCACGTTTTTATTAAGAGCCCGTACTCATTTTGCCACTAACTGCAACTCTCTTGCTCGCACATTTCATGTTTTCTCAAGATTTCTTAAATCTGAGTGCGTAATTGAAAAATGTGTCTCGGTCACTTTTCGCAATATAAGATTACGGATACCTATTTTATAATATACTCGTATTTCAGTTTTTTGTTGCTAAAGTACAA
Source organism: Agriphila tristella (assembly GCA_928269145.1). Lineage (NCBI taxonomy): Eukaryota > Metazoa > Arthropoda > Insecta > Lepidoptera > Crambidae > Agriphila > Agriphila tristella. The sequence continues at coordinate 17,720,766 of OV743431.1, read as the reverse complement.
AAAACAGTCGTTTCTAATAGTTATTTGAACTAGCAAAAACGATAACTTTTTGTACATCAGCTACTCTAAACTGAAATATATGTTAAAATGTCCGTAATCTTATATTGCGAAAAGTGGCCGAGACACATTTTTCAATTACGACTCAGATTTAAGAAATCCTGAGAAAACTTGAAATGTGCGAGCGAGAGAGCGGCAGTCAGCGACAAAATCTCTTAAATTGGAACAGAGAAAATTCGTAATAAGCTGCGGGAGACATAAAGTGCGGTACACGGAAGTAGCTTCACTGAGTTTGGCGGAAAGTTTTAGCTAATAATCGTGCTTGAGGCGAAACTGAGTCCTTATTACAAACTCGTGTTGCGCTCGGCTGACAGATTAATTAGCTACTAATTTACAATTATGTACTACGAAGTTACTTACTTGATTTGTTTCATAGAGAAGATATGATAGAGTGACTTAATTGCAAATAGAGAGTTTGTCAATGCCTTTGTGCATTTTGTGCGATAGAACATAAATGCGGTCAGTTCTATTTTCGTTCTCTTTAATGATATGGTAAGGAGGAGGAGCTCGGTGGCGCAGTGGTATAGCGCCTGGCCCAGCAATGCGGTGGTTAAGCAACTTTCGCAAGGGTCGGTCATGGGATGGGTGACCAATTTTTTTTTATCTCGAGCTCCTCCGTGCTTCGGAAGGCACGTTAAGCCGTTGGTCCCGGCTGTATTTTCAGTCGATAACACCCACCAATCCGAATTGGGCCAGTGTGGTTGGTTATGGCCCATTTTCCTTATCCACCCATAGGGAATAGGCCTGTGCCCCATCATTGAGGACATTAAAATGGCTGATGGTCAAGGTAGGAATTGTAAATGATTTATTTTTTCCTCCAACTTAGGTGAATGACTAGACCTACCACCTATGTGAATTTTGTTTAATGCCATAAAAGCTAGCGTTTTTTTGTACAAACTTCATGAGGACTAATTGCCTCTTTCCGAGTTGGACCAACAGATAAAGTTGATCTAGCTCTATTTTAACACGTTTTTATTAGGTTGCTTTATCATTTGTGTGTTTGTTTGTTTGTTTCTCCACAAAGTTTGCGAACGATTTTATACTAGCTTTCCGATGAGCTAGAGACTTGAAACTTTGAACATAGGTGTGGGGCGCATGCTAAAGACAATATGGATGATAAATTTTACAAAATGCGCTCCACGTTTTTAGGTTTAAAATTTCTGTAGGTAGGGTTATAAATATTTACAGAAGAATTTATTTTTTACTTTTTAGTCCGTTTAAATGTTTTTGGTCCGATTTTCTAGTAAAATGTTGCAATTTTCTCTTACTCACTCTATATGAAATGTTCGAAGGATAGAAAGTGATTTATCGTCATTTGACAAGTAGGTATCCCCGACCCTGGACACTTTAACGTTGATTACATCTCTGGTGTCACAGACCCATGTCATTAATATTTTAGGAAGCGATATCTGAATCAGATAACGTGACAAGGCTATTGATTATGCTTATTGGTACTTGATATCCCTATTATGCAAGTTGTTTGTTACGATTTCACTTAGGTATACATGTTTTGCCAGGGGTACAGAAATGGAAATGGGGGTACCTTTCAACCAGAAAAAAGCACCGTTCTCGAGAGATAGAAGTCACTCTCTATATTTAGCCTTCTTTGTCCTCTTTGGTAAACAGTTTTGACAGTTATAGCTCTTTTAAACTTCTTTAAACGCTAGTCAGCTGTCTTGATTTCAGTGAGGATGAATTGAACTATAGCTTGAGCAAATATGACCTCATTCCGAGTTACGTTAAAAGTTCTTAGGTTGGCCAATTCGCAATGAAAAATTTATTTTGCTTGCATCTTTGTTAACTAAGAGTACATTATCAACCCTGTTTAAGCACTTGACAAAAAACTAAAATAATCATAGGATTTTTTGTCAAGTGCTTATTTTCTCAATAACTCCATTCCTTTGTTTATCAGTTTACGCAGTATAGTACCTATTTGTTTGTTATTTTCATTGAAACTTAGAGCATTTGTCTTTCTGTTAAAAAAATAGTTTGCACTGTGGAGGGTTTCAAGGGAAAACACCCGCGAAACGTAATTTAAATTTTAACACTTTTTAAAACTCATTTACGGTACCTAGCGTATTTATTTATTGATACCTCTATGTAGTTTCAAATAAAAGGTACTAAATTAATTAAATCACGAGGAACCCATTTTATCAAAATAGTTTAAACTATTTTGCGAGATCACTATTTAATATGTTCACTAGCTGAAACAACCTTAATTTAGATTTTCACAACGACACAAACAATTTCAAAACAAAGATGGCTGAACTTTTGGTAAAGGTTGCCTTTTGTTCTATAGGTACCCTTTTCAATAGATGTTCATGCTTCAATGATTGGTTTTAAATATAATGTTGGACTAGGTACTGAGTTAACTAGGACACGTTTATATAGTTTTCTCATTGTTTGCTAAATCGCGCATTTTTAGTGAAACATTTGCAATCAAAACCTGATGCTGAAATCGTTAAAACAAGCGATTGAATGCTTTAAGTGTGAGTTGCACCAAAACGCTGTCAAAGTTACAGTTATCGTCAAATGATAATGCTACCTATTTGTCAAGTCAAACTTGTCAAAGGACACCTTGCTGGCTGGCAACCTCTATTTTGGCTAACTCGTGCTTAACCGGTACTTTAACAAGCTTATTATCGTTATAGTTAGGCACCACCGTGCAACTCAGCCAAATGTACAACATAAATGCAATCGCAAAAACGCTAATCGACGTTGCTAAAAGTATCGTATCTGCTGAGCTCCTTATTAAAATTGAGAAGACTGATTTAAGGGGATACGTCTATAAATTTACACTTTTTGATGTTATGTCATAGGTCACGCACGGATCTCTCATCTGGAGATCTGAAATTAAGATATATATTTCTTTATATCTTTCTCCAGACACGTATAGAACCAGAAATGCGATTCAGTGATTTTGGCTTGATAAATTTTAATTTCGAAAATTTGTGTTTCAGCAATATTCACAATCGTGTAGAAGCATTTCTCTTTAATCATTATAGTTATTGACTACGAATTGATTTAGTGATTTTTGCGCCAAATCTGCTGAATCGGTCTCGCTCCCGCGAGCGTCGTTTTCTCATTGCCATCTGGCTTTATTACGCTTTATTTTTGACATAGCCCTAATATTTGTATTTATCTTTGTTGCAGCGCTCGATCGCCAATCAGTTCCAGTGGAGTTGAGTACAGGAGGCCAGAGAGGAGCGTATCGTGGGGCGCGGGGGGAGCCCGCATACACACTCCGATGCTGGAGCCACTCGCCGACAACTCCAACCGGAGGCAGTTCGGCATGGGCGTCGTCGGAAGGTTTTTCCGGTAAAACAATCTATTAAATATGACTGTATCATGATTAGGGTTGTCACCTCATTTTTAGGGTTCCGTAGCCTAAATGGCAAAAAACGGAACCCTTATAGATTCGTCATGTCTGTCTGTCTGTCTGTCCGTCCGTATGTCACAGCCAATTTATTCCGAAAGTATCAGGATTACACAGTTGAAACTTAGTAAGTAGATGTATTATATTAACCGCTTAACGAATTTAACATAAAAATAAAAAAAATAAAAGATTAAGGAGGGCTCCCCATACATGGAACTGAAACTGAAAAATGTTTTTTTCTTCCAACCAATACGTGTGCGGTGTCTATAGATAGGTCTTTTAAAATAACATTGAGGTTTTTAAGACGATTTTTTTCAAAGTCAACCGTTTGAAAGACAAACACTGCCAAAGTGGTAAAATGTGTGTCCCCCCCTTCTAACTTTTAAAATAAGATAGTGAAAAATCTGAAAAAAATATATGCTGTAGTTCTTAATAAACATTTTCAACGAAAATTGGTTTGAACGAAATATAATAATTAGTTTTTGAGATATAGCACATTTTCCAAAACCGCAAATATAACTTTGTCTTTCATACCAACACTGAAAAACAAAGTTATTTTTGCAGACGAAAAATAATAGTGGTATGAAATATCGTATGGTATAAGGTAACGACGGAACCCTATGGCGCGTGGTCCGACACGCACTTGGCCGGTTTTTTAAAGATAAGGCTTGTCCGTAGGGTGCGGTCCAGGGTCTCGATCGCGCTAAGTCTGATCGATAAAACCAAAACTAAAACGTTGCCGTTTCAGTTTCGTTTCCAGAAAAATAACCTCTTTAGTTTTGTTAATATTGTTGATATGCCTAGGGAGCCTAGGATGTCAATCTTGGACATTTTGAATTAGAATTCTAAAGCTAAATCAAAGATTTTTAGATAAAAATATAACCTAAACGAAAATGTTTCGGGTTTGGTTTAATTAAACGTTCAGAATTAGCGTGATTGAGCCCCAGTTCACATACACATTCAGAATTATGCTGGAGCCACTCGCCAACTCCAACCGGATGCATTTCAGCATGGGCGTCATCGGAAAGCTTTTCCGGTGTCCTGCAGTTTTTACAGCTTATTAAAGTTCCAGACGTTCAACTAAAAGTCAGTTAGCATAGCCAGTCTGTGTTTATATCTTAACAATAAGTTTAATATCTTCATATTACTTGAGATTTTTAATTAAAGTGATTGAAATAATGGTATGTACTTAGGAGTTCAGGCATACAGATGTATACCTGAACTAAGTACATACCAGATATCATCTGGTAAAGAGAATCAATAGTGGGACTGTGGGAATATGTTAATACATAGTCATAGTAGTAAAGTTAATACTTTAGTTGGAAACCACTGAAAAGTCGTTTGAGACTTGTTAATTATGCTAGGCTATGAAATGTTTACATAGCTCTCATATAGTTATATCTACTCTAGTGATATTACTTGTACTATTATTTATTTTGTGATATTACGTGCAATCACAGAATAAATAATGTGCAATCGAAATTTGAAATTTGTTTTATGAAGAAGAAAATTGAACATGAAATTAAGTATTAAAACTTCCTCTTGTTGTGTTAGAGACAGGCGTACTGTGCATAAGTCGAATAAGTAAGGTAATAAGATTTTCGTATGATCGAAAAATTGGAATGCTTTGAGATTATTTTAATGTGTTCACCTGAACAATAAAATTAGGGTTGCCACCTGCCACTACTTTATTTAAGGGTTACCAACATAAAAAAACGGGACTTAGATTTTTTACGTGAGACATTTAAAACAGCTGTTTTTATGAAGATAATAATTAGGACCACAGATTCTTTTATTTATTCTTTTATTCTTATTTTATTTTCGCAATTTCGGGTTTCATAATCTTATCCTGAAAAACGGGGTAACCCGTAAAATTCGGGGCATTTGGCAACCCCAAATAAAATACTTCATTGAAGAGAAACTATTCTTATTGAAATTCAGAATGGTAAAAGTTACCTCTTTGAGACTTTTCTACCCAACAGACATAGAAATATAGGATAATTTCTTTGTTCAAAAGCTTAATGATATACTGCGGTAGTAAAATATTCCACTTGGTCACGTACAGCATAGACTAAAAAGTTTGAAACAGACGATAGTTAAAACCGACAGAAAACATAACGCTGAATATTCAGTTATTTTTCCACTAGAAAAGTTTGCATTTCCCTAAAAAGCTGCGCCGTCAAACTAGCTTAGCTTAATTAGTTCTCTAAATTCGCGGCAATCTTTAAACTTGTCGCATAAATTAGGCTTACTACGAGCTTTCTATCGTAATGAATCTTATATAATGTGACACCTGCAAGGTTTAAAAATAATACAAGAACGAGCATGATCCCGCTATATTTCACGCCCGCCTGTAATATATCACCGTGTTTACGTGGATAGCTTCCATTTAAAAGTTGCTGTAATGGTTTTTTGAATTAATACCCCTTGGTTGTGACGGCAGATTATTTATGAGGCTGCGAGCTATTGGGCAATTTCCATTGGATGAACCCGATTCCCCATAGTAACGTTTTGAATGTTAAGCAATTTATACAATTCGCGAACAAAATTACCAATTAATTTTTTGGATTTAAATCAAATCCTAGCTGGATTGTGCAGTGGAAAGTGTATTTTGACAAAACTACGAATGCTAAGGCTGAGCACCAAAAAAGGTGGTCAAAAATAGCAAGTGAGCTATCGATCGCAGTCGCTGCAGCTGACGAAAATCAACGAAGTCAGGTCTAAATGCTCGGTGTTTTTTTTATCTTATTTCAACTGTTTTCCAGATAATGATCGAATACTCAGGCTTCTTTGCTAAAATCTTAAGCAAGAAGCTTATACCTCCCTCAAATGGAGTTTGCACGGCCATATGTGATAGTGAAGATTGAAAAAAGGTCCTTACGGCTTATTGCAACCTCTTTCTTTAGTGTTACAATACGTGTTCGTTGTTCGTCGTTCGTTTGTTAGTGAGAAACGAAAACGTATTGTAAAACGAAAAGAAAGAGATAGCAATACGCCGTAACGTCAATAAAGAGTCTTTTTCAATCTTCACTTACATACTAGGCGTGCAACCTCCATTGTGGATATAAGCTTTTTGATCTTAAGTTAAGGTCTACTCCTTAACTTTAAAGATGCTAGCAGTTCCATAGAGTTTCTGTCAAATGTAACAACTTTTTTGAATTTGAGATGGCCGTAACTATAAGATTCGTTTGAGTATTTGGCCGTAACTATTTAAAAATCTTCGTCACAGAGTGTATTCCCACTAAAAAAGTAGATCAAGAAAGATTAGTATTTGTGACTACTGTGTACTGTTCAGTTCAAAATCATGTTGTCTAATAATTTCAATTAATCGTTGCCGTTATTTTAAATTTTCCAGACGATCTCTCCGAAAGTCCGTGACGCACCACGAAGAAGTGGCTCGGCAACTGGACGAGCTGACCGACTACCGGCCCTACTTCACGTGGTGGGTCAGCACGGTCCAGACCATGGTGCTGCTGCTATCATTGCTCTGTTACGGCTTCGGACCAGTGGGATTTGGCCGGCACACACATTCCAGCCAAGTCCTAGTGAAGAGTTTGAGTTTGCAACAGGTGAGGTTTTCGCTTTACTTTTTTTAAAACAAGTTTTAACCGCCTGTGTGGGCTAGTGGTTCGCACATACGTGTATGGCGATTCTCACACTGCCGCCGCGCGCCGTTGCAGGGCGCGGTTTGGCGTTTCCAAGGCGCGGCGACGGCGCAGCGCACCGCCTATTCGTGCGGTTTTCTCCGCGCCCCCGCGCCGTTCAGCGTCTGACGCGTCCCCGCCGCGTTCCGGCTGGGCGCGTTGTATAACCTCATGTGCTGCTTACTGTATCTACCAAATGGCACTAAAATGGGCGTATATTCAAGCCACGAAACATTTAAAAAACCAGAGGGAATCCCGCCATCGTAACGTTCATCGAAAACCAGCCGCGGGGCGCGTCGCAGTGTGTTGTACCCCGCGGTAACGCGCCTGCTGGCGCAAATCGCTCGCGGATCGCCGGCGGCACGCGGCGGTTCGCGCTCACGCGCCGCGGCGCGCCTCGGTGTGTTGGACGAGGCGGTTTTCTATACAAATTGATGTACTTGCATACAACGTAAAACACGCGTGTCACCAGTGTGAGAACCATCTAATTCGATTCCCAGGAGGAGAGTACATTTATACTCGGTTTGGTTGGTGGAAGAGCTTATTTCAAGTCCGCCTAGCTAGCTACCACCATCTTAACTAAGTCTGACGCCATAAGAGCAATTAAAAAAAATATGTGTTCCGGCAGTTAGAGATAAGATAGCCAGTTCCTCAGTGGTGAGGATTATGGGTGTAGTGCGCTTCCACCTTCGGCCTTATCATCACTTAACATCAGATGAGGTAAAAACCAAGCACTATCCCGTTGTGGATATAAAAAAAGTTACTATAAAAGGTAAAACGTATTTTGTAACTCTTCATTTTTTATAAGACTATTTGTCATTTCTACTCCTGAATAATCTTTTAGACCACTTTCTTTGCCGACCGTATAATACGCGCGTACTAAGCTCCGTTGAAAGAACCCCTAAGCATTACGTACGTGGATTTTCCGTTTCCGAGACATTGGCAAATGATATGCGTACTTTCCTCACACTCCAATGAATAATTTTATGTACCGTGTTACCGGCCAAAAACTTATTTTAGGGATTCACGCTAAACTGAATCTTTTTAAAATATGGAGAATGAAAAGGGATCTTTATTTTTGTAATAAAAGCATTCTTTAAAAAGGTATCTAAATGCATATTCTTTCAGTCCATTGACAAAGAATAAGCAACAGTTGAAAATGTTATTACAAGTGTTTAAGTTTCTAAACTCATGATAAAATATTGTTATTGATTTTCATCATTAAATTTTATAATCCTAGTTAATTCCGCAATTATACAGGTATAATAACATTTTAATGAAATGCTAATCTACACAGGATTGCATTGTATGACCAAGTTATTATCAAAATGACTGTTTACAGAGTTGTTATTGTTATGCTAATTATTAAATTTAGTTTACGGGGAAGCTTTATCCAAGGGAGCAAAACCGCTGCCGCTCACCTCCAGCCACACGATACAAAGGCAGTTAAGCAGAGGGCTCATACAAAAAAGCATCGCGATTATCGTCCCACTCCTGATAATTTAACTCATGTATAAGATTCAAAATCAAGTAAATCGATCAAGGAAAATCTTCCGACTATCGTGTTGTAATAGGACTATTTAAAAAAAAACTAAAACGTCGGATCCCTGTAATTTGGGGGGCATTATGTGCGTCAACGCTAAAATTCCGTTTCTTTTGTACATAAGTTACCTTAACAAGGTTAAATGAGGGAAAGCTTTTAGACAAAACACGCCCCTAGATTTAATGTCTGAGATGGCGCTTAAGAGACAATGCACAATATTTACTTTGTGGATTTATTACGCCTGCCGAAATCCTTTGTTTGTGTGCTCGTGTAGGCAAACTTGGGAGTTAGATCCTGCTGTGAATTTAACGTTATGAGGTATGACGTCAAGGTCATAATTACGTCATATTTGCTGAGGCTTAGCGCTTTTCAGATAAGGTAAAGAGAGAAGCCTTTAATATTTAGTTTTAGGCAATTAGTTAAATGCTGGGTTCTATGAGGATTAGGAAGTTAGAATAGCTTACATGTAAGTTGAGTGATGATGCATTAAAAAATACTTCAAAAGTTTTTTATGATTGGAGCACCGACTTAGTAGACCTGCCTGCCCCGCTACTCAAATGGCAATTCTTATAAAATTAACGCTAGTAGAATAGAATTACAATGTATGGGAACGACAAAGGATAACGCTTAACTCCTGTCAATCTCATACATTGTCATTCTATTCTATAAGCATTAATTTTAGTAGAAATTGCCATTTGAGTAGGCACTCTGAGTAGTTGTTAATTGACTTTTGGCTGACTTCAAAGATAAGGAGGTTCTATGTTTTAAACCTGGTCTAGTCGTGATTGTAAGATCTAGAATTCAAAGTTGCAGATAGGTAATATTATAGTCGCTGAACCATTTTATGCTCCCCGAATCGGCGACAGATAGGGCACAAAGTAAGAGCATTAGCACGGAATGTAGGTCAGCCTTTGTCACGGTCGACTCTGGGTTTCTTTTGTCTAATTTTTGTATAGCTTACACAGGGGCATATTTACAGGAGTACTAACAATGAGAAAATTGCATATTTTTTTGTCTTCTCAACGAAATTGTTGGTATCTTTTTCAGGTTAATATAAGGCTTAGGTTTTGTTACTTTGCTTTATGTTAATGTGATTGGGTTCACAAAAATGTAAGAAACTTTCTTTAATAAATTATGTTTTATTATTTACATTCTACACCGAGTAAGTAAATTTTGCCCTTCATCTCATCTGTTGTCAAGTGTCAATAAGGCCAGAGGTCGAAGCGCACTTCACCTGGAATCCTCAACCATTTAGGAACTGGCTTTCTTAGCGACTGACTTAGGCTGTGAGATTTAAAATGGTGATAAGTACTTAACTAGTCAGGCGGGCTTGAAATAGGTCCTACCACCAACCAACCCCAGTATATTAATACTTGGAATCGATTCCCATGAGGGAAGTACCAATGTACTCTCCTCTTGGGAATCTATTCCAAGTATCCAAAGATCCGTGCATCTTACTCGGGTAGTTGAACCACTACACCACCCACAGAGGCGCTTAATGTGTGTGATGTAATAATGTTAGTACTTATTTTATGATAAATTTCCTTTTGTTTTGATTGAAACAACAATGTTCTTTTTTCAGGTCGAATGGGAGGAACCTGCATCTTTCTGGTTGGGCCCAAGGGCTGCAGATCTTATACATTTAGGAGCTAAATTCGCACCATGCATGAGAAGGGACGTAAGGATAGCAAGAGCGATAGCGGCGTCTGCGAGAAGAGAAAGAGATACAGCGTGCTGCATACGGAATGATGATTCTGGCTGTGTACAGTCCTCAAAGGCTGATTGTTCAGTGAGTATTTCTACATTTATTTAAAGTTTTTAGGACCCGATAGTCCCTGTACCAAGTTTCGCGTCGTTCGAAACTTGGTACAGGGACTATCGGGTGTGTAGCGACACACGGTGTAGTGAAAATTTTTTTGCGTGGTAAGTTGAGTCTGGGGCGAAAAGTTATTGAAGCGAATTCCACGCGATCGGATGACACCGCAGCGACAAAAGTTGTGGTGTAAAATATTTGTGAGTATTTGCTAATTTGAAACTCAAAGGCAAGAAGAAGATTTTTTACGTCTCTAGATCTAGCTAGAGTGTCTAGAGCAGATGAATAAGTATTATAGCTTATTAGTTGCTCTCACTAAAGGGCAAAGACTGTGAATAGATAATGTAAAAGTTAAATTACTAATGTCGTTATTGTATTAAGTTTTGTATTAAGTACTTTATAAGAGCTTTTGAATTAAAGAACAAAACCAGAGAAATAATAACAATTAAGATGATAGTTCCTGAAATAGTAATGTAAGGAGAGAACTTTGACTAATGTTGGCTCCGCACGTTGGCCTAAACCTTGACCAATGTATTGTTTGTTGATGCTTTTGACAGAACCTCTTTGAAGAATTTGTTACAAAACGACACAGAATAACTACTATGCCAACGTGTGGAGCCGGGATACATTGCCGAACGTGTTTATTTAATGACATTTCTCTTGCCCATGCTTTCAAATCAGATACGAGGATTAGTAGCAAAGGTAAATATTATGGTAATTACATGTCATAATGAAACATGAGATTTGAAATAATTTTATTCGTATGCTGCTCTATGTAGGGAGTTCATTTTGTATAATTACTAATATGATTATATTTTCACAGAATACAATATCAACGTGGAAAAAATGGTCATCAGGAGAATCAGGCCCTGGAGGTCGGATATCGGGTTCCGTTTGTGGATTAGATCCTAAGTAAGTATTGATAAATAATAAAACATGCGTTTAGTACCTACTTAGATTTTAACAAAATAAGAATAATACGTAGTATAAAATATAATCAGTATTATTAATTTCTATGGTTTATACCTTGATATAAATTATACATTACAACCTCCCCGGTCAAGTTAACGCGACACCTCGGGTCGCTTTCGTTTCAGGTGCCGAGTTAACTTGACCGGGTTGTATAACTTACTTTGATTTCCTTCTACACAAAGATATTTTGACTTTGACTTTGCAGATTTTCTTATGTTTTACTCCCCCACATTTCAGGTTCTGCGAAGCGCCGCGTTCAATAGCGCCGCACGAGTGGCCAGACGACATAACAAAATGGCCGATCTGCCGCAAGTCTGTGCTGGACGGGTCCGCCGCCGCTGGCCGCGCCGGGCACGCCGCCGAGCACATGGCCTGCGAAGTCATCGGCCACCCTTGCTGTATAGGAGTGCATGGACAGTGCGTCATCACCACGAGAGAACACTGCGACTTCGTCAAGGGGTACTTTCATGAGGAGGCGTCACTATGCTCTCAGGTATTTTGACTTTATCACTAAGGCTGCGAAAGCGCTGACAGGTGCCTAGATGTATTCAGGTTACTTGGTGACCCTGACCGCACTGGTAGGTGAGTCGCTAGGATAGTCGCCTTGGTGTCTTATTCCTTAGTTGTAAGACTCGCGCCTACGATAAATTATTGAGGCACCCTAGCGCGAAGTGCGGCCGGTTGAGAACATTCGTGAATGTTTGTTTAACTTGGTTACGTAATTGGGCTCTAGGCACTAATCTAGGCACCTGTCGGTGCGTAGGCGGCCTAACGGTTTTATCACTAAGTTCAGGATATGTCGTATGTCTTTGCGCCAGTACGAACTGCTGGAATGTAAATTACAGGAATTTCTCACTTACAGGGCATAGACTTAGTACTGCACTTTTACTGACAAATGCCTGCACCCAAGGAGTTTTTGGTAGTTCCTAAATCATTGAAGCTGAACTTAAGTTTTAGTTAGCACAAAAAGTAAACTATAACTCAAGTACTTTCTTAAATTCTGGATGAATATCTCAAAGGAGGTAATAATAATGGAATGGAAAAAATATTAACCACTTTCATATTGATGTTTTCAGGTTTCATGTCTAGACGACGTCTGCGGAATGCTCCCGTTTATGCGGAGACGTCGTCCGGACCAGCTGTACCGCGCGTGGACGTCATTATTCGTGCACGCTGGCTTACTGCACTTGACCGCCACTCTGGCCTTGCAGTGGCTCTTCATGAGGGACCTGGAGAAGATGGCAGGGCCTGTTAGGATAGCTATTATATACTTGGGTAGTGGCGTCGCTGGAAACATGGCGTCGGCTATCTTTGAGCCTTATAGGGCAGAGGTGGGTATCTGACTTGCGATTTTCAGTTTGCTACCTTAGCTTGAAGTAACTTTTTAAAAGTAAATGCAACGAGAATGGTTTATGGACCATTCAAATTATTTTCGTCTGTTAATCGCCTCACTATTTCATTCCAGGTGGGACCAGCTGGATCACATTTCGGCCTTCTGGCTTGTCTAATAGTGGAAGTAATAGGGGCGTGGCCTCTTTTGAGGCATCCTCGACGAGCGCTGCTACGACTGATCGGCATCGCGATCGCCCTATTCCTGCTCGGACTACTCCCGTGGATCGACAACTTCGCTCACGTTTTCGGCTTCGTGTTCGGCTTCTTGCTGTCGTACGCGTTGCTGCCGTTCATAACCTTCGGACCGTACGATAGGAGAAGAAAGATCGTGCTCGTGTGGGTGTGTTTGATTTCGGCCGGTGGGATGTTGTGTGCGTTGGTTGCTTTGTTTTATGCGGCGCCCGCTTACGAGTGTGCGGCGTGTGCGTATTTCACTTGTTTACCGTTGGCGCCGGAGATGTGCGCGTCGCAGGATGTGCGCGTTCGGCAGCTGGACGGGGTATGACGGCGCGCGGCCCGGGCGCACCCGCCGCCGCCGCCCCACCCCGCGCCCCCCGCGCCCGCCTCCCGCCCCCCGGCTCGTCCAGCCCGTTGCTCTCGTCGAGCCGCCGCGTAGCTCCTTGGTGTTCTTTGTGACTTGATGCCCACATCACATATTTTTGCTGCTAAAGATACATGGTGATAGTACAGTAAAAGTATAAAGGGTGGGCTATGTGGTCGCCAATCGCAGGCGCCAACCATGACCTCTAACAGTGAAAAACAGTGGTTTGCGACCAAATTTCAAGGTACAGTTGGTAAAGGGCTGGTTGGCAAACGTGCAGCTCGCGCTTTATTGTGATGGCGATGATCTCCTGTCACCTTTGCTTCATTATCTCCACTACTTATCTGTCGTTGTTTTAATATGACATATGTAACATTCTTGCGCGTCTCTGAATATTGTTCTATCGACTTGTATGTAAGCTATATTATCCAGAAGATTGTTTTCTGGTCGTTTATTAAGTATAACTTCCTCGATAGGAAATGAACAGTGAGTTGAATAAAAATATCACTTAGCCTCTAGGTTTTTTTTCGATTGTGTCATATTATGAAGTGAGAGTCTTTCAGTCATTCTCTACAAAAATATTATGATTTGCATGGTGGTTCGATGAGGTGGGATTTATAAAAGGTAAGCCGATGGGAATCGGCTTGTATGGACCATTTGCCACTGCTTCGTGGCTTCACTGGCAACAAAACTATTATGTAAAATGGCGAGAAAATGGCGCAGTGAAAATTTGCCTTATTTAACAAAAAATCATCATTTATCAAAGTGCTCTGCTGCCACCAAGTTCATTCAACTAAAATGAGTCAGGAACAAATTGATAATTAAAATAGAAGTGTTTGAAATGGGACACATAATAGACGCCTAAAAGATACCTTTGTTTTTCTAACACACTACATCAAATCCGTTAGTAAAGTAAGTAGAAATACATAGACTTTGTGTTTTTGAGATGAGACATGGGTTGAGTATGAGTATACAAAAATGCTAATTTGGGTATTTGGGAAAATAAAATCTTTAGAAATAAAACACTTTTAATGGATTACAGTGCGTATATTGCTTAATTCAGATGTTATATTAGAATTATTTAGTTTTGATTTGTTGGTTTTTTGAGTTTCCCGACGTTTCGTCACCTTTCCAGGGGCCGTGGTCACGGGACGAAAAATAAAATCTTACAACATAAGACGTAATAAATCAGCGTGTTTTGAACACGAGCCACAACTTTTATCATCTAAACTTGATGCTGTCAAGATTATCAGATATCCTGCCGATATAATATATTGATAATGGCTGAAGTATTTGTTACTGATGCCCTCCATTGATGCTGTCATATAATTTGTATTCAATATCTAGGTCCTTCAGATACCGCTTAAAAGATATTATTCGCCTAACTGCATAATTTACAATAGAAAACTTTCACTTTACTGTTAAAAAAAAAGTATTTGAGAATTTGCTAAGAGGGTTGGGAATGTGCAGATTGTGCAGCATCAGCTCATAGTGACCATGTTACCACCGAAGTAACGGTACGCCTTTTAAATCAATCGGTCATGTGAAAATAATTATTAATAAAACCCTTTTGTCAAGTAGGAATCATTTTCTCATCATCATCTGCTCATGCTGATGATCTTATAACGGATGAACAAATCTTCATAAATATAGCTAAGAACCACCTCGATCACGTCAGCTTTCGAATAAACGAAACAACAGTCCATTAGTTGGGAGCTACGTTGCCTCAGACAGACGCACGTTAAACCTATAACACCCCTTTTTGCGTCGGGGGTTAAAAAATCACCCAGTTATCACCAATATCTGAATATGAACCTATCGATTGCAGAAAAAAGTAAAGTACCTAAGTATATTTATTATCAATTTGTTCCAAATATTATGAAACCTAACAAATGCTTTATACGGAAACGACGTAAAAATCTTATAGCAATGTGAATTAATCATACCAGTCGATCTTTTCAATCGGAGAAAATACCATCAAACGTTTTTATCTTAAAATCTTACGAGATAAGTGTTGGGCATGGTTGGGCGATAGTACAATTACACACGTAAATGCTTTGGCTGCTACAAAACTACCCATCTTTTGACAAAATAATCTACGGGTAAGCAACTTAAAAATGGCGGATGCGATAAATTAGTAAATGTAAATAATTTGTACATTATAATACATAACACGTACGGTCTTTAAGTAAGTTGTATTTATGTGTGACTATGTTTCTGTATGCGTACATTTTACGGGAATGACGTAATACGACAAGTGCTATAAAAATGATAGGTACCAAAATCGTTTACAAATGCACTTACAAGTACTATAATTATTATATCTTACATCATTAAAATAAATTGAGAAAGTATTTTGGCAGTTGTATATAATTAGGTATAAAAGTTATTTTAATCTCTTGATAATGATGTCTATTGCGTGTTCCCGTAAATGTGTCATAATATACATAATTTAGTATATTACTAAATAATGTAAATAGCATGTTAAAATATTTGATATTTTCATCTATTATGTTCACCGCATATAACGAATTCAGTCTTATCTATAAGTATCACTTTAATAATATTTTGTTTCGTCAATTTTTATAGTCGTTATGATGAAGTCTGCGTAGGTTTATATAATTATTGTTTTATAATGAATATGCTAGTAATATTTAAAATAATTTAAACTTAGGCATATTTAATTTATTGGAGAGGCAAATTAGGGTGCTGCGTTTGTTTTTGATCCTCAATAAAATCATGATTTAATACGAATTTATTATTAAACTAGTAATTTTTAAGAGATTTGTTTATATGTATGTAAATAAAGGCAAATAATACTGATTGTATTGTTGGTCTCCTTTTGACAGTTAATTTAGTTCAACGGAAAATGTTGTTATAATTAGTCTTCTTATTTGTATTTCGACATAAATAATATTATAACTTGGTGTATTTTCGGACTGAAATCACAGCGAAATACTTTACTTATAAAATAAATAAAAAAAACGAATTAAATAGCTTTAACTATTACGTTTAGTTCAATAATACCTACATTGAGTGAAGAACAGAAGTTTTAAAGGTTTGTATTTTATTACATTAGATTAGAACTTAATCAAACCTGAAATAACATGAGCACAATTTTAACACTTGACGCACAATACATATTTTTTGTCAAAGATGTCAATGATAAGGTGCATATGATAGTATTCGTAAGATTTTTTTCTATAATACTTAGGTATATTTTAAATAAATTTTGTTTTCGTTAAAGTAGGATTATTCAAATTTAATAAAAACCGATGGCTTTGCTAGCTGAATCTGGAACTCTCCAGTTCTTTTTTATATTTGGTCTCATGCTTGATTAATCTGAAAATATGCCTAGTTATAAACAAACTACCATAAACAAATCTTAATAATTTAATTTGTAGCGATGACAAAATGATTTGATACATCATTTATTTTAAAAATTGTTGAATAGGGTTACATTCGTAATCCAAGTATGACAAATCTGTTTTTATATAATGTACTTTCTGCCACGCGATAGTAAGTAAATCCGAAAACTTTCCACCATATTTGAACCTAAAAACGTACATGTCGGACCAAATATTAAGTTCATTTTCAAAGTAGGAACAGACTTGAACGAGTGTTTAGTCACTGTGACAATGCTCTCAAAGTTTTCAGCCACTTCTGAGCCCGATTGTACCTGGATGCGCAAATATTAATTGCAGCTTTGATAATTTTCTTCTATACGATCTGAATACCAATGTCCTTGTAAAGATAAACATAAAATAAAGTGTGCAACTATATGGTAACCCAATTCTTAAAAGGGAAGTTACCGGAAAAAGGTCGGTTACTATAAAAAGACCTATCATTTGACTATAAAAATATTTCAAAAGTTTTTTATCTTAAAAATATGTTTCACATTATTATATGAAATATCCACCCATTGGAAAAATCCGGAAGCTTGGTAACTATTTAAAGATAACAACGTCCCAGTAGCGAGAGGGGTGAAATTATGGCGAAGGCAAGCTGTTCTAATTAAATTTTATGATCTGCAAAGTGGATCAGTGGGTTGGGATTTCTAAAAGGTCCCTTCGTCACTGCAAGGTATATCTATATCTTGCAAAACCCTGTAAGTCTCTGGAAGTTTAAAAAATATAAAAAAAAACTCATGTACTTAGACTATATACTTACAATATAGATTTACTTATTATCACGTGGCAGTTATTTTTCGTATAGTTTTATTTAATTTACGAAAGCAATAAAAGGATTCGTATTATATCCTGCTCATTGCATATACACTGCCTACATAGCTACTTACTAACATAAATATGTTGATCGAAGTATGTATTGATTTCAAGTAAGTTATAGTAGTGATATTATGCTCAGTTGTATGACAGAATTGAAATTTAGATGACCAAATATGTGAAATGTATTATTTTGATGATTTAAAACAATATGTTTCTATGAAACTCTACCATTTTGTATTTTTTACCCATGATCATGTTTGAAGTGTCTTTTAAACACTCTTATTATTTAATGAATTCATAAAATATTAGTTAAATAATTTCCAATACTTACAGCTAAATGTCTTATTTATGTCAAATCGGAAGCTAAATTAATGATAATAAAATTTGAAAACAACAACAAAAAATTAATTTGAATAAAATACAGTTTCATTATTTCACGAATAAAGCTCGAATTTTTGCATGCATGTCGTATTTATTTATATACAATTACTTACATAACATACATTTTCCTCCTAAGTTTTAAAAATTATTCGTCCAAAAGAGTAATAACAAAAGAAAATACATTCTCAAGCGAAAAATCATTCCTAAACAAGCCTTTGATATGTTAATAATATTCCACCTAAAATAGACACATACATTTCAAACGTGCTCATGAGTTGTTTGTTATTTAGTTATGCGCAGTACTTCGTAGTATTAGGGCAATGTAATATGCTATATTCCAATTACATTGGTCTAATTAACAATATTATTTAACGAAATATAGTTATTTATGCAACTAAACTATAATGAGGGGTATTAAGAGCTCGTAGCGATTTTGCCGCTGCCGCTGACTGCAGCTCTCTCGCTCGCACATTTAATGTTTTCTCAAGATTTCTTAAATCTGAGTGCGTAATTGAAAAATGTGTCTCGGCCACTTTTCGCAATATAAGATTACAGATATTTTAAAATATATTCAAGTTTTTTGTTGCTAAAGTACAAAAAGTTGTCGTTTCTAACAGTTATTTGAACTGGCAAATACTATAACTTTTTGTACCTACGAGTACTTCAGCAACTCGAAACTGAAATATCTCTTAAAATGTCCGTAATCTTATATTGCGAAAAGTGGCCGAGACACATTTATTAATTACGCTCTCAGATTTAAGAAATCTTGAGAAAACATGATGTGCGAGCGACAGAGCGACGATTTTGCCGCTAATTGCTACGAGCTCTTAAAACACGAATGTGGGTTTATCATATGAGTGTTTTAATACCTAATTATGTACAGTTGCATACAAGACTATCTACACCCATGATATGTATCCTCTATAAAGGGTTTTGACTCCTCTTTCTCGTAATTATATCATCCGAACGAGTGTTCTAATGTTGTAGTTAATTTCATAATGTAATTAATTCTTCGTGCGTAGGCGCGGGGAGGAGCACGACATCCTCTCGCTCGGATATTGTAATGTTGGCAGAAAGATTTCAGAAACTTTTACAGAGGATTTAAAGCATGGATGTAGATAAAATTATTTATGTCAGTTTCTCATTTCTCTAACCAGTGTTACATGAAGTGCCCTTCGCCCGGGCCGCCCGGCGGACTGTCAGAATTTAACTTTAAGACAAACTAACATATTGTACATTGTGAACATACACTTAATTATTACATTTAAATCGTAAGGAAATGGTAAAGTAATCTTATTGTAAACTAGTATTAATCGAACAAGAAACCTTATTATCATAATATCTTTGTGTTTTATTTCTATGAATCATAAGTATTTAAAATAAATATATTTATATTTATAAAATAAAATAAAATAAAAAAGATAACGAAGTTCACTTTCGGGGGTTTATGTATGGATTTGACGTTTTTGAAATAAGTGGTGGTTTATATTATAACATAGCAAAAACTTATGTCAATTCTACTGTGACCATCAGTCATTTTTATTATGCCCACTGTTGAGGAGGACTACTGATAAGGAGGATGAGCCATAACCCACCACGTGAGCCCAATGCGGATGTTAACGACCGCAAATGATGCCGGGACCAACGACTTAACGTGCTTTCATATACAACATATAAGAAATACTTTTAATCCTGGTTAAAGGTTCCCTAGGATCTACATGGACGAAGTCGCGGGCGGTCGCCATACAACGTGCTTAAAAAAACCTTAAAGCCGAATATGGCAGATAGGGTATAATGCATACCAACCCCGAAAAATTATGATAAACCCTGAAAACTCACTAATTGGAAAAATATAATTCTTTTAATGATAAAAAAACTGCACAGTGGCTACCCTAGACCCAAATTGTGATTTGATTTTGCTTATTATGGGATTGGTGGTAAAAATATTGACAAACTTCGATTTTAACTAACATTTATCCGCATAATGCGAATAATAATTTTGATCTGATGAAAAATACCCAATATAATAAATATGTAGATATGCTAGAGTAAATTCAGAGACGTTTCCTCAGGATCCTGACATTAAGGTACGTTATGGTAAAAAAGAGAGCTCACAACGTACGTGGAACGATTGCGCTATTTTAACTTAGAGTCTCGAGAGCCGACGCAAGGTGCACGACCAAACCTACCTTCACAAAATCGTACACGGATCACTCCATACCACTCTGCTATCAGATATTCACCTCAGAATACCTACTAAATCATCCAGGCACGATCGTCCCTTCTTTATTCCATTCTGCGGTACGAAAGTCTCATTCCACAACCATATTCAGAATGTGTCGCGAACATAACACTGCTTAACCAGTTAGACGATGTGCCTGATATATCTACGCTTCCTCGCTCAATAAGTTCAGAAGTTCACTACATAGGCTGGTTTGGTAGACTATTATTGATTTTTGTTCAATTTGTATTTGCTCCATTTTTATTTTAATCAATCTAATTTAATTGCACTCAATCCTATTTTTTTATCTGTTCTAACTAATGCATTAATTTGTTTTTCCTAATTTAATTTTGTAATGTCATTTAATCTTAAACAATTTAATTTAATCTAATCAAATCAATTTAACCAATTTTCAACTTAAGTTTTTTTATGTAATTTAATTGATTCATGACTTGTCCGATTGTTGTTGTTCACACATATTGTTGGAGTTGCAGCCTACCTGCATCCTTTTTTAAAATGTTGTAATTCATAGGTATAATGTATTTGCTGTAAATCTGTTTTGTGTGACAAATAAATAAAATGAAATAAAAAATTAAATAAATCTTCTATAACGTATATGAGATGCGATGAGATAAGTAGGCACTTATGTACAATTTTCCAAAGTTGTGTCATACATAAGTGGGGTTTGTGATACTATAGATGAAAAAATATAAGATACAGTAATATCGTTCAGCTATCACTTTGTGACGATCTTTATTTAAAGGAGGAAAGCACGACAAAAAAGCATTCAAAAAAGCAAATCCTGCCTCAAAAACCTTAAAAAAACAGCTCTAAAAAGCATGAAATTATTTTCCAATTAATTAAAACGTCCATTGAAGTCGGCTGGGGCTGGAGGTAATTTAATACTTTTATAATAGTGTTGATTTCTCCAGTAGGTAAAGCAGCCATTACATGCTCATGCAAGCGTCAGTCAAATTCCATCAGTCATGAATTACGTTTGACTGACTGACTGATGGAAAGAAGAAATCAACTTCATGCAACCATCATTCAATGACTCACCTGACTATGGTTAAACTGACAGCAAAACCTACCGTGTAATGGATGCCTAAGCCCCACCCGACTTCATTAGACGTTTTTAATTAGTTGATTAGAAAAATATTGCTTTTTTAGAGCTGTTTTTTTAAGGTTTTTGAAACAAGTTTTCCTTTTTTTTTATTTTTTATTGACAACTTTTTTGTAGTAGGTATGTAAGCGATAATTTTATAAATAAAACGTTTTTAATATTTCACACTTTTCAATGGTATACCTACCCCTAGTTACGCTGTTTGTTGTTAAGGAGTTCCGTTTTGCCTTCGCATTTCAAGTCTAGTCTAGAACGTTCTTGACAATAAATAAGTACCTAAGTTGTTTTTAATTGTCATAAACCTAGTACCAATATTTAAAACACTATTTGATTTTGAGGAGTTCCCTTATTCTTCTCCTTCTCCAAAACCCAAAGTCTAATGGCATTGAAATTAATATGGTATCACCCTTAAAGTGTCTTCTTTCAAAAAAAAAATCATTGAAATCGGTTCATAAACAAAAAAGTTGTAGTTGAACATCCGTCTGAATTCAAATAAAGTGGTAACAAAAACGACAGTATTTTCAAGATTTCCTGAAAACTACTGAACCGATTTCAAAATATGAAAAAACTAGCTTCCGCCCGCGACTTCGTCTGCGTGGATAGTATTTTGTCTATCCCTCGGGAAAAAATTCTTTTTTCGGGATGAATGATACCCTTTGTCCTTCTGTGTACCCCTGACAACGTGTGTGTAAAATTTTATGATGATCGGTTCAGTAGTTAAGACGTGAAGGCGTAACAAACAAACAAAGAAACAAACAAACGGACTTTCGCATTTATAATACTAGCTACCGCCCGCGACTTCGTCTGCGTGGAAAGTTTTTTTGCTTTCCCTCGGGAACATTACTTTTTTTCGGGATGAAAGGTACCCTATGTCCTTCTCTGTACCCCTGACAACGTGTATGCAAAATTTCATGATGATCGGTTCAGTAGTTAAGACGTGAAGGCGTAACAAACAAACAAACAAACAAACAAACGGACTTTCGCATTTATAATATTAGTAAGGATGGTACCAACTTAGGAAGAAACCTGAAGTTGTAACGTTGAATCATTTCAATCGGTTCAGCCCTCTTCGAGTAATCGGTATTGGTATTGGTGATGGGCTCTTTTTTCCGCATTTAGACTCTTTGGTCCGTTATGCGTGAAACACAGCATTGGTGTGGCTAGTCAAGCCCTCCCAGCTCCTTCCAGAAGCGCAGAAGCCTCCTGGGGCGTTCACAGGCTTCTAGGAGCGACCTCACGTCTTTGAGGATTTCTGCCCGGTGTGCGGCCAAACCCACGCACTCCAGGATCACGTGGGCGGCTGTTTCCTCTGCGTCCAGGCATCCTCTACATAGGGGACTGTCTGTCGCATTCATGATGAATAGTTGTCGGTTTAAGGCAAGGTGACCTGTAAGTGTACCTACAACTATTCGGAGGTCTGGACGATTAAGGCTGAGCAGTCTACAGGTCAACCGCGGCGAGACTGCGGTCATCGCCAACTTGGACTGTCTACAGCTTGTTAGGTTTACCCAACGAGTATTATGTGCAGCAGGAGTACGTTGTCTCACCCATGAGCGCAGTTGGCTGAACGGGAGTGGCAGAATGGGTATGGGTCCTGCCACTGTTGTAGAAGAT
Organism: Agriphila tristella; assembly: GCA_928269145.1. Classification (NCBI taxonomy): domain Eukaryota; kingdom Metazoa; phylum Arthropoda; class Insecta; order Lepidoptera; family Crambidae; genus Agriphila; species Agriphila tristella. The sequence continues at coordinate 17,697,863 of OV743431.1, read as the reverse complement.
CCCTTTCTAGCCAGCTCATCGGCGGCGTCGTTCCCGTGTGATCCACTATGCCCTTTAATCCATTGTAGGATTACTTTGTTTTTGGATGCTAAGCGATCCAAAACTTGGTGGCATTCGTAGACGATACTGGAGTTGATCGTGTTGGCCTCCAGTGCTGTTAGAACGGCCATGCTGTCTGTCAGTATGCGGATGTTTAGTTCCTTCATACCTCTAGACAGTGCCGTGGTAGCGGCATTAATTATTGCAACACATTCGCATTGAAATATCGAACTGTGTTGGCCTAATGCTTGTGATATTTTGATATTTAGGTCTTGTGAGAATACTCCAGCACCAGTACCAGTCCCCATCTTGGAACCGTCTGTATAAATTCGGACTTCATGTATGCCGGAGTAATCTCGGTCACTTTCAAATAATTGAATCTGGTATTTCTTTTCGAAAATGTATTGTTTTGGGATCCTGTCGCATGGGGCAGCGATTAGTGGCTCATGTTTCACTTAATTATTCCACAATGTGGAGTGAGGACCCTCTCGGTTGTACCACAGACCCAGGTGTTTAAGCCTTATAGCAGCCATAGAGGCTTCCTGTTGTATCTAGGGCGGCTGTGGGGGTAGTTCGCATGCAGCCGGTTATCGCAGAACATGCCAATCTTTGGAATTTCTGCAGCTTGTTTATGGCGGTGCTTTGCTCTGTTTTGGACCACCAGGCAACGGCTCCGTATGTGATTATGGGACGTATAACGGTTTTATACAGCCACATTGTTATTTTCGGTGATAGCCCCCAGCTTTTTCCGAGTAGTTTGGCAAAACATGATGGTGGCTTTGTTTAGTTTAATGTTTCGATGTCGATGAAGGTGCCTAGTGTTGATATTTGGTGTTTGAGATTGCCTTCTATATAAGAAACCACCTTATGTAGGGCAGACTCTGTTGATTTGCCTGCAGAGTAGGCATGTTGGTTTGGATTTAAGGGGTTCCTGACTAAAGCAGTGCCCCTTATCTCCTTGTCTATTAGTCTCTCCAACACCTTTAAAAGGAATGATGTGAGGCTAATTGGTCTGAATGATTTAGGTTGAGTGTAGTCTCCTTTGCCGGGTTTAGGAATAAAGACTACTTTGACTTCCCTCCATTTCATGGGAATATAGCGGTGTGCTAGGCAGCTTTTGTAGATGGCTACGAGGTGGTCAGTGAGACCGCCGTCGCTCCACCTCATCAGCCCTGGAAAAATTCCATCTAGTCCCGCTGATTTGAAAGGGAGGAAGCTGTTGATTGCCCATCTTACTTTTTCCGGGTTGACAACCTTGTGGGCGGTGGTCCAGTCGGTTTCAGCAGGTAAATACTCATCTTTTTCTTCCCATGTTCGACTTTCCGTTATGTGGCATCCGGGGAAGTCACTCACTTCCCCGGATGCCACATAACGGAAAGTCATTAACAGTTCTGAGGTATCTTGATCTGTTTTGGTATATGTTCCGTCAGGCTTTTTCAGGAAACCAAGATTGTGTGTTGGTTCGCTGCACAGGATGTTTTTCACTCTGTTAGCCTCGTTGTTGGTTTCAATGTTGGTGCAGTAGCAAGGTCGAGTAATCGGTGTACATACATATAAAAAAAAATATACGCGACGAATAGATAAGTCGGATAAAAATCATTAGGTGCTGGAATTCAAAACTAATTACTTATTTGATAATCTAATGTATAACTAAATTACAAAATGTACGGAAAACATCACTATTTGAATCCATAGACCATGCAACAATACTAAATCGCAATTAGTTCACCCAATTACCGCATGACAATATGGCGCTGATGTTACAAATTAGGAGTACAAAATCTTCAAGAGTAATCCTGCAAGACATCACTGGAAAATTACAGTTGATTTTGAGCCTCAATTTTTTTTATGCACAACGGGTTGGTGCTTGACCTTCATCAGATGAGCTGATGTAAAGTGACGATAAGGCTGAAGTTGGAAGCGCAGTACACCCGGAATTCTTATTACTGAGGAACTGACTATCTTACCTCTAACTGCCGGAACACAACAATTTTTAGTTGTTGTTATGTCGTCAGACTTAGGTAAGATGGTGGTAGCTAGCCAGGCGGACTTGAAATAAGCTCTGCCACCAACCAAACCAAGTACAAATTTTATTGTACCCCTCCTGGGAATCGAACCCGGGACCAATGCGTCTTATACGGGTGGGCGAACCACTGGACCACAGAGGCGGTTAAATTTTGGAAATTTAAAGTCTATTCAGGGGGCTACTCAAATAGCCACTTTTATATTCGTTCGCTAACTTAAAAAATTAAAATAAGCCATAAAATCTAAAATTACGTGTCGTAGGCATATCATTTCCATACAATACAAAAATTTCTGTGATTTACATAAACTTGCGACGGGTGACTTTATCGTCTAATTGCTTATTTTTAAACTTTGAGTTAGCGAACGAATAGAAAAGTGGCCTTTTGAGTATGGGGGCAGGTGACATTAACGATGGTGGCTATGTGTTTCTGTGTATACAATAGGTATTTGGTTTTACATCATTAGTTTGATATTAATTCGCAATTAGCTGGCGCACCAAATATAAAGAACTGCGCATACATATTTTAAACTCTAGTTGCGAGTTTCGATGTTTCAGCAAGAGTTTCGCGGTACTTTAGCTGTGTATGTGCAATCTATAAAAATATTTAGGTCAGTCGTCAGACATACAATACAAACAGAGACAATAATAGCAGGCAATACCTCTGAAAGGTTAAATTAGGAAGTGGTTAAACTTAACTAAAACAATATGTTTTGGTAAAGGGTGGCTGCCTGTTTAGGTTTAAACTACTAGGTACCTACCTAAGAATAAAAACACGGATTTTAGGTTCAAAATGGACATCAAAGCCTTTTCTCAACCAGCTGGCGGCTGGAAGAAGGACATCGGTGATATTATGACGGGAAAATAATTTATTTTTGAAATCAGGGAAAAGCAAAGACTTAGGGTAAAGGGAACTCTAGAAATTTCTAACAATACTATCATTTTTGAAGGTACTTGTTTTACAACAAAAAATTAAAACCTTTTTAAGGATAGGCAAAAGAAACCTCAAGAATTCGGCCAAAATTACAAAAACCGGTACAGGAAGTTTTTTTGCTGCACGCTGCAAATATAAATCTTTAACAAAAAAAAAATTAAAACTTGATAGTTTCTTCAACTAAATTAATACGTCTTCAACTTAAGTTGCTCTGTCTGCGGGATGCCTTCGATTCTTCAAAAAGTATTGATTCAGATGTTGAATGATTAAAAACGTCATTGCTTATTTATATTATAATTAACATTAACATATTTTAAATGTGTCCAATGAGCCGCTGTGAAAGACACTTCCATTTCAATTGTAACATTTATAAACACACTGTCCACTGACATTCAGGAATGTAAGTAACGACTATATTATATACGACGTAATAGAATATTCACTTTAGATTTCGAGCGTATCCGCCGATTATGTACCATTATCAGGGAAATTTTAAAGCCAAATCTTAGCTGTATCTGTAGATGAAAGCCATCTCTTAGAATGCTGATCAGATCAGTTGGGTTGGGTGTATATAGCGATCTGAATCTTCTCCATTTACTCCCTGATGATCTGATGGCCATCATCAGATCACAGCTAGGTCAATCCTTGGCGGAGAATCAAGGCTTCAAAGTTGCCTTGTTTGTATGAAAATCACTGGTGTCATTAATTATCTGGCCACCAATTTATTTATTATACTTACTATAATAAAAACAGTAACATTATGTAAACACCGAACTCAATGACGTCTTTTTCCTGTGTAGAAAGATAATTGTTAACGAATGTCAATACTCAAGATTACCTACACTGAACGCGATGAACACGCGCGATGATATCTCAAAGGCGAATGTTTTACTACTAAAAGACCCCATGTGAGTAGCTGATAACGTCACTCAAATGTTTGTGCTTGTTGCAGGCCAAAAGCTAAGCTAAGTTAGTTTAGCTTAGCTAAATAAATAGCTACATCTGCAAACTATGTCACAAATAGGTTAGTTCGTTGGTCACAAGTATGAAAAATTACCTCAGTAACGCGAGCTAAGCTATACTTACTTATAAACCGACCTCTTGTTGCAGAAAATCTTACCTCACCCGATTATCTATTATAAAAGATTGGGACCATCGGCCTATGACAGGTTGCCATGGCGTAACCTGGAAGATCATTTATTTTGAGTTCATAAAACTAATTTTGACACAAAAGTAACTCATAAGATTACAAATCAAATTGTTTATGCAGTGAAAGATATGCCTTTGTAGATTTGAATCCACATAGGTTGCCTCCCTTAACCTTGGCAGATTCCACAGTCAAGCATCCTCCAAGGGGCATAAAAATTGGGTCACTTTGTGTTTCCCTGTTGTAACCAAATGAGGTAAATTTTATACAACGGGCTGGATCTATTAGCTTAGCTCTTGGTCTGCAACCGGTTTTATCTTCCGTGATCTATTGAGATAAATCTTGATATGAGTTTACTATAAGTTTTTGTGGCGGTACAGTGGCAGTAGTGCGGAAAGCCTCAATAGGTTGACTTTACATACTAGTGAAAAGTTTATGATATGTACATACTTTATTAAATTTAATATTTGGGTTAGAGAAAGTGCGAGAAAAACATTGTAAGTATCAATAAACTGATATCCTCCTACTGTAAGGAATTAACATGTATTTTTAAGACGTAAAAGAATGGTTATTTCTCTGATGCTTACAAAGTCGAGTTCTATTTATAAAAAGAAATACCTCTTTACATTGAATTGGGTTAGAGAATTTGAGTTCTGTCATTATTAAATTTTCAATCAATATTTCAAAAACAGATATAATAACAGTTTCCATTCTATTAATCTATAAATTCTAACATTTTCTGATAGGTATCCTTACTAATATTATAAATGCGAAAGTCTGTTTGTTTGTTTATTTGTTTGTTACGCCTTCACGTCTTAACCACTCTACCGATCATCATGAAATTTTGCATACACGTTGCCAGGGGTACAGAGAAGGAGATAGGGTACTTTTCATCCCGAAAAATATTACGTTCCCGAGAGATAGCAAAAAATCTTTCCACGCAGACGAAGTCGCGGGCGGCCGCTAGTTAATTATAAACGTCAGTATCAGTACCCTTAGCACGGCCATGAGTCAGACTATCGAGAAAAAAACGTGCGTAAAAAAACTTTATAGAGTCATTTTGTATGGAGATGTGTACAACGCCACATACCGCCGAAAAGTGAACTAAGCAAATAAAGAAATTCATTCATTCATTCATAAGATTTTCCACACTACTATTTACTCTAATTTTTTTCGATAGGTAGATGATGTTCGTGCTAAAGATACAGAACTGTATAAGTACAGTACACAAAGCCTCTAAAAAGTACTGATTTTCAAGAGAATGTTTAAAATGATTAATGAAAACGAGTGTATACAAAAATTATCTTTCAATAAAAAAAAGAAAAAAAAATGCAGTAATACGCAGCTACGTAACATAGGTACAATAATTAAATTATGTAAGCAAGTTTAAATTCACTCAGCCTTGAATTTTACAACTCTGTTTGTGATTGAAAAAGCACAAAATTATTATCTTTGCCATTATTAATAATCATCAGCCTGAAATGTTAATGCAGTCTATTAAATTTTAAGTAGGGGAATACGTAAATTATGTAATTTTATTATGGCCGGCATTAGCATGGACCTATGTTATGTTGATGGTATGAGGTATTAGTGATGGCTTCAGAAGATGCCAGTTGTCAGCGAACTAAAATCTATAGAAGTGTAATTGCAAACAAATATTGCTTAAAAAATGGCATGGCATGGCCGAAAAAGTACAACCCGCTCAGCTTTAGTCGGGCCAGTCACGCACCCGGTGACTGACGTTAAGGTCTTTACAATAATTGACTATTGTATTGTAGAGAAAAGAGAGAAAGCGAACGTTTATTAGAAATAACGTCCTGTGTAGTCAAAGGGTATAAGCCAGCTCCACACTCGCGCGCGAACCGCGGCCGCGAATCACGGGCGCGGTTCGCGCATGAAAATGGTGCGAAAAATATAGCCCTCCAGACTCGCGCGTAAACCGCGGCCGCGAATCACGGCAACCTTAGTTCGGCACCCAAGCCCTTTAGAGGGCTCCACACTCGCGCCGCGAAGGCCGCGAACCGCGAGTGTGGAGGGTTTCGCGGCTTCGCGTTCGCGCTTTTGCCGTGATTCGCGGCCGCGGTTCACGCGCGAGTCTGGAGGGCTATATTTTTCGCACCGTTTTCATGCGCGAACCGCGCCCGTGATTCGCGGCCGCGGTTCGCGCGCGAGCGAGGAGCCGGCTTTTGACGCGGACCAAAAAACCGCCACCGGACGGGGAACGCCGCGAAGCGCGAACGCGAAGCCGCGAAGCCCGAGCGCGATGCTGCGAAACCCTCCACACTCGCGGTTCGCGGCCTTCGCGGGCTTTCGCGGCGCGAGTGTGGAGCCCTCTTATGAGTATACAAATTATTGCCGCTAATAAGCAACCAGTGCTCAGACGCTTTGTGCTGCATAATTAAATGCCAGCATTTTTAGCTCCATCCACTTAGTTGTACCTTTCGTGTGGTGCTATTTTTTTGAGCGCAATGCTTGTGTTGTTTAAATGGCATTTTTCACTTATCTTTATTTACCATAAGAGCTGCGCCCATTGGTACTGTGGCTAACAAGAATAACACCCATATTCACAAACAGCACTATGAGGTCTCACGGTGCCCGTGGACGCACAGCGTCCCAACCACCAATCACGCGTCATGCGTAAAACAAGCAAACCAATCACATGGATCTATTTCAACGCAGTGCGTTCGCATAGGCAAGTGCTACAACCACAAAATGCCGCCACCGACCTATTCCTGTACTTTTCATACATTGGCACAAACGGTTGACGCCGGTAGTCGCCACATGCTACAAATCGTCGCGCTCGCTTCTTGTGACTGTCAAAGCCACTAAACGCCGAAACACTCCACTCGCGCGATTTTCCACCCCTATCTCTCCCTTCGATTCATTAAACCAATGTTAACGTTTTTTTATCAACAGCAGCGTAATTAAACTTTCTAAACCTTCTTCGTCGGATTTCGGAAGATACTGCAAGTAAACGGGGTTAAAAAATGTAGTGGCCGCTGGCCATTTGTCTGCCACAGACCACTAGTGGCTGTCGCGCGCTTCAGCTACTTTTCCAGCCGCTTCTAGCTTCTGGCAGCGGCAGCGTTTGTGGCTGTGGTCAGGAATAGGTCAGTGGCGGTGCCCGGAACCCTCAGGGTTCCCGCTCACGGGCCACTGGCCACAACCACAATCGCGTAGATGATTATGATACTCGTACTGACCAATAAAACAGATATGATGGACCCATCTTTGTGCTAACGAAGGATCACCAGCCAGTTGGTGCAAGCCATTCACAATTCTAAAACACAATACCCATCACGACAGGGAAGGAAAAAGTAGCTGAAACGTAGAATCGTAAAAAATATGAGCAATCAAGTTTAACTGGCCTAACAAGTGTCTCGGGAGTTTCCCTATAGTTATAGTACCAGGCTGGAGTGGAGGTGGTATGCGACTATGGTTATCCTTTTAGAATTTCTGACTCGAATATTTTCTTGTTTCGTACTTTTTAGAGTGCGATTTTTCCGTAGTTGGGTTTTAGTTTTAACTTCGTTTTTTATTCAAACTTATAGCTGACCAGATTGACATTGTCCTGTCTGTATTATCGGATTATGAACAACTTCAAACATGCTTGAAGTCCACCGGCTGGCGATTTTTTTTGTTCCTAAGAACCTTCTACAAAGTATTAAAAAACATAAAAAAAATATATCAGGGATTGGAAGCATGGCCGCGAGCGACAGCTAACAATATAATTATATTTTATAAATTTGCTAATTAAGCCGACATCATCAAGAAATATTTTTTTAGTTCATGACTTTAGAATTGAGAAAGAAATAAAATTTAAGAGTTTAGAAGTTACGAGGGAACAGATGAACTTACATACATACCTACCCACATACATGCATAGGTAGGTACTTCCTGGTCAAAATCGTGACCCTCCTTTTTGCTTTGCCGTAGTATGTATGGTAAAATTGTACTTAAGTAGGTACTTGCTTAATTTACCTAGGTAGGTCATCACCAGAGTAACAAGAAGATTATACACATCGAAATGTAATACATTTCGATGGTTATATATAAGTACTATGACATCTACCTATATTATTTTCATATAGGTACCTATAGGTATACATACTAATAATTTCAAAGAAAACTTTAAAGATTTACTCAGTTGAAAGGAATAAATATTCGATAAGATAGGCAAACGCAAACAGCGGAAGCCTTTTTGAAGAATTTGTTTTGCGGTGATAAAAAAACTTGGCTTTGCTTATTATTATGACAAGTCAAGCAGATATCAAACATAATGTTAAAAAATTTAATGAGTTTCAGTTTTTTTCTAATAAATTAGAGATAAGATAATAAGTCTTCAAATACCTATTAAAACGCGTTCGCCATAATATAGTCGTTAAACTTTCTGAATAAATAAATAATCAGTTCTAATAACTTTTTATGTATAATGCCTTATTTTTCAATGAATAAAGAGTTATTTTTAAGTTGAGTTTGAAAGGCAATATATTACTTGTATTACACACCTACCTTACAAATGACCGACGAGCACAACGCTATGCCAAAACAATTATATTCACTAACACTACTCATACCTCGAATAATTTGCTATTGTTCGCTTTAATGTTGAGATATTTTTAAAACATTAGAAGAATTTGTAGAACCACAAATTGTTCAATGTTTTAAAAATATCTATCTATGTAAAACTTTCGATATTACTAAGATATTCCTTATGGACATCAACATTAATGAACAAATCATTAAAAAGTCTGCATTCTTTTACGTACGTAGGAACCTAATAAGTTAGTCGAATCATCCGCGAATGAGAAGATTTTCCATACAAATGACCGAACAGCTGATCGAGTTTTGTATGAAAAAACGTTTTTTTTGTATCTGTTTTCGGAAAAGTCGTAAAAAAATGTTATTGTTTATGATGTTAGAAATGTTCACCTGGGAGATTGTTGGTGTTTTGCAAATAACCCTGTTTAAAGGGTTTTTATCGGCTCCTTAGTAATTGCAAAAGAATTGTTAAATTTTTTGTTCATAATTTGATTTGATAATATAAAATTTAGGTAGTTGTTATTTTACAAGTAAGAAAATACGCTTGTGAAATCCAGCTCATGTTCTGCACCTCTAAAACTAAAGTAAACATTCGTTATCGTGCACTATTGTGCGGTTTTGTGATGAAACTAAATAGAGTCTTTAGGGTATAAACACGTGATTTTCTTTTATTCGCTTATTACATTGGTCAATTTTGTTACGATTTCACATATTTCAATCTAAGTATTTAATTCAATCTAATTTGAAAATCATATTTAACCCTTGAATACATTTCGGTACCTAAACTTACGTTAGTAGCTTCGTGGGGTAGAAAACCCTACGATGTAAAGGTTTTACTTTAATTGATAGCTAAGCTAAGAACATTTTATTTGATTGTATTGAATGAAGAGATGAAGTTTTCCCAAATTCATACAAATTCCACAATTTTAAACTCCTGAAGATACTGGCAACATTTATTTCCGGATTTCCCGTAAATAATATGACACCCACAGACCAGCGATTTTTTTTTCGAAAAGGGTGATATCGATAAAATTAATTTAAAAATGTTTTACTATTTATTTTTCGCTTAGCTGTCTTTATTTTCATTTTTTTTTACTGAATAAAAATTGTAATCTACTATCATATAAAAACATGGTCTGTCAGAAAATAATTTTCCATTCTTCAATTTTATTTATGAAACGAATAGAATGTGTTAATTAACTATAGCTATTAAGACATTATATTGCTTTATCTTAATAAACAAAAATCCGTCGTATTCCTCAAAAAAGTGATTTTCTTCAAAAAAGTGACAGTACCGCGAGAAGGTATAATAAAGTTAATTGATCGAGCGAGCGCGAAGCGCGAGCGAAGTGTCTCTGCTTCAGCTTGGGCAAAAATTATTTCGTATGTCCGAATTCGGGCTATAATATACCAAACATAAACGTACCCTATTATGTGCTTTGAAAACCTCGTTGCGATGTCGATATCTACAAATTTTTAAACAACTTACAATTTGAGTTACTTTTTAACGCGAGATCTACTTTGGGTAGATACAACAAAGTATAATTAAAAGCTGACGACTGTTAAAGTAAAAAGGCATTATTCAGAATATTATATTTTATTGGTTTTTAATGTTTTTAGTAGGTATTAATGTGCCTTTATTCTGCTCTTTTGTTATTGTTTTTATGAAAATGGTACTAGTGTTTAATTTTAGAAAAAAAAATTATGCTGAACGTCAAATCAATAATCCACTCACAAATAATCTGAACTTAAATTGTTAAACAACAGTACCTATTCACAAGTACCACAACCATGTAACAACCATAAACATACCACAAAACTAAATTGTATGAAAAGAAATATATAGTTTAAATTCATACAGACCACATTATACCGAAACGAAACCACATTAGCTTCAAAACATGATGTTCACAATACCACTTGCCCAGTAACCACTTTTGCTGCTACCATAAATACACGATGTGGTGTGGTTGAGGTACGTGTGAGTGAGCCATTACTTATCGGAGTAACGGATCTAACATCGGTAAGCAGTGATTAAAACGAAACTAACAGATAAAAGAAAATCAAGTGCTGTCATGAATTTTTGAGAAAATTGTGACGACACAAAAAAGTTATAAATAATTGCTCTATATAAAAACGTATCTCAGGACGAGGAAATTCGAAACTCTACTCGATTTGTGACCTCGACTATGCGGTAGTAGTCGAGATACGACATCGGTACTCGGATCTTTCCTTATTAGATTTAGCAGTCGCAAGTATTGACACTTTAGCGTAAAGTCTAACTTGTACTAGTCGTCTTTCACGCTATGCAAGTCGGACTTGACTATCGACAGTCTGTTGTAACCCAATATGCTAAGACTCAGTGTTTAGATTCACAAGTTTTTTTTTCTTTTTAGGTAATATTCCAAAATGCTGACAGGATGGAGGCTAGCGTTATCAAAATGTAAGTATTTATTTAGTAATTAAAATGCTGATAAAAATACCGGCTGATCATACAACCCAAAGAACCGGTTTTATTTTTATTTAATAAAAATCGTTTCTTACCTACGTTTTATTTTTTCAATTTAATTAAGGAATGATTGAAGTTATGATTAATTTTATCGAACCCAAAATTATTTCGAAGTTTTATCACAATAATGTGAATAAGTAAAATTAAGTATTTTAATTGAAAATTACCGGTGTATTAGAAAAATATCAAAGAGTTTTCTACTCGTAAATGAAATAAATAACCATTGAAGGGTGTTGATTTTTTTAAAACAGATAGGTAATTTTTATATTGAGTCTGGTCCAAGTGTGGCGTATTGGACCATGATGTTTATTTTTTATGAAAGTAAATTCATTGGGCTTATTTTTTATGAATACAAAAAGAAATTATATTCTGGGAAGTTACAGTGTACCACATGTACACAATACACAATAACCGTACCAGTGGAAATTATACGTAATGTAGTCAAATTAGGTGATTTTTTTAATAAAGATTGTAATGAATTCTCCGGATGGACAAACATTTTTCTGCTGGTTTTGTATAAGTGAAAAATCGAGTATAAAAAAATGCATTTACCATCCTCACGGGACTACACGAAGTACTTCCAATCTTTTTCTAATTTGACTACACTAATGATACCTACAGACCACTAATCATTCAAATAATGGGTTCAGTCGGTTTAATATTCATTAGGATTTAGTGGACATCTAATTATTAAGGAATTATTGTTAATTGCATTATGAGGAACCCGTGAAATAAGTATAACATGCTAGTATTAAGTACTTTTATTTATTTTGCGGTAAAACCAACTTAGAAACTGTGTTAAGATTAGACAAAATATAATTGTTATTATAAGGTTTGATTCCCGTCTCGTCACATTATTGTTGATACAGCCTGGGTACTGACAAATGATTTAAGGTTAAAAATGGTGTTATACAGCTACTTAACTTAAGACAAATACCTAACGAAACAACAAAGAGTAGTAAATAAGTAAAACATCGATAAAATTCACAAGTAGGTGGTACAGTCCGCGTCATAGCTATTATATAGAGGCTGCCAATACGCTCAAATTAATATGTAGGAACATCCAACTAAGTGACCAAAAATATCAGTCAAAATAACTTTATTTATTTGGGCATATTGAGACTCCATAATATGACGCTAACTGTACACAGGTGCACAACGTTCATCACATTGATATTTAAAATAGGAGGAACATTTTAATAATATTCAGAATCATTTTAAACAGTGTGTAAGTCATACACTTTGTGTAGGGGTTGGATAAATATAAGAAAACATTTTTTTGGAGTAAACTGTTAGAGTTAGGAATTTAATGGCTTGCCAGTAGATTTGAAAATGATTGATTTAAAACAAATGTAACATTTCACACCACGCGGCTGAAAAGTATGGCGCGCAAATGAATTTTTTGATTATTTAATGTTCTTACAATAAACTCATACACAGCGGCGGCAGCGGTACAATGAGTAATGAATCATCTTCAAACAATGCGAAATTGACTTTATATGTTCAAAATGTTCTAAAAAGCATTATTTTCATAATATTCAAACGGCACACTACTAGTTTCAATAGTTATCGAGAGAGTGTATTAATTTACAAGTTTTAAAACAATGGCAAATTGGTCAGTTGTGCCGATCTATCCGCGCAATGCAAACATTTTCAGAAGTACTTTGTGACAGTTTAATTATACTGAGAATGTGCAAATGTGCCACTACTTAATAACTTAAGTTTTGCTGATATGACTAAGGTATTGACGTGATTTAGGGAGAGAAAATAAGTCACTAAGATCGTTTAGGTTTGAAATTAATGAAAACTTTCTCAGACTCAGATGAAAGGCCTTTACATGCTAAATTATCTGATCTTCCGACTTTTCTTCAATATTTTTTTATTATTAGGTACATAGGTACACAATTATTTAGGATGACTTCTTTTTTATAATTAAAATTATCACCTTAAACTAACGTTTAATATCGTAACAATAATAAATTATTGCTATCTTTCAAAAGTAGGTATACAGTTTTAAGAACCATTATGAGCATTATTCGAAGCAAGGCGTAATAACTTGGTATAAACTTTGTTTTCTGAATGGCTATCAATGTGTCTCTTTTATTTGTTATACATAGAGAAAGAGACTGATTAAAAAAACTGTCAAGTGTCAAGAGATTGTATAACCCGGTCCCACTATTTTTGTCTCCAATCTGGTAACTCCATAAAGTCAAGGAAATTATTTTTACAAAAAAAAAAACGTGGTTGTTGCTACTATATAGTATGTCAAGAAAGTCATAAATTACTTTCTTTAAAATTAGTGTTATTGTATGACAACAATTTAATACTTTTGTAATGCAACAATCACGTGAAGATAATTTCACTTTCGTTTCGTGAGATTCTGGTCTACTTTTACCTCTAACGTTATCTCTGGTATTGCTATAAAAAATAACTTTTTTTTACTTACAAATTATGTTATCAATGGGCTAAGTTTATGTTTCTACGTCGCACTGTATGGAATAGATAAAGATATTTAGTTGGAACATTTGAAGATTTTTGAAAATAGATTTATCTCTATCATTTTCTCTTTAATTCTCTGATTTCACATAGTGTAGTTACAGTATTTAGGTGTCATAATGAATATTATTGAAAATTTTAAAAGTAACAATGACACAAATGCATGACTCTTCATCTTCATCATCTTCATTTATTACTTATTTAAAACTTTTTGGAGGTAAAATTTATGTCTAATAAATACGTATTAGGATATGTATTATGAGTAAAGACTAAAAAACTATAACAGGATATCTATAAAATAAATTCATAATTGCAATTTAAACTTCAGTTTAATCTTTAATCGCCGTTCCTGTAAAATGCACAAAATGAAAATGTGCCATTATACCTCTGTGTGTGTGTTAATGTTTCCATAACATTTTTTTTGTAATTACGAGGGATAAGCTTAAGTCTTTCTTATTAAAAAAAATTTTACTATTCCACTGAGGATTATTTAAATGATAGATTCCCGTTTTTATACAATGTGGTGTAAGTAATTTAAATTATAATTTTTCATACTGGTGATTTTCAATATGATATGATATTTATTGTTATGGAATAAATGACTATTGATTAAAATAAAATATAAAAGTGTCGTATGTTTTTTTTTATTTGAATAAAATCAGCATTTACACACCTACTGAAATACAATGCAACGCGAAAGTTTCAAAATGTTTTTTTAGGTTTACGTACCCAAAGGGTAAAAACGGGATTATTACTAAAACTCCACCTTCCGTCTGTCTGTTACCAGGATGTATCTTATGAACCGTGATAGCTAGACAGTTAAAAGTTTCACAGATAATGTATTTCTGTTTCCGGTATAATAACAAAATACTAAAAACAGTATTTTTTCCTATTGTTGTATGTACTGCGCGAGTCCGATTCGCACGTGGCCGTTTTGTTAGTTTCTAATCTCTACTATTATTACTTTGCAGTATTCTTCGTACCCCAGCGATATGTCATGGCCATCATGGCACTGCTAGCAGTGGCCAACGCTTACACAATGAGGGTCTGCCTAAACCTGGCCATCACGCAGATGGTCAGAAAGAGCGCCTCATCTGAAGATGAACACTTCGATCCGGACGCTTGTGTAGATCGGTACTTGGTTCCGGCACCTACCAATACCAGTTCTACTTTATATTCAGACGGTGATGTATGTAGTCGTAACTTATTGAATTTTAGATTTTAGGCATTCACAATGCTTTTTTTATATTAAGTAAGATAATTAATATAATTGAAAAAGATAAAAAAAAATCGACCCACGCGTAGCAGCTCGTAGCATCCACCCGTAGCATCCCGTCTGAGCTGCTATGGGTGGGTCGATTTTTTCAGTTTTTTCAATTATATTAATAGTCATAACTTTATTATTATTATTTCATTCAGACAGAGTTCATATTTGTTAGTAAAATATAACTTACATAACTACAAGGTTATTTTTAGTTAATACAAAACCTCTCGTGGGGTTGATCAGACCATCAAACTGAAAAACTTTCATTACGGGACCAACTTCGAAATCACGAAAAAAAATTAGCTGTTCCATACAAAAGTAAAATTCTACTCCATCGAAATGAATGAAACAGCTGATTTTTTGTCGCGATATCAAGGTTGGTCCCATAATGAAAGTTGTTGAGTTTGATGGTCTGATCAACCCCACGAGAGGTTTTGTATTAACTAAAAATAACCTTGTATGTTAGTAACAATAGGGTTAGAACAAATTTTATTTGGCTGATACACGGGTCATATGTACAGTGACCTAGTGTTTCAATAGTGGACCGTCACAGCGGCAGCGGTCTGAAATCAGCGAGGCTATTTTATTGCGCATTATGGCATAAAAGTCTTGAATGCTGGCCTCGGGCCCTCGGCGAATATGCGTGACGCACTACAGAACCGCGGCAACCCTAACCGCGTAAACTGGAAATGCAGGGCATTGTATGACTTTTGTGTATACTTGACCCACAGGCCGCACGAGTAAAATGATTGACAATAAGCTCTCTAAATAAAGTCAGTTTTACTTCTTTAGTTAGGAGGTACATATCGTACAAATTTATTATTTGCACGACTTAGAAGTAGTAATAGGTACCTAGGTACCTATTACGGTTCCCTATGTATTTGCATAAAATTTTAAGGCATAATATGTCATAGCATAATATGATTTCGCCGAATGATGTTTACGCATAATATTACTTAGTCATAACAGCTTACGCATAATTTTTTTAGGCATAACTAATTAAGGCATAATCATGTTTAAGCATAATATTCTTCAGCATAAATTTAAACATGCATAATGTTATTAACGCATATTTTTATAAACAAAAAATGAACTTGCACATTTAAAAGCTATTGCTAAAAATTTACACTTGAAATAAATATAAATATTGTTTGTCACATGCATGGCTAGGGGTATGTATTTACTATGCCGAAGTTGAAAAGACCGAATTTTACAAGACCCATGGACGAAACACCGAAAATCAAATGGTCGATGGTTGTTTGGCCGTACGTACGTCTAAAATCACGAAAGGATATTTTACCTAAAATACTAAATCCCGAAGCTTAAAAAACTGAAGGTTAATTAAGGATTACATGCCAGCAGGTCGGTTCTGGCACTTCGCCGACCGCTGCCGCGGCACGCTCGCTTCGCTCACTCGGCTCGTGCGTTGTAGGTCGCAATAAAACTTAACCTCCTCCTCGCTCGCTACGCTCGCTCGTCGTCGCACCTAATAGACCTGAACAGACTTTCGGGATTTTGAACTATCGGCATTTTAACTTTCGGGATTTCGAACTATCGGCCATTTAATAATCGATCTTTTAAGTTACGGTCTTTCGGATATAGATATTTAGGATTTTCGGTATTTTGAAAATAGGTGTTTTATACGTCGATATTTCGGTCTTATGTGTTATGAATTTTCGGCATTTTAATACATACCCCTTTTGCAAGAAAATAAATAAGTACTTAAAAATGTTTATTCTTATTGTTTTTGATTTTTATATCTAAATAATATTAGGCGAATAGACAATATGCCTAATAACATTATGCGAAAACAAATTAGTCTAAATGATAATTATGCTTATTTAAATAGTATGCAAAAAAACAATTATGCCAAAGTATTATTATGACAAAAAAATATATGCCAAATCCGTTATGCCAAATCAAATTAGGTATAAAACCATTATGCGAAAACAAGGGATCCCACCTATTACTTATTACGTAGGTAGGTTTTCGTTTTTTGGGCAGTCGTGTAAACACTAGTTTTTGATATGTTTAACCCCCGACGCAGAGCAAACAGAACAATACGTGACCGTGTGTATTGTAAATAAATGTACATAAATGCATTAAAGCTCTAAGTTGTTACATCAAAATTGTAAAATGGGAAGATAATAAAAGAGAAAATAGCTAATAATTATGCTTCGTGGTTGTTTGTGATTGACAAACATTTAGATATGGATTATTAACTACACCACATACACAAAAGACCACTTTTAAATTGTATGAACTGTAAAATTGACACGTAGAATATTTTTTTAACATTTAGACACCAGTTTGAAAGTAACTAAGTAGTACCTACTACATTGTACAATGAACATTTGATTGGACATTGGGCATTTTAGAGTTTGTACTAAATCAGATAGGTTCTTAGTTATATAGGTTTATAGGTTTTTAGCAAGAAGGTTGTAGGTTCTCAGTTTTTAGCTAGTTTAACGGTTTTAATTACGGAAACTTTGGTTACAAGATGCGTGGTAAAGATAAATTTGATGTTCAAGAACAGTCAACTGATTGACAAACTCTCATTGATTTTAAACCTTCATAAGTTACATTTTAAGTTGAATGTCGATTGAAGTTGACAACGAGCAGAACAGCTGTGCATACAAGAATCGGAGACACAGAATAAGCAATAGGTAACACGGAAATTGAAATTCTACATCAAGGTTGGCGGTCACAAGCCTTTAATTAACTCAACACTTTTTCTATTTAAAATCGTGACGTTAATAAGACACACTTAGTGTGTCTCTTGACACAGTCGTCGCTTTCCCGTTCCTAGGCAGGCATGCATGCCTCATTGCATTCCATAGCACATGTTCTGGGAAGCCATGAAAAATTTGGTAACTATCGCGTAGGTGGCTGACTCTGGGTTCACAGGTAGGAGAGGCACTCTCTGATGCTAAATATGTCAGTCTGTTTGCGTGAAGTGGTTGCGTTCTTTTTATATGCAGGATGAAAAATGTTTATCGTTACCAAAAAAAAACAGATAATGTAAATGGCTGACAATAGTACAGCAAGTAAGTACTAGTTGTACTCATGTGTTCGGACGAATTGAATAAAAATTGCAGCATGCCAGTTCAGAGATGTTTTATTGTTACAAAAAAACGATAATGTAAATAGCTGATAATAACAAACCATAGGCACCCATTACACACACAATCTGATCACGCCAGACCGCGCCAGACTGACAAAGATTGACAGAGATTGATTGTGTAACGTTGTTCGCGATCTGTTTCAATCTGGCGCGGTCTGGCGCGATCTGGCGTGATCAGATTGTGCTGGATTGTCAATCTACGTCAATCTGGCTTGGTCTGGCTTAGGGTTGGCACCTTTTTTTGGAGGTATAAGTATTATTTTCAAAACATTTAAACATTATAGTACTTACTTTTGGGATATTTATAAAAATGTAGTACACATTTATTTTTAACTAGCTTCCGCCCGCGACTACATCCGCGTGGGTGGACATTCGAAAAATCATTAAAAAACAATCTAGCACAATCTGCTGCGATGCGATATTTTTAACCGACTTCAAAAAAGGAGGAGGTTCTCTTTTCGTATGTATATTTGTTTTTTATGAAGGCTGCATTGATTTGGATGAAATTTTGCAAACAGTTTATAGTCTGGATTAAAACTTATGATATTTTTGATCTCGGTCAAAGGTACCCTAGGCATTTTTATTTCTTTAAACATTTAAATTAATTTGTAGTACTTTTGGGAAATTTATAAAAATATAGCCCATATTTATTTTTAACTAGCTTCCGCCCGCGACTACATCCGGATGGACATTTGAAAAATACCCAAAAAAAAAACATACAGACGAACATAAAAACAACCTCCTCTTTTTTTGAAGTCGGTTCAAACATCGGATTGCAGTAGATTGTGCTAGATTGTCAGTCTACCATGGTAGATTGACAATCTACCACAATATGCTTGCATCGGATCGCAGTAGATCTTGGTAGATTGTCAATCTACCATGGTAGACTGATAATCTAGCACAATCTACTGCAATCCGATGTTTTTAACCGACTTCAAAAAAAGATCAAGAACAATCTGATCACGCCAGACCGCGCCAGACTGACAAAGATTGACAGAGATTGATTGTGTAACGTTGTTCGCGATCTGTTTCAATCTGGCGCGGTCTGGCGCGATCTGGCGTGATCAGATTGTGCTGGATTGTCAATCTACGTCAATCTGGCTTGGTCTGGCTTAGGGTTGGCACCTTTTTTTGGAGGTATAAGTATTATTTTCAAAACATTTAAACATTATAGTACTTACTTTTGGGATATTTATAAAAATGTAGTACACATTTATTTTTAACTAGCTTCCGCCCGCGACTACATCCGCGTGGGTGGACATTCGAAAAATCATTAAAAAACAATCTAGCACAATCTGCTGCGATGCGATATTTTTAACCGACTTCAAAAAAGGAGGAGGTTCTCTTTTCGTATGTATATTTGTTTTTTATGAAAGCTGAACTGATTTGGACGAAATTTGGCAAACAGTTTATAGTCTGGATTAAAACTTATATTTTTCATCTCGATCAAAGGTACCCTAGGCATTTTAATTATTTTAAACATTGAAACTAATTTGTAGTACTTTTGGGAACTTTATAAAAATATAGCCCATATTTATTTTTAACTAGCTTCCGCCCGCGACTACATCCGGATGGACATTTGAAAAAAAACAAAAAAAAACATATAGACGAACAGAAAAACAACCTCCTCTTTTTTTGAAGTCGGTTAAAACATCGGATCGCAGTAGATCTTGGTAGATTGTCAATCTACTATGGTAGACTGACAATCTAGCACAATCTAATGCGATCCGATGTTTTTAACCGACTTCAAAAAAAGAGGAGGTTCTCTCTACGTCTGTATATTTGTTTTTTATGAAAGCTGAACTGATTTGGATGAAATTTGGCAAACAGTTTATAGTCTGGATTAAAACTTATATTTTTCATCTCGATCAAAGGTACCCTAGGCATTTTAATTATTTTAAACATTGAAACTAATTTGTAGTACTTTTGGGAAAATTATAAAAATATAGCCCATATTTATTTTTAACTAGCTTCCGCCCGCGACTACATCCGGATGGACATTTGAAAAAAAACAAAAAAAAAACATACAGACGAACAGAAAAACAACCTCCTCTTTTTTTGAAGTCGGTTAAAACATCGGATCGCAGTAGATCTTGGTAGATTGTCAATCTACCATGGTAGACTGACAATCTAGCACAATCTACTGCAATCCGATGTTTTTAACCGACTTCAAAAAAAGAGGAGGTTCTCTGTTCGTCTGTATATTTGTTTTTTATGAAAGCTGAACTGATTTGGATGAAATTTGGCAAACAGTTTATAGTCTGGATTAAAACTTATATTTTTCATCTCGATCAAAGGTACCCTAGGCATTTTGATTATTTTAAACATTGAAACTAATTTGTAGTACTTTTGGGAAATTTATAAAAATATAGCCCATATTTATTTTTAACTAGCTTCCGCCCGCGACTACATCCGGATGGACATTTGAAAAAAAACAAAAAAAAAACATACAGACGAACAGAAAAACAACCTCCTCTTTTTTTGAAGTCGGTTAAAACATCGGATCGCAGTAGATCTTGGTAGATTGTCAATCTACCATGGTAGACTGACAATCTAGCACAATCTACTGCAATCCGATGTTTTTAACCGACTTCAAAAAAAGAGGAGGTTCTCTGTTCGTCTGTATATTTGTTTTTTATGAAAGCTGAACTGATTTGGATGAAATTTGGCAAACAGTTTATAGTCTGGATTAAAACTTATATTTTTCATCTCGATCAAAGGTACCCTAGGCATTTTAATTATTTTAAACATTGAAACTAATTTGTAGTACTTTTGGGAAATTTATAAAAATATAGCCCATATTTATTTTTAACTAGCTTCCGCCCGCGACTACATCCGGATGGACATTTGAAAAAAAACAAAAAAAAACATACAGACGAACAGAAAAACAACCTCCTCTTTTTTGAAGTCGGTTAAAAACATCGGATCGCAGTAGATTGTGCTAGATTGTCAGTCTACCATGGTAGATTGACAATCTACCACAATATGCTTGCATCGGATCGCGGTAGATCTTGGTAGATTGTCAATCTACCACAATCTACCGCGATCCGATGAAAAACATTATTTTCTTTCATAAAAAACAAATATACAGACGAAGAGAGAACCTCCTCCTTTTTTAAGTCGGTTAAAAATATTGGATTGCAGTAAAAGATGATAAAATTTGGCACACAGTTAGTTTGGTACCCTAGGAAGTACCTACTCTATGTATGTACCCTATTTTTAATTTTTAAAGGAAGCTAGTTAAAAATAAATGAGGACTATATTTTTTCATAAATTTCCCATAAACCTACCTACTATATTTTTTGCAATGTTTTGAAAAATACTATTTTACCTCGATATTTATACTATACCAGGCTATAAACTATATATGATGTGTGTAAAATTTCATCAAAATCAGTTCAGCCTTCTGAAGCTAAACTGATTTGGATGAAATTTGGCACTCAGTTCATAGCTTGGTAATATCGTATTAAAATTTATAAAAAATCGTATTAAAATTTATAATACGATATTACCAAGCTATGAACTGAGTGCCAAATTTCATCCAAATCAGTTCAGCTTCAGAAGGCTGAACTGATTTTGATGAAATTTTACACACCTGTGCGTGTAAAATTAAATATCGATATTCATCTAACCCTAACTAATCAAGGCATAAAATGGGTGCTAGATAACAGATTTTACTAGGTACTTACTTACTTTTCGAAATAGATAGGTACTTATTATACGCAGACCGTCACAGAAATTAAAATTCATCATTTCAATTACGTCCGGGAATCGAACCCAGGATCTCTTGCGCGGTAGACTGGCATGTTGAATACTGCACCACTCAGGTCATCGATCGATATCACACGAAAATTAATGCAAAAAGTTGGCAACCCTGCCAAAGCCCACCGTGGATCGTGGTAGATTGTCAATCTACCAAGATCTACTGCGATCCAGATCTCGCTGGATTGACCGTGTAACGTCGCAAACCAACCGCATCAAATTCCATCAATCTGCGGTTTTGATCAGATCACACCAGATTGACGTGTGTAATGGCTGCCATAAAAGTAACAGTAATATGCATTAGGTTATTAGTTAAAAGACTGAACAATATTCAGTCGCATTTCGTAGGTATAAGCAAAGGAAGGTATAAGTAAGGTTACAATCAACTTTTTGTTTGTAATAAATACACTCAAAATCGACCGAGATATTTAACATCAAAGAGTGCCTCTCCATCCTGTGAACCCAGAATCAACCGTTTACGCGATCGTTACAATATTTATCACGACCTCTTGACCAAATAGGTGTGTCTCTTGACAAAGTCACTTTCCTAGGCATGCCTCATTGCATTTCATACCACATGCCCTATCATCTCAAAAAGCGCATGGTTTGGCAATATTGAAAACGTCACATTTGAATGGAAAGTTGAACGGGAAAGCGCACATTTTTGGGGCAAAATGCCTCATGCAATATTATGTGACACACGTTGAATTGAAAGTTGAAGCGAGTCGGTAAAGATAGACCCAATCTTATTTTATTCTCACTTTTATTCGCAACGTCTTTTGTGTACGCGAACAGTGACTGGCTGGACCCAGCGAGCGAGCGAGAAGAAGAGAAGAGAAGAATTGCAAGCGAGAGATCAGTACTGGACTGGGTTGAAACTAAAGTCGACATTAGCCCAGTAGCAAAGCAAGTCAGTGCTTGACTGGGTTACTGTACTGCTATGTTACTGAGCCCGTATAAACCAGTCATAACTCGAAGTTAGATATACAGGGTAATTTTGCGACCCCTTTACAAAATCAAATATAAGTTCAAGGAAGTAATAAAAAGAAATTAGGTGAGATAATTCTAAATTATTTCTTTTTAAATTCACAATTTTCAGCCACTTTTTATATCCTAAAAATCTAGGCGCGTACGCTCACCCTCGCGCAAGCAACGCGAGCGGGGGAAGGCGGGTGGTGTGAGGGGGGCTCGTGCGGGTCGACCGTGCGATGCGCAAACGGTGACAACAATTTCAATTTGTGTAGGGAAAAGTTTGGTGTAAAAACGTAAAAAAAATTTTTTGTTTTACTTCATAAATTGATTGTACTGCTGTTATAGAATGACCTGACAAAATTTGTAAAGGGGTCCAAAAATGACCCTGTAGTTAGTTTTCATGAAAAGTAATGGTTTAAGTAATATCCGAAGAAAGGCTGACCATTACAACTACACCACTAGATTTTTATTAAGAGGTTTTAGAAAACAATTTGTCTTGTCGTTGATAATTTTTCTTTTCATATTTTACTCACTTGATTACGAAAAAATTGAATGCGAATTACCTTTCACTTATTTCCCAAACTTTTTGTTGGATTTTCAACTGCGGGCGAACTGTGCTGCAGAATGTGACAACTGAAGAATGACAGTACAGGCTTTGTACAAATGTTATCATTACGAAATCTGTTTAGCCTAATAAGGGTGAATTCTTTTAACCTTCTTATACCCGTGCATTGGTCTGTGAGACCGTTGAAACACTTTTTCATATTTATTTATTTTCGCGAAAATGTTGCATCTCTAAATTTCTGCTAGCTTCTGGACTTGTTGGAAATTCACTTCAGTGAACACCGCACGTTTGGGCAATTTTGGGTCCAATCGGTCCGCGAGACCAACTGACGCGTGTATGTGTTAGTTTTTATTTCACATCAAAATGAATAACTATTATATCAATTTTTGTAGTGCCAAAGAAAAATGTTCGATTTTGAAAATAGGTTTTAATTCATATCAAAATGAATAACTAAATACCTATTAAATTTATTAGTACTAACGAAAAAATCGTAAACTCTCGATTTGAAGCCTGTTTCTTCTAAGACTATATGAGTAAAACAATAAACAATTAAACTGTTACATGGTGCCTATTTGATTTTCACCTATCATATTGTTTTGAAATTTATATAAATTTTTTATAGGGTTCATGACTAAATATACTTGAAATAGGGTTTGAAACTTTCGGTCCGTGAAACCACACGTGGGTATAGGTGTTACATAAATTGGCTTAGCAATTTCGTAACTACAAGAAATATTATTGCTGAACAGTGAATACATTGTTCCATGTAGCGAAATGGCCAAGCCACATATTTTGACTAAGGTGAAGAGTTTTTCAAGTTAGGATTTGTATTTGTAGAGTTAAGGCGCGTAAAGTTAGAAGCTTGACTCTACATGAGGTCTGATAACTTTTTGACAGTGCAAGCCTTATGGAGTCTTGGCAGCATTACTTATACATGAAAATGTTTATGGTGGGATCAGATATCCCAGAAAGACAGACTTTGTTTTGAAATATATATTTTTTATTTATAGGATTCATGACTAAACATACTTGAAATAGGGTTTAAAACTTTCGGTCCGTGAAACCACACGGGCGGGTATAGGAACTAGGTAAAGAGAGGCAATAATAAAATTATGAAAAGTTTTGTCTTTTTCTCAATATATAATTTGTAATTTCCCGTCATTTGACAAAAGTCAGTCTTTCTGGGATATCTGATTGTATTCAGCGCTAGTGTAACTCGTCAATCTTTTGAGGTCAAGAATGTATTTTCCCGTTTTCCGTATCCACTGATAAAATTAACGACATTATAATATTGCTCAGAAAAGCAATTGCTCTTTTGTTTTTAAGATTCATGTCAAGTTTTTCTAAAACTTTAAGTGTGAGTTGCACCAAAACGCTGCCAAAGTTAAAGTTGTCGTCAAATGGTAATGCTACCTATTTGTCACGTCAAACTTGTCAAAGGACATCATGCTGGCTGACAACCTCTTTTTTGGCTAACTTATGCTTAACGGGTACTATAACAAGCTTGTTATCGTTAAAGTTAGGTGGTGCAACTGAGCCTCAGTTAGAAGATTTTAGTAGTGTAATAAACTACCATGATTTTTCTTTGTTCTGTGGGCTTAACGTCATTTTATTGTTGTTCTAAAGCAAATACTATTGCTACTTTGTTGTTGTTGAATCATAGTAAAGGTCTATGATTTTAGCCATGAAGATAACGCAAACAATACCTAAATGACTTTACTTGTAAGTAAAGTTGTCTTTATTTATTTCGTAGATTTGTACTTTATGATAACACAAGGACAAAATACACTCGACGTCAGAAAAACCGCACCTCTTCGGCACTAAGTTTAGACTTGGCCATCTGCTATTTTATTGCTAGCTAACGTTTTATTGTGTAAATGTTGATATCTATTGAAAGTACATTTAATGAGCTTTCTTTTAATAAGTGTTTGATTTATTTAACATAACAGTTACCATAATTAAACGATTAAAGCGTTATTGCTAGCGCCACCCCAAAAGGGAAATAAAAGGGGTCAATTCAGGAAATGCGGGTAAATTCGCTATCGAGATGATGGAGAAAACACACTTCAACAGTTCAATTAAAAAAACGAATACCCAAGATGGATACTATTGTCCATGAAGTTATTCAAATATTGCAATAAAATTAGGCAATGTAATGTGCTCGGAAACTCAATCTCAGTAATTGATTCCGTTCGACGAGTATTCCAACGGTTTCTAAAGACTGTTTGTTGGCTATGTCGCGTCTTATTAAACCATCCTTCAACTCAGCACGCGGCCCTGTTGAACAGTAGGATGTATTACGATTCTCTTTTTCAACGCTGTGTTACGGAATCCATACTTCGTGTCAACACTAAAATGCAGTATGGTTTCAACCGCGATATTTTAATTTGCACGTCCGGAATTGCTACTCGTGTTGAACAGTAGGATGGATTCAGTAGATAAGTAAAATAGTAGTAACGCAGAAATAATCCTCGATGTCAACACCTGACTGTGACGTGCTCGTATTCGGTCTCTGTCGCTTGCATGGAGAAAAATATCTGCTAATGATAGAATAACATACGCTCAGTTAGCTACGGGTAAAAATATGACACAAACCACGGGTGATAACATGATACAACCCGATGATCTCGGACTGCCAACTGACTCCGAATCAAATTTTGACACTTTAAAAGAGCCTTTAACATCGCAACAGTTGCCTGAAAATATTGAACGCAACGACGAATTCTTACATGAATTTAAATCTAATCGAAATCTGCAGTCAGAGTTCAACAGGCTCATTGATTTATACGAGAAAAATTCTACACCAAGCTGCCTTAAAGCTGTTCAATATTAACAAAACTGTTTAAGACCGTTAATTCTTCCCAGCACGCTTCAGAATTTATTTTTAACCTTTGACCGCGGCAGCTGCAAAGGTGCTAAAACGTCGGAAAAATACAAAAAAACAAACCAAATGAGTTAGGTGGTATTGGTATTGGTGATGGGCTCTTTTTTCCGCATTTAGACCATGAGTTAGGTGGACATACCGGAGTTTGGTATTGATCAACTTAACTACGCGGGCATGTTGAGCTGAAGGATGATTTACTAGGAACTTTAGATGATAAGCGCTCGAAAATCATCCTCGCGTTCAACACCTAAGTTGAGTATTATTTCCGGAGGTAAATTTTGCAAAAACAGATTGTAATACATCCTACTGTTCAACAGGGCAGTGCGCTGAGTTGAAGGATGGTTTAATAAGACGCGGCTATGTCCGAAGGGGAAGAAGTATATAATAACACTTATCATTAAATTATATGGGATTAAATTAACTTTGAAGAAAAAGTGCGGTTTTTCTGACGCCGAGTGTATATAATAAACTGTACCTACAAACATAACGTCCTTTTAATTCAAATGAACTTACCTAAGTATATTTGTTGTAATATGTTTGTTGTACCGCACATTATCTTAATCCTTATTAAGAACGGTCTCTTCAGAGTTAAAGAATATTGCGCGTTTAGTTAGATTGATATCAATGTTTATTATTGCATTTGCTGAAAAGCATTTTAACTACCTACGCGCAAATACCGTAAGTAAATATTTTTTCATTCCAATGAATTAACGTGGTTTTATGAAGAAAATATAATCATTTCCCACTCAGGGTACTTTTATTTCTATATGTCAACAGATATACACACTATTTTAAGTAAACATGCAAAATTGTTAGCTGTACACTATTGGCCCTACCATGAGTTGATGCAAACTGATTACGTTACAGTTAACTATCGTTTTGTCTCTTTCACTCGCTTTGACTGTGAGCAGTATAACCAATAGTTTACGGTAACGTAAACAGTTTGCATCAACTCATGGTAGGGCCAGAATACCTACATATTTAAATAATACTATCACTGGCGTACATAATACTGTGATGCAATGCCAACCTATTTCCTTTTAAACTACTTATGACTATTGTCTTCAAGTTTTATTTTATTTTATTACTAGCTGTAGTACCCAGCTTCGCTCAGGGAGTTGATATGAGATTGTGTGGTAGTTTGGAATAAAAACTACAAGAGGTATTTGTTATTGAAAACACATTGTAACGGAAGTTGGTTGCAGAAAAGACGCTTTTTTAACTACTCTCGGGGGCTCCTCAAATGTCCACTTTTCTATTCGTTCGCTAACTCTAAAATTACGTATCGTAGGCTTATCAATTCAATACAATACAACAATGTCTGTGATTTACATAAACTTGCAACGTGTGATTTGATCATCTAATTGCTTATTTTTATTTAAGCTTTAAGTTAGCGAACGAATATAGAAAAGTGGCTATTTGAGTAGGGGGCCAGGTCCTTCCTAGTGACGCAGTCTTTCTAGTTCAACGTGGTCTTCCTCGGAGTTAGTTTCAAACTTAAGAGTATTTTTAGACGGTATTATTACATTACCTTCAGTCACTGCTAGAAGTAGATAGCAAAACTGCTAAAAGGGATCGTTTTTGACACATTTCCTATCTACTTCTACGTGTGACTACGAGAGAATGTAGTGATACCTTCTAAAAATACTAGACCATCAAAAAATCCACGTAAAGTTTTATTAAAGTTGTTTTAACTTCATTTATCAATGCCCGCGTGGTCCGGACAACAATAAGAAGGATCTATTGCGTACCTTTTCGGGCGTGATGGGTTAAATAAAAATCTCTGAGCGTTCTTACGAGTCTTTACCATAGTCGGGTTCACTAAATAGGTACCGCTGCCCAAACATGCTACGAGTAAAACATTAGAAGAGTTAAATTTTTAAACTTCATAAAACATTTTTTTTTCTACAGACGGTGCTATTCGATTGGAACGAAGCGACCCAAGGGTTGATACTTGGCTCTTTCTATTATGGGTACATTTTGACCCATATTCCTGGAGGTATGCTTGCGGAGAAGTTCGGAGGAAAATGGGTCCTTGGACTTGGCTTGCTGTCCACTGCAATCTGTACCATAATAACTCCAATTACGGTTAAATTGGGAGGTGCTACAGCGTTGTTCATTTTGAGAGTCATTGAAGGCTTCGGTGAGGTATGAAATTTTGTTTTCACCCTGTCAAAAGTTATATAATACCCACTTTGATAATTATATAGTATCAAGTGCATTATATAGTTATCAATTTTGTCACTACTCCAATAGACAATGTAATGTGGTACAAACAAAACATTACGTATCTGTACAATAGCAATGCTTGAACGGTGTATTCACAGGCCTTCCTTATGGGTGGTAAGGAGGATGGGCCATAACCCACCACGCGGGCCCAATGCGGATTGGTGGGTGTTAACGACTGCAAATGCAGCCGGGACCAACGGCTTAACGTGCCTTCCGAAGCACGGAGGAGCTCGATATAATAAACTTTTGGTCATCCATCCCATGACCGACCCTTGCGAACGTTGCTTAACTTCCGCAATCGCTGGGCCAGGCGCTAAACCACTGCGCCACCGAGCTCCTCACTTATGCTTATTTAAATGATATAAACTTGTACTTATTTTTAAATATTGTTTTTAGGGTCCAACAATGCCTGGTTTGATGGTTATGTTATCTCGCTGGGCGCCCAAGGCGGAGCGTGCAAGGTTCGGTTCCATAGTGTTTGGTGGTGCCCAGATCGGGAACATAGCTGGATCTTACTTCTCTGGCCTGATCATGCATAATGGAAGCTGGGATAACGTGTTCTATATGTTTGGTGGTCTTGGTATCCTATGGTTTATTTTATGGGTACGTAGAAAAGAGATGTCTCAAAATTTATGGGCAACGTCCATGTATAGTATACCAAAAAATAGGTAGGTAATTTATTTATTAATTTCATAGAAGGTAAAAACACTATAAACAGTTTCCAATACCAAATTTTTCTAAAGTCGCTGTTTTTTTATTTGGAAGAAACAATAAACATACAACGAATATACATCATGACAGAAGACGTCATTTTTAAACTACTTTTACCGTGCATAATTTTTCTTAGAATCAGTTAATTTTTCTTCATAATATTTTGAGATGGTGTACATAGACGTGGTCCCGGACGGGACATCTCTTGTGAGGTCTTTTTAAAATTACACAGAGTGCATATTATCTCAATTCACTGATTTCATAAGTGAAATGAGTTGCTCAGTGCTTTGCTAATACAATTTTTTATTGATTACGACGGAACGACAGAATACGAATTCATGTATTTAGAAAAGGCGTTGAATGACTTTGACTTTTAGTTGTTTTTGATGATACATTTTGTATTTTTGATACAATGAGGTCCTAATAAATTTGTTTATTTTTTCTACAGACGTTACTTTGCTACAGTACGCCAAACACGCATCCATTTATTTCGGACAGTGAGAAAAAATTCTTGAATGAAAACGTAGATTCACTCAGGAACAACACGCTAACTCGGTTGGACCCAATCCCATGGAAGGCTTTACTTCGATCTGTACCACTTTGGGCTTTGATTATTGCTGGTGTGAGTATTGTTTATTTTCTAACAGTAATTACGTTTATGAAATCATGTTCAATCGTGTGGTCACTTGCAGAAACGATTATTGACCGAGCGAGCGCGAAGCGTCTCTGCTTTAGCTTGAGCAAAAATTCTAAAATATGTCTATATCCTCTACAGATCGCATTTCTTAACCAACTCTCGTGAAACTTTGTGAGCAGGTTTGATCACAGAACAATGAAAAATTTTTTTTCCCCCAGGGTTCGATAATCATATAGATTTTATTTTGACGTATCGACAAAAATATCTTTTTTTAAATATCACCCATTTTGAAAAATTATCAATATTAGAAGCGCCATCTAGCTTAGAATAGATATAATAAAAGAATACCTACCAAACAGCACATAGTAGTACTGCTTTTGAAAACCTGGTGGCGACATCTATTAGATTAATTTTTAAACAACATACAATTTGAGCTACTTTTTAACGCACAAACGCGAGGTCTACAGCTCACTGAGCCACTAGTAAATAATCAAAGCTACCACCTTAAAATTGAAAACCTTGAAATTATGTGGTAGAGTGATAAGCTATTGACAGCCCATGAAGTGCAAAAGGATCAAAAGAAAATATGCTATATAAGTTACCTAAGTGTTTACAGTTTGGTATCATTAAGGTCATAAATACGGCCCGATTGTAAACACACACAGAACACTCAATATTATTATAAACAAAAACATTTGTACTCATCTGGTCATCATGAGCCATGTTTAAGACCACGCTGCTAGATTACGCCTCGGCACAGATCATGAGCGGAGGAAGTCATGAGTAGGTCTCATTGGCGGGAGACGTGGTACGTGGCGACTGCAAACATGCGCGGATCCTCCAATTTCTCTCACCACTCACGATTTGCGCCAGCACTTTTAATATAATTGACCGAGCGTGCGCGAAGTGCGAGCGACGCGTCTCTGCTTCAGCTTCGGCAAAAATGCTTTCGTATGACTTTCCGGATTCCGGTTGTCCCGCTGTCCGTTTGTTCTTCTCTACAGGTCGCATTTCTCAATCTTTATAAATAGTACAAACTATTAATAGAAAAAGTTAATGATATTTTTTGGAAAAACCCATGTAAATATTTTGGCATCAATGATTTCTGTTTCAATCTAAGTTAATTGTTTTTAGATTGGTCACGATTGGGGATACTTCACTATGGTCACTGATCTTCCTAAATATATGACTGATGTCCTCAAGTTCAACATAAAGTCTACTGGAATCCTGTCTTCTCTCCCTTACATATCTATGTGGATGGCATCATTCGTCTTCGGTCTTATTTGCGATTTCTGTGTCAAGAGGAATATCCACTCTATTCAAAATGCAAGAAAAATCTACACTACAATTGGTAAGAGTAACTGTTGTTCAACTCCGCAATATGAAAGTTGTTCAGTTAGCATTATAAAGCTTGATTTTTTCTCATCCCAGCAGCATCGTAGAGTCTAAAGTTTTCATCTGGATTTGATGACTTTTAATACTTTATACTTCTGTTAGAGATCTCAATTTTAAAGTAATTGCGGTGGGGCAAATCTAATTGAGTGGGGTGTCATTTAAAAGGTCTTTTGAATTTTAAATATGAGGTTTTTTATTATTGTCTATCTTTTTCTGTTTGTTTTCAGCTGCCACTGGTCCCGGTATTTGCATAATCTTAGCATCCTACTCCGGCTGTGATACTACATTGGCCGTCTTCTGGTTCATTTTCGCCATGACTTTAATGGGTGCCTACTACAGCGGTATGAAAATCAACCCATTGGATATCAGTCCTAATTATGCTGGTACCGTCGCGGCGATGGTCAATGGTATAGCTGCTACCGCCGGCATCATATCACCTTATTTAATAGGTTTACTGACGCCAGATGTAAGTTTAAAGTATTATTCTAGTTTTATTTTAGGATAACATGGTTTTGATTTCCTTACAATAGTTGAAAAAAAAACAGATACCTACCTCAAGAGCCGTCGGTCCATTTTGAATCTGTCACCTAGTAAAGTCGTATAAAAATCGTTGTATAATGAGGAAGGTATTATTTTGTCTTATTATTTTTATATTCAATCTCGAGTAACAGAGTCACTGGTGTGTATGCATGCATCTCCTTTATTTTATATCAATTTTAGATTACAATCACTCTTAACTCTTAGATAACCATTTCACACTACTTGTCCTTATATTTAACCATCAAACATTTTATTGTTTACACTAATTCCTGCACATTCTTTAGTGCCCACCTAAATGTGGTCATTCATATCAGCGATTTGTGTAAGCAATCACAAATAATGGCTAACGTTCTATTGACACATTTTGTTGAGCAAATACCAATTGTGACTCAAGAGCTACGGAATCAGTTCATTATTGACACATTTATAGTTCATTGCTATTGTTACGGTGTAAGAAGAAACTGATTTTCCTATAAGGTAGAGTAATAGATAACAAAAAGCTTTACGAAATAATTAATACTTACGTAACACAATAGGGAATATGCATAAGTCACCGATTTTGATAAATTTGAGCTTGATCGCTGCGGACACTTATAAAAACATGATGGAACAGGAAAAAAATAAAAAAAATGTATTATTTTAGTTTTATCACACGATGAAATCAGGGAAAAATAACAATTTTTTTTTTCATTTTCGGATGTAATGCACTTTACAGTCAGATAGAATATCGAATAAGAAACAATATTTTGTATGACACATATGTACTTAAACGCAAAATTTAGGGAGTTAATTGAAGATTATTGGCTAACTCCATATTAAACGCGCCGAAACACACCTGAAACGTGATGTGTGACGTCACCGTTTTGTATGGAGCGTTTTCGGCGGGTGCTGCTGCGCGCTAACTTCAAGTAACTATATCACGAGAAAAAAACGCAAGAGAAAAGTTTTAATATTACAGTTAATTTTCTCACGCATTATACTTTTGATTAAGATAAAAAAAAATTGATGCATATTCCCTATTGGCAGTTCATCATTTAAAACAATTAAGTTGGTATTTGTTATGTTTTGCCAGTATAAATCTTACCTTACTTGAAAGTCAGTAGTATATTTCATAAAGAGTTACATTCTTAGTAAATTTTTGCTGTCTCTTTCTTTCCACAGTCAACATTGAAGCAATGGAGAATAGCCTTCTGGGTGTGCCTTGGGGTGTTGGTGGTAACCAATGTCATCTACGTCATTTTCGCCAAAGGAGAGCAGCTCTGGTGGGACGACGTCAAGAAACATGGATACCCTGAAGAATGGAAACATGGACCACTAGCCTCGAGATTGACTGATGAAGAAAGCCAAAAAGAAAAAGAAGCAACTAAAGAAAATAAATAATTTTATTTTAAAATTTTCGTAGGTAATGTTTAAACGTTAATTTATCGGTTTTAAACTCTTTTAACTGCTCTGAAAGGCAATGTTGATCTGCAGATGAGTTCGAGGTCCACAAGTGATAGCTTATTAAGTCTATGTAGCTTAAGTTAAAATGGTAGGTAACTTATTGTGATATATTAAATAAATCTAGACAAGTTTCAACAGTATTGTTTTATTAATTGGCTAAAGAATCATAAAAAATTAAAAACCAAGGTGAAACAATAGTTATTTATGCAACTGTAGTATAATTAAGGGTTTTAACCGAGTGTGATAATAGTATCATATGAGTGTTTTAATAACTAATTAGATTTGCATACAAGACTTTATCTACACCCATGATATTTTGAAACGGTGGCTTATTGGCAACATTGAAACAACCAGTGTCATGTTAGCCGTAGTGTCCGAGCGCCCCCGTGCACCCGTCATAAGATCATCCGAACAAGCAATGATTACGCTAGTAATATAATAAGTCTATGCGAACAAGTTGATTAATGTTGTACTGAATTTCATAACGTAACTCGTTCGGGCGTGGACGCGGGGAGTGCGACATGTCCTCGTTCGGATATTATGGTTACTGTGACACTGGTCGTTTTAATATTGGCTACAAGCTAAAGCTAGGGATTCCTAGGATGACGGTGCCGTCATATTACGGCCGTCATTTAGCGGCGTAGAACGTTGTCTATGTAAACAATACGGCGCGGTTACTGACGTTTCGGTGTCGCCATATTGTTTACATAGACAACATTCAACGCCGCTATATTACGGCCGTAATATGACGGCACCGTCATCTAGGAAACCCTAGCTTAACTGTTTCAGATCAGAACCTTTTATAAAGGATTTAAAGCATGGGTGTAGATAAAATATATTACAATATTTCAGCACCTATGAGAGCCTTTGACATTCCTCTACCCCTAAAATTTACCCGATTTCCAATAGGATTCCCTCTTCCAATCCACCAGGGGACCGAAAAGCACTTGCTAATGGCACCTAATGGTGTGCATAAACAATAATTGTTTCGAATATTTTCGTAGTCAAGATATCATACCAAACATAGTATAAAGCAAAGTCGCTTCCCGCTGTCTGTCCCTATGTATGCTTAGATCTTTAAAACGACGCAACAGATTTTGATGCGGTTTTTTTAATATATAGAGTGATTCAAGTGGAAGGTTTAAATGTATTATACATGGTGTCAAATTCCACACTACACCGAAGCGAAGCAAGGGCGGGTCGCTTGTTAGCTATAAATATTATACTTAGGTGAGATTTCCATTATTATTATCACAGAACAAAGTAATTTTTTGCTTACTATTTTAAATAATTTTTCACACCACATGCTCGACAATGCCGAATTATATGTCATGTAAACCTTACCGAAAGCAAGACATTATATCTCTTGGCTTTAGCCGGTTTATAATGTTCTATTATAACCCGCTGGTCAATAATGTGATTTTCACTTTCATAATTCTTATTGCTATGTCCATAAAGTCTAATTCCACTAAACAGAATGTGTCCTCAGCGGGCGCAGCCAACTCGATTTTCGAAGACCGAGGCCGTGGCCCACTAGATTCGCACTGAGACGAACTTCATTTGTATGTCAAATCGAGTAGGCCACGCCAGCTGAAAGAAGTTGCTATAGCCGTAGCTAGTAGTACTACTAGCTTTAGAAGATTCTATAAATATTTCAAAGAAAAAATAAAAAATGTCGAGTGATGAAAGTATTCTGACTCCAGAAGCTATTAAATTAGATGCCATAGGCATTGTCAATAATCTACTCCCAGAAAAGTAAAAGGAAAAATACCTGAAAGCCTATAAAGATTTTGACACATGGAAAACTGCAAAAGGCGCAAAGTCTGTATCTGAATCAGTGCTTCTGGTCTATTTTCAATATTTATCAGCTACAAAGAAGTCAAGCAGCCTGTGGTGTATCTATTCGATGCTCAAGGCAACAATAAGAGTCAAATATAATATCCAAATTAATACATATTGTAATTTTTAAAAAGGAAATTCTCCAACCTTAATGTCGTCGTCCAACCTTCTCCAACCTTTACGGAACAACTCGACCCTCAGACACAAGTGTCCGAAGCCTTGAACACAACTCAAATAAACTCTAGCTCAACCTCGATAAACGTACCAAATAAAAATATAACGTTATCTTTCCATAATTGGACTAATGTCTCCAATATCAATTTGCACTTTTAATATGCTGTAATAAACACTATCTACTAAGCCTGTTTTTTTATTGTCTCGCATAAAGTGAGAAAAGTAGAGTATACACCACCGGGATAAAACTGTTTTTTTCTTGGGCGCTTGAATCCCTCACTGCACTCAGGATTCAATCTTAATTCCCTCGCAACACCCTCGCTGTACCCGAGTGTACTCGGGAGTTAAATTTGGTGTCCTTCGTTACGTTTAGGATTCAATGTAGCGCCCGTGACATAAAACAGTGCTTTATCCCCTTGGTGTATAATCTACTATTATTTCGTTAGTTCTGTGATTATCATACAATTATTAGCCATACACTTACTTAATATAATTTTATTGACCTACTAAAGGTTATTTCCTTAAAAATTCAAGAATGCTTAACTTCCTAAGCACTCTCTATGCCGAAGCTGTTAGAGTTTGGATTCTAAAGTTCTCTATAGCTAAATTTAATATAAATTCAAAGAGTTAACAGTGACTTTGCAGCTGCATTTTAAGCATACCTCCAAAGTATTTATTCTTATTCATCATATTTGGTTCAGTCAACATTGTAAGCGTATTTATCTTGATTATCGTTGATATCTGCAATGCAATTTTATAAAATAGAATTCCGTGAAATTCTATAAAATTTCTCAGTTTTTTTAGTTTCATCAAGTTCCTGTTCCTGACAGAGTCGCTAGGCAAAATGTCTTAGATTACAAAAAGATTAACCAGTAATGGGTATACCTAACCTATACTAACTTTCAAGCAGACAACACAGTCTCAGCGACGAATTCAGGGCTGCTAACTATAGAGAATAGCATAGCAGGTCGTGAATATTTTTCAAGATTTCTAATAAATCGGTGAAAATACTTGGAGTTGAAAACAAAATAAAAACCAAAGATGAAGCCCGTAGCCTTTGATTTGATAGTCAGGATCTCTTTCTCTGATTATCCTAGGATATCTATATAGAAATAGCTATACCTAAATGGAAATGATTTGTGGAAATGTGATATTATGTTTAATCGTCAGCGCTGAGATTTGTATCCTATTTTTAACCAACTTCAGAAAAAGGAGGGAGTTCACAAGTCGATGGTTTTTCCCTTTTTTAAATATGTTTTTATTATCTGAAGTTTAACATGATTCTCCTTATCTTTTATTTTTATCCTAACTCACTGTTATCTGATCTGTAGGTAGCTTATTGTTTCTTGAAAAATATATCACCGATTATTTATGTGTTAAAACTCGAAATATTTAAGTAAGGTATGTAACTCGATGAACATATCTTTTGGAAGAAAACTTAATATTAATTATATAATTAACCAATTTTTTTCAATTAAACAATAAACTTTGTACTTACATTTTTATGGGGATAAAGAAATGTGTCAATTCAAAAAATATATTTTCTAACAAGTGCTTACAAAATGGTAAAATAAAAAAGAACCCTTTTGGTGCGACTCAGTCTGTCTGACTGTCACTGCTGGGTATCTCCAGAATTACTAATGCTATCAAATTTGCAACAGGAACTGAAAGGTGGTCTTAAAAATTCGAATTGGGGCTACTAGGGCTTTTAAATTATAAAAAAAATATACCGTTCCTCCCCTTATCTCCAAAGTTTACATTATGGGAAAAATAAAATGTCGCCAAAGAATGGCAGCTGTTCTACACTACTGCCGACTGCAGACTTACTTGATATTATCACGGCAACTGAAGGTCGGTAGTAGGTACCCATACGAAAAAAATGGGCAAACATTATTTGGTAGAATAATAGTAACCTGAATTGTAAGGATGACTTTTATTTTCTACCGTACGGAGTTATGTATGTCAATACAAGTGATTTGCTTGTGAGCTGGGTTACGAACATTATCTGAATGGAAACTTGAAGTTTTTTATCTTTAAAATCTTAAGAAAATATATATCATCGCTGTTTTCTATGATCACTAACTTAGTTTTGGTGCAATGGTGCTTACAGGATGGCGCCGAATTTTGAACAGAGGTACAAATAATATTGTTACAATAGATCTAAGATAACGAATGTTAATGAATGTCGTACCGGTTAGTTGAGGTCAAGGTCTTAACTAGTGGCTGGTGAAGCATGAATGAACTCTAGACAGGTAGATTTACTTATATTTACTTTAGCATCTTGTGTTTGTGTATATATATTTTTTCACACAAATCCGTTTCAACACTATTCTTTATTGTATTTATTAATGAAACTGACTATTTTATGCGGTCCGTTTGTTTTATAGAATTACAAAGGTATTAAAAAAAAGCTTGTTTATCTGTTTGGCAAATTTAGTTGGATGGACTATCGATTAAACTGCTAATATATGTATGCATAAAATCCTTGTTACACAGCTATGTTTCAAAAACCACGTCATATCTTGAATTAATCAAATATTTTTTTCTGATTTCAGTTATATTCATACCCCAGAGGTATGTTTTGGGTATTATGGGTTTGTTTGCACTCGCAAATTCCTTCACTATGAGGGTTTGCCTCTCCATGACGATCACTCAAATGGTTTTGCACCCAGAAACATCAGAACATATAATTGGAGAAACCTGCCCTGATCCTGACTTCGTTGCAATAGGAAATGATACTCTTGGAGATACTGAAACGGTCTCAATATTACTTGATGTATGTATAAAGAAGAGGTCAATAATTTTGATGAAGTAATATAGTCAAGTTAAGAACACATTTTACGATTACAGCGCCGCGATAGGTACGATTGGAATGAAGCGACACAAGGTCTGCTCCTCAGTGCATTCTACTATGGTTACGTTCTAACACATCTGCCAGGAGGTCTCTTGGCTGAAAAGTTTGGAGGAAAATGGACTTTGGGAATTGGTATACTGTGCACCTCAATAGCTACAGCTCTAACTCCCTTAGCAGTGAAATGGGGAGGAGCAGTAGGGCTCTTCATCATCAGAGTTATTGAAGGAATGGGTGAGGTGGGTTAAATAACATACACAATACTCAATGTCTTTAACACGTGGGGTATGTATGTCAATTCTAGATAAGTGATCTTGGCTATTGATAGTGTCTTGAGTAGTAACGATGAGTCAAGTGGAACGTAAACAAATATCGAGATCGTAAACCTTTAATAATATTGAGCAGTAAGGAAAATCCATTGGCATTCAAATTATTTTATGAAGATAGAGTTACATTTAACATGGACGTATTTCCATACTAAAATCTTGGTCATGAATACGCTTCTTCCATTTAGGATGTCTTTTATTTTTCAGGGTCCAGTTACTCCAGCATTCGTGTTACTTCTAGCAAGATGGGTTCCACCATCAGAGCGATCAAGATTTGGTGCTATGATATTCGGTGGAGCTCAGATTGGAAATATCGTAGGGCCATACTTGTCGGGGATTTTCTTGGCAGATAATGGAGATTGGGCTAATGTCTTTTATTTATTTGGTGGGTTGGGCGTAATATGGTTCTTATTTTGGGTAAGAAAACTTTCTGATATAATATGTTCTGTAACTTTGCTATTATTGCTACTGTCAGAACAGTTCTACTCGTCCGCGGCTGAAATTAATTAATGTATCAGAATACATTGATTAATTTCAAACGAGGATGAGCAGGTTTCAATTTACAGTATAATTTTGCGAGATGTTATTGATTTAAACCCTTATTTAGCTGGATCATTTTTTTGTTGGTCTAAATGTGAAATAATTCTTCATCTTTATCATTAGATGCTTTGACAAATGTTATAAATTCAAAACTTGATTTCCAGATGGTTCTCTGTTATAGTACACCAAACTCACATCCATTCATATCCGAAGAGGAGAAAAATTATTTAAACAAAAATGTTGCTGCATCTGGCTTACATAAAAAGTTGGATCCTGTGCCTTTCAAGGCTATATTGAGATCTCCCCAACTTTGGGTGCTGGTTTTAGCAGCTGTAAGTATTGCTCATACAAGTAACGCAGGAATGAGTGGGTGACCTATTAAATAATTTGAATTTTTTACAATTGTTTACCCAAACAAAAACAAAAACTATCTGACAGTTAAGACTCTAAATGAATAAAATACACTAATTGTCAATTCTGAAAAAAACCTTAAAAATATATGGCTGAAAGGTTTTACAACAAATATTTTTGATAGATACAATACTTATATGATTTTTAGTAAATTTGTTTGGTTACAGGTTGGCCACGATTGGGGTTACTTTACAATGATAACTGATTTACCGAAGTATTTCTCTGACGTGTTAAAGTTCAATATAAAAGAAACAGGGCTAGTGTCGGCTCTTCCATACATCGCTATGTACGTTTGTTCATTTGTGTTTGCATATATCTGTGACCTATGTATTAAGAAGAAATGGCATAGTATCACTACTGGAAGAAAGATTTATACAACTATTTGTGAGTATTAAAATTTTTTTCTTTAGACTATTTAACATTTCCATAATATAGTAGATGAGGATGACAACTAAGTGCGGCTGTGGATTTTTTTGGGGGGTGCGATTCGGTTGCCATAAAAACAGTTAATCTAATTTCAATGTCACTAACGTTGAGTTCATCTAATTTTTATTTGACCTAAAAATAAATGACATAATTTTTATTTAACCTATTATTCATTTGTCATCATTATTATTTGCCATATTTACATTTGCTCTAACGTTTATATCCCATAAGTATCATTTGATATATTGCTTTTTTTATCTAACTTACATTTCTTAAACATATCATTTGATCTAATTTTACATGTTATAATCAACTTTTACTATAAAATAGAAATAACAAGCTTTTGTTAGTACGATGCTTGCTTAATTATTAAATCCACTATTTTTTAATGTAATAACATCAATAGCATACATATATATCTATAACATAACAATGACTAGACATGCAAGCAAGCATACAATCATGCATGTAGCTTGCCAGTAGGTTAGGTTAGGTTAGTGTTTTGACCACTCGCAGCGGAGCGAGCGAAGCAAGCGGAGCTCCTCAATGCTTGCTTGCATGCTGCATGTTTGCTTGCATGCTGCATGTTTGCTTGCATGCTGCATGTTTGCTTGCATGCTGCATGCTTGCTTGCATGCTGCATGCTAGCTTGCATGCTGCATGCTTGCTTGCATGCTGCATGCTTGCTTGCATGCTGCATGCTTGCTTGCATGCTGCATGCTTGCTTGCATGCTGCATGCTTGCTTGCATGCTGCATGCTAGCTTGCATGCTGCATGCTTGCTTGCATGCTGCATGCTTGCTTGCATGCTGCATGCTTGCTTGCATGCTGCATGCTTGCTTGCATGCTGCATGCTTGCTTGCATGCTGCATGCTTGCTTGCATGCTGCATGCTTGCTTGCATGCTGTATGCTTGCTTGCTTGCTTGATGCTTGCCGGTGGGTGCAGGGGGGCTGGCCCCCCTGCTCGGGGGGGTCGGGGGGCCTGAGGCCCCCCGCGATAAAGAAAAACTTTTAATGCACCTACCAGTAGGTTAGGTTAGGTTAGTGTTTTGACCACACGCAGCGGAGCGAGCGAAGCGAGCGGAGCTCCACAATGCTTGCATGCATGTTGCATGCTTGCTTGCATGCTTGCTTGCATGCTGCATGCTTGCTTGCATGCTGCATGTTTGCTTGCATGCTGCATGTTTGCTTGCATGCTGCATGCTTGCTTGCATGCTGCATGCTAGCTTGCATGCTGCATGCTTGCTTGCATGCTGCATGCTTGCTTGCATGCTGCATGCTTGCTTGCATGCTGCATGCTTGCTTGCATGCTGCATGCTTGCTTGCATGCTGCATGCTTGCTTGCATGCTGCATGCTTGCTTGCATGCTGCATGCTTGCTTGCATGCTGCATGCTTGCTTGCATGCTGTATGCTTGCTTGCTTGCTTGATGCTTGCCGGTGGGTGCAGGGGGGCTGGCCCCCCTGCTCGGGGGGGTCGGGGGGCCTGAGGCCCCCCGCTATAAAGAAAAACTTTTAATGCACCTACCAGTAGGTTAGGTTAGGTTAGTGTTTTGACCACACGCAGCGGAGCGAGCGAAGCGAGCGGAGCTCCACAATGCTTGCATGCATGTTGCATGCTTGCTTGCATGCTTGCTTGCATGCTGCATGCTTGCTTGCATGCTGCATGCTTGCTTGCATGCTGCATGCTTGCTTGCATGCTGCATGCTTGCTTGCATGCTTCATGCTTGCTTGCATGCTTGCATGTTGGGTGCTTGCTTGCAAAATGCTTGCTGGGGGGTGCAGGGGGCTGGCCCTAGGCCCCCCGCTATAAATAAAAACTTAATGCATCAGGTAGGTTAGGTTAGTGTTTTGACCACTCGCAGCGGAGCGATACTGTAATGTTGGCAGTAAGCTGTTTCAGAACCCTTTATGGAGGATTTAAAGCGTGGGTGTAGATAAAAATATGTAAGTGATGAAATCATATTTTTTTGCTATGCTTGTTTTTATAGCATTTAAATCATAGGTTAAATAAAATTATTTTAAATGTTGAATAGAGTAAATGAATGTTATATGAATTGTGCTTTATATCATCTGTTAATTAGATCAAATGTTTATTATGTCAAATAATTTTTATATCACATGTATTTAGGTCAAGTGAAATTATATTAACCGTATGTTATACTATTCGATCGGTATGTCAAATGAAATTATATGAAATGTTATTATATCCTCTGATCGTTAGTGCATGTAAATTTAGGTCATACATTACACACCCTTTTTTGGGGAATTGAGGTAACAATGAAGATGGAAACGCACTTTACCCAAAACCCTCAACTGATGAAAAATTTACTATCCCATAGTTATTAATTAAGGAAATATGTTTGGAATATTAGATTCCACAAACAGATTACTTACATAAATAATTCCTCGCTTATTGATTAATTCTAAGAGGAAGCGCTAATTAAATAGCTAACCTATTATAAAATCTCATCAATATAACATCAAATAGACCTTCAGATAGGCCCACATAAATTGCCTAGATTTCTGTACAACTTTCCTGTTTATGCTATCCTCAATGTTCTTATGATTCCGTAAAATCCTTGCTCAATATGCCTTATCGTAAGAACAAGGAAACGAACTCCATCAATTAAGCAATTAGCAAACAATTAACTGCACGAATCTGTTCATGGTAAAGGATGTTTTTTTACAGCATCTTCATTGCCGGCACTTTTTATAATTCTGGCCTCATACTCTGGCTGCGACCGAGTGCAGGCAGTAGGCCTCTTTATTGTTTCGATGGCTTTCATGGGAGGATTCTATAGTAGTGTGAAGATAAATGCCATGGATATAGCGCCTAACTATGCTGGGACATGTTCGGCTTTTGTGAATGGATTAGCTGCTGTATCCGGTATAGTTACTCCGTACCTGATTGGGTTGTTGACGCCTGATGTAAGTATGAAAGCAAACACTTAGACTTAAATGTTAGCACCCGTATCATTTAACTTACTGTTATTCTGTTCTTGATAATACTTAGTTGTTATCAGTAGTGATTAAATAGATTCTCCTGAGTAACATAAATGACTCAACGTATGGCTTTTTATCCTGAAAAACATCATTAGTCTCCAGTAAATTTTTCATAACATACTTAGATTCTAATTGGTTGATTTGACCATTTTTAGAATAAAAATAAGATGTAAGTAGGTTCTTATATTAAATGAAATTAGCAATTTCCGAGATAAGTATACCTAGGCAGTACTAACCCACTTTTACTGTCAAATAGGGTATTTTCCAATTTTTTGAAAACTGCTTAAATTTAAAGATTGGGACGATCGATTTAACAGAAAAATAAAAATAAATAAATTAATGTCTTTTTTTCTCTATTAAAACAATTAAAGTCAAATTTATTTTTAATGGTTTTTAATTTACCGCCAAAACGCTCGGTTCGATGTCGTCTACTGTGAGACGTCAACTTTGTGTAAACAATTTTAACACCTATGGTAGTCTGTGTAACAATTTACTCTATTGTTTACACAAAGATGACGTCACACAGTAGACGTCATCGAACCGAGCGTTTTGGCGGTAGATTCAAAACTATTTAAAAATAAGTTTAACATTAATTGGTTTAATGAAGAAAAAAGACATTAATTATTTTTTTAATATTTTTCTGTTAAATCGTTCGTCTCAATCTTTTAATAAAAGCAGTTTTAAAGAATTTGGAAAATACCCTACATTTTTTCTAACAACTCATCGCTTCATGCAAAAAAAAAAATAACGGGAAAAACGTAACGGTTGACTGAATTGGATCAGGTTTACGCCAAAATTTGCCTAATCAGCCGGATAATTTAGCTTGACTTCCTTCTTTTTTATTAATAAAAAAGAAATATTTCCGCCGATAGAAAAGGATAAACAAAAAGTAACATTTTTTAAACGAAGATTACTTACTAAGCTGGCTCAGCGACCCGAAGTGGATCTTGGCCTCCGACATTAAAGTGCGCCATTCCTTCCTGTTTTGTGCTAAGTGAGACCAGTCGGGCACCTCCAGCTCTTTCAGGTCTTTGACAACTTCATCTTTCCAGCAGTAAAAGAAGATTGCGCATCTCAAATATTCAATGATTATCTAGATAAGTACTCTGGGAAAGAAAATTATGACGAATCCAGTAGTGAAATATGGTCGTGACAGTAAATTGTGGAACGCTAAAAAATCTAAAATTTAATAATTAGAAAAAGTAAAAAGTCACCGCTCCCACTATAGGCTCAGTAGAATAATTAGTGCATTGGGCCAGAATCCCAAGGGTGCGGGTTCAAGTCCCGTGATCCCGTCTGAGATGCTACGAGTGAGATGATTTTTTCTAGTATTTATTTTGTCATAGTATAAAATTAGCATATGGAAATAAACAAAAAATACCAATGCAGTCTGAAAATTCCATTACTTCTGCGACATATTTGATTTGTTAGTATCTCTATTATTCAAGCTGTTTGGTAATAGCCTTATAAAGCCTAATATGGTAGATAAGGTATATGGCAAGGAT
Source organism: Agriphila tristella (assembly GCA_928269145.1). Classification (NCBI taxonomy): domain Eukaryota; kingdom Metazoa; phylum Arthropoda; class Insecta; order Lepidoptera; family Crambidae; genus Agriphila; species Agriphila tristella. The sequence continues at coordinate 17,653,571 of OV743431.1, read as the reverse complement.
ATAGGGCATCCAACCCCGGTAAAATATTATTTCCTGGAAACTACCACATGGCCACAGATTAGATACCTATACAAGCTCTACGTACATGGCTTAACGTTTTTTATTTTTATGGTAAACTACAAAGTCACAGCTTTAGGGTTGTACAAAAAATTGGCTATTGTTTTCGATTAATGGGCAAAAGCAAAACACAATTTCGTTCTAGAGTTGCCACTAACCCCCGGTTTCTGGGGTACTTAATTTGAGGTTATCTGAGGTTTGACTTAATCGGAAGGGTTGATCCCTCCGATTCGGTTAAACCTCCGATAATACTTCAGAAACCGGTGTTATGCAGTTTATCAACAGTGGTGATTTTCACGGTTAATAACAATTTTCCGGGATTGTATGCATGGTATATCTACGAGTCTACCATATTGGGTAGAATAGCCTAATTATATAAATTTGCTATAACACTCAAACGTCAGCAACTGTTAAAACAGAAAATATTCCACAGTTACTATTAACTATTCATAAAATTATTGACGTACTAACTAATAAGCGAGTGTGGAGAATTGCCTACGTATTTATGTGGTATAGAAGACAAAAATAGAAATCATACCTATTGAAATACAAGTTTTTCGAAGGCACTCATCATTACTTATTCATATGGCATAAAAATACTTTTACATAAACACAAGGAATATTTTATTATTCAATTCATTATTACGATAAAATTGTTTTTTTCAAAAACCTTTATATTGGAAGTAAGAGTTTATATTTTTCAGCTCTCCTCATTCAATAGTTATTGAAACTGTGCTAGTTGGGGTATTAAACCACGAATGTGGGTTTATGCCTCGGGTGATATTACTATCACATGAGTGTTTTAATACCTAATTATGTACAGTTGCATACAAGACTTCATCAACTCCCATGATATATATACTGAATAAAGGGATTTGACTTTGACTTTGTCTTTCCTCCTCCTCGTCATTATATAATCCGAACGAGTGTTATAATGTTGTACGGAATTTCATAATGTGACTCGTCGGGCGTGGGCGCGGGAAGGAGCGCGACATCCTCTCGCTCGGATGATGTAATGTTGGCAGTAAGCTAACCGTTTCAGAACCATGGGTGTAGATAAAGAAGTTTTTACTATTTTCCAGCAAACTGTCAGCCAATGGCGCATTGCATTTTGGGCCGTGTTTGCGGTGATGGTAGGTACAAATTTGGTGTACCTGATCTGGGGATCTGGAGAACAGCAATGGTGGGATGATGTGGACAAAATAGGCTATCCCCAGGGCTGGAAACATGGACCTTTGAAGAAGCGGAAACCGGATTTAGAGAAAAGAGTAGTTCATCCAAAACATGACCATTCGCCTGTTGCTAATGATTAAAAAGTTTAGTTAGTATTGTGTTAAATTATTTTGTTATTAATAAAAGTATTATAAGTAAATGTATTTTTCAATTTGAGATTTGATTAAACTGTTTTAAACTATATTAATTCAAACTTTGACTAAATCGTCACACAACTTAATGGATACAAGCTAATAAATGGATTAGTTACTACAAAAAGCTTGCCTTAAGCATTTGAGGTAACTTCAGCAACGGAGTGTGAATACGATTTTTTTTTGTCAAAGCATATTTTTTCTCAATCGAATTAATTAAAATTGTGCAATTGAAAAAGCCACTTCATCAACAACTGTTGTTATTTATAATAAAATAAAAAAATTAACGACTGTAGCATGTCAATGTCAAAGTTTGGAGCCCATTGATCGTTTTGTGGTTACTTATTGCCCCTTATTGCATAGGTACTTTATACTCGTATTTATATTATCATAATTGTGTTTATTTATTCGTTGCTTTCCCAGATTCAAGTATTTCATAAACACTTTGGTATGAACCAAGTATGACTAATTAGGCTTTAAATTCGTCATGCATTCCTTTTGACATAAAAACAAGAAATAAGATTTAAGTTTGCATAACTAGTAGTACGACTTTTTTTACGTCGGGTGGGGACGAAAAGGATATTTTTATGTTTTTAACCCCGACGCAATAAGAGGGTGTTATAAGTTTGCCACGGGAGTGTGTCTATCTGTCTGTCTGAGTCAACGACGACGCGACAACCTTAGGAGCAAAATTTTACATTTGGTACAAATATTAAATTATATAAAGGTGTCCCAAAACTTAAGAAAGTACCTTAAATATCGAAGGTAGGGAATTCTGAAAGAAGTTATTTATTAAGTTATTAATATAAAGAGGTTATTTTAAAAATAGTTATTGGAATTGTATTCAAGGATTTTTGAAAAATCGCCTGCCTTAACCGGGAATCAAACCCACCAAATATGAAAAAAAAACAATCTTTTTTTACGATACCTATCGATAGGGTTACTTATAAAGTATCTTGAACTAATGGAAGAACATGAAAATATACTGCTTTTCCTGATGCTGTGACTTTAATTGTTGAGGAGTTCTAAAACTTCACCATTAGCTCCTCTTCACCAGATCATTGTGACGAGCCGATGCTCGCTGATACAATTATTGCAGCCACGAAATACTTAAGTATTGAATAGTTCCGATGACCATCTTTCATCTTCTCTCTCTCGTCCTCATCATCAGTTCCACTTCACCAAATGGTACGATATCCAAATCGCTATAGATACGACTATAATCTTTGAAGAGTTTTTTTTTATTTCTCCAGTATCCCATCATCAGATCCTGACCTAATTTTAATGGGTCTATTTCGATCTTGCTCGAAGTGGGACCCACTTCGATCAAGATCGAAATAGACCCACTATGAAAGTATACGCTTTCAAACAAAAAAAAGAATTTTCCAAATTGGTCTTACCTTCTTCTAGTAGGTGGGAAGGCCGCAAAAGAGAAATAATAGCTCTGGCAAGAAGAGTATCCGATTTTACTATTTTTTAACACGTTTGTATTAGGTTGCTTTCGCGTTTGTTTGTTTGTTTGTTTGTGTGTTTCTCCACAAAGTTTGCGAACGATTTTATCCTAACTTCCCGATGAGCTAGAGACTTGAAACTTTGAACTTACGCCAGAACTGGAAGGCAATGCGATATTATGGTGTCATTGAGCTGATCTGATGATGAAGCCGGAAGAAGGCCACAGGAATTCTATGAAGAAACCATACAACTCCATCGTGTTTGGGCTCGTTAGAATTGTCTTGACGAGTACTCTAATAGGAGACGTGGTTTAGGGTCTGATGATGAAGCCGAAAGGCCATGCCATAGGAACTCAATATTACTCGCTACCTTATCGAGATTGGGCTCGTTTGAATTGTCTTCATGAGTACTTGGTTGGGAAATAGTGTCCAGGGTCTGATGATGGAGCCGGAAGAAGGCCACTGGGACTCTGTATTAAAACCATGCAAACCCATCGAGTTTGGGCTCGTTTGAATCGTCTTGACGAGTGCTCCGATAGGAGATGGTATATTTTTAGTCTTAGCTCGTTAACTAAAAAGCAGAAAATAAAAATTTAGTAAAAAAAAACTTTTTTAAAAACACGTTTTTATTACAAAAAAAGTCGGTAAAATTTTATTTTAAACTTTTTAGTCTGTTTTTACTAGTCCGTTTTAATGTTTTTAGTCCGATTTTTTTTGTAATAAAAACGTGTTTTATTATAGTTATCTATACAATATATAGAGTAACTTGGGCATTTTCAGATCGGTAAAGTCTTGCGCCAGCAGTGCCATGACCGCTAAATCCAAACAAATATTGGCCGTTACCTACGGCCAATATTTGTTTGGATTTAGCGGTCAAAAAATATAATTCTTAATAGCTTACCTTGTTTTGATTTATTTAATTGCAATATTTTTACTTTCTATAGTCAGTAGTTTAGTGAAGGACCTATGAAATGCTTTTGGATATAAATTTTCAATTCGATGCCTTAACATAGGTCTTATGGCCGAATACTCAAACGCTACTTAACTTTGAGCGGCTCTCAAACAGCATGCTGTCTTTGTCATATATTTGACATTTAATGCGACAAGACGACGTTTCAGAGCCCCTCAAAGTTAATTAGCGTTTGAGTATTCAGCCATTAGTATGTCATGCTCTCTTTAATCATTTCTGCGGTGGTGTCGTATGAGGCGGGTCGTTACGTTCCCTCAAATATGGTTGAGCAAAAAGATGGCTGGTTCATGCGTCATGCTCGTGAACTGGTGCTGCCAGTGGGAATGGGTCTGCTTCTGACTACCTATCTTAACGCATATTGAATTGTATGTTTTTCTTTTATTTTTATTTATTGTAACAGCCTAGACTGAATAACAAGTTCAAACTTTTGATTTTAGCTTAAAATCTGTAAATTGATTAAGAAATTTGAAATTCATTAAGAAATGAGCTAATTCAATAATGTTATTTATTTGTTGATCTTTGTTAATAGAAAGTCTGGAAACGATATACATATTTGTAAATATCGTTCCATCTGATAAAGCTGACAAGTTTTTTGCGCCCATTTTTCTTGTCAATTAAAAGACGCCATAATGGGTGGTAGGGTAAAAGAATTGACGATTTAAAAATGCTTATTATGTGAGCTTATTTAAATAAAATATATTTCACTTTCACTCAATAGCCAAAACAATTTTAGTCTAGGTTTACCACTATCCAGTTTAAGGATATTAATATAATTGAAAAATGGGCCGGAATCCTAAGGGTGCGGGTTCGAGTCCCGTCTGAGCTGCTACGAGCGAATATTTTTCAATTATATTAATATCCGTAATATAAAAATAGCATTGTGAATGCATAAAATCTAATAGTTTAAAACTATCCAGTTTATCGTAAAAAGAAAAACGTTTTTTTTTTCAAATAGTGGTGGTTTTAAGGGTATATCAAAATTTTCCGGGGTTGTACTATATCCACCATATTCGGCTTTATTTAAGGCTATTAACCTTTTGGCTGCCAAACCATACCGAAAGCGGTTTGTCTTCTATCGCCAAGCTATAAATGTATAAACTGTTTAGGCTAATATAAATTGATGTATGTTGCAACTACATGTAAAAATGTATGCTGTATGTTTCCCAAGAAATAAATAAAATATAAATGTTATTAGTTCGTTTAATCGTTATTATTAAATAGCGACTCTATAGTTAAAAGTAGTGATGGGATTAATTATTATATTGATAAGTGTTAATTTAAATTGTCTTCTAATAAAGACGTGGCGTTGAGGGCACGAAAACATTTGTCTTCTATAGAAGACCGTGGCGCTCAAAAGGTTAAGAAATACCCTGTATAATTAATGTAGTAATTGTGAGTATCTTATGTTCGATCGAAAGCTTGACAAATTAAGTTTAACTTGTGACCATAACCTTTCAATAACTAGTTGAAACGTTTAATAACATCAACAATTTCATAATGTTGGCGCTTCAGGCAAGACGGGTAAATCGGGTAGCTATCCATATTAAAGGAAAAAATAATTGTTCATAGGAAAATATAAATAATTAAGTTGTCAGACCCTAGACTAACTAAAATGGGAAAAACCACTATGAGTTTAAAAGAATACAAAACGGTTAAACCAAGTTTTTTCTGCTGAAGAATACAAGGTGTTTGGTAAAAGCCTTATAAATTCGAACATAGTAGATAGGAACCATCAAACTGCTCATACATCCCTAACTACCATATTCGGCTTTATAAGGCTTTTACTAAATACCTTGTATATTGAAACACTGACGGAAGCCTCATTCAACGGATTGATGTTTTTTTTGTGATGAATACAGCGACAATTTTTTATTTATGTGATTTTGTTAATCGTTTTCCTTTTGTCTCTCGGGGAACCCGTTTTGTCAGGGTAGTTAGACAACACGTAAAATTATGAATTGGTTAAGTTTTCAAATATAACATAGTATTTTCCAAAGATGATTAAATGTGAATAGTACAAATCGGATGTTTAAAAAGTTTTGTTGATTAACCATTTCGGTGTGTTTTTATCTATTCCCTTAACGTATCTTCCCCTACATTTAAAAACCGACGAACTGAGAACCTCCTCCTTTTTTTTGAAGTTGGTAACCTTTATGCAAATCTTCGTAAAATATTTGAAAATTCAAATGATATTTCCTGAAAACAAACATTTTATTGCTTGCAAATTTAAACCTAAATCATAGTCCCTATTATCGACTATGGTGATGTGTGCTACCTCGACCTGAATGCAGATCTACTCAATAAACTCGACCGTCTTCTGAATAACTGCATTCAATTCGTATTTAATCTCCGCAAGTACGATCATGTGTCCGCACACCGATCGCTGCTAAAATGGTTGCCCATTCGGCAGCGCAGAAGTATGCGGGCCTTGACCACTCTATTTTCTCTATTAAGCTCCCCTAACGCTCCCTCTTATCTCACTTCGCATTTCCAATACTTATCTTATTCTCATGACAAAATTCTTCGTTCCTCTTCTAACCGTCTTCTTAGCTGTCCTTCTCATCACTCTGATACCATACACTCTTCTTTCTTCGTATATCCTATTTCGCTGTGGAACGCGCTCCCCGTTGACATCAGAATGTCCACCAATCGGTACGCGTTTAAGACTAAGTTGCGCAAATTCCTCACGGAGCAAGCAGATCGTTCTTAAATATTGATATTCGTTGATAACTTTTATATATAATTATATATGCTTATATATATGTACATGTATATTATATTAATAATTATTTATATACTTTATTTATATTTATGTTAGTATGTATGTTATAATATGTTTTATTTATAGTAAGTAGGTAATTGTTGAGTATTTTATTTTAACTATGTAGTTATATCATATTATTTCTTTTTTTTCTTATTTACCCTGGTTGTGCACCCTACCACACAAAGTCTCCACATCACCCTAAGGTTGACTGGTAGAGAATACCTAAGGCATTAAGTCCGCCATTGTACAATTGTGCATAAAGAATAAAATAATAATAATAATAGTCCATAAGTTAAGAATCACCCAGGTGTAAGACTGCAATTTTACTAGCGCACTCTAGCAATGTTATCAAGCAACAAAGCCTGCAAAATCAGCACGCGCATCGAACGCTCATATTTATGTGCCTGCGTCACAGACAATCTCAGACGCCAGTTGTCTTGTCTTCTTCGTTCGATCAGTATTCTTGGGGTATTGTTCGAATGCAGTTGTAATTAGTTTCATTACAAGGTTATAAATCTTTATGATGCGGTCAAAGACTAATAATAGGTAGGAAGACACGAAATTCCAATTCAGATCTTTTAGTGAATTTTGACATGGAGTCGTTATAAAAGTACATTACTTATTAGTAGGTCATTTACAATTACAAAGTTGAAACGCAAAAGGAAATAAAAACAAAAACACGTAGGGGCCATAAATTGTACAGATTACTTACTTGATTTTACAGGCCTTTTCTTTTTCGTAAGTATAATCATTCTATCTTAGTATAAAACCACGTCTACCTATTTGTAACAAAATAAATATTTTTCTTACATATTTTTTTATTTATGGTGATTGTGTAGCGTTTACAGAAATTTGTTAAGTATCATCCTTCAATATATTCTTTAGTCATACCTACTTTACGTCTGTACAAACGTTAATCTTTGCCGCTAGATCGGGCAATGTCACGGAGCGTAAGCGCAGGTTTATCACTGCAATAGTCGGGCGCAGGCCGCTCGACAGTCACTTGTTTGCACTATAACACAATCACACATGTGAAGTGAAGTAACTCTACTAAACACCCTGACGGATTTAACTGCGTGAAAAGTGAGTACCTATTGAAAATAAGTTTTATTCAGGTTGTTTCAAAATGGTTAACTGGGCACGATGTCCTTTATGATAGCTGCGCTTATTATTTTTTGCGTAAATATTGATGAAAAGGTGTTTAACAAATGAAGAGAAAAACTTATAAAAGAATTTTGTGTGCCCTTTTTTACGGAAAAATATTTGGAAAATACAATACTTACAGACTTATTTTTTATAAGAACTTAAGCCAAATAGTTTAGTTTTCTTTACATACGATTTGGTTAATAAAATGACGCATTAAGAATTGAAGTAAATAGAAAGGTTTTTATGTTATGAAACATTAATAAAGTAAACTATTTGATTAAAACTCTAATTCATTTCAAATTATTGCTTAAAAGGTCACAATACGAAGAAACCGTCAATCTGTAAAATATATTATAATTATGAAAGTATTTATTATAATGATTTCATAGGTGATCTCAAAGGTACACTTTGCAATTTTTTTTTACTCAACAGCTGAATCTACTGTTGATTAGTTCTGCAATTGTTTGATTAACGGCCGATTTCAATAATCTTCAGGCCTACAATGGATCTGTTACTAGGCAACTGTTGTTATTTCCCGTCATTTAACAGAAATATCTAGGCAACAAATCTTTAGTAAGCATATCTCTTACTGAGGATAGGTTATTGAAATAGGCCGTAAAAGTATTATAATTATAAGTACCGGTAAACTGAATCATGTAGTTGGCACAGTCATCAGTGTCAAGTCAAGAATATGATGGCACCAGAATAAAACAAGTAGGTAGAGTAGAAGGAGACTAAGTTAGAACTAAGAAAGAAAAATTTTTCGCTATCGAATCGCACTGCTGAGCAGTATTACTTTGTCTAAAAATCAAGAGCTTAATCCTCTCTCTTTCAAGTTCCAACCTCACGATTAATCGTTAAATTTCGCAAACAGTAAGCGCACAAAATGCAGGTAAAGGCTATTCAATGAACGGCAATTAATGATAATTACTGACGGCAATTACTTTGGAGCCGTCTTCGTCTTTAGCTTCCAATTTGAATAAGACCTATTTACTCGATAGTTTACGTTAATTAAGCTATTGACATGTGGAATACGAAGTGTGCTTTCATTGGTAAATTAATAGAATAGTTGCGTTAGCTACAAACAATATTTTTGTTGACTTCTTTAATTACGCGTTGTTTGTTACGTAAATATTTATGCACAGACAAATCACGTACTAAAGTTTACTGTAGCTTAATCAGATTTCTATTTGTTTTGAACTTTAGTTACAAAAAATTTAACACACAAATAGATAACTACTTCAATTAAAGTACTTGTAAAGCCGACTTGTTCACGCTTTTATAATTTTTGTTGGAGTATGTACTTACTACTTTATAAATACGAATGTTAATATCGTGAAATATATTCCGTCACAATTGAATGGAAATTACCACGGTTTATTGTTGATCCAAGAACTACGTCAGCTGCTGTTCATGATAGTCAGAACAAAAACATCTATAGAAAAAGAAGTTAGGGTAAACAACCTGGCTTCAGCCATTTTTGTTACAGAAAAACTTACGGTAACCTTCAGGCAAAATATGACATTTACGACGAACTCCATGTTCGAATGGTTTTTTGCCTGTTTTCAAGATGTCGCCATTTATGAGGTCCCGGCTTTGATCCCCCGGCTGGATCTATAAAGAAAACGGACTTTCCTATATTGGCTTAAGTCTCAGTGTTCGTAGTTCCACCGTTGTCTCTAATTTACATAACACAACTACTTTAGCTACTTTGGAATTAGAGCAATGTTTGTCATGTTGTCTCATATTTATTTATTATTTTATTTATTTATTCAAAGTCAAAGTATTTTGTTTTAAATTTAAATACTCAACTTAATAATTAAGTACTTTTGAATCGTCTACATTTTCCTACCACCCGTTCCAGACTTTTTTAACTGATAAGAAGATATTTATTTACTTATAGGCCTCTCCCAAATTCACCTATTGTGTACCTGTACCCATTGTTTTGGTAAGGCTGATTTAATGTTCCCTCTGCTGGGGCACAGAATGTCCTTTCTTGTGGGTGAATAATAATGACGGGCCATAATAACCCACCATGCGGGTTCAATGGGGTTCGGTGTAACGACTCAAATTTAATCGGGTCTACGAGTAACAGCTTCACGTGCCTTTCGAAGCACGGTGGGGCTCGAGATAATACATACAGTTACACATCCCAAGAGCAAGCCTTGCAAAAGTTGCTTGCCGCAATTAGCAGAACCGCTGATACTTTCGTCACAGGATAAATATAGGTAAGTATTTTCTTAAAAAATGACTCTGACAAGCTTTAGAATTCCGCTTGAACAGATTGTCTTCGTTTAAAAAATATGGGTAACTTTTTTTTCTCTCGTACCATCAGCCATTTTTATTGTCCCCACTGCTGGGGCACAAGCTTTCGTTGGATAAGGAGGATGGCTTATAATCCACTAATCCAATTGGTGGGTGTTATGTTAACCACTGCATATGCAGCCGGAACCAACGATAACGTGCCTTCCTGAAGCACGGGGAGCTCGAGATAATAAATTTTTAGTCATCAATCCCATGAGTGACACTTGCGAAAGTTGCTTAACCCCCGCAATCGCCGGGCCAGGTGCTAAAACCACTGCTGAATCGCGCTCAACTTTTTTTCTCTATACGGCACTGATTTTTGATTCCTAAAATTAATGTATATGTTACGGCGAATACCCGAAGTGTGGCTAAACCTAGTTCTAGCCGGCTAAAACTAGGTGTAGCCGATAGCTGTTGGCTAAAACTAGGTATAACCGATCTGCTTTACTCCTGTAGGTCCCGGGTTAGGTTAGAAATTTAAGGCGAGCGCGAAGCGCAGCGGAGCGTGAGCCTTAAATTTCGAGGTTATTTTTTTTAACAGACAACAGAAAAATTTTTTTTTATATCCCATGCTGCACCTAGTTTTAGCCGGCTACACCTAGTATTAGCCGCGAGCAAATCGGCTACACCTAGTTTTAGCCAACAGCTAGCGGCTACACCTAGTTTTAGCCGGCTAAAACTAGGTTTAGCCGCACTTCGGGTATTAGCCGTAACATATACATTAATAATAAATACTTATAATGCCTCTGTGGTGGTCTGGTGGTTCGCCCACCCGTGTAAGACGCAGGGGTCCCGGGTTCGATTCCCAGGTGGGGTACAATTATTGTACTGGGTTTGTACTCGGTTGGGTTGGTGGTAGAGATTTCGTTTTTGGAAAAACACTACATTTTGATTTTCGTTTGAAATGGGATTTACACTCTTCCACAGAATATATTGTAGTAAGTACGTATACATACATACTCATTTGTCAAAGCTAGTTCTATAAAAGGATCGGCAAAGATTTTTTTAATCCTATTACTATAGTGGGTCAAGTTGATCAACGTATTAGATTTTTATGTGCATTTAAAATGCTTAGGACCTCTGCACTTTATGATTCTGTTAAAGCCAAGCTTAAATCGCGCTTAAAGCGTTAGCAAAACGGTAGATATTAAGTTAAAGCATAATAAACGAGTATGTTGATAAAGCCATTAGAACGAATATGGTGCAATTTTATCAGTCATGGTCCATACATTTATATGAAAAACTTCAAACGTTTTAAATTATATGCAGTTATTATAAATTGAGCATTGTTTATCTGCTTTTGTATTGTAATGTCTCTATTATTCGCTTCTGAAATTTCAATGTTGTCTCTACTATTTATTTTTATTTACTTATTGGTTAAAATTTATTATCCTATTATTACTAATATTATAAATTCGAAAACCCGTTTGTTTGTAACGCTTTCAAGCATAAACTAGGTACTGAACCAATCAACAGGAAATTATGCATACACGTTGTCAGAGGTACAGAAAGGGACATAATGTACCTTTCATCCGGAAAAAGTACTGTTCCCGAGGGATAGCAAAAACATTCCACGCAGACGAATTCGCGGACGTTTGCTAATATATTCATAATGTTTATAAGACAGTTCAGCTCCAACTTCATGACACACTGACTCTTTCCTTTGGAATAGTTTAACTAGCCGATCTTGTACGAATTCTGTACAAGATTCTGTCAGAATACCAGCGCTGCCTGTTGCGGTGTGAGCAATGTTCTCATCGCAACAGCATTAAGCTGAGGCAGGGTCCTGGTTGGCTCGTCACACACCCTATTTTTATTGGTTAAATTAGGTTAAGTACCTACTTAGTATATACATATAATATTTTCTTTTACCATTTTTCCTGTTTGTGACTTTTTTGTGTGAGTGTGATATTGGCCAATAAACTATTCATTCGTTCATCCATTCAATTATTCATCCATTCATTCATTCAATAAATTATTCATTCATTAAATTCAATTAAAAAATGTAGTAAAAAGAATGATCTGGTTTGAGTTGTTAATTTTATTTTTGTTATCCTAATTAGACATCGCTGATGTAGTCTTATGTAAAGGAATGACAAAAAGTCATAGAGCCTATAGCCAAAAAACTCGAAACTTAATTAGGTACTATTGGTTTTTATGCTCTCCAAGACGGAACTGCTATACTCTTGAAAATGTTTCGGCTATATAAAGGAGTGCAACGTTTGCTAATGACTCCTGTGTCCTTGGTAGGATTATAAGGAAATTGTGATCATCAGGTTTCCCTCAAAATTAAAAAGAAACAGACAAGTAGGTTCCTACAAGTATTTTTGTGTGAGTGATAAAGTCATAACAACAAAATGATGTTTTTCCGATTTTTTCTTTGAGACTTTGTTTTCTGCTTTATGTTCCAACTAGCGACTACCCACGACTTCCTCTGAATGGATGGTGTTTTGTATATATCCCTCGGGAACAATACTTTTTTTCGGGATAAAAAGTACCCTATGTCCTTCTCTGTACCCCTGACAACGTGTATGCAAATTCAAATTCATGCAAATTTCATGATGATCGGTTCAGTAGTTAAGACGTGAAGGCGTAACAAACAAACAAACAAACGGACTTTCGCAATTATAATATTATATATATTAAGTAAGGATTAGTACCTAAGGATGTTAACGGAAAATAGGAAAATTAACGGAAATTAGGAAATAATAGGAAAATATATGCTGTACATTTTGATGAAGCTGTCTATCGAGCTTGATATTAATCTAAGCGACCATAAAAATATTTTTTTGAATAAAAATAAATAAAATGGGTATGAATACCTATCAACTTAACACGTTCACGGGATCCTGAGAAAACTTTTCAAAGGGAAAAAATCGTGGATTTATTACCGAAATAATTAATTAACTTTTATCATGAATTTTGATCAAATCAAATCAACGAACTGTAACCTTATTAAAAATTAATTAATTACCTCTCCAGTTCAAGCCAGTTTTATCTCGATTATTGAATATTAACTTTGGCGTACGACTGTCAAGGCTAACATTACATATTTTTTCTCTGCTTCGTACTTTAACTTAATATAAGTCTATTATAAAATGCGATCACGTGCTGGGCCAAATTATTTTTCTATAGTTTTAACAATATCTTCTACATCTATCACAAAATAAATCAGCTGTAAAAAAATATTTTTGTCTAAAAAATTCAACTTAATTTGTAAAGTTTTTACACATTTTAGTAAAAACTGATTACGTATTTTAGTGCCTTGTCGTGTCAACTTTTATTTATGTAGTCGTTATTTGAGGTCGTAAAAATAGTTATTTTAAGCTCCTCCGATTTTAAAGGAACGATAAATGAGTTTAACATTGAAAGAAAGATGCATAACCGCGTTTTAAGCGGTCACGGCTAACAAGCAGCTTTTGCAAATGTACTATTATAAAACTCATTTTGAAATTGTGATATTATACATTTCAGAATCTTTCTTTATACCTCAGTGAAAAATGATTGTTCTGAGGCTAAAACTTTATTAAAAGATATTTTACCTTTTTTAAAGTGTAGAGTGTTGGCGTATTTACTACAAAAATGGTTCATCAGCCGCACGACACCCACTGCAGGGCATAGGCCTCCCCTAAGGATCTCCACGACGATCGTTCCTGCGCCGCCTGCATCCATTGGCTTCCCGCAATCTTCACCAAAAAAATGTTTTGATCCATTGCTATTAAAAAATTAAATTTTCGTTTACTTACTCGTTTCCACTAGTGGTACAATATAAGCAATGTGTCCATTTCTGGTACCACTCTCTGATACATGGTACAGATTGTAAGTGAGGCACCTTGTAATTTCAATGGTTGTTATTATTTATCTCATTATGCAATGACGTTTAATGAATTTCTTTTATTTGCTGAACCATGAACGGTGTATTGAGCAATTGACCTTAAGTGTACATTGGTGGCAACCTTGTCAGTAATAACTTATACAATCTAAATAAAAAACTTCTATTACATAATTGTTTTTATGGCTATTTTTAAGTGGCTCCTTAGGTGTTTTTTTGACGTGACCAAGTGGTACAAACAGCCTGTAATTGTAATCATTAAGTTCCCTCAGTGAAGTGGTTCCACTCATTATTACAAGCTACTTTTACTATTGGGACCAAATCTGATATCATGAAAAAATACAGATGGTCCATACCTTAAGGTCGAGTAACTGGGTTTTGCGCTTTTGTATGGAATAGCTGATTTTTTTTCTCGCGATAAGTTGGCCCAATAGTAAAAATGCTTGATAACAAGAATGGTACCAGCCACTGCGGGAACTAAATGATTAAATTACAGCGTGTATAATCCTCTCTTATTATTCTTGTAACACTCAACATTAGTAATTACTTTATTTGTTTATATTTCTTTTAGGAAGACCAACAAACTATTACATACATTATTATATACTATGGAAATAACAACAGATTGACAATTATTAAATTTTAAATAAAAGTTTAAGTACTTATTTAAAAAATCAGATTCAAGAACAATTTTTTTTTATCTAAACTTCATTTAAATCTGTCTGAGATATTTCTGTCAGAATACAAAATATTTTTGTCAATCCATGGCAAGATGAACTTGACGAAAAAGTTTTAAATTAAATATCTAAACTATCACTTAGAAAAATAATTTTCTCAAAGGCTTTCAAACAGTATGCAAAAAATAAACCGAAATACCCGAAGCATTGAAATTAACGTGTCTCAGTCCGCAATAATGATTGACTCTTAACAGGATGCATATGAGGCAAATATAGAGAAGGAAATTAAGTTTTGTTGTTTGTTACTTTTTAGGGTTCCGTACCCAAAGGCAGGGAATGATAACGTTTTTTTTTAAATATAACGTTATTTCTTACTTTTTTAACGTTAATTTTAAAATTAACGTTATGTCAATAAATAACGTTAATTTAGATAACGTTACATTGAAATTAACGTTATTTCAGTTAATAGCGTTAATTTTAACGTTATGTCTTACTTTTTTTACCGTTAAACTTTAAAATTAACGTTATTTTAATAAATAACGTAATTTTTTTAGCGATAATTTTACCGGTATATTGTACCGGTAAAGTTTAACGCTATATTTAACGCAAATTTTACCGGTAAAATATTTTTAACGTTATTTTTACCGGTAAATTTACCGATAAAATGTTTTAACGGTATTTTTAACGTTATTTTTTATTTATCGTTATATTTTTTAACGGTATTTCAATCCCTGCCCAAAGGGTAAAAACGGGACCCTTTTACTAAGACTCCGCTGTCCGTCTGTCTGTCTGTCTGTCACCAGGCTGTATCTCAAGAACCGTGATAGCTAGACATCTGAAATTTTCACAGATGTATTTCTGTTGCCGCTATAACCACAAATACTAAAAACAGAATAATATGAATATTCAAGGGGGGCTCCCATACAACAAACATGTTTTTTTTGGCATTTTTTGGTACGGAACCCATCGTGCGTGAGTCCGACTCACACTTGGCCGGTTTTTTATCGATTCTTACACGTGTGTTGCAAATAATGTGATCATTAATACTTAACAATAAATCTCTCTTAATACGTAGGTAGCCATATCGTCACACATAAAACTTACAATTGTATTATTATTTTTATCGGCACGAATATTTTTTGTATTCTACAAAGACTAAATATTTTACATAAACTATATTTATTGATTATTGTATAAAATATTTATTTAGCTATACGAAATTATATTATTGTATGTAATAAGCATAAGATTTTTGACTCATTTACGGATTTATTGATTTCTTCAATGTATTGATTGAATGATGGAAACCTCGGAATCAAACGAATTTTTAATTATTATTTACTGAAATGATAACATTTATTTATTTGCTAAAAACTAAACTAGTAGTAATATTATGCAAGAAATAATATTACGTAATTTTATTTATCCTATAAACATGAATTGTACATGCGAAAATTCTAAAATTTAATTTGTAATTTTAAGTGATTTGTAACTCATTTAAAACAAAAAATAACAATGTCATAGATTAAATGAAATAAAAATATATTAAATTACTATACTAAGTACACCCATTAATATTTATAAACGCACCACGAAATTAAAAAAAAAATGCAATTTAAAAATCTGTTTTACACCTCTCCAGCACGAAAAGGGCGCTTTTAGTGAGTAAATACTCCCAGCAAAAAGCGTGAGGAAAAGTGTTTTTTTTTTATTCCAACATCTTTTAAAATTACTTGGTGCAAAAAAAATATGTTTCGTTCAGTAACTTATTTTAAGGGAAAGAGGAGAGGAACGGAGGCAAACAGGGGAGACAGGAAAAAAGAGGATAAGGTACAAATAGGGGGAAACAGGGAATTCAGGAGAAACAGGAAAAAGAAACATAAAATGCGGGAAATGTTTTTCTCGCTGGTAGTAAAAGTTGTATGTTTCACACAAGGACGGAAAATTTTATTATGTCTCGTACCTATTCTATCACTTCTGTGCTCAGGTAGTCTTTATTAGAATTCGTAATTAAAATAAGCACTCTTAGCACACAAATTGAATTTGCTCTCTTGTATAAGGAATAACTATTTCCCTCTTGGAATCTTCAAAAGAAGTTTGATGCTTTAAGGAAAAATTGTCATTCAAATTCGTTTAGAAGGAAAACATAATTATTAAGGCTGGACAATCCCAAGGCATAATTTTTGTCTAAAGCGTCTTTGAATTGAGGTAAGAAAAGTGTAACAAAATATTGTGACATGGTGACTGAATGCATTCAAATATGTCAACAGGTAAGAAAAATTAAGGCGTTATTTACAAAAATGGCCTTTGTCCATTTTTGCACATTTTACTTTTTGACTGTTAGCAACACTTGGGATCGCTGTTTTTTAAGCTAATTGGTTTGGGAATCCTTTTGCATAATGGTTTTATACCTAATTTGATTTCGCATAACGGATTTGGCATATTTTTTTAGTCATAATAATACTTTAGCATAATTGTTTTTTGGCATACTATTTATATTAGCAGAATTATAATTTAGACTAATTTGTTTTCGCATAATGTTGTTAGGCTTATTATCTATTCGCCTAATATTATTTAGACTGACTTACAGGTTCGCAGCACATAGCATCAGTTTAAGGTCAAATATCTAATATTAATTAGTATAATTATTTTAATTAATGTGCATATCCCCACATAAAATTATAGTTACGATGGGGCTGACATGTAACTTTTTTACAAAAGCTCCTTTAAAAATGAACAGAAAAAAATATTATTTAGACATAAAAATAAAAAACAATAAGAATAAATATTTTTACGTACTTATTTATGTTCATTCAAAATACATATTATACAAATATATAAGATGAATGAAATTTATAATCGATATTAACTTACGTATGTATAACCAATCTTACTTGGGTAATAAAGTGTAATAATTAGGTTAAAGTGCGGTGTGGGTGGTATAATACACACGATAAATTTTTCATAAAATGTAAACACAGTGCATTAATGTGACACAGTAACAGTAACAGTGAAAAGTAGGTACTCAACATTTTCATGGGCTGACTGTATACAATACTAAAAAAGCTTTTTAAAAAAGCACAACCTCCTTCAAAAATCTTAAAAAAACAACTCTATAAAAAGCAATAAGTAATGTTCAAATCGATTAATTAAAACACGTCTATTGAAGTCGGGTGGAGCTGGAAGTAATTTTTTTTACTTATTGTATTGTTTATATTCTAAAAGCCCCACCCGACTTCAATAGACGTGTTTTAATTAATCGATTTGAACATTATTTCTTGCTTTTTATAGAGTTGTTTTTTAAGGTTTTTGAAGGAGGTTGTGCTTTTTTTAAAAAGCTTTTTTATTTTAAACTTTTTTGTGGTGGTGTGTAAGCGATGATTTTATATAATGAAACGTTATTATGTATCACATTTTTTAATGGTATACCCTGAGTAACTCAATTTCCACAAGAGTTCCGTTGGGCCTTCACAGTTCAACCCTAGTCCAGAACGTCTTTGACAATAAATAAGTACTTAACTTGTTTTTGATTGTCATAAAACTACCAATATTTCAATCACTGTACAGTTCCTATTTGATTTTAAGGAGTTCCCTCATTTATCTTCAAAATCCAAAGTCCAATACCAATGAAATTAATATAGTATCATCCTTAAGGTGTCTTCTTTCAAACAAAAAACCGGCCAAGTGCGAGTCGGACTCGCGCACGAAGGGTTCCGTACCAAAAAACGACAAAAAAATCACGTTTGTTGTAAGGGAGCCCCCCTTAAATATTGTTGATTTTATTGAAAGACAGACAGACAGACAGACAGTCAGACAGACAGACAGACAGACAGACGGACAGCGGAGTCTTAGTAATAGGGTCCCGTTTTTACCATTTGGGTACGGAACCCTAAAAAAGAACCATCTAAATCGGTACATAAAGAAAAAAGTAATCGTTGAAAATCTGCCTGAACTCATATAAAATGGTAACGAAAACGACAGTTTTTTCAAGATTACTTGAAAACTACTGAACCGATTTCAAAATTTCAAAAAATGGAACCAATTTGGGAACAAACCTCATGTTATAACGTTTGAATCATTTCAATCGGTTCAGCCGTGTAATCTGTCATCTTCAAGTAATCGGTGTACATACATATAAAAAAAATATACGCGACGAATAGATAACCTTCTCCTTTTCAAGTTTTTGAAGTCGGTTAAAAATGAATATATCTAAATCTGACTTTAAGGTCATCCTTAGGGTTACTCACGTGGCTGTCGTGCTAATGAACCGCTAATTTGATAACTCAATGGTTACCTTCTGTTTGAGACAGTCAAAACAATGGTTTAATAAGTAATTTGTAATCAGTACACAGTTATTGCTTTGTGGTTTTGACATTTCAATAGAAAGGATTTATTAAATAATTAAATACAACTGCTTTAAATGATGTTAATTAATACAAATACATAACTTGTCTGTGTAAATTTTTACTAAGAGTAGTGAATTATGATTGGAAAAATAAAAATTACTTCGGTACTTTCATGTTTTTTGCAACTCGTAGGCACTTTTAAATTGTGATAACAATGAGTTTTTTAGATCTCGCCCTCTCTTGTTCAACTTATTACTTTACTTTTAAATTAAGAACAATGTCTGATTTTTTATAATAAGAAAACAGATCATTAAGCTATTTTAATGAACCTATTAATTAGTGAATCCCGAAGAATACATTTTAATAATCTGGAGTTTTGGAGATAAAACTATGTAGTATGGCAGTTGGTATCCAATTAAAAAAAGCAGATTCGGATACCCAGTGGTTTACTTCCAAACCAGATTCCTGGTCTTTGTATACAAGGATGAAGCCGGATGCCTGATGAATAAAATTGTATGTTATTGCCTCTGCAGTGGTTCGCCCACCCGTGTCTCGGGTTTGATTCCCAGGGGAGATACAATCTGTATTCGGTTTAGTTAGTGGTAAGACTTATTTCAAGTCCGTCTGGTTAGATACCATCATTTCACTTAAGTCTGACGCCATAACAAAAAAAAATAAAATTGTTGTGTTCCGGCAGTAAGAGGTAAGATAGCCAGTTCCTCAGTGATTAGGATTCCGGGTGTAGTGCGCTTCCACGTTCGGCCTTATGTCACTTAACATCAGGTCAGGTGAAGGCCAACCACTATCTCGTTGTGAATAAAAAAATGAAGGAGGGTAAACACGACATAGCCCATACATTAGTCGCTAGCCCGAATCCAATATGAATTTGAATTTGGTTTCAAACATAGACATAGAAAAATTTTCACTGCGCTCAAGAAGACCAACAAAGCGTGGAAAAGAGAAGTTAACATCATACGGACAGTGTCAATGTAAAAAAGAGACAAAGGATCAAGTGACATGTGCGTCATGAGCAATCACAGTTTGTTTAAAATATTTTTTAATCTTAATTAGAATTTAAAATAAAGGTATCGTGGAGCTATGGTGTCTTGTACTCTAAGTAATTGTGATGTGACAAAAAGAAACAATCCAAGTAATCACACTTTTCAAAGGTAAATAAGATATTGCCACACATTTCTCTAAAACCAAATTTCGCTACATTTATTCGTTTATCGACAAAGAAAACAGTATGGAACATAGTTTTTTAATTTCCTTTGCCATAATATAGTCATATTTTATGTATCTAAGTCATATTTTACGTATCTCATGTAAAATGTACTGATTCGTTTTCGGATCACCTGTTTATTGACTTTGTTGTTCTTTGACATTCTATTTCTATGGTTTCAAATGACCTATTTGGAGGTGTAAGTGATTGCGACGTTACATCCAAACAATAGGGTATTTTCCAAATTTATGAAAACTGCTCATATTTAAAGATTGGGACGAACTATTTAACAGAAAAATAAAAATAAATTAAATAATGTCTTTTTTCTCCATTAAACCAATTAAAATCAAATATATTTTTAATGCTTTTGAATTTACCGCCAAAACGCTCGGGTCGATGACGTCTACTGCGTGACGTCAACTTTGTGTAAACAATTTAAACATCTTTGTAGTCTGTGTTACAATTTACTCTATAGTTTACACAAAGTTGACGTCACTCAGTAGATGTCAGTGAACCGAGCGTTTTGGCGGTAAATTCAAAACAATTAAAAATAAATTTGATTTTAATTGGTTTAATGGAGAAAAAAAGACATTAATTAATTTTTTTTTCTGTTAAATTGTTCGTCCCAATCCTTAAATATAAGCAGTTTTCAAAAATGTGGAAAATACCCTATTGATAAACTCGATACCATACGGAGAAAGACAAAGGTTTATGATATGATAACGTTCAATGCAAATTTTAAGATGACTTTTGCTGATTTCAAGACTTCCGTAAGATAAAAAGTTATTGTTTGTACCTATATGAAATGATTAATTTCAATGACACGTACGAATTTGGAAATGATCAAGAATTTTTGTGTAGAAATCTTAAAGATTCTTATACTAAATATAGATATATTATTATAGATATAGAATATAGATTCTTGTCTTTTTTCCTAGAGGTACCTTTAAAGATAGATGATGATAAAAATATATAATTAATATAACTAGAAGGTTGCACTTCCCAACAACACCCACTAGACTTTTTATCCTTAATAGGGAATATGCATAAGTTACCGATTTTGATGAATTTGAGCTTGATCGCTGCGGACACTTATAAAAATATGATGGAACAGGAAAAAAAAATGTATAATTTTAGTTTTATCACACGATGAAATCAGGGGAAAATAACGATATTTTTTTTTTCATTTTCGGATATAATGCACTTTGCAGTCAGATAGAATATCGAATAAGAAACAATATTTTGTATGACACATATGTACTTAAACACAACATTTAGGGAGATAATTGAAGATTATTGGCTAACTCCATATTAAACGCGCCGAAACACACCTGAAACGTGATGTGTGACGTCACCGTTTTGTATGGAGCGTTTTCGGCGGGTGCTGCTGCGCACTAACTTCAAGTAACTATATCACGAGAAAAAAACGCACGAGAAAAGTTTTAATATTATAGTTAATTATCTCACGCATTATACTTTTGATTAAGATTAAAAAAAAAATGATGCATATTCCCTATTACTATCATAGTATAATCAACTTACAACTAGTGGCGATGTTATCAAATTATTTAAGCAAAAAGTCAAGTGTAATAATAATCACATAAGTTTTGTGAATTACTTACTCGACTTACTTAGTTACCTGTGGTGTGTGGCCTTTTTGTTGCAATAAAATCAATACTGGGGAATGTTCTATGTTATTGGATAACTTTGATGTGAATATAAATTACCATCATCGAGGTATTTATTTTGGTTATGTAAAATACATAAAAATAAAGCAAATAAATACTACTCAGTAAAGTAAATTAAATGCAACGAAATTAAATAAACAAGTTTGCATGATGTTGACGTGACGCACGGAAACACTTGTGTCCTCACGATCTTTATAACAGCGATGAGAGGAAAACCTACATAAAGAGAAAATCATATTTGCATACGAAAACGATTGAGAACTATTGTTTTTTTTTTGATTTTATAAGAATAAACTATATCGGGATTTACCCTAATAACTTAATTTCCACTCTTCGCACTGTTTGTTGTTAAGGAGTTCCGTTGTACCTTCGCAGTTCAAGTCTAGTCCAAAACGTCCTTGACTATAGTTAGGTACCCAACTTGTTTAAAATTGTCATAATCCTAGCAATATTTCAATGACTATACAGTGCCTTTTTTATTTTGAGGTGCTCATTTGTGTATCTTCAAAATCCAAGGTCTAATAACAATCAAATCAAAACGGTATCATCACTAAAGTATCTTCTTTCAAACAAAAAAGAATTATCTAAATTGGTTCATAAACAGAGAAGTTATGGTCGATCATCCGTAAAGGTTAATAAAATGGTAATGAAAACGACAGTATTTTCAGGATTTCCTGAAAACTGCCGAACCGATTTCAAAATTTCGAAAAATGGTACACTTGGGAACAAACCGTTTGAATCATTTCAATCGGTTCAGCCGTCTTTGGGTATCGGTGGATATTCATAAATCAGAACTCAGTGATGGCAACAGCTAAACCAGTGTATTTTATTTGTAGAAAAATTATTTGAGAAACTTTAGTTGATGATACAACAGTCTATTTTTTGTAAGGAGACAAAAATTGCAAATAGCCTGTGAATGCATTGTGTATGAGGCAAAAAATGAATATTTATGGATACAGGAAGAAAAAACATGCGGTAGTGTACTAAGACCGGATTAATAATCTGTCTATAGCCTTGAAGACCGGTTGTAAGGATATTATGCTTGAAATGTCCTAATTTAGGTACTTTTACTGTCACTAAGATTATGACCTAGGTATGTTGCACAAGTAAATGATAAAGTTCATGCAAAAAATTAAATTAAAGTAATCTTATACCTTTAAACAAGCAATTCTTGTATGTACTACTCTGTGTAAAAAGGATCGGGAATAGGTATGTCAATAAAAAGACCCGCGTAAAAGAGGTCGTTCTAATTTTTACCATTGAAAATGGTTATCAGATGCAAATCGCCTGAGACGTATTTTTGGCCATATCTCCGAGGATTTTAAGAGGATCGAAATGAAAATAGTATAAAAAGTTGAGGAGTATATCGAGACACGTGTGAACGTTTAAATTTTGAAAATCTACTGGTAACTTTTTTTGGAATTTTGCGAAATTCCAAAAATTCCGGGTTTTTGGGGGATGTTTGTTTACTAAATTGTAAATATTTCGGAAAAAAAACCGACTTAAGAAAAAATGAAAAAAATGGTCCTAGAATATTAGTTCAGCTATCAAATGGCGAAATAATTTTGAAAATCGGTTTATAGTTGTGACCTGTAGGTGGTCCCTTTAGATTTGGAATTGTAGAAAAACGGCTGTTTCCGTACATAAAAAGTGATGTAGCTTCTATAATTATTGACCGATCGTCATGGTAATAGTGTTAAAAGATGCAGAAGCAGACGAGAAGTGCATTCGTTAGAATTTTGAAAATTGGTTAATATTATTTCGGCTGCGTCGAGGCAGTCAGCGGGCGCTTTTGTGACACGAGGCGGAGCCGAGTGTCACAACACAACACAATCGTAAAAGTAAATAGGTACTACCTAGGTATCTTTAAAAATATAATAGGACTCTACATTTGATTTGATTTTGGTTTTTCGTAAATTTTTGTGTTCATTTTCAATGCTCCGATTCTTGCGGGGACTGTAAAATCTGAGATTTTTTTTTTTGTAAATGACAGATTCTTTATACGACAGATATTGTACATTCAGTCAGCTAAAGCTTTACACACTCTATAATGCTGTATTTAGAACTATTCAAGTATTTACGCTTGACCCATTTTTTATCAGAATAGTACTTGTTACATAAGCAGGTCAATTATTTGTTAACAAGATTAAATACGTAATACCTATAATAAATAACATTCCTATTTACCTTCAAATTATACTTATAATAGTAACACAAGGTCACTGTAAACACGTCACAAAATGTTATTTAGAAGTTATAACAAATCTTAATGTTTGTTAATACAATAGCTTTATTAAAATTACTCACTTCAAGTGATAGTGACATTATTTTAATGAAAATAAACTATACGAAAATAACTATACAACACTTTATCAATAGTGCCCAAATACCAGAAAAGTCAACTTTTTAACATTGAAAATGTTTTTTCGATCGCTTCAGTAAGGTACCCAATTTCAGCCAGAGTGAGACATCGCCCTGGTCCCGTGAGTTTTAGATCTACGTGAATGTGATATAATATGTCAAAAGATGCGTCTTGGCAAAGGCTACAATATGGTAAAAAAAAAAATTGAAAAAGTCCAAAACTTTTTTCGAAAATCGTAAATAAATGTAGAAAAATTACACACTTTTTCGGGGTCTTTTCTCACTAATCGACAATTTCCCAAAAACGTAAAGCGATATCGAAAAAATGAAAAAAAAAAACCCTAGAGATATAGAGGTGGACTACATTTAGAAAGTATTATATGTCCCTAAGATTTACGGTCTGGGCTGTAGCTTATCCTTTATGTAGCGAAATTTCGAGATACTGCGGGCGAAGCGCGCGGCTCGGGATAATGGTAATACGTAGTACGATTGAAGTTTGTAAATTATTGTAGTATATTTCAGAGCTTGTAATAGTGATTTTATATTATGTATTTTTTATTTATTTCCACATTTTTTATAAATAAAAAAAATATTTTGATCTATTTCTGACGATTTATTATTTACTAAAATTGCTTTAAAGCTAAAAAATTGTGAAAAATGTTAAAACCGGTTAGCTCTAGTAGGTCAACAGATTACTATCCCCGTCAATTGGTAATGTGCCTGGCGGCCATGATTTTAACCTCAAACGCAAAAACAATTGTATTTTTTATATACCGAGATCCAATCTTATTGAAATAAATAATTCAATAATTAATATATTAGATTTTTTATTAGAATTTTCTTGTTTCAAGACTTTTTTAGTTGCGGATCACGCCATCGTGGATGTTAATGTGACAAGGTTCCAGCGCATTACCATTTGACAGGGATTATAGATGGTATGACCCGAGTAGAGCAAAGATTTTAATCGTTTGATACGGCGGCCGGCGCGGCGTGGCGGTACCATAGTGTGACTGCGCTGAAATGTCTCCATAAGTCCATATTCAAGTAATTGACGTCACTTACTATGTGAAAACGAAAGAGAAAGTAGTGTAAGCAATAACTGTAGGAGCAAAAGAGATGACGCTATTATCTCCAGAACACGTGCTTGGCTAGGCGTAGTAGTAAGTTTTTGTGTGTAGGTAAACGGATAAACGAATCTTGACTGAAATTTAAACAGAAAAGAGGTTTTAGTTTGAGGCCCGAGGCGAAGCCGAGGGGCTCAATAGGTACTTACGCGTAGATACAGAAAAGTAGATCCAAAATATTATATCGTAAGTTGCTGTTATTTCAATTTCGAGATTTGAAATGACTCGATCAGTCATGTCTTTATTAGTTACTCTGCTATTCCAAATGCATTTTTACAACGATCTCTGAATGAGAGTGTGATGATGATGCCTAGGTAAACATAGTTTGCAATTGCAATAAAATGATGTTTGTTATCGCACATTCGAGTGGTGATGAAGTCGGCGCGAGAGTCTCACATCCTGCATTTGATTTTGATTATTTATTTATTAGGCAGAAATTCAGATCTTTTAGTTATACATAATACTTAGGTTACCTTACAATAAAATATTAATGTCGATAAGAAAATAAAATAAAAATATTTTGTTAAATTCATTTTCAATGTACCAGAAGGTCGTGAATGGCACGAGATCTGTGAATTTTTTATTCTATTTATTATTTCTTTGGTCAATAATTTTAGATTACAACAAATAGAGTAGAGAACTTTTCAGTATAGTTTGGATCACGAAAGATGACCACAAACGGCGCCCATCTTCGCATCATCCTTACTAATATTATAAATGCGAAAGTCCGTTTGTTTGTTTGTTTATTTGTTTGTTTGTTACACCTTCACGTCTTAACTACTCAACCGATCATCGTGAAATTTTGTATACACTTTGTCAGGGGTGCAGAAAAGGACATAGGGTACCATTCATCCCGAAAAAGGGAACTGTTCCCGAGGGATAGACAAAACATTAAACACGCGGACGAAGTCGCGGGCGGTCGCTAGTAACTTATAAAAGAAAAGACCTACAGAAAAAATAATATTTTATATATTTAGATAAAATTACTGTATCTATATGTATATGAAATATTATTCTAGTTTTTTTTTATGATTTATGATGCGAAGATGGGCGCCATTTGTGGTCATATTTCGTGATTCGCACTAAACAACATTATAAGAAGATTAAATCATAAGACTAGAGTCCTGAAATTGCGTTCTATAACAGTTGTCTGAGTTAGCTTTACTCTCAAAATGATAAACAATAGATAGATATAATCCCCGCTTATCTAGAAAGGATTGTTATAATAAACACTTTAACTGAATGTCTTGTTGTTCGCAGGTTACCGGCTGAGCAATACTCTTGAAATGTTATCACCAAAATGGCGGAGAATAATATCAAGGCGTAAGTTTCTTTTTTTTTATTAAAAAGAGAATTTTCAATTAAAAACTTTATTTTGTTTAAGTTAACTAACTAAAATTGTAAGTAATTAAAAATGCTTCCTACCCTCGAAGTAGGAAGCATTTTTAATTAATAAAAATTAGATGTGAATAAATAATGAAAAAATATTAGAAAAAATCGACTCACCCGTAGCATCGTAAAAATAGCATTGTGAATGCAAAAATCTAAAAGTTTAAAATTAGATGTATATGATATAAAATTAAGTATTCGTGTTGTAGACACCGAATTGGTTGCCTAGTAAATGTTAATGTATTATAAATTGTACAATAGTAATGATATTAATTTTAATAGTGTTTTCATACAACAGTCTAACTTTGAGCCAGATAATTGGATTTAAGTCGTTCGATACCTACCTATATTACTGTTACTGCGGTATTTTTTGTCAATATAGTTCTAATACTATGTTATTAATATAGTTAATTTGGTTTATTTAATTGTAAATCTTAGGCGTTCGACAAACATTTGTTTAATTTTAGATTTTTAATTGATTAATTTTTGATAAATTAAATAATAATATGATAATTACTGGCTTACGGAGAAAAGTACAAAACACTCGAAAATTTTGACGATTTTCAAGGTTCAATTCCGAAGGGAAGCTAGAATAAGAATGTCAAACATTAATTTTACGATTAAAACTCACATTGAAGTTTACTTTAATGTATTCGTGGTAATTAACTATTAATGTGGACATGGTTTATCACTGCGTATGCTACTTATATCTTATAATATTTAAGTAGGCTTTAAGGGGCTTTGTTTATTACATGGAATTAAGAAGTATGAATTTGTTTTATGGTCTATGTACAAAACTTACGCTATACCTACCTAGTAATAAAATAACGAATTTGCTTTTGATTTTTTTTCACGTGCCTTTTCATACGAGGTACTAAAAGCCTATTTGAAGTGTCGAGTACCTAGCTAAATAATATTTTTGTTAAGAATATAATATAAATGAACTGTTCTACCTATAATTTATCTTTAAAGATGTACCTACTTTATAAGTATCGCTCAAAATATCAGGTGTCGCATATTCTTACTATTAGGTTAATGTTGAGAAGTGAATACTAGGTTTCTACCAAAAAAGCAATGTGAAAAAGTAGATTTATAAAAATATGTCTCCTTTGCCACCTTGTTATCAAACACTCGATTGATATAAAGATAACATTTTGCCAAAGAGGAAGCAGATTGATCTTTAGTTATATTTAAATTAAAATTTATCTCTGGTCTTCAATTCGGGCAAAAAGCCTTGAAACAAGCGGCTTTAACTTGGCGTAACTACTATAGCTTAAGTAGAATATCTGATAATGTTTTACATACCTACACGCAAACAGTTTAAACCCGTCAACGCCTGGAAAATGAGACACAATAGATTTTCTATTGTTGTCCTGACGCCGGCGTCCACGCATGCATTGATGAATGAAATGGCTCTTTTTAAAACATCTAAACAACCTTAACAACCATGTTTGTATATACCTCCTGATTTATCAAATAATTTTCTCCGCTCAGTGTTCCTAATTCCCCAGCGGTATGTCCTCGGCATCATGGGATTGTTGGCCGTCTGCAACGCTTACACGATGCGGGTGTGCCTCAACCTGGCCGTCACTCAGATGGTCAACAACACGAAGTCAGAACATGCCCATTATGATCCCAACGCCTGTCCAGATGACTCTGATCTCCTAGTCAATGGCACAGTCAGTACGAAGCCGGTAAGTTATGATCACTCATCAACTTTGCGGAATCTGCCGATCATTACAGGTCCGGATTTTTTTAAATAATAATTTGTTTATTTCTGAACTGTCACGGCGAAAACAAAGTAAATAGAGACAGTCAGCATCGCAGCTACGGGGGTGGAACCCTCAGGGAGGCGCACTTTGCTGACCCATAGCTAAAAATTAAAGTCTACAAAAGTCTTGGGGCGCAAATTTAAAATCTTGCCAGGGGAGCTCATTATCCTATAAATAAGCCTTGGGATGCAAAATTCTCTTGCCAGGGCGCTTATGAACCTAGCTCCAACGCTGCATAGAGTCAATTCAGAGTAGATTCTTTAAAATGGTTCTGTATTTGGTGCCTATTTTTAAAATAGGCAAAAATACAGAACCTCCTCCCCTTTTCGAAGTTGATAAAAAAGTGGGCCCAAATTATATCAGTTAAAGAAGGACCTGAAATGACCGGCAGATTCCGATGTCTGCTCATCAATGTCACCCACCCACCCCGCACATGGTTGTACAACTTGCTACGAGCGGTCCACGCGTCTTTACGTAAAGGCTTGTTTGAAGCTTGCGGTAAACAAGACGTAAACCATCGAGTAGCCATATATTGCGGCAATCAGCGATTAGATCTAAGCTTGCGAGGCCAAAAGCTCTACCAATTTTTCAAGAAGCACTTGCAATGGTAACGAAGAATTTGTGAAAATGGCACCTTGAACTAGCAGACTATTAGTTTTAGAGCAATGCAATTTAAACTTTATTTCTTTAATAATTCCACTACTGCCTAACATTATCATTTTCAATAGTAAAGTGATTAACTTTACACAAGCCAAACTAGGCTAGGACTTTGTCACAAAGTCCTAGCATGAGAATGTCGTAATCAAATGAACGAAAATAAAAATAAGCGAAGTGAATTCTATCCAAGGATATGTCAGAATAATTTCAATGGACTCTTATGACGGTAAATAAGTAAACGATTCACGATGGAAATAGGATGTTGCTCTAAGTGCCAGGAAAAAATCTAATTTACGGAACTCTTTGTGTCTCGTAATGCCATTAACCCATGCCATGCTTGAACCGTCGTCGCTTACGATTGGCATATGCATTGTTAATTTAATGTTAAAGACCCTTGCCAATCTTATTTTAAAATAGAAGCACTTTATAGAAAATAATTTATATTTACGCAATGTTTATTCAATCTTTTCTAAAACGGACCATCCAGGCTTTTTACTATATTAAAACAAAAATGTACATGCCTTAATGTTTGTCCACGTTGCGTGTCTAAGTGACTTCTATCAAAGAGTCAAATATTTAAAACAACAAAGCAAGTCTGCTAGTCTTCTGTGGCCTCATTCTACTCATTCCACCATGAATAAAATACTGTCGCATGATGTTAAACAATAATTTTTTTATTTCAGTATGCCATATTTGAATGGTCAGAGTCAACACAAGGGCTGATACTCAGCGCATTTTACTACGGGTACGCCATAACCCACGTCCCTGGAGGATACTTGGCTGAGCGATACGGAGGAAAATGGACCTTAGGAATAGGCCTTTTAAGTACAGCCTTGTTTACTCTGTTGACTCCAGTGGTTGTCAAAGCTGGAGGTGCTACATGGCTTTTCATTTTGAGAGTTCTTCAAGGAATGGGCGAGGCGAGTTCTTATGTTTCTATTTGGAATTAATTGAGTTAGGTCAACGTAGTGTTTACAAATATGTCAGCGAACATTTCAAGAGATTGTTATTAGATACCAATTTCAAATTCATCCTTATTATTCTTAAATTGGTTTAGAGCTGCTCGTTAGGTGCAGACCGATCGTCTATTCCCAGTACTGGGCATCTTGCAGCTATATGATAATGATGATGAATTTAGTCATAGAAGGGTATTTCTCTTTTGAAAAATGAGAAAAATGAGAAGATAATGACGATGATTAATACATTTTTCATAGGATTTTCTATTTCAAAATAGAAATAAATGAGATATAAAAGATTGAAGAAAGAAGTTGATTTGATGGCTAGGATAATGAAAACTATTTTAAAGATTAGAAATATGTAAGTCACAATCAATGATTTAATTCTAATATAATTCCAGGGGCCCACAATGCCAGCGCTGATGATAGTCCTAGCGCGTTGGGTGCCGCCCCATGAGCGGTCTCGCCAGGGGGCGCTAGTGTTTGGTGGTGCACAGATTGGGAACATCTTTGGCTCCTTTATGTCTGGCTTCTTGATGGCTGGCGATGGAGACTGGGCGAATGTCTTTTACTTCTTCGGTTGCTTTGGAATCTTATGGTTCGTAGCTTGGGTAAGTCTTGACTTATATGATTTGGTAATCGTGATTAAATCAAACTGAAGACGCTAATTTGGACTTCGATTGGTGATTTTGAATAAGGAACGTCGAAAGGGAGTTAGATGTGCCTTTCTTTGGACTTTCTGGGAACAACTGTATTGAGAGTGGACAAAACAAGAAATGTAAAAGTGTTCGAATTGGAAGAGAAAAATATCTTACTTGCAAGAACTACGAAAGTGATTTTTTATATATTTTCAGAGTATTCTCTGCTACAGCACACCAAACACTCACCCATACATATCGGATGAGGAGCTGAAATACCTAAACGAGACAGTCACCAGCGCAGACACGCAGAGTGTCAGAGACCCTGTTCCTTGGAAGGCCATTGTGAGATCTGTTCCTGTCTGGGCCCTTTTGTTCGCTGCTGTAAGTTCTGCAATTTATACAACTCGTTACAAAAACCCCTATTGCCAAATATGGTAGATAGGGTTCATAAAACTTTCACTATGGGAAAACTCTAAAGCCGCGAAAAAAATTTGCTGTTTCATACAATTTGATCTATTAGCTATTATTTTTCTATGAAACAGCTGATTTTTTCGCGGTTTTAGAGTGGTCCCATTGTAAAATTTGTTCAGTTTCATGGTCCCTATCTACCATATTCGGCATTAGGGGTTATTTGTAACATGTTATACGCTATAAACATAGAGAAATGTTGAAACTGTTTGCAAAAAAGGTGTTATTTGAGATTATATTGCGCATTGTTACTAAGAAGATAAATAGGTGACACAATCTGAGAGGTGGCTCAGTCATCGCTCAGTTGGGCATCGTGTGGCTGATAATGATTAAAACCAGCCGAGCGATTCCGAAGCGAAACTCGCAACTCACTTCTAAAGTCACCTCACTTCTCATGACTGTGATATTGGAAATTAGGTAATTTTAGGTAAAATATAACCTACCTAATTTACCAAAATTAATCAAAATGTTTTCGGAATGTTTTATTACCTATTTACTTAAGTATTGTTTAACAATTGCGATGTATAACTTTATAATCTGATCGGACAATTATTCAATGAAAAAAACTATCTGAATATTTTGAGATGAATAAATACTGAAAAATATTAGAAAAAATCGGCTCACCCGTAGCAACTTAGACGGGATGAGCGATGATACGGGTGAGCCGATTTTTTCTAATATTTTTCAGTATTTATTCATCTTAATATAAAAATAGCATTGTGAATGCAAAAATCTAAAAGTTTGAATATTTTGATTTAAACTTAATTTTCAAATAAAAGATGTAGAAAAAACAAGCTGTTTACTCGGACTTAAAAAGTTGTAACGTACTTTTACTTACTTATTAAAGATAGGGAAACCCATGTTGATGTCATGTTACTTAGTCAGTAAATATCTTGGTGAGTGACCTACTGAATAAGTCAAAAAATACATTCCGATGTAGAAAAACCTTTTGTATATCTGTCAAATACGACATTTGACAGATATGCAAAACATTATGTATGACTTATCACGCTTCGTCTGCTGGGGCCATTGACCATTTTTTAGGCCGCCTCTATGTCTCTCTATTAAATTAGTAATCATGAATGTAGCCAATGATAATTAAATACATTCTTAACATTGTAACTTTATTTTATAAACCTTTTTTCGATTTCAGGTGGGTCACGATTGGGGTTACTATACCATGGTGACAGATCTCCCCAAATATATGACAGACGTCCTTAAGTTCAACATTGCTGCAACAGGGACTTTGACTGCTATGCCATATTTGGCTATGTGGTTTAGTTCGTTCATATTTGGATGGGCGTGTGACTTCTGTGTGAAGAGGAACTGGCATTCGATAAAAACTGGAAGAATTATTCATACAACTATTGGTTAGTAAAATATTTTTTTTTGTAAGACCGATTGTCGGATCGGAGACTTTCCTTCTCTATGCATTTTGTAGGACGTGTGAGGAGTTTACAAAAGAAGGTAAAATAATGTAGACATTCATAACTACTACTAGTTATAGCCTTTTAAGTCCAGAATGTCAAATTCCCAAAAATGTTAAGCGGCAAGTTGTTGTAACTTGTAACGAACAAACAAAAAGAATATTGCAAAAGTAAATATTGTTATTTTTCCAGCGCTGTAATGGTAAGCAATTTGTAATCATGTTTATAATCATAATAAAACTGATTTTTAAGAATAAGATTCTTTATAGCCGTTTATATGATAAGGAAAAATTTAGCTTTTTGTTGAGGAAAATTACTTTAGATGTAGATCTACACGTGGCTGAGTAAAGTTAGGTACATGACCCATTTTTAGGGAAAAATATTCGACAACTCGCCGACATTTTACCTGTTCACCCACAACAGCAGGCCTATTACTACATAAAAATAATCTTGATAATCGGAAGCAATTTTTTGTTCAATTTACTTGATATTGATCCTTATGTGTGAGTTAAATAGTGTCACGAAGTGGGACGAATATATTCCG
This sequence comes from Agriphila tristella, assembly GCA_928269145.1. Taxonomy (NCBI): domain Eukaryota; kingdom Metazoa; phylum Arthropoda; class Insecta; order Lepidoptera; family Crambidae; genus Agriphila; species Agriphila tristella. The sequence goes on along the minus strand of OV743431.1, from coordinate 17,620,411 downwards.
CTTATCATGATTGTTTGTAACATACCTATGGCTCTCCTAGCTTTTAAATTGTAGAAAAGTACCTAAGTTCAATTTTACATAATACCTATTTCACAGGTAAACACAGATTATCTTCTCAGACTTAGAATAATAACGCCTAGAAGCCGCGTCTGAACCAAAACATTAGTGTAAACACGTGCCGTACACACACATCTTGCGTGTGTAAGCTGTATGTATCTATGCTCTATTAACGCTAAGGTGCCAGATATGGCTTAGTTTTATTTGCGCGTTTTTCGTGCTTGCAATAGGTTTCTAGGCGTTATTATTCTAAGTTCGCAGAGTAAACAGAAATCTTCTGTGATCTGAGGGCCTAGCCAAAATAACATTGGCAAATCTTCGTTATCGCTTCGCTTTCGAAACATGTATGGGATAAACATAAGGTTTCGTTGACAATAGAATTTTAAAACGTCAAATCCATACATGTTTCGATAGCGAAGCGATAACGAAAATTTGCAAATGTTGTTTTGGCTAGGGGGGCTAAATTTCGAGAAGATAATAAATGTTTCACAGTTCAGTAGTCTAAAGTTAAGCCCTATAGATTCCAGTTAAGTTTAAATTAGACACTTTTCCTTAGAAATTTAGATTCATTTAAATTTATATTGAAATATAATTTGTAGCTGCGACGGGTCCAGCCATATGCATAATACTGGCCTCCTACTCCGGGTGCGACCGGTACGCCGCGGTCGCTTATTTCATCGCATCCATGGCGCTTATGGGTGGTTTCTACAGTGGCATGAAGGTATGTTTCACCAGCCAGTCTACTACCTAATTCAGCAAAGAATTTATTGACCTTATTTACACTGTCTTAAGGTGACTGATCTGATATCAGGTTGTTGGAACAGTCTACCCTATTATTCGGATATTACGGACAGCTTCCCAGTGGCGAAGGGTCCATACAAGCCGATTCCCATCGGCTTACCTTTTAGAAAGCCTATCCTACTATCCACTATGCAAATCATAACATTTTTGTAGAACGGCTTACCTTCGCCATAATTTCACCCCTCGCCACTGCAGCTTCCCATAATTTTCTTTTAGAGCCCCCTGCGTTATGAATTAACTGCTTTTCATAATTATTTTTGGCTTTTTTAAGGATATTATTACATAATTTTCTGTAGCGTTTGTAAGTGCATGTTAGAACTTCATTATCGGATCGCCTTTCAGTTTTTTATGTAAATGATCTCTGGTTTTAACCGAATTCACAAAAAGGAGGAGGTTCTCAATTAGCTTAGATAACTTTCTGAACAAGACTGGAAATCTCAAAACCATTTCGAGGAATAAGCTTTCGGTACAATGTCTACTAATTAGATTAAAAAAAAAGTATATATTTTTAAAGATTATTTATAATATTCAATAAAAAGCTTTAATCTTCAAATGACCTTACTATGACGTCATCACTGCAGATCCCACTGCCATAATAAAAAAAAGAAAAAAAGGGCAAAGACAATTTTGACAATGAACTTGGCATTAGGGATGGTGGAAGGTCGAAGTGAAAAAATATCGATCTAGGTAATATTTCTCAGAATAAAATGGGATGAAATGGAATGATGACTAAGTAATGGCACGTATTACGTAATGGATTCTAATTTTAAGGTACTTATTGTAAAACATAAAAAAAGCAAAATAAACCCCTACACTTTTGGCTCGATTTGACGAATTTGACGATGATTTTTAAGATCTTGATTGTATGTTTTTTATCGTTGTTCGCGCATATCTTCGACATTTGTGGACCGATTTTGATGATTATTTTTTTGTTCGATTGAGTTTTCTTGCGAGATGATCCCATTTAAGTTTTTATCAAATCGGTTTAATAGTTTTCAAGAAATCCTGAAAATACTATGATTTTGCATCAACTACCTTGACGACTTAGTTATTTATGAACCGAATTAGATGTTTTTTTTGTGGGAAAAGGGATACTTTTAGTGTGGTCTTTTTAAGCGACTTCAAAAAAAAGAAGGTTCTCTCTCAGTTTGACCTGTATGAATGTATGTTTCTCCGCGAATATCTCAACAAATAATATACCTACACTACCTAATAGAGAAGGTACTTACACTAAAAATAAAAAAATAAAAAAATGATTTAAAAAACAAAAAACCAACTTCAAAAAACCTGCCTCTAAAAAGCAAGGAATAATATTCAAATCATTAGATACGCATTATCATTGTTATAATAACAACACGTCTATTGAAGTCGGGTGGGGCTGAGTACAACTTCTTTTTTTATACTAAAATATTTGAATATTATTTCTTGCTTTTTAGAGGCATGTTTTTTTTCATACACCGCAGAAAACCCACAGTAATCCACGGTTTGATTACACGTTATCTGTTAGGTAAAATAATAATAAATAATAAAATATGCTTGGACAATTTCACACGCCATCTAGCCCCAAACTAAGCAAAGCTTGTAATATGGGTGCTAGCATAAGAATAAATAAAACTTACTAGAACGGACTCTTCTTTGTCCGAGTCCTAAATGCCGCCATTTATATAACTACTTCCCCCTTCACGTGGCTACGCCCCGCTGTCATCCTCAAGTCTGCTAATGTTTTCGTCAAAATCGTAGTTCAATGGTGTTCTAATGGTAATGCTTTTTGACACAGTTCTTGTTTCTTAAACCCAAAATCACAATGTGTTTCGGTTTTGGGTTTAAGAAACAAGAACTGTGTCAAAAAGCATTACCATTCAAACACCATTGAACTACGATTTTGACGAAAACATTAGCAGACTTGACCCCCAGGCCTGTTGTCAGGGTTGCTTACTGTTAAATATTGCTTACGTTTAAAGATCATATCGCTAAAATATGAGTTTTTCTTTAGTTTGAAGTCATTATTTTATTCCAGTTAGTAGATACAAAAATGAAATAATCACTTTTTTTGAGTAAGTAAGTACTTACGTACTCCAGAGTTTGTATAAATAAAGCAAATACCTAAACATTTCGTCATCATCATCATATCAGCCACACGACACCCACTGTTGGGTATAGGCCTCCCCTAAGGATCTCCACGACGATCGGTCCTACGCTGCCTACATCCACTGGCTTTCCGCGACCTTCACCAGATCGTCGGTCCACCTTGTCTTGAGGGCCTACCCACGGAGCGTCGTCCGGTGCGCGGTCGCCATTCCAGAACCTTTCTGCCCCAACGGCCATGGGATCTTCTCGCTATGTGTCCCGCCCATTGCCACTTCAGCTGAGCAATCCTTCGAGCGATGTCGGTTACTTTAGTTCTCCTGCGGATCTCCTCGTTTCTGATTTGAAACGCCGAGCATGACTCTCTCCATTGCACGCTGAGTGACCTTGAGCCTCCTTATGAGACCCATAGTTAGTTAAACATTTCGTCTATCTATCTATTCCAGCCCTTGTAGAGTCCGTCTTCGGACATAGGCCTCCTCTCTGCCTCTCCACTCTCGACGGTCTGCTGCCACGCTCATCCAATTGATGCCAGCCTGCTGCCGGATGTCATCCGTCCATCTCTTGGGCGGTCGTCCTCTACCGCGGGTATCAGCGCGGGGCCGCCATTCGAGTAGTCTTCTCGCCCACCGGCTGTGGTTCATTCTGGCAATATGTCCTGCCCACCTCCACTTTTTCCGTTCGATTTCTTCGACCACGTCAATAACTTTAGTCTTCTGCCGGATCCACTAATTCCGTTTACGGTCCATGAGGCTGATACCGAGCATGCATCTCTCCATGGTCCTCTGTGCGACACGGAGTTTTTCGGCAGACCTTTCTGTCAGGGTGGTGGTCTCCATACCATAAGTGAAGACAGGCAAGACACACTGATTGAAGACTTTGGTTTTTAGATGTTTTTAGATGTTGGGAGATCTTTTTGGACTTCATAATTTGGCTGTTGACTGCAAAGGCTGCCCAAGACTGCGCCACTCTTCGTTCGACTTCTGCTGTCTGATCTTCAAGCCCCAGAGTGATTTTATGGCCAAGATAGACATAGTGTTTAACTACTTCGACGGGAAATGTATGATTTTTCGCATCTGGGATGTTGGTAATTATCTTAGTCTTTGACCGATTCATTCGCAGTCCCACTTTTGCTGATTCATTCTGAATTTCGTCTAGCATAACGACCATGTCATCGATGTCATCTGAGATTAGAGCAATGTCGTCCGCAAACCGCAAGTTATTGAGCCTCTCGCCGTCAATCAAAAGACCTTTTTCTCTCCAGTCAAGTCTTTTAAAAACGCTTTCAAGGGCGGCGTTGAACAAATTGGGCGATATTGTGTCACCCTGTCGCACTCCACGTTGAAGGTGAAATGGTTCCGTTAGTTTGTGGAGATTGATAACAGATGTTCCGTTCAAGTGAAGATGTTTTAAAAGTTGGATGTATCTTTCGTCCACTCTGCAGTCCACCAGTGCTTTCTCAACTGCCCACGCTTCTACGGAATCGAAAGCTTTTTCATAGTCAACAAAGGTGATAATTATTGGCTTACGATATTCATGGCACTTTTCTATTGTGGTCTTCAGCGTCTGCAGATGGTCGTTTGTACTGTAACCAGCCCGAAAGCCTGCCTGGTCCCTCGTTTGACAGTCTTCGAGTTTGTTTTTCAGTCTGTTTAGGATAACTCTGGTAAATAGCTTGTATATGTGAGATAAAAGACTAATGGGGCGATAGTTATCCAATTTTCGAATGTCTCCTTTTTTGTGGAGCAGGACAATCACTGCGTTAACGAAATCACAGAATAGATACGAAATAGTATTGTATAAAGCTGGGTATACCGACACTCTATTTATTATACTTTAAGGCGGTATTTATTATATTTGTGTGACGATGTTTTTTTCACAAATGTACATCTTTTTTGATAAATACTTAGGTCAGGTTCTTTATAGAGTTCCGTACCCAAAGGGTAAAAACGGGACCCTATTACTAAGACTCCGCTGTCCATCTGTTTGTCTGTCACCAGGCTGTATCCCATGAACCGTGATAGTTAGATAGTTGAAATTTTCACAGATGATGTATAATTATGTTGCCGCTATAACAACAAATACTAAAAATAGAACAAAATAAATATTTAACGGCGGCTCCCATACAACAAACGTGTTTTTTTTTTTTGGTTTCTTGGTACGGAACCCTTCGTGCGCGAGGCGCGAGTCCGACTCGCAGTTGGCCGGTTTTTATGAATAAAATTTTGCAATAGGCAACATGTTAACTATGTCTACCAACAAATAAATATTGACATCGATTAATTGATATTATAAGAGCGTATAATCGATTAATCGAAATCGACATAGTTGAAATATTATTTCGCCATCGATTACCAAGCTAGCTATTAGTAATGGCGTCAGTAGGCTGAAAAATACGGCGTTTTGTGAACCAGAGATTTCATTTGGTAGGATTGGTCCTTAGGACTCAAGGATGGATATAAGAAGTGGAGCCACCACGATTTTTCTAGTAAATTTTTTCAAGTTTTGGCTTTCAGCCCAATCTCGATAGATGTATTAGTTAAGCTGCTATGCCCAGTTTGATATCATATTCGTATGAATTTAGGGTGTCTAATTAATTTTTGGATTCATATTTGTACGATTTAATTGTAAAAGAATTAAAAAAAAAAACAAAAAAAAAATACTCGCTTGATAAAAGAAAAAAAAAACCATTAATAGGATTACTGCGCTACGAGTACCTACACTAGCGCCACCAATGGAAAAAAATCGTAGTGCTTAAATAAAGGAGAAATTGTGAATTGTGTTCTTCTAGTGTACTCCGAAGAAGATTTGTGGTACCTACTTTTTATAGCTTTAACTATATTTTCTAGTCTGTCGTTTAGTTTAATTGAGTTTTATTGCTAAAATTGGCCACTTTTAGCAATAAACTGAACGACAACTAAACGACAGGTTATAAAATATTGTTTAAACGATAAAAAGTATAACAAAGCTTCTTCGGAGTACACTAGAAGAACACAATTCACAATTTCGCCTTCATAAGCACTACGATTTTTTCCATTGGCGATGCTAGTGTAGGTACTCGTAGCGCAGGTAATCCTCTTAAATACACAAATTGGAATATTTGAAAAAGAAGAATACCTCATAGGAGCGCTATTATCCTTTTATTTTTAAAATTATTATCTTTTATTCTTGTTTTGGCTAATTAAAAAAAATAACTTCGTTACCGTTGTAAGGAACTTATTACTTTAATTAAATATTAAAATAAAAAAAAAACAATTCGAAACTTGTTTGTGATAGGCTCAAATTGTACAAATTTAGTTAGCTTTATAAAAGTATAGAGTAGAGATACCTGAAAAACGCTTCATTAAGGTAGTTTTTCGAAAATACTGAAACAAGTGCCAAGTTTCTCCAGCAGTACAGGGTTTCCAAGGGTTAAAACTTGGGTAAAACTAATCTCAAGGTACCTAACAACATCTGAAAAAAATCGTAATTACATGCGCGCTTGTGATATTTGCCTTTTTTTGTCGATATTGACTGGTATTTTTTGTTTTTCTAATAATTTACTGATATTTTTTAATTCTGCGTTATACTTTTTATAAGTTTATTTCAAAACAGTTGCATAAAAGAGTTATAATGTATATATATTTGGAATTGGCTATTTATTACCTTTCATTTGATACCCATATTGTTCTAATAAAAAATAATAATATTTCCATAGGTGTAAAAGAAATTAACGGCACATGACAATGAAATTTTTTTTCGCTATTTATTGTTAATAAAGAAATTTGTAAGTTATATTTTTTCAAGTCTTCATTCTATAAGCTTTTTTAACATACTTTTTGTTTGCAAATAAGAACATCAGTTTAATATTTACGGTGACGTAAAGTAAAAAAGAATTTGTTGAATATATCGGTTATGGTGTAATGTTTAAGAAACTACTTAATAAATTACATTTTTATACAAGAAATGAATTCTACGTCATTGATTTATCCGAAAATGATACCAAAATTGGCTAAGTATTTAAACTTAGGCAGTTATTAACCTCGGTCTTCGTTAAGGCAGGATTCCCCCCTCCTCCCCACCTGCTTGAAAAATCCAGGTGGCTCCACTTCGTAAACCCATCTTAGGAACCCAAGGATCAATCCTACCAAAGGAAATCTTTGGTTCATGGATAGCCGCCGTATTCTTCGTTTTTTTGCCTTCTACTTCTACGAATGGGGCTATAGATAAAAGGAACTGAAGAAAGCTGACGACGGCGCACTGCGCGTCAGCTTTTCAAATATTTAATGGAAACCCGCGAAAAGCAAAGGAAAACTTTAAATACAGGGTATTTGAGGAAGCAAACAAGTATTATCTGAATCTTTACAACTAACCCATATCGCGATTCGGATGAGATTAGCGCCATCTATTGGAAAATTATGTAAACTTGTTTTAACTAGAGGGGTTGGTAATTATCTAACTTTGTTGCAATCAACTCTGACAGAAATCGCAGTTACATTGCTGCTTTAGTAAGAACCAATGTGACATGTATCTTACTTAAAGCAGCAGTGCAACTGCGCTTTCAATCGAGAATTGTTAGCAACAGCCTTACGTAATCAAGGTATAGGTGAAGTAAAATGAAAACTTCTTTTGGATGACTAGAGGTATATGAATATTTTTATTAATTAGGTACTACGAAAATAAATGGGATGTGGGGTGTATGCTAGGTCGCATATAAATACGTTTTTTTTTATTTATTAATAAACATCACATAAATCAACTAAATTAGTAACAAAATATAATGCATGTTCCGCATGTTCGAGGGATTTCTTATGCCTACTTTTGTAGGTGTGCTTGTGACCAGGTACCGACTTTCCTCAAAATACCGGACATTGTTCTGTCCGGTATGACCATTTATTTTATACCGGACAGGCCTTGAAAATATCGGACTGTACGCTTAGATACCGGACATCTGGCAACCCTAATCGTGACCTTGAACCCGTTCAGAGCGGGAGCGTCCGTTCTAGTAGTTTTGTGGTGCTAGACAACTGATATATAATATACTTTTTAAATATGTACTTATTATTAAAGTAACATCCAGACCCGTCACAGAAATTAAAATTCATCATTTCAATTTCTGCCCAGCCGGGATTCGAAACCTGGACCTCTTGCGTGGTAGACCGGCATTTTGACCACTGCACCACTCAGGTCGTCAGTATTCTTTTGGTTAGAGAGTTATCACTGATAGCCCTCTGCAGTAAAGAAATCAAGAAGTTGGTCGCAATATTATCGTCAGTTATTAGATAAAGAGGTGAGAAATCAATGTCCTTGATCGCTGCACCAGTGCCAGTAAAATTTAGTACAGTTTTCATCTTGGGGGTAATGGTTAAGTTTTTAGTAATTAATTCAAGGTTGAGTATCACTGATAGTCCGTGAGCCCGCGACAGTATTGCCTACGTCATAATATGACATCACGATGAAATGCATGGCACACGGTCGGAAAAGTTGTGCTGAGTGAGGATCAGAAGATTATCACAGAAAAAAAATTGCCGGAAGCTTGAGAAAATCTTCCACTTCCGGTCAAAATTTTAAGATTATATTTACGTCATGTGACATCAGTAAGAGACCCGTGTCATCATATTTTAGTTTTCAATCGTAGAGAGAGTAAACATAAGTCTGTCAGTTCTGAAATGGCCGAAATACCTTAAACTATTTTTTTAGTCCTTTCAGAACTGACAGGCTTGTTTACTCTCTCTACGATTGAAAACTAAATGTGACATGGGTCTCTTACTGATGTCACATGACGTAAATATAATCTTAAAATTTTGACCGGAAGTGGAAGATTTTCTCAAGCTTCCGGCCAATTTTTTTTGCGATAATCTTCTGATCCTCGCTAAGCACAACTTTTCCGACCGTGTGCCATACGTGATGTGATGTCATATGACGTAGGCAATACTGTCGCGGGCTCACGGTCTATGATGAATGGTCCGTAACTGTAGACTCGGTTACATAACAATAAGCCTTTAATTGAGTTTTCAACATAACGTGATCAAGTCAAGATTGTTCACTTGTCGGCAGTGTATGACCTGCCAGAATAGAGTGACCAGCCAGCATGTTAAGATTTAAGATATTCATTTCCACGCTCCTCTCAATAAGCTCTGGCCGGATATTTATGTTAATGTCACCCATGATTATTATATTTTTGTAATTAGTTAATTTAGATAGCAATAAGTTTAATGAGTCAAGAAAGTTTGTAATATACGATAACCAGGGGAGCGTTAAAGGCCAATAATACATGTATCCACATTAAGGTAGATAATCAGTCCACTAGAGTCCTCAAGAGACAGCAGCAGCTGCTCAATCTTTATCTTTAGATTTAGTTTAGAGTAAACAACTACTCCATCATTTCTATTTTTATTATGATTAGTATAATCATAACTTGGAATTATGGGTTTTATTGGAGACATTTGTAAGTAACAGTCAATTTTTGAACGCACCAGTAGCGTTGCGAAATTAGGTAAATTGCAATTTAGGCTACGTACATTTTGTGTAATAATTTTTAAGTTATTATATAGGTAGTATTATAGGAAAGAAAGGCGAAAAGGTTCTGGAATGGCGTGGGTAGGCCCCCGACAATGTGGACCGACGATCTGGTGAAGGTCGCGGGAAGCCGCTGGATGCGGGCAGCGCAGGACCGATCGTTGTTGTGGAGATCATTGGGGGAGGCCTATTCCCAGCAGTGGGTGTCGTGCGGCTGATATGATGATGATGATGATGATAGTATTATTGAAATTGTTTGTGACCCTGTCACAAAGATAAGTTAGAATCACCAAACAAGAGACCTAATTGCAATATATGTTTTTGAGTAGCACAATGGAGCAGTGACATAGTATTAGCATAGTGAAATAAGTACTAATGAGACCGAATTTGTATAGATTGAGCTGTTTTTTATTTTTTATCTCACTGTCTATTAATGATTAAACCTATGAAAGTATAATAAAATTGCAAACAAATATTGTTAAAAAATGGCACCACGGGGCTGAAAAATTACAACCCGCTCAGCTTTAACACAGAGAAAGCAATAACTACGTAAAGCTTCGGGCCAGCCACGCACCCAGTGACTGACGTTAGCGTTCTTTACAATCATTGCAGTTTGTATTGAAGAGAAGAGAAAAAACTGGCCAAGTACGAGTCGGACTCGCGCACGAAGGGTTCCGTACCAAAAAACGGCAAAAAAATCACGTTTGTTGTACGGGAGCCCCCCTTAAATATTTATTTTATTCTGTTTTTAGTATTTGTTGTTATAGCAGCAATAAAAATACATCATCTGTGAAAATCTCAACTGTCTACCTGCAGTCATTATTAATATCGAGCAAAAAACGGCACAAAAATCACGTTTGTTGTATGGGAGCCCCCTTAAATATTTATTTTATTCTGTTTTTAGTATTTGTTGTTATAGCGGCAACAGAAATACATCATCTGTGAAAATTTCAACTGTCTAGCTATCACGGTTCATGAGAGCCTGGTGACAGACAGACAGACAGCCAGACGGACAGCGAAGTCTTACTAATAGGGTCCCGTTTTTACCCTTTTGGGTACGGAACCCTAAAAATATGCAGGAATAACATATCATATTTTCTCGTTTAAGTGTAGAAAATATCTATGTATGAGTATACAAATTATGGTCGCTAATAAGCAACCAGTGTTAAGACACTTTGTGCTGCATAATTAATGCCAGCATTTTTAGCTTTAGTTGTTATTTTCGTGTGGTGCCATTTCTGGAGCAAATTTCGCAATGCTTGTTCCATAGATTTTCATTCGCTGATTTTAATATTGAAATGAGCACTGAAACATGTGAGAACCTTACTTTACTTTAATGAATCTCAATGCTAAAAGCAATGACCTCAAAAGCTAGTCAACTATTTCTTTCTATTCCTTCTTTCAAATTAAAATACTATACTCGTATCTAGTTGAAAGATAAAGTAACAAAACTTTTTGAATAAAATACTTAAGTTTCGAAGAGAAAACACTCTACCCCGACAAAAATAAATCTATCTTCCTAGAAAACGATAAACAACAATCTAAGCTTTACAAAACCTTTATAGAAGTATAATTTTTTATTTAGAGATTTATGGAGCGTTTACACGACAGTCACTTGTAACATCGAATATACACCTCATTGAAATGACGTTTGCAATTCGGTTTTACAAGGGGTTGTCGATAAAAACCCCTATTCTACTAGTCGAGTCACCTAGCAAGTCACCGGGAAAATTAACCCGTGTAAATACCCCATCACAAAGAAAAATATTAATGAAATCCATTTTACATTAAACTTACATGACAAACACTTCAATATTTTGTTGACATGCCAAAGAAGTAACTATCCATTTCTGAAGTATAAGAAACTATTGATGACGTAATTTCAGACTTTATTGATAAAACACCACAAAATCGGTTCCGATTTCCGATTCTGCTAAAGTCGAGTCGCCTAGCAACCTGGAAAAACCCGCGTAAATATCCCATCACAAAGAAAAATATTAATTAAATCTATTTTACTTTAATCTAACTTGACCAAAACACTTCAATATTTTGTTGAAATGCCAAAGAAGTAACTATTCATTTCTGAAGTATAAGAAACTATTGATGACGTCATTTCAGAAATTAACAATAAAACACCACAAAATTAGTTTCGATTGTACTAAAGTTGAGTCGCTTAGCAAGTCGCCTGGAAAACTAACCCGTGTAAATGCTCCATCACAAAGAAAAATATTAATGAAATCCATTTCACATTAAACATACTTGATCAATACTTCAATATTTTGTTGACATGCCAAATAAGTAACTATCCATTTTTTAAGACTGAGAAACTATTGTTGAAGTCATCTCAGCTATTGATAAAAAAAGACAAAATTGGTTCCGATTTTTATCATATAATATTATCCATCTTTTACTTTTGTTCGCAAAATCATGAATTCAGCCAGTGTATTACCAGATTCATTAGATAAATATCTTACGAGCCGGCGCATTTTTTGAGCGATTACCGAACAAGGGTCGAATATATTAAACGGTCCGTGGGGTGCTTCATCATTCCTTTATCGGAGTCCGATGAGGCGGAAATCATTTTATCTATATCCAGCTGCTATCAAGTTGTCAGAGTAATTTATCGAATTTCTCGTCTATAAATATGATGTAAACAAAAAATGCTGGGGCTGCCTCCTCACATTGATGAAATATATGATAGATGTCCGGTCAGAGTCTCAAAAACGGCACTTCGATATTTGGATTTGTCATTCGGTGCCATATTTGCGTGCTGTTTCGTCAAGCGTTATTTTGGAAATGGTTGAATGAAAATGAACATTAAAGAGCACTCGCCGCTTTGCGCAAATATGCCCCCTAGACACAGAATAATTAATAGTTCCCTAGATTAAAACATAGCAAACTTTTTTCTGGATTCATTAGGGATTATTCGAATGTATGTCACGCGTACTAAATCGCGGGCTGATGCTAGTAAAGAAATAAGTGATATAACTGGAATAAAAAATGCGGCCTGGACACTTATTACAAATTATAAGGATGTGAAGTTTGGATGTTGAGGGTTGGAAAGTAAGAGGAAGACCGCAGAAAAGATGGTTGGAGGATGGTTTGTGTGCTGAAGGGAGTGGATGAGGAGATGACGAGTGACAGGAAGGACTAGAAGAGAAGAACGCACTGCACTGACCCCAAATAAATTGGGATAAGGGTAAGGGGATGATGATGATAAGGATCTGTAGTTTAATTAAAATATTTCTTTTGTTACAGGTGAATGCTTTAGATTTGGCGCCAAACTATGCAGGCTCCTTGACTGCTATGATCAATGGTACTTCGACGATATCTGGCATTATCACACCATATCTTATAGGACTTTTAACACCTGATGTGAGTATATTTTTTATAATGACGTAAGAGGTTAAAAGTGGTATCTGTTCCTATAAGAAGAGCATCTCAAGTACCATATCAAGATAGCGTTCAAAGTTGAGAGCGGTTTATAAATACGGGCCTTAATTATGAAACACTCATCACATGGTATTTCCGTATAAATTTTACACACAGTTAGGTTTTATCGTGGTTGAATATTTTCGCTAACTTCTGAAGTTTTCACCTCACAAAGAGCTCGAACAACTTCCTAATGATTCTCTTTTTGATTTCAATACTTTTGTTCCCTCCGCCGAACTTCGAAACAAGCCGGACAACATTTTTAATCTCCTCAAAATGTTGGCCTTACTTTCGAAGTTTCGACCTTACAATAGACCCGCGTCTGTGAAGGCTTTTATCTCTTCGTCAAAATCTATACGAGTTGTCGTCAACTTTGTCGGCGTCAAAGTTCTTATCTTCGGTATTTAGTTCGTGTTTATTTCAATGAAGTCTAATTGATGCTTTAGAAAATTTTCCTGTCAAAAGCAGTGGAGTTGGTGCCTCTGTAATTGAATATCGGAAAGCCATTTCACTTGGTCCTGGGGAGAGAAAATTGGATGTTTCCTTACATTTTAAGTTGAAGCCGTATCGGTATGGCAGTCACTTTGCCCTAATTTTTTTTAAGAAACTCAGTAAAGTAGATACCTATTGAAAATTACTTTTTAACGGAGCGCTTAAGCTTAATGAAATCTAAATTTTGGTTTGAATATCAAAATAATTAGGATACATTATTTGAAGTTCATCACGGCTAGTCGAAATGATATTGAAATGCTATGAGATATCTCCAAAACGATCATAGTTGACAATAGAATTGTATTTAGGTACCTACTTATAAAGTTAGCTATATAGGTAGATGTTGTTTGTCCGTAAATCTTCCATGAAATAAATTAGTTACGCATACTCAGAATACAATAATAGCAACACATTATTATTTACAGGGTACAGTTTTATATTATGTAATTTCACTACCTTGTTTTTCCAATGTTCATGTAATGTTAAAAGAGTTTTGTTTTTTCTGGGGTGGGCGCCAAACAGTTCTGGGGTGGTCCACGAAATGATGTGAATAGTGTGTTTGTGTACCAAAAATTCACAGATTTTGCAGTCCCCGCAAGAATCGGAGCATTGAAAATGAATACAAAAATTTACGAAAAACCAAATTCAAATCAAATGCAAAATCCTATTATATTTTTAAAGTTACCTAGGTATTAAGTAGCTATTTATTTTTACGATGGCGAGCGGAGCCGAGTGTCACAATCGTAAAAAAGCGCCCGCTGACTGCCTCGACGCAGCCGAAATATTATTAAACGATTTTCAAAATTCCAACGAGTGCACTCCTCGTCTGCTTCTGCATCTTTTAACACTATTACCATGACGATCGGTCAATAATCATAGATGTAAACACCCGTTTATAATCATTTATGTACGGAAACACCCGTTTTTCTAGAATTCCAAATCTAAAGGGACCACCTACAGGTCACAATTATTTACCGATTTTCAAAATTATTTCGGCATTTGGTCGCTAAACTAATACCCTAGGACTCTTTTTTTCATTTTTTCTTAAGTCAGTTTTTTTTTCAGAAATATTAACAATTTTTATTAACCGGAATTTTTGGAATTTTGCAAAATTTTATAAAAAGTTACCAGTGGATTTTCAAAGTTCAAACGTTCACACGTGTCTCGATAAATTCCTCAACTTTTGGTACTATTTCCATCACGATCCTCTTAAAATCCTCGGAGATATGGTCAAAAATACGTCTCAGGCGATTTGCACCTGATAACCATTTTCAATGGTAATATTTTACGTATTGCCTTGTTAGTCCAATTAATGAAAAAGAAATACAATATTTCGGTATAAAAACAATAATCATGCGAGTGCTAAATAAGCTCAATAGAATAGCAAATAAAAAAACACGGTACGATAATTTTATTGAATGTAGCATTTTAATAAGGAATTTTCAGGACCATATTCGCCTATTTAATATTTTAACATTGGAAATGTTTTTTCGATCGCATCTGTATAGGGCCCCGCTTTCGGCAAAAGTGGGACATGCCGATATTTCCGTTATTTCTAGGTCAATATAGTTCATTGATATGTCAAAATATTTGTATTTACAAGGCCTACAATGTACCAAAAAAATAAATTGAATAAGTCATACATTTATCTTTTAAACTTAAAAAAATGCTCTAAATGGGTCATTTTTTTGGAGTACGTAATGTACCCAACATCTAGTCTTAATAGTAATATTTTTTACATAAAATCTACATTTTCTTATGGAGGTAGGTTATATCTCGGGATGCTTTTCGAATTTTGAAAAAATAATAATTATTTTAGGAGTTAAGACGGTTTTTAAACTGTAGGTTTGAGCGTCTCGGCGCGCGCTTCTGCGGATTAACGTATTAGGAGTTTTTGTCGATAAATAGTTTGGGATTTCATTAAGTATATTTTTGTTTGTAATTCTGTTGTTTTGTAAATATTTACTAATTTGAAAAAAAAAAAATATTTTAAAACATGACGTTATGGTGCTGGTAGGTGCAACGTTGGTTGTAGCGAAAGTCTTTCCGCTTTGTATACCTGATTGCTATTTCAGACGAACTTGGTATAGGACTTTTCTTTAACTTGTTAGTATCTTGGAAGGAAATCATACACAAATTAGAATTGTTTTTCGATCGCTTAGGTAGGTTATTCCTTTTCTACCAAAGTGCAATATTTCCCTTATTTCTAAATCAATATAGCCGATCTGGGCCTAACAATAATTTTCTTAGCCCCGCACCGTACCGAGACGCGTCTATACTTTATACCTGTGTACTGTGTATACATTATTTGAGTGCAAAATAGCGCAACGCCGCGGGCTGTGAATTGTCTCTTTAACTATTTAGCGAAAGGGTAATTACCTCTTTATCAGTTGTTCGGCCGTTATTGGCCAAGTAGCATGTCGTCTTCACCCAAAAGGTGTAAGTAAAGCGAAAAAAAGTTACAATTTTTACATCGTTGGTTACGTATACAATCACTTTAACGTAAAACAACTAAGTTAAATAAAAAACATTAATATTATCCATTGAAAGAATACGATATCCGTAATTAACATTAGGTACGGTACGTTTCTTTATGCAAAAAAAAAGCTAAGGACCGGGCGCCAGGCACGTGGTGAGTCGTTGTGGGTGGGGCCGAAAAAAAGTATTTTGGCGCATGTTTCTATTGTTAAGAATATTTTTTCTCACTATTGAGCGAAACAAAAGCACTGCATGGTGGGATTCCGTGATACCCAACCAACACTCTTTTTATGTAGGTAAGCGGGCGGATAAATGAATCTTGAGCGAAAGTTGAATAGGAATTAAAATCACACGGACCGGATGTATCTGGACATGGAAATAGTAGAATAAATAATAGACACAGAAAATATAGGAGAATGTAAAATTGACAATAACATGTGGTTCAAAAAATTCCACTCCGGAGTCTAGCGATGATTGTACTTTGTAAAACTATTATATATTCTATAATATAGAAGTAGTATTGAACAACCTATGTAGGTATTTTGATAAATAAATTAGTTTTTTTTTAGAAAATTGACATAAAAAATTATGAATAATGTAGGTATGTGGTATATAGGTAATATTCGTACATGAAAGCTGTAGTATGTAGTATAAAAGTAATATAGAATTGAAATCTCTATAACCTGAAACCTTAGTATTTTCTAATTATAACTAAAATAAATGTTTTATTAAAAAATAAAAAAAAAATATGCATGTTCGTACAACAAAGCTGTACCTAGTTAGTATGTAGGTACTATAGAAGTAGTATTGGAACGTCTTTATTTTCTGTAACAATTACTTACTATAACAAGTTTTGAAAAATATTATAATATTAATATTCCTTCTTATAAGTTCCTTTTATTTTTTATCGCTGAAGATCATTTCCAATGCCATTTGAAGGTCATGTGGTGCATGAGATCTGTGAATTTTTTTACAACACACTACTCCAACAAATCCCTTAAGTATGTATTAGAAATAATAATAATAATAAAGACTTTATTGCTTACGACCAAAAACATAATTCAGACAGAAACATACAAAAAGAACACATACAGTAAGTAGGTATTGCTACATAGCAATCTCTTGATGACCTGTCATCTAAGGTGAAAATGAAAAAATAAATAGGAGAAAGGGGAAAGGGTGCATGGTAGAGGATAAATATAGATAATGAATATAATGCTAGACGATAAATATAGATAAAAAAGAGAATTAGATAATATTATAGGATATATTATGAACAGTTCGGAAATGAGTTCTGACTTGATCGCCAAGGACCTCAGAGTCTAAGCACTTCTGATACCCTATCTATGATGTTAAAGTAACACTTTTTTTTACAGTCTACGTTAGTCCAATGGCGAGCAGCTTTCTGGGTCTGCTTCGCTGTTCTGGTGGGGACTAACATCGTGTACATCATTTGGGCTGACGGTAAACAGCAGTGGTGGGATGACGTCAGACAGTATGGCTACCCAGCAGATTGGAAACATGGTCCTTTGAAAACGGTGGATTTAGATAAAGAGAAGAATAAGAAAGAGAAAGCAGTATTAGAAGGATCCAAACTGTGATTCGTTGATTTTTTTAGGTTGGTAAGCTAATGAAATAAGCATCTAAAAGTTGTGATAATCATAATAATGACAGGGTTACTGAAATAAACTTGCAAAATGAATTTTGCGATTACTTAATATTCTTGGTAGCAGTTCGTTAATTTTGCCTGTTTTTGTTTGTTTGCATTGCATGGCAGGTACTTTTAATTTACACTTTTAATCTTTTGCCACGCTGTCATGCATATTATTAAATTATGAGCGCATGTGCTTTTATTGTTTATGTTTTTCACGGAAATACTTTTATACGTCACGTTTTAGGCGCATACTTTATAAAATTATAGCATAGTTTTAGTTTTCGACGCTTATCCTGAGCCTTGTTAATTTTAAGTCATAACTAATAAGTACGAAAAAGTGATTGAACAAAAGCATTGTAGTAAAACTATAATTATCTAGTTCAGTTACTTTAATCCTTACATATAATAAAACAGTAAAAAAAGTGTGTCTGTACATTACATATATTTCAAAAAATATATATTTATAGACAACGTTAAATAGTCTCAAACAGAAGTCTAGTATACAAATCTGAAAAAATCCAAAATTAAGTTCGTTAATTGGCGAAGTTTTGGAGGAGGAAACAGTCGAGAACGGAACCTCGATTTTTGAGTTTTTTTACTAAGGATTTTTAGTCGGAGCAGCAGTTGTCCTTATTGCACTCCTGCGCGGTCCCGCCTACGTCAGATCGACTGAAATACTTACTGGCTACGAATTCTTCAATCTGAATTAGCTAATGTTTCCTCTAATTGAACCAAATAGAGTACGGTAGTAGATTTTTTAGAGAAATAATGAACCTATTACCTACATAAAAAGAATCGCGATAAATCGGACGCAATTCGTCGTTCAATTAACTTGAAATTGAACCTTATTCGTGAGTTAACAGTGTCACGAGGAGGGACGAACATCGTCCGTCACATTATTTTTAAGTAATAGCCCTGCAGAATAAAAGTAGATCAAAAGATTTTAGGGAATTACAGAGTCCAGATTGACAAAATTCGCTTTATCGCAAAAAGTAGTAATGATTACGTCTTCCAAAAAACATATGTTGATGTACCTTTTACAAAAAAAATATTGTTTAAAATTTTGAATTCAACTATTAATGTACTAAAAAAATTTTTGAAACACCTTTTTAGCTGATTTCAAAGACTGTAACCAAATTATCTCGAAAGCCATTCGACGAAATAAACATGTTTCTAAAAATAAATTTTCGTGATAGTAAATCTAATTTGTAAGTTGAAAGTAAGGTTTTAAAAATCAAGTAAATCCTCGAATGTAATGAAAGTAACGAATCAATGGATCGCGGGCAATGCGACGTGGTGTAACCACCATGATAGAGCACGCGCTTATTTGATCTTTTAGCACAAAATAGATAAAAGTACTCTTTTAGTTCGATATTACTTCAAACGTTATAAAGCTGCTAAATTCTGGCCTATGCTTAAGTACGCGGGTTCACTACTACATGCACACTATATTTGTTTATTGTTGTCTAAATGTGTACTCAAGAAAATAATAAACATGATGATAACTTGGAGGTTGAGTATAATGAAAAGGCTTGCTTACTCCACTTAATATGACGAAGTACAAAATACTTATCCTTTTATTCTAAAAAGTGGACATAATATATTAATAGACCTATAACAAAAAAAAACACGAAAGTCGAACCTAATTCGTCGTTCAATTTATATTGAACCTTAAGGTGATTGAACCTTAAAGTGATTGATAATTTTGATAATTAACCTTAAGGTGATTATTAGTCTCCTCAAGTGGCACCTTCATCTTAATTAAATGTATTGCTCGCTAAGTACGTAATGTATTAAACATTCGAACGTTGAGATTGAAGTTAAGGTTCTATAGTTTATTAACAAACAATAACTTCTATAAAATAATAGTTCGCTTTAGTAGAAGTAGGCAAAAGTGCCAAAAGTGGCCACTTTTTACTTTTTGTCTATACTACTACTACAAGAAACTATATTTGACAGAGGTTATTGTTTGTAAATAAACTATAGAACCTTAGCTTTAATCTCAACGTTTGAATTTTAGATAAATTAGGTATTAGCGAGCAATGATGTTAATTAAGTTGAGGGCGCCACTGTGAGGAGACTAATCGCCTTAATCATGACTCAATAGTGCCACGGAGTGGGACTAACATCTTACATAAGAATAAATGAATCGTACGCTAGTCGCGATGCTTTTTTGTAATAGGCCCTCTGGCTTAAAACTAATGCCGTCACTTTTATTTGCTAAAAGAAAGACAAAGACAGCATCAGTTTTGAACCAAGTGTTACTAGCTTCGAGATGATCGAAGGTTACTAGTCCAAAAAGTGGGTAGTTATATTGAAATAGTCGATTGCTTAGCGGAACAGAATATTTTATGTTGTTAATAATTAAAAAAAATGTTTAAGTACCTACAATGCGATTAATTTAACTATGTTCAACAGAAGCGGCAACTTCACTCGATAATGTATGGAAATTAGTAAATTTTACAGAAATAAAATACATCATTTTGTACCACAAACGCTCTGAATTTAGTCCCTTCTGTTGTACGGTCAACAACGGAAGTCGCTTAGCACTTTAGTACCTTGTCATAGCATGTTTGGGAAATGTTCCAAACTGTAAGACAACTGCCAAAAAAGTTTCTATGACAAAGTACTTAAGTGTTAACGACTTTCGTTGCTGATTTAGTTGCCGAGTTTAGTTTAGTTAATTTAATTGCCTTGTGTACTTGATCATGAAACTTAATAAGTGCCATTGATGGTTTAAAAAGCCATTTAAAATCACGCCATTTAAAGCTGAATTAAAATAGTTACCTAAACTATGTCATTAAAACCGAATGTTAATTATTTTTATAAATTATTCTTCTTTGGTTAGAAATCAAGTAAGTATTTAAAAATTTTATTATATCTATACTTTAAATGATTTGTAATTGTGTAAATTAAGCAATAAGTTAATTTATTTATGCATACATTTTTGTAACGAATATAATTTACAATCAAAAAGAAATTATTCAATGCGATGTGATAATAATTAGTACTAATTATAAGATTAAAATTATTTTTAGTATTAATTTAACTTGTTGACTAATAAAGATACAAGATTAAAGAAAGTTTTATTTTTATTTTTCTCTTATCTAACTTACTTTGCCTATTAAAGTTTTAACAAATTAAAAAGGAACTCATATTGAATAGCATTAAATTCTTTAGATAAGTATAACTTTAACTTCATTCTAATAACCTCTTGGTTTAAAAAATAAAGGACAAAGGATATTATCCACGTTTCGTACATTTTTGGTCCAAATATGAAAGTGCTGGCCAAAAAACAAAAGTGCTTTATTCTGATAGATTTTGTCAATCTAAGCATTTTTTATTATGGCACCGAAGCTGTAGCACCGCTTCACATTTGTGTCAAAATGTATGAAAAGACAAACTTTTTGAACTCAATTAAAATCAAATACAGCTTCGATGCCATAATAAAAAATGCTTAGGCGGACAAAATCTATGAGAATTTGCTTTATGACCGACTTTTTTACATTTGTGCCAAAATGTATGAAAAAACAGACTTTTTGAACTTATTTAAAGTCGAGTATAGCGGTGCTACAGTTTCGGTGCCATAATAAGAAATGCATCTGTGGACAAAATCTATCAGTATAAAGCACTTTTGCTTTTTGGCCGGCACATTCACATTTGGACCAAAATGGATGATGTCCTAGATAATAAACTAGAAAAAATCTGATTATAGAAAGAGCATTGGAATGGACCACCAAAGGTTGCGGGTTCGAGTCCTGCCTAAGAAATATTCTGGAGGCGAGTTATTTATTTTCTAGTTTATGTTTAAATATACATAAATATAGAGTAAAATTACCAGAAAAATACATGAAGATGATCGATAATCAGAGTTTAATAATTGAATAGTTTACGTGTAAGTAACAACTACTTGACACCTTTAATGAGAAACCAGTAAAAAAAACTTCATCAAATGCAATAACTTAGACTGCATACAGAATTCCTCCACGATGTGCAATTCACAAGCAAAATACTAAGTAATTGGACTTTCGCACATAACTATTTGGTAACATTTGGAACAGTGCCCGTAGCACAAACCTCTAGCGAGAAAAATAACTTAAGTAAAATTGCTCGATAGAGTAATTCTCTATGGGAAATTTAATTTTACTTTTTGGCAGTAGATGGCACTGTACAAATTTTCCATACAAAATTACCCTGTCGAATGTTTTAACGCGCGTTATTTTTTTCGATAGGTGTTCATGCTACGGGTTGAGCACGCAAATTGCAACGTAAACACAATTTGCGCTCGGCTTATTTTACAATCAAATTAAAATAGAAAAAAATAGGCCGTATGTAGGTACACTTGGCCTCAGAAATAGCTAAATAATTTTTCAGTCACACCATTGTTGGTAGGTTGCACTGAAAGCTTAGTAAAGCTCAACATACCCTCATAGACAAGACACCGCAAAGGACAAACTTGGTACCGAAATATTAGTGCTACTAGTTTTTTTGCTATCCCTCGGGAGCGATCCTTTTTTTTCAGGATTAAAGGTACTCTATGTCCTTCTCTGTACCCTTGACAACATGTATTTAAAATTTCATGATGACCGGTTTAGTAGTTAAGACGTGAAGGCGTAACAAACAAACAAACAAACGAACAAAGTAGCCCATTTGGCATTATACATCCCTCTATCTGAAGATATAATGCAGAAGCTTATATCCACCTTACTATTACATAAATTACAAGTTGTATTTGAACCAAACTTTGTTGTGGTGAGTAAAACGTAGTGATTATTTCCTCTATGGTGGCGAGTTACTTACACTTAGAATAATATTGTCACCTTTTTTCAAATGAGAATACTCGTCTGCAAAAACACAAGGGAACTAATGTTAATCTCTAACGTGTTCCCACTAGAGACACGTGGGATTAACACGGGTGACTAAAGCCGCAGAACTTTAAAAAACAACCGTAAAAATAGCAAGTTGACTAGGCCGCAGCCGCAGGTGACCAAAATCAACCTATGTAAATAGCACGTGTCTCGTTATGTCCCTTTGTGTTTAAAGTTTAAGCTTTGCTGCATACTAGCTAGACCATTAGCTGAACCACAATATGGCTAGTCTGTGACAGCTTTGGCTAACGATTTCCTCCAAATAGCTACAATTTCTTTGAGTTCAAGTAGTGGTTTGGTTACATTATAATAGGAAGTGAATTATCATTTTGTTTAAAAAACTAAAAATGAAAAGTACTTATATAAAATTATGGATAAAAAATACGTACGACTTAAATAAAATTGTAGTTTTAAAAGTAATTAAAAAACGAACAACAATGTCACTAGATAAAAAAATAATAATAACAAAATGAGAAGCGGAGCAGTCCACTTTTGCCATTTTTAAATAAACAGGCGCCCAACTCAACTTTCAACGAAATATTTAATATTGAAATAAGATTTCCCAATAAATGTTTCAAAGGATACTTCAGTATCAGTGGCGAAGGGTGATATAATGACGAAGGGAAGCCGTAATACAAAATGTTATGATCTGCGTAGTGGATCGGTAGGGTGGGATTTATAAAAAAGTAAGCTTATGGGAATCGTCGGCTTGTAAGGACCCTTCGCCAATGCTAAGTATGTTCCTATTCATATATATTTTAATCTTTGAGAGAGGCTTATGTTATGACCAGCACACTAGAAGGGAATCAAAATTATTGATGCTGAACATGTTGAAAGAAAATACATGAATAGACAGATACAGGTCATACAGGATACAGGTAACTACATAAAAAACAAAACTAAACCAAAATTACTTATATACTTTCTCATTTTTCGATTTTTCTCTACCTATTTTTTATTATTATAATTTTTATTTTCGTCGTATAAAAATAAAATTTTAAGATAAACCGCAGTACTTTAGATAAATTGCTACCTAATAAAACTGTTAGATTTATCCATGGTCCAAGAAAACAAGGTTTGGCATTCGGCAGCAACAAAGGTTAGGTACGTGACTATCCTGTTACGCGACTTTATAGTAACAAGCAACGATTTTTTTTCTGCCACACTCATTACAAAATGATTATAGAGAATTTTAATTGTGATTTGTGTTTCAGTCTCTTAGCAAACGAAACAGTTCAAGTTAAAGATGAATGAAAGTAATTTTCAATACCGATAGCGGAGATGAGGTAAGCTTGTGTAGACCACGTGATTTCCGGTCCCGGAGTGCTATACCTTTTTTTTGTTCTACCATTCATTTATCATTTTTTTGAAAAAAAAAATCTTAGTAATTGCCGACGGTAGACTAAAGTTAGCGATGCTTCAATACATAAATAAAAACGTTTATTTCAGTCAGCTCAGGAAACGTTTTATTTATATAATCTTCCAAGTAAATGCCTCCAGTTAATGTGTTTAGAATATTTATTATCGTCTAACCTTGTGTGGAAGATAGTAAATAGATAATTAAGGTTATGTTATTGTAATACATTGTTCATGTCATGTCTCGAAACGAGGGAATGTTCTTGTTACATTTTTTTGGCGTAAAGATTAATTTAACATTAAGTTAATGAGTGTGTCTCCTTGTTTCCTTTTTCAGCTACTGGTATTTTCTTTCTGATTTATCTCGATGTCTGATTCAATGAAAGTTCTTCAGTTCCTATGTTTTAGAACAGCGGTTCCCATGTTGCGAACACCAAGCCAAAAACCTGTTATTTCACGTAATAGGAAACAATGTTACAGTTTGTTTACTTCTTACTTGAGTTAGGGTTCCGCCCAAAAACGATGAACCAAAAAAGGTACCGTAGCCAAAAGAATTCAGGAACTGCTTTTGATCAAGTGTTCCTTCGAGCTAAGTTTGTAGTAAAGATTAGTGACTAAACTAAGCGAATTTATCTGATGTTGTCTTATTATTTAGGTACATCATTATGAGATCTCATTTAACAAACTTTACAGTTTATAATCCACTCTTCTTGAAATAGTAGGTGCCTACATGAAACTAAATTATGATTTGACAGATGACGAAATTTAACCAGCTTAAAGGCCTGGGCACACCGGCTGCGTAGACACGCGCGTAGAGACAGCAAAGATACGTGCGTGTTCGGTGTGACGTCCAATAGGGAATGCCACGAGCTGCAATGCGTAGGGTTACGCATCAGTCTACGCGTTAAACAAGCAGTGTGCCATGTCTCATAAAGTTTCAGACATTACAACGTCATGGTACGTCTACGTGCACGCTTACGCATCCAGTGTGTTTCGCACTTAAATGCTCACTGGTTCAACGGTTAACTAGAACATGTCGTTTTGACCTTTTTCTTGATAGCACTTATCTTAAATTATTTCAAGGACACTTTAATGAGTTTTCTGATCGAATAAACAAACAACGATGACATCATTTGCATTAATCTGCGTGGCCCATGGGAAACAGCAGTTCATTATACTATGGTTGTAGGGCACTTTAATGTGTTTGACCATGGTTTGTACCTACAGACTATAACAAAGGAGTTTGTGATATTGTTACGATTGGATAATCGAGTAGGTATTTACATGGAGCAACTAGGCAGGCAACTTGGCATGCGACTTTATATAGTCAATTAGCGTTTTTTATCGACAATCGCTTGTAAAACCAATTGCAAACCTAATTTCAATGAGGTGGCGATTCGATTTTACAAGCGATTGTCGATAAAAAGCGGTAATTGACTAAAGTCGCCTGCCAAGTTGCCTGGCAAGTCGACTCGCGTAAATGTAAATACCATATAGCTTTTTTTTAAGTAATGATATAAATTAAGATTATTAATGTACTTAATTGAAAAATATTAGAATAATCGACTCACTAGTAGCAGCTCAGATGGGTCAGAAGACGGGACAGATAATGATATAAAGTAAAACGTAAGTACGTCATGGTAATAAGAATAGAGTTCTGTATATTTCGCAACTGTATACTTCTTCAACTAAACAAGCTGTCCCAAAACTTTGCCACATGGAGGGAAAGTACCTTAAATATTGAAGATAAGAAATTTTACTGAAAGAATATTTCATTTTGATTTTTAAAATAATTGAAACTGCATTCAAAGATTTTCGAAAAATTGCATGCCTTAACCAGGAATCGAACCCACCAAATTATTAAAAAAATGTTTTATTTTTATGATACCAATCGAACGTTACTCATTAGGATTATGTTTTGTTAAGTAACAAAGCATTTTAAACAAAAGGAAGACCAGGAAATTTAATATTTAATTATTTATTTATTTGCTTGTTGGAGGATTTACAGTCAAATAAGTAGAATAGAGTAACATAATTATAGATTATCCAATGCCATTTACAAATCCCCACATATAGGAAACGTATTACGTACCTATTGTATCAATTTGTATAGGAAGGAATGCGATTTTTTTTAAAATCTTTGAATGCAGTTCGCATTATTTTTTAAAACAAAACGAAGTCTTCTTTCAGTAAAATTTCCTATCTTCAATATTTAAGGTACTTTCCCTCCATGTGGCAAAGTTTTGGGACACCCTGTATATTAGTTGTAGTTACTATTGGTAGGAATAAACAACTTCTCTGAACTACTTAGTTAAAAAGAAAATATGCCACAATACAGTTATACAACATGTTATGTTACAATAAAAATTGCGCAATTTTTCTCTGTTATCTATCTTTTATTGGCTTTACCATATCGTTTTATTTAAGTGTGCTAAATATTAAAATGAAAGGAACGCTATCATGAACGGTATGTTATCTCATAACACTTTATCTTTATAGGCTGTAATCTGATATTTTTTTAAACAAATTGAGAGATGAGCCTCATTCAGACCGGCAATCAATCAATTTTATCGTTCAAACTTTGGCAGTCGAGGTTGGTTACAGCTTAGTTGTGTCTGGTAAACTATGTTCAGGGTTGAGTCTGGTAAACTATGTTCATAGTTGTGAATAGTCGGTTTTGTTTGTTTAAGGCGACTATCACCCTCAAGTGGCGCCCTCATCATAATTAAATAAAATTAATTGCTCATTAATGTATCTAAAATGCAAATATACAGATTGAAGGCCACTTTTTGCTCTTTTGCTAACTACTACTACAACGAACTATATTTTACTGATGTTAGTGTTTGTAAATAAACTATAGACATTTAACTTCAATCTGTACATGCGAATTTTGATACATTTACTTTGCGAGCAATTAATTTAATTATAAGGAGGGCGCCATTTTGAGGTATATAGGTGCCTTAATAAGATTTTATGTCTAGCGTATAGTTTTCCAATATTCTAACGGCCAAACAAATTTCGGAAATTATATTACAGACTTAATACTAATAATACATTTCTTTCAGTGTTCTACATATTTTGAAATAAGCTAGAAGGTATACGAACCGTGAGAATTTTGATGAGGCTTTTTTCCGGTCGTAATAACTTTGTGTAATGCTAAATTTCCCGTTATCTCAGTGGACCAACTGTTGGACAACTAGTTGTGCTAAAGGTGCATACTCACTTCAAATACCTAATTGTCCCCCTGACATGGGCTGTGCAATCAGTCAGGACATATTTTAAAATAATTGTTAAAAATTTACAAGCATTCTTCGAAGTTAAGTTATTCTAGATTTGCCAAACTGTTTAAATTATCTTTAACGTGAATCTCTTACAAGAGTCGACTTAGGACGAAGTTGAGTGTCCGTTTTATGCGATTTTTTGTGGTTATAAATAAAACAAGTAGATACAGAACCGGTTGTTTGGTAAGTACTTGTTTTTGTTTTAAGAGTTCTGCTACCATTTCATAGTATCTTAGACTAGTTTCGTTTTAATTAGATTCAGAGAGTCAGTGGTATTTTTGGGTTAAAATTATTTGTAGACCCCTTATTTTTCGATTTTTTTTTTATTATTTACCATTAAAAAACCACGCAGAAGTACAATTTACAACCAATTAGTTAATTAAAATATGCAAATAAATTACTTTTGCTTTTGAGTCAGTGGCCAGATCCTTACAAATATTATAAATGCGAAAGTCCGTTTGTTTGTTTGTTTGTTTTGTTACGCCTTCACGTCTTGAAACCGATCATCATGAAATTTTGCATACACGTTGTCAGGGGTACAGAGAAGGACATTGGGTACCTTTCATCTCGAAAAAAGGACTGTTCCCGAGGGATAGCAAAAAACAATTCCACGCACACGAAGTCGCGGGTGGTCGCTAGTATAATAATAATTATAGATTTAGTGTTAACAGCCTGTAAATTATTTTAAACTTCTGTTCTAATACAAAAAAAATATCGTGTCGGGCCACGCGCAGTAGGGTTCCGCTAGTTACCTCATACCACTAGTATAATTTTTCGTCTGCATAAATAACTTTGTTTTTCATAGTTGTCGTATACAAGACAATGTTATAATTGCGGTTTTGAAAAATGTGCTATATCTCTAAAACTGCTAACCTTTCATTCAAACCAATTTTCGTTGTTAAGATATACAGCATATTTTTTTTTAGTTTTTGAATCTCATTTCATTTTAAAAGTTTGAGGAGGGGGAGAAGACACATTTTACGTAACCCTAAAAATATTAACTCTTTCTAAGTTAAGTGTCATTTTAAGCAAAGAAAAACAATTTGCACACACTATTAATAATCTGTAAATAACTCAATTTAATAAATCAATAATCTAAAACATAATGTTTCAATGAAGAAAGAGAAAAAAATATTCAATAAGGACGACAGAAGTCTCGTTTTCTCGAACAGCTGGCATTCAGTGACATTGACGAAATTGCATAAGGTCATTGACCGATTTTTTTCGGATACAAACTGTAACGTTCGTACTGAAAATAGCACAATGACTGCGTTCATTAAAAAATGGTCTAAAGGCAGCAAACGTCGTCGTCTTATTGAATCGTCACGTTTGTACAAAACAATATTTTTGGTTATTAAAACTGAATGATTTTTAAATTTTTAAAGTTTTGTGTTAGCACTGTTTTGTTCGATCACATCACACAGTAAAATAGCTATCGTGTTTTTGCATTCAAAAATATGTAATTCGATTGTAGTTTTACGACACGTGGACAGCATTTGGTAATCAGACAAAATTTTATGAAAAATCGAATTCATTAGAATTTATAATTTATAACATTTTTCATAAAAAGTTAGGTATGTTTTGTTTTGTACAAAGGTAGCAATCCTGCCAACTTCAAATGCCCGAGTTTGAATCACGGGTTGGAAGTTGGAATGGGTGAGTAAAGGCTTAGTTTGTCACCGAGCCGCTTCAACGTTCGTGTCAACTTGCGTCAAACGCATGAAATATTGCCGCAAGCAACACCGCGCGCTTTCCCTTTTAACTTTCAAGTTAACTTCCGTCAAACGCATGCAATTGATTGCCTTCAAACCGTAACTTAAATTAGACACATTTGATAAGATAGGGCATGCTCTATTGCATGCCCTGAGGTATGTCTCTGTTGAAAGCAGCGCATTCGAATGCCTTTTAAACATAGGAACGTAATTAAGTAGGACATTTGACGAAAGGCAAATCAAATTACCTATTTTTCTAAAACATTTCTGAAATATTTAAAAAAGAGTGATGGGGTAACAATGACCTATCCCCAACGTCCGTGTACCTATTTTAATAAACCCGGGCGCCGGGTTAATTATTTTATCTGTTATTTATATTCATTCACTACAGTACAGCTCTACTTTTCTAATATTTAGTTTGTGTTGTTCAGATTTTTTTATTATTATTTTAAAGATAATCAAGCAGTCAAACAAAATCTACATGGCAACGAGATTGTAGTCTTATTTAATTAAATATATTTTTAAGTCAATAAATTTTCAACTGACATATTAGGTACTTAGTTAAAAATAAATCTGATAAAATGACTGTTACATAATGTATTAAGGCAGCCATAAAAGGTAAATTGAAGGTCAGAAAGCTAGTGATGTTCGAATTTTATATAATCGGATTTATATGAATTAAAGTAAGTAAAAAGTAAGTTAGTCTTTAAAAAAATACAATTCATTAGAAAGAACCGAATCGAACACTAATTTGTCAAAATGTACATTATTATTTACCATACAAGTTTTATGTTGTACAAACACTGTGTTTTTAGCTACTGCGCATCTTTTGCCTCAACTTTCTCTTGCCAATTTATCTGCCGGCAGCTGTACAACGTGTTACAAAAAACCCCTAAAACGAATATGGTACAAACAACTTTTACTATGGGACCAACTCTGAAATCGCGAAAAACGAAAAAGTTTTGATATTTACGTTATCAATTTTTGTATAAAACATAGTAAATAAGTTTTTTTTCGAGATTTGAGAGTTGGTCCTATAGTTAAAGTTATTCAGTTTAATGGTCCCTATCTACCTATCATCATTTCAGCTTTAGGTGTTTTTTGGTAACACGTTGTACACAACGTCTTTCAATTTTTAAATTTATATTTTAATTTTTTGAAAAAAATAATAGAAATGGTAAATAAGATTTTTATAGTCATTAATATGAATCGAGAAATATTACTTTTGTTTTCGTGTGGGATTTGTGGGACAATTTTTTTATATAAATTTACGTAACATAAGTGTCAGAATATTTAAAGCCCAAGGTATATTTCTTACAGTATAGGCACATCACAATATATTAAGCCATTTATATTCAAGTATGCATACGCTCAATGTAAATTAGAAGCTATACGACTAGTACAATGTTAATCCATTGTTGAGTTTCATTCATGTTGTATTATTCAAAAGTATAACTTGACAGTAGTCTATATAATTTTTTTATTCTCAGTTTAACAGATTTAGAATGTGTGTTTTTATTGAAATTAATGTTTGTTTGGCAAAATCTTTTTTTCTACTAAATATGAGTTTGTTTTGGGAAAACCGCAAAAAATAAAGAGCGATTTTTTTTAAATTACCTGATTATTATTTAAAAGGGCTATTATGCTATGTATTATGTAAGGTAGTATTATGTTTAGAGCTATCAAAATTTCAAAGAATGAAATAACAAACCTTTCCTTTGAATTGGTGGGCGAACGGCCTTATAATAGTCCGTGAGCTCACGACAGTATTGCCTACGTCATATGACATCACGATGAAATGCATGGCACATGGTCGGAAAAGTTGTGCTGAGCGAGGATCAGAAGATTATCGAAAATAAAATTGGCCGGAAGCATGAGAAAATCTTCCACTTCCGGTCAAAATTTTAAGATTATATTTACGTTATGTGGCATCAGTAAGAGACCCGTGTCATCATTTAGTTTTCAATCGTAGAGAGAATAAACATAAGTCTGTCAGTTCTGAAATGGCCGGAATACCTTAAACTTATTTTTTTTGTTTTTTAGTCATTTCAGAACTGACAGACTTATGTTTACTCTCTATGCGATTGAAAACTAAATGATGACACGGGTCTCTTACTGATGTCACATGACGTAAATATAATCTTAAAATGTTTACCGGAAGTGGAAGATTTTCTTGAATTTCCGACCAATTTTTTTTATGATAATCTTCTGATACTCGCTCAGGACATCTTTTTCGACCGTGTGCCATGCATTTCATCGTGATGTCATATGACGTAGGCAATACTGTCGTGGGCTCACGGACTATAAGGCAAGTTGTAAGTTGTTGCTACCTACTCATAATATTGTTGTGTAATCAATTCAAGTGTCAAGTTCAAACAGTGTCAGCGTTTTATCGATAACTTCGTCTTATCTTACTCTATAGTATTTCTATGTTAAGACTATTTCTGTTTTTTTGTTAAACCGTTGTTATACATGTTTTTAATATTTGTTGAAAATACATATTTACTTATAATAAAAACATCCATAAGTTAGTCCACTTACCCGCAAAAGATGAAGCGAAATTTGCAAAATTCAAGAAATTGATTGGTAGAGATTCTTATTACTAGTATTCTATTTCAAAGCTTTGTTTCTTTTTATTTTATTTTTTTATGATTTATTTTGTAACAAAGAAAAAATATCGTAAAACCTAGGTACTATGTTAAAAGTAATTATAACTGTTTTCACATCACTAAAAAAACATTAAAAAGTTTATGTACATACTGTGGCTGTATAGGCCACAACGAAGCAGACGCAAATCTACTAATGAGATGTTTTATGAAAAAATAACGATCACTTCCCATATACAAGCGTTGACCTGTCAAATAGTTATTTTAAAAAGTTGATTTAAAATGATAATAAAATTATAATTGAATCGTTACCAAGACCGTAGAACACTAGTATTTATTGAATTCTAATTTGGCAATTAGAAAAACATATAGTGGTAACATCCTTACTAATATTATAAATGCGAAAGTCCGTTTGTTTGTGTGTTTGCTTGTTACGCCTTCACGTCTTAACTTCTGAACCGATCATCATGAAATTTTGCATACACGTTGTCAGGGGTACAGAGAAGGACATAGGGTACCTTTCATCCCGAAAAAAATATTGTTCCCGAGGGATAGCAAAAAAACGCTAGTCAATAATATGTTCTAATTGTTCTAAAATAAAATGTAATTATTGTCCATGTTTATTATGAACTTTCTCTGTTTCTGTATTGCCTAATTTTATTATAGTTAGCAATTTATAAATAACAATAAAAATGCGTTTATTTTTAATCCTGTCCATCACAAAGTTGCCTTTTAGTGATAAGGCTCAGTTTGTATAAATCCTTTAAGTTTGTTCTGTTTCTTTTTATTTGTTCTGTGTGTATGTATACAGAGTATACCGGGTGTAACAAGACCTTCAACGAAGCCGAGGTCTACGTATTCTGCCCATCATCAGGACCTTTTCGGTTCAAAATTATTGCTGTGAATCGATTTTGATTTTTGGTGTTAAAAAATCATTGCATACTTTACCACGCAATGTAACGCGTACAACAGACCGCGCCTGCGAGTGTATGCTACACAGCTGCGTGCGGCCGAGTTGAAAAGCAGCGTTTATGTGCGTGCTCATGAGATGCATCGAGTGACGACGTTTTGAAGCCATTGTTTGTTACGAAATACTTAAAATTTTGATAATGTTTCATTGGACAAAAAGTAGGCAATAACACGAATAAAATAAGATTCCATAAACAATTTTTTTTTACTTTGACCTTCAATAACTTCGTAGCTATTGGTTTCCCAGGTATAGTCTAAGAGGCAAAAATGATCCTGATGATGGGCGAAATACGTGGACGTCGGCTTCGTTGAAGGTCTTGTTACACCCGTTATAGGTAAATAATTCAATAAAAAATGCAATTCTATGAGATATAAAACTTCTCTTTACACGATATAATTATATGTAAAGAGAAGTTGATATAAAATTAACATTTTGACTTCAGAAATGGGCGTCCTTTTTTTATTTAACAAAATTTTAAAAGCTGCCTTAAAGCTTACGTTTAATATAAGTACTTTAATAAAAACAAGTGACATCTGCTTAACGCGTTTTCTGTTAGTACCAGGGGGGGGGGGGGGGGGGGGTATTAAACCTGGTTAGTTTTAAGAGGTTATAATAATAAATAATAGACAGAAATTTAACTTTAGCAATTTATGAATTGTTAAAGTTAAATCTCTTTCTCGCTGTAGTAAAATTGAAATAAAGGAGACGCATTGATAGCCATTGAGAAAACTGGCAAGTTTTAAGAGATTGTAATACGGGGGCGGATTTAAATTTTGAACTTGAAAATATTGAATGGAATGGATGTATATTATACGAATTATACTATTAACTTTCTGTTAAAATATTACCCCCTTATTTAAAAAAAAAATATACTAACTTTATAACTTTTATTTTAAAGCTTACCAAATAAAAATAACTTAGCGTAGCTTTCAGATTTATTTCAGTTTTGACACGTTCAATGTTATTGTACTCGTATCTTCTAATATACACCCTACCTATGTCTTTTATTCCAAGGCCAGTGTATCGTTCAGGTATTCTCTGGCAACCCTTACTCCAGGGCTTAGTGTATCTGTGGTGATACGTTTTCATACATTTTACTATGGCGTTAGATACTGCTGGTCCCCACAAATCGATTAGTACCTTTTGGATCTGCATGAAATATTTGGTACAAAAATTATGTCTGGAATAATAAAATAAAGAAACAAACTTGGCCCCTGAAAACGGAATTGGCTTTTTAGCTTGGTACTGAACGTGTACTAGGCTTAACGTTTTGGAATAGAGAGTTTTGCATAAAAAAGAAAAATACAAAATTCTGTGTAACCAAACAATCGCTGTACAATGCTTATAAGGTAACACTAACAGGTATAACGTAGAAGTAGTCTAATAACTTGAAAACGTTTTTCTACGAGCTTTAATTCATTACACATAATTTATGCCATGGGTTGAAATTGAGTTGAGATAATTTGATATTCTAATTATACTGTAATTACAAAGTAAAAGAGGCATAAATAGAGTAGACTAGCCAATTGGGCCTATAAGCAATAAAATACGTTACAAATAAGCTCCTAAAATGTTAAAGATTTCCTACATTTATTATTGATTTATCCGTTCAGATTAATTACTATATTTGAAGTATTACATACAATATGATTTTTCCAGTATTTTCAGTAGTTTGAAGCTATTACACACGTTTTTACAAAAATAGACCCATAGGTAGTCTATTTATTGGCTCCCTTTGGCCAATTATTGGCCTGTACTGCGCCAATCCAATGGTCTTTAGAGTCTTTTTAGTGGCAAAGAATTTGTTGTAATAGATGTACAAAAATCTCTCTATTAGGATAATTGTTTTTACCATTGAAAATGGTTATCAGATGCAAATCGCCTGAGACGTATTTTTGGCCATATCTCTGAGGGTTTTAGAAGAATCGAAATGAAAATACTACAAAAAGTTGAGGAGTTTATCGAGACACGTGTGAACGTTTGAATTTTGAAAATCTACTGGTAACTTTTTTTGGAATTTTGCGAAATTCCAAAATTTCCGGGTTTTTTGGGGGACTAAATTGTAAATATTACGAAAATGAAACCGACTTAAGAAAAAATGAAAAAAAGGGTCCTAGGGTATTAGTTCAACTATCAAATGGCGAAATAATTTAGAAAATCTGTTTATAATTGTGACCTGGGGTTTGTAGGTGGTCCCTTTAGATTTGGAATTGTAGAAAAACGGCTGTTTCCGTACATAAAAAGTGGTGTAAAGTCGCATTACTAATTTCCCAGCAAAAAGGTAAACAAAGGTGTTGCCAGAACAAAACAACACAAAAAGAAATAGTATAATGCTAAGTCAAGAAATAAACACACTTACATGGGTTTTCATCACAAACCTAATAAAAATAAATTAGATAAATATTCTGAATCATGAGTATTGCGTCAAAAAGAGTAATATAATTTAATATTTCATAATAACAGTTTTATAGTAGAAAACATTTTATGACGTTGTGCACACATCAACTGCAAACTGTACACAGCAACCTTTGGTCTTTTTATAAAATTTCATTTAAATTAGTATTATGAGTAGTAGCTGTAGTAGTAACATTTGTCTTTTGGTATTGGGGGGGAACAGGCGGTGATGCTACATATTTTTGATAGTTTACATACAGGCAATATCTAAGTAAAGTTTTCTTATCAGTTCGTTTCAAGAACTTTTAACATCAAAAATTATGATAGGTTATAAAGATAAAATTTCTGATTACCATCCTACTTTAAAATAACCCTGGATGACATTATATTTATAATGACTCAAAATATAATATACAAATTAAAAAGTTTTAAAAGTGACCAAAGGTTTTCAATATCTGAGAATGTCACTATCAGGGTCAGTTTGTCAATTTGACAGTGACGTTTCTTTGTTTACATTTTTGCTGGGAAATTAGTAATGCGACTTTAGCTTCTATGATTATTGACCGATCGTCATGGTAATAGTGTGAAAAGATGCAGAAGCAGACGACAAGTGCATTCGTTGGAATTTTGAAAATTGGTTAATATTATTTCGGCT
Source organism: Agriphila tristella (assembly GCA_928269145.1). Lineage (NCBI taxonomy): Eukaryota > Metazoa > Arthropoda > Insecta > Lepidoptera > Crambidae > Agriphila > Agriphila tristella. Next base: position 17,585,072 of record OV743431.1, on the reverse strand, counting down.
GCGTCGAGGCAGTCAGCGGCCGCTTTTGTGACACGAGGCGGAGCCGAGTGTCACAATGGTAAAAATATATAGGTACTACCTAGGTGACTTTAAAAATATAATAGGATTTTGCATTTGATTTAATTTTCGATTTTCGTAAATTTTTGTGTTCATTTTCAATGCTCCGATTCTTGCGGGGACTGTAAAATCTGTGAATTTTTTGACCAGAGAAACATGCAACACTCACAACTCGGTCAAGAAGTTTAAAGGTCCGCAAGACCGCTTTTGGATCACAAAGCTTAATCCGAGTTGACTCTCCAACCAGTATGAATATATCACAGCACAATAAACGTAACACTACGCTACATTTACCGCACTTATGTCAATGCTGTAAGTTCCACGTTTGTGGTAAACCAGCTGTGTTTATGCTATGTTTATCATACATTGTCAAGGCCAGCCGCCTCGTGGTTTCGGTGTGTAGGCTTGAGCGCCAGCAGATGACAATATTCGCCGGTATACAGTCGCACGCGCAGTGTCGGACATATCGCACCAATAAATACTTAAAGTACGATAAATAAATATCAGTCGGTTCACGTGTAGTGCGGGGTGACTGTACGTGTGTGTGATTATGTAGTTGGTGTTCTAGTGATTTTGATAGTGTGTTATTTTTCGCGCACATTATTACTAAAACACACTTTTTATAAAAGGTATTTTTCATTTGTTTCTTATTAAATACAATGTTCCAAGTGATATACAATGTGTACTTACCTTTCGTGTGAAATCTGTTGGTTATTTGATATCGCTGTGCGGTTTCGATATCGGCATATTTACAGCGGTCGAGTGGTTTTGTATCTCTTTTCAAGTACTTGCCCTGTTTGTAATTAGCCGATACTAATACTGTGCTAATGGATTGTTGATATTGTCATCAGTAAGTTTAATTAAGGACTTGGCAACAAGCGCTCAAACATTTTTCAAAATCATGAAAACATTGACAGACTAAGTATGCCGAAAGTGAATTATTTTGTTTGAGTCTAAATCAGTATCCAACACTTGCTATAAATATATCAAGAATAATGATACAATTTACAAGAAGTTGTCGTAGAGTTAACGTCTTCTTTATTACTGCGTTAAAGTTATTTCTGATCGGACTTTTGACCTGAAATAAATAGAATCTGCTCCTGTAAACATTTCAATGAACAATAATATCCCGTACAAAATGATGAGTAATTGAAAACCACATGATTTCTAGTTGATTAAACTGATAAGTATTGACCTAGTTCTAATACTGTCGTGTAATCTTCAATAATTAATTGTACGAAATCTTTTATAATTTGATATGGATTATACAGGGTGGAAATAAAAGACAGTAGTTGGAGGGAAAGTACACTAAATATTGATGATTGCAAATTTTACTAAAAGGAAACATTCCTTTATTTTAAAAAATAAGTATAACTGCATTCAAAGATTTTTCATAAATCACTTTTCTAAATCACTTCTTTTCAGCCGGGACTCAAACGAGCTTAAATCTGAAAAAGTAATATTCCTTATTTTTATGATACCAATCGATAGCAATGATAAGGGTCAATATCTTCTTAATAACATAGTAACTTATATTAAAGGCAGACCCAAAAAAAAAAATGGTTGTGGGGCCATTTAAAAGATTTGGTTTATAAAAAATACTACGCTGACCCGAGCTCAAAATAATATTTTTAGTATTCACCACAACTTGATACAAAAGGTGACGCAAGACGAATTCATTCGAAGAATAAATCTGTTCAAAGTATTTATATTCTAAGGAAAATATTGAAATGTGGGACAAGAAACTAGCCTCTTATCGTTTAAACAAGTACATTTATAATATTTAATCATTGCACAAACAACCTACAAGGCAAGTTGCAACTTAATACAACCAGTTTCTGCTAGGTTGCCAGAATGATTTCATCAACAAAGTATTGATTATTCAAGCTAAAAAGCTTGACAGTTGTAATGAATAATACTTTTTTTAATTATTTTCCAATTAATATGATTACTGTTTTGCAAACTTCTTAAGTATTGGGACTAAATTGTTGTTAAAATTATTTGAAATTGTTTAAAAAGCTATAAAGAACTTAAAAAGCTGGCATAAAACGGTTGAATTTGCGTCCAACAGGATTCCAAACTGCTACAAAAGATTCGTAATTAATTCCTTTTTCGTTAGATTATTCCAGTTCCCAATTTTTTTTATGTCCAGACCACAGACACGTATTATTTGTTAGTAGAGGTATAATTATCTCATGTAAAATGCAAAAATCGCTGCCGTAGAGTAGAATGAAACCAAAAATCCAATACTTATTGTTATGTATATTAACTTCAATCAAGTGGTATTTGCAAGCTGAATCTAAAATATTTTTCAACTCACACCTGATATTTTGCTAGTAGAGACAAAAAATCGCTGAGCAAAATGAGTTCAAAATAACAACCAACAAATCCAATATGCAAATGTATCAACTTCAATCAAGTTGGCTGGGATTTTATCAAGTTTATTTGCAAGCTGAATCAATTTGATCCTTTTAGCGAAACTATCGGGCTTAGTAGTTATGCAATGGGTGGAGGGCCGATGAGTCACTCTGCGATTCAGCTCAGGCGTGCGGCGCCTGGAAGCTTGCGACTTAATCGTGACCCAAAGCATAGATTAAATAGGCAACAGTATTTTAGCTGAAGTGGTAATTAGTGGGACACAAAGCGAAAGGAACCGATGACCGTTGGGGCGGAGAGTGGCAACTGCTCATCAAATGACGATCCGTGGGCAGACTGGCCTCTGTGGTCTAGTGGTCTAGAAGTCGCCTACACGTGTAAGATGCAGGGGTCCCAGGTTAAATTCCCAGGGGGGGTAAAATTTGGCCTCGGTTTAGTTGGTGGTACGGCTTATTTCAAATCTGCCTGGCTAGCTATCACTATCTTACTTAAGTCTGACGCCATAACAACAATAAAAAAAAAGTCGTGTTCCGGCAGTTGCAGAGGTAAGGTAAGATAGCCAGTTCCTCAGTGATGAGGATTCATGGTGTAGTGCGCTTCCACCTTTGGCCTTATCGTGAAGGCCAAACACTATCCCGTTGTGCATAAAAAAAGACCCCTGACAAGGTGGACCGATGATCTGGTGAAGGTTGCGGGAATCCAATGGATACGGGAAGCGCAAGACCGATCGTTGTAGGCCTATATCTAGCAGTTGGTGTCGTCGGCTCTCATGATGATGATTTTATTTCTTGTTAGTAGAATAGCACCGATCCTTCACAGATAGAGGTGGTGTAAAAAGCGCCAAATAACTTAGAGGTAGGAACGTCTATCACCTCCTTAGACCAAAAAATAGACAGCAACGTTTTCTGATGAAAACGGTCTAACACTATGATCTTAAAAGTGGAAATTACGGTATCATCCTCTCACCGAAGACGCTACGTCCTGCAGTAGACTATAAATAGGCTGTCATTAAGGTTGCTACCTTTTTTCAGACAGTATTTTTTTCATTAAGGTAGAACCAAAATAATAACTTTATAAAAATTTACGTATTCTTAAAAACATAATATTTTGTGTTACATTTCGTAACTTTTAACCAATTTAACAAATATTTGTCGTTCTTAAAGTTATGCCAGAACTACGTAAATAAGTAGAGTAGGTATTTATTTGATGTCATAGATTATAGAGTAAACCTATATAAAATAGAGGACAATACTATTTTAGGGTTGGCTAGCTGTCATTATGATGATGATGAACATTAATGTTATAAATTGGAAGGAAAGGAAGAGGAAGACTACAGAAAATATGGATGGATTGTGTGCAGAAAAGTAAGAAGAGGGAGTAAATAAAAAAAATACCGGTTGACAGCAGGCAAACATGGACGCACTACACCCACCCCAAATAAATATGGGATTAGGGTAGTGAGGGAGGGAGATGATCCCAGAGTCTTTAAAATAATTACCAATCTATACGACCGCTACATGCACTAGGGTTACCCATTGACTGTTCTCTCGCGAATTCAAAACTGTTATTACTGGTTCATAGGGATTTATTAAAACATCAATATTCTTAACAATACGGTCGATATTTTCAAGAGCATCTTACACCGCCTGCATCCATTCGTTACTGCATTGCACTCGCAAGTATACTGAGAATTTAAACCCGCTTGTTACCGATTTCTATGAAGATGAAATTCTGGTACTAATTTATACTGTGCCTAAATGCATTGAGTGAGCAAATGGCGTTTCGTCCAGAATGTATACAGAATGTGTTATTAAACTACGTGCCTACAGAAAAGTTTCATGAAATGATAAATTGGGTAGTTTGTCTTATTGTTGATGAGAAAAAAAATGTTATGTTGATACCTAATTCATTACATAAGGAGAACTACAGTTTGTGTTATCTTATCATGACAATTCAGAATGAAAATAAATTGAATGAACGTACTTACTCTACCAATGCCTAATATTATTTTTATTTGATTTTTATCTAAAGAGTTTAAAAAAAGAAATACGTTAAACAAAACAAACATAACAATAACAAAACGTATTGACTCGCTTGAAATGTAATTAGCAAACTTATTACAAAAAAACACTCGCAAAAAGTAGTCAAGCACGTTTCCTCATCAGATACGTTTATGTTGCCTTTAACGCCAACGTTATATATACCTATGGGGCAGACTCCGGGAAGTAGGTACTGTAGCATTTTACCACAGCCTATCTCCCACGACGCGACGGGCGGTCCATTCGGACCCCACCTTTACCCGAAGTGGGGTAAGGACCTAAGGTGTCTCCGGAGAATAAAGAGACTTTAAGGTGGCACCCTGACCGGAAGTGATACCGCGGTGAATTTTATTTAATATTGTAATTCTATAACATAACAGTCGGTATTATTACCTACATTCCCTCGTAGTCTCTGCTAGAAGTAGATAACGAAAGTGCAAAAAGTGTCCGTTATTGAATTGAAAATTTTCTATTTACTTCTACGAATGACTACGAGGGAATGTAGTGATACCTTTTTAAAATACAAGACTCTGGACCCTAAAAATTCCACGTAAAGTTTTATTAAAATCATTTTCTATTAACAACTTATTAAATAATAACCTCTGAGGGCGCCACTTTTGGTGGTATAGCCACCTTAACCAAGCAACAGACTGTAATGCAATTGAGGGTATTGGTCCAGCTATGACGGCAAGAGTCGGGCATACTGCCGCCTCCTACATCCTATACTATGTCGGTGGATTCCGACAGCGGAGGCAGCGTCCTCTCGTCCATGCTCGACCGCCCCGTTCTGCGATATTACTTGTTCGCAGAAAGTTGCCACCACAATCCACGACCTCTCGTCATCGAGCATGGCTTTGACCACACCCGACAAGGAGCTGTCACTTCCAATGATCGCACACAGTTTAGTGCTCGATTTGATCCATGCCGGACACTCAGCAAGCGTGTGAAGGGCTGTATGTTTTTCAGCCCCACAATGGTGGCATTCAGTGATCGACTCTCTTTAAGTAAAATGATGCAGGTACATCCTGAAGCAGTCATGCTCCGTGAGGACCTGAGTTAGCCGGAAAGTGAGCGACCCCGCCTTATTGCGACTGACCCATCGCTGAAATATACCTACCTAACTTAACTCTAACCTCCTTAACTCTAAAAATAAGTTATATTTAAAAAATATTTAAAAAATATAAAAAAAAAAAGTTACACAGCACAAACCTACATAACTAATTACGGTTGTACAGTTCCATGAGCAAATACTAGATACCATAGACTTAGACAATTGTTCGCTACGCTCACTAGATACATGGAAAAGTATTTTTTGCAATGTCAATATTTGAGTCAGAGTCAGATATTCCTGTCATATAATAGAAATATAGCAACAAATCTTTAGTAAGCCTATTGAAATCGGCCGTAAGTAAACGAAGCACGAAGTTCCTTCTATAAAGAATTTGGCTTTGGCCCAAATACCTCTTTGGAATTTAACTTGATAGTTAGAAATTTGTTTGGCTGATGGATGCTCTTTATTTGTGTTACTTAAACCAAATAGCAATATCGATCATGTTATTTTGTAGTAACATAGAATAAATTGATCAACCTAAACTTAACATAGATATATATACAACGTGTTACAAAAAACCCGTAATGCCGAATATGGTAGATTTTTACTATGGGACCAACAGTCTGAGATCGTTGGACCAACACTAAAATCGCGAACAAATATCAGCTGTTTCATACAAAAGCTAACAACGAAAATATCAAAATTTATGGAACAGCAGATTTTTTTCGCGCTTTCAAAGTTGGTAAAAAAGGTTTTAAGTTTGATTGTCCCTATCTACGATATTCGGCATTACGAGTTTTTTGTAACACGTTGTACCTATAGGTACTGAAAATTAGTTACAAAAAAATGCCGCGTTGTGTCTTATTTTTATCTTCTTATTACAAACTAGAACTTATTCTTTAATTTATTCTATTAGATTCTATATGAAAAGAAAATGAAGTGGTTTGTTTTATTACTATGAATATTCAAACAATGTTTTTAGTATTATTTGACTAACAGAAGTTCGTTTGATATGCAGATAAGTATTTATATGATAAAATAGATAAAAAACAGGCCAAGTGAGAGTTGGACTTGCGCACGAAGGATTCCGTACCAAAAAACGGCAAAAAAACATGTTTGTGTATGAGAGCCCCACTTAAATATTTATTTTATTCTGTTTTGTTGATAAAGCGGCTACAGAAATACATCATCTATGAAAATTTTAACTGTCAGCTATGTGATCTGTGATACAGCCTGTGATGACAGACAGACAGACGGACAGTGGAGACTTAGGAATAGGGTCCCATTTTTATCCTTTGGGTAAGGAACCCTAAAAACTAATATTTGCTTACTTTTACCGTTTTCCTTCTCATATGCAAAGTAAGTCGGAGTTAGATTTTATACAAGTAAAAGCGGGCTTGTTGCACCAAGAAATCTTTTAAAAAGATTCATTTAATCCCATATATTTTTATTGTGTTATGGAAATGAGAAACAACGACAATGGTATCACAAACACCCAGAGGGCCTAGTGCGAGTAGATGTTTCCACTTTTCACTATCGAAAACTATCGGTTATGTTTCTCAAAGTCAATGCGAGTGAAAGAGACAAAACGATAGTTTTCGATAGCGAAAAGTGACAACATCAACTCACACTAAGCTCTCAGGATTTGAGACTTAGAAAAGTTTGCTTCATAAAAAAAATCACCAAAGAGATAGAGAGATCTATGAAATCCAAAGTATTTTTGTGGACATGCCACTCGACTACGGAAGGCGTCACAAGAAATAAAATTACCTAATTTTAACGTGTTGCTTTATTTCACGAAACGTAAGATGATGGGTCACATAATTCGCTGGTGCTTTAGCACTTTTGATCTTTTTTGTCTTAGGAATTGGAGCAATGAATGTGATTTGTCAAATATTTATATTTTTTCTTTTTTACTTTTTCGCAGGCAACAGAAACATTCCATAGCTGGCAACCATGGAGGACCAAGATGCGCCTGCGCAAGCACACAAACTCCTTGGACTGAAACCTCGGGAGTTCCCCACAACACCAGACAACGCGCTCACCAGAACTCTGAGATCATGTGAGTATAGGATATATAAAGAAACTAGCTTTTGCCCGCGACTTCGTCCGCGTGGACATTCGGAAAATTCCTAGGGAATATTTGACAAGTATATGTTTTAACCCAGGCTATTACTATCTGTGTGCCATTCCAAATCCGTTCAGACATTTTTTACGTGATTGAATAACAAACAAACATCTAAACATGAAAGTTTTCAGTCACCATAAAATATAACTAATTTCTAAATATACCTGTAAATACTTTTGCTCGACGTCTCATTGTTTTCATAATCATCATTACATTTTCAATAAAGTTGCTCGAAAATGTGTGCTTTCGGTGATAGTACAGCGTGCGGAAAGTTGATTTTACCGCATGCCGTGCGTTTTTGTTTACAGCTTAGTACAGCGTGCTTAAAGTGAATTTTACCGCACGCCGTGTGCTTTTGTTTACACTTTATTTTTATTTATATTACGAATTCAGTAGGCACCTATAATATTTTCTCACAAATATATTGCAAAACGTCGTATGGTACACGGTTGGGTTTTTAAAACTCGTGACGAATTTAAGCCCTTTAAATTTAAACGTCAACTCGTTCTAAAGACCTCCTTACCAACCTTGTATCATAAACTACTATTATCAGTAATAATTACATCAAATACAGAATTAATTTATTAATTTTTCTTTATATTTTTAAGCTTTACTTGCTCTGTCTATTTGGACTTGTGGAGTTATTATTATTGCAAATACAGTTATTGTAACTATAATTACTACTATATCATTTTTTGAAACAGGAATGCCTAACCTAATGTTTTAACGTACTGCGTCAAATCAAGGCAGTGATTGTGAACACAATATCTTTACGTTCACTTTACTTCAAATATCTCTATTTACAGTAAACCAAAATTATTATTATTTTTTGCAAATGCAGTTATTGTAACTATAACTCCTACTGTAGCATTTTTTAATCAAAAATGCCTAAATCAAGGCAGTGTTGTTCTCAAAATATCTTTACGTTCACTTTACATCAAGTATCTCTATTTACAGTAATACAAAATTATTATTTTTGGCATCTAAGTAATCATAGTATGACTGATAAAACCGCAGCAAAACATTGTTTTACTGAAAATATTTGCAATTAGCATCATATGACACTATCATATCTCTTTGTTTAAACTAACGAGTTGCACACAAAAGAAGCATATTGAAATAATTAACAAACATCTGCTTCTAAAAGATAAATCATTTTAGAGCACTAATGAACCAAAAAAAAAATTCTGTTAGTAAAGTTAATGCTGAAAACTTTTTACCTACCCAGACGCAGCGGAAAAAATAACTTAAGCATTCCATTTATTTATATTTTACTTAATAGCGTCAATTAAATCTATCTTAGAGCAGACCATTCCAATAATCAAGTATGTAATTCATTCCATATAATGAAACACATCTCTTAGACAAGTCTCTATAATTTTTTTTGCAACAGTTGAACAAATACTTATGTAATGTATGTAAGTAATACAAAACAAAGATACAACAATAAGTTATCTATGCGAACAAATGACAATAAATGGAGCTGTAGTTGAGTCCTTAGTTGTCCTATTTAGCAAACAGTTTTTGTCAGTTGCCATAAGTTTTATAAATAAGTTGTTTGTCATATCAAATTTTCATCAATAAATCATAAATTTTTACAAGTGATTTCGTGATCTTTGTAAAGAAAACAATTTGTTGTATTTTACAACAAGTGATTCTTTCAACAAAGAGTTAGGTGAGGGTTGTTTACCAAATATGACTTCTTTAGTTGACAAATGCGAAGTTACAAAATGTGAGTTCAAAAGTAAATTATTTACTTATATAATAAAAAAAATACATATCTCCCAGAAGCTTCCTACTTCGCAACCCAGACGATGATATTTAATAACAATAAACTAATGGCTATCTTGCCAATGTGGTCTGGTCCCAATATGTTATAGATTGAAAATAGGTCTGGTGAACCCTGGTTATACGTGGTGAAGTTTTAGACTAATCGTGACTTTGGGGGGTGACCCCCCACCCCCCAAAGTTACGTGTATTTTTTGTACAAAATATTTAAAAATGTACAGGCTAACATTAAATACAGTTATGCAGGTTATTTATGTATAAAAATTGCGCGTTCAACGAAGCAAATAGACGCGATTTCTCCCTTGTGATTTTTCGTGTTTTTTTCCGAACCCCTTCCCACTTTTCGAGCTTCACGTGATTAATGGACAACTTCCACTTAGTAAAAAAAGATATCAATGTACTCGTAATAGGATACACCTCACATTTGACCGATATTTTTACGTAGCGTAGCTACGTCAATGATGCCATTCTGACCCATTAACCTTGCTTTGGATGTATCACGGCCACCTTATCTATTATTCTGTATCAATGTAACAATCAACAAAATGTTTATTCATTTACTCTGTTTCCGTTGAATTCTTTTCAATGGTCTTTTGCTTTCGGTTTTTTTTCTGTCCAGTTAAATATTGCTCGCTAATATTGCCATTGACATCAGTACCAAGAGGTTACCTTATTCATTATTTAATGTACGAAATGAACAAAACACATTATAAACTTGTATGAGAACCAGATAAACTCATACAACTATGTTGTATTAGCAGTTGACTATCTCCAGAGCATTATGTTAGCTCCCCACCTATGAAATCGGCGTTTTGTATGGAAAATATAATAGTTGCATTTTCCGCATTAACATTTTCTTAATTTATTTAACAACCATGAACGCTTATGTTTTAAAACTTTTATGCACTAATGTCTGAACACTAAGATAATGTATACTACTTAGGTTAAGCGAAAAAAATAGTTTTAGCTAAGGACAAAGTGGTCGTTTCTGCTCACAGAAAGAGGAGTAATTTTTAAGGCAGTTTTTGTAATCTTTAGAAAATTATAATAGAATCTCTATTATTTTAATATTTTACTATTGATATTTGGCTATCCTGGTCATTATTTAACATCAAGCAATTGATTAATATTTTGAATCATATTAGATACTTAAGTGACGAGGTTCTCTATTTGTGTGAAAAAACGCTAATTTTATATAGGGACCCAATATTTTGAAGTGACCTATTGAAAGTCGTAATCCTAAACTAAAGAGAGGTGATGCAAAGTTAATACTGTGAGCTGCTGTGCTAAGTTGTCAAGTTGAAAGGCACATTACTTGTCGCTCAAGTGAAATTTAATATCGCTGCATTCACGACGAATCAAGCATTTTATAACTTCGACTTGTAATCTAAATTTACCGAACTTTTTGGAACAAATTTTACACTCTTAAATTTGTTTGATGTATCGAACGAAAACAGTTTTCGGAAACACAAGTGATTACATTAAACAGAACAATAAGCAAATCATTATTTGCATAATATTATTTAAATATTTATTTATGTAAATGTAAACAATGTATGATGTCTACGTAAAACATGGTCATAATTTTTAGAAACAAACAAAATTTAAAAGTCTGATCATAAGTACAAGGTATTTTCAAATATCCTAAGATGAATCATACCATACCTACAACAATATTCCATAGATTGATCGAAGCATACCTACTTTAATAAAAATGATAAGACCTACCTACCTCATTTGATCACGGGATATTTTTTTAATAAGTTGATTTTTATTAATATTCTTAGTTCTAATAAATCTCATTGTAATAAAACCATAAATTATTCATAAATATGATGCTATTATTTTCCTGGAACACGATTATTTAGGAATTATTCGTCTTACTCTATCTATAGAATATTTTGTATTGCGAGCGTATTTAATATGATTAGGTATTAATAAAGGGACGACAATGCATAATGTTCATAATTTAATTTGCGATTTTAACATAAACTTGATATTCGCCACTCGGAACTAGGTCTAGTCTTGCTCGGCGTTTGCTCTATTATACGTTTATAACAGTAGGTATTTGGAATTGACTGATTTATATCCCTCAGTTTCTCCATTGCCTTATTGAATACAAAACAGGTCTGTTCTCTTCCCACACAGACTTTCTTATAGTTTAGACTTCGTATAATACTGCGATTCCTAAGGTACAGTGATTGGCCGAGGTCATTGACTTCATTGAGTCATTGACATAATCATGCAAAATGTTGATAAAACTGGTTGGTGGTTTTATTTAGCCTCTATGTTTGGGCTTTATTTTCGTAGTATTTTGTTTTATACAAACCACAGACAAATTGCGAGTTGGATTGTAATTTTATAATTATAACAATTTACTTACGTATTATAGTGAAATATTTCATTTCAATAAAGAAAACGTTTACCTCATAGACACTCAGAATGCGATAATTGAAATCTGGACTTTATACGATTCATACTTTTTACGTCAATGCATAATACTAATAATATGGAGTCATAGAATATGAATATAATATTCTTGATAATATGTAATGCGGTCAAGGTTTACCCACTAAGGTTATCAATCATACATTCCCTATTGTACATAATAACTCATAATAAATAAATAACAATAGGAAGAATTTATAAAGTCTAGACAACCGTATTATCGTTTTTAACTATACCCGAGTCCCGAAAACAAGCTAAAGGAAAATAAAAAGAAAAAAATAAAGTCGATGTTACAAAATTCGACGTGAATGCAGATAAGAAATTTCACTCGAGCGAAGATAATGTGTGTTTCATGTAACTTGGGAACTTAGCCCAGCAGCTTACAGTATTAACTTTGCATCACCTCTATGCAGTTTAAAAAATAAAAAAAATAAAAAATAAAAATTCATTTATTAAATTGCTGAGACTTCCCTTTAAGTAATCTGACGATACTTGTATTGGGAATGACCCGCCACTTCCCTATGGATAGCAGTAGATTACAAAAATAAAATATTTTACAACAATAGAAAAAAAAATAAAAAATAAACAAACAATCAAATTACAAAGAAAATCAATTTGTTATAATATGCATGTTTATGTGAAGTAGGTAGTAAAGATCTAGCTAAGAGATGTTACGAGTGCATGTACGTGTGTGTGAGTGTGTGTGACTACTGTTAATAGACTCTGGTTAAAAGATTTTCAACTTCGAGATAAGTAAGTGTTCCGTAAGTGTTCGAGAAAAGTTAAGGATAGCATACGGCTTTCCTTAACAAGAAACTTCAAGATTTTATGCTCTGGAGAACGTCAACTGCTAACCTAACACAACATATTTGTATGTTTATCTAGTTCTCATACAAGTTCATTACCTATGTGTTTTATTTTCATTTCGTACATTAAATAGTGAATAAGGTAGCCTATTTCTAAAACAATTTTTCCTGGTACTTATTAGATGGCTAGTTAATGGCAAAAAAGGCGAACAATATTTAACGGTACGGAAAAAAATAAAATAAAATACCGAAAGCAAAAGAACATTCTAAACATACACTCACACACTGATATTTTAAATGATTGTGCAGTGCAGCATATTAAACTAGTCTGTGATATTAATTATACGTGTGGCATATTCTTCGTGAAGTTCAATTTCATTCCACGTGAATGTGATATCTATCTAGAAATTCAATCTTGATTTCGGTTCTTCCTACGTTAAGAAATTGAACTTATTCAAATGACTCTATCCATTTTCAAGCCGACGACGACGTAGGCATTTTCTAGATCTTTTTTTTTTCAACTTTTAATTTAAAACGAAACTACATTTATGAATCATTTTAGTTCACACGTGCAGTTCATCAGCTTTTCCGTTGCATTATAAACTAACGACAATGTAGCACTTTAAAAGAATATTAAGAGGTTTTGGTAAAAGCATAAAAACCTTCGTCATTCTGAATGATTCATACGTTGTTAATTTATACGTTGTTGTCAAATTGTAAATTTAGTGATAGATTTTTAACTATTGTTAGTGTAGCTAAAATAATAAAATTATATACTAATAATGGCTTGTGAGCTGTAAACCTCGCGCTTGTTACATTTTTGATCATTTTTCGAAATGGCTGAAATATTTTTTTCTAACCATTTTAAAAAACTGAATTAACAAAAAAAAAATGAAAATTATCGAACCTGCTCTCAAAATTTCATGAAAATCGGTTAAGAAATGCGACATGTAGCGAAAAACAAACGGACAGACTGACGTACGGAAGCATTTTTGCCCAAGCTGAAACTGAGACGCTTTGCGCTCGCTAGGTAAATAACACAATACTTCGAATATTTCGAACGTGTTTTATCATTTTCTGTTGTCAGCAAATAGATGTAGTTTATGTGAAGTCATGTATTGAAAAGGCTTTGACTCGTGTGTGGCGCCAGCTGGTGAGGCAATATTGCCACAGCTTATATCTATTCTGTGATATTGCTAAGGAAACCGGTTCCAACGATAAGTTTATTCTTCTTTATTGTTCTTTGGTCAACATCCGTAATTTTACCTATAGATGATTCTATAACCACAATATATATTACATAAGTTTTTTCAAACTGTGATTCTACTTAGCTATGATATTACTTCATCACATCTTCATCAGTTCATCACAGATTTGAAGGTACATTTACCGAAATATATACAATTTGATCTCTATAAAAGATCAAAATAGAAATTTTTTTTATTGAATCAGGCGTCACTTGGCCGTTGTTAAAAATTAAATGTATGTAGCTTAACAATATATGCAAGATGCACCGCCCGCCCGCAAAAAAATGCACATGCACACCACAAAATATCAGTGCACAATACCTGCATTTAGCAAAACAGCAACACACCTTGCACATTCACCAATTAGACTACTCTACACATGTTTCGCCCCAACCCGGAGCATCCTCAGGAGTTAGATCGTGCGTAAACCAACACCAAATGATGAATGAGCATATATTTATATTTTCACGAAGAAAAAGTTTGTACCTATTTCATTATTTCTGGTGGAAACCCGGGTCATATTACATAATAAAAGCTGTAAATTTTAAGTTTTAGGTACATAACAACATAAATTATGTTGTCCGGATGAAGAAAGTATTTTTCATCAATGAAAGTTACCCAGACCCGAAAAAAATGAGTTCTGATACTACAGTAATAAAAAACTGGCATAGATATCTCTAGTGTCGGGCTTGGGTAAATTTGTAAGGGCCATTAATATTTAGAATTCCTTTTTGCAGGTTGCGTCATCCCACAACGGTACATTCTTGGAGTGATGGGCCTGCTAGGAGTATGCAATGCATACACAATGAGGGTATGCCTTAACCTGGCCATCACACAGATGGTTAACCGCACTAAGGCTAACAGCAGCCTGCTCGACTCCTTCAGCGATGATACTTGTCCTAACGATCCGGTGCTCAACAATAGCACATCTTCAATAATCGGAAAACCTGTGAGTATTAAGATTATTTTTATTGACAGTAAAAGCGTTGGTAAAAACAAGATCTTAATGATCTCGAATGACATTTTAACGCTTATGCCACAAGGCAAATTATTATTGTACACTTGATAGCACGGCAACTTGAACGGTTGAACTATGAAAACAGCCTTTATTACGTACGACAATAAAGACGGTCTTGATCTTGAGACCGTCTTTAGTGTAGAGTAGTCTAATTGGTGAATGTGCAAGGTGTGTTGCTGTTTTGCTAAATGCAGGTATTGTGCACTGATATTTTGTGGTGTGCATGTGCATTTTTTTGCGGGCGGGCGGTGCATCTTGCATATATTGTTAAGCTACATACATTTAATTTTTAACAACGGCCAAGTGACGCCTGATTCATGGTAGAGTCGGAAGTGCCGTGGACTGTACTTAAGCATTTTTACATGAGCTTCTGGATCTAAACTCAAAGACAAAATGTCTTTATTCAAATAAATTTAATCATCCATTATTTTCCTACCACCACTTGTTACAGACTTTTAATAAAGAATTTGAAGTCAAGATATTTAAGAATCCTTAAAGAATTTTATTTTTTTGAAATGACCAACCAGAAAAACCAAAAAACGTTGAGCTTATTTGCCATAGGTATATTAAAAAATGTGGGTTTTGTGATTCAATATTCTGTTACGTAAAAAAATACACTTTACTGGCATTACCATTTTACATTATTTGACGACCTCCGTGGTCGAGTGGTTCGCACGCCGGTTTTCAAGGCGTCACCATCTCTTGAGGTCCCGGGTTCGATCCCCGGCTGGGTCAATGTAGAAAATGAACTTTTCAATATTGTCTCAGGTCTGTGTGTGTGTCATACCACCGTTGTTTCTGATTTCCATAACACAAGTGCTATAGCTACTTACTTTGGGATTGGAGCAATGTATGTAATGTAGTCAAATATTTATTTGTATTTTGTTTATTTATTTATTACCCAACAAGCAAAAACGTCATATAAGATCTGACTTGTACGACTTTAAGTCGAATAGCAGTCCTATAATAGTAATGAGATGACTGCTAGGTCCTATAGACGTCTTAAATTTAACTTTTTAGTCGTGCGACAAATATGTCCTAATAAACTGGTCATAGTAACGTCGGCACGACTAAACTATACGACGTTTTATTAAAGTTTTAGCTAAAACGTCTGTACGACTTGTATATAGTCGCATTTGAGTCAAGTTTCGACTTTTAAACGACGTTTAACAAAATGGCGGCTTCACTTGCTCTTCAAATAATCTTAAAATGACTTTTTGTCTTAAAAACGTCATATTGAAATTAGTGTGCGACAAAATTAACATGGCTGACATTTTTAGAATTTAATATAATAATTTTATTTATACAAATTTTATGTTTCAAACACAAAATTATGAAGGGGCATGAAAATATGAATAGTATTTACTTAGGTATATTATCATAAAATTTTAATTCCCAGACGAACTAAACGGTATGAGAGACAGACACAGTTAGCAAGATATGAAAGTTAATTAATACTTAAGTACCATTTATTTCCTTGTAATTGATTTATTTTGCACTCAGATCTTAAAACATAACCACAAACACGAGTCACTGACGAACATTAAAAATCAGTCGTACAAGTGTTGTTACTTGACTCATATACAACGTTTTCGTCATTCAAAAACGTCTGTATGACCACAATATAACGAAAGAGTCGTTGTAAAGTTTTGATGCGACTACTGTACGATGAAAGTGGTAATCTTGTGACTTTTGTATGACCATTAAACAACAATGTAGGTCGTATAAATGGGGCCCTTTTCGCGTTGAGCAAACGTTATTATAACGTTAGTGTGACCTATCTTTTGCGACCAGTGGTAATAAGATAACGTTTGTACGACCAATTGTACGACGTAAAATTGTTAGGTGGGTAGTCATCATTACATTATTATTCTGCCAATGCATTTTACTATCAGTTAAAAATACCTAGTGTCGCTGAGAGTAATTATTGTCCACTGTCGGTTTAAAAAAAAAACCTCAATAAATACCAAATGCTATAAACTCAAATATAACTTACAAGTGAAATAGTTAGGCCTACCATGAACTATTATTGCGATTCAGTTAAGGACCTAAACTGAACTGGTTTGCTTATTTGTACCATGACACCTTTATGGCGATCAAGTTTCAGCGGCGTCAGCAGCAAGCGATTCAGCGCTAGTCCATAACCCAAACTGACGCGCTAAGCCTTATCATTCATTCATTTTTCGTACCATGACCTCATATTTGCGCCAACACTGCTCCGCTTATACGTCAATTTTAGCGATCCAAATAAAGTTCCTTATTTTAGACAAAAATCTGAATTGTTAACTGATTTCTTTAGGCTAAAGTAATTTTTAGGATTTAAGTTTTTAGTGACGAGTGATTTTAAGTGTTCAAATTGATATTAACTGTGTTAGAAATCCCATTGTTCTAAGGTTGGTATATATATTAAATCATTATTTATTTTTTGAAAATATTTGCCTTTAAAGCACTGTCTAGTAATAACATTTATTTTAGATGTGCGATGAATAAACAACTTTCGAATTTTTCGAAAACGATAACACAACAGTGAGATATCTTTTATATCATATTAATTAAATAACAATAATGTATTTAAAGCTCCCAAACAGAATCCGATCTTTAGACGCGAGTGTTAAAGTAAGAACAAACTTAATGATTTTTCAATACTTAAACAAAATACCTAGGCATGACTTATGTTTACTTACGCCATTCCAATGTGATACTTCGTAACTTTAAAATGCGCGGTCAGCAAAATTACGAAACAACGGTAAAGAAATGTATCAGTATTCTAACTTAGTACAATCGGTCGAAATGCGAGCCATACCTATGCGCCTCGAGTTCGGTCTGCACTCGGTATACAACAGTCGCGAATGCGCCGCAGTGACGAACGAAAGATTTACGTACAATTGATTGAGATACTAGTAATTATTACGGCAAAGTGCAGATTGTGCTGTTTATATTATATTTAATGAACTAATAAATCCAGACAAAACATTTTTTAATACCCGAAAAGTCCAAATAAAATTAGATTAGGATAAAATTAAGATAACTTATATATTTTTTTATTATTATTATTATATAGGTATTACCAATTAACTATGGCCAGAGGGATTTGAAACTAATTTGTTTTTCCCTATTGATCAACGAAGATAGTAGGTATTTAGCTTTTTTTAGTTTTCTGGTTTTACCATTAGTTATGTATTTTATTGCTTAGAAATCGATTTCTCGGCGAAGGTAAACGCTATAATATTGATTCTAAAATATTACGTACAATCACAAAACCAGAAAGATAATCACAAAACCGAGTTAGAATACTAATACATTTCTTTACCGTGACGAATCTCTAACGCAAACCAGAGGCACAAACCGTTCAGTCATTCATATTTAGCTATTCAAATGCGATTCAGTTCTAAATAGCTCATGGTACGAATTAAAGCGATTCAGTTTGGGAACCTAAACTGAAACGCACCTGTTTTGAATCGCTTTATAAAAGTTGATGGTAGGCATGCGAAGTTAATTAAACTATGTATGTTTTGAAACTGTCGATTTTTAAGGCTTTCGTCATGTCGTATCTGGATTTCAGATTCTTAAATCATATTCAGGGTGTTTTATAGTAACCTGTAAAATATTGTTTTTTACTTCTATGGAAAACTGCTAATTGAAAACCCTAGACGCAAAAAGACTATTGTTTTCGATGATCAATCCTATTAATAGGCAAAAGCAAGCACGATTTAGGTCTAGGGTTGCCACTATTCATTTTATCATGAAAAAATTTTTTTTTCAAGAACATGGTGGTTGTAATAATTTTCGCATTTAGGGATTTTTTGTAACATGTTGTATAATATTTTATTTTGTTTACAGCACGCGATATTTGAATGGGACGAAAAGACCCAAGGTCTTATTCTTAGCGGTTTTTACTATGGATATGCTGCAACTCAAGTCCCTGGCGGCTATCTTGCTGAGAAGTTTGGAGGAAAATGGACTTTAGGTGTAGGGCTGTTAAGCACAGCTTTGTTTACGTTCCTTACACCAGTTGTCATCAGATCTACGGGTGCCATTGGGCTGTTTATTTTGAGGGTCCTGCAAGGTATGGGAGAGGTGAGTAAACTTGAAATTAAAATTTTAACAGAAATTTATTTTCTCACTCTTGCCATGCCATTTGTCAAAAACTATTCAGAATGATGTAGGTATCTTATATTGTCATTTATTAAAGAACCTATAATTGAAAAAAACCTGTATTGAAAACGCCAAAACATTCAATCACATAATCATTAAAATCCATATTTTTTTAAATATATTTAAAAATATTTAAAAAGAATATATCTTTAATTATGGATGATGTCAATATGCATAACGATTAAAAGACATAAGTATAATTTTAATACTCATAAAAGTTAAAACTCATATAAGTTAAAACCCATACCCCATAAAGGAGCATTGCTTTAAAGACATTATGCAAGTTAGATTATCTGCATTTTAGTCACTAAGCAATGTAGACGTTTTGCAAGTTAGGCTTTCTGATCATAAAGGATACACTATTAAACGGACACCTATATTTATTATCTTTAAATAACGTTAGAAAATGATTCCCTGAAGATCGCATTCTCGACGATCAAGTCCCGAAGGATCTCGAATGTGTATTGATTAAGTTCATGAAGATAAAAACAATTCGAGAGCTTCTGGAACATGACCCTCGTGGAATGAGATCCTCAGAGAATAGCCCAAAAAAGTACACGGAAGGTCTTAAAACTTGTTTAAACAAGTTAGAACGTCTATTTCAATAATAACAGTAATACCTATTACTTTTCCGCTTGTAATGATTGTCAAACATTTTTAATTAAGTAAATAGTAAGGCTTTAAAACAGTTATTTGTGCAAAGTTATTTTATGTGATTAAACAACGATTGTTTTCTGTTTTAGGGTCCAACTATGCCCGCTCTTATGATAATGTTGGCCAGATGGGTACCCCCTCATGAGAGGTCTTTCCAAGGTGCATTGGTGTTTGGCGGAGCTCAAATAGGCAATATATTTGGTTCCTTCATGTCTGGCATCCTATTGGCCGATGGCAGAGATTGGGCGTACGTGTTCTACTTCTTTGGAGGCTTCGGAATATTTTGGTTCATCATGTGGGTGAGTTCTTTAATGTTCACTCGTAGCTTCATCATCATTATTATACCAGCCGCACGACACCCACTGCTGGGTATAGGCCAGGATCTCCACGACGATCGGTCCTGCGCTGCCCGCATCTAGCGGGGCACCGCGATCTTTAGCAGATCATCGGTCCACCTTGTCGGGGGCCTACCCACGGAGCGTCGTCCGGTGCACGGTCGCCATTCCAGAACATTCTTCTTCTTGTCACTCGTACTTTGATCATCTATACGATCGAAGCACTCGTAGCTTATTTAATATTTTCTTATAAAATTTTGAAAAATTCATGAGTGTTTAACGCCTTATTAATTCTGTCATAAAGTTCTATCTACTGTTCTATTTTTGTGTGTTTGTTTTTCGATATCACCAGGTCATATTGGGGTTATCTGAAATACGTTAGCTTCCCATTAAGCAAGTCATAAGCTTAGTTATTGGCCACTTGAAAGAACAAATCATTAATCATTTCGTCTCATTCTCGCTAATATTCGTGAATCTTGCCATAATAGTAATAAGTAACAAAATTTTTTCAAAGTAAGATTGCGGTCGTTCTTCCACTAGTTTATAAATAAATATTAATGAAAAAAAAACCTTTAAATTACAGAGTCTCCTCTGCTACAGCACACCAAACACGCATCCGTACATATCGAAGAAGGAGTTAGCTTACCTCAATAAAAGTGTCACCACAGCTGAGACTATCACTACGAAGGATCCTGTACCATGGAAGGCCATTCTTCGATCAGCCCCAGCTTGGGCTCTTGTTTGTGCTGCGGTAAGATATTATATTATGGTCAATGATACAGTAATACGGTAATACGTTACAAAATAATGTCTGACAGAATCCAGTGATGTGCAAATTCGCTGCGGTCACTGTCGCAATAAAACTTCAATATATGGGTGAACCGAGCTTCACTCGGTTATTATTTATTGTAATATGGTGGTGTTTAGGTGATAACAAAAGTGCTTTAGCTACTTACTTTGGGATCAGAGCAATGTACGAGTATGTGATGTTTTTCGATATTCGTAATCTCAACCTTACAGGACTTTTCACAGAGTAACGCCATCTATTGTCAATTTCTCTTATTAAATAACTCGTAATTCCGCGAGGCGTAGTAGTTAGTTTTGATGGCATCATCCGAGAGATAGCGTCATAAAACGTATCCGAAAAACTGTGTTTAAAATTTGTATCGGTAATTTTTTTGTTTTGCACTATTGTTTCACAAGTCTCAGTAAAATAAAAAACTCGAAAGCAACATTAACTAAGTACATTTTATAAACTTGTGTAAAAACAATAAAAATAAAAAAAAATATAAACTTGAACAAACATATAAAAAAAAAGTAAGTCACCGAGCGGGATTCGAACTCAGAACACTAATTTCTTGTGGTCCGCGTCCTAACCCGCTGAACCAAATGAACATTGGCCGGCCGCGGACGAAATTAGCGACCATATTCTGCGTCGGAAGAAAAACGCATGAAAATGCGAAAATGCGCGTTTTCCCATAAGGCTAATCTAGATCGATTGTTTACCCCCGAAACCCCCATATACCAAATTTCAACGAAATCGTTAGAGCCGTTTCCGAGATCACCGAAATATATATATATATATACAAGAATTGCTCGTTTAAAGATATAAGATATTTGATTTACGATGCACTGTATCGGCCATATTGAAAAAAATCTTCACAATTTAAAAAGTAACACAAACAAAAGCCATTGATTTGCGACAATTTAACCGACACAGTGGCGTGAAGGGCATCCAACTTTGTTTGAATGATTTATCAATATGACGAATTGCTTTGCCAGTCTGTGTTTTAATTTACTGGTAACAAAACTGTTTTATAACTTACCAACGACATAAATTAATTACTGTTAATTAAAGGGTCGTATTATTGGCCATACTAACTAACCTGTATCTAATTTTAAGTAATTTTTATTAATACGCTGTTAGTTTTCTCAATAAAGTAAAAAAAAACGGACGTGTCACGACAATGCAAGATGTCTTCGAGTTATCGCGATAATTCATGTAGGCGCAGCATTAAAGCACGTAGAGCACAGATAAATAAGTAACTATACTTACACTGAAGATTTTTTTCCTGTTTCCTGCGACACCCGGACCTCAGACCCCAGATGTACAACGGGCTTGGGATGACCTGGGAGCGAGAGAGACTTGACCGACTTATGAGTGAGGCTGCGGGGGCAGAATTGGCTAGACTCAGGGTGGTGTCATAAGACTCCGGGTCTGGAGCTTGGTTGCACGCTTTACCATCGCCCCACATAAGAACACTCCTGGATGGTGTGGCGGTAGCTCTTCGTCTGGGTTGCGATGTTTGTCAACCTCATTTATGCATCTATGGATCCATGGTGGAAGCAAGCGGTCATCACGTTTTGAGTTGTTGTCGATGCTCGGGTAGATTCCCAGGGCACTCATCTCTGCCAACATACCGTGCGTTCTGGAGCTGCCGGGTCTTAGCCGCTCGGACGGGCTAACTTTGGTGCCTTGGTGGAACGGGAAATACCTGTTGTGGGATACCACGTGCGTCAGCACCTTCGCTGCTGCTGAAACCGCAGCCGTTAATAAGTGGAAGATTTCTTATATTTTCGTCCCACTCGCGTTTGAGGCAACGGAATGTTGGGGGTCGGAAGCAGTAGTCTTCATCAAGGAGTTGTTTCGCCACCTACGTGAGAGGCGATGCAACGTCCGCTCTTGTTGATGCGACGTCAGCGCGGCAATGCCGTCAGTGTTATGGGGACCTTTGCGCCTGGTATGACCGGCACCCTGATTATCTAAAAAGAAACTATTTAGCGACCGGTTACATTTGACATACATTGCCACTTTTCTTTGGTATGTTTTTTTTAACCCAAAAAGAAGTAGCAATGGATCACGATCATCTGTGAACTGCAACCAGTCGCTAGGTGGTTTTTAATTAGATAATCAGCCCGCCGGGGTGGCATCCACGAATAGGTTAATAAAGGAATAGGTAATGTGAGTTTTAATTTAATTGTTGATTTTTGTATAATATATTAATATTTTTGTAATTTAATAAATTAAGTAATTAAAGTTCTTATATATTATTACTATGGGTGTTTATAAGTAATTAAATCTATAAAACGTGCCATTTTGAGCTGAGGAAATAATCACTAATGCTTATTGCGTTCTACTAAATTAGCAATGCTGATCTTCGTATAGGTCGTAAAATTTAAACGAGGTTTCTTGCGTCATTTTGTAATTAAAACGTTAGAGTCTCACAGCACAAAATACTAGAGTGAATTATGAATATAGTCACTAGATGATCTTTTGAACCAACATTTTTGTCAACCTATAAAATAAAAATGTGGTAGGCTCTTAGAATAAATTATTATCACCATTCCAGTCTCTCTATAGAAATAAAGACCAATGTATTTATTTTTCAAAGCAATGAAAATCTCGACCAAGTTCGAGATTTATAAAATAAAGCTAATAAAGCTCTTATAGATATCTATAGAGGGTTATTGTTTCTATCGCCCAACGAGATGTAGGTAACGATATTATATTTTGCATGCCAGCTCCTGGTGAATGTGATGTGACAATATGAAATATATTAAGACCCTTACCGCATTCTATCAAATAAATTCTTGATTCTTGATTCTTGATACTATTGTTGTAGTATTGGTTCTAAACTACTTCTCCAAAGTTCTGTTCCTTTCCAAGTTTGTGTTAGTTGGTACTGATCAGATTGATGTAACAAATATTTTACCCATTTCGTAGTATAATACAATAAAATTATCCAAATAACTATTTCACCAATAGAAATAATTCAAATTTTTCGTCGTTTTAAAGTTTTGTTCCAAACCGTTAAATCAGAAATATCTATTTGCACAATATTGTGTACCTCCATTACATTGAGATGGATGACAATGTTTCTAAATTTTTAACAATATTTTGCTCTACAGACTCTGTAGGCATGCAAATGAATCGGTTATTTGACTAACCCTCATGTCCATTGAAGCTAATTTTACAGGAGAAACTTTTTTTTTAAATTTCTGGATATAATTATGTTTAATTGGATATCGTTCAGAGTCAAATTATAAAAGTATACACATAGGTAATTCAAAAATATATCAGACACAAAAATACTAATAAACTATAGTATTAACAAATACGCAAGTAGCAAAAAAAACGAAATCACCCACAAAGTGGACTTAAGGGTTAGTCAAATAACCGATTGAAATGTTAGTAAGTGTCAGCTATCTATAGAGACTATTATTACAACTAAGTATTACTATTTTTAAGACATCAATAATTGGTTACGTCAGCAGAAATTTTATTTTCAAAATTATATATATGTCAACTATGCAAAATTATTAATTAAGTCAGATTAAGTCAAGATGCCATTTTTTCCAAATATTCCTTGATCGAGTAGAAATTGTGCTGTGCTGTAGGCGCTAATTTAATAATTAAGTATTTCTGAAAATGTTTTTCTCTACTGGTTGACTAATAATGTCTAGCGAGAGCTTATTATGTCGTAACATGACCACCATATGATACAGCGGTTTATCACGTTTAACTCTCAAGATTTTGACAGTTGAGTGTCGATAAAACGCCACATCACGCGATATAAATCATGTTTGTCATGCTAGGGCACCTTCCTGCCTAGCATGACCGATTTATATCGCGCGTTTAATCACGTTCAACTGTCAAAAAGACAAACGAATTTGACAGTTGAGTGTCGATAAAATGCTATATCACGCGATATAAATTGGTCGTGCTAGGCAGGCTGAGGTATTTTTGGTGCCTTCTTTCTAATCATTCAATTATATCATGTTCAATATTCAGGTGGGCCACGATTGGGGATACTACACGATGGTGACCGACCTCCCAAAATACTCGCACGACGTCTTGAAGTTCAACATCGCCACTACGGGTACCCTCACTGCCTTGCCGTACATCGCTATGTGGATCTCCTCCTTTTTGTTCGGTTTTGTCTGTGACCTGTGCATCAAGAAAGGCTGGCATACTATCAAGACAGGAAGAATCATTCACACTACTATCGGTAATGATTTTTTCTATATAAGACCTAACGCTCACGAGTAACTTTTGTCTCTCACATCAAGTCTACGGGTTTATATGAAAGTGTGCGCATGTTGCAACGTGAGCCGGCAGTCTTTCATACAAACTTGGTGAGAGACAAATTGCAGAGACAAAAGTTACTCGTGCGTAGATGAACATCGCTACCAGCCGGCACACTTTGCTGTGTTTGTTTATGTTCAAACTAAAACTATTTGAACAACGTAGAGTTTTATAAGACCAGCGTCCTTTTAAAAGAACATAAATTTCCCGCTTCTTCGATGGCGACTATTTTTTTTGTATAATTTTCTTGGTATGAGTGAATCCCAAATTATAAAATTAAGTATGTAAAATCAAATCAATCTGCGATGCGCTTACCTACGAACATAATTTCTTTTTTTTGTGCTTAACGGTAGCGTTTGGTTGTCACCTTACTGGATGTTAAGTGACGATAAGGCCGAATGTGAAAGCGCACTACTGCCGGAATCCTCATCACTAATGGCTCTCTTACCTCTAACTGCTGAAACACAACAATTTTAAAATGTTGTTATGGCGTCAGACTTAGGTAAGGACTTGAAAAACCCCTACCACCAACCAAAGCGAGTACAAATTGACCCCCCTGGAAATCGAACCCGGAACCCCTGCGTCTTACACGAATGGGCGTACCCACCGTTCTGTGGGCGAACCACTAGACTACAGAGGCGTCAAGCGTCAAAACATCTGGGCTTAGAAAGAACATTGCTATTTTTTTACTAATTATACTGTAATTCATTTTTTCAGCGGCCACTGGACCAGCCATTTGCATTATCCTGGCGTCCTACTCGGGCTGTGACCGTACCGCTGCAATGATTTACTTCATCATGTCTATGGCTCTTATGGGCGGCTTCTACAGTGGTATGAAGGTTGGTATTAAATCCTGAAAAACAAGTGCCACTATGCTCGGAAATGAATTCGCTTTATATCGGGTCATTCTGAACTTACCATCCAAAAAAGGATGTGTCCAGTTCATGAAACTAAAACAACTTTCTCTAAGAAACATGACGTGTCGAATTTCGCCGTAAAATTTTGGTCATCACATACTAAATTAATCACGTGATCTCTTTGATTTGTATGGATAACCATTTTTTTTAACATATTTAGCCATGTGTTCTTTAGAGAAAGTTGTTCAGTTTCATGGACTGAACACATACTCAAAATTTGGATGGTAAATACAAAATTACCCTGTAATATCATTGTGCGGTAAGAGTTCCGACTACCCAACCAAAAAAATTCGCACATTGCACCACCGGCCACCCTTTCGCGTAGCCAGACCGTTACGGCGCCTGCATTAAGTATAAAACAAATTCAAAAGTTTACGACTAAAGCTTTGAGGTGGCGCTGGACAATCATTTGAAATGGCGATGGCCCTTGGAACGAAGCGTGGCGCACAGGGTTTTTAAATGTAATACCTAATTATTTTATTTTTCCAAGAAGTTGTTAGGAAAATCGTTAGTTCTAAAAAATCCACTTCGCAAAAATACTGAAACAAGGGTGGGTTTTTTTGGATCACGGATTAAAGTGGACATGAGTGCAAAATAGTAGATTGTTATACAAGACGCTAAAATGACCCATTCCATACGAGGTAGTTTTATTCCCGAGCTTTAGCGAGGGAATAAATAGAAACCGAGTTACAATGGGTTTTAGCGTCGTGTGTTACACTCTACTTTTCACTACGATTGCGAGAAAATAAAATACAATATTGAATACCTAGTTTATACTTCCGTAAACGAATCCACTCGTTTTTCTATCCTCCACTTCATTAACTTTTCATACAGTATTTAAATAAATGATTTGTGCTTGACGGCAAAAGATTAAAATTATTTATTTCCTATTACTTACAGTCACACAATTCAATCAGTTTGGTATTAGAGAAAAATTCTAAAGATTTCGCGCCTTTTTTAATTTCTACTGTAGCAGCTAAGAAACTCTACGATCAAACTTAAAGTCACAGAGTATAAATAAGTCTATGATTTCACCGAAGAGATCGCTGCTTTTAGTTCCATTTTCAAAAATAAAAATTAGAAACAGTATAAGTCGAGCGAGTCTTTATTCGTGATTATGAATAAAGACTTTTTCGTTTTAGTAGGCTCATTGGTAATAGACAAACATTAAAAAAGAAAAAACTTTATCCCCTAGGGGTAATTTTGCTATTTTATCCTGGTTCTTGTACCTTACAATGACGTACTTTTAGAGCAAGAGGAGTGAAAAGATCCATCAATGGATTATTACAATGGATTTTAGTGGATCTAGGGACGTTTGTGTTACGTGACCGTTAAGTTTATGTAGGTTTGTTTTGCGTCGCCGAAGCATTGCACAATCGACTAGATAGGGAAACATCCCATTTCATCATAAATCCAATCCTAACTTTCACTTCGTTCTCTGTTTTAAATAAAATCATGATAGACAATGCAATGGTAGCACTGGATAAAATTATTCAATACATTTTCTGTTATCACGAAAAGATTAATCATAAATTTCAATTTCAGTATAATAATATTAGCGCCGAATTTCATGCGAACACATTTATAAAATTCCCCTGTGTAAATGCGCCAATGTACTTTCAGGTGAATGCACTGGACTTGGCGCCGAACTACGCGGGTAGTTTGACGTCACTGGTGAACACGACCTCTACGTTCGCTGGAATTGCTACTCCATACTTGATAGGACTTATGACTCCTAATGTAAGTAAATGTATCAACTTATTTTTAACCGACTTCAAAAAATGAGGAGGTCTATGTTCGTCTGCATATTTTTTTGTGTATGTTAACCGATTACTCTGAAACGGCTTGACCCAATGATTTTAATATCTTTGGCTTGACCAAATGAAATGGTTCTCACGTTATTTCAACAGGTTTATTCCCAAATTATTCCCATTTTTTGAAAGTTTGTAATCGTTTCAGTGATTTTCGAGTAATCCTGAAAATATCATGAAAATAAAATTTTGGTGAACTACCTTGATGATATGGTCTTATAGCTTCTTTGTTTATGAACCGATTTACCTAGATGATTATTTTTTGTTGGAAAAGGGATACCTTATAGTAGGGCCACTTTAATGAAGTGTCAAAATGTGGCCTATTAAAGTAGCCCTACTTTAATAGTTCTTTTTTTGCATTGTATTGGATTTTGAAGGTACACAAGGAACTCCTCAAAATAGGTTTATAGCAATCCAAAATACAGTAGGTGGGGTAGGCCGTAATGTATACGAGGGTGTGGGGGCATACGCCCTATCTACATAGGTTAGAGTCACAAAAGTTAGAGTCACTTTGGCAGTGTTTTTCAATCTTTCAAACGGTTGACTTTGAAAAAAAATCGTCTCTGGAACCTCAAAGCCATTTTTAAAGACCTATCTATAAACACCCCGCACGTATTGGTTTAAAGAAAAAAAATTTTCCAGTTTCAGTTCCATGTATGGGGAGCCCCCCCTAAATCTTTTAATTTTTAATTTTTGTGTTAAATTCGTTAAGCGGTCAACAGAATACATCTACTTACCAAGTTTCAACTTTGTAATCCTAATATTTCGGAATAAAGTGGCTGTGACATACGGACGGACAGACAGACAGACAGACATGACGAATCTATAAGGCTTCCGTTTTTTGCCATTTAGGCTACGGAACTCTAATAAAGTGAAATCATTAATAGTGGAACTTTGAACTTGCTCATCACGCTTTCAAGCTTCTTTGAGGCAAGCAAGTACTTAAGCCCCAAGTTAACGCAAAACTTTTACTAAAAGCTTGGAACGTAATTAAAAATTCAAAGGTTCGGTCCTTTGACCTTTTGGCCTCGTTATTTCTTAATGGATTAGTTTAGGTCGAACGCAGGAACTTACCTACCTTTATTATTCAGTTATTGTATAAGCGGATTAATTCACAAAACAATTCGTTGTTTTCCCGTTATCCATTGTCAAGTTTAGTTAAGATCAAATAGAAATTTAGCTACGAAAATTGACCCTTGACGAAGTTTGATTAATTTTGGAGTTCACTAATTGCGAATCTATTCTATCTAAAAGACAAAGGTGATCAACTTGTACCTATATAGTAAATATCTATCACGGGAAGGTCATAATTAATGTCATGAAATTATCTTTAGTTATGATTCGAAGTGAAAGCCTTATCATAAACGACTAATTGGATGAACAGCGGATGTGAGTTAAGTATACACTGGTGACTCTCTCACTCACCAGTGATATAGTCACCAAAGAAAGAGATATATTATAACAATGTGTTACATAATGTAATAGGTATCTCTTTCACTCACTAGAGGTGCGCGTCCACTGGATCGGAATTGGAGCGGACGGACGGAGCGGACGTATTTGTACGGATTTCTATTGCACTGCGTGCACTGCATCGGAATTTCCGCGCCATAGAAATCCATACAAAGTGAGAAATGCCGACGCTCCGTACGCGCCGTACTTTTTCTGTAATTCCGACAAAATGTCAAACATCTCGCTGTTGATCCTACTGATATTATAAATTTTAATGTGAAAGTTTGTGGGTTTGGATGGTTCCTCAATCACGTAAAAACTACTGAACGAATTTGATTGAAATTTGGCACACAGTAGATAGCCTAGATTAAAACAAACTTTTTATCCCTATGTTCCCACGGGTACGGGAACCACGCGGGTGAAACCACGGGCGGCTGCTAGTATCAACATATTTCATCATGTTTGATGCTTCGTTAGAATAAGAAAAAAGAACCGTTTGTGCTTCATAGCTTTAACGTTTTTGTTTCACTTTTTTTCAGTCAACGTTATCGGAATGGAGAGGTGCGTTCTGGGTGTGTTTCGCTGTTTTAGTCGGCACCAATGTAGTTTACTGCATTTGGGCGGACGGCAAGCAGCAATGGTGGGATGACGTCAGACAGTTCGGCTACCCACCAGGGTGGAAGCACGGCTCTCTCACCAACGATGAAATCCCTGAAAAACCGGAATCCATCAAATTAACAGACGAAAAAGATGGATGATACAATATAAGTTCTAAATCCTGAAACACAAGACGCAAATGTGACTCTTCTGGGAAGGGTCAGCTGTTGTGAATACTTCAATTTAGCAGACTTTTGACCAGTTTAGTAAATTTTACCATAAAATGGTAGTAACGTTAAGCTTAATTAGATTTAAATATTTTAAGGATAAAATCTATAAATAAATTTGACTTCTAAAAGATTAGCTATTTACATACCAGTAATGAATGTTGTACAGTGAAAGGCAGAATTTATCGTTGTTAATATAGCTATAACCAGTTTTAACCAATCTTCCTAGTCGCAGAAATTTAATAATAAAAAGTACAATTTAATCGCCATATTACTTAAAAATAAACAAGCTTTAAAACTGTAACAAATGAAACATTTAAATTTGAATTATTTTATTTAACAGTGACACTTTAAATAAATTGCAATGTGCGCTGGATTTATAAATAACATTGAAATTGCGAATATTGTTGAACGTTTTTGTTTTGTGAAATTGTTTTTTTATGTATACATTTATTAATCATTTTAAGAATATAGGTACCTATTGTTAGCAAGGTTACTTCTATTATTATACCTTATATTAAGAGCCACTAATCTTCTAAAAAATACTTGAACAATTGTGATAAATATGAAGAAATAAAAAGGAAAGTTGGATAATATAATGTACTAGCTTCCGCCCGCGACTTGTTCGCGTGGTCATTCGGGAAAATCCTTAGGGGACCTTTAACCAGGATAAAAGAATTCTATGTTTATCTAGCGAGGCTCCCTAAACAAATATTTCCATTGTACAGACAAAACTTTTCTACAACTTTATTATATGTATTGATTTAAGTAGCCTAGCATTACCACCGAAACGCGATTTAGCGATTTATCACGTTCAACTTTCAAAAGACAATGGATTTTCGATACACCGCTACTTCACGCGATATTATATCGTGTTTCGGCAGTCATGCTAGGGGGACTATTTAACTTGATACTGTATTACAACTTGTAATTAACATAGTGACCAAAAAAAATACAATCTTTATCTCTTTTAGCTGTTAAATCATCATAATAAAAATGTTGTTTAGTAAAAGTATGATGTTTTAATAGAAAATCATAAATAAACTTGGCATGTTAAGTAATTAAAGCTATGCAATTCTGCATTATATTATTATGATAAAAAAATAAGTACTTTCACAAAAACTTTCGCTCACTAATGTTAATTCAA
The DNA here is from genome assembly GCA_928269145.1 of Agriphila tristella. Lineage (NCBI taxonomy): Eukaryota > Metazoa > Arthropoda > Insecta > Lepidoptera > Crambidae > Agriphila > Agriphila tristella. Next base: position 17,553,736 of record OV743431.1, on the reverse strand, counting down.
ACCACCAAACTTGCATTTTTGTTTTTTCAATTTGCCATTATCATGAAATCTACTATTTGTATTGATTTTAGGTACTTACTTATTGAATTGTATGATGATGGAATCATTTTCTATAAAATATTGTGTTCATTGTTAATATCGATCTACTTAATAAGTAAGCTGTTATACTTAATTAATAAGTATAGTTATTTCGATAATTCAGAAGTATATATTTTCATCTACAACTTTTGTTTTATTCACTTATAAACTTATAAATTAAAAAAAATATAACAAAGTGATTGTTAAAAAAAACTAGTTATTGTACTTTACTCTCTAATTATTGTAATCCCTACATATTACATTCACTATAGTAAGAGAACTAGGTGTAGGTGTACGCAAAAAAAACCACACATCGAAGTATATCCACTTACATCAACTTTCTTTTTGTATGAAAAAAATATATGTTCTAAAACCTATCGTGTGTGGTATACAATGAAAGGGCTTTCTAAGCCAATTCTAAATATACTTCTCACATCATTAAATTTCAGCCGTTAAATTCAACTAAAAATAATATTCATAACATACTAAGTTTGGGCTCCTCCAGATACGAAATAGTTGAATTATTTTTCTTAAAATATACCTGAAATGATATGTAGTATTCTCATATCTAACCTCAAGCAAGCAATTTTGCAAATTATTACATAGTATTTATTGACCTCAAGTAAACGTGTGCCAAATGGCTATCCTGTACAGTGATTTGCGATTTTCCTTCGATATTAGGCTCATATGCCGACCACTATTATTAGCTACTCATGAAAAATTAAACAACAACATTAAAAAGATACTTTATGAATAAACTCTAGAGCATTTCGTGCCAGTAGTGCCACAAAGGTTTATACACTCGGCGTCAGAAAAACCGCACCTTTTCTTCAAAGTTAATTTAATCCCATATAATTTAATGATAAGTGTTATTATATACTTCTTCCCCTTCGGACATAGCCAACAGTCTTTAGAAACCGTTGGAGTACTCGTCGAACGGAATCAATTACTGAGATTGAGTTTCCGAGCACATTACATTGCCTAATTTTTTTGCAATATTTGAGTAACTTCATGGGCAATAGTATCCATCTTGGGTATTCCTTTTTTTAATTGAACTGTTGAAGTGTGTTTTCTCCATCATCTCGATAGCGAATTTACCCGCATTTCCTGTATTGACCCCTTTTATTTCCCTTTTGTGGTGGCGCTAGCAATAACGCTTTAATCGTTTAATTATGGTAACTGTTATGTTATCTAAATCAAACAATTATCAAAAGAAAGCTCATTAAATGTACTTTCAATTGATATCAACATTTACACAATAAAACGTTAGCTAGCAATAGCAGATGGCCAAGTCTAAACTTAGTGTCGAAGAGGTGCGGTTTTTCTGACGTCTAGTGTATTTCAGCTATGAAATCATTATCTACACACACAATGTAATTTTTAAAATATGAATTCAATAGAGATTTTATAAACACGTAATTTATTTTCGTGGATAGATAAAATAAAAAAACCAGTACAGTGCAGTCAACTGCATTATAAAACAACTTTTTAATTTTCCTTTCTTCCTCGTGGTCAAACTTAGTGGTCAAATTTGCTGGCACTAATTTACTGCCGCGTATGGGAGTATCTATGGTCTGTGGTGCGGGTGCGTTATTTTTAACGCAAACTAAAAGGGTTATGATTTCAATTTACACTTTTTGTTACTTAGGATTTTTTATTCTTACTTACCTCGTCAACGCCCGGAAAACGAGACACAATAGATTTTCTATTGTTGTCCGGTTGCCGGAGACCGCTCGGGCGTTGATGAATTAAAATGTCTGACAGCAGGAGAATGTGAAGAAAATATGACACCAATTATTTGCTTACTTGCTTACTTTGTAATTTCACTTCTGCGCCCAAGTAATAAGTCATTTGTAGCATATAAACCAAAGTTATGCCCCCTTAAACACACGCCGCGCCGCGCCCGCCGTGCAGACGGGAAATGAAATCGGTGCTGCGATATTGCGGTTCGTTCCGATTCAGTTTGATACCTCGATAAAGTCGAGTGCCGACGGTAGTAAAGAGAAATAGATCGATCTGCATGGAGAGTAATGGATATTCGATATTCTGTACTTATCGAATATTCATGTTGGGTATAACGTACAGACGTACCTTCTGCATTTGAGCTTTTTCTGATAAACTATTTCGTATCGTGTCATTATCATAAATGCTTTATATCAATAATCTATCCCCAAGAAGAATATATAGCTTAAGAATAAATTTAATCTTATGCATATAGACCTGATAAGTTGCCTAGATATTTCTATTACTTCCTATCAGGAAATAACAATAGATGTTGATCCATACGGGCGTTCCTCTACTTAACATTACACTACCTAACATTATGATTGCGGTACTCAGTTTTGTCTTTCGAAGTCATAAAATACACTCCTGCCCCCCTAGCATGACCGGCGAAACACGATATGTACCGCGTGATATAGAGTTTTATCGACACCCAACTGTCAAAATCCATTGTCTTTTGACAGTTAAACGTAATACATCGCCATATCATATCGTGTTTCATCAGTGGTCATACTAGGGGGCTATGTAGTAGTCGTCATTTTTGTCTGCATTTACCGCTGAGACAAAGAAGTTATATCACTATGGGAATAGTAGTTTATAATAAAAGGTTGAAAAGGAGGTTCTTAAAACGAGTTTTAAAAAACCATAGCGTCAATACAAATTTTTCAATACATTTGCGAGAAAACATCATAGGTGTGGGTGAAAATTCACTGCGTGCGGTAAAGTCAACTTTCCGCACGCTCTGTACTGTCACACATTTTCGAGCAACCGTATTGAATAGATATTATTACATTATGGTAGACTTATCTCTAACTGAAAATAGTAGGTATATTTTGACGACATACGATACGATATCAGATTGAACAAATATTTTAAAGACTACTTTTATAACGAAAGCCTACTAGGTACCTAGCTATAATATAAGAATGCCGTTTCCGTTTCGGGAAATATTAAAATAAAGTTAGTTTAAAAAATGAGTTTTATTTATTCATTGAAAATACAATGTTATATTATTATGTGAACAAGATTATTATATTCGATCAAACTATCAACGTAATCATAAAGAAGATAAAATTAAATTATATAATATCATTAATCTAGGGGCTTTCTCTAATGTTTACCAGCTGCATTAAAAATTCTGCAGTTTATAGTTTATCAGTTTTTATCATCTGGATCTGGAACCTCAAATTCGTAACTTCGCTCTCGGATAATACTATTTTTTGTATCACAGTTTGGTACACGCTGCCATTACAAAAAAAAGTTCATAACAAATTTGGAAGTGTTCCACAGTGACACACTCATCATCGGTCGTCATCGGGTACATTTTTTCACTGCATACAATAATTATCATCTTTCTGACATCAATAGCATTGACTTCGATGTACTTTTTAAAAGCACTAAATAATTGTAATTTTGCGTATCAGCACGAACTGAATCTTCAAAATGAAAAATATAGATACAGGAATAATCTAATTCTGTTATAATCCACTGATCTATAGGGATGAGACTAGATGGCCTAGATAAAGTCATGCTTTTATCAGATAAAATCTGTTTAGTTGGCATGTTGCGCCTGACTTGCGTGTTGGAACTGAATGCGCTTGCGTGCTTCTCTCAGATTGTGTGTTGATGACAGTAGGTGGACTAGATAAACTCAGGCTTTCATCGCTTTCCTCAGATAAAATCAGTTTGGTTGGCATGTTGCGCCTGACTTGCGTTTTGGAACTGAATGCGATTGCGTGCTTCTCTCAGATTGTGTGTTGATGACAGTAGGTGGACTAGATAAATTCAGGCTTTCATCGCTTTCCTCAGATAAAATCAGTTTGGTTGGCATGTTGCGCCTGACTTGCGTGTTGGAACTGAATGCGCTTGCGTGCTTTTCTCAGATTGTGTGTTGATAACAGTAGATGGACTAGGTAAACTCAGGCTTTCATCGCTTTTATCAGACAAAATCAGTTTGGTTGGCATGTTGCGCCTGACTTGCGTGTTGGAACTGAATGCGCTTGCGTGCTTCTCTCAGATCGTGGGTCATGTTAGATATATCTCTTTCTAGTTGCCTTTTTCTTTGACGTAGGCTTTCTACCTGAAATATGGAGAGAATTTAATTTACCCTCTTGTGCTAGGTTCTTAAATCTAGAGGAACGGAGAATATGCCCGGGATACACGAGGCTAGTTTTTCAAGCTAGGATAGCAAGCTAGTGTCAGTAAGCTAGCAAGCTAGTACTTTTAGCTTCGTGTAGACAAAACTAGCTTCATCGATTGCTTGTCTACACGAAGCCAGAAGTACTAGCTTGCTAGCTTACTGACACTAGCTTGCTATCCTAGCTTGAAAAACTAGCCTCGTGTATCCCGGGCAGATTGAGAAGGATTTGAGAATTTTTATACATTTTCAATACCCTACTAAGACTCGACTGGTCTAAACAATTTTTAATAACGAACAAAGGTCTTTAATTTATTATTTGACTAGCGACCCACCCTCGCTTCGCTTCGGTTTCATCCTTTATTTTACCATTTTCAACCTTCCACAACCCCCAAAAAGAAAACAAATACCTTCCAGTCGGCACCTCCATTCGCTCCAAAAGTCTGTTTATTAGTAGAGTTATCGCTCGGCTTATGTTATGGTTCACATAATTTACACAAAACTAAAACCTTCCTCATAAATTACTCTATCTATTGGTAAAAACCGCATGAAAATCCGTGCAGTAGTTTTCGAGTTTATCACGAACAGACGCGGCGGAGAACTTTGTTTTATAATAAGTAATATAGTGATTACGCTCGCTCTGGATAATTACACGGGTTTATTTTTATTACTTTAAGGAATTCTTATGAATTGATCGAATATTTTTTTTGAGTAATCACTTAAGTTTGTGTTAAAAGGACAGTGTGATAAACTGATAATCCAAATGGACCCAAATCCAATAAAGCTCTTAGCTCCTGTTTCTATTCAACTACATTACGTAGCTATGTTGGATGTCCACTGGGTCGTCACTAATTACTCGCCATCTATATGGATGCCTTTAAATAGGACAAGTGCTCTCGTCTCGGTAACGGATGTAACGTCCTTAGCAAACAGTACGGGGCAAGTAACTTCAAGATCTATTGGAATTTCGTTTATCACTACATATCCTTATACATATAAAAACAGTAGAAAAAGTGTGTCTGTACATTACATAATATTTAAAAAAATTATATCTGGGGCGATGGAGACATAGTAATAGAGTAAGAATTTGAAAAAAAAGTGTGTCTGTTTGTTTGTCTGTTTAAACACGCTAATCCGGAAATACTGAACGGATTCGAATGAAACTTTTTTTGTTATATAGCTGTTAAGCCTGGGCATAATTTAGGGTATAATTGATTTTGGAAAATGGAACACCTGATTCAGAACCATAATGGTCCAGCTAAAATATACAAAATATAAAAATGACACCCTAGCAAAAGTTGTTCAGCCTGATGAGCATTTTTTGTTGAGGTATAAAAATCAAAGATCTGGAACACCCGATGCAGAACCATAATGTAATGGTCCAGCTAAACTTTACAAAATATAAAAAGGACATCTTTGCAAAAGTTGTTCAGCCTGATGAGCATTTTTTGTTGAGGTATAAAAATCGAAGATCTGGAACACCTGATGCAGAACCATAATGGTTCAGCTAAACTATACAAAATATAAAAATGACATCTTTGCAAAAGTTGTAAAGCCTGATGAGCCTTTTTTATGAGGTATGAAAATCGAAGATCTGGAACATCTGATGCAGAACCATATTGGTCCAGCTAAACTATACAAAATATAAAAATGACATTTTTGCAAAAGTTGTTCAGCCTGATGAACATTTTTTGTTGAGGAATAAAAATCGAAAATCTAGAACACCCGATGCAGAACCATAATGATCCAGCTAAACTTTACAAAATATAAAAATGACATCTTTGCAAAAGTTGTTCAGACTAAAGATCTGGAACACCTGATGCAGAACCATAACACTTTTACAAGTATTTTCTTATGTAACTCCATTAGTTCATTTATATGCATTCGCCGAATTAAGTCATAAAGTCCACGCGTACGAAGTCGCGGGCATCAGCTAGTTACACAATAAAGTCCTCAGCCACGTCTGTCTGTCTGTCGTCCTGTCTGTCTTTTTGCAATACACTCAAAAACTACTTCACAAATGTTCATGCAATTTTCTCCAATAGATAGAGTGATTCACGAGGAAGATAGGTTTAGGTAGGTACATAATTTGCTGAGTTTTTGTGTATATTGGTTGAAATACGTATAACAATAATTGTTGGAAGTGTCGGAAAAAGTCAAGACACCTGGGAGCTTTCATCGAAAACGCTGCCTAATCCCTTTGAGATGTAACAAAACAATGTGTGACTAGATTATTCTTCTTTTATAGTCCATGATGGCATATCTTTTAAGAATAGCTTACTCTTTCTAAAAAAATGGTCACGTTCAATGCGGTCACGGTCACGTTCAAATTAACGCATGCAAAAAATACATTCAAGCGCGATTCTAACACCACTGATGATGGGACTCGAACGGGATGAAACCAGAGTTTTGGAGTAAATGGAGGTGATGACTGGGAGGTATTTGTTTTCTTTTTGGGTGTTGTTGGAATGTCGCAATTGGCAAAAAAAAATTAAGTCACTAAAGCGAAGTGAGGGCGGGTCGCTAGTTATAATTATAATATTACCGCAAATTGGATTCAGGTTGTCACCGTTGCGTTGTTGTCACTAATGAAGATAAATCTTGCAAACTTTCACATGCAGACTATTACATAATTTATCTTAGCTAATGCAATGAATGTTAATGATATCTACAAATAGATAAACAATAAGCCGTTTTTAAGTTTTTTAAAAAGGGCTTATAGTCTAGGCTTGTATTGTCTTGATTCTTTTGTCATAATTTTGTTACAGAGAATAAATTAGGTAGTCGGAAAAGTTCGCGGCCTTTTATAATAATAATACCATGGCGAGGATCATTTTTATCATCAAAATAACAAGACCTGAATCTGCTGAACATTTTTTTGACTTATGCTCCATTGCCCCCGGGGTCAGTTTAATATTTAAAAGAAATTCCCCACTGCCCCCAAATATTGAAAGTACCTATGCTCCATTGCCCCTCCAAGCATTTTCTTTCCCAAAGCTGTTACTGTTATCCAAAAGCTGTTATTTTATTTCCAACTAGCTGATGCCCGCGACTTCGTACGCGTGGACTTTATGACTTCGGCGAATGCATATAAATGAACTAATGTAGTTACATAAGAAAATACTTGTAGAAGTGTTATGGTTATGCATCAGGTGTTCCAGATCTTCAGTCTGAACAACTTTTGCAAAGATGTCATTTTTATATTTTGTAAAGTTTAGCTGGACCATTATGGTTCTGCATCAGGTGTTCCGGATCTTTGATTTTTATACCTCAACAAAAAATGCTCATCAGGCTGAACAATTTTTGCAAAGATGTCATTATTATATTTTGTATAGTTTAGCTGGATCATTATTGTTCTGCATCGGGTGTTCCAGATCTTCGATTTTTATACCTCAACAAAAAATGCTCATCAGGCTGAACAACTTTTGCAAAAATGTAATTTTTATATTTGGTATAGTAGCTGGACCATTATGGTTCTGCATGTTTTTCAATCCTCTTTATAAGAAAAACGTTTCCAAAGTACCAGGATCACATAAATATAAAGAAGGTTAACTTTTGTAATTTTCAAAACTCGTGAAACCTTTACTCTTATTATTTTAAACTTATAAATTTGAAAATTGAGAAAGTTGACCTTCTCCATATTTATGTGATCCTGGTACTTTGGAGACGTTTCTATTACAAGAAAGAAAAATAGAAAATATTTAAAAACGGTTGTGGCGAATAGCCGGGTGTAAACTTACTCTTACTTTATTAATAAGGAGTCTTCTACCCAAAATGAATGATATTATATAAATAAATATTTTCTGTTGTTTTTTTATTTAATCACCTTAGTAAACTTGTAACTGACTGACTTTTGATTTTGGGGGCAATGGAGCATAGGCACATTTAATATTTGGGGGCAGTGGGGAATTTCTTTAAAATATTAAACTGACCCCCGGGGGCTATGGAGCATAAGTCATTTTGCAATAGTATTCGACATATCTTCTTCTCCATAAACATGAAACCTTTCTTTGAGCACTAGCAGCATTAATTTTTTTTTCATTAAGGATCTAAACCGTTACTGAAAAATATAGCAAAGGCAATATGTATCTAATAAAACATATTAAAATGTGAAAAAGCAAGACAATTAACAATATGTTTTAATTTCACCGCTATTACCAGAAAGTCAGCTGTCAAACAATATAATTGTATTCCCGCCTAATTACCTATTCAAATCTAAGCGGTCGGTACTCTCTACCGGTGGTGGTAACGATACCACAATTGGTATGCGGATAACGCGCTGTTCAAACCAAAGCTGAATTTTAGCGCTACCGGAGGAGGTAGCGGTACTGGGGCGAAACTCGAGTGCTGGGGGCGGACGGTGCAGGGTGCGTCCACGAGGGGAGTAAAGTATGTATCGCGCAGCCGAACACGCAGTATGTATCGCGTACCCATCCGGTATGCGGTTCGGGTTTCGCGACCGCTGCGAAAATACCATACAAATTACCGCGTGGGATTTCGCTCGGGTATTACCGTTACCCACGGCGGTAGCGGATACCGCTGAGGTTTGAGTAGGCCTTAAGTTTAGTATTGCCAGAAATACAACACCATGCTTCAAAAAGGCCGCAAACTTTTCCGACTTGTTAGTCAGAAAAGTTCGCAGCTGTTTTATTTTGAATCAATCCAAATATTCACTAGCAAAAATCTTACTTCGTCAGATGCATCTTGGAAATCACGTAATAAGTCCTTCCTAGTCAGCAGTCCAGCCTTTATTTGTTCTCCTATTAGGGCCCATCGTAATTTATCTCGACGACCCTGAACAAGTAAAATATTTAATTTTTAATTATAACTTAATTGGAACCTTTTTATTATTGCGTTGAGGACAATGCAATAATAGGACATTACTGACGCGGCCAATAATGACTGCATTGCTGGCAGCGCGATGATGATGGCCGATAGCGTAGCTTAGCGCAGGTCCAGGCCGTCACAGCGCGGTCAGCATTGCAGCCCTTGATGGCCAAGCTGGATAAAGCCTCTATAGCGCGGACAGCAAGGGCTTCAATGATGACTAAGCTTAAAGGCCGAGAGCGTAGTTAAGCTCAGCTTGAGGCCATCATAGCGTGGCCAGCAGTGCAGTCATTGTGGACCAAGTCTTGTATAGTGCTTTACTCAAAAATGTCAAAAAGTATAATTGACAAAAATGTCAGAAATGTCAAAAATTACCAAAATTACCAAAATTACCAAAATTATCATTTTTGAATTTTTTGATATTTTTGACATTTTTGATATTTTTGACATTTTTGATATTTGTTATATTTTTGACATTTTTGAAATTTTTGTAAGTTTAGACATTTTTGACATCATTGGCATTTTTGACATTATTGACATTTTTGACATTATTGACATTATTGACATTTTTGACATTATCGACATTATTGTCATTTATGTTTTACTTTTTGTAATTTTTGAGTAAAGCGCTATACAAGACTTGGTCCAAAATGACAAAAAAATTAAAAAGGCAAGAATGTCAAAAATATCAAAAAGGAAAAATAGTAAAAAAGTAAAAAAAAATACAAAAACATCATCTACAACAAGACAACAGCCGCGCAAATAAAGAATGGGATTGAATATGGCGGCTCACGGCGCTTACCACAACGAGTGTAATCCCATTCATTAACTGCGCGGGTTGTACAATGTAGGTACTTTTTTCACGAACTATGTTTGAAACAAAACTCGACAATAATGGATTCTCAAAGAAAATTGCTGGTGGCTAAAACTCGACAATAATGAAATCCCATACAACTTTGTTGCGTCACCATCGGAGGAGCACGGCAACCTCGACTTTGTTCAAAGAAGGTTGTCAAAATAATGGCCATATTACAAGCATTTTTGAGTAAAACACTTTTTGGTCCATTATGGGTAGAGCCATGCTTTCCATAGAAATTACACCACGAAGTCAATACCGGAGACGAAAAACCTAATGAGTACCTAAATGAGTTTTATTTCTGACTCTATGTTAGTATGGGGGTGTGGGATCCTTCTGTGTGATCCTTAAGTAGGTATCTAAATAATACCCAAGTAGAAAATAAACTGTTTCTATTTTCTTTCCATCGTTAAAAAATTAAACGAGACAGCAAAATTACGATGCGATTGTTATTTCAAATTGTAAACTCAACCAATGCACCAAAGGCCCTAGGTTAGAATCCCGGTAGCTATAATATATTTGTGTGCCATTAGCCATTTCAGTGTATCGACCTTTCCGTTAAGCTATTAACCATCAGCCATTTTTAATGTCCCCACTGCTGGGGAAAAAGTCATTCTTATGGGTGGATGAGGAGGATAGGCTTATAACCCACCACGCGGGACCAATGTGGATAAGTGGGTGTTAACGACTGCAAATGCACCCGGGACCAACGAAACCGGCTTAACATGCCTTCCGAAGCACGAAGGAGCACGAGATAATAAATTTTTGGTCACTAATCCCATGATCGACCACTGCGAAAGTTGCTTAACCTCCAGAATCGCTTAGCCAGGCGCTAAACCACTACGCCATCGAACTCCTCTTGAGTTAGTTGGGCTATTAAGGCCTTTATACATAACGGCCGATCAGTGCCGCCCGCCGGCCGGTACGATACTGAAACGCATTTTGAGAACGGATCGTTTAGTTCGAATCCCAAGGATCTTTACACTACTGGCTCAGATCCGTTCTACGATACATAACCATAAATTGACCTATTCAAGAGGTTATACAGTATCCACTTGTGCTTATATTATAGTATAGCTAAAAAAAAGTCTTCGATCAAGAATCCAGTCAGAGTCTCAAAAAGGGCACCTTGAAATAATGCCTCACTTACAAACTGGGCGTTTATTTAGTGTAATATGTGATAAAAGATGACGTGATTTTGTGCAAAATCAGCTTATTTTGTACAAAATAAGTGATAAAAGCGTCTTGTTGGCACGCCGATAACGCGATCACTGTCACTGGAGAGTCTGGAGACAGAGATCGCATGAGTGAGTGGCGTGCGAACTGCGATCACTTGAACGCGTTGCGGCAAGCAATACACGGACAGCCATTGCTAACAGAGAACAAAAGCGTTCAGTTCAGAGGGCCTAGTGCGAGTTGATGCTTTCACTTTTCACTATCGAATGCTATTGGATATGCTGCTCATAGTCAGTGCGAGTGAAAGAGAGAAAATGATAGTTTTCGATAGCGAAAAGTAAAAACATCAACTCGCACTAGGCCCTCTGATCGTATCGGCAGCACGGATAGGGCGCTGTGGATAAAGGCCTTTACTTGGTCAATTATCACCTGTTCCTGTGGAAACCAAAAAGGTAAATAATAGGCTAATCTACCTTCACGTGTCCAAGATCTTCTCTGGCCCGCATATGTTCGATTTCGGCGTCCCCAAGGTCGGTTTCAGTGAAATCTATCACTTCGTCTGTATGATGCATTTTCTCTCTGATGTGCGCTAATATCTGATTATGCTCGGTGCATTTGTTTCGATTTTTTATAAGTTCATCTTCACGTTCTAGCGGATAAAAACATTAAATATAAAGCATGAAACTTATAAACTAACAGTTTTAATAAAGATTAAAACTTTAAGTTGATAAGTTTCATGCTGATGTTAATTAGTAAGTATCTTAGCTGTATATTTTGATGATTTTGTTTGTTTAAAAAGCAGCTAAAAAGTTACGAACAGTAGGAATTAATATAGACAGTTCAATAGCACTACATTACTAACGCCCGCGCGGCCGCATGCGGCCGGACAATAATAGAAAGTCTACTGTGTCTCATTTTCCGGCTCTTAAATAAAATAAAATAAAGTTATCTTAGGTCTACAGTTTACCAAAATGATATATTATTGGTCTTCAACAAGTATTTATTAAAAAATAATAATTCCTTTTGTTGAGTATATTATGAAAAAACACAATTTCTTTACTGCACAATTTCTAGCTGTAATTGAAAAGTTGAAACTCGGGTTAAAAATATGCTGCAGAGAAATCGTTAAATAGGCTGGCGGGCTTAGAGTAGACGAACTGTAAAGCAGAATCTACTTGTTCCTTTTTGTTTCATCAACATCGAGCTTCAATTAGCCTGGCAGGCAATAATGCTCCTAAAGATTTTGCAATAAAGGTTAAAATATCAAAGAGATAATTAAAAAATACCAGCAGCGATGTTCTGGAATCCTATCTTTAAGACATTCATCGATACCTAAGCATTGTGTAGGTATAGTTGATAGTTTCTAGAGAGTATATACAAATTGCTTTGAGGATATAGATTTCACAAATGTGGTCCTAGTTAATAAAAAAAATACTTACCTTCAATTTTAGTCATGAAGTTGTGATGGTCTATATCTAGTTGCTGATATTGTGCGACGTAAAGACCAGGTCCAATCATATCCAATTTACGTACGACGGCTTCGGTTTCAGCCACGGCATTTCTGACCCTTATGTATCGTAACCATAAGGCTGAAGATTGCTCACTTTTACGTCTTTGAAGGATGAGGAATCTTTGTACTGTCTACAAGAAAGTTTATGTGAATGGATTTCGAAGACGGTGTTTATCGTTCTGTAGTTTGGAACAATAATGAGTATAAGAAATAACACTGCTCATATTTTTTGGCAGCTGGTAATAAAATACTTCAAGTTTAATTTAATCAGTACCTAATTCACAATCAAAGCAGTATATAATTGCAAACGGCACGAATAGAATAAAACATGACAATGACCGTCATAATAAGATTAATCGAGGGTCTTAAATTGTGTGGTTATTTTTTTATCATACAACAGAAATTTTTGGTTGGCAGAAAGATAGTTAATTTAGATATATTAACATACAAAATAACAAATCCTAATTTGAGTCTGGCCAAACCCCGATTTGATCGAATTGAATTTCGGCGTTTGACTGCCAATTTGGTCTTTCCCAGGTTTGGACATAAATTCGTTTGTTTTGGACTTTGACTAGCCGTTTTTGTCAGACCTGAGGTTGGACTAGTCAAACCTAGAAACGCTGGAGCTTCGGCTTTTGACTACTAACTACTTTACTCAAATATGTTTTAATCAGGAGCACAGTTTAAGAATAGTTTGAGATAGTACTTTTATTTTTATTAATAGAAAATGTAAAAAGTGAAACCTTATCAGCAATGGGCTTTCCTTTCTTCGAGTAGATAAGTCCAGTACCCGTGTTCCTCTCAATATCCTGGAGATTATCAAATTTCTGCTCCGCCTTCTGTAGACGGTCTTCATACTGCGCTACTATAGCGCTGACTTTTGCTTTTAACTTAAATCAAATTGAACTACTTTAGACAACTTATTTGTAGCTCTTGCTTTTTTGACAAATTAGAAGAAAATATGGCTTATAGCTCTTTTTCTTATGCACAACGGAATAGTGCTCGGCCTTCACCTCACCTGATGTTAACTGACGATAAGGCCGAGCTGGAAGCGCACTACACCCGGGATCCTCATCACCGAGGAACTGGCTAACTTACCTCCAACTACCGAAACTAATTTTTTTTGTTAAATTGCTGTTATGGCGTCAAACATAGGTAGCAGTGGCGAGGGGTCCATACAAGCCGATTCCCATCGGCTTCCC